>OX336391.1:443524907-446024907 GCA_946902985.2 Meconema thalassinum
GGATCACCTGGAGACAGTATGATTTGCGTGAGCAAACGAACAGTTGATTAATGAATACAATTTCAGCCAGGAGGGTCATAGAGCTCTGTGCTGAGCACATGTACATGCGTTGCCGTGAAATCGTGTTTGTTCGGTAACGTGGAGTTGATCCGTCATATACGTGTTACAGTATAACGTGATAGGATATTCGTCTGATCTTATTATAGTTTCAGACAGTGTTAACCTTCAATTTGAGCACAGTGAACTTGTATTCAAGTAAGATAACTTCTTCTTAAGCCAATGAAAAAACAACGTGTTCTACATTGCAGTACAAAATAAACAGCTTTAGCCATGATTGTCATAAATGATATGAGAAGAGAGAGATATTGCTACGTTATGAAGATGCAGAATATGGGCTAAACACAGACAAGAAATGTAACACATAGCAGCTTTGAATACTCAGGATGATTACTTGACTCCAATATGAGCAACTACAGTATAAGGCTTTATAAGAGAAGATTGAAGAGATTATGAAAGTCGGAATGACAATTTGTACTGCTACATAATGAAACTAGCTTGGCTTACTACATCAATGTTGTCGTGCTCTTTAGCAAGTGAAAGAACTGTGAACTTTGTCAAACGAACATCTGTTAGCTTCGTCTCGTTCGCGACCGATAATTGGGTCTTCATGATATCCAGTCGTTTCGTGATAGGTGCAGCTGAGCAGATAGGGTTCGATGCCAGGCAGGAGTATGTGTTATAGCATTCTCACTTCATTCAACTAGAACTTCAACAAGGTAGCTGGAAGTTTTCTTTTAGTAGACAGTATGAATTTGTCATGCTTTTGAATGTTCCTTTTCACCAATTTTGATTAGAGTAGTTAAGAATTACAGATGAGGGCTAGGGTGAATCTTTAATCATTTCTGTCCGAGTATGTAATTCACTTTGTAGTTCAATTTAGTAGTTATTGTAGTGTTACTTTGAACATTACCTTGTTTTCATTAAGATATAATTTGGGAATAAAATAGAAGAATATAGTTTGTTGGGAAGACAACATGAGAAATTTATAGGGAGAAGACGACGTTAAAATTATATAAGAATAATTCTAGCTCAAGCAGATGTCTCATAATCCGTCGTATACGTGAATTCGACTTTGAACAAATTCTCTGGACTTCTTGAATTTGACTTCAAATATTTTTGAAAGCTCATGCAAGTTTATTGGATAGACATTCAGGTCTATATTTTTGTCAGATTGAGCATAGACATGGAACATAGTGATTTCTAGTGTGTTTCTTTGCGATTGTGCGAATTTATTTCTGGTAATCCAGATTTTTGAAATTCTTTTGATTTCGACTCCCTTTGTGAGCTCGTTCAGTTTTTAAATTATTGTGGATTCTTATGGGAAACTCCAACTTGGTTTAGCGTTCAAATCTAATGGTTAATTTGTACCTTCTCAAGATAGGCTCCTTTCCATGCTGTAGTTTTGACGTGTTTTCCTTTGAGGAGAATCTCCAGTGGAATTATTTTCAATTATGCGAAAACTGAATCGTTCTTTTCACAGTGGTCGGTCGAGAAACACGAAAGAAATACTTTATTAAAGAAAATGTAATTAGTAATGATATGCAATGTAAGGAGAGAAATGTTTAAAATATATGTAAGTCATATCGAGGTGACAGACTTTGAATTCTCACACAGTTATTTAGACTTTTGAATATAATATTTTATCACTGTTCTGATAAAGATTATTCTCGACACTTTAACTCTTGGCTAATTTGAAGCAACATATTTATCCATGATTGTATAAAAACGTATGTAATATTCGTAATGTTTGGAATTTATTAAGCCCTGTTAAGCGATGATATGGAAATAATGGAATTTTGTCTGTGTATTTGAATTGCAATTTAGGAGGTATTTGACATACGTGGATAGTCAATATATAATTTTTTCCAGCACTGAATTACTGTAGCTTTAGAGCTATTGCTGAGTGCACTACGGTGTATTATTTTGAACGTGAAATTGAGTCACGATTTTAGCTAGTGGAAAGCTAATGTACAATTTTGAATTCAACATTTAAGAAACCAAGTATTGTAACAATATCGTTAATATTTGTTAAGATTTAGTAACAATTGTTTTAGAATAGCGTTTAATTGGAGAGACTGTAATATTAATACTTGTAAAAACTTGAGCTATTTATAACAAAAATTTTGAGTGATAGAAAATCTAATATCTGTGAGAAAGTGAATTGAAATATAATCATTATAATTAACAATATGGCGTCCGATTAGCTTAATTGTTTGTCATTTAGGACGGAAAGACCTTGAAATTGAAACCAAATAAATGTATAAGAATACATGAAATTAACATAGATGAATAATTCTAGGCGCAACTAAATCTCAGAAATAAAATGTAATTATGTAAAATATGTATATATTAATTGCTACGATTGAATAGAATATTTTTATAAATATGTCAAAAAGGGTTTACGATCATATTAGAATATTGTGTGTGTAATTTTTTTTTTTTTTTTGGAACTTCGTTAATAATGATGAGACGATAGGCAGTTTTTGTGGCCTAATTAAGGCGGTTGTTACTTAAATATTTTTCATGCTTCGGCAGAGGCATAAGATTATAAACTTTTGTTCAGTGGAGTTTCTACTTCACGACACTGCGGTTTCAGTTAATAAACTTTTGTTAAATTTTAAAAATTCATACGAATGACTTAGTGATTTCTATTCGAATTAGAAGGTGCTTCGAGAACCAGTGGGTCATTAGCTAGGATGCTTTTTAACGCGCCCGAGATAGGATTAATTTAATTATCTTTAAGAGTCTTGGTAGCTCACTTTGGGCTATTTTTCTTTTTGTTTTTATAGATCACTGGCATCTTCTTATCACATTCTTTTTAATTTTTGTGATATTCCTATCCATGGTCGATCCTTGGTGGTAGTGTCTTGGGGGTTATTTTCAGCCGGGGCTTCCAGATTCAACGATCCTGCATTTTCTTCGGATTTCACCAGGTAAGACCACGTGGATACGGGTGCAGTACCATCCCGGCATTTTCCTGGAGTAGAAGTGGGAAACCACGGAAAACCACTCTCAGGATGGCTGAGGTAGGGATCGAACCCTCCTCTTGTCAGTCTTGCCTCACGAGGCTGAATGTATTAAAGAAAGCTTTCCAGTCGGTCAACATACTTTGTGCCCACTTACATTGGGAGGGATACATGTACAGTAGAACTCCAAATATCCGAACTTCGACTACCCGAATCGCTTTCAGAAAAGAAAAGAAAAGAAAAAGACGGAACCGTACTGCGATTCCCAAAACAATGATTCTGTCTACGCGCACTACTGTCCATCCCTCCACGAAGCTAGTGTAGGTACAGCGCGAACATTTTTGGGATGAGGATCTTACTTTGACCGAGATGTTCAGCAAACAATGACTTTCATTTACTTGTAAGTACGTTCGCTATATTACAGTGTTGCCTTTTCATTTAATTACAAAATTAACAAGTAGTTCCATGAAGGACTAAATAGCCTATTTTCATATATCCTACTCAAGTTAATTGCCTCTATCAGCATACAAAATTTCACTTTGATTGTTGTGATAGATTCGAAGATATTGACAACCGTCTATATATTTCAGATGGTCGCCAGTTTGGATTTTTATGTATGTACTATTACATGAAGATTATTGTGTACGTGTGGTATTCAGACTTCAATCGCATGAGTACGACACAAGAAGTAAAAACGAGTTGTTTTTAAATTTCGCACAGTTGCCATCTTGTGGTTATGAAAACAATTGAAGTAAATTATATTTCAGTGGATTAGCATTTGTATAAGCATATAACGTGCAAAATTTCACTGCAATCGGATGGTTATATCGCGAGTAACGTCCATTTAAATATTTATAATTCGCGTCGCCGCCATGTTGGATTTGTGCTCACCAGGTTACTGAAAGGCATATAGGTGAACTTATGGTCATAGCCTCAATGAACACAAAAAAAAAATGTTTGATTGCTGTAAAATATTAGTAGATATTGAGAACCGTCAAAATATTTCGGATGCTCGCCATTTTGGATTGTTATATGTATAGGCCATAGAGTTATGTACCATTAAAGGAAAATTATTGCGTAGCTTCATTATTCAAACGTTGACTTCGATCGCATGATTACGACACAAGAAATAAAAACTTAATTTTGAAATTTTGCTCAGCCGCCATCTTGAGGTTATGTAAACAATTGAACTTAATTAGATGCCAGTGCATTACAATATGTATTATCATTTACTGTACCATATTTCACTGCGCTCAGATGGTTAAATCACGAGAAAAGTCTATTAAAATTTTCCAAATTCACTTGGCCGCCATGTTTGTTTTGTACTTTGTAGGGTTTTGAAAATAATACAGGTACACTTGTAGCAGTGCCCTTTATCACCGTACAAAATTTCAGGGTGATATCATAAATAGTTTCGGAGATATTGAATGCCAGTGAAATATTTCGCACAGCCGACATTTTGAGGTTATGTAAACAATTGAACTAAATTATACGCCAGTGCATTAAAATTTGTATAAACATTTGCTGCGCCATGTTTCATTACGTTTGGATGGTTAAATTGCGAAAAAATTCTATTTAAAAGTCTCAACTTCGCTTGGCCGCCATGTTGGTTTTGTAGTTACCAGGTTTTTGAAAGTCTCATAGGTGAACTTCTAGTAGTTCCCTGCATCACCGTACAAAATTTCAGGGTGATATCGGTAATAGTTTCCTATATACTGAATGCTGGTGAATTATTTCGCACAGCCGCCATGTTGGATTGGTGAGACACAATAAAATTTGAAGGGCACGGTCGGGGTCGGCCAGAATGGTGATATGATCTTACTGAGTTTCATTGAAATCGTTCCAGCCGTTTAGAATTTATTAGGGACACACACACCATCACACACACACGCACACACAGACACGCGGACAAAAGGTGATCTCATAAACCTTTTTTTTTTCTTTCATAAAATTAAAATAGGCTAAAAATGCATACAGTAATGAAAATTAGCTCTTTTTTCTTTAAAATACATATGTACGAGGGTCGAGTCATAAGTCATGGCAACTTTTTTTTTCTCACGAACAGGAGACAACACGGAATATCTACGAAATGCATTTGGAAATATAGGGCATGTACGTATGCATAGTGTCTCAAGATAAATTCTGACGTCAGAAGATGCTCGTAGGTAAGTGACAGAACACAGGCCATTGGTAAACAATGTTTCATTATGGTATAGACAGCAAATACACAATACTACGTACAATGGACAGGTCTCCACTGGTTACAGACCTTCGAAATAATCACCCGAGTTGTCTACTGTGCGTTGCCAGCGGGGGGACAGGCGCTGAATAACATTCGCTGCATGTGTAGCGCTAACGTGTAACACTTCCCTCCGTAATGCTGTTACGATGTCTTCTTTGTTAACAAACCGTCGTCCATGTAGTGGCTACTTAACATGGGCTCAGATCAGACGAATAAGACGGGTGTGGAAGAACCTCCCATCCCCACCATTACAAGCGACGCTGAACGAAGGCTGTTGTGTGAACTGTCGCGTTATCGTGTAGGATCATGGCGTCGTCCAAACGATCAGGACGTTTGGTTCGCACTGCACGGCGCAATTGGTACAACAAAAAGGAATTGTAATACACTGCATTGACAGTGAGCCCCTCACCCACTGGATGACACACAAGAACACCTTGAACATCATATGCCTGGATGGCCATAACCTTATTGGGCCACAGATTTTGTCGAACCTTGTGTCTCCGTGGTGACCCCTGACGACGCCATTCATTTGACTGTGTCTTCAGTTCAGGTTCATAAGCACGTGCCCATGTTTCATCGATTGCAATAATGCGATTCAACATGGCTTGTCCTTCCTGCTGAAACATCTCCCGATTGATGCGACATGTTTCGTAACGAGTTCACTTCTGTACCTCCGTTTAGTGATGTGACACCCACATTGCACAAATTTTACGCATCTGTAGGTCCTTGTGTAAAATGCGCCGTATTGTTGCCGCTGGTATAGCTGTATGTTCTTGCAATTCCGCTCTAATCCAGCGTCTGTCCTCCTGTAAACACTGATCGATCACCATTATCCGTACATCTTTGTCCATGGACACTGGACGGCCTGGGCGAGGCAAACCGGCAGTTGATACTCTATCCCGTTTGAACGTCTCCACCCACCTCGCCACTGTTCTATAGGGCATGGCATGCACACCTAATGCTTCCCGCAGCTCTGCATGGTATTGGCGTGCATTTCTGCCGCGGAGAACTGCGATATTAATATACGATCGTTGCTCCTGCTTGTTGACTTCCATTGTGTGACGCTCTCACTCACACACTGAACTTGGGGGCATGCTCAGACCCACACTGCTGTTTACATACACCATCTAGTGGCATCCTACGCAAATACATACCGTACGTTTCCAAACGCATATCGCAGATTGTCCGTGATGTCTCCTGTTTGCGAGAAAAAAAAGTTGCCATGACTTATGACTCAACCTCCGTATGTAAATCCAATTATTCGAATTTTGATTATGCGAATGGAGTCCGGTCCCAATTGATTCGGATTATTGGAGTTCTACTGTATTTATATACGATGGCTGCTTTTTAAGTAAGGGCCGTTTTTTTAATTAACCGAACATTTTATTTTGAAACCACATTTATTTTTAGCCTATTTTCAATTTTGAAAAAATAGGCTTATGAGATCACCTTTTGTCCGTGTGTGTGTGTGTGTGTGTGTGAGGTGTGTGTGTGTGTGTGTGTGTATGTGTGTGTGTGTGTCTAATAAAATCTAAACGGCCGGAGCGATTTCAATGAAACTCGGTAAGTTCATAGCACTATTCCGGCCGACCCCGACCGTGCCCTTCAAATTTTGTTACCTCTCGCCAATCCAACATGGCGGCTGTGCGAAATATTTCACCAGCATTCAATATCTCCCAAACTATTCGCGATATCTCCCTGGAATTTTTTACGGTGATAAAGGGAACTACTAGAAGTTCACTTATGTGACTTTTGAAAAACTGGTAACTACAAAACCAACATGGCGGCCACGCGAATTTGCGACTTTTAAATAGAAGTTTCTCGCGATTTAACCAACCAAACGCAATAAAACTTGGTACAGTATATGTTTATACACATTGTAATGCACCGATTTCTAACTTGGTTTAATTGTTTACATAACCACAAGATGACGGATGTGCGAAATATTTCCCCGGCATTCTCTACCTCTGAAACTGTTAGCGGTATCACCCTGAAATTATGTACGGAGATAAAGGGCACTACTGGATGTTCATCTATAAGACTTTCAAAGACCGGTTAACTACAAAACGAGCATGGCGGCCAAGCGAATTTGAAAATTTTAAATAGACCTTTCTCACGATTTAATGTTTCAAACGCAATGAAATCTGGTACAGGAAATGTTTATACACATTATAATGCACTGGTATCTAATTTAGTTCAATTGTTTACATAACCTCAAGATGGCGGCTTTGCGAATTATAAAATTAAGTTTTTATTTCTTGTGTCGTAATCATGCGATCGAAGTGAAAGTTTGAATAATGAACCTACGCAATAATTTTCCTTTAATGGTACATGACTCTATGGCCTATACATTTATCAATCCAACATGGCGACATCCGAAATATTTAGACGGCGCTGAATATCTACGAATCTATTATAGCAATCAAACTGATATTTTTTATGTTCATAGGGGCTATGAACTTAAGTTCACCTATAGGACTGTAAATAACCTGGTGATCACAAATCCAACATGGCGGCGACGCGAAGTATAATTATTCACATGGACGTTTCTCGCAATTTAACCATCCGAGTGCAGTGAAACTTGGTACAGTAAATCCTTATACGAATGATAATCCACTGGCATCTAATTTGTTTCAATTGTTTCCATAACCACAAGATGGCAGCTGTGCGAAATTTTAAAATCTCCTTGTTACTTCTTGTGTCCTAATCATGCGATTGAAGTTTGAATGCTACACGTACACAATAATCTTCATGTAACAATACATAACTCTAGGACCTACATATATAAAATCCAACATGGCGACCATCCGAAATATTTAGTCGGTTCTCAATATCTACGAATCTATTACAGCAATCAAACTGAAATTGTGTATGTAGATAGTGGCAATTAACATAAGTAGGTTATATGAAAATAGGCTGTATAGTTCTTCACGGAACTACTTGTTAGGTTTCTCATACCTTCCTCCATTTTTCTACATAGTTGGCTTGTTTATTTAGGCACTTGTCATACCTTAAAACTACGTTCTGAAATCCCTCTGCATAAAAGTTTGCCACCTGCTCTGACAACCAAGCATTCACGGCTGTTTTCACTTCTTCATCGTCGGCGAAGCGCTTCCCACCAAGATGACGAAGGGCTATACGATGGGTGATCCAAAACTTCCCACCCAAAAGAGTCAATCAGTTGCCGAGTCCAGGCAGCAGTGTGCGGTCTTGCCATGATCTTGCGCTGTGACGGTAACGTGTTAAAATGGATACGCGAGTTCAAAAGTGGCCGTGAAAATGTGCATTGCTTTATCATCATACACCTCACAAAGCTGACTTGTTTCTTGCACTCATGAAACGTATCACAGATCGTACCTCACACGCGGCAGGCGAATCAATAATCTTGAACATTGTAAAGATGCACAGTTCAGCGTACAGGTTAGCAACACAGCTGCAACTGACGCCTGCTTGTTCGCAGAGAATGCCGGGAGGTAGCGCGCACGCTTGTTGTGGCGTGCGCACTAACTACAGGCTGTAAAAAAACGGCCCTTACTTACGTACACTACCCTGATTTTTTTTTTATTTAGACAATTTACCCTCTAGGTTGGTGGTTCCCATGGACTCAGCGAGGGAACTCACCACTACTGCCTCTATGGGCAGTGTCCTGGAGCTTGGAACATCTGGTCGGGATGGATACAACTGGGGAGGAGTGATCAGCACTTCGCCCAAGCGGCCTCACCTGCAAAGCGATCAGGGGCCTCATGAGGGAGGGGAAGGAATGGAAGATTGGCATGGATAGGCTACGAAGAGGGAAGGAGGCGGCCGTGGCCTGACAGTAGGTACCATCCTGGCATTTGCCCGAAGACGAAGTGGGAAACCACGGAAAACCACTTCGAGGATGGCTGAGGGGGATCGAACCCCCTCTACTCATTTGGGCCACCCGAGGCTGAGTAGACCCCGTTCCAGTCCTCGCACCAATTTTCAAATTTCGTGGCAGAGCCAGGAATCGAAACCAGGACCTGCGGGGCGGCAGCTAACCTTGCTGACCGCTAAACTACGGAGGCGACTACCCTGAAAAAACAAGTTATTATTACAAACTATCACACTTTTATGTTCACTTTGGGGTACCTACCTAAATAGAAGACATGTTTCGAACGCCAAGCGTTCATCTTCAGATCCTGTTCACTTAGGCTTAATTAGAATACGTTGTTTATGAAATACACTTAAACACAAATATATAATTACTAGCATTACCCATCGCGGCTTCGCCCGTGAATCTTCTTGTTGTAAAGAGTACACTAAGCAAAATCTCAATCATGAATGCTATGACTGATTTATCCTTGGTATGAATAATCAGACTTTATCAATTCAGCTACTGATGCAGTGGTTAGAGGTTTGTCATTCCTTCATAGGTATATCAGAGCGAAGTTAGTTTTCTGGGAATATCACAGATACTGTTAATTTAAGGGCCTAATAAATGTGGTTTTCGGAGACCCTTTATAGTCGGGTGAAAACGAACTTTCGTACCACACTCACACGTGAAAATATTCTAGAGTGTCCCTTGACCCCCTTAAGCACATTATACTGTATGTATTGATGAATTTTACAGCTTAATTTGGTTCAGTGATAACCTTATAACCATCTGGAAACTTTCACAGTAATGTGATAATTGGAATTGCATTGCTTCTTACAGAAATAGATGGACCTGTGAGATTCTGTTACCGTGGTTACCGTGTTGCATTCTTTCATTGTAAATATACATGTTTTAAGGTAAGTGAGTGCGTTTCGCTTACGCATTGGGTTATGCTGAACCTGTAGGTACCCCATTTGTGTAGATTGGTGTTATGGGACCTTATTTTCGGTACAAAACTGGAATGGGATCTTGGCAGAATAATATAGGGAGGGATATACAATGTTTATATTACATAAGTTTGTAAAAACTTGTGTAACACGTCAAACTTATTTACAGACAGTATAGTTCATCTATGGTTGTTGCGTTATTATTATTATTATTATTATTATTATTATTATTATTATTATTATTATTATTATTATTATTAATGCGGTTTAAGTTTGCAGCCTGTGAAATATTCAATTGTTATTGTGAATAACTTCAGTAGTGATGTTGTCTACACTATTTTGTTATTATGTTCTAAATCAACCGCTCCTACTGTATTTAAATTAGTGGCCTAATTGTATTGTAATATATCGTGCGGCGAATATACAAATGATAGACTGCACAAAATGGAGTTAAAAGTAAGCCAACTTATCTGGTATTAGAAACTGGTCATTGTAATATCCGTTCTCGATGCACGAGCTCACCAGACTGACGCTTGTCGCCAGTGGTGCGCTCTGGTTGCTATTTCTGAGTACTAGTCATTAATGTTGCGTCTAAGTGCTCCCACGCGCCATCTGCCGTTGCAACTTAAAACCGTTTTTTTTTTTGTTAGTTTGTTTCATGTCCGGCAATGACCTATGTGTATGATTGTATGCAAAATTGAGAAGGACGATCCCCACTCTTAACGACCAATCTCTTCCCCACCTCGCATAAACTAATGAGTCATGTAAGCACTGCAGGTCATTTAGGGGCTTCTTGGACCCGTTAATACTGCCTAAATTTAGGCCTCAGTTTACTAGGACTGCGGTAAAAAGTATATCCTTCTATACTCTTTACCGCATTCTTCCCCGTCCATCCCTCATAATTTTAATCATTGCCAGGCTCTTTTCGTTATGTTGTTACCTTATTGTTGACGGGGTTGTTGCCTAATAGTGTGAATAGGGATGAACTCTCCAGGAATGTGTGTTCATTTAGGTTGCCTGGGTTGTTTAATTTAGCTGAGTGGATTTCTATGGCATCTTTTATGCCAAGTTCTCTACCTTTTGTTTCGTAGTGTATGATTCTTAGGTCTGTCCTATGTTTGTGAAGCTATGTCCTGCGTCATACATGTGCTCGCATACTGCTGAGTGTTTCCTGTGTTTGATAGTATTTCTGTGCTCTTTATAACGTGTGTCCATCCTCCATCCTGTCTGTTCTAAGTAATGTGTTCGACACTCTGTTTCTTGGCATGAAAATACGTACACTCCTGATTTCGAGTATGAGTTTTCTTTATTTAAATTCCTGTTATGGAGGTGCTTACCTAGAGTGTTGTTCGTTCTGAATACTACTTTGATTCCTTGCTTTTTGAAAAGATTAGAGATTTTGTACGAGTTTGCATTCACAAAGTTGAAACGTGCGAACTTGCTTACTTCACTGGTTGGTGTTTGTAATATACTACCTCTTGTCTGATGTGTCTGTATTATTTGATCTATCTTATTGGGTGGAAAATTGTTTTCTTTAGCGATTTGTTTTATAATTTTAATTTCTTTGTCGTAATTTCTTTTGTCATGGGTATACTTAGGGCCCTGTGGACCATCCAGTTGATCCTGCTAATTTATGTCTGCTTGAGTGGTTGGAACTACTGTATTATCAGTAGTGTGTGATGTTTGAGTAGGGGGAGCGTGATGGTCGGCTTCCAACCGGAAGACCGGAGCTCGAACCTCGGTGACAACGGGGTGAAATTTTCACCTAAACATCACGTGGAGTCAGGAAGGGCATCCGGCCTTAAATACCCGGCCAAAACAAAAAATTAGTCTGGTTGGAACAACCGGAACGGCGACCCCAATTAATTGGGATAAACCGAAGAAAGTGTGATGTTTGAGTTGGTTTGCGGAAGATCGAGTACGACAGGTTATTGTTCGACCGTTCGATTATTATATCGAGGTAATTTATGTTTCGCACTTTTTATGACTCCTTAGTAAATTTGATCGAATGGTGTAAACTTGTGATGTCCTGTAAAATCACACACATCTTCATTTGTTGTTTCCATGTCATAAATGCATAGGACATAGTCCACGAATTGTACCCGAGGACATTAGGCTGACTGGTGTCGAACCTGGCAACCTAGGAAGATAAAGAGCAGTCAGGGACTGCAAAAGAGAAATGAACTCAGGATCTTTCAGGGAGTTTAGCTGAAACAAACCACTAGAGACATGCCAAATGACATTATTGTTGGAATATGAATGTAATTCTGATGTTGTATTGTGAAATAACACAGAAATAAGGGATAAATATTGTCTGATACTATGGCAAAGCACACCATTTTCTATGCTGGACACAAGAACGTGGAGTTTGGGACAGTTGACATTTCGCGCTTGAAAATTGGCGGAGCAGACATGCGACCCTTCAGTCATCTGGGACTTATTTTGAGCGTCTCTGGAGGAGGGGGAGCGCTGTTCTGGGCCGAAAAATCCCCAGCTCACAATGGAAATGGACCATAGTGGGGGAAGCAGGAAAAGAAAATCGTTGATTACTCCTAATCAAAGTCATCCACAGACATGAGAGTGACACCCCGGTGAATGAAATTCCAGAAGGCTAAGTTTCAAGACATCAATCATCAAAATCGGAGCTGTATTAAGAAGAGTGTGGAAGGACACTTCGTGCAGAGACTAGTGGACAGATTGCCGGTGTGAAAAGGGGAATAACCGCTGAGATGGCGCTATGACGCCCTGAAGAGATTAATTATTTGTAATTAATTGGGTGATCGAATCACAAGCACGCGAGCAATTATGGATTCTGCGCGTCAAGACGAATAAGAAGAATGCTTTTCCAGGCCGGAAAGAGCCTTGTGAAAGGAAATGACGCTCCAGAAAATTAAGGGAAATAGGTTTTGTCCCGAATTTCAATAAGCCCGCAGGAGCAGAGAAGCGAGGTCACATGTTGTCACTTGAAGTCAGTAGAACCAACTCGCAGGGCAGGGGGCATGTCGCTCTGAAGCCTGAAGGGACGCCACGCACAAAGGTCTCTAACTTTCTACAAATAGTCAGTGAATAGCTCACGCATGTGCAATATATAATGGCAAGTCAACTGAATCAGAGTAAGTCTGTTAAATGCATTATTAATTCGAGTGCATTATATAAGTTAGGTCAGTGGAACCAACTTGCGCACAAAGACAATGTATAATTTTGCAAGTGTAACGCAAAGTGAATTAAGTGTAATCAAATATCATTAATTCAGCAGAGCAGTATGGGAGGCGTCGTAAATAAGGACAGTCTATTTCATACTAGCATAATGTGTGAAAACAGAGGACAATGTGAAGAGCACATCGCTCATGAAAACGTAGTATGCGCAGTCTAAAGACAATAGATTTTGCTTGTGTACGGGTAATGTACAAACGCAGCGTAGAACACGTTAAAGAACCGAAGTTACGTTGTTTGGAAGAGCGCATGAACAGATGTATTTACAAGAAGTTGTACAGAAAAGTAAGAATGTCATATTTTATAGTGCTAATTCAGTTATTAGAGCACAAGTTATGTCGTTAGAGACAATATGCGAGTGTAGCAATTGTTTAGACATTGGGAACAATGGGAGAGCTGAGTTATGTGTGTTTTCCACTTAATTTGCATCTAGGAACTAGTGTAGAACTTTGGGAATTGCGAGGAGTTTGCCGCAAACCAGTTCAAAAGTATCACCACGCAGGCAGAACGAGACTTTCATAGCAGGAACCAGGCATCGGTCGAGGGGGAAACTCAACGAACCTGTATATCTGGGATTCTGCAGAGAAAATCGCCGAATACGGCAGTGTAAATACATATCGAGTGCTTTTAAGTGTTATATGTGTATACCGTGTAGTGTAAAATATAAAGTGCAATGTCAAAGCGAAGCAGTAGCTTCACATATCTGCATCAGTGTATAGTGAAAATAATAGTGAAATATCTTCGCAATATGTGCATTAAAGAAGTCATTGTGGAGTGTTGATTTGCCACAATGGTGGGCAAGATGGGATTTAATTGGGCGATGCCGCCTGGAAGGATCAAAACGTGAGTACATGAAACCATAAAAATGTATAAATTTTGTATCACGCCATATGCCGGAATGAAACGTAAATAATATGCCAGTGAAAGTTTATGTGTATGAAGAAATGACTTTCATTCTTCATGTTTGTGTTGGAATAATTTTCACGTTTAAGACGTTCGATTTACGTCAAAGTTTAGGCAACTTCATTGCAGATAATGTAATTAATGGCAATCTGATTAAAGGGTCGAAATAGTTAAAAACTCGGATGTTCAATCATAATAAATAGTAAATATCGTTACGTTGTGTCGGGACAAGTAAAGGTGTCAGTAATAATAATATATGAATTAATAAATGTCAGAGAATTTTGTTATATACATGTTAAATATAACTGCAGAGCTAAGCAGTATTGTAGAGAACCAAGGGACCGCTCAATGTAATGTTAACGTCACAATGTCACATGAAATCAAAGAGTCATATTATATGGGTAAAGATGAAGTAATAAATAATGGAAATGGAAATGTTTAACAGAGATTTTTGTTGTTGCTTAATGAGAAGCAAAGTAAGATTAATTGACAGAATTTTTCTTAATTGATACAGGACGGATCAATAACATTGGGAGTCTGAATGTCAGGTCTCCTAATTGTCGTAATTCTCGTATCGCCGTGGAGCATACGAATGATATAGTAAGCAATCGGGTGTAATTAGTGGGAACCCTAACCCAGATATGCTAATTGAAGCGGTGAGGCACTCGAATCATTGACGTATGGAGGAAAACATGGATACCTAGCCATTACGCAGGATATCGGCCCTCAGCCAGCTATGTGTGAATTGATTCATTTCTGGAAGAGTGAATCTGACACGGGGGGAGAGTTTAGCGCCCTAACCGTAGTCTAATTGTAGCCACCGACATCATCCACAGGGCACCATGTTATATGAATCTTTCCTTGGCTTGTATGTAAATGTGCCAGTGAAGGCCAGCCATTAAACTTAACGATAGGGTTAAATATTTAAACAATTCAATCTTCCTAATGCATTCTGTAAGAACGGATCACCCGTTCAGACTAGCCGAGGGTAGGCTTGGAGATGGTTTGTTTATGTCTGAGAAAGTTAGTGAAGGTCGCTTGGAGGGAGTGAGAGTGAAATACATGTGACAAAATAGCGAACGGTGGCCATATTTTCTACAGAGACCCCGTGGTGAGGGCTATTGTGAACGAGACGAGGTTCGGTGTAGGCTGCGCTCACTCGTTATACTGTACTAGTAATTTAGTCATGTAAAATTTGGAACCCTGATACTGTTATAAAATTAATATTATAATAATAAATGTAAATTCTATATGTATTGAGACATATTGCTAAGGAAGAATCATCGAGATATCTTTATATTTGGCCAAGTTAGAAACTGGTAAACTTTATAAGTTTAACTGACAGAGACACCTAGTTCTGAAGGATAAAACCTTACATTTTACGCTATGTGCAGCCCACGAGTAGCATTGTTGGACATCTTGACACAACGATAACTAGTTAATAATTTTAAGGACCCAATTAAGGCATATGGCGTAGCTTACAATTAAGGCATGGTTATCTCACGTAATGTTCTGGGCGAGAGAATGATTTAAGACATAACTGCACACAGTTGTACAGATAAAGTGTATGCATTATTAATGTATGACAAATTGTAAGATAAATGTAAAGTTACAGAACCGCATGCTTTATGCAGGGAGTGAATAGTGTTGATTATATTTGTTTGGACAGAGTGCAGAAGCACAATTTATTGAGTGATTACAACGGTAATCGTAATGTAATGATAAATCAACTCATATTTAGATTATTAGGATGTGATAAAGTGTGAATAATTGTTTGTTTTATTATGGGAGTGTTGTTTGTTTTGTGAAGTGGGACATCACAGCATGGTTTTGGAAAACCATATGGACTGGTCAGTGGACTAATCAGTAGATTATGACACCAGCCATAGAGGGCGGAGATGAAGGTAGTTTTAAGGGAGTATCTTTTGTTTTATCATCTCCATGCTCCATTTTATTGCTTTGCTATGTTTATTAATGTAAATGTAATGTTGTTTGCTGTGTTAAAAGCCATGATTTAAACTCAAATTAAATTTAATAGAATAGATTGTTGTGTATTATTGTAGAGTTGATACCTTTTAGTTTCAAATCCTAAATATGTAACCGCTGAGTAGGGAGTGGTACCCGCGAGAGAGATTGAAGTTGCCGGAGGCGGAGGCATATTTTCCATGGAAAAACATCACATGGGTACATGGAGAACTATGGTACTGTACATGGATTTGAACTAAACGTACAACTAAAGTCGGTGGAGCTTTAATGATAAAGGATTCAAGTTAAAATAACGACTAGTGCAAATTAGGGAATGACTCTCATATAAGCTCAAAATACGATCATAAAAATGTTGATAAAATACCCCATATATCAATTGTCTCATTATCCTGCATTATTTTATCATGGCCCAGGCTACCTGGGGCTGCAATATTTTATCATGGCGCTCAAGATCGTGGAGCTTATGGGATTTAGGGAAACCTCATAGAATTGTTTGACATTTTGAAATCTATTGGAATAAAGTACAGGGATAGGAGGGTGATATACAATCTATACAGAAACCAGACAGCAGTCATTCGAGCTGAAGGACATGAGAGAGAAGCTGGTATTCAGAAAGGTGTAAGGCTAGGCTGCAACTTATCACCCATACTTTTAAATCTTTACATTGAACAAGCAATGAAGGAAATTTGAGAAAAAATTAAAGTGGGAGTGAAGATTCTAGGAGAAATAATTTCAACTCTGAGATTTGCTGATGACATCGTCATCTTGGCCGACAAGCCTGAAGATTTAAATGAGTTTTTGAATGGTATGGACTCCGTCTTACGGAAGGAATTCATGATGAAAATTAATAAATGTAAAACAAAAATACTGGAATGCAGCCGAAATAAATCAGAAACCTCTATGGAGATCAAATTGGCAGGTGAAAAGCTGAAGGAAGTAGGAGACTTCTGTTACTTAGGAAGCAGAATAACCAGTGATGGACGAAGCAAAGAGGATATAAAAAGTAGGTTGGCTCAGGCAAGGAAAGCCTTTCTACAAAAAAGGAATCTGTTGACATCGAATATAGATTTAGGTATTAGGAAGTCATTTTTGAAAGCCTTTGTCTGGAGCGTAGCGCTCTATGGAAGTGAAACTTGGACTATTGGTGCAGCAGAAAAGAGGAGAATTGAAGCATTTGAAATGTGGTGTTACAGGAGAATGATGAAGATCAGATGGGTAGATAGGGTTACAAACGAAGAGGTATTAAGGCGAGTGGGAGAGGAGAGATGTTTCTGGCGACTGCTAATGAAGAGAAGAGATAGGTTGGTAGGACACTTACTAAGACACCCAGGAATAGCAAGCATAGTTATGGAAGGAAGGGTCGAGGACAAGAACTGTAGGGGTAGACCAAGGTTAGAATATGTTAAACAGATAGCCTCGGATGTAGGGTGTGGTAGCTATGTAGAGATGAAAAGATTGGCTCAGGACAGGGAGGCATGGAGAGCTGCATCAAACCAGTCAAAAGACTGAAGACTCAAACAACAACAACATAGAATTTATATGGTTTTCATTGAGAAAATAATAATTGATTTTTGCCTCAAACTGCGTTTGAGCGATTTTTGAGTATTTGTTAGGCTTTTGGAGCAGTGTATATTATCTTGTGTTGAAAAGAGAAGTGCCAACGGGTACTTACACTGTGTTCCCAATTCACAATTTATTCACAATCCAAAATTTTGAAAATCTTTCAACTGTGTGTAATGTCTGAAATCTTTCTCAGTGTGACGCATCCAAGTTTCAAACCATGGAGCCCACCTATATCTCAATACGATTGAAATACAGGATGGCTAGCATGGAGGAAATACTGCAGTGTATTGCAGAAATGAGACCGCGTTTTGACGCTGTCAGGGATGAGAATAAGAGGGATGCTAAGGCATCTCAGGATGAAATAAACGGCCATTTGGAGGTAAACAACCAGCAGTTGGTTGAGGTTAACAATAGATTAGAGGCCAACACGGTTGAAATGAACAATCAGTTAGACACAAACTTGGTTGAAATATACAATCGATTAGACGCTAATCAGATTGAAATAAATGTTAAATTAGGTCAAATGCAGGAAACCATTAATACCGAGGTAACAGAGAATGTTGTAAGCATAATCTCAGAAATGCAGGTTCCCACAAATCAACGATTTGAAGCTATAGGGCTCAAACTGGAAAATAATTTTCAAGCGTGTAAGGAATCACAGCTTGAAATAAACAATAGATTAGATAAGTTTTCAAACGATCTTTAGGATATGCAAATCCAAAATGACGCGAATACCAAACGCCAAGCGAAACAGTTTACTGATTTTAATAAAACCGTAGATCAGAGACTTGAAGAAAGTGAATTAAAGTGGGATAAACAATTGGTAGGATATGCTAGATCTATTAACGAAGAACTAAAGATACAGGATCGTAATATTTTAAGTCAGTGCCAGGAAATAGGAGACATTAAGGTCATCGTCGATGAAAACAAAGAATTAGTAGGCAATATAAAAGGTCAGGTGAGCTAACGTCATCAGGAATTAGACCAAGCCCGATGCGACATTGTTCAGGTAAACAAGAGACAAGAGGAAACTAGAGGGGAAATTAAGCAGATCAGAAAGGAAATCTCAACAGTCAACGTATACATCCAGAAGGAAGTAAACGGGCTAAGAGAAGAATTAGAGATAAGAGAAGGCCAGAAAACGGAGGCAAGCGATAAAACCCTCGCACAAATAAAAGAAGAAGTAGAAGGCGAACTTTCCCATATCAAGGAAAGCCTGAAGGAAGATAAAGAGAAAATCTTTGAGATGGCAGAAGAAAACCGGGACAGGTTAGGAAAGATCGAACAGGAAGTACTCGCTCGATTGGAAAGAGAAAAGGCGCGCCACAATCAAATCGAAACGGGAATGATAGCGCTGGAGGAATCAGTAATGAAAGATCCCAAGTCAAGCGAAGGCAGCTTAGAGGATATGAGGAGAAACAGGTGGGCTGACTTAGAGTCCCAGCCTATAATAAGAAATGCCACAGTGCCAGGTGAAAGTATTTATATAACGCCAAATGCACCGATCGCAGCATCTACACAGCATGAAACTGTCATGCATAATCAGATTGTGACTGTGATCAGAGCCAATGAAGACAAACCGAGAAAATTCTCAGGAAGCCATAGCAACATGACACCAAAATACTGGTTAAAGGAGGTGTTCGAATATTTAAATGATGCACGGGTACCGCAAGAACGCAGGTTACGAGCCATAGATAAGCTAAAGGAACGAGAGTGTGCGTTATGGTTCCGAAGTTTCCGTTACACTTTCGACACTGTCGAAGAGTTCCGGGAAGCCTTCTTAAAACGTTACTGGGACCCCAGCGTGCAACAGAACTTACGATTGGATTTGTACTCCAGGAGATACAGAAACAATAATCCAACCAAGTATGTGGAATTCTTCATATCGCAATTATGCAAATTTAAAGAACTTGATCCAGCCCCTAGCGAGGGAGATTTATGTATTGCCATTGCTAAACAGCTTCCTTATGAAATACAAAGGCTGCTGATTTCAGCAAACGCAAGAAGAGCAATGGAAATGGAGGCCGTTCTTAGGCAACTGGACCTTACTACAGCTAATAATGTACGGTAACATCGAACCGTGGAACAAGTCCATGTAACAAACACGAAGACTGACCAGGGCAAAGTTCAAAATTAAAACCAATCCACTAGCACTGAAACGTTGAATTCTGATGCTTATCAAAGGGACTATGAGCACAGAAGAGGAAATGCTTACAGAGGCAAAACAGGCCGAAAGCAATGGAATCACCAAAGTTCACGTGGTAAGCCTTACGAAAACAGTGGAAGAAATAATGACCGTGGAGGTAATAATAATAGAAATTGGAGATCCCAAGAAAGAACCCATAATTTCGATGACGAAGTTGAGGAGAGATATCATGCCTCACTGCAATATCTCAATGAATGGGGACAAGAGCCCAAGAAATCTCAAGTCAGATGGGATGAGGCTATTCGGAACAGAAAACCACCGGATATGCACGAGGATGGTGTGAAAAGGCTGGAATTGCAGCGCAGCGAAGAGGAAAGAGGACACTCCAACAAGACTGGAGCTGTCAAGAAAAAACACCAAATGTAGAAGACCCTGGATGAATGAAGGTATCTCATCGTCATTCAACAACAAGATCCCTGGATATGGATGATGATAGATTACCTCGGGGGAGGTTTAGCAAGAGGAATTTCAAAGACCAGAGAGGCCTTGGAATGGAATCATACCATTACCCGTTGATGCACTACCAGGACCAGATTTGAGGATAAGGAGTACATTCGAGTATCTCCAGGCACAGGCTGAACGACGCCAGAGAAGAAACTGGGGGAAGCGATACCATCGACCGCTACTCGTCGGAGAAAAAGTCCTCTTTAGGAAACCAGCGAGTTCAGACCCTGAAAACCGCAAATACAAGAAATTTAATATTAATTTCCACGGCCCTTATGAGATCATCAGAGATCTACAGAACAATGCTTACAGGGTAAACATATGGATACAGGGACCGAAGTAGTAATGAACGCGGCCAATTTGAAAGTTTATTACCCGCCAGAAGAGTTCGATGAATAAGAGGAGCTCACCGCACACACCCAAGTGCACGTGGAAAGGAACTGCAGGCAGACAGAGCAGCGAGGGAACGTGCCGCGCAGAATCAAAGAAGGTTGAGACGGCCAGCCCAGTGGAGAAAGTAAAGAACAAGCGTGTAGCTGTCATGAACAGTTTTACGAGGAGCTTGTTATCCTAGCCAGAGAGGTAGAAGCAATAAATGGGACCCTTCGCAGGGAGAACGCTAGCATGAGGGAGAACTTGAGACTGGAAGGAGGGGAGGAGGAGACAAACCAGCCAGACGAGTCCAGCGACCGCTAATAGTAAACAAGCAAGTTCACAGGTCTAACACAGTCAGCTGGTGGATTAAAGAAGTTCACTGGCTAATGAATTCTTTAATCTTAGCAAGGGGAAGATGTACCCGAGGACATTAGGCTGACTGGTGTCGAACCTGGCACGCTAGGAAGATAAAGAGCAGTCAGGGACTGCAGAAGAGAAATGAACTCAGGATCTTTAAGGGAGTTTAGCTGAAACAAACCCCTATAGACATGCCAAATGATATTATTGTTGGAATATGAATGTAATTCTGATGTTATATTGTGAAGGAACACAGAAATAAGGGAGAAATAATGTCTGATACTATGGCAAAGCACACGATTTTCTAAGCTTGACACGAGAAATTGGAGTTTGTGACAGATGACATATCGCGTTTGAAAATGGGCGGAGCAGACAGGCGACCCTTCAGTCATCTGGGACTTATTTTGAGCGTCTCTGGAGGAGGGGGAGCGCTGTTCTGGACCGAAAAATCCCCAGCTCACAATGGAAGTGGACCATACAGGGGGAAGCGGGGAAAGAAAATCGTTGATTACTCCTAATCAAAGTCATCCACAGACATGAGAGTGACACCTCTGTGAATGAAATTCCAGAAGGATAATTATCAATACATCAACCATCAAAATCGGAGCTGTATTAAGAAGAGTGTGGAAGGACACTTCGTGCAGAGGCCAGCGGACGGATCGCCGATGTGAAATGGGGAATAACCGCTGAGATGGCATTATGACGCCCTGAAGAGATTAAATATTTGAAATTAATTGGTTGATCGAATCACAAGCACGCGAGCAGTTATGGAATCTGCGCGTCAAGACGAATAAGAAGAATGCTTTTCCAGGCCGGAAAGAGCCTTGTGAAAGGAAATGACGCTCCAGAAAATTAAGGGAAATAGGTTTTGTCCCGAATTCCATATAAGCCCGCAGAAGCATAGAAGCGAGGTCACTTGTTGTCACTTGAAGTCAGTTGAACCAACTCGCAGGGCAGGGGGCATGTCGCTCTGTAGCCTGAAGGGACGCCACGCACATAGGACTCTAACTTTCTACAAGTAGTCATTGAATAGCTCACGCATGTGCAATGTATAATGGCAAGTCAACTGAATCAGAGTAAGTCTGTTAAATACATTATTAATTCGAGTGCATTATATAAGTTAGGTCAGTGAAACCAACTTGCGCACAAAGACAATGTATAATTTTGCAAGTGTAACGCAAAGTGAATTAAGTGTAATCAAATATCATTAATTCAGCAGAGCAGTATGGGAGGCATCGTAAATAAGGACAGTCTATTTCATACTAGCATAATGTGTGAAAACAGAGGACAATGTGAAGAGCACATCGCTCATGAAAACGTAGTATGCGCAGTCTAAAGACAATAGATTTTGCTTGTGTACGGGTAATGTACAAACGCAGCGTAGAACACGTTAAAGAACCGAAGTTACGTTGTTTGGAAGAGCGCATGAACAGATGTATTTACGAGAAGTAGTACAGAAAAGTAAGAATGTCATATTTTATAGTGCTAATTCAGTTATTAGAGCACAAGTTATGTCGTTAGAGACAATATGCGAGTGTAGCAATTGTTTAGACATTGGGAACCATGGGAGAGCTGAGTTATGTGTGTTTTCCGCTTAATTTGCATCTAGGAACTAGTGTAGAACTTTGGGAATTGCGAGGATTTTGCCGCAAACCAGTTCAAAAGTATCACCACGCAGGCAGAACGAGACTTTCATAGCAGGAACCAGGCATCGGTCGAGGGGGAAACTCAACGAACCTGTATATCTGGGATTCTGCAGAGAAAATCGCCGAATACGGCAGTGTAAATACATATCGAGTGCTTTTAAGTGTTATATGTGTATACCGTGTAGTGTAAAATATAAAGTGCAATGTCAAAGCGAAGCAGTAGCTTCACATATCTGCATCAGTGTATAGTGAAAATAATAGTGAAATATCTTCGCGATATGTGCATTAAAGAAGTCATTGTGGAGTGTTGATTTGCCACTATGGGGGGCAAGATGGGATGTAATTGGGCGATGCCGCCTAGAAGGATCAAAACGTGAGTACATGAAACCATAAAAATGTATAAATTATGTATCACGCCATATGCCGAAATGAAACGTAAATAATATGCCAGTGAAAGTTTATGGGTATGAAGAAATGACTTTCATTCTTCGTGTTTGTGTTGGAATAATTTTCACGTTAAAGACGTTCGATTTACGTCAAAGTTTAGGCAACTTCATTGCAGATAATGTAATTAATGGCAATCTGATTAAAGGGTCGAAATAGTTAAAAACTCGGATGTTCAATCATAATAAATAGTAAATATCGTTACGTTGTGTCGGGACAAGTAAAGGTGTCAGTAATAATAATATATGAATTAATAAATGTCAGAGAATTTTGTTATATACATGTTAAATATAACTGCAGAGCTAAGCAGTATTGTAGAGAACCAAGGGACCGCTCAATGTAATGTTAACGTCACAATGTCACATGAAATCAAAGAGTCATATTATATGGGTAAAGATGAAGTAATAAATAATGGAAATGGAAATGTTTAACAGAGATTTTTGTTGTTGCTTAATGAGAAGCAAAGTAAGATTAATTGACAGAATTTTTCTTAATTGATGCAGGACGGATCAATAACATTGGGAGTCTGAATGTCAGGTCTGCTAATTGTCGTAATTCTCGTATCGCCGTGGAGCATACGAATGATATAGTAAGCAATCGGGTGTAATTAGTGGGAACCCTAACCCAGATATGCTAATTGAAGCGATGAGGCACTCGAATCATTGACGTATGGAGGAAAACATGGATACCTATTCATTACGCAGGATATCTGTCCTCAGCCAGCTATGTGTGAATTGATTCATTTCTGGAAGAGTGAATCTGACACGGGGGGAGAGTTTAGTGCTCTAACCGTAGTCTAATTGTAGCCAGCAACATCATCCACAGTGCACCATGTTATATGAATCTCTCCTTGGCTTGTATGTAAATGTGCCAGTGAAAGCCAGCCATTAAACCTAACGATAGGGTTAAATATTTAAACAATTCAATCTTCCTAATGCATTCTGTAAGAACGGATCACCCGTCCAGACAAGCCGAGGGTAGGCTTGGAGATGTTTTGTTTATGTCTGAGAAAGTGAGTGAGGGTCACTCGGAGGGAGTGAGAGCGAAATACATGTGCCAAAATAGCGAACGGTGGCCATATTTTCTACAGAGACCCCGTGGTGAGGGCTATTGTGAACGAGACGAGGGTGGGTGTAGGCCGCGCTCATTCGTTATACTGTACTAGTAATTTAGTCATGTAAAATTTGGAACCCTGATACTGTTATAAAATGAATATTATAATAATAAATGTAAATTCTATATGTATTGAGACATATTGCTAAGGAAGAATCATCGAGATATCTTTATATTTGGCCAAGTTAGAAACTGGTAAACTTTATAAGTTTAACTGACAGAGACACCTAGTTCTGAAGGATAAAACCTTACATTTTACGCTATGTGCAGCCCACGAGTAGCATTGTTGGACATCTCGACACAACGATAACTAGTTAATAATTTTAAGGACCCATTTAAGGCATATGGCGTAGCTTACAATTAAGGCATGGTTATCTCACGTAATGTTCTGGGCGAGAGAATGATTTAAGACATAACTGCACACAGTTGTACAGATAAAGTGTATGCATTATTAATGTATGACAAATTGTAAGATAAATGTAAAGTTACAGAACCGCATGCTTTATGCAGGGAGTGAATAGTGTTGATTATATTTGTTTGGACAGAGTGCAGAAGCACAATTTATTGAGTGATTACAACGGTAATCGTAATGTAATGATAAATCAACTCATATTTAGATTATTAGGATGTGATAAAGTGTGAATAATTGTTTGTTTTATTATGGGAGTGTTGTTTGTTTTGTGAAGTGGGACATCACAGCATGGTTTTGGAAAACCATATGGACTGGTCAGTGGACTAATCAGTAGATTATGACACCAGCCATAGAGGGCGGAGATGAAGGTAGTTTTAAGGGAGTATCTTTTGTTTTATCATCTCCATGCTCCATTTTATTGCTTTGCTATGTTTATTAATGTAAATGTAATGTTGTTTGCTGTGTTAAAAGCCATGATTTAAACTCAAATTAAATTTAATAGAATAGATTGTTGTGTATTATTGTAGAGTTGATACCTTTTAGTTTCAAATCCTAAATATGTAACCGCTGAGTAGGGAGTGGTACCCGCGAGAGAGATTGAAGTTGCCGGAGGCGGAGGCATATTTTCCATGGAAAAACATCACATAGGTACAGTATCTATGCCATTGTTTAATCCCATTTTTCTTGTTGTCCGCTAGATGCTTATGTTCTATGCTGTTTATGAAAATGTTGGCTACTAGATCGCTGAGTGATGATCCCATAGCTATCCCATTTGTCTGTTCATATATTTTATTGTTGAATTGAAAAACGTTCTGGCTTTGTGCGATTTTCAACGATCTTATTATTTCGTCTGTTTCATTTGCCGAATTACTCGGTTTTAAGTTTTCTTAAGATGTCCTTAGAACACGGCCTATAAGCCCGTGAAACAGAGATTCCTATTACAACGCCGGTCGTGAAAGTCTGAATTTTTTCCTGTCTTCTCTTACTTCGATGGCTTCGTTTACTGGGATGTTAGTGTACATTTTGTTTATGACAGGGGTGCTCAACGTACATTTTATGTGGCCCTGGCCGAGTTTTTATAATGTGCTTAAGTTTGAGGTTTATCTTTTTTGTAGATACCGAAGAACTAGATAATAAAAACTTTATTGTAATTTACGGAGAAAGGGGATAAAACCATAAGAAAAATCTCTGAATTATTCGTAGTTTTTTCCTGACATATTGTTTCTTTTACTGGGTGTAGAAAAGTTCCAAGATGCATAATTATTCCCACCTTAAACGCAGGTAGGCTAAGGGTTAAACTTAATCCGTTCATTTCTTTGAATTACAGCTATGTGTGTTTCTCAACTTTTTATTCCGTCAAGGCTGTTGTGTGCCAACGATCATTGTTAAGTAAATATGCGCATTATTCTAGGATTATTGGTGTCAGTTCGCGGCAATCGATAATATGAGTACAGCACAAGTTATTGTGTCCCGTCAAATCGGTAGTGTTCAAATTAACGCCTGTCATGTAACAGCCTACAACTCGACAATGTAAACACACGGCAAAACTATCGCCACAGAGCAGCTTTTTTGTGTGCTCGGTGCTAAATACTTCTTTACCTTAACATTACGTTTGTGGAATCACAATTATTAACCGTACAGAGTCGCGATACAGTGAGTGTGCTTGGTGTTATCATGATTTTTCTGTGTTCTGTGTTAACTGCTGTAAACCGTAAACGACCTCCACCAGACTCTTGTTTCATCTTGAAGGTTAATCATTGCATGGTGAGTGTTGCTATATTCATCATCAGATTAATTTGTATTGTGTATTATATTTGTATAGGCTAGCTGTTGTGTGTTTGGCCTCTTTCTCGTATTTACTGAATAACGATGATAAAGGTAGCATAGCTGCGGTGTGTTATTTATTTATGTACCGTATTTGTCTATTTGAATGTCTTCGGCGTTGACTCAGGATCGACATTTACATTATATTACGCATAATAGTACCGAAATAGTGTCCGAAGTGTAGCTCTGTGTATTATTCGAATCAGCTGATTTACATCAACAATAAAAACTAGGCAGCACAGCTCAGCTGTTCCAAGCTCCCGCCATTTCTTTCACGTTCTTTGTTCCTACTAACTGCTGTTATTCAAAGTAGTTTTAATAATGTATTTATGAAAGAAAATGTCCCTTTCCAAACGTAGAAAAGTGGGTTGTGAGTGCCGTGTTTTTACAGAGAAATGGACTGACGACTATTTTTGTATTGAGAAAAGTGAGAAATTAATGTGTCTGATATGCAAGGAAAATATGTCAGTTGTTAAAGCATACAACATCAGGCGGCATTATGATTCGAAGCACAAATCTGCATATAAATAAAAAATACGATGGGGTATTACGGAAGGAAAAGATTTCAAGTTCAATGAAAGATCTCGCCACTTAAAAACAGATGTTCACGAAACAGATCGAGGAAAATATAGCTGCAGTCCGCGCTAGTTATAAAGTTTCACATTTATTAGCCGTGAAAGGGAAACAATTTTCTGTCTGTGGATGCTGTGAAAGGTTCTACTCGTAGTTTGGTACTTCTGTACCAACTCAGTGAGGAAGGCAATGGCAAACTACTTCACTCCTCACCTTGCCTAGTTCGCCTCATTATAGTGCTTCCTTTGGTTTTTGTGGGTTTCAGCCCACATAACCGATAGTGGTACTGTTTGAGGATCCAACCAGCCTCCGGGCTGACTACTTAACAGACAGACTACGCGAAAAATCTAAATCACTCGAGTGTTTTCTGTTTTTCTCCGGATGAAAGTAACGACGTCCGTGATACAGCACAACTTTTATTTTTTATTCGTGGGATTGACAAAGCGTGTGAAATAACTGAGGAGCTGGCATCTTTAAGAAGCATCCATGGAACTACTACAGAAGAGGATTTGTTTCTCCAACTGAGTGAAATATTGAAGGATCTCGATTTAGGGTGGGGTGGATTGGCAGCTATAACAACAGACGGAGCAAGGAATATGAGTGGTACAAAAACTGGATTGATTGGAATAATAAGAAACGAATTTACTAACAGAAATACTGATATGCCTCTTGAATTACACTGCATTATTCATCAAGAAGTGCTATGTGGAAAGGTATTAAATTTACAACATGTGATGAACACAGTGACATCTACAATTAATTATATTCGATCGCATGGACTCATTCATCGGCAGTTCCTGTCATTTATGGCTGAAATTGATTTTGATTACGGCGATGTAATTTATCACAGCGAGGTACGCTGCCTTATTCGTGGTAATATATTGAAACGCTTCTTTCATCTTCGTGAAGAAATAAACACATTTATGAACATGAAACAGAAAAAATGACAGAATTTGGGGACGAACACTGGATGTGGGATTTAACAATACTCACAGATTTAACGCAACATTTAAATATTTTTGAATAAGAGATTACAAGGGAAAGGCGTACTTTTAAATGAAGTGTATAGTAACGTGCTTGCGTTCCAAAATAAATTGAAATTATTTCGACAGCAGTTAGAGAAGGGCACGTTCCCACACTTTCCATGTTGTACTGAGCTTCAAGAAGCGAACTCAAACAGTTCAGTGCCATTTGATCGGTTTATTATGTTGATTGGCCTACTGAAGAATGAGATTGAAACCAGATTTAAAGACCTTTCTGTGAATGCGGAGAAAACTCATTTGTTCGAAAATCCATTTGCAGTTGATATCGGGGATGCACCTGTGCAACTACAGATCGAATTAATCGAACTTCAGTGTTGTTCCCAATTAAGGGACAAGTTCGCGGAAGGAAATCTTATTAACGTTTACATGGCGCTTAGTAATTTAAAAAATCCGGCTTTCTTAAAATTTGCGAGAAAATACTTGTGCGCGTTTCCGACTACTTACATTTGTGAACAAACATTTTCAAAAATGAAGTTTATAAAATGCAAATTACGTTCTCGGATCAGTGATTGAACACTTACATTCCATTCTGAGGGTTGCTGTGTCAAATCTATCTCCCGACATTTCAACTTCGAGCGAAGGCCCAGATCTCTCATTAATTGGTAAGTTTAGCCCAAGCTAAAGAGTATTGTTCAGTTTTCTCATTGTTTTTGTGTTGTGGTTCAGGTTGTTGTTTATGTTATCGAATAGCCGTGTGAGCTTGGTTGGTTAATTGGTTGGTGATTGAAGAAGGGGGCGCCTGGATGTGTGGATATACTTGTGTTAATTAATTACCATTATAGGCGAGTTGCATAGGACTGTTTAAGTTCGACGATAATTATGACTTTATTTTATTTAATTTTATGTTCGAACAGAAATATTCATAAATATCTGTCGAGATTCAGTCACTAGCATTTAGTGATCGGAGTACCGGGTGAGTTAGCCGTGGTGGTTACGGCATGACTAATGGCAGTCGCTCACATCCAGGAGGCGAGGAGGTTCAAATCCCCCCGCCGGCAACCTTGAAGATGGTCTTCTGTGGTTTCCCATCTTCCTTCCAGGCAAATGCCGGGGTTGGTCCCTCACTATAGGCCACAGCCGCTACCTTCCAACTCCTCGCCCTTCCCTTCCAACTTTCCTTCCCAACGGTACTTGTAGCTCACCCATTGGGTGTCCGTCTCGAAGCAGCTACAAAACTGGCGAGCCGAACATGTCCTCGGACACTCCCGGCACTAAAAGCCATACGCTAAAAAAAAAAAAAAAAAAAAAAGTGATCGGAGTGCAGGCGCCGAGTTTGCTCTCTTTCCAAGTTATCTGACCCTCGCATGCGCTGTCTGCTTGACAATGCCATATGTTTACAGCCAGCCATCAGCACCAGCATTCACACAAACTGTCACCGAAGTTGTATGAAAGAATGCCCTGTGTAGAAATTGGAATTGGGGATATTAAGGTACAGTGCTATTTCTTTTCTCATATTCGCCAGTTTATTTACGCGAAGATATGGGACGGTGCACTTTCCATGTCGGTGATTTTGTCTTTGTGTTTGCCGTTATAACTTCAATGGTTGATCGGATATCTTTTACATTGCCAACTTTCAAATCATGTAATTCATGTCCGACATGTTGGATTCTGTGTTCAAGTGCGAAGCTATCAAGTACCTAATTGGTCACACATCATACATCTTCAGCTCTGATTGGTTGGAGAAACTGTACCATAATGAAAACTTGTACTATAATGAGCCTCATTATAGTACAGTTTTCTGACATATAATATTTACATTTCGCCATAGTTCTGTCTCTCGGTAAGTTGATAAACCAGTACGCAATTCCTTAGAGCTGTATTCATGTACAGTATTGTAGATATGCCTTATCGCATTACACACAGTATATTCCAGTCCAGGAGGTGTGTTGACGTGGGGTTATCTTGAGTAACAATGAAAACTTTGATTCAAAACAGGGCAGGCACTAGTACCATAGTAAGACCATTTTGTTTTCATGAAATAATATTTTTTCGTTTTTTTTAAATCGATTTTATCCTCCAGGTTGGTGTTTCCCACGGACTCAGCGAGGGAACTCACCGCTACCGCCTCTACGGGCAGTGTCCTAGAGCTGGGAACATCTGGTTGGAGTGGATACAACTGAGGAGGTGTGATCAGCACCTTGCCCAGGCGGCCTCACCTGCAAAGCGAACAGGGGCCTCATGAGGGATGGGAAGGGAGGGGAAGATGGGAAAGGAGGCAGCCGTGGCCTGACAGTAGGTACCATCCTGGCATTTGCCCGAAGACGAGAAGTGGGAAACCACTGAAAACCACTTTGAGGATGGCTGAGGTGGGAATCGAACCCCTTCTACTCATTTGGGCCACCCGAAGCTGAGTAAACCCCGTTCAAGTCCTCATACCACTTTTCAAAATTCTTGGCAGAGCCGGGAATCGAACCCAGGCCCTCCGGGGCGGCAGCTACCCAAGCTGACAGCTAGGCTACGGAGGCGACCTTATTTTTTAGTTCCGTAACTGAAATGAATACCACTTACGGATATTGAGTTGTGAGTTTGTAATTGTTGCTTTATACTGTACTTTATCACAGCATAGGTCGTGCACCAAAAGTTATTTAAACTTAGTGCATCACATTTTATAAAACTCCTTTATTAGGCAGGAGAGATTTTAATGGAAAAGACCAGTACGATCAATGAAAATAGGCTATTTAGTTCTTTATGGAACTACTTGTTACAATTATAGTAGTGAGAGTGCATTAGAGTGTGTTCTAAACACTGTCAGAGCTGAATAAAATCGTGGTGCAAATGCGATCACTGCAGCGAAATGATTTCTGATGAAAAATGTATTTGCTACTTACATGTGGAAAATGTTCATACATAAAACGGATGTCCATTCCTGTGTCATATTACATGTTTCATTCAATACGATAGTTTTGGACACAGAGATTCTACACATGAAAAAATTTAATTTACCCGTTTAAACCAAAAAGTACATTGGAAAATGGTTAGCCTACTTTCATTAGATATGCAATAGATTTATTTATTTATTTATTTATTTATTTATTTATTTATTTATTTATTTATTTAGTGTATGGCTTTTAGTGCCGGGAGTGTCCGAGAACATGTTCAGCTCGCCAGAGGCTGTAAAGCGGATACCCATGGGGTGAGATACAAGTTCCGTTCAATTTCAAGTAGTTCCAACTTTCGCTACAAGATGCCACTGATACCTAGTGGTGAACGTTGGAACTTTGATAGAGCATTTCAACGAAATATCACCTATAAATTTAGCTTCACACAAGTTTAGTTAGTAGAAGGATCATTTACTTGCCATAAGTCTATAACATTGGACCGCCGGCTTTACTTCCCCTCCGAAGAAAGGCATACTAAAAGATTTTACGCTCTTAAAAAATCCGACGACTTCGCCCGGGTTTGAACCCGCTATCTTTGGCACAGCAGTTCAGCATGCTACCAACTACGCCACCGAATCAGCTTTATGTAATAGAAATCTGTCGCTATTATAGTATACAAACAATTTACGTGGTGGATAAATAGATAATAATATAATAATGAAATGAAAATCCACAGCCTGCTTCCAGTCTCCGACCGGGTCAGGAATGGAATGAATGAAGCCCCCATCTAGCGGCGAGGATATAGACTGTGCCGGCTGCCGAGGCCTGACGCACTCCTCTGGGGCAATGATTAAATGAATGACAGATGAAATGAAATGATAGTGGAGAGTGTTGCTGGAATGAAATTTTGACAGGGAAAACCGGAGTACCCGGAGAAAAACCTGTCTGCCTCCGCTTTGTCCAGCACAGATCTCACATGGAGTGACCGGGATTTGAACCACGGACCCAGCGGTGAGAGGCCGACGTGCTGCCGCCTAAGCCACGGAGGCTTCAATAATATAATAATAATACTCTCAAATTGAAAACTAAATTCAACTGGCATCTTGAAGTTCAAAAAGACCTTAAGGAAATAGGCATCTCCAGTGATACGGTACTCGATAAGTCCAAATTCAGGGAACTACTGTAGTCGACAATCAACAATTTTCAGACCTCCCAAACGTAACAACCAACAGAACTTGGACGGAGGAGCGCAGAAAGAACCATAGATAGTAGATTAAGAGATTTTGGGAAGACAAGAAAGCAAGATTAGCTAGATGTATTCAATGTGGTTCCTTCAGCGAGCATAGCGAAGTAAATAATAATAATATTAAAACACCTTTAACTGTCCCCTTATGTTTCATAATTAGTGGGGCTTGGCCACCTCGGTACCCAGGTTGAGTCCGACCTTGCTTCCACTTACTTCAGTAGTGGGATGAGGGGAAAGCTGCGACACTTCTTTTTGAACCCTCCTCGTATCGGCCCCGAACTTGATATCTCGCTAACCAAACATGGGATTAGAACATACAGGGTGTCCTAGCACTGCTAGCAATGCCCCCTACTTTCCTATAGCCTCTTTATTTAATTAAAAGACCAAAACTAAAAGATCATTCGCGAGTAGTGGGGTAGTGTTGGTTTTCTCAAGTCTCGCTCGTGCTTGAATATGTATGCCTATGTTGGGAAAGGGTTAGGTGGTGGGGGAGGAGTAGGGTCGAGTGAGGGGTCGTTTAGATGGTATTTTTTCCGCTCTAGGTGATGGTGAGGTTCATTTTTAAAATGGATGGAATTGGGAAACGCCATTTGGGGTAAACATGTTGTTTTTTTTGACATTTTGGCGATGAATGTTTTTTATACGCATGCGCACTTGAGGAGTTTTGTAAGAGGGCGGGCTTTTTAAATGATTATTTATAAATGAGTGTTTTTTTAATATGTATTGAAATAAACCCAAAAAACTAATAGGTCATCGGATTTTTACTATCTCGCTAACCAATAATCGGATTTAAACCTATGAGGTGTCGTAGGACTCGTGGTGAACTCTCCTTTTCTATGGACGGGGTATATCCACCCCAAAATAAAAACTACCCTTACCCGGGGGATGAAATAGTAATTTATTTTTGTATGCTTACGAACTTGGCGGTTTTAGTAAGAGAGCGGGCTTTTTAAATGATTATTTATAGATGAGTTTTTTATATTTATTGAAATAAACCATAAAAACTAATAGGTCATCGGCTTTTTAGTATCTCGCTAACCAATAGTGCGATTTAAACATATGAGGTGTCCTAGGACTCGTGGTGAACTCCCCTTTTCTATGGACGGGGTATATCCACTCTAAAATAAAAACTACCCTTACCCGGGGGGGTAAATAATATTTTTTGTATGTGCGCGCACGGACGGCTTTTGTCAAAAGGACCTAACTACACGTTTGTTAATATTTTCTGAACCCCTCATGGAATTTTGCCATAGGCAGTATCCTAGCCCTGGGGGTGACGCCCCGTTTTTGAATGTATGATTCATTTTTGTCAAAAGGGCCTAACTACACTTTTGTTCATATCTCGCGAACCAATCATGCTAGGGACTTGTATGAGGGGTCCTAGCACTTGAGGCGACGTCCCCCGTTTGGGGATGAAACTACCCCCCCCCCCCAAAATTGAAAAATCCATATCTTGGAAACGAAGAACCCTAAAATTAGGTGTGATAGCTTAAAAAATAGGGGATGATATGGGTTTTTACCTCGATTGGTCATTTCACCCCTAAAACAGTAAAGAGTCATGCTATGGGAAAAAAAACCTGTTAAACACCTAAAAATGATAAATGAACCTAAGATCTTATGTTCCAAAATTGAAAAATCAACATCTCGGAAACGAAGAACCCTAAAATTAGGTGTGATAGCTTAAAAATAGGGGATGATTAGGGCTTTTACCTCAATTGGTCATTTCACCCCTAAATCAGTAAATAGTCATGTTATGGGAGAAAAAAAGGTGTTAAACAGGTAAAAATGATAATTGAACCTAAGATCTTTTGTTTTTGATGAAAAATAGCAGGGGGTGGAAACCACCCCCAAAATTGAAAAATCCATATCTCGGAAACGAAGAACCCTAAAATTAGGTGTGATAGCTTAAAAAATAGGGGATGATTAGGGCTTTTACCTCGATTGGTCATTTCACCCCTAAATCAGTAAATAGTCATGTAATGGGAAAAAGTTGTTAAACGGGTAAAAATGATAATTGAAACTAAGATCTTTTGTTTTTGATGAAAAATAGCAGGGGGGTGGAAACCACCCCCAAAATTGAAAATTCCATATCTCGGAAACGAAGAACCCTAAAAAAAGGTGTGGTAGCTTAAAAAAATAGGGGATGATTAGGGCTTTTACCTCGATTGGTCATTTCACCCCTAAATCAGTAAATAGTCATGTTATGGGGAAAAAAAGGTGTTAAACGGGTAAAAATGATAATTGAACCTAAGATCTTTTGTTTTTGATGAAATATAGCAGGGGGGTGCCCCCCCCCCCAAAATTGAAAAATCCGTATCTCGGAAACGAAGAACCCTAAAATTAGGTGTGATAGCTTAAACAAGATGTTCAGTAAAGAACATATAGCCTACTTTCTCCTAAATGCATGGGTATTGTTATAACTCTTTGTCCTCTTCAAGGAGTATAATTGAATGTTGGTTGTAGTAGCTTGTTGAAATGCAACGTGCTATGGGGATATTAAACATGAATATGAGATGCCCTTTGCTAGTGCTACCTCTGTAGAAAAAATCATTCAATTCGGTTTCACCGTGTTTGAATTGATCTGGGGAATGGATTTGCACACATACATGGCCGCTATTTGCAAACTATTGGGCTGATGACCTTGTAGTCAGTCATAAGATGCTTTCCACAAAAAGGCATGTTGTTGCAAAATCCGGTAGAGATCAAATTATTAGGATGGTCGAAATTTGATTTAAGCTTTTAACATTTGGGTGGCCGTCATTCCGTTTCCGTCAAAATGGCGGCGATATAAAACATGACACTGAGGTGCCTTTTGCTAGTGCTACCTCTGTACCAAATTTCGTTCAATTCGGTTTCACCGTGTTTGAATTGATAGGGAGAATCGATTTGCACATATGCTTGGCCACCATCTGCAAACTATTGGGCTGATGATCTAGCAGTTTGGTCAGAATATGCTTCCCACATAAAGATTTGTTGCTGCAAAATTTGGTAGAGACTAGATAATTAGGTAGGTCGTAATTACATTTTAGCCTTTAACATTTGGGTGGCCGCGATTACTTTTCCGTCAAGATGGCGGTGATATAAAACATGACACTGAGGTGGCCTTTTCTAGTGCTACCTCTGTACCAAATGTCGTTCCATTCGGTTTCACCGTGTTCGAATTAATAGGGGGAATCGATTTTCACACAAAGATGGCCGCCATCCGCAAAATATTAGGCTAATGACCTATTAGTTTGGTCAAAGGATGCTCCCTCCATAATGGTATGTTGATGCAGAATTTGGTAGAGATCGGATGATTAGGTTAATCGTAATTTGATTTAAGCTTTGAATATTTGTGTGGCCGCCATTACGTTTCCGTCAAGATGGCGGTGATATAAACATGACACTGAGGTGCCCTTTGTTAGTGCTACCTCTGTACCAAATTTCTTTCCGTTCGGTTTCACCGTGTTCGAATTAATAGGGGTAATCGATATTGACACAAAGATGGCCGCCATCCGCAAACTATTAGGCTAATGACCTATTAGATTTATCAAAGGATGCCTCCTCCATAAAGGTATGTTGTTGCAGAATTTGGTAGAGATCGGATGATTAGGTTAGTCGTAATTTGATTTAAGCTTTGAACATTTGTGTGGCCGCCATTACGTTTCCGTCAAGATGGCGGTTATATAAAACATGACACTGAGGTGCCCTTTGTTAGTGCGACTTCTGTACCAAATTTCATTCCATTCGGTTTCACCGTGTTCGAATTAATAGGGGTAATGGATTTTGACACAAAGATGGCCGCCATCCGCAAACTATTAGGCTAATGACATATTAGATTTGTCAAAGGATGCTCCCTTCATAAAGGTATGTTGTTGCAAAATTTGGTAGAGATCGGATGATTAGGTTAGTCGTAATTTGATTTAAGCTTTGAACATTTGGGTGGCCGCCATTACGTCTCCGTCAAGATGGCGGCGATATAAAACATGACACTGGGGTGCCCTTTGCTAGTGCTACCTCTGTACCAAATGCCATTCCATTCGGTTTCACCGTGTTTGAATTAATAGGGGTAATCGATTTTGACACAAATATGGCCGCCATCCGCAAACTATGAGGCTAATGACCTACTAGATTTGTCAAAGGATGCTCCCTCCATAAAGGTATGTTGTTGCAAAATTTGGTAGAGATCGGATGATTAGGTTAGTCGTAATTTGATTTAAGCTTTGAACATTTGTGTGGCCGCCATTACGTTTCCGTCAAGATGGCGGCGATATAAAACATAACACTGGGGTGCCCTTTGCTAGTACTACCTCTGTACCAAATTTCGTTCCATTCGGTTTCACCGTGTTCGAATTAATAGGGGCAATCGATTTTCACACAAAGATGGCCGCCATCCGCAAACTATTAAGCTAATGACCTATTAGTTTGGTCAAAGGATCTTCCCCCATAAAGGTATGTTGTTGCAAAATTTGGTAGAGATCGGATGATTAGGTTAGTCGTAATTTGATTTAAGCTTTGAACATTTGTGTGGCCGCCATTACGTTTCCGTCAAGATGGCGGCGATATAAAACATGACACTGAGGTGTCCTTTGCTGGTGCTACCTTTGTACCAAATTTCGTTCAATTTGCGCTTACCGTGTTCGAATTGATAGGGGGAACAGACATTCAGAGTACACACACTCACTCACACACACACACACACTCACACACACACATACACACACACAGACAGACACACTTTTTTTCGCCCTGTAGTGATCTCATAAGTCTACTTTCATTTTTTGCAAAAATCGAAAGTAGGCTAAAAATAGGGGATGATTAGGGCTTTTACCTCGATTGGTCATTACACCCCTAAATCAGTAAATAGTCATGTTATGGGGAAAAAAGTTGTTAAACGGGTAAAAATGATAATTGAACCTAAGATCTTTTGTTTTTGATGAAAAATAGCGGGGGGTGGAAACCACCCCCAAAATTGAAAAATCAATATCCTGAAAACGAAGAACCCTAAAAAAAAGGTGTAATGGCTTAAAAATAGGGGATGATTAGGGCTTTTACCTCGATTGGTCATTTCACCCCTAAATCAGTAAATAGTCATGTTATGGGAAAAAAAGGTGTTAAACGGGAAAAAATGATAATTGAACCTATGATCTTTTGTTTTTGCAGAAAAATAGTAGGGGGTGTGAAAACAACCCCCAAATTGAAAAATCAATATCTTGAAAACGAAGAACCCTAAAATTAGGTGTGAAAGCTTAAAAAATAGGTCATGACATATGCTTTTACATGGATAGGTCGTTTCAACCCTAAAACAGTAAATAGTCATGTTATGAGGAAAAAATGTGTTATACACCTAAAAGCATAAGCGTTTTGTGAAACCATGCTTTAATGGACATGTGTATGGAGGATGATGATTATTATTATTATTATTATTATTATTATTAGGTAATTATGGATTAATGTGTGTATAGATAACTAACCAGTGGGGAGCGTGATGGCGCAGGTGCTTAGCTGCTCGTCTTTACCCGGACGGCTGGGGTTCAAATCCCGGTGACAGAGGGTGTTGGAATTTTCACCTGAAAAATTACGTGGCGTCAGGAAGGGCATTCGGCCTTAAATCCCCGGCCAAAACCAAAATGAGCCTGGTTGGCTCCGGCGACTCAAAATAATTGGGGAAAGCCGAAGAAAGATAAAGAAGAAAACCAGTAATAGTAAACATTGGTTTGAGGTGTTGAAGAAGTCAGGATGGCCAACCCTTTGCCATGGTTCACGAATGGACCCCAAAAAGTTTTACCTGTCAAGACTCAGTATACCCTGTTGCAGCCTTAAGAAAAAAAATCGAACCGGGGCCTCTGTGGTGACAGTGGACTTATATTCATGATGCTTTTTAAACAAACATACGCTTGCATACTACCGCTGGGTTGAATCTGCACAGAGACACTGGCTTTGGTTTGTGTAGTGTGCCTTGGTGATAACAGCACAGCGATCTTGCCAGCAAGTTTCATATTACTCGTCTGCTTGATAGCGGACGTGCTCTGCACCGTGTTATCATACAGGACATGACTAGATCGTTGTTAGGTTTGACAAAGGCTTAATGAACCTTATTGCAACCTTGAAATGAATGTCATGGTATAGTCGGGGTTGGAAGCCAAGACCTCAAGGTTGACAACCAAGTAGGTTAACCACTACACGGTGAGATGGTTAAATAATAATGTAACAGAACATATAGAAACGTTATCTATAGTTTAAGGAATTGGCTAAGAGCCATACCATGAAAGGATTAGGTAATGGAATTTGAATCCTTAGCTGATAACTATACTACTTGTAATCTATAGCCATGCGCACGTATAAGCTTTCATGTTAGAAAAAGAATTGTATGGCTTGTTTTAAACGGAGAATAATTGTGTTTACTGTGAAACACAAATCTGAATTTAAAATCAATTTAAAATAATTAATAATTTAAAATGAAAATGAAAATCCACAGCCTGCTTCCAGTCTCCAACCGGGTCAGGAATGGAATGAATGAAGCCCCTATCTAGCGGCGAGGATATGAACTGTGCCGCCTGCCGAGGCCTAACGCACTCCTCTGGGGCAATGATTAAAAGAATGACGGATGAAATGAAATGATAGTGGAGAGTGTTGCTGGAATGAAATGTTGACAGGGAAAACCGGAGTACCCGGAGAAAAACCTGTCTGCCTCCGTTTTGTCCAGCACAGATCTCACATGGAGTGACCGGGATTTGAACCACGGCTGCCGTGCTGCCGCCTAAGCCACGGAGGCTTCAATAATTTAAAATAATTAATTTAAAATAATTAATTTAAAATTAACTAATTTAAAATTAGTTTAGTACGCTGAAGTTAAAATGAATAATGATCACGTTACAGACAGCTAGTTTCAAAGCCATGAGAACTAAGAGAACAAATAATAAAATTCATGAACCAGTGAGGAATTCAACATGCTGTCCTTTGGACAAAAGAGAAGCGTTCTACAAACTTAACCACCAAGCTGTCCTATCGACCCTCAATGGTTTGGGTCATCGTAAAGATGAAAATTAAATCTAAGCTATAACTAAAACTAACTACACACTTATATACTAGAAGAAGATATGGAAAACAAAAGGGCAAATAAAGGACAGCAGGAATAAAAAATGGCCCTCAACCCTCAAGCATGTGGATTGAGGGAGCTGGAAGGAAGGAGAGCCATGAAAAGCAGATAGAAAAGTAAAATAGGAGTGACTTTGCCCCAGAGGTAATGGATAAAGAGGAGGAAAACTGGACTCAGCTCAGAAATCCCTTGGGGTCGCCAACTTTCAAACTGATCAGCCGTAAGCCCCTTGAGGGTGTAGCCATATGCAGAGTGCACCGCAAGTGGTGGGGCTATATACACCCTACCTTCTTGAGGGGGCTTGAGCAAAAGACAGGAAATAACATGAAAATAAAAGTAGTAAGACACTAGTAGGATATCAGAAAAAATAAATAAACAAGGGTCAATGAAGTTGCAAAAGGAAGAGACTCCCTAGGGCTCGGATACCCTAATCAAGTTGGGGTCGGTAGAGAACAAGAGTTGAGCAAGTGTGGTCGACAGGAAATAAGACAGAGAGGAGCCTAGCACAAGTTAGTGGAAGCAATGACGGTCTCAGCTGGGACTCCGTGATCGTCAACCTACATGACACTAGATATGACGCCCAGGGGTGGAATTGAAAACCTCTTTTGTTTTATATCACTGGCTTTTAAGAACGCTAACACATGGCATGCCTTATAATGCAATACTGGTCCTAGGGTATGCAAAATTGTATTAGAAACTCAGCTAATAATAGTGTGCTTGCCCATGATTATTTTCCCAAGTATAGTACATGGGACTGATAACCATGATTTCCAAGCCCCTAAGTAAGACAAAAACAAATGATTTTCATTTTCCAATGAGTTGGGGTGAGGTGAGGTGAGTTTTCTATACTCCAAACTGATGTGGTTTCCCACTTCTACTCCAGGCAAATGCACATTTGATGTTAAGAATAGTGAAATGGTTTGCAACTGCCCAATGCTAGGACCTGATTAGTGGCTTTTAAATAATGGAATGGATTGGAGTACACTTCCCCCAAAACCAACAAGAGGAGTGTTCGAACCCCCACAACAACCATTCTTAAAGTCAATATAAATGACTATGCACTTCAGCTCATGACGGTCTCCTCTCTCCAATCCTACCCCTTGGTAGTGAAAGGCACACTCTAATACAACCATCATAGTGACAGGTTATCTGTTAAATACCTAACTATCCCCAGATTTACCTTAAATTTTCCTAAAATCCACTACATTTTCCGCAAATTGACCAAATGACACAACATTCCAGCAAAATTCAACAAATGACTACCAGATTTATTGAAATTCCATTGATTTACCTAAGCATGGTTTAAACTACCTCAAATTCATATAAAATTAGACGAATATAGATGAAAATTCACTAAAATTTACCAAACGTACCCAAAGTGGGCTACAAACCATGAAATGTATCCATTTTTTTTCTTAATTCACTATATGTACTCGAAAATTCCATAATATTGCCTTTACAAGTATGCTTTTATTGTTGTTGTTTCGTTTACAACACTCCCTGCAGACAAATACCTCAACATGACTTTCTCCTAGACTAGGAGCTCCACATTCGACATGATAGCTGAGTTTCATTTCCCATAAACTTGTCTCTGAGGTGGGTGTCAGGAAAAGGCATTCAGCAGTAAAAACCACACCCTCACATAGACTTTCATAACCTCTTACGTTGAGGTTGTTATCACTAACGACATTGAATGATTGAACGGTTTCCTTTTCACAATTCCTGTCTATACTTTCCTCTAGAAGGTTGCTAAAATGCAATTAAATTTAATAAATACCTTAAGATGGTTTCATTTGTTTAATGATATGGTGTTGATAGATATATACGTTAAGACTAATTTTTGTTAGGTCTTGACTGGCCTTGCAATTAGAAATTGACAAACCAAACATGTGTTATCTACCAGGGGAACACTTTGACCACTATGTTGGTTATTGACCAGTAAGTACAGTTCTAGTAATGAGACAGAAATCCAACACAAACAATGAGCGCGCAATGCGGTGGAGATTGGTACCACGATGTACTTTCGGTTATGTAGTTATGTGCAATGTACATCACATATGGTTTACTTGAAGGTTTGGAGGTTCCATTAAAGATATTTCTACAAGAAACCATTTTCAAATGGTCATCCGTTGGTGTGAAAATATTTATTATATGGTATTTTATGCAAACAATTATGATTTATAAAATTTATACGTTTACTGTATTCTTATTTAATGTAAGCACTGCAGGCACTATCGACCAAAATACAGCACTATCTGGAATGTATATTGCATACTTGAAAGTTTGGTGATCGCATTAAAGGTATTCCTACAATAAATGTTTTTTAAGTTCTCGTTTTATGGCATGATTATTTAATATAATGCTATTTGCTAATAGGATTTGACACTGGAATTATTTTACAAGTAGTTATTTCAATGACCAACAGAGTTTAATGTTAACAAGGCACAGCTCTATTTGAAATTTTGAATAACATGTTGCATGTTATAAATCATATGCAACTACTGTAAGGCTTGCGATTTATTTAATGCCTTTAACCCTATATTAAACACTCCGTTTGAAATACTATTAACTGCAATGTTACTGAAAAAAATTGAAACAAAACAAAAATCAGCATTGAAAAACCAAAAAGTAGTTGAGCATATATATAGTGGGGAAAAGAAAAGTTTTGTAAACACTAGTGTCCAACAAGACTAATTAAATCAGTAACTGTCAGGGTGCCGAGTGGTTAAGGCGTTTGACTTAAGATCAAATTTCCCAATATATAAGGAAGCAAGGGTTCGAATCCTTTCCCTGACATAACTATTGCTTGAACATGCAAGAAAACAAGAAATATACACAAACTATGTTTATCAATTTAATCATTTTATTTTTTTATTTTTTACAAGAGATAGACACACAGAATACAGCTCTTTTTGTTTATCATTTCTTTTAAACATAACACTTGTTGAAAATTATTTTTTAGGGGATGGGGTGTTGCTACGTCGACCCATCACACAATAATAGCAGCTTTACGAAGTTCATTTTCTATATTTAGTAGCTCTTTCTCATAACCACTATGACCAACCTGTTTACAGGCTTGCAAGAGCTGTAGACGTTCGACTAATATATTAGGATCGTTCCATTTGCTATTTTTTATGAATGGTTTCAGAAAGTCGGGAAGCAGTTCATCATTATCACCATCATTATGATTATCATCATCCTCATCATTATAAACATTTTCATAAAGATGATCATTATCATCATTATCATTACCATCATAATTTCCACCTGTGTCCACAGTCTGTTCAATGGTTTGAGTTGCCTTTGATAGTGTTGAAAGCTTCTTTTTAGACGTGCTAGAATGCTTTAACATTGTTATGTTATTATTACCACTATTACCTTTCCCCACTAACTTTTTGATGGGGTATATTGTCTCTGATAGGGTTGAGGGCTTTTGAGATGTGGGTGCGTGTCTGAACATGGGTTTCACAGGAGGTGTTAAAGGTTTCTCATTAAACAACTCGCTAACAGCATGCGTGCGTTGTAGTGTATTAAACTTGAGGTTAATATTATCTTGAGCAGCACTATCTTTCTCTTGGACTTGGTTTCTTGCTTTGGTTTGGGTTTTCCCTACATTTAGACTAGCGTGATTATTAAGTTTACATTCATGATTGTTTGAAGAAAGTACGTCCAATTCTTTTGTTTTAAGCATTCCTCGACACTGTTTCGATCGTTGCTTTGAACAGCGCCAAATAACAGTTCCATTTTTATTGCTTCGTTTCACAATATATGAATATCCTTTATAGTATGCGTAAGGCTTACCATACCTAGTCACTGATACTTCCATATCAACTGTCAAGCACAAACTAATCTCTAGTAAAGAAAACTTGGTAATAACAACAACAGTTTAATGTGGGAGCATATATACATGCAAAAAGTGGGAGCAAAGGTGGGGAGTAAAAAGTGGGAGCAAAAGTGGCAGCAATTGTGGGAGAAAAAAATAACTGAGCAAAAAGTGGGAGGAAATATGGGATCAAATGTGGGAGCAACGAAAATATAAAAAGTGGGAGCAAATATGCTAACAAATTTGTCAACAAATATACCAGCAAAAGTAAATACACAAGTCAAGATAGATTAAAGTGCAAAGGAAATATGGAAGCAAATATGAGAGCAAAAATGGTGTTTTCCTAAAACAACTAGACATAACAAACTTAGTCATAACCTAACCTAACCTAACCTAAACAAACCTAACCTCACCTAACCTCACCTTACCTAACCTAACCTAAACTAACCTCACCTAACCTAACCTCACCTCACCTAACTTCACCTAACCTAACCTAACCTGACCTCACCTAACCTAACTTGACTGAACTTTACCTAACCTAACCCATCATAACTTCACCTAACCTAACTTTACCTAATCTAACTTCACCTAACCTAACTTTCAACTCTCAGATCAAAATTAAATTCTAGGCATAGTTGAGTTGGAAGAAAAGATTTCAGGGATAACACACAAGTATACTAGCCACTACACCGCAAAATTGGCAAATTATCATGCAACACAACATAAAGTAAAAGGTTCCTGTAGTGTAACTCATTGGCTGACAACCATAGTTTGGGAATTCAAACCCAAGACCTCAGGACTTTTGTTTTGAACATTATCAGAAATATTATTCCATTTACATTTTGCTGCTGCTTATAGTTATAAGAGTTGGCATTAATATGGGAAGCAAAAAAAGTGGGAGCAAATGTGGGAGCCAATATGGGAGCCAATATGGGGGGAAATGTGGGAGCAAATATGGGAGCAACTGTGGGAGCCAATATGGGAGTCAATATGGAGGCAAATATGGGAGCAAATGTGTGAGCAAATGTGTGAGCTAATCATCTCACCTCGGATATCGCCAGTGAGTACTCATATCCACCGCTAGGTAGCGGAAACTTACTTTGTGTGTTGTATGTAACTAACTTACAAAGTTTGACTGCATGCAAAACGTCCTTGTATAAGCTGTGCATATAATTTTCATATACAATTAAGACTAGGTGTTCAGAACTAACATGTATAGCCTTGTCTAGGGTATATAGAGGATCCTTAGCAAGAAAGACTGACTAACCCAGGAGTGTAAAGCCTTGCCATATGCAGTAAGCATCTGTTGGCAGAAATGGTTCCTAATAATAACGGACTTAATGAATATGAAACGTGTTTTGAATGCCGTCTTAAATCCTATTTTATACGTTGTGATACGTGTAAGGATTTAAGACGACACACAAAAGACAACACCCAAAAGACGTTTGTGTCGCCTTAAATCCTTACACATATCACAACGTATAAAATAGGATTTAAGACGACACTCAAAACACGTTTCATATTCATTAAGTCCGTTATTATTAGGAACCATTTCTGCCAACAGATGCTTACTGCATATGACAAGGCTTTACACTCCTGGGTTAGTCAGTCTTTCTTGCTAAGGATCCTCTATATACCCTAGACAAGGCTATACATGTTTGTTCTGAACACCTAGTCTTAATTGTATATGAAAATTATATGCACAGCTTATACAAGGACGTTTTGCATGCAGTCAAACTTTGTAAGATAGTTACATACAACACACAAAGTATGTTTCCGCTACCTAGCGGTGGATATGAGTACTCACTGGCGATATCCGAGGTGAGATGATTAGCTCACACATTTGCTCACACATTTGCTCCCATATTTGCCTCCATATTGACTCCCATATTGGCTCCCACAGTTGCTCCCATAATTGCTCACACTTTGCCCCCATATTGGCTCCCATATTGGCTCCCATATTGGCTCCCACATTTGCTCCCACATTTGCTCCCACTTTTTTTGCTTCCCATATTAATGCCAACTCTTATAACTATAAGCAGCAGCAAAATGTAAATGGAATAATATTTCTGATAATGTTCGAAACAAAAGTCCTGAGGTCTTGGGTTTGAATTCCCAAACTATAGTTGTCAGCCAATGAGTTACACTACAGGAAACTCTTACTTTATGTTGTGTTGCATGATAATTTGCCTATTTTGCGGTGTAGTGGCTAGTATACTTGTGTGTTATCCCTGAAGTCTTGTCTTCCAACTCAACTATGCCTAGAATTTAATTTTGATCTCAGAGTTGAAAGTTAGGTTAGGTGAAGTTAGATTAGGTAAAGTTAGGTTAGGTGAAGTTATGATGGGTTAGGTTAGGTAAAGTTCAGTCAAGTTAGGTTAGGTGAAGTTAGGTTAGGTGAAGTTAGGTGAGATGAGGTTAGGTTAGGTGAGGTTAGTTTAGGTTAGGTTAGGTTAGGTGAGGTTAGGTGAGGTTAGGTTTGTTTAGGTTTGGTTAGGTTTGGTTAGGTTATGACTAAGTTTGTTATGTCTAGTTGCTTTAGAAAAACACAATTTTTGCTCTCATATTTGCTTCCATATTTTCTTTGCACTTTAATCTGTCTTGACTTGTTTATTTACATTTGCTGGTATATTTGTTGACATATTTGTTAGCATATTTGCTCCCACTTTTTATATTTGCTTTGCTCCCACATTTGATCCCATATTTGCTCCCACTTTTTGCTCAGTTATTTTTTTCTCCCACATTTGCTGCCACTTTTGCTCCCACTTTTTACCCTCCACCTTTGCTCCCACTTTTTGCATGTATATATGCTCCCACATTAAACTATTTTTGTTATTACCAAGTTGTCTTTACTAGAGATTAGTTTGTGCTTGACAGTTGATATGGAAGTATCAGTGACTAGGTATGGTAAGCCTTATGCATACTATAAAGGATATTCATATATTGTGAAACGAAGCAATAAAAATGGAACTGTTATTTGGCGCTGTTCAAAGCAACGATCGAAACAGTGTCGAGGAATGCTTAAAACAAAAGAATTGGACGTACTTTCTTCGAACAATCATGAATATAAACTTAATAATCACGCTAGTCTAAATGTAGGGAACACCCAAACCAAAGCAAGAAACCAAGTCCAAGAGAAAGATAGTGCTGCTCAAGATAATATTAACCTCAAGTTTAATACACTACAACGCACGCATGCTGTTAGCGAGTTGTTTAATGAGAAACCTTTAACACCTCCTGTGAAACCCATGTTCAGACACGCACCCACATCTCAAAAGCCCTCAACCCTATCAGAGACAATATACCCCATCAAAAAGTTAGTGGGGAAAGGTAATAGTGGTAATAATAACATAACAATGTTAAAGCATTCTAGCACATCTAAAAAGAAGCTTTCAACACTCTCAAAGGCAACTCAAACCATTGAACAGACTGGACACAGGTGGAAATTATGATGGTAATGATAATGATGATAATGATCATCATTATGAAAATGATTATAATGATGAGGATGATGATAATCATAATGATGGTGATAATGATGAACTGCTTCCCGACTTTCTGAAACCATTCATAAAAAATAGCAAATGGAACGATCCTAATATATTAGTCGTACGTCTACAGCTCTTGCATGCCTGTAAACAGGTTGGTCATATTGGTTATGAGAAAGAGCTATTAAATATAGAAAATGAACTTCGTAAAGCTGCTATTATTGTGTGATGGGTCAACGTAGCAACATCCCCATCCCCTAAAAAATAATTTTCAACAAGTGTTATGTTTAATAGAAATGATAAACAAAAAGAGCTGTATTCTGTGTGTCTATCTCTTGTAAAAAATAAAAAATAAAATAATTAAATTGATAAACATAGTTTGTGTATATTTCTTGTTTTCTTGCATGTTCAAGCAATAGTTATGTCAGGGAAGGGATTCGAACACTTGCTTCCTTATATATTGGGAAATTTGATCTTAAGTCAAACGCCTTAACCACTCGGCCACCCTGACAGTTACTGATTTAATTAGTCTTGTTGGACATTAGTGTTTACAAAACTTTTCTTTTCCCCACTATATATATGCTCAACTACTTTTTGGTTTTTCAATGCTGATTTTTGTTTTGTTTCAATTTTTTTCAGTAACATTGCAGTTAACAGTATTGCAAACGGAGTGTTTAATATAGGGTTAAAGGCATTAAATAAATCACAAGCCTTACAGTAGTTGCATATGATGTATAACATGCAACATGTTATTCAAAATTTCAAATAGAGCTGTGCCTTGTTAACATTAAACTCTGTTGGTCATTAAAATAACTACTTGTAAAATAATTAAAGTGTCAAATCCTATTAGCAAATAGCATTATATTTAATAATCATGCCATAAAACGAGAACTTAAAAACAAGTAGTTCCGTGAAGAACTATAGAGCCTATTTTCATATATCCCACTAATGTCAATTGCCACTATCAACATACAAAATTTCAGTTTGATTGCTGTAATAGATTCGTAGATATTGAGAACCGACTAAATATTTCGGATGGTCGCCATGTTGGATTTTAATATATAATAGGTCTTAGAGTTATGTACTGTTATATGAAGATTATTGCGTACGTGTAATATTCTAACTTCTCACATGATTAGGACACAAGAAGTAAAATAAAAAAGAGATTCTAAAATTTCGCACAGCTGCCATCTTGAGTTATGGAAACTATTGAAATAAATTAGATGCCAGTGGATTGACATTTGTATAAGGATTTACTGTATCAAGTTTCACTGCACTTGGATGGTTAAATTGCGAGAAGCGACCATGTGAATATGTATACTTCACGACGCCACCATGTTGGATTTGTGATCACCAGGTTATTGAAAGTCCTATAGGTGAACTTTTATTCATACCCCATATGAAAGTAAAAAAATGTTTTAGTAGATTCTAAATATTCCGGATGGTCGCCATGTTGGATTGTTATATAGAGTCATGTACCTTTAAAGGAAAATTATAGCGTAGGTTCATTATTCAAACTTTCACTTCGATCGCATGATTACGACACAAGAAATAAAAACTTAATTTAAAAATTCGCACAGCCGCCATCTTGAGGTTATGTAAACAATTGAACTAAATTAGATACCAGTGCATTATAATGTCTATAAATATTTCCTGTACCAGATTTCAGTGCGTTTCGAACATTAAATCGCGAGAATGGTCTATTTAAAATTTTCAAATTCGCTTGGCTGCCATGTTCGTTTTGTAGTTAACTGGTTTTTAAAAGTCTTATAGATAGACGTCCAGTAGTGCCCTTTATCTCCGTACAAAATTTCAGGGAGATACCGCTAATAGTTACAGAGATATAGAATGCCAGTGAAATATTTCGCACAGCTGCCATATTGAGGTTATGTAAACAATTTAACGAAATTAGATGTCGATGCATTACAATGTATATAAACATATACTGTACCAAGTTTTATTGCGTTTGGATGGTTAGATCGCGAGAAACGTCTATTTAAAAGTCTCAAATTCGCTTGGCCGCCATGTTGGTTTTGTAGTTACCAGGTTCTCAAAGGTCACATAAGTGAACTTACAGTAGATCCCTTTATCTCCATACAAAATTCTAGGGTGATATCGGTAATAGTTTCGGAGTTATTGAATGCTGGTGAAATATTTCGCACAGCCGCCATGTTGGATTGGTAAGACGTAACATAATTTGAAGGGCACGGTCGGGGTCGCCCGTATTAGTACTATGAACTTACCGAGTTTCATTGAAATCGCTCCAGCCGTTTAGATTTTATTAGGGGGGACACACACACGAATCACACACACACGCACACACACACGGACAAAAGGTGATCTCATAAGCCTATTTTTTCAAAATTGAAAATAGGCTAAAAACATTTATTGTAGGAATACCTTTAATGGGATCACCAAACCTTCAAGTATGCAATATACATTCCAGACAGTGCTGTATTTTGGTCGATAGTGCCTCCAGTGCTTACATTAAATAAGAATAGAGTAAACGTATAAAATTTTATAAATCATAATTGTTTGCATAAAATACCATATAATAAATATTTTCACACCAACGAATGACCATTTGAAAATGGTTTCTTGTAGAAATATCTTTAATGGAACCTCCAAACCTTCAAGTAAACCATATGTGATGTACATTCCACATAGCTACATAACCGACAGTACATCGTGGTACCAATCTCCACCGCATTGCGCGCTCATTGTTTGTGCTGGATTTCTGTCTCATTACTAGAACTGTATTTACTGGTCAATAACCAACATAGTGGTCAAAGTGTTCCCCTGGTAGATAACCCACTTTTGGTTTGTCAATTTCTAATTGCAAGGCCAGTTAGACCTAACAATAATTAGTCTTAACGTATATATCCATCATCAACACCATATCATTAAACAAATGAAACCATCTTAAGGTATTTAATAAATTTAATTGCATTTTAGCAACCTTCTAGAGGAAAGTATAGACAGGAATTGTGAAAAGGAAACCGTTCAATCATTCAATGTCGTTAGTGTTAACAACCTCAACGTAAGAGGTTATGAAAGTCTATGTGAGGGTGTGGTTTTTACTGCTGAATGCCTTTTCCTGACACCCACCTCAGAGACAAGTTTATGGGAAATGAAACTCAGCTATCATGTCGAATGTGGAGCTCCTAGTCTAGGAGAAAGTCATGTTGAGGTATTTGTCTGCAGGGAGTGTGGTAAACGAAACAACAACAATAAAAGCATACTTGTAAAGGCAATATTATGGAATTTTCGAGTACATATAGTGAATTTAGAAAAAAAAAATGGATACATTTCATGGTTTGTAGCCCACTTTGGGTACGTTTGGTAAATTTTAGTGAATTTTCATCTATATTCGTCTAATTTTATATGAATTTGAGGTAGTTTAAACCATGCTTAGGTAAATCAATGGAATTTCAATAAATCTGGTAGTCATTTGTTGAATTTTGCTGGAATGTTGTGTCATTTGGTCAATTTGCGGAAAATGTAGTGGATTTTAGGAAAATTTAAGGTAAATCTGGGGATAGTTAGGTATTTAACAGATAACCTGTCACTATGATGGTTGTATTAGAGTGTGCCTTTCACTACCAAGGGGTAGGATTGGAGAGAGGAGACCGTCATGAGCTGAAGTGCATAGTCATTTATATTGACTTTAAGAATGGTTGTTGTGGGGGTTCGAACACTCCTCTTGTTGGTTTTGGGGGAAGTGTACTCCATTCCATTCCATTATTTAAAAGCCACTAATCAGGTCCTAGCATTGGGCAGTTGCAAACCATTTCACTATTCTTAACATCAAATGTGCATTTGCCTGGAGTAGAAGTGGGAAACCACATCAGTTTGGAGTATAGAAAACTCACCTCACCTCACCCCAACTCATTGGAAAATGAAAATCATTTGTTTTTGTCTTACTTAGGGGCTTGGAAATCATGGTTATCAGTCCCATGTACTATACTTGGGAAAATAATCATGGGCAAGCACACTATTATTAGCTGAGTTTCTAATACAATTTTGCATACCCTAGGACCAGTATTGCATTATAAGGCATGCCATGTGTTAGCGTTCTTAAAAGCCAGTGATATAAAACAAAAGAGGTCTTTAATTCCACCCCTTGGCGTCATATCTAGTGTCATGTAGGTTGACGATCACGGAGTCCCAGCTGAGACCGTCATTGCTTCCACTAACTTGTGCTAGGCTCCTCTCTGTATTATTTCCTGTCGACCACACTTGCTCAACTCTTGTTCTCTACCGACCCCAACATGATTAGGGTATCCGAGCCCTAGGGAGTCTCTTCCTTTTGCAACTTCATTGACCCTTGTTTATTTATTTTTTCTGATATCCTACTAGTGTCTTACTAGTTTTATTTTTACTTTTATTTTCATGTTATTTCTTGTCTTTTGCTCAAGCCCCCTCAAGAAGGTAGGGTGTATATAGCCCCACCACTTGCGGTGCACTCTGCATATGGCTACACACTCAAGGGGCTTACGGCTGATCAGTTTGAAAGTTGGCGACCCCAAGGGATTTCTGAGCTGAGTCCAGTTTTCCTCCTCTTTATCCATTACCTCTGGGGCAAAGCCACTCCTATTTTACATTTCTATCTGCCTTTCATGGCTCTCCTTCCTTACTTACTTACTTACTTACTTACTTACTTACTTACTTCCTCGGCGCTACAGCCTGGGGTAGGCTTTGGCCTCTCTCACGATTCCTCGCCATTCGTCTCTTCTATGAGTTTTCTCCCACCATCTTCCAACCCTCATAGTTCTCAGGTCTTCTCCTGAGTCTTGTAGCCATCTTTTGCGCGGTCGTCCACGTCTCCTCTTCCCTTCCATAGTTCCATGTAATATCTTCCTTGGTGTTCTTTCTTCACTCATCCTCTCTACATGACCAAACCAATCCAGACGTCGGGACTTAATAAATTTCACAATATCTTCACCTTTGATTATCTCTTCAATTTCTTTGTTTGTCCTGATTCGCCACCCTTCATCCTCCTTTACCGGGCCATATATCCTTCTTAAAACTTTCCTTTCAAAAATTTTGAGATCATTCTCATCATTTGTTGACATTGTCCACGTCTCAGATCCATAGGTCACCACTGGTCTAATAAGGGTCTCTCCATCCTTCCAACTCCCTCAATCCACATGCTTGAGGGTTGAGGGCCATTTTTTATTCCTGCTGTCCTTTATTTGCCCTTTTGTTTTCCATTTCTTCTTCTAGTATATAAGTGTGTAGTTAGTTTTAGTTAGAGCTTAGATTTAATTTTCATCTTTACGATGACCCAAACCATTGAGGGTCGATAGGACAGCTTGGTGGTTAAGTTTGTAGAACGCTTCTCTTTTGTCCAAAGGACAGCATATTGAATTCCTCACTGGCTCATGAATTTTATTCTTTGTTCACTTAGTTCTCATGGCTTTGAAACTAGCTGTCTGTAACGTGATCATTATTCATTTTAACTTCAGCGTACTAAACTAATTTTAAATTAGCTAATTTTAAATTAATTATTTTAAATTAATTATTTTAAATTATTAATTATTTTAAATTAATTTTAAATTCAGATTTGTGTTTCACAGTAAACACAATTATTCTCCGTTTAAAACAAGCCATACAATTCTTTTTCTAACATGATGGCTTATACGTGCGCATGGCTATAGATTACAAGTAGTATAGTCATCAGCTAAGGATTCAAATTCCATTACCTACTCCTCTCATGGTATGGCTCTTAGCCAATTCGTTGAACTATAGAAAACGTTTCTATATGTTCTGTTACATTATTATTTGACCTTCTCACCGTGTAGTGGTTAACCTACTTGGTTGTCAACCTTAAGGTCTTGGCTTCCAACCCCGACTATACCATGACATTCATTTCAAGGTTGCAATAAGGTTCATTAAGCCTTTGTCAAACCTAACAACGATCTAGTCATGTCCTGTATGATAACACGGTGCAGAGCACGTCCGCTATCAAGCAGACGAGTAATATGAAACTTGCTGGCAAGATCGCTGTGCTGTTATCACCAAGACACACTACACAAACCAAAGCCAGTGTCTCTGTGCAGATTCAACCCAGCGGTAGTATGCAAGCGTATGTTTGTTTAAAAAGCATCATGAATATAAGTCCACTGTCACCACAGAGGCCCCGGTTCGATTTTTTTTTCTAAAGGCTGCAACAGGGTATACTGAGTTTTGACAGGTAAAACTTTTTGGGGTCCATTCGTGAACCATGGCAAAGGGTTGGCCATCCTGACTTCTTCAACACCTCAAACCAATGTTGACTATTACTGGTGAGTTACCATTTTTTTCTTCTTTATCTTTCTTCGGCTATTCCCAATTATTTTGAGTCGCCGGAGCCAACCAGGCTCATTTTGGTTTTGGCCGGGGATTTAAGGCCGAATGCCCTTCCTGACGCCACGTGATTTTTCAGGTGAAAATTCCAAATCCGCTGTCACCGGGATTTGAACCCCAGCCGTCCGGGTAAAGACGAGCAGCTAAGCACCTGCGCCATCACGCTTCCCACTGGTTAGTTATCTATACACACATTAATCCATAATTACCTAATAATAATAATAATAATAATAATAATAATCATCCTCCATACACATGTCCATTAAAGCATGGTTTCACAAAACGCTTATGTTTTTAGGTGTATAACACATTTTTTCCTCATAACATGACTATTTACTGTTTTAGGGTTGAAACGACCTATCTATGTAAAAGCATATGTCATGACCTATTTTTAGCCTATTTTCAATTTTGAAAAAATAGGCTTATGAGATCACCTTTTGTCCGTGTGTGTGTGTGTGATTCGTGTGTGTGACCCCCCCCTAATAAAATCTAAACGGCTGGAGCGATTTCAATGAAACTCGGTAAGTTCATAGCACTATTCCTGGCGACCCCGACCGTGCCCTTCAAATTTTGTTACAACTCACCAATCCAACATGGCGGCTGTGCAAAATATTTCACCAGCATTCAATTTCTCCGAAACTATTACCGATATTACCCTGATATTTTGTATGGTGATAAAGGGAACTACTATAAGTTCACTTATGTGACCTTTGAAAACCTGGTAACTACAAAACCAACATTGCGGCCAAGCGAATTTTCGACTTTAAAATAGACGTTTCTCCTAATTTAACCAACCAAACGCAATGAAACTTGGTACAGTATATGTTTATATACATTATAATGCACCGACATCTAACTTCGTTCAATTGTTTACATAACCACAAGATGGCGGATTTGAGAAATATTTCACTGGCATTCTATATCTCTGTAACTATTAGCGGTATCTCCCTGAAATTTTGTACGGAGATAAAGGGCACTACTGGACGTCTATCTATAAGACTTTCAAAAACCAGTTAACTACAAAACGAACATGACAGCCAAGCGAATTTGAAAATTTTAAATAGACCATTCTCGCGATTTAATGTTCGAAACGCACTGAAATCTGGTACAGGAAATATTTATAGACATTATAATGCACTGGTATCTAATTTAGTTCAATTGTTTACATAACCTCAAGATGGCGGCTGTGCTAATTTTAAAATTGGGTTCTTATTTCTTGTGATGTAGTCATGCGATCGAAGTGAAAGTTTGAATAATGAACCTACGCAATAATTTTCCTTTAATGGTACATGCCTCTATGGCCAATACATTTAACAATCCAGCATGGCGACCATCCGATATATTTAGACGGCTCTGAATATCTACGAATATATTATAGCAATCAAACTGAATTTTTTAATGTTCATAGGGTCGATGAACTTAAGTTCGCCTATAGTACTTTAAATAACATGGTGTTCACAAATCCAACAATGGCAGCGACGCGAAGTATAAATATTCAGATGGACGTTTCTCGCAATTTAACCATCCGAGTGCAGTGAAACTTGGTACAGTATATCCTTATACGAATGTTAATCCACTGGCATCTAATTTATTTCAATTGTTTCCACAACCTCAAGATGGCAGCTGTGCGAAATTTTAAAATCTCGTTGTTACTTCTTGTGTCCTAATTATGCGATTAAAGTTTGAATTCTACACGTACACAATAATCTGCATGTAACAGTGCATAACTCTAGGACCTACATATATAAAATCCAACATGGCGACCATCCGAAATATTTAGACGGTTCTCAATATCTACGTATCTATTACAGCAATCAAACTGAAATTGTGTATGTTGATAGTGGCAGTTAACATAAGTAGGATATATGAAAATAGGCTGTATAATTCTTCACGGAACTACTTGTTTAAGCTTTCACACCTAATTTTAGGGTTCTTCGTTTTCAAGATATTGATTTTTCAATTTGGGGGTTGTTTTCACAACCCCTACTATTTTCCTTCAAAAACAAAAGATCTTAGGTTCAATTATCATTTTTTCCCTTTTAACACCTTTTTTTCCCATAACATGACTATTTACTGATTTAGGGGTGAAATGACCAATCGAGGTAAAAGCACTAATCATCCCCTATTTTTACGCCATTACACCTTTTCTTAGGGTTCTTCGTTTTCAAGATATTGATTTTTCAATGTTGGGGGTGGTTTCCACCCCCCTGCTATTTTTCATCAAAAACAAAAGATCTTAGGTTCAATTATCATTTTTACCCGTTTAACAACTTTTTTTTCCCATAACATGACTATTTACTGATTTAGTGGTGAAATGACCAATCGAGGTAAAAGACCTAATCATCCTCTATTTTTAAGCTATCACACCTAATTTTAGGGGTTCGTTTCCGAGATATGGATTTTTTTCATCAAAATCAAAAGATCATAGGTTCAATTATCATTTTTACCCGTTTAACACCTTTCTTTCCCATAACATGACTATTTACTGATTTAGGGGTGAAATGACCAATCGAGGTAAAAGCCCTAATCATCCCCTATTTTTAAGCTATCACACCTTATTTTAGGGTTCTTGCTATTTTTCATCAAAAAACAAGAGATCTTAGGTTCAATTATAATTTTTACCCGTTTAACACCTTTTTTCCCATAACATGACTATTTACTGATTTAGGGGTGAAATGACCAATCGAGGTAAAAGCCCTAATCATCCCCTATTTTTAAGCTATCACACCTAATTTTAGGGTTCTTCGTTTCCGAGATATGGATTTTTCAATTTTGGGGGTGGTTTCCTCCCCCTGCTATTTTTCATCAAAAACAAAAGATCTTAGGTTCATTTATCATTTTTAGGTGTTTAACAGGTTTTTTCCCATAGCATGACTATTTACTGTTTTAGGGGTGAAATGACCAATCGAGGTAAAAGCCCATATCATCCCCTATATTTTAAGCTATCACACCTAATTTTAGGGTTCTTCGTTTCCAAGATATGGATTTTTCAATTTTTTTGGGGGGGGGTAGTTTCACCCCCAAACGGGGGACGTCGCACCAAGTGCTAGGACCCCTCATACAAGTCCCTAGCATGATTGGTTCGCGAGATATGAACAAAAGTGTAGTTAGGCCCTTTTGACAAAAATGAATCATACATTAAAAAACGGGGCGTCACCCCCAGGGCTAGGATACTGCCTATGGCAAAATTCCATGAGGGGTTCAGAAAATATTAACAAACGTGTAGTTAGGTCCTTTTGACAAAAGCCGTCCGTGCGAGCACATACAAAAAATATTATTTACCCCCCCCCCCCCCCGGTTAAGGGTAGTTTTTATTTTAGAGTGGATATACCCCGTCCATAGAAAAGGGGAGTTCACCACGAGTCCTAGGACACCTCATATGTTTAAATCGCACTATTGGTTAGCGAGATACTAAAAAGCCGATGACCTATTAGTTTTTATGGTTTATTTCAATAAATATAAAAAACTCATCTATAAATAATCATTTAAAAAGCCCGCTCTCTTAATAAAACCGCCAAGTTCGTAAGCATACAAAAATAAATTATTATTTCATCCCCCGGGTAAGGGTAGTTTTTATTTTGGGGTAGATATACCCCGTCCATAGAAAAGGAGAGTTCACCACGAGTCCTACGACACCTCATAGGTTTAAATCCGATTATTGGTTAGCGAGATAGTAAAAATCCGATGACCTATTAGTTTTTTTGGGTTTATTTCAATACATATTAAAAAAAACACTCATTTATAAATAATCATTTAAAAAGCCCGCCCTCTTACAAAACTCCTCAAGTGCGCATGCGTATAAAAAACATTCATCGCCAAAATGTCAAAAAAACAACATGTTTACCCCAAATGGCGTTTCCCAATTCCATCCATTTTAAAAATGAAACTCGCCATCACCTAGAGCGGAAAAAATACCATCTAAACGACCCCTCACTCGACCCTGCTCCTCCCCCACCACCTAACCCTTTCCCAACATAGGCATACATATTCAAGCACGAGCGCGACTTGAGAAAACCAACACTACCCCACTACTCGCGAATGATCTTTTAGTTTGGTCTTTTAATTAAATAAAGAGGCTATAGGAAAGTAGGGGCCATTACTAGCAGTGCTAGGACACCCTGCATGTTCTGATCCCATGTTTGGTTAGCGAGATATCAAGTTCGGGGCCGATACGAGGAGGGTTCAAAAAGAAGTGTCCCAGCTTTACCCTCATCCCACTACTTACTTCTGCAAGGCTCCTCTCTTTCCTGTCGACCTCCTTTTTAGTCAACTCGTATACTCTTCCGTCCCCGGCTGTATTAGGAATTCCGAGGCCTAAGGTTCCTACCATTTTCCCGCCTTAATTAACCCTTGACTTAGTCCTTCATGATGCCATCATTTTCGAGGGTTCAGACCTCCTCTCTATTTTCACGTTATACCCTGTCTTCTTTTGTTGTTGTTGTTGTTGTTTTTCATGTTGATTTTTTAAAGACTTTGTGACATCGTGGTCATGTAACCCCCATGTACTTGGATGAGTGTGGAATTTGTCTGATAACCTTTATATTGTAATGGCTGTATCGTGGGTGTATTTGTAATTAAGACTGGAATTGTGTGTTTGATGGCAGTAGTTTTCACTTAGGTACTGCACTCGAAATCATGCCTAGGAGAGAGGAGAAGCTAGGATGAGGTATCAACCAAGGACCACCTCAGGAAAATGGCATATTTTAAATTTGGAATTTTTGACTAAATTAGCAGTCCAGATGGAAGAGAACGTTAATGCAAGCATTTGGGAAAATTTTCGTCTAAAGAAATATTTTTATTTCTTGTATAATGGAGATTTTAAGATTTGGTAAATTTTTAACCATGAGTAAATGATAGAGATACTGTCCTGGAAAGTCGACACTTTTAACGAGGTGCGCGGCGAGAAACCAGTTTTTGATGCGAGGGGAGAGCGAAGGTGGACTTGAGGTCCGACACACGCCAGTATCAAGAGTGGGAGAAGCCAACGCGTGTCAGAAGCGCGCCACTTTTAGGCAAGAACCAATGGGAAAATAGTTTGAATACTGAGGAAGGAACAAATATTAAAATCTTTATTTTAATATTTTATAAGAGTGTTGCACATTAAATTCACTAGCAGAGAAAAAGAAATTTAATTGGCAAAACAGATTTTAAATTGAAAGACTGAGAGAGAAGTTATGTATGAATTTCTTAATATTCATAGCGGTTGGAGGCTAGCTGATCAGATTTACGAGGGAAATCTAACCGAGGAGGCTAGGAGACGCTAGCAAACGAGGCTCTCTCTACATGGACCGTCGAGAAGACAAGACGTAAATTGTATTCACTCTTCAGAAGTATTAGACAAAGGTTTTGTGAACTGGAGACTTCAAGATGAAGCAAGTAGTAATGGAAATGAACAATTAATATTACAAGTCAACAGTATTGCGAAAAGTTATTTATCATATTCTAAAAGAAGAAATCTACGACGAGAGAAAACGCTGCAAGTTACAAACTGAACATCGAACACGTAACTACGCAGAACGAAAGTCTGAAGATGGGAGACTTAAACCATTGAAAATTCAACAATCTAGACAAGAATTATTAATAATTTAGGTCGAAGGGGAAGAACTACGACTACAAACAATTGTGCGGTGAGAATGATGTTTTAAATTCACCATGATGGTAAGATAGCACTATACTGAACCGGTGAGATTCAGAAATGACCAGGATGACATAGCAGTATGCATAGCGAACTGCAGACCACCGCAGTTTTCGCTAAAATAACGTTGCAAGCTACTACAAGGGAATTCCACGTCATGGAGGTGATTTTTCATGATGGAAGGAACTATGCAAACTACCGACTTCAAAGAACATCTAGATCTGAGAAGAAGAAGACGAGCGGATGCGTGATGGAGACGACAAGGAACCCAGGACTGATGGACGCGAGGCCAGCAGAGCGGAGGCGAGGTCGTGTCATCATCTTGTTCGAGAGAAGTGGGTCGCGAGCGGGAAGACAGCTGGTAACCTGTTTTCAAGACAGCACACCAGGTCGTTCAACTGTACTGCAGTCCACTCAAGGCCGAGGTGACATAACACAGCCAGACTGGAGCAGCACGCAGCATTCCAGAAACCACACGGTGACGTTACGAGGACACCGGAGTCATCAGGTCTGTCACCAACCATCTCAGAAAGAAGGTAGAAGAGTGCATTTTTCATATCTGTAGTTAGACTTTGTTTACGTTATTCCAGAATATTGACCAACATATTTGCATTTATTAACCTATGTTATTATTGTCTTGAAAGTTTTAGTAAATTTTAGTAATTGTGATAGTTATTTTCATACGTCATTTGGGCGTATTTTGAAGTCTTGATCGATGATATTAGACATCGTTAGTATTTTTCATTGATATTTTTAGAGCGTTAACATTTTACTTACGAACGATTTCGTTGCGATTGCGAACGTATGTTCCGTAGATATGTTGTAACATTTGAGAACTCCGTAGATTTGTGGTAACATTGGAGAACTTCGTAGATTTGATGATATATTGGAGAATTTTGTGTATTTGTGGAAATATTGAAGAACGATAATATATTTGTATTGAAACAAGAGAAATGAAGCACAACTTTGTGAGAAATAAATAAGTAATGTATCAGAGAAAGAATATAGTCATGTGTTTGACGAAAGTAAATAGTTTATTACTTGACGTGAGGAATGGAAGGACAGAGAATCCTATAAAGTGAAGAGTTTATTCATTTCAGGAACGAAATAAGATGTATAGAACGATATTGTTACGTGCCACCCCCCTAGTGGCACTTTTTGTTAACTGGATTACGGTGGGTAGGAAGCACAACACCAATTACTGCTTTAAAGGAATAATTAACTTTATTGTGGCCAGAAATATACACTACTCAACAGCAAATAGCAATTATTACCTTACTCCAGTTTCCTCAAGTCGAGAATACTTCCCCTTTCACTTGTCAACAGACCACAGTTAATCCCTCGTAATGAGGTGGCCCCGTACGCTGGATGGAAATAGCTGCACTAGCTCTGTCACTCACTGTTTTGCAACTCACCACAATGACTTCTCTTCGCACTAAGTAAGCACACTCGCTCAAAACACAGTTCCTCTGTAGGAGTCTCACTTCCCCGCTCCACTAGGGGTTTTGCAAGTCACCACACTGCTGTCGCTCACGATAATCGCTCAAACTAGCTCGTAAAACACAACAACAACACTGCGTGACAGGTCGCACTTATATAGCAGGCCGGTGACTCAATAAATGCTTCTAGATCCATCCAGGGTTCACGGCTTCTCGAGGTTTCCATCGCTGGTCCAGTCACGAATATTCTGGACTATCCCTTTGTCCTAGTAGCCCTGTTGAATAAGGCGCACGCAATACGGGAGGCAGGCCACAGCCCAGCCCTGGGGCAGTTGTGACTCATGCGGCGAGCGATGACACAAACTCACAGCCGTAACACCACCCCCTTCCTAAAAAGGCTGATCGTCCCGATCAATCATTGGTCCGTCTGTGTCCCCCCGTAGGCTGCCAGGCGATCTCGGTGCACGATCTTCATCTTCGCCCTCGGGCTCCGCTGGATCCTGTAGACGACATCGTTGATCCGTTTCACGACTCGGTACGGGCCCTCCCAGGACTTCTGCAGTTTGGGTGACAGACCTTTCTTCCGTAATGGGTTGAAGAGCCAGACCAGGTCGTCCTCGTGGAATCCACCGGCATCCGTCTGCTGGTCGTATCGGGTCTTCATTCGGTCGGTCTCGATCCGCAGTTTCCTCCTCGCGAACGCATGTACGTCCTCCAGTTGGTCGACCAGTTCTTGACAATACTGGCTTACCGGGATCGGATCATTCCCAGGTCGGCCGAAGGCAAGATCGACAGGTAGACGGAGCTCCCTCCCAAACATGGCCCGGGCTGGTGTGCACCCGGTGGCTTCATGCACGGCGGCGCGGTAGGCCAGGATAAATAGTGGAAGATGCTTGTCCCAATCCCTCTGGTGCTCGCTGACGACTATTCGGAGATGGTTCTCGATGGTGCGATTGAATCGCTCTACCATCCCGTCGGACTGAGGGTGTAGCGGCGTCGTCCTTGTCTTCCGGATTCCCAGCAGCTGGCATAGGTTCTGGAACACCTGCGACTCGAAGTTCCTCCCTTGGTCGGAGTGCAGCTCCAGGGGTACTCCGTACCGGCTGACGAATTCCTTCACCAGGGTCTCTGCAATCGTCGCGGCTTCTTGGTTAGGGAGCGCATACGCCTCCGGCCATTTGGTAAAGTAGTCGCTGACGACTAATATGTAGCGGTTCCCTGCCTCGCTTAACGGGAATGGCCCAGCAACATCGATGGCCACTCTCTCCATGGGGCCGCCAACGTTGTAGGTCTTCAGTGGACCCCGTCGTCTTCGTCCTGGGCCCTTGCTGGCTGCGCAATCGTGGCAACTCGCGCAGTGGTTCTCCACGTCTGTTCGGCATCCGATCCAGTAGAACCGCTCTCTCAGCTTCTCCAGGGTCTTCTTTATCCCTAGGTGTCCACCAGATGATCCTCCATGGACTTCCTTCAGGACTTCCTCCGTCATAGCCTTTGGAATGACGACTTGTTCCCGAGATGTCTTCCCGTCGGTGCTCTCCCAGGTACGGCAGATGAGGCCATCCCTTACAATCAGCGAGTCACACTGCGCCCAGTAGGACTTAAACTTTGGGCTGCAGTCACTCACAATGTTCCACCCGGGTCTGGGCACACAGGCCCTCTTCCATTCGGCTATCAGTCCCAGGTCATCATCTTCTGCTTGTGCCCGCGTGAAAGATTCGTGGCTCCAGCTCCCTTGAAGTTCCACGGTAGTCCTTCGGCACTGTATCCCGGTGTTCTCCTCCCTCCTAGTACAGAAGGTGCAGTCTTCGGGGCACGGTCTTCGTGACAAGGCGTCGGCGTTAGAATGCAGCTGGCCTTTCCTGTGCTGAATCTCAAAGTTGTACTGTTGAAGCCTCTCTAACCACCGCGCGAGTTGACCCTTGGGCTGCTTGAAGTTCAGGAGCCACCGCAGGGATGCATGGTCGGTCCTGATGAGAAATTCTTGCCCGTACAGGTACTTGTGGAAGTGTTCAATGGTCTTCACGATGGCGAGCAGCTCCTTCCTGGTGACGCAGTAGTTCCTTTCTGGCTTTGACAAGGCCTTGCTGAAGTAGGCTACTACTCTCTCCTCGCCGTCGACTACTTGCGACAGGATTCCCCCTATGCCAAAGTCGCTGGCATCGGTATCGACGATGAACCTTGTTCCAGGTCTGGGGTAGGCCAGAATAGGTGCGGTGCACAGAGCCTGCTTGAGTTGTTCGAAGGCACTGTGGCATTCTGCTGTCCACGTGAAGAGTTGGTCCTTCTCAGTCAGTCGATGTAAAGGTTTGGCGATGTCGGCGAATCCTCTCACGAAGCGACGGTAATAAGTGCAGAGTCTCAGGAAGCTTCGTAGTTGGGACTTGTCCTGCGGAACTGGCCACTCCCTCACAGCTGCGGTCTTCTCTGGGTCGGTGCGCACCCCTTCCTCGGAGACGATATGCCCAAGGTACTGGACCCGCTTCTGGAAGAGCTGACACTTCTTGGGGCTCAACTTCAGCTGGGCAGCCCGTAGCTTCAACAAGATCTCCTTCAGGTTGCTGTAGTGCTCCTCGAAGTTCCTCCCCAGAACGATGACGTCGTCTAGGTAGACCAGGCAGGTCTTCCAGTGTAGTCCCCTCAGAATGAACTCCATTAGCCTTTCGAAGGTCGCAGGGGCGTTGCACAGACCGAATGGCATGACGGTGAACTGCCAGAGCCCGCTGCCCACAGGGAACGCCGTTTTCTCGCGGTCCTTAGGGTGGACCTCCACCTGCCAATAGCCACTCTTCAAATCCAAGGTGGAGAACCATCTTGACCCTGATATGGTGTCCAGCGTGTCGTCGATCCGGGGTAGAGGGTAGCTGTCCTTCTTCGTGACGTCGTTCACCCGCCTGTAGTCCACGCAGAACCTGGTGGAACCGTCCTTCTTCTTCACAAGCACGACCGGAGAACTCCAAGGACTATGTGATGGCTCGATCACCCCTTGCTCCTTCATCTCTTCTACCATCCGGTCGACTTCGGCTTGCTTGGCGAGCGGGACACGTCGGAATGGGGCCCTAATCGGTGCGCTGTCCCCAACGTCGATTCTGTGCTGGACCAAGCTTGTCCTGCCGAAGTCTTTGCTCCCCACGGAGAAGACATCCTGGAATTCGCGTAGCAGGTCCTGTAGTTGGCGTGATTGCTCTTCGTCTAAATGGTCCTGGGATCCTTGGTACAGCTTCTGTAGTTCTTCTGGCAGGGCGCGTCTTCTTCAGTTGTCCGTCTGCAGGTGTCCGTCCGTCGTTTCTGTGATGCGAGCAATCCAGGTAACAGGCTCGCAGACTCCTAGGTTGGTGTCCCAGTGAACCGTAATATCGTAGTCGTTCAGTTTGGACAGGCGGACGTACGGCCGAGGCGTCGTGTTGATGAGGGTCTTGGCAACTAGCAATCCTTTTGTCTGGATGTCCTCATATTTTGGCTCGATGACAGCCGCCACTCCCTCAGCAGTTCCGTCGACAATTACGGCGGCACTGACCTCCGTCCTGGCAGGAACGATAACGTCCTCTCTCAGCCTTACGCGTCGTGCGGTGACGGCCTCGTGTGCTGGTTGCAAAGCAAGTTCCTCACCTCCGAAGTGCAGAGTGTTGGTACTCAGGTCCAAGATGATGTTGTTCAGGTCCAGGAAGTCCAGTCCGATGATCACTTCGTTTGATACGTCAGCCACAAGCACTGGATGCTTCACCACCCGTCGACCAATGAAGAGCTCCAGTGATGCTTCGCCATGTACCGGTGCGGTCTCTCCGGTCGCGGTTATTAGCTGAAGGTTCCTTTGTGTGGGTTGCACTCTCCAATTCGGGATCACAGTGGGATTGACGATGGTCCTCGACGCTCCCGTGTCGATCAGCATGGGCCAGCTCACTCCGTTGACGACTCCGTCGACCATCAGGCTGCTATTGTCCCTCCGTAACTTCGTCACACGCACTTGGACTGCTGGGGCTTGACGACTGTCACAAGCCAACCTTTGCCCCCCAAGGCTGGCTAATACTCGTTTCCCTGGGCCGCGCGGTTTTCAGACGACTGATTTCCCGTCGGATACCCTCGGCGGCGGCGATCACCGCATTCCTTGCTCAGGTAGCCTTTCTTACCGCAGGCCAAGCAGGTCGGTAGTCCTCTTCCGGGCCGCCTCTCCGGTTGTCTTCCGGCTGTGTCGTTGCTGGTGGTACCGCGGCTATCGAAGAAACGGCTTAGCGCCTCCATTAATTCGTCCACTAGGGGTTTCGCAAGTCACCACACTTCTGTCGCTCACGATAATCGCTCACACTAGCTCGTAAAACACAACAACAACACTGCGTGACAGGTCGCACTTATATAGCAGGCCGGTGACTCAATAAATGCTTCTAGATCCATCCAGGGTTCACGGCTTCTCGAGGTTTCCATCGCTGGTCCAGTCACGAATATTCTGGACTATCCCTTTGTCCTAGTAGCCCTGTTGCATAAGGCGCACGCAATACGGGAGGCAGGCCACAGCCCAGCCCTGGGGCAGTTGTGACTCATGCGGCGAGTGATGACACAAACTCACAGCCGTAACAATATAGTCAACAAAGTCAAAAAAAGTCAACCCCTGGCACTATCCAGCCCATGACGGGCTAAGGCCGACCAAGCGACCGCTGCCCAGCCATTTGGCCTGCAGATATTGGGGTGACGCGTGATCAGCGCGCCGGGTCCCCTCGGCCGTTAATCTTGGTATTCGTGATCGGGGCGCTGACTCACTGTCAGACAGCTACTCAATTGTCCTCACGAGGCTGAGTGCACCCCGTTCCAACCCTCACGTCAGTTTTAAAATCCCTGACGGAGCCGGGGATCGAACCCGGGACCTCCGGGCGAGAGGCAGGCACGCTACCCCAACACCACGGGGCCGGCCGCCGTAACAATATAGTTAACAAAAGTATTCAATATTGGCATTGAGGTAACTCTTGTATGCAAGTAATGTAAAGACATTGTAAAACCCAGAATTTTGATGTACTGAAAAGAACAGTATGCGATAGTTAAAGGCATAACTGAACGAGAAACGTTATTATAAAATGTTATGGATGTATATTTGTCATGAAACGATACTGTAAGATGGAAGGAGAGATGTAAATATGTATTATGAACATAAACGTGAGGGAAGCGTATTGTTATTTCTATAACAGACACAAGCAGACTTGAAATTCAGAATTAAGCGATAAATTGTAACAAAGTAATATGTGAAGCGAAGGAGGAAGTATATGGAAAGTATTTGGACATAGCAAGAGATGTATAATCGATAGAGGAGTTTGTAGGAAGGAGTGAGACGTATTCATGAACGTTATTACAGTTGTAATTTCTAGTAGGAATACTAAATATCATACTTTGATTAAAGTAGTTGATATGGAACGGTAGAAGTTTGTGAACGTGCTAAGAAAAGGAAGGTTGATGAAATGCATTTGTATTGATGAAAGGCGTAACTAGAGACGCGATAATATGCAACGTGAGTTATTGAAGAAAGGTTTGGTAATATTTTGTGGTGAGCAAGAGAAGTCATAAGTTGTATTTGGAGGAGATAGGAGTGTGGGAGTGAGGATTCATGCCACACACACTCGATTTTTGGTTGAAGAGCTTATCTGAACAGTCGTGCATTATTAGTTTGTTTTATTATTAATTATTGAAATACCAGAGTTGTACACTAAAGTGATGAAATATTAACTTCACTGTTCGTATTTATGATTCACATGGAATTGACACACAAACACCTATTTTGACTAGTTTATTGTGTGAGATACGCAGAAAGATGGTGATACACGTAAAGAAAGATCATAAGACAGGAGGAAAGTGATGAAATGAACTCTAATGAATTAGAGACAGTTATTTTTATATCGTGCGGGACGCGATCATGTATAAAATGTAAATACGTTATTATTTTAGTATTAATTATTACTTTTATTATATTTAGGAACATAAGATTTAAATTTGAAGACTTTAACGATTGTATTATGTAGGGAGTATATTTGTTGCGATGATCGTTAGAGCCTAAATTTAGTAAACAGGTAGGACAGACACTGTCATTAATTGAACTATGTGTTTATTTATATTATCAAGCAAGAGATACTGGTTGCATTAGTATAAAGATGCAAGAAAGACACTTACTAAGCGCATCAGGCCTAAGTGAGGCACATATAATTATTTTATTTTATTCTTGGTGAAGGGAAGATAAATTTTTGTCATGTGATATTTTATTATTAATAAATGGCAAGGACATTTTTATTCTTGCTGAGTTTTTTAGAACTGTTTCTTTGATTCGACGCTTAATTACACTAGAACGATACCGCTAGCTAGATGCACACAGATGATCGACGACTTATCGTAACGCCCGAGAGCCGAGTTGCTCGTTAATGCTCTACTTTTATTTGTTTATATTTTCTGTACTGTATGCAACTAGTTAGTAGTATAGTTAAAGATGTATATATGTGTTCCTAGAGTTCCCTAGTCATCAGTACGGTGAGAGTTGTTCAACTCATAGCCAGGTGTTGACATTCTCACGATCCTTTTACCATCTGTGCGGATTTGGGACTGTGCTCTAGAGGAATTCGGGTGCAGTACCATCCCGGCATTTGAAGTGGGGAAACCACGGAAAACCACATGTTCTCAGTTTTGCCTCACGAGGCCGAGTGTACGCTGTTCTAGCCCTCAGACCAGAATTAAATTGTTTGGCAGAGCAGGAAATTGAACTCGGACCTCAGGGGTGACAGCTAAGAATGCTGGCCTTTACACCACGAGCTGGTGAGTTCGAGATAGGTTTTTGATGTGCAACATCTTTCCGCTCGGTTGCTGGATAGTTTTGCGGGAGTGATTTTGAAAATTGGGGACGGAAGTGGATCGGAACGATTGAGCTGGCAGTGGTGGATCGAACGGAAGTATGCACTGCCCGCTCGATCGATCGAATGGAAGTGTACTAGCTGGCAGTGGTGGAATACGGAAGTATGCACTGCCCGCTCGATCAATCGAACGGAAGTGTACTAGCTGGCAGTGGTGGAAAACGGAAGTATGCACTGCCCGCTCGATCGATCCAACGGAAGTGTACTAGCTGGCAGTGGTGGAAAACAGAAGTACGCACTGCCCGCTCGATCGATCGATCCAGCGAGCAGTGGTAAGACCCAGCTGGTTGATGATGATGATGCTAATTGTTGTTTTAAGGGGCCTAACATCTAGGCTATCGGCCCCTGATGGTTTGGGTGATCGTGAAGATGAAAAAGAAATGTAAACTAAAAACTAAAACTAACTACCAACCTACATACTAGAAGAAGAAATGGAAAACTAAAGGAGAATAAGGCAAATAAAGGACAGGAGGAAAAGAAACGCCCTCAACCCTCGAAGAATGCGGATTGAGGGACTTGGAAGGAAGGGGAGCCACGAAAGGCAGATAGGAAAGTGAAAGAGGAGAGGGTCCGCCCCGAAGGTAAGGGACAAAAGGGGAAAACGGACCCAGCTCAGGAATCCCTCGGGGTCGCCAACTCCCGAACTCACCAGCCGTGAGCCCCTGAGGGTGTAGCATTATATAGGGTGCACCAGAAGTGGTGGGGCTACATACACCCGGCCCCCTTAAGGGCCTAGAGCACAAGGCAGGAGGTAAAAGGAAGAGAAAAAGAAGGCTGACCCCTCGCAGAAGGAGGGTATCAGAAAAGATGAGACAAGGGCCAATTAAGGCGGGAAAGGAAGAGACTCCCTAGGCCTCGGATACCCTAATACCGTCGGGGTCAGAAGAGAACAAGAGTTGACCAAGTGAGGTCGACAGGAAAGAAGACAGAGAGGAGCCCGGCACAAGTAAGTGGAAGCAATGCCGGACTCAGCTGGGGCCCCGTGGTCGCCAACCCACGCCCACAAGGACCCAGCTGGCAGTGGTACTAGAAACAATGAGTGCGCGGTGCCGAAAATTGATACCATGACGTACTCTCGGCCATATGGAATGTACTGTGTATGACATACTGAACGGAAAACGCTCATGCGAACTCTGGTGTCAAGTGATTGAAACAATTGACATGGTACATGTTCGAAGTCTTCGTATCAGTATTTAAATGGTAAAATGCCTTAATATCAAACATTGTAAGTAGTCGGCATTGCCGGTATTATGATTCTGCACAATGGTTTTCAAATATTAACCCACATAACGGTAATGCAGTCAACAATATAATATAATCGTTGTGGTTATACAAGAATTGAGCAAGCCTTCATGAACTATTACTGAATACATTCTCTTTACTCACAAGAGGGCCTATTCATAAGGCATTTTAAACTCAATTTCACGCAGGAACATTATCGAAACAGGCAAAATATAAATGAAACAATTCCGTAATGCAGTATTATTGGAACGTGGAAATAAGTCACCCTCTTGTGCACAAAATTTACGTAATCGAAATAGCCGTGGGGTTAGTACTTCTGACTGCCAATCTAGAGATCTTAGGTTCGAATCCCGGACGGGGTAGATATTTTTGCTACCAGATTATCATTTTAAACGTTATTTATCATATCAATATGACACATTTTAACAGAATCCATATGAAATTACGTGCTGGTCTGTGAATGAAGAGGACCTGTTTATAAGGAATTTAAGGTTATATGAGCGGTGTCGCGTCTATTAATCTAGTTGATCCATATCGTATTCTTTATTTAGGCTAGTGCTAGTGGAAGCTACAAATCATCTAATAAAATGAGTTCCGTATGATAAACTACAAAATCTGTAAAACACTCCCTTTTACAATAGATTAATATTTGTGCCAATAATAGTACGAAGTACGTCCAGAAAGTGAGTTCCGTTTGGTAATAACCTTAAATTGTGTACAGATACAGAAAAATTATTTATTGCACAAAATTCTACAACCCTTAAGCTACTTTTCCACATAACTGCCGAAATGTTGCAGGCATTTGTCGTAGCATGGCACGAGTTTTTGTATACCTTCTTCATAGACGTATGCCGCCTGTGTCTTCAACTAGTTGTACGTTCCGCTGCAGCGCAGTTCCGCATATGCGCGGTAGACGCTCTGTATCAAGGAGAAGAAACGTGCGCCATTTGGAGAGCGCTGTCAGCCACGTACGCGTTGGTGTGCATGTTTACTTGTACAATGTCGGTGTTGATTGAAAATCCCGCCGCTTGTGAAATCAGATCTGTGATTCGTTTTCTGAATGCTAGGAAAGTGAAACCAATTGAAATTTATCGGCAAATTTTCGAAGTGTATGGACAAAATGCGATGAGTGATTCAATGGTGAGAAGATGGGTCTGACAGTTCAATGAAGGACGTAGTGAAGTGCACGATGAAGAACGAAGTGGGCGTCCATCTTTGGTTACAGAAGAACTGGTTCACGCTGTAACGGTTTCGTATAGCCTCACTGTTGGGTGACAATTGTAATGGTTTCTCCACGTTGGGATGACAAGTCAAACGGTTTTCTTTGCTCCACGTTGAGCGTACAAGTGAAACGGTTTCTTTAGCCCTCACTTTTGCGTGACAAATTTAATGCTTCTACTGGCCCTGCCTTGCAACTTGAAATATTTACTCTGCCTAAGATATGTTGTTTTAATGGGCGCCAAGACATCAGCGCTATGTTGAAATCTAAATTTATATTTAGCAACACCTAGCTCTGGTAGAACACCTTCAAGAATCTATTCACTCAGATCGTGGAATGATTTGATCATTAACCCAACAAACAATTGTATCAGGAGAAGGAATTGGTCTATATCTAATGCTACCTACTGAAAGCAAAGATTGCATGGTTAAAAGAAATGAATGTATTATATAAAACAAGTTTGGCAAAATTAATAGTAATAATAATATATTCTGAATTTAAATTGGAGCGTTGCGATTTGAATATTACCGCTAGAAAATTACGTGAAAACGGAGTCGGATAAATTACTGATTTTACTCTTATTCCCAAGCTATGAAGTTACTGAAATTCTGAAAATGAAAAAAAAAAATACGAGAGATTACGTAGTTCTGAGTCATTCGCGCTTACCACTGGAAATTGCCGGCATTTCCCTCGTACTGGATGTTGAAGAGAGCTTCCCACAGCCTCCTGGACGTCGTCATCTTCTTCGTTAGTTGATGAGATACTTGTAGATATGATAACTTTATGGTCCGAACATCGGAGCCAATCACACGTACAACCACACTGGTTAAGTTTTACAAAGATAGTCGCCTAGCCTCCACGGCGCGCAAACCATATATGCACTCGTCGCTTCCCCTCTCTGGACCCTGCTTCTTCTCGCCCGCTCTCCACTGATTGGCTGAGCCACCACGCGCTACCCCCCTACCTCGGGGTCATTACACTCGGCGCGGCGATGATGTCGATTACCGGTCCAGGCCATTTCGCCTTTTCTTGAAGCAGCAACCCAGCTTGCGTCATGCTACTCGACAAGATTAAGCCTGTAGCCGAATTCCCCGTGACTCATCTCTCTCATAATACCCTAACTGACAAAACTCCGTAAAATTCCGTAATCATATAATTTTCTATGATAATGTTGTTCGTAATAATTTGCTTGATAGTGTTTTCTATGACATAGAAAACCTATCTGTATGCTTATAATTTTATAAAAATGCTCCAAAAAATACCTTAATAATAATAATAATAATAAGTTAATAATAATAATAAATTAACATGAAAACTTCTCTTGGCTGAACAATTTGCCGCGTAAATAAATATAGAATGGCTTCCTACTGACTTATGTCAGTGGCATAAAATCCCCTCGAAAAACACGCTACAACGCGATTGATGACAAGATCCAGGAAAACCGGAGGTTTACAATTAGTGCTCTCGCTATGGAATTTCCCCAAATATCACGATCACTAATTCATGAAATTGTTACCGAAAAACTGAACTTTCGTAAACTTTGCCGACGTTGAGTACCAAAGATTCTTACGGAGCAACACAAAACAAAACGGATGGGTAGAGTGCACTTCAGTTTTTGACCCGTTACAATGAAGGCGGCGAAGAATTAGTCACAGGATATGAAACTTGGGTGTCTTACGACACCCCTGAAAGTAAGCGGCAATCAATGGAATGGAGGCACACTTCATCCCCAGCAAAGGTTAAGCCGAAACAAATCTTGACACCTCGGAAAATGATGTGCACAGTGTTCTGGAACTGGAAAGGCATCTTACTCACTGATTTCTTACCGCGTGGTCAAACAATCAACGCAGATGCTTACTGCGATACATTTAGGAAATTGCGCCGCGCAATACAGAATAAGCGCCGAGGGTTGCTGTCAAAAGGTGTTGTTTTTCTTCACGACAACGCACCGACCACACACTGCTAATGTGACGAAAAACCTCCTGGAAACAATACTGTACCACAACATCATCTGTAAATCCGTGGAATGAAGTGTATAAACTGGCTTCAGGAAAAATAAGGAACAGCATTCTCATGTCAACTCTTCAGAAACCTGACGGAACGACAACATTAAATATGGAAGACACTATAGAATATATTATGGATTATCTTATTCCGGAAGATAGAGAAGACGAAGATACAGATCACCATAAAAACATAACGAGGTTAATTAATGAATTAATTAATACTTGCGATTATAGATATTTCACCGAGGAGGAGATTCGTCAAACCATTAGTAGCTTCAATCCAAAGAAAGCACCAGGCGAAGATGGAATAACTATGGAAATACTCCTACGAACTTTCAATAATTTTCCTAAGTTTTTAACGTCAATATATAATGAATGTCTCAAAAGAGGATGCTTCCCTAAAATTTGGAAGAGAGCAAAAATAATTCTCATACTTAAACCAGGAAAAGAAAAGAGTACAGATCCATCGAAATTTAGACCAATTAGCTTGTTGAATCTAGCGGGCAAGGTACTGGAGAAGTTATTGATTAGTAGAATAATGCATCATATGTACAAAAATAAATTAATGAATAATAATAATAATAATAATAATAATAATATCGTATGGCCTCGGGTGCCTGGTGCAAGCTTTGTTAATTGACACCCAGAGGGTAGCTTGCGTGTCGAATTTCGTCGTTCCCTTGAACGCTATGAAAGTCGAGGAGGTTAGATATCTAAACTCCTTGACATTACAGCGCTTTCAAGTAGAGACTGGAGGAACTTTCTGTTGGCGGAAAATCCCGAGATTAATTTTGCCATTGAACACGGCCTACTGTATTCAAACGGGTTCTTTAACATGCCAACAACGTATGACATGAGTGTCGTGATTTTTGTCGCCTTTCAAAAATCACTTACCATGGTCAGGAGCGAACCTGCAATCTTGGGGTTGGTAGTCCGACACTATAACCACTCACCCACCGTGGCAAGCAATTAATGAATAATAATCAATTTGGATTTACAGGACAGAAGAGCACAACCGACGCAGCAATGGAAGTGAAGCAATTTATAGAACCGGAGTTAGAAAAAGGGAACGTAATGATTATGACCAGCTTGGACGTTAAAGGTGCTTTCGACGCCGCTTGGTGGCCTGCTATTCTAAAAGGACTAAAAGATATGGAATGCCCTAGAAATCTATACAAACTCTCTCAAGACTATTTCCAAGGAAGAACAGCTTTCATGTCCATTAATAGCAACAACACTGAGAGAAGACTTACTCAAGGTTGTCCGCAAGGTTCATGCTGTGGTCCTGGTTTCTGGAATATACAATATAATTCTCTTCTTACATTGCAGTATACAAATCGCACGAAGGTAGTTGCATTTGCAGATGACGTATTACTGCTTGTTAAAGCAACATCTAATAAAGAGGCAGAAAATTATACTAATATAGAAATGGACAAAATTTCAATTTGGGCTAAACTCAATAAGATCACATTTAATGAACAGTAATCAAAAGTTATGGTCTTGTCGAGAAGAAAAAGAAAAGAAGAAAAAGAGATTAAAATTTATCTTAATTACAAAAGCTTAGATCAGGTGGACACCGTTAAATATCTTGGAATTATTTTCGACCACAAACTTACATTTTGAGAGCACATTAACTATATGACTGAAAAATGTAGGAAACTGATATTTAGTCTCTCAAGATTTGCAAAGCTAAACTGGGGTTTAAAGAATACAGCTCTGAAGGTAATATACAAAGGTGGAATCTTACCTCTCATTTTGTATGGAGCACCGGTATGGAGAAAGGTTATAGAGAAAACTTGCTATAAAGTAAAATTGATAAGAGTCCAAAGGCTGATAAATATCAGAATAGCTAAAGCTTATCGCACTGTATCTAATGAAGCTCTCTGTGTGATAACAGGATTAATTCCAATTAATATTCAAATTGAGGAGACGGTAGCATACTACGATCTTATTAAAGTTAATAGTTCAGAAGATCGCTCAATTGACATTGACATGGAAGTAAATCAATGGTCTCACCCTGCTGACATTGTTAAAATTATTGACGTAAATTATGAACAGATGCATTCTTTCAATGTTTACACTGATGGAAGTAAAAGTGAGGATGGAGTAGGATCAGGAATTGCCATATACAATGGAAACGAGTTCATTCAACAGTTGCAATATAAACTAGACGAACGATGCTCTAATAATCAAGCAGAACAGCTAGCTATCGTTAAGGCATTGCAACATCTAGAATCCATGGACACGGAGCAGAGAACCGCACTCATTTTCACAGACAGCCAAATTACAATAGATGCACTTAAAAACTACAAAAACCATACATTTCTCATAGAGAAAATTAGAAGAGAAGCAATTGAATTGGAGAAACAGAATTGGGTGATTGTCTTCAGTTGGGTTAAGGCGCATAACGGAAATGAGGGAAATGAATTAGCGGACCAGCTGGCTAAAGAAGCAGCACAAAGCGGTTTAAGTGAGTGCTATAATAGAATCCCAAAAAGTAATATGCTAAAAGAATTAAGTGTGTTTAGTTTGAGAAAGTGGCAGAATGAATGGGACAATACATCCGAGGGCGAAATTACAAAATCATTTTTCCCCAGTGTACAGGACAGACTAAAATTGAAAATGAACATAACGCCCAATTTTACAGTTATGACAACAGGACACGGCAATATTAAATCATACTTATTCAGATTTAAAATTATAGATAGTCCAACATGTATATGCAATAACGGTCACCAGACTGTAGATCACTTACTATTTGAGTGTAAGTTATTAGGGAAAGAAAGAGGTATATTAATAGCACATGTTTTAAGATCAGGCAACTGGCCTATAAAGAAAGATGAACTTGTTAGAAACTACCTTAGGGAATTCTTTACTTTTGTAAACTCTATCTCATTTGAAATACTAAATAGATAATTTTTATTTATATTTTCTTAACTGTTAATCATTTTAGTGTCACAAATTTCATTTAACAGGACATAGATATAAATATTTATAATATAAATTGTATAGTTTTAATCTGAAATGATTAATAAGTAATAATTAAGCATGTAGTATTACTACATTGTAATGGGGCATGCTGTAAATAAAATAAATTTAAAAAAACCTCCTACAGGGATTTGGCTGGGACGTGTTTGATCACCCTCCGTACAGCCCTGACCTCTCTCCTAGCGACTTTCATCTGTTCACACATCTCAAGTCTTTCCTTGGCGGTCAACACTTCAACAATGACGACGAGCTGAAAGAATATGTTTCCAACTGGTTGAATAAACAGACGGCAAACTTCTATGAAGAAGGTATCCAAAAACTTGTGCCACGCTATGACAAATGCCTGCAAAAGTTCGGCAGTTATGTGGAAAAGTAGTTTAAGAGGTGTAGAATGTTGTGCAATAAATAATTTTTCTGTATCTGTAGGCTACACAATTTAATTTTATTACCAAATGGAACTTACTTTCTGGACGTGCCTCGTATAAAATACCGGTGTATCAACAATTTCACGTGAGGTTTCTTCTATGTCAGATGTTCACACATCATATGCGACTACTGTAAGGCTCGTAATTTTTTTCTATTAATTTTGCGGCACATCCTCTTTCCCTATCCAATCGCCTTTCATGGCTCCATTTCCCTCCAAGTTATTCATTTTTCATTCTTCGAGGGTTGAGGACATTTCTTTTCCCTGTCTTTTGACCTCTCTCCAAGGCGTAACGGGTTCGATTCCCGGTCAATGCATGTGAGATTATTGAAGTGAAATAGACTCCACGTAAAAATGGAGATCCTGCGACTCATGATCGAGAGGTTAACAATCACGTTAAACCAAAAGCTTCCTTCATTTTCCTTCCCTGCCTTTTGTTTCTCTTAGCATTATTCTTATCTTTTGAATGCATGTGAGATTTTCGAAGTGAAATGGCGTGTCATGCGGTTCGGATACCATAAAAATAATGGAGGTCCCGTGACTCATGATGGCAAGATAAACGTAATGTAACATTCCTGTTTACCATCTCTTGATGAATGCAGTACACTTGCATTTGTCTGTTGGCACAGGCTAGAGTAATATGTGGCTTTCCATCGATGTCTCAGTCCCACTCATGGCTGTGATTGATTAGGTTATATGGAGGCTTTTGAGGTAGTATGAGTGGTGCTGAGTAATGGCCTTCAGGCCACAGCGAGTGTGTGCTGTGGAAAGTTCGCTCAGAGAATCAGTGGTTTGTTCTGAACTTCTGACTCAGTGAGGAAAGCAATGGCAAACTACCTCACTCCTCACCTTGCCTAGTACGCATCATTAGAGTGCTGCCTTTGGTTTTTGTGGGTATCTACCAACCTAACCTGTAGCGTTACTTTTTGAGGATCCAACCAATCTCTGGGCTGACTACCTGACAAACAGAAAACTACAACCTTCGATTTTCTCGTCTTCTTCTTCTTCCTCTTCTTCGTCTAGAATGCAAGGTACTTGTAGGTATGGTCTTTGCTGCTTTTCAATCGGTCAACACGATTGTGGCTAATGAATTGGGTGGGGTACAAGTTATAAATAAATTGGGGTAGCACGCCTGCCTCTCACCCGGAAGCCCCGGGTTCGATTCCCGGCTCCGTCAGGGATTTTAAAACTGACGTAAGGGTTGGAATGGGGTGCACTCAGCCTCGTGAGGATAATTGAGTAGCTGTCTGACAGTGAGGCAGCGCCCCGATCACGAAAACCAAGATTAACGGCCGAGGGAACCCGATGCGCTAATCACGCATCACCCCAATATCTGCAGGCCAAATGGTTGGACAGCGGTCGCTTGGTCGACCTAGGCCCTTCATGGGCTGTATAGTGCCAGGGGTTGTTGTTGTTGTTGTTGTTGACAAGTTATAAATATGTAAGCACACTCAGTAAAAAATTACATGAATTAGTTAGTTGTCAGTTATCACCCTTATTCTCAGTGATTTGAATCTTTTTGCTTCGCGGTTTGCCTGACAGGCATCAGAAATGTGGAAATTTGAAGCCATTCATTTTTCAGTGTTGATTATACAAATACACTGAAAAAATAATGGCTTCAAATATCAACATTTCTAATGCCAGTCAGGCAAACCACGAAGCCAAAAGATTCAAATCACTGACAATAAGTGTGATAACTAATACATGTATTTTTTCCAGGAGTGTGTTTCTTCTTCTTCTTAAGACGCCGTCTCCAAACGAAGACCTTGACATTGCAGTATGAAAGGCTTCCTCGGATGTACACCGGTGCCATCTTCTAATGTCCTTCAACCATGAATTTCTGCGTCTCCCAACGGATCTTTTTCCTTTTATCTTTCCTTCAATAATTAGCTGTAATAATTGGTACCTCTCGTTTCGCATGATGTGACCTAGGTATTGTGTTTTTCTTTGTTTTATAACATGTAGCAGTTCTTTTTGCTTTTTCATCCGATGTAGGACCTCGACATTTGACATTTTCTATATCCAAGTTATGCGCAGGAGACGACGATATAGATACATTTCAAAGGAATCGATTCGTTTTTCAATGGAAGGATCCATGGTCCAGCATTCGCAACCATATAGAAGAACAGAAGATATGTAACAACAGATCATGCGGATTCGCAACTGTAGACCGAGATCTGATCGTACAAAAAATTTCCGCAAGGTAAAGAATTGTTTCCTGGCCTGTTCAATTCTAGATTTTATTTCTTGTTTGGAGTCACATTGTTCGTTCAATATGGTGCCCAAGTATTTGAAGGAGGACATTTTTTCAATTTATTGTGAGATTTGCTCTTATTGTCTTTTTAGAGTGTGTTTACACATATTTATAACTTGTACCCCACCCAATTCATTGGACACAATCGTGTTGACTGAACAGCAGCAAAGACAATTTGTATAGGCAACACTGAAAAAAGAATGACTTCAAATATCCACACTTATAGGTTGGTTGGTTCCCCAGTTTAGGGGCTGCGACAACGTGGTCACGTAGCACCGTGTACTTTGGCTGTGTGTAGAATCTGTCTGATAACCGGCGTTTATTGTGGTGGCTGTACTAGTGTGTGTTTCTGTTTTCAATTCAAGTAAGGACTGCAGACAATGAATATTTTTTCAAGTAGTTCCTACTTTTGCCGTCAAACGCCACCGTCAACGACTACTAGTTCAGAACTTGGTTACTAGACGCCACCGCAGTCGGCTCTTGACGACGAACGTAGAAACCTAAGAGCGTTTGTCAAATGTTTAACTATAATTTAGCTACACACTGCTGTAATTAGTGGAAGGTTCTTTATCATGCCATAAATCTATGACATGGAACCGCTGGCTTTACTTCCCCTCCGGTTAATAGTTAGTTTCAGTTGTAACTTTTATTTCATCATTTTCACTACCGTATTGCTTGCCACGCTGGGTGAGTGGTTATCGTGTCGGACTACCCACCCCAAGTTTGCAGGTTCGCTCCTGGCCGAGGTGGGTGATTTTTTTTTTTTTGAAAGGCGTGTCATACGATGTTGGCATGTTAAAGAACCTATTTGAATTCAGTAGGCCGTGTTCATAAAGGCAAAATTATTCTCGGGATTTTCCGCCAACACAAAATAGTTCCTCCTTTCTCTACTAGAAAGCGCTTTAGTGTCAAGGAGCTTAGAGATCTAAACTCCTTGACTTTCATAGCCTTCTAAGGAACAACAAAATTTGACATGCAAGCTAACCTCTGGGCGTCAAATAACAAAGCTTGCACCCGGCACCCGAGACCATACGATATTATTATTATTATTATTATTACCGTATTATCACACAACTCATTAGAGCTGGTGGCTCAGGTGTTCTCCCCTTAAAACAACAATCATTTCCTTTTTAATTAATGCAGCCAATGACCATTTATTTTCCTGTCAGGATGGGTCAGAGAAGGGGTTTTGGAACGAAATCGGCCGTGGACCTATTGAAAGGAACCGTCCCTGGCATTTGGCTGGTGGTGAAAATGGGAAACCACGAAAATCATTTTCAGGACGACCGAGGTGGGATTCGAACCCATGCTCTCCCGATGCCGGCGTAGCTCTCGGCCACCACGGTCGGACACCCCTTTTAAATGCTGTAGTCTTAGAGAAAGAGTGTCGGTTTTCTTTTTTCTTTCACCCCCAAAATACCGACCGATTTGTAAAGCACCACGCAGCGTGACTGTAAATAAATTTAAACCAATCAACTTAAAGTACGATAATGGCAAATATCAGCCAGCACTTCTAAAAGGAGCCAGTTGATTGAGCCAGGTCAGGATCCTCGGTCTCTGCAGCAACAATTGCCGTAGCGTGCGCGTGCCAGTGACGTCAAGAAGAGGCGGATAAAGCGCGGTCAGTTATAGAGAGACCGGCAGTGCGGCGTGTTGTGTCTGGGGGAGTGAGTGCAGATCCTGCGCCAGTTGTCGAGGTAAGGATCAAACGTAGTCACCACTACACCCATTCTTGGAGGTAATTAACACATTATTGTTGTTTTATCAGACTTCTTTCAAATATTAGGGAGATAGTACGGTAATATTTTTGTTGTAATCATTACAGGGTATGAATGATGTCAGGCAGGGGCATATCACCTCTCTCCAAATGCCACAGTGGTAATTTTTTGGCGTTATTTAAGCATAGGCCTAGTTATTTTTTAACCTCACAGCAAATAATGTTTTGAATATTAGCAAACCCACGAATGAAGGCATGCTTTATGGCTGGATATATAAGCGTACGGAGATGCGAGGTTAGAGTACCAATATCGGCACTGACAGCAATTAGTTAGTTATTGAGGTTTTAAGGGGCGGAACTACGAGGTCATCTGCAATTATTCGAGATATTTTTACACTCTATTTACCCTATTACTTTCAGGGCATATGACCTCGCTGTTCCGCCCCTTAAAACAACAATAACATGACATAACCTTATTACAAATAGTTTCGGGGTAGGTACCTTACCTCAGCTCTAGTCCCCAAATTCAGTAACACACACACCTACAATGACACAATCATGTTACCGGTACCAGACTAATCCCCATGCTTCTGGTCTGAACTCAGCCTTAGATAGCGGGATCGAAACCCGGCGCAGTCAGTTGGCATTTGAGGGTGCAAGAATGCGAGGGAGCCGTGTCAGTAGATTTACATGCACGTTAAAGATTCCCTTCGGGGCAAAATTCCGGCAACCCGGCGTCTCTAAAAGCCGCAGTAGTTAAAAGGGACGTAAAACCATTATTATTATTATTATTATTAATAATATTATTATTATTGTTATTATTGAACCCAGCTTCGCGAGGCAAAACTGAGAAGTGGTGGGTACAATTTTCACCTCGGCCATGTTTTTTCGTGGTTTCCGCATTTCTACTCAAGGCAAACACGGGGATGGTTCCTAACTTAAGGCAACGGCTGCCTCCATCACAATACTCGCCTCAATTAAACATGCACACACACTCTAGTACATACACCATAATAACACAGGTAATCAGACAAATTCTCCATACACCCAACTACATGGAACTGAAATGACCACAATGGCATAGTCTCTAAATGAAACAACTAGTTCCCATTCGTTTAAAAGTATTTATATTTTTTTTACCCCGGGCTTAATTTACTAACTTAACGCTCAGGTTTACCTGAATGCTAATTCACAACATTTTGTTCCTCTTTATGTCCCACTTTATCTGCTGTACTGCATACTGTATTCATTTTATTAAAATATGAATAATCAATCTGCTGTGAGCTTTAAAAATTCAAATATTGGATATTGATTCTGTAAATTGAAACATACTGCTGCAAAAACGTATAGTAGATGTTCACACATACTGCAATGGCATTGAACTTAACTTAATTTCTTTAGCCTAAATTACCGTATATCAAATTTGTTAATTTAAATCCAATTAAGTACACCCCCCCCCCCCTCTCCATTTTTGTACATTAAAGCGTGTTATTTTGTCATAAATATCTTATGTAATATTTATTTTAGGTTAGGGTGTATTAATATTTGTTTTCCCGCCTAGTGTAATTGGGCACAATTTGTGTTGACCAACTGGAATTAGTTTTCCGTGGTTTCCCACTTCTACTCCAGGCAAATACCGGGACGGTACATAACGTAAGGCAACGGCCGCTTCCTACCCAATTTATGTTATTATATTTATATTATAAATAACTATAGGCAACACTGAGAAATGGTCTCTAATACTTCAAATTTGTAAATACCGTAGTATAGTTTTATGCGGGCCACCCGAAAGGGATGGAAGAGGGGTGCACCTTCATTGTTAAAATGATTTACTGTATATTATTCTCAAAATCCTATGCAAGACGAACTTAACGCATATTAATCTTGGCTACTTTGTCACTGTATTCTAGAAATACCGTATGATTTTGTTGCTTTACTACCGGTAAGCATCTCAGTTATATATTCTTGTTTAGTAATATATGAAGCTTAATGTAATAATAATTTCCAGGGGCTCACAACTTGTAGCTCTGTTTATTTTTGGCCGTGGGGCCCGGGCTGAGTGCGGCATTTTTTGTGAAACGGTTCCTCTCTTTGTCTTTCCTTTCGACACTGTTGGTCATTTATTGCTTTTTTTCCGACACCAACAGTATTGGTTACCCAAGAGGTCTTGGAGGGTGTATTTCATTTTCCCGCCTTGATTGGGGGCATCGTTTCTTTCCTGACGTCCGCCTCATTGCGTAGTGGAGGCCCGGTTTCGATTCCCGGCCCTGCACTGAGGCAAAACTGAGAAGAGGTGGGTTCGATTCCTACCTTAGCCATCCTGGAAGTGGTTTTCCCACCGGGAACGGGACGGTACCTAACGTAAGGCCACGGCTGCTTCCTACCCAATTTATATTATTATATTTATATTATAAATAACTTACACACCCAAGTACATGGGCCTAATTGACCACGATGTCTCAAAGCCCCCTAAAGGATAAACTACTACAACTATCTATGTATCTCTCTGCAAATATCCCCCAGGGGCTTAGAACTTGTGCGTCATGTGTTGGCGACCACGGGACCCCAGATAGGTCCGACATTGCTTTTACTTGTGTGCTTGTGCCGGTCTACTCTTAAGTCATCTTTCCTGTCGACCTCCCTTGGTCAACTCTTGCTCTCTTCCGACCCCGACGGTATTAGGGTAACCTAAGCTTAAGGAGTCTTCCAATATCCCGCCTTAATTGACCCTTGTCTCATCATTCCTGATACCCTCATTCTTCGAAGGGTCAGACCTCTTCTTATTTTCTCTTCGGGGCTAAATTTCGGCACTCTGGCGTCTCTGAAAGCCATAGTAATTAAAAAGGACGTAAAACCAATACTTGTACATTATTATTATTATTATTATTATTATTATTATTATTATTATTATCTTTTTCTTTTCATGGTATATCCTGTCTTCTGCTCAAGGCCCTCAAGGAGGCAGGGTGTGTCTAGTCCCATCACTTATGGTGTACCCCTGATAGTGCTATACCCTCAAGGGCTCACGACTTGCGAGTTGACGCTGAGCGATTTCTGAGCTGAGTCCGGTTTTCCCCCTTTTCCATTGCCTTCGGGGTGGACCATCCCCTCTTTCCCTATTTGCCTTTATTGGCTCTCTTTTCTTCAAAGTCCCTCAATTCTCATTCTTCGAGGGTTGAGGGCATTTCTTTTCCTCCTGTCTTTTATTTACCTTATTCTTTTTTTTTTCTTTTTTCTTTTTGCATACCTATTCTAGTATGTAAGTGTGTTTTCATTTTAACGATCACGCAAACCATTCGGGGTCGATAAACCGAATGCTAGGTCCCTTATAACAACAATCATCATCTCCGCACATATGACATGAAACCTGGGTAGCTAGATCTACAATTATGCCAATGAGTGGCACAATGTAATTACTACGCATCCCAGCCTACAGTCGATTTTTAGTTCTATGTGAAATGCGTATCCTACCACCATCTCTTTGCAAATGTTGGTTGGTTGGTTGGTTGGATGGATTGTTCCTTAGTTTAGGGCCTGTGACAACGCGGTCATGTAGCTCCGTATACGTGTAGAATCTGTCTGATAACCGGTGTTAATTGTTGATGGCTGTATTAGTGTCCGTTATCAAGTAAGGACTGCAGATACTCAATTTTCAAGTAGCTCCTACTTTGCTACCAAATGCTACCGTCCACGACACCTAGCTGCGGACGTGGCTACTAGATGCAATTCGCAGTCATCACCTGGCGGGAAACGTTGGAACTAATATAGCGTTATCAATTCTAACCTACAAATTTTGGCTTCGCACAAGTGTAGTTAGTGGAAGGTTCTTTTTCATGCCATAAATCTATGACATGGGACCGCCGGCTTTACTTCCCCCTCGAAGGTAGGCATACTGAGTGATTTTTAACGCTCTTGAAAAATCCGACGACTTCGGATGGGTTGCAACCCGCGACCTTTTTTGCAAATGTCATTTGTTTACACTGTAGTTTTATTTTTACTAGCTAAATGATGGCACGTTAAAAATCCCCTTTGGGGGAAAATTTCCGTGTCGTCTCAGAATTCATAAGTCTTAAAACTCACGAGTATCAACATTCACGAATTGCAAGAAGAGGATTAGTAAGAATGGGTGTTAACCAGTTTCTTTACCTGGGCCAGTCTCAAAACTCACGAGCAGGGCCAGTTCTTTTTTGAATGCATACATGTCCACCCTACCCACATAACAACTGTAGATATTTCAAAATGTAATCGGAGTTGTGCGTCAGCCGGAACTGCGTTCCCTCTTGTGATTGCACCTCTTTCACCAAGAGGTGGCCCTGTCATGTAAACTCTCACAAAGTATACGCGGCAGAAACCCACGTGCTCTCCGGATTTGATGTTAATTTAGCTAGTTTCCAGTCGTGAGTTTTGATACTATTTGCTACTATTCTTAGCTCTTACGTTTTGAGAAGTAACCAGAATTCCGGCATGTGTCGTCTCAGTAGTTACAAGGGACGTAAAACCAATAACATTATTATTATCATTATTATTATTATTATTATTATTATTATTATAGCTTGCCACGGTGGGTGAGTGGTTAACGTGTCGGTCTACTAACCCCAAGCTTACAGGTTCGCTCCTGGCCGTGGTAAGTGTTTTTTTTTGTGTTAAAGGCGGCAAAAATACGACACGCATGTCATCCGATGTTGGCATGTCAAAGAACCCATTTGAATTCAGTAGGCCGTGTTCATAATGGAAAAAAATAATCTCGGGAGTTTCCGCCAACACAAAGTTCCTCATTTCTCTACTAGAAAGCGCTATAGTGTTCAAGGAGCGTAGATATCTAACCTCCTTTACTTTCATAGTGCTTCAAGGAACAACGAAATTCGACATGCAAGCTACCCTCTGGGTGTCAAATAACGAAGCTTGCACCTGGCAGCCGAGGCCATACGATATTATTATTATTATCATTATTTTAAATGATTATTTCGACTTCGCTGAGGTCTGGCGTTACGTTACGGTGACGGGACGAAATGTACCGAGAATGCACTGAGGTGTGTGACATCATAGTACTGCTTGAGCTTCTTCCTTTCCCCGCGCGCTCCGGTGAGCGTGACTTCATGCTGCCAGCTACCTCCTTTGACCTTGGTTTTCACTTGCTTTTTTTTAACGGACTTGAGTTCACGCAGCATTTGTAGCATTTGTCTTTCAGACTGACTATCAGTGTTTTTCATTATTACTATTATCGTTTATGAATTAGTAAATCCATTTTTCAATAGGTGGCGCACCAGTAGATTTAACAGAAGAGTGACGGCGCGTGACTCGTTTCAACAAAATCCCGTATGCGTTCATATAGCCTGCCATTCATCCGATTACGATGAAACTTTGGTGAGCTGTTGTGTACACTCATGCGAAGGTTTCGGACTTGGTAATGCCATTTTACAATAGGTAGCATACGAGTAGATTCAACAAATGGGTGACGGCGCGCGAATCGTTTCAACCAAGTCCCGTATGCGTTCATATACCATTCATTTGATTGCGATGAAACTTTGATGTGTTACGCACGCTCCCACGAATGATCCTGAATTGGTAAATTCATTTTACAAAAGTTCAGATGGTGTTAATGGAAAAAGAAAAAAAAAATTGTGTATCCAAAAGCACTTCAACAAACAAAGTTACAACGCTTACGCTTTATTTGTTTGGCATTGCATCACATGCCCGGTACAGCTAGTTATTAATAATAATAATATCAATAATATACCACTTGTATAAGTTTCATGCTGCACACAGTTAAACACCTGTTTATCTCTAATGTCCTGCGGTTTGGGATGGGTAGTTCCTCCAATGAGACCCTTAATTGTAATTTAATTAGTTATTGTTGCTTTAAGGGGCGGAACAGCGAGGGAATCTGCCCCAAATTGTAAGTGTTTAATACTAAGCATTTACCTGCTCATGAGCTTAAATCACCTGAGTCATTAACTACTGTAGTTTAGTGCACTTTTCACGAATTTGAATGGTTTTAAACTTGAAGGCATTTGTCTGGAGCGTGGCGCTCTATGGAAGTGAAACTTGGACTGTTGGAGCAGCAGAAAAGAGAAGAATTGAAGCGTTTGAAATGTGGTATTGCAGGAGAATGTTGAAGATCAGATGGGTAGATATGGTTACGAATAGAAAGGTATTAAGACGAGTGGGAGAGGAGAGATGCTTCTGGTGATTGTTAATGAAGAGAAGAGATAGGCCCCCAGGAATAGCAAACATAGTTATAGAAGGAAGGATCGACGATAAGAACTTACTGTTGTAGAGGTAGACCGTTAGAATATGTTTAACATATTGCCTCGGATGTAGGGTGTGGTAGCTATGTAGAGATGAAACGATTAGCTCAGGATAGGGAAGAACGGGCAGCTGCATCAAACCAGACGAAAGACTGAAGACTCAAACAACGACATAAAATCATATAAATTGCTTTAGAGTAAAGCACTCTGTTGATTAACATTTGAATATATGGCCGCAGTCGAGATTCGAACCCAGGCAGGAGAGTTAAACCCTTGCGCCACTGCGGATGCCGTCACAAGAGCATCCCACTTCCAAGTCATCAATGTTCGAAACCCGACTGAGGTTAAGTCTTACTCAACGGATGTCTTTTTTGTTTGTTTTAGTTTTAACATTTCAAATGATCTTGTCGACTTCATCGTTATGCTTTGGTCTACCGTTATGCGTTACGTTTACTGCGTGTATGACGTCATCATGTTGTTCAGTGCATATGCACCGAGTCTGAGTTTACTCTTGGGGTCTGGCGTTATGCGATACGGAGATGGCGAGTGCGTGACGTCATGCAGCAGAGTGCACCTCCCACTCTCCGTTCCCCGCGCGGGAAGCCTAAGTTAAAGGGTAATGGAGTCTGTTGAGTCTGAGTTTACTCCTGGGGTCTAGTGTTATCTTTTGAGAAAGCAAAGGAAGGAAATTTATACTGTAGAACATAAACACGAGAGGTATATCCAAGAAAGTGGCCTTCTTATTTCTTTTCCCGATACCCTCATGTTTCGAAGGGTTGGAATTCACTTCCCTCGACCCCGCTCCCCCATTTACTCGACTATGTTACGAACGACGCCCCTTAAAACAACAATTTTCTGTTATATAGTGTGTCCGCAAAGTCTCTCCGCAGCGCGTGTCTCGCCTTGCGGGACGTGTTGGGTTGGCAGTACATTCATGTTATGTTGTTACGAGGAAAACAATTACACTACATTAAATTAAGTAATGCAATTTTATATACGGTATTCAACACTATCACATTATGCTCCGTGAAGTTTCCACCAGCACGGAAAACCCCTTCCACTAAAAACACACGCCCTTCAGTAGTAAGCATTCCCACTAGACTCGGCTTACACAAGAACTTGACAAGAACATAACTTACCGTCATCACTGTCACGCACAGGCACTCACTGTTGGCAATAATAAACCGGCATTCCCCACCCTATCACTCCAGTTGAATGTCAACACGGAACAAGTGCATGCTTAGCCAACCACTGCGGTGAGACTTTGCGTATACAGCGACTTGAATGTGCTGCCAACCTAACACGTCCCGCATTGCGAGACCCACGTAGCTCACCGATGCGGAGAGACTTTGCGGATGATCTGTACTTAGTGTACACTAGTCCTTTTAAACCCAGTTGAAGTTGTCGCAGGAGCATAAATGAGTCATTTATTAACTTGAAAGGACTCGACTATTTTATGACGTAAACTCGTCACATTTTGGGCGAAGAGGTCAATTTAAACGTTTGATAGCAATAGCCATGGAGAGGTAAAGCTATATTAAAGCAGATAACTGGCAATCCCTGGTGTTTAATTTTTCAATGCCTGATGCAATATTCGCTTTGTTCAGCTCCAAACATGTTATCGCTTATCGCATGAAACATAACTAACGCATTAGCCATCCCCGATAGTGAGTGTAAAGCACCTAATTATTTGTTTAGTTTGCCTTTAGATCGGGGTTTCCGAACAACGGTTCGCTTGCTAGTTGAGGCCGCTATGACTGGTCTAGGCTCTAGGGTAAGTGTCGTGCCTCCACGTCTAGGCAGCCCGGATCGGCTCCACCTAGAGGACATTAATATAGCCCACCTAGGCCTATATCTATACTAGTATATCTAGCGGTATCCATCCGTATGTCGACACACAAAACTTACTCAGCCGATTAAGTTGACATTTTTCATGAACTTAGTTTTTATGCCTGGGAATAACACCGAACAATTGCCGCTTGGATATACATTGAGGACCCTCCCTATAGAACTAAGACTAGCGGTGGCACTGGTGCTAGTAGCAGCGTAGCGCCCAACTAGTTAATTATATTATAATAAACTATTTATATATTGTACATTAAAACCGTACCGGTTTTGGTCAAATTGTGACCTTTCTCAGCGTAAATATGGGATAAGTAAATGTGCAATAACATACACTTAATAAAATTTTGCCATAACAGAGGATACTAAAAATATTTTTGTTCCAAAAGCTCACAAAGTAAAATTTCAAAAAACAGGTCTGTTACAAAATTTGTTAAGAAAAACATGAAAAAGTCTGATAAAACAGCGTTGAATTGAAGAGATGTGGATGTGAAAATAGATATGCTGAATATGTTAGGTTATAAATGATGGTTGATATGTATTTGCCATGTAGAGAAATATTGTAACGTTGGAAATAGGTGTGACGAACGTTCTCTCTACAATATGAAGCTGATTAAAAAAACTCGGCAACGCAGTTCAGCTGTTCCAAGCTCCCACCATATCCGCCATGTTCTTTCTTTCGAAATACAAAGTCTAGTTGGTTATAAAATCCTTGACTGATCCCACAATCCGATACGAAACAAATTATAAGCCCATTGATGTTGACAAGGAACAGAAGAACATCTACGTAGGGTACATTCCTTTCTTGAAAGAGATATACTCTGGTAGTCATGGCAACCGACGCTTCTCTGTTTATGGTCTTGTATCTGGAGCTCGAGGAACAGTGTATTGATTAATGCTTAATCCAATAGATATTGCAAAGGAACATTATTTTCATACTGTACCGAAACTTGGCTTGAAAATTTGTGACTGATACAAGTGGTAGGTCTACTGTCTAGTCTTGAACTGGAATTCACGCACAAGCTGATTGGTTACAATGATATTTATTTGGATTAACCTACAATGGACGCTGTGATTTATGTTAAGATGACTTTATTGAAACGGCGACTGTTTGTCAAAACTTAGTTGGTGACTTGAAGCCTTGCCCTTTCTTCTGTCCCCCAGTTATTCTCAACTAGTGGGACGTGAGTTTGGCTACCACGGGACCCCAGCTGTGTCCGGCATGTCTTCCACTTGTGCCTGACTATGCTCTTTCATAGTTCTTGTCTAACTCCCTTGGCCAACTCTTGTTTTCTTCCGACCTCTACAGTAATAGGATATCTAAAGCCTACGATTCCCTTTGCCACCTTAATTGGTCCGTTGACTAATGATTCCTGACACTCATTTTTCGAGGGGTCAGACCTTTTATATTATTTTTATGTATTCTCCCGCCTTTTGTCAAAGGGAGAAGAGCATGTATGGTGCACTGCACTCTGGATAGTGCTACACCCTCAAGGGCTCACAACCTGTGAGTTCCGGAGTTGGTGTCTCTGAGGGATTCCTTAGCTGAGTCCAGGTCACAACTTCTGGGACGTGGGTTGGCGACCACGGGGCCCCTGCTAAGTCCTGCTTTGCTTCCATTTACTTGTTCCGGGCTCCCCTCTTGCATCCTACCCGTCGACCACCCTTGGTCAGCTGTTGTTATCTTCCTACCCCGACGGCATTAGGGTATCCGACGCCTAGGGTATCTTTCATTCTCCCGTCTTGTTTGGCCCTTGTCTCATCTTCCTGATACCCTCATTCTTCGAGGGGTCAGTCTCGTGTTTTTCCTTTAGGTATCTCCTGCCTTCTGCTCAAGGCCCTTAAGGAGGCAGGGTGTACACACACCCCACCACTTATGGGTGCACTCTGGATAGTTATACACCCTCAAGGGCTCACGGCTGATGAGTTCGGGAGTTGGCGACCCCGAGGGATTCCTGAGCTGGGTCCGATTTACCCTTTTTCCATTGCCTTTGGGGCGGGTTCTCTCCTCTTTCCATTTCCTCTTTCCCATATGCCTTTTGTGGCTCTACTTCTTTCTAGATCCCTCAACCCTCATTCTTCTGGAGTTGAGGGCATTTCTTTCCCCTTTCTTTTGTTTCCCTTACTCTTCTTTTCCTTTTCTTCTTCTAGAGGGTAAGTCAGTAGTTAGTTTTAATTGTAAGTTTGTAGTTAGATTTACTTACAGGTTTATTTTCATTTTTCATGATCACCCAAACCATTAAGGTATGATAACCTATATGTTAGGCCTCTTAATACAATCATCATCCTTTCTCCAGTAACTTTGAGATGCACTCTCTCCCCTTTCCGTTTCTTATTTGCCTTTCATGGCCCTGCCTTATTCCTTTTTTGTCCAATTTTTCTTCTAGTAGGTAAAGTAGATGCAAGTCAATAGTTTGTTGTAGTAGTAGGCTAGCAGTGTTTATATTCCTTCATTGTTATTGCCATCCTTATCATTATGGGTAGATGACTAGAGGTTTCGCCCTTTAAATCAACAATCGCCAGCTCCTTATATCTGTTTCTCTGTAGTAAAGTGTATTTTTCTATATTTTCGTGTCGTAGAAACCTTTTCTTTCATTTTTTGGTTTCATTTGAGGAGCTTGGACATCGTGGTCATTAAGCCCCGTGTAGGCTACTTGGTTCTGTGTGTAATTGTTGTATGATAACCTGTGTTATTGTGATGGCTGTATTAGTGTAAGTATTTATAATTCAGGTGAGGATTTTGGGAAGAAGGCCGCCGCGGCCTTAAGTCAGCAACCATCCCGGCATTTGCCTGGAGTGGAAGTGCGATACCATGGAATATCACTTCCAGGATGGTTGATGTGGGAATCGAACCAACCTCTTTTCAGTTTTACCTCACGAGGCTGAGTGTAGCCCGTTGTAGCCCTCAGGCCAGAATTAAATTCTTTGCAGAGCTGAAGAATGGAACCCGGATCTCCGAGGCGACAGCTAAGTGTGATAGCCGCTACATCATGAGGTGGTCTTTTGTTTCATGATCTGACGTTTGACACATTGTAGGGTGTATCTAGTTTGTGTATAAACTACTGTATAATGTGTCACTCGATTGCTGCAGATGTCTGTGTTAGATGTAATACCATTGAAGTCAATAGCTTGTCCACATTATATGAAGGGTTCACAGATATTGGTATCCGTTACTACGGTACTTACGCAAGTTAACCACATTGTATATGGTATCGAGAAATCAATTTTAATTAATGCTTGGGATACTGCCTGATTGAACATTTCAACACTGGGGATATTTAAGGAGTTATGAGGGCGACGAAACGAGCTACCCACCGAGATAAACAGAAGACTCAAAAACATACTCAATGATAAGAAGCATGGCCAACCTTCCAGTCCAACAGGTGAGGCGGTGCTACTTACATCCGTAGCCAGTCGTCCCCATGGTAAATCTGCTGAGTTTCCTGTAGTTGTCGACTGGGTTGCCTATCAAGTGTCATTTACATGAACACCAATAACAACAGACATCTGATAAAGTATAAAATACAAAAGCTTTATAATATTAAAAACGGATCCATAAAGAACGGCAAGTTCTTTGATAGGTTATATCGTCACTATGCGTGCTGAGCGTCGTATGTGAGAATGTCGATTCTTATCCTGAAGATTGGTCTTGCCAGACATATTCCTACAACATGTATTTATCATATTTCATACTTCCGTACAGTTAATTAATATTGCCGCTTCTTTGCCCTGCCATTCATGTCTTGCTTTAGTGAGTAATTCGCTGTAATCTTTCTTTACACAATTATTTTCTTTCATTCTTTCTTTCTTTCTTTCTTTCTCCCAATATTGTATTCCTCCAGAGGCTCACAACTAGTGGGATGTGGGTTGCTGACCACGGAACCCCAGTTGAGTCCAGCATTGCTTCCACTTACTTACGCAGAGCTCCTCTCTGTCCTCTTTCCTGCCGACCTCTCTTGACAAACTCTTATTCTCTTCCGACACCGACGATATTAGGGTATCCGAGGCCGAGGGTATCTTTCACTTTCCCGCTTTAATTGGCTCTTGTCTAAATCCTTCTTGATCCCTCATTCTTCGAGGGGGTTAGACCTCTTGTTTTTCTTTTCATGGTATCTCCTGCCTTCTGTATAAGGTCCTTAAGGAGGCACGGTGTGTTTAGCCCCACCACTTACGGTGCACTCGTGATAGTGCTACACCCTCTAACTGTATGCACGTGCATAATACTCATAAGAACTACATAGACCCTTATAAAACAAACGTAACGTTACAGCATATAACGAGATTTAAACTGCGAATCGTAATAATAGACACCCACTAGACTCATTATACTAAGTATAATTAGACCATAGATAGCTTAGAGACATTTTTCAGCTTTAATCATTATTAGTAGACAAATACTGATTTTGTATGGTGCAGTCTTACCATCATCACAGCAGAGTACTCGTAGGTCATTTTTGCATTAATTTACAATTCTACAGTAATTTAGGACTATTGCTTAAATATATCACAGCAATAGTAGCTACATTTCACAGATTAGTTGGCGGAAGTAGATTGTTTGTTGATGAAATTGCCAGTTGCAACAATGGAGGTACTGTGTATAAAAACTGTAGTTCTCTTTTCGGATGTTCAATGTTTGGTATTTTACCGGTAGAGGTGCCACACTTGTTAAGTCTTTGACGATTTTTTTTTTTTTGGTTGGTTGGTTCTTAAGTTTAGGGGCTGCGACAACGCGGTCATGTAGCCCCGTGTAATTTGGGTGTGTGTAGAATCTGTCTGATAACCGGTGTTAATTGTGATGACTGTGTTAGTGTGTGTTATCTGTCTTTTAATTCAAGTAAGGACCGCAGACTAATGACTTTTTCAAATAGTTCCTACTTTTGCCGCCAAACGCCACCGTCGACGACTACTAGTTCAGAACTTAGCTACCAGACGCCACCGCAGTCAGCTCTTGGCAACGAACGTAGGAACCTAAGAGCGTTGTTTACATTCTTAACCTACACAATTTAGCTTCACCCAGGTGTAATCAGTGGAAGGTTCTTTAACATGCCATAAATCTAAGACACGGGACCGCCGGCTTTACTTCCCCTCCGAAGGAAGGCATACTGAGGGATTTTAACGCTCTTAAAAGATCCGATGACTTCGGCCGGATTTGAACCCGCGATCTTGGGCATAGAAGCTCAGCATGCAACCAACTACGCCACCGAAGCCGCCGAGAGTTTTTTTAAATTATATATATTGTAACTTTTTTATGGAGGGCAGTGACGTAGAGCTATTTTGTCTTGTAGAGATTTTGATCTGATGATGCTCGCTTGACGAGCGAAACGTGCCATCCCTTAGTTTTTTTCCCCACACTGTAGTACGAACAAATATATATATAAATCACATTTCATTTTCTTTAGGTTATTTTTCGCATGTCCCAGTAATTAAGATTATATTGTGTTGACCGACTGAAAAGTCATAATATCAGTAATTAGACCACACAGATATTTGTATCTAAATTAAAACCGCAACACAGTGATCAGTATCTGATGATGACCGCTTGACGGTCGCCCTATTATAATAGTGATCATAACTAACTATTAGACCTACATGTAATATTTTTCCAGGAGTGTTAATTTTCGCATTGACATTGTACCACGCCCAGTCATGGGGAAAATTTGTATTGACCGACTGAAGAGTTACAACGAACACTCCTTCCTTTGTCACACTTCCGCAACCATTAACAAGATGCGATCCCTGATAGATTAAAGTAAAACTAAGGAATTTTGCCTAATCGGAAAAGAAGTATGCAATACTATTCGAACTCCCTACCTCTCTATTCGATACTCCTAAGCCTACTCATTCACCTGAAACTTATCCTGTAAACCGCCTGGAGGGACCGGATTTTTAGCCTATTTTCATTTATGAAAAATAGAGATCACCATTTGTCCGCGCGCGTGTGTGTGTGTGTGTGTGTGTGTGTGTGTGTGTTTGTGTGTGTGTATGTGCGTCGCTAATAAAATCAAAACTGATGGAAATGTAACTGGGTAAGGACCCTGACCGTGGCCGTCAAATTTTATTACGTCTCACCAATCCAACATGGCGACTGTATGAAATATTTGAACGGCATTCTACAGGGTGCCAGGAAATGCTCTCCGCAGTGCCTACAAGCGAATGCAAGAGCTAGCATCAGTAGTTACGTGAGCAGCACGACTGTGGCTTGTATTAAAACAAACAGTAAACTTTGTACTCACCACAGTCATTCATAACAGATGCTGGAAGTGCTGATGACACACTCGCTCGCTTATTGCAATAAACACTGAGGATTTCGATAGCCTACAGCCCACACGTGTGTGGTTCACCCTGTCAAGAACACCGTGCTGCCAACTGCTGATGCTAGCTGTGGCAGAAGCCGGCAGTCACTGCAGAGAACTTTTCCTGGCGTCCTGTATTTCTCCGAAACTAATACTTGTATCACCCTGAAATTCTGTACGGTGATAAAGGGAGCTACTAGAAGGACACCTATGTGACTTTCAAAAACCTATTATGTACAAAACAAACATGGCGGCCAAGCGAAGTTAAAACATTTAAATAGACGTTTCTCGCGATTTAACCATCCGAGCGCAGTGAAACATGGTACAACAGATGTTTATACACATTGTAATGCACTGACATCTAATTTAGTTCAATTGTTTACTTAACCTCAAGATGGCGGCTGTGCAAAATTTTAAAATTAAGTTTTTATTGCCATCAAAGTCAACCGTTGAATAATGAACCGACTCAATAATCGGCATCTAAAAATACATAACTATGACCTACATATACATAAAAATCCAACATGGCGACCATCCGAAATATTTAGACGGATCTCAATATCCACTAATCTATGACTGCAATCAAACTAACATTTTGTATGTTGATAAAAGCTATTAACATAAGTTCACCTATGGGACTTTCAATAGCCTGGTGAGCTCAAATCCAACATGGTGGGGACGCGAAATATAAATATTTAAATGGACGTTTCTGTCGATTTAACCATCCGAGCGCAGTGAAACTTGGTACGGTGAACGCTTATACAAATTTTAATCCACTGACATCTAATTTATTGCAATTGTTTTCATAACCTCAAGATGGCGGCTGTGCGAAATTTTATAATCTCGTTTTATTTTCATATCTCGTGTCCTAATCATGCGATTGAAGTTTGAATAGTAAACCTACGCAATAATCTTCATCTAATAGTTCATAACTCTATGGCCTACATATATAAGCATCCAACATGGCGACCAACCGAAATATTTAGATGGTTCTCAATGTCTACGAATCTATTACAGAAATCAAACTGAAATTGTGTATGTTGATAGAGGCAATTGACATGAGTTGGATATATGAAAAAAGACAATTTAGTTCTTCACGGAAACACTTGAAAGGTTTTAAAAATTGTTGTTTCAGGTTTTCAAAATCAAAAAGTAGTTTTTTTAAGGTTTTTAAATAGGTTTTTATGTTTTAAGTGTAGCAAAAGTTGTCATAAACTGTGCAAAGCTTTAAATTAATGCCTAATTGCTAGTAGAAAATCTGATTGCACCGTGAGTGTAAATACTGTATTTTACATAATGATAAATCATCAAATTATCAGTGAGAACTTCACACTTTTAGGCAATATTTGCTCTTCGTAAATATGTTTTCAAATTAAATAAACCCGGGATGTCAGAGGTGATTTTCACACCATATGCCGTTTTTTGTTTTAACTTGGAAATAATTAGAGATTTATTCCCACTTTCCTGACACTAATTAAGCAAACAATAAGATATAAGCTGAAAAGTGCTGAAAATATTTGAATTTTCTGGCAGGAGGATTTCTCTCTATCAACTCACGTCAGGAATAAACACTGTCTTTAGGTTTAGTTTTAAAAATTATAAATTCAAATATACTACAATAAATGGAACAAAACTGCAATTAGGTGTTTTTAGGTTCTCCGATATCATTTAGTTTTTCTAGATAGTCTACTAGAGAATTCAAGAATGGCTCTTTTGAGTGTGATTCTGAAAATTATTAAAGTACTTTTGTAAGCGGCTTCAGTGGCGTAGTCGGTAGCATGCTGAGCTTCTATGCCCAATGCTGAGCTTCTATGCCCAAGATAGCGGGTTCAAACCCGGCCGAAGCCGTTGGATTTTTTAAGAGCGTTAAAATCCCTCAGTATGCCTTCCTTCGGAGGGGAAGTAAAGCCGGTGGTCCCATGTCATAGATTTATGGCATGTTAAAGAACCTTCCACTAATTGTGAAGCTAAATTGGATAGGTTAAGAATGTAAACAACGCTCTTAGGTTTCTACGTTCGTTGCCAAGAGCCGACTGCGGTGGCGTCTAGTAGCTAAGTTCTGAACGTGTCCTAGTAGTCGTTGACGGTGGCGCTTGGCGGCAAAAGTAGGACTATTTGAAAAATTCTAAGTTGCAGTACTTAAATATAAAAAACAGATAACACACACTAATACAGTCATCACAATTAACACCGGTTATCAGACAGATTCTACACACACCCAAAGTACACGGGGCTACGTGACCGCGTTGTCGCAGCCCCTAAACTTAAGAACCAACCAACCAAAGAATTTTTGTATTTAGAAGTAAGGAAAAACAAGTAGTTCCGTGACGAACTTAAGAGCCTCCTTTTCTTAAAATTTAAGATTCATGCCAACCTATATAGAACGATCTAGAATAATGACGAAATCAAGTTCGAAATACTAGTATTTCTAAGTACTGCAGTTTGTAATACACCTGAAATAGTGTAGCCTAATAGAGTAACTTACTACAGTTGGCAGCCCTGGTGACTCTGAATATATTCTTAGTTCCATCTCGTAAGGTATATTATGCACATAAAAAATTTGGTTGAAATCTAATGGATAGTATGGCCGTTACACGCTGTTTGATATTGGATTTATCAGTGCGCGTAAAATCAAGTTGGGAACAATATCATGTATATGATGCTCAGAATTAATCTGAAATATTACGATCTATTATAGTGCCGATTTTGGATACAATCCATTTGTTAGTATAGAAGATACGTGTAATTAGAAATTGACGCTATCAGAAAGCTTAGAATCATGTTGGCAGCACTGAGGTATATTAGTTACTTCAAATTAATCTAAAATGTCAGGCACTATACATGTGCAAAGTTTAGAGCTGATTGCTTGCATACTTTCTGATATATTGATATTAGGTTTAAACAAATAGAGGGAGCATTCATTAACAGTTCGTAGCCCTTCTCGTTCTTACGAACACGCATAGTCATAACTGTTGTAGTACACAGTATACGAAATTTGGTTGTAATCCAATCGATAGTATAGAAGTTACGTGCATTTAGAAATCGGATTTATCGGCAGGCTTAGAATCATGTTTGCAACACTGGTATGTATGGACTTCTGAAAATTAATCAGAAATGTTACTATCTATATGTGTGCCAAATTTGGAATAGTTTGCATGCATAACTTCTGAGATATCCAACATAGAGCTCAAATTTAAATTGCGATTTTTCAGCAGTTGGTAGCACTGATGTCAATTTCAAATATGGGCGTGATATATTAAAGTATAGATCTTTACCGTTACCAAATTTGGTTTCGATAGCTGCAGCCATTTAGGAGTTGATGGGGAGGAGGGACGACGACGACACACACACAGACAGGACAGACAGACACACACATTTTCCCGGATCGACCTCATTAGTCTACTTTTTCCTCATTTTTGCAAAATGAGAAAAGTAGGCTAAAAATAGGTAAAAACCTAAGAATCCGGTCCCTATTAATTAAGACACTTTATTCGTACGCGCACATTGCTTTTCAGATGAACAGCACTGCACCCGTAGCTGAATAGGTCTTATATTTTTTGCTCACAAACAAAGCGCCAACTATTTTGTCCATAGCTGTACTTTCACAAGTTTAATTTCTAGCTCGCTGCAACTCATCATTGCATGAATTATCCCAGTAATAAGTACTGACATGGCCATCAGAGATAACGCGCTGTAAACCAATTATTGAATATTAATAATAGTTTTAATGCAGCCAATGGCCATTGAAAAAGTAAAGAATACAATGCAGGTACTGTCAGTCGCTACAAAATTGCGTCAGGGAAGTTAATCTTCTTTTACAATATGCCGCATGATCTCGGTCACAGGGCTCGCTACACAATTCACATATGCATGTAGCTGCATTTGGGGTGTGAAAGTCTTTTCTTCCGCAACACCTGAAATTAAATCCATGGACTGCGAAACGCGTCACAGTGTGTCGTAAATCGTAGTCTGCTCTCTTCCAGTCAGACGATAACATCGATTCTGTCCCATAGAAGTCCAACCATATTTCTTTCTTTTTTAATTGAAATTCCGCAAGAAGTTCTTGATAGGCAGCGCTAGATGGAAGCTGCATTTGTAGTCTGATTTGCTCAATACAGAATGGCTCTGCAGACAGCTCATACATTAGCCGGGACGGAGTAAATTTCGATACACACAATGCTTTCTTTAGGAAGATAGACTTTACTTGCTCTATTTCCTTTAAGTTGGTTTTGGTCAGATGAGGCCAGATCAGTTCCAGACCGTAGGTTAAAATAGGTGTCAGTGTGGAAACAAAGAGCTTCATAGCAGTAACTAAAGATAGTTTACGCAAATGCTGTATGTTGTTCATAGCTATTAGTGCAGCAGTCGCTCTGTTTCTCACATGCATTGTGAAAGAAGTTCCTGTCGTCTGGAAAATTAACCCTAAATAGTTAAAATTCTTGACGGTTGTTATCGGTAAATCTCCAGGTCTGTAATAAATCTTATCTCTATTCGAAATCATTCCTCCCTTACGGAAGACCATGTGGGCTGTTTTATTCTCGTTGATCTGTAATTTATTCCTGTCGGCCCAGAGAAGCAGACGATCCATACATTCCTGCAGAACTTCCAAGCTCTTTGCTCCAATTACTACATCATCTGCGTATATATAAAGAGATATATTCTCTTCCAAAGACTCAAGGATAACCGTGATATCAGCAGTTGAGAGAATGAACAGCAGTGGACTGATTGGGTCACCCTGTAGGACACCATTTATCTGTTCAATAGGCTTTGAGAACTGAATTGAATATTAATTAACATATATTTAAAATATAGCTCTATTTGTAACTCATTATAAATTTGCTCAAGTCCGCGTTGCGTTGTGGCTAGCATTCTTGGCTGTCACCGCGGAGGCCCGAGTTCGATTCCCGGCTCTGCCAAAAAAAAAAACGTCATTCTGGTCTGAGGGCTGTAGCGGGGGGTACTCACAGCCTCGTGAGGCAAATCTGAGAAGAGGCGGGTCATCCTGATAGTGTTTTTCCGTGGTTTCCCACACTTCTGCTGGGATGGTTCCTGTATCAAGGCCACGGCTGCCTTCTTCCCAATCCTCTTCTGGATTACAAATACACACACTAACACAGCCATCACAATAACACATGTCATCAGACAATCCCCCCAACACACACACAAGTACATGGGGCTACATGACCTCGATGCATTAATGTCCCTAACCTAAATGAATCAACAACAATAATGAAAACAAAAATCCACAGCCTGCTTCCAGTCTCCGACTGGGTCAGGAATGGAATGAATGAAGCCCCCATCTAGCGGCGAGGATATGAACTGTGCCGGCTGCCGAGGCCTGACGCACTCCTCTGGGGCAACGATTAAATGAATGACAGATGAAATGAAATGATAGTGGAGAGTGTTGCTGGAATGAAATTTTGACAGGGAAAACCGGAGTACCCGGAGAAAAACCTGTCTGCCTCCGTTTTGTCCAGCACAGATCTCACATGGAGTGACCGGGATAATAATAATAATAATAATAATAATAATAAGCATTGGTACTCTGGAACAGAAAATAAAAGTAAAATGCCTAGCTTTTGCTGATGATCTAGCTATCTTTACCAAGACTAGTGAAGAAACCAAGTATGCCATAGAGAAGTTACATGAGTTAGCATCAAAGACAGGACTCCAAATATCGTATGAGAAGACGCATTTCATAGTAAATGGAGACCAGAATATCCCGAGATCTCCACTACAGACCAACTATGGAATAATTAGACACGTACCTTCCTTCAAATATTTAGGAGAAATTATTGTACCGTCTGGATTGGACAGGAAAGCTAATTTAGAAAGAGCTACCAAACTTCAGAAAGCATACCGAATAACATGGAATCACTATAATAAAAGAGTGATGTCACGAAATGCAAAACTACGGCACTACCAGACAGTTGTTCTTCCGGAAGCATTGTACGCCTCCGAAACTATATCTCTAAGAGGCTACTCTCAAATTGGTGAAATCGAAATCCAGGAACGTAAAATTCTCAGGAAAATATATGGCCCCGTTTATGTTAATGGTATATGGATTAAAAGGAAAACCACAGACTTGTACACAGTAATCAATAAGTTCACTGATACCGTGCGTAAGAGACGATTGAAATTTTATGGTCACATCTGCCGAATGGACAACACCAGATATGCAAAAAAAAACTGCTTGATATAATTAATTCAAAGAAGGTCAAAATCAGTTGGTTAGAAGAAATCAAACAGGACTTAAAGGAAATAAACATTACAGAAGATAGCATCATGAATCGCAAGACTTTTGGAACCCGAGTTACAAATCACACTTTCGCCGAAAAAGCTAAAAAGACCACTGGAAAAAATGGACGGAGGAACGTAAGAAGGGGCATAGCGAGTTCATGAGGAGATTTTGGGAGGAGAAGAAGAGGAAAGCTCCATCAACCCGAGTCAACAAGTTCAAGCGCGCTCCCTAAGTGGGCAAAACGAAGAAAATAATAATAATAATGTACACAAATGTTAACCTCAATTTCATCATGCCAACTTATGGAATTTCGAAAGCAGCTTATAACTTCCTATCCGAGTTATCGGACTTCTTGCGCTCAGCATTATTATTAACAGAACAGCGCACGAATGTGCATAACATAGATTTACACTAGTTTAGTCCTTGCTATAATTTCACCGTGATTTCTAGTTATTTTACATCGTGTGATGTGTCACAGAACTGGTCACATAACGAGCACACGCAGAGTTCATTTGGGGTGTGGTAAGACATGTTTTTATATATTTTATGGTGGTACCCATGCACTGCTAACTTTTATCACCACATGCCTTAGTTTCTGATTGGCGTTGGTCCAGTTCCGGTTGTTCATGGCATCCGTGCGCCCAGCATTGAATAGTAAATGTATATTACATTGTTAAACGTTACATTTAATTGTCGAGGGCTGCCTTCTATGATTTCGGGGTACGTACCTTGAATTAAGATTCCAGCCCCGGCAATTTTTAGCCTATTTTCATTTATGAAAAAAAATAGGCTTATGAGATCACCTTTTGTCCGTCTGTCTGTGTGTGTGTCCCCCTAATAACTTCTAAACGGCTGGAGCGATTTCAATGAAACTCGGTAAGTTCATAGCACTATTACGGACGACCCCGACCGTGGCCTTCAAATTTTGTTGTTGTTGTTGTTGTTGTTTGAGTCTTCAGTCTTTTGACTGGTTTGATGCAGCTCTCCATGCGTCCCTGTCCTGAGCTAATCGTTTCATCTCTACATAGCTACCACACCCTACATCCGAGGCAATCTGTTTAACATATTCTAACCTTGGTCTACCCCTACAGTTCTTGTCCTCGACCCTTCCTTCCATAACTAAGCTTGCTATTCCTGGGTGTCTTAGTATGTGTCCTACCAACCTATCTCTTATCTTCATTAGCAGTCGCCAGAAACATCTCTCCTCTCCCACTCGCCATAATACCTCTTCGTTTGTAACCCTATCTACCCATCTGATCTTCATCATTCTCCTGTAACACCACATTTCAAATGCCTCAATTCTCCTCTTTTCTGCTGCACCAATAGTCCAAGTTTCACTTCCATAGAGCGCCACGCTCCAGACAAAGGCTTTCAAAAATGACTTCCTAATACCTAAATCTATATTCGATGTCAACAGATTCCTTTTTTGTAGAAAGGCTTTCCTTGCCTGAGCCAACCTACTTTTTATATCCTCTTTGCTTCGTCCATCACTGGTTATTCTGCTTCCTAAGTAACAGAAGTCTCCTACTTCCTTCTGCTTTTCACCTGCCAATTTGATCTCCATAGAGGTTTCTGATTTATTTCGGCTGCATTCCAGTATTTTTGTTTTACATTTATTAATTTTCATCATGAAGTCCTTCCGTAAGACGGAATCCATACCATTCAAAAACTCATTCAAATCCTCAGGCTTGTCGGCCAAGATGACGATGTCATCAGTAAATCTCAGAGTTGAAATTATTTCTCCTTGAATCTTCACACCCACTTTAAATTTTTCTCCAATTTCCTTCATTGCTTGTTCAATGTAAAGATTGAAAAGTATGGGTGATAAGTTGCAGCCTTGCCTTACACCTTTCTGAATACCAGCTTCTCTCTCATATCCTTCAGCTCGAATGACTGCTGTCTGGTTTCTGTATAGATTGTATATCACCCTCCTATCCCTGTACTTTATTCCAATAGATTTCAAAATGTCAAACAATTTAGTCCAATCAACGTTATCAAAAGCCTTTTCTAAGTCTACAAATGCCATGAACGTTCTCTTATCTTTCCTTATTCTACCTTCCAAAATCAGCCTAAGACTTAGTACAGCTTCCCTTGTTCCTACATTTCTCCTGAAACCAAACTGGTCTTCACCCAACTCCGTTTCGATCTGGCTTTCAATCCTCTTGTAAATTATTCTAGACAGGATCTTTGAAGCATGAGTAATCAAGCTGATTGTACGGTAATCTTCACATCTGTCAGCTCCCACTTTCTTTGGTATAGGGATGATAACATTCTTCTTGAAATCAGGGGGTACCTCACCTGTCTGATAAATCCTATACACCAAGTGAAATAACCTGATCAGACCTTCATCTCCTATGCAGCGTAGCAACTCAATCGGTATATCATCTATGCCTGGTGCTTTGTTCCTGCCTAAGTCCTCTAATGCTCTGTCAAATTTTGATCTCAATATTAAATCTCCTTTTGCATCCTCATCAATTTCCTCCTCCCTTTCCATTACATGATTCTCAATCTCCTTTCCCTTATACAAGCACTCTATGTAAGCTTTCCATCTCTCAAGCTTTTCTTCCCTATCTGTTAGAGGCTTTCCATTTGTGTCCCTAATATTACAGCACTTAGTCTTCTTTTCCCCAAAAGTATTCTTAATCCTTCGATAAGCTGTGTCTACTTTTCCTAATTTCAGACAATTTTCTATACCTGCACATTTCTCTTTCAACCATTCTTCTTTCGCTTCCTTGCACTTCTTGTTAACCTCATTTCTCAGACGTCTGTATTCTGCTTTCCCCTTTTCATCTCTTACATTCTTGTGTTTCCGCCTTTCATCCATCAATTCTAGTATATCCTGAGTGATCCACGGTTTTCTACCTATTCTTTCTTTCCTACCAATGTTTTCTTCTGCGGATTTTGTTATTTCATTCTTCAAAAGTGCCCATTCGTCTGCAATTGAAGTTTGTTTAGGGGTTTTGATTAGTCCTTCCTTTATACTCTTCTTGAATCATTCGTTTACATCCTTTACTTTCAGTCTGTCTATTGCCCACCTTTTTGGCTTTTGACTTTTCTTCAGTTTCTTCAACTTTAATCTGCATTTCATTACAACCAGATTGTGGTCGGAGTTTATGTCAGCACCAGGATATGTTTTACAATCCAAAATCTGGTTTCGAAACCTCTGCTTGACCATAATGAAGTCGATTTGGTAACGCCCTGTATCTCCTGGTCTCATCCATGTGTATATTCTTCTATTGTGGTTATTGAATAAGGTGTTAGCTATGACCAACTCATGTTCGGTGCAGAATTCCATCAGCCTGCTTCCTCGATCATTCCTTTCACCTAATCCGAAATCTCCTACTATCTTCCCTTCTCTCCCTTTTCCTACCACAGCATTCCAATCTCCCATTACTATAACATTTTCATCACCTTTGATATACCTCAGAATGTCATCTATTTCTTCGTAGACCTTTTCAACATCCTCATCAACAGCTTGACTGGTAGGCATATAGACTTGTACCACTGTGGTGCACGTAGGTTTAGTATTGATTTTTGCTACAATAATCCGTTCACTGTATTGCTCATAATATTCTACCCGCTGTCCAAGTTTCCTACTCAATATGAGACCAACCCCTGCTTGGCCATTGTTTGATTTAGTGCTAATGACCCTATAGTCTCCTGACCAAAAGTCCTGTTCTTCCTGCCAGCGCATTTCACTAATCCCAACCAAATCCAACCTCAACCTATCCATTTCCCTTTCTAAGTTTTCTAACTTTCCACTTCCTAGCAGCCTTCTAACATTCCACGCTCCGATCCGTAGAATGTCAGATTTCCTCTTTGTCACTTCTGTGATGTTAACCCCCTCTCGAGTAGTCCCCACCCGGAGATCCGAACGGGGGACTAGTTTACCTCCGGATTGAAATTTTACAAGGGAGGAGGCCATCATCACATGTATTTATGCATAGAGAGGTGCATATCCTCGAGAATAGCATTACGGCTGTAGTTTCCCGTTGCTTTCAGCCGTGCAGCAGAACGCAGTGTAGCCATTAGTTGGCTTACATTATCAATATCTTAACCGTCTATTAGACTAGTAAAGAATTGATTTATTCTGAAAGGCTGCTACTCCCTTTCAGAATAAGTAAAGAGCAATTCTACTACAAAATACTAACCTTCTACTAACAATTAAATACCAAAATTCTACTAACGAAAAAAATACAACAAATACTACTACTAAAACAGTCTGTCACCAGGCCCACTCACATGCACCCTCACCAGACACACTCACACACCACAGTCTAATAGAACAATGCCATATATCTAATAAACAAATTAACTTCATACTTACAACTGAATTATAATTCTGTGCTTGGGTGTCGTTTACACGGGGCTGATGATACAATGTCCCAAGTTTCTAAATTAACCAACTTACTCTCTACATTATTAATAAATTATTAATAAATAAATAAATGTATATTAGTGAAGTCGGTATACTGTACTTTGTGTGATTCATTTAGCGAGGAACTTATAGAGCGTTAATTAAATATATCGTACAAATTTAACTTCACACAATAATTGTAGGCCTCCGTGGCTTAGGCGGCAGCACGCCGGCCTCTCACCGCTCTTTGTTACGTCTTACCAATCCAACATGGCGGCTGTGCGAAATATTTCACCTGCATTCAATCTCTCCGAAACTATTACCGATATCACCCTGGAATTTTGTACGGTGTATGTTCATAGGGGCTATGAACATAAGTTCACCTATAGGACTTTCAATAACCTGGTGATCACAAATCCAACATGGCGGCGACGCGAAGTATAAATATTCACATGAACGTTTCTCGCAATTTAACCATCCGAGTGCAGTGACACTTGGCACAGTAAATTCTTATACAAATGTTAATCCACTAGCATCTAATTTATTTCAATTGTTTCCATAACCATAAGATGGCAGCTGTGCGAAATTTTAAAATCTCGTTTTTACTTCTTGTATCCTAATCATGCGATTGAAGTTTGAATACTACACGTACAGAATAATCTTCATGTAATAGTACATAACTCTAAGACCTACACATATAAATATCCAACATGGCGTTCAGCCGCAATATTTAGTCGGCTCTCAATATCTACGAATCTATTACAGCAATCAAACTGAAATTTTGTATGCTGATAGTGACAATTAACATAAGTAGAATATATGAAAATAGGCTTTAGTTCTTCACGGAACTAATTGTTGAATGTTGAATTCTGGTTTGGGGTTTGGAACGCGGCACACTCAGCCTCGCGAGGTGAAACTGAGAAGAGGTAGGTTCGATTCCTACCTCAGCCGTCCTAGAGGTTGTTTTAACGTTGTTTCCCACTTCTTCTCCGTGGTTCCTAACTGAAGACCACATCACCTCCTTCCCAAAACTATCCTCAATTGCAAAGACACACAATATGATATACATTTTATACACATCCAAGTACACGAAGTCCATACCCCTTAGTGAAACAGCAAATGTCTTGGTGTTTTTATGACGGATTGTTGGAAGTATGCCCTGAATGGGATTTTTAACGTGACACCAAATTCTCTCCACACAACCGGCCATCACTGAAAGGATCTTTCACCCGATAGTGGCAATTTCCAGGTGGTATGCCACTTGGAACCAAGTCTATCGATTCCTTTAAAAAGAACGGAAAACCACTTCTAGGATGGCTCAAGAGGGATTCGACCCCATTTCTCAGTTTGCCTCACGGGGCTGCTCTCAGACCAAAATTAGATTTTTTGACAGAACCGGGAATCGAATCCGGACCTCGGGGGTGGCAGCCAAAAGTGTTAGTTACTACACCACGAGGTGGTATTCGCGAAGGTGATTGAACTCGAAACCCAGTTAATGCAAGTGGGCTTTTTATCATGTTCGGGGGTTCAATTTCCACGTAAAGAAAAGAGATCCCGTAGTTAGGCCTAATAATATCGCCGGATTATTCCCTAGAGGCGGGTATTTTTTTAAATGATATCCCGTGGTTAATAATATCGCCGGATTATTCCCTAGAGACGGGTATTTTTTTTAATATACTGTAGGCTATAATCTGGTAATGTTTGAAGACCAATGTACAATGTATTAAAGAGCATTTCCAACTAGGGGCGTGATTGCGATGTAGTCGAGCTGCATCCCTCTCACCAATGGGTTCGATTCCCAATTAATGCATGTGAGATTTTCAGAGTGAAATATCACGTTCTGTGGTTCGTATTGCAAGTAAAAAACGCGGTCCGGTGGCTTATGATGGCGAGAATAACGGTACGTAAAACTGTAAGCTTCCTTAGCATTGGCAACTCCGCGAGGGTGTACAACAATGGTGGTCGGAGTAATAAACCTGTAATTTGGATGATGAAACATCGTGACATACACACGTGCTATGTCGTCAGAGATATGGTGGCTGGATTAGGGCTCTCAAATCTCATTGTTGACACTGAAGATAAAGCAACACTTATCGCAGCCACCAGACCTTGAGGGAGACCTTGGCAAGCTCATGGGGTGAACATCACTCAACACCTGGAACCTGAGGGATTCTCGATCCTGGCGTTCGGGAAATCCTAAACAGTTTTTTTTTAAGTTACCCGTGAGTGTATGTCAACCCCTTTATTATTCTCGTTTTCAACGGGGTCGGGGATGAAATGCGATGAAAGTCTATGTGGCGGATGGTTTTACGACCGGATGCCCTTCCTGACGCCAACATCATGAGAGGAGTGAATGAGAGATGAAATGAATGAAGATGAATGAAACTGGGCAATGGTGTGGAGGAATCGGCCGTGGTCTGTCAGAAGGTACCGTCCCAGCAAAGTTAGGCCTACTCGTGAGTAAAATTCTAAACTAGTAGTCGCATATGATGTGTAACATGTGAAATGTTATCCTACTATGTGTCTGCCGGGAGCGCAAATCCCTTGTTTACAGTGAACTCTGTTAGTCATTGAAATAACTACTTGTAAAACTCCTGTGTCAAATCCTTTCAGCAAATATGATATAATGCATATTTACACACCAAAGAACAACAACATGAAGATTATTTTTTGTAGGAATATCTTTAATGGGGCCTCCAAACCTTGAAGTAAACCGTATGCTATATATATATATATTCCACATAGTGCTGTATTTTGGCCGAAAGTACCTCGAGTCAACAAAAAAAAAAATCAACCCCTGGCACTATCCAGCCCATGACGGGCTAAGGCCGACCAAGCGACCGCTGCCCAGCCATTCGGCCTGCAGATATTGGGGTGACGCGTGATCAGCGCGTCGGGTCCCCTCGGCCGTTAATCTCGGTTTTCGTGATCGGGGCGCTGTCTCACTGTCAGACAGCTACTCAATTGTCCTCACGAGGCTGAGTGCACCCCGTTCCAACCCTCAGGTCAGTTTTAAAATCCCTGACGGAGCCGGGGATCGAACCCGGGGCCTCCGGGTGAGAGGCAGGCGCGCTACCCCTACACCACGGGGCCGGCTTGAAAGTACCTCGAGTGCTTACATTAAATAAGAATACAGCAAAAGTAGTAAGATTTAATAAATCATAATTGTTTACAGCAAATATGATATAATGAATATTTTCACACCAAAGAACGACAATTTGTAGATGATTTATTGTTGGAATATCTTTAATGGGGCCTCCAAACCTTGAAGTAAACCTTATGCTATTTACATTCCACATAGCCACATGGCCGACAGTACGTCATGGTACCAATCTCCGCCACCGCGCACGCTCATTGTTTCCGTTGCATTGCCGTCCCATTTCCGTTTCATCGTTCCATTTCCGTTTCATTTTTCAGAATCACCCCCACAAAAAATTTACAGCAACCGAGTGGAAAGATGTTACACACCAATAGGTGAAGAAATAGAGAGACTGAGAGGAACTATCTTCCCAGATCTTTAATAACTGGCAGCCAAGTGCCACTTAGCTGATATCCAATATCTCTGTTAAAATTATTGAGGATTATACGAATCTCAACTGTCTCCCTTATAATTCTAGACCAGTTCTGCTTAACAAGGGCAAGCGCATGAGCATCCTTGAAACATACTCGTGCCCAGCTATAGCTGATTTGTCATGTTGGTTTAGACGGACGTTCCTTTGATACGAGTTGCAATGGACCGTTTTGTTTCTCCAATGGAGACTTTTCCGAAAGTACAAGGGACTTCATACACCCCAGGCTGTAGTATGGCGGACAATTTATCTTTGTGTAATCCTAAACGTTGACCAATTTTCGTATCTTGTGCTTGTGGAGAATCTTAGCAACGCGGTCAGTGGTGTTGTAAATATAAGGGAGGTAAGCAGTTCCCCTCACGTCGGAGCTCTGAGAAGGTTGTCTCTCCCTCCTCCTGGGATTTAGGGACCTATACATAGTGGGTTTATTATAGCCATTACCCTTAAACATGGTTTGCAACACATGTAACTCTTCTTGAAGAGTTGATGCCTCACAAATATGTTTCGCTCTTTTGGCTAGAGTTGTAATAATTCCTTGTTTTTGTGCTGGGTGGTGGTAGGAGTCTGCATGTAAATAACGGTTAGTGTGAGTTGGCTTACGGTAAGACGCTGTGCCCCATGGAGCCATCCGCCTTTCTCCTCACAAGAACATCCAAAAAAGGTAAGCATCCACCCGACTCGAGCTCCATTGTGAAGTGGATTGAAGGATGCAGCTGATTTAGGTGGTACAGAAAGTGGTTCAGTTTTTCATAACCCTCCTCCCACACTACAAACGTATCATCCACATACCTCCATCAAATCACCGGTTTGAAAGACGCCAAAGATATAGCCTCCTCAAAATGTTCCATGAAATAATTTGCCACGGCAGGCGAGAGCGAACTTCCCATGGCCACACCATCAGTCAGCTCGTAAAATTTACCATTCCACAAGAAATAACTGGAACACAATCAGTGGTGGAATAATCGGACAATGTCCTCAGGAAACAAAGCCTTGATGATGGACATGATCGAGTCCACTGGCACTTTGGTGAACAAGGACTCTACATAAAAACTCACTAAAATAACACTAGGTTGAACGGTGATAGTTGATAATTTCTTGGCAAAGTGGATTGAATACCTAATGTTTGACTGTGTGCGCCCCAAGTGCGGCTGAAGCAACTTGCTGAGATATTGCGCAAGAGCGTACGTTGGAGAACCTATTGTGCTAACAATTGGTCGAAGAGGGACGTCTTTTTATGAATTTTAGGAAGACCATACAATCTCGGAGGAACAGCATCTCCCGGAATAAGACATCTTCTCTCTTCTTTTGGAATTGATGACAGTTTAACAAGCGTATCAGTGGCATTAGATACACGAGTGGTTGGATCACGAGTGCACAGTCTGTAGACAGGATCAGATAACAGAACTGAGATTTTACTTTTATATTCATTGGTATCCATCATCACTGTCGCATTTTCCTTGTCAGCATGAAGAATAGAAACGGTGTCATTATTCCTCAGTTCCTTCAATGCCCTCCTTTCGCCCGAGTTAAATTGGGCGCGGGAACTTCAGAGGATCTCAATATCCTAACACTTCTAGGGGAATCAAAATTTTCTCGATCCCGATACGTCTATGTCTTAGCCCGGGAAACCTTTTTGGTAGAAGACCTAAGACTTCAAATGCATCTGCAGCACTCTCCAGCATACGAAGAACTATTACAAGAGCTACGAGGAAAAAGGGACTCGATCGTAGAAATCTTCTACACAACAGATGCAATGATAAACAAAGATTGATTGAAAGAAGAATACGAGCTGAGACACCTGATGACGCACTTTGCGATGCACGGTTTCCGTCATCGTATTTATACTAGGAAATCCTTTCACCAGGCCAGGCATGAGTGTACATGTGTTTTGTGTGGAGAACAGTGTCATACATATCACGCAATGGAGTGCAAGAAGAGAGCGGTCCCTCTGACTGTATTTTGCTCGGATTCTTGAGCGTGATGTAATTTATATATTTTGCACATTGTGTGTAATAAATTTGTTATTAATATCCTCACACTTTCTTGTCTAACTTCTTCAGCTTCATCTGGAGGTGAATTATAGATGGCAGCCCCAGTGGATGTGATCAACTCCTCTGTAGGAATTTTGGAGGGTGCGAGAGCAGAGTTGAGACCTCTGCTTAGTAAAGGTGTTTGATAGTCACAACTTGACTGGTATCAAGGACAGTACGAGGAGCTGTTTGTCTCGAGGACAGTCGGAAGAAGTTAGCCCTCTGTCATCTACCGGCCCATAATAATTATTCTCAGCCTGAATAGCGGAGATACGTTCAAAGAACATCCACAATTCCTCTGAAATAATGCTACTAAGAAGCAGATGTAAGTGTAGTAACTCACGGGAAACTGCATACGGTTCAGTACGAGAGTTCTGGATCGTATCGATAGCGAGTGTCTTGCTAGCGTGCTGATAAATAAATAAATAAAAAAATAAACAAAATAGTCAAAAATAGAAAGAAGACTGGTCAGAACATACATAAAGAAACCATATCAAGTGGATGAACCTTGGAGATCAGCTTCTAATGAAACAGTCTACAAGAATATGAAACCGGCAATTTTTTTTTTTTTGTCGTGTAGCCTCCTGAGAGGCCGAGTGCAGGTCTTTCTAGTCGACGCCCGTGGGCGACCTGCGCGTCGGGATGAGAGATGGAATGGATGAAGATGAATGAAACTGGGTAAGGATGTGGAAGGAAGCGGCCGTGGCCTGTCAGAGGGTACTGTCCCAGCATTCGCCTGGTGTTGAAAATGGGAAACCACGGAAAACCATTTCAAGGATAGCCGACGGTGTGGATCGAACCCACGCGTCTACCGAGTCAGCAGAGATCTTGGCCCCTTGACCTAACGCAGCGCTTTAGCCCGCGTAGCCGCTACTGTCGGTTAAACCGGCAATGAACACAATAAGGAAAATAACGAACATCATTCTTTGGACATTTAATCAGGACAAGGGCGTAAAACTAACTACCAGTTTATTTAAGGCTTTAAAGCTTGAAATAACACGGCGATGTACGCCAAACGCTATATTAAAAAAAATAAACAGTAGGCTACTCGTTTCGTTTCAATTACCAAACGGAACTTACTTTCTGGACGTACAGAGTAGAATGGGGGGAAAAAATAAAAAAGAGCTACAAATCGGCAATTTAAAACTTGAATTCATAGCCTAAATTCACATTTAAGTCCTCCTGGATGATACGTGAAGTCCTCAGCTCCTCTGCTCTTGTTTCCTCCTTCCACCTTCATCTTCCTCTGTCGCCTTTCTTCAGCAGTAAAATGCTGATAAATGAACATTTTTCGAAACCACTTAAGAGTAGTTTAGAGGAAAGTTCAAGATCGAAGGAGATTTATAATCTCGAGGTGTAAGGGATATCATTCTTGGGTGTTGGACCGGAGGTTCGGGTTTGATTCTCAGTTCTATCAAGAAATTTAACTCTGGTCTGAGGGTTGGGATGGGTACAACTCAGTCTCGTGAGGCAAAAATGACAAGAAGTGGGTTCAATTCCCATCTCAGCCATCTTGGAAGTGGTTTTCCGTGGTTTCCCATTTCTACTCCAGGCAAATGCCGTGATGATTCCTAACTTAAGGGAAATGCCGTCTTCTTCCCAATCCTCACCTTAATGATGATAATGATGATAATTGTTGTTTTAAGGGGCCTAACATCTAGGTTATCGGCCCCACCTTAATTACAAATACACTGTTACAGCCATCACAATTACACAGGTTATCAGACGAAAATCCACATACACCCAAGTACAAGGGGGGGAAATCACCATGATTTCCAAGCCCCTCAAATGAGAAGCTATCATTCATTAATTGCCATAAGCTTGTGAGTTTGTGCCATCAATACGTCGTGTAAATATAATTCTTCTACGTATTCATTAATTGCCAATGAGGCCTGACGCTCGTATCGTCAATAACTCCGTGATAATCCAATTCTTGGAAATATTAATTGCTAATGAGGCTTTAGGACTATGTCAACAATACAGGTGTGAAAATCAAATTCTCGGAAACTCTTATTAATTTGAAAATGAATTAGCGATTCAGGATTGTCAGGAAAGAACGGCATTAGTCGCATCCACATTGATCTCTATAATACTACTGGATATCTCGCTCCTCGCATTGGCCGCACGAAAAAGTGAGTCCAGGTAATCGGTTACATTCGTCTGGAGGTAGGGGAAGATCTGTTCTCTCCGTCAGCTGTTTGACCGTATAATGTGTGAAAGGCGGGCAATATTTTATCGAAAATGGTCATTTCTTGTAAATATATATATTTCATAACAGTTTCAGACTACACATTCCTGTTAATTAGTACACACTAATTTATGAGGATCAAAGGAGGAAATAAATTTATTTATTTTAAGGGACTGGTTATGTCAGGTATCTCATAGGAATAGAGAGTAGTGAAAAGGGATCTAAATATACGAAGACTTGCGAATAACTGCATTCTTGGCTATAACCACGGAGGCGCGGGTTCGATTCCCGCCTCCGCGAAGAAAGTTTTAATTCTGGTCTGAGGGCTGGAGCGGGGTACACTCAACCTCGTGAGGCAAAAATGAAAAGATGTGGAAGTTGTTTTCGGGGGTTTCCAGGCAAATGCCGGGATGGTACCTAATTTATGGCCACGGCTGTTTCTTACCCAAATCCTACCTCAGTTGCAAATACACACACCAGTGCAGACATGACTGTCACACAGGTTATCAGACAAATTAACTGTTACTCAAGTACACGGGGCTATATGACCACTATGGCGCAAAGACCCTAAAATATTCAACAACAACATAAAACTGCAGCCCAGACTACTTTGGCAGTGTACAGTAGCTTCTATAAAAAATGTATCTTTCTCAGTCATAAACATAATGCATTACTGCAATCCATTATGGGTTGCAATAAGTATACCGATATACCGTATTTTTCATAGAGCATTGCATTCACATGTTTCAAGCTAACATATTTAATGCCATAACTCCCTTGGTTAAATCATGTTTCTGTCTGACCCTAAAGCTATTTGGGTAATGTTTCTGGGGCTAGAGTATCGTTAATTTTCCTGCCTCTCATGTCCCCTTCTCTTTCTTGTTCAAAAATCCCTCAGTATACCTTCCTTCGGAGGGGAAGTAAAGCCGGCGGTCCCATGTCATAGATTTATGGCATGATAAAGAACCTTCCACTAATTGCACCTGTGTGAAGCTAAATTGGATAGGTTATGAATGTAAACAACGCTCTTAGGTTTCTACGTTCGTTGCCAAGAGCCGACTGCGGTGGCGTCTAGTAGCTAAGTTCTGAACTTGGCCTAGTAGTCGTTGACGGTGGTGCTTGGCGGCAAAAGTAGGAACTATTTGAAAAATTCTAAGTTGCAGTACTTAAATAAATAAAACAGATAACACACACTATTACAGTCATCACAATTAACACCGGTTATCAGACAGATTCTACACACACCCAAAGTACACGGGGCTACATGACCGCGTTGTCGCAGCCCCTAAACTTAAGAACCAACCAACCATCTTTCTTGTTCTGATATCCTCATTCTCTAGTGACTCGAACTCTGAACTGTGATATGAGTTAAATATTAAGTACCTTTCAGATTGTATGTGTTCAATATAATAATAAGAAGAAGGAATAATTTCCTTAGAAGATTAATTTTTGTTACAACAAACGCACATTATTGCAGTCAAACTTCAGAATGAAATTTAGTGATAAAATGAAGTTAAAGTGAAAAAATTAAAATGTTGCCCAAATAATCCAGACCAAACACCATCTGAATAAGCAAAATTTACTCTGTATAAAAGAAAGGCTTGATGTCCATCCTTTAATGAAATGACCCTATGTATGATTTGTTTAATGTTGTATGCAAAGGGGAAGATGACCTTGCTGTTCCGCCCCTTAAAACAACCACAACTAACTGATGTATGTAACTACATTAGGGTACATATATTTATACAGGCATGCAGAAAAAAAAAGCATAGAAATTGCTCAAGTTTGCATACCTATGCCTAAAAGATTCAAAAGCAAAAGAACTTAATGTTAATAGCCTACGCAATGAGTGAATTTTTCATATTATTATCATTATAACACTATTTTTCATTATGAAATAGTTTCCCCCACCAATCATAGCTCCAGAAACAGTTGTTTGACCAATTAGATAAGGATACCTTCGCGCATGCGCTCAAAATCCAACATGTCTATATAAATTACCGAAAGTGCACCGTCCATATGTTCGCGTAAATAAACTGGTGAATATGAGACAAGAAATAGCACTGTACCTTAATATCCCCAAATCCAATTTCTACACAACGCGTTGTTTTCAAACGACTTCGGTGACAGTTTTACTGAATACTGGTGCAAAATCTGCACATATGGCATTGAAGCACACAGAGCGCATGCGTCGGTCGGCCAGAGAGCTTGAAGAACAGAGATATCCTTCCCAGCGCAGCACTCGATCACAAAATTCTAGTGACTGGACAGATATTTATGAATATTTATGTTAAAACATAATAAAGTTATAATTATCGTCCAACATAAACAGTCGTAAGCAACTCGCGTATAATGGTAATTAAGACACTCGTATGGAAATTATAAAACTCGCTTACGCTCGTTTTATAAACATACTCGTGTCTTAATTATAGCCATTATAGGCTCGTTGCATAATGTACTATTTTTCTATTAAAGGACGTAGAAATTAAGATTGCCTATAGACCTATGATCACTTCTCTTCTCCTGTAGATTGTAGCCATTGCCGTGTACTGTATTTCGAAACAAATGTTGTAGAATGACAGCTTACACCTAATGTCTTCTTTTTCATTTATAACATCTCGTGATAACAATTTCCCATCAGAATTAGGGTTTTAGTAAGCCTAATCCTTTCAACGAACTCGGCATGCAGTTTGAGCGATGTTCGCCCCTTCCACCAGGCAAATGTAATCGCAACTCCAGCTGTGGAGCGAGACGTCCAGTAGTATTATAGAGATGGTCGCATCTCGCCAAGGCATTACAGTATGGCTATCGTCAAAACTTTCTGATGGAACAAACCCAAAGCTGCCCATGCGGTAGTGCATGTGCTGCAACTTGAGTGAGTGCGGAGGAACGTTCACTTCGTTAGTTGTTACGGAAGAGTTGGCTGTGGTTCCTATTGTCCGTCCTGAGTTGAGTGTACTGCAGCTCTTATGGAACACACGTTGCCGCCTTTAGTGGTGCAACTATTAGTACAGGACAGCTTCACATTAAAAAAAACTCTTTGTTCCAAAAACTGTGCTATGATTGGCTTTTTGTAAATCGTTAGAAAAACACAAAAAAAACTCTGAATTTTAGAATAATTTGCACGATCATTTTGTCGGAAAACTCAAAAAGCATTGAAAAGCGTTTTTCTCTGAATCAACGTATTTTAAATAAAAGTTTTTAAACAAAAAATGTAGAGGACATTGTCACCTATAATTCGTCTCATTGAGGTCATGTCATACGTTTTGAAATGCAGAAGCTAGGTGGCGCCAAGTTTCCAAAAAAGTGTTTTTTCATTTTTTGTCCTAAAAAAATGTTTTGTTAACAAAAGAGCGAATCAGAAATTTGTTCCTCTCAAAATTGTCTACAACATTTATTGAAACATTTTTTTTTCCTCCGCCTTACCGTTCCAAAGTTATAGTCTGCCGAAGTGTGAAAATTGTACTATTCAGATGGCACAAAGGTTAATATGTGTACAGTTATGATTGATACGTTGCGATTGAAATAGATATGATTGTTTGAGCTAATTAACAAACACAGCCCGCGTCCTGTTTGACCGAGCCTTAGGCAGCTGTCCGACACCGGTCCCTGTCTAAATTATGCCCACCGCTCTCTCCGCAGTAACAATAGTAGCCTTGACTACGCAGCATTGCATTTGCTGCGCTATAACTTTGTAACGGTAAGTCGGAGGAAACAAACTTTTAAATAAATGTTGCAAACAATTTTGAGAGGAACAAATTTTTGATTCACTCTTTTGTGAAAAAACTATTTTTTGTAGGACAAAAAGAGAAAAAACACTTTGTTTTGGAAACTTTGGCGCCACCTAGCTTCTGCATTTCAAAACATATGACATGACCTCAATGAGACGAAGTTTAGGTGACAATGTCCTCTACATTTTCTGTTTAAAAAACTTTTCTTTAAAATACGTCGATTCAGAGAAAAACGCTTTTCAATGTTTGTTTTTTTTTTTTTTTTTTTTTTTTTTTTTTTAGTTTTCCGACAAAATGATCGTGCAAATTATTCTAAAATTTAGAGTTAAGCTTTTTTTGTGATTTTCTAACGATTTACAAAAAGCCAACCATAGCACAGTTTTTGGAACAAAACCATTCCAGCTGTACTGAGCTATATGGTAATCACGCACCTCTCGTAACTATGACGCTGATAACAGCAATGATGTGATGCTTCGCAGCTACAACACAGCATGCATCTTCAACTTATTATTCCCCCAGGGTCTCACAACTTGTGGGACGTGGGCTGGCGACCACGGGACCCCAGCTGAGCCCGGCATTGCTTCCACTTACTTGTGCCGGGCTCCTCTCCGTCTTCTTTCCTGTCGACCTCTCTTGGTCAACTCTTGTTCTCTTCCGAACGGTATTCTGGTATCCAAGGTCTAGGGAGTCTCTTCCTTTCCCGCCTTTATTGGCCCTTCTCTCATCTTTCCTGATCCCTCATTCTTCTAGGGATAAGCCTTCTTTTTCTTTTCATTATATTTCCTTTTCTCTTTAAGATTCCTGCATGGGTTTTGTGACTCGGCTCCCCGTGTATCTAAATTCCATGATTCCCGCATTAATGTTGTGAATTGGTTCCCCGTGTATCTAAATTCAATTTTGTGAATAGTTTGACTCTACACTAATTTTTTGGGGTATTTTCAAACTAGGTTGCATTTTGTAAGTATTCTAACCTAAACCGCATTTTTCAAGTATTTTCAATCTAAATTGCATTTTGTAGGTTGGGCATTTTGTAAGTATTTTGATTCTCAATTGCATTTTGTGAGTATTTTGAATCTAAATTACATTGTGTATGTATTTTTAGTCTAAAATGCATTTTGTAAGTATTTCCAACCTAAATGAGTATTCAAGTATTTTGAATCTAAATTAAATGTTGTAAGTATTTTCAATTTCAATTGCATTTTGTAAGTATTTTGAATTTCAATTACATTTTGTGAGTATTTTGAATCTCAAATGCATTTTGTACGTATTTTGAATCTCAATTGCATGTTTTAAGTATTTTAAATTTCAATTGCATTTTGTACGTATTTCGACTCTGCATTGCATTTTGTACGTATATTGAAGCTAAACTACATTTTTGTGCGTATTTTTCAGTCTACTGTATTCCTTTTGTGAGTATTTGCCTTTTAAATTACCTCTTGTAAACAATCCTGAAAAAAAAAAGATTAGAATAATAAATACACTTGGATGACCTGTTTCGATCGTCAAGCGAGATCATCATCAGATCAGTCGTTTCATTCTGAGTTCCATTTTGTAAGTGTTTTAAGTCTACCTTGATTTTCGTTATGTTTTCCATTTCAATGTCATTTTCGCTATCACCCAGACAATTAGGGGCCGATAACCTAGATGTTAAGTACCTTAAAACAACAATTATCATAATCATCAACTTATTATTACATGCATAGAACACGCAAACGGAACACCAGTTCATCTCCGAAACTATTTAAGCAATAAAACTGAAATTTTGTATGATATTGGGGACTATTAGCCTAAGTAAGTACAGTACAAATATGTGACTTTCAAAATTCTGAGATACACAAAACTGCATGGCGGCCAAGTGATTTTCAAATATTTTAGATGACTTTCCTGGCGAACTAATCACCCGAGAGCAATGCCAACCAGCACAGCGAATCTTAATTCAAAGCTTAGTAAAGACACATCTCATGTTCAATTGGTTTCAAAAACTTCAATATGACGTCAGTTTGAAATTTAACTTTTTTTAAAATTCCTCTCATCCTATTCAAGCGAGACGATTCGTATGATGAGCTATTATAATAATCATTAGGCGTGCCTAATGGCACTAGCTTACTTTTCGTAAATCGTAGAAGGCATGCATTTGACTTTTCTTTAAATTAACTCCCGTGGCTCGTTACACAAAGATGCTATCTCGCGGGAGGAGTCTTAATCACCGATACTAAGTTATTATATCCTAGCACATAATTTCTCATTGTAATTATGTTTGTGGAGACATTGGTTGTGTACCAAAAGTTATTAGTACATCGCATAGAGAATCCTTTTAATAGGCAGGAGAGTTTTCAATGGGAGTGACCTGTAGGATATATTAAAATAGGCTATTTAGGGCCTACTTGTTATAAGTATAACTAGAGGACCCGTGCGAGAAATCTCGCATGCTCATAAACCACATTTTCCCCAATAGGTTTATAACAAGAGACTTAAGGAGAAAGGTTGTTATGTTTTTATTTCAACCAAACGATTATAGAACACTATTTACATTTCAGTTAGAATTCCAAGTTCTACGTTCCCTAACTTAAGAAGGCAATCACTGAAAATTGGATCATCATAACACTCACCGGCTATTCGATATTTATGAAATTATACGATTTGAGTACTCATTCCTTTGATTTACTGTTTCTGAAATCCATGGTAAAAGTAAAGGAAAGACCTCAGAATGTTAAATGACATGAAACAGGCGTTACAGCTGCCAAAATGTGAAGTGGACAGAAATTATGGAGCATATTTTCCTACAGCAACAGTATATGCAAATCGCACACTTCGTACATTTTCAATTCATTTTCTTAAGAAATTATAGATATTCATGAAATTAGAGTGCAATTCGTCACTGCTAATGTCTATTCTGTTTCATTTGAATGCACATTTGTCACGATCGGCCGCTTGTGAGCGCCGCAGGAGGGATCTATAGTCTACTACTGAAATAATATATATGATGTAAGTGCTATGCCTACCATCCCACCCCACCCCACCCCACCCCACCCCACCCCACCCCACCCCACGCCAGGTACAGAACGCAAAAACCTAGTACCTTTTTACGTTGGCGGGCAACATATATTTTAGTGGTTCATCAGCATCAGCTACGCAACATGGCGGCAAAGGTATACACAGCGATAGACTTATCACAACTGGCTTGGCTTCTCTAAGGAATGGTGGCTGCCAGGAAGCCAATATTCGCGGTAATCAGGTCAGGTTATAAAATGGAATCCGAGATCTTTATAATATAATTTAATAAAATAGACTACTGTATAATGTAATGTAATCTATATCTCAATGTTGGTTTGTTTGTTTGTCTGTTATTTATACAAATCTACACCGTTTCACCGATCTGAACCAAAATTTGTATACTTAGGCCTACACTTTGGAACCCAGCGGGTAACACTGTCTACTTTAAATTTCGGACAGACCACTCCATTCCCTGCATGTAGGCCCTTTTGCACAAATCTACATAGTTTCAACGATCTAATAACTTGACGGACATATTGTCGCTAGGCGACAACGGCTAGCACTATATCGTGATAGTCAACGCCGCACCATTGATGGACAGGTTGTCACTAGGCAACAACGATTTACTCTGTATCATGATAGTCCGGTAAAATGTGCTTAAGGACACAATCATGAGAAAACTGACCGATGTAATGCTATCCTGTCAGAGAAACATAGTGGCATACATTCCTACATTCACCAATCACCATTATGCAGTTTTCAAGTGTAGACAGTTGTTATTTCATTTGCGGGGCTTAGACATCGTGGTCATGTTGCCCCGTGTGTGTAGCATTTTTGTGACAACCTGCGTTATTGTGATTGTTGCACTAGCATGTGTAAATTGGAGATAGGATATGGTATTTGAAGCCATTTCTCAGTATTGCTCAAGAATTTATTGAAGTATAGTATTCTCTATGCATTCGTATACCCTGCGGGCAACACTGTCTACTTTAAATTTCGGACAGACCACTCCATTCCCTGCATTTTGGCCCTTTGTCTCAAATCTACACCGTTTCACCGATATCAACCAAAATTTGTATACCTATCCTTTGGGACCCTGAGAGTAACACTGTCTACATGAAATTTCGGACAGACCACTCCATTCTCTGAATTTAGGCCCTTTGGCACAAATCTACACCGTTTCACCGATCTGAACCAAAATTTGTATAATTACCCTTTGGAACCATGCGAGTAACACTGTCTAAATTAAATTTCGGACGGACCCCTCCATACCATGCATTTAGGCCCTATGGCACAAATCTACACAGTTTCACCGATCTGAACCAAATTTTACATACTTACCCTTTGGAACCCTGCGAGTAACACTGTCTACATGAAATTTCGGACAGACCACGTCATTCCCTGCATTTAGGCCTTTGGCACAAATCTACACCGTTTCACCGCTCAGAACCAAAATGTGTATACTTACCCTTGGAACCCTGCGAGTAGCACTGTCTACATGATATTTTGGACAAACCACTCCATTCCCTGCATTTAGGACCTTTGGCGCAAATCTACACAGTTCCACCGATCTGAACCGAAATTTGTATACTTACCGTTTGGAACCCAGCAGGTAACACTGCCTACTTCGGACAGACCACTTAATTCCTTGCATTTAGGCCCTTTGGCACAAATCTACACCATATCACCGATATCAAGCAACATTTGTATATCTACCCTTTGGGACCCTGAGAGTAGACTAACACTGTCCACATGAACTTTCGGACAGACCACTTCATTCTCTGCATTTAGGCCCTTTGGCACAAATCTACACCGTTTCACCGATCTGAACCAAAATTTGTATAATTACCCTTTGGAACCCGCGAGTAACACAATCTACATGAAATTTCGGACACACCACTCTATTCCCTGCATTTAGACCCTTTGGCAAAAATCTATACCATTTCACCGATCTGAACCTTAATTTAAATACTTCCCCCATTGAAAACCGACGAGTAACACTGTCTGTATGAAATTTCGGACAGACCACTCCATTCCCTGCGTTTAGGCCCTTTGGCAGAAATCTACAATGTTTCACCGATTTGTATGATGATGATGATGATGATAATTTTTGTTTTAAGGGGCCTAACATCTGGGTTATCGGCCCCTAATGGTTTGGGTGATCGTGAAGATAATGAAATGAAAATGAAAATGAAATGTAAACTATAATTAAAATTAACTACTAACTTATATACTAGAAGAAGAAATGGAAAACAAAAGGAGAATAAGGCAAATAAAGGACAGGAGGAAAGGAAATGCTCTCAACCCTCGAAGAATGCGGATTGAGGGACTTGGAAGGAAGGAGAGCCATGAAAGGCAGATAGGAAAGGGAAAGAGGAGAGGGTCCGCCCCACAGGTAAGGGGAAATGGGGAAACCGGACCCAGCTCAGGAATCCCTCGGTGTCGCCAACTCCCGAACCCACCAGCCGTGAGCCCCTGAGGGTGTAGCAATATTTAGGGTGCATCAGAAGTGGTGGGGCTACATACACCCTGCCTCCTTGAGGGCCTTGAGCAGAAGGCAGGAGATAACAGGAAAAGAAAAAGAAGGCTGTCCCCTCGCACAAGAAGGGTATCAGAAAAGATGAGACAAGGGCCAATTAAGGCGGGAAAGGAAGAGACTCCCTAGGCCTCGGATACCCTAATACCGTCGGGGTCGGAAGAGAACAAGAGTTGACCAAGTGAGGTCGACAGGAAAGAAGACGGAGAGGAGCTCGGCCCAAGTAAGTGGAAGCAATGCCGCACTCAGCTGGGGGCCCGTGGTCGCCAACCCACGTCCCACTAGATGTGAGCCCCTGGTGGACGATTTGAATGAAATTTTGTATACTTACACTTTGGAACCCTGTGGGTAACAATGTCCACTTGAATTTTCGTACAGACCACTCCATTCCCTGCACAAATCTACACCGTTTCACTTAATTGCACCAAGTTTTACATACTTACCCTTTGAAATCCTGCTGGTACCACTGTCCACTTGATAGTTTGGGAAACCCTCTCCATTCCCTACATTTAGAAAACAGACAAAATGAACTTGAAAACCACGTTTTTAGGCCCTAGAACATGTTCGTAGTAGTGTACCTCTAAGAATATTTTAAGTCTATTGTTGGCTGGTAATTCGGGCTGAAACACGTCGCCCCTACCAGTGTTCTGGTGCAGAATTGCGAATATAGTTACATCTTGCGCTGCTTATAAATTGCAGTCACGAGGAATAATTAGTGCAAAAGGATTTCTTAGACCCCTTAAAACAGTTGTCAGTATAACTATTGTGCCTCTGTATAAGTGCGATGGTGTTGGTGCAGTACATTGAGGTTATCAGCTGCAATAAGCGGTGGTGCTTTCAAATTTACTTTCGTTTATTCCGATCCTTATCCTTGAGCGCTATGTGCCGATAAATGACACTATTGCTGCCTCAGGAGCTTGGGACATCCAAATGCTCTGATTATTTTCCTACGGCGCTATGAGACAAAAGACGACACTATTGGTCTCTATTTTCCTAACAGCCAATGAGATATAGGCCCTAGACCGTGTCTCTTACTTCACTTACTCCTCTTTCTAATCATAATTTTCAATTCGTTTGTAAATTGCATGTGTCAGTACTGTAGTTAGTAAATAGTAGTTTCCCTATTCATTATTATCATTACCAAAATCACTAATTAACAAGATAAAAATGTTGTATTATGAGAGTAAGAGCAGTGTACAAGTGGGTAGTGGTGATTCTGAAACATTCTATACAAAAAAAGGCCTCAAGCAAGGAAGTGCACTGTCACCATTATTATTTGTTATATTGATGGATGAAATCATAAAACTTGTAAAACAGAGTATCAGTAGTGGTGAAGTGAAGGCTTTGGTATTTGCAGATGATGTGGTGATTTGGGGAGAGGGAGAATAGGAAGTACAAAGGAGATTGGACATTTGGAATGAAAAGCTGAAGGAGTTTGGAATGGTAATTAATAAAAAGAAAACTGTAGTCCTGCACTGTGGAAAAGAGGAAAAGAGAAGCCAAGTGAACATAGATGGAGAATGGTTAGAGAATGTGGAACAGTTCCCATATCTGGGTAGCATTGTTAACGGAGGTAATGAAATCAACCCTGAAATTAACAACAGACTAAGTAAAAGCACAACATTCTATCACCAAGTCAGAGAGCTTTTATGGGATGACAAAGTGCCCAGGAGAACGAAATTAACACTATATAAACAGTACTTCATACCAATTGTAACATACGGACTGGAAACGCTGGTAACTAACAAGAGACAAGATAGTAAGATCCAAGCAGCAGAAATGAAATTTTTAAGAACATCTGTAAAAAAGACAAGAAGAGATAGAATTCAAAATGTTAAAATCAGAGAAGAGCTAAATGTGGAACCGTTAGTACAAAAGATACGGAAAGCAAGACTGAGATGGTTCGGACATGTGAAGAGAATGGGAAAGGAACGAGCGGCAAGAAGGGAGTTGGAAAGAGAGGTTAAGGGTAAGCGATCAGTTGGAAGACCAAGAAGAAGATGGATGGATCAGATTCGGAAGGACATCGGAGAAGCTGGATTGGATGTGGAGGAAGTAATGGAGCAGGAAAAGTGGAAGGACAGAAAGGAGTGGAAGAGGCTTGTTAACCACACCCGGGCGACTGGAGTGGGACATTGATGATGATGATGATGATGATGATGATGATGATGATGATGATGATTACGGAAAAATGCCCTGAATGTTACGTCCATTATACTGAACTACTTATCACCTCCACTACCACGACCACCACAAAAAGTTATATTTTTTCTTTCTGTTATTTTAAATATCATTTGCCAGTTCTGTAGTAGTATTCATTGTCATCCATAAAACAAATGAATCCACCGGGCGAAGCCGGGCACTACTGCTAGTATAAGATAAAACGCAATGTTGGTTTCTCTGTTAAGTATACAAATCTACACCGTTTCACCGATCTGAACCAAAATTTGTATACTTACACTTTGGAACCCAGCGGGTAACACTGTCTACATGAAATTTCGGACAGACCACTCCATTCCCTGCATGTAGGCCCTTTTGCACAAATCTACATAGTTTCGGTTGGTTGGTTGGTTCCTTAGTTTAGGGGCTGCGACAACGCGGTCATGTAGCCCCGTGTACTTTGGGTGTGTGTAGAATCTGTCTGATAACCGGTGTTAATTGTGATGACTGTATTAGTGTGTGTATCTGTTTTTTAATTCAAGTAGAGACTGCAACTTTGAATTTTCAAATAGTTCCTACTTTGGCCGCCAAACGCCACCGTCAACGACTACTAGGCCTAGTTCAGAACTAGCTACTAGACGCCACCGCAGTCGGCTCTTGGCAACGAACGTAGCAACCTAAGAGCGTTGTTTACATTCTTAACCTATCCAATTTAGTTTCACACAGGTGTAATTAGTGGAAAGATCTTTAACATGCCATAAATCTATGACATGGGACCGCCGGCTTTACTTCCCCTCCGAAGGAAGGCATACTGAGGGATTTTTAACACTCTTAAAAAATCCGACGGCTTCGGCCGGGTTTGAACCCGCTATCTTGGGCATAGAAGCTCAGCATGCTACCAACTACGCCACCGAAGCCGCCTACATAGTTTCAACGATCTAATAACTTGACGGACATATTGTCGCTAGGCGACAACGGCTAGCACTATATCGTGATAGTCAACGCCGCACCATTGATAGACAGGTTGTCACTAGGCAACAACTATTTACTCTGTATCATGATAGTCCGGTAGCTTGCCACGGTGGGTGAGTGGATATCGTGTCGGTCTACTAACCCCAAGATTACAGGTTCGCTCCTGGCCGTGGTTTTTTGAAAGGCGGCAAAAATACGATACGCATGTCATACGATGTTGGCATGTCAAAGAATCCATTTGAATTCAGTAGGCCGAGTTCATAATGGCAAAATTAATCTCGGGAGTTTCCGCCAGCACAAAGTTCCTCATTTCTCTAATAGAAAGCGCTATAGTGTTCAAGGAGCTTAGATATCTAACATCAAACCTCCTTGACTTTCATAGTCAAGGAACAACGAAATTCGACATGCAAGCTACCCTCTGGGTGTCAAATAACAAAGCTTGCAACTGGCACCGAGGCCATACGATATTATTATTATTATTATGATAGTCCGGTAAAATTTGCTAAACAACACATGGGAAAACTGACCTATTGTGAATCAAGGATTGTATTGGACGGTGGTATTCTGTTTGCTGTCGTATGCACAGTTAATAAGCATATTAGCAAAATGTAATGTAATGCTATCCTGTCAGAGAATCATAGTGGCAAACATTCCTACATTCTCCTATCACCATTTTGCAATTTCCATGTGTAGACAGTTATTTCATTTGCGGGGCTTAGACATCGTGGTCTGTTGCCACGTGTACATGGGTGTGTGTGTGTAGAAATTTTGTGATAACCTGCGTTAATGTGACTGTTGCACTAGCATGTGTAAATCTATCTATATACACTGGTCAAAACAATTAGGGGATCAGGTGAGATATCATACACAAGATACATATGGTACCGTCTTTTATTCCGAGTTCGGTTAGAATTGTAATTTGTATGTGCTACAGTACGATATTGTGCTGTCTCAACTCTTTACTGGAGGTTCACATGGCGTTTACTTAGAGCGAGGCACCATGGGGCTACCATAATAGTGAAAAAGTCATTCTCGTTGTCCTCTAATAAGGTGTGTGATCACCTCGGACGGCCAGGACAGTTGCACACCTTCGTGGCATTGACAGTATGAGGTTATCAATCAGCTCTTGAGGGATATTTGGCCATTCTTCCATGAGTGCAATATCCAGCTCGGCGCCGTTGTGGGAGGTGCTGGTCTGGATGTAAAGCGTCTGCCAATTGCATCTCAGACATGCTCAATCGGGTTTAAGTCCTATGAACAAGCTGGCCACTCCATTCGTTCAATGCCCTCGTCGTCAAGCATGTTGTCCACCAGTGCAGCTCTGTGGGGACGTGCGTTATCGTCCACCAGAATGAACCCATCCTCTATGGCACCAGCGTAGGGCACAACAAACGGTCGAAGGATCTCGTCTCGATACCTCGGAGCAGTCAAAGCGCCATTCTGAACGACTTAGAGGTCCATACGCCCGCCAATACTGACTCCTGCCCACACCATTCGTCCACCCCCATGATATGGTGCTGTTTCCTGCACATAAGCGGGATTGTTCGGAGTTCCACGTTCTCTCCAGATGAGGGAACGACGGTTGTCCAGCTGAACACAAAAACTTGACTCATCTGTGAACAGAACCCGGCGCCATTCGTTACGACGCCAATCCTGATGTTCCTCCGCCCAGTCTCTGCGGGCTAAACGGTGGCGTGGTTTTAATGGGACACACACCATATGCCTCCGTGCGTAGAGGCCACTTTCCCGACAGCGATTTCGGACTGTTTGTGTTGATATTGCGCGTCCTGTTGCCGCCTGGAGGGTGCGTTGCAGCCGAGTTGCAATCAGCCTCGTGTCTCGACGGACTGTTAACCGGAGACAACGGTCATCTCTTGCTGATGTTGCCCATGGACGACCTTGGCCTGGCCTTCTTTAACGGTTCCTGTTGGTTGAAATCGCGTCCAGGTCCTGGAAATTACACTTTGGGACACTCCAATAGCTGCAGCCACCTCACTCTGTGTCTGTCCCGCTTCCAACCTTCCTATGGCTCTCCATGTCATACCTTCGGGTAAATCACGTTGTTGTTGCATTGCACTACCTGCTCACTACACCATCTGAACCCAACTGATTGTGTCATTCGTTTGGTAGAGTAAACACACGTTCACACCAACCCCCTCTGCAGCAACTTTCTGTTATTACCACTATCTCGGTTGCCGTAATGTTGTTGTCTCCACTCCGTAGAACCGACAGAAAGACATGGAACCATAATAGGTCATTCGGCCGATGACAATACGTCAGAATCGAGATATCTCAACTGATCCCCTAATTGTTTTGACCAGTGTATATAAAACTCAATGTTGGTTTATCTGTTTGTCCGTTATTTATACAAATCTACACCGTTTCACCGATCTGAACCAAAATTTGTATATTTACCCTATGGAACCCTGCGAGTAACACTGTCTACATGAAATTTCGGACAGACCACTCCATTCCCTGCATTTAGGCCCTTTGGCACAAATCTACACCGTTTCACCGATCTGAACCAAATTTTGTATACTTACCCTTTGGAACCCTGCGAGTAACACTATCTACATGAAATTTCGGACAGACCACTCCATTCCTTGCATTTAGGCCCTTTGACACAAATCTACATCGTTTCACCGATCTGAACCAAAATGTGTATACTTCCCCTTTGGAACCCTGCGAGTAACACTGTCTACATGAAATTTCCGACAGACCACTCCATTCCCTGCATTTAGGCCCTTTGGCACAAATCTACACCGGTTCACCGATCTGAACCAAACTTTATGTATTTACCAGTACCCTTTGAAACCCGACGAGTAAAAATGTCTACTTGAAATTTCGGACAGACCACTCCCTTCCCTGCATTTAAGCCCTTTGGCACAAATCTGAACCGTTTCACCTAATTACAACGAATTTTACATACCGTTTGAAACTCGGCTGGTAACAGTGTCCATTTTATATTTTGGACAACCCTCTCCATTCTCTATATTTAGAATAACAGACAAAAGGAACTTGAGGAACACGTTTTAAGGCCCTAGAACCATTCATGTACGTAGAACTATAAGAATACGGTATTTCAAGAAGTCTATTGTTGACTGACAAAGCGGGCTGCATCACGCCGCCCCTACCCGTGTTCTGGAGCAGAATTGTGAAAATAGTTGCATCTTGCGCTGCTTATAAATTGCAGTCACGGGGAGGAATTAGTACAAAGATTCCTTAGGCCCCTGAAAACAGTTATGATCATGAAAATATTATGCCTCTGTATAAGTGCGATGGTTTTGGTGCAGTACATTGAGGTGTAGATCAGCTGCAATAAGCGTTGGTGCTTTCAAATTTACTTTCATTTATTCCGATCCTTATCCACTGTTGTTACCTCAGGAGCTCGGGACAGCCAAAGTTTTCCAAAGTGCTCTGATTATTTTCCTACAGCGCTATGCGACAACAGACGACACTATTGATCTCTACTTTTCTAACAGCCAATGAGATATAGGCCCTAGCCAGTGTCTTTTATTTTACTTACTCCTCTTTCTAATCATATTTTTCAATTCGTTTGTAAATTACATGTGTCAGTACTGTAGTTAGTAAATAGCCGTTTCCCTATTCATTATTATCATTATCATTACGGAAAAATGACGCGAATGTTACGTCCATTATACCGTACTACGTATCACCCCCACTACCACCACAAAAAGTAAAATTTTAATTATTTTTTCTGTTAGTTTATGTATAATGTGCCAGTTCTGTAGTAGTATTATCATCCATAAAACATATAAATCCACCGGGCGGAGCCGGGCACTACTGCTAGTATATTATAAGTAAAGACCTGTCTTGTCAGCGTATACGCAAGGCGTGAGATCGTGAATTTAGAGAAACACATGAATGATTGTCTTCAGAAACTTTGCTTTTACTTTTTCAATATTCTTCACTTTTATTTTCTTAATGAAAATCCACAGCCTACTTCCAGTCTCCGACCGGGTCAGGAATGGAATGAATGAAGCCCCGATCTAGCGGCGAGGATATGAACTGTGCCGGCTGCCGAGGCCTGACGCACTCCTCTGGAGCAATGATTAAATGAATGACAGATGAAATGAAATGATAGTGGAGAGTGTTGCTGGAATGAAATGTTGACAGGGAAAACCGGAGTACCCGGAGATAAACCTGTCTGCCTCCGTTTTGTCCAGCACAGATCTCACATGGAGTGACCGGGATTTGAACCACGGACCCAGCGGTGAGAGGCCGGCGTGCTGCCGCCTAAGCCACGGAGGCTTTATTTTCTTAATATGTATCCAAATTATTTCTCGTCCGTATTATGACCCGTGCGATCTTGCATGGCTGTTGCTCCTGATACCTTGGAAAGATTTTTAATGTTGTTCATGGTTGTGACTTTTTCTTTGATGTGGAGCCGTTTGTCAAGTGATCCCAAGGTACTTGAATTCGAGACATTCGTAAGTGATTTGTTATCAAGGGAGATCATTCACTAGCAGCTGTTCTGTCTCCTCTTCTAAAGGCCATAGATACAGTTTTCTGTGCTTTTTTTTATTATTTGTTTATTTGTACAGTTTACGTCCACATTGGAGTACTTAAATCCAACCAAATCCATATCAAGTCTTGCACAATATAACTTATGTCTTCAACATCTTCCTTCCCTCCCAGAATGTCTTCATTCATTGGCACTCTTTCGTCTTCTGATATGACATACTGCTTACGTTTTACAATTTCTGTCCCCGTGTGGGTGCGGGATAGAATACACCCACGGTATGCCCTGCCTGTCGTAGGAGGCGACTAATAGGGCCGACATGGCCGAATAACTTGCCAGTTTTGATTTGTTCTGACCCCCTGTGGATGGGGAGGGCAGAATTCATCCACGGTATCCCCTGCCTGTCGTAAAAGGCGACTTAGAGGGGGCCTTATAAAGGTCGATTTTGGTTTTCTGGTCCCAGCTCTGGTTTGACCAATAGAAACAAACATGCATGCTGTTAGGGGAAGGGCCACCAGCTTGGCCATCTGGCCAGAAAGCCTAGACGGTATGCCCCATCCCGTCAGGTGGGTGCGCCATGTACCCTACAGTAGTATCCGCCTTACAACGAAGGTCCCTGCATGGCCGAATACTGGAGCTGAATAAATCCTGTGCATGCCGAGGGGGAAGTGCCTGTTCGAGGCACTGGGACCCCGGGCAATATCTGCTATGCCAGGTAGGTATTGCCTTGGCTGGGTGGCGCCCACAGTGATAGCCCCCGTTCGGAGTGGGCAGTATTCGGGGAGGATTTCGTCCGGGATGCCATCAAAGCGATCACGGACACCTGTACAGGGTGGCACCCTTAAAAAGCCGTCTCTGGAGTGTCGAGCTAATCCCAAGGTGTATACGCCTTGGGATGAAGCCTTTAACCAACGATTTGCGACAGACAGATCACCTCGCTACCTGGTAGCTACCAGGACTGACGGGGATGATTTCAAGCTCGTAAAATCGATCATTTTCGCTGAGGAAATCGAGGGGAAATTTGGTGATCTTAACGGGATTTCCAAGCTCCGGAACGGGCAGCTCTTGCTGCATACCGTTAGCCGGCAGCAAACCGAAGCGTTGCTGGAATGCACGCAATTCGGCGAAATCCCCGTTAAGATCACAAAGCACGAAACGCTGAATGAGGTCCGTGGAGTTATTTTCCATCGTGACCTCATTTTGAATAGCGATGCTGAACTGTTGCGGGATCTGGGGAAGAGAGGCGTCACAAAGATTAGGCGCATCACCCGAAAGATTGGGGAAAGGAGCGTCGATACCGGCGCTTTTATTCTCCATTTTGAAGGTGATGTTGTACCTAAGCAGGTGAAGGTCACATCGTACCACTGCGATGTGCGACCGTACATCCCTCCACCTATGCGCTGCTACCAGTGCCAGAGATTCGGGCATGTTTCCGCCAGGTGTACTGCGAAGGCCGTATGTAGAGAGTGTGGCAAGGGGACACATGAGGGTGACGAGAGGTGTACGCCTCCCCCGATATGTCCCAACTGCCAAGGAAGTCACTCGCCACGGTCAAAACAGTGCCCTGAATTCATTATGGAAGCCAAGATCCAGGAAATCAGGACTCTTGACAGGCTTTCATATCACGACGCTCGCAAGAGGTACCGTGATATGAATGCCCCCGAATTTCGGGTATCGTTTGCAGCTGCAGCGACGCCCTCAATCACCCCTGCCGTTAAAGTTTCCAGTGCAGTACCCTCGATGTCCTCTTTTAGTACGAGTTTGAAATCTCCCCTCGCTGTACCAGCGAGCACTGTCAGCCCGAAGGAGGTCCCAAAACCTTCTTCGGCCACGGTTAAGAAGGCGCCGGTTTTAACACCTAAACCGGCGAATTCGGAGAAGAAGTCCTCTTCTTCTCCGAAACGGTCGGCGAACAAGTCTTCCCCAGCTAAAGGGGGAAAGAAGACTTTGCCGACCAGGGCTGGTCCTTCTTCCAGCCCACCTAATACGAAAAATATAGGGGAGAAGAGGGAGACGGTTCGTCGCCGTCTCTCTCGCCCTCCTGCTGACGGGGTGGCTAATGTCTCTGCTGGCCAATCCGCTCCCACTACCACCAAGGGAGCGAAGCCTGCTGAAGCCAAGCCCGTCCGTATGGAGGAACTCCCCTATAGAAAAGAAAATAGATCGGCGGAGGAGAGGGGAACGGTTCAGCGCCGTTTCTCTTCCTCTCCTAAAGGCAGGGCTGCTCACGTATCTGCTGGCCATCCCGCTCCCACCACTACCAGTGGAGCGGTGCCAGCAGGAGCGACCTTGTTTTATAAGGACCCGGCGTCTGTGGGGAAGGGACCATCTACTTCCCCAAACACACGTCGGCGCCGATCCAAGAAGAAATCTCTTCGGGGCGTGTCGGGGACAGACACCCAGTCTTCGGACCGGGAGAAAGTCCCTCGACACCGCTCTCGCTCTTCCCCAAGAGCGAGACTCGTGAGGTCCGACGACGACCGCGCGCAACCCAGGAGAGCGCCCGCTCCATTTTCTTCGTCTTCGGACGGAGATGTGGAGATTGAGGTGTGCTCTCCTGCCCCATCATCTCCAACTAGAGATGGGGAAGGGTGGCAAACGGTCAAGCATAAGTAGAAGACCCACTTCTACTTAAGTCCACACCATGGCACTATTACAATGGAACTGTAATAGCTATTCTGTTCATCTCGCTGAGTTACGACAATTAATATCTTCGTTTTCGGCAACCATTGTCTGTCTTCAGGAATCCAGGTTTCGTCCTGGACATGAGACAACAATGCGTCACTTCAAACTCTTCTCTAAAGACCGGGTGGACGGAGCTGTGGCCGCTGGTGGCGTCTGCACTCTCGTCCACTCTAGCCTCTTTAGTGAAGAGGTGCCGTTGCGTACTCAGCTAGAGGCAGTTGCAGTTCGTACTTCGTTGCCAGTAATGGCAACAGTATGTAACGTGTACTTCCCGCCTGATTCTCAGCCGGATTACGACCAGCTGGTGGATCTAGTCTCTCAGCTCCCCCCTCCTTTTCTCCTTCTGGGAGATGTTAATGCCCACAACACCATCTGGGGCTCCGCTACCACTAGCGGTAAAGGGAGAGATTTTGAGAGGCTGATCAGGCGGCTGGACCTGTGTCTGTTGAACACAGGGGAACCTACGCACTTCTCTATTGCGCACGGTACTTATTCAAGTATCGATATTACCCTGTGCAGTCGTGCGCTGGTTCCCCTGCTACAGTGGGGTGTACACGATGACCTTTGTAATAGTGACCATTTTCCAATTATCGTTACTCTTCCGAACCAGAGAGCCATCGAGTTACCAAGTCGATGGCTTCTCCGTCGGGCTGATTGGCCAACTTTCACGGCACGTGCGGTGTTTGCCGAAGATACCTTTGAGAGTGTCGACGATCATACCATTCACATAACGAATGGTATTTTGACTGCTGCTGAGGAAACAATACCTTCCTCATCCGGCAACTCACGCCGGAAGCTCGTCCCTTGGTGGACAGCCGAGATTGCAGCAGCCATTAAAGATCGTCGACATGCTTTCAAATGCTATCGGAGGCAAAACACTATGGCCAACCTTATCACTTTCAGAAGGATGCGTGCTAGAGCCCGATATCTGATTCGGGAGAGTAAGAAAACGACGTGGGAAAAGTATGTGTCGTCCATGACGGCGCATACTCCTTCATCTCAAGTGTGGACTAAGCTTCGTCGGATCTCCGGACTCCCGACATCACTATCGATACCCGGAGTGTCCATCAATGGGGACATCATCACGGACCATCTCGCCATTGCCAACAGCATTGGCTCGCACTTCTCCGATGTATCCTGCTCTGGGAGTTACGATCCTACATTTCTGACTCTGAAGCGGGAGGCAGAGACTCACCCCTTGTCCTTTGCCACTGCTGCTTCGGAGTCCTATAATGTACCATTCTCTGAATGGGAACTGCGCAGTGCGCTTGCACTGTGCAGGGATACGGCTCCTGGACCGGATAACATACATAATCAAATGTTAAAACATCTGTGCGAATCCAGTATGAAAGAACTGTTGATCCTCTTCAATCGTATATGGATTGAAGGGGAGTTTCCATCTCAATGGCGAGAGGGGATCGTGATACCGATTCCTAAGGCTGGAAAGGATCCCAAGTTTGTAAGCAGCTATAGGCCCATTTGTTTGACAAATGGCCTATGTAAGCTGCTCGAAAAGATGGTGAACCGTCGACTGGTGTGGTTCTTGGAGGATAAAGGTCTCCTGTCTGAGTACCAATGTGGATTTCGCTCTCATAGGTCCACCACTGACCATCTGGTGCGACTTGAGAGCGCCATACAGGAGGCTTTTTTCCGGAAGCAGCACCTAGTCACGGTTTTCTTTGACCTCGAGAAAGCCTACGACACCACATGGCGCTACGGGATCCTTTCCACCCTTCACAAGTGGGGACTCCGTGGTAACTTACCGACTTTCATTGCGAATTTCATGTCCGTCCGACTCTTCCGTGTAAGGGTCGGTAGGACATTATCGCAGTACTATACCCAAGAAAATGGAGTTCCTCAGGGTTCAGTGCTGAGTGTCACCTTGTTCGCGATTGCCATTAATGGCATTGATGCCGCCGCCGGGTCCGCGGTAGTTCCATCGCTGTATGTAGACGATTTAGCTCTGCATTACAGCTCTGGAAGTATGGCAGTCGTGGAACGGCAATTGCAGCTAGCCATCAACCGGGTCGACAGGTGGGCTCACGACCGGGGTTTTCGTTTTTCAGCAGCGAAAACCTCCGTCGTCCATTTTTGTCGGCTACGGAGGCTACATTTACACCCTGAACTACATCTCAGGGATGCTGCGTTGCCGGTGGTTGACACTTATCGCTTCCTGGGGCTCCATTTTGACAGCAAGTTAACGTGGCAGCACCATATACGGCAATTGAAAATGACATGTCTCAGGAAACTGAACATGCTCAGGTTTCTTAGTGGCACTACGTGGGGGGCTGACCGTGCGGTGCTGCTACGGTTCTACCAAGCCCTCGTCCTGTCCCGGCTAGACTATGGTTCTGCGGCATACGGTTCAGCAAGGCCGGCAACCTTGAAAATGCTGGACAGTATCCACCATAGTGGCGTTAGACTGGCTACCGGTGCCTTCCGGACCAGCCCGATACCCAGCCTACTCGTCGAATCGGGTGTTCCACCTTTAAATTATAGACGCCAACATATGCTGTTAGCATATGCTGCCAATGTGCGTCAAATGCCGCAACACCCGACCTATCAAGCTCTCTTCGGTACCCAAAACCACCAGGGGTACGCCAACCGGCCTCGTGCCACTCGGCCGGTTGGTATTAGACTTGATAGCTCGTGTACCGAAATAGGAGTGGCTGTAGGTCCCTGTATGATCCGGACATCTAGCGAGGTGCCTCCGTGGCAAGTCCCGCGTCCGGAAATTCGGTTAGATCTGCACCGAGGTCCTAAGGTGAACACGGATGCCTCCGTTTACCGGAGGCAGTTCCACAGCATAGTTCACCAATTTCCGGACGCTGGCATTCTATACACGGATGGTTCGAAGGTGGACGAGAAGGTGGGTTGTGCTTACGTTATTGATGGTGCAAATACCAAGATCTCTTTGCCTGAGGCCTGTAGTGTGTTTACTGCGGAGCTCGTTGCCATCTATGAAGCTCTGCAGTTTGCACTACAGGATGCACGAATCCACTTTCTCGTGTGTACCGACTCTTTGAGTTCGTTGCAGTCAATTGCTACATGTTTCCCGCAACACCCCCTAGTGCAGCGAATCCACGACCTACTAGCCGGGCTGTGCCACGCTGACACTCGAATCACCTTTCTGTGGCTTCCAAGCCACATGGGAATTGCGGGAAATGAGTTAGCGGATCAAGCTGCAAAAGAGGCGGTATCACTACCACCTCGACCAATGGAGGTACCCGCTAGAGATATTCGCTCTCAGTTACGCCTACAAGTTCTGGCTTTTTGGGAGAGTCAGTGGCTAGCTGACCCACTGCCCAGTAAACTGAGAGCGATCAAGGGAACTACTCGCGTTTGGCGGAGCTCCTTCCGGGCCCGGAGAGAGTCCGTCATTTTGTGTAGGCTAAGGATAGGTCATACAAGATCCACCCACTCGTACCTAATGAGAAGGGAAGACCCCCCACTTTGTACCTGTGGAGCCGTTTTCACCGTGGCCCACATTTTCACCGAGTGTGTGGATCTTGCTGACTTACGAAGAAACCTTGGTTTGCAGACGACACTCAAACTTATATTAGCCGATGACGCGGTGGCTGCTGATCGCGTTATCCGCTTTATAAGTGAGAGTGGGTTAGGGCCAGCAATCTAAATTTTCCAGTGAACTTTGACTCAACGACTTGTTCGTTTTTGAATGATAATGTATTGTTTTTTCCGTAATTTTTGTTTATGTTTATATTATTATTTATTTAATTGTTTGTTTTTGTTTTATTAATTTTTGGTCTTTTTAAATTTAGATGTCCACCTCAAAATTTTAAATTCAATTCAAAATTTGTATTCTTTAATCTGTGTTAAGAGGGGCAGATGACCTCGTAGTTCCGCCCCTTAAAACAACAATAACTAACTAACTAACTTACAATTTCTGTACTTTTTTATTTTCTCTAATAACATGGATATGGGTATAAATTTACAAGTGATCATTGACTCAAAAGACTTGCTCTTTTTTGAATTCGGAGACATTTTTTTCCCGTATTTTTTTGTTTATTATCTTATTATATAATACGCTAAAGCGTATGTTTCACAAAATTCAGGCTCCTAAACCAGAGGGAGTTAGAAGGTGTTGTTTGTTCCAAGATCTTCCAAATCGTCTCAATAGCAGGCTACAGGAAAAATCTTGCATTACTTGAAAAGTCAAAGGAAATATATTTATTTGTTTATAAAGTGCCTTTAAACAAATAAACAAGAAGATAGCCCCTGGCATTGCGTACAGCTCGCTTAGCACTAGAGCCGGGCGGGTAGTCTGTACACATGGGGAGCACACAACCCATTATGCGAGAGTTCTCGCACGGGTCCGCTAGTTATCGTTTTATGAAGAGACAGGAAAATAATCTCATTTTAAATTAGCACTGCTCCTTTTAATTTAATTGGCTAAATAACCAATAAATTAAACAATTATTATTATTCCATCCACTAAATAAATCTATGTACAACAAATACGCTGGCAATGGCGAGCGAATATCATTGTCAGTTGTAATATTATTCAATCACTAAATCATTATTCTTATCAAGTTTTCCCCTCAAAATGGAGTGAAAGCCCGGTTTACGGGCACCAGTCTCCAACTTTTTAGTTTCCCGCATTCACCTTTCTTCCAAGGTGGTATGCCCGCACGACATGAGAGTAGCAGGAAAATAACTTGTCTAGGAAATGATTCTTATAGACAAAGTTTGATAGACAAGGAAAATATGCCTTTAGTTAACATTTTAGAAATAGTATTGAACCTCGCCCTTCTTAATCAATTTACAGTATTAGGCTACTTGTTGAAAATTATTTGAAACAGCTAGAAAATTATTGTTTTACCTTTATCACATTATCGCACAAACTTACATGAATGTCATAATGTGACCGAAACCGTTACGTTAGAAAACTTAAATAATAATTTTATTGACTAAGAGTAGGCTATATTTTCGTTGTCTATTATTAGTTCCCCCCCCCCCCAGGGGCTCACTACTAGTGGGACGTGGGTTGGCGACTGCGGGACCCCAGCTGAGTCCGGCATTGCTTCCACGTACTTGCGCCAGACTCCTCTCCGTCTTCTTTCCTGTCGACCTCCCTTGGTCAACTCTTGTTCTCTCCCTACCCCGACTGTATTAGGGAATCCGAGGCCTAAGGACTCTATTCCTTTCCCGCCTTAATTGGCCCTTCTATCGCCTTTCCTGATCTCTTATTCTTTGAGGGCTCAGCCTTCTTTATTCTTTTCATTATATGACCTTTTCTCTTTAAGACTCCCGCACTGTTTTTTGAATGGGACCGCCGTGTAGGCTATTTAAATTACATTTTGTAAGTCTTTTTCCATCCTAATTCACTTTTATGAGTATTTCGAATCTACATTGCATTTTGTAAGTATTTCCACTCTACATTTTGTGAGTCTTTTTAATCTGGGTTCCGTTTTGTAAGTGTTTTCAATCTACCTTGGTTTTCGATATATCTTCCATTTCATTGTCATTTTCGCTATCGCCCAGACCATTAGGGGCCGATAACCTAGATGTTAGGCCCCTTAAAACAACAATTAGCATCATATTATTTGTTTTATTATTTTATACCATATCATATTTAGGCTTCCACCTCTAAAATTGCATATTTTAATCCGTATTAAGAGGGGTAGATAACCTCGCTGTTCCAATAAATAAATAAATAACATGGATTTGTATTTAGGCTAGGGATCTATTTGGAACTAGCGTAATCAATTTCCCGCCACCATGGTAATCATGGCAACCAGTGTTCATCATCTATATGTTGCCACGGCCATCTCCTTCCCACCCTCACCTGAATTACCAATACAAATACACTACTGCCTAATGAAAAAAATGAAAATCCACAGCCTGCTTCCAGTCTCCGACCGGGTCAGGAATGGAATGAATGAAGCCCCCATCTAGCGGCGAGGATATGCACTGTGCCGGCTGCCGAGGCCTGACGCACTCCTCTGGGGCAATTATTAAATGAATGACAGATGAAATGAAATGATAGTGGAGAGTGTTGCTGGAATGACATTTTGACAGGGAAAACCGGAGTACCCGGAGAAAAACCTGTCTGCCTCCGTTTTGTCCAGCACAGATCTCACATGGAGTGACCGGGATTTGAACCACGGACTCAGCGGTGAGAGGCCGGCGTGCTGCCGCCTAAGCCACGGAGGCTCACTACTGCCTAATAATAATAAATAATAACCCCTGACACTACAGCCCATGAAGGGCCTAGGCATTGCCACCTACACCAGGCCGCGGCCAGACCGAATTGCAACACCGTCTCGCCGGCTTCATACGTCCTCCGGCCGAGCACCTCTCCTGTCTCTTAATATTTCTAATTTCATATCGCATTATTGGAAAGAAGTTCACTAATATGTATGGACGGGGCTGGGTGCGTATAGGTGACAAAATGAGATTTTGATGTAAGTTATTTAACAATTAATCAAATACAAGAACATGGCAAGAAGCAAATAAATACCTCGTACAAGTGTTAACAGTTTACGTTTATTAATTTCATTTGAAGTATTCAATGGGTCTGTCATCATTTTAGAGTAATTGCCGAGAAGAATGTTTTATGCAATTGCAATTATTGCCACAGATACACGTATCTTCAGCGACGTCACGTATAACTGTGTCAAAAAACACTTCCTCATTCAATAAATCGCTACCGTACCTATTTTTACTGACTAATTAGTACGCCCGTATCAATGATTTATGTGTATCTGTTTTACTTACACTGCTTAAATGCCAACGTAGACATGAGAAAAGTAGCTAACGTAGGTCATGATCGATCGAAATTATTAAATATTGACGATGATTGTCAGCAGTGGCTTAACTAGTGTTTCCTTCTGGAGGGAGTCAAAATTACATTGAGGGGTAAGGTCTCAGACATAATGAAAGCTGGTACAGTAAACTCCCGATTATCCGCGGAAGTGACTGGCGCGGATACCGCGGATAATCGAATTTCGCGGATAAGCCGCAAAATTGCTGGTAATGGTTAAACAGAGGTCGAAGGCACTAAAAAAAACAACACAAAAGTGCTTTAAATAAGTATATTATACCATAAAAGGACGTACATGATAACAAAACTCAGTCGATGTCATGTGTGTTATTAAAGTCTTGTTTACTGTTTAAAAAAAATCGGTCATTTGCTTTTGCTTTTTCGTAGTGAAACACTTTTTCTTTATTTGTGATTTGATTTCTCTCAACACAATCTTGTCAGAAAGTGATGCGTCGTCTTGCTCTTCAAGGTATTGAAGAATCCTGTCAATGTGTCCCAATGCTGCATCATGAGTAACGGTCCTCTGCATCTGCGTTTCCTCATTGTCTTCCGATTCAACCGATTCAATCCCTCGTACTTGATTTAAGATGTTTTCATCTGTGAGGTGCTCAAAGCCCGGTTCATTGGCATCACATTCGATCCACTCAACGATATTTTCCTCATTTACATCAACACCTCCGGCAACAAAACCTTCCTTTTTTTTTAAATAAAAATGTTCTCCTACAGGCACCGCGGGTAATCCGCAAAGCGGATAAACCGGCCGCGGATAATCGAGAGTTTACTGAATATGATCCTGAAGTTTCAAAACCTCCTACCTACACTCTCTAAATGTTTTATTTCATTAGCATTTGATACCTTGTATTTGCACTTATCAAAGTACTAATGATCGTAAATTAACAGTTCTGTTGGTGTTAAATTATAATGTCCGGTTTTCATCCAGTAGTCATCTGGCCCTTTCTATTTCCCGACATTGTATAAATATTGATAAACTAATGTTTCCTACCAAGGTTTAACACAATACTACGGGTATTCACTTTCCAAAACGACACTCACACTCGGATACCAACATGAAGGCAACTGACAAGTGGTGAATTTTTGGCAAGGGATGAGGAAAAATACTGCTCATCCACCTCACTGCTTCATCTCTGGCTAACTGAACAACTGACTATTTTGCTCATTCAGTAGGCTAAGTGTTAAGTTAGGGTAGCGCTAAATATTTCAAACGAGTGAAAATAAATGCTTTCAAATTAGTAAGCATTAACTTACATCTTCCAATCATTGGCCATCAATCTCAAGATTGGCTTTATTCAAAATTAAACAAGTAGTTCCGTGAAGAACTATACAGCCTATTTTCATATATCCTATTTATGTTAATTGCCTCTATCTACATACAAAATTTCAGTTTGATGGCTCTAATAGATTCGTAGATATTGAGAAGAGACTAAATATTTCAGATGGTCGCCATGTTGGATTTTATATATGTAGGTCCTAGAGTTATGCACTGTTACATGAAGATTATTGTGTACGTGTAGCATTCAAACTTCAATCGCTTTATTAGGACACAAGAAGTAACAAGGAGATTTTAAAATTTCGCACAGCTGCCATCATGTGGTTATGGAAACGTTTGAAATAAATTAGATGCCAGTGGATTAACATTCGTATAAGGATTTACTGTACCAAGTTTCACTGCACTCGGATGGATAAATTGCGAGAAACGTCCATGTGAATATGTATAATTCGCGTCGCCACCTCGTTGGATTTGTGATCACCAGGTTATTTAAAGTCCTATAGGTCAACTTAAGTTCATAGCCCCTATGAACATAAACAATTCAGTTTGATTGCTATAATAGATTCGTAGATATTCAGAACCGTCTAAATATTTCGGATGGTCGCCATGTTGGATTGATAAATGTATAGGCCATAGAGTCATGTACCATTAAAGGAAAATTATTGCGTAGGTTCATTATTCAAACTTTCACATCGATCGCATGATTACGACACAAGAAATAAAAACTTAATTTTAATATTCGCAAAGCCGCCATCTTGAGGTTATGTAAACAATTGAACTAAATTAGATACCAGTGTATTAAAATGTGTATAAACATTTCCTGTACCAGATTTCATTGCGGTTGGAACATTAAATCGCGAGAAAGGTCTATTTAAAATTTTCAAATTCGCTTGGCCGCCATGTTCGTTTTGTAGTTAACCGGTTTTTGAAAGTCTTATAGATGAACTTCCAGTAGTGCCCTTTATCTCCGTACAAAATTTCAGGGTGATACCGCTAATAGTTTCAGAGATATAGAATGCCGGTGAAATATTTCGCAAATCCGCCGTCTTGTGGCTATGTAAACAATTGAACGAAGTTAGATGTTGGTGCATACAATGTGCATAAACATATACTGTACTAAGTTGTATTGCGTTTGGTTGGTTAAATCGCGAGAAACGTCTATTTAGTAGTCGCAAATTCGCGTGGCCGCCATATTGGTTTTGTAGTTACCAGTTTTTCAAAAGTCATATAGGTGAACTTCTAGTACTTCCCTTTATCACCGTAAAAAAAAATCCAGGGTGATATTGGGAATAGTTTCGGAGATATTGAATGCTGGTGAAATATTTCGCACAGCCACCATGTTGGATTGGTGAGACGTAACAAAATTTGCAGGGCACGGTCAATGTCTCCCGGAATAGTGCTATGAACTTACCGAGTTTCATTGAAATCGCTCCAGCCGTTTAGAAGTTATTAGGGGACACACATACACACTCCTCACACACACACACACACACACACACACACACACACACGCACGCACACACACACGGACAAAAGGTGATCTCATAAGCCTATTTCTTCAAAATTGAAAATAGGCTAATAATTCAACAAATTTAATATTTTTATTATTTGGCCGCTCTGCTATGGGCCTACCAAGCGATCGCTGTCCAGCCATTTGGCCTGCAGATATTGGGGTGACGCGTGGTCAGCGCATCGGGTCCCCTCGGCCGTTAATCTTGGCTTTCGTGACCGGGGCGTTGCCTCACTGTCAGACAGCCACTCAATTGTCCTCACGAGGCTGAGTGCACCCCGTTCCAGCCCTCACGTCAGTTTCTAAAATCCCTGACAGAGCCGGGAATCGAACTCTGGGCCTCCGGGTGAGCGGCAGGCTCACTACCCTAACGCCACGGGGCCGGCATACACTACTGCCTTCATCACAATAACACAGGTTATCAGATAAATTCTACATGCATCCAAATACACGGGGCTAAATGACCACGATGCCCAAACCCTGCAAATGAAGCAACAACAAGAACGCGAGCTCTCAGTTACCTGTTGTTTGCTCACCTATGCATATTAGGTCAGATTTATTTTAGAATTTAGAATCTCCTCTGTTTCGAATCTCGGATAGCCAGAGATTGGGGTGAGAGTATTGTTTATTGCAACCATCATCTGTTACAGTGCGCAGCCTCCGTGGCTTAGGCGGCAGCACGCCAGCCTCTCACCGCTGGGTCCGTGGTTCAAATCCCGGTCACTCCATGTGAGATCTGTGCTGGACAAAACGGAGGCAGACGGGTTTTTCTCCGGGTACTCCGGTTTTCCCTGTCAAAATTTCATTCCAGCAACACTCTCCACTATCATTTCATTTCATCTGTCACTCATTAAATCATTGCCCCAGAGGAGTGCGACAGGCTTCGGCAGCCGGCACAGTTCATATCCTCGCCGCTAGATGGGGGCTTCATTCATTCCATTCCTGACCCGGTCGGAGACTGGAAGCAGGCTGTAGATTTTCATTTCATCTGTTACAGTGATGTTACTGGGATTTCCTAATAGTCCAATACAAATATCCTGCTCAGTAAGATTAACAAATCACAACATGATTTAAAAAATATGTCACAGAATCCACAAATTATTACCATGGTATTAAATGTTATAAACAATTTATCAAAACACTAATAATGACCTATTAATTATGTACTGCCTTAATATTATTCTCAGGGGAAGATGACCTCGTAGTTCCGCCTCTTAAAACAATAATAACTAAACTTACTAATCTTATTCTCATTAATACAGAGAGGCTATCCTAGACTTTAAATACGGGCAGATGCCGGGATGGTTCCAAACTTAAGGCTACGTCTGCCTCCTTCCCGATCCTCGCCCGTAAATTTGTGTGCTTATGCGTGTGTGAAACCACGCCGATAACCGGTGTTAATATAATGCTTTTACTATGGTTGCAACTGGAGCTATAGTTAGGAAGTCGGCTACGTGGCCTTATCCCGACATTTCGATTCGAATCTTCCCCTGCAAATCACCGTGGCCCACATTTTAACAGTGTGTGTGGATCTTGCTGACTTACGAAGAAACCTTGGTTTGCAGATGCAACTCAAACTTATATTAGCCGATGACGCGGTGGCTGCTGATCTCGTCATCCGCTTTATAAGTGAGAGTGGGTTAGGGCCATCAATCTGAATTTGCCAGTGTACTGTACATTGACTCAAAGACTTGTTCTCTTTTGAATTCTGAATGTTTTGTTTTTCCGTATTTTTTGTTTGTTTTTATAATTATTAATTTTATTTCATTTTTTGTATTTTTCAAATTTAGGTGTCCACCTCTAAATTTTAAATTCCATTCCAAATTTGTATACTTTCATCTGTGTTAAGAGGGGCAGTTGACCTCGTAGTTATGCCCCATAAAACAATAACAATAACATACCTCTGTAAAGTTTTCCTCACGAGGATGAGTACACGCCACTGAAAATCTCAGACAGGCAGAGCCGGGAATCGAGACCAGGATCTATTTCAGGGGCGCGACTTGTGCCCTTGTCAGAGGCGACCTACCTAGCCTGCCGTGCGCTAATATCAGGCTAGTGGCGGCTACAACATGCAACACAGCCATTAAGTTATTTTCAGCCCAGTTTTAATAACATCAGGACAGTTATAAGGCGAAAAACTTTGCCCAATCTCTAGATTCGAATTCCCTTGCGAACATTCATTTTACGTCAACTACTGTAATCTAAAACTTCTAAACTCACTACTCTGGTTGGTTGGTTCCTCAGTTTAGGGGCTGTGACAACGCGGGCATGTAGCCCCGTGAACTTTGGGTGTGTGTAGAATCTGTCTGATAACCGGTGTTAATTGTGATCGTTGTATTAGTGTGTGTTATCTGTTTTTAATTCAAGTAAGGACTGCAGACATTGAATTCTTCAAGTAGTTTCTACTTTTGCCGCCAAACGCCACCGTCAACTACTACTAGTTCAGAACTTGGTTACTAGACGCCACCGCAGTCGACTCCTGGCGACGAACGTTGGAACCTAAGAGCGTTGTTCAAATGTTTAACCTATAATTTAGCTTCACACAGGTGTAATTAGTGGAAGGTTCTTTAACATGCCATAAATCTATGACATGGGACCGCCGGCTTTACTTCCCCTCCGAAGGAAGGCACACTGATGGGTTTTTTACGCTCTTAAAAAATCCGACTACTTCGGCTGGGTTTGAACCCGACTCACAACTCTTTTAGACCAGTTAAAACAATAAATGATCGTGGTGTAGTGGTCAGCATTGTTGGCTCCCACCCTGGAAGCCCGGTTTCGATTTCTCGCTCTGCAAAGAAAAAATCTGGTTTGAGGTAGTCTACCTGTACTGGAATTGTGTCGCCGACATGCAAAGTCACCCAAGTGCTGTAAAATTCGGAGACTTGTACTTGAAAATGTATGTAATGTTCTTGTTATTTGATTAACTAACGATTGTGGTAGCTACGCACGCTAAGACACAACGCCTAGGGCCATGCTATCTCCAGCTATAGGAATATTTTCATTACACCTGCAGTACTACAGTGGTACCACCATTAAACATTCTAACATACAGTAGGTTGTTAGCCCCTGGGAGGAAGGGGCGAAGTTAAGGTGATTTGGGCTATAGCACTGGTTCTTAACCAGTGGTCCGCGGATCACATGTGGTTCGTGAGTACATCGGAAGTGGTCCGCGGGAGAAAAGGGTCCACCAGCACGTATAAAAAAAAGAGTGATAGTCAGTCTGAAAGACTAGATTTTATATCATTTTAAATGCTACAAATGCTGAAAAATGCTGGGTGAAAGCCTCATGATCATGCAGCGAAAAGCATGAACTCAAACTCCATTAGCAAGTGCTACTACTACTCTCATGACGTGCGAGCATATCACCTTGGAAAAAGGCGAATGCGGGAAACAAAAAGTTGGAGACTGGTGCCCGTAAACCGGGCTCCTTTTACTCCGCTTTGAGGGGAAGAACTTGATGATGATGATGATAAAAAATACATTTAAAAAACCCCTGGCACTATCCAGCCCATGACGGGCTAAGGCCGACCAAGCGACCGCTGCCCAGCTATTTGGCCTGCAGATATTGGGGTGACGCGTGATCAGCGCGTCGGGTCCCCTCGGCCGTTAATCTTGGTATTCGTGATCGGGGCGCTGTCTCACTGTCAGACAGCTACTCAATTGTCCTCACGAGGCCGAGTGCACCCAGTTCCAACCCTCGCGTCAGTTTTAAAATCCCTGACGGAGCCGGGGGTCGAACCCGGGGCCTCCGGGTGAGAGGCAGGCGCGCTACCCCAACACCACGGGGCCGGCTTGATGATGTCGATGATGATGATAATAATAATAATAATGATTTTGATTGGATAAAAATTTACAACTGGCAATGATATGTCACTAACCATTGCCAGCGTATTTGTTGTGCAAAGAATTATTTTGTGCAAGAATATTAATAATAATAATAAATAATTGTTTAATTTATTGGTTGAACCAATTAAATTAAAAGGAGCAGTGCTAATTTAAAATGAGAGTAGCAGATCATCTCAGCTTATGTTCGGGTCAGGAAGTGCACTTTGGTCATTGTTGACCAGGCACGGACCTGCCGATGCTGTAGGTATTATTAACGCTACGCTCGCCATGGTTTAACTGTATGTGAGATTTTGCTGTGTGTGTAATTGTTTTAAGTTATGCAGCAGCTTCGAATTTAAAGTGAAAAAAGTAGAAGACCTTACGTAGGTTGAAATTTAGAAGTGCTTTAGGAGAGATGAAATATAAAGACCTGTAGAGGCGGCTTCGGTGGCGTAGTCGGTAGCATGCTGACCTTCTATGCCCAAGATCGCGGGTTCAAATCCGGCTGAGGTCGTCGGATTTTTTAAGAGCGTTAAAAATCCCTCAGTATGCCTTCCTTCGGAGGGGAAGTAAAGCCGGCGGTCCCATGTCATAGATTTATGGCATGATAAAGACCCTTCCACTAATTGCACCTGTGTGAAGCTAAATTGGATAGGTTAAGAATGTAAACAACGCTCTTAGGTTTCTACGTTCGTTGCCAAGAGCCGACTGCGGTGGCGTCTAGTAGCAAAGTTCTGAACTTGGCCTAGTAGTCGTTGACGGTGGCGCTTGACGGCAAAAGTAGGAACTATTTGAAAAATTCTAAGTTGCAGTACTTAAATTAAAAAAACAGATAACACACACTAATACAGTCATCACAATTAACACCGGTTGTCAGACAGATACTACACACACCCAAAGTACACGGGGCTGCATGACCGCGTTGTCGCAGCCCCTAAACTTAAGAACCAACCAAAGACCTCTACAGGTCCTCACGAGGCTGAGTGCACCCCGTTCCAACCCTCGCGTCAGTTTTAAAATCCCTGACGGAGCCGGGGATCGAACCCGGGGCCTCCGGGTGAGAGTCAGGCGCGCTATCCCAACACCACGGGGCCGACTTAGATTTGTCATTGTTTGGCAACAATATATTGCTTTTAAAAGGCCTCAGCTTCCGGATCTTGTGGCTTAAATTTGTGTAGAGTGTTCGTGGACTGTGTAATTGTAGTGAAATGTGTCACTGGAGCGGGGAGTTTGAATTTAAGTGTGCTGTGCGCTTATTGGCTGGAGGTGTGCTGTGATTAGCTGTCGCTTAAGCGTAATTTAAATGTACTTGTGAGTCGAAATATTGCAGTTTTATGGATAATTGTTATTATATGGGCTTGGTTTTAGTGTAATTCGCTGTTTTTTGGTGCGAACGGAGTGTATTTATTGGTTTTTGAGCCAGGCGAGCGCAGTTCAGCCATAAGCTGGCCGCGCTCGATTGGACTTACTGCTGTGATGGCTCCAGTGCAATTGGATGTGTTTGGAGTTCCCTGGTCCGCGGTTCGACATCCCGGGCCTGGGTCGGCCGTGGCCTTTAGCCCCCAGGCAGCAAAACCACGGGGCCAGGGGTTTGTTACGTGTGTAAAGATAGTGTAGTTGTTACAATGTACTTGGGAGTCGGCTCTGGGTTCGATTTGCTGTAATTCACATGGTAATGGCTGTGAGTTGCTGAAGCAGGCTTAGCAATTGTGTGAGAGCAGTGGCGGGCTGTGTAGGAGGGGGGGGCTAGTGGAAGAGACATAAGGACAGGGGGACTTGTGTTAGAGCGTTGTCCGAGTTTCAACTGTCTTTGCCGTATGGCAGTTTTAATGTAACTGCAACCATTATAAGAGGCCGCATGTGCTCCCTACTGTTGACGCACTTAGGCTAGTCACGAGGTACCTTGCACATAGAGTGGTGATGAGAATCACCGCACCTATTGCAGCGGGTGGCATGAGAGCAGCTAGCGGCATTATGATTCAGTCTTTGACAGTTGTAACATTGAATGATTAGTGTAGCGTGAGGTTCGGGAGGGGGGCGCTTACTCACCCATGTACTTGGTTGTGGTGGTGAGGCTACCGTGTCGACGGGAGGAGGAGGGGAGGTTTCAGTGAGATTTGTGTCAGGGCTAGTTTCTTCTGATGAGCTGGGCTGTGAATTATGCGATTGGGCTTAGTGGTTACGTTTAGATTTCGTTGTTTGCTCATGAGTTTTTTTTTTTTTTTTTTTTTTTTTTTTTAGTGTGTTTACTGGCCGGGGCCAGAGAGATTTGGGCTATTGGCGTGACTGATAGAGAATGAACTGTTTGAGTTTCACAAGTATGTTGGTCAACAGGCATTGGAGGTGGAATAGGAATTGTTTGAGTGTCCTGTTCTGAGTGCTGGCTGGGATCTGTTTGTGTTTGCTTTTCAAAGTAATCTGGAGCGTGTGGACTCAAAAGGGCTGTTGGAGGAATGGCTCACAGGGCGCGCGGAAAGGAGGAAGTTCAAGCGGTACTATGATGTCACACACCTCAGTGCATTCTCGGTACATTTCGTCCCGTCGCCATAACGTACGTCAGACCTCAGCGTAATGGCGAAGTCGACAAGATCATTTAAAATGATAAAAAATTGGCCAATAAATTGGGATTTTGAAAACTATGTGCGTTGAACGAGAATCGTCCGAATGTATTCGCGGCGATGACTATCAGGTTCAGAATTGAAATATCTTTAAAATAAGTGTTATTGAGGAAGGGTTACAACTGATTAGGTTTATTGGGGAAGGGGGGAGGGGAGGAGGCGTACATTATTCAATTTCGGGCTTAGTGGTCCGCAGACTTCTACGGGTTCATAACCACTGTGCTATAGGAACATCTTCATTACGCCTGCAGTACTACAGTGGTACCACAATTAAAAGTTCAAACAAGTGAGGGAGCACGCGAGGACCGACATGCACACGCTCTGTTGCTCCTAGAACAATCGATTTCGTATTAAACGCGGTTGAACTTGAGGTGCTAGGTATCGCTCTCAAGGTGAGTTCAGTATTGGGGGTGGATGTCTCGATGTTCTGCAATCTCACCATCTGAATACTGAGAGCAGTGGCTACGCTCGCTGAAGCGCAGGTTCGAGTGGGTTCGAGACCCACCGTCGGCCGCCCTTGAAATGGTTTTCCGTGGTTTTCCCATTTTCAACACCAAGAAAATGCTGGGACGGTACTTTCTGACAGGCCACGGCCGCTTCCTTCCACATCCTTGTCCACTTTCATCCATTCATTTCATCTGACATCAGACTCGCAGTTCGTCCACGGGCGTCGAATAGAAAGACCCGCACTCGGCCTCTCAGGAGGCCACACGAAAAAAAACACACCCGAATTGGCATTAAGTTCACGAAAGAATGGTGGGCTGCAGTAATCTAAGTCACATTTCTAGGCTAGTAGCAGTTTCCAGGAAAAACAGTCATTTTATCAACCATAGCGAGAAACTGGTTTTTATCATAGGGTTCTTGTAGCCTACCAAGCAGACCGTGTCGTTGTTACATTTAGGGGCTTAGAAATCGTGATCATTTCAGCCCCGTGTATTTGGTTGTGTCTCATAACCCATGTTGTGGTTTTTGTATTAACGTGTGTAGGCCTATATGAAATTGAACTACTCCCGGAAAGAATCTTAAAAATGTGTCTCCAAATGTGATAGTAATTAACAAAGAGTTGTTGTTTTTGCTTATTTTAGGGGGTACGACATCGTGCTCATAAGGCCCGTGTATTTGGGGGGTGTGAACTTTTTGTGATAACCTGTGTTTTGTGATGGCTGTATTAGTGTGTACTTGTATAAATTGGGTATAGGATTGGGAAGGAGGCGGCCGTGGTCGTAAGTTATAAACCATCATAGAAGTAGGGAGGGAACCACGGAAAACCACTTCAAGGATCGCTAACGTGGGAATCGAACTCTCGTCTTCTCATTTTTGCCTCACGGGGCTAAGTGTACCCCATTCCAGCCCTCACAGCAAAATTAAAATGTCTTAGCAGAGCCGGGAATAGAACCCGGACCTCCGGAGCGACAGCCAAGAACGCTAGCCGCTACACCACGAGGTGGTCACAGTGATTTAGAAACCTTTCATTTTTCATGATTTTTGTTCCATGGTAGCTGGGATCATAATCAACTCTTGCTTACTTAATAATCAATTTAAAATGTCTCCAGCGCGGAGGAAGCCTGCAATTATCAACTATTGACATTAAATTCTGCTGAGCAAACTTGATCCTTGGAGGGGTGTCCAGAATGAGCGTTCTGGAAACAAAAAGGAGGCGGCTCTTTCCACTCCCACACCTTTATTATTTAATGTGTGGTAGGTTGTTGAACTTGTGATAGTTGTCTGGAGGCTACAGTCTGACCACTCTGCCCTCTATAAAATACATTGTAATTATATTAAGGACCAAGTAAACTTCTGTGCGGTTCCGTTGAGTAAGTTCATAGAAAACAGGACCTGTATTGTAGAATGAGTATTGTGATTAAACTCGAAAACATCTTCTGGATTTAACCGTATATGTTGCAGGGTTTCGCCCAGGTGTACCAAGTTAGTTCATCAGGAGGATTTTTGGTACACCCTGCCTGAACCCCGTTGGGATAGCGAACACAGATTGTTAGGGCATCAGCATAGGAACAATGAAGTATACAATAATAGGGTCTATAAGCTCCATACGGTGCACCTTTTATCCTGTATTTGGTGGTTATTGATGTTTGTGATAGTAGTAGTAAAAATAATAATAGTAATACATGATAATAAGAAGAGTAACCGACAGCGGTAGCTACGCTTGCTAATGCGCAGCGCTAGGCCATGGGGTCGAGTTATGTGTGTGCACTCGGTAGACGTGGGTTCGAACACCACCGTCGGCCGTCCTTGAAATGGATTTCTGTGTGTTCCTATTTTCCACTCCAGGCAAATAACTGGGATAGTACCTTCTGACAGGCCACGGCCGCTTCCTTCCACATCCTTGCCCAGTTTCATCACCTTCATTCATTTCATCTCTCATTAACTCCTGTAATGAGGTTTGCGTCAGGAAGGGCATCCGGCCGTAAATACCATCCTCCACATAGACTTTCATCGCATCCATCTCATCCCCGACCCCGTTGAAAACGGGAATAATAATAGCCCAGGCATATTAAGTTTTAACCTAAAAGAAATAATGTAAAGCTGAAATTTGGCATAGATGTTCCCTAGTACCCTAGTAACATATCCTGAAAAGTCCCCATCTCTGCGTTGTCCACGTCATAGTTTTTGGACGGTTCAAAAGGGCTTAAATGGGGCCTAGTGCCAAAAACAGCATTTTTGCTTCCTGCGTTCAAAATATTGATCCAAAATCAGTTCTAATGAGCTTTGATAGTAATAAGAGAAGGACTGCGTTAAATATAACGCTCTTATTGGTCGTAATTATTGCCATACATTTAAACAGATAAGTAATCAAACATTTTTAGCTCAACTTTTCTCACGAAAATTTAGCTAATTTGTCATTAGCCGGGACTTCTCGTGTGAACAGCTGCTAATAGCGACTAAAGACACGAAGTAAAAGTTGTAAAGCACGCTTGTAGCTTTAAAACGATACATTGCCCATGTTCATCCGACAAATAGCAACAGAGATACAATTACATATATAAAAGTGCAAGTGTGGCAGTCGCTTTCCGAACGAACGCCCATTTACGCTGGTGTGCTCCATCTATTCACCTTTGCTGACACCATTTTGTATCTTCGATCAAGAGCTTTTAGGATGGTATTCCTTTGAATCCAGGTAAACTAGCAGAAACAGTTTGCATAGAACAAAACGAGTTTAATGCAGTTAGCAGATAAACGTACATTCATAATATGCATAATGCAAATAATAACAAATCAAAGCTTTAAAAGCTTTCTTTAGACAAAGAGCACTTGCAAAACAAAGCTTAGTCTACATCGAACTCAATCGTCCTCCTCATCGTCTGAGCCATCAAATGTGACGTTGCCACACGCTTTTCCACTGCAGTGTCCACACATTAAGAAGCATTCTAAAGCGGAACGTACACACTCACACCGGCTGCCACAAGAGATCTTGCAGTTGCAGGACACCAAATTGAGGAGATGATCAGGAGCAGCTGGAAGATGAGTGTTGGATTTTCCATCCCCATTGGATCGCGTCCAAAGAAAATCCTAACCTTTCCTGAACTTGCAAATATACCCGCAGTGAATTTTGTTTGCATGCCGCCGAAGTCGGCGGAAGTGAAGCCAGCTGAAATGATGCTGTGACCGGTTGTTTGGCAATTTTTTGGCTGTATTTCACTACCCGAAGTTCGTCGAGGTTTTGCACTCCGATTTGGCACTATCCTAGATACAAATGGCGAACTTCTCTCCAGCTGATATTATGGCCTTTTCATCTGGAGCCGTAGAGACGAATACCTTCATTTCCTCGCGTAAAGATGCGGAATCCTGAACCCTTCAGAAAAGCAGTGTTTAATGTAAGAAATCTTAATCAAGGGGTCGCGCTCAGTTCCTATGTGATGTTTACGTTCGCCAAACAACATGCTCTACTGAGGTAAGGGTCATAGGATAAAAACTATAAATAGAAAGAAAAGGTGACAAGATGTAAAATAATAACATGATTTAATGACTAATAGTGCATAAAAAGAAATAAACAACAATAAAACATAAAACAATCCTCCCTGAATTTCCCATGACAAGAATATCTATAAATCTGAGGAGTCAGACGGATCTCCCCTTTTATTTAAAATGTGGATCCTGGTTCCACTACCTTGCAATTTGGGTTTTATGAGCGCGTAATGACTAACTACGAGGAATGAGTACTTTGGATGACTGTTCGTTTACAACGGGTTAACAGCCACGATGCTCACGAACAATCATCTCGTAAATCAACGTTTACGGATATGGAACATGACATTAATAAAAACCCTTAAAACGTAATGCTGACACACGCAACTAAATCTACTATTTACAGGCATCTCTCTCGGGACCCTCATTAGCGCGGAGACGCACTAGACTTTGAGCTGCCAGACTGGCCAAATTGCTCAACACGACAAGGAAATACAGCAAGCATGTGACTCACGGGTCACTGAATGAAATATAAGCATGGAACAAACCAACAACAACAAAAGCCTGACTGGCTGACATTACTTTATATGAACAAACTGCATGTTAAGCTAACGCTTCGGAGATTATCGTGATTCGTAGGCAACTCCCATTTATTAAAACAATATTTATCACTGATCAGTTCTTAATTCTGTATTACAAGTTATTACTGAGCCACACAGGCATTCTCCACTAATGACCTGGCTGGCAATCTTCAGTTCGTCTTGTGAAACATCTCCCCTCTTCCTCGCTCACCTGTCATTGTCCCACTCTAGTGTGTATAAATATAACTGACCAGCTGTGCCGTTGTCTCAAGGGATCAACAGCAACAAACTCAACCACTACGGTCAGACATTAATCAAAATATCCAGAATTGCCCTCGCGAGGTCACAATATGGATTCGTCATCAAGCTGCCGGAAATCAGTCTACGCTGAAATTACCGCTTGTAATAACGTAAAATACACACACACACATACACACATCTGGGAATGACAATACCTTTTCACACAGACCGGCTGAAGGATGCTCGCCAACAATTTTAAAAAATATTAAAACCTACGATAGAGCTGACTGCCCTTCGTCACAAATCACATTGCCCCAAAGGCAATAATTTCACTGAATCTGATCAATAATAAAACAAAAGAAATCAAATAACCCTCCAATCTACTGTATAATTATATTACTTCAGTCCTACTTCTGAAACACAACATATCTCCGAGAGACGTTTTCAACCGCATTGCGTAGCGTATGCAAACACGGCCGTCCACATAGCTACGTTAGTTAAAACAACAAACAAGAAAAGAACCTTCTACTAAAAACAAATGCGAGCTGTTTCCATGCAAAAGGTGTGTCAGACCAAAACTAAATAGACTACGTTAATCACACAAGCAAATTATTTACAAAACAAAATATGTCCCATATACCATAAGTTAATTTATCAGATAATAATAAATATTATTTAGTACTCAACCTCAGTCAGCCACCCGTCAAAGAACATCTGCGGCCATCTCCCAACCGGATTCTTCTTATCTCATCTCAACCATCTTGACGGAGTCTTGATATTTCCAGGCTTCCTCCATGGTCAATGATGTCATCTCTCGTGCTGATTCAAAAATTAAATTATTATACACTTGATGTCTGACTACTAAATTCGCCGTTCGGGTACTTCTTTCCCCAAAACAGTTTGTTGGCGAATTATCGAAGATACTGCCCCTACAAATATAGTACTGTGACTATCTAACACTGAATTTAACACTTTTAATAATAGTTTCTGTGTTCTTCATGACACGCAAAGTATAAAAGCCTGTGTTCACTGACACACAAAATAACAGCCTCCGTCCTCAGACGAACCAAAGTAATAAGCCGTGTCCTCGACACACGAAAGTAATAAGCAATGTCTTGGCTCTTCACACCACTTATAAATGAACCAGCCCTAGGTGTAGATAGAGGGGGAAACTAGATAAAAATTTCACAAAATAATAGTGATACAGGAATAAAATAAATATCACTGAACTCGAAAAATAGCGCAGGTCAAGAATATGCCCATTAATCCTAGAATCGATCGTAGAGATTTTGTCTAGGCGATCTCCCGCGTGAATGCTAGCCGAGCGTGCCCACGCTAGACCTGCCGCGCTAAATAAGCATTCATCTCTCATTGGTTCCCACCTTTTCTGTATCTTGGCGGTTTTTATTCAGACCTTGGCTAGTAGGAGTGTCTAGCCTGCTCATCAGCCACTCACGTTACTGCATCATATTTCTTCTAGGCGCGAATATTACAATGAACATACCAGAGCCGTGTCTCACTGCGCGTCGCTTCTATTTTGAGGCAGCCACCACCTGTCCTTCTGAATCATAGCTATGGTCATTCTTTTCACAATCCTAAGTATTTAGCCTTTTGTCAAACAGCTTCAGGTATGTCCCCCTTGTCTCCAGCAGATGCTTGAAATTTCCTCATCTCCGTCTGGCTATTTTCATGATACTTGTAGAAATATTTATTAATTGAAGAAATAAAACATAGAATCATTTATCCAACAGAGGATAAAGGGTTCACAACTCTCCCACTCACAAAATTTCGAACTTAGGAATAAAGTCGACAATTTTAAAAGACTTCCGTAGGCCAATTTGTTTTATTTCAGAATCACCCCTTTTCTATTACTTGGTCTAGTCGCTCCTGTCTTGAATGGCATTTACTCGTTTCACATCCTGCTTGTATCTCCCCTCTCAGTCTGCTTGCGTGACGCGCTGGTGCCTCGGGCGACACTCTGCTCGTCTCGTTAATGTTTGTCAACACCAACTCTACTTCCTTGTTCACGTGCCGTACTCAACTGCACCCCGTGCACTTTGTTGATAGTAGAACGTCCATATATTCAAACTGCATCATTATTTCGGCGCTCCCATGGTTCGCTTCTTGTTCTCGCTGAATCTCACGTAACTCCTCCAAGAATTCCCGGTCCTTCGGTGTTAACTCCAAGTGTTGTACCATCGCTGTTTCTTCATTATCAGGCTCTGGGTTCCTGCTGAGTGCATCCGGAATCACGTTCATCTTCCCTGGGCAATGTTCAATCTCAATGCAAAACTGCTGAATATATATAGACCAACGTGTCACACGTTCGCTTGCCATCGACGTCTTAAACAAGAATGTTAGTGCCTTATGATCAGTCCTGACAACAATAGGGTAGCCATAAATTATTCGTTTCCATTGTTGTAGCGCATGAAGTATGGCCAACAGCTCTAGTTCCGTTACAGTATAATTGCGCTCGTGCTTACGCAATATTCGGCTGACAAATGCCAAATATGTTTTATGCTGCAGGTTAGCTGGATCCCCTTGGTAAAGCATAGCACCTATACCAATTAGTGAAGCATCCGCTTGGATTATAAATTTGTGCTTGAAATCTGGATATCCTAATTTAATGCAATTTTCCAATAGCTGTTTTGTTGCTTGGAATGCCTTCTCACACTCCGCATTCCATAACCATTTATTATTCTTCTTTAGCATTTCCTGCATAGGGGCGACAGTCTCCGTATAACCTGGACAGTTTTCCTTAAAGAATCCCGTTACGCCTAAGAAAGCCCGAATATGCTTGACTCTCGTTGTTGTAGGGAAATTCTTTATCGCTTCGATCTTAGCTGGATTTGGCTTCACTCCCTCCTTGTCAATGATGTGACCCAAATATAAGATCTCGCTCTTGAAGAAATGCGATTTCTTCAGGTTTACTTTGAAATTAGATGCATTCAGGTTGCCTAATACTTTATCTAAATTTTCCATGTGAGTTTCAATGTTGTCGGATGCCAGCAAAATGTCATCAATGTAGCGTACCGTCATCTCCTTAACTTCCTCGGTTAGATTCCGGTCCAGGGCTCGGATTATAGCACAGCCCGCTGTTTTGACTCCAAAGGGCATTCGAACGAAGCAAAACGTTTGGTTATCGAATAAGAAGCCAGTTAGAAGCTGTGACTTCTCATCCAATTCAATATGGTGGAAACTGGACGTCAAGTCAACTGATGAATAAATGCTTTTGTTTTTAAAGCCTTTTAGTACGTCTCTGATGATTGGCGCTCTGTCATACTCAGGAAAAATGAGTCTCGTGTTGAGATTTCTGGCATCTAAACAAAGTCTAATAGATCCATTTGGTTTTGTGACTGCCAAAATCGCATTTAGATAAGGTGTCGGTGTCTTCCTTATCACTCCAGCTTGTAACATCTCATCTATAATGACCTTGACTTGACAACGATATTTTTCAGGAATTGGATACAACCTACTTTTGAAAGGTGACCAATCCTCGACTTGCATTGAATATTTGAAATTTAATATTTTCCCAGGTACTGTATCAAATACTGTTTTGTGCTTCCTTAATATCTCTTCCAATTGCTTTCTGTGTTCACCCCCAAGTTGAATGTCATTGAGCCGCTCCTGTAGTAACTCTTCAAATTGTGCATCACTGTCGTCTCCTTCTGTTAATAAAGACCATATCTCCTGGGATTCACTCTCCTCGTCTAGTTTCACAACAGCTCCTTCTATGATGTTATCTTCTGCCTTTCGTACCTCCTCTTCCGTCTCTTCCGATATTGCTTCCAATGCCCAAGAATTTACATCTCTTCCGGTGGTGATTTCATCCATATGCAATCCCACATTCTTCAGCTGATCATACTCTCGAAAACTGACAGTATTCTTGTGCAAATCTATCACTACTTGATAGTCACAAATAAAATTTGCACCAAGAATTATATTGAAATTAATCTTTGCCATGATAATGAATGTTTGCCCAAAAGTGTGTTCCAATATGTTCAGCTCTAAGTATGCCTGACGTTTACAAGTGACGGTGCGTTCAGGGATAACACCCCTCACTTTGAGCTGTGGTACGGGAATTACAGGAATATTTTGACTCCGTCCCAACTCGCGAACCAAGGCCTCCGATACCAGACTGATCTGTGACCCCGTATCCAATAAACATCTTATATTGATTCCACCAATCCTTGCGTAAATAATGGGTAGCTGCCTAATTTCATCGTTCCGTGGTTTCACCGTCTCCTCCAGGCAGTCTTCTGGCAAAGCAATCCATTCTTGTATGTTCGCTACTATCCATCCCTCTTCAACTTCCGACTGTTGCGTTTGTAGGCTGTCTTCTTTACCCAAATTTAGCATTTTATTTAGCTCCGGTGCGACTCCCATCATCCGTTTGTCGCCGATGCCCTTGATATTCCTCTTGTCTCAGTAGACTTCCAGCTTCCTCAGTATGTGTATCAGGATTCTTCATGTTCCCAATGGCTTTTTCCCATCTTCCTAGCTCTCCACCTTGACTAGCGTGTAATTCCTCTAGGTAATTTTGTGATTGAGCGTGCCTATCATCCCAGTCATTTCGATAATTTCGTGGCTCTCCTTGATTTTGGTCTCCCCTTCCTTTCCATCTTTTATTAGCATTGTAATCACCGTATCTTCCATAAGGCCTGTCATTTCTTCGATTTTCACGCCAATGTTGATATCCTCTCTGTTGATACCTATTGTTGCCTTGATATGACCTATTATTGTAGTTATTTTCGTTACGCTGGTATGGTCTGTTTTCTCCTTCTTCCTGGTTTCGCCTAGGTGTGGAAGTGCTTGTATTAGTGCCCTGCGTTTTAGTGTTTGCCTGCTTAGGTTTTATGACCTCTGTCGTGTTGACTAACTCCAGCTGTCTTCCTCCTCTATAATGATTATAAGACGTAGTCTCATCTATCTGGCGTAATATCTGCTCTGCATGTATGGCCGTACTAACGTTCGCTGCAACTTGTACTTGTTGGACGTTCACTGGCAATTGCCGGGCTATTGTCATCACCAGATCCGCTTCATTTAAAGGGTAATCAAGGTCGCGAAATTTTAACATTTGCATGTTAAAGAAATCTGAGTATTTTGTTTGCTGGGTGGTCTGGTACTTTCTAGAATAAAGCTCCATCCTTAGACTTTGTTGTGTTGCTGGCGACCAGTATTTGCGCAGAAACGCCAATCTAAAATCTGACATGGTTCCAAACGTATATTTGAAGCTTAAAAACCATGTAAGGACATTTCCTGACAAAAATCTCTCCATCATCCTCAATCTACGTGCTTCAGGTACCCCAGTGTCATTGAAATGGTCTTCAATTTCTTTAATAAAAGCTTTAGGTGTTATCCCTGAATTTTCCGTGTATTTCTGTGGTTTATAATCACTTGAGCGAATTACTTGGATAAGTTGTGTAGCCTGATGACCGTCCTGTGGTGTTGATCTCCTATCGATATTCTTGCGAAACCCGTCCGTGTTTGTTGTTAATGGGCTCTCCGCTTGAGTCTGACTTCCTGCTGTGCTGGCCTCGGGGCTATCTGAGTCATCCTGCTTGTCCTTTAATGTTCCCGTTCTAAATACCGATGATTGCTCTAATGACCTGAGTTCGGCTTTAATGATCCTGTCCGTCTGTTCTTTAAGCTTGCTCTTCATTTCTCGCTCTAAGGCTTGAATACGAGTGTGATTTTCGCCTACTGTTTTAAGAATGGTGGATCTTTCCTCTTTAGAATCGATATTCATTTTTTTCCAATCCTTTCTTATCTGCTCTTTAATCGTGCTTACTTTCTCTTCAATCTGGCTTTTAGTGTCGTCTAAGGTACTCTTTAATTGCTCCTGATCCGCTTCTAGGCTTTTCCACTGCTCTGCTGATTTTATCTCGAGACGGTCCATATCTTTAATTATGCCGGATATATTCTCATCTACCGCTGATAATTGTTGTTGAATGACTTTGCCGCTCTTTTCCATCTCCATAAATCGTCCTTCTAACTTCTCCTGAGCTATCTTGACCTCGCTTGTATTCATAGTGCACGCTATTTTAATTTGCTCTAATTTAGCTAACACCGTTTCATCCAAAATGCCAAGTTTTTGATCAAAAATACTTTCCATTTTCTTAATCTGGTCTAATTGCTTTTCATTATTTTTACTTACATCTAGGGCCAGTAATACCATCTGTTGATTAGTGTGATCTTTCATCTCTGCGGTTAATGAAGCTAATTGGTTCGTGTTTTTAATGTTCTGCGCTTCTAATTGTGAATTGATAGTGTCATTAATTTCACTTTTTAATAATCTAGCTTGTTCCGCCTGATATTCATTTTGTTCGATTCTACTGTTATTTAATTGTGTCCGCAATGATTCACTTTGTTCTGATAATTTGTTTATCGACTCACTTTGTTCTAACATTGTATTGTTTATTGATTCACTTTGTTCTGATAGTTTAATGTTTATTTGTTCAGATAATTTTGTGTTTAGTGATTCACTTTGTTCGGATAACTTCGCGTTTAATGCTTCACTTTGTTCTAACATTCTAGTATTTAATGATTGACTCTGTTCTGATAATTTAGCGTTTATTTGTTCAGATAATTGTGTGTTTAATGATTGACTCTGTTCCGCCAATTTAGTGTCCAACAATTCCTGTGTTCTCCTAGCTGCACTCTCAATGATTTCTTGAATCTGTTCAACCGTTGCCATATTACACACTTTATATGAGACATTAGGGAATTGGCATAAAGCAATGCCCTTTGACACACACATAAAATCCAATGCACATTTACTTTCTTTACCCTACTCAGTTCATTTATTTTTACATTTAATCCCACTAGTCGATTGCATCTCTGAGTAGTTCTAATTTTACTCAATTTAATTTAAACCCAAACACATATTCAGTCATTAAATTGTTATCCTGATCTGATATTTACACTGACTAATTTACAAAGTATTAATTGTCATTTAAGGCTACAGCCTCCTAACATTTCATGAGTTTGACTTTCTACACAAATCTAGTTTTAATTTTAATCATTGGGCGCCCGGTATCACATATTACCTTTTACTTTAATTCAATAGACAAAAACGTGAACCGTATTTTTACATTGCAAACTCCTGATTTTACTTTATATTTCACACATTTGGCGGTATCCTCTTCGCCTCACTTACTTTTAATAAAATATCACTTCCCGGTGATTAAAATACTGTCATATCTCCCTGCACTTGCGGCATGTCAGTTTTACTCAAATACGCCACTTAAAATGTGTTCCAGCAGCGAACCAGCAATCAAATTACACCTTCATTGTTGCGTCAGTTAGGAAACCCAACTACACTTACACTGACATGTGCAAAATCTTTGCCGTTAAACCACAGTGAACCGCCCCACGCTTGGCCGCGCCAGTTTTACTCCTATGAACCCTTCAGAAAAGCAGTGTTTAATGTAAGAAATCTTAATCAAGGGGTCGCGCTCAGTTCCTATGTGATGTTTACGTTCGCCAAACAACATGCTCTACTGAGGTAAGGGTCATAGGATAAAAACTATAAATAGAAAGAAAAGGTGACAAGATGTAAAATAATAACATGATTTAATGACTAATAGTGCATAAAAAGAAATAAACAACAATAAAACATAAAACAATCCTCCCTGAATTTCCCATGACAAGAATATTTATAAATCTGAGGAGTCAGACGGATCTCCCCTTTTATTTAAAATGTGGATCCTGGTTCCACTACCTTGCAATTTGGGTTTTATGAGCGCGTAATGACTAACTACGAGGAATGAGTACTTTGGATGACTGTTCGTTTACAACGGGTTAACAGCCACGATGCTCACGAACAATCATCTCGTAAATCAACGTTTACGGATATGGAACATGACATTAATAAAAACCCTTAAAACGTAATGCTGACACACGCAACTAAATCTACTATTTACAGGCATCTCTCTCGGGACCCTCATTAGCGCGGAGACGCACTAGACTTTGAGCTGCCAGACTGGCCAAATTGCTCAACACGACAAGGAAATACAGCAAGCATGTGACTCACGGGTCACTGAATGAAATATAAGCATGGAACAAACCAACAACAACAAAAGCCTGACTGGCTGACATTACTTTATATGAACAAACTGCATGTTAAGCTAACGCTTCGGAGATTATCGTGATTCGTAGGCAACTCCCATTTATTAAAACAATATTTATCACTGATCAGTTCTTAATTCTGTATTACAAGTTATTACTGAGCCACACAGGCATTCTCCACTAATGACCTGGCTGGCAATCTTCAGTTCGTCTTGTGAAACATCTCCCCTCTTCCTCGCTCACCTGTCATTGTCCCACTCTAGTGTGTATAAATATAACTGACCAGCTGTGCCGTTGTCTCAAGGGATCAACAGCAACAAACTCAACCACTACGGTCAGACATTAATCAAAATATCCAGAATTGCCCTCGCGAGGTCACAATATGGATTCGTCATCAAGCTGCCGGAAATCAGTCTACGCTGAAATTACCGCTTGTAATAACGTAAAATACACACACACACATACACACATCTGGGAATGACAATACCTTTTCACACAGACCGGCTGAAGGATGACCGCCAACAATTTAAAAACATATTAAAACCTACGATAGAGCTGACTGCCCTTCGTCACAAATCACATTGCCCCAAAGGCAATAATTTCACTGAATCCGATCAATAATAAAACAAAAGAAATCAAATAACCCTCCAATCTACTGTATAATTATATTACTTCAGTCCTACTTCTGAAACACAACATATCTCCGAGAGACGTTTTTAACCGCATTGCGTAGCGTATGCAAACACGGCCGTCCACATAGCTACGTTAGTTAAAACAACAAACAAGAAAAGAACCTTCTACTAAAAACAAATGCGAGCTGTTTCCATGCAAAAGGTGTGTCAGACCAAAACTAAATAGACTACGTTAATCACACAAGCAAATTATTTACAAAACAAAATATGTCCCATATACCATAAGTTAATTTATCAGATAATAATAAATATTATTTAGTACTCAACCTCAGTCAGCCACCCGTCAAAGAACATCTGCGGCCATCTCCCAACCGGATTCTTCTTATCTCATCTCAACCATCTTGACGGAGTCTTGATATTTCCAGGCTTCCTCCATGGTCAATGATGTCATCTCTCGTGCTGATTCAAAAATTAAATTATTATACACTTGATGTCTGACTACTAAATTCGCCGTTCGGGTACTTCTTTCCCCAAAACAGTTTGTTGGCGAATTATCGAAGATACTGCCCCTACAAATATAGTACTGTGACTATCTAACACTGAATTTAACACTTTTAATAATAGTTTCTGTGTTCTTCATGACACGCAAAGTATAAAAGCCTGTGTTCACTGACACACAAAATAACAGCCTCCGTCCTCAGACGAACCAAAGTAATAAGCCGTGTCCTCGACACACGAAAGTAATAAGCAATGTCTTGGCTCTTCACACCACTTATAAATGAACCAGCCCTAGGTGTAGATAGAGGGGGAAACTAGATAAAAATTTCACAAAATAATAGTGATACAGGAATAAAATAAATATCACTGAACTCGAAAAATAGCGCAGGTCAAGAATATGCCCATTAATCCTAGAATCGATCGTAGAGATTTTGTCTAGGCGATCTCCCGCGTGAATGCTAGCCGAGCGTGCCCACGCTAGACCTGCCGCGCTAAATAAGCATTCATCTCTCATTGGTTCCCACCTTTTCTGTATCTTGGCGGTTTTTATTCAGACCTTGGCTAGTAGGAGTGTCTAGCCTGCTCATCAGCCACTCACGTTACTGCATCATATTTCTTCTAGGCGCGAATATTACAATGAACATACCAGAGCCGTGTCTCACTGCGCGTCGCTTCTATTTTGAGGCAGCCACCACCTGTCCTTCTGAATCATAGCTATGGTCATTCTTTTCACAATCCTAAGTATTTAGCCTTTTGTCAAACAGCTTCAGGTATGTCCCCCTTGTCTCCAGCAGATGCTTGAAATTTCCTCATCTCCGTCTGGCTATTTTCATGATACTTGTAGAAATATTTATTAATTGAAGAAATAAAACATAGAATCATTTATCCAACAGAGGATAAAGGGTTCAATCCTTCAATATTTTCCAGGCTTGCTGTTTGATGTACTCTACCCACAGCTTTCCGGTGCGAGATTTCTGGCTCATTGAAGAAAATGTGTCATGAAGTGGCTCTTTGAGACGTTGAAGGCAAGGATATGATAGCAAGTCGTTGGCGGTGCCTTCTTGGAATGCGGTAAAAAGAGCGCCTGTATTTCGTCCTTGTCATCCTTCAGCCCATCGTTCATGTTGAGTAACATTGTCCCTACAGCCTGTTTTGTCAGAAAATGCGCTCTGTGGGCCCTAGAACATGCACAGTTTCGCGTTATTGACACATTTGAAATTGAAGGCATAACGTAATCATTAACAGCGAGCTAATTGCAAGCTTACCTAGAATATGCGTGTCCAAACAACATGTGAGTCACTGACGATTTAACGTATATTTCCGCCCAAAGCTCCTCCAAACCGCTTCCATTCATCACGTAGCCGATTGCCCCAAGAAACGACATCAGAAGGTGAAATCCGCCTAGACGAACAACCACGTTTTTGAGTTCCTCTGAAGTGTCCGATGCGACTATCTCTGCAGCTTTCGCGTATAGGGGCTGGTCAAAGGTTACGAAGCAAGTGCTTTCTTTCAGTTCCGCGCACTCTCTTGCGGCAAACTTCAACGCGGAATATATAGTTGATGGATTGCTCGGTTCCAAGTTAATGAACGGCAGGGCATCAACTGACGTTGCCTGGGAAGCTGGTTGAGCATGAGCAGACAGTGACGTCTTCATAAAGCCGTTCCACGAAGCGGGTAAATTAATACCTGACCACCGTCCAGATAACCACAAGGAGTCCATCATGGACGCAATAGCCACAGAGTTTGGGGCTTCCACAGTTAACTCCTTAATCTTGACGTCCTTTGAACCAGGAGAAGAGGGTTTCCGATACCACGAAATGTTGAACTTTCCCATCGCCGCAATCACACCAGCATTAGGAACTTCTCGTGTACGTGGGAGTGGAGATATTTCACTGTCAGGCGCTGGACCTGTGCACTTGATGCCTCCCATGCAGTGAAATGTGTTTCGCCCGTCCAATGTCCTTATGTTATAGTCAGCGTTGTCAAAGCAAAACTGCGTGAACGCTCCAGCATTCGGGATTGGACCTTCTTCACGAAGCGCTGAAACTTCGTACCTGTGGACTTCCGCCACATTTACTGAAAATCCAAGACTGTTTAGAAACTGAATTAATTGTTTCGAGTATTGTTGGCCTGCTCCGACAGGCCGAGCGCTGTCATCGGGTGCCTTTTCAACAGCGGTTATGCTTTGGGACCGTAACTCGGTAACCGTTTCTCACATAGGCATGTGTAATGTACCAATGTAAAGCTAAAAGTATGCTTTATAACTTTCATTCAGGGTCTTTAGTCAATATCAGCAGTTGTCTAAAAAATAATGACCTGCTAATGACAAATTAACCAAATGTTCGTGTAAAAATTGTGCTAAAAATGTTAAATTAGTCGTTTTTTCCCCTTCATCAATAGCAATAATTAGGCCTGATAAATCCGTTATCCTACTGGTTCATTTTTATTAATTGCTAAAGCTCGCGAGAACTAAATTTGGATCAATATTTTGAACGCAGAAGCAAAAATGCTGTTTTTGGCACTTAGGCCCCATTTAAGCCTAAGCCCTTTTGAACCCTCCAATAACTATGACGCGGACACCGCAGAGATGGGGACTTTTCAGGATTTGTTTCTAGGGTACTAGGGAACATCTATGCCAAATGTCAGCTTTACATTTTATTTTATTTTGAGGTTGGCCGTGTTTTTTGCATATAATGCCTGGGCTATAAGGGATATACATACATACATACATACATACTGTACCCATGTGAGTAATCTCGATGGATAATATGCATCTGCCTCCAGCTAGCATCAGCTCTCAGGTGTGTACGGTAACCCCAATTTAGCAGTGCATATTTTGGATTTGAGGCTAAAAGGTATCAACTCTACAATGATAAGGCACAACTCTATTCTAAAACTTTAATCCAGTAAAATAAATCATGGCTTCAAACACAAAACAATACCCAAAAAGCATAAAATAAAGCAAACAAAATTTTTACTTCCACAATCCACAAGTAAACAAATATAAAATCACAACAAAGTCATACCTAGCCATAATGCTTTACCCTTCTGTGAACTTCACAAGGATATACTAGTGCGCTGATGCACCTATGACTTCAAAACAAACTGTACATTAACATAACAGTCATACAATGTGACTTCTTTAATATTACAACAAGGATTATTCCTTAAACCTCTTTATGTTAAACAATTATGTGTGCCGTGCGTGTTTTGATATTTTCTTCTCACCAACAAAATGCTTTGCATGCATTTACCTATTTGTACGTTGCACCAAAATCAACGTGCAACTCCATAATTATGTAAGCTACCCCCTACACATCCTCCAATTATATGGTTTCACCGCATGCTGTCTGTGATTCCTAGATAAAACGTTACGTTATAGCTTATGTCGGATTGTACAATAGACTACCTCGCGCTCATGGCGATTGGCATCTAGTCACCAACTACATGACTTGGCTCCAGTGACAGTACAAATATATCATGTAACTATTCGTCAGATAGCTAAAATAATGAACCATCAGGATGAACTATAATTATCCATGTGTTCACAAACCACATGGCTCTAATACTCAACATAACACTCATGCATTATATGTCATTTTAACAAGGTCTAGAATCTCTTCCCTTTATAACTTGCCTGAGCGGCCCGGGTGGCTAGCACCGACCCTCGGCTAAGGAAGTCGCTACACAATAGAAAGTGGAATGGGTCGTTTCACCAATTATCTCGACCTTTCTAAAAGTTTGAAAGCCTCCCTCTCTAAGCAGTGAAGGTTTACAAGACAAATACTGTGTCCTGACCGACACACATGTTCCCAAAGGATCTTAATTGACTATTATGCCAACAGGTATTGAATGAGCTTTTGTAATTATTCCTACGTCGAGGATAACGATTAATTAATGGCCTCACATGGGTCCATTCAACATGAAGGTTCGGGGTTCGCAATGCATGAGCCTGGCGGTTTGACCGATGTCTCAAGTATAATATAGGCGCAGAAAACCACTGTCGCCATGAGTTTCGCTGCCAACGAGCGTAAATAACTCGTCAATAAGTTCTCGGGAAATCATAGAGCTGCGAGGTGTCCTTGTTTCCTCGACTCTATCAAGATTCCAGTCCGGAACACATTTCAATCCTTTCTTCAGAGTTAGGGTCCTACACTAAAACTCTGGAATAAATAATATCTCCAACAATGTCCACGACATAGGAGAATTCATACGTAGAATAGACTATCTGGCCCCTAATGCTCCATGCTACGACACTCCGACCTATAATATTAAGAGAAATCTAACATTTACTCTATAAGCTTCTCAATTAAGCTGCAAATTCAATTCACTAAAAGCTCTTTCATTACTGGTATCATTACTGAATATATGCAATATTCTGATATACAACTTCTTTCCATAGTTACTGTAATGCAATCTCACTGTAACATCTTCCTGCTTAGATTGATAAGTCTTGCACTTAGCGTTAATAATTCTCGCTTACAACATTTATTTGTTTCCTGATGTGTTCATTCATACTCTTAATAACCATTATTATTATTATCATCATTTCTCACTGACATAAATGACCAAAATCATCCTTTATTATTATTATTGTAATTCCCATTGACATAAATGACCAAAATCATCATTTATTATTATTATTGTAAATCTCATTGACATAAATGACCAAAATCATCATTTATTATTATTCTTGTAAATCTCATTGACATAAATGACCAAAATCATCATTTATTATTATTCTCACATAAATTACCAAAATTTCCGACATAGCTAGACGTTTTAAACTCGAACAATCGCGTTCGTTGCATTTACATAACTGATTGCCATTCTTAATTCATAGTGGGAATAATTACTCCACTTAATGATGCAAATTAACATCTCAACTCTATAAAAAAATCAACTCAATACTGATTAAACATGGAGGATCAGCCTCCTAACTGACTTTTACTGGCATCTATAAGGAATTCACAATACCTTTACGGAATCACAGACATGCATCGGTCCATACTTCTACATAATCATAACCATAATTTGTAGGGTACTTACATCTCTATAGGCATCTAAGGTGGCTCCGACCAATCATATTCTTCCATGTCGCCCGCCATAATGGGTTTAACGCGACATATTTCTCTTGTTTACACACATTTGATTACACATAATTTCTATCACCAACACGACACGTTGCATACCTTTCAGGAAGTTATCACTCCCCAAACATGTGAAACACTTCATCAAACACTACTTTAAATGATATTTTTACATATACATTACACTGAACACTCGTCACTTTATACACACTTCAATGCTGAAATTCCCTAGCAGAGATCGAAATTGCAGGTGTCGACGGCATCTTACGTTACCAACTCCTGATTGAAAGTCTGGTTACCTGCTCTCGGAACTCTCCAACAGTTTTTATGACGATCATTACTCCTACAGTAAGCGTCCTGCGTTACATCAATACGCTGGCTCCCAAACATGAGCGTTAACATCTGGTACTCTCATGGCAATACCAAACACTTAGTAGAGTTTCTTTCGCGCATTCTATCGTAGTTACACATATACGATTAGTTAATACTATACACACTGCGCTTAATAAAGTTCAACACTTTCACAAATAATTATATACAATAGTTCTACCGTTAGTCTATACGGTGCTTCGTAACTGAACACGTCATAGTTCGTGCTGCTGATTATGCCTGTATCACGACTATTATTCATACAAGCATATTTACTGTTTCTATTACACATACCAGTCTTTGTTCGGCGTCTTGATGAATAGAATCGTCATGCGTTTTGCCTTGACGAACTTGCTTCAACCTGGCTGTAGCTGACTGAAGTTTCACTCGAAGACTGCACGTAGCTTATTTGAAGACTTCTGTATGCGGCTTACACGCTGTCTCGTACTGCTGCATATTTGCTGCATACTGATTGCAATTTATTGCCATTGTGCTACAATTGACAATTAAGTAAGACTGTAACTGGCTGTAACTGCGCTTGGCGGCATGTAGACTGAGCTTGACTGCGTCTCGACTGACTTACAACTGAGTAACAACTGAGCTTGGCTGAGATTCAACTGAGAGCTCCTCCTGGGGTCTACTCCCTTATATCGGATTTCCACAGAAAGTAGAGCAACATCTTCCCGCGTAATCTTGGCTCCTCTCACAGCATGATTCAGGTCTTCAAACCATGATCATTGCGTTCCTCTCTCTTCACAGGTCCCAAAACTATCTGTGTGCAAAGGAATCGCTCGTCCAATTAATTAATATTAATTCCTTTCTCCATGGCGTGGGACGCTACCTAACGGGAAACCCCCGGCAACATCTTCACATCCATCCGCGAACAATGGTCGTTTTACAGTCCTTACGCACATCATTAAATATGCACCAATTTCGCAGGTAAAAGACTCTAAAATTATCTTCTTGCCAAGATATTCACCTGTGTGCAACTCTCATCTCGATTCGTTACTCCAATCACGAGTAATCAATGATTTTTCTGGGCATTTCTCCGCCCCTCCTCCAAATCCATTCTCCGTCGGGGAATAACTATGTCATTATTCAGGCCTCGCCCCTGCTCTAGACGACATATTGGGGTCACTGAGATGGACGTGGCGCCGCTGATTCCAACCCACAATTCTGGGCCAATTAGTAAATGTCAGCTCTGCCCTCCTCTGTGCTTCAAACCTCCAATAGCTTACACCAAATCGTCTTATAATGATATAATCTGCTCATTATTTCCTACATTATTTTAATAAATAATGCCATTTCATCAAAAATCACACCAGTGATTAAATATACATTTCTTTCGAGGGGTTTTTACCAAGAAACTCCCTGTACAGATCTCTGGTTCGCTTCCTGGTGGAACCTTTATACTGAGATCACAGTCTCTGAGAACCATGTTCGATTCCAGTCAGCATAACCCCATCGGGTTCATGTTCCCCTTGCAAAACTTATAAAAGTCCAATGCAAGTGGCTTATATAAGTAACCAGCTGACTGTCGACCACCGTCTGTGTTTACGTCTGGGGTCCTTCACCTTGTCTGGCTGCGAGTGGGTTAGTAGTGTTCCCCCTTCCACACTCGGCCTTGTTTCTGAGCTGTCTATTCTCCCTGCGAAGGGTCGCGTTTACAGCCTCAACCTCTCTGGCCACTCTGACCATTTCTTCATAGAATTCTCGCAAACACTGGCATTCTTTCTGCTCTCCGCTTACACTGGGTAAACTGTCTGCTTCTCGTCCCGTCTCGCCGTTCCAACATTCAGGTCTGCCTGCTTGGCTGCCTCCGCTCTCCACGTTGAGTTTGGTGTGCTTTACTAATTCTTCTTCTGGTTCGTCGAATTCTTCTGGCGAGTAATAAACTTTTAAGTTGGCTATGTTCATAACGACCTCGTTTCCATTCTCTAAATGCCTTAACCTGTATGCATTGTTCTGGAGGTCTCTTATCACCTCGAACGGGCCGTGGTAAGCAAAAATGAACTTTTTATACTTCCGTGCCTCTGGATCTGAACTGGCGGGTTTCTTAATTAAAACTTTCTGTCCCACGAGAAGCGGTTTATGATACCTCTTCGCACGATTCCTTCTCTGACGTCTCTCCGCCTGTGCTTTGAGATATTCAAAGGTTCGTTGGATCCTCAATTCTCTACCGGGCTGTGCGTCTACTGGTAATGGAATAACATCATTCCACGGTCTCTCTGGTCTCTGATCCAGATGTAGAGTAACGGGAACCTGACCTGTCGCCTCATGTACAGTATTATTTATACAGTATTCAATTACTTCTAGAAATTCAATCCAACGCCAATTCGCTTCAGAACAGTAGATCTTCATGTATTTCTGGACCTCTCTCATTACTCTTTCAACGGGACTTGCCTCAGGATGGCGAATGGTAGATAAAATCTGCCTAATTCCTAGAGTTTCCAGTTCTCGACGAAATTCTGCACTAGTAAAGCAACTTCCGTGGTCCGAGAGAATGTTATCCGGCTTCCCAAGAATCGGAATAACTCTCTCTTTCAGGCGCTTCAAGACCTGTTTTGAACTTGTCTTTTGAATGGGGCACAACACCACCATTTTCGAAAATACATCCATGGCTACAAAAATGTGTCTATTGCCTCTACGTGCTCTAGGCAATGGTCCAAAGTTGTCGATACTCAATAGCTGCCTTGGCTTCTCTGGCAATAACGGGATAGGTCGTTGCCTCATTAAAAAGGGATTCGGCTTTACCCTTTGGCAAAGATCACATGTTCTAATAGCATTTCTCACCGTTTCTCTCAATTTTGGCCAAGTAAATGCTTCCTTCAACAGAGCACAGATTTTATCTATCCCAGGATGTCCAAATGCTCTGTGGGCTAGCCATACTAATCTCCTCTGCAAAGATGCAGGAATTACAATCCTTTGACGTGTGTGATCCACATCGTCCCACTTGTGTAATATCTGATTATACCATACATAATCTGTTGCCAATGCCTCCGCCTCTCTGTATCTCGCAGTTCCCCTTTCTAAGCGTCCCTCGAAGTAATCGATTATCATCTTCACCCATGGGTCTTCGCGTTGTAGGTTGGTAATGTTCCTTAAGTCATCCAACGTCTTCTGATCTCGATTCTCAATCTGGACCGCTAGTACTTCTTCTTCTCTAGGGTAACGACTTAATATGTCCGGTATTACATTCTCTTTCCCTGGACAGTATTCTATTTCCACATTAAATTGCTGGATATACAGGGACCATCTTGTCAATCTCTGACTAGACAAATCCGTCTTTAACAAAAATGTTAAAGCTTTATGGTCTGTTCTCAGAACTATTCGGAAGCCGTACACGAGTTTGTGCCACGATTGCAACGCGTACAAAATTGCGAGCAATTCTATCTCTGTGATCGTGTAGTTTTTCTCATGGGCTCTCAGTCTTCTGCTGATAAAGGCGATAAAAACTTTCTTCTCAGGCTGGTCAACATTTTCCTGGAATAGCATCGCTCCAATCCCAATAAGTGATGCATCCGTCTGTATGATGAACTTCTGGGTATAATCTGGGTATCCCAGTTTCACATATTCCAAAAGCATTTGTTTTGACCTCACGAATGCTTCCTGACATTGCTCCGTCCAATTCCATCTGCCGCCTTTCTTCAATAGGTCCTGCAGTGGTGCTACTGTCGCAGTATAGTTTGGGCAGTGGTTCGAAAAGAATCCAATTACTCCCAAATACTGTCGGACGTGCTTAACTTTCGTGGGTCGAGGGAAATTCCGAATTACCTCCAATTTATCTGGATTAGGCTTCACTCCATTTTCATCAATAACATGCCCTAGGAATTTAACTTCCCTCTGACAGAAGTGCGATTTCTTGATATTAACCTTAAAGTTAGCCTCTCGAAGGTCATCTAGCAACTTCTTCAGGTCTCTCATGTGCTCCTCCAGAGATTCTGATGTGAGTAGAATGTCGTCTACATATCTGATGGTACTCTCTTTAACCTCATCTGATAGATTGCGATCTAACGCTCTTATCAGGGCTGAACCAGCTGTTTTCAACCCAAAAGGTAGCCTTAAAAATGTGAATGTATGTTGATCAAACATAAATCCTGTCAACAGACTAGTTTTCTTCTCTAATTCAAGATGGTGGAAACTGGATGTGATATCCAAATTTGAGAATATAGTTTTCCCTCTAAACTTCCTGAGGATCTCTTTAATAGGTGGCACTTGGTCAAATTCCGGAATAACTCTCAAATTTAAGCGTCTCAGGTCCAAGCAGACTCTGACAGATCCGTCTGACTTTGGTACAATTACCAATGGACTTACATAAGGCGTAGGTGTTTTCTCAATAACGCCGGCCTCCAACATCTCCTGAATTGCCTCTTTCACTTTAGCATAATGCTTTTCAGCTATAGGGTAGGGTTTCTGCCTAAATGGTGTCCAATCACTGACTTGAAAAGCATAAGTGAAGTTCTTTATCCGACCAGGTCTCGAATCAAAGACTTCCTTCTGTTCCAGCAATAACTGCTTTAAATTTTCCTTCTCTTTTAGCCCAATTTTCGCTTCTTCTAGCTTCTCCGAAATGTATTCTTCCAATTTGGGTTCCAGATCTTTTTCCAAGTCTGTGGCTAGTGTTTTGAGCTCCGCTTCTAACTGCTCCATAGCTACCACTTCTTCATCAGCCACATCTCTGTATGTATGCCATACTTGTTCACTGGATCCTGGTTCAATTTCATTGAGTGCGACCTCTAAGCCTTCAGCTTCTTCATTCACATGGAACATAACCCTGTCCTGTGCTAGGTCAATTATCACTCTGTATTCCCTTATAAACTCTGCCCCAATAAGTAGGTTATAAGGTAGTTTGTTTACTAACAGGAAACTCTGTGAGAAAATAGAGCCTCCTATCTGTAAATCTAGGAATACCTGGTATTTACATATCATTGTTCTGTCTGGAATTACCCCTTTAATTTTGACACTGGAGATCGGTATCTTCAAAATGTTCTCTCTCCGGGCTATTTCATTATATAGAGCTTGTGTCATCAGGCTCACTGTTGATCCCGTATCTAACAGACTTCTGACTTTTAATCCTGCCACTCTCACAATTATAATAGGCAATTCTCTCTTGACCATGACCTGTGGTCCTCCTGTATCCTCAATCAATTCTTCTGGTTTGGCTATCCAATTGATGATGTTAATAGACTTCCATCCATCAGTCTCGAGCTCTTTTAATTTTGGCGTTTTTTTTTTCTTCAGCGCCCGCCCCTTTGGAGTTCCTTCTCTCCTGTTCGCTGCGCTGTAGTTCCAAACTCTTAGCTCCATCTCCATATCTGTCTGGCGATGTCCTGTTCTGCATGACTTCTTGCCAGCGGACTTGTGATTTCTGGGGCTCATCTCCCCTTTCTTCGAGGTATCGCAAAGAAGCATGATATCGCTCTTCTGCCTCGTCATCGAAGTTACTTCTTCTCTCTTGGGGTCTCCAATTTCTATTATTGCCTTCCTGGCCATTATTACCTCCATTGTTATGGTACGGTTTGCCCCTGTTATTGTGTTTATTCCACGAACTTCGACCTCTTCCTGCTTTATTAGCATTTCCTTTGTACCTTGACTGCCATTTTCTGGGTTCCTGTTCCCATTGCCGTCCATAGGAATCTAAAGTTTCTGTGCTCGTGGCCTTGTTGTTCCTTGGAGCTTGCTGTTGGTCAGTCTGTGTGTTGGTCACGTGGACTTGTTCCACGGTTCGACTCTGACGCATAGTATTTGCTGTGGTGAGGTCCAGTTGCCTTAGAACTGTCTCCATTTCCATAGCCGTTTTCGCATTAGCCGAGATTAGTAGCCTTTGGATCTCGTATGGAAGCTGTTTGGCGATAGCAATGCATAGCTCCAGTTCACTCGGTTTTTGATCCAGCTCTTTAAAACGACACATCTGCGATATGAAGAATTCTGCGTACTTCGTCGGGTTGTTCGTGCTGTACTTTTTGGCATACAAATCCAGCCGTAAATTCTGCTGAGTCGCGGCGTCCCAATATCTCTTCAAGAATGCCTCGCGGAATTCCTCAACAGTATCAAAAGTGTAACGGAAGCTGCGAAACCATAATGCGCACTCCCCCTCTGTTAACTTCTCTATAGCACGTAGCCTACGCTCCTGCGGTATTCGTGCATCATTGAGATATTCAGTCACTTCCTTTAACCAATATTTTGGTGTCATACTACAGTGACTACCTGAAAACTTCCTAGGTTTTTCTTCGCTTGCCCTAATGACGTTTATCACCTGGGTGTGCATCGCATTTTCATGTGGCGTCGATGCCGCAATTGGTACACCTGGCGTCATGTAAGGACTTTCCCCTGCGCCTGTAGCATTTCTGCTTATAGGTTGGGTTTCTAAGTCTGCCCACCTTGTTTTTCTTATATCCTCTATGCTGCCTTCACTTGACTTAGGATATTTCAGAAGTGTCTCCTCCTGTGCTATTATCCTAGTCTCCATTTGGTTATGGCGCATTTCTGCTCTTTCTAGGCGAGTAATGACTTCTTTTTCTATTCTCGTAAGCCTATCTCGGTTTTCCTCGGCTACTTGAAAAATTTTCACCTTGTCTTCTTTCAGACTTTGTTTGATATGGGATATTTCATCCTCTACGTCCTCTTTAATTTGAGCAAGGGTCTTGTCGCTTGCCTCTGTTTTCTGGCCTTCTCTTATTTCGAGTTCTTCTCTCAGACCTTTAATTTCATCTTGAATGTGTCCATTGACTTTAGACAATTCATTCCGGACCTTGGTGATCTCGCCTCTATTTTCCTCTTGCCTTTTATTGACTATGACAATATCACTCTGAACTTGGTCCAGTTCTTTATGAACTTTACCCATCTGACTTTTCACGTTGCCTACCAGCTCCTTACTTTCATGAGCGATAGCCTTAATTTCGCCTATTTCCTGGCATTGACCTAATATATTCTGGTCCTGTTTCTTGAGGTCACCGTTAATTGCTCTAGCGTAACTTTTCAATTTCTGGTCCCATTTGGAGTCGTTCTCCTCTAATCTCTGGTCTACTGTTTTCGTAAACTCTGCGAACTGTTTCGCTTGGCGTTCGAGATTCGCCTCATTTTGGATCTGAATATCCTTAATATCGTTAGACAACGCCTCTAATTTACTGTTGGTTTGCTCCTGAGCATACCTACACGCTTGCAAATTACCCTCAAGTTTGGCTTCTATAGCCTCGAAACGTTTATCAGTATTTACCTGCATTTCCGATACAATGCTTACAACAGTATCTGTTACTTCGGTCTTAATGACTTCTTGCATTTGACCTAACTTATTGTTTAATTCAATCTGGTTATTATCCATTGCAACCTGATTTGCATTAATTGCCTCCTGATTGGCATCTAACCGAGCATTTATTTCAGTTTTATTTGCATCTAAACGGTTGTTTAATTCTCTCTGGTTCTCATCTAACCGAGTGTTTATACTATCCTGGAACGCCTTGGTTTCCAGTTTACTCTGCTCGTGAGCAGCATCAAAATGCTGTTTCAGTCCTGCAATAACTTGCAAGATCTCCTGTGTACCTGACATTTTCCAATAACACACTTAAATATGCAGGCAGGCTTCCTGGAAAAATATGTGGATACGTTTCGAAGAGAAACATCAAACACTGCACACATATTGTGAAGTCGTACAAAACCTGATAGTATTATGGTAGATTGTGGATTGGGTAAGTAACGCTCGTACCCTTAGGCCATTCTCTTCTCAATAGAGAGATTCTGCGTTACCTCAAAAGCCTACTGAATTCAAAAATCACTCAAACACAGTTTGAGGCAAAACAATTACTATGGTTTTCCCCATGAAATACCATAAAAAATCTATGGGTTTTCCCTAAATCCCATAAGTTCCACGTATTCTGGGCGCCATGATAAATAAAATGTATCGTTGCCCGGTTCGTGCAATGCCAACATCGCTCATATTGCACTGACGCAGGCGGTTCCATAAAGAGTTAATACCGTCCCACGTTACTTGGGCCATGATAAATTAATAGGAGTGATGTCTATAGGTATCTATCAAAATTTATATATACGTATCGGAACTTAGCTATGGATTAGGAGCGGTCACACCCTACTTCGTTAATTCTTACTTTAATAGAGTTGTGTGCATTAAATCTGACCGACTTTAGTCGTACCTTTAGCTCAAATCACAGTATAGGACATCAATTTCCATGTACCCATGTGAGTAATCTCGATGGATAATATGCATCTGCCTCCAGCTAGCATCAGCTCTCAGGTGTGTACGGTAACCCCAATTTAGCAGTGCATATTTTGGATTTGAGGCTAAAAGGTATCAACTCTACAATGATAAGGCACAACTCTATTCTAAAACTTTAATCCAGTAAAATAAATCATGGCTTCAAACACAAAACAATACCCAAAAAGCATAAAATAAAGCAAACAAAATTTTTACTTCCACAATCCACAAGTAAACAAATATAAAATCACAACAAAGTCATACCTAGCCATAATGCTTTACCCTTCTGTGAACTTCACAAGGATATACTAGTGCGCTGATGCACCTATGACTTCAAAACAAACTGTACATTAACATAACAGTCATACAATGTGACTTCTTTAATATTACAACAAGGATTATTCCTTAAACCTCTTTATGTTAAACAATTATGTGTGCCGTGCGTGTTTTGATATTTTCTTCTCACCAACAAAATGCTTTGCATGCATTTACCTATTTGTACGTTGCACCAAAATCAACGTGCAACTCCATAATTATGTAAGCTACCCCCTACACATCCTCCAATTATATGGTTTCACCGCATGCTGTCTGTGATTCCTAGATAAAACGTTACGTTATAGCTTATGTCGGATTGTACAATAGACTACCTCGCGCTCATGGCGATTGGCATCTAGTCACCAACTACATGACTTGGCTCCAGTGACAGTACAAATATATCATGTAACTATTCGTCAGATAGCTAAAATAATGAACCATCAGGATGAACTATAATTATCCATGTGTTCACAAACCACATGGCTCTAATACTCAACATAACACTCATGCATTATATGTCATTTTAACAAGGTCTAGAATCTCTTCCCTTTATAACTTGCCTGAGCGGCCCGGGTGGCTAGCACCGACCCTCGGCTAAGGAAGTCGCTACACAATAGAAAGTGGAATGGGTCGTTTCACCAATTATCTCGACCTTTCTAAAAGTTTGAAAGCCTCCCTCTCTAAGCAGTGAAGGTTTACAAGACAAATACTGTGTCCTGACCGACACACATGTTCCCAAAGGATCTTAATTGACTATTATGCCAACAGGTATTGAATGAGCTTTTGTAATTATTCCTACGTCGAGGATAACGATTAATTAATGGCCTCACATGGGTCCATTCAACATGAAGGTTCGGGGTTCGCAATGCATGAGCCTGGCGGTTTGACCGATGTCTCAAGTATAATATAGGCGCAGAAAACCACTGTCGCCATGAGTTTTGCTGCCAACGAGCGTAAATAACTCGTCAATAAGTTCTCGGGAAATCATAGAGCTGCGAGGTGTCCCTGTTTCCTCGACTCTATCAAGATTCCAGTCCGGAACACATTTCAATCCTTTCTTCAGAGTTAGGGTCCTACACTAAAACTCTGGAATAAATAATATCTCCAACAATGTCCACGACATAGGAGAATTCATACGTAGAATAGACTATCTGGCCCCTAATGCTCCATGCTACGACACTCCGACCTATAATATTAAGAGAAATCTAACATTTACTCTATAAGCTTCTCAATTAAGCTGGAAATTCAATTCACTAAAAGCTCTTTCATTACTGGTATCATTACTGAATATATGCAATATTCTGATATACAACTTCTTTCCATAGTTACTGTAATGTAATCTCACTGTAACATCTTCCTGCTTAGATTGATAAGTCTTGCACTTAGCGTTAATAATTCTCGCTTACAACATTTATTTGTTTCCTGATGTGTTCATTCATACTCTTAATAACCATTATTATTATTATCATCATTTCTCACTGACATAAATGACCAAAATCATCCTTTATTATTATTATTGTAATTCCCATTGACATAAATGACCAAAATCATCATTTATTATTATTATTGTAAATCTCATTGACATAAATGACCAAAATCATCATTTATTATTATTCTTGTAAATCTCATTGACATAAATGACCAAAATCATCATTTATTATTATTCTCACATAAATTACCAAAATTTCCGACATAGCTAGACGTTTTAAACTCGAACAATCGCGTTCGTTGCATTTACATAACTGATTGCCATTCTTAATTCATAGTGGGAATAATTACTCCACTTAATGATGCAAATTAACATCTCAACTCTATAAAAAAAATCAACTCAATACTGATTAAACATGGAGGATCAGCCTCCTAACTGACTTTTACTGGCATCTATAAGGAATTCACAATACCTTTACGGAATCACAGACATGCATCGGTCCATACTTCTACATAATCATAACCATAATTTGTGGGGTACTTACATCTCTATAGGCATCTAAGGTGGCTCCGACCAATCATATTCTTCCATGTCGCCCGCCATAATGGGTTTAACGCGACATATTTCTCTTGTTTACACACATTTGATTACACATAATTTCTATCACCAACACGACACGTTGCATACCTTTCAGGAAGTTATCACTCCCCAAACATGTGAAACACTTCATCAAACACTACTTTAAATGATATTTTTACATATACATTACACTGAACACTCGTCACTTTATACACACTTCAATGCTGAAATTCCCTAGCAGAGATCGAAATTGCAGGTGTCGACGGCATCTTACGTTACCAACTCCTGATTGAAAGTCTGGTTACCTGCTCTCGGAACTCTCCAACAGTTTTTATGACGATCATTACTCCTACAGTAAGCGTCCTGCGTTACATCAATACGCTGGCTCCCAAACATGAGCGTTAACATCTGGTACTCTCATGGCAATACCAAACACTTAGTAGAGTTTCTTTCGCGCATTCTATCGTAGTTACACATATACGATTAGTTAATACTATACACACTGCGCTTAATAAAGTTCAACACTTTCACAAATAATTATATACAATAGTTCTACCGTTAGTCTATACGGTGCTTCGTAACTGAACACGTCATAGTTCGTGCTGCTGATTATGCCTGTATCACGACTATTATTCATACAAGCATATTTACTGTTTCTATTACACATACCAGTCTTTGTTCGGCGTCTTGATGAATAGAATCGTCATGCGTTTTGCCTTGACGAACTTGCTTCAACCTGGCTGTAGCTGACTGAAGTTTCACTCGAAGACTGCACGTAGCTTATTTGAAGACTTCTGTATGCGGCTTACACGCTGTCTCGTACTGCTGCATATTTGCTGCATACTGATTGCAATTTATTGCCATTGTGCTACAATTGACAATTAAGTAAGACTGTAACTGGCTGTAACTGCGCTTGGCGGCATGTAGACTGAGCTTGACTGCGTCTCGACTGACTTACAACTGAGTAACAACTGAGCTTGGCTGAGATTCAACTGAGAGCTCCTCCTGGGGTCTACTCCCTTATATCGGATTTCCACAGAAAGTAGAGCAACATCTTCCCGCGTAATCTTGGCTCCTCTCACAGCATGATTCAGGTCTTCAAACCATGATCATTGCGTTCCTCTCTCTTCACAGGTCCCAAAACTATCTGTGTGCAAAGGAATCGCTCGTCCAATTAATTAATATTAATTCCTTTCTCCATGGCGTGGGACGCTACCTAACGGGAAACCCCCGGCAACATCTTCACATCCATCCGCGAACAATGGTCGTTTTACAGTCCTTACGCACATCATTAAATATGCACCAATTTCGCAGGTAAAAGACTCTAAAATTATCTTCTTGCCAAGATATTCACCTGTGTGCAACTCTCATCTCGATTCGTTACTCCAATCACGAGTAATCAATGATTTTTCTGGGCATTTCTCCGCCCCTCCTCCAAATCCATTCTCCGTCGGGGAATAACTATGTCATTATTCAGGCCTCGCCCCTGCTCTAGACGACATATTGGGGTCACTGAGATGGACGTGGCGCCGCTGGTTCCAACCCACAATTCTGGGCCAATTAGTAAATGTCAGCTCTGCCCTCCTCTGTGCTTCAAACCTCCAATAGCTTACACCAAATCGTCTTATAATGATATAATCTGCTCATTATTTCCTACATTATTTTAATAAATAATGCCATTTCATCAAAAATCACACCAGTGATTAAATATACATTTCTTTCGAGGGTTTTTTACCAAGAAACTCCCTGTACAGATCTCTGGTTCGCTTCCTGGTGGAACCTTTATACTGAGATCACAGTCTCTGAGAACCATGTTCGATTCCAGTCAGCATAACCCCATCGGGTTCAATACATACAATAAGAAGAATACAGTGTGGACAGAGGAACGCAACAGCGAGCACAGTGAACGAATGAAAAGATGTTGGGAAGAAAAGAGGAAACATTGTGCTAAATGTGTTCTGGTTGGTTGGTTCCTCAGTTTAGGGGCTGCGATAATGCGGTCATGTAGCCCCGTGTACTTTGGGTGTGTGTAGAATCTGTCTGATAACCGGTGTTAATTGTGATGGCTGTATTAGTGTGTGTTATCTGTTTTAATTCAAGTAAGGACTGCAGACAATAATTTCAAGTAGTAGTTCCTACTTTTGCCTCCAAATGCTACCGTCCACGACACCTAGCTTGCGGACTTGGCATCGCAGTCAGCACCTGGCGGCGAGCGTTATCAAACTAACCTACACATTTAAGCTTCCACAAGTGTAGTTGGTGGGAGGTTGTTTTTCACGCCATAAATCTATGACATGGGACCGCCGGCTTTACTTCCCCTCCGAAGGAAGACATACTGAGGGATTTTTAACGCTCTTAAAATATCCGACGACTTTGGCCGGGTTTGAAACCCGCGATCTTGGGCATAGAAGCTCAGCATGCTACCAACTACGCCACCGAAGCCGCCTAAATGAGTTCTAACGCTCTCCTTAGTTGAAAATAAATAATAATAATAATAATAATAATAATAATAATAATAATAACGTGGCTTTACAGTCCATGAAGGGCCTTGTCCTACCAAGAGACCGCTGCCGAACCAATAAAGCCTACAGATTGCTGGGTGACGCGTTGTCAGTGCGTCGGGTCCCCTAGGCCATTATCTTGGTTTTCATGACTGGGACGACGCCTCAATGTCAGACAGCTACTGACGAGGCTGACTGCACCCAGTTTGAACCTTCACGCCGGTAATCGGACCCGGACCTCCGGGGTGACAGCCAAGAATGCTATCCGCTACGCTACGAGTTAGTCTCCTCTTAAGTTTAAATCAATCTAAATTTGTATAAGTCTATTTCTGTACCAGGTGTCGTTCCCGCTCTCATCGGTCCACCACAGACCATCTTGTGCGACTTCAGAGCGTCACACAGAAGGCTTTTCCCCGAAAGGAACACCTAGTCCACATGGCGGTACGGAATCCTTTCCACCCTTCATGAGTGGAAACTCATGGCAATCTCCCGATTTTCATTGCAAACATTATGTCCGTCCAACTCTTCCGAGTAAGAGTCGGTAGGACAATCTCGCAATATTACACCCAAGAGAATGGAATTCTTCAGGGTTAATGAATAATGTACAACACACATTACGATATTCATTGTTTCAATGTCACGTGACAGCTTTTTTCAGGTGTGGAGAGATGCTCGTCGATCGACTGTCTTTGTGTTCTGTCTAAAAATTCACAGAGATTAGGATCGTTAAGGGGATCAAATAAAATGAATCGTGTTAAGTGCTGCGTTAAAGCGCGCACTCTTTTAAACAGAAAATACATTGATACTCCTGGATACACTCAGCTAATTCCGATCGCGTAACAGTTGAAAGGATTGACCTCATTGGGGCGTTATTAGGTAAAATGTTCAACAAGCCCTCACGTTGCTTGGTTGGTTGATTGGTTCCTTAGTTTAGGGGCTGCGACAACGCGGTCATATAGCCCTGTGTACTGTGTGTGTGTGTGTGTAGAATTTGTCTGATAACCGGTGTTAATTGTGATGGCTGTATTAGTGTGTGTTATCTGTGATTCATGGTAAGGACTGCAGACGAGCAATTTTCAAGATGCGAAATGGCTACTAGATGCCATCCCAACCAGCACCTAGTGGCGAACGTTGGAAATAATATAGCGTTATCAATCTAACCTGCACATTTTGGCTACACACAAATGTCTAAACATGTCAACAAACCTGCGGATAGCCCCCAGCTATTACAAGCTTTTCATTGAATGTCGGTGAGGCGGTTACATGTGGTACCTTTAGCGGGAGTTACGTGACTTTTTTGATGTGTGTAATATACTAATAATTATCACAGCTGTACCGGACGGGGCGAACATTTCTGTTGTGCAGTTGATTGTCTACCAAATAATCTTTCCCCTTGGACCTATTCCACCGCGGTAGACTATGAGCTGGATGGCACGCATGCCGGAACTAACTACATTTATCTGACTAATGTACCGGTAAACACACGCTGGCGGGCTGGGCGTGGTGGCTACCACCCAACTAATTAGGCTAGTTGCAACGAGTGTTTTAATACACAACTAGGACTGATCCAATGGAGCTGTTTCCTAAAGTCATTTCCATGATTATAAATAATAAAAATAATTGGTAGACTGGCTGCGTGGTGCAGTGGTAACGTTCTCGCCTGCTGTTCCCAAGGTTGAAGGATCGAATCCTGGCGCAGTCAGTTGTCAAATGTCCGGGAGCAATGTCAGTACACTTACTGGCACGTTAAATATCCCCTTCGAGACAAAATTCCAGCTCCTTGGCGTCTCAAAAATCCACAGTAGTAAAAAGGGATGTATAACCAATAACAATGAAGGAGAAGAAGAAGACCGGAAGAGCCTGGACGGAAGAACAGCGTAAACAGGCCAGCGAACGCATGAAGGAGTATTGGGTGCAGAGAAAACTTCGCACCAAGAAAACGAATTAATTTGAAGCGTGATCCTAAGTGGTCCATTCGCGTGTAAAAAAAATTGATAATAATAATATAAATAATAATAACTCCAAGAACATCATGGATTCCAAGAAAAGCCAAAACAAAAAACTGGCAAAACCTGGACTGAAGCGAGGAAGGAACAGCATAGGAAACGAATGTGGGAATACTGGGCGAACGTTAAGGCCCAGGCACAAAGACATGGAAAAGGGCAGTTGAAATAGCGTGGTCCGTAGATGGCCGAAACGACAGCAAGAAGAAGAAGAAGAAGAAGAAGAAGAAGAAGAAGAAGAAGAAGAAGAACCTGGTATTAGATAAGATTATCAAAACATGGGAGAAAGAAATAGGCCACCTGGAATAAGTACGGGAACAAAAGATCAACGATTCAACATAAAGTGCTTCGCCTTTGCTGACGACCTAGCAATAATTACCCGGACTTCCGAAGAAGCCAGACATGCCAACGAGAAGGTTCATGAGATATCCATCAGAACCCTCCAGATAGTCTTATCTTAAACGATCACTTACAACCAAGTATGGCGACGTTACACAAGTACTTAGGTGAAATTATCGGGAACACTGGCAACGAAAGGATGGCTAACAAAACTCGTGCAGAAAAATTACGCAAAGCTTATACAATCACTTGGAATATTTACAACAAGAAATCACTTTCCACTAAAGCCAAAAACCATCACTACCACACAGTCATTCTCCCAGAGGCTCTCTATGCGATTGAGACATCATCGTTAACCATCAACATCAAAGATATTGAGAAGAAAAAACGGCAATAATGAGGGAAATATTTGGACCAAAGCTTTAGGACGGTATATGGATGAAGAAAAGCCCAGAAGAACTGTATTTACTGACTGAACGAATAACCTCACTTGCACAGAAAATACGCATGTAATTCTACGGACGTCGCCTCCGTAGCGTAGCGGTCAGCATGGTTAGCTGCCGCCCCGTAGGTCCTGGGTTCGATTCCCGGCTCTGCCACGAAATTTGAAAAGTGGTATGAGGACTGGAACAGGGTCTACTCAGCCTCGGGTGGCCCAAATGAGTAGAGGGGGTTCGATTCCAACCTCAGCCATCCTCGAAGTGGTTTTTCGCGGTTTCCCACTTCGTCTTCGGGCAAATGCCGGGATGGTACCTACTGTAAGGCCACGGCTGCCTGCTTCCCTTTTCCTCGCCTATCCATCCCAATCTTCCATCTTCCATCCCTTCCCATCCCTCATGAGGCCCCTGTTCGCTTTGCGGGTGAGACCGCCTGGGCGAAGTGCTGATCACACCTCCCCAGTTGTATCTATCCCGACCAGATGTTCCAAGCTCCAGGACACTGCCCATAGAGGCGGTAGTGGTGAGGTCCCTCGCTGAGTCCGTGTGAACCACCAACCTAGAGGGTAAATTGACTAAATAAAAATTTAAAAAATAATTCTACGGACATGTAGCTCAAATGGACAACTCCCAACTGACCAAGAAAATATTCCTCATAGTCAATGGAACCCGACAAACCAAAGTACGCAGGCTAGCAGACGCCTGAAAGGACCCCACTGAAATCAATATTGACCCATTAACAACGACACGGACTGCATATAGAAAATAAACTCGTAAGTTTCCGTTCCTTACGGGACGGAATTTGAAACTCAAAGCTGCATGGACACAAGAAAGAAGACGGGCACATAGCTAAAGTTTCGGTTGTTGTTGTTGTTTGAGTCTTCAGTCTTTTGACTGGTTTGATGCAGCCCTCCATGCCTCCCTGTCCTGAGCTAATCGTTTCATCTCTACGTAGCTACCACACCCTACATCCGAGGCAATCTGTTTAACATATTCTAACCTTGGTCTACCCCTACAGTTCTTGTCCTCGACCCTTCCTTGCATAACTAAGCTTGCTATTCCTGAGTGTCTTAGTATGTGTCCTACCAACCTATCTCTTCTCTTCATTAGCAGTCGCCAGAAACATCTCTCCTCTCTCACTCGCCTTAATACCTCTTCGTTTGTAACTCTATCTACCCATCTGATCTTCATCATTCTCCTGTAACACCACATTTCAAATGCTTCAATTCTCCTCTTTTCTGCTGCACCAATAGTCCAAGTTTCACTTCCATAGAGCGCCACGCTCCAGACAAAGGCTTTCAAAAATGACTTCCTAATACCTAAATCTATATTCGATGTCAGCAGATTCCTTTTTTGTAGAAATGCTTTCTTTGCCTGAGCCAACCTACTTTTTATATCCTCTTTGCTTCGTCCATCACTGGTTATTCTGCTTCCTAAGTAACAGAAGTCTCCTACTTCCTTCAGCTTTTCACCTGCCAATTTGATCTCCATAGAGGTTTCTGATTTATTTCGGCTGCATTCCAGTATTTTTGTTTTACATTTATTAATTTTCATCATGAATTCCTTCCGTAAGACGGAATCCATACCATTCAAAAACTCATTCAAATCCTCAGGCTTGTCGGCCAAGATGACGATGTCATCAGCAAATCTCAGAGTTGAAATTATTTCTCCTTGAATCTTCACTCCCACTTTAAATTTTTCTCCAATTTCCTTCATTGCTTGTTCAATGTAAAGATTGAAAAATAAGGGTGATAAGTTGCAGCCTTGCCTTACACCTTTCTGAATACCAGCTTCTCTCTCATGTCCTTCAACTCGAATGACTGCTGTCTGGTTTCTGTACAGATTGTATATCACCCTCCTATCCCTGTACTTTATTCCAATAGATTTCAAAATGTCAAACAATTTAGTCCAATCAACGTTATCAAAAGCCTTTTCTAAGTCTACAAATGCCATGAACGTTCTCTTATCTTTCGGTATATTTTTTTATATTTCTATTTAATTTTTTAAAATTCCTTTATTTTAATTTATCGCATTACATTCATCCCATTGTCTGTGTAGGCGGCCACACGGCAGTCGCTAGCACTGGTGAAAGTTGACTCCCTGTATTTGCATCCTGTGTAATAATAATAACAATAATAATATCGTATGTCCTCGGGTGCCGGGTGCAAGCTTTGTTATTTGACGCCAGAGGGCAGCTTGCATGTCGAATTTCTTCGTCCCTTCGAGCGCTATGAAAGTCAAGGAGGTTAGATATCTAAGCTCCTTGACACTAAAGCGCTTTCTAGTAGAGAAAGGAGGAACTTTGTGTTGGCAGGAAATCCCGAGATTAATTTTGGCATTATGAACATGGCCTACTGAATTCAAATGGGTTCTTTAACATGCCAACAACGTATGACATGCGTGCCGAGATTTTTGCCGACTTTCAAAAATCACCCTCCATGACCGGGAGTGAACTTGCAAGCTTGGGGTTCGTAGTCCGACACGATAACCACTCACCCACTGTGCAAGCCCATCCTGTGTGGACAACAAGCAAGAAAAGAAACTGACTTTGAATCACTTGTCTCTTATGATATTTGTAGAGCTGGCGAAATATAACCCACATTAGAGTAGACATGGCAGCTGATTGATGTCATTTTATCGTGTTAAGAGTAACACAATATCGTCCTGAGCCAATCAATGCATAGCTCAATGTCAGCGAGCCATGATCCCACTGACGTAAGCCACTCTTGTTCCTTGTTATAACTCATGAGAAGAAAACCCACTTGCACCACCCAAGAGGCCAAGGGACGCAGGGCAACCCCGCGGTTAACTTAACAATTCATATTAGACTGTGGTTCAAGTGAGGATTCGTTTTGCAAACGTCTGGTATCAGTGGCGCTCTGGGATTGTTATCACCCACGGCTCGTCCAAATGAGGCTGGCGGTTCTGGAGACAGTTGCTTCCAGTTCTACTCCACTTACAAGATGTATTCATCTTCTATGTCAGTTGTAAATCGTCAGTCTTTTCGAGGGGGAGGAGGGGGGGGGGGGAGGCGGGGCTGACTATTCTGGAAAATTGTGAGTATTCTCAGGGGATTGTCACCGCAAAATACCCAGAAATATCAGCTAATATCGTAGAGCATATAACTATGTGTATTTATTTTAGATAGGAATTCATTGTAAAATTCTAAGTTTATATAGCGTACAACTTTGTGGCAATACAAAAAAGTTGTAAAATACAACACAACACACAAATAACATTTTATACGGTACTTAATGAATTTTCTATTATGACCTATGGAGTATGAATGGCAAATATCTAAATATTTGTCAATTTAGTAAGCAGAAAGGTAAACAGTTTTTTTTCTACAAATTAATAATTTATTTGTCAAAAGTACCATACTGTGGAATTCTCAGTTTTTCCTCGCAAGGCTGAGTGTACCCCGTTCCAGCCCTCAGACCAGAATTAAAATTCATGGCAGAGCCGGGAATCGAATTCGGACTTCCGCGGCGGCAGCCAATAATGCTAGCCCCTATACCACGAGGGTACAACGAAATTACTGTTGGGGGAAGGAGGCGGCCGTGTTCTTAGGTTTGGAACCATCCCGTCATATGCCTGGAGTAGAAGTGGTAACCGCCGGTCCCGTTGTATTGGGGTAGTGCGTCTGCCTCTCACCCGAATTCCCCCGGGTTCGATTCTTGGCTCCGTCAGGGATTGAAGACTGGAACAGGGTGCACTCAGCCTCGTGAGAACAATTGAGTAGCTGTCTGACAGTGAGGCAGCGCCTCGGTTGCAGAAACCAAGATAAGCGATGGAGGGGACCTGACACGCTGACCACGCTTCACCCCAGAATCAGTAGGTCGAATGACTTGGCAGCGGTCGATGAAAAGTGGCATAAGTTAAGAGGGAAACGGGTGTGGTGTATTAGAAGGCACCGTCCTGACATGTACCATGAATTGACGATGGAAACCTAGGAAAACCATATCGAAAGCTGCCGATGGTGGGGTTCGAACCCCCTGGCCTGGCCCGGCCCCATGTCCACCGTCTTAAAGCATTGAACCACTGCGTTTGGTATCCACTAATTAACCTGTTACTAACACATCACAAATGATCTGGAAAGTTGATAATTGAAGTGAACAAGAAAACGTTATCTGCTTCATTTATTCATCGAACGTTCCATTAACGCGAATTGGATTTTCACCACCACAATGATACGAATGCTTCTGAAGAAAATTTGTACCTTTTTATGTCCCTAGCGGGATTCAAGCTCACAACCTCTCCGTACGTCAGTGCTTTGACAACTGAGCTGTGGGGGGACAGAACTTTCTATTCTCTAACTTCTATGGACCTATGACTTGCACTAACAGCTGAAAGTCTTCATTTATATTTTAAGATGATTTAACATTTTACCCGTACCACCGATTAAATAACGCTTCAAGCAGCACCGTTTCCACCGGTGGTACGCAAAAACCGCTACTTTAGAGAGAATAATAATGCCGGTTTTATGTCCCTTTTAACTACTGCGTCTTTAAGAGACTCCATGGTTCCGCCCCCCAGGGGCTCACATCTAGTGGGTTGTGTATTGGCGACCACGGGGCCCCAGCCGAGTCCGGCATTGCTTCCACTTACTTGTGCCGGGCTCCTCTCTTTCTTCTTTCCTGTCGACCTCCCTTGGTCAACTCTTGTTCTCTTCCGACCCCGACGGTATTAGGTTATCCGAGGCCTAGGGAGTCTTTCACTTTCCCGCCTTAATTGGCCCTTGTCTCATCTTTCCTGATACCCTCCTTCTGTGAGGGGTCAGCCTTCTTTTTCTTTTCCTTTTACCTCCTGCCTTGTGCTCAAGGCCCTTAAGGAGGCAGGGTGTATGTAGCCCCACCACTTCTGGTGCACCCTCGATAATGCTACACCCTCAGAGGCTCACGGCTGGTGAGTTCGGGAGTTGGCGACCCCGAGGGATTCCTGAGCTGGGTCCGTTTTCCCCTTTTGTCCCTTACCTTTGGGGCGGGCCCTCTCCTCTCTCTCCTCTCCTCTCCTCTCCTCCTTATATTTCCTTTTATCTTTAAGATTCCCGCACTGTTTTTGTTACTTGGTTCACCGTGTATCTAAATTCCCTTTTAGCGATTTTTAAGGCATTTTTAATCTACGTTGCATTTTGTAAGTTTTTTCGATCTCAATTACATCTCGCGATTGTTTTCAACCTCAATTGCATTTTGTAAAGATTGACAATCTTAATTGCTTTTTAGTAGGTCTTTCAATGTAGACGCAGGACATTTTAGTGAGATTTATTGAATATCAAGTGCATTTTGTATTTTCAACCTAAACCACATTTCGCAAGAATTTTGAATCTAAATTGCATTTTGTTTGGCGGGCTTTTTGCAAATATTTTGATTCTCAATTGCATTTTGTGGATATTTTGAATCTAAATTACATTTTGTCACGTATTTTCAATCTAAATTGCATTTTGTAAGTATTGTCAATCCACATGAGTCGTTTGAATCTACCGTACATTTTGTGAGGATTTTCAATTTCCATTGCATTTTGTAAGTATTTTGAATTTCAATTGCACTTTGTGAATTATTTGGATTTGAACTGGGATATTTCAATCTGAATTGCATTGTGTATTTTCAATTTCAATTGCATTTTGTAAGTATTTTGAATCCCAATGGCATTTTGTACGTATTTTCGATCTCATTTGCATTTTGTAAGTATTTTGAATTTCAGTTGCATTTTGTAAGTATTTCGACGCTAGATTGCATTTTGTACGTATTTTGAATCTAACCTTCGTTTTGTGGGTCTTTTTCAATCTATTCTTTTTGTGAATCTTTTCGTTCTAAATTCCCTTTTGTAAGACCATATTGTGAGTTGTTTCCATCTGAGAATCTCTTTGTACGTATTTTCCGTCTCACATAATTTTCGTTCTGGTTTCCATTTCATTCTCTTTTTCGCTATCACCCAGATCATTAGGGGCCGATAACCTAGATGTTAGGCCCCTTAAAACAACAATTATCATCATCATCATCCATGGTGCCGGAATTTTGCCCCGAAAGGGATCTTTAACGTGCCAGTAAATCTACTGACCCGGCTCCCTCGCATTTGCGCACCCTCAAATGCCAACTGGCTACACCGGGATTCGATCGTGCATCCTTTGGCACAGAGAGCACTGAAAGTTGTTATGGTTTTATTTAAGCCCCGTTACAATGTCGGTTAAATTGAGCCGAGCCCATTCCTTTGTTTGCTCTACTTTAATCAGCTGACAAGTCCTTGACCTCCATTTACAACAATTAAATTGTGTGATCTGCACATGTGTTCCAGTAGAGATCAAATGGTCCATTTCTGTCACTGATACTACTCAATGAAACTCTCCCACTTGTCCATGGACGTGTGGATATTAGGATATATTAGCTCCGTAGATAGCTCAATGAGTTAGATGCTAACTGACACCAAGGTTGCTGGATCGAATCCCAGCACTATCCCAACGGGGTCCATGTAGGGTGTACAAAAAACCTGCGGATGAGCCTAATTTGGTACACTTAGGCGAAACCCACATAAGATAGGGCAAACCCCTAGATTTGCTGGAGTTTAAGCCAAAAATAATTGTTGTGTTGTAGTTTTTTTTTTTTTTTTTTTTTTCAAATTTGAAAGTACTGTAGACCAGTAGTCCTAATATTGAAACAATACATTATACACCCTCTGTCTGAAAAGTTCGGTGAATGGGTCGATATTACGAACGGTTTGTTGGCTTACCTGAAAGAGCCGTTACTATCCTTCGAAGTAATCCCCGTGGATGGTTATGCACTTCTTAGAACGGCTGTACAAGTCCTGGCATAGTCTTCCTGAGGGATAGCCTTCAGTTGGGTCGTCACATTACGTTGGATGTCCGAAATGGCCGAAAACCCTTCAGGGCTTTTCGGCGACCCTGGACTCCGATACTCCATACTTTGACGCTTAACTTCGAGGTCGTACCTCAGGCACCAGGTCTCGTCACCCGTGACGATGGTTTTCAGGACCATTCCATTCAACGGAACATTCACCCTTCTCACTGCCACCCGTCGAACATGTGTGCAAGGCAGGTTGCATAAATTCACGCTTCTCTCTTGCTTGCAATTAATTTGGAGTTTTGACGACCCAAACTGAAGGCTATTCTTAAAGACGACTATTCCAGGAGTTTCCAGGACTTCTTCAGTCGTTCTCAGAAGTGCATAGTCATCCACGGGGATTACAGGTTTTACGTAAGCCAACAATCCGTTCGTAATACAGCCCATTCACCGAACTTTTCAGACAGAGGGGGTAACAGAATGCACTAAGGATGAGATCTGAAATATACTAAACTGCAGCACCTTAAATATTAGCCTTTCAAGATAGGAGGTGAGAATTATTCTTTGTTTATTTGTGTCCGCTGCTTGGTTGACAAGTAAATCGCTTTATGTTGAAAGGGGACTTTGACACTTCAGTGCATGAAAATACAAAATCCAATTCATATATTATGAAAAAATGGCATTTTAGTATTGCAGAAGTCCCCTTGATACATCAAATGGAGTGAACTTTGGAACTTTGAATGCCAACTTCCACATAAAACCCACAAATAATTACAAAATATAATAGTAATATGAAGCCTCCGTGGCTTAGGCGGCAGCACGCCGGCCTCTCACCGCTGGGTCCGTGGTTCAAATCCCGGTCACTCCATGTGAGATCTGTGCTGGACAAAACGGAGGCAGACAGGTTTTTCTCCGGGTACTCCGGTTTTCCCTGTCAAAATTTCATTCCAGCAACACTCTCCACTATCATTTCATTTCATCTGTCATTCATTTAATCATTACCCCAGAGGAGTGCGTCAGGCCTCGGCAGCCGGCACAGTTCATATCCTCGCCGCTAGATGGGGGCTTCATTCATTCCATTCCTGACCCGGTTGGAGACTGGAAGCAGGCTGTGGATTTTCATTTCAATAGTAATATGAAAATAAGTACAATATCACTGCAAGTATCATTGACACACAGAAAGCAATAATTCCAATAACAGCAATTCAATGTAATGAAAAAATGAAAAACCCAACACTGATATTATGCACAAAAAGTATACATGGAGATTTCATAAGCTCGGCACAGCCGTGGTGTGGACTTCAGAAGTCTCATTTCAACACTAAACGGTGGCCCTACGTATCATCTGTAGTGTCGCATCTAAAGCTAATATTTCGTAAAACCTTCAGGAGTCCCCTTTTAACATCAAGCGATTCAAGTACTGGACAGTGGCGCGGGTAGGATATGACTCAGCTCCAGTAGTCTTGTAATCGTTTTAATCTGCGTGGAGACATGAGCTACTGTTACACTTAGCTGTGCTGTTGCGGAACAACTAGAAGCACATCATTCTTAATTTGTCCATTATAATTATTTGTTCTGTTCACAATTCACAATATAACTTCTGTGTAACACAAGTAGCGCTCAATGATGCTTAACTCATGTGGAGACTGCAGTCCGTCATCGCTGTGTCCCCGTTCTCGTCCTGCAAGGCTCTAGTTCCTGTGATAAACAAACGCTAGAGCAACCAAGTTCAGTGGCACTCGTATCTTGAAAGGCCAATTAAAAATAGTAATTTACTGGCATCAGACTTGAATAGTGTTCAGTATGTGGATGGTATGCAGGGGGGAGTGTCAATGTGTTAATGGTTTGGAGGGGCAGAAAGGAGTGTCAATGTGTCAATGGTTTGGAAGGCGTGGGTGTGTCAAAGTATGAATGGTTTGGAGTGGGAGGGGGGAGTGTCAATTTGGGATAGTTTGGAGGGAATGGGGGTGTCAATGTGTTGATGGTTTGGAAGGGGTGAGATGTGTTGATGGTTTGGAGAGGGGGCGGAGGGGAGTGACAAAGTGTTGATTGTTTTTAAGGACAGAGGGGAGTGTCAATGAGTTGATAGTTTGAAGGGTGGAGGGGGGGGGGGGAGGGAAGTGTTGATGGTTTGGAGGGGCAGGCGTTAAGTGTCAATGTGTTGATGGTTTGGAGGTGGGGGAGAGACAAAGTGTTGGTGGTTTGGAGGGTGAAGTGTCAGTGTGTTGATGGTTTGGAGAGGCGGGTGGGGGGTTGGGGGAGAGAGTGACAAAGTGTTGATTGTTTTTAAGGACAGAGGGGAGTGTCAATGAGTTGATAGTTTGAAGGGTAGTGGGGGGGGGGAGGGGGGAGGGGGGGAGGGAAGTGTTGATGGTTTGGAGGGGCAGGCGTTAAGTGTCAATGTGTTGATGGTTTGGAGGTGGGGGAGAGACAAAGTGTTGGTGGTTTGGAGGGTGAAGTGTCAGTGTGTTGATGGTTTGGAGAGGCGGGTGGGGGGGGGGGGGGAGAGTGACAAAGTGTTGATGATTTGGAGGGGGGTGATAAAGTGGTGATGGTTTGGAAGGGGGTCAGGGGTGAAGTGTCAATGTGTGAATGGTTTGGAAGTGGGGGGAGGGGGGGGGGGGTGTTTTGTCAATGTGTCTGGTGCCTGAATACTGTTTTGCACGGGTAAGGAATTTGGTCTCGAGCCGCCTCGTGTAATAGACACATTATTGTGTACTGTCTCGCGCCTTCCCACCCAGACGGACGTTACTCCAATTGCACGTTCAGGAAGCACCTGGCCACGCCGTATGGATCGAACTTGAGAGTCAAGGACACTGCAGACGCGCGTCGCGTATCTTCAAAACATTACACTATCGTGCTGTGCTTCACGTGTTGACAGGGATTACAGCCGTAGTGCCGGAGAATTAAATTTGGCTGTCAAACATTTGTTCACCTTGGCCCAATGCTTATGTGATACAATTCTTTCGTGGACTATATAAGTGAGCGAAATATAAAACATATGAGGTAAAGATAACGCAGGCAATTAGGCCAAGACTTGTGAATGTGAACTTGAATTCTTCTTATAGGATTAGATGGCGTCATGTGCCGATACATGATCGTTATCTGTGATTTGGTATCAAGTGTCCTTGGCCAATGTTACGCCATATTGCGTGTTTTGCTTTCCTTCAGGGACTAATATGTACAGCAGGATGGTTTGAACTCAGGGACCAATATGTGCGGTGGCAGGGTTTGAACGCTGGGACCAATATGTGCGGTGGCAGGGTTTGAACGCAGGGACCAATATGTGTGGCAGGAACGTTTGAACATAGTGACCAATATGTGCGGCACATAACTCAGGGAGCAATATGTGTGGCTCGATGGTTTGAACTCGGGGAGCAATATGTGTGGCAGAAGGGTTTGAATTCAGGGGCAAATGAGGGCGGAAGAAGGGTTTGAACTCAGGGACCAACATGTGCGGCAGGAGGATTTAAACCCAGGGATATGTGCAGCACGAAAGTTTGAACTCAGGGAGCAATATGTGCGAAAGGAGGGTTTGAATTTGGGGAACAATAAGTGCGGCGGGAGGATTTGAATTACACTGTAGGCCATCCTTAAAATAATTTTCAGTAATATCCATTTCACTCCAAGCAACTACTGGAATGGTACTTCCATAGATTTAACCTATTCCCCATTTTGTTTCTATAAGAAATTCCTCACTCAAGACTTTTCTGATCCCGATACTTTAAACAAATAAAAGGGATGTACTGTATTAGCCATGTCATGTCGACCACCTCGTGATGTAGCGGCTAGCGTTCTTGGCTGTTGCCCTAAGGTCCGGGTTCGATTCGCGGCTCTGTCAAGAAATGTTAATTCTGGCGTGAGTGCTGGAATTGAACCACTCAGCCTCGTGAGACAAAACTGTGAAGACGAGGGTTCGATTCCCACCTCAGCTGTCCTGGAAGTGTACCCCAGGCAAATTCTGGGATGGTTCCTAACCTGAGGCCACGGTCGCCTCCTTCCCAATCATATCCCCCAATTTACATATACACACAATAGTACAGCTATCACAATAAAACAGATTATCACACACAGCCACACAACCAAAAATATGACCGCGGTGTTGCAGCCCCTAAAATAAGCAACTACAATGATAAAATTATGTACCTTGAAACTACTGTAATATGAACATTTTTGAGCAAAAGAACTCATTTTGTAAGACATGAATTTGTCAGTATACTTACTGATTAATAAACGTGGACCAATGATGGAAAAGAATCAAAGTGCCGAAATATGAAATGAAAAAGAAATGCCATGACACATAATATGGTGGCAAACGATAAATGTGCCTGAGGTCATTCACAGTCCCATGTGTCACAGATGAGTTTTAAAGTTTAAAAGCTAAATTTTGTTAGGTAATTATATTTAAAAAATAATAATATAGGTTTCTGGTACTTCAAAGGCCGTTAATTATTAATTCATGGTCTCCTTTCACACAAAAGGGTGTAAGTGCCAGTTAGGAAGAAAACTCTATTTATGGCTTTTACTAGAAGCAAATATAACCGACTGTGATAGCTACGCTCGCTAACGCGCAGCGCTAAGCCATAGGGCCAAGCCATCTGTAGACATGGGTTCGATCTCCACTGTCGGCTGTCCTTAAAATAGTTTTCCGTGGTTTTCCCATTTTCAATTCCAGGCAAATGCTGGGACGCTACCTTCTGATAGGCTACGGCCACTTTTTTCACATCCTTGCCCAGTTTCATTCATCTTCATTCATTTCATCTCACATTAACTCCTCTCATAAGGTTGGTGACAGGAAGGGCATCTGGCCGTAAAAGCCATCCGCCACATAAGACTTAAAACGCATTTCATCCCTAACTCCGTTTGATAACGGGGAATAATAAGGGGTTGACATACACATACAATACTAGAAACAATTAATATAACGGCACTTTTACCCTTCCCATATTAGGTCCTCAATTAAGTAATGCTCTTTGATGATGATACTGTTATTTTAGAGGCTTTGCGATATCGTGGTCATGTATCCCCGTGTACTTGGGTGTGTATATAATTTGTCTGATAAACTTGTGCAGTGCTGCTTTTTTTTTCAGGGGGAACGCGGGGGTACGCGTACCCCTTAAACATTTGAAAACTGTTTAAGAAAAATTATTGGTACATTTGTCTCTAGTCCGGCAAATATAACTTCCTACTTGAACGTTCATCGATTAGCTGTCGTCAACGCGCTGTTCACAACAGCTGCAGGAGATTTCGAGTAATCCTCGATTTAAATCGATCCATCGAATCAGTTTCTTTTGGTCGGCAACTCGGCACTCCGTTCTTATAAGCACTTTTCTGACCCCGACGGTATTAGGGTATCCGAGGCCTAGGGAGTCTTTCACTTTCCCGCCTAAATTGGCCCTTGTCTCATCTTTCCTGATCCCTCCTTCTTCGAGGGGTCAGACCTCTTGTTTTCTTTTCATTATATTTCCTTTTCTCTTTAAGATTCCCGCACTGTTTTTTGTTACTTGGTTCCCCGTGTATCTAAATTCCCTTTAGCATTTTTTTTGTAGGTATTTTTAACCTACGTTGCATTTTGTAAGTTTTTTAGATCTAAATTACCTCTCGCGATTGTTTTCAACCTCAATTGCATTTTGTAAAGATTGACAATCTAAATTGCTTTTTAGTAAGTCTTTCAATGTAGGTTTCAGGGCATTTTAGTGAGTTTTTTGAATTTCAGTTGCATTTTGTAAGTATTTTCAACCAAAACCTCATTTCGCAAGAATTTTAAATCTAAATTGCATTTTGTTTGGTGGGCATATTGCATATATTTTGATTCTCAATTGCATTTTGTGCGAATTTTGAATCTAAATTACATTTTGGCAAGTATTTGTTCAATCTAAATTGCATTTTGTAAGTATTGTCAATCCACACGAGTCGTTTGAATCTACCGTACATTTTGTAAGCATTTTCAATTTCAATTGCATTTTGTAAGTATTTTGAATTTCAATTGCATTTTGTACGTATTATGAACCTCAATTGCATTTTGTACGTATTTTCGATCTCATTTGCATTTTGTAAGTATTTTGAATTTCAGTTGCATTTTGTATTTCGACTCTTCATTGCATTTTGCCCGTATTTTGAACCTAACCTACATTTTGTGGGTATTTTTCAATCAATTCTTTTTGTGAATCTTTTCGTTCTAAATTCCCTTTTGTAAGAACATTTTGTGAGTTGTTTCAATCTGAGTTCCTTTTTGTCAGTATTTTCCGTCTCACTTAATTTTCGTTCTGGTTTCCATTTCATTAACATTTTCGCTCTCACCCAGATCATTAGGGGCCGATAACCTAGATGTTAGGCCCCTTAAACAACAATTATCATCATCATCATCATCATCATCATCATCATCATCTTATAAGCATGCAGGCTAGAGTTTGGAGGTGGGGTAGGTTGTTATTTTGTGCGTGAGGTTAGTTTTGAAGGATGAAGAAAATAACAAACTATTTTATATCCACCCAGGCATCGAAAAAGCTCAAAGTTAATGATTCGAACACAAACAATGAATGGACTTTGCAAATTGCCGAAAAGTGCAATATCGTAATGTTTTGGCGGCTACAACTGAGAGTACCCCTTAAGTCTGTTTTAGAAAAAAGCACTAACCTGTGTCACTGTGATGTCTGTACTAAAGTGTGTATTTATAATTGAGGTAGGATTCGGGTAGGAATCTGCCTGGAGTACATTACAAGTGGAAAACCACGGGAAACCAATTCCAGGATGGCCGAGGAAGAAATCGAACACGCCTCTTCACAGTTTTGCCTCACGAGGCTGTGTGTACGCCATTTCTGCCCTCAGACCAGAATTAAATTTCTTGGCAGAGCTGGGAATTGAACCCGGACCTACGCGGTGATGGCCAAGAATTCTAGCTACTACGCAACGAGGCGAATTAATGTTCTTTGAACCTTTAACAATAATAAAGCGTCAGTGATATTGTAAAATAATCTTGATAAATAACTCACATAAATTTAAAATCAATCATTAAGAAATCAAACATGTTACGTAAGATAAGCTTTGACCATTAAGTTACTGGCAGCAAAAGGCAATTATTTATTAATGTCATGTATGATCAATGAGTTACACCGTGTGCTTTCCTTCGATTTCATCTCTTGTTATGCAGGGTGTAACAAAAATGTACGGCACAAAATTACAGGACACATTCCTCACACGTAGACGAAGAAATTATGTTATATGAACATGGGTCCGGAAACGCTTTGTTTCCATGTTATACCTCATTGTCTCCAACTCATTTATCATGGGAAACATACAAGAAGAGAACGTACCAGCATACCACATGCAACTCTTCCTCACAGGAAATGTTCAATATGCCCTACGTGCGCATTGATACATTCATCAACCCACCGTCGTAGTGAATCACCGCTGATGGAACCCTGGAGGATTGCGTATGGTGTCGTAGCCTTCCATAATACGGGCACGGAGACTCTGAACATCTTGTACCGGGGTACCATACACAAGAAGTTTCAAATGCCCTCACAAATAAAGTTCAGTGATTTTAGGTCCGGAGAGCGTGGAGGCCAGGCAATTGGTCCACCTCTACCTATCCATTTGTCACCAAATCTGTTATTTAGAGGCCGACGGACATTAGCACTAAAATGAGGTGCTCCATCGTGCATGAAGTACATGTTTTGTCGCACAGCTCAAGGCACATCTACTAAGTCGCATGGCAACAGGGCCATGTAAAACAAACTACTGGCGGGTGCACCTATGATAATGACAACGTAACCAGACGTAACCAAGAGTGCATTATCCCCACGATTCTAACGTTCTGTTCTTGTGTGATTCCCATGCGTAGCCTAATGAGCTGGAGACAATGAGGTATAACATGGGAACAAAGCGTTTCCGGACCCATGTTCATATAACATAATTTCTTCGTCTACGTGTGAGGAATGTGTCCTGCAATTTGTGCCGTGCTTTTTGTTACATACTGTATTATTAGACGCACTGTAGCTGTGCGCGTTTATTTGCTCACCACCAACGCAATGCGAGGCTGCATCACGTACGAAGTTTGGGGAATTCGAAGAATATGCTGGTTTCCCCCCTACTTTTCCACACTCCCGGGATAGTACCTTATTTCAAGTCAGGGGCACCTATCTCTTTCCTGTGTGTTGCACACACTACTACAGTTACCACAGATACATTGGTTATCAGACAAATTGGGAGCGTGCTGGTGCACTGGTCATGCTGCTTGCTTCTCACCAAGATGGCCCGGGTTTGTTTGCCGGTCGATGCATGGAAGAAATATCACGTCCTGTGGCTCGGATTGCACGTGACAATGGAGGTCCCGTGGCTCGTGATCGTGAGATTAACGGTCACGTAAAACTACATACTTCCTTCTTTTTTTTATCAGACAAATTGAACACACGCCCAAGTATACGGGGCTGATAACCAAGATGTAAGCCCCTAGAAAACGAATTAATAACCATTAAATTAGTTGATGTTATCTCACTTCTCTCTCTTTCTAAGTACCATCTGCGGAGTTCACACAATGTTTTATCTCTACATGACGCTTTATTGCGCAATATTTCACTATTATTTTGTTGCCATAGGTAGAGTCAAACATCGCTGCCTCACGATATCAACTGATGGTACTGACGGCGGTTATTCTGTTAGTGGTTTTTCCACACTCCCTCCAGGCAAATGCCGGGATAGTATCTTACAAGGTAACAGTTCAGGAGTGGTGAACCCTCTACAGAACTGTTTAGATTAGCCGAATACCTTCTGTAATGATGAATAATAATTGTGGAAATGATGTGGTAATAGAAGTTTTCTCCTCCGCTGTCTATAACCCGTCCGCCATCCCCTTTTTAGCCTATTTTCATTTATAAAAATATAGGCTTATGAGATCATCTTTTGTCCGTGTGTGTGTGTCCCTCTAATTACTTCTAAACGGCTGGAGAGATTTCAATGAAACTCGATAAGGTCATAGCACCATTTCGGCCGACCGCGACCGTGCCCTTCAAATTTTATTACGTCTCACCAATCCAACATGGCGGCTGTGCGAAATATTTCACCGGCATTCTATATCTCCGAAACTACAGTATTACCGATATCAGTCTGAAATTTTGTACCGTGATAAAGGAAACTACTAGAAGTTCACCTATGAGACTTTCAAAAACCTGTTAACTACGAAACGAACCAGCGATTTTGGGCATGACAGTTCAGCATGCTACCGACTACGCCACCGAAGCGTAATACGTTCTTGGTTTGTTAATCATAAGAAAAGTGTGTCTCTTATTTAGGGGCATTTTTTAAAATAATATGGAGAATTTTTTAGGTTAGTCGTGAAACCCCTGGTATGTGCTCGCGGGCCTCTGGAAGTCCGGGGTCCACACTTCGAGAAGCTTTGCCTTAGAACAACAGTTCTCAACACCATTAGCATGGAGGAAAGACGGCATCTTTTCCAGACGAGATCCCTTACTGTTATCTGATTAACACGTGATGACTTTTATCTCCTCCATGGCCTTATAAATGTTCATAGCCGACTAATCTTGCGAGTAGTGCAGTAAGGTCACGAGGAGTGCGCCATGGCCCGAGTGTCGTTAGTCGGAGCGACGCCGGATGGGTGAGTTCAAACGAGTCTTATTCCCAACGAATCATCCTGTGCTCGTTGCCAATCTGTGTTGGCAGTCCACCTCGTGGTGTAGCGGCTAGTATTCTAGCAGTCGGATGACTGGCTGCGTGGCGCAGCGGTAACGTCCTCGCATGCTGTGCCCAAAGTTGCAGGATCGAATCTTGGAGCAGTCAGTTGACATTTGAGGGTGTGTAAATGCGAAGGAGCAGTGTGAGTAGATTTACTGGCACGTTAAAGATCGCCTTCGGGGCAAATTTTCGGCACTTCGGCGTCTCTAAAAGCCTCGGTAGTTAAAATGGACGTAAAACCAATAATATGAAGCATTTAAAAAAATATTGTTCTAGCTTTCAGCTAGCTGTCATCCCGGTGGTCCGGGTTCGATTTTCGGCTCTGCCAAGAAATTTAGTTATGGTCTGAGTGTTGTAACGGGGTACATTCAGCCTCGTGGGGTAAAACTGAGAAGAGGTGGTTAAATTCCCACCACAGCATTCTGGAAGTGGTTTTCCGTGGTTTCCCACTTCTACTCAAGGCAAATGCCGGGTTGGTTCCTAACTTAAAGCCACGACCACCTCCTTCCCAATCCTTACCTGAATTTAAATACACTCTACTACAATAACACACGTTATCAGACAAGTTCTACATACACCCAAGGGCACGGGGTTAAATGACCACAATATCCAACTCCTGTAATGAAACTACCACCACCACCTTGTTGTCAACTTCAGCGATAAGCCGCAAAATCTAGGTGTGTTTAGATGTCATTTGGTTAAGGAGCAGAGTTGATGGAAACTCCATTCAGTTTCCTTTAGTTAGAGGTTGCCAAATAGCAAAAATATGAGTATTCAAAACCTAAAGATAATTTCAACATTTAAAATAATATATAGAGTATGTATAGTTGCTTCCTCATCGGGCGTCAAATGAATCGGCTTGCGATTGATCCTCATCCCTTTACCACGTTGTTGGGTTTGTGGCGGAGGCAGTTTAAGGCTGGTGGCACAAGGTGTCAGAGTACCGGTAGTGTAGTGGTTCGATTCCAACCTTATGTTATACGGTGATATAATTATGACTTCTATGCATTTATGCATTACATATTATTAAACGGTAGTCCGGATTAAGCGAAGTCCGAATTAATGAGGTTTTATTGTAACTGAGAACATCTTAGCTGACTCCGTCCTAAAGAAATTGTTGGCAATTGCTGGACGTCATTAATTTTGTACTCTGTTTGGTAACCAAATTTTGTGTATTATTTTTATTACGTAATAGAAATAGGTAGAGGAAGTCCATATGACAGTCAGAAATTTGATAAATAAGCATGCAAATTCCTTTTGAATACTTATTCAACCATAAACCGATATTGAAATAATATTATTCTGAACGAACTGAATGGGAGGCTGTTCTATGGAAAATAAACTTAGACCGCTAGCGCAGCAGGGAAGAGGAGAATAGAAGCATTTGAAATGTGGTGTTACTGGAGAATGATAAAGATTAAATTGGTACATAAAACAAATGAAGAGGTATTAATACGAGGAGGGGGGGGGGAGGAGGAGAGATGTTTATGGCGAGTACTAATGAAGAGAAAAGATAGGTTAGTAGGGTACATACTAAGGCACTCAGGAATAGCAAAGTTAGTTATAGAAGGAAGGGTCGAGGACAAGAACTATAGGGGTAGGCCTAGGTTAGGATATGTTAAACAGATTGCCTCGTATGTAGGGTGTGGTATCTTTTTAGAGATAAAATGATCAGTTCAGAACAGGAAAGCATGGAGAAATGCATCAAACCAGACTGAAGGGACACACTAGGTAGGTTATACAGAGTGGTCCACCAATCCTTTAATATCACTAAACGCACACAAACAGCCTCATCATCCATTCCAGTTCCTCCTCCCATTCCACCAACTCTCAAGTACACCAAACAAACGCAAACACAGACTCAATCCGATCCCCTCACAACTCACTCTGCCACGCACGCCACTGACGCAGCGCCAGCTGGCCATACCTTACCTAAATCTCCCGCCCACAAGCCACACTCTTCCTCAGGAAAGCGTCGCGCAAAACCAAGACTCCCAGCAAACCAAAGACACCAACATAGGTGCCGCGACGCCGCCACCAAATCATTCAGCATAATACACTCATAATTCAGTGCTTTAACTGCCAACGCTTGCACCACGACGCCGCAAATTGGTCATGATACCCGCTGCAACAGATGTGGCGATAATCATCGGTCTGTACGGTACCTAAGGACATCCCCACGTGTGTAAACTGTGGGGGCAACCATGCGGCGTCTTACTGAGGGTGCAAGTACATTAAATACGCCATAAAAAAAACAGGCAGAAAGCATTCACCAGGCATCGAACCCATCCCAACATTCCATCACTACTGTCACTACAAACAGGAAACCCCTCCTACAGCCCAGCCCGCCACTGCACTCTCACAGCTACTCCAATTACTCTCCCAACTCTCTGCCATTACACTAACATAGCCACGATCGAACGCAGGACTCCTGGATTGTTAGATGCCCGCCTGGGGATCGGACTTAAGCCTGATCGCCTGGGATGACGTTTGGCGACCTGCGTTTTGACTGGTTTATAGCCCATAATTTCACTCTGCACGCACAAAAATCAATAAAATACAGTACAGTTAAACCAGACTCACTTAACAATAATTAATTGCAAAACAATAACATTTCACTAGCAAAGTCAAAACACATTCCAAGCAGGCAGGCACTGCCAGGCTCTGATTGGCTGCCCCAAGACCCGAGAAGCCAATCGGAGCAGAGCGCTTCGTAATTCAAAATCCCCGCTACAGAACTAGACGTTGGACAACAATAACACAGTCTGACAACTCACTACATAGTTTTTACTCGTCCCGCGAACTCGCGGGGTGCCTGCCCGTAGGTTCGGCCACGGCTGACTTAACTCGGGATGGTGCCCTGTGGTTCGTGGGTTCGACTGAACTATCACTCATTCACCTCACAACGGCATTCCTTTTTCATAACATTATTCCACAAATTAAAGCGAGGCTTATTAAAAACAACTATTATTTCAATCAGACACCTACTATAGGTCTATTCTTCTTTCATACTACAAAAACCAACCTACTAGAGGTCTCTCTTACTTCCTAAGTATTAATTTAAAACTTAACAGATTCAGATTCATTTCTCATTATTATATTATTATCAAGCTGAAGCTGCCGCTGTAAACGACTATTAAACCACCCACACCATGGCGAGCGGGGATGATACTGATTATCTAGCATAAGAAGCAAACATCTTCCCAGACTGCAGTGAACTAATGAGCGAAATGCCCTAGTCATTAGGTAAGTCAACTCACGAATTTATAAACCCCTCTAAGTTATAATGCGAACATTAATTCAGATCCCCCATTGTCAAACCCCTTAATCAAGTCAATAAATAGTATCGATAACATTAAAATATTAATCACTTATCGAAAAAATTTATTATTTTAAAATCATTTCATTCCCAAATTAGATTAAAGTCCAAGCAGAGGAGCGCTTGCCGCACCGGTACCTGGCGCTAACACAGCCGCGATCAGCTCGCTTAATATTAGTTTTATGAAACCCAACTAACAATACATTTCTCCTGGTGGCCAATATTGCTCTGTGCCCTGCCTGTGTGTCAGGAATGTAAATTATGTCATGGACCTAGAAAAGGAAAAACGACTATTTACAATTCCCCGCCAAATACTAAGGACCATTCTACTAATATGTGATTTAATATGATCGAATTAATATATTATGATACGTGTTCTGTAATGCTATAAAGTAAATCATGATTGAAGACTTTGACACGGATATTAACGTTCGAGGCGGGACGGCCATAGTTAAATAGTAAACGTCTATCACGTACAATATTTGTTGTCCTTGTGGCCAAATCGGTTAAGGGCTAGTCGGACGTGGTGTGTGAGAATCGGTAGTATAGCGTTTCGAATCCAGCATTAGACATATTTTTGAACGACAAACCTATGCTTAATGTTAATGGGGTACATTATTAAGCCACATCTACAAGGTCACATCACCACACTTAATCATTCACGAACGATGTATTCCTGTGAAGAGTACGTTCAATTATTGTTAATTTATGGAGAAAATGCAATTCAATTGGCAGGCTATGCCATTGATATGTAATGGTAGAAAGTTAAATGAACTCCGTAAACCAAGATTTAAAACTCGGGCACACATATTAACTGTCCAGGCGGAAGAGACGTACTGTAGTTACACATTACACTTCTGACGAGCACTACATTCTTGGGTTTGTGGCGGAGGTGGTTTCAGACTGGTGACGCAAAGTGTCAGAGTACCGGTAGTGTAGTGGTTCGATTTCAACCTTAAGCACTTTTTTGAACGACAGATCATACCCCATTTTTACGGACACACAATGTTTTATGCACATCTAGCAGGCCACATTACAGCACTTATCAATTCACTCGCTCCAGTGACGACTACGTTGATGTCTTGCTCATTTATGGAGAAACAAGGCAGAACGCACTCCATTCACAACGCCTGTATCACGAGCGTTTTCTTGACAGAAGGCTACAGACTACCAATTCGTTCCGTAACCTTAACGAGGATTGTGGTCAACTGGGACACTTGGAAGGTCCAGAATAATCTTCATATTAGTTCACGGACTCTTGCACAACAGGCCAACACAACATACACATCTGCTCATCTGCTATGAGAGTACTGCATAACAATAAATTTCACAAATATCATTTGCAGTTCCTCGGACGTCATTTCGATGCTACAGTAACATTTTGTCAGTGGGCATTACGCAGTGTGACCAATAATGCAGCCTGTTTTGTCAAGAGTCCTGTTTTCTGATGAATCACGATTTCACAGCAATGGCACCGTGAACAGGCACAATATGCACTATTGGAGCTCGGAGCTTCGCGGCCGACAGTCGCCCGCGTCGGATCAATTAATTATCTATCAATTATTATTATTATTAACTGAAAAATGTATTAATAAAGAATCAACGTATATAACCCCGCCTCCAAATATTTAAATCCCAGGGCAAGGGGCGCATTGACGCACCGGTACCTGGAACCCAAACGCCGCTGGCTTGCTCGCAGCCAGCGGCTCATTCAAGGAGACTAGGCGAATCCCTATTTGCATTTCAGGTGCAATGGGGAGCAGGCCCTATACGTCTGGTGTGGAATCTTGGGTGATTATCTAATAGAACCATATTTCTACCGGGTTTCTACGGCAATTTGATCATCGAGGATGCCAAACTTACACCTCCCATGTTACACAACGTGCAAGGCTGTCTTTACAACGTCGTGCTGAAATCTGTATAAACTGAAGTGGTGAACATTTCGAACAATTGCCACACTGAATATGCAGGGTGGCCTGCTTCTTTTCAGCAGACATCATGTCGTCGTCCATCCTGGCTACGTACTATCGGATAAAAGTTGTCCTTTTCAGGATAAAATAAAAATTCACTCGTTGGATCAGGTCGATATGTGGCCATAGTATAGGCCGGACGTTTGTTTTAGACGATTACCCTTGACCTTGAAGCCTGCGGGTGAGCCTGTACACAGTCACTCTCTCACCCTGTCGCTTCACATTTGTCACCACCGATGTGATGTAATGGAATTCCAGACTTGAGCACGTGGCGACACCGACTTGCAGACAGTACAGTCAACGTCGAAGTATTGTGTGACGCGGAAGTACACGTTACGTATTTACGAACAGAACGTCATTATATTTGCCAATGACTGTACTTCAGTAGGAGTGTGAGACAGCTTTGTCAATCATCGGACCGCTGATAACAACACAGGTACTGCAGTAACTCGCCTCCAGGCTTCCATTAAGATTTTTCACTCGTCTAAAACAAACGTCCGTCCTGTACATCCATTGCAACGGCATTAAACAAAACAAAAGAAAGAAAAAATGTACCAGCCACGGAATCGAACCTGCTACCAGGCAGCTTGGCCTACGCAACATATGCTATGTGTGATTTAACCACTTTGGCAATTGAGAGCCGTGGTGTAAGATTGGAACGTTTGGAATCTATTCGTAGTTCTTAGGGGCACTTCCTGTCCAAATGTAAGGTAGTGTTATTCGCAGCTGTGATCGTTTTAAACTTTCATTATGTAGTTGAGGTCATTAAAATAACACTGCCGCTATCGATTTATATTATATTCGCGAGTATGAACTCGATGGTATAGTTTTTACTGATGCCGTAAATGAGTAGGTACGAATGTTCTTAGGATGACAGTGATATACGCGTTAGTTCGGTTGCCTATCTCCAAAAGTAAGGGGCTGGTGGACCACTCTGTGCAAATAAAGGCCTACCCGGAGATGTGCGTGTTTCAAACTGTTTGATTACGAACTTGCGCAAAAATAATTGTTTGCCTGTCTGTCTACACTCGTATAACATGAGAATGGCTGAGTGACCTAACGTTACATTGGCCACCCCGTGGTGTAGTGGCTAGCATGTTGGCTGTCGCCCCGGAGGTCCGGGTTCTATTTACGGCTCTGCCAAGAAATTTAATTCTGATCCAAGGGCTGGAACGGGGTACTCTCAGCCTCGAGAGGCAAAACTGTGAAGAAGTGGGTTATATCCTACCTCGGCCATCCTAGAAGTGGTTTTCCGTGGTTTCCCCACTTCTACTCCAGGCGAATACTGGGATGGTACATAACTTAAAGCCACTGCCGCCTCCTACCCAGGTTCAATTACAAATGCACACACTAGTAGGCTACAGCCCTCACAACGACACAAGCCATCAGATAGATCTCGCACACACCAAAGTGCATGGGGCTGGAACAGGGTGCACTTAGCCGCGTGAGGACAATTGTGTTGCATTCTGATCAGAGATGCTGCGAATCTGGCCAAGAAAGTCCAGATTAACGCTCCAGAATCCACGTGTCCTTCATTATCTGAAGATCAGGCTTGTTAGGTAATGCCCTCCATGGACTGTAAGTGTTCCTTACTAATGTGTTGATGATATCGTCATTTTTAAGTATCTCTTTATCACTCCATAGCAAACATCGCACCGAATTTAATTCAAGAACTATGTAACTGGTGAAACAATACCATCTATATATATAAAAAGTCCTCTCGGCACGCCGGAAGGCGGAGGTAGATTTCACCGGACAAACTTGGGGATAGGCGAAAATAGGCAGAATATGCAGGTTTTCGTAGAAGGATCAGACCTCATTTATTGCGAGAAGGTATTTTATAATTGGAGCTTAATTAACTTTGTTTTTCGTCATTTTATGCTTATTTTAAACATTTTATTGTCTTATGGGAACGGTAACCTTCTTGTCATTTGGGGTCCATTTTTATACTTGTGGTCACACTGTCCTTATGCAAGGTTTCGACACTGATGTGTAACTATGTAACGGTCTGTTACTTCTTCACGCAAAATTATATCTCCCGCAGAGATTTTGGTTGGTTCCTCAGTTTAGGGGCTGCGACAACGCGGTCATGTAACCCCGTGTACTTAGGGATGGCTGTATTAGTCTGTAATACAGGTAAGGACTGCAGACGGTCAATTTCAAGCAGTAGTTCCTAATGTTGCTACCAGGAACTACCGTCAACGACACCTACCTGTGAACTTGGCTACTAGATGCCACCGCAGCCAGCAACTCGCAACGAACGTTGGAATTTCCCCTCCAAAGGAAAGCATACTGAGGGATTATTAGCGCTCTTAGATAATCCGACGACTTCGGCCGGCTTTGAACTCGCAACCTTGGGCATAGACATTCAGCATGCTTGCTACCAGTTACGTCACCGAAGCCGCTTCACACTTAGTCAGATGGAATTCTGAATATGATCTCGTGCAAGTGCGTTATCTTGGCAACGTCTGATGGCTCATCCCTCATCAATTTAGTAGAGTTGCCATGGCAAGCACTGATAGCTCTTGGCATTTTCTTATAATTCCGAAATCATTTTTCTCATCCCTTGGCATAATGGTGGGTCATATCAAAAATTCTTTAAGACAAAATTTTACGTAATTATTAGGGGAATATTGTCCATTTTGTACGGTTTTGATATTGTGCCTATTAAGAGAGATATGATTAATGTTTCCCGAAAAAACCACTTTTTCCCACCCCTTTGATCAATGGTTGGTGCTATAAAAAAAAACTCTTCAAACATAAACTTTTGGGCCTTATCCGACACATAGTATGAACGTTGAACGGATTCGATATTTCACATATTAAGAGAGTTATAGCAATATTTCACTTTTTCGAAAAAAAAAGCCCCCCCCCCCCCCCATTTTCAACCCCTTCGACCGATTTAGCCCATTAACGAACTCGACCGAGATTTTATAGGTATACATATTCGGTAAAATATTCAAAGTGATTGGTGCAAAATTACGGCAGTTATCTTGTCCACAAGAAACTGATATGCATATATATATATACATAAATTATATATAAACTTTTGAACTGACGGTGGTTTTGGGGTCTGGGGGATGTGAAACGCGAAGATATGTCGAAATTTTCCGGAAGTCGAAACATGGTACCAATTGCAATAGTTAGCTTTCTAATGAAATCTACCTCTGGTTGGTTCCTCAGTTTAGGGGCTGCGACAACGCGGTCATCTAACACCGTGTACTTTGGGTGAGTGTAGAATCTGTCTGATAAACGGTGTGAATTGTAATGGCTGTAGTAGTCTTAATTCAGGTAAGGACGGCAGACGGTCAATTTCAAGCAGTAGTTCCTAATGTTGCTACCAGGTACTACCGTCAACGACACCTACCTGTGAACTTGGCTACTAGATGCCACCCTAACCAGCAACTCGCAACGAACGTTGGAACTTCCCTTCCAAAGGAAAGCATACTGAGGGATTTTAGCTCTCTTAGAAAATCCGACGACTTCGGCCGGCTTTGAAACCGCGACCTTGGGCATAGACATTCTGCATGCTACCAGTTACGTCACCGAAGCCGCTTCCCACTTAGATGAAAATACTGAATCTGATCTCGTGCAAGTGCGTTGTCATGGCAACGTCTGATGGCTCATCCCTCATCAATTTAGTAGTGTTGCCATGGCAACCTCTGATAGCTCTTGGCATTTTCTTATAATTCCGAAATCATTTTTCTCATCCCTTGGCATAATGGTGGGTCATATCAAAAATTCTTTCAGACAAAAGTTTTAGGTAATTATTAGGGGAATATTGTCCATTTCGTACGGTTTTGATATTGTGCCTATTAAGAGAGATATGATTAATGTTTCCCGAAAAACCCACTTTTTCCCACCCCTTTGGTCAATGGTTGGTGATATAAAAAAACTCTTCAAACATAAATTTTTGGGCTTTATCCGACACATAGCATGAACGTTGAACGGATTCGATATTTCATATATTAAGAGAGTTATAGCAATATTTCACTTCTTCGAAAAAAGCCCCCCATTTTCACCCCCTTCTACCGATTTAGCCCAGTAACGAACTCGACCGAGATTTTATAGGTATACATATTCGGTAAAAAGTGATTGGTGAAAAATTACGGCAGTTATCGTGTCCACAAGAAACTGATATATATATACTTTTGAACTGACGGTGGTTTTGGGGTCTGGGGGATGTGAAACGCGAAGATATGTCGAAATTTTCCGGAAGTCGAAACATGGTACCCATTGCAATAGTTAGCTTTCTAATGAAATCTACCTCTGGTTGGTTCCTCAGTTTAGGGGCTGCGACAACGCGGTCATCTAACACCGTGTACTTTGGGTGAGTGTCGAATCTGTCTGATAAACGGTGTGAATTGTAATGGATGTATTAGTCTGTAATTCAGGTAAGGACTGCAGACGGTCAATTTCAAGCAGTAGTTCCTAATGTTGCTACCAGGTACTACCGTCAATGACACCTAGCTGTGAACTTGGCTACTAGATGCCACCCCAACCAGCAACTCGTAACGAACGTTGGAACTTCCCCTCCAAAGGAAAGCATACTGAGGGATTTTAGCGCTCTTAGAAAATCCGACGACTTCGGCCGGCTTTGAAACCGCGACCTTAGGCATAGACATTCTGCATGCTACCAGTTACGTCACCGAAGCCGCTTCCCACTTAGTCAGATGTCAAAGTCAACCCCTGGCACCATCCAGCCCATGACGGGCTAAGGCCGACCAAGCGACCGCTGCCCAGCCATTTGGCCTGCAGATATTGGGGTGACGCGTGATCAGCGCGTCGGGTCCCCTCGGCCGTTAATATTGGTATTCGTGATCGGGGTGCTGTCTCACTGTCAGACAGCTACTCAATTGTCCTCACGAGGCTGAGTGCACCCCGTTCCAACCCTCACGTCAGTTTTAAAATCCCTGACGGAGCCGGGGATCGAACCCGGGGACTCCGGGTGAGAGGCAGGCGCGCTACCCCAACACCACGGGGCCGGCTTAGTCAGATGGAAATACTGAATCTGATCTCGTGCAAGTGCGTTGTCATGGCAACGGCTCATCCCTCATCAATTTAGTAGTGTTGCCATGGCAACCTCTGATAGCTCTTGGCATTTTCTTATAATTCCGAAATCATTTTTCTCATCCCTTGGCGTAATGGTGGGTCATATCAAAAATTCTTTCAGACAAAAGTTTTAGGTAATTATTAGGGGAATATTGTCCATTTTGTACGGTTTTGATATTGTGCCTATTAAGAGAGATATGGTTAATGTTTCCCGAAAAACCCACTTTTTTCCACCCCTTTGGTCAATGGTTGGTGCTATCAAAAAACTTATTTGAGATAAATTGTTGGCACTTATCCGACACATATTATGAACTTTGAATGGATTCGATATTTCACGTATTAAGAGAGTTATAGCGAAATTTGAATTTTTCGAAAAAAAGCCCCCCAATTTCACGCCCTTCGACCGATTTTGCCCATTAACGAACTCGACCGAGATTTTATAGGGATACATATTATGTAAAAAATTCAAAGTGATTGGTGCAAAATTACGGCAGTTATCGTGTCCACAAGAAACTGATATACATATATATATATATATACATAAATTATGTATAAACTTTTGAACTGACGGTGGTTTTGGGGTCTGGGGGATGTGAAACGCGAAGATATGTCGAAATTTTCCGGAAGTCGAAACATGGGACCCATTGCAATAGTTAGCTTTCTAATGAAATCTACCTAAAAATCAATGTAACGTGATATTATGTATGTGGGTGTGTATGTCTCCTATGCGTTCATATACCACTCATCCGATTGCGATGAAACTTGGGTGAGATGTTGAGTGCACTCCAAGGAAGGTTTCTGGCTGAGTTAATCCATTTTACAATAGGTTGCGCACGAGTAGATTCAACAAATGAGCGACGATGCGCGAAGCGTTTCAACCAAGTCCCGTACCGGTATGTGTTCATATACCATTCGTCCGATAGCGATGAAACTTGGGTGAGACGTTGTATACACTTACGTGAAGGTTTCAAAATTAGTGAATACATTTCACAGTAGATAGCGCACGAGTAGATCCAACAAATGAGCGACGACACGCAAAGCGTTTCAACAAAGTCCCGTATGCATTCATATACCATTCGTCCGATAGCTATGAAACTTGCGTAAAATGTTGTGTACACTTCAGGGAAAGTTTCTGGCTTAGTAAATCCACTTTACAATAGGCAGCGCACGAGTAGATTCAACAAATGAGCTACGACGCGCGAAGCATTTCAACAAAGTTGCGTATGCGTTCATATACCATTCTGCCGTTAGCGGTGAAACTTGGGTGAAATATGGTGGACACTCCAAGGAAGGTTTCTGGCTTAGTAAATACATTTCACAGTAGGTAGCACACGAGTAGATTCGACAAATGAACGACGACACGCGGAGCGTTTCATGTCTTCATATCCCATTAGTCCGATAGCGATGAAACTTGAGTAACATGTTGTGGACACTACGTGACGGTTTCTAACTTAGTAAATACATTTTACAGTAGGTAGCGCACGAGTAGATTCAACAAATGAGTGACGGGGTGCGATTCGTTTAAACAAAATCCGGTATGCGTTCATATACTATTCATCCGATTGCGATGAAACATTGAGCAGTACACGCCAGGGAAGGGTTTCGACTTAGTAATACATTTCTCAATAGGTAGCGCTCGAGTAGATTCAACAAATGAGTGACAGCGCACGAATCGTTTAAACAAAACCCCGTATACGTGCATATACCATTCATCCGATTGCGATGAAACATTGATGAGTTATTGTGTACACGCCAGGGAAGGGTGACGACGCTCGAAGCGTTTCAACAAAATCCCCTATGCGTTCATATAACCTTCTTCGATTGTGATGAAACCTTGATGAGTTATTGTGTACACGCCAGGGTAGGGTTTCGACTTAGTAAATCCATTTCTCAATAGGTGGTGTATGAGTAGATTCAACGAATGAGTGACAGCGCACGAATCGTTTAAACAAAACCCCGTATACGTGCATATGCCATTCATCCGATTGGATTGAAACTTTTCCAAGTTGTTGTGCACGCTCCCACGAATGATTCTAAATTAGAAAATCCATTTTACGATAGCTTAGAGGCAGTTAACGGAAATTGAAAAACATGTTGTGTATCCAAAAGCACTTCAAGAAACAGAATTTCAACGCCAACACTTTCTTTGATTGGCATTGCAACGCATGCCGGGTACAGCTTGTTGACTTATATTTTTCATGTAAAAAATAGGTTAAAAAGTCATTATTATTATTATTATTATTATTATTATCATCATCATCATTCATCACTATTAAATGGCTGCAAATCTCTTGTGTGTTGCAGAATCATGCGGGACAGCAAGTCAGATTGCCTAAATGGCATCAATGTGAAGATAGAAGAACTCAATGGATTCAAGAAACACTCCCTTGACGCGTAAGTAACCTGAAGGCAATTAGTGGGGTACTGAATTTTGGTAGGTTTAAGCATTTCATGAATGGGTGGTGCTGTTAGCTCAATACATTTCTCCGATTCTACTCGTATATGTGCAAGTCTTGTCTATTCAGCCTGGGGATGGTTGGATCCTGGCGGCTGCGGTGGTGTAGTTGGTAGCATGCTGAACTACTGTACCCAAGATAGCGGGTTCAAACCCGGCCGAAGTCGTCGGATTTTTTAAGAGCGTTAAACATCCTTCAGTATGCCTTCCTTCGGAGGGGAAGTAAAGCCGGCGGTCCCATGTCATAGATTTATGGCATGTAAATGATCCTTCCACAGACTAAACATGTGTGCAGCTAAATTGTTAGGTTAGATTTCGTCGGAACGCTCTACCAAAGTTCCAACGTTCACCACTAGGTATCATAGATATCTGGTGGCGAAAGTAGGAACTACTTGAAATTGAACGCAACTTGCAGATCACCCTATAAGGATGTCCGCTGGAAGCAGCTACAGACTCAGGCGAGCCGAACATGTCATCGGACACTCCCGGCACTAAAAGCCATAGATAAATAAATAAATAAATAAATAAATAAATAAATAAATAAATAAATGGTTGGATCCTCAGATAGCAGACCATAAACTGTGATAAAGATGCATTCTAAGGATGTTAGTAAAATATTCTTATGTTAGAAAAGAATGTCATGGAAAAGAGTTCAAACGTAATCTCCTAAAATTGATATATCTATAATATAATAAAAATGAATCGCTAAATGTGTTGCTAAGCGCAAAACTCGAGACGGGCTGGACCAATGGGGTATTTCTTTTTCAAATATTCGTTTATGTCCGAAGAAGGTTTTTAAGACGAGAAAAATTAGAAAAATTGCCCGGAAAAGGGAAAAATCCCATTTTTTCAGTGCCTACCAATGCGTTTCTATTGTTACTGGTGTGGCGGCAGTAATACAGTTTGCCAACAGGTACCGCCACGGGCAGAGTATAAGTTAATAGTGAATTGTGTGGCTCTAAATTTGCAACTGTTAGAAAAGGACGCTCATTGGGATCAAACTCTCAATTATGCTGTAATTTCTTCACAACCTCATCAAATACGAACATTTTATGGATAAAATACAAAGATATGTGTGGCGATATCTTGCATCAAATGCGCATTATATGTCCACATTTATAAACCAGTGAAGAAATGTATAACGAGGCGTTGATATCAATTGAGAACATGTGCTTGATGTCAAAAAAGTATTAGACATGGCCGCACCCAATCGCCCGAAGCACAACGCTTTTAATCAAGAGTTGCAACGAGAAAAAATGTAAGATCTCGATTCTTTAAGAGAACCTTTAACCTGTTTATATTAATTAGTTCATCAATACGGAACCAGAATGAACCTTTTAAGTTCAAAGATTAAGAGAACCAGTTTGAAAAATGCTTGCCACGGTGGGTGAGTGGTTATCGTGTCGGACTACCAACCCCAGGCTTGTAGGTTCGCTCCTGGCCGTGGTAGGTGATTTTAAAAAGGCGTCAAAAATCTCGGCACGCATGTCATTCGTGGTTGGCATGTTAAAGAACCCATTTGAATTCAGTAGGCCGTGTTCATAATGGCAAAATTAATCTCGGGATTTTCCACCAACCCAAAGTTCCTCCTTTCTCTACTAGAAAGTGCTACCATATAGTGTTAATGAGCTTAGATATCTAACCTCCTTGACTTTCATAGCGCTCCAAGGAATGACAAAAATCGACATGCAAGCTGCCCTCTGGTCGTCAAATAAAAAAGCTTGAACCCGGCATCCGAGGCCATACGATATTATTATTATTAGTTCGCAAAGATCTTCCACTGTTGAACCAACAACAAGAGTATGTATTGATACTCTTATGAAAGTTGTAAATGTAGGAGCTGGAGGGATTTACTTATTGGACGTTCCCGGGTGTACAGGAAGAACTTTTTAAATTTCATTGATAATAGCAAACATTCACTCAAACAATGAAATTGCACTCGCACTTGCTTTATCAAACATTGCAGCTACATTGTTGGAAGGCGGTCGAACAGCACATTCAGCGCTAAAATTGCCGTTGAATATGGAAAGCAACGAAACTCCGACTTGCAACATTTCGAAGAGCTCTGCAATGGCAAAGGTTTTGCAGCGATGTAAATTGATGGTGTGGGATGAATGCACGATGGCACATAAAAAGTCTTTGGAGGCATTAGACTGAACCATGCAAGATCTGCGGAACAATCAACACCGATTTGGTGGTGCGATGATTTTGTTAGCAGGAGATTTTCGTCAAACATTGCCAGTGATTCCACGGTCAACGCCAGCTGACGAACTCAATGCATGTTTCAAGTCCTCCATTTTGTGGAAACAGATCAAGATACTACATTTAGGCAAGAATATGCAAGTTGCAAAATGACCCAACTGGAGAAATATTTTCAAAACAACTCATTGACATTGGAAATGCCAAATTCCCTGGCTGCATTACATTTCCTGACAATTTGTCACTTAACTGATTCTAAAACCGAACTCATTCAAAAGGTGTTCCCAAAGGTTGCTCAAAATTACGGAGATAATATTTGGTTTAGTGAACGAGCTATTTTGGTTGCCAAAATATGGATGTACTGTAGCCTAAATGAATTAAATTTCAAATTTCAAAATTCAAAATGAAATTGCCGATGATTTGAGGACATACAAATCAGTTGATTCCGCTACCAACTGAAACGATCCGTTCCCCAAGCTTTGATATTAATAGTAATTAGTCTTTTTCGTAATATCTAGTATTTTTATTAAGTAGTAGCCTGCTTCATGCTTCAGAATTTAATTTATTGTAAGCGGTTCAAAGTATATTGAATAGATTTTAGTTTACGACTGGCTGTAAAATAATTTGTGAAGAGACGAGGGAAGTGTAGGGTCGCTCGAGTCTCAACAATGGATGTTATTGCCTGAAGATGTGTCCAGCTCGTGACAAAGGCGATGCAGGGTCGAGTCACCATTAGTGCCGGTGATTGTAAATCTGCTCTAACCCCCAAGTGATTTTATGAGTCTTCTTGCTTCCGTGTAGAAGTAACTTAAGGCATGGTATTATACTATAATGGACATGTCAGAAACCCTTGATGAGTATTGTTAGTTAAGGAGTAGTGAGTAATGTACTGTGTCTAATTGAAAGGGGTGGACTGTATGTTTTCGTCAACAACTTTGGATGATATAAATACAAGTAGCTTCGACAAGAGAATATTCAGTCATTCATTCAAACATACTTCCACTCAGTCTAACGAGGATCTGCACCAAGCAGTCGTTCACTGTGCACTGGTCAGCTAACACTCTACATTCGGTCAACATGCACATAGTTATTCTCATCAGTGGTACATCAGTACAAATAGTTCGCGCAGACTACTGTGGGTCTTACAAGGCTTAACAGTGCAACCAGTTAGCTCTCGAACCTACATCAGCATGTCTACAAGATATTCATATCAGCCAGCAAATGGGTTATGGAGTAAAGCTACGGTAAATCCATAAGCTGTAATGGAAATGGCTATGCTAACCCATCTCCAATGAGATACTACAACCTTTCGACTAAGAGATGAAACATTGAGGACATCAGTCATACCATCTACTGAATATGACAAGACTTCATGATCTATCTCACGTCCCTAAGGCTATGTAGAGTCAAGCTTGTTTTCATTATTAGTTAAATATTCATTGTTCTTTGTCTGTTTGAGCCGCAGTAATTATTTTAAAGTCAAATTTGGGATTATTCCTATTATGTTGTTTTATATTTTATTATATTCATTAAATTCATTTTAAATCTGTCAGGATCCTCATTTATGGTAGTTAGTAATAGTATTAAGGCAATCCAACCATCCTTCAATAAATACTGAATCGGTTTGATCACGTATGTTTCACTTCGACCAGGGAAAGAGATCTGGTATTCTGCCACTGTTTAGCTGAGCAAATCCCTTTCTTTTGACTATCTAATTAGTCTGGCGCCCAATTCATTTCATTTTTAGTGTACTAATGAAGGTAAGTACAGAACACCAGTGCATATAATAATTGTCTCATTTTCATCTCCTTCACCATTTTATGTTTATTAATTAATAGATTTATTACAGCCAATGGCCAATATATACAGTATATAAATACATTTTAATTTCCTTCACTATAACTCGTGATAGATCTTGATCTTTTCGAGCAGTCCCGTAGATGATATCTTCCGCATTGCTTATCACAGAGTTCACAAAAGCAGTGTTCGTCCGGTGAATGAAAAGACTTTACTTTGCATATCAAATGATGGAACCCATGTACAGCGAAACGAGTCACCGTGTGCCTGAGAGTGTAGTTGGTTTGAGTCCATTCCCTGTTTACCATTGCGTCAGTTCTGTAGAATTCTTCCCAGATATTTTCCTGTTTCTCCTTCCTATCAATTAGGTGTTTATCTGAGGCTGGTGTTGTTGGTAGTTGAAATTGTATTTTAAGTTCCTCAATGAAGAAGGTTTCCTTTGTAAGTTCATATACTAATCGTGTGGGAGTGAATTTTGAAACAGCAAGTGTTGTAATGGTTATTAGTGCCCCATGTTGGTAGCGACAAATGAAACGGTTATTAATTAGTGCCCCATGTTGGTAGCGACAAATGTAATGGTTTTCGCTAGCCCACACTGTTGGGAGAGAAATGTAACTGTTTACCTTTGCCTAAGCTATGTTGTTTTAATGGGCGCCAAGACCTCAATGCAATGTTGAAATCTAAATTTGTATTTAACAACGTCTAGCTCTGGCAGAACACATTCAAGACTCTATTCACTCAGATCGTGGTATGATTTGATCATTAACCCAACAAACAATTGTATCAGGAGAAGGAATTGGTCTATATCTAATGCTACCTACTGAAAGCAAAGATTGCATTGTAAAAGAAATGAATTTATTATATAAAACAAGTATAGCAAAATTAATAATAATAAGTTTAACATTTAAATTGGAGCGTTGTGATTTGAATATTACCGATAGAAAATTACGTGAAAACGGAGTCGGATAAATTGATTTTACTCTTATTTCCAAGCTATGAAGTTACTGAATTATGAAATATAAAACAAAGAAAAATGAGAGATTGCGTATTTCTGCGTCATTAGCGCTTACCCCTGGAAATTGCCAAAGCATTTCCCTCGTTCTTGATGATGCTGTGTGCTTCCCACAGTCTCCTGGACGTCGTCATCTCCGTCGAAATTTGATGATATTCTGGTAGATTAGATAATTCTATGGTCCGTACATCGGACCCAAACTCTCGTAAAACCGCACTGGTTACGTTTTACAAAAGTTCGTCGCTAACTCCACTGAACATCGGAGCGTCACGCACTTGCGACCGTACACTGCAAGTTCTACACAGATTCTCCTTAACTCCACCGAACATCGGAGCCACTCGCACGCGCATCCATACTCGTCAAGTATTTCACAGATTGTCACTAACTCCCCTGAACATCGGAGCGACACGCACTTGCACCCATACTCCTCAAGTATTCCACAGATAGTCGTCGTTTCACGGCGCGTCGAACGATATATCCACATGCCGGCTCCCCACTCTTCAGTCCCAACTAGCTTACGTCGTCTCCCCTGATTGGCTGAACCACCACGCGATCTTCTCCTCCTCCGGGTCATTACACTCGGCGACAGGGTTCCGTTTCAACAATTCGCCTCTTCTTGACGATGCGACCCAAGATTGCGTCATGCTCCTCGACAGGAATCAGCTTGTATAAGAATTCCCAGTGAGTCACGTCTCTCAATATACCCTAACTGACGAAAACTCCGTAAAATTCCGTAATCGCATAATTTTCTATGATATCGTCGTTCGTAATAATTTGCTTGTTAGCGTTTTCTAAGACATAGAAAACCTATCTAAATGCTAATAATTTTTATAAAATGCTCCGAAAATACCTTAATAATAATTATAATAAATTAATAATAATAATAAATTAACATGAAAAATTCTCTTGGCTGAACAATTTGCCGCGTAAATAAATATAGAATGGCTTCCTACTGACTTATGCCAGTTGCATGAAACCCCTCGAAAAACACGTTACATATTCGCCTCGGATCATCGGATGATTTACCGTGACGACGGTCCATTATCCGATTATCCCAGACACGTTAATAAACCCCATCCAAAATACATATTACATAAATGAAATCACCCTAAATTACAGATATATACACTCATATTTTTTCTTCACGCACTTTGCGTCAAAGTTTGTTGTCACTATGGATTGCACTTTGCAACCAGTCCAATGTTTTACATATGGAATAGTGTTCCACGGATATTTCCGCCTCTCAAATTTCTCTATGTTGGAGAAATAGACATAATTAATGTGTGAGCACTATGTATTTATGATGTCATATCACACGCATTGAAGGTGTTCTGATATATTTATATCACCATAGAACTCCCTAATTTCACTGGAGGTCCCCTCCTTATGGTGAAATTTAATCTCACTTATCACTGAGCACACGATTGTGGCAGCGCCTCGTGACCATAATACTTAATCTCTCTTTGAAGTAGATTAAATTAATATTGACTTCTGAAAAAAAAAACAGTAAATGCGCATTACATATAACACCAAATATTTCTGTGCCGTAATCGCCCTGTCTTCTTAAGTTCCCGTAGACCATATTCTACTTAATACTAGTTCTCAACACAGACCATTTCTCCTGACACAAATAATACCTTTGTACAAATTACCTTAAATTACACACTTACAAATTTTACATGGCGAGGCCGTAAACAGAAATCACGTGTGCTGATATGTATGAGTTTCATGAAGGACTGTCTCGCATTCTGATGGCCCATCTTTTATCTCGTGGACGCCTTAAGCTAACAAGCCCTATACAAGCGCTCCCCCATCTCTTGGAGATAAATGGGAACCCATCAGCGCTGCCAAAATGGCCTTGGTGCATCGAGACAATTTAGTGCTCAACAGCATCCGACAATCCCGTCATATTTCCCTGTACCTTAAAAACTCTCATTTACTTACATACTACCCCCCTGTGTGACTTCCGATACGCCTGCCTTAAGACCAGATCTTCCACGCACCAGATACCACACTTACTCATTTGATAGGCTGGCTCGCCAGCTAAACACACTCACTTTATGACACATATTTTCGTAGACTATGTATATTATACGTCCCGTATAATCTGTTTCCCTCACTATTCTCCAGCACATATGCTGTTTTGCCAATACGTTTGGAAACTATAAATGTTTCTCCGTCACCTGCTTCCAACCTTGCCAGTGGCTCCCTTAAATGAACGTCATCACGTTGCTCTACCTAGCATATTTCTCAGTGTCTGTAACGATGCCCTGTTGCTACTGTCCACACATGCACATATTAAAATACCGTCCTCTGCTTTAACCACAGGATAATCCCTACATAAATTAGTGTCCCTCGATAGCATGTCTGCAAGAATGTTATCTTTACCTTTAATATATTTTACTGTGAATTCGTATTCCTGCAGAGAAAGAATCCACCTACTAACTCTGTTAGAACTGAGTTTACAAGTTCTCATATACAATAGTGCATGGTGATCTGTATGGATCTCAAATTTCCCCCCTACTAAATACATTCTAAATTTCCCTAAACTGAAAACAATACCTAAAAGCTCTAACTCAGTAATCGTGTATCTTTTCTCTGCTGCAGTCAGTCCTCGCGAGGCTAAAGATACAATGCACAGATTACCCTCATCATCTTTCTGACATAATACTCCAGCAATGCCTATATGTGAGGCATCTGTCATAACCACATATTCCTTATCTTTTAACGGATATTTCAGCACTACAGCTTTCTCAAAACCTTCCTTCAGCGCTCTAAAAGCCTGATCATGCTTGGACTCCCATCTCCACCGAGTCCCACTTTTAAGCAATTCCCTGAATGGTTCTACCAACCCTGAGTATTTAAGAACGAACCTCCTGAAAAAGTTGCAAATTCCCAGGTAAGTTTTTAACTGTTTAACATTCTGTGGCACCTCTGCGTTAAGTATCTTATTAACCCTACTTTCTTCTGGTGTTACACCTCTACTCGACACTCTATGACCTAAAAATGTCACTTCTGACTGACAGAATGACGACTTAGACAGCTTCAAAGTGAACCCTGCCTGATCTAACTTCTGAAAAACTATATTTAAATGATGTAGATGCTCCTCAAAACTGCGTGAACTAATTACCATATCATCTATGTAAATGGTTACAAACTCTCCTGTGTCATCCCCTAATGCGATGTTTAAAGCCCTAATTAAAGCAGCTGAACTACTCTTTAACCCATAAGGTGTTCTACAAAATTGATAAAGATTATATTTATGACTAAAAGCTGTAAATGGTCTATCTTCGTACATAAGTGGCACTTGCCAAAAACTGGAACTCAAATCTACACAAGTGAAATACTTCTTCCCCTCAAATGTTTGCATTAATTCCTCTATTGACATAGATTTCAGCTGATCTGAACTAATTCTACTGTTAACCAAACGAGCGTCTAAACAAATACGAACAGTGCCGTCGGTCTTGGGTACCGTGATCAAAGAATTAACATATGGACTGTTCGAGTGCTCAATAATCCCATCTTCAAGCATCTGGTTAATTTGTGCCTCAACTGCACTCTGATAAGCGAAAGGTACAGGATATCTATGTCCTGTGAATACTGACCTATCAGTAACGTTCAATGAATGTGTATAGCAATTGGCCATACCAATGCGATCCTCAAAAACTCTCCTATTACACCATAACACATCATAGAGCCGAACACACTGTTCATCCTCTATATTTCCCTGAAATGCAGCCTCACGTAACGAGTCCTCTAGACTTCCGTTCGTAATCACACTGCCCACAAAACATGGAGAACCCCGCTCTACGGCTGGCGATATCTCATTTAAAGTACAAATCACACCTACAATACTACTCCTCTGAATATGGTCATTGAACGCTACTTCTACTTCAGAATCTCCCCATTTAAATTTCAAACTCCCTACATCATAACATAAGTTACCAGACACTCTACTTAGCCACTCTGAACCCAAGATAACACTGAATACTAAATTTGGAATTACAAGGCAAATCTGCTTCTCTACATGATTATTAATTTTAATGTCTACTAAAACTTGCTTAGAAATTACTTTAGACCTCTTCCCAACAGCTGTGATAACAAAAGTGCTTTTAATTGGCATCTCCTCAAAATTTACTCCAGTTCCTTTCATTTTATCATAAAATGCACTACTTATGCAACTCTTCATACAACCACTATCAATTAAAACATCTGTGTACGCCTCGGACACGTTAAATTTAACTATGGGGCTCTTACTAACCACTTCCTGAATAATACCTTCATCATTTAGTTCATGTAATAATTCATTTCTTACATTTAGGTCATAGGGTTCCTGTATAATTGTATGGACAGGGCATGCTACAGACTGAGATTCTGACCTTACTTCGCAGCCTGGTTCGCGTTTAAAGAACCGCTACAGCTGGCCGTAGTACTACTAACTACTAAACTGGTCTGGTTGTTCTGGGCTATGTTGTCATTGTTTGGCTGTATATTACTACCACTAGGCTGTCCTCTTCCTTGACCCCTATTCTGGTTGTAATTATTGTCATTATAATTTCTCCCTTGATTTCCCCTGAAATCATTGTTTCTCCCTTGATTTCCCCTGTAATCATTGTTCCTCCCTTGATTTCCCCTGAAATCATTGTTCCTCCCTTGATACTGATTACCATAGCCATTTCCTCTGTTCTGATTTAGCTGATTATTATTATTTCTATTTTGAGCGTTGGCCCCTTCGCCACCGTTCCCTTGAACTTCTTGATGCCTGGCTTCATTAGGTCTATTATTATTATTACCCTGGTTCCGATTGAAATTGTCATCATAACCCCCTCTCCCTAGTGCATCAAATGTGCTTAACAAATTTTCTACTTGTGATATAGTCTTTACATTCTGGATACAAGCAGCCTCCTTGATCCTATAGGGAAAGTGCCTAAGTAGCAACCTTACCACATCACTTTCCTCCTTCAAGCCATCCAGATATTTACACACTAATACCTGCCCTAAAAAGTATTCGGTCATGGTGGAGCTTCCTTTAGGGTTATATTTACCACACACTACTCCCTCACGATGCTGCGACTGAATAACCTCATTCCAGAACTTTTCACAGAATTTCATTTTAAAATCATTGATATCAGTAAACTTGTCTCTGTAGACAGCAAACCAATTCCTCGTTTCCCCCACAAACACTTGTTCTAAAATTTCAACTACCTGGCACCACTCAATACTACCATTTTCCAACCTCTCCCCGAATTTATTTTCTGTAGTGTTCATGAACTCCATTGGGCACCCCTGTCGATTGCTGAACTTACCCAGTTCTACCTCCCTGTGTGTGCTATTCACAAAAACTGGCCTATTCTGACTATTTTCTTGCCTGATCCTAGCTTTTAATTTTAATTCTAATTCTGCGATTTTCTCCTCAGCCTTCCTCTCAAAAGTGTTTACTGTTAATTTAATGTTTCCTTCTGATTCTTCTACTTTATCATATAGCTTTGCTTGTTTCTCCTCAATCTTGCTAATGCTCTCCCTATTACTCTCTCTTAAATCATTTACTTCTGCAACTATTTGTGAGTGGACTTTCTCAATTCTACCCCCCAGCTGTTCCTTAACCTCTTTAGTAGCTACCTGAATTTTGTCAATTTCTTCCCCCAATTGCTTTTTGACCTGCTGTGTTTCCAGTTGCACTAGTTCTTTTAAATTTTCAGCCTGTGTACTGATTCTAATTTCCAACTCCTCCTGTACTTTTCCTAATTTTCTGTCTACATCTGCAATAATCTCTTTAGCCTTTTCTTCCATCACCCCCCTGATCTCACCTCTAATCAGTTCGAATTTGTCACTCATTTCCCTACTGTTTTGTTCTAATTTAGCATTTAAAGTTTCAGTACTCTCTCTATTTTCTCTACTGTTTTGTTCTAATTTAGCGTTGTTTTGTTCCAGTTTTGCGTTTAAAGCATCTGTACTTTCTTTATTTTCCCTACTGTTTTGTTCTAATTTTGCATTATTCTGTTCTAATTTTGCATTTAAAGCTTCTGTACTTTCTTTATTTTCCCTACTGTTTTGTTCTAATTTTGCATTATTCTGTTCTAATTTTGCATTTAAAGCATCACTACTAACTTTGTTCTGATACATGAACTCGAGAAGTAAAGTTTTTAATTCTGGTTGGCCGCCTACACTCCCTGTTTCAGTATCGGGATTTACCTCCGCTACCCCGGTACTACCATCACTCGACATACTGCTCGTATCATCATTCTCCAGTTGATGACCACTACGTAACCTCATCTGTCTTTCTTTCTCATCCCCCATAATGATATACACTGATAAAGACAAATAACCCCCAAAATACAGGTACAGAAATATATACCCTTCTCCTTCCACAAATGTTATTAGGTTTTCAGCCCCAAGTTGTCGGCGACAAATGTAATGTTAATTAGTGCCCCATGTTGGTAGCGACAAATGAAACGGTTATTAATTAGTGCCCCATGTTGGTAGCGACAAATGTAATGGTTTTCGCTAGCCCACACTGTTGGGAGAGAAATGTAACTGTTTACCTTTGCCTAAGCTATGTTGTTTTAATGGGCGCCAAGACCTCAATGCAATGTTGAAATCTAAATTTGTATTTAACAACGTCTAGCTCTGGCAGAACACATTCAAGACTCTATTCACTCAGATCGTGGTATGATTTGATCATTAACCCAACAAACAATTGTATCAGGAGAAGGAATTGGTCTATATCTAATGCTACCTACTGAAAGCAAAGATTGCATTGTAAAAGAAATGAATTTATTATATAAAACAAGTATAGCAAAATTAATAATAATAAGTTTAACATTTAAATTGGAGCGTTGTGATTTGAATATTACCGATAGAAAATTACGTGAAAACGGAGTCGGATAAATTGATTTTACTCTTATTTCCAAGCTATGAAGTTACTGAATTATGAAATATAAAACAAAGAAAAATGAGAGATTGCGTATTTCTGCGTCATTAGCGCTTACCCCTGGAAATTGCCAAAGCATTTCCCTCGTTCTTGATGATGCTGTGTGCTTCCCACAGTCTCCTGGACGTCGTCATCTCCGTCGAAATTTGATGATATTCTGGTAGATTAGATAATTCTATGGTCCGTACATCGGACCCAAACTCTCGTAAAACCGCACTGGTTACGTTTTACAAAAGTTCGTCGCTAACTCCACTGAACATCGGAGCGTCACGCACTTGCGACCGTACACTGCAAGTTCTACACAGATTCTCCTTAACTCCACCGAACATCGGAGCCACTCGCACGCGCATCCATACTCGTCAAGTATTTCACAGATTGTCACTAACTCCCCTGAACATCGGAGCGACACGCACTTGCACCCATACTCCTCAAGTATTTCACAGATAGTCGTCGTTTCACGGCGCGTCGAACGTTATATCCACATGCCGGCTCCCCACTCTTCAGTCCCAACTAGCTTACGTCGTCTCCCCTGATTGGCTGAACCACCACGCGATCTTCTCCTCCTCCGGGTCATTACACTCGGCGACAGGGTTCCGTTTCAACAATTCGCCTCTTCTTGACGATGCGACCCAAGATTGCGTCATGCTCCTCGACAGGAATCAGCTTGTATAAGAATTCCCAGTGAGTCACGTCTCTCAATATACCCTAACTGACGAAAACTCCGTAAAATTCCGTAATCGCATAATTTTCTATGATATCGTCGTTCGTAATAATTTGCTTGTTAGCGTTTTCTAAGACATAGAAAACCTATCTAAATGCTAATAATTTTTATAAAATGCTCCGAAAATACCTTAATAATAATTATAATAAATTAATAATAATAATAAATTAACATGAAAAATTCTCTTGGCTGAACAATTTGCCGCGTAAATAAATATAGAATGGCTTCCTACTGACTTATGCCAGTTGCATGAAACCCCTCGAAAAACACGTTACAGTGTCCTTTTCAAAAAACTTGTTTTTACACGATCTAATACTTCAAGGTCTCTCCCTTTAAGATGTGTCCATATTAAATGTAGTCCATATGTTGCGATCGGTGCAATTTTTGCGTGAAATAAGAACATAGCTGTTTTAATATCCAGTAGTTCTGGTTTGGTGATATCTTGAATACTACGAATAGCTGCTATTGCTCTTTCCTTTATATGTAATCTAAATGACGTTCTGGTGGATTGTAGACTTATTCCTAAATATTTGAAGTGGTTGACAATTTCCAATTTTTCTTTTCCAATAAGTATGTTATCTGATTTGGCTAGTCTTCCTCCCTTTCTAAAAACCATCTGTACAGTCTTGTTATTGTTAATAGTAAAATCATTTTCTGTTGCCCATTCCTCCAATGTATTTACTGTTGAATGTAATTCTTCTTTATTACTAGCTCCTAGAACCATGTCATCAGCATACATGTATAGTACTACTGGGGAGTTCCGAGGTATTATTTTAACAATATCCGAAGTGATTACATTAAAGAGTAGTGGGCTTAATGGATCTCCTTGCAAGACTCCATTGGTTTGAGTGATATATTCTGATCTGGTTGTCCCATCATCTATCATAATTCTGTTTGATGTCAGAATATTATTTACAATAGTTTTATGTTTTATGTTTATGACACAACCAAGATGATCGTTGTCAACTATCCACCCGAATTTATGAATTAGCTGGATTTGACAGGATTTCCGCCTCACAATCTTCAATTAAAGGTCGGATCGGTGGCCATAATGTTGTGAAATATCAACCGACCACGTCTTTGTAACGGCACACGGCTAGAGGTGAAAAATTAATGAACAACGTGATCGAATCGACCATTCTAAAAGGAAAATACAAAGGAGATGACATTTTGATACTACGCATCCCAATTATTCCCACTTACATACCATTTGAATTTAAACGACTGCAGATTCCATTGTGGCTCGCTTTCGCTATGACCATAAATAAATCCCAGGGGCAATCATTGAGTGTTTGTGGCATATATCTTGAAACCCCATGTTTCCTGCATGGCCAATTGTATGTTGCCTGTTCCCGTGTTGGGAAACCATCAACTTTGTTTACGCACCGGGTAATCAAACAATACGTATCGTCCACCATAAAGCATTACAATGAAATTATCATTTAACAGAAGAATTTTCTTTTGAACTGGTCAGTAATATTACATGTATAAGAGGTATTTCATTATGTGGCAGTAAATTATTAGCCACACCCAAGAATTGTGATAATGTGAGGAACACTCTTACGCCAGTGAAAACAGCAGTACTTTTGACGGAATTTTATCTTCATAATGTTGATAGAAATCAGTGTTTTCTATGGTAATTATTTACTCCAAAGAAAGAGGATTACCTTTTGGCACATTATCTTCACGGCATCAACTTATCAAATTACTCGATTTGCAACGGGGGATAATTATGGCTCAGTGAGGGATTTGAAGACCTGCCGAACAGTTTCCATCTACGGAGCAGTCAGTCAGGGTTATTTCCGGGTAGTGAACTGCTGATACCTTTTCGAGCTTTTCCTTAGTCACTATGAAGATATTAATTTTGCAGTTACTGAAAACACATAGTTTCTTCGTAACTTTTGGTAGCAGTAGAAAATTACCTCATTTCATATTGATGATGTAGTGATTTGCATTATTCTGATTTTTGCGTGCAGCACAGACTGAATCGGAGTTCAATACATTGTCATTTATTTGACAGAACGACGTATGTCGGGTCATCTAGTACCAAATAATTATAATAATAACCTACGAAAAATTGCCTTATATTACAAATGTTCGAATACCGTAATAATGTATACTAGCATTACCCGTCGCGGCTTCGCCCGCGAATATTCTAGTTGTAAAGAATACACTTAGCAAAATCTCAATCATGAATGCTATGACTGATTTATCCTTGGTATGAATAATCAGACTTAATCAATTCAGCTACTGGTGCAGTGGTTAGGGGTTTGTCATTCCTTCATAGGTATATCAGAGCGAAGTTAGTTTTCTGGGAATATCACAGACACTGTTAATTTAAGGGCCTTTAAATGTGGTTTTCGGAGACCCTTTATAGCCGGGTGAAAAAGACCTTTCGTACCACACTCACACGTGAAAATTGCGTGAAAAAAATCTAGAGTGCCCCTTGACCCCCTTAAGTGCATTATACTGTACTGTTTGTATTGATGAATTTTACAGCTTAGTTTGGTTCAGTGATAACCTTGTAACCGTCTGGAAACTTTGACAGTAATGCAATAATTGGAATTGCATTGCGTCTTACAGAAATAGGTGGACCTGTGAGATTCTGTTACAATGGTTACTGTGTTGCATTCTTTCATTATTTCATTGTAAATATACATGTTTTAAGGTATTTAGTTAATTGTGAGGCATTTAAAGAGTAAGTGAGTGCGTTTCGCTAACGCATTGGGTTATGCTGAACTTGTAGGTACCCCATATGTGTAGGTTGGTATTAATGGGACCTTATTTTCGGTACAAAACTGGAATGGGACCTTAGCAGAATAATATAGGGAGGGATTAATTGAATTATATTAACTTAAGGTGGAATGAATTGATTACGTACCATTTGGTATTCACTTGAATAATAATATATTATTATTACTATTTTGTCATCACAGTAAGGTGAGCTTCCAAATAGGGACTTCTGCCTTCTCTACACGTATTTCGCTGAACAGAGATGTAATTAAGAGCTAATGTATTGTTCAAGACACATACCAGCAGGGCTAGATTCTCCTCCAACAATGCTGTTGTTGTACAGAATGTACTACAGTACAGTTTACGCCACGGTTTTTGGCCGGTCAATCCCGGTTTCAAAGTCGTACAGAGGACAGTCAGTGAGCCTCAGGCATGTGCAATTGATAGGCCTACGTGAGTTTTCAGTTGCGTGGAAAGCAACTCGCATATCGATTGCACATCAATTGCCTGAGGTTCGCCAGCCCAAAATCACATCCATGTTAAAACTGTCCACGCTTATCCCAGATAAACCCCCAGTCAAAACATATCCATGTAAAATAAACCAGAGATCGCGGATTCGATTCTTGCATGCGTCATCTGCTGTATATGACTTTGTACAACACACGATCTAATAGCTGAATGCCTCCTTGGTTATTTTTGATGTTTGCTTTCCATTGCTAAATTCGTGTTAACTCTCTTACAGGGAATTCGTCGCTCCTGAGAAACCAGCAGAGCCGCCGAAGTTCAAGCCACTCGCCTACCACCAACTGGTAATGTATCTGATGTGCATATTGTAGGCTACCCAAATACCTAGTTAATCTTACGATTACGGCTGTTCTGACCGGTGACATGGTACTCTTATCAGAGCCCACGAGGTCCTTGATGAAAATATTAAACAGCAGTTCTAAGATGTTTCCTATCTTCTACTGGCCCTTTCCATCCCAAAACTCTCCCTTCAATTAAACCTCCGGCAACAATAACAAAATCGTATATATTGAGAACGTATGCACGCCATCTATATTTGAACGCAACTCCTAGACATACAAACCAGTATATTTAATCAACTTTCAAAGCGATAGGATCAATAGACACTAAGAAATAGGCGCTTATTTTAGAATTAGAATTGTAATTATTTATTCTTGTCCCCTCGGGGCTCACGACTAGTGGGACGTGGGTTGGCAACCACGGGGCCCCAGCTGAGTTCGGCATTATTTCCACTTACTTGTGTCGGGCTCCTTTCTGTCATCTTTCCTATCGACCTCCCTTAGCCAACTCTAGTTCTTTTCCGATCCCGACGGTATTAGGGTATCCGAGGCCTAGGGAGTCTTTCACTTTCCCGCCTTAATTGGCCCTTGTCTCATCTTTCCTGATACCCTCATTCTTCGAGGGGTCAGCCTTCTTTTTCTTTTCATGATATCTCTTGCTTTCTGCTCAAGGTCCTTAAGGAGGCAGGGTGTGTGTAGCCCCACCATTTCTGGTGCACCCTCGATAGTGCTACACTCTCAAGGGCTCACGGCTGGTGAGTTCGGTAGTTGGCGACCCCGGGGGATTCCTGAGCTGGGTCCGGTTTTCCCCCTTTTTCCATTGCCTCTGGGGCGGACCCTCTCCTCTTTCACTCGCCTATCTGCCTTCCATGGCTCTCCTTCCTTCCAAGTCCCTCAATCCTCATCCTTCGAGGGTTGAGGGCATTTCTTTTCCTCCTGTCCTTTATTTGCCTTATTCTCCTATTGTTTTCCATTTCTTCTTCTAGTGTATAAGTTAGTAGTTAATTTTAGTTATAGTTTACATTTCATTTTCATCTTCACGATCACCCAAACCATTAGGGGCCGATAACCTAGATGTTAGGCCCCTTAAAACAACAATTATTATCATCATCATTTCTTCTTGTCATTAAACAACCAATAGTTGTATTGGACCAAGTAGTTCGCATTGTTTTACATAGGTTATGCTTAACATTATACAGAGTGTCTCGGGAGGAAGGGGCCATATGTTAAAGAGGTGTTAGAATTAGTCAATTGTCAATTTCCCTTTGCAAGTTATGTGTAATTGTTCGTTTCCCTTTACAACTTATTCTCAAAAATACCCCAATCAAGTTCAATGCATTTTGCAGCTCTTACAGACAGATGCTGTGTTGCTTGTCGGAGCTGATGTCTCTCTCTCTCTCTTTGAATGAGCGCACAAGCTTTTAAGATGGGAGTAAGCAAGTCCTCCCTTGTTTGCACTCTTTCCCTGTAGATTTCGTTCTTTAACCAACCCCACAAACAATAATCCAGTGGCATAAGGTCGGGTGACCTTGGTGTCCATGCAACATTAGACATTACATCCCGGACCGACACAACGTCCAGGATAAATTTCATTGAGAAACTAGTGCAATTACACAATACGGTCTGTAACTCGGAAAACATTGCAAATAAAGCACATATTCACATAAAATGTTCGCGCTAATGGTGCAATCATAACAATGTATACAAATACCAGAAGACCCGTTATATCATATTGATCAGTTGTTAACATTGAGGTTCACTCGTGGTCATATGAACATTATTCATCTACAGTTCACTCCACTGTTTTGTGCCGGTGGGCTATGGATACTTGCGTCTCTCGACAGACTTGGCTGGACAACCTCATTGATTCATTGGGGGGATGACTTCATTCCTCAAAGCCCGCTCTCCTAGAACCGTTCCATAACTGTTCCATTGCCTTCGCACCAACGGAAACCGTGACGAGCACAAATAACGCAGCACACATTATTGCCATAAACCCACGGTTTCCGTTGGACCTAAGGTAATGGAAGTACGTGGATGGTTTCCAGAAGCAAACGCATGATTCTGCACCTTGTCACAAGGCTAAGAAGAAATTTCCTTTGTGACAACATAATAAAGGTTCATAGAGGCCTGCTAACTCGCCGGACTTCAACCCGATTGAGAACTTTCGGTAGCTAATGAAGATGAAAGTTTCCGCTGAAAATGTCATGGATAAAATCCGATTGATCGGAAGAACCATCAGTTTGTATCATCAGGATGATTGAATCACTCATAACTACCTCACGTGCATATACTGTCAGTATGCAGCAACATAGTCCAAATTATGATCTCTAACGAGATGTTAACAAATATTAACTTTTTCTCTCTTTTTTTTTTCTTCGATTCCCGGTCAGTGCATGTGAGATTTTCGAAGTGAAATGCCATGTCCTGTGGTTCGGATTCCACGTAAAAAGGAGGTCCCGTGGCTCATAATCACAAGATTCACGGTCACGTAAAACTACAATCTTCCTTCTTTTTTCTCTTTTTTTTTCGTAATTTTCCTTTATGTTTCAAAAATATTACAGTGTAATATGTTCTTAAAAATCCATCCATTGAAGAAAGTGCCTATAAGGGACATGTCTTATCAAACAAATAAAATGTATCTTTTATCAAGTAGTCCCAATAATATGATCACTTACTGTATGTAAGGAAAGATAATTCTTTTCGGAACGACTTGTTTCTTCCTAACAGCGTAACGATTATTTTACAGTTCCGGTATGCCACGTGTAGGGAGGTGGGGCTCTCGATCTTCGGTGTGGTCCTCAGCTTGCTCACCGGGGTGTGTTTCCCGCTTATCATCATCCTGTATGGAGAGTTCACCACACTCCTCGTGGACCGCAACATGGAGAATGTGACCTCCACTCCTACCATCCTGCTGGAGCTCTTCGGGGGAGGCCGCATTCTGTGAGTAGTCTGAAGAAAGCTCATTTCAAAACCACTATTCCTTTGATAATTGAGAGATTCACCGTAATATATTCAGTGTCATCACGAGACCGGAGCAACTGTGCCTGTAAGCAGGTGGAGAAGTACATGAAATCTAGATCCGAATAGTATACGGTACGCTAGTGTTGTTCATCTTAATGGTACACTTACTATTTAAAACTATTAGTAGAAAAGAACTAGTAGGTCTCTTGTACCAATTGCTCATGACACCATTCTTCATCTTATCTTATCTTAACTTATCTTCGAGTAGGAGTTCTTAACCTTTTATTGCCGCGACCCTAAATCAACTAGGTGACCATCGTTTGCTACCCAAGATCCTGAAGGGTAGCAGTTACACCACTGATCAAGTGGTTCGTGATATGGAAGAATGGTTCACCAGCAACCAGCGTCCTTCTTCGCCGAGGGAATAGGGAAACTTTTTCAGCACTGAGGCAGGTGCCTGAACAGTGTACACTGTCATTGTGATGTAGTGTATATTGCCCAATTCGTATTGTGTAAGTTTCTAGTCTACAGTATTTTATATGAATAAAGCTGATACTTGTAGGAAGTTATTTTTCCTTCATCCTCTGTCTCTTTGTCTAGTAGGACTTCGCCTCCTTGCCACAAGAGGTGCTATTGTCCGTCTCCAGAGTTAAGAGTTTACTGCAGCTCTTATTAGTACAGTAGAGCTGGAATGGTTTTGTTCCAAAAACTGTGCTATGGTTGGCTTTTTGTAAATCGTTAGAAAAGCACAAAAAAAGTTTAACTCTGAATTTTAGAATAATTTGCACGATCATTTTGTCGGAAAACTCAAAAAGCATTGAAAAGCGTTTTTCTCTGAATCGACGTATTTTAAAGAAATGTTTTTTAAACAAAAAATGTAGAGGACATTGTCACCTACAATTCGTCTCATTGAGATCATGTCATACGTTTTGAAATGCAGAAGCTAGGTGGCGCCAAAGTTTCCAAAAAAGTGTTTTTTTCACTTTTTGTCCTAGAAAAAAGTTTTTTCACAAAAGAGTGAATCAGAAATTTGTTCTCTCAAAATTGTCTGCAACATTTATTTAAACGTTTGTTTCCTCCGACTTACCGTTCCAAAGTTATAGCGCAGTGTAGTCAAGGCTACTATTGTTACTGCGGAGAGAGCGGTGGGCATAATTTAGACAGGGACCGGTGTCGGACAGCTGCATAAGGCTCGGTCAAACAGGACGCGGGCTGTGTTTGTTAATTAGCTCAAACAATCATATCTATTTCAATCGCAACGTATCAATCATAACTGGACCTTCGTGCCATCTGAATAGTACAATTTTCACACTTGGCAGAACTTTGGAACGGTAAGGCGGAGGAAAAAAATGTTTCAATAAATGTTGTAGACAATTTTGAGAGAGAAAAATTTCTGATTCGCTCTTTTGTGAACAAAACATTTTTTCTAGGACAAAAAGTTAAAAGAAACCGCCTTTTTGGAAACTTTGGCGCCACCTAGCTTCTGCATTTCAAAACGTATGACCTGACCTCAATGAGACGAATTGTAGGTGAAAATGTCCTCTACATTTTTTGTTTAAAAAACTTTTCTTTAAAATACGTCGATTCAGAGAAAAGCGCTTTTCAATGTTTATTTGAGTTTTCCGACAAAATGATCGTGCAAATTATTCTAAAATTCAGAGTTAAGCTTTTTTTGTGCTTTTCTAACGATTTACAAAAAGCCAACCATAGCACAGTTTTTGGAACAAAAGGTTTTTTTTTTCGTGCAGCTCTCCTGTACTATATGTAAAGCCCTGCGCGGATGCGGATATCCGCAAATATTTTCGCCACGCGGATATAGTTTGCATTGCTGTGCGGATAGCGGATACGCTGCGGATAATGTTTCGAGTAAATTTGCGGATAGTCTTTAGAGAACAATCTTACGTTAATATTACATATTTGATAAGCCAATCTACAGTTTCATGCTTAAAAGAGGAATACTCCTATAGCCTATTGCGTACCGGTACTAAATATTCAGGCACGTATTGCACTTCTACACGAGAAGATCATTTTACTCATAACTGCTTTCAACTACATTTTATTAAGTACCGTATGTTTGTAGTAGATGGTCTTGACATCTCATCATCATCATTAGGGCTCGGATCGATATGCTCGATAAAATCTCCAGATATGCTCGAAAACCATGTGTTTTATGCTCGATAGATATGCTCGAAAAACCTATTATATGCTCGATAGGTATGCTGGAAAAACCAATTATATGCTGTTAAATATGCAGAATATGCCCGAAAAAAACACAGTTAAAAACTATAGAAAGGAAAGTGAAACGAAAAAACCAATAACATACCTTTATATACGGGCTTTATATTCTAATTGTATCTATGATACACTGCAATATACTCGCATTCAAGTTTTTCAAGTATATATAAGAGAAGATTTCTTATAAAATTTACAGTTTAAAAGGTCGTTTACAAAATGTTCAGAATTAGGCGAGTCAATGAATTAGATCTGCATTGGTCTGTACAATAAGAATTTTTTTCTATGTTTTCAGTTTTGAATGATTTTCTTTAATCAGTCAATAAAAGTTTCAATGACGAGAACGACCTCACTAAAGGTTAAAAACCTGCAGTTCTATTATTCGCACCAGATAGGCTTTTCAATAATTATTTCTGTTTTCGAACCTTAAGGATGGTCAGGCCCTAATTCGGGAGGGGGGGGGGAGGGGATTCGAAGAAAAACGAACTATTTAGACGAAAACCACAAGAATATGCATTTATATGCTTCTATTTCTGGAAACCACCATTTTATGCATTTATATGCTCGACAAATTTCAATTCTGTTGGTCCCAGAGAGGTGAAAATACCACCGAAAGGCTTCTTTCAATTGTACTATTCAGGAAAAAATATGCAAATATGCTCGAATCCGAGCCCTAATCATCATCAATTCTCACCGCCATTATTACTATACGTACGAGATATAATGCTGTCAATAAGCTTGTTAGTTCATCGTGGTAACATCATTAACTTTCCTCATGTCAGCTATTTCGCCATCTAAGCTATCCTGGAAGATCGGGATCCAGGTTTATCTGTAGATTTATTTCCAACTTGTCAATGAAGCACGTTGGCTGTGATATTGCAACATCAACTATGACATCATCTATGCGAACATGGATGGGTCCAGAAGCAGAAGGATGATGACTGACTTGGAATTTCCGGCCAAATGTCAGTCCCATTCTCCAAGCGTAAAGAGATGTTCACGTAGTGAATGTTACCGCGACCGTGAGTATGAACATCATTTCATCAACATGGATAAACTATTAAAAATAAAACAAGGTGAATATTCAATAGCGCGTGAAACAAAGCTCAAGTCAACGATATGGCAGACATTTGGTTACGTTTTCAATTGAAACGATATGGCAGACATTTGGTTACGTTTTCAATGGAAACTAAAAGGTGAACGATATAGTGATGTTTTACATGTAAAAAAGTGTATTCATACTTAGGACACAAATCGGGCAAATCAAACTTACTGAGGCACAAGTCCGAAAGTAGCCAAAAAAGTATAGCCAATTTTTTGTCTAAAGCGGAGGTCAAGGAACCAGAAGTGTCATCCAACATTAAGTTCCTTGCAATGAAAACAAATTGTCAGGAACGACTTTCTCCTCAAATGTCTAAATGTGTTGGTTTAAATTAAACATAATATTGAAATATCAGCGGATTTGCATAAAAGTCATGTGGATGTGGGGCGGATGTGAAAAAAGTCATGCGGATGCGGGGTGGATGCGGATAAAAGTCGTGCGGATGCGGGGCGGATGCGGATAACAGTCGTGCGGATGTGGGGCGGATGCGGATAACAGTCGTGCGGATGCGGATAACGTTTTGTTTATCCGCGCAGGGCTCTAACTATATGGTACAAGAGTGTTGCCGCGTGTAATGGCGCAGTTATGGTACAACACTCGACAAAGGTAACTACGACACTGATAACAGTCTGTATAACTTACATACATAGTTCCCCCGCCCAGTCAGTTGAGCAAATTTGTGTCGACCGACTAAAGAGTTACAACTAACAACAGCGACAAGCAAAGCCTTCCCTGTTCTACTTCAGGCTATGGGTCTGACTATCCCACCCCACACGGTGTACTCTGTATGACAAGAAATAGACCTACGCAGTTGGTGGATTCAAAAATCAATTAGCCTATTCCGAGAGCTTCAACAGCTTGATCATTTTATAATTTCCAAGTGATCTGGAGTAGAGTTTCCTGACTGCCTTTCTCAACCCTACTTTTCATTTCAAAATCGTTATACTGTGATCCTTTAACGGTAAAGGGCAGTGCTTAATTTCTAAAATTTGAGATGCCCATACATTTTCCCCCTTTTGAACCTTGCGTCCCCCTCCCATAAAAGTCACAAGTTTCGATTTTTGAAAATTGTGATGAAAATTCACGTTTTTAAAACATAATTTCTTATAATCAAAACCACAAGATTTAATATAAACAACGGATGGTATGTAATAATCATCAGGCAGATTTTGTCGTAACTTTCATAATAGTGAGTGAAAAAGAAATCACAAGGTTTATGTATACTGGCAATAAATAAATACGCTTCTAAATGTACCAATGGTATAGAAGAATATCTATGACATTTTTAACTTCTTACTATTAACCACTACAGAGCTACATTTTCTTGTAATTTTTTATTAATAGTGAGTACCGAAAGAGTGGCTCAAAAAAGAAAGAAAAATCATCGCGAAATTACTTAAAAGACAATCGATTAGGATTGTTCATGAGTGAGAAAATCGTCTCATTTGATTGCAGAAATTATTTATTTCTTCTAACGATTTTAATTTAAAACTTTTATTGAGCAATCCCTTTAAAAACACTATACAACCGTTCCGGCGCGGTCCGACCGAAATTAAGCACTGGTAAAGAGTATTTCAATGCATTCTTTCATTGTTGTCTTAAGCATTATCGTATAAGTGCCAATGTCTACCTCGTAGTGTAATGGTAGTATTGTTGACTGCCAGAGTGTGATTCCGGATCGCGCTAAGAAACTGGTTTGAGTTACTGTTGTAGTATGTTACTGTAGTATGTTCGCCATGCAAGTCACCCAGTTGTGTAAATTTCGGAGACGCGCCAGCTCAGTGGGCTACAAGAGTGGTCGTTCGTTATCAGTGCCAATAACCAAGACCTTAAATAAACAATGATCACGAGTATGAAAAGCCAAGGATATAACCATGGCAGCCCTTGTCCTTATTGGCGAAGTTTAAATATTCAGTAAGTTGAAACCGTGAGTCAATAACCAGTTGTACTTTAATCACAGTACGTTGTGACCTTCTTCAGCGTTATATTATAAAATACGAAAAGAAGAATGACTTACATACCGGTACATAAATGGCCTTATCAAAAGTTATCAAAATAATTACTTAAAATACTAATAGTCTAAAGGCTGAAAATGTCTTTAAAAATGTTTATGTTCGACCCTCACTATTATGTGTCGGAAAACTGTATCATAATGATGGTCATTATAACACTGTTTTCCATTATGATACAGTTTCTCCAGCCAATCAGAGCTCGTTCATTGACCAATTAGGTAACGATACCTTCGCGCATGCGCTCAAAATCCAACATGTCGGACATAAACACAACATCGAACGATAATAAATTACCAACATGGAATACGCACCGTCCATATGTTCGCGTAAATAAACTGGCGAATATGAGACAAGAAATAGCACTGTACCTTAATATCCCCAAAACCAATTTCTACACAGCGCGTGGTTTTGACACGACTTCAGTGACAGTTTTACTGAATACTGGTGCACAATCTGAACAAGGCCATGTAGTTGGTCTTGATCTGAACATAATGGTATTGAAGCACACAGAGCGCATGCGTCGGTTGTCCAGAGAGCTTGGAAAAACAGATATACTACCCACCGCAGCACCCGATCACAACATTCTAGTGACTGAACAGATATTTATGAATATTTATGTTAAAACATATAATAAAGTTATAATTATCGTCGAACATAAACAGTCGTATGCAACTCGCCTATAATGGTAATTAAGACACTCGTATGGAAATTATAAAACTCGCATACGCTCGTTTTATAAAAATACTCGTGTCTTAATTATAGCCATTATAGGCTCGTTGCATAATGTACTATTATGTTCGACGATGTCGAAATGTAATATTATATGACAGGCTCATTATAGTACAAGTTTTCATTATGATACAGTTTCTCCAACCAATCAGAGCTCAAGATGTACTGTATGATGTTTAACCAATTAGGTACTTGATAGCTTCGCACTTGAACACTGAATCCAACATGTCGGACATGAATTACATGATTTGAAAGTTGACATTGTAAAAGATATCCGATCAACCATTGTAGTTATAATGGTAAACACACAGACAAAATCAGCACGAACCTTTAAGGTAATAAGAAAATACTATGACATATGCAAGAAATTTATGAATCTACGTCCAGAAGATAGCAACACAGCATCCTTTTATTTATAGCCTATTACCGACATGGAAAGTGCACCGTACCATTTGTTCGCGTAAATAAACTGGCGAATATGAGAAGAGAAATAGCACTATACCTTAATATCTTCAACTCCAATTTCTACACAGGACATTATTTCATTCAACTTCGGTGACAGTTTGAGTGAATGATGGTGCAAAAGGCAGACTGTATACATATGGCATTGCCAAGCAGACAGAGCGCATGCGAGGGTCAGCGAACTTGTAAAGCACATAGAGCAAACTAGGCGCTTGCACTCCGATCACTAAATTCAAGTGACTGAATCTCGACAGATATTTATGAATATTTCTGTTCGAACATAAAATTAAATGAATCGGTCATTTGGAAAAGGGCACATGTCCACAAAAGTAAATTTTACAGGAGAGACAAAAAAGTGAATAAATCGTGAATGAGTGGAACTACCAAAGCTGCATTTTGGCAATGCATACAACATGTAATGGGCCTTTTATTCCCATAATATGGATTTCAGATTCCATCCTTAACGGACAAAAATTCAAATTTTGTTTCCTGGATATGTGCCCTTTTCCAATGGAATGGAATGTTCTTAGAAATTAAACACAAATTTTTCATCCCTGTCTCTTTAAATTTGTTATAAATTACATTTTATCATTACAATGTCTCTTTTCATTGAACCTGTAGCACTTAGAAATCGGAGAATTACAAACATATTCCAAACAATGCACATAAATCGTTTTGTTAAACAAAACCAATATTATTGTTCATTACATCTTATAAGGTAATATATTTTTCACTCCATTTTATATTAGCTCTTTGAGAAATAACCTTATAGTCATTGTAATGAATAGATTATTGTCACTGACTGTACACTAACAATAAAAGCTAGAACTTCAAATTGCTTCTCTCTTAGGGGATCAGAATGCTTGTTCTTGCAGTGCTTCTTGCTCAGTAGTTGGCCAGTTGTTTACAATGTCATGATAGAAACTAATATGTTCATCACCGATATACTGTACCAATTTTCTTATGTCGTTGACCTTCTTAATATTAATGGGAAGTTTTCCATTATAGGCTTGATAGTCGAGTAGTGTCGGTAAAACGGGACGAAGCCCAGTCGGCTTGGACAAAGCAAATGTTTCTGACAGTTCTGGGAGGCTGGAGATCCACTTAGACACTGTTAGAACTCCGGGTGCTGCACAGTCATATTTAAATTCATTGTACCCAGAGATCTGGAAAGATATTTTATCCTTTCTAGGTATGTTTTTTCCAAAAGAAGCAGTTGATAACACTGATCTTTTATAATGTGTAGGCCACCATGTTTTGAAATTGATAATATCTGAAGTGCCCACACGTTTCACAGAAAATTTATTGGTACTTGACGATTGCACAATCATGCTAATGTACTGTTCTGGGGTGTAAATCCTATCTTCCTTACGTAGCTTACGTTTTACTACTGCAAAATTTCTATCACAGTCATTGAAGGAATGTCCTCTAATGGGAAAGTAATGATATATTTGTTTAAATCGTCCACTTGATGCCAAAGCTAGTAGAAAACGTACCACTGTGTTATTCTTATTTTGTCCCGGACATCCGTCCGAGAAAATATGAAGATCAGTAACAGTTTCTGCGACACATTCATTGACGTAGTCATTAAGAAATGTGCATACTTCGTTTGGCCCTTTAAGTGCCTCACCTTCATGATATGAATAAAACCTGGCTTTGTTTGTTTTTAAATTGTGAATGCAAAATACAAATACCCATAGTTGCCTGTAATAGAAAACCTCCTGCACGGGAATATGAGGTAAGGGAAGGTTTTGCATGTAATCTATTACGATTCCTGCTACATGATCATTCTTCAGAGACTGAGCTTTTATTTCCTTGATTTTGTTGTAGTACTTGCTGGCTCGTCGTTTATGTACTATATATTCAGCTGTGGCAACGCGTTTTGCAGTATCATTTAAATGTGCACTGCGCATTTTCTGTTTATATTCCTCGCAAAAAGAGCAGACATCTATCTGCGGCCTACCGAAAGGTAATGCGTAATTCTCCTTGAAGTATTTTAGGAAGAACTTATATTTCACTGTTCCTTTCATGTTCGGAAACTTATTAACATACATGTCATACATTGCTCTCACATTCAGGTTAGCAGGCAGGTACTTTTTTGTTGTATTGTTGGAATAATGCACCTCTTTTACATCAAATGATTCTATGAACTGGCTAATACTCATACAAGTTTCTCCAGTAATTACGTTGTGTCGAGACCCTATAGATGTCCCTCGTTTGTCTTTTGGCGACTCATTAGCAGCCAGTAACAAGCATAAACGTCGAGTTTTCTTAGAACTTACACCATGTAAACTGATGAAAGCTTGTTTGCATACTGGTACTCGTCGACTGTCCAGGCAAATATAATATGTAAAACTGTGTATTTTAGGTTTTGAAACAGAGGCCTCTGGATTCTTCCGTTCTCTTGAAATCTCCTTAAACTCGATAAGACTTTGTAAATATGTGTCCTGTGCATCCTTAGTGTCAAAGTTATTAACATAGCTAAAAATAGTCATTTTATCTTCTTCCTTCAATCCGTTAAAACACCCTCTGGGACATCTAAAACGCAATGGAAAATATTTTGTATAACCTAATTATAATGTGTGTCGTTCCTATTATAATAATAATAATAATAATATGGACATACCTGCAGCTTGATCCAGTTTTCCTAGCGTCAATAAATTTACCAACGTGGTTAATATGGGACAATCCTTTAATCTTAGCTGTTTTAATTAGAAATGGCTGATAATTAGTGTGGTTAATTACTCCTTTCTTTCTTCTCTTGCATACTGTAGCACTATCAGAATCTATACTGTCACTACAATCACTTGAACTTGCCATGTTTACAACTACAACATACAAGCAACACCTCGGAAACAGCTGGAAGGCGGCAGATGTTCCTATTGGCGGGAACTAGCACAGCGCGCTGCCAGCGCTCGCTGCGATCCATTGGAAAAGGACATGCTGTGGGATATGTGACCTTCTCGAATGGAATGACAAAATTGTCAGGTCCCGTGCTCCATACGTACAAGACTTGGAAGTGACTTTTTCGCGTGGATCAATGCGTCTACATTTAAACTACAGGAATATGAGAAAACATGCATTTGGAAAAAAAGTGGACATGTGCCCTTTTCCAAATGACCGATTCAAATAAAATAAAGTTATAATTATCGTCGAACATAAACAGTCAGTTGCATTCGTATGCAACTCGCCTATAATGGTAATTAAGACACTCGTATGGAAATTATAAAACTCGCTACGCTCGTTTTATAACAGATGCTGGAAGTGTTGTCCTTGTGTAAGTTTTTCGTCTCTTAGAAGCGTAGGCCTGCCTGTTGCCGGTAGATTTATAAACATACTCGTGTCTTAATTATTGCCATTATAGGCTCGTTGGATAATGTACTATTGAAAATCAGATCTGTTACAATGCCTTATAAAATGAAAGATATAAATCTTGATAAAAACAGCTTGAAGTTGAAACAGTGATGTGGTTATTATATGTGCATGGAAATTTTTAGGTTAACGACTGACGTGAACATGTGTGAGAGCGAATATATTTAATAAAATTATGATGTAACTGTGAAATTATGATACAAGAAATTGAGTAATCCAATGTATATTTACGGTAATGATATATTTTAAGTAATTACTTTTAACAACTTTTCATAAGGAATTTTTTTTATGTAAGTCTTGCTTCTTTTCATATTTTATAATACAGGGCACCAGGAAATGTTCTCCGCGTGGCTACGTGCAGCTGCGAGTGGTTGAGTCATCAGTTTAGTTGGCAGCACTGTGTCCTTGAAAGGGGGACTCCAGCGCGTGTGGGTTGGAGGCTGTCGAAATCGTCAGTGTGTATTTGCGATAAGCGAGCGTGTGTGTCTTCAGTGTGCATTGCAGTAAGCGAGCGTTCAGATAGATTATTGGAAGAGTGCAACAGTATAGCCTAAAGGCGGTAATGTTTACTACTAGAGTTTTTTTTATTTTACTGTGGAATACGTTTTCCGCGAAGGCGATCGGTTTACAGAAAATGTAAAATTACGTGCGACTGGCTCAGTTCACGGTTTGAACACTTTGAATTAGGAAACCGCGCCTGAAATCGTAATTTTACATTTTCTGTAAACCGATCGCCTTCGTGGAAAACGTATTCCACCAAAAAAAAACTCTCCATGCACATATAATAACCACATCACTATTTCAACGTCAAGCTGTTTTTATCAAGATTTATATCTTTCATTTTATAAGGCATTGTAACAGATCTGATTTTCAATAGTACATTATCCAATGAGCCTAAAATGGCAATAATTAAGACACGAGTATGTTTATAAATCTACCGGGAACAGGCAGGCCTACGCTTCTAAGAGACGAAAAACTTACACAAGGACAACACTTCCAGCATCTGTTATGAATGGCTGTGGTGAATACAAAGTTTACTGTTTGTTTGTTATGATGCAAGCGGCAGCCGTGCTGCCAACGTAACTGCTGTAGCTAGCCCTCGTAGATGCATGTAGGCGCTGCGGAGAACATTCCCGGACTCACTGTATAACGCTGAAGAAGGTCCCAATGTGGCGAAACCGGTACTGTGATTGAAGGACAACTGGTTATTGACTTAAGGTTTCAACTTACTGATTATTGAAACAATGATTATTATTATATTTTGTAAGGTTATCTCTGTTTGCAGTGCTAATGAAGGCTGGGATGTGCGGAGAGAAGCCATGATGGAGGACTCGCGCGCCATCGGTCTTGGCTGTCTGGTAGTGGCGTGCGTCCAGTTCATACTTGGAGTCTCTGCCGTCTCGTGTCTCAACTATTCGGCTCACATGCAGGTAACGTCTGCATATCCCTGTTTACATTTATCGTACATGTTTCATTCCAGTTGTTCAACATTTAACAAGAGCCCACTTATAATGACTAAACACAAAAGTAAGACTAATATACTGTATTGGTACTGTTGGAAGCTGACCTTGAATGTTAGGCAGATTTGATTTTTGATTTTATTTTGTTTTATTCCATGGCTAGAGCTTAAACTCATGAAAATCGATTTTCTGTTTTTAATGAATTCAGTTAGATTTCGAGCTGAAAATTGGAATGTCGAAATCGGAAATTAAAAATCTTGATTAGCTTGCGCGATACGAAGATTCGAAGTTTTAGGTAGGGGACAGCGTGACGTCACTGGAGCCTTACGACACGGTATCATGGAAGAAGAATTTGCGCGCCACTTCCGTCTGTCTACTAGTGATTGTCAGAGTGCAGAGTGAGCATGTTGTTTGGAATAAGTAGTCATGTCCAGAAAAGTGAAGCCTTATCAGTTTGAACCAAAGTGCACAACATCTGGAGTAGAAAATGAACCATCAGCATCTGTTATATCGGAAAGACTGGGGAACACCGACTGGTGCAAGTGTGAACAGTGAGAGGAGATGCCCACTGCTGCTGAAAGTTTCTGCTGTACAAACAATGAAACAATGAATGAAATGCGAGGAAGTGTGACGTTTGTTTGGCGCGAGGACTTTTCTAATGTTGTATTAAATTACAATGTGTTAAATACTGCACGTTGTCTTCATATGGACAAAGCTAATATTCCCTACGTGAGGGACAGACTGGCTATGAAAACCAATGCTACCTGGCGGTATGTGGCCTATCGCCAGTTTGTGTACTAGGCCAACTCATGGACTCCTTTAGGAAGAAAGAAGAGGAAAGTTATACCGTCTTCTGTCGTGAAGGCAATCCGACAACAAAATCCCGATGAAGGAGGTACATACGTAGGATTCCAGGCTGCTAAGGGACAAGAACCAGAATACTTTGATTAATAAATTTGAAACTAAATTTAGAATATTTTATGGCAGTCTTTTCTGAAGATGTGATGAAACAGTCCTTTAACAATAATTGAATACTTGTAAGTATAAAATAAATACCTATATTAAATTATATATTTTACACACAGTTATTTTAACCAGTGGGAGTATTAGATACAGTTTATAAATGTAAGCGGGTGAAATGCGAGAACACTCCATCCAAGGGCCTGGGGTCAGAAGCAATGCGTCTTGGTAGTTCCGGCTCATGGTATGGATCTTGTTCTAAGGGAGTGATGTGCTTTTGTCCATTTGCCATTCCAATTACTTCGAGAAGTATATCTGTCCTCCATCCGTATTCTTTCTCCTTATAGACCTTACTGTTAATCCACTTTTTTGATGATTTTGAGTATCTAAAAGTGTTTCACCCGTTTTACATTGTTATTGTGACCCATAATTACTAACATATGTCGATTTACCATTCCGTGAAATGAGAAACTGGATCTTTTAGGCATGTATTTCAGTCGGACTTTATGGTAAGATTCAAGGGACCCAGTGTGACAGTAATGTTTTATGCTTTGCAAGTCTTTTATAAAGAGCTTGTCTTTGAGAACGTTGGCTATGATACCATAGTCTAGAGAATTTCTATCGAGCCATTTTGTTTTTGCGTTGGATTTTCGATTATTTTTTCATGCTCACATTGATGAAAGTGAGTGTTTCCTAACCATGAATGTGTGTCACAAATATGATTCAGACCGGACAAAAAATTCTCAACAAGTAGCTCCTCACATGTCACAGCTGACCACCAAAGATGATTAATACTGCTGTGTTTCCATTCTAATATTGCGGGTGCCTTGGTCGCTACTGCTTTCGGCTTTTTACCTAATTGGCAAGGTGCCATACATCAAACTCGTGAATGATTCCAGGGTACTTGGTTCGTAAAAGCATTTGAACGCCCTGATGCCGGTCGGATAAGAATAGTTCTATATTTAGTCCTTCTGATGGTAGTTTTGATAGCACTTTATCACACGCGGGCTTTTACAACTCGCCGAAAACTTGGCCTCGTTGCAGAACAACAAAGTCAATACAGTAATTTCCTCTGAGCTGATGTCCATCACAGAATATGTTACATATTTTGCACAAAAACCTGGACTGTCAAATTGACCATCTCCTGCAATCCACACCCTCCTACCGGATGATATGAGATTCTTGACGGTGTTACCACGATGAAGAGCCCATGTATGCCTAATAGCTGGGGTAACGATTCGTTTCTCAATTTTGTAAAATGTTGTGTGGCTCATGAAACATAAATCAATACAGTCTGTCAACCATTTCAGTGACGCAAAACCCACTCCCGTTATGTACATACCAGTAGCTAAGGTGACTGATAATATGGAGAATTTGTTAACATTCTTATGAGATCTCCATACGACAGTATGGCCTGCTAGACAGGTCATTTGGACACTCACAGCAGGTCCTTTAGTAGAAGGAATAGTTTGAATTACTTTCTTGCCGCAGGTAAAGGCACTTAGCAAAGAGAAGCAGCAGGTTCTGCCACATTACGAACAGCAACGTAGTCTCACTGAAATGCCATGCTTTATTTTTTCTACTCGCCACCTCCGGCTGTACTGTTTCATCTCCTTCCCTGTCATCGTCATCATCATCATCCGAGGTAGTATCACACTCTTCATCTGCTTCATATATTGCATCACGTACACCAGGATCACTGTCACTATCGTAACACTTTGCGTTTCTAAACGTTTCTCCTCCTAATTTGCACTGTAGTCCGACTGTATTGGGATTTTCAGACATGCTGGATTCATCATGGACAACACTCTCATTTTCACTGCAAACACTCTCCTTTTCATTGGAAACACTCTGAGAGGTACATTCAATCGCTTCAGTTAAAATTGTCTTCCTAATATATGTAGATGTACGCCTTGTCACCGGAACAAGTTTCATTCCTTTCAAATTTAGCGCGGGCACAGCACCTTTTCTTAACACAAGTTTCCTTTCTTGCTTCAGGAGTTCTGCTTTGTATCTGCTCGATAGTTCATAGTCCTGCTCTCTGAAATGTGTAGAGCATACGCGACTATTTCGGTGAGAAATCAGCGCGACTGATTCTAGATAGCCAAGATCGGTATCTCTCTGGAGATTTCTCTCGACTGGAGAATCTGTGAAAACCTACATCTTTTTCCTTCGATGTTTTCGAAGTAGTGGCGTGCTTGCAACCATACACAAAACAGTAAACCATGTTTTCACATAGGTATCGTTTACAGTACTTAAATACGCCGAAACAACAGCTGCACTGTCTGACTCTGCTATGCTTTTGGCGCGTGGAAGGCGGCTCGGCTCCAGTGACGTCACACGCTCAAGCATTGTCGCCGTTTTCCGCTTATACCACCTGAACAAAATAAAATAACGCGGTAGGGTTTTCAGTACGTTGATTAGAATTTAATAATGGTATCAGTGAGTTAGGAAACTAAAACTCGAAAATAAGTTGCCTGGGCCTTTAAGAGGTTCTTTACAGTGGCGCTCTACCCAAATCTAACTATTGCTAAGCGTAATTGTCTATACTTTATTCCTAAATTTTATAATATCCTTCCTAAAGCCATAAAAGAGCAGTTACATAAATCTACACAGTTTATACGCAACGCAACTATATTCCTTCGAGTAAAGTAGCTGAATCTATAAATTAGCATTAACACTGTTTCTACTTCGCTATTTCGCAATTCTTAGTCTAATTTTTTAACAATATAACTTAACGTTATAAATACGTTCGATATCTAAGCAGGCCTAATATAGCCTACCACCCCACAAGTCTTTGCCTTCTGTGGTATACTGTAGTTCACATTGTATTCTTCCCGTGCTCTGCTGAATTTGATATCCATCACATAGATTTAAGAATGCACATTTTTATATTAATTCGTCTATTTAGATAATAAGAAGAAACAAGACTTACTGTAAGTTAAAAATAGCCTTTTAACATAATGCCATAGTCAGATGTGAGAGGTGTACTGTTCCAAGAAGCAGGATGAAAGACGACTTTTGAGAGCTGCTGTACTTGCATTATGACGAGCTCTCGAAGGTGTTGAAAAGGCGTGAGGCGGTGCAAATAAAATATTTATTTAAACTTCATGGTTCGTTGGATAGGAATCTGGAGTGGTAATTCTGTGTATCGTACCTATTTTCTCTATTATAAAGAAAATACTTTGGTTTAAAGGCATTGTAGAGATATAACGGGGCCTTGGTGTGCAATATTTTATGTGGCAGAGGAAGGTAGCCACCAAGAACACGGCGCCTCGTTGTCAGACTGAGGCTTAGCGATATCTACCTTCCCAAAAACATTGTGCCATAACTCATTCACTAAGAAACTTCTCCAGAACTCGAAGCGGAAGAAACAAAACAGTGATAATAACGACTTAATAAGACAATAAAAGCGCAGGTACGCACAGCAAGAAAGCCACTCAGACGGTATCTGCGCAACAGGCCGATATATTCTACCCAGTTGTAAGCAGGTTGCAATGGCTACGAAAGGAATGCTGTGTGGAGGTGAAGCCCCTCTCCCACACTCTCCACCTCCCCCCTCACTCGCAAACGAGAGATCTCTCAAAGGTACATGGATATCTGCCCCTTATTATTCCAATTTATATGGGGTAAGGGATGAGGTAAGATGAGTTACTATGTGGCGGATGTTCTAAGGCTGGATATCCTTCTTGTACCAATCTCGTCAGAGGAGGGTTAATGAGATTAATAAGATGAAAGAAACTGGGCAACTGTGGGCTATCCAAAAAAAAAAAAGTCAACCCCTGGCACTATACAGCCTATGACGGGCTAAGGCCGACCAAGCGACCGCTGCCCAGCCATTTGGCCTGCAGATATTGGGGTGACCCGTGATCAGCGCGTCGGGTCCCCTCGGCCGTTAATCTTGGTATTCGTGATCGGGGCGCTGTCTCACTGTCAGACAGCTACTCAATTGTCCTCACGAGGCTGAGTGCACCCCGTTCCAACCCTCACGTCAGTTTTAAAATCCCTGTGGAGCCGGGGATCGAACCCGGGGCCTCCGGGTGAGAGGCAGGCGCGCTACCCCATCACCACGGGGCCGGCGTTAGATGGTATTAATAATTGTATTAATGCAGCCAATGTCCATGCACTTTTCTTTTCAGGACGGGTCAGGGAAGGGATATTGGAAGGAAATCGGCCGTGGAACTATTGAAAGGAAACGTCCCGGCATTTGCCTGGTGGTGAAAATGGGAAACCACAAAAACCATTTCCAGGACAGCCGAGGTGGGATTCGAACCCACGCTCTCCCCGTGCCAGCGAGGCACGAGGTAGCGCGTTAGCGCTCTCGGCCGGTTTATTAAATAGCATTGTCTCACCATTCGACTGGAGTGAGAAAGAAAACCATTTTAAGGAGGTTTGAACCCACATACTGTATTTACGGAGTCTGGAGATAGCTGCCCCATGGCCTTGCACTTAAGGGTGTATTGCTACCCCAATCAGTAATATGGAAATTAATGACAACACTTTGGTGCTCTTGTTTTAAGGAGTGGAACAAATGAAGGGTCCATGGGAAGAAGGGGGAATGTCAAATAATGTAAAATGTTCAGGAAACGAGTTTTAAAGTTTCATTACTTATATGTAGTTATATGTACGCGTCAACTTGAAACGTCATTTTCTCACGACCCTCATCGTTCTGAGCCAGACAGAATTGTGCCTTCAATACGTCGCAAAGAGGCTTACCAGATCGCGCTGGTATCTCGATTTTACAGTTTGAGTGACATTCCCCCTTCTTCCCGTGGATCCTTCAAAATATAAGACGTGATCAAAAAGTTTCCGTTTGACAGCCATACAGTCCAGAATCGGTATGCCAATCTAGCAAAATCGCCGTGAGTATTGAGGCACTCATCCCACAGACATCCCATGTTGAAGATCCCCGTGCGGTAAAACACCGTTGCTTCAAGAAGTTTGTAACCACCTGCTGCACATCCTCCTTCAACAGGAATCGTCGACCCTTCAAAGCCTTTTTTAAGGGACCGAAGGTGTGATAATCGCATGGGGAGAGATAAGGATTATAGGATTATTAATGTATCTTCTACTTTACGACTTTAGAGGTATGGGGACGTGCGTTATCATGAAACAGCAGCACCCTTTGTCACAGTTTTCTCGGTCATTTCGCCTTAATTGCACCCCGTAATTTCTCCACTGTTACGCAATAATGGATGAGGTTGGCCTTCCAGATCGACCGATATCGTGTGTCGAAACGCGACCAGCATGGAACTTGTCGCACCATTCCACAACGGTGGTTTTCGACAGACATGCTGCCCCATACACATTCGTCATTCTCCGATAGATGTCCACTGGTGTTTGTCCTGTGGCAGCCAAGAAAATAATAACAGCACGTTGGTCCTGTTTGGACGCATTTGGTAATAACGTCGCCATAGTTCCCGTTGCCGCATTTACCGCACGCAACTCGGCAAGACACGACTGCCACACCAATCCCTTGCCTACGTGTTCGTGCTTACAGTATATGCCCGCATCGGAGTCGCGCTACGTTGCATATACTACCCTGCCAGGGAATTGTTACCGCTAGACGTGGAGCGGGGCTCTTGTGTATACATTACGTCAGCTCGCCAAGTTATGGCAGCCGCGGGTGGGTGCGAGGCAAGAGGGGGAACGCATGTACAGTTATACCATAAGAACAGTACTACTAACCTGCTTGACGTTACATTGTACTAGAAACTAGACGATGAAAGTCCTGCACACAAGGGATAGATACCAGGTTCTACAACGCATAGCGCACGACCCATGCACACACACGATATGCGATGAGGTTTCACTGGCGATGACTGCACTTCTATCGCTGGAGTGTGGCTGGGCGGAGTTCCGATTTCCACCACCGGTAACAATTCGTTGACTGGGTAATACTGTACAAAGCAGCAACGTCCTCAAACGGAATTTTTTTGATCGCACCTTATATTTTGTAACCTTTAGAAAGTCTCTTCAAAATGTATGTGCATTTCCGCTAAGGAAACAAATTAATATTATGCCGTTTGGAAACCTGTTCCAAGTAAAGTATAGTTGGCAACAACATTTGAGAAAGCGTTAATGATTCAATCATTTGGATTACTAAGCACTGTACCTTTCTATGCTGAATTGAGCATCCTGGCAAAATTATTAACTTGAAACCAGTGGCGTAGCCAGGGGGTGTTACTGGAGGTTAGAACCCGCCGCACCACTTTTGGAATTTTTGCAACAAAAAGAGACAGGTAGTGCTAATAATTAATAAGCTAACTTATACAAATATTTCTTAAATTAAATAATGACACTTGCTGATGAGTCTATAACACATTCTATGTGGGAAATCGGTACGGCTATGATTTGTGTCTGCTTCACCATCGCAGCGCAGCTGCTTGCTGATAAATTGTTGTTGCCTTTTGGTCCAGCTCCCCATTGAGGCTACAAACGTCTTCATGACAACGTATAACTCCGCCCTCCCAGGGTTGCCAAAATTTAGGTGTTTTTTTGTTGTTTTTTAGATAATTTTAAATCCTACCTAGCGAGGCGATCAGTTTTTTTTTTCTTAGTGAATGGAAGTTTTATATAAAATATTCTAGTTTTAATTAAGTTAAAAATAAAATGTTTTAATAAGAACATAGAAAATTGTGTGGATCCATTAACACTAATTTGGAGATCGTTGTTAACTTCTTGAGTGTGAGATAGCCGAGTTGCTCCATTCCCTGGAATTTCTTGAATTGCTGTTATCCCCCCAGTTGCTATAACCCCTCCCATTGGTCGATCTTGCCTACGCTATTGCATGAAACCATCATTTGTTTGAAAGCACACTTGTGGAGACTATATAAATACAAATAGTTTCCTCCAAAATTTTTATCAAACAATGAAACATCTGGTTTGGAATAAGGAAGTTCCAGAAAAAGCGAAACTCCTCATGTATAAGACTTATTATTACTCACCCATTGTCATGTGTGGAGCAGAAACGTGGACAATGACGGAAAGGGACTGGTTCGCAAACGGGTGAAATGAGGTTTCTCAGAGCATTAAAGGGAAAACAAGATTGGACAGAATAAGAAATGTAGAAATTAGAGATGAACTAAATCAGGAAAGTATGAGAGAGGGGGTGGGGTAGAGAAAAAAGACTACTCTGGTATGGTCATGTTAAGAGGATGAGCGGGCAAAGGTTACCAAAAATAATGGACGAACTTAAGATCGATGGAAGAAGACCTCGAGGGCGTCCAAGAATGCGCTGGAGTACAGGAGTGAGAGTCTGTATAGAGAGAAGAGGAGTTAACTGGCATCAAATGGAGGAAGAAAATTGGTGGGAAGATAGAATAAGATGGAGAGGAGAGGCCTCGTAAATACCCAGACCCGGCAATAGCTGGAACGGGATTCGGATATGTATGTATGTATGTATGTATGTATGTATGTATGTATGTATGTATGCATATATGTAGTTTCCTCCAAGATTCCGATAATTGTAGTGATGTTTATTGTTTATATCTAGATTGGCCGAGTAAGACACCTCTTCTTGAAGGCTATCCTCCGACAGGACATGGCATGGTTCGACACCAACAACTCCTCAATGTTCGCTAGTCGACTGACCGAGTAAGTTGTCTTATCTCATTATCGTGTTGGAAACCGTTTTTCAGTGTTGCCTTAGTAAACAAAATCTATGCTTTTCAGTCGGTCAACACGATTGTACCTAGTTGTAGCTCGTGTATTTTTTCAGGGTTAGGAGATACTGTAACACCGGTGTTGATCGACTGATAAGCACTCATGTCTTTGTATTACCGTATGTCATCATTTTACGTAGATAGTACACACCTCAACATAAACCCGCCAGGGACGTGGGTTGGTGACCACGGGAACCCATCTGAGTCTGGCATTGCTTCCAATTGCCTCCTCTCTATCATCGTTCCTGTCAACCTTCCTTGTTCTCTTCCGACCCCGACGGTATTGGGGTATCTGAGCCCTAGGGCGTCTTAATTGGCCCTGAGCGAAATCTCTTAACAGGTACGGCAGATATGTAGAAGATTTGCTGCAGTTTAAACACTTGGCCATGAAAGCCAATATTCCATCAAAACACGGAAGAGGGGCAGATGACTTCGTAGTTCTTCCCCTTAAAACAACAACGACATACGTAAGTTATCAAAACAAGGCAGATATGGTTATAATGATTCTCAGAAGGGTGCTTCCTTGTATGCGTTAGTTATGAGATACAGTACAGAATCAATCACCTGATGAAGCTGCCATGGGGGTAGTGAAACTAATTGTGAAATCTAGTAAATTGGTAAGTGAAAAATGTAACATGATGTATGAAATATAGCCTAAAAGCGTAATGTACTTTACTGCCGTAAAGGTGTTTGAAATAAATATTATTTATTAAAATTTATTTATTTACTTATGTATGTGTATATTTTTATTTTTTATGTTATTTCATTTACGGTCATTAGAGACCAAGTCAAACAAATGTTCTGCCTTCTTTACAGTCCAGTATCGTAGCATTCTTTCCCTCGCAGGCTGTCTCCTTTCCACCGTCCATCTGCTGTTCAGCTTGCCTTCTTCGTGAAAGACCTTCACGTTATGGACCTCCTGCCGTTACTTGATTCTATTAGCGATGTCTTCGTGCTTCATGCCCATTTTATCCAAATCCTACCTGACATCCCTGAACCACTTATCAGAGGTTTTAAGTCTGCCATGAAGTATGGTGAAAATTCAACTAGTCAACCTCCTTTCGTCCATTCTAAGTAGTTGATCATAGAGTTTAAGTCTTCTCTTCTTTATGGATTCCATCCGTCGTTCTTTACTTTGGTTGGTTGGTTGGTTCCTTAGTTCGGGGACTGCAACAACGCGTCAGGTGGCCCCATGAACTTTGGGTGTAAGTAGAATTTGTCTGATAACCGGTGTTAATTGTGATGGATGTATGAGTGTGTGTTATCTGTGATTCACGTAGGACTGCAGACGATCAATTTTTCAAGTAGTTCCTACGTTTGCTACCAAATGCTACCGTCTACGACACCTGAGGCGGACTTGGCTACTATATGGCATCGCAACCAGCACCTGGCGACGAACGTTGGAACTAATATAGCATTATCAAACTAACCAACAAATGTTAGCTTCCACAAGTGTAGTTAGTGGAAGGTTCTTTTTCATGCCATAAATCTATGACTTGGGACCGCTGGCTTTACTTCTCCTCCGAAGGAAAGGATACTGAGAGATTTTTAACTCTCTTAAAAAATCCGATGACTTTGGCCGGGTTTGAACCCGCGATCTTGGGCATAGAAGCTGAGCATGCTAGCGAAGTTGCCCGTTATTTTGGTACAATTAGGAATTTCCTTGCAACCTGTATTGTCCAGCCACGATCTTCGAGCCCATTATCTTCCTAAGGATCTTCCCCTCAAACTTATCTGCTTCCCCCAGACCAGCCTTTCCAGTGATTCGGAGGCATTCACTACCATAGAGACACCGTATTGTAATGTCTGAGTTTAGGTTGCATTGAGTTTGACTTTATCTTGTATAATTTGTGTGTGCTGCGCAGTGGCGTAGCTAGACCTGAAGGGGCCCCGGGGCAAGAAGTTGAAAATGGGGTCCCCTCACTATCTTTTGAAAACCTGAACTAACTGCAAGCCTTTAATATTAATAATGTTCGAAGATAATAACTTATCAAAGTGACTTTATGCACTTTTCGAATTCCTTCCTCCTTGCCACTTCCCATTTTCTAGAAATATTTAATTTATACTTTGGCTGTTGGCTCCATAAAATGTCCTATATAATTATGACAAATAATAGCTATAGCTTTTCCATTTGTGAAATTGTGATATCAAAATAAGAAAAATACGTCTTCACAAATATCAATTAGAAAGAGAAGAGAGCTGCATGTAAATATATAATATAAGTACACATATTAGTTCTTTTATTACTGAAAATAATGAAACTAGAGTAGAAAACAAAAGGGAACAGATAGGATCGTCTATGAAGTACTAGGCTTTAAAAATAAAATACTCGCCAGGTCGAAGGCTCGAAATTATAGATGTATTCATACAAATAACTAGAAATAAAATAAATCTATACATTTTTACTCATTGTTTACAAAAAAATGTTGAGTTATTATTATTAAACAAACTATTTAAAACAAATAAACTTATCAACTAACCAAATTTACACAAAACTTTTCCCCCTACTCTTTGCATCTGCAAACATGTTAATTACTTGTGAAAAGTGAAGTTTTCAAGCTCTTTCATTTTCAATTGATAAAAGGGCCAACCCACTTTTGTTCTTGGCTCATTGTGCTTCTTAGTAGGACTTGATAATTTTCAGCTTGGAAAAAGATCGTTCTGCTTCAGCCACTGTGATCGGTACAGTCAAGAAAATAAAACAAGCAGTACACACGTCAGGATAGCTTGCAACTAGAATGTGATTTTCAATGTAGAGGAGATCTATCAGTTGCTTAACAGTCAACAATTTCTTAATTTTAGAGGGAAAAGATGCACGCGCGCTGGAAATTTGTACAGGAAATATTGGCGACACATCATCAGAAAAAGTCTCGGTGAAACCTTTTGCCTCTTAAACAGTTCGTCATCTGGAGACATTTAGATACGATGTTCAGTTGCTGCAAAATCTTTGTTTGTACAACTAACAGAAGCACAAATTCAAAACTTTTCTTTTTCAATCCTATTGCATCATTCCTTTCTTTTGCCTTATTCCTTGTAAAAATAAGTTTGGATAGCTCTCTTAATACATCGCCAAACCTCTCCTTTAAAGAAAAAACTGCTTTGTACCTTCCCGACCATCTTGTTAGGTTGAGTGTTTTTAATGTTTTGTTTGCATTTTCATATGCATCTTGCAGCACCAGCCAGTGTTTGATACTGTGTCCAAAAACGTTGTAGACATTTAATACATCCTCAAAAACTGTGATATTTCACGATTGGCTTCTACAGCGTCTTTCAACACCAGATTTAAATTGTGACTTGTACGAAATATGCATGTGGCGCAACTTCTTGAATCTTTTTCTGCACTCCATTGCACTGTATACTCCACTCATTACGCTTGCACCGTCATAACCTTGGCCATGACATTTTTTTCAATTCAAGACCTTGATCTTCAATAGATCCCACTATTTTACTTGCCAAACCAAATGCACTTTGATCTTCAACTTTTGTAAAATAAGTAAACGTCTCGCAAATCTTTATTTCTTTGGGTTTATTTTTGTCATCATTTACCACTTTGAGACCCTGTAAACTTCACTTAACTGATCAACTTTACTTATATCCTGTGTTGATCCATAATAACAGAGAAAAAGGAGAGCCCTGTATTTCATATTTGATTTCTTTCAGTACTTCATTTTCCATCAAAGAAATAACTTCATTTTGGATGCTAGGGCTTAAATAGTTTACACTTTCTGCTGGCTCTTGCAAAAGGGTTTTTAGTACAGGGTCATAATCAGACAGAAGTTCTATTATAGACAAGAAATGTACTTTATTTGGATCTTCCATTTTACTACTTCTTCCGCGGAAAGCAAGCTTACAGGTGGCCAAAGTTAATGAAACATTAACTAGACCTATTCTTTCTAGAACGTTCCTCCAGTAATTTTTCTCTTCTTTTAACTGTTTTTCTAAAGCATCACTCATTGTTTAATCATTCTTCCATTTCTCAAATATAACACAAGAAAATATGTGGTCATACGATTGTTCATGAGTTTTAATTCTATCAGAAAGATGTTTCCAGTCGTTTAGTCCCGTACTACTGAAAGTGTTTTGCGAATAGCAAAGCCAGAGTCTGTTACATTTCATCCCAGAACCTGAAATAAAACTGTAGTAATTGGTTGAAAATGATATTTTACTTCTTCGTCCATCAGGCTGTTTTGAAAAGGGACTACGAGGTTGACAAGTTCCTGATGCTATGATTAACCTTTTCATTGCTGGATTATTGACGGGACTGGGAAATTCAATTTTGTCTTGCAAAACATAATTTTCGTCGTGTCCAGTTTCAGCCAAGCTTACTGCTTCCTTGTTATTATTGACTGACTGATCAAGACATGAAAGACCATTATGAGTGGTCGGAACATCGATTTTATGTACTTCAGACCGTTGGTGAGCGTCAACGTCTGAAAAAAATACATAGTGAATAATATTGAGCAATACAATTTAGTGTAGTGGATTATAGTTGATTGCAGTGTTTTATTTGTAGAAACAGATTCAACTAACTATTGTACCCGATACCTAGTTGAGGCTATAGGCTACGCCAGTTATGATCGAGCCATAGTTGAGATTTGTGGGCAAAGAAGAAAAGATAGCGCTCAGATCGAGTCAAGAAGAATGGTAGGAGATGACTTAGGAGGCCGAGGGAGAAGTAGGCACTACCCTTCAAGCAGGACCTTCTATAATACCGGACCTGACACTGGAGGCGGGACAGAGGAAAGATGGCTGTCGCTGTTGGTGGTTACATGCTTTGTTTATAAGTTGAGTCGTTTTGTTTACGATGTGATAGTGGTGTGAATTTCGGTTAGCAATCGTCTCCCTTGATTATCTGTGCTTATTGATTATTGCTTAATGATAAATCACGTTCGTGTAAGTAAATGTCTGCATTAGTGCTTCATAAATACGAGATACCGGTGACTTCTGTTACCCTTGCGATACTATCAATTCTATTGTCAATCAGTGGGTAAATTTGGTCTATTTATTATTCTGTTTAGGGTTTATAAATTATTAGTAATGGTAATTCATTATGAGCAAGCATAGTAATAATTAACGTATTCCAATTTAAGGTCTAAGAAGATCTGAAAATTGATTACCGTACGTAGGAACATAACCTAATTTTTAAATTGACTGCAGTGTTCTCTCATCTAATTATACGCCTGCTAGTTCAAGGATATCAATCGTATCACGTACTTGGTGTGGATCCCGTTTTAATAAACTACCAGTAGGCCTACTCATGCATAGGCTGTGCTAAAATTGTGGTGATATGACTTGAAACTGTTGTGTGACTGGATGCAAATCCAATTATTATAAAGATAAGCCATTGGTGCCTATTTTCTAATTTCCCATCAGGGGAATTCAACCCACACCCAACTTCACGGGGATGATGACCAAAAAGTCCCAAGCCCATAAAATGAATTAACAGCAGACAAAATCACGTCATGATGTTATTTTGTGTTGGGTTGGATTCTGACAGACGTCATGCGTTTGACAGAGAGGCATTATTAATCTCATGAATAGGAATGAATGAGTACGGTTAGCCTACTTGTTGACGGATTTACAGGAGGCGTCGTGACCTTATGATAGGAATTACATAGGCATTTATCTTCAGTATGTGTGGGAACCCATGGTAAACCACTTGCTGGGTGGCTAAGCCAAGAATCGAACCCAAAATTTCCCGGTTTACCTCACTAGGCTGTGTGTACCTCGTTCTTACCCTCAGACCAGAATTAAGATTTCTTGACAGTCAGGAATCAAACTTGGACCCCAGAAATGGCAATCAAGAACTACACCACCTGGTTGGTCACATTTATTTTTAAGCATAATATGTCCGTCTGTTAGATAGTCAGCCCGAAGGCTGGTTGGATCCTCAAAAGGCACTGCCGTTAGGTCATGCGGGTAGTTACCCACAAAAACCCATGGCAACGCTATATTGAGGCGTACTAGGCAAGAAGAGGAGTGAGGTAGTTTGTCATTGCTTTCCTCACTGAGTCAGTACAGCAGTACTAACACTATGAGTAGAACTTTTCACAGCATCCACAGGCACTGACTGTGCACTGAATGTCATCACTAAGCACCATCCATACCTCAGTAGCTTCCATATAATCACAGCCATGAGAGAGAGTGAGACTGAGACATCGGCGAAAAGCCTAATTTTACTCTAGCCTGTGCCAACAGAAAAATGCAAATGTAGGCCTACTGCATTCATCAAGAGATGGCAAACAGGCCCCGAATAATATGTAACTTACTAAAAAGAGATTGTAATTCCTACAGGAACATTTACAACTTTCCCTGTTCACTCAGTCAAGATATTCTGCAGATCTCTCCTGTGAGCCTCAACATTATTTAATTGTATTCCTTTCCTGATGGAACTCTGGTAGTACCTTATTTTAACTCCCGGGGTACCTCCCCATGCCAGTCCCTTACACAGCTACACACACTACTACAGTAATCACGTAATCGGAGGAATTCAACCCACACCCAGCTGCACGGGGCTGATGACCAAGATGTCACAAGCCCATAAAATGAATTAACAGCAGACAAAATCTCGTCATGATATTATTTTGTGTTGTGTTGGATTCTGACACACGTCATGCGTTTGATGTCCGACCACCAACTACGGCGGCCATCTTGGGTTGCAGTGTCAGGTCCGGTAGTATAGAAGGTCCTGCTTCAAGCATATGGAATTATGGGAGAAATACTGGATTATTATAAAGATTAATGTGGAATAAAACATTATATAACCTCAGAAGAGAAGGAAATATCAAGAAATTGTATTGGTGATAACTTGAAGAAAGGCAGACAACTCCTTAAGTTATGATATAACTTAATTGCCAATATAATTGTGGTCGAGATTATAGCTGTGACGTATGACAGACAGCGGAAGAAGGGGAAAGTCACGTGATAGAGCCGGACGACACAGCCGAACGGAGTGGCACTAGCAGAACGAGAGAAGTAGTCCAGCCAGTCAAGCTGAGCGGAGCACATCGAACGGTATTAGAACGACAGAAGTAGTCCAGTCAGTCAAGCTGAGCGGAGCACATCGCACAGTATTAGAACGACAGAAGTAGTCCAGCAAGTCAGGCTGAGCGGATCTCTTCGCGCAATACGAGAATCAGTTAGCAAGGCAGTGCAGAGCAGTAGTAGGAGTTCGTGGCTATTAGCAAGGCAGGTTGTACAAGCCGTGGACGTGAGAGAGAAAGCCAGTGTTCAGGCAGATATCTTTTCAACATCGCAGTAATAGTTATGTGAAACGGCAATGCTTTTCAAAAATTAGTTTATCAAAGCAATACGCAGCATTATAATAAGATTGAGAACATTATTTAAGCTACATTCTCAATGCAGAATAGCACAGCGAAGCAGTATAATGAGGCCAGTATTCAACCTCGCATTATACAAGAACAGTGAGGCGGAACGTGTCGTGCTGTGGCCGACATTTTACAATCCGGCGATAGTCAAGCAGCTGAACATTACTTCGACATTTTGTCAAACTTTTGTGTTTCGACAGTCCAATTGTGCAGTCCAATTGCAATTATACACTTCTATTGTGGACTTTTAAATGGACTTGAACATATTTCAGCGGTATTACGGCATATTTTATGATGCATTTTAGACCGAAATATTTAAGGCGACCATGGGGTCAGTCCAATATTATTGCTTTTGGCAAGTGAACAGTTACAAGTGTATGCACTTTGTGAACAGTGGCACGTGCAGCATTATAGTTGCATATCATGAACAGTTATGAAATATCTCAGTTACGAACACAGATACAGGGTGTTTAACAAATCAGTACACTTTTCTAGAACATTTATTTTTTTCTACCAGTGAAATTCAGCCGCTGTGGAGATTAACATTTTTGTCGTATGCAAACCGAACAGTTTATGGGACAGTGGCGTGACATATTAAAAGAGTATGGGGTACTCTACATTTTTGAACTTTTATGGAAGAGTTTGGACAATATCCGTGATGGATAATCTTCAGTTCATCATGTCGGGCTAGGCGGATACGGAGACGTGATGGCACCACAGAGCGATGGATTCGGTTCCTGAAGAAGAGGATATTCAACATCAGATTCACTTGGAATATGAAGTCAAGCGTTAGTTCAGTGGGTGATACAGCGTTTTCGTCGATCTATCGAGAAATTTGTGACACACACGTGGATTATCGGCGATCTTTGAATTATATTAACAGCTGGAATATGAAGGTATTGTAAGAGTTATGGCATTCCTGATATGAATTTTCAAGAACACTGGGCATACATGTATATATTTCTAGTAGGAGTTCTACTATTATTTTTCGACATGGCTTAGATTTTTTTTGCTCCATTTGCTAGAATATGGTGTTACCATATGATATGGCAGGCACAGTTATACGACGTTCTCACCATTGGTTGACTTTATTAGACAGAATTTTGGTCTTTTTATTTTTTTCTGTGAGGGTAGTATTTCTTGTTATGGATATTTTTAGCGAGTGTTTCGAACTCGTGATCTGCAATTGGATAATTTAAATTATTTCGTCAGTTCATTGCATACTAGCGAGTATGTATAATTCATCAGTAGGGATTTTTTTTGTTGGATTGTTTGGTGATATTAAAATTTTATTCACTCAAGTGAATGCATATAGCTTTTATGTGACAACTGGAGTCTTGTTGATTCCAATCTGGTGCACTCACTCATCAGTCTACGAGATGGGGCCTGTTGCATTTAGCAATTGCGTGGTGGTACTCACCTTACCCATCGTTTAGGGCATTATCAGGATAGTCTACGGGGCAGGGCCTGTCGCTTAAGGCGATTGCGTGGTGGCACACACCTAACCTGCCAGTCGAGGGCCTCATTGTATCATCCGAGTGTACTTATGATCGTAAGAGGATTAAACAAGAAACTACCAGTAACACATTAGTCGAATTTTGTCAAAATAAATTAAAAATAAATGTCAGCAGGGTTACATATTGTAATTCTTGTTTTTCCAATCCAATATTTTGTTGCAATACTCTTTTGAGAGTACATTCATTTAACAGCTGATACTTTTGATACTCTTTGTGAGTGATTTGATACCTTTGAGAAGGATTTCAAGTAATTGAATCTTGTAAGATGAATCATTTATGGTCAGAATTTATTTTGAGGCAGATCAGTATTAGATATTTTTGATGTGAGGTATTATAACACATTGGTGTTTTTCTTGGAAATAAATCTTGAGAATCTTAAGAGAATTTTTTGCTCTATTTGAAAGCAGATCTTGAATTGGATTACGATTACTAAGGTAATTTTTCCTTATTGTTTAAGACGTTGTCTAGATATGATCAGATTAATTACAGTTCTTGGAGATTGTGTGCGTTAATAATTTGAAGCCAGTTATATATTTTTGTGGATCATGCAACGTGATTATGTGGAATATTTTTGATAGGTATTTTTGGAAGTTGCCAAGTGGAAGTTTGCAATATTGCCAATGAGTATTTTAAGGCAGACATGAGGTTGTTGAACCCAGTCTAGCATATTTTTGAAGATTCATGCTGTGCGCTGAATAGTTATGGTGTTATGTGGAATAATTACGGTGTTATGTGGAAATTATGGTATTCAAATATGGTATTTGATAAAGTGAGATTATATGGTGAAGTTTTGGATAGTGAGATCCAATGTGATTTTGTGAAGGCAATAATATTATTTTGGCATGATAATTAAATACGAGATATAACTTGGAAGTGATAAAACTGTAAGACAACGTTCTATCTATATATATAAAGCACAAAGTTTGTCTGTCTGTCTGTCTGTCTGTTATGTATACAAATCTACACCGTTTCACCGATCTGAACCAAAATTTGTATACTTACCCTTTGGAACCCAGCGGGTAACCCCGTCAACATTAAATTTCGGACAGACCACCCCATGCCCTGCATTTGGGCCCTTTTGCACAAATCTACACCGTTTCACCGATCTGAACCAAAAGTTGTATATTTAACCTTTGGCACCCTGCGAGTAACACTGTCCACTTGAAATTTCGGACAGACCACCCCATTCCCTGCATTTAGGCCCTTTGGTCCAAATCCACACCGTTTCACCGATCTCAACCAAAATTTGTATATTTACCCTTTGGAACCCTGCGAGTACCACTGACCACTTAAAATTTCGGACAGACCACCCCATTCCCTGCATTTAGGCCCTTTGGTCCAAATCTACACCGTTTCACCGATCAGAACCAAAATTCGTATTCTTACCCTTTGGTGCCCTGCGAGTAACACTGTCTGCTTGAAATTGCGGACAGGCCACTCCATTCCCTGCATTTAGGCCCTTTGGCCCAAATCTATACCGTTTCACCGATCTCAACCAAAATTTGTATATTTACCCTATGGAACACTGCGACTAACACTGTCTGCTTGAAATTTCGGACAGACCACGCCATTCCCTGCATTTAGGCCCTTTTTGCACAAATCTACACCGTTTCACCAATCTGAACCAAAATGTGTATACTTACCCTTTGGAACCCTGCGAGTAACACTGTCTGCTTGAAATTGCGGACAGACCACTCCATTCCCTGCATTTAGGCCCTTTGGCCCAAATCTACACCGTTCCACCGATCTCAACCAAAATTTGTATATTTACCCTTTGGAACACTGCGACTAACACTGTCTGCTTGAAATTGTGGAGAGGCTACTCCATCCCATGCATTTAGGCCCTTTGGCACAAATCTACACCGTTTCACCGATCTGAACCAATCTTTGTATACTTACCCTTTGGAACCCTGCGAGTAACACTGTCCACTTAAAATTTCGGACAGACCACCCCATTCCCTGCATTTAGGCACTTTGGCACAAATCTACACCGTTTCACCGATCAGAACCAATATTCGTAAACTTACCCTTTGGTACCCAGCGAGTAACACTGTCTGCTTGAAATTGCGGACAGACCACTCCATTCCCTGCATTTAGGCCCTTTGTCCCAAATCTACACCGTTTCACCGATCTCAACCAAAATTTGTATATTTACCCTTTGGAACACTGCGACTAACACTGTCTGCTTGAAATTGCGGCGAGGCCACTCCATCCCTTGCATTTAGGCTGTTTGGCACAAATCTACACCGTTTCACCGATCTGACCCCAATTTTATATACTTACCCGTAGAACCCGACAAGTAACACTGTTCACTTTAAATTTTGGACAGACCACACTATTCCCTGCTTTTTGGCCCTTTGGCAGAAAACTACACCGTTTCACCGATCTCAACCAGATTTTACATAATTACCCTTTGGAACTCGACGAGTAACACTGTCCACTCGAAATTTCGGACAGACCACTCCATTCCACGCATTTAGGCCCTTTGGCACAAATCTACATCGTTCACCGATCGAAAACAAAATGTGTGTATACTTACCCTTTGGAACCCGATGAGTAACACTGCCCACTTTAAAATTTGGACAGGCCACTCCATTCCCTGCATTTTGGCCCTTGGCACAAAACTACACCGTTTCACCGATCTCAACCAGATTTTACATAATTACCGTTTGGAACTCGACGAGTAACACTGTCCACTCGAAATTTCGGACAGACCACTCCATTTCTCGCATTAAGGCCCTTTGGTACAAATCTACATCGTTCACCGATCAAAAACAAAGTGTGTATACTTACCCTTTGGAACCCGATGCGTAACACTGTCCACTTGAAATTTCTGACATACCACTCCATTCCCTGCATGTAGCTCAGGAATTCCTCGGGGTTGCCAGCTTCCTAACTCACCAGTCATGAGCCCTTGAGGGTGTACCAGAAGTGGTGGGTCTACACACACCCTGCCTCTTTGAGGGCCTTGAGCAGAAGACAGGAGATATTATGAAAAGGAAAAGAAGGCAGACCCCTCGAAGAATGAGGGTATCAGGAAAGATGAGACAAAGCCAATTAAGGCGGGAAATTGAAAGACTCCCTAGCCCTCGGATACCCTAATACAGTCTGGGTCGGAAGAGAACAAGAGTTGATCAAGGGAGGCCGACAGGAAAGAGAACTGAAATGAGCCCAGCACCAGGAAGTAGAAGCGATGCCAGACTCAGCTGGGATTCCGTGGTCGCCAACCCACGTCCCACAAGTTGTGAGACCCTGGGGGGGGGGGTCAGTTGTGAGAATAGCTTGCTGATTCATCGTGAGGTACTTTCCAGAGCCCGCCGTGTTATCTCCTGCTGTCTATGCTGATGCCAGCACAGGGCCGTTGCGAAACAGTGAGTGATTCCCGGTCAATCTGTATAGGACGGGGAACCCCGAACGTGTGTCATCATATTTCGTCATCATCTGCGATCATCTCAGGTTCGTGCAGCTTGGACCTATATTCTTTGTCTTTGCCGAGCAGTACGCTCTTTCACTAGACGCATCCAGTACAGGCCTAAGCCAGAAAATAAGGTTGAGACTTTGGAAGACATCGAAGCTAGACACCTGAATTACCTATATTAGTTTTAAAATAACACCATGTTCGTTTAGTAGTCATTTTTTCATTACCTTATTATTATCATCATAAGTGCAAATGACCTAGATGTTACGCGCATCATACCAATAATCACCGCCGCATAAAGTCTTTCTCGACTGTGATTTTTAAAATATTTATTTTTGGTTGGTTGGTTCTTAAGTTTAGGGGCTGCGACAACGCGGTCATGTAGCCCCGTGTACTTTGGGTGTGTGTAGAATCTGTCTGATAACCGGTGTTAATTGTGATGACTGTATTAGTGTGTGTTATCTGTTTTTTAATTTAAGTACAAACTGCAACTTAGAATTCTTCAAATAGTTCGTACTTTTGCCGCCAAGCGCCACCGTCAACGACTACTAGGCCAAGTTCGGAACTTAGCTACTAGACGCCACTGCAGTCGGCTCTTGGCAACGGACGTAGACATCTATGAGCGTTGTTTACCTATCCAATTTAGCTTCACACAGGTGTAATTAGTGGAAGGTTCAATAACATGCCATAAATCTGACATGGGACCACCGGCTTTACTTCCCCTCCGAAGAAAGGCATACTGACGGATTTTTAACGCTCTTAAAATATCCGACGGCTTCGGCCGGGTTTGAACCCGCTATCTTGGGCATAGAAGCTCAGCATGCTACCAAATACGCCACCGAAGCCGCCATATAGTTATTTTTATTACAGTACATTGTGTACATTATACGTTGAAGTGTCAATTCAATACCGGTAGTAGTTTCCCTTATCATCCTCATCATAAGAGCAAATGACCTACAGTAGATGTTACGCCCTTTACACCATTAATCACCACACACAATAAGTCTTTCTCGCCTGTGAATTTTGAAATATGTATTTCTATTACGGTAGTTTGTAAGTTTGACGTGTCAATTCAACAGTAGTTTTTATTATCATCCTTATCAAAAGGGCAAATGACCTAGATATTACTCCCTCATTGTCTTTGGGGGCAAATGACTTAGATTTTAAGTCCATTATATTTCTAAGGAGACCTTAAAACATTATCATCATTCCACCGGGCGAAGCCGGGTACTACTGCTAGTAACCTATATTAAACAATTTTCTAGGAAATTAAATAAATAAATAATTATGATAATCCAAGATTTTCTCATAATAATAATTTATAAAATAATAATCTGAAGTTTAAGCATAGTAATGATCTGGCCCGATGAATAAAAATCTAAATAACCAGATGAATTAAAATTTGAATAAATTGATAAATTAAAATTTGAATAAATCGATGAATTAAATAAATTGATGAATTAAAGATTGAATAAATTAAATGAATTAAATAAATTAATAGATGATTAAACAGCTGATGAATAACTGAATTAGAAGGTGGTAATTAATTAAAGAAGCTGATGATTAATAAAATTTAAATGGATTTAAATAAATTTAAATAAGAAATATGATTTAAATAATTTGATGAATTGCAACTTTAGTTAATGAATTAAACAATTTAAATGGATGAATTGAGATGATTTAATCTGAATGAGATAATGAAATGAGAGTGTGTGTATAATTGAAGAATATAATGAATTGATGAACATAATATTCATTTAAGTGATTTGATGGTAATAAATTAATTATTCTGACTTGAATATAATGAATATTGGGATGAGAACTAATGTGAGAGATATTTAATTTTGATATGATGATGATGATGATGATAACCAATGAATAGTGAAGTTTTCTTTGATTCACAAGCAAGCAATAATCAGTGACAGTGTAAATATAGTGTATAAATTAATTGTTAGATTTTTAGGAGCATTTATTGAGATTTTCAGCATTTGAATAGTGCCATTCAAGCCATGAAAATAAGTTGATATTTAAATATGTGTTATTAGGATATTTTGTTAGACAGATTCATATTTATTGACATCCACATTCATGATGTTAAATTAAAGAAAAGTTAGGTCTCAGGGATCACGAATGTCAGTGACGCAAAGACATAGTGCTACGGTGGCCCTGAGAACCCAAGTGAACTTTAGTAAATTTTTATATTTTATGTGGATGAAATACACTTTGGAATAGCATCGAGATGGTTCGATTTTGAGGACAATGACAACCTAACGTTTGCATTCGACCATACTCTTAGGTAGGGTGTGTGTTTATTTTCTCTGTCTGACTATCAAAGTTTAAATAAATTTGGTTTTATCTTAGTTGTGATCTGATGATGGTGTGATTTTCCCAATCCTTTCCTTTGTCTTAATTAAGGCTTAATCAGGAAGGATGTGGTTTGCTAGGGGTTCAGTTGATGGCACCCATTTCTATTTGTTATTTTTATTAAATTGAAGCCCGTAACGACCCTGGAGATACTTTATCTCGTGTTACCCTCTGCTTTTGTGATATTTCAACTGAATTTCCGACACATTCCTTATTTGACTTCATGTTCATTTAACTCCACTCTGGCCTGGGAAGCCAGGTATGCGATGTAATGGCAGATGGGTCATCGCATCCCTCGGATGAAAGGGTACATTATTGAACTAAACCAACTAACTAATTATTGGTTGGTTAACGGGACTAAAAAACTGTGTAACCAATGATAGTCGTCCGTTGAAACGATGCATACTGTATACCCGATAGTGTGATTTTTAATGTGAAGTGAAAAACAAACAAATGTGCTCTGTCCAAGTGAAGTGAATCAACCGTCGTAATTCGCAAACCGCTTCATTGTTTTTAATCACACATTCTATGCTTTTTATAATATTAACGTAATATGATAATAGTTTGTTATAAAATATTACGTTCTGACCAAATTGCTAATAGAAAATAACAATAATTTCACTTTGCTTAACAACTTATAACAAATTTACAATATAGTTAACTTTGGTTTCTTCTTAACTTCATTATTTTCATTTTCTTCGTTTTGATCTTGTTTCTGCACCGAAATGTACTCCAAACCTGATTGAGTTTAAGGATGCAACCATGCAGTTAACGATTTAGTACAAGCACGAACCGTCTCCTCTTGTTTTCTTTTATCCTTCCTTTTTTTTCGCTCAACTTTCATAAGTACGTTTCATAGCGTCGTTAAAAAAATAGCACAATGCAGCCACAACTTAAGTGCAGCCACTTAACCGGGAACCGCTGTGGTGACGTACCAACTACAATACTGCTACTACTCTGCTACTGTGCATTGCTGTGGTGTGATGTCGCAGTGGAGGGGGAAGGGGTGGAACGATGAATCATGGTTATGCGCTGAAAAAAAAATGAAAATCCACAGCCTGCTTCCAGTCTCCGACCGGGTCAGGAATTGAATGAATGAAGTCCCCATCTAGCGGCGAGGATATGGACTGTGCCGGCTGCCGAGGCCTGACGCACTCCTCTGGGACAATGATTAAATGAATGACAAATGAAATGATAGTGGAGAGTGTTGCTGGAATGAAATTTGACAGGGAAAACCGGAGTACCCGGAGAAAAACCTGTCTGCCTCCGTTTTGTCCAGCACAGATCTCACATGGAGTGACCGGGATTTGAACCACGGACCCAGCGGTGAGAGGCCGGCGTGCTGCCGCCTAAGCCACGGAGGCTTGTGGTCATGCGCTGAATGGGGAACAATGCATTGTCTGTCCGGCGCCTGGGTCGGGCGCCCGGCTATCAAAAATACTCATAGAATACCTCACAAATCGATGGATATATCTTACATACAGATTGCACTGAATGTGGAATAGTTTCTAAACACAAGTTTAGACGCGTAGTTCAGTACAATTGGGGCCCCTGAACTAGATCGAATTCTCAAATATGTTTTCTAGTACTACTTTCATTTATTATTATTTATTTATAATATTTCTTTTAGGGTTTGGGGCCCCCCTACCCTCGGGGGCCCCGGGGCGGTGCCCCGCTTGCCCCATTGTAGCTACGCCACTGGTGCTGCGGCCATTCTATCTCATCTGTTGTTGGCTTCTCTTTCATTGGTTCCCATCTGCACAATCTCGCCAAGGCACTTGTATTTTTTGGGAATATTATTATTATTATTCACGATTGGTGACGAATTTAGTTGAACTTTGGAATAATTTAATACACTTTTCTGCCTGGTCAATACTTGGCTTTTAGTGTTTATTTACATTTGTTAGTACATGTTTCGAGGCATTATAATCTGAATAAGATTTAGCCCCTTCATCAGCTTATTGTCTTCTCCTGTGGCAGGTCAATTGACATTGGTTGGTTCTTAAGTTTAGGGGCTGCGACAACGTGGTCATGTAGCCCCGTGTACTTTGGGTGTGTGTAGAATCTGTCTGATAGCCGGTGTTAATTGTGATGACTGTATTAGTGTGTGTTATCTGTTTTAAAATTTAAGTACTGCAACTTAGAATTTTTCAAATAGTTTCTACTTTTGCCGCCAAGCGCCACAGTCAACGACTACTAGACCAAGTTCAGAACTTAGCTACCAAACGCCACCGCAGTCGGCTCTTGGCAATGAACGTAGAAACCTAAGAGCGTTGTTTACATTCCTAACCTATCCAATTTAGCTTCACACAGGTGCAATTAGTGGAAGGTTCTTTAACATGCCATAAATCTATGACATGGGACCGCCGGCTTTACTTCCCCTCCGAAGGAAGGCATACTGAGGGATTTTTAACGCTCTTAAAAAATCCGACGGCTTTGGCCGGGATTGAACCCGCTATCTTCGGCACAGAAGCTCAGCATGCTACAGACTGCGCCACCGAAGCCACTCAATTGACATTAAAATTAATGAAATGATGAATGATATGGAGATGAAATGTGGTGAACCTTGGTGACTATACCAATAAAACATTTAAAAACACTTTAAAATATTTACAAAATTCTTAAAAGCATGCTAACAGAATGAGATTAAAAAATACAACATTAAAACATATTAAAAGCACTAGGAAAACTATTTTCCTTATATGTCCGTTGCACTTGTACGTGTTTTGAGTGAAGAGACGTTGGCGTGTCGGCTGATCGGCACATCTGGTTTCTTGAACGCTGGATTGTGAGTTCGTGGCACCCAAAATTTCTTGTGTATTAACTTTTTGTGCCGTGGTTATGTGGGGTCTTGAAAGGCTTTAAAAGTAAATGCTTTGTCTTAATTTATTTATAGGTTGGTAGCGGCTTCGGTGGCTTAGTTGGTAGCATGCTGAACTGCTGTGCCTAAGATGGCGGGTTCTAACCCGGCCGAAGTCGTCGGATTTTTTAAGAGCGTTAAAATCCTTCAGTATGCCTTCCTTCGGAGGGGAAGTAGAGCCGGCGGTCCCATGTCATAGATTTATGGCATGTAAAAGATCCTTCCACAGACTAAGCTTGTGTGGAGCTAAATTTCTAGGTTAGATTTCGTTGTAATGCTCTATCAAAGTTTCAACGTTCACCACTAGGTATCATTGCCATCTGGTAGCGAAAGTTGAAATTACTTGAAATTGAACAAAACTTGTAGCTAACCCTAGGGGTGTCCGCTTGAAGCAGCTACAGCATCTGGCGAGCCGAACATGTCCTCGGACACTCCCGGCACTAAAAGCCATACGATAGATAGATAGATTTTAAATAGTAATTGTATTGTACCCGGAAATTTAAATTCTACTACGGTATTCTATTATTAATTCATTTATATGAGCATTTAATAGTACATTATGCAACGAGCCTATAATGGCAATAATTAAGACACAAGTATGTTTATAAAACGAGCATACGCGAGTTTTATAATTTCCATACGAGTGTCTTAATTACCATTATAGGCAAGTTGCATACGACTGTTTATGTTCGACGATAATTATTATAACTATTTTATGTTCGAACAAAAATATTCATAAATGTCTGTCGAGATTTCACCAGTTTTATGTACTGAACAGAGCGCATGAGACGCAGGGAATGCCTTGTATTTGACCATGGCCACCGCGATTACTCTACTATGACACTAGGCCAGGCAGTGTGATTTACATTAGAAGGCCGTGAAACTCAGCGAATCTAATTATCTAATTGGTCAAACAACTGTTGCTTGAGCTCTGATTGGTGGGAGAAACTGTTTCATAATGAAAAATAGTGTTATAATGAGCCTCATTGGGAGGAGCTTACGGTCAGCTGTTTCCAATATGGCGGCGAGATAGTGACGAGAAGTAATTGGGTGTGCGTTTGTTATGGCTTCTAATTTATGATGGCAAAATACTGCATATTTTCTTTCATTGATAGAAATATTTTTATAATCAATTTAAATGCAGTGCTTAATTACTACCAGTTAAAAATATTAACCACATGTAGATAGTTAATTTACTGTCTGCTGTTACATATATGTAGCCTGTACTTGGGAGCCTAGTGGTATCGATGGTTTTTGTTAATTTCACAATATATATATATATATATATAATCTCACATAACACAAAGGACGACTCCCTGATAATAAATTGAATCCAGCAACCCTGAATTTGCATGAATGTTTTGGGTTCAAAGAAGCGTTACGGTACTTGGGATGCTCAAATCATACTTCAATATTGCAAATATTGACCTACATACTTGCTGTTCAAAGGCAAGAATATTAATTTATTAATCTCTTACCACAGGCAAGTTAAAATGAAGGCATCCTCTTCATCAATATATTTAATTAAATATTTAAAATACAGATATTTATCAGAGCTGGAGTCCCCATTTGAACTTGTCATAAGCAAACGGAAGAGATCAAAAACTACACTTGAAGCCAAACCAAATTCACTCCTCAGCTCGACATAAACCATAATACCAAATAAAACCTATACAAAACATACTCTCCTTACTGTTGTACAACTTTCAAACCTACTATTCGCACTCAAAACTTAAAAACCCTGAAATGGGAACTAATTAAAGTTAGAATAGCTTAGGCCGATCAGGTCTCCTGCTACATTACCGCATATGTATACTTAACTTCCAAATTACGGCTAAGTGACCTATCTGCCTGAGTAGTATAGGTGTTACCGGCCTGCCTGGGATGATGGGTCACAAACCGGTACTTAAAACTAAGATTTTACACATTAATCAACTAAATTCAACAGTAAGGAGATCATAGCCAAAAACACAATCCAAGCCAAATCATACTTCAATGACCTACATACTTGCTGTTCAAAGGCAAGAATATAAATTCTCTGGCAAATTAAGGCTAGGAACAGCATTTTTCTTAAGTTTTCTGACCATTCGGCTATTGTCAATCGGAAGAACCCCTAAAGAAGTTTACGAAGAGCGGATTACATTCTATGTACGGCACAGAAGTAATAGGCTACAAGTTTATCAGTATTTTTGATGTAGCTAAATCCACGTGAATACAAATTAGAGACAATAACTATCAATAATCAACAGTACCGGTGGAAAGAAGTCGTCTTCACAAAAATGCAGACTGCACACTGTCATGTAACATGTAACACATTTTCCAATTGACAGCGCCGAAGCCCATCTTTCTCTGTGAACTTTTTGTACAGGAAAGTAGTGAAGAGATTTCGTACCCGTTTTATACGATTTGCAACCGTATACAGAGCAGTACCTCCTCGAATTTGACAATTTTCTTTCTGTTTCCATCACGACGTAAATGCTTCACCATCTAAATAAACCTCACCAGTCACAATGTTACAGCTTCAACATTCTACCGCGTGGCTGCGCCATCCAACTTTTCTGACGTCAATAGTCAGGGTCGAACATAAACATATTCATAATATCATCTCATTTTAGGATATGATAAACTTACAGTTATATTGCCTATATCATATGTTTTTCTCCAAAGTTAACATTGGCTAAATGCTGTATTTTTGTGTTCAGGGATCTGGATAAGCTGCAGGATGGAATTGGCGAAAAGTTGGCTATGTTCATGTACCTGCTCGTGTCATTCATAGCCTCAGTTATCATGTCCTTCCTGCATGGATGGAAGCTGACTCTGGTAGTGCTGAGCTGTGCACCTGTTATCATCATAGCCACGTCTGTGGTCGCCAAGGTATGATGCACATTATTACTCAAAGCTGATGATAATTAGTGTTTTAAATGACCTAACATCAAGGTTATCGGCCAATAATGGTTTGGATGGAAATGAACAGTAGAACTAAAACTAACTTACAGACTAGAAGAAGAAAAGGACAAATTGTAAGGAGCTTGCTGGGCCCAAGGTTGCAGGTTCGTATCCTGGCACAGTCAGCTGGCATTTGAGGGTGCGCAAATGCGAGGGAGCCGTGTCAGTAGATTTACTGGCACGTTAAAGATCCCCTTTGTGGCAAAATTCCAGCACCCCGGAGCCTCTAAAATCCAGAGTAGTTAAAAAGGACGTAAAACCAATAACAATATTATTATAAAATGTAAGGAATAAGGGAAATAAGATACAGGGAAAAGAAATGTCCTCAACTCTCGAAGAATGAGAATTGAGGATTTGGAAAGGAGAGCCATGAAAGGCAGATACGAAAGGAAAAGAGGAGAAGGTCCGCCCCAGTGTCGCTGGAAAAATGGGGAAACACTGGACCCAGCGCAGGAAACCCTCGGGGTTGCCAACTTACGAAATCACCGGCTGTGAGACCTTGAGAGTGTCGCACTATACAGGGTGCTCCTCCATAAGTGGTGAGGCTACACACACACTGCATCCTTCAGGGCCTTGAGCAGAAGACAGGAGATACTATGAAAGGGGAAAGAAGTGGTCTGACCCCTTGAAGAAAAAGGATATCAGGAAAGAAACCCTAGGCCTCGGATATCCTAATACCGTTGGGGTGGAAGAGAGCAAGAATTGACCAAGGAGGAACGACAGAAAAGATGGCAGAGAGGAGCCCGGCACAAGTAAGTGGAAGCAATACCTGGACTCATCTGGGGTCCCGTTGTCGCTAACCCACGTCCCACTGGGTGTGAGTCCCTTGGGGAGGTCTCATAGCCTCAGTTATCATGTCCTTCTTGGATTATGACTAGGGACCCTCGCAAGACGTTGATTCACGAAATCGCGAAATAATATCGTTTCAAAAAATTATTCGTGAAATAATACCGAAATATTTTTAAAATTTCTCCGTCTCGTAGGTTAGTGACATCCTTTGTCACACGTATGGTATGGTTAATTCAAAATTCTGTTATAGGTCGAATTTTCTTTCGAACTTTGGATTCATCAGATACATAATTCACCGGTATATAAAATTAACTCCAAAACCTGTATAATTCGTAAATTTGAAGGAAAAATGCACCCCCTCGAGGTATTATTCATACAATTCTCCCCGAATAATTCAAATGGACCATGATCGGCGCCGGTTGTGTAAAATCATGATGCCCGATCTCGTACTTGTGACCACGAGGACTGCGGGAATCTTGTCACGTGAGAATGGGCACCGATCCCGAAACATCCTGAAACCTACAGTACTCGTGACTTTTCCCCATGCCCTACCATGCACTTACAAGCGTACGGAGAGCGAGAAGTGCGTTAATCCACTCAAAAACAGCATTGACAGCGTAGCATCGCGATACTCATTCTCCTCGTGACCCACCGCGAACTCCCGACCACAGCATAGGGACAGCGGGGATCACAATACCCCACTTATGAGCGGTGCGGACCATATAGCATGGCCCTACCTGCTCGCGAGTTTTAACCATGCCCAGCCTCGAACTTGGGACTGCCACTCTGCAAGGACAGTAGGAATGTTGCTGAACGGCCGGGCGCGGCACCGATTGGATAACATCGCGATATTTCTGCGTGTCTGACCGCGAGGACAACGGAATTCTTGTCAAACGAAGAGCAAGCGGCTACGATTGCGTAACAAAGCGAGATTTTTCCGTGCCCAACGTCAATGACAATGGGAATCTCGTCAAACGCCAATTGCTTAAATCGCGATGTTTCTGTGTGTTCTACCGTGAAGATTCCAGTAATCTCGTCGATTGGCCGAGGGCAGCGCTGATCGTGTAACATCACGTATTTCTCCGTATCTGTGAAGACATAATGCGATGCCATTCACGTAACGTTGCGATATTTCTCCGTGCCCTACCGCCAGGACAGAGGGAATTTTGTCAAACGGCCAGGAGTAGAGAAACCGCTGGGTATTCTTAACTTCTTGTACACATGACACATCTGAAACAACGCATTTAGGTATTAAAATGCATTCATTATTTAATTTATCGTTTATAATTTACTTATTAATTTCTTACTTTTATTATTTAATTATTTATGTACAGTATACATACTGTAGATCTTTATTATTTGTCATTCTAAAATTGTTCAGCAGGTGATTTCTTAGTAAAATGTTCTCTTTTTAAATTGTGTACGAAATGAAGTGCATTTTAATAAGCCAAATCATTATATATGATCAGAATTTTTATGTGAAATTACACTGTAAATGAACACCACTGTTTGATCTTATTTTTCTCCACTATTTTGATTTTTTATTTACTGAAAATGAGGGTCCCTAACTATGAGTATAGACAACCAAGGACACTTAATTCTTATGGTAACAAGTACATCTGTGAGTCAGTCTTTTCTAAACTGATCACACCCTTGCTATGAGAATTAGAAGCATCTCTGCATTAACTCAATGGTAAGGCAATGGCGCCCTAAACCAGAGTTGTACATACGATACGAAGAGCTTGTACTATTTGTAGAATACATGACCTAGTTCATTTGTCATCAGTGCAATTATTTGAAAGGTTTTTAATCTTAAAAAATATGTTTATGTATGTAGGTCCAAAGCTCCCTGACAATCAAGGAACAGGAGTCGTATGGTGCAGCAGGAGCTGTTGCCGAGGAGGTACTGAGTACAATCCGTACTGTAACGGCCTTCAGTGGACAACAGAAGGAAGTGGAGAGGTAAGAATTACATAACTTCTTTAGCATGTGTACCCTTCCTAACTCCTCCCAGAATGTCTGTTGTTAACAGTGCTCTGGGCTGGCCCCAGAACTTTTTACCTTCAGGCAGAAAAATTTAGCATTCCTATGTCCCTCATGATTCAAAATTTCATTTTTGGTATTATGTCTGCCAGAAAAGTAAAGGGGAGTTAACAATTTAACTATAATTATGTAACACTATTTTGTCCCTTCAGAGCATACATAGATCAAGTCGTTTTGAAGGTCCAACGATCATAGGGTGATCGTGTGGACAATCCATTTTATGATTTGAACTTTATATGGTCCCCATGTTATTTTTGTGCCTGGTTTTTGAAAGCCACACAAGGTGAACTGATCATACCCTTGCCCTTGCTAGTACCCTCTATCACCATACAAAATTTTCACTAAATTTGGATACCTACTTTATTAGGTACAGATTCCAAAGCAGTCTCCGTAATTTAAATTTGTAAGTCGACAGATTGGAAATTGATTTTAAACAGCTTGGAAGATGATTGTAAGCTTGACTGGCTGAGAACCTAAAGCTACAGTTACCAAATTTATATGAGTCATCTGCTTGTCGCGTGTTTTAAGCATGAATGTCCAAATTTAGGGAGTAGTCACTGTTATGCCGGACATTGTTTTGTTTAATTCTGTGTATTAGTATTGGACAAGCTAGTCCAGTTGGCTGTGCCCCTTCAGCTGAGTCACCAAGCAACTGAGAATTTGTCACTAACCACAGATTGCCTTGTAAGTATTGATTTTTTTATTAACATATGTGTATGTGTAATTGGTAACTGAATTTGCAGGTACTCGGATAACCTGGTCCCATCAGAGCAGATGGGAATCAAGCGAGGACTCTTCTCTGGACTGGGGGGAGGAATTTTCTGGTTCATCGTGTATGCCAGCTATGCTCTGGCTTTCTGGTATGGAGTGGAGCTAATCATAGAATCTCGCAGCGCTGGCAACCATGAGTACACTCCAGCCGTTCTCATCATTGTAAGAAACACTTCTTCATCCATTTCATAGCTTGAAGTTACTCTAATTGATGGTCTTTTCTTGTTTTTCCCTCTGCTCTCACTCACATGTGTGTGTATGTTTGCCTGTATGTCTGTCTTTCAATCTCTCTACTTCTTTTCCTGTCCAGTCATCGATACACTCACAGAAACATGAGCCAGGATATTTAAAATTTGAGGCCTATCACCTAGATATTAGGGCCCTTTAAACTACAAACTACTTCTTTTCAAACCTGAATATCTCCAAAATTAAATTTAAAAAAAATGATTGATTCGGTAACATTTGCCTAAACTGCATGGGATAGAAAAATATTTTTTGATCAAATGTTAATATTTCCCATTGATAAGACTGCGAGAAAATATGTTTTACGTTCAAAACTGAATATATCCTTCACTTATAATATATTGAACTAAAATATGAATATTTTTTTAAATTAAGGCATTTAATTTAAAATTGTACCTATTAATATTAGGGTCAAAATATATATCACGAATATTTGAGATTATGTGAAATATCCTGCTTTCCATAGCTAAATAAAACAACCTTATTTTTCATAACTAAATAAATTCATTCTTTTTTATCAATCTTTTGTCAATAACATTTCATGTAATCTACTATATATAATTTGGTGCACTTTTGTTGATAGTATGTTGCTCTTTCTAGCTATCATTCAAACTACAGTATATATTAGTCCATCTTGATAATCCTGCCTGAAGATATGTTTTTTCTCTCTCCTGTAAAATTTATGATGGTGGACGTATTCAGTTTCGAAAACAAGCTCCTCAATTGCCATAAACTGCCCACCAAAAAAAATGTAACACTTAGGAAAATGTAAGTTGTCTAGACATGTTTCATAATTATGTTCATTATAATGGGTTTCTTTTGTTTCGGGACAAAGAATCATGTTTTGCACATTTGGGAACAAGAATATGAAAATTTTCAATTTATGAAGTGATTCTGTCTCCTAGGGTTGGATTTGGAATTGTATGGCGGTATCTGCATTAACTTTACAGCTTCGTGCTTCTACTGTTATTGGGATGTGATAATGGCTGTTTGATGTGACATTGTTGGGCTCTCATCTAATGACTTGTTATTTAGTACTTCCTACAGCACCGAGAAGCTTGGTCGCAGTAAAGATGCCTTTAAGTGCTGTAGATTCTGCAGGAGCTGTTGCATTAGTTGACAATGGATGCAGTTCACGAAAATTCGCCAAATATTAAGGAACTCCATTTATTCTCATCTGAAAGTAAACTTTTAACCTTCCGTCGGGCGCAATGAGCCTGTGAGGCACACTTTAAGAAACCAGAATGAAATTGTATTATTCCCGTTTTCCAACGGGGTCGGGGATGAGATGCGATGAAAGTCTTTGTGGTGGATGGTCTTACCGGATGCCCTTCCTGACGCCAACCTCATGAGGGGAGTTAATGAGAGATGGTTGGTTCTTAAGTTTAAGGGCTGCGACAACGCGGTCATGTAGCCCCGTGTACTTTGGGTGTGTGTAGAATCTGTCTGATAATAACTGGTGTTAATTGTGATGGCTGTATTAGTGTGTGTTATCTGGTTTTTAATTCAAGTAAGGACTTTTGAATTTTTCAAATAGTTACTACTTTTGCCGCCAAACGCCACCGTCAACGACTACTAGTTCAGAACTTAGCTACCAGACTCCACCGCAGTCGGCTCTTGGCAATGAACGTAGGAACTTAAGAGCGTTGTTTACATTCTTAACCTATACAATTTAGCTTCACACAGGTGTAATTAGTGGAAGGTTCTTTAACATGCCATAAATCTATGACATGGGACCGCCGGCTTTACTTCCCCTCCAAAGGAAGGCATACTGAGGGATTTTTAACACTCTTAAAAAATCCGACGACTTCGGCCGGATTTGAACCCGCGATCTTGGGCATAGAAGCTCAGCATGCTACCAACTGAGCAAGGATGTGGAAGGAAGCGTCCATGGCCTCTCAGAAGGTACCGTCCCAGCATTTGCCTGGAGTTGAAAATGGAAAACCATGGAAAACCATTTCAAATACGGCCGAAGGTTTAACGAGTCCGCAGAGAGCTTGGCCCCGTGACCTAACGCTGCGCTTTAGCGAGGATGCCACCACTGTCGATAAGAAACCAGAATGAAATAATTTACAATATTATTTGCTGAGAAACCTTCTATAAAACTTAAATATTTGCCCTTTAAACTATACATAACACTTATGTTTACATAAAGTTTATCATAAGAAGGACGATTTTTGTGTGTGATAAGAGTTCCTTCAGAAATACTGTTTCTCCAGTATTCCTTCTCATTTTCATAGGTAAAAACACCAACTTCATTGCTTTCACATAACCCATAGTGATGAACCTAACAATGGTCATCACAATAATCAGTTTTGGTACAATAGTGAATGGAAAAATATAAAGAAGATAAGAAAATAATAGTAATGGGAGATTTTAATGCACGAGTGGGAAGTTTGGGAAAGCTTAACAAATAGGGGGATAGGCAAGGAACTGAGAGACATGATAAAAGGAATGTGCATGGAGTGCTACAGTAGTGTGAAGACTAGAGTCTGGACATCGGAATGGCTTAAAATTGACACTGGACTAAAGCAAGGAAGTGTGTTGTCACCATTATTGTTCATAATGGTGATGGATGACATCATGAAGGCAGCAATGAAAGAATATAGTAGGGCAAAGATGAAGGTAATGTTGTTTGCAGACGACGTTGTGATCTGAGGCGAGGATGAGATGGAGGTACAAGAACAGTTAGACGTAATAAATGAAAAGATTGAGCAATGGGGATTGAAGATAAATGTGGAGAAGAGTAAAACAGTGGTGATGAGTAGAGATAAGAAAGAAGGAAAAGGAGTAATCAAAGTAGGAGATAAGGAATTGGAAGTGGTGAAAGACTTCAAATACTTGGGAAGTGAACTGACTGAAGATGGAAGACTAAATTTGGAAATAAGCAGAAGAATACAACTCGGGAGTGCTTTCTACCAACTGGTACGGGGACTAGTATGGAACATGGATATACCAATTGAGGCTAAAGAAGTTATGTACAAAGCTTACTATGTTCCTATAATGACATATGCAGCAAACACTTGGACAATGACTAAGAGGGATGAGAGCAGGGTACAAGCAGCTGAGATGAGATTCCTGAGAAGTATGGTCCAGAAAACGAGGAGGGACAGAGTGAGAAATGAAGATATACGGAAAGAACTGGGAGTACAGAAACTAAATGACAAACTGGAGCAAAACATATTGAGATGGTTTGGACATGTCAAATGGATGAATGAAGTAAGGCTACCAAGACGAGGACTGTAACGACGGATGACAGGAAGAGAGGACGAGGAAGACCAAGAATGCGTTGGATGGACTCAGTGGAGAATAGTATTAGAAAACGGAACCTAGATTGGAACACCGTGTCGGAAGAGGAATGGTGGAACGACAGAACAAAGTGGAGAGGAACCATATTTGCCCCCACCCAGTGTCAACTGGAAAAGGGGAAATGAAGATGATGATGATGAGTGAATTCACTCATACATTCTCTGCATTTTACGTAACGGTGCACAATCAGGCACAATGTGCCTGGTAGATCACTTTTGCAACAACATCACGTTTGGGGGGTCATTGACAAACTGGCCAATATGGGCTTGAAGGTCATGCAGAAACAGGCAGCTACTGAATAGAGTAAGTAGCTTTGGCCCCACGAATGATGAATACGAAATAAGAATTAACACGTGTGCCTGTCAGATCAGTTGCCCCGACAGAAGGTCTTTCGTCAAGTTGCTGTTTATCTTCCTTGCATTTACGTTTCAATATAATGCAAGTAAAATTAATTTTGTGTTCATTCTTTCAAAATATCCAAGTGTTACGCTTTTTAGGCCGGCAATGTATTTTGAACAAGTAGTTCCGTGAAGAACTAAACAGCCTATTTTCATATATCCTACTTATATTAATTGCCTTTATCAACATACACATTTTTAGTTTGATTTCTGTAATAGATTCGTAGATATTGAGAACCGTCTAAATATTTCGGATGGTCACCATGTTGGATTTTTGTATATAGACCTTAGAGGTAGGCCTACTGTATGTACTATTACATCAAGATAATTGTGTAGGTGTTTTATTCAAACTTCAATCGCATGATTAGGACACAAGAAATAAAAACGAGATTTTAAAATTTCCCTCAGCCGCCTTCTTGTATTCTTTTTTTTTTTTTAATTTAAATGAATTAAATGCCAATGGATTAAAATTTATATAAGCATGTACCGTACCAAGTTTCACTGCTCTCGGATGGTTAAATCGCGAGAAACATCCTTTTGAATATTTAAATTTTGCGTCGCCGCCATGTTGGATTTGAGCTCACCAGGTTATTGAACTTATGTTTATAGCCTCTATACACATACAAAATTTCAGTTTGATTGCTGTCGTAGATTAAAAGATATTGAGAACCGTCTAAATATTTTGGATGGTCGCCCATGTTGGATTTTAATATATGTAGGCCATAGAGTTATGTACTATTAGATGAGGATTATTGTGTACGTTCATTATTCAAACTTTGATTTTGATCACATGATTAAAACACAAGAAATAAAAAGTCTGTTTTAAAATTTCGCACAGCCGCCATCTTGAGGTTATGTAAACAATTTAACTAAATTAGATGTCAGTGCGTTTCAATTTGTATAATCATTTGCAGTACGGTACCAAACTTCACTGCGTTCGGATGGTTAAATCGTGAGAAAGGTACCAGTATTTAAATGTGTCTACTTCGCTTGGCCGCCATGTTCGTTTTGTAGTTAACATGTTTTTGATAGTAACATGGGTGAACGTTTAGTAGTGCCCTTTATTACTGTAAAAAATTCAGGGTGATATGAGTAATAATATCGGAGATATAGAATGCAGGTGAAATATTTTGTACAACCGCCATGTTGCATTGGTGAGACGTAATAAAATTTTAAGGTCGGGGTCGGCCAAAATAGTACTATCTTACCGAGTTTCATTGAAATCGCTTCAGCTGCTTAGAAGTTATTAGGGGGGGGGGGCACACAACCGGACAAAAGGTGATCTCATAAGCCTATTTTTTCATAAATGAAAGTAGACCAAAAATTGATCCAGCTAGCCCTAACCAGAATTGCTGTTTCGAGTTTTATGAATATAGGACTATCTTTCCGGACCTTTGCTGCTATTGTGTTTTATACCAAGCCCTTTAAGCATATAGTACTACAGTATGTTCTGGTGATGCAGGTGCTGTTTGGAGTTCTGGCGGGAGCTATGAACATGGGAATGGCTTCTCCATACTTGGAGGCCTTTGCTGTAGCTCGTGGTTCGGCTGCTGCTGTGTTCTCGGTGATACAGCAGATACCAAATATTGACAGTCTGAGCGAGGAAGGATTGCAGCCTGTTGAATTCAAGGGAGACATACAGTTGACAAATGTACACTTTCAGTATCCTGCTCGTCCAGAGGTTCCGGTGAGTTTATCTCTACCAGTGTGTTTATGTTAGTTTTCTATGACATCCTAGGTTCGACTCTCAGCTCCACAAGAAATATGAGGGTTGCACTCAGCCCTTTGAGGACAATTGAATAGCTGATTGATAAGAAATGGCCTAAACCTAGTTAATGCAGCTGGGGGTGTGGCCATAAGCTGAATAGCAGTCATCCTTGTGTTCACATGGCCTCCTGGACCCAATCGCAGTGTGTATGTATGTTATTTGGCTGATACCACCTCATGGTGTAGCAGCTAGCTTACTTGGCAGTCGTCTCGGAGATCCAGGTTCAATTCCTAGCACTGACAAGAAATTTAATTTTTTAACTGTACGCTGGAATGGGGGTCACTCAGCCTCGTGAGGCAAACTGGAGAAAAAGATGAGTTCGATTTCCATCTCAGTCATCCTACAAGTGGTTTTTCGTTGTTTTTCATTTCTACTCCAGGCAAATGCTGGTATAGTACCTAGTGTAAGACCAAGGCCACCTCCTACGCAATACCCGCTCCATTTACAAATACACACACTACTACACATACCACAATAACACAGGTTATTACACAAATTATATTATTTATATATATATTAAGGGTCCACGGGAAGAAGGGAGAATGTCAAATAATGTAAAATGTTCAGGAAACTAGTTTTAAAGTTTCATTACTTTCATAAGAAATGGCCTAAAATCAAGTTAATGCAGCTGAGGGTGTGGCCTTAATCTGTACGGTACTTATATGTACGCATCAACTTGAAACCTCATTTTCTCATGACCCTCATTGTTCTTGGCCAGACGCAATTGTGCCTTCAATACGTCGCCTACCAAGTCGCGCTGATATCTCGATTTTACATTTTGAGTGACATTCCTCATTCTTCCCATGGGCCCTTCATATATATATATATACATACATACATACATACATACAAACACACCGAAAATACTTGTGGTTAAAATGACCATGATGTCGAACCCCTTAATGTAAACATCATTATTATTTGACTGACCTGTATACAGTACAATACAAAAGTAGGAAGTTCTTTGCTGCCCTAGTAGATCCGTTATGTTGATCAACTATTTAATTCACTATTATTATTATTGTTATTGTTGACATTATTTGCCCCAGTGGCAAGATTTTTATTAAAAAGCATTCTTGGCTGTCACCGCAGAGGCCCGGGTTCGATTCCCAGCTTTGCCAGGAAATTTCTTGATCCTTGATCATCTCATTCCCCTTGCCTAGCATCTGTGCCTATGCTCCCAGTTGTACTGTATTTACACTGTTATGGTATTTGTACTAAATGCTGTTACTTTTCTGGTGTTTCTTTCTTTCAAAATATTATTTACACCGTATAATATTACAAACAACAAATTATTTACCATATTTTTTGTATCATCATTATCGTCATCATTTATTGTATTTAACAGGCCTTTAAGGCCCAGGGCATAAAATAAGAGAATAGAAATTATAGCTAAAATACAAATTAATACATGTAGCCTATTAATTACAGCAAGAGGGACTGAGGCTTGCGCATAAGTACCGTATTGATCACTGATGTTCTTCCACCTTCCCCAGTCCCTTGCATCTTCCACTGTTGCTGATGGTGCCTCCTTTCCCAAAGCCATTATGATCCGATCCTTCCATCTTGTTCTAGGGCGGCCTCTCAGGCGTCTCCCAGTTGGTATCAGAGTTGAAAACAAAATTGGATATGGAATCCTCCGCTCTAATTACGTGGCCCAACCATTGCAACCTTCTCCTCCCTAGAATTCGTTTGATGTCAATCTTCCCAAAGCATTGATACAGGTCTTTCCGAGGTCTTCTTTCCCACCTTTCGGTTTCTGTATTATATACCGTATATACTTGAATACCACCCGCACATTTTTAAACAAAATCGGACGTGAAAAATTGGGGTGCGGGTCTTATTTGAGTCATCCTGATTTTAAAGATTTAAATTGCCCGCCACGCGCGATATCGGGTGTTGCGAGTATCCGCTAGATGGTGCTAACCTTCTTCCGGCTATCACTTTGTTTTACCGTAAGCAGGCAGCGTCATACAGTCTCGCGCACGTTTTCAGAGTGTAAACATGAGTTCTACTAAGCGTTTGCGGTCGTTTACTGTGAGTGAGAAATTGAAAGTTGTGAGGGAAGCTGAAGTTATTGGAAATCGTGCCCGGTAGGAAATATGATATTGACAAGTCATGTATTCGTGATTGAGCGGGATGACGTCTATGCTACAACCGCGGGATGTCTGCGTGAACCGCCTGTTCAAAGCAGCCTTGAAACAGCTGTATACGGAGCGGATGGCGGCCGATAAGCACACACTGACCCCAACTGGTCGTATTCAGCGCCCGGAAGTTGAGCTGCTCTGTTCGTGGATTTTGACGGCATGGAATCGTATCTCGGGAGATCTCATACGGAAGAGCTCTCATACGGAAGAGCTTCAAGAAATGTATTTCCAATGCTATGGATGGCAGTGATGACGACATTTTGTGTGAAAATGATGGTGAAAAAAGTTCCGAAGTTGGTACTTCTGATGCCGATGAATGAAGTGTTTGTGTCTTTTATTTGTATTTTTAATTGTTTCTGCGTGTTATTTTAGGACGACTTCAGAACTGTTGGAAACTATTTTGTAGAAATGCTATTCTGTTTATTTAGTAAAGATTGCAAATAGTTTTGAGTAAAAAATATTTTTTTTAAATTTTGTTCTTCAAAATCAGGGTGCGGGTCGTATTCGAGTAAATACGGTATTGGACCGTATATTTTCCGTAAGACCTTCCTTTCAAAAACGCAAATACGTTATTTAAGCGTAATTTTTATATTTGCCAGGTGAATCAGCTGCCACTAATTATATTGTTTTATGCAGCCCAACTAGCGATGTTCAGGAAGGTCGATATTTCTCTGCTTGCATCCCGTATGGTACTATTGCACTGCAAGCAAATCCTGCTAACAATTTCTCTCAATGTTACAACAGACAAATACAAGGGAATAATAATAGTGTTTAGTATCAGTAAATGTGAGATTCTGTTAACGACCATGAAAAAGGACAGACCAATGAGTGGGATAACACTTGGAGGTGGACAGCTGAAGAAGGTGGAAAGTCTCAAGTACTTGGGAAGTATAGTGGAGGAAAATAGGAGGAATGACTAAAAGATTACAGAACGTGGCAGACAGGCAGAAGCATTTCTGAGAAGCATTAGGAGCTTTGTGTGGAATAAAGGTGTCCCACCAAAAAGCATAGAAGTGTTATACAGAAACTACTATAACCCGAACCACCTATGCATCAGAAACATGGATAATGGAGAAAAGAGACATAAGCAGAATACAGGCAAGTGAAATGAAGTTCCTGCGAAGTAGGATCGGAATAACAAGAAGAGACAGGGTGTGGAATGAAAAGTTCAGGGAAATAGTGAAAGAGGAGCCCTTGCAAGGTAGGATTGAGATATCAAGATTGAGATGGTATGGACACTTAAAGAGAATGGAAGAGAAGAAGATTCCCAAGAGGATACATGAGATGCAGGTGCAGAAGAAACGACCAAGGGGAAGACCAAGAGATAGATGGCTGAAAGGAGGGGAGAAATGCGTCAAGAAGAGAGGCGAGGACTCAATCAGAGTGACAACGGAGAGGTGGAGGGAAGAAATGACTAAGTGGTGAGGCTTATGTTCCAAACAGACCCAGCCTGGGGCTGGAAACTGTACAAGATGATGTTGATGAGTATCGTTTGGGGCATATGCTTGCGGTGCATTACTACCATACAGGATGCAAGCAGAGAAATATCGACCTTCCCGACAACACACGTTAGTTGGGCCGCATAAAACAATTTTATTAGTGGCAGCTGATTCACCTGCTATATGTATTATATTCAGCAAATTATTAAATTAATGTAGTTGTGTCTCAGAACCCATCAACTCCGTCCACTAAGATTTACATAGATTCATATTTCCCTTGTTTCAAAGTGCTCAATCAAACTTATTATTTGTTTTGCTTTTAAACGGTGAGCCTCATTCACTAATGGAATTTGTATGTTTAGATACTGAACCAGATGTTAGAGAACTGTTTAGGCTATGAGTTTCAATGTCCAGTGTTATACTGGGAACACCATTTTGAAGATGCATTTCTTTTGTAGGTCCTTCAGGGGTTGAACTTGAACATCAAGAAAGGTGAGACAGTGGCCCTAGTTGGCAGCTCTGGCTGTGGGAAGTCAACAGTGGTACAACTTATCCAGCGACTTTATGACCCTGCTCAGGGAACGGTGAGCATCTTCAATTTAAAACTGTTGTTCAATCACACAGACATAACCTTGTTATACTGTAAGTTGTGCATTGTTTCAGAATCAGAATTTTACATTAAATTTTAAACCAAATAATATTCAAATTTTATTATTTTTCTCCTTTTTCTTTCTGTCTTTCTTTCTTTCTTTCTTTCTTTCTTTCTTTCTTTGAAGTTATTACACAAGCAATTAAATGTTGTGGTGGTTGTGTGTGTTTGGCTACACTGGCTTCACTCCTGCCTCCTTGCTTGCAAAGGATTAGCTCAATAGACAGTGGATTATTTTATCACCATCTTAACTTACTGTAAATATGTATGTATTTATATTAAAAATGGACAGCAACGGTTTTCACAATGTATTTCTCACTTTCTTTGGTACCAGTATCATCATCTTCCTAGAGTTTGTCCCGCTTTGGAGCAGGGTCCGCTACTTTACATGCCAATCTCCATTTCTGTCGGTCAAGGGCATCATGTCGACACAGATTAACTTGTCACATGTCTTCTCTAAGGCGATCAAGCCACCTCTTCTTAGGTCACCCACGAGGACGTTTACCATCGGGGTTGAGGCACAAGGCAGTTTTAGCCACTGATTGTTCGTGACTGCGTATGATGTGGCCGTACAAGCGTAGAAGAGCCTCCCGCATTTTATCCTGTATGGGCGCAACTCCCATCCTCCCTCGGACATCACAATTCTTGATATGGTCAAGTCGCGTCAGACCAAGCACCGAACAAAGCATGCGCATCTCCATAACATGCAGGGCTTGCTCGTGTTTAATAGAGGCCGGCCAGCATTCAGAACCGTAGAGGGCGACTGGGTGCACGACGTTCTTGTAAATCTTGGCCTTAAGATATGTGGGTATCTTGCGGTCAAAGAGGACTCCAGTTACTTCCCTCCATTTGAACCAACTGGCACTCACACGAGCTCGGGCATCAGAGAGGGTGTCACCATCTGAACGAGTAAGGAGCCAAGATACCTGAATTGGTCGACTCTTTGAAGATCTTGACTACCTACAAGGATGGTGCCAGGCTTTTAAATACCTTTCCTGTGCATATTTTAAATCTATATAGGATAATACCAAGAGACACACATACAATTAATAATGGAGGGGAAAATTATAGAAACACAGATTAAGGACATACATAAACAAGGCCAGGACAGGTGTTAGCAAAGGGGAAGAGAGGAAGAAGAAGACAAGGTAAAACACACAAAAGACAAGGACAATCTTCAGACACGAACATGCTGCCATCGTCAAAGGAGCACATTTACACCCACTATCTACTCGATAGTAGTGCTTAGCAGGCCAGAAGTCTTAAGGGCAACCTTAACACAACCAGCAGGCCGGAGGTCTTAGAGGTAACAGCCACACTCCTGGTCAGGACCTTATCACAACCAGCAGGCCAGACATTGGAATGAAAAAACCCTTTGCCATAATAATCTCACCTGCCACTTCTCGTCTTGCAGTATAATCTCTCAGTCCAGGTTCCTCCTAGCTATGTCCTTTTGCTCCTGCTTTATCCTGCCACCATCTTCATCTAGAACCTTTTCCAAATACTTCTCTTTCAAAATAAGTCTTGGATGTTCAGCTTGATGTCATCCTCGTCAGCTGACGAAACAATTTCAACCTTCACTCCCAAGGGACAGGTGACCTCCACCCTTTAAAATGATAGTAACTAACTAATGTCAAGTACACTGACCTAGTAGGAAGCGGATGGATTCTATTCTGATTTTGTCCCATCTGGACGCATGGTTGTACCAAATGTTATTCCTTGTGAGAACACATTAAATTGACAGTGGCTGTTGACAGTACAGGTATCTGTGGATGGCACTGACATGAAACTGCTCAATGTGGGATGGCTCAGACATCGCATTGGAGTGGTGGGACAAGAACCAGTCCTGTTTGGAACCTCCATCAAAGAGAATATCCGCTATGGACGAGAAGATGCAACGGAGCAAGAGATTGAGCATGCTGCGAAAGAAGCTAATGCTCATGACTTCATCATGAAGCTCCCACAGGTAAGACATTGTAATTATTATTATTAATAATATACAGGATGTAACTAAATATGTGGGTAAGCACCGGGGATTCAATAGAGGACCTGACACAAGCAAAACATGTCCTCTAGACATTTGGTGTATTTGCTTTCGTTTCCGTGTTACAAGCATTGTTTGTGGTGTACATAACACAGACCACTTTACTCTGCAGGTTGGTCATTTGTGTTGATAAAGTGTACGTTACTACTTAAAGTTCTCTACAGAAGGTGCTCAAAATGGCTACCACGTGCTGTAATGCAGACATCATTCTATGCACCGCATCATTGATTGTCTCACCCGCTCCCATATTCCCGGCGTCTGTTGTATCTGCTGACATCCTTTGCATGCAAAATTTTGATTGCAAAATAAAAAAATTGCACACAAACTTGAATAGCGGCGAAACATTCACTTCCATAGAGCACCATGCTTCAGGCAAAGACATTCAAAAATTATTTCCTAATACCTGAATCTACTGTATATTCGATGTCAACAGATTCCTTTTCTGCTGAAATGTTTTCCTTGCCTGAGCCATCTTACTTTTTATATCCTCTTTGCTTCGTCCATTACTGGTTATTTTGCTTCTCTTAAAAATTAAGGGAAAATTACTCAAAAAAGGTCTAAAATACTCTAATAAATCACATAAAATGACCAAATGAAAATGAAAATCCACAGCCTGCTTCCAGTCTCCGACCGGGTCAGGAATGGAATGAATGAAGCCCCCCATCTTGCGGCGAGGATATGAACTGTGTCGGGCTGCCGAAGCCTGACGCACTCCTCTGGGGCAATGATTAAATGAATGACAGATGAAATGAAATGATAGTGTAGAGTGTTGCTGGAATGAATTTTTGACAGGGAAAACCGGAGTACCCGGAGAAAAACCTGTATGCCTCCGTTTTGTCCAGCACAGATCTCACATGGAGTGACCGGGATTTGAACCACGGACCCAGCGGTGAGAGGCCGGCGTGCTGCCGCCTAAGCCACGGAGGCTTACATAAAATGACCAAATAATGATACATATTTTAAGAAAATTTCCTACAATTTAAAAAATGACAAAATTGATCAAGAAACGACTTAATAAATTAGCATTGTCTGTGGTGAACCAATTAAAAGATGACATATCATCAAAATCCGGGCCTAATTATAAGATCGGTAAGATTTCCCTCCAAGAACAAAAGTAAACTGATGAATACAATTCGCTGCTTGATTTGTGTTACAGAAATATGACACTCTAGTAGGAGAGAGAGGGACCCAGTTATCAGGAGGACAAAAGCAGAGAATTGCTATTGCAAGGGCACTGGTTCGTAATCCAGTTATACTGCTGCTAGATGAGGCAACGTCTGCTCTGGACCTGCACAGCGAGGCTAAAGTCCAGAATGCTCTAGAGCGAGCCAGTCGGGGACGCACCACCATTGTAGTCGCTCACCGCCTGTCCACTATTCGAGATGCTGACCGTATCGTGTGTCTGGCCAATGGACAGGTAGCAGAACAGGGAACACACAGTGAGCTGCTTGCTCTCCAAGGACACTACTACAGCCTGGTCACTGCCAGTGGCACTCAAGAGGAAGGTAAGAGGCTCTTATTCTAAATGAATACCATTTGGTATTTTGTATTTCCACCTTAGTCAGTATTACCCGTCTGACAAATTCTTATTCTAAATGAATACCATTTGGTATTTTGTATTTCCACCTTAGTCAGTATTACCCGTCTGACAAATCCTTCCCGACTGTAGATGTATGAACTATGAGCAGTCAGCTGTGTGACGCAATCTCTGTTCCTAGAGATATTGGTACAGTCTGCACTGTATGTCGATGGATCATTGTGGCATGAGCATTGCGATTGGTCAGTTGGGTGTTTCAAATTTGTGATATAGGAATAGTTTCAAGGGATTCATACCCTTAACAGAAGGGTAGGATATTATTATGAGGGCAGATATTTGTAATTACCTGTATGCACTTTTTGAGGCTAAAAAAATATAGGGGCAAAGACTTTCCGATCTGCCCTCGTATAGTAGAATTGCTATTATTAGCACCGGCAGCATAACACCACATGATTTCCTAGTGTCAATAATGCTTGATGTGGAGTGTACATGCCTTCCCTCTTACCTCACACTCGCCCTGACGTGGATAATGGCAGGTTATAATAAAGATAATATGTTTCCATATATATTTAGCCATTGGAGACCAACCTGAACAGCTAGAAGAAGATGGCAAAGGAGATTTCCTCGCGTCTTCCTTAGCACGACGTTTTTCAACTCCAGCTGCGCGTAAAGCAAGTCAAGTTGCTTCATCAGCTCCAGAAGTAGAGGTGAGTTACATTTTGTTTGTAAAAAAATGTAGTTTATCCTTAACCAAGTGTTATACGTGTGTTAACAGAACTCTTATACAGGGCGCCCGAGAATGTTCTCCGCAGTGGGTACGTGCAGCTGTGAGTGGTTGAGTCATGAGTTTTAGTTGGCTGCACTGCACTGTGTCCTTCAAAGCGGGACTTCCCCGTGTGAGCTGTCGGTGTGTATCGCGATAAGCGCGCATGTCTTCAGCGTGTATTACAGTCAGCGAGCGTTCAGATAGATTATTATTGGAAGAGTGCAACAGTATACAGGCGGTAATGTTTACTACTGAAGAGAGAGTTTTTTTGGTGGAATATGTTTTTCGCGAAGGCAATCGGTTTACAGAAAATGTAAAATTAAGATTTCAGGCGCGGTTTCCTAATTCAAAGTGTCCAAACCGTGATACCGTTCGGGATTTGGTAAGTAAATTTCGTGTGACTGGCTCAGTTCACGATGTGCCGGGAACAGGCAGGCCTACGCTTTTAACAGACGAATAACTTGATGAAATCTCCGATATAATGCTGCGTAGTCCAAGTAAATCAACACGAAAATTAGCTCAACAAACAGGAATCTCTAAGTCGGCAGCACATAAAGCTATAAGAGACAAGTTTCAGTTGTTCCCTTATAGTGGGCGATGTATGGAAGGTAGACATATGCTCTTGCGGACTTTTTTGTAAAACTTTTCATGCTGAACAATTCTTACACTCATAGTATTCAGATATTTTAACTGCTTGCCCAGCGTAAGCTTACAAAGCGCTCGGACGGCAGTTTTTTTTTATCAACTTTTCCACTAAAATCGTTACTGCTCGGCTTCCTTTGATCATAAATTAATTAATTTCTACAGAAATCATACTCTATATATCCTTTACAGAATGGTGAAAACCGCATCTAAATCCATCCAGTAGTTCTCGAGTTTACCCGTAACATCCAAGAATCGGGGACTTGGTTTTATACTAAGTAGAGATGATGCAAGCGGCAGCCGTGCTACCAACGTAACTTCTGTAGCTAGCTCTCGCAGACGTAGGTAGACACTGCGGAGAACATTCCCGGACTTACTGTACTTGCAGTAATGTGTTAGACGTGTTTATCTAGAATTTCAGTGGCAGTGTATTTCAATTAATGTTCGTTACATTGACCAATAATGGTCAGAAGCATGGTTTGGTTAAACACAGGGATTTGGAAGCAAAAGGTAGATTTTCATGTTGCGAAGCATAGTTAACCTGAGAGTGCTATTTGACTACCATAATTTATTGATGTGAAGGTTTGTGTTTTAGTCTTTGTAGTGAAAATGTCTTAAGAAGTATTTTCAAAACAAGTGTGAAATAATCAGAATTACTAACAGTGAAGATGAATCTTCTGAATTAACTGATAATGTGTGGGGAAATATTTGTTGTTATTTGAAGGGGTGGAACAGCAAGGTCATCTGCCCATCATAACACAGTAAAATATACATTTTAATGTCTTTAAAATTTTGAGGTGGATGTTTAAATAAGAAAACAGCCTGAATAGTAATAAGAAGAAATAAAATAAAACTAATAATAATAATAATGAAAATGAAAATACACAGCCTGCTTCCAGTCTCCGACCGGGTCAGGAATGGAATGAATGAAGCCCCCATCTAGCGGCGAGGATATGAACTGTGCCGGCTACCGAGGCCAGACGCACTCCTCTGGAGCAATGATTAAATGAATGACAGATGAAATGACATGATAGTGGAGAGTGTTGCTGGAATGAAATTTTGACAGGGAAAACCGGAGTACCCGGAGAAAAACCTGTCTGCCTCCGTTTTGTCCAGCACAGATCTCACATGGAGTGACCGGGATTTGAACCACGGACCCAGTGGTGAGAGGCCGGCGTACTGCCGCCTAAGCCACGGAGGCTTCAATAATAATAATAATAACAAACTAAAAAGTACAGATTACAAACGATTGAATTTCAAATCAAAAAAGAACGTTCTTCAAGTCATATAATACTGGAGAATTTAGATTGCCGTCTCTAACAATGTGGGTGGGAAAGTAAAAAATATGATGAGTACAATTAAACTGAATGAGCAGCTAGCTAACAATTTTAGACAAGAAACTCTATGATTTTTGTGGGTAATGTTGGAAGTATTGTAGCGATTTCAGGGTTCATCGGTGAATAAACCCACATAACTGGTAACGCGTATGAGGGACTCTAAAATTTATTTCTATAGCTATTACATACGGTACACCAGTTTTATTAATTCATATTATGCCTGTCAATACAAATTCATAAAACATTTATATTCAGTTAGAAGTACATGTTTCAGCTCTTCAATGGGGTCATCATCTTCAGCTTTATAAATGGCAAAAACAAAATAAGTAAAATCTAAATAAGAATAAAAACCAGAATGCTTATATGCCAGTGAATGTCTAAGTTAATACTAAATTATAAATTAGAAGTATCAGAAAGAAAAATTATATGCAAAATTCTCAGTCCATTAAGAACCACAGAATTTTGGAAATTAAGAAGTAACTAAGAAATATATCGGAACATTGAAAACATAACGGAGACGATAAAGAAGGGGCGATTGTTATTTTTCGGACATTTACATACAGTGGAATGAATGATAGCAGGTTCACCAAACAGATTTTTAAATATCTTTGGAAAAAGAAATCGACAACAGCCTGGTTTCAAGAAGTAAAGAAAGATTTAGAAAAAACAATGTAAGAGAAGAAGATGCACTAGAGAGAGAAATGTTAAAAAAAAAAAAGGTATTGGGATTGGAAGGACTCCAAGGAAGGCAATATAAGAAAACAGGCTCAAAATGGTTGGAAGAGAGAAAGAAGACACATAGCGAAAAGATGAAGGAGCACTGGAGGAAGAAGAAAGAACAGCAAAGGGCTAAACATTTAAATTGGTTCGTGGTCCTCGGAAGACCCTAATGGAGAAAGAAAGAAAGCAGAAAAACATTATTCCTAACATTATAGCTAGGTTAAAGTTAGGTCATAAGTAAAGTGGATATCCTCACTAAAACAAAACATTTATATTTTAGAATGGAATTCTATACCATATTTATATGACTTCTGTGAAATGCTATCAAAACAAGAAAAAGTGCAGTTATTGGTCAGCATGGAAACACCTTCTTCCAGTGTTTAATATTGTGAATCTTGTCACTCGATAAGATTTGCGAGTTCTAGTTGTAATTAATGTAATTAATGAACTTTGGTACCAACCAGTTACTAACATCAAATGAGGGAAGTCATTGGTTATGTTTTATGTGTAAAAAATTATTATTCTCTTAATAAATGGTATTGGTTTTATAAGTCGTATTTATTTAATATGTTGTTGTTGTTTCCTATGGCTAGCCCGGATTCCAATCCATCAGCTTTCTTGCGTTCCAATAGAGTTGTGTAAGGTTTCCAGAAGTTCTAGCAGTCACATCAAGTTTGTTGCAATGTAGCAGGTGCCCCTTATCCATTTTACTTCCAGGTTCGTGACAAAGTGTGCATTCTTCAGATCTCAGGATGTTGATTCGTTTCAGATGAGCTGCAAGGCAGTCATGGCCAGTGTTAAGTCTGAAGAAGGCTACAGCTTCTCTTCTTGGTGTTAATTTATATTGATCCCATTTAGCATCAATGTCTTTCCATAATTTGGTTTCTGCTGTTTTCTTTGCCATTTCTTCATACCTGTTTTTGATAGTATTTTTCAAGATCCTTTTTGCTGACATAAAATCAGTCTGACTGACAGGTTGTTGTAGTGTGGTACCTTTTTTTGCTAATCTGTCTGCCTCTTCATTTCCTGCTATTCCAACATGAGAAGGGATCCACTGAAATGAGATCTGTTAGTGGAGTCTTTGAAGGGTTTTTATCATACAAAAAATTTCTTTAAGTTCTTTATTTTGGGGCTTATAATTTGACGAGATGGCTTGGATGGTTGCTTTTGAATCTGTAATGATAACGCATTTTTGATAATCAATGTTTCTGCCTAATAACTGATGGAGTGCATGTGAAATTGCTCTTATCTCAGCATCCAAGTTTGTTTTGTTTTGGCCTACTGGGAAGTAGAGTGAGAAGAGAGATGAATGTATTCCTGCTCCAGTTCTATTTTCTTTGTCTTGTGAGCCATCTGTATATTTTTAGCCATTGGTTAGATGGAAATCTTTCTTCTATTGTACAGAGGGCAAGTTGTTTTAGATCTTGTGGTGAAGAGTCTTTCTTGCAGACCTCTTCTAACAAAGTAAGATCTGTAGTCACTTGTATATATTCAATAGGGTTGACTGGCATACAGAGTGGTTCAAGTTTTATTTGCAGATTGCTCTTATTGATATATTCTTTGGTGAGACTTAAGGGATCTTTTTTTGTTTTAAGATTGGGGCTAGAAACTGTTTTTTTGATCCATGCCATTTGAGGTAGTCTTTGTATACTGAGGTATGCATTGGCTGTTTGATGTTTCATCTCTTCTTCTATTGGTAAGTTGTGGGTATATAATTGCAAGGCGGTTATAGGTGTGGTTTTTATTGCACCTGTTATGATTCGTAGGGCATTATTCTGACACCTCTCGAGGCGATCAATGTTTGACTGGGGTGCTGTAGAGAGTACTTCACTGCCATATTTTATGATAGGTTTGATGTAAGTATTGTAGGTTTTGTTGAGTGTGTCTTGAGAGCTCCCCCAAGTAGCTCCTGCTAGTCTCTTCAGTAATTTCATCCATTTGCTTACCTTATCCTCCACATGTTTTATGTGTTTGGTCCAGTTCAGCTTCTTGTCCATGATGATACCTAGGTACTTTGTACTTTCACTTTTTGGAAGGTCTTGATTACTAAATTTGAGACTAAAAGTTGGATTGTGGTGTCTCAGGGAGAAAAACTGGTATATTGTTTTGGAAGTATTGATTTCCATATTATTGTTTTCAGTCCAGTTTTTGAGTTTTATAAGTGCCTGGTTCATTCTGTGTTCAAGAAGCATTTGCTGATTTGGGCTGTTACGTGCTGTGGTCCAAATGATAACATCGTCTGCAAACATGCTGATATTCACATTACCTACTTTCTTTATTGTGTTTGGAAGATCGTTGATGTACACATTGAATAAAGTTGTGCTTGATACAGCTCCTTGTGGGAGGCCTAGTTTTGATTGCTTGCAACCTGAAGTTTTGTTGTTGTAACGAACGTTGATCATCCTTTGTGAAAGGAATCTTGAAAACCAGTTTAACATACATCCATTTACTTTGAAGTTGATAAGTTTTTTTAGCAGCATGTTTCGCCATACAGTATCATAGGCTCCTTTAAAATCGATGAAAACTGCAAGAACACTTTCCCTTTTGTTAAAGGCTTCTTTAACAGCTTGTGTAAATCTCATTATTTGGTGGGAGGAGGACCTGATTTGTCTAAACCCTGCTGTTCTTCTGATAGAAGAGATTATGTTTCCAAGTACCAATTGAGTCTATTTGTAATCATCCTTTCTAGAATTTTTACCAGAATGGAGGTAAGTGCTATAGGTCGGTACGAGGGGACTTGGTTTTTTGGCTTGCCTGATTTTAAGATTGGAATGATGGTTGCTTTAGTCCAGTCTTTAGGTAGGTTATCATTTGATGTCCAAAATTTGTTGAATATGTGTAGCAGTATGTTTAGAGCAGATGGACCTAGATTTTTTATGAATTCTGGGAATATCTCATCTGGTCCTTTTTTGCCGATAACCTAGATGTTAGGCCCCTTAAAAAAACAAACAAACATCTGGTCCTGGTTGTTTTCTGACTTGTGTGTTCTTTATTGCTAACATTAACTCTTCCATTGAAAATTTATTGTTAAAGATATCATCTGCATTATTATTCATGAATTTTTGACTATTTTTTTGAGAGTCTTGTCTTCTTTCTTTTTCTATTTTGATAGTCTAATTGAAGTGAAATGTTTACAGAAGTGGTTTGCTATTTTATGACAGTCTGTAATTTCCTTATCATTTATCATAATAGGATTCAAAGGAGTGACTACGTGTTTGTTGTTAAGAGAATTGATAAGTTTGTGAGCTTTATTGCTGTCTGTCCTATAGTCAACTGTTAAAAATGCATTCCAAGATTCTCTTTTTGATATTGTTATTGCTTGTTTTTATTTTGCTGTTGCTTGTCGCCATTTCCGTACATCATTTTGGTCCTGAGTAAGTTCAGCTGTTCTTCTTGCTTTGTCTCTGGCGGACTTAAGATTGTTCAATTCATCTGACCAGAAAGGTTTATATTTTGTTTGGGCACCTCTGGGTATGCACAGTTTGGCTATGTCTTTTATGGCTGTAGTAAATTTATTCAGGATGATGTTAGGAGGTGCATCAAGATCAATTCCCGACATTTTAGTTTCAAGTTTGTTTATTTAATATCATCTGCAGTATATTATTTCTTTATATTTCATTTGGATGAGAAAACATGTGTTGCTAGTTTTGTATTCGATGTATCATTTGAACACATACACTGCCGGCCAAAGAAAACATAACACTTGGAAAAATGTAGGTTGTCGAAAAGTGTTTAATAATTACGTTCATTGTAATGGTTTTCATTTAGGTGTTGGGGCAAAGGATTATGTTTTGCACATTTGGGAACAAGAATATGAAAATGTTCCAATTATAAAATGATTTCTGTCGCCTAGGGTTGGATTTGAAATGTTACGACTAGAGACGAGAATTATAGGCACTAAAAACAGTTAAAATAGGCAGGCATATAGGCTCTTAAAATAGCCAAAATAGGCATGTAAATAGGCACTAACATGTAAAATAGGCAACAAAATAGGCATGAAAATATTTCTTATAATTTAATAACATATTTAATTACTATAATAAGAATTAACAACGAGCAAATTTTCAATGTTTTCTGGTAATAAGTTTGTTCTCCTGTCATGAAGAATGCTTTTTATATTGAGAGAAAGATCTCTCAACATCACATGAAGTGATTGGGCAAAACGTTAACGAAGCCACTGCATCTCGTTTTAGGTCAATTGCTTCATCTACCTCAACTCGAAGCACACTGGCTACCTTTACCACTGCTTCCCATCCTGGATTCCTCTGCAAGACCCTATCAAACTTTTCCCTGACAGCGGCTATCTTCCTCGAGGTTCCTTCCAAACTTCCCCTGACTACTTCAACAATCCTACATGACTCCACCAGGGGTTTCCACTCTTCTCTATTTTCTGTTGCCTGCAATAGATCCTGCATGATGTGTACCCACGAGCCTGCAATCCTCGTTGAAAATTAGAAAACCGCGTAATTTGAAATTGTGGCATTCGCCCATAACCTTACTTTTTGCCACAATTTAGCAACACTCTCGAGGGGATGCTAGAGGCTTGTTGGCAGCTTCGCGGCCCTAACCTGGGAGCTTAATGCTCCCCAACACTAGAGCCACACACAGCGCTGGTAAAAGTTACTCGCGCCTTTTAAAAAAGATTGTATTTAAGTTGTAAATCTCTATTTTCGCAGGGAATGAGTCAAGAGTTCAAAATACCGATTTTTAATTTTCATCCACTCGGGACAAGAGACCACCAGCGTTCTAACTCCTCGTTCAGTAATTAAATGATTATTTACATTTTATATATAAATGATTGAGAGTTCATGTCTAATACAGCATTGCAACAAAACAACTTACCACAATACATAAATTAATAAGCCTATAAATGATACAATGAAATGCAATCGTACTTCTCAATCACATAAACATAAAAGAAACAAACGACTGCTTCAGCCAGTAAGACTTCGATAATTTATATTTCGGCATTGCAACGGACACACTTCTTCTTCGCAATAAATCACACAAAGTTCTGAATCTGAAGTGAAGATAAAGCGTACGCTTACACAGTTCGCATCGAGAGGGAGGTAGGGGATACGGGTTGTGCAACATAATTCGACGTTGATTGGTTCTCGCATGTGTCTTGCGAGGTTGGAGAGGTTGAAGGCTTCGAGGTCAAATTGTTCCTTGTTTCTTCTGATAGATATTTCCCAAGCGCTATTTCTGGTGACTTCCGAGAATTCCCATTCTTGTTCGTGGGGTAAACACATATTGAGAAATGAGAATATAATTCTGTCGAGCACACCAGCTGCAATATAATCCAATTTAAAATACAGTCAAAGGACATCAAATAGGCAATTATACTCCAAATAGGCACAAACCCTTGAAATAGGCATTTATAGGCACAATAAAACCAATGAAATCTACCCTAAAACAACCTAAAACGGATTTATATCTCGAAAGCCTACTTTTCTAAACATAGGAATAAAATAGGCAAATAGGCAAATTCCCGTCTCTAGTTATGACATATCTGCATTAACTTTACAGCTTTGCGTTTTTGCTATTATTAGGATATGAGAATGGCGGTTTGTTGTGACATTGTTGGGCTTTCGTCTAATTACTTGTTATTCAGCACTTCCTAGTGCATCGAGAAGTTTGGTTGCAGTAAAGATGAGTAAGACTGAATGTGCGAGGATGTGTTGTGACGTTTTAGTGACAGTGATTTTGGTTTAAACACACAATATTGGAAATAAAATCGTGACATCCATTCATGAAAATTTGCCAAAAATCAATGAACTTCATTTATTCTAATCAGAAAGTAAATTTTCAAGTGAAAAATGAATGTTGTTGTTTTCTTTACTTGCAGTGTAGTTACATTTTAAACAATAATGGTCCCTATTTACTGCCTTTTGGTGCCTTCCCTCCTTACCCTAACCTGTTCTGATATTGAACTTTCAGCCCAAACTGTCTTGTCTTCAAAGCTCTCGCTTAACTCATCCGTCCAGACCTAATCCCTCCATATAACTAGAATACTATGATTCAAGCTATGGTATACCATATGTTTATGTTGTTAGGAGGAGAAGTACGATGCTCCATTGGGTCGCATCATGGGCCTCAACAAGCCCGAGTGGGCTCAAAACCTTGTGGGGTGTATCGCAGCATTGGTGGTTGGCGCTACTCTGCCCTTCTTCGCAGTGCTCTTCGGAGAAGTCTATGGGGTGAGTTGTAATGCTGCTAGATGGAGGTTATTCCTAAGAAACACTCTTAAGAGAGAACTAGATATTAGGATATTTCTCAAAATACAATACTGTGAAGGCCACTGCAAGGCTACTACAGTATGATGCCAATGTACTATGAGAGCTATGCTCCCTTTATTCATCCATATTGGAATAACTGTTCCCTGAAGGATCCAGGACGTTCTTTTCTTCAAATGAGCATAATAACACATCATCAAATTTCAAAGATTTTGATGAATTGATCCAGTTAGCTCAATTCAGTGTTGCCAATGTTTCACCCTAATCAGTGTATCATTGGGCATGTCAGTTGGTATTGTGGGTATCGATTAATTGTATCATAATTTGGCATCAATCTTTGAAATTTGTTGATATGTTATTTCACTCAGAGAAAAAAATATCCTGACTTCTTGGCAAAATGGCATAGTCTTAAGTGATTCATCACTTCTTTTTTGCCTGCAGCGACCGCCACAACTTTGGGAGTACCTGTGTGTCCATATTCGGACAGAGGAACCGTTTGTTTATTTTCAAGAAATTTAGCGGTAATCATGTGATATGTCATCGGAAAGATCTTTTTATTTGTGTATTTAGTGCAGCAATTTTTTCCATTGATGTAACCAGTCCATTCAAAGGAAACTACGTCTTCAATACCATTACGTCTTTATAAAATATGTGGGCAACACCAGGTTAAAGAGCTAATAAATATATAAAGTTTTATGCTTAGGAAGCTAGCCCTGTCAATACATTAGTTTTAAAATGAGTCTCTAGGTTAGGATTTGCAAATTTTGAAATGCCAGACATTACTTTTCAATTTACAAAACTCTTATAAGAAATATCTAACATCAATGAATTCCAAAATCAAATATCATACCGTATTTAAATCATTAAAAAGCAATTACCATACCGTACCTTAATCAATATCCTGTTTTTGCAGCAGTAATTCTGTTCTAAGCAGTAACTGTATTTGTCAACAGAATCTGTAACTTCAATAATGGTCTCTGACAACTAAGTGAAGAATCTGAAGTACTGCACAATCTGCCCACACATGTAGCAGTGTGATACATTTTATTTTATTGTACAGTTTTCACAAGAAAACAAAAAGGGCTTTCAACGTTCAGGAGGTTTTAATGAGAGAGAAAAGAAGAGTATTTTTGAACTAGAATTGTGTCTTTGTCCAAACTTAAACTTACCACATACAGTATTCCTTGATTATATATTACTAGCCCAATAATTTAGTACCTCTAGACTGTAAGTTGGTAAATATTTCTGACATGGGAGATAATCCTTAAATGGAGAACATCTTCAAAAAATTACAAATGACAGCCAGATATTACTAAAATGATTGAAATGCAGGACATGACTGGCAAAAGACAGACAGTTGGTTTCAATGAAATGAAATTAAGCACAAGAAGAAAAGTGTAATTTTAATCCAATATTTTAACACTTTTAATTTTATTTAACAATTGCTATTTTGATGATGATTGTTGTTGTTGTTTTAAGGGGTGGAATATTTAGGTCATCTGTCCCTTTAACTGCTGTTTTGTATCAGGGTATAACTTGCAGTTTGATGAAGGGATGCTTAAGCCCCGAAACATAGAGACCCATTTTAAAACTTAGATATTGAAAGAGATGGCTTTTGAACTACCATATAACATTTTATGAGTTTATACAAACTTTCTCTATTATCATTGTCAATATGGAACCACATACAACCATGATCAATATTTTGTAAGAGTGCATTAAATACATACAATGGCATTGGAACAAAAGGCCACATTTAAAGAATTTCCATCAATATCACTTGGTCATACGAACTTCAAAGCCATATGCATTGCCACATCCAGCGTCTTGAAGCTAGATCTGCTGTTTGACCACCAGCTTTGAAGACATGACTGGAATGAGTGGAATGAGTAATAATTGCACTTAACTGTTGTTGTTCGAGTCTTCAGTCTTTTGACTGGTTTGATGCAGCCCTCCATGCTTCCCTGTCCTGAGCCAATCGTTTCATCTCTACATAGCTATCTCAAGAAGTGATAAAAATGTCCAGCATAACTCAACACATTGCTAGCGTTTCGCCCCAGCGTGCCAATTGGGCTCTTCAGTTGGTAAAGGCACACCTACCAAGACACGTAGCAGGTACACACTGAGAAGGCCATGCAAGACGCCTCACCACATATGTGGCCATGTCACGAGCATTCCAGTGCACAACCGGAGTCAAAAACTCCACTTCCAAAAACCCAATTGGCACGCTGGGGCGAAACGCTAGCAATGTGTTGAGTTATGCTGGACATTTTTATCACTTTTAGTGTTAATTATAATGGCTCAACGGACAATACTCATTTTGTTTCTCTTTCGAGAACTTTTGATTGTATTCAATGTCAAAGCAAGGTTTATTGTTTTTGGAAGTGGAGTTTTTGACTCCGGTGGTGCACTGGCATGCTCGTGACGTGGCCACATATGTGGTGTAGCGTTTTGCATGGCCTTCTCAGTGTGTACCTGCTACGCGTCTTGTTAGGTGTGCCTTTACCAACTGAAGAGCCCAATTGGCACGCTGGGGCGAAACGCTAGCAATGTGTTGAGTTATGCTGGACATTTTTATCACTTTAGTGTTAATTATAATCGCTCAACGGACAATACTCATTTTGTTTCTCTTTCGAGAACTTTTGATTGTATTCAATGTCAAAGCAGGGTTTATTGTTTTTGGAGGTGGAGTTTTTGACTCCGGTGGTGCACTGGCATGCTCGCGACGTGGCCACATATGTGGCGTCTTGCATGGCCTTCTCAGTGTGTACCTGCTACATGTCTTGTTAGGTGTGCCTTTACCAACTGAAGAGCCTAATTGGCACGCTGGGGCGAAACGCTTACAATGTGTTGAGTTATTTATTTATTTACATATGTTACGCCCGAGTTATTTATTTATTTACATATGTTACGCCCTCATTGGAGCACTTAACCAAAACAGGTACAGTATATACATGTCTCAAAAACAATATTAAAGATTCAGCTTCTTATTTTTCTTCTTTTCCCAAAACATTTTCATTCTAGTCGACCTTGCCGCTCTCTCTGCATCGCTTATGGTGTAAGTTTTGCGAGTAAAGGTTTTTAAGAGAAGTCGGATGTTCTTGATTTTCAAGATATTCTTCTCATCTTTGTTAGCAATTTAGGACATTGTCAAGCCGAGTTCATCCAGATCATTTTGAATTTCCATAAACCAAGAGTTCTTTGTTTTACTTTTGAAAAAATAATTAAATAATACTTTTAATTGTCTGGTATCCGGCAGGCGTGAGATATGACAAAAAAAAAGCAATTCGCCTTTTTCGCATAGTATCGACTAGAGACTCAGTTTCTTTATAAACCACTTCATTTGGTAATAGACGCCATTGACCATCCACCTGATGTTTTTTATTAATTATAGTTCTGAGAATTCTTCTATCAGTCTTCTGTAATGTCTCAGTAACTGATCGAGTGTTTAACTTGAAAAGTGTTTCACAAGCATATATTGCTTCTGGTTTAATAACTGATTCGTAATGTCGTAATTTGGCATTTATGGAGAGTGATTTTTTTTTTAAACTAGACCAAGTAATATATTGCGCTTGTCTTAACTTTGTTGATCTATTTTCGATTGACGCTTTCTCATTCAAATTCCATGTTATAATCTCCCCTAAATATTTAAATTTATGTACAACTTTAATTTCTTTATTGTTAATCAATGTAATAGCTTGTGTTTCCACATGAAAGGATGCCATTATTTCAGTCTTTTCAAATGAAATTTTAAGTCTTACTTTTGCTGCAATAGACCCAAGTTCCTCAATTTGGTGTTTAGCCTTATCTAAACTGGTTGCAAGCAGTGCAAGATCATCCGCAAAAGCCAAGCAATTCAGTTTTATATTAGTACCAATCTTTACATTTGGAGGACAAGTTTTGTTCCACTCACGCATGATCTTTTCAAGAACACAATTAAATAATAACGGTGATAGACCATCTCCCTGTCGAAGTCCAGTCCGGATATCAAATGGTTCAGTCAAGGCTCCTCGAAATTTAACCTTTGATTTAGTATCTTTCAAAGTAATGCCGATGAGGTTGATAAGCTTTTGATGTAACCCAAATTCCCTAAGGATGTTAAGTAATGACCCTCGATGGATACTGTCGATAAGTTTTCTTAAAATCCACAAAAGTAATGACCAAATCCTTTTGTCTCATTCTATGATATTTCATTATCCATTTCAGACTGATGATCTGATCCGGACAGCTGCGACCTGGTCGGAACCCTCCTTGATATTCTCCTAGTTCTTGATCGAGTTGTTGTTGAATTCTTGTCAAGATAATTCTAGATAGAATCTCGTATGTTACATCAAGCAAAGAAATCCCACGGTAGTTGTTCGGATCTGATCTATTGCCCTTTTTATGAATTGATGTCTCAGTCTCACTCATGGCTGTGATTATATGGAAGCTACTGAGGTATGGGTGATGCTTAGTAATGATATTCAGGGCACAGTTAGTGCCTGTTGATGCTGTGAAAGGTTCTACTCATAGGGTTAGTACTGCTGTTCTGACTCAGTGAGGAAAGCAATGGCAAACTTCCTCACCACTCCTTATCTTACCTAGTACGCCTCAATATAGTGCTGCCTTGGGTTTTTGTGGGTATCGACTCACATAACCTAACGGCGGTGCTTTTTGAGTATCCAACCAGCCTTTGGGCTGCCTACCTAACAGATTACATTATACTACGTGTAATATTAACAGGGATAACAACATAAGAAAAAATAGGAGGAAAAGTACGTCTCATTCAGCAACACCGCTTGCAAGTTCATGACCGTACGTAAAACCGGGAACCAGGAAGTGCCACTTTTGGATGAGTCAGCAGTTACCTCATGTTTTGGTTTCATTGCCTACACTTTTCAATAAGTGTCTTGAAGCCTGTACAATACCGTCATCCTGGAGAACGTCATTTATCAAACTACTTTATAAAGGGAAAGGAAGTGCAGACTCTCCGGATTCTTATAGAGGAATAGCGCTCGAGAACGCAATATTCAAAGTATTCACAAGAATTCTGACGGACAGACTGACAGAAAAAGTTTCTGACAAGATCCCAGACCAACAGTTCGGTTTTCAGAAAGGTAAATCAACTCTACAGGCAATTGGAAACCTACTGTCAGATATTGATGAGGCACTTCGTCACCATAGAGGTAAATTTCACGCCATCTTTGTGGATTTTAAGAAGGCCTTCGACCTGTTAAGTCGACAGGTCATAGTTGAGAAACTTCAGACTATGCTCGGTGAATCTGATTATCTGACACTGGTAATAACCAACATTCTACATCACAATACCGTGTTTATCTCCGATGGCCTTCAGTTCTCAAAGCCTATTGAACAGATAAATGGTGTCCTACAGGGTGACCCAATCAGTCCACTGCTGTTCATTCTCTCAACTGCTGACATCACGGGTATCCTCGAGTCTTTGGAAGAGAAGATATCTCTTTATATATATGCAGATGATGTAGTAATTGGAGCAAAGAGTTTGGAAGTTCTGCAGGAATGTATGGATCGTCTGCTTCTCAGGGCCGAGAGGAACAAATTACAGATCAACGAGAATAAAACAGCCCACATGGTCTTCCGTAAGGGAGGAATGATCTCGAATAGAGATAAGATTTATTACAGACCTGGAGATTTACCGATAACAACCGTCAAGAATTTTAACTATTTAGGGTTAATTTTCCAGACGACAGGAACTTCTTTCACAATGCATGTGAGAAACAGAGCGACTGCTGCACTAATAGCTATGAACAACATACAGCATTTGCGTAAACTATCTTTAGTTACTGCTATGAAGCTCTTTGTTTCCACACTGACACCTATTTTAACCTACGGTCTGGAACTAATCTGGCCTCATCTGACCAAAACCAACTTAAAGGAAATAGAGCAAGTTAAGTCTATCTTCCTAAAGAAAGCATTGTGTGTATCGAAATTTACTCCGTCCCGGCTAATGTATGAGCTGTCTGCAGAGCCATTCTGTATTGAGCAAATCAGACTACAAATGCAGCTTCCATCTAGCGCTGCCTATCAGGAATTTCTTGCGGAATTTCAATCAAAAAAGAAAGAAATATGGTTGGACTTCTATGGGACAGAAGCGATGTTATCGTCTGACTGGAAGAGAGCAGACTACGATTTACGACACACTGTGACGCGTTTCGCAGTCCATGGATTTCATTTCAGGTGTTGCGGAAGAAAAGACTTTCACACTCCAAATGCAGCTACATGCATATGTGAATTGTGTAGCGAGCCCTGTGACCGATATCATGCAGCGTATTGTAAAAGAAGATTAACTTCCCTGACGCAATTTTGTAGCGACTGACAGTACCTGCATTGTATTTTTTACTTTTTCAATGGCCATTGGCTGCATTAAAACTATTATTATTATAAGAAAATGGGACTGACAAACTGGTTTTGAGAAATGTGAACTAAATTACACATACCAGATGTGCAGCCAGGGGATATCCAGGCGGTAAAGGTCATGTGGACAGGTTGTAAGTGAAGGCTGGTTTTGTGGAGAGGGAGAGAACGTGTGCGTGCCTTCACCTGGTGAACATACGCCACTTGTAGTTCTGTTGCCAGTCCCACAAGGTAATTGGGAGAAACACCTGCTATTTGCAGATCAGCCTAGACAAAATTTCTTAGTTTTGTTATGCTGCACATTGTACTGTAATGCACAAAGTGATAGTATGTACGATAAGCTTGCTAGACATAGACTAATATAGCTAAATCATTTTCGTTTCTTGTTTTTACTAAATCACTCACTGTTTTATCGTACGTTATTCAGTGCTTTGTGACCAATCGTATGTTTGCAGTTGCCTTAGTCATACCCCACCCTCCCTGCATGCATAAACACACTCCCAACTTTCATCGTCCACTCACCGTCCCCACCACTCCTCTTACCTCAGAGCTGGCTAGGAGGAAGTCACAGCATTCTTGTAAAAAATAAATTGCAATATCAACATTGAACATTCCATTTCATTCCCCAAATTTGTGCATGCAATAAATGATTGTGATTTAAGGTGATGTCAGCTCTCTTTTTTTATTTATTATTATTCTTGCTTCGTTACGGCCAACTACGGACCACATCATGTCAACTGTTTTTTCTGCATTTAATGTTGGCCTATACTCTCTCGCAATCAATGTTGCACCTTTCTCTCCGTCGTCCACGCCTTCCCGGTTTTTAGTTTCGGCTTAGTTTTTTCCTAAGAGGGCCACGCTCCTGGATATCTTCACATGTTATCCCATTCTCCAACAGATCTTTCTCTACTTCTTATTATTATTATTATTTTTATTATTATTTTCTCTGTATCTACTTATACACTATATACCCTCCCTAAGAAAATATTTCTGTAGGCACTCAGGAGTACAGGCTACACATGAATTGTATTCTCACAAGAAATATTTGAACCAATTGTTTCTCCTAGGTGCTCTCTTTGCAAGATGCTGAAGAGATCCGCCAGAAGACTAGTATCTACTCTATCTTGTTCCTTGTGGTTGGAATAATGACTGGACTAGGAATGTTCTTGCAGGTAAGTCCAGTGGTGGCTTATGGGTAAAGCCCTGCGCGGATGCGGATATCCGCGGATAAACCTGCGGATATCCGCAAATATTTTCGCCACGCGGATATAATTTGCATTGCTGAGCGGATAGCGGATAAGCTGCGGATAATGTTTCGAGTAAATTTGCGGATAGTCTTTAGAATACAAACTTACGTTAATATTATATATTTGATATGCCAATCTGCAGCTTCTGCGTACGAAATATTAAGGCACGTAGGCCTATTGCACTTATACACGAGTATATCATTTTACTCATATGCTTTCAACTACATTTTATTAAGTACCGTATGTTTGTAGTAGATGGTCTTGACATCTCATCATCATCAATTCTCACTGCCATTATTACTATACGTACGAGATATAATGCTGTCAATAAGCTTGTTAGTTCATCGTGGTGACATCATTAACATTCCTCATGTCAGCTACTTAGCCATCTAAGCTATCCTGGAAGAACAGGATCCAGGTTTATCTATAGATTTATTTCCTACTTGTCACTGAAGCACGTTGGCTGTGATATTGCAACATCAACTATGCGAACATGGATGGGTCCAGAAGCAGAAGGATGATGACTGACTTGGAAATTCCGGCCAAATGTCAATCTCTTTCTCCAAGCATAAAGAGAAGTTCACGTAGTGAATGTTACCGCGACCGTGAGTATGAACATCATTTCAACAACATGGATAAACTATCTATTAAAATAAAACAAGGTGAATATTCAATAGCGCGTGAAACAAAGCTCAAGTCAATGATATGGCAGACATTTGGTTACGCTTTCGATGGAAACGAAGAGGTGAACGATATAGTGATGTTTTACCTGTAAAAAAGCGTATTCATACTCAGGACACAAATCAGGCACATCAAACTTACTGAGGCATAATTGCGAAAGTAGCCAAAAAAGTATAGCCAATTTTTTGTCTAAAGTGGAGGTCAAGGAACCAGAAGTGTCATCCAACTTGAAGTCCCTTGGAATGCCAACTTCAAGTTCCTTGCAATGAAGCAAATTGTCAGGAACGACTTTCTCCTCAAATGTCTAAATGTGTTGGTTTAACACATTATGCTTGATCCAATAAATTAAACATAATATTGAAATATCAGCGGATTTGGATAAAAGTCATGCGGATATGGGGCGGATGCGAATAAAAGTCTTGCGGATGCGGGGCAGATGCGGATAACAGTCGTGCGGATTCGGGGCGGATGCGGATAACAGTCGTGCGGATGCGGATAATGTTTTGTTTATCCGCGCAGGGCTCTACTTATGGGATATCTATCAAGGAGAAGGGCTGAAGTTTCTTTGTGAGGCTGTAATGACTGTTAGTTAGAATGGCAGAATTGTATTAAATTTAATATAATACAGTAATAACATTTTTAGTTTATAGCATTCCTTTAAGCATTTAGAATTCTAACTTGAATCTTATATAGCCACTGAACTTCTGATTTAAAAGATTTGCAGCAAATTGAGTGAGAATATGGGTAACGTGTAGAATTTGTGACTTATAGCATTTGTGATACAACTCTCCATTAATCATTTAATCTTCTTATCGCTGATTTCATTTGTGACATTCATTATGGTGGTCCAGAAAAAATGCCTCCTTCGGCTGAACGTGGCCTGCAGACCACTGATTCAGAAGGCTTGATCTAGACCAGGAGTTGCCGACTTAAAAGAGTTGTGCTCTAGAGAATTATAATGTTCCACAATCTACTTTGTTAGATCCATTGTTACATATTTTATTTTATTAATATTGAGACATAAGATATTATAGTGTAATAATAAATAAGATAAAATAATAATAATAATGATAACTAATAATGCCACACCCTATTGAATGAGTGCATTTAGCAAACTATTTCAGTTTGAGGTTATGCATGGCACTTTACAGTTGTAGAGAATTCACTGAAAGTGTTGTAACAATATCAAATTCATTTTCAACAACTTCTTGTATTTGGGAGATTGCAATCTCTAAAATGCATAACTTACCGGTACTTATCTAAATGTTCGCAAAGTACCAAAGTCAAATGGACTTACGTTGAAAGCCAAACAGCACATTGTGCATACTACAACTTACAAATTTTATACAGATAGTGTTGACATATACTGCATCGTGTTCTTTAACATTCACTGTGTCACTGCAATCAGCAGAAACAACCGAAAAAGACAACAAGGGGGAAAACACGAGCAAAGGAAGCATTGTAAATATTCATCTTTGAGACGAGTGTGATATTTTGGTTTTATTATCTTTTCGAGAGAAAGCTGTTTCACAGAGGTAAATACACCCAAAAGACGTAGTCAATTGAAGAGCAGTGGATCTCGAGCACAGGTATTTTTATTCTAGAAATTATTTTCTGAAGCTTTTGCTATCACTCTGCAGGTTTGATATATTTCCTCAACATTTGATTTACTCTTGTTTAACAGAGAGGAAACGGTTGCAGACATGTATATTCCAATAAAATATCACGATTGAGAAATCATACATTAACCGGTAGATTGTGATAGACTGCTCTAGACTATAACATATAGCCTATTTTATTTTAGTTATCTTCCTATCATTTCCATTAAACCTGGAACAGGCCACTGATCCATGGATCATCTAATAATAATAATAATAATAATGATAAAAGCAAAAAACTACCATGTTCCAGTTTAGCAAATTTTCTGGGCTTGTTGACCATAGTCTAGTAATGTTTGAATTTCCCACCATTTCACCAGATACTACACCCAGCATCTTCAGGGGTCCTCTGTTCACTGGTGAAGTTTACCATCGTCTGCCTGAGATAGTGGGAAATGTTGGGGAGATTCAAACGCTACTAGATCACTACCTTGAATCCTAGAAAAGTTATTCGTCTGTTACCACCATTTTTGTATCTGTATGTTCTCAGCTATATATGTTCAGTATTGCCGGTGTGAGACTCACAAACAGATTACGCAAGCAGGTGTTCAGTGCCATTGTCCAGCAGGAGATAGCCTGGTTTGATGAAGATCGCAACAGTGTGGGCGTGCTGTGTGCTAGACTCTCGGGTGATGCTGCCAGTGTTCAAGGGGTAAGCTCTCTGTTGTTCTTATGAAACAACAGTCCACAGTCTAACTTAGGGTAATATTGTCACAAGAATGAATTAAAATGTACCCAAATTGTTTCAAAATCATAAAACCATTGAAATATTTTAAATAACATTCATCCCCATTATAAATTAGATACAAATCAAAATCCAGGGGCTGAGAAGAAAGTAGTGTTAATGTTTGCTACACTGTATATTACGTGTTTGAGAAACGAGCGCTGATGAACTTAGCTGCACTAGTGTTTGTTAATTGTAACAGCTGGTGCTTAGTGGGGCGAGGATGGGAACACAGGAGTGATGAGTACAGTATCCATATAAGTCTACTGTCGACCAAATTATTATTTGCACTCAAGTTTGAAGGTTGTTTGTGAAGTAACCAATAGACCTACATAAAATCCAATAACATCATCATTTTCGTTGTTCTATTTTACGTTAGTTCATGTAGGTTTGGATTCTTTAATTTATATTTTAATATTTTTTATCGCAGTTGGAACACAAATCGTGCCCGTTTTTAAGCGTGTTTCAACCATGCGTCACATTTAAGAATTATTATCTCAAAAACCCGTCATCAGATCGAGTCCAAATTTTAACACAATATACATTGGAATGTTGTATAACTGGTTTATTATTTTCAAAATTTTGTGTGTCCAAGAAACAAAGTTATCATTTTTGTAAGGTAACTTTTTCTCGGCTCGGGGTGGTTGGAAAATGTAGTTCTTGGTCGCGTTGTAATCCTTATACATCAAAACGTTTGCTGTATGACTGTGAAATACGTAAATTAATTCACTTATTTTATATCGGTTTGTATTTGTACGGGGAAATAAGACATGGTTCACCAACTAGCCGCTCCGGGGAAAGCTGTGCAGCGTTGCCGAGATGGAGCCCATCACGTGTCATGGCGCGCCTTGCTCGGAAGTAATGGGCTCCATCTCAGCAACGCTGTACTGCTTTACCCGGAGCAGCTAACTGGTGAAATTTCCCCGAACAAATACAAACAGATATAAAATAAGTGAATTAATTATTGTAAGGTAACGTGCATGCAATAAATGATTGTGGTCATATAGCATATAACATAACTTTTTGATGTATAAGGATTACAACACAACCAAGAACTATATTTTCCAACCACCCCGAGCTGAGAAAAAGTTACCTTACAAAAATGATAACAACAACAACATTGTTTCTTAGACACAGAAAATTTTGAGATTAATAAACCAGATATACAACATTCCAATGTATATTGTGTTAAAATTTGGATTCGATCTGATGATGAGTTTTTGAGATAATAATTCTTAAATGTGATGCATGGTTGAAACGCGTTTAAGAACGGGCACTTTTTGTGTTCCAACTGCGATAAAAATATTAAAACATAAATTAAAAATTCCAAACCTACATGAACTAACGTAAAATAGAACGACGCAAATGTTAATGTTATTGGATTTTATGTAGGTCTATTGGTTACTTCACAAACAACCTTCAAACTCGAGTGCACATAATACTTTGGTCGACAGTAGCTCTGTAAGCGTAACAGGAGTACATACCACCATGGAGAGGAGAACGATGACTTACGCTGCTGGAACTGAGTCATATCCTACCCGCGCAATTGTAACCATCAACAGTACAAGCAGACCTGTAAACTACGAATAGTTTCCAACTTGGCTACTCGTACTCATATCTCAGACGGGTAATAATAAACCATTTATTTTAGGGCCAGATGACCTAGATGTTTTTTGCTTTGAAACAACAATCGTCACCAAACCATTAATTTGAAAAACACCGTACCTCTACAAGCCTTCAATGTAATCTTCTACAACATGCTGATACTTGTTGCCAGAAGGTGTTAATGTCCACGATGGAGTGGCCTACTGCTTGAAGTACCGTATGACATCCTGTGTATGGAAACTCTTTACTTGGAGTGGTTCCTTTAGTTTGAGGAAGAGGTTGAAGTCGCAGGGGTTAATGTCCAGCGATGGTTTCTGGAACATCATCTTCGTCCTGCATTGCCCGGGAAATGGCTCCATTTCCAAACTCGTCTGTCCATGATGGAGGTGGGAGTTTGTGGGGCATTCATCCTACTCCTTGTGGCTCCAAGCTTGTCCCAGACTAAAACATTTGTTTTGTGTTTATTTTAGGGGCTGCGACATCACGGTCATCTAGCCCCATGTATTTTGTGTGTGTGTGATAACCTGTGTTATTTTAATGGGCCAACGGCCTGGCCACCAGATCCCACGAGAACTCTGCAGTTAAGCAGCATTGGGCGTATTCGGAACTTGGATCACATGCCAGTTCTAGGTACTACGCGCTGTTGACAAACATGAGGAGGAGCGGAAAGGCCCTGGCCACCTTACCACACGTAAACTCCGGCTGAGGATAGTCTCTTCGGAGGCTCGGACCTGCTTTCGGGCAGAATACCAATTACATTGTAATGGCTGTACTAGTGTGTTATTTGAAACTTATCACATATTGGCCAACAGAAGAGTTCCAAATAACAGTTTGTATAGGCAACAAGTTTCCATGTGGAAGGAGCGAACCAGTAATGTGAATGAATGGAACCGAGAGAATCTCTACCTCCTGGTCATACAGAGAACTGGCCGATCTGGAAATCCCTGACCAAAATGCGAGCTGAAGTTGCAAGATCAAGGGGCAACTTATATAAGTGGCATTTTTTTACCAAGTCAGTTATATGTGATTGTGGAGTATTTCAAACAACACAGCATTTCTTATGTTGTCCGTTGTGCCCATGTAGATGTATATTGAGAGATTTCATCATCATCATCATCATCATCAGTGTTCTGCCCTAGAGCAGGTCCTCACATGGCAGCGCTCCAAGCAAACCTTTCTCCTGCTACACTCTTTGTTGTTTCATACTTTGCGTCGATCCTTATACTGTCAACCATTTGGAATCTTCTCCACCCTAATAGTCTTCTACCATTCACTGTTCCTTCCATTGCAATTTCTTCTCATCCAATGATGAAGCCAAATTTGTTTCTTCATCCTGATTACCTTAAATATATTTTTCTCCTCCCCAACTCTTTTCAGCACATCTTCATTTCGCACTTTCTTTACCCATTTTATCCCTTCCTTCTCCTCCATATCCACATCTCAAACACTTCCAATCTCTTTTCTTCCTCTTTTCTCAATGTCCAAGTCTCAGTTCCATATAGTGCTACACTACAAATAAAACATTTCGCCATTCTCTTCCTCAGGCCTTTGTCCATACCCCCAAAAAGCAGCCTCTATTTCTTATTAAATACCTCCTTGGCAATTGCAATGCGTGTTTTCACCTCCTGTTTGCATCTTATGTCTTCAGTTATTATGCATCCCAAGTATTTGAACACACTGATTTGTTATATTTATGAGTGATTCAAATCAAGCAAATTCAAATGTCTCGAAGTAGCTGAGTTTTGAGCAGGAACTGTTTGAAGTTGCATGATCTTGTGTCCATTTATAGTTTCTTTCTTGTTATCATGTTTGTCTTTTCTTCGTACCGTACTTCTGACTCGAATAAATAAATAAATAGGCAAGAGTATAAGAATGGCTTCAAAACTTTACATGTACTGGTGTGTGTATTTGTTAATTGGGGATAGGATTGGGAAGGAGGAGGCCATGGCTTAAGTTGGGAACCATCCCAGTATTTGCCTGGAGTGGAAGTGTGGAAATCACGGGAAACCACTTCCAGGATGGTTGAGGTGAGAATCGAACCCTCTTCTCAGTTTTGCCTCACGAGGCTGAGTGTACCCCAATCCAGCCCTCACACCAGAATTAACATTTCTTGGCAGAGTCAGGAATTGAACCCGGACCTCCGGGATGACGGCCAAGAACGCTAGCCACTACACCCCGAGGCGGTCTTGGACTAAAATACCACTCTGAGGGAAGCATTTCTATACACGAGACATCGTTCGTTGGTTCTTAAGTTCAGGGGCTGCGACAACGCGGTCATGTAGCCCAGTGTACTTTGGGTGTGTGTAGAATCTGTCTGATAACCGGTGTTAATTGTGATGACTGTATTAGTGTGTGTTATCTGTTTTTTTAATTTAAGTACTGCAACTTAAAATTCTTCAACTAGTTCCTACTTTTGCCGCCACCGTCAATGACTACTAGGCCAAGTTCAGAACTTAGCTACTAGATGCCACCGCAGTCGGCTCTTGGCAACGAACGTAGAAACCTAAGAGCGTTGTTTATATTCTTAACCTAGCCAATTTAGCTTCACACAGGTGCAATTAGTGGAAGGTTCTTCAACATGCCATAAATCTATGACATGGGACCGCCGGCTTTACTTCCCCTCCGAAGGAAGGCATACTGAGGGATTTTTAACGCTCTTAAAAAATCCGACGGCTTCTGCCGGGTTTGAACCCGCTATCTTGGGCATAGAAGCTCAGCATGCTACCGACTACGCCACCGAAGCCGCCCGAGACATCGTTGTTATTGTGTTGTTAGTTCCTTTTAAGGACCTGGGATGTCTGGTCATCAGCCCTGTATACTTGGATGTGTGCTGGATTTGTTTGATAGCCTGTGTTTCTGGTAACTGTAGTAATGTGTTTAACTGTAATTATTAAGATGAAGAATGGGATAGGTGCCCCAGGATTGAAACTAAGATGCAATGCACACAGCTACTCTGCTGGATCTGAGATATCATACTTCCACCCCATTGCGGACATCGACAAAGGCAACGCGGTTACTGAAATCCTGTGCCTTCCACACATGTGACAATGGGTGCAATATGCTGCAGCGGATTACATTGAAGGCCTATGGAGATATGTTGGTTCTGCAATTAATGATTTGAAAGGAAAAGGAAAGGAAGCTTGTAGTTTAACGTGACCGTTAATCTTGAGATCATGAGCCACGGGACCTCCTTTTTACGTGGAATCCGAACCACAGGACATGGCATTTCACTTCGAAAATCTCACATGCATTGACCGGGAATCAATTAATGATTTGATATACAGTATATGCATAGATGTAACTACTTCCTTCTCAGTCCTTGTAAAAGAAAAATCAAATATTTTAATCATCATCATCATCTTGTACAGTTTCCAGCCCCAGGCTGGGTCTGTTTGGAACATAAGCCTCGCCACTTAGTTCTTTCTTCCCACCACCTCTCCGCTGTCACTCTGGTCCAGTCCTCGCCTCTCTTCTTGACACATTCCTCCACTCCTTTCAGCCATCTATCTCTTGGTCTTCCCCTTGGTCGTTTCTTCTGCATCTGCATCTCATGTATCCTCTTGGTAATCTTCTTCTCATCCATTCTCTTTAAGTGTCCATACCACCTCAGTCTTGATGTCTCAATCCTACCTTGCAAGGGCTCCTCTTTCACCATTTCCCTGACCTTTTCATTCCTCACCCTGTCTCTTCTTGTTATTCCGATCCTACTTCGCAGGAACTTCATTTCACCTGCCTGTATTCTGCTTATATCTCTTTTCTTCATTGTCCACGTTTCTGAAGCATATGTCAGTATCGGGATATAGTAGCTACTGTATAACACTTCCTTGCTTTTTTTGTGGGACATCTTTATTCCACACTAAGCTCCTAATGCTTCTCAGAAATGCTTCTGCCTGTCTGCCACGTTCCGTAATCTCTTTGTCATTTCTCCCATTTTCCTCCACTATACTTCCCAAGTACTTGAGACTTTCCACCTTCTTCAGCTGTCCACCTCCAAGTGTTATCCCACTCATTGGTCTGTCCTTTTTTTCCTGGTCGTTAACAGGATCTCACATTTACTGATGTTGAACTTCCATCCGTACTCTCCCACTGTTTCTTCCCAAGCCTTCAGTTGCTCCTGAATTTCCTCCTCCTTGTTTCCCCAGACCATGAGATCATCTGCAAACACCATTGCTTTCATCTTTTCTTCTCCTATCTTTCCTGCTATCCGTGTCATTACCTCGTCCATAACCACAATAAAGAGAAGGGGTGACAGCGCACTACCCTGTTTCAGGCCACTCATTTGTCTGAACCAGTCTGTTCTTTCCCCTCCAACTTTCACACAACTCACACTTCCACAATACATCTCCTTCACTCTGCCTACAGTCTCTTTTTCCACTCCCATGTTTTCCATTGCTTTCCAAACCTTCTCCCTACACACACTATCATAGGCCTTTTCGATGTCCAGGAAGGCCATCAACAGATCCTCTCCAAATTCGTAGTGGTGTTCCTGGAGCTGTCTCACTGAAAATATGAGATCCACTGTTGATCTCCCAGGTCTGAATCCATACTGTTCCTCTCTCAATTTTCTCTCCACTTTGGCTCGTATTCTACTTTCTAATATCTTTTCATATATCTTGGCACAGTGAGGTATGAGTGTGACACCCCTGTAATTTCTGCACTCCTTTCTGCTTCCTTTCTTAAATATTGGGACAATTAATCCTTTCTTCCAATCTTCTGGGGTCTTTTTCTCCTTCCATATCACCCTCATCACACGGTACAGCCACTGTTTCCCAACCTCCCCTGCTGCCTTCACCATTTCAACACTCACTTCGTCCACACCTGGTGCCCTTCCTCCTTTCATCTTGTCTATAGCCATTTCCAGTTCTCTCCAAGTCAGGTCCTTTTCCATTGCTGTGTTGTCTTCTCCATCTTCCAATACATTGTCTTCCTCCCTATGACCATTTGGATTCAGCAAATCCTCAAAGTACTCTTTCCACACTGTCTTGAGTGTCTCTTTGTTGTGTACCTCATTTCCGTTCTTGTCCATCATTACCACATCCTCTCGCAGACCTCTTCTCTTACTTTTGACCATCCCATAAAGAACTTTCTTATTTCCTCTGCTGTCTTCCTCCATCATCTCCGTCCACTTTACCATCCACTTCTTCCTCTCCTCTGCGACAATCTTGTTTGCTTCTTTCTTCTTTATCTTATAATCTTCCCTTGACAGATCAGTTCTTTCCTGGAACCACACTCTGAAAGCCTTGTTCTTCCTTCGCACAGCTTCTTTTACTCTCTCATTCCACCATGGTGTCTCTTTACACCGCTTTCTGTTGCTTGTTCTACCACATACTGCCACTGCAGCTTCTACCATTGTGTTTTTGAATTGCTTCCATTCCTCTTCCCCTGTTTTAGGATTGTCTGTTGGCATCCTTTCCCTTATTATCTTCTGGAATTCTTCCTTGACTTCCTTTTCCTTGAGTTTCCATACTTTGATTCTCCTTTCCTGGTACTCTGTCCTCTTGCTATCCTTAACAACTCCCAGGTTCATTACAAGTATTCTGTGGTCGCTATCTAAGGCCTCTGATGGTATTACCTTTATATCTCTGACACTTCTCTTCATTTCCCAGTCGTACAGCATGTAATCTACCAAAGATTTCTTTGTTAAATCACTGCTGTACCACGTTACCTTGTGGCTTTCTTTCTTCCGGAACCAGGAGTTGCCTACCACTAAACCGTTTCTCTTGCAAAAATCCAGCAACTTTCTCCCTTCTTCATTCCTGCTACCCCATCCTTCTGCTCCCAATACATTTTCATATCCTTGCCTTTCACTTCCTACATGTGCATTCAAATCTCCCATGACAATGATGCTCTGACCATTCAACTGCTGTTGTAGCTCCTCCTCAAAGTCTTCCTTCTCTAGAGCTGTACATCCAACTTGAGGGGCATATACCTGGGCTATCTCCAGGCTTCTTCCCTTTACAGTTACTCTGATCTTCATGATCCTGTCACTTATTCCCTTTACCTCTTCCTTCATTCCATCTCTCACAACTACTCCTACTCCGCTGCTCCTTCCTTCACTGTTCCCACTCCAGTACAACCGGTACCCTTTCCTCAGTTCTCTGCGACCTTCTCCTTTCCATCTTGTTTCTGCCAAGCCCAGTACATCCAGTTTTCTTCTCTCCATCACATCTACAATCTCCTCCACTTTTCCTGTCAGTGTCTGTATGTTTAATGTCCCAACTCGTAGTCCATTAGCATATCCGGGTCGTCGTCGTTTGCATCCGTCCTTTCCGAGGCCTGTTCCTGGTTTGAAAGCAAATATGATATCCACTACTGGCTTGCTAGGCCTATCGTAGCTTCACCAGAGCCCCGTCAGCCGTCACTTTTCAGGGTTCCCATAGAGCCTTCACAGTTACCGTAACGGTCCCGGGGCACACAAAGTCCCCACTGTACTTCACCCCTACAGGCAATCCCCTACTTCATGCCGTTGCCCGTCTCCCACCACGTGGAGGAGGGGTTGGACTTGTGGGAGATAAAATATTTTAATACATACTTTAAATTATAAGAGTTGAAAATGTGTAAATCAGACCTCTGTCCTGTTCGAATCAAAACCTCCTGCATTGTGGGTAGGTACTCTAACCGATTGCACACTCCTGAAGATAGCTCATTCTTAACTCTCAGAAGTAATAGTTGGAGCTATGGAATGCTCTGTTCTGCTAGTAATGAATGGAACTCGATACATTACATAATGATCCTTGTGCATTCTAGGAACTACTATCAGACATTGGCAATAGAGGGTAATTCATAATTCCTATTACAAACTTCTGGAGGTTGTAAAGGGGACTAAGTAGATCACATTTTGATTAGGAACCCATGTCCGGACATGTATCGTTTCAATACCAAATCAGTTTGACTGGATAGCACATCGATGTAACTTCTGACGTGTCCTATATAAAAAATGTATTGTATACATGGATAAATAAAAATTTAATCTAATCTAAGCTCCCACTTCACTACAGATACTATATGCACTACAAGAGTGTTGTTCCACGTGGCGACCCTGCTGTTCATTACACAACATGTACCTGCGGACTCACTGTCACCACGGTTTGTAAACAGAAGACATACATACTGTATGACATCAGGAGACTGCAGAGGTTGCCCTCAGCCAATGTTATTTGCGTTCCGTGAAACGGGGGATGTAAAATGAAAGTAATCTTCAAATCGATTTGGTATCGAAACTATAAATGTCTGGACAAGAGTTCCTATTCAAACTGTGATCTACTTAGTCCCCTCTACAACCCCCAGAAGTTTGTAATAGGAATTATGAATCGCCCTGTATATACAAGGCGCATCCAGAAAGTAAGTTTCCCTATTTAAAACAAAACAAAAAACAAGAAAACTTAGTAATATGTAAAACTTTATTGGAAACAGGTACAGCAATGTATCAGCTATCTTTCGACATATATATATAAGCGGCTTCGGTGGCGTAGTAGGTAGCATGCTGAGCTTCTATGCCCAAGATCGCGGGTTCAAACCCGGCCGAATTTGTCAGATTTTTTAAGAGCGTTAAAAATGCCTCACTATGCCTTTCTTCGGAGGGGAAGTAAAGCCGGCGGTCCCATTTCATAGATTTATGGCATGTTAAAGATCCTTCCACTAATTTCACCTGTGTGAAGCAAATTAGGTTAAAAATATAAACAACGCTCAGATTCCTACGTTCGTCGCCAGGAGCCAACTGCGGTGGCGTCTAGTAGCCAAGTTCTGAACTAGTAGTTGTAGATGGTGGCGTTTGGCGGCAAAAGTAGGAACTACTTGATAAATTCAAAGTATGCAGTCCTTACTTGAATTAAGAAACAGAAACACACACTAATACAGTCACCACAATTAACCCTGGTTATCAGACAGATTCTACACACACCCAAAGTACACGGGGCTACATGACCGCGTTGTCGCAGCCCCTAAACTCAGGAACCAACCAATCTTTCGACATAGGCACCAAACGAATTGAGACACTTGCCATAGAGTGGTATCAACTTTTGTAGTCCTGTGTCATAGAAATCTGCCGCCTGCGAATGGAACCAGCGTGCGCCTTAAGGTCAAGAATGGGATAGGTGGAAATAAGATATAATGCACACAGCTACTCTGCTGGATCTGAGACATCATACTTCCACCCCATTGTGGACATCGACTGTAAGGACTAAGGACTACCAGCCAAACTTCTGCAGAACAGTTGCTGTCCTCATCTTGCTCCCAGCAATTTCCACCTTTTCTTGCACCTCAAGAAATTTCTGTTCTCCGGTTAGCATTTTCACACTGACGAAATGGCGTCTTCGGTGGCGTAGTTGGTAGCATGCTGAGCTTCGATGCCCAAGGTTGTGAGTTCAAACCCGGCCAAAGTCGTTGGATTTTTTAAGAGCGTTAGAAATCTCTCAGTATGCCTTCCTTCGGAGGGGAAGTAAAGCCGGTGGTCCCATGTCATAGATTCCACTAACTACACTTGTGTGAAGCCAAAATTTGTAGGTTAGAATTGGTAATGCTATATTAGTTCCAACATTCACCGCCAGGTGCTGACTGCGATGGCATCTAGTAGCCAAGTCCACAAGCTAGGTGTCCTGGATGGTAGCATGTGGTAGCAAAAGTAGGAACTACTTGAAATAATCGTCTGCAGTCCTTACTTGAAATAAAACAGATAAACACACTAATACAGCCATAAGAGTTAACACCAGTTATCAGACAGATTCTACTCACACCCAAAGTACTCGGGGCTACATAACCGCGTTGTTGCAGCCCGAAAACTACGGAATCAATACTGACGAAGAGCTGAAGACGAATATCACACGCTGGTTCTGTTCGCAGGCGGCAGACTTTTATGACACAGGACTACAAAAGTTGATACCACGCTATGACAAGTGTCTCAATTCGTTTGGTGCCTATGTCGAAAAATAGCTGACACATTGTTGTACCTGTTGCATATAAAGTTTTGCATATAATTACGTTCACTTAAAAAAAAATAGGTTAACTTGCTTTCTTGATATGCCTCGTATAAATTTCCTCCCAAAATTACTATTGATGATCAGGAGAAAAATGAAATAAGAATAGAATTACTTCCCTGGTGAGCAACTTGTGAATAGAAAATTTGCTGTGTTGCAGGCAACAGGCAGTCGAATTGGCTCCATTCTGCAGTCCACCTCAACGCTTCTGATTGGCTTCATACTGGCCATGTACTACACGTGGAAGATGACCTTGGCATCTGTGATAGTAGTGCCGTTAGTGTTTGGAGCTGTCTACCTGGAACAGAAGTTATTGCATGGCCAGGGACTACACGAGAAAGAGGCTCTTGAGAGTGCTAGTAAGGTGAGTCTACATCTAATATATTCCTGTCCAACTTGCTGTATTTTCCTATACAGATAAACTGAGTGTTCTACACAACAATGCCTTGGTGGCTTTTAAAGATATAAGATTCTCTCTAAATCACATCTTATTTGCCTGCTTTCTACATCAGAGATAAAGCACTAGAAACCGTTAAGTGCATAACCAATGAGCTTGTGTAGAACTTCAGTGAAAGTGTTCGATAAAGAGAAGTTAAGTTGTTTTAGGAGCATTGGTCGATATGGTGATCAGACTCTTATACTTGTGGAATCAGCCTGGTGGTGTCGGTATTAGTTTGCGTACTTGTAAGTGGGACTACGATTGAGGAGGTGACACGCAAAGACGAACATGTCCACAAATGAAAAAAAATGAGATACAATATGGAACGGGACGTACAAGATGAGCGGAATGTAAATAGATCGTGCCATTTAAGCAAACTTGAATATGTCCCATGATACAAGCATGTGAAAATGCATGGTTCAGCGCAAACACGAACTTGTCCACATCTACATTTCCTGCAAAGACGAACTAGTCCATACGGCCAGTAGGAAGCGCTGATTCATGCCACGTGATTTCCATTCCGCGCGAGACCATACGTGCCCGCGCAGAGCAGATGATATTAGCATTAGTTCCGGGCTTCTGTGCTCCGGCTTAATAATATTACATATTGCCATTAAAATTATTACGTCAGTGTTGTAGCAGAATGGATGAAGAATGTGTTCGTGTGAAGATTGCAAACAAGGGTAGCAGAAAGGAAAAAATGATGATGATGATTGTTGTTTTAAGGGGCCTAACATCTAGGTTATCAGCCCCTAATGGTTTGGGTGATAGTGAAGGATGAGCTGAGAATGAAAAACTATAACTAATACTAACTACAAACTTACATACTAGAAGAATAATTTGTAAACAAATAAAGAATAAGGCAAATAAAGGACAGGAAGAAAAGAAATGCCCTCAACCCTCGAAGAATGAGGATAGAGGGACTTGGAAGGGAGGAGAGCCATGAAAGGCAGATAGGAAAGGGGGGGAAAGAGAAGAGGGCCCGCCCCAAGGTCAGAGGAAAAAGCGGGCAAAACGGACCTAGCTCAGGAATGCCTCGGGGTCGGCAACTCCCAAACTCACCAGCCGTGAGCCCTTGAGGGTGTAGCATTATCCAGGGTGCACCAGAAGTGTTGGGGCTACATAAACCCTGCCTCCTTGAGGGCCTTGTGCAGAAGGTAGGAGATAACATGAAAAGAAAAAGAAGGCTGACCCCTCGAAGAATGAGGGTATCAGGATATATGAGACCAGGGCTAATTAAGGCGGGAAAGTGAAAGACTCCCAAGGCCTTGGATACCCTAATGCCATCGGGGTCGGAAAAGAACAAGAATTGACCAAGGGAGGTCGACAGGAGAGAAGACCAAGAGGAGCCCGGCACAAGTAAGTGGAAGCAATGCCAGACTCCGATGGGGTCCCTTGGTCGCCAACCCACGTCCCGAAAAATTGAAGGTGAAAATAAACCGCATAAATTTAATGTCAATTACTTTATTTTGGTATCTTATGGCAACTATTAATGAATAAAATGTAAGCGATTATAAAAAAATAAAACACCTTCTTTTTGAAAATCATTCAAAGCCAAACTTGTCCAAACGGTTTATGCAAAAGAATACATGTCCATAATTAAATGTGCGTTTTAAACAAATATTTTCATTCTAGATTTATTTGCAGTCATGAATTGCCCTTTTTGCATGAAAATGAAATTGTTCGCATTTCAATATGTTATTTTCATTATCATGTATGGCGGAAATACGTTTTTTGTTGATTGTGAAAAACTGTATTAGGTGGACATGTTCGTCTTTGCGTGTCACCTCCTCGATTGAGCAAGCAGCTGGGACCTTAAGATGGCTACCATCTAGACTCATATATAATTCTCACACATACACACACATGTGGATTCCTCCCCCAATTATTTAATTCCACATTGATAAGCTATCCTATAGGTTTGTTGTACGCTTTGTAGTTACATGACAACTTCAAAAGCAAAAACCTCCTGAATATTAAGTTAGACATAGGCATCTATATTACCCAAAGAGTATAATGCATGAATAAAAAGGGAGATAGAGGAAGAGGTGATACATGGTCGCCCTAAAGGATGCACAGGTTCCTTCTCGCAAGAAGATGCACTTCAGAGGAGTTGTGTTTGCTATGGGGTCAAAATTCCTGGTACTGGGCTTCTACTCTGTTTCTGTAGCCTATGGAGAAAACAGCTTATCATCATGGAAATCTCTGATATTGCCTGTTGAACAATAAAATTTGCAGGTATTCCCTATTTTACAGACAAATTTGTAGGTATAAACAATGACATTTTATGAGTCATTTCCAAGTAAAAGTGATGGAAATAGCTTCTGAATAGTCTAAGCAATATTTCCTTACATATTTGATCGTTATTGCAAATTCACGAATTACAAATATTAACAGTCTGAATTTATATGTTGCGGAGAATTGATGAGGTACCGGTAATGGTTTTGAATTCTTGAGCAGACCTACAGTTAGGGCTAGGCTACAACTTGAGGGCTTCAATGATGAGTAAAGTTTGCTCCCTCCTCAGATCGCAGTGGAGGTCATCTCCAACATCCGCACTGTGGCAGGACTAGCTGGAGAGAAGGCCTTCATCCAGAGATACATGGTTGCCCTGAACGATGCACAGGTTGCTGCTCGCAAGAAGATACGCTTCAGAGGAGTTGTGTTTGCTATGGGTCAAAGTTCCTGGTACTGGGCCTATGCTCTCAGTTTCTACTATGGAGGATACTTGGTGGCCTACGAGGACTTGCCTTATGAAAATGTCATCAAGTAAGTTAGACTGGCAATTGCATTATGCTAACTAAGGACATTCTGTATGTTGTTTCTCCATCAGTTTTCCCACACTCCCTCCTCCCTCCAAGTCCCACAACCCCTACCATAATCCTTGAACATAAAAATAGATTTATTCAACAATAATGCATATGCTAATTATCTTGCAGTGAAGATATATTATCAAACTAAAATAGTTGAGAAACTGTTAAATTTTATTTCATTTTAATAACCTTTATGTACTGCCACATTCTGAAGACACACACACTTTTTAGCCTATTTTCAATTTTGAAAAAATAGGCTTATGAGATCACCTTTTGTCCGTGTGTGAGGTGTGTGTGTGTCCCCCCCCCCCCCCCTAATAACTTTTAAACGGCTGGAGAGAATTCAATGAAACTCGGTAAGTTCATAGCACTATTCCGGACGACCCCGACCGTGCCCTTGAAATTTTGTTACGTCTCACCAATCCAACATGGCGGCTGTGCGAATTATTTCACCAGCCTTCAATATCTCCGAAACTATTCCCGATATCACCCCGGAATTTTTTACAGTGATAAAGGGGACTACTAGAAGATCACCTATGTGACTTTTGAAAAACTGGTAACAACAAAACCAACATGGCGTCCACGCGAATTCGCGAATCTTAAATAGACGTTTCTCGCGATTTAACCCACTGAACGCAATAAAACTTGGTACAGTATATGTTTATACACATTGTAATGCACAGACATCTAACTTTGTTCAATTGTTTACATAACCACAAGATGGCGGATGTGCGAAATATTTCAGCGGCATTCTATATCTCTGAAACTATTAGCGGTATCACCCTGAAATTTTGTACGGAGATAGAGGGCACAACTCGAAGTTCATCTATAAGACTTTTAAAAACCGGTTAACTACAAAACGAACATGGCGGCCAAGCGAATTTGAAAATTTTAAATAGACCTTTCTCGCGATTGAATGATCCAAGCGCAATGAAATCTGGTACAGGAAATGTTTATACTCATTGTAATGCACTGGTATCTAATTTAGTACAATTGTTTACATAACCTCAAGATGGCGGCTGTGCAAATTTTAAAATTAAGTTTTTATTTCTTGTGTCGCAGTCATGCGATCGAAGTGAAAGTTTGAATAATGAACCTACGCAATAATTTTCCTTTAATGGTACATGACTCTATGGCCTATACATTTAACAATCCAACATGGCAACCATCCGAAATATTTAGACGGCTCTGAATATCTACGAATCTGTTATAGCAATCAAACTGATTTGTTTTATGTTCATAGGGGCTATGAACTTAAGTTCACCTATTGGACTTTAAATACGCTGGTGATCACAAATCCAAAATCGCGGCGACGCGAAGTATAAATATTGACATGGACGTTTCACGCAATTTAACCATCCGAGTGCAGTGAAACTTGGTAGAGTAAATTCTTATACAAATGTTAATCCACTGACATCTAATTTATTTCCATTGTTTCCATAACCACAAGATGGCAGCTGTGCGAAATTTTTAAATCTCGTTTTTACTTCTTGTGTCACAATCATGCGATTGAAGTTTGAATGCTACACATACACAATAATCTTCATGTAACAGTACATACCTCGAGGACCTACTTATGTAAAAATCCAACATGGCAACCATCCGAAATATTTAGTCTGTTCTCAATATCTACGAATCTATTACAGCAATCAAACTGAAATTTTGTATGTTGATAGTGGTAATTAACATAAGTAGGTTATATGAAAATAGGCTGTATAGTTCTTCACGGAACTACTTGTTTTTTAAAGTAGCATCCAACGCAACATTTACAATTGAACCTCAGTAACTCAAATCGTTAGGGGTTGTCAAAATAAATTTGACATACAGAAAATTTGAGTTAGGGAGATATGTAGGAAAAATATTTTAAATTTGTGATATACTGGTTGCACAATACATTGTGCTGTCTGTAACTAAACTGACGCAACATTTAAACGCGACAATGTGATCTGTAATGAAACTGGTGTTTAGATCAGAAAGTGGCAGCAATTGAATGAAAGTGCTGTGAACTCAACTCATTCATATGCAACTTCCCTTTTTGAAGTGATGACAGTACTGTATCTGCCAAAAATGGTGGATGCTCTGTGCTGAACATAGGGGCACATAACCTACATTTCTGCCATATGAAAGAAGTAAAAGAGAAATTACAGTACATTAAAAAAAGAAAAATCTGTTAACAAGAGCAATAAATTCTACTTACAATACTTACCGATAAGGTAATACTATCAGCACCTCCAGTGTTTGAGCCGATATGAGATTTTATCAATATAATAGTTCAAAATTTGACTCAACTATACTAATCGGTAGAAAATTTGAATTAAAACCATCGAATGAAACAAGTTGCACTGTAAAAATACTTAGAAGTTCGAGATAAAGAACAAGTTTAAGTGCCAGGGATATAATTTAAACTTTAAGATATCGAAAATTCGAGTAATAGAAGTTTGAATGTACTTTTATTTCCTAAAATTCAAACTTTTAAAGTGACCACTACAAAATAATTTGTTTCATTATTGGCGGCTTCGGTGGCGTAGTCGGTAGCATGCTGAGCTTCTATGCCCAAGATAGCGGGTTCAAACCCGGCCGAAGCCGTCAGATTTTTTAAGAGCGTTAAAAATCCCTCAGTATGCCTTCTTTCGGAGGGGAAGTAAAGCCGGCGGTCCCATGTCATAGATTTATGGAATGTTAAAGAACCTTCCACTAATTGCACCTGTGTGAAGCTAAATTGGATAGGTTAAGAATGTAAACAACGCTCTTAGGTTTCTAAGTTCGTTGCCAAGAGCCGACTGCGGTGGCGTCTAGTAGCTAAGTTCTGAACTTGGCCTAGTAGTCGTTGACGGTGGTGCTTGGCGGCAAAAGTAGGAACTATTTGAAAAATTCTAAGTTGCAGTACTTAAATAAAAAATTAAAAAAACAGATAACACACACTAATACAGTCATCACAATTAACACCGGTTATCAGACAGTTTCTACACACACCCAAAGTACACGGGGCTACATGACCGCGTTGTCGCAGCCCCTAAACTTAAGAACCAACCAACCTTTGTTTCATTGCCTACTTCTCTAACATGCCTGTCTAGATCTTAGAAATTAAGGCCCTTAAATTTAAATATATCGTTATTTAATCATGAGGTTGTCTTTATTACATTGTTATATTTCCTCTTTCAAGGGTCTCTGAAGCTCTTATTTTTGGTGCCTGGATGTTGGGTCAATCCCTAGCCTTTGCTCCTAACTTTGGTACTGCCAAGATGGCAGCAGGACGACTGTTCAATCTCGTAGATCGTAAACCAAGAATATACACATCAGCCCTGGCAGAAAAGAAGAAAGGTTTGGTAAGAAGTCAGCTTTTGTTCATTTGGTGCATTTTGTGGATACTGTGACAAAATTTGTATTGGGCACAGAGGTAGATTAAAGATTGTACTGGGGCGGAGTCCGTGCACATCTACTGTCTGTAGTAGGGACCACAACTTTGGTATTAACAATATGCCATATTTCGTGGCATAATCATCACATAGCACATTCAAGCTTATAGCCTGGTGTGGCCTTGTCAGAACAAAGGTGTTTCTGTGCTTATAGGCCATGCAGTCTAGTAGCGGCTTGGTGGCATGCTGAGCTTCTATGCCCAATATTGCGGGTTCAAACCCGACCGAAGTCGTCGGATTATTTAAGGGCGTTAAAATCCCTCAGTATGCCTTACTTCAGAGGGGAAGTGAAGCCGGGAGTCCCATGACATAGATTTATGGCATGTAAATGAACCTTCCACTAATTAAACTTGTGGGAAGCTAAATTTGCGGGTTTGATTTCATTGAAATTCTCTATCAAAAGTTCCAATGTTCACCACTAGGGGTTAGTGACATCTGGTGGCGAAAGTTGGAACTACTTGAAATTAAACGGAACTTGTAGCTCACCCCATGGGTGTCCGCATTGAAGCAGCTTCATCCTCTGGTGAGCCGAACTTGTCCTCGGACACTCCCGGCACTAAAAGCCATACGCTAAATAAAATAAATAAATAAATAAATAAATAAATAAATAAATAAATAAATAAATAAATAAATGCAGTCTTCTCCTTCTTCTTCTTCTTCTTCGCCTTTTGAGACCATATAGGATCACTTTATCCAACCATTAGTTTGTCGACTTGTAGGAAATGTACGAGCCTTGCGGTCCTCCCAGTAACTCTTCATGCGTATTGATCGTCTTGCCCTTTCTTGGGCGGAAAATATTCTTGTGGGGATTTTCTTTTTTGTGAGTGGAAAATGAAACGTCATATTTTTAAGTGCTGTAGTTAATCTTTTCTTATTTGCAGCATCTTCTGTTGTTAGGCCAATTTCTTTTAAGTCCTCTCTGATTTCTTTTAACCATCGGCATCCAGTTGTTGTGTTTTTTGAAGCAAGATTGTACTGTACTAGTTGTTTTAGAACACGTGAATCTGGCATTCTCATGATGTGCCCAAAGAATCCTAGTCTTTTCTTTCGCATGGTATCAGTATCAGTAATGGGTTCAAGTGCAGGAAGGTAAAACTTGTATGGGTCCATTGCTTCCATGAGCTAGCATGTGAATAACGAGCTTCAGTGTTGCTGTAAGAAGCTGCAATAATATGCCCCACCAGGGACCCCAGACTCGATCTGCAGTTGGTTAGGCACTGCAACATGGTTTCACTTGGTTTAATAATTTGAATTCAATTCAGCTGTTAATGCCCTTATTCTTTCTTCGGTAGAAATATCCCTACAGAGACCAGTGCGTGGTGTTCACAATGAGAAAATACAAGAATTATACAAAGAGTTTGAAGTTGAACCTGAAACATGAGGAATTACAATTGTATCGGTCAGGGCTGAAAAGCATTAAGTCAAAAATGATCATTTTTTAAAGAATTAGTATTTAGAAGTATTGATCCAAGAGCCTTGGAACGGCATAGAAAAGAATTAAGTCGGCCTTCTGCTTAAGCTACACACAAAACATTTTCTTCAGGAGAAAAAGCACGGAAGCTCACTGGCAAGACAAAATCCATCACAAAGCAATTTGTTTTGTGGGTTTAAGCCAGAAACCACTGCTACATGTAGTGCGATCAGAGGAGATAGGCATTAAGTCAACGACTTGCTGCCTTTCAGCGTAGTATTTCATACTTAATGTTGGCTGCACTGCAAGATTCCTGCGTGTTTGTTATTGTAAATTACATTTGCACAAGATTCAGGTGGTTTTTATGATACAAATCCATTTTAAAATAAAATAACATATGAAATATTCATTCTGGATGACTTTATGTCGCACTAAACTGACCACGGAGCTTATTTATTTATTTATCGTATGGCTTTTAGTGCCGGGAGTGTCCGAGGACATGTTCAGCTCGCCTGAGTCTGTAGTTTCTTCAAGCGGACACCACTAGGGTGAGCTACAAGTTCCGATCAATTTCAAGTAGTTCCAACTTTCGCTACTAGATATCAATGATACCTAGTGTTGAACGTTGGAACTTTGATAGAGCGTTACAACGAAATTGAACCTAGAAATTTAGCTCGACACAAGTTTAGTCTGTGGAAGGATCTTTTACATGCCATAAATCTATGACAAGGGACCGACGGCTTTACGTCCCCTCCGAAGGAAGGCATACTGAAGGATTTTAATGCTCTTAAAAAATCAGACGACTTCGGCCGGGTTTGAACCCGCTATCTTGGGCACAGCAGTTCAGCATGCTACCAACTACGCCACTGAAGCACCATGGAGCTGAAAGGCATTAAGTCACGTTTGCAAAATTGATTAGATAAAATATGTTTATAAAGTTAAAATTGATATTCCGCTAACACAAATATAACCTGAATAGTTGCTTCACAACATAGATGACTAATATAGTGTGTTTGTTAAGTTCTGTTCTATCAACGATGTTTTATCTGTCTCCTGAAAAGTTGTGAAAACTGACTAAAGCTTTTCAGCTCCGATTGATTCAGTTACAGTTTTTTTTTATGCTAACTTTTATTAGTAGTATTGGCATAATAGTGGCACCCTACTTTTCTTCTACGAATATTAGGCTAATATACTTACTGTATGTGATGATTATGACAGGAAAAACGGTAAGTGAAACGTTTGGTTGAATGGTTACTGGATACCTAGCAGCCCAGGAGGTGAACCTACACATATTATTTTTCTTGTACAGGACCTGAGTGGAAGGATCCAGTACTCAAAAGTGGAGTTCTTCTACCCAACTCGTCCGGAGGTGACTGTGCTCCGTGGGTTAGATCTGATGGTTCGTCCTGGTCAAACAGTGGCTCTAGTGGGTCCCAGTGGCTGTGGGAAGTCGACCTGCATCCAGCTGCTACAGAGACTCTATGACCCTGTCTCAGGACATGTGGTATGCTCTCAGTTGCATGATGTGTTATACCCACCACGTGGAATACTACCCTCTTGAATCTAAGCTCACTATTTATTGCTCTTTCAGGGTGTGGATGACCATGACATATGTACACTTCCTCTGGAAACATTGCGTTTGAAGCTGGGCATCGTCTCTCAGGAGCCTGTGCTGTTCGATCGCACCATTGCCGAGAATATCGCATACGGGGACAACACCCGGACAGTGCCTATGGATGAAATCATTGCTGCTGCTAAGAAATCTAACATTCACAGTTTCATTGCCGCACTGCCACAGGTATGAGGTTAAGCAAGGTCATATACGGTACTAATCTTGAGCAGGTGTATTTAGATACTTAAGGACAGCCTTCAAGTATCTAGCTTTTACCTTTTCCAGAATTTGAAATTTATATTTGTGGCAGTCTGAGCTAGAGTATGCCTGTTCATGTACAGTCATGTACAGTATACAATGTGTCAGATGAGATCGTGGTAGTGTACGTGAATGCTTGTATTGCACCAGTAGAAATGCTAGCGATGAATGATCATGATCACTGTTTGGCTGTTCTTCTTCCATGATATCAGAATTGACAATTGATCAAATGGAAATTTCCTGGATATTTAAAAGCAATTTGTCACATTTGTTTTCCAGGGTTATGAGACAAGACTCGGAAGTAAAGGAACTCAACTATCAGGAGGGCAAAAACAAAGAATAGCAATAGCAAGGGCGCTTGTCAGAAACCCCAGGATTCTTCTGTTGGATGAGGCAACGTCTGCTCTGGATAACCAGAGTGAAAAGGTAAGCCGATCTATTGATGTGTTGTTGACAAACCATCACATGCACTGGAGACTTATCACTATTGCTCATGAATGACTCTGTTACACTGTAAACTTCTTACATGAACTCCTGGATTATTACTAGCAGTAGTATCCAGCTTCGCGCGGTGAAATAATCATGAAGTCTCAAAATCTTCTTAAGCTCCTTAATCAAGCTCCTTAATCTGATAACACTCAACGTGATGAATTTTATTTACTTATTTTCTTTTTTATTATTTTTTTTATTTATTTAGTTATTTATTCCATTTTATTTTCAATGCCCACATTGGAGAACTTGAATAAGTAATTTACATTTTAAATATTTTGACTTTCAACCCTTCCTCTTCTTCACACAAAACTATAAAAAGTTTCCTTCCGACTTGGCTGCCCTTTGTTCATCGGTTATGATGTATTGTTTTTGCACAAATGTTTTTAGTTTAAGTCTCGTCGTGTCTGTTCTCCAGAATCTACTTCTCTCCTCTGTCTTTAATTTCTTGCATTGGTATGCCTAACTATTTGACCCTATTGTCCTTGGTTTTATTTTTCCAAAAGTAATTTTATATAGTTGTTTTACTAGCCATGTTTCTAGTATTGATATATGACCAAAAACAGCAATCCTCCTCTTCGAGTATTCATCTATGCATTTAGCCTCTTTTCATTCATTATTTATTTATTTAGGGTATGATGCTTCATTTGACAATCGTTTGAAGTCTATTTTACATATAATTGCTATTAGAAAAAATATATACATATTTATATACATGGATATAAAGTATTACAGACTAACTAGGAGGCACGCATACACACACACACACACACACACACACACACCCACACCCTCACAGCTGCAGATTCTGAGATTTGTCTAGTCCTTCCAACCAAGTGAGTGCCGCAGGGGTTACTTGATGTAGCTCCTCCATAGGCCCAGTGAATGCTCGTAGAGGACATTCTTTCACGATGTGGCTGATGGTTTGCACTTCAGCACCACAGTTGCAGGAAGGATACTCCAACCACCCCAATTGGTGTAGTGCAGAAGCAGTTCTTCCAACGCCGCAGCGTTTTCATTCATGAAAAGTAGGCTTATGAGACCACCTTTGTCTGTGTGTGTGTCCCTCTCTAATAAAATCTAAACGGCTGGAGAGATTTCAATGAAACTCGGTAGGGTCATAGTATTATTTTGTCCAATCCCGGCTGTCCCCTTCAAATTTTATTACATCTCACCAATCCAAAATGGCGGCTGTGCAAAATATTTCACCGGCATTCTATATCTCCGAAACTATTACCGATATCACCCTGAAATTTTGTACGGTGATAAAGGGCACTACTAGAAGTTCGCCTATGTAACTTTGAAAAACCTGGCAAGTACAAAACGAACATGGCGGTTAAGCAAAGTTGAAATATTTAAATAGACTTTATCGCAATTTTACCATCCGAGCACAGTGAAACATGGTACAGCAAATGTTTATACACATTGTAATGCACTGACATCTATAGTGCGTCTCTACCTTAAAAGACAGTACGCATTAAATGGAGCGCGCTGATGCCAGATCTGCTGCATATACAAAGTTCTGCAAGGCCGGGCACATGATGTAACATAACTTGTATACAGTCGGGCTTTTACGCAAAACCCGGTAAATTTCCAGAATATTTGTTTGTTGTATATAACTGTACCTCATGCCTTGAAGCGAAAGACGGTACAATATTTAGATTATGATACACCGAAGCTCAGAGCACTATTTTAATGCACACATTATAATAATATTATAACATGTTATAATATGACATTTTCTCGAATATCATAGGTTATAATAAATTATAATATGACATATAGTAATAATAATTAGTCCATAATAAAATAATAATAATATATTGTGGTCCACGTAATTTACCCAATTTTGTGTGGTCTAGGTGGTATGCAGCCGAAATTAAATTATTCATTTCTTGTTTCTTGAACGAGACGTTGTTCAATTTCATATAGTTCTTCACTTGCGCCCATACCATTTCGATGGGATTAAGTTCACTGTGATATGGTGGTGTGGTATGGTGACAAGCAAGGAACATATTTCTCTGCTGTGATAGCCTACATTGTCTATTACTAGCCTAGATCCTTCGGGAACATTGAGCAACAATATTGCTCGGCGAACCACTTTTCATATACTTCACCTGTCATTTTGTCGTGTGTGTCTACCGTGTTCTTTTGGCACAGAAACGTTACCTCTGCACCATTAATGAACCCTTGTTAATTCCCGGGACGAACAAAGGCAAACTACGGAAACCACTTCGAGGATGACTGAGGTAGGAATCGAACCCACCTCTTCTCAGTTTTGTCTCATGTAGTTGAGTACACCCCGTTCCGGCCCACAGACCAGAATTACATTTCTTGGCAGAGATGGAATTCAAACCCGGGCCTCCACGGTGACAGCACAGTGACAGCCAAGAATGCTAGTCACTACGCAACGAGGCGGACAATTAGTAAACAACACAAGGACCACTTCATTTCACAGTTTAACTTCACACCATAAATTACCCTTCATCAAACACAGTCGGGGAGATAACCTATGGGCCACTGAGTAAACAAACTTTTGGTGCGTCAGCGCTGGGCGGGAGGAAAGTGCGATAACTTATGAATGCTATCTGATATCGAGCTCTAGTTTGTTTTAAAAACCTTTTCAGACATTAGTGAACATTTCTTCTCGCTTAGTCACCAATGTAAAGTCAACAGCAAAAAACTTGCTCGCTAGCTATCTTTTCTGTGACACCATCCCAGATTTTTCAAGCAACAATTAAGAAAAAAAATCATAACTTTCTTATTATGAAAATAATTACTGCTCTGAGAAGTAGGATATCTTCTACCAACATCAGGAAATCTAAAAATAAATTCTTGATCTGTTGCGATCATTAGTTCATTATCTATGGCGTGATAAGTTTTATAAATGCAAAAATATAGATTCGCGCTAAAATATCGTAATTGTGAAAATTGGGCCATGTGTTAATTATTTATGGCTTTAATTTTCACATCATCATAAAGAGCGGGAAATTATAAGACCATGCAAACATTTTCTTAGATTTATCACTTTCAATTATTGGGAAATGGCAACATCGCCGGGGTAGAAGAGGACGAAGCTAATTGCAGGACATAGGAGTGCGAGTGAGAGGCAAATGCTACATTTAATTCCATACTGTCTTTTAAGGTAGAGAAGCACTATAGTCTAGTTCAATTATTATTTACATAACCTCAAGATAGTGGCTGTGCAATATTTTTAAATTAAGTTTTTATTTCTGGTGCCCTAATCATGCGATCGATGTCAATGTTTGAATAATGACCCTATGCAACAATAGTCATCTAGTAGTACATAACTCTATGGCCTACATATATAACAAGAAGTTCCGTGAAGAACTATACAGCCTACTTTTCATGCCAATGATTATTCTACAGTATATGAATCTATCTAGAATAATGACGAAATTAAGTTGGTAATATCAAAATATCTAATTATTTCAAAATATACCTGGTATAATGTAGCCTAATAGAGCACTACAGTTGGCAGCCCTGGTGACTGAATATATTCTTAGTTCCATCTCTTAAGGTACAGAATACAAAATTTGGTTGAAGTCCATTGGACGTTACATGCAGTTAGACACTGGATCTATCAGCACGCGTAAAAGCATGTTGGCAACAATGTCATGTGTGTGCTTGTCAGAAATAATCTGAAATATTATGATATCTTGTTGTGCCAATTTCGGATGAAATCCATTTGTTAGTATAGAAGTTACATGTATTTAAAAATTGGTCTTATCAGCAGGCATAGAATCATGTTGGCAGCACTGACTTATATTAATTACTCCAAATTAATCTAGAATGTCAGGTGCTATACGTGTGCAAAGTATAGAGCTGTTGGCTTGCATACTTTCTGATATATTGATATTAAGGTAAAAATAATATAGACAGCATTTATTAACAGTTGGTAGCCCTGATTGCTCTTAACAATACTTATAGTCATATCTGTTATGTTACACATTGCACATACGAAATTTGGTTGAAATCCAACTGATAGTATAGAACTTACATGTATTTAAAAATTGGTACTATCAGTAAGCTTATAATCATGTTGGTAGAACTGAAGTATATAAGTTACTCCAAATTAATCAAAAATGTCAGATTATACGTGTGCATAGTTTAAATCTGTCGGCTTGCATACTTTCCGATATATTGGTATTGGGATTTAAAAAAATAGAGAGAGCAATTATTAACAGTTGGCAGCCCAGGTGGCTCTTAAGAATACACTCAGTCATATCTGTTTATGTACACATTTTACATACAAAATTTGGTTGAAATCCAATTGATAGTGTAGAAGTTATATGCATTTAAACATTGGACTTATCAGAAGGCTTAAAATTATTTTGGCAACACTGTCATGTATGGCCTCCTGGAAATTAAACTGAAATAGTATTATCTACATGTGTGCCAATTTTGGAATAGCTCCCAAGCATACCTTGCAAGATATCCAACATGGAGCTCAAATTTCTAGTGCGTTTTTTCAACAGTTGGTAGCACTGACATCATTTTCAAATATGGACGTGAGATATTCCGGTGCACATCTTTACACATACTAAATTTGGTTTTGATTGCTGCAGCCGTTTAGGAGTTGAAAGGGGGGGACACACACACAGCCAGACAGGCAGACAGACACACAGACAGACACACATTTTCCCGGATCGATCTCATAAGTCTACTTTTTCCTCATTTTTGCAAAATGTGAAAAGTAGGCTAAAAATCCAACATGGTGACCATCTGAAATATTTAGACGGTTCTCAATATGTACGAACCTATTACAGCAATCAAACTGAAATTTTGTATGTTGATAGAGGCAATGAACACAAGTTCACCTATGAGACTTTCAATAACCTGGTATGCACAAATCCAACATGGCAGCGATGTGAAATTAAAATATTTAAATGGATGTTTCTCGCGATTTAACCATACGAGTGCAGTGAAACTAGGTACGGTAAATGCTTATACAAATTTTAATTCACTGACATATAATTTATTTCAATAGTTTTCATAACCACAAGATGGTGGCTGTGGGAAATTTTAAAATCTCGTTTTTATTTCTTGCGTCCTACTCATGCAATTGAAGTTTTAATAATAAACCTACGCAATAATCTTCATGTAATAGTACATAACTCTATGGCTTACATATATAAAAATCCAACACGGCGCTCATCCGAAATATTTAGACGGTTTTCAATATCTATGATTCTATTACAGCAATCAAACTGAAATTTTATATGTTGATAGAGGCAATTAATATAAGTTTGATGTATGAAAATAGGATATTTAGTTCTTTACGGAACTACTTGTTTCTTTAATGCATTCAAAACTTACTTGTTGAGATTATTTGAAAGTTATGTAACAATATTTATAGATAGATGACCAATTTTCATTTACCCACCTGCCACCTCACAGGTTGAATCCCCAACAAAGATTAATTCATCTTCTTTTTGTATGGATTGAGGCATTGTGGTCATCACTGCAATATATCTGATAACTTGTGCTATGGTATTTGTAGCATCTTAGAAAGGCGTAATAGACTCAACACAGCTACCAACTGTTTTCGCAACCATTACAACAAGAAGTGCATTTCGAAGAATGCCAAGATCTGTCATTGCAAAACTGTTGTCAGGCCACAGTTTTTATATGCCACCGAGACCCTCCTGATGAACAGAAAAGGCATCATGGATGATCTGGAGAAGGTCGAAAGACATATCGTCAGGAAATTGCATGGGCCGAGATTGCTCCTTGATGGAGCCTACCGACTGAAACCAAACTCGGAAATGTGCAAACGGTTGGATACTGCCAATACCAATATGCGACATAGGCGGCTATGTTCTACAGGCACCTTCTACGAATGAACAACAGACTTACTAAGGTTAAAAACTATAAACCTGTGGCTCAACCAAGTACAAAAAGACTTGGATTCCACTAGGATTTCTGACGTTGATGTCCAAGATTCCAAATTTTTTGATAAGCTTAACTCTTGGTCCCCATCACCCAAAGTGCCTAAGTGTCGGAAATCCCTCTCACAGGAAAGAAAAAGAGGAAACATTTTTTGTCGGGTTCAAAATATTGGGAACAAAAGAGAGCATCGATGAAGAACTAGTCAAAAGAGCTCCTTAGTGGGATTAAATCAATACTGTGAACTTGAAATAGTGGCTAGAATTGGGTAGGAAGTGACCATGGCATTTGCATGGAGTAGAAGAGGGGACTGATGGAAAATCATGTGAAGTAAGAGCCCTTCTCATCTCAGTTGTTCAAACTATCTCTCATTACAGAAATTACCGTAGATCTTGTTGTTACATTTAGGAGCTTGATACTTCATGGTTATCAGCCAAATGTACTTGGGTGTGTATGGAATCTGTCTGATAGCCTGTGTCACTGTCATGGACGTACTAGTGTGTGTGTTGGTAATTAGGGCAAGGATTGGGAAGGAGGCAGTAAGGCCCTAAGCTAAATGGCATTAGGTCATTTGTGTGGAGTGGAACTGGGAATCAAATCCAGCACTACAAAAGGCAGCAGGAATTAGATTCTTTTAGTCATGCCTCTAGACCACAAAGACATTAAACAACGATCAAGATATACTTTGGGTACTATGGGTATACAACACAATACTATAGGTATACAAAACCAAGAACTGTTTTTTTTTTTTCCGATAGTTCAAGCAGTTTCTAAGAAAGGGGCTGTGGCTGATAGACAGCCGACTGATGGACAACAGAGTATTTGTTTTATCTTAGCGAGTTCTGCTTGCCAGATATGGAATGTGTTGGTACAAGATTTGGAAATCTTACTGTGTTTAAAAGTCAAATTTAGAAATGTCACTGTGCCAAAAGGGTACCCTATAGCAGGGCTGGACATAAAGGTGGGCACTCCGCTGCTCATGGCTAGTGGCTGGTGTGAATTCAGGTGGGTGGGAACAGGGAGGCATGGTGCTGAATTTGCATTAGCCTCGTTTGGTGGGACCGGGTTGGTGCACTCTCAATTAAATAAAGAAATTACTACTACTGAAAAAATGAAAATCCACAGCCTGCTTCCAGTCGACCAACTTGGTCAGGGAATGAAATTAATGAAGTCCCCATCCAGCGGCGAGGATAGGTACTGTGCCGGCTGCCAATGCCTGTCACTCTCCCCTGTGGCAATGATTAAATGAATGACAAATGAAATGATAGTGGAGAGTGTTACTGGAATGAATTTGGTGACAGAGAAAACCGGAATACCCAGAGAAAAACCTGTCTGCCTCCGTTTTGACCGGCACAAATCTCACATGGAGTGACTGGGATTTGAACCATGGACCCAGCGGTGAGAGGCCGGCATGCTGCCGCCTAAGGCATGGAGGCTACAAAGAAATTACTACTATTGAGTATTTTTGAGTATTTTGTCCAAATGATGTTACTTCACTTACATCAAGCCACTGTATGAACTGTGTTGTTCAGAGATTCAAGATTTGGTTTTCTTTTTGTCTCAACTTATATTGTATTGTGCAGGTTGTCCAAGAGGCTCTGGACCAGGCGAGAGAAGGCAGGACATGCATCACCATCGCACATCGGCTGGCCACCGTACAACAGGCGGACGTGATCTTCGTGCTCAGTAACGGAGTGGTGGCAGAGATGGGCTCACATGCTCAACTCCTGGCCAAGGGAGGACTCTACTATCAGATGCACCAACAGTCCAGTAAAACATAGGTTCAACCACCCCTGCTCACTCTCAAATGTGCCTTTAATATTACACTTGTACCTAGCTACTTAGATGTAGGTATAGCGAAGGAAGACAAATGTGTTCACCATGCTTGATAATGTCATAATGGTGGAATGAGCCCCATAATTCTTCCAAACACTCTGAGGAGTGAAGAAACTACATTGACTGATGTCGGCAGACAATATTTTGTTGCTTGGCAATATTTCAGTATTTAATTACTGTGTGTGTAATATTTTGTTCATATACCATTCCACACAAACTTATGGTTTCACCAATAACTTGAGTTATGCACCATAAGCAAAATAGGCCTACCATGCATGTTTTGTTTGTCCTTGAAATGTTTTCTACCATACGCTTTATACTTATGTTGATCTTTTATGCCATCAAATGAAGTAAAAATTATTATTCTGATCTTTCTTGTGGATTTAAACTAATTTGATGATATGAAAAATTAACACCCTTAAATCTGAAGCAGAAGACAAGCAAAGGAAAGGATCATAATATAAGTACCACACAGATTATGTATAACCAGATTTCAGGTAAGACATGTATGAACAACGAACTGTAAATATTTAATAAATGTATTAGTGTTCATAAGGTAAAATATTTTGTCCTAAATCAATGTATGAGTTAAAAATGCGAATTTAAATTTGTAATATCTTGCGCATTATACAGGTATGATGACCCCTGTACCATGAAACTAGCGTGTTGGTCAAGAAAATCCTCCTGCTCAAGATGTTAGTAATGGCAAGTTGTAGAAGAAAATTTGTGAAGAAATTTAGTTCTTTAAATCTTAAGGTCTCATGGCCTTACTATAAGATTTGCTCCCTCCAGGCTGTGGTCGAGTCTAGGATCAAATCCTGGCGCAGTCAGCTGGCATTTGAGGGTGCGCAAATGCGAGGGAGCCGTGTCAATACATTTACTGGCACGTTCAAGATCCCCTTCGGGGCTAAATTCCGGCACCCCGGCGTCTCTAAAAGTCGAAGTAGTTAAAATGGACGTACAACAAATAACATTTTGATGCTATGCTCGAGGACCAAACGTATGAACATCTTGATCTGAAATTAAACATCACACTCCCATGATTTCAGGGAAGAAATCTTGTCAAGACAGTTTTCCTATCCTAAGTATTTGTAAACTCCAGTGAGAATCTGACCTCAAATACTTCATAGAATATGTACAGTAATAATTCAAATGATTTTGAAGCTAACAAAGGTGTAAAATAGTGTGATTCATAGAGATTTAGTTCATTTCAAAGGAATAGTAGTTGGTGGACACAAGAGACAGAATGAAACATATCATTAAATGTTTAGATTAAAAAACATTTTAATCACAAAAATGTGTAAATCTTAACGTAACTTAGAAACGTTACTTGTTGGGATCAGACTGTTATTTGACATGGAAGTAACTGTCATTATGTGCTGTACTACTCACTTGATGTCTGCTGAAGTACAACAGGGGACTGTGCACTTAACAAAGTTAAATATTGACAGTGGAAGTGATGACATTCCTTCTGATAAGCATAGGACATTCCAAGTGTGACATAAGGCCATTTCAAGGCTAGTTGTCTATTGTTATAAACAGGCCCCAGCTGGTGAGAGCTGAAGCATTGTGTACGGTTTACTCCACGGGTTTCTGCCGGTGTTCTTGAGAGCTCGCGCACTAAAGCAAGTCTAGTAACAGCCCACTGGAGGAAGTCATGATTTATCCACGTTTGTGATACGGTCAAGCTCTCCACATGGCTGACCATTTAATTGCATTGAGGCTTGCAGACTGTATGGTTTCCTGATGCGCATCCAGAATCCACCAGCAGTAAATGGTGGAGTTAGCTGTAGAACCAGAAGGATGAGTAGTGACATTATAATTACAGTATATGAGTGTGGACAGATGTAGGTTCTCACTACTGGGACCTGATCGTGAGTGATTATCTGCCAATCTATTAACCTTTGGTCACATTTTAGAACAGTCATCTGCAACTGAGCCAGCCAAAGAACACATTAGGAAATAGAGCCATCCACCAGCGATGTTAAACATAAACTGGGCCAAGAATCGGAAACGCTTGACACATCTCGTATGCTACAAGTCAGCTCTTTTGGTTCACACTCAATATCGCCCTGAAGAGGAGTGTTTCAGAGGATTGTCATTGTTTTGCACTATAGTAAAGCCATCATTACTTCCGACTTGACGTTTCAGTGTTACCCTAGAGCAGTGGTTCTTAACCGGTGGTCCGCGAGTGCCTCGGGAGTTGTCCGCGGGAGAAAAGGGTCCACCAGCACGTATAAAAGTGGCCAATAAATGGGGATTTCGAAAACGATGTGCATTGAACGAGAATCGTCCGAATGTATTCGCGGCGATGACTATCAGGTTTTGAATTGAAATATCTTTAAAATAAGTGTTAATGAAGAAGGGTTACAACTGATAAGGTGTATTGGGGGGAGGGGGAGGGGGACCAGGTTTGGAGGGGGGGGAGGAAGGGTGGTACCGTACATGATTCAATTTCACGCTGAGTGGTCCGCAGACTTCTACGGGTTCAGAACCACTGCCCTAGAATTATCTAGTGGTCAGAAGGAAAATCACTTTTATACAATCAGAGACAGCCATTCAAATCGATATATCATGACAAATTGAGTTTCGTTGGCTATGTCAAGATTTAGCAAACAAAACTCTAGCATAGCACTGAAACGTCAAGTCGGAAGTAATGATGGCTTTAGTATATGTTGTAGGCCTTTCAAGCAGGCACAAACCATAGGTATATATAGGGAGGATACCGGAACACTGTATCGTTAGCAGCTCTCAGGGTCTTATTGTCTGTTGTAAGTTCACATAATAGGCTACTTAGTTTGAACATTGATGCCCCAAATTTTATGGGTGAGTTTATGCTCTATTGGCTGGTTGAGACATCTGTGAAACTTTGTTCCTCAACTCTGTTGAGTTTGTTCCTACAGCATAATAGTTCCTGTAAACTGCAAACTGCAAACCTCAGCCTTAAAGACCAAACAAACTAAAAACTATTTGCCTATATAGACTAATAGACCAAAGATATTCACTTGCCATAAATGCAGTGCCTTTTTCATTGCTGGGGGTATGTAGTGGTACACTGTACCAGCACCTTTTCTTTCTCTGAGGCTCATAAAAATTATGTGAAAATGAACCATAAATTTGCTGATGTGAATAGTTTCCTTATAGTGACTACCAGAAATATTTCTTCCATGCCTGGGTTTAAGAGTATCAACAATAATCTGTTGTGAAAACAGAGGTTTGGGGTTGTTTTAACTGTGATAAAAACATTAAATTGAATATAATTGTACATAGAGATCAATGAACTTCTTCTACCTGCATTTTAAAAAATTGAGCTGCTTCTATGTGAAACAGTTCACTGATGTTTACAGAAAGGTGATATTACATAAAGCCCTGGCATGATAGATTTGTCTAGGGCAGTGGTTCCCAACCTGTAGAAGTCTGAAGACCAATTGGCCTAATATTGAATCATGTATGGACACCCTCCCCCGCCAAACCACTATCAGTTGTAACCCTTCCTCAGTGCCTGTCTCATAACAAAATTCAAAGATGATTAAGTAAAACACTTTAGAACACAATATTATTACTATTAATTAGTAATTATTACTAATGATTAATTATTATTATTATTATTATTATTAATTATAATAATTCAACTTAATTACAAATTATTTCATAATCCAAAATTACTTTTTTATAATGTATAGGCTAATATAAAAAGTCTCAATTACAAATTTATGTTGAAACAACAATTTTGTTTAAAAAGGATATTGGAAATGTTTATTAACTCATTTTTTTCCCTCAGTTTGCCTTTTGTGAACAAATTTCTTTGACAGGCTGAGGAATTCTAGGAGTTATGCTTTCGTTCAGAGCTAAACTTAAATCCCTGCTTGCTCCCAGCCGATTGCTTTGTTTGTTTTTAATCAACATTAAAGTCGAGAATCCCTGCTCGATGCATTTTGCTTTCTTGGGGTAGTACTTTGTACACAGTCGGAGATTTTGGTTATGTAATTATTTCATGTCCTCTAATATTGGTCGTGAAGTATAATGATATTAAGCCCTTGTTGATGATAAGCTTCTGTAGCTCTTGTTAAATTCACTCAGGTCTTTAGGGGGAGTCAAGCTGCAGGAAGCCTGCATACTGCTTGCATTTGAGCTTACTTTATATAATTTCTGTTTTTTTGTAATGTTGGATCATATCTCTTTAGTGTGGAGAATGATGGTATAGGTAGAAGAGAGAAGAAATCTCATGTTGGACTATATTATGGTTGATCTGTTGTTGGAACTGAAATATTTCAATAAACTGGCTTATTTGTATAAATGGTATTTCTAATTTAGTTTTGTCCAAAGACTGTATGTTCATCCCTTATCGTTTGTTCGTTTCTAAATTTAAAGATAGCATTGAAGCCATTTTTCAGTGTCGCCCTATTGACAGTTGATATTGTAACTTTCAATATAATTTCGTTCCACTTACACTTATACTTTGTTGTTGGTACATGTTTCAGTCCATATTTGACCATTCTCAGCCGAAATGCAGCAATGTCTCGCATAGAAATTGATTATCATAAAATACATTTTTTGCACCATATGTAATTCTTGATACAATGCTACACCTCAAATAAGTTACAATGATTTCAATTTTTTTTTTAATTTTAAAAACCCTTGAAAAATTAACTTTTTTGGAAATTTCTTTCAATGCCTAAAGTAGAGCCGATTTTTTTTCCAATGTTATGTGTAATAAAATGTGTTTTTTATCAAAACAGGTAAACCCTCTTCCTAAACACCTGACCAGCACCTTTAAACATCCGCTTATTGTTATAGACTATCCATTAGTTTTCTCCTTCTTCAATAAAGGAAAGGAAGCTTGTAGATTAACGTGACCGTAAATCGCGTGATCATGAGCCACGGGACCTTCTTCAATAATTCATAACAATATACAGGGTGATTCTTATTAACGTTTAAAACTCTCTGTAGCGACGTAGATGGCATTGAGACAAGTAATTTGATATAATTTGATAGTGTCCGGAAATGAACCACAACTGTTAAGCATGACGTCATCAGGTGACGGCTCAGCTCGAGCGGTCAGGCCCATGCACTCATACGCACACCAAACTATCGAAAGCAAACGTTGAATATTTTATCACTCTGGCTCCGTGGCTGCGTGTGCGACTTAGGCGCGTGGGGTTCGAGGTTCGAATCCGGGAATATCCCATCATCTTTTTTTGTCCTCTCCCTTCTCCTTTCAGGTGGAAGCAGATTGTTAGTTGACATTAAGAACGCTTTGTATTACAAATGTAATCGGAAACTTTCGGGAATTTTACACTGGATTCGATAGGATGGGATGAAATTAGTCATTCGACAAGAGTATTAATGAGTAGACTTCACCCCTTCGATGTTGAAAGGAAGGAGTCGATTGCGTGTCAACTGGTTTTTGTTGCGACCCGCACTCGCGGGAGCGTGTAGTCAATTGTTTTGAAATATTGTTAAACTTACGACAAAAAGTAAGGACAGAGTAAGGAGACAAATGAAGGTTTCAGCAATCGGTAAACACTACAGCGTTTTATTCACATCAGAAATACATACAATAACATTGGCGCCCAACGGCATGGGCTTCGAAAACCGGAGATATTCAGAAATAACATCGGCAACGAGCCGATATTATGGCAATCGGCAAGACAGCAATACGCTTCACGGAGACGAACGTCACAAGACGGCAAATAGGTTAGCGAGTCGCACAGACATAAAAATACAAAATAAAAACGTGAATTAGCAGCTCAAGAGTTTCAAGTGGAATGTGAAGGAGAGTGGCAGCTGTTGGAGTCCATTTATTTCAATGCAGTTACACGTTTATAGACAATTATAGATGAAGCGGAAGAGGTTCAAAGTACTTTACTAGCTCAATTGAATCCAGCTATAAATAACACCATTCATCAACAAGAAGTAGGCCTACCAGCAATTCACTCTGAAAGAGTACATAAATTACCAGAAATCAAATTACGGTACCGGAATTCAATGGAGAATTCACAAAATGGTTGTTCTTTAAGAATAGTTATGAGCCAACAATTCATCATGATACTCAGCTGACCAGTGGCGGATCCAGGCCTTGCGGGGCCCTGGGCGATATGATAAGGTGGGGCCCACAATAATAGGAAATTTAAAAAAAAAATGAAATCAAATGGAAAATAGTTTTGTAATAATAATAAAATAAAGAATAGTTACAATATTTAGAATACACTACAGTATGCTACATTTTTTAATAATATGAAAGAAACCTTTGTCTCCTTGAAGAAGATTATGTAAACTATGAAGTATTAAAATATTACTTTAGGACTTTTTTACAGGATGAAGTCTTCTATCATTTCGTGGAATCTAAACTTGCTAAACGGTCACGGGAGGCCAAAGCTGCACTGAAAATAGAATATGAATTATTAATTAGTTTCAAAAGTTTGAAAAGTATACCGTAATTAATTAATCAATTAAATTTAAAACAATCCATGGCGTGGGGCCCCCCGGACCGCGGGGCCCTGGGCGGTCGCCCTCCCCTTGATCCGCCCCTGCAGCTGACAAACATCCAAAAATACCAATATCTGATTGGAGTCCTGCAGGGTGAAGCACGCAAGGTCATACAAGGATTTACTATCTCAGAGGAAAACTACACAAGTGCCTGGAACTTGTTTGTAAATACGTATGATAATCAAATTCTGATCATTGAGACACATCTAGATGAACTTTTCAAGTTTCCCACTATTTCAAAAGAGAATAAATCTGAATCACTCAGGCAGTTGCATCTTCATATCCAAACTCACATAGCTTCTTTAAAGGTAATGAAGCAACAGGTGCAACACTGGGATAAGCTGATTATTCACCTAGCAAAGAAGCAGATGGATTTCGTGGAGCAAAGAGATTGGCAAGAAAGAGTAAAAGGATGCACTCCAGAAGTGATGCCAACATTACAAGAATTTCTACAGTTTTTAACTGAATGTTCTCAATCATATATGCTGTTGAATTATAATAAAAACAAAGACTTCAATACTAAGACATTTTCAAATCACAAAAAGGCCTAGCAAGAGAGTTGTTATGACAGCCACTCAGGAGGGCTACAATTTGTGTGGAGGAAGTCACCCTATTTACAATTGTGAGGAGTTACTTCAACGATCAGTAGAAGACAGGAAGAAGCTTCTCTGTGAGAAAAGATGGTGTCTTAACTGTTTGAAGCCAGGACACATTGCAAAAGACTGTAGAGGATCAAAGTGCAAGAAATGTGGACATTTACATAACACGTTATTACATGCAGAGGACGATTACAAACAGAAACAAAATGTTGGAGAAAACGAAGCGAGTGAGAATCATTGCGTCAAATTGCAGGATTCGCCTTCCCTCAATATAAGCTTGGCAAAAGAAAACGCATCGCAAATACTTCTGTCAACGGCATTAATCGATGTGAGGGATGCTCAAGGAAGAAGAACAACATGTCGAGCCTTATTGGATCCTGGATCTCAAATCAATCTGATGAAAGAGAATCTGTATAAGAAGCTCGGCTTGCCAAATGTTAAGAGAAGCATGCAAATCATCGGAGTTGATTGTTCCAAAGTAGAAACAAACAAAACTGCAAGAGTACAACTCGCTTCAAGAAATGGCGACTTTGCCATAGAGGAAGAATTTGTGGTGTTGCCATCTATTACAAAACGACTGCCACAGCTAGAGATCAAGAAAGACAAGTTTATTATTCCAAAGGATATTTGCTTGGCAGACCCGACTTTCAACAAGCCTGGGGACATAGACATGTTGATTGGTTGGTTCTTAAGTTTAGGGGCTGCGACAATGCGGCCATGTAGCCCCGTGTACTCTGGGTGTGTAGAATCTGTCTGATAACTGGTGTTAATTGTGATGACTGTAATAGTGTGTGTTATCTGTTTTTTTAATTTAAGTACTGCAACTTAAAATTTTTCAAATAGTTCCTACTTTTGCCGCCAAGCGCCACCGTCAACGACTACTAGGCCATGTTCAGAACTTAGCTACTAGACGCCACCACAGTCTTCTCTTGGCAACGAATATAGAAACCTAAGAGCGTTCTTTACATTCTTAACCTATCCAATTTAGCTTCACACAGGTGCAATTAGTGGAAGGTTCTTTAACATGCCATAAATCTATGACATGGGACCGCCGGCTTTACTTCCCCTCCGAAGGAAGGCATACTGAGGGATTTTTAACGCTCTTAAAAAATCAGACGGCTTCGGTCGGGTTTGAACCCGCTATCTTGGGCATAGAAGCTCAGCATGCTACCGACTACGCCACCGAAGCCGCTGACATGTTGATTGGTGCAGGACTCTATTGGAAGCTTGTTATTGGTCGACCCAGAAACGAAGTACAAGGACCACCAGCTCTACAGAACACCCGATTAGGTTGGATTATTGGCGGTGAAGTTTGCGAGAATCAACAAGGATTATCAATCACATGCATGAAGATCAGCAACCAACAATTAGCAGATCATTTAGAAAGATTTTGGAAGCAAGAAGCAGTTCCGGAAATTCAGCATTACACAAAAGAAGAAAGAATGTGTGAAAGGCAGTTCACAGAGACTGTTTCGAGAGATGAAACGGGTAGATTCATCGTAAGGCTGCCATTAAGGCCAGATGTCATACTTGGAGAGTCTAAAGGTCATGCACAAAAGAGACTAGAATCATTAATCAAGAGATTAAGCAGACAACCAGAACTCAAGACTGCGTACACAGATTTTCTAAATGAATATCAAAGGCTAGGGCATATGACTTTGATGGAAGAGCACAAAAATCAGGAATTACAAACTCATATTTCATACCCCATCATGCAGTGGTGAGACCAGACAGCGACACTACTAAAGTTAGAGTGGTATTTGACGCTTCTGCAAAAACATCACACGATACATCACTCAATGACAAGCTCATGATTGGGCCTAATTTACAGAGAGACCTTTTTCATATTGTACTTAGATTTCGCAGTCATAAGTAGTATATCATAACAGCGGATGTGGAAAAGATGTTCAGGCAGATCCTCGTCCACCCTGATGATCGAGCATTACAGCAAATTATGTGGAAGGAGGATCCTTCAGCCCCTGTGAGGATTTAACGACTAAAAACAATTGACTACACGCTCCTGCGAGTGCGGGTCGCAACAAAAACCAGTCGACACTCAATCGACTCCTTCCTTTCAACATCCAAGGGATGAAGTCGACTCATTAACAACAAGAACTGCTGTACTAGATAACAACGGTTTGAGAGTTCTCAGCCACACAGTTCAATACAGTACGTCAAATGAACCGCTTTACATTCCATGAGCTTGCAGACATGCACCTTTGTTATGGTGCTGCAAATTCGAACGCACTTGCTGCAAGGCAGCTGTACCAACATCGATTTCCCCAACGCGTTCTGCCTTCTCACGTGACTCTCAGCTGTTTGTGGGCTGTAATGTTTAACAGCAAAAAAGTTCGGTGATACATGCGCAAAAATAAAAGCGATGCTTCCACTTGAAAGGGGAAGAGAGAGAGAAAAAAAAACAAGATGATGGATAGGGCAAGGAATTGAACCTCGAACCCCACACGCCTGCGTCGCACACCCAGACACGGAGCCAGAGTGATATGACATTCAATGATTGCTTTGGTGTGCGTAAGAGTGCACGGACCTGACCGCTCGAGCTGAGCCGTCACCTAATGACGTCATATGTTTAACAGTTGTGGTTCACTTTTAAGGTATTTCCGGACACTTGCGACCCTAAGTGTCCTATATCAAATTGCTTGTCTCAATGCCATCTACGTCGCTACAGAGAGTTTTAAACATTAATAAGAATCACCCTGTATATAATATCGTAATCGCATGTAATTTATTTCAGGTTACTTTTTCACATATTCCAGTAATTGGAATTAATTTTGACCAACTGAAAGTTACAATGCCGTACCAATTTTCTAGATTTAAACTACAGTAAACCTCTCAGTGGACACTACCGGTAATCGGACTAAATAATTTGTTCATATCTGGGAGGTGTCCTTAAATGGGAGGGGCCACATTTTAAAAACAAAATTGGGTCAACACAGAAATAAAAAAGCAATATATACATTACATACTGAACAAAATACAAAACTGTATTATAGTTTGGTTATAGAAATCTCCAATTACTGTAAATAAAAGCAGTACAGTGTAGTACAATTTTATGATGATATCTTTAAAAAATTAGGAGTGAACTTTGTATGAGTAAGTCCCTTTTCAAATACACCATGTAACTCTTGTATTTATGAGCGCATCAGTATGGCTGCGACTAAGCGTAAATATTTTCAGTCGCTCCACCTCCTGGCACGCTGAATTATAGTTTGTTATATGATTTTTATCTTTTTCTTCTTCTCCTTCACTCTTATTACACTCACTGTCTTGATCAGCCGTTGGCTTTGTTGTTTCGATGTCCTTCACAATTTAATTTACATTTGAAACCCAAATGATTTTGTCCAAATAACGGAGGTTAAGCAGACTTTCTCGTCTGAAAGAGCTGTCCGTGTCTGTAAAAGATAGTTCATTTTATTAGCAGTTAGATATAATTTAATTCGGGACATAATATTCTGTCCCTATTTAGGGACAGGAAAGAAGCTGGGATACAGGGAACTGTTGCAAATGTTATAGGGAAGCATAGATTCCAAGTGGTATGGACATATGATGCGAATGAATAACACTAGAACAGCAAGGGACTACCTCTATAGAGAACTGAAAGGGAAAAGACCGAGGAAAATACCCAGAAAACGATGGATTGAGGCCGTGAAATCAGAAGTGGAGAAAAAAGGGCTGAAATGGGAAGAAGTTGTACAATGACAGAAAGCAGTGCCGAGCGCTTGTCTACCGCACCCGGGAAACTGGAGACGGAAAGGATGATGGTGATGATCTAGGGAGTGTCCACATCGAAGAAGTGTCCGTAAAGAGAGGTTTCATTGTTTATACCTTTAGACTTGCTGCACATGATCAGGGTGACCATAATGTTACGAGTTGAAAACAGGACACCCAAATGTTACCATGGTCTTGCACTTGAGCACCCATAGCTACTGTAGTAGGTGATGTTCTTTAGGATTATAAACTGCTGTGCAGAACTTAAGGACGAGATAGATGAAATCACATAACACATCAAGAACTCCTTACCAATCTTGTGGCCAGCATGGGAACACGTTGCAGAGCATGCATCACCGTCTGTGATGATCACACATCCTTTTAAGAACCATGTCCCTTCTTTTGTGATGTCCAGGGGTCCATCAGGGATCGCAGGGACTTAATGAAAGTGGCATTTCTGTTCGTCGCAAGCGGCTTCGGTGGCGTAGTCGGTAGCATGCTGAACTGCTATGCCCATGATAGCGGGTTCAAACCCAGCCGAAGTCGTCGGATTTTTTAAGAGCATTAAAATCCTTCAGTATGACTTCCTTCAGAGGGGAAGTAAAGCCGGCGGTCCCATGTCATAGATTCATGGCATGTAAAAGATCCTTTCACAGACTAAACTTGTGTAAAGCAAAATTTGTTAGGTTAGATTTCGTCAGAACGCTCTATCAAAGTTCCAACGTTCACCACTAGGTATCATTGATATCTGGTGGCGAAAGTTGGAACTACTTGAAATTGAACGGAACTTGTAGCTTACCCTTTAGGGTGTCCGCTAGAAGCAGCTACAGACTCAGGCGAGCCGAACATGTCCTCAGACACTCCCGGCACTAAAAGCCATACAGCAAATAATAAAAATGTTCGTCACATTAAATATTCCTTTCAGTTGCTTTCCATACCATACTGTAGCAGGTCTTCCTATGTCTGGTTTGAGGTTCAACGAATTTTTTTACAGGCTGTGACACAACATGCGACAGTTCGTCCTTACGTTTTGCAAGCAGTATATTAAGCCTTATAGTGTCTTTTCCGGAATATTCCGCACTAATACCTTTGCGTTGTGTGTCATTTACGGTATATTCTGCGACGTGACTTCCGCTCAATCGGGTCACATACGGAATATTTTATAGGCGATCATAAGTTTTCATTTAGATACGATAGTTGGGAGGAAGGTATTAGACAACTTTAACGAATGCACCTGAAAACAGAAACGATATGTGAATCATATCATTTACATATTTTAAGTAGGGCAAAAGACCGGGGGTATAAAATATTTGCTTTTTTTTTGCACATTTGTAATTGGGGGTGATAGATGAGTAGGAATATGCAACAATTTTATGGGTGTGAATTCTATTTTATGAAATATGGGGTGGGAAATTATTATCCCACTGCCCACACCCGACAGTATGTTTTCTTAAATGAGCAATGGAGCAATAATCTCCTACCTCCAAATTATGATGATACTCGGTTTATCACTCAATAATGAGGTTTATTTAACAGGATATAATGTATAAAAACACCCATCACGCTCTATAATTTAAGAAAAATCCGTAACTCCCACGCAACACAAGGTCAGTGACCTATATCATCTTTGCCGAAAGCTGCACAAAAATATAAAAGTGAATTTGGAATGTTAAAAGTTAGTATATTCGAATATAATTCAATAATTTCAAAATAGTATTTACTAAAAACACAGAAAATTAATTTTAAAAATCTTCTATTCTATGGCGAACACCCTGAGCAGGATAATCATTTCCATTCTAGCTGAAATATATTTACAACATTGTATTTCAGCTATATACCAGCGTTTACAAATCTCTTATCTTCAATAAAAACAACTTCTTCTGTAAAACAATGCATTTCTTTCACTCAATACAACCGAACTGGCGAGCACGTGCACTGTGGAGACCACTGGGATATATGCTTCCCACCTTTGGTTTCTGATGACAGTATACATCAAATTAATGGGTTTTCAATGTTTCTCTGCATCTAGCATGTGGATGCATGCGGAACTGCTTGAAATGAAAGGGGTGGAAAGATTCTCTCCCTAACACCGTTCTGTAAATACAGGGTGGGAAGATAGTATCCCAAGGACCCAGTAGCGTAGCCAGGATTTTAGTTGGGGGGGGAGGGGGCATTAGGTCCACATCTATTACAGCAGGAGTTCATATACTTTAGCCTATTTTCATGTGTGTACGTTTGTCTGTCCCCCCCCCCCCCCCCCCCCCCCCCAACGCCCACCTACTCTTAATAAAATCTAAAGGACTAGAGGTCCAACCTCGACCGTGCCTTTCAAATTTTCATAAGTTTCACCAATTCAACATGCGGACCATGCGAAATATTTCACTGGCATTCTAGGCCTCTATCTCCTGAACGGTAACATATATCACCCTGAAATTTTGTACAGTGATTAAGGGTACTACTACAAGTTTACCTATGTGACTTTACAAAACCTGTTAAGTACAAACCGAACATGGCGGCCAAGCGAAGTTGAACAATTTTAATGGATATTTCACGCGATTTAACCATCCGAGCGCAGTGGAACTTGAAACGGTAAATGTTTATACAAATTCTAATCTACTGACATCTAATTTTGTTCAATTGTTTACATAACTTAAAGAAGGCGGCTGTGGGAAATTATAAATTAAGTTTTTATTTTGTGTGTCCTAATCATGCGATCGAAGTGGAAGTTTGAATAATGAACCTAAGCAATAATTTTCATCTAATGGTACATAATTTTATGGCCTACATCTATACTCATCCAACATGGCAACCATCCGAAATATTTAGATGGTTCTCAATATCTACGAATCTATTGCAGCATCAAACTGACATTTTGTATGCTGATAAGAGGCTATTAATATAAGTTCACCTATTGGACTTTCAATAACATGGTGAGCACAACACAAACAGGGCAGCCAAGCGAAGTTAACGCATTTAAATGGAATTGACTTGCGATTTAATTATCCGAGCACAGTAAGACTTGGTACGGTAAATGTTCATACAAAAGCTACTGGCATCTAATTAAATTCAATTGTTTCATAACCCCAAGATGGCGGTCGTGAGAAATTTTAAAATTGACTTTTTATTCCATGTATCCTAATCATGCGATCGAAGTGAACGTTTGAATTTTTTTTAACCTTCTGAGAGGCCGATTGCAGGTGTTTCTAGTCGAGTTCCGTGGGCGACCTGCGCGTCGTGATGAGAGATGGAATGATGAAGATGAATGAAACTGGGCAAGGATGTGGAAGGAAGCGGCCGCGTCCTAGCAGAAGATACCTTCCCAGCATATTCCTGGTGTTGAATATGGGAAACCATGGGAAACCATTTCAAGGGGCTTGAACCAATCCGTCTATCGAGTCAGCAGAGAGTTTGGCCCCATGGCCTAACGATGCGCCTTAGTGAGCGTAGCTACCACTGTCGGTTGTTTGAATAAACCTACGCAATAATCTTCATCTAATGGTGCATAACTCTATGGCCTACATACAGAACAATCCAACATGGCGTTCCTTTTCATAGGCGGGAGAATTTGCTAATAAAGAAGACCAATAAGATATATGAAAATAGGCTATATAGTTCTTCACGGAAGTACTTGTTCTGATTATAAGTACTTTAGGGTTCACTTTTAGCTTCGGACAAAAATCTTCGGTCTGTTCATGTCTGTCTGAATTCCACCCTTCGTTGCTTTGTTTTGAGGCAGCTCACAGCTGTGTCAGTGTCTATATTTGTCTCTAATGCTCAGATTTTCAATTATCAGTTATCAGAATACTACTATTATGGCATATTCACACGTTTCAGTTCAGAATGTTCTTTACATTAATACCGCACTATGTCTTGGTGTTTTTAAATAGTTTATTTACCAGAAATATTTTTTGTCAATTGAATGAATATGTCCAAACCAAACCCATCAGGAGTAGATAACAGGAAGAAGGGACACTCATAAAGGCATCAAGCAAAGAAGGTAGGTTGCAAAACATTTAGGTCTATTATTGTTAGTGTAATTTATACAGTGCTGTTTAAAGGTAAGCCTAACGGTCCCCGTGGACCTCATTCTAGTTTATTATTATTATTATCATTCAGAGGAAACTGTAACACCCTTTAAATAATAATAAATAAATAGCCTACGAGCCTTTTAAAAAGATCAAATAACTTAACATTTTATCAGTGAACAATGAGTCTTTCTCGTGCTGTGCTTATATAATGAAATGGGGCCTCGATTTTCTACACCTACAATAAAAACTTTTCATAACTTACCGAACGTGTATCCAGTTTTGCCTTCTTTACGACAAAGCAGTCGATCTTCTGAACACTCGCTAATGTGACAAAAAGGAGAAAGAAAAGAGCAACTATCAAATAACTCCTGACTCTTCCAAAATACAAACTGTATATCTCCTCTCGCACAGACACACAACCACCGTATATCACGACAGTGGCGACAATCAACCATGCTGCGCCAGTATTGCAGAGTGGGACATTTAAACACTGCTATTCCCGGGAAATGGAAATTAAAAGCTGACAAGAGAGTATAAGCTGACAAGCTGGCCCCCCTCCAGATAGGTCTCTTGCTAATTGGCAATCTCCTAATTTCTTGGTAGACATTTTTCATCATCAACTGGTTGTATTCCCAGTACTGAGGCACCTACTATTCTTTTCGTTGTAGGTTCTAAATTTGTTTGAGCCATAAGAAAATATCTGGAATTATTTGGGGGGGGGGGGGAGGCCAACCCCACTGCCCCCCCCCCCCCCTCTGGCTACGCCACTGCAAGGACCTATAAAGGGTTAAGATTCCGTTGATCGATACTTGAGTTTTAAAGTAACATCTGATATACAACGCAAACAATGAAATGGCAGGCTCGTATGATAAAAATATGGCTGTGAGTTCAAGGAATCTGGATGAATCGTACAGTGATTTTGAAGACAGCGTTGAAGAAATTGAGGGTTTACCATCACGTGATCCAAATGCGAGCACTGGCGATACACATACAAGGTGTGCCTCCTTTCTTCGGGTGTAAACTTTGTAGTTTCCTTGGAATATTCCATTTTGTACTGTTTTCCTATTTTTAAATGACTTTCGAAACAATATAAAAAGAAAAAAGAATTAAGCATGTCTTAAATATGATCAGTCAAAGAATAGTGCAACATATTTCAGTGACACTGGAAGGGTTAAAATAATGTAAAGGAGTTATTATTTCATTGATTTTATTTTATTTTATCACTTGTATTAGCAATTGTATAAGCTCATACATCGTGTAAGCCATAAGGAAAAGATCCTCCCCATGGCAGGATTTCTACAAGCCACAACAAAATATCAACTCCTCTCGACTTCCAAGCAGAGAGAGATGCTGCTTCACTTTTCTGGGGAAAGCACTTCAACTGCCATATGGAAGGTGCGAAGTATCCATTGACTGCAGGAGTTCCATTGTCATTACGTCTTCCTTCTGAAGATCAGTTTGCAGATTGTAAGGAATGGTGCCTCAAAAGTTAAATAGAGCAGCACAGAAGGGAGCAGTGTTATAAGGATGTCTCCCACTAGTTCATGAATCTGGAACAAACACAAGAACAATTATTCCATTATCAGCTGACAATGTTTTATTGTTATAAAAAAAACAACATATCAATAATGAGTAATGTATTGACTGAATTTATTTGATCTTTAAAACCTAATTGATTATTAGCATCCAATTGAAAGTATTTTACTAATTGCTTTTAGTAATATTTATTTATATTTGAATTGCAGCCCAATGGGCATACTGCAGTATTTTTAGTTGAACGCCCATAGGCTTCCCTGTCTGTTAGGTAATCAGCCCGAAGGCTGGTTGGATCCTCAAAAAGTGACACAATAGGTTATGTGGGTTGAAACCCACAAAAACCAAAGGGAGCACTATAATGAGGCATACTAGGCAAGGTGAGGAATGAGGTAGTTTGCAATTGCTTTCCTCACTGAGTCAGTACAGCAGTACCAACCCTACAAGTAAAACCTTTCACAGCCTCCATAGACACTATCTATGCCCTGAATGCCATTACTCACCATCACTCATACCTCAGTAGCTTCCATATAATCACAGCCATGAACGAGACTGAGACATCGGTGAAAAGCCACATTTTACTCTAACCTGTGCCAACAGACAAACGCAAAAATACTGCATCCATCAAGACATGGTAAACAGGTCAATAGGGCTTGCCATCAAGTTTAATTTCAAGTAGTTCCAACTTTGGCTACCAGAGATGCCACTGTCACTGACAACTAGTGATGAATGTTGGAACTTGATAGAGCGTTTCTAACCAGATAACCTACAAATTTAGCTAAACACTACTCATTGTAGTGGTAGGTTCTTTTCATCATCATCATCTTCATTTCCCCTTTTCCAGTTGACACTGGGTGGGGGCAAATATGGTTCCTCTCCACTTTGTTCTGTCGTTCCACCATTCCTCTTCCGACACAGTGTTCCAATCCAGGTTACGTTTTCTAATACTATTCTCCACAGAGTCCATCCAACGCATTCTTGGTCTTCCTCATCCTCTCTTCCCTGTCATCCGTCGTTCCAGTGCTCGTCTTGGTAGCCTTACTTCATTTATCCGTTTGACATGTCCAAACCATCTCAATCTGTGTTGCTCCAGTTTGTCATTTAGTTTCTGTACTCCCAGTTCTTTCCGTATATCTTCATTTCTCACTCTGTCCCTCCTCGTTTTCTGGACCATACTTCTCAGGAATCTCATCTCAGCAGCTTGTACTCTGCTCTCATCCCTCTTAGTCATTGTCCAAGTGTTTGCTGCATATGTCATTATAGGAACATAGTAAGCTTTGTACATAACTTCTTTAGAGTTAATTGGTATATCCATGTTCCATACTAGTCCCCATACCTGTTGGTAGAAAGCACTCCCGAGTTGTATTCTTTTCATCATCAACATCTTCATTTCCCCTTTTCCAGTTGACACTAGTCTTCCATCTTCAGTCAGTTCACTTCCCAAATATTTGAAGTGTTTCATCACTTCCAATTCCCTATCTCCTACTTTGATTACTCCTTTTCCTTCTTTCTTATCTCTACTCATCACCACTGTTTTACTCTTCTCCACATTTATCTTTAATCCCCATAGCTCAATCTTTTCATTTATTACGTCTAACTGTTCTTGTACCTCCATCTCATCCTCGCCTCAGATCACAACGTCGTCTGCAAACAACATTACCTTCATCTTTGCCCTACTATATTCTTTCATTGCTGCCTTCATGATGTCATCCATCACCATTATGAACAATAATGGTGACAACACACTTCCTTGCTTTAGTCCAGTGTCAATTTTAAACCATTCCGATGTCCCAACTCTAGTCTTCACACTACTGTAGCACTCCATGCACATTCCTTTTATCATGTCTCTCAGTTCCTTGCCTATCCCCCTATTTGTTAAGCTTTCCCAAACTTTTGTTCTAGGGATGCTATCATAGGCCTTTTCTAGATCAATAAAAGTCATTACCATATCCTTCCCATATTCCCAACTCTTTTCAATGTTCTGTCTCAGAATGAAAATGGGTTCCACTGTTGACCTGCCCCCTCTAAATCCGAACTGCTCCTCCTGTAATGGTTATTAATTAGTGCCCCATGTTGGTAGCGACAAATGTAATGGTTTCGCTAGCCCACACTGTTGGGAGAGAAATGTAACTGTTTACCTTTGCCTAAGCTATGTTGTTTTAATGGGCGCCAAGACCTCAATGCAATGTTGAAATCTAAATTTGTATTTAACAACGTCTAGCTCTGGCAGAACACATTCAAGACTCTATTCACTCAGATCGTGGTATGATTTGATCATTAACCCAACAAACAATTGTATCAGGAGAAGGAATTGGTCTATATCTAATGCTACCTACTGAAAGCAAAGATTGCATTGTAAAAGAAATGAATTTATTATATAAAACAAGTATAGCAAAATTAATAATAATAATAAGTTTAAAATTTAAATTGGAGCGTTGTGATTTGAATATTACCGATAGAAAATTACGTGAAAACGGAGTCTGATAAATTGATTTTACTCTTATTTCCAAGCTATGAAGTTACTGAATTATGAAATATAAAACAAAGAAAAATGAGAGATTGCGTATTTCTGCGTCATTAGCGCTTACCCCTGGAAATTGCCAAAGCATTTCCCTCGTTCTTGATGATGCTGTGTGCTTCCCACAGTCTCCTGGACGTCGTCATCTCCGTCGAAATTTGATGATATTCTGGTAGATTAGATAATTCTATGGTCCGTACATCGGACCCAAACTCTCGTAAAACCGCACTGGTTACGTTTTACAAAAGTTCGTCGCTAACTCCACTGAACATCGGAGCGTCACGCACTTGCGACCGTACACTGCAAGTTCTACACAGATTGTCCACGTCTCACGGCGCGTCGAACGATATATTCACCTGTCGGCTCCCCCACTCCGGAGCAGTCTCCTAGCTTACGTTGTCTCCGCTGATTGGCTGAGCACGCCGCCACGCGATCTTCTCCTCCTCCGGGTCATTACACTCGGCGACAGGGTTCCGTTTCAACAATTCGCCTCTTCTTGACGATGCGACCCAAGATTGCGTCATGCTCCTCGACAGGAATCAGCTTGTATTAGAATTCCCAGTGAGTCACGTCTCTCAATATACCCTAACTGACGAAAACTCCGTAAAATTCCGTAATCGCATAATTTTCTATGATATCGTCGTTCGTAATAATTTGCTTGTTAGCGTTTTCTAAGACATAGAAAACCTATCTGTATGCTTATAATTTTTATAAAATGCTCCGAAAATATCTTAATAATAATTATAATAAATTAATAATAATAATAAATTAACATGAAAAATTCTCTTGGCTGAACAATTTGCCGCGTAAATAAATATAGAATGGCTTCCTACTGACTTATGCCAGTTGCATAAAACCCCTCGAAAAACACGTTACATATTCGCCTCGGATCATCGGATGATTTACCGTGACGACGGTCCATTATCCGATTATCCCAGACACGTTAATAAACCCCATCCAAAATACATATTACATAAATGAAATAACCCTAAATTACAGATATATACACTCATGTTTTTTCTTCACGCACTTTGCGTCAAAGTTTGTTGTCACTATGGATTGCACTTTGCAACCAGTCCAATGTTTTACATATGGAATAGTGTTCCACGGATATTTCCGCCTCTCAAATTTCTCTATGTTGGAGAAATAGACATAATTAATGTGTGAGCACTATGTATTTATGATGTCATATCACACGCATTGAAGGTGTTCTGATATATTTATATCATCATTGAACTTCCTAATTTCACTGGAGGTCCCTTCCTTATGGTGAAATTTAATCTCACTTATCACTGAGCACACGATTGTGGCAGCGCCTCGTGACCATAATACTTAATCTCTCTTTGAAGTAGATTAAATTAATATTGACTTCTGAAAAAAAAAACAGTAAATGCGCATTACATATAACACCAAATATTTCTGTGCCGTAATCGCCCTGTCTTCTTAAGTTCCCGTAGACCATATTCTACTTAATACTAGTTCTCAACACAGACCATTTCTCCTGACACAAATAATACCTTTGTACAAATTACCTTAAATTACACACTTACAAATCTTACATGGCGAGGCCGTAAACAGAAATCACGTGTGCTGATATGTATGAGTTTCATGAAGGACTGTCTCGCATTCTGATGGCCCATCTTTTATCTCGTGGACGCCTTAAGCTAACAAGCCCTATACAAGCGCTCCCCCATCTCTTGGAGATAAATGGGAACCCATCAGCGCTGCCAAAATGGCCTTGGTGCATCGAGACAATTTAGTGCTCAACAGCATCCGACAATCCCGTCATATTTCCCTGTACCTTAAAAACTCTCATTTACTTACATACTATCCCCCTGTGTGACTTCCGATACGCCTGCCTTAAGACCAGATCTTCCACGCACCAGATACCACACTTACTCATTTGATAGGCTGGCTCGCCAGCTAAACACACTCACTTTATGACACATATTTTCGTAGACAATGTATATTATACGTCCCGTATAATCTGTTTCCCTCACTATTCTCCAGCACATATGCTGTTTTCCCAATACGTTTGGAAACTATAAATGTTTCTGCGTCACCTGCTTCCAACCTTGCCAGTGGCTCCCTTTAAATGAACGTCATCACGTTGCTCTACTAGCATATTTCTCAGTGTCTGTAACGATGCCCTGTTGCTACTGTCCACACATGCACATATTAAAATACCGTCCTCTGCTTTAACCACAGGATAATCCCTACATAAATTAGTGTCCCTCGATAGCATGTCTGCAAGAATGTTATCTTTACCTTTAATATATTTTACTGTGAATTCGTATTCCTGCAGAGCAAGAATCCACCTACTAACTCTGTTAGAACTGAGTTTACAAGTCCTCATATACAGTAATGCATGGTGATCTGTGTGGATCTCAAATTTCCCCCCTACTAAATACATTCTAAATTTCCCTAAACTGAAAACAATACCTAAAAGCTCTAACTCAGTAATCGTGTATCTTTTCTCTGCTGCAGTCAGTCCTCGCGAGGCTAAAGATACAATGCACAGATTACCCTCATCATCCTTCTGACATAATACTCCAGCAATGCCTATATGTGAAGCATCTGTCATAACCACATATTCCTTATCTTTTAACGGATATTTCAGCACTACAGCTTTCTCAAAACCTTCCTTCAGCGCTCTAAAAGCCTGTTCATGCTTGGACTCCCATCTCCACCGAGTCCCACTTTTAAGCAATTCCCTGAATGGTTCTACCAACCCTGAGTATTTAAGAACGAACCTCCTGAAAAAGTTGCAAATTCCCAGGTAAGTTTTTAACTGTTTAACATTCTGTGGCACCTCTGCGTTAAGTATCTTATTAACCCTACTTTCTTCTGGTGTTACACCTCTACTCGACACTCTATGACCTAAAAATGTCACTTCTGACTGACAGAATGACGACTTAGACAGCTTCAAAGTGAACCCTGCCTGATCTAACTTCTGAAAAACTATATTTAAATGATGTAGATGCTCCTCAAAACTGCGTGAACTAATTACCATATCATCTATGTAAATGGTTACAAACTCTCCTGTGTCATCCCCTAATGCGATGTTTAAAGCCCTAATTAAAGCTGCTGAACTACTCTTTAACCCATAAGGTGTTCTACAAAATTGATAAAGGTTATATTTATGACTAAAAGCTGTAAATGGTCTATCTTCGTACATAAGTGGCACTTGCCAAAAACTGGAACTCAAATCTACACAAGTGAAATACTTCTTCCCCTCAAATGTTTGCATTAATTCCTCTATTGACATAGATTTCAGCTGATCTGAACTAATTCTACTGTTAACCAAACGAGCGTCTAAACAAATACGAACAGTGCCGTCGGTCTTGGGTACCGTGATCAAAGAATTAACATATGGACTGTTCGAGTGCTCAATAATCCCATCTTCATGCATCTGATTAATTTGTGCCTCAACTGCACTCTGATAAGCGAAAGGTACAGGATATCTATGTCCTGTGAATACTGACCTATCAATAACGTTCAATGAATGTGTATAGCAATTGGCCATACCAATGCGATCCTCAAACACTCTCCTATTACACCATAACACATCATAGAGCCGAACACATTGTTCCACCTCTATATCTCCCTGAAATGCAGCATCACGTAACGAGTCCTCTAGACTTCCGTTCGTAATCACACTGCCCACAAAACATGGAGAACCCCGCTCTACGGCTGGCGATATCTCATTTAAAGTACAAATCACACCTACAATACTACTCCTCTGAATATGGTCATTGAACGCTACTTCTACTTCAGAATCTCCCCATTTAAATTTCAAACTCCCTACATCATAACATAAGTTACCAGACACTCTACTTAGCCACTCTGAACCCAAGATAACACTGAATACTAAATTTGGAATTACAAGGCAAATCTGCTTCTCTACATGATTATTAATTTTAATGTCTACTAAAACTTGCTTATAAATTACTTTAGACCTCTTCCCAACAGCTGTGATAACAAAAGTGCTTTTAATTGGCATCTCCTCAAAATTTACTCCAGTTCCTTTCATTTTATCATAAAATGCACTACTTATGCAACTCTTCATACAACCACTATCAATTAAAACATCTGTGTACGCCTCGGACACGTTAAATTTAACTATGGGGCTCTTACTAACCACTTCCTGAATAATACCTTCATCATTTAGTTCATGTAATAATTCATTTCTTACATTTAGGTCATAGGGTTCCTGTATAATTGTATGGACAGGGCATGCTACAGACTGAGATTCTGACCTTACTTCGCAGCCTGGTTCGCGTTTAAAGAACCGCTACAGCTGGCCGTAGTACTACTAACTACTAAACTGGTCTGGTTGTTCTGGGCTGTGTTGTCATTGTTTGGCTGTATATTACTACCACTAGGCTGTCCTCTTCCTTGACCCCTATTCTGGTTGTAATTATTGTCATTATAATTTCTCCCTTGATTTCCCCTGAAATCATTGTTTCTCCCTTGATTTCCCCTGTAATCATTGTTCCTCCCTTGATTTCCCCTGAAATCATTATTCCTCCCTTGATACTGATTACCATAGCCATTTCCTCTGTTCCTGATTTAGCTGATTACTATTATTTCTATTTTGAGCGTTGGCCCCTTCGCCACCGTTCCCTTGAACTTCCTGATGCCTGGCTTCGTTAGGTCTATTATTATTATTACCCTGGTTCCGATTGAAATTGTCCTCATAACCCCCTCTCCCTAGTGCATCAAATGTGCTTAACAAATTTTCTACTTGTGATATAGTCTTTACATTCTGGATACAAGCAGCCTCCTTGATCCTATAGGGAAAGTGCCTAAGTAGCAACCTTACCACATCACTTTCCTCCTTCAAGCCATCCAGATATTTACACACTAATACCTGCCCTAAAAAGTATTCGGTCATGGTGGAGCTTCCTTTAGGGTTATATTTACCACACACTACTCCCTCACGATGCTGCGACTGAATAACCTCATTCCAGAACTTTTCACAGAATTTCATTTTAAAATCATTGATATCAGTAAACTTGTCTCTGTAGACAGCAAACCAATTCCTCGTTTCCCCCACAAACACTTGTTCTAAAATTTCAACTACCTGGCACCACTCAATACTACCATTTTCCAACCTTTCCCCGAATTTCTTTTCTATAGTGTTCATGAACTCCATTGGGCACCCCTGTCGATTGCTGAACTTACCCAGTTCTACCTCCCTGTGTGTGCTATTCACAAAAACTGGCCTATTCTGACTATTTTCTTGCCTGATCCTAGCTTTTAATTTTAACTCTAATTCTGCGATTTTCTCCTCAGCCTTCCTCTCAATACTGTTTACTGTTAATTTAATGTTTCCTTCTGATTCTTCTACTTTATCATATAGCTTTGCTTGTTTCTCCTCAATCTTGCTAATGCTTTCCCTATTACTCTCTCTTAAATCATTTACTTCTGCAACTATTTGTGAGTGGACTTTCTCCATTCTACCCCCCAGCTGTTCCTTAACCTCTTTAGTAGCTACCTGAATTTTGTCAATTTCTCCCCCCAATTGCTTTTTGACCTGCTGTGTTTCCAGTTGCACTAGTTCTTTTAAATTTTCAGCCTGTGTACTGATTCTAATTTCCAACTCCTCCTGTACTTTTCCTAATTTTCTGTCTACATCTGCAATAATCTCTTTAGCCTTTTCTTCCATCACCCCCCTGATCTCACCTCTAATCAGTTCGAATTTGTCACTCATTTCCCTACTGTTTTGTTCTAATTTAGCATTTAAAGTTTCAGTACTCTCTCTATTTTCCTTACTGTTTTGTTCTAATCTTGCATTATTCTGTTCTAATTTTGCATTTAACGCTTCTGTACTTTCTTTATTTTCCCTACTGTTTTGTTCTAATTTTGCATTATTCTGTTCTAATTTTGCATTTAAAGCTTCTGTACTTTCTTTATTTTCCCTACTGTTTTGTTCTAATTTTGCATTATTCTGTTCTAATTTTGCATTTAAAGCATCACTACTAACTTTGTTCTGATACATGAACTCGAGAAGTAAAGTTTTTAATTCTGGTTGGCCGCCTACACTCCCTGTTTCAGTATCGGGATTTACCTCCGCTACCCCGGTACTACCATCACTCGACATACTGCTCGTATCATCATTCTCCAGTTGATGACCACTACGTAACCTCATCTGTCTTTCTTTCTCATCCCCCATAATGATATACACTGATAAAGACAAATAACCCCCAAAATACAGGCACAGAAATATATACCCTTCTCCTTCCACAAATGTTATTAGGTTTTCAGCCCCAAGTTGTCGGCGACAAATGTAGCTGGTAATTAGTTAGTGCCCCATGTTGGTAGCAACAAATGTAATGGTTTCGCTAGCCCACACTGTTGGGAGAGAAATGTAACTGTTTACCTTTGCCTAAGCTATGTTGTTTTAATGGGCGCCAAGACCTCAATGCAATGTTGAAATCTAAATTTGTATTTAACAACGTCTAGCTCTGGCAGAACACATTCAAGACTCTATTCACTCAGATCGTGGTATGATTTGATCACTAACCCAACAAACAATTGTATCAGGAGAAGGAATTGGTCTATATCTAATGCTACCTACTGAAAGCAAAGATTGCATTGTAAAAGAAATGAATTTATTATATAAAACAAGTATAGCAAAATTAATAATAATAATAAGTTTAAAATTTAAATTGGAGCGTTGTGATTTGAATATTACCGATAGAAAATTACGTGAAAACGGAGTCTGATAAATTGATTTTACTCTTATTTCCAAGCTATGAAGTTACTGAATTATGAAATATAAAACAAAGAAAAATGAGAGATTGCGTATTTCTGCGTCATTAGCGCTTACCCCTGGAAATTGCCAAAGCATTTCCCTCGTTCTTGATGATGCTGTGTGCTTCCCACAGTCTCCTGGACGTCGTCATCTCCGTCGAAATTTGATGATATTCTGGTAGATTAGATAATTCTATGGTCCGTACATCGGACCCAAACTCTCGTAAAACCGCACTGGTTACGTTTTACAAAAGTTCGTCGCTAACTCCACTGAACATCGGAGCGTCACGCACTTGCGACCGTACACTGCAAGTTCTACACAGATTGTCCACGTCTCACGGCGCGTCGAACGATATATTCACCTGTCGGCTCCCCCACTCCGGAGCAGTCTCCTAGCTTACGTTGTCTCCGCTGATTGGCTGAGCACGCCGCCACGCGATCTTCTCCTCCTCCGGGTCATTACACTCGGCGACAGGGTTCCGTTTCAACAATTCGCCTCTTCTTGACGATGCGACCCAAGATTGCGTCATGCTCCTCGACAGGAATCAGCTTGTATTAGAATTCCCAGTGAGTCACGTCTCTCAATATACCCTAACTGACGAAAACTCCGTAAAATTCCGTAATCGCATAATTTTCTATGATATCGTCGTTCGTAATAATTTGCTTGTTAGCGTTTTCTAAGACATAGAAAACCTATCTGTATGCTTATAATTTTTATAAAATGCTCCGAAAATATCTTAATAATAATTATAATAAATTAATAATAATAATAAATTAACATGAAAAATTCTCTTGGCTGAACAATTTGCCGCGTAAATAAATATAGAATGGCTTCCTACTGACTTATGCCAGTTGCATAAAACCCCTCGAAAAACACGTTACACTCCTCTATTTGGCTTTCTACCTTTACTCTAATTCTTTTATCTAGGATTCTTTCCATTACTTTGGCAACATGCGAGATGATGGTGATTCCTCGGTAGTTACCACACACCTTCCTATCTCTTTTCTTGAATATTGGCAATATTATTCCCTTTTTCCAAGCTTCAGGTACTTTCTTCTCTCTCCACACACTCCTGAGAAGTCTGTATGTCCATTGCAGTCCCACTGGTCCTGCCGCCTTGATCATTTCTATTGCCACTTCATCGATTCCTATAGCTTTCCCCATCTTCATCTTCCTAACTGCCCATTCCACTTCTGCCATAGTAATGTCTGGGTCTTCTTCTATTTCTTCCTCCACCGTTTTGGCTGTTTGCGTAACTTCTCCGCATGCCTGGCGCCTCACCTTCAACAGCTCGCTGAAATATTCTTTCCATCTGTCCGTTATCTCTTCTGGTTTTGTCAATATTTCACCTTCTTTGTTTTTCACGAACCCAGTGTTCACCTTTTCATCCCTTCTGCTTTTTATAATAGGTTCTTTTAAGTGCTATAAATCTATGACATGGGCCCACCGGCTCTACTTCTTCTCCAAAGGAAGGCATACTGAAGGATTTTAACGCTCTTAAATATCGGACGACTTCGGCCGGGTTTGAACCGCGATCTTGAGTACAGCAGTTCAGCATGCTACTGATTACACCACCAGAGCCTTTTAGTAATATTGAAGAGGTGTTTACAGAATTGTATTTATGATTTGTTAAATCTTTTCAATTGGAACCATTCAGGCAATTTCAATCTTGACGTTTCACTTGCACTGCTACCCAACAGTGAAACTAATTAATTTTGTCTTGGTAACACCAAATATGAGAGTCCTTTTACGAGCCAACACCGTACGTTTCATAATACCATGAATATTTCATGCCCTCTAAGATTCTACTTCCTTGGCAGACATTCTACGGTACATGCTGTACGCTGTCAACGAATCATTGTACATACAGTAATATTACTTTAAGTGAAAATATTTATTATTTGCTACACAGGTGGCATCCGAACAAGAAGTAGGAAATTCGGTCGTGAATTATTGAAAGAAAATTACCACAGTTTGAACATAGCAGAATTTTGAGAGGAGGCCCAGCCTCCCTTGCCTCCGCCACTCCCAAAACCGTCTCTGGTGTATGCTCAGTAAGTTTAACTAGGCTTGGCACACACAAAACTTACAATCATTTTGTTATGCAGGCATATGTGATAGATGCGCACATGCATGCTGTTATCAATTTTCTCAGTGATGAGTATGCGTTACTACCATATATTTCAATGTTCCTGGGAACCCTACCTCACCCCATCTCTGTATCACCACCCATCGAGCAGGTGGGATTGAAAATGAGATGGCTTAGCAAGAAGAGCTGGGAACACTGACCATAACCAGATGATGATCCTGAGCTGATTTGGTGTTCACTAAAAGTAACAATACTCATTGTCCAGCATGATTACGCATGTCTTGTTACTGTACGTCTCTACTCGTGATCCCTGCGAGTAATTCGACCTTGCTACCAGTGTCGCTTCATGAAGTTTATAGTGACTGCTACTTCAGACTCCTTTTGACAATACTGAAGATAAACGCACACTTGGTAAAAATTACTGAACTCGTATAGTACGCCAACAATGACTATTAGGGAATGTATACTGACATGATTCAGCCTTTGCTCCAAACGCTTTCACAACAGTACTTGCGAACCTTTCCTCATCTAGCACTCGGCAGTGCGCTCTCTCACACCCTCACTCATCCTTCCCCACACGACAGGGTTCATGAACTGGGAGCCGTACAGAATCTTCAACCACAAACATTCTGTTTTTCCATTATACTCACCATAGCGTACACAGTGACATAGGGCACTGCTCGTAGGGTGGCAGCTCCATACATCAGCACGAGCATGTGAGAGAGATATACCCCATATGTGAGCCGACCAATGGGACGGAACACTGGGGCGGACAGAAAGTCATTGACTAGTCCTATAACAAGAGCACAACAGGTTTGTGAATTGGTGGATGGGATGGAATACTGTGGCAGACAGACTGGTCCTACAACAAGAAGATACTAAGTAAGAGTAAAGACTCCACATACTCTGAGTAAGACTTGAAAAATTTCCAACATCGGCTCTAATGTCATCTGCGAGATCACAAACATTGCCAGAATCTCCATAATATTGCCACTCGGCGTCATTATCGTGGTGCGGTGTAAGTGGCTAAGTAAATGTGCCCAGACAGCAGGAGATTCGGGTTCAAACCCCAACTGCGATCGCTTTTCAAATCTTACTTAACAGATAAACAGCCTTTCCCTAAAGTAATTACTGTAGTATTTTGTTAGTTAAATGCTCAATGGACACATTAAAGAAATTATTTGAATGTGTGACCTGGTAAGTCATCGAGGATAGTTTTGTGTAATTTGGAGAAAGTAGCAAGTTAGTAATACAATTGTATCACGTTCAACAAAGATCTCTTGAAAAGTGTTATAGGAAGAAAATATGTGTATTAAAGTAAAATAAAAGTGTAAAATGATGGCCACTTATCCCGAATCCTGAATAAATATGGGAAGAGTTAATGTGAACCAACAAACTCGAATAAATTGTTTATATGCACCAGAAAACTTGAAGACATTTGAATCAAACAGAACATTTCATAAGAGGTTCATGTGAGCCATAACCTTTAACAAGTGGTTCGAGTGAATATGAAAACTTATACATGGGGGCAGGGCTCGATTTGAGGCGTTCCAGTACCTCTCTTTGGGGAAATATAGATAATAACATTTATTGAAGAGTAAGGAGAGATCAAGAGACAAGAAGTATGATGATAGGATGTTGATGTTTTAAACAATCTTTAGGATGGGCAGAGTGCGTCAGACCTCGGCAACCGGCACAGTTCATATCCTCGCCGCTAGATGGGGGCTTCATTCATTCCATTCCTGACCCGGTCGGAGACTGGAAGCAGGCTGTGGATTTTCATTTCATTTTTTTTTCTTTAGGATGGGCAGACAACCTAAACAATCATAAAACTGTGCTTTCTTACTGCTTTTATACTGCTTTTATTACTTTACTGCAACCCATTTTTGTAATAGTTTTGCAAAATAAAATTTGGAATAAAATAAAATGTTCAAGTTTATGTATAATCTTAAGATTTCTTATTTTCTGTCCAATAATTTGGAAACCTCCCCCCACCACTCATCCCACGGAAGGTGACAGTTCCAGCTCCTCTGTTGTGTTGTTTGAGTCTTCAGTCTTTTGACTGGTTTGGTGCAGCTGTCCATGCCTCCCTGTCCTGAGCTAATCGTTTCATCTCTACATAGTTACCACACCCTATATCCGAGGCAATCTGTTTAACATATTCTAACCTTGGTCTACCCCTACAGTTCTTGTCCTCGACCCTTCCTTCCATAACTCAGCTTGCTATTCCTGGGTGTCTTAGTATGTGACCTACCAACCTATCTCTTCTCTTGATTAGCAGTCGCCAGAAACATCTCTCCTCTCCCAGTCGTCTTAATACCTCTTGGTTTGTAACCCTATCTACCCATCTGATCTTCATCATTCTCCTGTAACACCACATTTTAAATGCCTCTTTTCTGCTGCACCAATAGCCCAAGTTTCACTTCCATAGAGCGCCAAGCTCCAGACAAAGGCTTTCAAAAATACTTCCTAATACCTAAATCTATATTCGATGCCAACAGATTCCTTTTCTCTAGAAATGCTTTCCTTGCCTGAGCCAACCTACTTTTTATATCCTCTTTGCTTCATGCATCACTTGTTATTTTGCTTCCTAAGTAACAGAAGTCTCCTACTTCCTTCAGCTTTACACCTGCCAATTTGATGTCCAAAGAGGTTTCTGATTTCTTTCGGCTGCATTCCAATATTTTTGTTTTACATTTATTATTTTTTTTTTTCATGAATTCTTTCCTCAAGACGGAGTCCATACCATTCAAATCTCTTTCAAATCCTCGGGCGTGTTGGCCAAGATGACGATGTCATCGGCAAATCTCAGCGTTGAAATTATTTCTCCTTAAATCTTCACTCCCACTTTAAATTTTTCTCCTCTATCTCTAGAAATCAAGCACCACATGGGGGTTGATTAAACTGACCAGCTTTAACTAGTGATTCAAATCAACCAGAGATTGTTAACAAGTCGTTTGTGAAAACCACAACATTTTATCAAGAGATTTGGCTTTACCAGAAATGATAAAATAGGTGTGCTCACCTCCATATCCTTTGTGGCACGCAAATACAATCCATGCCCAGGCTGCTCCCCAGGCTAGATGATGCAGCCCACCATACATTGAGGATATGAGCTGGTTGGGTGAAGTCTCCTGCATCAGTTGATAAGGTCCAAACATCACACCAATGAGCGCAGTGAGAGCAACACTCCAACCCAGCACCACCCATGCCTGCAAGAAGCAACAAGCCTATAAAGAGCATACCCAGGATATGATTGTTGTCTTCTATTACACAATCAATTCACGGAACCTCCATCAAAATTTTGGTTTATGTGAACTGTTTTATTTTATCAGAGGATCAATGTTTATCTTGCAGTAGGATGCGTACACAGGTACAAGAATGGAAAATAATCCTATTTGCTGATGATCTTCTGATTTGGGGAGAGAATGAGAATGCGGTCCAAGAACAGCTGGATGTAATGAAGGAAAAAATTGAGAAAAGGAAAATGAAAATCGGTGGAGAAAAGACTATGGTAATGACAAGGGCAAAGAAGAAGGAAAAGGGATTGTTAAAACTGGAGATGTAGATCTGGAAGTAGTAGAGCACTTCAAATATTTAGGAAGTGAATTGATGGAATAAATTCAAGATTGGATATGGAGATCAACAAGGGAATACAATGTGGGAGTGTTTTCTATCATCAGGTTCACAGTTTAATTTGCGATAAAGACAAACCATGGAAGGCTAAACAAGTGATGTACAAGACCTATTACTTACCAATAATGAGGTATGGAGCAGAAACTTGTCCGATGACGAGGAGAGATGAAAGTAGAATACAGGCAGCCGAAATGAAATTTCTGAGGAGTATGGTACAGAAGACTAGAAGAGAGAGAGTGAGAAATGATGATATTCGAAAGAAAGTGAATGTACAGAAGCTGAATGATAAGCTGGAGCAGAACAGATTGAGATGGTATGGACATGTGAAAAGTATGAATACCGTAATTTAAGAATGCCGAAGCAAGTGATGGAGAGACAGATGACTGGAAAGAGGGGACAGACAGACAGAGAAAGACAGGCCAGAATCACGGGCCCTTTCTCCTTCATTCTTCATTTTGCAACAGGCATAAGTCGGTTTGCATTTTGCGGGTATCAGGGTTTAAAGGTTTTCTAGAAGTTTTATTAATAACTTTCTTAAATTTTATTTCTATGGACTCAATCATTCTAATTGATTTTTCTTTTCTTTTGGATAGACTCTGCACAAGGAAATCAAGTTATTTATTCTCTTCTAAGATTCCATACAGAAGAAGCCTCCATCATAAGACACATGGGCAAAACCCATGTGATTGTCAGCATGACATATCACATTCCACAGTGTAACTCAAATTCAAGTCTGTTCATGAAAAATTCACGTGGTCAATCATTCAACAAGACTTAAGTCGTCACGCTACGACGCAACAAACATTAGCTTAATTACTACAGTGTTTTAATGTGTGTTTTTAACATATTTTAGTTTGTGTCGTTTTCAGGGTTCATTTATGTTTTTATGTACAGCATATGTAACTAGTATTATGTTGATGTTAGTTATTATTGATTGATTGTAAAAAAATGTTTGTAGTTCAGGGCTGAAGAAGGACCTATTGGGTCCGAAACATGTTCCCGATTTAATTGTGTAAGAATATACAAGTATTGATTGACGGAGATTCCTTCTGATTTTGGGTAACTAGTCATTTGTCAATACGGACCTAACAAATTCCAATATGGAGTTAAACGATGCAGAGAAGACCTAGAGTACGGTGGATGGACTTGGTGAAGGACAGTGTGTGAGAACGAAACCTAGAGTGTAGTTCAGTGGTTGAGGAAGGATGGTGGACAGACAGAGCAAAGTTGAGTGGTGTTATATATTATCCGACCCAGCTTAGGCTGAAAAACTGAAATTGATGATGATGACATCACCTTTGTCAGTTTGATCGGCTCATCTCCCAGCTGGTGGAACGCATACCCCAAACTCATCCCCACAAGATATGGAGACATCCTGTTGTGTGTCATGAAGTATACATACTTTGCATACACCAATAACACAGAGTTCCTGAAACATGAAAATACAGAGCCTTGAGAACCTTGAGCCACCAATTCACTAGGACAATCTATACTCTGGCAAAAAAAATAGTGGCAGCTAAGGACAAGGGGGCAGTCAAGTGCCACACAGGTGTATAGGTGGCAATTAAGGGAAAAACGTTTAAAGTGGTAGCTATAATAAGGTGGCAAATTAGGAACAACTTCTAAGGTTATATTTAAGAGGCACTAAGGGGAAATAAGGTGGAAAATTAAGAAAGGAGCAGTTAGGAGGAATGAAAGGGTGTAGCTGGCAGTATGGGAGAATTAAGGGGGAAATGTTTAAGGTGGCATTTAAGTGGCACTTAGGAGGGAGGAAGTAAGTTGCAATAAAAATGAACAGTTCGTGGCATATTTGGCACTGCTTAGTGAGAATATTAGGCTGAAGAGAGACAGAGTGGTTTTAGCCAATTCAGCAAATTAGAATCAAACCTTAAGAAACGCATTTAATTAAATGAAAATTCACAGCCTGCTTTCAGTCGACTGACCAGGTTAGGGAATGGAATGAATGAAGCCCCCATCTAGCGGCGAGGATATAAACTGTGCCGGCTGCCGAAGCCTGTCACACTCCCCTGGGGCAATGCTTAAATGAATGACAGATGAAATGATAGTGAAGAGTGTTGCTGGAATGAAATTGTGACAGGGAAAACCGGAGTACCCGAATAAAAACCTGTCTTCCTCCACTTTGTCCAGCACAAATCTCACATGGAGTGACCGGGATTTGAACCACGGACCCAGCGGTGAGAGGTCGGCGTGGTGCCGCCTAAGGCACGGAGGCTCCTAATTTAATAAAACTGTTGAGAAATTCAACTAGCCTAACTAATGAAATATTTTAGTTAATTTCATTTCCCAACAGTTTTATTAAATTAAATCTAATTTGCTGAAGAAGTTAGTTAGTTATTGTTGTTTTAAGGGGCGGAACTACGAGGTCATCTGCCCCTCTTTGCTGAATAAGATCCCATTGATAGATCAAAACATGAGCCTACTAATTTGAATATATTGGCAGAGCATTTTAATTAAGGTAATTATGTAGAGATGAAACGCCTCCGTGGCTTAGGCGGCAGCACGCCGGCCTCTCACTGCTGGGTCCGTGGTTCAAATCCCGGTCACTCAATGTGAGATTTGTGCTGGACAAAGTGGAGGCAGACAGGTTTTTATCTGGGTACTCCGGTTTTCCCTGTCAAAATTTCATTCCAGCAACACTCTCCACTATCATTTCATTTCTTCTGTCATTCATTTAATTATTGCCCCAGAGGAGTGCGTCAGGCCTCGGCAGCCGGCACAGTTCATATCCTCGCCGATAGATGGGGGCTTCATTCATTCCATTCCTGACCCGGTCGGAGACTGGAAGCAGGCTGTGGATTTTCATTCATGTAGAGATGAAACGATTAGCTCAGGACAGGAAGGCTTGGAGCACTGCCTCAAACCAGTCAAAGACTGAAGACTCAAACAACAATTATTAATTTATTCCAAATTCCTCTCCGTTAGAACTTAGTCTTTTAATCTTGATAGTAATGTGTATTTCTTAATTCCGGTCCTCCCACATTCTAAAAATTCTTTATCTTTGTCAATTAGCACAATCCAAGCTAAACAACGGGCTCTCATTGTAATACGTTTGTGTTGATTTTCAAGATATGGAACGATGCCATGTAGGTATGTAAACGATCAAAGTTTCAGACCCATTGGATTGTTGCTACAGGTCTCCCCACGTGATTGGTCGCGGAGGAATCAACTCCAGTATACGGACTCTGGTGTAGCGTCGTTGACTTGCAGTCTGTGCAGTGAAGTGTTCCCCGTCAAACATGCCTCGACGACAGAGAAGAGCACTCTATCAACAACTGTCGCCGTTTGAGAGGGCTCGGATAATTGGGCTGTGTGAGGCTGGATTATCGCTAAGGACAGTCGCTGCACGTGTTGGCCGACAGGCATCTACGGTTCAACGTGTATGGCAGCAGTGGTCAAATGAAGGTACCCACTCTCGTAGACCTGGCACAGGCCCAGCGCGACAGACAACTGTGAGAGAGGATCGCCGCATCATTCGGATGGCTCGGATGGAACCCCATGCAACAGCAGCGCAAATTCGGGCAGCTGTGGCACCCCACGTTGCACAACAAACAGTTGGTCATCGCCTGCGTGCAGCTGGCTTACGATCCCGTGCCCCTGCAGAAGGTGTTCCATTGACCCCACAACAGCGACATGTAAGGTTGGCCTGGTGTCGAGAACGATCGACGTGGGTCGACGAATGGCATAGGGTCGTCTTTAGTGATATATCGCACTTCTGTCTTGCCCGCAGTAATCGCCGGAATCGTATGCGCCGACGTACCGGGGAGAGGGGCTGCCCAGACCTTATTGTCGAGAGGCACACAGGGCCAACACCAAGCATTATGGTCTGGGGCTTTAATGTGAAATCACAATTAGTGCTTGTTGAGGGCACTATGACTGTTCGACAGTACGTTGATAGGGTTCTCAATCCAGTGGTTGTCCCTATGGTGGCGAACATTGCTAATGGGATGTTTCAGCAGGACAATGCCCGGGTTCACAATGCACGCATCTCCAGAGAAGCTCTCCACGACATCACAACCTTAGAATGGCCTGCCAGATCCCCGGACCTCAGTCCTATTGAGCATGTGTGGGGCATGATGGGTCGACAACTGGCCAACCGTCCTCAGCCACCCACAACTCTGGAACAACTGACCCGTGCAGTGCACCAAGCATGGGCCACAATTCCTCAGGAAGCGATCCAGGGCCTTATTGACTCCATGCGTCGCCGAATTCATCAATGTATTGCAGCTCGTGGTGGGCACATCCTGTATTGATTGTTGTCCAAACTTGCGGTCAGAGGGACCTGAAAGTGTAATCATCGAATCACAATCGAACACTCGTCCTGCATGTTCAATTGCAGCAATGTAGCACCACTCCTTCTGGGTGGTGCAATTTCCATTTTCTTCAGTGTAATGCTGTACAATAATTCTGTAGTCATCATCATTCTTCCTTTGCATGGAATCATGAAGTAGTTTTCACCCAGCTGTATGCCTAGCCAGACGACATGAATATTTGTTGCTTCATTGTGATGCCATACTACTCTTGTCATTTCGTGGCACTGATATGCCTTTCTTTATAACGAAAAATATGACACTAGACTTCTACCTTTGTAATAGACCTACGCAGATTACATTCAGTTTACACACACACTTCACTTATGCACTGGGTTTCGAGGTCTTCACATCATCCTTAATTAGGTCTCGATTACAGTTTTCCTTAATTTATTAAAAGTAAACTAGCGGACCCATGCGAGAACTCGCGCATAATGGGTTGTGTGTGCCCCATGTGTACAGACTACCCACCTGGCTCTAGTGCTATGCGGGCCGTACGTGAGACAGTTCTGCCAGAGGCTATCGTCTTGTTTATTTGTTTAAAAGCACTTTATAAACAAATAAATATATTTCCGTTGACTTTTCAAGTAATGGAAGATTTTTCCTGTACTATTGAGACGATTTGGAAGAATTTTGGTACAAACCACACCTTCTAACTCCCTCTGGTTTAGGAGCTTGAGTTGTTGAAACATACACCTTAGCGTAACTTATTATACAGGGTGTTTCAGGAGGAATAGTAAATATTTTAGGAGGTGTTAGTATAGATGAATTGCAACAAAAAATTCCATATAACATGTGTACCATTTGTATTGCGTACAGAGAGAGATACAGCTGGTAGTATTTAACCCAAACAAATGTATAGCCAAGGCAAATGAGGACGCTCAAAGTTGATTTTCAAAAATTCCACGACCAACTTCAATGCATTTTGCACTTCTCTTGATAACACCCCGTGTAGCTCTTCGGAGGGCGTCTTGGCGTTCTTTGACGAGGGCTGCAATATGCATAATCCGAACGACCAACTCGGCTCGTGTGTTAACTTTTTCCTTGCAGACTTCACCTTTCAACCATCCCCACAGGCAAAAATCCAAAGGAGTAAGGTCCGGGGACCTTGGAGACCAAGAAACGAGCCTATAGCAAACTGTGTGCCAACACACGAAACAACTACCCTGGTTACATACCAACATATGTATCTCGATACGAAATTCAAATGGGACACATGTTATATGGAATTTTTTATTGCAATTCATCTATACTACCACCTCCTAAAATATTTACTATTCCTCCTGAAACACCCTGTATATTAAGATTGTACTTTACTTAACAATTCATTTCGGAACAGGCTTTCCCTTGTCCTAACACTAACAATATGTACAGAAGAAAACTAGTATTTTGCATGTGGTACTTCGTGTATCCAATCGTAATTTTGTGTGGTTACTATTATTAATCTGTATTCACACAATTACTTAGTCGCCAATATTTAAATGTTTCATTATGACTACTTGTCCACCAACAAGTGAATCTTCTAGACTTCCATTGTCTCTATCACTCCAACAGTTTCTTCTTCTTTCTTCGTTTCACCCTCTTTGGGGTACGTTGAATCAATCATCTCTCTGTGTTTTGTTCTTTTCTTAGTGCCTAGTATCTCTTCATTCTTTCTGATCTCCCTCTCTTCTTCCGAGATGATGGGTTTGGATTTTAGTGTAGATGTGTCTTGGAACTTTATATTTTCGTCTTTAATAATGTATTTTAGCTTTTTGATTGAGTAGTGGATTCTCTGTGATTTTTAATTCTACTACCGGTAGGTCTTTTTCAGTTCCTTTAAACCATGTGGGTTTTGTTTTGCGCTTACGGAAGAAATCAAAGATTTGTTTGGTTAATCTATTAGAGTTCATTCTGACAAGATGACCGTAAGAATTTATTCTCCATTTTCGCATAGTACCTGAGAGTTTTTCAATTTTCTTGTAGTTAGTTATTGTTGTTTTAAGGTGAGGAACAGCGAGGTCATCTGCCCCTCATTTTCTTGTAGAGAGTCTCAATCTTGATGTATATTATCTTATTATCCTCAAAGGAAAGAAAGCTCTTGGAGTTGATAACATACCAGGAGAACTATTGAAACTATCAGGTGACAAGTTAAAAAAGGAACTGTACAACTTAATATGTACTATTTACAAGACTGGAGAATTGCCTGAAGACTTTGTTAAATGCATAATAGTACCTATACCTAAAAAATCAAATGTAAACAATACAGAACATTGAGTCTGGTGTATCATGCATCAAAAATAGTCACCAGAATTATTATGAAGAGAATAGAAAAACAAATCGATGAAAACCTATCTGATGATCAATTTGGTTTTAGGAAAGGAGTAGGAACAAGAGAAGCAATCTTAGCATTGAGGCAAGTGATAGAGAAGCAGATGAAGAAATGCAAACCTACCTTCTTAGCGTTTGTCGACCTTGAAAAGGCGTTTGACAATGTGAACTGGAATGTTCTATTCAGCATTCTTCATCAAACAGGTATCAACTTTAGAGACAGAAGACTGATCTACAATATCTATAAGCAAGAAATTTGAATAGTTTGTTGTGGTAGCAAGGAAGAAACAGCACACATCAGAAAGGGTGTACGGCAGGGTTGTTCCCTTTCCCCATATCTATTCAATATATATGTACAAAAGGCGATAGACCAAGTAAGAGAAGAATTTGCCACAGGAGTGAATATTCATGGAGAAAAAGTTGACATGATAAGGTTTGCTGATGACATAGCGCTAATTGCAGAAAGTGAAGAAGACTTACAAAAGATCCTGAGCAAGATGGACAAAATAATGGATGAAGAATTTAATATGAGAATAAAAACAAACAAAACAAAATTTTTGGTCTGCAGTAGAAATGGCGAAAACCAGACATCAATAGAGTTAAGAAATGAAAAGATACACGAAGTGAATGAGTTTAATTATCTGGGAAGTAAAATAACGAATGATGGAAGAAGCAGCAGAGAGATATTAAGTAGGATTGCCCAAGCCAAGAACGCTTTCTATAAAAAGAAGAACCTATTTACTGCAAGGCACATAAGTCTTGGTGTGAGGAAACAAATGTTGAAGACCTATGTATGGAGCGTCGCGCTATATGGCAGCGAATCTTGGACAATAGGAGAGAGAGAGAGGAAAAGACTACTGGCATTTGAAACCTGGTGCTATAGAAGGATTATGAAATTCAGTTGGAAAGAAATGGTCACAAATGAGGAAGTCTTTAGAAGAGTGGGAGAGAGAAGATGCTTCCTTAAATATTTAAAAAGAAGAAGGAATAACCTCGTGGGCCACATACTGCGACACAATGGACTGATTAAGCTTATAATCGAGGGAACAGTAGACGGCAAGAATTGTAGAGGAAGACCCAGACTGGAGTACATGAGTCAAATACTGCAAGATATGGGTTGTGGCTCATACTGTGAACTGAAGAGGAAGACTGAGAGACGGGAAGAATGGCGAGCTGCTGCCAACCAGCCTCACGGCTGTTAACCACAGAGAGAGAGAGAGAGAGAGATCCTGAAATTTTGGTCCTATGATTTTTCTTAACATTTTCCTTTCCTTTAATTCGAGTTTCTCCATCTCTCCTTTGAAATTCATGTTTATGGTTTCTGCTGCGTACAGTGCTTCTGGTTTGAACTCCAACAGGTTATTATTATTATAGCTTGCCACGGTGGGTGAGTGGATATCGCGTCGGTCTACTAACCCCAAGATTGCAGGTTCGCTCCTGGCCGTGGTAAGTGGTTTTTTTTGAAAGGCGGCAAAAATACGATACGCATGTCATACGTTGTTGGCATGTTAAAGAACCCACTTGAATTCAGTAGGCCGAGTTCATAATGGCAAAATTAATCTCGGGAGTTTCCGCCAACACTAAGTTCTTCATTTTCTCTACTAGAAAGCGCTGTAGTGTTCAAGGAGCTTAGATATCAAACCTCTAAGCTACCCTCTGGGTGTCAAATAACAAAGCTTGCACCCGGCACCGAGGCCATACGATGTTATTATTATTATTATTATTATTATCAAAGTTTTTACTAACTCCGTGAACTGACCGTACTTTGCTACTTTAAATGTTTAGTTTGCTTTAGTAATCAAAAGCTACTACAATCACTCGGTCCATTCTGCTTCTAATCGCTTATACTTGTTTTATAACTTCTTTGTATCGTCCTCCGAGCAGGGGCGGATCTGGGGGAGGGCGAGCGCCCAGGGCCCCGCGGTAAGGGGGGGGGGGGGGGGGGAGGCGCCATGGATTGTTTTAAATTTAATTCATTAATTAATTAGGCCTATACTTTTCAAACTTTTCATACTAATTTATAATTCATATTTATTTTATCAGTGCAGCAATGACCTACCGTGACCGTTTAGCAAGTTTAGATTTCAGTGAATGAATAGAAGACTTCAGCCGGGAAAAAAGTCGCAAAGTAATATTTTAATATTTCATAGTTTACATAATCTTCTTCAAGGGGACTTAAAAGTTTCTTTCATATTATTAAAAAAAATGTACTGTAGTGTATTTTAAATATTGTAATTATTCTTTATTTTATTATTATTATTTCAAAACCATTTTCCATTTGATTTGATATTATTATTTTTTATTTCCTTCTGTTGTGGGCCCCACCTTATCTTATCGCCCAGGGCCCCGCAAGGCCTGGATCCGCCACTGCCTCCGAGAGCGTCGCGCGTCGCGTCGTGGTTTCCCATCACACAAGCTGGACTGAACTGTACTGAAAATGGTCAACTGTCCAACTATTTATTCGAGTGTGAGAACGTAGACCAAATTGCAAGGCTCTTCGCTGAATTTCTATGTCTTCAGCTTTTGGAACCAAAATACATCAATTTCTGGGGTATAATTTTCTGCTAATCACAGCCATGGAGCCATGTGTGCGATTTCCAAAACCGATCGTTCGTTAATTAATTATAGCCAATGCATCATTCACCCCCACATTGTTTCAAATAGGGAACCCCCGTTCAAGAAGACGCTAAAGGCTCGGCCACACAGAAAGCGATCTGTCGCGGCGGTAAGCGATCCTGCGGTCGTCGAGGCGGTCTGCGATATGGAGACGTCACATAGGACGCGATACCCTTGTGTGAGCGGTCCAGTCTGGTCGCTTCCTTCAAGACAATATGTAGTGTGTTTTCATATTAAGTATGGTTTGATATTATTATTGAGTATGAGCTCGGACGACGAACAACTCCTCCTATTTGCTTTGCAAACCACAAGAAGAAAATGCAATGTTGGGTGCATGACATCAATAAGAAGAGAGAGTAATTAGGAGAATACCACCGCTTATGTATCGGACTGGAGTCACATTAAGATAGGTTTTTCATGTATTTTTGTATGTCGCGAGAACGTTGTAGGAATTGCACGATTTCATGCTTCAGCCTTCTTTAAAACATGTTTATTTACGCACAGTTTCAATAAATACTTCAGTTTGGTCACTCATCACAATCGAAGGCGTCACGGCGGTCAGGTGGGCAATCTATAAATTTGTACAACCGGATCTCTCGTCGTCGCGACCAAGACTAGCGGGTGACGGTAGACCGTGTTCTGTGTGCCAGGGTTGATGCAACTTTGGGAAATACAACTGGACCGCCTGACCACCTCGGTCAGATATCGCTTCCCGCCGCGACAGACCGCTTTCTGTGTGACCGAGCCTTAAGGACTGGCGGAATGATCGATATGTGTACATCTGCACACTTCTTAATCGATTAAAGTTGTTAGCTTTTATTAGCTCTTAATTACCGGGTGAGTTAGCCGTGGTGGTTACGGCATGACTGATGGCAGTCGCTCACATCCGGGAGGCGAGAAGGTTCGAATCCCCCCGCCGGCAACCTTGAAGATGGTCTTCTGTGGTTTCCCATCTTCCTTCCAGGCAAATGCCGGGGTTGGTCCCTAACTATAGGCCACAGCCGCTACCTTCCAACTCCTCGTCCTTACATTCCAACTTCCCTCCTTCCCTCCCCAACGGTACTTGTAGCTCACCCATTGGGTGTCCGTCCCGAAGCAGCTACAAAAAACTGGCGAGCCGAACATGTCCTCGGACACTCCCGGCACTAAAAGCCATACGCTAAAAAAAAACTCTTAATTTACAGGCTAATTTATTCAATTGAACGGTGTCTTTCTTCCATTTTAATTTCCATCAAAGAATTCACGATTTGACAAATGTTTGTGAGCAGAGTTACCCTCTCCATGTTTCCAACGATTTGATCCACAGGACCAGGATTTCCCGATGCTGTCATATGTGAGTCTATTCAAACTCCTGTGTTGGCACCTTTGGACGCGCCTCTCTGCCGAGTTAGTGGACAATCTTCACTTAGATCACAAATTCTAATGTAAAATAATCATATTAGCCTCATTACATATCGCTTCTATCTGTAATTCATCATTATCAGCAAACATCTTATTAGATATGCATGACAGCTCTTCTGATATCTAGAGTTCATCTTATTAGATGCCTGATTTGTTCTCTCTTCAGTCGCGAGTTCGCTACTCGACTCGTGGTATGTGCACTGCATTGCAAGAGCACAGTACTGTACCGGACATAACGTGACATTCGAAGAAAAGTTTACCTCATTGTCATGATGAATGGATGTTAATCAACGAGCCCATCTCATGGAATATATAGTTACTAGACTAACAGTGTCGCAATGATGCTATCTGATTAGGGTCCTGTTGAAATACGCGCACGCGATGTGCTACAACGGGGTATCTAAGAGATAAAATCACCTTCAGCTTTTGTTGTATGCAATTGCTTCTCTCGTCCTATAGAGAATACCCGAACTTGTGCTATCGTTGTTGCTAATTCATTTAGGGGCTTGGGACATCTTGGTCATCAGCCCCGTGTAATTGAGTGTTTGTTGAAAGTGTCCGATAACCTGTATTTATGTGGTGACTGTAGGCCTAATAGTGTGTGTAGCTGTATTAGGGACTTGAAATAAGGTACTATCCCGGCATTTTCATGTAGGAAGTGTGAAACAAAAAACGGGGAAAACCACACTCAGATATAAAATTCATAATGTCACAATGCGGAGCAAGTTCACCCGGTACGCGCTTATTCCATTGAATAGAAACTTAATCAATTAAAAAAGACAAGTACCGGCAGTTCAGTGAAGGACTAACACAGCTTTTTTTTGTATAGACCTACATTCTTCCTCCTCAAAACTGTGCTTCGGTGGCGTAGTTTTTTTTAGCAAGCTGAGCTTCTATGCCCAACGTCACGGGTTCAAACCCGGCCATAGTTGTCGGATTTTTTAAGAGCGTTAAAAATCCCTCAGTATACTTTCCTTCGGAGGGAAAGTAAAGCCGGCGGTCCCATGTCATAGATTTAAGGCATGATAAAGAACCTTCCACTAATTACACTTGTGTGAAGCTAAATTATAGATTATATTAGACTGACGTTCTTAGGTTCCAACGTTCGTCGCCATGAGCCAACTGCGATGGCATCTAGAAACCAAGTTCAGAACTAGTAAGTCGTTGACAGTGGCGTTTGGTAGCAAAAGTTGGAACTACTTGAAAATCTAATGTTTACAGCCCTTACTTGAATTGAAAACAGATAACACACACTAATACAGCCATCACAATTAACACCGGTTATCAGGCAGATTCTACACACACCCTAAGTACACGGGGATGCATGACCGCGTTGTCACAGCCCTCAAACTGAGGAACCAACCAATCAAAACGGTGCCTTCAATTAAATACATTTTCTATTGGATGGATTAAATAGCATATTGCTTATGAGCTACATTGTGATAAAATATAGGACAATAATTTCAAACTCATAACTCAATATCCAAACATTGCAGTAATTTTAGACAAATGTAAAAGTTAAAGGTTTAGGGTACCGTAGCAAAATCGTCTTAGTCCAGTGCTAGAGCTAGTCCCGTCTTAAACCAAAGCAGCCACAGTTGCTCAATGTAGATTCTACCCCCCACACACAACGACACACCTCCTCACTAATAAGCATTGTGTCTGAAGTATCTACAATGTAAGATTACTGTCATATTAGTTTGGCTAATTGAACCTGAGCATGGACGTTTGCTCTGTGAATTCTGATGCTCAGATTTAGCCTACTTTCGAATTTTGTAAAAAAAAAAAAAAAGGAAAGTAGACTTATGAGATCTACACATTGAACTATAGGCAATGACGACCTATGGGAGTGGTGCGGTTTATTTCCTCAATACGGAGCCATTCTATTTAAAAACGCAATCAAATCCTCTTGTGAATCGGCTAAGTCAGTGTTGAAATTATTTATCCCTGAATCTTTACTCCTACTTTAATTTTTTCTCTAAACTCCTTCATTGCATGTTCACTATACAGATGGGTGATATGTTTCAGCCTTGCTTTACACCTCGCTGAATACCAGCTTTTCTCTCGTGTACTTCGGCTCGAATAACTGCCGTCTGGTTTATATATATATATATATATATATATATATATATATATACTGTGCCCATTTACGATGGTTTGGTCGGGCGTGAATTTGAAGAGAGCGCGCCGTGACGTCAGCGAGCCCATGACCAGCTGTCGACCCACCATAGTTTGAACCAGCAGCGTGTCCCACGTGTAGCCAACGAATATGGAAAGCTGTATACTTGTAAGGCTTTTGTTATGGAAGGAGATTATATCAGCACTTCAGAATCACATTAGGAGTAATTCACCAGTTTATTCCTGATGTTTTTATGGAAATTGCTAACCTTCTGGATGCTTCTATGGATATGGCTAATGGGATGTAAGATCTAGCATTACGTAATGCGAGTTGAACGATCGATATGTGTCCTGGGGACAGTAAAAAAGCCAGCCCTGTGAGAGGACAGGTAAGTCGACAATACACAGTCATCGAACAGTCCAACAGTCGTCATACTAGTCCACGTGAGTGTGTCGCTACGACAGTATAATACGCCGTCATTATGAGCGAGTGCTCCCCAAAAGTACTCTTTAGTCCACCGATAAGCAGTATCTACTTTTCCTACTTTCAGGCCATCACATTTCTCTTTCAACCATTCTTCTTTCCCTCCTTTGCACTTCTTGTTTACCGTAACTCATTTACTGACGTCTGTATTCTGCTTTCCCACTATCATCCCTTGCATTCTTGTGCTTCCGCCTTTCGTTCATTAATTCTAGTTATTCACGGTTTTCTACCTATTCTTTCTTTTCTACCAATGTTTTCTTCTGCGGATTTTGTTACTTCATTCTTCAAAAGTGTGCATTCCAGTAGCGTCTTTTCAGGTGCATCAGGTACAGCCCGGCTGCACTAACATTTCTCAAAAAAATTGTCTATCATTTTTTGAATCCCTATATTTTATCTTTAAACCCTACCGTATTCGTTAAAAAGAACGAAGAGTGCGCTTTATATGCTGTGATTACACAACCGGCGTAGCGCTCATACTTAATTAAGCAAGCACCACAGTCCGTCCTTCGATTGCGCTTTGCGTCTGAGTACAGCCCTGCCAATGCTCACAGCAGTACGGGCTGACTTGTGACGTATAACTGAACAGTTGCCATGACAACGCCCCAAACCGCGTGCAGTATGTGTATGGAAGTTTTCCGCTAGGTACAGCCCTTCGAGCTACTGGAATAGTTGGCTGCATCGCACGAGCTGTGACGATATCATCCGAACGCGCCCGATATAACCCGCGCTCTTCGCCCCTCGACATAGAGGAAAGAACGGAAGGAGATGCCTTCGCTGCGCTGCCTAGTGCAAGCTGCTGAAGCCAAACGGCACGCCTACTTTGGGGAGCAAGAAAATGGCTGTTCCTATGCTTAAAGCCGTAAACCACTCCAACTAGTCTTGGATTTTAGTGACATAAAACTGCAATGACAAGTCAAGATGTTTTCTTTGGTAGGCAGAATACACTCCGTGCATCACGATACTTGGCACAAATAAAAGCCAATTTAATTAGAAATATGAGAGCACCTTTGCAAGGCTAGTTTTGTAAGAAAGACGCGGCAAAACGTAATAATACGCTGAAACACTGCTTAAGTTGAATACAGGTGTCTGAAGTTGCGAGTTATACCAAAGAAGGAACATCTTGGGAACTAATGATGCCGAACTAATTACGGTATTTACACCAAATTGGTTTTTACGTTCTTATTGGTGTTGAGGCATTCATCAGTTTTTAGGCCTCATTTCGAGTACAGCCACGTTCACTCATTGTTCGTGCCGGTACACATTTTGATATTTAAGAATACGAACCTTAAAATTAATAAACAGAACACTTAAAAAAGGACTCATATTTGCACAAAAATACGGTATGGCCTATACTTTTTGGTACCGTACGGTATTTTGTTTGTGGGGGTAGAAACTTAACCTCAAATTGATTCATTACGTAGGCCTACCGTAATTATTGACCGACAGCTGTTTGATAACTTGGGATTTTCAGAGAAATGGACTTTTCTTTTTTGTATGTAGGGTAGGCTAAACATGCTGAGATTAGAATTGAAGAGTTTATAAAATCACTACTGCTCCAGCAGGAGTTAAGGTGAGAAAAGGCTGGAAATATATCCTGCAAGAATAATTCAGAAAACACCATGCACAATGCCTCATGCAAGTCACGGAACACCGAATACAGGATAAGGTTACGCCCACTTTGGGTGTAGCGTTTGGCTTCACTCAAACGAGCTCAGGGCATCTCCTCTTATTCTTTCCTCCATGCCCCTTGACCATTGCTGCCAATGTTAGTATCTCAATCACGCTAAAACACAGTCACGCAAAGACATATTTACTAGTATATTTTGTCGCGAGAGTTGTGGCTACTGTTCCAACAGCTGTAACAAGAAGCTTGTTATAAATTTGAACGTGTGGTGTACGAAGTATTCTTTTATAGTAAAAATTGTGCTGTTAAATTGTGATTAGTGGCCGTGTGGCTCATTAATTGTGAGTGAAGTGTAAATAGAATAAGCGCTTTTGAAGAGCATACAATAGCACAGCTAAAAGAGTGAGCTCATGGCGTTTTTATAGTTACAGTGTTAAGCATAATTTAATTATAGGTGTATGTTTGGAGGGGAAGTGCGTTTGAAATCCAGTTATAAATATAAATACGAGTATGTGGAGTGAGAGGTCGTTCTTTAGGCGTATAGTATTTAAATCTTTTCTTAGACTGTGAAATAATATTGTTCCCTCTAAGGCGTGTTTTAACATGGAACTGTCCGTAGATTTACTTTGTATTTTAAGAGAAACTCCGGTTTTTTAATGGAAGAGGATGATAAAAAAGAAATGTTATCAAGCAATCAACCCAACCACTTTTGACATACCAGATTTCCTCCTAGCTAGATGACCCAACACACCTAAGTAGGATATAAAGGCCGGTTCTAGCGCAGGGGCTAATGGGCAAGATGGCCGCCGCGCGCAACCAGTCCTATGTTATTCTTATGGAGAGGACGGTCATAGCTGGCACAGGGGCTAATGGGCAAAATGGCCGCCATACTCTGAGACCGTGAATGACGTCACAGGGGGAGTTCGACCGTGTAGTCGCTAAATAGAATATTTATTATTATTATTATTATTATTATTATTATTAATTTTATTAGGTAATTATTAATTGATAGCTTGCCACGGTGGGTGAATGGTTATTGTGTCGGACTACTAACCCCAAGCTTGCAGATTCGCTCTTGGTCGTGGTGAGTGATTTTTGAAAGGCGGCAAAAATTAAGGCATGCATGTCATACGATGTTGGTATGTAAAAGAACCCAGGAGAGGTCTGCTATGTAGTTGCTAAGTGGAATATTTATTATTATTATTATTATTATTATTATTTATTATTATTATTATTATTACTATTATTATTAGGTAATTATTGATTGATCATGTACAATCAAGACCAGCCTTATATTCCCCCCCCCACTTTATGGTGTAGTGGTTAGCATTATTGGCTGTTACTGTGGAGGCTCGGGTTCGAGTCCTGGCTCTGTCAAGATTTTAAATTCTAGGCTGAGGGTTGGAATGGGGTACACTCAACCTTGTGAGGCAAAACTGACAGGAGCTGGCTTTTGATTCATACCGCTGCCATTCTGCCTAACCCAACTTCACTTAACCTAACCTAACCTAACCTTACCTAACCTAACCAAATCCCACCTTACCCAACCTAACCTAACCTAACTTCAAAGTCAGAATGTACATTACATTTATTGTTTTTTATACCCTCATAAATTAGATATAGAGAATGTCCACTACGATTTAGATCCTCGAGCACACTTTCTGACCTATCATTAAAACGTGTAGAAAGGAATGTCTGAAAATGTTCACTAACACATACAGTAGTACACGTTCACCATACATTGTATCCACTTTTTAAATGTTAATGATACGGAAAAGAGTATGCATTGGTAATTCAGTAAGCTTTTTTTCTCTCTCTAATCAGCAGTTCTGCCCCCCCCCCCCCCCATAGCATTGAGAATATTTATTGTAGTAGCCTATAAAGAAACAAAAAAAAATCATATCTATTACAGTTTAGCTATAAGTGACCAGAACCACTATAACATTTTATTCTAATAAGGAAATTTCCATAATGATAAGAAAAAAGAACTTACCATAATGGTGGATTGTGTAAGTAAACGTCCTTTGCTGCTTGATGCCACTACTAAACTGATAGTCATACAACAGACAAGTGAGTTCATGTTTAGCTGACGTAATCGTATGTTCCCACGCACTTCCTGTGTGTTGCACGCGCCGTAGTGGCTAAATTTGAAACTAGATGAGATGATTTGCTGATGTAATCGTATGTTCCCCGCACGCACACGCAAACCCCTGTGGACGGGTCCTTGTGGACGAGTCCCTGTGGACGGGTCATTGTTGACGGGTCCTTGTTGACGGGTCCTTGTGGACGAGCCCCTGTGGACGGGTCCTTTTTGACTAATCCCTTTAGACCGGTTCCTTTTGACTGGCTCATGACCCCTAATGCTATAATGAAATTAAACGTTGTTCCACATGATACGCAAGCAAAGAGCCGATCGCTACTATGAATTAACATTTATGTTTTTGTTTTGTTTTTACGCATGTGCACTTGGGGTTTTTGTAAGAGGGCGGGCTTTTTGAATACAGATTTATAAATGAGTTATTTATTTTTAAATTACCAAAAGATCCAAAACTAATAGGTAATTAGCTTTTTAACATTTCATGAACCAATAAGGCTATGGGACTTGTATTAGAGGTCGTTGGACTTGAGGTGACATTTTGTTTTTGAATCTATTATTTTTGTTTGTTAAAAGGGTCTAACTACACTTTTGTTAATATCTCGCTAACTAATAATCAGAGAGGGTCAAGTGAGGTGTCATGGGACTCAGGATGGTGAACCCTTTTCCATGACCAACGAATTTACCTAAAAGATTCAAAACAGCAAGGTCATTGACCTAAGATTTTATAAACTAATAATTGAATATTAACATGTGAGGTGTCATAGGACTTAGAATGGTCAACCCTTTCCCATGGCCAATGCATTTACCAAAAGTACCCAATACATCAAGGTCATTGACCTGAGATTTTATAAACTAATAATTGGGTACGAACATGTGAGATGTTTACCATGTGTAATGAAACATAGCTAGGTAGAGAAAGAATTAGTGTAGGCTACATGTATTGTGACTGACAAGTCTTTTACCATTGAAACTTGTTTTCAGATCAAACTGCAGTATAGAGAGGGTATAGGTTGCAGGTATGGGTTAATAAATGAGAAACAGTGTACGCAAACTCTGATTTATCAAGAATTAAGAGTAGACTATCTTTATTTGATTGGTTAAAGAGAATAGCTAAAACACAAAAATGCTCAGTGGTTACCGAGACAAAATGATCGCAACACACAACAAGCTTTAAATACTTGAGGCTAATAATCAATACACACACACACTCGCTTGTTCTAAACTAAACTGTGTTGCTGTCAGTGCTCAGACAGTAGGCTGATGACGAAATGCATTGCTAACAGAAATATAATCATTTCCGGTTGTCTAATGTTACCAGCTATCCATTTATTTATTTTTTGTGTTGCAGTGGTAAGCACTTTTAGCTCTTGTATTGGTAGTCTTAACTCGATTTCCAGGTCTGAGGCCTAGAACGAGTTGAACTAAGAAAGAAGGGCATGGTGGTGCAGTGGTTAAGCTGTTAGCCTTTTCACCAGAGGGTTCGATTTCAGGTTAATATGCATGTCATAAACATATTAAACAAAACAAAAAACAGAGATAAGGTTTAAAACTGATTACATTTGTGACTTTTCAAATTATTACTGGGATTCCAAATACAAAGGTGAACTGGGTTTGATATACAGTTAATGCTGTCTATCACACACTCGACTGTAAGAAAGCCAAAAGAGCAAAAGGCTTAGGTAGAGCAGTGGTAAAATTGCTATATGTAGAGAACTACCTGGCAAAGCTATATCGCATAAACAGTGCAGGATACAATCCAGCAATCAAATTTGTATCTTGTGGAACAGAGAAATGCACTTACGTGAGAAAATGCAAGTTCATATGTAATATGACCTAACACAAAAGTGTTCACCTGTGCACGTGCACAATAAGAGCTAACAAGTCACATTCTGTTTAGTTCGTACGTAACGTTAGGTTAGGGCTAATGCACACACCCTAGTACACGAGGCACATGCCATTTGAGAGCAGGTCAATGGATCTAACTTGGTGGATGAATGTGTTCTAACGAGTCATTTGTAGTTGAAAGAGAATAATACTTGTTCTTAAGATGTTAAAACTGAGGAGATGGTATGTACAGTAAGACGTCTTGTTATTTCCTGTGTAATATTACAGACATGGCAGAGAGCACACAGTTCTGTTGCTATGACTACGCTGCAGTAATTTGAAACCCTACGTGTTCATTAGGACAATGGGTGATGATTATACAAAGTTAGCAGTCATTGGATATTACACAGGTGTTCCTTCCGGTGTCATGTTGCTGACATGTGAGAGCAGGTCAAGGGATCTAACTTGGTGGATGGATGTGTTCTAACGAGTCATTTGTAGTTGAAAGAGAATAATACTTGTTCTTAAGTGATGATTATACAATGTTAGCAGTCATTGGATATTACACAGGTGTTCCTTCAGGTGTCATGTTGCTGACATGTGAGAGCAGGTCAAGGGATCTAACTTGGTGGATGGATGTGTTCTAACGAGTCATTTGTAGTTGAAAGAGAATAATACTTGTTCTTAAGATGTTAAAACTGAGGAGATGGTATGTACAGTAAGACGTCTTGTTATTTCCTGTGTAATATTACAGACATGGCAGAGAGCACACAGTTCTGTTGCTATGACTACGCTGCAGTAATTTGAAACCCTACGTGTTCATTAAGACAATGGGTGATGATTATACAAAGTTAGCAGTCATTGGATATTACACAGGTGTTCCTTCCGGTGTCATGTTGCTGACATGGCAGAGAGCGCACAGTTCTATTGCTACGACGAACGCTGCAGTAATTTGAAACCCAAGGGGTTGGTCAAGACAATGGGTGATGATCATGCAAAGTCAGCAGTAATTGGATACCACACATCAACATTGACTAAATCATAAACGTGTTGTCATAACCAGCAGAAACCTCATTTAAAGATTTTAGATTTTATATTTTAAATTTAAGATTTTTTTGATTTTTAGATTTTTATTTTTTACATTTTCCTAAAAGAGTAAACAACAAGGTCACATACCTAACCTCAGTTTTTAATGTCAGTTTTTTTTCAATTTGATAATATGGAAAACATGGAGTTTTGCATTTTGTTGTTTACACATTTATTAATTTCACAATTTCCCATTTTCAGTTCTTAAAATGTTAGTTTAAAGTTTTTCAATTGCATGATATTGAAACATGGATTTTCCAATTTGTTGTTTTCACATTTGTCAATTTACCAAATTCACATTTACAGTTTTTTTTTTAAATTTCAGTTTAATGTTTTTTGTTCTATTTGTTAATATGGAAACATGGATTTTTTTTTACAATTTGTGTTTTTTACATGTCATGCAATTTTTCTTATGCTAGTCTTATAGGTTACTGTACAACATGATCACTACCCCACTGGATTTTTTTTCATTTTGTTGTTTACACATATGCCAATTTTCCAATTCCCCATTTTCAGTTTTTTTTTAAATATTAGTTTTAAGTTTTTCAATTTCTTAACATGGAAACATGGATTTTGCATTTTGTTGTTTACACATTTATTAATTTCACAATTTCCCATTTACAGTTCTTAAAATGTCAGTTTAAAGTTTGTCAATTTCATGACATAGAAACATGGATTTTCCAATTTGTTGTTTTCACATTTATTAATTTAACAAATTCCCATTTACAGTTTTTTTTAATTTCAGTTTAATGTTGTTTTTTTCTATTTGTTAATATGGAAACATGGATTTTTCTAATTTTGTGTTTTACATGTTCATTTTGCATTAGGAGTGGAGAGAGGTGGGTAGTAATTAAAAATGTGCAAGCAGTGTCCATTGTTGACAGATCATTGTTGACGAGTCCTTTTCATACAACAGAAAAGTGAGTTCATGATTCGCATGCATTACCTAAAATGTAATACCATGCAAGTGTTTAACATTTTACAACTAACCTGTTAGTATGATTTGCACACTACAAAGGTTATATCTGTTCTGGTAATAGAATTATTTAGCGTTGGCTTTTATATTTAATATGTACAGTTTAAAGTGATAGAAAAGTGGTAGAAATGTGGTAGCAAAGTGGTAGACAAGTGGTAGACAATTGGTAACAAAGTGGTAGAAAAGTGGTAGCAAAGTGGTAGCAAAGTGGTAGAAAAGTGGCAGCAAAGTGGTAGAAAAGTGGTAGAAAAGTGGTAGCAAACTAGAAAAGTGGTAACAAAGTGGTAGAAAAGTGGTAGCAAAGTGGTAGAAAAGTGGTAGAAAAGTGGTAGCAAACTAGAAAAGTGGTAGAAAAGTGGTAGCAAAAGTGGTAGAAAATATTACATGTATTGTTAAGAAATAGTTTAAGCGGTTACATGGATTCATTACACAATAATTTTAGCATGACAAAGCTCATTTTCTATATCCAATAGTTCTTCCTCATATTTAGTATGAACAGTTTACACATTTATCAATTTCACAATTTCCCATTTACAGTTCTTAAAATGTCAGTTTTAAAGTTTTCAATTTCATGATATAGAAACATGGATTTTCCATATTTTTTTTTCATTTATTAATTTACCAAATTCCCATTAACAGTTTTTTAAATTTCAGTTTAATGTTTTTTTTTTCTATTTGTCAATATGGAAACTTGGATTTTTCCAATTTGTGTTTTACATGTTCATTTTGCATTAGGAGTGGAGAGAGGTGGGTAGTAATTAAAAATGTGCAAGCAGTGTCCATTTTTGACAGGTCATTGTTGACGAGTCCTTTTCATACAACAGACAAGTGAGTTCATGTTTAACATGCATTACCTAAAATGTAATATCATGCAAGTGTTTAACATTTTACAAATTAGCTTATGTGTTAGTTTATGTGTGGGGTCTTATGTTGGGCATTTTGTGTTGGCTTATTTGACAAGTTATTTTGTCAATGCATTTAGTGGATTTTTCTCTTGGTCTTGGAAAGTAAATCAGTCCATTTTTATCACAACATAATGCTTACTGCCATGTTTGTAAGCAACAACAACACACTAAACTTTCAAAAAAATCTAAAGTACTCTAAGGTACTCTCAACTCGTACTCTTACCTCTATCCCATGCCAAGTCAAGAACATTATTTTTTTCCCAAAAAAAAAAAGTGATTGGGGGAAAGTAGACTATATGTTTAAACTAAAGAAAATCATATAAAGTCATATGTTAACTCTAACACCTACGTTTATCCCATTCTTAATCGAAAAATATTATATTTTTTTAAATTTTTCTAAAAAATATTTGGAAAGTAGGCTATATTTTTGAAAACTAATCATTCTATAAAGTCATATATAGACTCAACCAATGGATTTTATATCCTTAATCGTTAGAATAAAATATGGAATTTTTGACATTTTTTCCAAAAATGTTCATTTTTTTAAATTGACTATATTTTGGAAACTAGGAATTTTACAAAAAAGTATGTTTGACATAAATGACAGGTATTTACCCCCTCTACCCACACACCAAGTCCCAGATCTCTGGGTCAAAATCCAAAAATGTTTAATTGTGAAAGTAGGCGATATTTTGAAAACGTATCATTCTAAAAAGTCATATATAGACTCAAACAAATGTTCCTTAAGTTATTTAACGTTAAAACAAAACTTAACATTTTTTTCTTTTTTCCGAAAAAAGTCAAATTTTCAAAATTGTCTATATTTTGGAAACTATGAATTTTACAAAAATGTTTGTTTAACGTAAATGAAAGGTCTTTACCCCTTATACCCCAAAAATAAATTTCAGGACCCTAGGACAAAAACTGTGCAGTAGTGTGTTTTGATCGGTTCTATACCCTCCTCCTCCCCTCCTAAGATGGCGGCCGTAGCTTAACTTAACCTAGCCTAACCTAACAAAATGGCGGCCGTAGCTTAACTTAACCTAGCCTAACCTAACAAAATGGCGGCTGTAGCTTAACTTAACCTAGCCTAACCTAACCTAACCTACGAGGTGTAATCAAAAAGTTCCAAAAATTTGGCTGCAACTTAACCAAACCTAGCCTAGACTAGCCTAACCTAACCTACAAAGTGTGATCAAAAAGTTCCAAAATGGCGGCCGTAGCTTTACTTAACCTAACCTAACCTAACTTAACCTAAACCTTCGAGGTGTGATCAAACATTTTTCAAAATAGTGGTCATAGCTTAACTGAACCTTGCCTAACCTAACCTAACCTAAACCTACGAAGTGTGGTCATAAAGTTCCAAGATAGAGGTCGTAGCTTAACTCAACCTAACCTAACCCTACGAGGTGTGATCAAAAATTTCCAAATTGGCTGCCGAAGCTTAACTTAACCTTTGAGTCATTTTTTTTAACGGGTCCCGGAGGCGGGTCCTTGTTGACGGGTCCCTTTGGCGGGTCCCCTTTGACATAATTTGGATAAAATGCAAGGGCCAGTCCATAGGGATCAGTCCAAAGGACCCGCCCATAGGGACCCGTCAACAAGGACCCGTCCTCCGGGACCCGTTAAAAAAATGATTCAAAGGTTAAGTTAAGCTTCGGCAGCCATTTTTGGAAATTTTTGATCACACCTCGTAGGGTTAGGTTAGGTTGAGTTAAGCTACGACCTCTATCTTGGAACTTTATGACCACACTTCGTAGGTTTAGGTTAGGTTAGGTTAGGCAAGGTTCAGTTAAGCTATGACCACTATTTTGAAAAATTTTTGATCACACCTCGTAGGTTTAGGTTAAGTTAGGTTAGGTTAAGTAAAGCTACGGCCGCCATTTTGGAACTTTTTGATCACACTTTGTAGGTTAGGCTAGTCTAGGCTAGGTTTGGTTAAGTTGCAGCCAAATTTTTGGAACTTTTTGATTACACCTCGTAGGTTAGGTTAGGCTAGGTTAAGTTAAGCTACAGCCGCCATTTTGTTAGGTTAGGCTAGGTTAAGTTAAGCTACGGCCACCATTTTGTTAGGTTAGGCTAGGTTAAGTTAAGCTACGGCCGCCATCTTGGAGGAGGGGTGGAGGAGGAGGGTATAGAACCGATCAAAACACACTACTGCACAGTTTTTGTCCTAGGGTCCTGAAATTTATTTTCGGGGTATAGGGGGTAAAGACCTTTCATTTACGTTAAACAAACATTTTTGTAAAATTCTTAGTTTCCAAAATATAGACAATTTTGAAAATTTGACTTTTTTCGGAAAAATGAAAAAAATGTTAAGTTTCGTTTGAACGTTAAATAACTTAAGGAACATTTGTTTGAGTCTATATATGACTTTTTAGAATGATACGTTTTCAAAATATCGCCTACTTTCACAATTAAACATTTTTGGATTTTGACCCAGAGATCTGGGACTTGGTTTGTTGGTAGAGGGAGTAAATACCTGTCATTTATGTCAAACATACTTTTTTGTAAAATTCCTAGTTTCCAAAATATAGTCCATTTAAAAAAAAATGAACATTTTTGGAAAAAATGTCAAAAATTCCATATTTTATTCTAACGATTAAGGATATAAAATCCATTGGTTGAGTCTATATATGACTTTATAGAATGATTAGTTTTCAAAAATATAGCCTACTTTCCAAATATTATTTAGAAAAATTTAAAAAAATATAATATTTTTCGATTAAGAATGGGATAAACGTAGGTGTTAGAGTTAACATATGACTTTATATGATTTTCTTTAGTTTAAACATATAGTCTACTTTCCCCCAATCACTTTTTTTTTTTTTTTTGGGAAAAAAATAATGTTCTTGACTTGGCATGGGATAGAGGTAAGAGTACGAGTTGAGAGTACCTTAGAGTACTTTAGATTTTTTTGAAAGTTTAGTGTGTTGTTGTTGCTTACAAACATGGCAGTAAGCATTATGTTGTGATAAAAATGGACTGATTTACTTTCCAAGACCAAGAGAAAAATCCACTAAATGCATTGACAAAATAACTTGTCAAATAAGCCAACACAAAATGCCCAACATAAGACCCCACACATAAACTAACACATAAGCTAATTTGTAAAATGTTAAACACTTGCATGATATTACATTTTAGGTAATGCATGTTAAACATGAACTCACTTGTCTGTTGTATGAAAAGGACTCGTCAACAATGACCTGTCAAAAATGGACACTGCTTGCACATTTTTAATTACTACCCACCTCTCTCCACTCCTAATGCAAAATGAACATGTAAAACACAAATTGGAAAAATCCATGTTTCCATATTGAGAAATAGAGAAAAAAAAACATTAAACTGAAATTTAAAAAACTGTTAATGGGAATTTGGTAAATTAATAAATGAAAAAAAAATATGGAAAATCCATGTTTCTATATCATGAAATTGAAAACTTTAAAACTGACATTTTAAGAACTGTAAATGGGAAATTGTGAAATTGATAAATGTGTAAACTGTTCATACTAAATATGAGAAAGAACTATTGGATATAGAAAATGAGCTTTGTCATGCTAAAATTATTGTGTAATGAATCCATGTAACCGCTTAAACTATTTCTTAACAATACATGTAATATTTTCTACCACTTTTGCTACCACTTTTCTACCACTTTTCTAGTTTGCTACCACTTTTCTACCACTTTTCTACCACTTTGCTACCACTTTTCTACCACTTTGTTACCACTTTTCTAGTTTGCTACCACTTTTCTACCACTTTTCTACCACTTTGCTACCACTTTTCTACCACTTTGCTACCACTTTGCTACCACTTTTCTACCACTTTGTTACCAATTGTCTATTACTTGTCTACCACTTTGCTACCACATTTCTACCACTTTTCTATCACTTTAAACTGTACATATTAAATATAAAAGCCAACGCTAAATAATTCTATTACCAGAACAGATATAACCTTTGTAGTGTGCAAATCATACTAACAGGTTAGTTGTAAAATGTTAAACACTTGCATGGTATTACATTTTAGGTAATGCATGCGAATCATGAACTCACTTTTCTGTTGTATGAAAAGGACTCGTCAACAATGACCTGTCAACAATGGACACTGCTTGCACATTTTTAATTACTACCCACCTCTCTCCACTCCTAATGCAAAATGAACATGTAAAACACAAAATTGGAAAAATCCATGTTTCCATATTAACAAATAGAAAAAAACAACAACATTAAACTGAAATTTTAAAAAACTGTAAATGGGAATTTGTTAAATTAATAAATGTGAAAACAACAAATTGGAAAATCCATGTTTCTATGTCATGAAATTGACAAACTTTAAACTGACATTTTAAGAACTGTAAATGGGAAATTGTGAAATTAATAAATGTGTAAACAACAAAATGCAAAATCCATGTTTCCATGTTAAGAAATTGAAAAACTTAAAACTAATATTTAAAAAAAACTGAAAATGGGGAATTGGAAAATTGGCATATGTGTAAACAACAAAATGAAAAAAAAAAAATCCAGTGGGGTAGTGATCATGTTGTACAGTAACCTATAAGACTAGCATAAGAAAAATTGCATGACATGTAAAAACACAAATTGTAAAAAAATGCATGTTTCCATATTAACAAATAGAACAAAAAAACATTAAACTGAAATTTTAAAAAAACTGTAAATGTGAATTTGGTAAATTGACAAATGTGAAAACAACAAATTGGAAAATCCATGTTTCAATATCATGCAATTGAAAAACTTTAAACTAACATTTTAAGAACTGAAAATGGGAAATTGTGAAATTAATAAATGTGTAAACAACAAAATGCAAAACTCCATGTTTTCCATATTATCAAATTGAAAAAGCACTGACATTAAAAACTGAGGTTAGGTATGTGACCTTGTTGTTTACTCTTTTAGGAAAATGTAAAAAATAAAAATCTAAAAATCAAAAAAATCTTAAATTTAAAATGTAAAATCTAAAATCTTTAAATGAGGTTTCTGCTGGTTATGACAACACGTTTATGATTTAGTCAATGTTGATGTGTGGTATCCAATTACTGCTGACTTTGCATGATCATCACCCATTGTCTTGACCAACACCTTGGGTTTCAAATTACTGCAGCGTTCGTCGTAGCAATAGAACTGTGCGCTCTCTGCCATGTCAGCAACATGACACCGGAAGGAACACCTGTGTAATATCCAATGACTGCTAACTTTGTATAATCATCACCCATTGTCTTAATGAACACGTAGGGTTTCAAATTACTGCAGCGTAGTCATAGCAACAGAACTGTGTGCTCTCTGCCATGTCTGTAATATTACACAGGAAATAACAAGACGTCTTACTGTACATACCATCTCCTCAGTTTTAACATCTTAAGAACAAGTATTATTCTCTTTCAACTACAAATGACTCGTTAGAACACATCCATCCACCAAGTTAGATCCCTTGACCTGCTCTCACATGTCAGCAACATGACACCTGAAGGAACACCTGTGTAATATCCAATGACTGCTAACATTGTATAATCATCACTTAAGAAAATCCACAGCCTGATTCCAGTCTCCGACCGGGTCAGGAATGGAATGAATGAAGCCCCCATCTAGCGGCGAGGATATGAAATGTGCCGGCTGCCGAGGCCTGACGCACTCCTCTGGGGCAATGATTAAATGAATGACAGATGAAATGAAATGATAGTGGAGAGTGTTGCTGGAATGAAATTTTGACAGGGAAAACCGGAGTACCCGGAGAAAAACCTGTCTGCCTCCGTTTTGTCCAGCACAGATCTCACATGGAGTGACCGGGATTTGAACCACGGATCCAGCGGTGAGAGGCCGGCGTGCTGCCGCCTAAGCCACGGAGGCAATCATCACTTAAGAACAAGTATTATTCTCTTTCAACTACAAATGACTCGTTAGAACACATCCATCCACCAAGTTAGATCCCTTGACCTGCTCTCACATGTCTGCAACATGACACCGGAAGGAACACCTGTGTAATATCCAATGACTGCTAACTTTGTATAATCATCACCCATTGTCCTAATGAACACGTAGGGTTTCAAATTACTGCAGCGTAGTTATAGCAACAGAACTGTGTGCTCTCTGCCATGTCTGTAATATTACACAGGAAATAACAAGACGTCTTACTGTACATACCATCTCCTCAGTTTTAACATCTTAAGAACAAGTATTATTCTCTTTCAACTACAAATGACTCGTTAGAACACATTCATCCACCAAGTTAGATCCCTTGACCTGCTCTCAAATGGCATGTGCCTCGTGTACTAGGGTGTGTGCATTAGCCCTAACCTAACGTTACGTACGAACTAAACAGAATGTGACTTGTTAGCTCTTATTGTGCACGTGCACAGGTGAACACTTTTGTGTTAGGTCATATTACATATGAACTTGCATTTTCTCACGTAAGTGCATTTCTCTGTTCCACAAGATACAAATTTGATTGCTGGTTTGTATCCTGCACTGTTTATGCGATATAGCTTTGCCAGGTAGTTCTCTACATATAGCAATTTTACCACTGCTCTACCTAAGCCTTTTGCTCTTTTGACTTTCTTACAGTCGAGTGTGTGATAGACAGCATTAACTGTATATCAAACCCAGTTCACCTTTGTATTTGTAATCCAAGTAATAATTTGAAAAGTCACAAATGTAATCAGTTTTAAACCTTATCTCTGTTTTTTGTTTTGTTTAATATGTTTATGACATGCATATTAACCTGAAATCGAACCCTCTGGTGAAAAGGCTAACAGCTTAACCACTGCACCACCATGCCCTTGTTTCTTAGTTCAACTCGTTCTAGGCCTCAGACCTGGAAATCGAGTTAAGACTACCAATACAAGAGCTAAAAGTGCTTACCACTGCAACACAAAAAATAAATAAATGGATAGCTGGTAACATTAGACAACCGGAAATGATTATATTTCTGTTAGCAATGCATTTCGTCATCAGCCTACTGTCTGAGCACTGACAGCAACACAGTTTAGTTTAGAACAAGCGAGTGTGTGTATTGATTATTAACCTCAAGTATTTAAAGCTTGTTGTGTGTTGCGATCATTTTGTCTCGGTAACCACTGAGCATTTTTGTGTTTTAGCTATTCTCTTTAACCAATCAAATAAAGATAGTCTACTCTTAATTCTTGATAAATCAGAGTTTGCGTACACTGTTTCTCATTTATTAACCCATACCTGCAACCTATACCCTCTCTATACTGCAGTTTGATCTGAAAACAAGTTTCAATGGTAAAAGACTTGTCAGTCACAATACATGTAGCCTACACTAATTCTTTCTCTACCTAGCTATGTTTCATTACACATGGTAAACATCTCACATGTTCGTACCCAATTATTAGTTTATAAAATCTCAGGTCAATGACCTTGATGTATTGGGTACTTTTGGTAAATGCATTGGCCATGGGAAAGGGTTGACCATTCTAAGTCCTATGACACCTCACATGTTAATATTCAATTATTAGTTTATAAAATCTTAGGTCAATGACCTTGCTGTTTTGAATCTTTTAGGTAAATTCGTTGGTCATGGAAAAGGGTTCACCATCCTGAGTCCCATGACACCTCACTTGACCCTCTCTGATTATTAGTTAGCGAGATATTAACAAAAGTGTAGTTAGACCCTTTTAACAAACAAAAATAATAGATTCAAAAACAAAATGTCACCTCAAGTCCAACGACCTCTAATACAAGTCCCATAGCCTTATTGGTTCATGAAATGTTAAAAAGCTAATTACCTATTAGTTTTGGATCTTTTGGTAATTTAAAAATAAATAACTCATTTATAAATCTGTATTCAAAAAGCCCGCCCTCTTACAAAAAACCCAAGTGCACATGCGTAAAAACAAAACAAAAACATAAATGTTAATTCATAGTAGCGATCGGCTCTTTGCTTGCGTATCATGTGGAACAACGTTTAATTTCATTATAGCATTAGGGGTCATGAGCCAGTCAAAAGGAACCGGTCTAAAGGGATTAGTCAAAAAGGACCCGTCCACAGGGGCTCGTCCACAAGGACCCGTCAACAAGGACCCGTCAACAATGACCCGTCCACAGGGACTCGTCCACAAGGACCCGTCCACAGGGGCTTGCGTGTGCGTGCGGGGAACATACGATTACATCAGCAAATCATCTCATCTAGTTTCAAATTTAGCCACTACGGCGCGTGCAACACACAGGAAGTGCGTGGGAACATACGATTACGTCAGCTAAACATGAACTCACTTGTCTGTTGTATGACTATCAGTTTAGTAGTGGCATCAAGCAGCAAAGGACGTTTACTTACACAATCCACCATTATGGTAATTTTTTTTTATCATTATGGAAATTTCCTTATTAGAATAAAATGTTATAGTGGTTCTGGTCACTTATAGCTAAACTGTAATAGATATGATTTTTTTTGTTTCTTTATAGGCTACTACAATAAATATTCTCAATGCTATGGGGGGGGGGGGCAGAACTGCTGATTAGAGAGAGAAAAAAAGCTTACTGAATTACCAATGCATACTCTTTTCCGTATCATTAACATTTAAAAAGTGGATACAATGTATGGTGAACGTGTACTACTGTATGTGTTAGTGAACATTTTCAGACATTCCTTTCTACACGTTTTAATGATAGGTCAGAAAGTGTGCTCGAGGATCTAAATCGTAGTGGACATTCTCTATATCTAATTTATGAGGGTATAAAAAACAATAAATGTATTGTACATTCTGACTTTGAAGTTAGGTTAGGTTAGGTTGGGTAAGGTGGGATTTGGTTAGGTTAGCTAAGGTTAGGTTAGGTTAGGTTAAGTGAAGTTGGGTTAGGCAGAATGGCAGCGGTATGAATCAAAAGCCAGCTCCTGTCAGTTTTGCCTCACAAGGTTGAGTGTACCCCATTCCAACCCTCAGCCTAGAATTTAAAATCTTGACAGAGCCAGGACTCGAACCCGAGCCTCCACAGTAACAGCCAATAATGCTAACCACTACACCATAAAGTGGGGGGGGGCAATATAAGGCTGGTCTTGATTGTACATGATCAATCAATAATTACCTAATAATAATAGTAATAATAATAATAAATAATAATAATAATAAATATTCCACTTAGCAACTACATAGCAGACCTCTCCTGGGTTCTTTTACATACCAACATCGTATGACATGCATGCCTTAATTTTTGCCGCCTTTCAAAAATCACTCACCACGACCAAGAGCGAATCTGCAAGATTGGGGTTAGTAGTCCGACACAATAACCATTCACCCACCGTGGCAAGCTATCAATCAATAATTACCTAATAAAATTAATAATAATAATAATAATAAATATTCTATTTAGCGACTACACGGTCGAACTCCCCCTGTGACGTCATTCACGGTCTCAGAGTATGGCGGCCATTTTGCCCATTAGCCCCTGTGCCAGCTATGACCGTCCTCTCCATAAGAATAACATAGGACTGGTTGCGCGCGGCGGCCATCTTGCCCATTAGCCCTTGCGCTAGAACCGGCCTTTATATCCTACTCACCTATTCAACATGTATACGTTTACTGCACACGAGCGTGTGTTGGGCTGCACCGAACTTACGCCCCACGAGCCGCCGCTGGTCCATTCCTCTGCTATTGAAGTTTGTTCCGGATTTTTCATTAGTAGGCCTACTTCCTTTATACTCGTCTTGAATCTTTCGTCCACGTCCTTCTCTTTTAGTCTGTCTATTGCCCACCTATTGGGCTTTTGGGTTTTCTTCACTCTCTTCAACTTTAATCTCATAACAATCAGATTGTGGTCAGAGTTCATGTCAGCTCCGGGATATGTTTTGCAATCCGAAATCTGGTTTTGAAATCTCTGCTTGACCATAATGAAGTCGATTTGGTAACGCCTTGTATATCCTGGTCTCATCCATGTGTAATATTATTCTTCTACTGTGGTTATTGAATTAGATGTTAGCGATGACCAACTCGTGCTGGGTGCAGAATTACATCAGCCTGCTTCCTCAATTATTCCTTTCACCTAATCCTAAGTCTCCTACAATCTTCTCTTCTCTTTCTTTTCCTACCACAGTATTAATAATATTAATAATAATAATGATAATAATAATAATTTATTTATTTTATATTTTATGGCCAACATTGAACCACTACAATCAATTATACATAGCCTTAGCCAATTAATTCTTCTATTTTGCCAATAGGCTTTCATCCTCTCAGATATTAACTTCCTGTCTGCAGCTCTTTTATTAATTTTGGTTGACAGTCTAATATGTGAATCTTGTAAAATTTTGACTCTGTCAGTTTTGTTCTTCAGGTCGTCGAGTAGTAGAAAAGTCATGTTACGAGGAATAAAAGAGTTTTTTTTATCAAGTTAAACGTAATCAAGGAGACAATCGTAAATTGAACGGAATATTAAAGGAACGTAATTGTGGGCTTAGCGCCGTGCAGATGCATGTTGAAGATACATTTCTTAGGAATAAATTATGTGAGGATAGGAGATTATGTGGAATTGAGTAATCAGTGGAGCGATCGATTACACAGGACTGGTAGTTGTGGCCCAGGCAAGTGGATTGAGAGAGGGATATGTGTCAAATACGAGGACATGTGTGTGCGATATGGTATGGTATTGTTGTCCTGTCGCTCATTGATTTTCAGACAAAGTTAAGGAATCCGTCACCAGCTGGTTGGAGCCGGTTGAACGGAGGTTGAATTATGAGTAGAGGGGTAATAGCCCAGTAGAGATAGCATTTTGGCTTGCAAAAGGTTTGATTTTGATTTTCAGGTATGGTGCATGTATCGCCCCTCTCGTGAAAATTCCCCCTCCTTGTGCGTTGTCCACCATCTTGAAATTACCACCAAGAAAAAGCATTTTTCCAGTTTTTCCTCCGTAACTCACTTCCAGTGCATTTTAGGCGAAATATTGTAATTACCAATTGTAAAGAACGCTAAATATCCTGCAAGTTTCTTATGTAACCCGTTGGAAAATTCGGAACAGGTACTGAGATATGGGGACGTGAACATTTTCAAACATGTCAAAAAAACGCAAAAACTTAGATATGTCAGTGGTTTTGCCTTAATAACTTTCTTTGAGTGCAATTTGGTGCAAAATGCATTATAAACTATCTTGTACAGGTACTGTAAGTGGACTGGAAACTGAAAATAAACCTGATTATATCTACTGAAAATACACTACTACCTCTGTTCAAATCAGTATTCCTGAAAGTAATATCAAATTTAATTATTATGTATGTACTATGTGCGTGTAGTTCATGGGGTTCATGCAACTTCTGGGGAATGACGATTTTTTTTTTTTTTAAGAAAGAAACAAATTTTCAACAAATGTACACATAAGTTACGGTACTTATATTTCGACAAAATACAATTTGAAAATTGACCTTAAATTTTATTTCAAAGATATATAAAAATAATTCTCTTAAAAATTCATCAGTTCAGGCTTAGATTTGGTTGATGTGTCGTAGTCAGATAGTGAGATCCGTCATTTCATGAAAATCCTAGGCACTTCATGAAGAGCCGGCATATGATGTAAAAAGGTACAGTTGCACTATCTGACGCGTGGTTTCATGAAATGACTAAATTTCGCCGTCACATAGTGTAATTTATTTTGTACATCATCTGACGGGAAGTCCAGCCCGTCACTTCATGAAGTACCGTAGCGGCAGCGGTGATCACGTGTGAGGGAAGTGAGATTTCCAAGAATTAATCGGATAAAAATGTGGACACTAAAGGGCTGTTATTTCCTCAGAAAGTGAACACTGTGACATATGGTACAAATGTCTAATGGTCTGGACCTCATTTATCCCCTAATTCCCTCCCCCAGCATCTTGCTTGGCCTTGCGCCTAGAAGGAATATTATGCTGTCGTACTGTCAACGGAAGAATAACGTCGTTCAGATCCATTTTGTTTTTAAAACATGAGAGATAGATAACCGATAGTATAATATGACTTGGTTTAGCTGTGTCACCCTTTAAAACAACAAGAACTAACACAGTTACGGACGCACAATTAAGAGATCTTGTACAGCTCTTAGCAGTCGAGTCTCTTATTTAACTTGTGGTCTCGGGGTATGGTGTTAGCTTCCGGAACATTAAGTGTTGAGTACGAACCCCACTGAAGGATGTTATTTTTGCCAAGTAACTATTTCAGTATTTTTTGTTCAATCTCCACATTTTAATATAGTTCAGATGCTGCCTTGTTTTATATTAAGGGCTAGGGACATCTCAGTCAGCCCAGTGTGTTTGCATGATGACTGAAGTAGTGTGTGGGTAAAGAATTTGGGAAGGTGTCTCGAGACTTGAAATTAAGTACCATCCCGGTATTTGCCAAGAGGGTGTGTGAAATGACCTGTGGGAAAACGCCACAGTCAGCGACGGGATTCGAGCCAGCATTTTGGCCTACTCGTTAAGTAGACTTATGAAATCAACTATGGTTAACACGGATAGGAACATAATTATGGTCTGAGGGTTGAATTGGGGTACAATCAACCTCGGGAGGCAAAACTGAGAGGAGTTCCATTCCTACCTTAGCCATTCTGGAATTGGTTTTCCGTGGTTTCCCCCTTCTTCTCTAGGCAAATGCCGGGTTGGTTCCTAACTTAAACCATGGCCGCCTCCTTCCCAATTTTAACCTGAACTACAAATACCACAGATTATCCGACAGATTGTACATACTCCCGAGTACACAGGGCTGAATGACCACGATGTCGAAATACCTCAAATGAAACAACAGGGTCATTTTTCGTCTACTGTCTCTCAGCGTGACATTTTCGCGAGAAGTAAGAGGGGCATACACAAAAGCTTTACATTTGGTTGATTTAGTGGAGGGTTTACCTTCGAGAAAATCTCGAATTTCAGCCTATTTATTATAGACAGAAATATTTGAAAGAATGATTCTGCATTTTTCTTCATTGTGTGTATCTTACCTGGTATCGTTCCAGTTTTGTTGTTAATTCATTTGGGGGACTTGGGTCACCTCAATCATCAGCCCCGTGTGATTGGGTGTGAACTGAACTTTTATTTATATGATGACTGTAAGGGTGGGAAGGGAAAGGGATGGGGTAGGCGTCCCGGGACTTGAAGTGGTACTATCCCGCCATTTGGGTGAAGGGGGTGAGGAAAATCCACGGGGAGAAACCACACTCTGGATAGCCACTGTCATCGCCGGGTTTAGCACCTACGATCTCCCGACTTGCTGTAGTTACCTTCGTGGCCGAGGTGCAAGATTTGTACGTGTAAGGCTACGTCGCGGGACTCATTCCTGTTTCAATGGGCTTGGGGGAGATGTTCGATCAATTGATATGAGGCAGAGATGGAAGGAAGCGTTTTAACCACCCGAGCGCAGTGAAACTTGATACGGTACATGCTTATACAAATTTTAATCGACCGGCAACTAATTCATTTAAATTATTTTTGTAACCACAAGATGGCGGCTGAACAAAATTTTAAAATCCCGCTTTTACTTCTTGTGTCCTAATCATGCGATTGAAGTTTGAATAAAACACCTACACAATAATCTTCATGTAATGGTACATAAATCTAAGGCCTATAATATAAAAATCCAACATGGTGACCATCCAAAATATTGAGACGGTTCTCAATATCTACGAATCTATTACAGCAATCAAACTGACAATGTGTATGGTGATAGAGACAATTAATATTAAAAGGATATATGAAAATAGGCTATTTAGTTCTTCACGGAACTACTTGTTTCATACCCGATCCACGTTTGAACATGCAGATAAGTTCTATAATGTATTATATTGATCTGGATCCCTTGCTGGAGGTATTCGTGCCAAATCGAATTTGGTGTTTGTAGCATCTTTAGCAAAGCGAAGATACAGAGGTGTTCGAGTCACCTCCATAAAGGGCCACAAGGAAATTTGTAGTGGCTTCCGCGATCTTCTCTTTTTCTGCAGCTGAATCTTTGAAAATGGCAACACTTCTATTGTGGGAAGCATCACTCTCAAGCAGTGGCGTACCAAAGGGGGTGCGAACGGGGCGGCCGCCCCGGGCGCCGTAAAGGTAGGGGGGCGCCAAAATCCAAAATCGAAAAACAGATTTTTTTGGTTTAAGAAGAAATATTTTTTTAAGGAAAATATACGGTTTTAATGGTCAAATTGTCTTTATTACTTAGTTAAATACTGCAGAGATATTATTTAGAAATGAAATAAACGTTTCGTTTTAAACTATTTATAGACAATACGAAATAGTTCGTGAGCGCCGAGCACACAGGAAATGATTGCGATGTGCGGGTGAAAAAAAGCGCCTGAGCCGGAATCAGAGCGGTAATGGGGAGGGGATGCTTGGTTGATGACGGTGCCGGCCGGCGCGGGGTGGAGGCATCAAGTCACAACAGAATTGACGATTGCTAGTTTGCTAGTCATGAAGTGTATTCCTTAACCTTAATCCTTAGTTTACTTTATTCATTTGTGGAGTTGAGTTGCGTTTATTTCGCAGTCGTTGTGTATCAATGAAGTGAATATACAGTGTGTTTACATGACTAGTTGAAAAGTACGAGTAATTCCTGTTCATTCACAATTAGGAAACAGGTAATTGCAATTAGCACTAGCAAAAATATTAGGTTAAATTCTCTAACACAATTTAAAACGAAAAAGAAAAAAAATACAGCGTTTACTCTCCATTTCGTTTGCTATTGGCTGAACCAATTTTAACCTAGGATCATTAGGCCTATTGATCAACACCAAGAATCTTATTGATAATAGTAGAAGGTAATTTGTTTCATTATATTTCAGTTTCCATTATGAAACGACATAAGGCAAGTGGGGCTCAAAGTAAACAATTGAAACAGCAACGTACCAAAGCACTTGATAGTTCGAAATCGTTTATGACAGCTTTTATGAAAGGATCACTGAACTCTGAAAACAATGAAACTCAGAAAGAATGTGAATTTGACAGTATCAACTTAAGCCTTGATATTAATGAATCAAATATTACAGTAGTTAATAAATTGGCTAAACCCGATGATCTTGATGGTACGATTCAAATCTCTCAATCCAACTCTTGGAATCAGGTGCAACTTTTTGGAACAGTTCAACAAGTGTATGCATTTTTCTCTAGTTCAACTCACAGGTGGAATGTCCTCAAGAAACATGTCAGCTTACTGGCTAAGGGCCACTCAGATACAAGATGGAGTTCTAAAGCAGAAGCCATGAACGCCTTATCATCTCTGTTAGATGGAGTGCTTCATGCTCTAGAATAAATTAGAGACACTACAACTGAAACCGACGATACCAGACCGAGTGCAGCGCTGTTAATTAATGCAATAGAAAGATTTGACTTAGTAACTCTGCTATTCTTCTGGGCTGAGGTACTTCCAAAAATTGACCGAACACAGAAAACTTTGCAAATCGAAGACATTTCGTTCACTTATGTAACAACTTGTGTACAAGCTTTCCAACGTCAGCTTAATATGTGGAGAGAAACCCTTCCAGATGATGTTATATAAAAAGCTACTAAGAAGTGTAAGGAATGGGGAGAACCCAAGGATCGAAGACAGAGAGTGAAGCGGAAAATTCCAGGGGAATCCACTGATGATGTTGGACTTTCCTGGAAAGATGAAATAAAGCGGAGCACACTGGATATCTTAGATAAACTTATTCGTGAGTTAAGTGAACGGTTCGCCAATATCAAAGAACTGGTTGAACGTTTTGGCTTCCTCTGTAATTTTGATCGATACATTCATAACGAAACCCCAAATGAAAACGTTTTGAACACTATAAAGAGGAAATGTTTCGAACTTGCAGAGAAGTACCCTGAAGATTTGAACGGAGAAGAACTCTTTGAGGATATTAAAGATGTCATAGTTTAATTACGAAGATCAAAGAAAAATAATGAAAAGATTGACTTGAAACCCAAATATTTTTTGTTATATTTAGGTCTTGTTTGGGGTTAGAGGCATACATTAACTTGATCATCGCTTTCAAACTTCTTTTAACGATTCCAGTGTCTGTGACACCTTGTGAACGATCTTTTAGTAAGCTGAAGCTTATTAAAAATTACTAAAGATCCACAATGACGCAAGAAAGACTACCGTAAGTAATTTAGCAATTTTATCAATTGTGCGTGATGTGGCTGCTACTATAGACTTCAACTCTATTATAAATAAGTTTACATCCACCAAGGCTAGGAAAGCACATTTTTAAATTTTTGCTATGATTCAGAAACTTCTTTTCTCTTTATTTTGTATTATTTTTCATACAAACTAACTTTTTAATACTTACAGTTTTATTTTATTCATATTTTTCTCTTTATAATGTGTTAAAGTAAAATACTACTTATTAAAAATACATATTTATGAACATTAAACTGTGTTAAAATTAAACTTGTTGATCCTTGAACCTTGTAGAGTTAGGGGGCGACTACTATCTAGTTGGCCCCGGGCGCCTAGTAGCCTTGGTACGCCACTGCTCTCAAGTGTGGTACAAAAGTTCCCTTGCCCAAACAGAGTGGTGGTGGTATCGCAAGCACTTATCGCATGGAGAAATATAATGTTTTCCATAACATCTTTATATTTGAAAGATGTTCCGGTGTACAACGCATCTCCCATGTTACCCCCTCTAGATTAAAAAAAAACATATTGTCCGGTGCTAAAACCATCACAAAAGATGACGGATCAATGTCTCCTCCAATAACAACAGAATCGTGATCGGAAGACAAGGAAATGGCAGTTTTCACAATTAACACATCTCCATCTTTTGTTGCCTGCTTGGTGACCATCTGTGCTAGCAGAAATTCCTTCCGAAGCAATGAGATGAAGCGTGATTAGTCTTTTTCATTCGATAACAATTTATCCTTTGACATCTGCGGAAACATTGTACCATCAAAGAGAACGTCTGCTCAAGATTGTAGCCTGAAACGACGAGCTCTTTCAGTGCTTTTCGTGCTTCTTTTATTTTCTTCAGAGGGGTAACCATTGAAGACTACAACAGCATTTTGCCCATGATGTTGTAAGTAGGTCAGATATTTATTAACAAGTAGTTCCGTGAAGAACTATACAGCCTATTTTCATATATCCTACTCATGTTAATTGCCACTATCAACATACAAAATTTCAGTATAATTGCTGTAACAGATTCGTAGATATTGAGAACCGTCTGAATATTTCAGATTGTCGCCAGGTTGGATTTTTGTTTTTGTACTATTACATTAATATTATTGTGTACGTGTGGTATTCAAACTTCAATCGCATGATTAGAACACAAGAAGTAAAAACGAGATTTTAAAATTACGCACAGCAGCCATCTTGTGATTTTGCAAACAATTGAAATAAATTAGATGCCAGTGGATCAACATTTGTATAAGCATTTAACGTGCAACGTTTCACGGCACTCGGATAGTTATTTCGCGAGAAACGTCCATTTAAATATTTATACTTCGCGTCGCCGCCATGTTGGATTTGTGTTCATCAGGTTACTGAAGTCCTATAGGTGAACATATGTTCATAGTCTCTATGAACATTTAAAAAATCAGTTTGGTTGCTGTAAAAGATTCATAGATATTGAGAACCATCTAAATATTTCGGAAGCTCGCCATTTAGGATTGTTATATGTATAGGCCATAGAGTTATGTACCATTCAAGGACAATTATTGCCTAGGTTCATTATTCAAACTTTCACATCGATCGCATGATTACGACACAAGATATAAAAACTTAATTTTAAAATTTCGCACAGCCGCCATCTTGAGGTTATGTAAACAATTGAATTGAATTAGATGGCAGTGCATTACAATCTGCAAAATCATTTACTGTACCACATTTCACTGCGCTCAGAGAGTTAAATCACGAGAAAAGTCTATTAAAATATTTCAAATTCGCTTGGTCGCCATATTCGTTTTGTACTTTACAGGTTTATGAAATATACATAGGTAAACTTGAATCTGTACCTTTTATCACCGTACGAAATTGCAGGGTGATATCTGTAATAGTTTCGGAGATATAGAATGTCAGTGAAATATTTCGCACAGCCGCCATTTTGAGGTTATGTAACCAATTGAACTAAATTAGACTCCAGTGCATCACAATGTGTATAACCATTTGCTGTACCAAGTTTCATTACGTTTGGATAGTAAAATCGCAAAAAAAGTCTATTTAAAAGACTCAACTTCGCTTGACCGCCATGTTGGTTTTGTAGTCACCAGGTTTTTGAAAGTCTCATAGGTGAACTTCTAGTGGTGCCCTTTATCACCGTACACAATTTCAGGGCGATATCGGTAATAGTTTCGGAGATATTGAATGCTAGTGAAATATTTCGCACAGCCGCCATGTTGGATTGGTGAGACGTAACAAAATTTGAAGGGCACGGTCGAGGTCGCCGGGAATAGTGCTATGAACTTACCGAGTTTCATTGAAGCTCCAGCCGTTTAGATTTTATTAGGGAGGGACACACACACACCTCACACACACACACACACACACACACACACACACGCGCGCGCGCACACAGACACGGACAAAAGGTGATCTCATAAGCCTATTTTTTCAAAATTGAAAATAGGCTAAAAATAGCAGAGAAACATTCGCTCCGAATCCAATGAACTCTGTGTATTAATTACATCAATTTTTCACTTTCCCATTTGTGTCACTTGGCAGGGGCGTGGAAGCTGAGTTAAATGAGGACTTTGCCCCTTTGTGAATGTCTTCCTCTGAGAAAGGTGACAATGGAAAGGGAGCAAGTCCAAACACGAGTTTTTTTTTCCAGATGATCATCATCCTGTGGAAAAGCATGAGAGGATCCAGAGCTACCTTTCCTTTGTTCGTGTTGATGTGGTTATCAACTGTAGTCAGACAAACCACTGCCTCTTTACGTCGGAAATGCACGTTCTAAAAATTACTGTTCACAATTCCATTCATTACTCTAGAACCAATCTCCCAGGACAGGGGGCAGTTGACATACACGAGGTCATTTCAGAAGTCATGGCAACTATTTTATAATCCGAATAACCGCATATGCGGTTGTTGCACTACATACATTTGAAAACATGGTGTACACAGAACGGGATGCGACCACCAGATGACGTCTGAGTGCATTGGTGTAGGTGTAGTTCATGAGATTCATGCACATTTTGGGGATTAACTAATTTTTTGAAAAGGAAAAACACTAATTTTCAACACTTTTACAAATACTTACGAGGGTCATTTCAGAAGTCATGGCAACTATTTTTAACCGGCAATAAAGCTGCCGGAAACAAAAATCAGGATATACGTTGGAAAGTCACTGGAATGTTCTTCGAAATGCCGGTACTACATTGGGATCCAGGTACAAGGGGCTATGGGTATGAGACATTGAATGATGCGTAAATAGAGATCATTGTTTTATTCGCATTATCTATGCACACAACAAAACAGTACGCGTAATACTCGTACTCATATTAGCGAGCAACCTTCAAAATAATCCCCCAAGGAGTCCACACATCGATCTGGATGCCAAAATGACATCCTGAATATCTAAAAGTAAGACCAGCCCATGTTTTTTTTATTTGAGTCGTTTCGGCCATCAATGGACCACGATGTTCTTCACTCATATGATCACTGTAAAGCTTGTTTTCTTGTCTGCCAGTAGATCTTCATTCTTGACGAATGTTCAGCTCTCCTTTCTTCCGTCCACTTGCAGTGAGGGCGAGGCATCACAGATGTTAAAGGGTGTAGATTACTGGTTGATTTAACCGCCTTTCTTAACAGGTTCCTATCCCAAACCAGAGCTTGATTGATTCGAGCTTCTGTTAGGTCCTTTTTAACTTGCATCGACCATTTACAAAAGGATTTTTTTTAGAGATTGATGAGTGTATTCGATATGAAAGTCGACGATGCTCCATCCGTTCCAAATGTCCAAAGAAAGACATTCTCCTTTTTCTCATCACACTCACCAAATCTTCTATATGTTCAAATAATTCATTGTTATGTCTTCTTCTGTAAGTACCATTATCATTAACAGGTCCTAATATTTTCCTTAGAATTTTCCGATCCTTAAGTTCTAATTTTCTCAATGGGCCTTTGTTTGTCATCTGTAAGCATTCTGCGTCATACAGTGCTGACGGCCTAATTACTGTGTTATAATGACAAAGTTTGATATTCCGGGACAAGCTTTTACTTTTGTAAATGTTTTTGCAGGTTTGAAAGGCACCTTCCAATTTGTTACATCTGCTCTCAATGGCAGCTATTTCTGAATTATTAGGGGTAATCCATTCGCCTAGGTATTTAAATTTTCGGACTTTTTGATTTTTTGCAGACCAATCGTGATGAATTTTGAGGCATCTTTGACATTTGTGATAAAATTAGTTTTATGGAAGGCCACTTTAAGTCCAGTTTTAGCAGCTATGATTTGTAGTTTATTAAGTTGGTCAGTGGCCTCTTCCATTGAATTAGCGAACAAAGCAATGTCATCTGCAAAAGCGAGACAGTTTATATTCAGGTCTTCTTTTGTATAACCAATTCGAATACCATAATTATTTGGTAAGATTGTTAACCATTCTCTTATAATTTTTTCCAAGACACAGTTGAACAGCATCGGTGATCCCAGATCACCTTGTCTCCAGCCAGTCTTGATTGCAAAGGCTTCGGACAATTCACCAAGAAATTTGACCTTAGAAATGGTGTTTTCTAAGCTTGCTTTGAACAAATTAATTGATTTATTGTCTAGGCCAAACTCACGTAAGGTGTTAATTATTGTGTCTCTATGAATGCAATCATAAGCCTTTTGAAAGTCCACAAAAATCACAACATAAGGTTTTGATCGTACCGTACAGTAGGAAATTATGGTCTTAATGTTATGAATTTGTTCAGGACAGGATCTTGATTTCCTGAACCCAGCTTGATATTCCCCTAACTGACGGTCTAATATCGGTTCTGCTCTGTTCAGAAGAGCCCTTGCAAATATTTTGTACGTTACCGATACCAGTGAAATACCTCTATAATTATTTGGGTCGGATTTATCCCCTTTCTTTTGTATAGGATGAATGATGGCAGAAGTCCAATCCTCCGGCAACTTTTCACTATGCCATATTTCTTCAATGGTTTTCTGGAGACAAATGATGGAGTCATTATCTGCATATTTCCATAATTCAGCCACAATACTATCCTTCCCAGAGGCCTTATTATTTTTAGCGCCTTGATGATTTGTGTTATTTCTTCGACGGAGGGTGGTGAACTGTCGTGGTATGCAACGCTAGGATAGAAAGCAAGTTGTTCAGTAGGTATGTCCGTGTATTAGTAGTTATGTCTAGCGTAATCATGTGTATCCAAACTTAGTTCCATTTATTTCAGCTTAGCTTATTCTAAATATTATTCCATATCTTCGTCTACTTATCCAAGCCTAGTTTCCCGTTATGTTAACTGAGCTAATTTGATATTTAATCAGGTATTAATCCCAGCGTAGCTCAAGGGTTAGGTATTTTTGTTTAGTGAGGTTTTGCGACGATTATCGCAAAGTTATTTTTTCTCTGCACCTCGTGATTCACTTTAGTTCGTATAAATAAAATGTATTGGATTTATTCCTGAATCGGTCTTTGAGTATTGGAAATCATATCTGATTTTGCGTACCATTTTCTTGTGTGAGATTAATGCTTTTCTTTCGAATTATTTTCGAATGGGATAAAGCTGTAGTAAGGATAATAATGATGTTTATAATATCCCTTTGCACATAGCTAATAATTATAGAATTTTCTGGAATATGAAATAATAATAATAATAATAACGATAATCTGTGATTCATTATGAAACAGTGCTGAAAGTTAGAATACGTGTTGACCGACTAAAGATTTGTCTCACACGTTAGAAGATTAGACGTTTCATTCTTTAAGGAACCTGCTGGTTGGGTATCTTTTGTTTGGAAATTGTGTTGTGACCTGGTTTATTGAGATTGTAATGTTGTAATATGTAGAGGCGAGTAATGCCTCAGTTAAGCGGGCATGTCGAGGGCAAGGCACCGTTATGTTTAAACTCAAGCATAATGGCTTGAGTAGTGATATTTATGAAATTCAACGTGGTTATTTAAATATTTTGTGCAGAGTAATAAATACGAATGAGTAATGAGGTCACAACAAATGTAATCTAGCTACTAGCTATCATGAATGAGTATTTCTAAATAGGTAGTTATTTTCTAGTACAGTATGGTCATAATGACTGTGTGATGTGAGATTGATAGATCTAGCAGCCAAATATCTGAGATACTATTAAATCAAATGTCTACTTACCAAACTTCTGATAATTTCAAGCAGTTTCTTTTCTGGCAATTTATGTGCAACCAATACAGATAAATTTGAGAATTTTTGAAACAATTGCGTGTGACAAAATGGCCCGTGTGAATATGATGACAGTCATTAACAGGAGTATGTGAACACGATTATACATATTTAATCTATTAGACATTTTCTTTCTAGTGAAGGTAGACCAATTTTAGTTCATTAGGAATCTCATGGATTATGGAATCTCATTTTAGAACCCTGAGCTATAGGCAGGAGTGCTATATTTTTTCTTGTGTTATTTTTATTAAATAAAGTGGAGTGTTTTAAGAATTTTGTGTTTCGTCCTTTCCTATATTCAAGCGTGAACTCGAGTTCATACCCAGTTTCCCCCTGAGAGTTTTCGAGTCTCGTGCTCAACCGAATTCGAGATTCGCGCATATGTGGGCGTTGGTCTCCGGACTAACGGGCACAGTACATACATAATGGATTAAAGATATTACTTTCAGAAATACTGATTTGAACAGAGGTAGGCCTAGTAGTGTATTTTCAGTAGATATAATAAGGTTTATTTTCAGTCTCCAGCCCACTTACCTGAGGTACAAGATTGTTTATTATGCATTTTGCACTAAACTGCACTAAAAAAAAGTTATTAAGGCGAAACCACTGACATATCTAACTTTTTGCCGTTTTTTCTACATGTTTGCAAATGTTCACGTCCCCATATCTCAGTACCTGTTCTGAATTTTACAACGGGTTACATAAGAAACTTGTAGGATATTTAGCGTTCTTTACAATTGGCAATAACAATACTTTGCCTAAAATGCACTGGAAGTGAGTTACGGAGGAAGAACTGAGAATATGTACCTTTTCTTGGTGGTATTTTCAAGATAGTGGACAAGGCACAAGCAGGGGGAGGTCGAAATTTTGGATTTTTTACGAGGGGGTCAATACATACTACATACCTGAAAATCAAAATCACCCCACCTTTTGCAAGACAACCCCCCCCCCCCCTTTTTTTTTAGCTATCTCTACTGGGCTACACGTCCATTTCATTTACTGAGGCTTTTAGAGACGTCGGAGTGCCGGAATTTTGCCACAAAGGGGGTCTTTAACGTGCCAATAAATCTACTGGAACGGTTACCTCGCATTTAGCACACTCAAATACTAACTGATTATGGTGGGTTTCGATTCCGTAAGCTCGTGTACAGCAGACGAGAACTTTACCACTGAACCACGCAGCCAGCCGTTGTTTCGAAGAAGTGTAGGCCTACAGGCCAAAATCTACCAAACGAAGAGATCCTCAGACGAATGCTTTTGCGATCTTTATCATTCTTGTGAGATACCTCGGTACAAATTTCGGAATCGAAATTCGTGTTCGACCCAAACCCATCATTTGTTAGAAGCGCTGGTATCACAGACTCAGCATTTTTAGATATGCTCTTCATCAAGGCTATTGTGTTCTCTTGATGTATGCGCACTCTTTCGTCACATATAATCATATTCCGAAGTATATATTGTGAGGTTCTCAGAAACATCTCGACAAACACTCCTCATCACAATGTCCTAAACATGTTCAATGATGTTGAGGTGAGGACAGCGTGCTCGCCAAATTATATATAGCGCCTAAATTCCTCATCAGTGTTGCTAAAATCTTGGGCTAGGGTAGGGAGAGTCTGCGCACACACTCGAGAGTTTAATGTTACACTCCAGAAACAACGAATTGGACCAGGATGATGGTGTACGTAGAAGCTGCGGCCGCCATGTTGGTGAGCAGGGAACGATCAACAGTCAACAGACCGCAGGCGTTCAGACTCAGTCTTACATGCATCAACTGGAGAGAGAACTGTTGTAGTCTAGTGTTGAGCGGCTGATGGAGGAGCAGTTGGTTCACCAGTAAAGCCGTGCGGTCGGCCTCTTTGACAGCGCTATGAGCGGGTAAGGAAATCAACAGCAGCTTGGAAAGCGAAACCACTGTTAGTGTAACAAGTCGAAACACGTCAATGTAGAAAGTATCCTCCTTGGTTAACATGAAGATAATTGTCAGCAGTCGGAAAAGTTGCCCCACTACAGACACTAAGATACAAACTAAGTTTAGAATTATGCTGATTCCAAACATCTCGCTTAACAATGTCCCAACTTGGCACAAAGTGTGATAGAGTTTGCGTAGTTTGTCCAGCTGATCATTGTTGTTAACAGGGGAGACTGTTGCATACCACATGCTTCTGGACGTCTCACTGTAGCTCAAATACTTTTTGACTTGAGGCTCGCATCCCGAATACTGGTCAAAATTGAAGATCCTCATGAGTTCGGCGTTGAGAAGTGTAAATCTGTGTTTTAAGATACAAACAAAACTTGAAAAGAGTACTACTGAAACAACAGTTATTATGCGAACGACATAACAAAAAAACAGAGGGTAGACACGTATAAGCCACACCCTGAGGACACCGGAGATGAGTGTTAAAATGATGAGTAGAGCTGTGATGACCATGGACGCAATGGCGATCTTCCTGTGGTGTCTATGTGGGTTACACTGGAGCACTCGGTCAGCATACTCAAAAGAGAACATGATCGCCTCTATCTTCTGCCTGGTTCCTACCAGAGACAACGCAATCACTGTAATCGAGGTGGTAAACGTGCAAATGTTGGAGAGGAAGGGAGGAATGATAAGCGAATAGGGGTACTTATTAAAGGTACTGTGCCCGCTTCTCCAATGGGACAGGCGATCACCCGGCTAGCACCCCGGCCCCATTAGAAGAAACAGCCAAGGGAGTGGGTACAAAAAAATTAGGGCATGAATCTTGGTTCATACAGACAAGACTATGAAAAGCTCCAGTGAGCTAGAGACAAAGGGTCTCGGGTCGTTTACGGGTTGGGATGGTAAATAGACTGAACCAGGATTCACAAGCAAAACCCTAACTTGAATTGACAAACAGAAAAGAAAGTAAAAGCCCTCGTAAAATCACATCTGCCCCTTTATTGGCCAAAGGATAAATAAGTATGCAACCTGCCTATCACGCACGAGTATAATGTTATGGTGGGACAAAGTCCGGAAAAGAAATAAAGTTCATAGTCCCTAAACAAAGAAAAGAAAATTACGCTTATTCAAACTCGTGGGTGTCCTCTCTTAAAGTTCCGACAGGGAGATCGTCTTTCAAAAAGCTAAATTAACCATAATTTATCGGTGCACACGCATGTAAACATCACTAGCCCAATCAACATAAAGTTCACCTGCGGCAAAAAAAAACTCTTAAGAAAATATCGAATGTCTATATAAATTACAACTGTCTACCCTTATACAGTATTGGACGGATCTCCTCTATCGAACTGCAAATGAATAATTAAAGAGCATCATGTTACATCAAATAGCACACAAACATCGACTCAGCTTCACATAAGATGACATTTCAACAATTAATTATAGCCTATCATAAATTATTAACACACCCAGATTGTGCTTACATATTTACACTACTAATTCTTATTATTATTATTAATTTATCTTCCTCTTTCCAACAACCTAGATCCACATGGTCATATTTGTCCTTGTAATTAAATTATAGCATTATCAAATGTTTATGAAAGGTTACGAACCTCGCAATAAGGCGCCCTAGCGTATTTCATACTCACATAACCAACATTTAATCGTAACCCTTCCGCCGAACACTCTGTGTGAAGATCCAAACAACCTGACCGTCGAGCGCACCATCAATTACACCCCTGCGCTATTCAATACAACTCATCAATGAACGTGGCACGTTCGTCAAGAGGACCCTGTCCTTACAACCACAATTCCACGGACATCCGTCGCCCCGTGAATAATCTCGTCACATTTTGACGGAAAAATACCATATCTAATTACCACATAATTATCACATAAACTTTACACAACATCATTACAAAATAAATCAGGCATTATCAGCATGTGTCAAGAACCCACACTAACAGAGCGTATCAACTTTATCGGGACCACGAGGTCGTATGATAATATGGCATCCTATCCAAGGAACCTTATCCGGCAATCTTCAACCATATTCATTGCTATAAAAAAAAATCTGTTCATTCCGTGACAAACCTTTCAGAATAGAATTCGAATAATGACCTCTGAAATCGACGTGCTAGGATCTCCCAGCAAAATGGGCATCTCTTATTATGGTTACCCAATTTCAAATTATTATTATTATTATTATGACTCAGAGAATAAATACATGTCTTACTCCTACCATTGATGCTGTAAATTTATATAGGTCAAATGACCCGAGAAGAAAGACAAAAAAACCATCTGCACGACCCTATGAAAAGAAAAAAAATGATGCTCTTATTCAATCTGGAATAAATTATTATAAAGGGCGTTAGGTTACACGATCTCAGGTTATCTCATGGCATGGCTATTCGAGGTAGAAGTTCTCTTCTTTCTGATGAACAAGGATGGAAAGGAAACGTCTTACTTTATATCTGGCGTCCTCGGAAATCCATGGCGTCGGCGTCGTCATCGTCGGCGGCGTCAGGGCGGCGGCGTCCCTCCAGCGTCCCCGCGATGTGGTCTCCCAGCGTACTGGCAGAGGTATCCGCCTCTGGCAACTCCCGATCTCCTGGCGACGCCCATGTCTGCCCACAGGTTGTCCCCCGTCACCTTCATCAGCGCCGTGGATCGACGTCCCAACCATGGTCCACTCGTCCACCTCGTTGAGACCGTTCACCCCATTATGGCCCCTTAGCAGTTCAGTGCAGCATAATTCGCGTGTTAATATGCATGTTGATGCCCAGAATATGTGAGTCCATGGCTAATAAGTTCATGCTGCCGTGCGGCAATATACACCTCACTATATCAGAGCACATTTATGCTCGCACACTAAAGCGTCTAGTTCCTGGTTCACTTGAGTCATATGTTTTCACTTCCTTTAGCCCGGTGACACACTTCCTTCCACGAGGAGCTATTTCGAGCTGGCCTTGACCGACATATCAAGTTGCCTGCGGCCCGTAGTCTTCCAACCCAAGCTTAAAGTAGATGTGGCCTCCCTTACTGCGTTTTCACAACGTGTCTTAAAACGCCGTACTGCTATGCTATTTCCGAATGAATGTCAGTTAAAATATAGGGCCTCGCGATAATGTTTCGCCTCGACTATCCTTATATAGTTCTTCCCCTGATACTCGTAAATTTAAACACCTCCTGGTATCAATCTTTAATGAACATAAATTGTCGGCATAAACGGACTTCCTTTATCAGTTCTAACTGTTCCCTCACATACTAGCAGGTCCGATATCGCCTAGAAATTCACACTGTTCGACAAACAAACTGACATGCTTCACTGAAAAAAAACTCACTGGCAATATATGCACGCTAGTTTCAGGCTTCATGGCCTGCTGGTTACTCACAAAAACCATTCAAGTTCCCGATGTAAAATCACTGTCTACATGACATGGGCTAATCCTCCGTGCTCCGCTGTGTGACATTCTCGTCCACGCACTACTGACTCACATACTGCTGATTCACATACTAAACATTCCGGAACTCCGTCCTTCTTCGAGAAAAAGAAAGTGGGAGGGGTTGGAACCTTCTGGAGCATTCCCCTGCTCTCGCCGCGTCATGCCATGACGTCATACTGACTCTCCGAGTTCCTTCATCTTCTGTCATCCGGGGCTGGTAATTGACCCTGACTGGATCGGTCACATCTCTCCCGCGGCCTTCAAAATATAAGCGGTGGGAACATAGCTTATGTTTTTCCTCAAGTGATGCATGTGAACGATCTTTTTCAGTCATCTCCTCAATGCTGACTAACGGGCTTGCCGGTGATACTTCCGCAGATTCGCAGCATTGAAATTCCCAACAAGTGCATTCGTGACGTTGTCAACCACCCTATAGCAATTGTTGTCCATCACTCTGGCAACCCTATGGGGTCCCGAAAATGGGCGCGCAAATTTCCCATACACTCTGAGTGGTAAGTTTGATGACGTGGGTTTTCGAATCAGCACTAGGTCATTGACTCGAAGTGGCTCGCGAAAACGGCGGCCAGCCTTCCTTCTCTCCCGTTTCTGCGCCTGTAGCTGCATCCTCTCCCGAGCCAGTTCGTTTCTCCTTTGCACCGACGGCTCAATCTCTGGGGGTGCCTGTATAACAGCATGCCAAGGTCTACTCGGTTTTCGTCCATGGTGCAGAAGGCAAGGAATTTGTCTGGTACTCTCATGTGTTGTAGAATTCAAGCAACGTTCAATTATGGGTACCACTTCCATCCATCGATGATGCTGTTCATGACAGTAAATCCGGCAGTACTTTCCAATCTCCGCATTTACTCTTTCAACAGGATTTCCTTCTGGGTATCTTATGGAGCTCAAGATATGCCTTATGCCGAGTCGTGCCATAGCTTCTTGAAATTCAGCGCTCGTAAACTGCGTTCCGTGATCGCTCAGAAGGAACTCTGGCTTCCCTGCAGTTGGAATCACGCCGGTCTCAATCCTGCGAATCACGTATCGGGATGTTGCCTTCTGGATAGGGTGCAACATGACTAATTTGGTAAACACATCCATCGTCACCAAGATGTATTGGTTACCCCTGGTGGACCTCGGAAGGGGGCCATACAGGTCCGTAGCCATTAATTCATTCGGACGAGTCGGTATAATAGCCCTAGGCTTCTCCTTAGATACGTCCGATGGGAATTTGCATCTCTGACAGATGTCGCATGTCCTGAAATATCTCTTGAATTTCTATCAGTTCGGGAGGACCAAGGTTTGAGGAATTTCTTAATTTGAAGTTTTTTTTTGTTGCTCTGACCGACTTGTGTCAGGTGGTCGGTCAGCTTCCCCCGGTGGTGCGGATGGATTACTCCGTAATTGTTGTAAATATTCCTGGCTCTCTCGATGTCTTTCCGTATAGCTCGGCCGCGATCCCTGCGAACGAGAATCCCTGTAGGCATTCTGTCTTTGATAATATTGATTTGACTGCCTTCGTTGATATTCACCATATCGTCCCTTCGTATTGTTGAATCGGGATCTCCTACGTTCTTCATACGGTTTATTCCTCCATCTGGGTCGCTCGTCTGTTCCACTGTAGCTCCTATCTCGGCTCCGATAGTACCCCGTGTCCCTTGGCCTGTCCGTCTCCCGCGGCGTTCGCTCTTCCGTCTGCGCAATTTTGTCAATCACGACCGTGTTCACATCTCTATTTTCCTGTCGTCCGGACCTCGCCTGTAACTGTGCGCTAGTGTGGTCCAGTTTTCGAAGAATCTCTTCACATCCCTCTAAAGTCTCGGCTCCTGACGCTATTACACTCTTCTGGACCTCTACAGGTAACTGTCGAATAATAGCTTGGACCAATTCGTCCTCCGGCACTGGTGGAGTCAAATACTGCAGCCTGGCGAGTTGCGACGCGAAGTACCCCGCGTACCTAGTCGGATTGGATGTCGCATACCGTTTAGCGTATAGTTCCGCCCGTATGTTCAATTGTTCTTCAGGGCTCCAAAAACGTTTGATTAATAATCGTTCGAACTCGTCCGTGCTCGTGAACGTGTATCGAAATGCGCGAAACCAAGTTAATGCCGTCGATTCCAGGGACCTCTCAATAACTCTTAGTTCCCTCTCACGTGGTATCTTATTTTCCGCCATGTATTCACGGACCTCCCTCATAAATTCGATAGGTGTGACGTTATTAGTCCCATTGTTCCCCGAGAATTTCCTCGGCTGGTGGTCTATACTTCTAATGATAGTTAGGTGTCCCGCGGGATTTGCACTCCGTATTCTCGGCGTTGCATCTACCTCACCCGCCTTTCTAGAAAATGGGGCGTTTTCACTTTCCGTCCCGTTAAGATGTGGCGTGGTTTCAATTTCGGACCATCTAACCCTTTCTGACTCCGATTTGTCTTTTATCTGCGTCATTTCCGCCTCTAAGTTGCCTAATCGAGTGAGCTGCCTTCCCTGTTGAATAATGATCTTCTCCTCCAACTCAACAATGGAAGTGTGGATAGATTCTCTCACATGTTCGATTAATGTCGTTTGTGAATGAGTGATTTTCCTGTCATACGTGTCCTGGAATGATTCAACCTGTATCTGCATGTTTTTCACGTCCTTCGCAACCTCTTCTTTCCAACCTGACACGTCCTGTTTCAACTTATCCAGGGTTTCCTCGCTAGACTGACCAATTTGCTCAATTTTTGCCGTCAAATCTTGTCCCATGCATTTAATATTACTGTTCAACTTCTCCTCAAGTCCTTCAATATTCCCCCGAAGCGAACTCTGAGTATCCCTGATTTGCCGTGCCATAGAATCTTTGAGCTCCGCGGTGAGCACTTGGAATGTAGTTTCTACCTTTTTATCGAGTAGATTAATCTTATTGTCTATAGCCTTTCCTGATAGCCTAAGATTACGTTCTACAGCATCAATGTTTTTCTGCAAATGAGATTCTAAACTCTTAAGATTAGATCCCATGACTTCTAATAAGTCGGTTCTGAGACCATCGACTTTATCACTAACATCCTTTTTTATTCCTGCTACCTGAATACCGACACCCTCTTGTGTCCTCTGTACCTCTGCTACCTGAATGCCGACACTCTCTTGTGTCCTCTGTACCTCTGCTACCTGAATGCCGACACTCTCTTGTGCCGTCCATAAGCGATCCATATCGCTCTTCATGTTTGTTTTAATTGACCCAACACTATCCTTAACATTATTAATTTCAGTGGTTAGACCAGTTAATCCAACTTGGATTTGTTTTAATATATCAGCAATATTTTCTGTGGTTACTACTTGTGACATCTTACAATACAACTTAAATATAGGGGCCTACATGGGAATGTAGGTCGTCGAGTATAGCCATAACCTGAGATCGTGTACCAACCCTGTCAAATGGTTCACTAAAGGCTCAGTGTGATACGAGGTTAATTTTACACAAGAATTACACATGGCAAGTATCGCGCTCCCATCAAAGGCACGAATCTGACCACACAGTATACTCCCATCACCACAACAAATGATTGAGTACAAAAAAACATGCCCATGACGGAAACGAAACACACCATCGTCGTCGAGCCCAACACGTTGGCGGCGCCACTTCCCCCCCCTGTGCCCGCTTCTCCAATGGGACAGGCGATCACCCGGCTAGCACCCCGGCCCCATTAGAAGAAACAGCCAAGGGAGTGGGTACAAAAAAATTAGGGCATGAATCTTGGTTCATACAGACAAGACTATGAAAAGCTCCAGTGAGCTAGAGACAAAGGGTCTCGGGTCGTTTACGGGTTGGGATGGTAAATAGACTGAACCAGGATTCACAAGCAAAACCCTAACTTGAATTGACAAACAGAAAAGAAAGTAAAAGCCCTCGTAAAATCACATCTGCCCCTTTATTGGCCAAAGGATAAATAAGTATGCAACCTGCCTATCACGCACGAGTATAATGTTATGGTGGGACAAAGTCCGGAAAAGAAATAAAGTTCATAGTCCCTAAACAAAGAAAAGAAAATTACGCTTATTCAAACTCGTGGGTGTCCTCTCTTAAAGTTCCGACAGGGAGATCGTCTTTCAAAAAGCTAAATTAACCATAATTTATCGGTGCACACGCATGTAAACATCACTAGCCCAATCAACATAAAGTTCACCTGCGGCAAAAAAAAACTCTTAAGAAAATATCGAATGTCTATATAAATTACAACTGTCTACCCTTATACAGTATTGGACGGATCTCCTCTATCGAACTGCAAATGAATAATTAAAGAGCATCATGTTACATCAAATAGCACACAAACATCGACTCAGCTTCACATAAGATGACATTTCAACAATTAATTATAGCCTATCATAAATTATTAACACACCCAGATTGTGCTTACATATTTACACTACTAATTCTTATTATTATTATTAATTTATCTTCCTCTTTCCAACAACCTAGATCCACATGGTCATATTTGTCCTTGTAATTAAATTATAGCATTATCAAATGTTTATGAAAGGTTACGAACCTCGCAATAAGGCGCCCTAGCGTATTTCATACTCACATAACCAACATTTAATCGTAACCCTTCCGCCGAACACTCTGTGTGAAGATCCAAACAACCTGACCGTCGAGCGCACCATCAATTACACCCCTGCGCTATTCAATACAACTCATCAATGAACGTGGCACGTTCGTCAAGAGGACCCTGTCCTTACAACCACAATTCCACGGACATCCGTCGCCCCGTGAATAATCTCGTCACATTTTGACGGAAAAATACCATATCTAATTACCACATAATTATCACATAAACTTTACACAACATCATTACAAAATAAATCAGGCATTATCAGCATGTGTCAAGAACCCACACTAACAGAGCGTATCAACTTTATCGGGACCACGAGGTCGTATGATAATATGGCATCCTATCCAAGGAACCTTATCCGGCAATCTTCAACCATATTCATTGCTATTAAAAAAAATCTGTTCATTCCGTGACAAACCTTTCAGAATAGAATTCGAATAATGACCTCTGAAATCGACGTGCTAGGATCTCCCAGCAAAATGGGCATCTCTTATTATGGTTACCCAATTTCAAATTATTATTATTATTATTATGACTCAGAGAATAAATACATGTCTTACTCCTACCATTGATGCTGTAAATTTATATAGGTCAAATGACCCGAGAAGAAAGACAAAAAAACCATCTGCACGACCCTATGAAAAGAAAAAAAATGATGCTCTTATTCAATCTGGAATAAATTATTATAAAGGGCGTTAGGTTACACGATCTCAGGTTATCTCATGGCATGGCTATTCGAGGTAGAAGTTCTCTTCTTTCTGATGAACAAGGATGGAAAGGAAACGTCTTACTTTATATCTGGCGTCCTCGGAAATCCATGGCGTCGGCGTCGTCATCGTCGGCGGCGTCAGGGCGGCGGCGTCCCTCCAGCGTCCCCGCGATGTGGTCTCCCAGCGTACTGGCAGAGGTATCCGCCTCTGGCAACTCCCGATCTCCTGGCGACGCCCATGTCTGCCCACAGGTTGTCCCCCGTCACCTTCATCAGCGCCGTGGATCGACGTCCCAACCATGGTCCACTCGTCCACCTCGTTGAGACCGTTCACCCCATTATGGCCCCTTAGCAGTTCAGTGCAGCATAATTCGCGTGTTAATATGCATGTTGATGCCCAGAATATGTGAGTCCATGGCTAATAAGTTCATGCTGCCGTGCGGCAATATACACCTCACTATATCAGAGCACATTTATGCTCGCACACTAAAGCGTCTAGTTCCTGGTTCACTTGAGTCATATGTTTTCACTTCCTTTAGCCCGGTGACACACTTCCTTCCACGAGGAGCTATTTCGAGCTGGCCTTGACCGACATATCAAGTTGCCTGCGGCCCGTAGTCTTCCAACCCAAGCTTAAAGTAGATGTGGCCTCCCTTACTGCGTTTTCACAACGTGTCTTAAAACGCCGTACTGCTATGCTATTTCCGAATGAATGTCAGTTAAAATATAGGGCCTCGCGATAATGTTTCGCCTCGACTATCCTTATATAGTTCTTCCCCTGATACTCGTAAATTTAAACACCTCCTGGTATCAATCTTTAATGAACATAAATTGTCGGCATAAACGGACTTCCTTTATCAGTTCTAACTGTTCCCTCACATACTAGCAGGTCCGATATCGCCTAGAAATTCACACTGTTCGACAAACAAACTGACATGCTTCACTGAAAAAAAACTCACTGGCAATATATGCACGCTAGTTTCAGGCTTCATGGCCTGCTGGTTACTCACAAAAACCATTCAAGTTCCCGATGTAAAATCACTGTCTACATGACATGGGCTAATCCTCCGTGCTCCGCTGTGTGACATTCTCGTCCACGCACTACTGACTCACATACTGCTGATTCACATACTAAACATTCCGGAACTCCGTCCTTCTTCGAGAAAAAGAAAGTGGGAGGGGTTGGAACCTTCTGGAGCATTCCCCTGCTCTCGCCGCGTCATGCCATGACGTCATACTGACTCTCCGAGTTCCTTCATCTTCTGTCATCCGGGGCTGGTAATTGACCCTGACTGGATCGGTCACAGTACCTTGGACAAAGGAAACTAAGAAATAACCGAAGAAAGTGATCAGCACTATTAAGAAAATAAGAGAATATATAATTGCTGGTGGAGATCTCTGGTATCTTGGGAAGGATGTCAAATTAATGTTAAAAGAGAAAGGCATTATGCCTGCCAGTCTTGACATGAGTAATATCGGCTTCATCGCTGCATATACATCCATCTGTGACGGCCGAGGTTGAATCTTGTTTGACATCCTATAGCCCATGGCTGCAGCGCACATTTTTACAGGTTCTTATATTACAGCGACAACAACTGAACTGGCAACGAAATTATCGAGCAGAAGTTTGAAAATAGTTTCATGTGACACGCAATGTGTCTGGACAGTTTGCATTATCACAACATCACTAGCAATACTGTAGGCCTAAGCATTCATAACCTGATCATTGTTGATAGGCTACGCGCTAGCCGCTCTAGAGGAAGGTTACCGTACTCATGCACGAAACTGCAAAAGATAATAGATCTTGGTTAGTAGATTACAATGTCGTAAATTTCATGTCTGTAGCTTGTACCGTTAGGGACGAATATCCCATGTTAGCATTGATGTACCGCAGTAATGACTCGCAACACGAGACGGATAAATGTTCTTAGCCAATTCATAGGTAGCCTCATAACTTTCAGATTCAAAACGCTTGTCTCAAATATCTCAAAATCATTGATCACTTACAAAACCTATCACAGCATTTTGGAAGAAAGCTCCTCATTTATTTTGTTATGCTGCCCAGAAAAGCCTCAGGCAGCCTTTCCCTCTAAGCAACCTTCTATACATGAGTGGCCGATTTTGACTACAGAACATGATTCTGTCTTGCTGTAGCAAATTTCCACTTACATTAACACTGATGAACAGGTCTTCACGAAGACCCTCAATGCGACTCTGTTCAAACTCGACTTAGCAGCAGGGCCGTGAAGAGCAACCACGGGTCCTAGGACTGGGCATACGGATCTCTCCATCTTTGTTAATTCCGTCATATTCTCAGCGTACCTCGTATGAGTTACTAGCAGAAGTACCCGCTCTTCGAACGGTCTTCGGTATTAATAACCAGACGTTACCAATCGAGCTACTGTTGCAATGGTTAGGGGCTTGTCATTCCTTCATAAATTTGGTTGGTTGGTTGGTTCCTTAGTTTAGGGCCTGCGACAACGCGGTCATGTAGCCCCGTGTACTTTGGGTGTGTGTAGAATTTGTCTGATAACCGGTATTAATTGTAATGGCTGTATTAGTGTGTGTTATCTGTGATTCAGGTAGAAGGACTGCAGACGATTAATTTTTTCAAGTAGTTCCTACTTTTGCCACCAAATGCTACCATCCACGACACCTAGCTGCGGACGTGGCTACTAAATGCCATGGCAGTCAGCACCCGGTGGCGAACGTTGGAACTAATAGGGTGTTACCAAACTAACCTACACATTTTTGCTTCCACAAGTGTAATTAGTGGAAGGTTCTTTTTCATGCCATAAATCTATGACATGGGACCGCCGGCTTTGCTTCCCCTCCGAAGGAAGGCATACTGAGGGATTTTTAACGCTCTTAAAAAATCCGACGACATCAGAGCGAAAGTTAGTTTTCTGGGAATATCACAGACACTGTTATTTTACGGGCCTTAAAATGCGGTTTTCGGAGACCCTTTATAGACTGCCTAGTTTTGTGTCAGACATTGAGAAGTGCAACATATGCTTTGGTCGTCTTTCTAGGATAATTTTTATTTTTCGCCTATTTTAGCAAGTATTTGAATAGTTTTTCCCTATACCCAACCTTCTATGAGAAGTACGGTGAAGAGTTTTATAAATGATTGGTGTATTACTCATGGTTACAATACTTAATTTTACGATGCTCCAAGAACCCGAACAAGAGTTATAGGCGTACATACAGATAACGATATATCAACCATACAGTGTCAAACAAAATCATCTTTACGATAAACCCGTTTGTCGACAAAAATATGATTAGTTAAAATGTGCTCTCAAACTAAATTCACCTAACTTGTACTTCCTGACGTGAAAAACAATATTGAAAACCTCGTAGACGAAACGCAATATATGTCACATAAAAACTGACCCTCACCGTTGTGGAAAGTCCCCATCCCCAGGAAGACCCCTTTAATAAATTATAAAGGCTTGTGGTGCTTGAAAATTCAGGATTTTTAACCTCCAATGGCCCAAATTTCCAAAAGCTGCAAAAAACACTACTTCAATTCAGGAATTTTTGAAAATAATGTTGCTGTTGGGAGATATAATAGACCTTCTGTAGAACATATCGCACGTGTAAGTCGCGTGTAAAATTTCTAGGGTACCCCTTGACCCCCTTAAGCGCACTGATGAATATTTTACAGTCTATGTTGGTTCCATGATAACCTTGTAGCCATTTGCAAAATTTCGCAGAAATTTAATAAATTGAGTGGCATTGCTTCTTACTGAAATAGATGGAAAGTTGGATGTCACCTCTTGAGATACTGTTGTCATGGTTACCGGCTTGCATTCCTTCATTAGTTTATTCTTCTTCTCCTTCTTCTTTCGGATGGGCCAGCTAAGGACCACTACGTTCAACTTTTCAGCTTGGCGAGGGACTTGATGTTTGCCCAATATTCGCGCATTCTCTGGCTATGTTTCTTCTTTCTCTCTTCTGTCCAGATGATGCTGGTTTTCTTACAAGGTGGTCTTTCCTGAAACCTCTTCTGTTTAAGTATCTTCCTGAGATGTGATCGGCTTCTAATACCCCTTTCCATTATCTTCAGTTCTTGGATGTCCTTGATAACTTCTGTTAGCCACGGTGTCTCGCTCTTTCTATTCTCCCAATAGTTGAGAAGCCGGTTGGTTAGTCTTGTTGGGTTCATCCTTGAGACATGTCCGTAGAATGCCAGACGTCTATTCCTGGCCACATCTGTTATTTTCTCAGTATATCTATTTATATACCTAGGTAGCTTCTGATTTGGTCTTCTTCCGTACTCGTCATCTATTTATTAGTTTATTAAATCAAATTAGTTTTCTGGGAATATCTCAGAAACGTTTGGTTTTAGGACCTTAAAATGTGGTTTTCGGGGGCTCTTTAGTTTTGTTTCTCACATTGAGAGGCTGAAAATGAGCTTTATCTAGTCACTGGCTGTTACCCGCGGCTTCGCCCGCAATGACAGTTGGAATCCCGTTATAACATTATTTATATAGATAGATAAGCATGGGTCCTAGTGGAAAATAATTCTATCACCTGAAACCAAAAATGCATGGGACGAAAAAAAAAACATCAAAATATCATGTTGGTTTCGGACCCTAAAAGACGTGAAAAATATAAAAAAGTATTAAAAACTATTTTTTGAAATTTCATTCGAATCGATTTTTATGTCATTCCTGGGACTTGGAAAATTCCGGCCAAAAAGTACAAAATCATTAATAACTCCCTAAGTATGATGAAATAGCAAGATACTAAAAAGATGTAATGTGTTATTGTCTAAAACATAGGCCATGTATAATTTTACATATTGCATGTTGTTGTTTTTTTTTCAGAATTTCACCCCTCCCCATGGGCCCCTTAAATTGGATTTATAAAAAAAACGGTGAAACACCTATTTACTTATTTTTTATGCCGATTTTTTTCACTGAGTTTTAAACTCCTCGCCTATGTCGTTTAAGAGATACACGCTCCGTTTGGAATCCTTCAACCCCCACTTTTCACCCCTTTCAACTCATAATATACACCACATCGAAAAACCCTCAGACACATGTCTTCTTATTTTTAATGATGAGTTTATATACCGAGTATCACATCCCCCAATGAAACCAATCGGGAAATGCAGGTCTACCCCCTTAACACCCCTTTAGAACCTGAATATCCAAAAATTCTTTCTTAGTGGGCGTTTGCGGCCCTTGAGGAAGCTGCATACCAAATTTCATTCCAATCCGTTCGGTAGTTTCTGAGATTTCGTGATGAATGAATGAGTGGTATTTGAGCTTTATACCTAGGTATAATAGATAAGCATGGGTCTTAGTGCAAAATAATTCTATCACCTGAAACAAACAAAAAAAACAAACAAAAACATCAAAATATCATGTTGGTTTCGGACCCTAAAAGACGTGAAAAATATAATAAAAGTATTAAAAAGCTATTTTTTGAAATTTCATTCGAATCAATTTTATGTCATTCCTGGGACTTAGAAAATTCCGGCCAAAAAGTACAAAATCATTAATAACTCCCTAAGTATTCGTCGTATGATGAAATAGCAAGAGACAAAAAATATGTAATGTGTTATTGTCTACAACATAGGCCATGTATAATTTTTCATATTACCTGTTTTTTTTTCACCAGAATTTCACCCCTCCCCATGGGCCCCTTAAATTGTATTTATGAAAAAACGGTCAAACATCTATTTACTTATTTTTATGCAGATTTTTTTCCGCTGAGTTTCAAACTCCTCGCCTATGTCGTTTAAGAGATACACGCTCCGTTAGGAATCCTTCAACCCCCACTCTTCCCCCCGTTCACCTCATAATATATACCACATCGAAAAACCCTCGGACACGTGTCTTCTTATTTTTAATGATGAGTTTATATGCCGACTAGCACATCCCCCAATGAAACCAATCGGGGAATATTGCTATTCAATGAAATGCAAGTCTACCCCCTTAACACCCCTTTAGAACCTGAATATCCAAAAATCAATTCTTAGTGCGCGTTTGGGGCCCTTGAGGAAGCGGCATACCAAATTTCATTCCAATCCGTTCGGTGGTTTCTGAGATTTCGTGATGAATGAATCAGTGAGTGAGTGAGTGGTATTTGAGCTTTATATACTGTAGTAGATTATACGCCCATTTCAGCATGAATTTTAAGGGGGTAGGTCCCCCTTTTATGAGAGTTACGGATAAGAGTTACAACAATGATTACGTTCGTGCCTGTGATGGATATCTGTACCAAATTTTACGTTGATACACTCAGCCGTTCTCGAGTGATGCGCGCACAAAGTTGTGCACAGACAACAATTTTGTCTTTGCGCGCAACCGGCATAAACCAGTCTGAAACGCGTTAATAAATCAAATTTCCGTTTAAATTCAGAAAATACAGACAAACTTTCATTTTTATATACGTATATAGGGATTGCTTTAAACCTCCCCGGTCCCTCCCGCGAAAGAAAAATATTGCGTGTAATTTAGTGTATAGGACAAGTTCCATTTTTTTGTCTTCCACTGTTCATTGGGCTCTTTCTTTTGTTCCATCAGTCTGTCATTAATTATTGTTTTTGTATTTCATGATATTGTATTTATATTAATCGTGATTACTGTACATAATAACTGTTATTTTCCTTCTATCAGACAAAGCATTCATCTACCGGCAGATTAAGTCCGACGCCTTCCTTACCGAAAGAAGTACATTCAATGGTCGGATTATGCGCTTATTAAGAGACTTTCCGTCGTCGAACTATCGTATGTTATAAATTTAATTGCTAATTCGGGCAACATTTCATATCTTCTGACAGTGCAACTCAAAACATAATGATTAATTGCAAAATCAATTAATATACAATGAGTATCATCCCTATAGAATGGAGCCTCGGATGCGCCACGCGACGGGCGGGCCACTGTTTTTAGCCACCTGTTGAGCAAAACCCTAGCAGTATCGTAGGGCCCAACTAGTTTAACTTATTTACAATTTTTAACGTATTTAATAATCATATTTACTTACATTAATTTCACAGTAGCTGCTGAAAATGCTGTCCTTCATTATCTAAACACACGTTGCACCGACGTAGGAAGTTTTGGAACACTCGTTGTAATTCATCCTCACTGATATTTCGAATCAGTGCAGTTATTTCGTCCTCGAGAGCCTCAAGAGTACGAGGCGTGTTTCTGTATACCTTTTGTTTGAGATTCTCGCACAAGTAAAAATCGAACAAAGACAAATCGGGGGACCGGGCAGGCCATAGTCTTAGGTTTATTATTTTGTCATCAAAGATGTTGCGAAGAGCCGTCAAGGGATACGCAACATCCTACAGTAGGCTACTTCACCACAAGTCTTAACTCTCTCAACTAAGGTATCTTCTAGCATTCGAGACTTCCCATCGTGATCTTGTGTTATCGCAAAGTGCTTCTCAAGTGGCGGTGACCAATCACTCTCCGCCCGTCTCGCGGGCAAGCAAAACCTCCGTTCTTAATACCCCGTTTAGACGTCCCGATCGCGATCCTGATGAGGCCCGGATCCAGATTAAGTTGGGACGTCAAAACGCAAAACATTACATTATCGCGATTAACTTTCCCTCCAACAGGATCAGCCCGATCCTGTCCCCACAACTAGATAGTTACGTTCGTGGCCATTGCGATCGTCGGTGTGTTCTATTCCCCTGCTGTGTGAGTGAAGTACGCAGTGGAAATGATGGCCATTTATGGATTGTCTTGTGTTTTGAAAGCATGTAATGTTGGCCATGATGGTGTATTTAAGTTGGTTGATATCAGATATAATATGATGATTGAGACACACAAAATGATGGAAGGAGAACAATCATACCAGTATTTAAACACGGAAAAAATCATAGCGTCGGGGAAAGTCGTTGAAGACGAATAATAAAGACATAAATATATTGTCATAGACATAGACGGGATAGGACCAAATGACTCTAGACGAACAAAGAAGTATATAAATATCCTAGACCTATGCATAAAAATAATTTAAAATAAAATATTTTCCCCCCTCCAAGAGTAGGCCTTGCCTAGACATCTCCTCAGGATTTGTATAAAATTAAGAATATATATTAGTAAGTTGAATTCTGCAAAAAGATTAACAGAAATATTTCAAAACTGGAGGAAACAAACTACTGTAAATTTCTGTTATAATATTTGCAGTTCAAAAGTTGGCAAAACTTAGCGATGTCATGCTGTTTTATTCGATGATCCTGTTGTTTCATAATGGGATGTCTAAACACGTTCCAATGACAAATCCCGTTGATCGCGGTTGGACATTATCCAGATCAGAGGTAATCGGGATCGCGACCAGCACATCTAAACGGGGTATTAGGGAAGGGCCTCACTGTAGTATACAGGGTGCCCCCCCCCCCCCCTCTCTCTCTCTCGTCGGGCGTGCCTGGCAGTGATTACATAGTGAGAGAAAGTTCTCCCTTGCTCCAAGTATTGCTCGGCTAGTCGCCTCTATTCCATGCTTGATATTCATTTTCAGTCAACCACTTGCGAAAGAATAATAATAATAATAATAATAATAATAATAATAATAATAATTTTAATTTAATTTAATTTTTAATTTATTTATTAAATACTATTTATGTTACATTATTGTGATATGTCTCACGAATCAGATGACAGTACAGATTATCTGTGAGACATATTAATTATTATTTACAACATATATGTGGGAATCGGAAGATGATGAACCGTTCGTGGGTTTCCCGCCAGTCTCGGGACCGCCCGGTGGCACCTCGTAGAAGAACCGAGAGGAAGCCGTGAAAAAAAGAGGACGAGCAGTGTGTCAGTTTTGTGTCGAGTGAAGTCACGCTAAGTTTTGTGCAATCTTATCTGTTGTAATCTTATGTGTAAATACAGTTTTTATACTTAAAATTACTTAAAGACGTGTTCGGTTTGTTCGCTTGCCAAAATCCTTTCCTACATTTGGGGGCTCGTCCGAAATACGAAGTATTTTGAGTGCGGAACGGCAATCTTGGTTAGGCTACAGCGATAAAACCAAGGCGTGAGGTGACGACATTTTTCTGGCAAGATCGACGACGACGTGGGTCCGTGGAATATAGAAGACGAGTAGCTGTTCAACTTCCAAAGACGTGGTGATTCGAGCAGGCTGCAAAAGACGATTTCGAGGATCCTGAACCCTAAGACGACGACGAAAATAAAAGTGATTAGTGCGAGTGCCGAAAGACAAATAAAAATGGCGGACAATGTGGCGTGTTTACAAGATATTGAAAAAGTTAATAATAACATTAAGACGGCGCCTACGGCCGTGATTAAGACGTTACATAACCTAATTTTCGAAAAACTGCCACGTGATCGAAAGAACAGGCAGCGCTTAAGAGAATTCTCAGGATTCGAGTTTGAATGTGACTCACCAAAACACCTGGAGAAATTGAAGTTCATTGAGTGCGAATTCACCGAGGCTGATCTAATTGCCATTTGCACTGTGTTAAACATTCAATATACGGGAGAGAAAGCAGTGCTTGTGCAACGCATCTGTGACAACTTAATGGACCTTTCGTTGCTGGTGATGCCCAAAGACGAAGATGATGATGATGAAGAATAATAATAATAAGAAGAAGAGACTGGTAAAACGAAAGATGTGATGAGCAAGATGAAAGAGGCAAACGAATTGCTGGCGGAAGAATTACGTGAGTTAAAGGAGAAAATGGCTGGTATGAAATCCATGAAACATTCAACCTCTAGCATGTCAGGATCATCATTAGATTCATCAAGCTCGTCCGAAGACCAGAAACTCTCCAAAGCAATAGGAGGTAGGCCTAACCATAAAAACATAACAAAGACCAAACACAAATCGAAGACTGTAGTAGAAAGCTCAAGTGAAGGGGAAGTCGACCAGGACGTGGTGGACTTGCGGCACACTGCAAACCGGGGAGTTGCACACAAGTTTGCGTTGACTTTCCGAGATGTAGAGGGCTCTGTCAGACCCTATGACGGCAGCGAGAACTATCCGGTGCGACGTTGGATTGGGGACTTTGTGGAAACGGCAACGTTGATGGGCTGGGACGAGATGCAAAAATATGTTTTTGCAAAAAAGTCACTGTCAGGCCTGGCTAAGTTGTTCGTGCAGAGTGAACGTGGCATCACATCTTGGCACAAGTTGAAGAAAGCCCTGAAGAAAGAGTTCCGAGATGATACCAGTGCAGCAGAGATTCATCGACTGCTAACCAACCGACGAAAAACTAAAGTTGAAACTCTTCAGGAATATTTCCTGGTGATGCGAGAAATAGCCAGCAGGTCGGCAATCGATGATAAATCGTTGATACAATACGTCATCGATGGCATCGAGGACGACACTGGATCCAAGATGGTTCTATATGGAGCAAGGGACATCAAGGAATTCAAGGACAAGTTGAAGATCTATGAGAGAGCTTACACACGAAACTCCCAGAAGTTGACAAAAAATGTGAAGACGACAAACAAATATACACCAAGAGAAGACAACAGGCAGAAGCAGATCTCGTCTGTAAAGAGATGTTACAATTGTGGTCAGAAGAACAGTCATGAGTCCAGCGGATGTCCACACAAGAGTCAAGGTCCAAAGTGCTTCAATTGCAGCAGCTTCGGACACATAGCTTCCAAGTGCCCAAATCCTGAGCAGAATGCAGAGAACAAGACAGTGAACGTTGCTTTGGGAACCAAGTCGAATATGAAGATGAAGGAATTGTTGCTCCAGGGCCAGAAGATCAACGCATTGGTGGACACGGGCTGCCCAATCAATCTGATCCGCGAAGACATTTATGCAGAGATGGGGGATTTGGAGCTGAAGACGACCGCCATAGTACTTAAGGGTTTCGGTGAAAGTGAGGTGCCACCCCTAGGATATTTTCCATCCGACGTCCAGATTGACGACGACACTTACTTGACTGATTTCTATGTGGTGTCTGGAGATGTACTCAAGTTGCCAGCTATCGTGGGTAACGACTTGCTGGACCAAGCCGTAACTACCATCAGCAAAACCGGTGTCAAGATGTCCAAGGAGATATCAGAAGCGTACTTGTACCGAATCGACGTGATAGCAGGCGAGGAATTGGACATAGGAGAGGCATCGGAAGAGGCTGTTTTGAGAATCAGAAAGATGGTCAATGAATATTCGCCACACAAGGAGAAGAGTACCAGCGTTGAGATGAGCATCACGATGAAACAAGAAGAACCGATTCACAGTCACCCAAGACGCTTATCACCAGCGGAGAAAGAGATTGTAGAGAAGCAAGTGCAGCAGTGGCTCCAAGATGGCATCATCCGACCCAGTATGTCTGAGTACGCTAGTCCAGTGGTAGTTGTGTGGAAGAAAGATGGGTCTCTGAGGGTGTGCGTCGATTACCGTCCAGTGAATAGAAAAGCTGTCAAAGATCGATACCGACTACCTCTCATTGATGACGTCCTGGACAAGCTGAGTGATGCCCGAGTATTCAGTACTCTGGATCTGCGAAATGGATTTTTTCACGTCGCAGTCAAGGAAGAGAGCAGAAAGTATTTGGCCTTTGTGACACATTCAGGCCAATATGAGTTCCTGAAAGTTCCATTTGGTTTCTGCAACTCGCCTCCTGTGTTCCAACGCTTTATCAACTGTGTATTCAGAGAACAAATTCAAGCCGGCACAGTCCTAGTGTACATGGACGATGTAGTAATCCCAGCAAAAGATGAAAATGATGCCATAGAGAAGCTTGGGCAAGTGATGGAGGTAGCTGAAACTCATGATCTGGATATTAAATTCTCGAAGTGCCAGTTCCTGAAAAAGAAAATCGAGTTCCTAGGACACGTTGTAGAAGATGGAACTGTCTCACCATCTCCTAGGAAAGCAGCCGCAGTTCAACATTACCCAGAACCCAAGTCGCTGGCCGAAGTCCACAGTATTTTGGGCCTTTCCGGATATTTCCGGAAGTACATCCCAAACTACGCCAAGATTGCAAAGCCGCTCAGTGATTTGTTGAAGTCAACCGGTGGATTCAAGTTTGAGCAAGAACAGAGGATTGCATTCACGAGTCTGAAAAAAGCCTTATCCGAAGATCCAGTCCTCATCATCTATAACCCGGCTTACGAGACGGAAGTCCATACTGATGCAAGCAAGTATGGTTATGGAGCAGTGCTACTGCAACGTTTCCCAGACGATGGTCAACTGCATCCTGTTCAATACCTGAGCAAGAAGACTACGCCACAGGAGGAAAGGTACAGCAGCTACGAGCTCGAGGTGTTAGCTGTGGTGACGGCCTTGAAAAAGCTCCGAGTGTACCTGCTTGGAATCAAGTTCAAGATCATAACCGACTGCTCTGCCTTCCAGAAGACGATGGACAAGAAGGACCTCACCCCGAGAGTTGCAAGGTGGGCCATGATGTTAGAGGAGTTTGATTACTCGATCGAGCATAGACCGGGTGCGAGAATTCCTCACGCCGATGCCTTGAGTCGCCATCCCATGGTCCTCTACGGTCTCGTCGATGGACTCGTTGCCAGGTTGAAACGAGCTCAGCAAGCTGATGAAGGTCTGTGTGCGATCATGGAGCACCTGAAGTCGAAGCCATACAAGGATTACACCCTGCAGGATGGTATCCTCTTCAAGTTCTGTGATGGACAAAATCTACTTGTCGTCCCACGGCCAATGCAGAACGATGTGGTGAGAGCCGCTCATGAGAAAGGACACTACGCTGCCCTGCGCACAGAAGAAGAGATCAAGAGAGAATTTTATATACCCAATTTGAAGAAGATAGTTGGCCGTGTCATCTCCAACTGCGTGAAGTGTCTGCTGGTCAACCGCAAGGCTGGGAAACAAGAAGGACTCTTGCATCCCTTGTTTAAAGAAAGCACACCATTTCACACTTACCATGCTGACCATCTCGGACCCTTGGATTCAACGATAAAAGGATACAAGCATATCCTCGCAGTAACGGACAGCTTCACAAAGTTTGTGTGGCTGTATCCCACTAAAACGACGACCACGAAAGAAACTACGGCGAAGCTGGAAGTGCAAAAAGGAGTATTTGGTAATCCAGCGCAGATCGTCACCGACCGTGGAGCCGCCTATATTTCACACGAATTCGAAGAGTACTGCACTGCCAACAACATCACCCAGTCACTAATCACAACCGGACTCCCTCGTGCCAATGGTCAGGTAGAAAGGATGAACTCCACGATCATCTCTGTGCTGGCTAAGTTGTCCATCGAAAACCCAGGAGATTGGTACAAACACGTCGAAGCCACTCAGAGAGCCATGAATTCCACTTACAACCGCAGTATCAAGCAGACGCCGTTTGAACTTTTGACAGGAGTTAAAATGCGCTGTAAAAATGACCTGAGAATAGTTGAGTTGATCAATGAAGAGATGCTAGACGAGTTTGAGACCAGGAGAGATGAACACCGTGAAGAAGCAAGGGCACAAATCCAGAAAGTGCAACAAGAAAACAGGGTGTCGTTCGATCGACGTCGACGGCCTGCACACCAGTACCATGTTGGCGATATCGCCGCCATCAAGAGGACCCAGTTTGGACCAGGCCTTAAATTGAAGAAAAAGTACCTTGGGCCTTACAGAATCTCCAGAGTCAAGCCAAATGACACTTACGACGTCTGTCGTGAAGGGAATCACTTAGGCCCCAATCGAACAACTACTTGTGCTGAGTTCCTCAAACCTTGGGCTGAAGACGACTCATCATCCGAGGCGGATGATCTGCAGGATGGCCGATTGTAGGAATCGGAAGATGATGAACCGTTCGTGAGTTTCCCGCCAGTCTCGGGACCGCCCGGTGGCGCCGCGTAGAAGAACCGAGTGGAAGCCGTGAAAAAAAGAGGACGAGCAGTGTGTCAGTTTTGTGTCGAGTGAAGTCACGCTAAGTTTTGTGCAATCTTATCTGTTGTAATCTTATGTGTAAATACAGTTTTTATACTTAAAATTACTTAAAGACGTGTTCGGTTTGTTCGCTTGCCAAAATCCTTTCCTACATATATATATATATATAGATTATATTTCAGTACAAGAGTGCATGCATTTTTTTTGTAATGTTAATGATAAAATATTAATGTAAATAATTAAAGATACAATAAATTACACTATGGTAGTTATATTAATAAATTTATGTTATGAGTTAATGTTTGGTTAAGTAATATTTTTTAATGCGACTTATAGCTAGTTGTTTGCTGTTAATGTTTGTCAGTACAGGTGGTAGTTCATTAAGTAGTGATGGTATAATATAATTTAGTCTCTTGAAACCATAGCTATTTATACATAAAGGTTTAACATGTTTAGTACTTGTTATGGCTCTTGATTGTATGTTGTGAGAGACCTTATGCCTGAATCTTGGATCATGGTAGTAGAGATTCAGTACAGTAATTTGAAACAACTCTTTAATATTAAAATAAGGGATATCAGTGAAATATTTAAAGAACCTGTTTTGGCTATCTTGAAGATTATTAATTAAAGTTGTGTTTTGATTTCCCCAAGCTGCTATAGCATATCTTAATTTGCTTTCAATCAGAGCACTATAAATTGTTTTGTAAGTTTTCCTATCTACATAAAATCGGAGATTGTAGAAGGTGTAGAGGTTTGCTCTTATGTTTTTTATTATGTTTACTGTGTGTGTGTTCATTTTAAAGTGTTCATCAAGGGTAATTCCTAGGTATTTTTGTGTCGAAGTACTATTTATGAAGGTGTTACATTTGCAACCTGCCAGGATGTTTTGGTGTATGCACGATAAGCTGTGGTGCGTTAGTTTGTATTTTTCTTGTGTGAAGTGATCAACTCTGATGTGCATTATTTTAGATTTGGTTGTATTTATATACAAATTATTGTCATGACACCATCTTGTGATGTTATTGAAGTCTTCTTGAAGTCTATCAAAAGCTGTTTTAGAGTCTTTATGTATGGTATATATAGTGGTGTCATCAGCATAAATAAATATTTTACTGTGTTCAATGGCTTCATTCATGCCATTTACGAACAGGTTATATAGTGTAGATGAAATAATGCTGCCTTGAGGGATACCTTGTGTTCCTTCTACCGCGTCACTGATAGTGTTATTGACCATAACTGCCATTTCCCTGTTTTTCAGATAGCTTTCAAATAGTTTGTAAGTCGTGCCTCTTATTCCAATATCGTGTAATTTAGCAAGTAGTTTATTGTGATTTATTGTGTCAAATGCTTTAGAAAAGTCAAGAAAAAGTACCATTATGTGATTGTTCTTATTTAAGGCATTATTTATTACATTGGCAAATTCAGCCAGGAATAGTTCAGTACCTTTTCCCTTCCTAAAACCGTATAGGTGTCCCTTTAAAATATCATATTTATTTAGGAAATTCTTCAATCTCTTATCCCAGCATTTTTCCATTATTTTGTGGAGGATTGATAAAATGCATATTGGTCTGTAGTTGCCAAAGTCTAAGTGATCGCCATTCTTATATATTGGTTTAATAATTGTGTATTTCAAATATTTTGGTATTATGCCTGATTCGAATATCTTGTTTATGAGATGTATTATGATTGGTATAGTTTTTTTGGATGTTGCCTTTATGTCTTTCAAGCGTATATTGTCTGCCCCAGGCGATTTGTCTGTTTTTAATTCCTTAATTATGTTTTCTATTTCATATTCATCAGTTTCAAGTAATGTAAAGGAATTCATTAATGTGTTTCTATTTGATTGTCATATGTTGATACTACAGTTATGAGCTAGGCTGTTTATTTTTTCACTAAAGGTATTTATGAATTTATTGACTATCACTTCGTTAGTATAATGTAATATTAAATGTTTGTTTATGACTTCATTGACAGTTTATGTTTTCCGACCTGTTATATCATTAATGACTTTCCACATTCCTTTATTATCGTTTTTGGAACTATTTATCTTATTTTTATAATATTGATGCTTGTTTTGTTTATTAGCTCATTTAATTTGTTTCTGAAAGCTTTGTATTCATTTTTTATTGTAATATTATCCTTGTTTCTGAGCATTGTTTTGTAAAGTCTGTCTCTTTCCTTACATTGTATTTTTAGGTCATAAGTGAACCATTGTTTGCTTTTTCTGTGTTTACGAGTTGTTATGTAAGATGCTTTTTGGTAGATTTCCTTAAATTTGGTTGTTATATTGTTATATATGTCATTAGGATTTTTTAATTCAAGGCAATCTGTCCAGTCTGTGTTGTTAAGGCTTGTGTGTATTATAGTATCGTTCATTAGCGTAATGTACGATTCATTATCTTGTAATTGTGTCTTATCATTTTTTGGCCAAATACCTGCATATGTTATGTAGTGGTCAGAGATATCTGATTGTATGACTGCAGAAGTATATTGATCTAGTCTGCTACGGTAGTATATGTGATCAATACGTGTTCTCGAGTCTAACATTGGATCGTAACGAGTACATTGAGTGATAAGTGGTAGGAAACCATGAGTTGCCATAATATTTTTGATAGCTGATAGACTGATGTCATTAGATAAAGTATCAATGTTGATATCTCCTAAAATGGCGTATTCGCTGTACTTACTGGTGTGTTGTGTTATATGTGTCTCCAGTTCATCAAGAAAGTCATTTATGTTATTGCTAGGTGGTCTGTAAATGCATGTTAATCCAATATTTTTGTTCATGTGAAGTATTTCTATTACCATTGATTCATGAGTATTGGAAATGTATGAATTGTGTGTTCTAATAGCCATGTTGTTCCTTACATATATGGCTATGCCTCCTCCTTTACGATTCGTTCTATTACAAAATACAACATTAAAATTATCCAAAGTAAATAGGTAATTATTAGATTCAAGTATGTTAATTTTTGTTAAGCAAATAATATCCAGATCATTAATTTTCTTGCCTAAGGTTATGGTTAAATAATCCCAGTTTTTTTATATAGATTGAATATTTAGAGAGAGGATATTGATTTCAGCATTATTTTTAGTCTTATTACCATTTTCGATGAAATCGGGTATATTGAGAAATGTGAGTTCATTTTGTATTCCAGAAACATTTATATTGCTATCCCAACTGTTCATAATATCAATTAATATAATAATTCAATAATAATTCTTTCTTTTTGGCGGGGGGTTACCTAATTTTGTTAATGTCTTCCTCACGGGAGATTCTCAATACACCAGATTCGTCGTTTTTTTCGCGCTAGTATTTTGCCGGGTGCAAGCTTTGTTATTTGACACCCAGAGGGTAGCTTCCATGTCGATTTTCATTGTTCCTTGAAGCACTATGAAAGTCAAGGAGGTTAGATGTTAGATATCTAAGCTTCTTGAACACTATAACGGTTTCTAGTAGAGAAATGAGGAACTTTGCGTTGGTGGAAACTTCCGAGATTAATTTTGCTATTATGAACACGGCCTACTGAATTCAAATGGGTTCTTTGACATGCCAACATCGTATGACATGCGTGTCGTATTTTTGCCGCGTTTCAAAAATCACTTACCACGGCCAGGAGCGAACCTGCAAGCTTGGGGGTTAGTAGACTGACACGATAACCACTCACCCACCGTGGCAAGCTGCGAAAGAAGAGTCACCATGTACGTCAGGACTGCCTAACCTACGGCCCGCGAGATTATTTTTTCCTGCCCGCCCCTCCGCGTCTGCGCCGTGTCACCAAATCTTTGAAAGAACTCAAGCCAACTGGGCGAAGCAGTGCGCGCGCACCCCTAACCAAGGTCATTGACTCACTGATGAACACTTAAAATACTTATTAATGATTGGTGTCGCCTCCGTAGCGTAGCTGCCGCCCCGGAGGTCCTGGGTTCGATTCCCGGCTCTGCCACGAAATTTGAAAAGTGGTATGAGGACTGGAACGGGGTCTACTCAGCCTCGGGTGGCCCAAATGAGTAGAGGGGGTTCGATTCCCTCCTCAGCCATCCTCGAAGTGGTTTTCCGTGGTTTCCCACTTCGTCTTCGGGCAAATGCCGGGATGGTTCCTACTTCAAGGCCACGGCCGCCTCCTTCCCCCTTCCTTGCCTATCCATCCTAATCTTCCCCTCCCCCCTTCCCTCATGAGGCCCCTGTTCGCTTTGCAGGTGAGGCCGCCTGGGCGAGGTGCTGATCACACCTCACCAGTTGTATCCCCTCCGACCAGATGTTCCAAGCTACAGGACACTGACCAAGGGGCGGTAGTGGTGAGTTCCCTCGCTGAGTCCGTGGTAACCACCAACCTAGAGGGTAAATCGACTAAATAAAAAAATAAATAAAATAATGATTGGTACAACTAAGCTCGATCCTACCCCAGTCGTCACACTAAACTATATTATCATGAAATTTATATTTTCATAATTTGATTAATAATTGTGTCAAATGAACAGAAATGTTCACTCTTTGTCATTCATGCTGTATTCTATGAGTGCCTTGAATATGATGATGATGATGATAGTAATTATTGTTGTTTTAAGGGGACTAACATCGAGGTTATCGGCCCTTGTGCATTGAATATCATCATACTTCTATTTTAAAAAGATTTATTAAAAATATTACATTTTTAGTGATTCTTTTATCCAAAATAAACAAATATAGAAAACGGCAACAATACTAAGAAAACTAAGCTCAGACAGCCACAAAACTCAGCATATTGCACCTATTAAAAAAAAAACATATCCCGAAAACCCCCCGGAGTGTTATTGGCCCGCAAGGTCCCCCAAATATTTACAATGTGGCCCTTAGTTTAAAAAAAAACTTTATGAGCTATACAGTAGTCGCACATGATGTGTAACATCTGACATAGAAGAAACCACACATGAAATTGTTGATACACCGGTATTGTATGTCTACCCCTTATTATTTCCGTTTTCCTACGGGGTCGGGGATGAGATGCGATGTACGTATTTGTGGCGGATGGATTTTACGGCCGGATGCCCTTCCTACGCCAACCTCACGAGAGGAGTTAATGAGAGATTAAATGAATGATGGTGAATGAAACTGGGTAAGGATGTGGAAGGAAGCGGCCGTGGCCTGTCAGAAGGTACCGTCCCAGCATTTGCCTGGAGTTGAAAATGGTAAACCACGGAAAACCATTTCAAGGATGGCAAATTGTTGATACACCGGTATTTTATAATAATTTTGGTACACATATTAATCTCTTGTAATGTTTTACAGATATTGTAGTTTATAATACGGAACTCATTTTATTAGAGGTTTTGTAGCTTCCACCAGTATTAGCCTAAATAAAGAATACGATATGGATCAACTAGATTAACAGACGCGACTCCGCTCATAACCTTAAATTCCCTATAAATAGGCCAACTTGCGAGTAAATGCAATGTGCACAGCAGTAGATCATGAAAGGCTTGCCTAGTTCCCGGACCTCTTGATCCACAGACCAACACGTAATTTCATATGGATTCTGTTAAAATGAGTCATATTGATATGAAAAATATCGTTTAAAACGATAATCTGTTAGCAAAAATATCTAACCCGTTCGGGATTCAAACCCGAGATCTCTAGATTCACAGTCAATGATGCTCACCCCACGGCTATTTCGACCACACGAATATTACGTAGGTACAAGATGGTGACTTATTTTCACATACCAATAATACTGCATCACGGAATTAAGTTTCATTTATATTTTGCTTGATCCGATGATGTTCCTGCGTGAAATTGAGTTTAAAATGCCTTATGAATAGGCCCTCGTGTGAGTAAAGATAATTTTTTCAGCAATAGTTCATGAAGGCTTGCTCAGTTCTCGTATAAACACAACGATTATATTACGTATATTGATGACTGCATTACCGTTATGTGGGTTAATATTTGAATAGCCATTGTGCAGAAACATAATACCGGCAATGCCGACTACTTACAATGTTTGATATTAAAGCATTTCATCATTTAAATACTGATACGAAGACTTTGAGCATGTGCCATGTGCTTTGTTTCAATCACTTGACACCAGAGTTCGCATGAGCGTTTACCGTCAGAATGAAAGTGTTCAGCAATGTGATCCAGCTGGTAGTGCGTCTTACACACTTCCGTCCAATCCACCACTGCCAGCTGGATCGTCCGATCCACTTCCGTCCCATTCTTCAAAATCACTACCACAAATATCCAGCAACCCCGATTTTTGTTTTATTATTATTATTATTATTTTTATTTAGCTATCTCTACTGGGCTACACGTCCATTTCAGTTGCTGCGGCTTTTCGAGACGCCGGAGTGCCGGAATTTTGCCACAAAGGTTTTCTTTAACGTGCCAATAAATCTTCTGGAACGGCTACCTCGCATTTAAGCACACTCAAATACTAACTGATTATGGTGGGTTTCGATTCCGTAAGCTTGTGTATAGCAGATGAGAACGTTATCACTGAACCACGCAGCCAGCCGTTTTTCGAAGATGCACAGTATATACACTAGAATCCTCATGTACAGTCTCTAATAAGAAATGTAGGACTACAGGCCAAAACCAACCAAACGAAGAGTTCCTCAGATGAATGCTTTTGCGATATTTTTCATTCTTGTGAGGTACCGTACCTCGGTACAAATTTCGAATTCGAATTTTGTGTTTCACCCAAACCCATCCTTTGTCAGAAGCGCTGGTATCACAGCCTCAGCATTACGAGATATGCTTTCATGTTCTCTTGATGTATGCGCACTCTTACGTCACATATAATCATATTCCAAAGTATTGTGAGGTTCTCAGAAACGTCTCGACCAATACTCCCCGCCACAATGTCCTAAACATGTTCAATGATGTTGAGGTGAGGACAGCGTGCTCGCCAAACTATATATAGCGCCTAAATTCCTCATCAGTGTTGCTACAATCTTGGGCTAGGGTAGGGAGAGTCTGCGCACACACTCGAGAGTTTAATGTTACACTCCAGAAACAACGAATTGGACCAGGATGATGGTGTACGTAGAAGCTGCGGCCGCCATGTTGGTGAGCAGGGAACGATCAACAGTCAACAGACCGCAGGCGTTCAGACTCAGTCTTACATGCATCAACTGGAGAGAGAACTGTTGTAGTCTAGTGTTGAGCGGCTGATGGAGGAGCAGTTGGTTCACCAGTAAAGCCGTGCGGTCGGCCTCTTTGACAGCGCTATGAGCGGGTAAGGAAATCAACAGCAGCTTGGAAAGCGAAACCATTGTTAGTGTAACAAGTCGAAACACGTCAATGTAGAAAGTATCCTCCTTGGTTAACATGAAGATAATTGTCAGCAGTCGGAAAAGTTGCCCCACTACAGACACCAAGATACAAACTAAGTTTAGAATTATGCTGACTCCAAACATCTCGCTTAACAATGTCCCAACTTGGCACAAAGTGTGATACAGTTTGCGTAGTTTGTCCAGCTGATCATTGTTGTTAACAGGGTAGACTGATGCACACCACATGCTCCTGGACGTCTCACTGTAGCTCAAATACTTTGTGACTTGAGGCTCACTTCCCGAATACTGGTCAAAATTGAAGATCCTCATGAGTTCGGCGTTGAGAAGTGCAAATCTGTGTTTTAAGATATAAACAAAACTTGAAAAGAGTACTACTGCAACAACAGTTATTATGCGAACAGCATAACAAAATAACAGAGGGTAGAAACGTATAATCCGCACCATGAGGACACCGGAGATGAGTGTTAAAATGATGAGAAGAGCTGTGATGACCATGGACTCAATGGCGAGCTTCCTATGGTGTCTATGTGGGTTACACTGGAGCACTCGGTCCACATACTCATAAGAGAACATGATCGCCTCTATTTTCTGCCGGGTTCCTACCAGAGACATCGCAATCACTGTAATCGAGGTGGTGAACATGCAAATGTGAGAGAGGAAGGGAGGAATGATCTGTGAGTAGGGGAACTTATTAAAGGTGCCTTGGACATAGAAAGCTAAGAAATAACCGAAGAAAGTGATCAGCACTATTAATAAAAGAAGAGAATATATAATTGCTGGTGGAGATCTCTGGTACCTTGGGAAGGATGTAAAATTAATGTTAAAAGAGAACGGCATTATGCCTGCCAGTCTTGACAAGAGTAATATCGGCTTCATCGCTGCATATACATCCATCTGTGACGGCCGAGGTTGAATCTTGTTTGACATCCTATAGCCCATGGCTTCAGCACACATTTTTACAGGTTCTTATATCACAGCGACAACAACTGAACTGGCAAGGAAATTATCGAGCAGAAGCTTGAAAATAGTTTCATGTGACACGCAATGTGTCTGGACAGTTGGAGTGTTACACGATAACAACCTATTTGCATTATCACACACGTCACTGGCAATACTGTAAGCATTCATGAACGTGATCATTGCTGATACGCGCTAGCCGCTCTAAAGGGTGGAAGGTTACCGTACTCATGCACGGAACTACAAAAGATAACAGATCTTGGTTAGTAGATAACAGTGTTGTAAATTTCATGTCTTTAGCTTGTACCGTTAGGGAGAAATATCCCATGTTAGCATTGATGTACCGCAGTCCGCAACACGAGACAGATAACTGTTCACAGCCAATTCATAGGTAGCCTCGTAACTTTCAGACTCAAAACGCTTGTCTCAAATATCTCAAAATCATCCATCACTTATAAAACCTCTTACAGTATTTTCGAAGGAAGCTCCTCATTTATTTTGTTATGCTGTCCAGAAAAGCCTCTGGCAGCCCTTCCCTGTAAACAACCCTCTATACATGAGTGACGCATCTATTTTGACTACAGTACATGATACTGTCTTGTTGTAGCCTATTTCCACTTATATTAACACTGATGAACAGGTCTTCGCGAAGACCGTCAATGCAACTCTGTTCAAACTTGACAAAGCAGCATGGCCGTGGAGAGCGACCACGGGTCCTAGGACTGGGCATTCGGGTCCCTCCATCTTTGTTAATTCCGTCATATTCTCAGAGTATCTCGTACGAGTTACGGTATTGCTTTAAAACTCCCGGTCGCTCTCCCGAAAGAAAAATATTGCGTGTAATTTAGTGTAGCCTATAGGACAAGTTCTATTTTTTGTCTTCCGCTGTTCAGTGGGCTTTTTCTTTTGTTCCATCAGTCTGTCATTGTTTTTGTATTTCATGATACTGTATTTATATTAATCATGATTACTGTACATAATAACTGTTATTTTCCTTTTATCTGACAAAGCATTCATCTACCGGCAGATTAAGTCCGACGCCTTCCTTACCATAAGAAGTAGCCTACATTAAATGGTCGGATTATGCTCTTATTAAGAGACTTTCCGTCGTCTAATTTAATTGCTAATTCGGGCAACATTTCGTTTCTTCTGACAGTGCAACTTAAAACATAATGATTAATTAAAAAACAATTAATATACAGTGAGTACCATCCCTATAGAACGGAGCCTCGGATGCATCGCGCGACGGGTGGGCCACTGTGTGTAGCCGCCTGTCAAGTAAGGAGCTAGCAGTAGCGTAGTGTCCAACTAGTTTAACTTATCTACACTTTTTAACGTATGCAATAGGCTAATCATATTAACTTACATGAATTTCACAGTAGTTGCTGAAAATGATGTCCTTATTCTAAACACACGTTGCACCGACGTAGGAAGTTTTGGTACACTTGCTATAATTCATTCTCACTGATATTTCGTATCAGTGCAGTTATTTCGTTCTCGAGAGCCTCCAGAGTACGTGGATTGTTTCTGTATACCTTTTGTTTGAGATTCCCCAACAAGTAAAAATCGCACACAGACAAATCGGGAGACCAGGCAGGCCATAGTCCTGGTTCAAAAAATCGGCTGTCATCTAAGATGCTGCGTTAGACGTCCCGATTGCGATCCCGCATAGGCCCCGATCCAGGTTAAGTGTGAGTCTAAACGCAACAGGATTACATTATCGCGATTAACTTTCCCTCCAACAGAATCAGCCCGATCCTGTTCTTACAACTAGATAATCGCGTTCGTGGCCATTGCGATCATCAGTGTGTTCTATGCCCCTGCTGTGTGAGTGAAATAGGCAGTGGAAATGATGGCCATTTAGGATTGTCTTGAGTTTTGAAAGCATGTAACGTTGGCCATGATGGTTGTATTTATGTTACTTGATATCAGATAAAATGTGAAGATTGAGAGACACGAAATGATGGAAGGAGAACAAGCATACCAGTATTTAAACACTGAAAAAGTCATAGCGTCGGGGAAAGTCTTTGAAAACGAATAATAAATACATAAATCTATTGTCAAAGACATAGGAAGGATTCCCATAGCACTAAATGACTCTAGACGAACAAAGAAATACATATCCTAGACAGTGGTGCCTGGTTCAAAAAATCAGCTGTTTGCTATATGTAACCCATCCCCCTTCCAAAAAAAAAATATATACTGTGTTTAGAAACACAATTTACTGTATAGAAACACTCCCTCAGTAACACTCTAGAGGCTTTTCACTGAGTTTTTTATACTGAACAAACGATAGTTCATCGATTTACAAAATGTGGCTATGTTGGGAGTGTTAAAAGACCTTCTGGCGGGAACAGCTGATGGCTTCCTTTAATTTGTCCACCGTTTGCTTTGAGCGATTCCCTCTAAAATGCTGCCGCGGAGCCTTGAAGGACCCACCTGCTACTTTCTCATTTCGTGTGACCAGTGCTGCCGCTGTGTGCTCGAACGAAGAAAATTGCTGTGATGTCTTGGCCTGTGGTCTGTTGTCCCAACAGCACAACGGTAAAGGTGGGCACGCATGCGCAAAAGGCAGAGTTCATGTTTGCAGGCAATAAACGTAGAAATTCTCACTGAGCTGCGATCTACACAGCCAGGGCCAGACGGAGAATGAAGCGCAAGACTAGATACCTCGTTGTGAGTGGAGTTGATATATTTACAATTAACTTACTGACATCTTTTTAATGCGCTGTATTTGATAGTAGATAATGTTAATAAAGTAATTTATTTTGAAATAAAACAATGTGCTGCAGCACTTCAGCACATAAGGTGCGGCCGCCCCTGATCCTAGACCTATGCATAAAAATAGTTTAAAATAAAATATTGTTACGGCTGTGAGTTTGTGTCATCGCTCGCCGCATGAGTCACAACTGCCCCAGGGCTGGGCTGTGGCCTGCCTCCTGTATTGCGTGTGCCTTATGCAACAGGGCTACTAGGACAAAGGGATAGTCCAGAATATTCGTGACTGGACCAGCGATGGAAACCTCGAGAAGCCGTGAACCCTGGATGGATCTAGAAGCATTTATTGAGTCACCGGCCTGCTATATAAGTGCGACCTGTCAAGCAGTGGTTGTTGTTGTGTTTTACGAGCGAGTGCGAGCGCGTATCCTGAGCGACAGAAGTGTGGAGACTTGCAAAACCGACTAGTGAAGCCGATTCTCGTGACAGCGAAGGGAGTGAGGAGCTTACAGGGGACTGCCTGTGTTTTGAGCGAGTGTGCTTACTTGGTGCGAAGAGAGGTCATTGTGGTGAGTTGCAGAACAGTGAATGACAGACCTAGTGCAGCTATTTCCATCCAGCGTACGGGGCCACCTCATTACGAGGGATTAACTGTGGTCTGTTGACAAGTGAAAGGGGAAGTATTCTCGACTTGAGGAAACTGGAGTAAGGTCCTAATTGCTTGTATTCGCTGATGAGTAGTGTAATTTTCTGGCCACAATAAAGTTAATTATTTCTTTAAGCAGTAATTGGTGTTGGGCTTTGTACCCAACCGTAATCCAGTTAACAAAAGTGCCACTAGGGGGGTGGCACGTAACAATATTTTTCCCCCATCAAGAGTAGGCCTTGCCTACACATCTCCTCAGGATTTGTGTAAAATTTAGAATATACACTAGCAAGTTGAATTCTGTAAAAAGAATAACATAAATACTTCAACACTGGAGGAAACAAACTACTGCAAATTTCTGCGTTCGGATGTTTAAGACCAAAAGAAATGATAAATATGTAGGCAAATATGCCCTAAAAATACTGAAATATGATCCAAAAAAGGCCTAATATATTTAAATGCTTTCTAAAAACGAGTGTTAATAATCTAGTGAAATGTTATTAGCCTATTTTCAATTTTGAAAAAATACGCTTATGAGATCACCTTTTGTCCATGTGTGTGTGTGTCCCCTAATAACTTCTAAACGGCTGGAGCGATTTCAATCGAACTCGATAAGTTCATAGCACTATTTCGGACGACCCCGACCGTGCCCTTCAAATTTTGTTACGTCTCACCAATCCAACATGGCGGCTGTGCGAAATATTTCACCAGCTTTCAATATCTCCGAAACTATTCCCGATATCACCCTGGACTTTTTTCGGTGATAAAGGGAACTACTAGAATTTCACCTATGTGACTTTTATAAAACTGGGAACTACAAAACCACATGGCGGCCACGCGAATTCGCGACCTTTAAATAGACGTTTCTCGCGATTTAACCAACCAAACGCAATAAAACGTGGTACAGTATATATTTATACACATTGTAATGCACCGACATCTAACTTCGTTCAATTGTCTACATAACCACAAGATGGCGGATGTGCGAAATATTTCACCGGCATTCTATATCTCTGAAACTATTAGCGGTATCACCCTGAAATTTTGTACGGAGATAAAGGGCACTACTGGAAGTTCGTCTATATGACTTTCAAAAACCGGTTAACTACAAAACGAACATGGCGGCTAAGAATTTGAAAATTTTAAATAGACTTTTCTCGCGAATTAATGTTCTAAACGCAATGAAATCTGGTACAAGAAATGTTTATACACATTGCAATGCACTGGTATCTAATTTAGTTCAATTGTTTACATAACCTCAAGATGGCGGCTATACAAATTTTAAAATTAAGTTATTATTTCTTGTGTCGTAATCAAGCGACCGAAGTGAAAGTTTGAATAATGAATCTACGCAATAATTTTCCTTTAATAGTACATGACTCTATGGCCTATACATTTACCAATCCAACATGGCGACCATCCGAGATATTTAGACGGCTCTGAATATCTACGAATCTATTATAGCAATCAAACCGATTTGTTTTAAGTTCATAGGGGCTATGAACTTAAGTTCACCTAAAAGATTTTAAATAACCTGGTGATCAAAAATCCAACATGGCGGCGACGCGAAGTATATATATATTCACATGGACGTTTCTTTCAATTTAACCATCCGAGTGCAGTGAAACTTGGTACAGTAAATCCTTATACGAATATTAATCCACTGGCATCTACTTTATTTCAATTGTTTCCATAACCACAAGATGGCAGCTGTGCGAAATTTTAAAATCTCCTTGTTACTTCTTGTGTCGTAATCATGCGATTGAAGTTTGAATGCTACATGTACACAATAATCTTCATGTAACAGTACATAACTCTAGGACGTACATATATAAAATCCAACATGGCGACCATCCGAAATATTTAGTCGGTTCTCAATATCTACGAATCTATTACAGCAATCAAACTGAAATTTTGTATGTTGATAGAGGCATTTAACATAAGTAGGATATATGAAAATAGGCTGTATAGTTCTTCACGGAACTACTTGTTTTTATAATTGAATCTACATTCAAACCTTAAAAAAATGTTAAAAATCTACGCTGATATCATGAATAGGCCTGCGATAAAAATGTTTTCCTCAATTTTTATCGCAGAATGTTTCAAGAGACTCGCGGAAAGCAGCATATTCTTCACCTCTTCTTAATCACAGTTTTTAATGAAAAGGTAGTCAAGGAATAAATATGACATTTCCTAAACATCCGAACCTTAGTGATTACATAGTGAGCGGAAGTTGCCCCTCGCTCCAAGTATTCCTCGGCTAGTCGCTTCTATTCCATACTTGATATTCATTTTCAGTCAACCACTTGCGAAAGAAGAGTCATCGTGTACGTCAGGACTGCCCAACCTACGGCCCGCGAGACTATTTTGTCCGGCCCGCCGCTCCACGTCCGCACCGTGTCGCCAAAACCTTGAAACAATTAATAGTACAGGACAGCTGCACAGAAATAAAACCGTTTGTTCCAAAAACTGTGCTATGGTTGTCTTTTTGTAAATCGTTAGAAAAGCACAAAGAAAGCTTAAGTCTAAATTTTAGAATAATTTGCATGATCATTTTGTCGGAAAACTCAAAAAAACATTGAAAAGCGTTTTTCTCTGAATCGGCGTATTTTAAAGAAACGTTTTTTAAACAAAAAATGTAGAGGACATTGTCACCCACAATTCGGCTCATTGAGGTCATGTCATACGTTTTGAAATGCAGAAGCTAGGTGGCGCCAAATTTCCAAAATAGTGTTTTTTCACTTTTTGTCCTAGAATTTTTTTTTTCACAAAAGAGCGGATCAGAAATTTGTTCCTATCAAAATTGTCTACAACTTTTATTGAAACATTTTTTCCCTCCGTCTTACCGTTCCAAAGTTATAGTCTGCCGAAGTGTGAAAATTGTACTATTCAGACGGCATAAAGGTTAATATGTGTACAGTTATGATTGATACGTTGCGATTGAAATAGATATGATTGTTTAAGCTAATTAACAAACACAGCCCGCGTCCTGTTTGACCGAGCCTTAGGCAGCTGTCCGACACCGGTCCCTGTCTAAATAATGCCCACCGCTCTCTCCGCAGTAACAATAGTAGCCTTGACTACACTGCGCTATAACTTTGGAACGGTAAGTCGGAGGAAACAAACGTTTAAATAAATGTTGCAGACAATTTTGCGATGAACAAATTTCCGATTCACTCTTTTGTGAAAAACTATTTTTTCTAGGACAAAAAGTGAAAAAAACACTTTTTTGGAAACTTTGGCGCCACCTAGCTTCTGCATTTCAAAACGTATGACATGACCTCAATGAGACGAATTGTAGGTGACATTGTCCTCTACATTTTTTGTTTAAAAAAAACTTTTCTTTAAAATACGTCGATTCAGAGAAAAACGCTTTTCAATGTTTTTTGAGGTTTCCTACAAAATGATCGTGCAAATTATTCTACAATTTAGAGTTAAGCTTTTTTTTGTGCTTTTTTACGATTTACAAAAAGCCAACCATAGCACAGTTTTTGGAACAAAACCATTCCAGCTGTACTATACAATAAAGCCAACTGGACGCGCCCCTAACCAAGGGCATTGACTCACTGATGAACACTTAAACTCCTTATTAATGATTGGTACAACTAAGCTCGATCCTAAGTGGAGAGATATTGTAAGTACCGGTACAAAGCTTTTCCAGTCGTCGCACTAAATTAAATTATCATAATTTGATTAATAATTGTGTCAAATGAACAGAAATATTTACTCTTTGTCATTCATGCTGTATGAGTGCATTGAATATGGTGATGATGATGATGATGATTTTTTTTAGCGTCTGGCTTTTAGTGCCGGGAGTGTCCGAGGACATGTTCGTCTCGCCAGTTTTTGTAGCTGCTTCGAGACGGACACCCAATGGGTGAGCTACAAGTACCGTTGGGGAGGAAAGTTGGAATGGAAGGTCGGGGAGTTGGAAGGTAGCGGCTGTGGCCTATAGTTAGGGACCAACCCCGGCATTTGCCTGGAAGGAAGATGGGAAACCACAGAATACCATCTTCAAGGTTGCCGGCGGGGGGATTCGAACCTCCTCGCCTCCCAGATGTGAGCGACTGCCAGCAGTCATGCCATAACGACCACGGCTAACTCACCCGATTTGATGATGATGATGATAATTGAAGCACTGAGTTCAAGAAGGGGATTAGTCCACTATTTTATGGTATCTGAGTTAAGAGTTGTGCGGGGTACACTAGTGCACTCTGCCTTATTTAACGTAAAAACGAGACTTCCAGCACACTGCGTCCATAGGAAAATTGCTGCGTTAAGTTGGAAAGGGGGACTTGTCAAATGACAAGTCCTCTTCTTGCTCGAATCTCTCTGCTGCTTGGCGGAAACAGTGCCACAAAAGAACAATGGTACTAGTTTGAAAAAGTTGGTGTTTCAAAAGCTTTGATTTTGCTAAAAATTTTGATTCCTTTTCAAAACATCTGTTACAGTGCAAGGGAATAAATAGGCTGTGACTTCATATAAAATAGTTGAGTTCTCAGCAACATCAAAATGTGTAAGAGTATCTCCTCGTTGCAGACGCCTAGTTATATACGATTTCTCAGTTGTAAAACCTGGGAGGCATCCTACTATGTCAGGTGTGCCCCCAGCTTACTCTAACCGAGTACCAATAAAAGCTGCCAAGACCAATGATGTTGCAAAAATGCTTGACATAATTCCCTCAGAACACCGGGATTCTTTCAAGAACATCGCTGAACGATTTTCTCACAAAGGAAAACAACCAACACTGCAAGATTCAGAAAGTGATATAAATGGGACACGGACAGATTTCAAATATGCTTGTAGTATACATTTAAACACTGTAATGTACGGTATCTAATGTTGTTCTGTAATGTTAACTTCAATGTGTCAATGCATTAAGAGGTTGGTTAGTTGGTTCTTAAGTTTAGGGGCTGCGACAATGCGATCATGTAGCCCCGTGTACTTTGGGTTTGTGTAGAATCTGTCTGATAACTGGTGTTAATTGTGATGTCTGTATTAGTGTGTGTTATCTGTTTTTTTAATTCAAGTAAGGACTGCAGACTTATGAATTTTTCAAATAGTTCCTACATTTGCCGCCAAACGCCACCGTCAACGACTACTAGTTCAGAACTTAGCTACCAGACGCCACCGCAGTCGGCTCTTGGCAACGAACGTAGGAACCTAAGAGCGTTGTTAACATTCTTAACCTGTACAATTTAGCTTCACACAGGTGTAATTAGTGGAAGGATCTTTAACATGCCATAAATCTAAGACATGGGACCGCCGGCTTTACTTCCCCTCCGAAGGAAGGCATACTGAGGGATTTTTAACGCTCTTAAAAAATCCGACGACCTCGGCCGGATTTGAACCCGCGATCTTGGCCATAGAAGCTCAGCATGCTACCAACTACCCACCGAAGTCGCCTCATTAAGAGATTAAATATATAGGTAATTTTCATTGATGACGATGATGATAATTGTTGTTTTAAGGGGCCTAACATCTAGGCTATCGGCCCAGGTAATTTTCATTATGCGTACTTAGTCACAATAGAGCCTTCCTGTTCAGTGTAAAAAGGGGACTTGTTGGTGGCTTTTAAACCTATTTCAATGACTGTAAAACTTCACAAAATTCAAACATTTCTTCTAAATATGAACATATTGACGTACAGAACCCAAATGTACGAAAAATAATAATTCTACAGAAAAATCATGCAATTTATAAAGTTTTTGTTGTCTTTCTCCAAATGATTGCTGATGATTTGGTCCCTTGCTTGAACTCAATGCTTAATTGTTGTTTTAAGGGGCCTAGTATCGAGGTTATTGGCCCCTGTGCATTGAATATCATCATACTTCTATTTTAAAGGATTTATTAAAAATATTAAATTTTTAGTGTTTTTTTATCCACTACAAATAAATATAGAAAACGGCAACAATACTAAGAAAACTAAGGTCAGTCAGCCACAAAACTCAGCATATGGCACCTATTAAAAAAACATATCCCCCAAACCCCCCGGAGTGTTATTGGCCCGCAAGGTCCCCCAAATATTTACAATGTAGCAGTTACCGGTAATTAAAAAAGTGTACGTGACCACTGCCGGATTCATTGCACAAAGGCACTTTTGGGTGTACTTACGGTAATCCAGTACCGAATATTCCAGGGTACTGGTAGGTGTATGTGATGATAAATGGTACCAGTACGGAGACTACAAGTAGGGTTCCCATTAGAGCACGCCCAATCGTCGGCCAACGCCACATGGGGTACAGGACTAGTGGTGCGAGTAGAAACAACTGCATGTCGGCTGACAAGTACCAAGACTGGAGCATACACTGCAACAGTAAGAGAAGGATTTCAATCCTATGGGAAAATGAAAATGAAAATCCACAGCCTGCTTCCAGTCGAATGACCGGGTCAGGGAATGAATGAAGCCCCCATCTAGCGGCGAGGATTTGAACTGTGCCGGCTGCCGAAGCCTGTTGGACTCCCTGGGGGCAATGATTAAATGAATGTGAAATGAAATGATAGGGGAGAGTATTGCTGAATTGAAATTGTGACAGGGAAAACCGGAGTACCCGGAGAAAAACCTCTCTGCCTCCGCTTTGTCCTATGGGAAAATAAACATAGAAATTTGTACTTGTAACCTAGAAGACATTGGAATTTCATGCTTTTCAGTCGGTCAACACGATTGAACCCTATAATGGTTTTTTCCCTAAACCTGAAAAAATGTACATGCGATTAATAAATAGACTTGGTTGACCAGTTTCGATCGTCAAGCGATCATCATCAGATCCTATACACTTAGGCTATTAAATCTATGTCTACAAGTATGGGTGATGGTACGGTATTTACATTATATACACTTATGCAGCCGAAAGAAATCAGAAACCCCTATGGATGTTGAATTGGCAGGTGAACAGCTAAAGGAAGTAGGTGACTTCTGTTACTTGGGAAGCAAAATAACCAGTGATGGACGAAGCAAAGAGGATAGAAAAAGTAGGTTAGCACAGGCAAGGAAAACATTTTTACAGAAAAGATATCTGTGGACATCGAATATAGATTTAGGTATTAGGAAGTCATTTTTGAAAGCCTTTGTCATGAGTGTGGCGCTCTATGGAAGTGAAACTTGGACTATTGGTGCAGTAGAAAAGAAGAGAATTGAAGCGTTTGAAATGTGGTGTTACAGGAGAATGATAAAGATCAAATGGGTAGATAGGGTTACGAATGAAGAGGTATGAAGAAGAGTGGGAGAGGAGAGATGTTTCTGGCAACTGTTAATGAAGAGAGGAGATAGGTTGGTAGGACACATACTAAGACACCCAGGAATAACAAACTTAGTTATAGAAGGAAGGGTCGAGGATGAGAACTGTAGGGGTAGACCAAAGTTAGAATATGTTAAACAGATTGCCTCGGATGTAGGATGTGGTAGCTATGTAGAGATGAAACGATTAGCTCAGGACAGGGAAGCATTGAGAGCTGCATCAAACCAGTCGGAAGACTGAAGACTGAAACAACAACAACAAACACTTATTTCGTTGCAGTAGTTATTAAACTAGCGCAACTAGTCAAGATTTGCAAGTTATATGTGATTTGTTTTGTTAGTGGTGATTGACCTCCAAGTTTGTTTGCTTAGTGGGATATCAGTGATTGTGATGAAATGATTAAGTTATTGTGGGTTGTGAACTTAGGTGATTGTTTGAGCGATGTGTTGTCCGTTCTCGAGTAGCTGCTAACACCATTGAACCTGCACCTTCCAGTTTAATAGCTCTAATAGTTTAATTACTGCAGCTCAATCTCTACACAGTATAAAACAAAATCCCCGATTCTCGGATGTAACGGGTAATCTCGAGAACCACTGGATGGATTTTGATGCGGTTTTTACCATTCTGTAAAGGATTTCTCGAGGAAGGTTTCTATTGAAAAACATTTATATATGACCAAAGGAAGCCGAGCAGTAATGATTTCAGTGAATCGAGTTTGTGTTTTTACCTTTTCATTTCTTTCATCAATCTCCATTCAGTGGAAATTTAAATTACTAGCTTCGGAGCGAGTTTAGGTGCTAGCTTCGGCCAGCATCAAACTATCGAGTCGTGTAGAGTTAAGACTTCAGAGATGAGTATATGTGTTTGGAGTTTCGGTGTTCACCTCGGCTTTTCTGAATTGCATCTGGGACCTGCCGTCCGTGCGCCTTTTAAGCTTACGGTGGGTAAACCGTTAAAGATACCGGGTTGCTAGTAAGCGTATGAATAGTAAATACCATCAACCATTAGACATAGATTTAATAGCTTTAGTGTAAAAGTTCTGATGATGATCGCTTGACGATTGAAACTGCTCATCCAAGTGTAGTTGTGTATTTTTTTTTCAGGTTTGGAGAACACTCAGCATAAGTTCAATTGTGTTGACCGACTGAAAAGCATAACATTTTGATGAACTACTTTTTCAGGTAGACAACAGCCGTGTTCACAGCGCTGCACGTATTAGAACTATGTTGTTACATATTTACCTACGGCAACAAGGTAGCCTATCATTCTCAACTCGCGATATTCTCAAATTAGTGTTGTTATCAGTTCATCATCATCATCATCATCATCATCTTCTACAGTTTCCAGCCCCTGGCTGGGTCTGCTTGGAACATAAGCCTCTCCACCACCTTTCACTCTTTACTCAGTCCCACCCCTCTCCTCTTTTCTGCACTCCTCCCTTCACACCTACAATCCACCTATCTCTTGGTCTCTCGCCCTCATTTCCGTACCATGCATCCTCCTTGGTATCCTGCCCTCCTGCATTCTCCTAGCATGTCCGTGCCAACTCATTCTTGACTTCTCTATGATCTCTTGTAAGGGATTCTCCTCCACAATCTCTCATTTCTTACTCCATCCCTTCTTGTTATTCCGAATCTGCTTCTCAGAAATTCCATTTCGCAAGCCTGGATCCTGCTCACCTGTCTCTTCGTCATAACCCACGTTTCTGATGCGTAGGTGAGTTGGTTGGTTGGTTGGTTCTTAAGTTTAGGGGCTGCGACAACGCGGTCATGTAGCCCCGTGTACTTTGGGTGTGTGTAGAATCTGTCTGATAACCGGTGTTAATTGTGATGACTGTATTAGTGTGTGTTATCTGTTTTTTTAATTTAAGTACAGACTGCAACTTAGAATTTTTCAAATAGTTCCTACTTTTGCCACCAAGTGCCACCGTCAACGACTACTAGCCCAAGTTCAGAACTTAGCTACTAGACGCCACCGCAGTCGGCTCTTGGCAACGAACGTAGAGACCTAAGAGCGTTGTTTATATTCGTAACCTATCCAATTTAGCTTCACACTGCGTAGGTGAGTATTGGGACATAATGCGTTCGATACAATACCCGTTTGCTCTTCTGGGATATGTCCCTACCTCTCACGCTCTGCAGAAATTCTGCCTTCCTCTCTCACTGATCTTGTCATTTCTATCACTTGCTTCTATTACACTCCCTAGATACCTGAAACTATCCACTTTCTTTAGTACTTCTCCTCCTATCATTATATCTGTTGTTACTCTTCCGCTATTTCTCGTTGTCAGCATCATTTAACACTTCTTTGCATTAAATTTCAAACCGTACTGTTTTACTGTCTACCCATACATCCAACCTTTCTTGTACCTCTACCTCTCCATTGCCCAATATCATTAGATCGTCTGCAAACATCATTGCTCTCATATGTTATTCTCCTATTTGTGCTGCCACTTCTACCATTACCTCATCCATCACAGAGATGAAAAGCAGTGGAGATAGTGCATTCCCTTAAATCTAAAATATCAAACCTTCTTGTAACAAGCTAGTAATGTCATTCAAACCTAAGCCACCAAGATTAGTTAGTTATTGTTATTTTAAGGGGCGGAACTACGAGGTCATCTGTCCCTAGCCACCAAGATTGATGATCTTTATTTTCGTTACTGCAGTTACTGCTTTAGCGACATCGTGGTAATGTAACCCCATGCACTGGGTGTGTGTGTGTGTGTGTAAATCTGTCGAATAGCCTGTGTAATTTTGATGGCTGTATTAGTGTGTTTATTTGTAATTGGTGCTGGGATTTGTGTAAGAGGTGGTCATGACCTTACTTTTAGTACCGTCCCGGCATTCGCATGGAGGAGAAGTAGGAAATTACGGAAAACCATTTCTAGGATGGTTGAGCTATGAATGGAACGTTCTCTTCTCAGAACTATATGTTTCTCAATCACACATGTAAAAAGTAAGTCGCAAGATATGCATCTCCATCAACATGTTGACGTAGAAATTTCCAGAGTATAGTGCGGAAAACAGACACTGTATGTTGTTGTTGTTGCTTATTCTAGGGGCTGCGACATCGTGGTCATATAGCCCCGTGAATTTGGGTGTATGTGTGTGGAATTCGAGTGATAACCTGTGTTATTGTGATGGCTGAATTAGTGTGTGTATTTGTAAATTGGGTATAGGATTGGGAAGGAGACGGCCATGGTCTTAAGTTAGGAACCATCGCATTATTTGCCTGGAGTAGAGGCGGGAAAACCACGGTAAACCACTCTCAGGATGTCTGAGGTAAGAATCGTACTCTCCTCTTCTAATGTTTGCCTCACAAAGGCTGAGTGTACCCCGTTCCAGCCCAGAATTAACATTTCTTGCCAGAGCCGGGAATCGAATCCTGACCTCCAGGTCTAGTCACTACACGACAAGGTGTCCTATGTTAAACATTTTGTGATATGCTCATATTTACTAATTTAAAGGTGGTTGTGAAATAAACTTTATGGTTTAAAAAAATTAAAGTTGATCACCTCGTGGTGTACCGTAGCGGCTAGCGTTCTTGCCTGTCACCCAGGAGGTCCGGGTTCGATTTCCAGCTCTACCGAGATATTTTACCAAGACACGGGGCTATATGACCACGATGTCGCAGTCCCTAAATTAGGCAACAACAAAACTTAAAGTTCACTAATTAGAGGCGGCTTCGGTGGCGCAGTCGGTAGCATGCTGAGCTTCTATGCCCAAGATAGTGGGTTCAAACCCGGCCGAAGCCGTCGGATTTTTTAAGAGCGTTAAAAATCCCTCAGTATGCCTTCCTTCGGAGGGGAAGTAAAGCCGGCGGTCCCATGTCATAGATTTATGGCATGTTAAAGAACCTTCCACTAATTACACCTGTGTGAAGCTAAATTGGATAGGTTACGAATATAAACAACGCTCTTAGGTTTCTACGTTCGTTGCCAAGAGCCGACTGCGGTGGCGTCTAGTAGCTAAATTCTGAACTTGGCCTAGTAGTCGTTGACGGTGGCGCTTGGCGGCAAAAGTGGGAACTATTTGAAAAATTCTAAGGTGCAGTCTGTACTTAAATTAAAAAAAAAACAGATAACACACACTAATACAGTCATCACAATTAACACCGGTTATCAGACAGATTCTACACACACCCAAAGTACACGGGGCTACATGACAGCGTTGTCGCAGCCCCTAAACTTAAGAACCAACCATCACTGATTAGAATATTACCGTGCTACTGATTTTTTTATTTTTTATTATTATCAAACGAAAACAAACCAAATTGTAGGCTATTTTATGCTGCAGTAAGGGTATAATCACAATGTCAGAAAAAACAGCAATTCCGTATTAAATTACATTTCTTGCCAAGCTACACCGAATTCTTACCTTCCCTACCAAGACAGCGCCTGGCAGGGTATCCATCAAGCCAAGCACGCCTCGACCTTCAGTGCCTGGAATTTAACCATCACAGATAGATTAATAGGTACTTCCCTTCATTTCCAGTACAGATGCTAGGCAGTTGGAGAACCTACCAATTTCTCTGATTCGATGTAGTTGTTGACATACAGCAGATTCCATAGCCAATTGTGACGGCACCATTCAGAGTTGTTCACTATGTATGTGTTCCAAGCGGGTCCCGAACCCATGTACACTAGGAGAGTAGCGTAAAAACCAATCATAACAGCATACGCCGGCGTTAACCTGCACAAAGGGATAAACATAACGTAAATGAATATTTCATACCAAATCTGATGGACCTTACTGAAGTGGAACTTAGTTGTTAGACCGTACTGAATATCAAACATGGACTGGTAATAACAATAATAATAATATGAAGAAGAAGATTAAAAGTAAAAACTACAGACTTGTATACAGTAATTGATAGGTTCACCGATTCTGTACGAAGGAGACGATTCAAATTCCATGGTCACATCTGCAGAAAGGATGCCACTAGATATGCACAAATAAACTGCTTGATATAATAAATTCAAAGAAGGTCAAAATCAGTTGGTTAAATGAAATCAATCAGGACGTAAAAGAAATAAACATCACAGAAGATACCATCAGGAGTCTCAAGGCCTTTGGAACTCAGGTTGCAAAGCATAAAGCTAAAAAGACCACTGGAAAACAATGGACAGAAGAACAGTAGAAACAGCATAGCAAGTTCATGAAGAGACTCTGGGAAGAAGAAGAAGAAGAAGAAGAAGAAGAAGAAGAAGAAGAAGGAAAAGCCATCAATCCAAGTTCAAACGCACTCTTTAAGTGGGCATAACGAAGAAAGAAGAGGAAGAAGAAGAATGTGGCCTTAATACTCCTTAGGTGATTTTCACTAAAATGATGTTCGATTTTAATCTTATGTACAGTAACTTATGTATGCTCTAGCGACTGAAGGGTAATCCAAAATACTATTTTTGAAGTTCACAAGAAAGATGGTCTGACGATGTACGGTAGTTGTTTCACAGCCATAGCCGAAATTTCTTCTTGAGACCTTATTTTGTTTATATCTGTTGACATATTGTACAGGCCCCCAGGGGGCTGCACCCCCTGGAAGCCACCCTCCATCATCTATCAAAACCATCCCTAACTGGCAAATCTCATAAGTCCAGAACAACATCTTTCACACAGCAAGGGCAGCTAACCAGCCTGGAAGGCTTGCCAAACACTTGCATCACACCATAAACAGCTACACATAATTAACTGTGGCATCTATGCCAGTGGAATGCTGACAGCACAACACCAAAGCCTATAAGAAGGACCTTAATGAGGACAGGTTCTACTCTCTACTATCTGTCATACAGTGCGTGTCGCCGAAAGCTCTGCAGGCTGCTATCTCCAGGTGAGCATCAGTGAAGTGTTCAGAGTTCCTATATTTTGTAACCTACTCCACAGACTTGTACACATAATTTGCACTATTGTTCACACTTCGCTAAAAGGGACATACTATTCCATACATCACTGACCAATAAATACTTGGTCAGTAAACTACATCTTGTATTCGTAATTACACGCCTCTTCACATCCTAACACACTTCCGTCACGAGTAAGCGTGACAACAGTAGCTTGTAATCGCCGGCTCAAGTTCTATTGTGTCTCTCACAAGCGAGCCGCCCCCACATAGCTGACGCACGCACGTCGGTTATATAACTCTCTCCAACCAGCTGATAGGCTAGTACATTAACCTGTACACAGAGGTTCATCCCCCGAATCACACTTACGTCTTTATAGGAGCATCCCCTAGCATCCTAACACTAAACAACACTCTACACTGGTCAGTTTACCCAGCTACGGGAAGCTACCCCCTCCTAGGCATCACCTTATAAATTAGTACATTAACACATCCGTTTTAGATCTAACTACCCCCCAACTAAGGGATCTAAAACAGATTGGTGGAGGCCGGGTTACAGGCACAGTAAAATAGGGCTCATACAACGAGTTCTCGTGGTCAAAACGGCCCGTACCGCATACAGCCAAGCGAGACTGGAAAAAAAAAATGATCTCATATTACGTCACACATTTTTTTTTATTACATAGGAGTTTGTATTATTTCACCCACCCCCATCCGCCCCATAGTGCAAAGTCAGTGGAAATTAAATGTCCATATTTAAAACCACACTAAGAGACTTTGCGCACCATTTGTCGGCTAGTACGACTCCACTCCTGCCGAAGCTAAGAATTAAGAACAGTGACTTAATAACCGACCAGACCGCAGTACAACTTCTTAGGGACCTCGAATTCAAGACATCAGAGATCCGCGCTCAACACCCTGCAGCGGCAGCACAAGTTATACATTTTACACGATCCCAGGCCAGTGAACACAGACAAGAGTCACCAATATCCAGCGCTAGTGAAGTAGATTGCCTGCCAACACTCCACCCCCTATTGTTGCAGCAACTGCAAATCACAGAGCAGAAAACTGGTAATCTGCTCGAGCGCATTACACACTTACTAGAGACAGACACTGTTAAAGCAGACAGTCACACGACAGAGGCAGTTCTAGACATCCACACTATTCTGGAAACTGTGAAACAGGATTTAGACAGGACTGTACACGTAGTCAAATCCACACAGTACGACAACACACCATCAATCAGTACCGACATATCAGGTGACGAGCCACCTGGTAACATAACACAAGTGTCGTACACGGGAAGCGAGGCTAATTCCCCTCTGAATAGCCCAAACACCTCGGCACACGAAAGCGGTGCGAACAACATAGACAGACACAGCCAACGAGAGACAGCTGAACACGAGATGAATAGACACACAGAGTACCCCATGATCCACCCCACAAAGTTCACGGGGGAAGGCCAGGATCCCGAGGAATACCTCAAGGCCTTCAATAGAACGGCTCGGATCAATGGTTGGAGCGAGGAAGTCAGAAAAAGGCTCCTTCCTGCATACCTCACAAAGGCGGCCATGACATGGTATGAGCTCCATGAGGACACACTAGAAGCTGCCACATGGGAGGAAATCACTTTATTGTTGAAAAGTGAATTCCAGCTCATACCAGATGATGACGACCTGTACGACCAAATCAGACAGAGGTCACAGGGACCTAAGGAAAGCGCCCAAGCATACATCAACGTAAAGTTGATAATGTGCGACAAATATAACGCAGCTATGACAAACAAACAGAAAGTCAAGCTGTTGATGCAGGGCCTCAGACCATCCATAGTGGACAAGTTGTGCATTATGAACAACCCCTGGGTCCAACACATGTTGAACAACATAAAGACCATAGAAGAAGGGAGAAAGATCACGGAGAAAGCTACGGAAAAAGCCGTGGATCAACACTTCCAGACACAAAAAGACGACACCAATCATAAAATGGACGAATTAGTGGACAGAATGGAGAAACTGACCATAGCTGCCATCCAAGCAGGCGGGAGACCGCTAAGGGATGAACAAGTGGACACACAAGAGCGCTACTATCCTGAAAGGGATAGGGGGTACACTGAGAGGAGACACTACGGGAGGGAGGAAAATTACTACCCTCCACAGCGGCCAACAACACCTCACGCACAGGACAGGCCACACTACCCTCCTCGATATTCACCGGTATCGTACACGGACACAGAGCCAACATACCCCTCACGGCGACCACCATCCCCGTACACACAGGAGTACTACCCTGAGGAGTACGAGCACACCATCCCCCGACGAAACAGCCCGCCACCAAGTAGACAGTCCTACGCTGCCCCACAATACAGGGCAGACAGGGAGTACCGGGAAAACTCACCCCCAAGCAGGCAAGGCTATGCAGCCCCGCAGTACAGGGGAAATGAGGAAAGTCGTTGAAAACGGAAAATAAAGACAAATCTATTGTCATAGACATAGAAGGGATTCTGATAGGACCAAATGACTCTAGTCGAACAAAAATGTATTTATGCAATAAATATCCTAGACCTGTGCATAAATGTTTTAAAATAGTATTTCCCCATACCAAGAGTAGGCCTTGCCTACACATCTCCTCAGGATTTGTATAAAATTAAGAATATACACTAGCAAGTTGAATTCTGTAAAAAGAATAACGGAAATACTTCAAAACTGGAGGAAACAAACTACTGCAAATTTCTGCTATAACACTTGGAATTCAAAAGTTGGCAGAACTTAGCGATGTCATGCTGTTTTACTCGATTATCCTGTTGTTTCATGATGGAACGTCTAAACACGTCGCGATTGGACATTATCCAGATCAGAGCTAATCGGGATCCCGACCGGGACGTCTAAACGGGGTATAAGGATAGTTCTCACCTGATGTACCGCTGCAGCGTCTCTGTTTCTGGCCTGAACCTTATCTACAGTAGCCCATTGAATTCTAGGTAATACTGGAATGCCGACTGTATGGGAGGAAAGTGAGGCTTTTGGTGCGACTAGTTACGCCTGGTAGTGCACGTCAAGGAGGACAGTTTGACGTATACGAACGCAAGGATGATGTACGTATGTACAACGAGATACAAGTAAAAGAGGTAATTTGAACATTTAGGCGAACGGTAAATAAAACGGAACCTACGCCGAAATACGTATTTCATAATATCATAGTAATTTGATACTTAAAATGGCTAGGAATATACGACAACTTAAAATATTATATTGCAGCCTGATTGTTCATAATTTTTTTTTGATCCTTAGATCAAAGGCAGCATACACAATAACTATAGGCCTACTGGCAAAAAAAACAAGCCATGCGTACATTAAAATAAAATGAAAATAAGGTTAGACAGGGAATGATTAAGAATAAAGAACAAAAGATATGGTAATTTGTATTCAACATTTTTATTAACTTAAAGGCAGCATTCATATGTGTGTGAATATGCATAAGCCTACAAGTAAACAATTAAATAGATGCTTAGTGAACAAAAATACATACTTTATTTATACAAAACAACCACATGTTCAATATTCTTCAAGGCAATGGGGCATGTTGCGCAGCGGTCAAGCTATTCGCCTCTCACCAAGGTGGACCAGGTTCGATTACCAGTCATTGCATGTGAGATTTTCGAAGTGAAATGCCATGTCCTGTGGTTCGGATTCCACGTAAATTAAAGGTCACTTGGCTCATCATAAGATAACGGTCACGTGAAACTACAAGCTTCTTTTTCTTCAAAGCAGGTCGAGCCTTAGACCTCATATAAGTCATACAGCAAACGAACAGGGTCCTGCAGGGAAGATCCCTTAAGCCGAATTCTTCTTATCGTCTCCAAGACTGACATAATAAAAGTACCGTATACTGGAAAATGTGAAATTTTATGCCTATGCTGATGAAAAAGTAACAGTAAATATTAGGCCTAGGTCTACATACTTCAACTTGCAGGCTACTTGTCGTTCAATAACTCTCGGTCTTTCTTTGGGTGGCTGAAGCAGATACGGTGGGAAATTGAAAATTGCAGGTATCGCATCATCTTTAAGCAGTGGTTTGTTTCTATTTGAATGAAACAAGTAGCATGATTTATAAAAGTGTTTACAGCTATAACCAATTTCTTTAATACATCTGGACGTTTCCATTGGAATCTGTAATATAAGCTAGGCCTAGGTTATAATTCTGTGAATAATAACTTATAACCTATAATAGGGCCTACGTGTATTTGTCGTTTGCTATTTAGGCCTATTGTGTCAAAATTTGATGTAAGACGTATCCATAAACGCAGAATAGGCTACGTCATTAAAAATCTCAATTCGAAAATAAAGTAGACCGTAAACCTACCGTATTATTGGAAAATACCATACATATAACGTTGCACAGAGGTACGTACGATCAAATATATCAAAAGAATCACGACATAATTATCAGCTGACTTGCAACCTAGAGTTCAATGGTATGACAGTTTTTGGTGCGACTAGTTACGCCTGGTAGTGCACCAGGAAGCAGTTTTCAGCGAGGGTTACCATGGGAGGAGTTGTTCCAGTAGTACCTACAGTTCATTGCAGTGGCCTAGTCCATGCTGCGCAGAAGAAACAAGCAGTACAGATTGTAGTTCTCACCTGAGATACCGTTGCAGCGCCTCTACTGCTGGCCTGAACTCCTTCCGGTCCATGCTGCGCAATAGGTTGTAGGCTCTCAGTAGGCCCCCGACCAATAGGAAGGAGTCCACAACATGGACACTGTTAATTACCGGCATGTTCGCCACCTTCTTCATCTCCTGGAAACATTATTTTAGGAACATGCAGATAAATACAGGTTGCTTTATTTATATAACCTGGGCGGTGTTTCAAAATAGCCCCATGTCTGTCTGGTAGCAGGCAATGCACGAGTAAAGTCTCGGCCACGCAGAAAGCGGTCTGTTACGGCGGGAAGCGATATTTGACCGAGGTGGTCAGGCGGTCCAGTTGCCTCATCTCTGGCACACAGAACGCGTTCTACCGTGACCCGCTAGTCTTTGTCGCGACGACGAGCGATCCGGTAGTACAAACTCACCGACTGTTCGCATGACCAATTGTTATGAGTGACCAAACTGAAATATTTATAGAAACTGTGCGTAAATACACGTATTTGTTTGCCAGTTCACAGTTTGACAGTCATGCAGCCAACATCGTCTTTTCTTGTGTTTTCCAAAGCAAATAGGAGAAGGAGTTGTTCTTCGTCCGAGCTCATACTCAATAACAATATCAAACAATACTTAATATAAAAACGCAGTACATATTCTCTAGAAGGAAGCGACCAGACTGGACCGCTCACACAAAAGTATCGCGTCCTATGTGACGTCCCCATACCGCAGGCCCACTCGACGACCGATGGATCGCTTCCCGCCGCGACAGACCGCTTTCTGTGTGGCCGAGCCTTCATTCTTTTCTAGGCGTCCATTGATTCCTCATTTTTACTTGTTTGCTTATTTTCTGTTTACTGTACACTGAAGATGCAGCACACATTGCTTCAGCGCATCTTTATTTATTGAAACATTATTAGATTTAATAGCCCATTTTTGCCACTAGACGGGTTATCATGAAAGGGGATGGTATGTGCGATTCTCCTAAGAGAGACATTGAGAAATTTGGAAACAACAATAAATTGATAGTGTATTGGCTTTCACTGACACCAAGAGCCCGCTGATGAGCCAGCTTGGTGTTCCTAGGCGAAACCCCACACTGCATAAACCTAGAAAAATTGCTGAGTTTTAACAATAAATTGAGTAAGGCTGTCAAGCATCACGCATCTGGTTTGGCACACGTGCCAGAGATTGTTCGGGCTCATTTGCTTCGGATTCCTAAGAAATCGTTAGGCTATGTAATTTGACTTAGGAAGTGCGGTATTCGTATTACAGATGGCAATGAGTCGGAACGTTGCAAACCAATAAATATAGGATTCAACATAACTATATAGCAAGACAATATTAATTCCTTACTGAAGACGGGAAAACTTTAAAATATTCTAGATGAATTGGATAAGCAAACATTTAAATCTCAAGATTACCGAATATATAACGGAAAACCAGGTCAAAGATAAAACAATGTCCCCAATTTGGAACAGGATTTAATGAATAAACAAATAATAGATTCCATTATAGATTTTCAAGCAATATCACACAGAATCGAAACCTTGATTTTTAAGACTACAAACAAAATGTATAGGCCTATCTAGGGTGTGGCGTAAGTACGGCGAGGGCTGATGTTTTTAATTTTGAAAAACCTAATCTTGAGATTGATGACAAACGATTGGATTGTGTTGGAAACCATCTCTTTCCACTTGTGTAAACCTTTTAGCGTCACCGTATCGTAACACTTAGCCTACTGAATGAGCAAAATGGTCAACTGTTCAGGGGTGGCAGTGCGATGGGTGTGGCAATATATTTTCTCATCCCTTTCCAAAAATACACCACTTGTTACTTAGCATCTGTGTGTGAGTGTAATTTTGGAAAGGGAATGATACTGTGTTTACTTGTATTGTTCCTTTAAGTTAAACTTTAGTTCTAAACTGTAGTTTATTAATATTTATACAATGTCGAGGAATAGAAAGAGCGGCTTCGGTGGCCCTAGATCGCCGGTTCAAACCCGGCCAAAGTCGTCAGATTTTTAATAGCGTTAAAATCCTTCAGTATGCCTTCATTCGGAGGGGAAGCAGAGCCGGCGGGCCCAGAACCTACCACTACAATTGGTAGTTAAATGTGTAGTTTATTTGGTTAGAAAAGCTCTATCAAGTTCCAACGTTCGCTGCTGGGTGTCAGTGACAGTGGCGTCTGGCAGTGAAAGTTGAAACTACTTGAAATTGAACTTGCTCAGTTTCATTAATTTCATTAGTCATTAACTCCTCTCATGAGGTTGGCGTCAGGAAGGGCATCCAGCCGTAAAATACATCCGCTACATAGATTTCATCACATCTCATCCCCGACCCCATTGGAAACGGGATTAATAAGGGGTAGACACACATACTGTACATCGAGGAATAGAAAGGCCCATATGATCTCACGATGGAAACTGGACTTTATAATTTATTATCAACAAAATTGCTCCAAAAGCAAACCCTAGTTACGCCACTCAGTCACGAGGACTGTGAGTATTTTGGTCGATTGATATTGTAACTTTTCAATCAGTCAACACAAGAAAATGTGAAACGACCTGAAGAAAAAAAGAAAAATTTGAGTATAAGGTATTTGCAACAGATAACAAGATTAATAAGATTAATAAAACATGGATAGCCTCCTTGGCTTAGGCGGCAGCACGCCGGCCTTTTACCGCTGGGTCCGTGGTTCAAATCCCTGTCACTCAATGGGAGATGTGTGCTGGACAAAATGGAGGCAGACAGGTTTTTCTCCGGATACTCCGGTTTTCCCTGTCAAATATTTCATTCCAGCAACACTCTCCACTTCATCTGTCATCCATTTAATCATTGCCCCAGGGGAGTGCGACAGGCTTCGGCAGCCGGCACAGTTCATATCCTCGCCGCTAGATGGGGGGCTTCATTCACTCCATCCCTGACCCGGTCGGTCGACTGGAAGCAGACTGTGGATTTTCAATAAAACAGGACATGGTGTTAGCGGACAAGAGCATAACGCTGCGTATTGGACCTGCCCGGCTCCATCTCATGCTCCATTTATTTATTTATTTATCGTATGGCTTTTAGTGCCGAGAGTGCCCGAGGACATTTTCGGCTCGCCTGAGTCTGTAGCTGCTTCCAGCGAAAACTCATAGGGTGAGCTACAAGTTCGGTTCAATTTCAAGTAGTTCCAACTTTCGCTACCAGATATCAATGACACCTAGTGGTGAACGTTGGAACTTTGATAGAGCGTTCCAACGAAATCTAACCTAACAATTTAGCTTCACACAAGTTTAGTCTGTGGAAGGATCTTTTACATGCCATAAATCTATGACCGCCGGCTTTACTTCACCTCCGAAGGAAGGCATACTGAAGGATTTTTAACGCTCTTAAAAAATCCGACGACTTCGGCCGGGTTTGAAGCCGCTATCTTGGGAACAGCAGGTCAGCATGCTACCAACTACGCCACCGAAGCCGCTACATGCTCCATGATGTTCCCTGCATTGAAAACCGCACTAGCGCTTAGAGGCAGCCCAGCGGGGCTAACGAAGCGACCCGAATAATCACGACCGCAACCGATCGTCCATTCCCCTTCACGATCTTTTGACACGCACCGAGACAGACGAGCGGAGCGGGGAAAACCGAACGTACCCGAAACTTCACAACCTAGACCGATCATTAGGGCTAGGATTTTTATATAAATACAATCATATTCCTTCCCTTTGCTTATACATAACTAAAAGTGATAAATGTCCATGAATTAGAACATTAGCTATCATCTAATTACATTTTATTGTTACATATTTTACATATTTCATCATAATAACATTTGTTTTAGATATTTTTACTTTAAAATTAATATTCTGTGGTTTTATTTTACATATTTGATCAAAATGACATTTTGAACTTTACTTGATTTATTTAAAATTATATATTCTGACCCTTACTGTAAAAGAAAAATATTTTTTCGCAAGTGAAATATATTTGTTCACTAGAGACTCAGGTACATGAAACGGATTCTCCAAGCAATTCATAAGCTGTTAAGAAAGGGACAGGGAAGATATTAGTGGAGATAAGGGGATGGACACCCTGCCCGACACTCAGCGGCTGGACTTTAGTTTATTTCAGTTGTCCAGTGAGTGCCTGAGACTCTAAGAATTAACGCACAGAACAACAAATCAAGCGATTATTCACAGAAAAAATAGCCCGTCGATAAACGAAAGAAAAATGGTTGCCCAAGGATCATGCCCCGCCAAGTACGTGGAAAAGGTTGGCTGATCGGTTATATTCGTGAGCATTCGGGTCACTTCGTTAGCCATGCTGGGCTCTTTCTAAGCGCTAGTAAAACCGCACTTTCGGGACGTCACTTTCACACCAATGCTGAAGTGGAGCGGGCCGTGCGCCAATTCCTTGCATTGAAGGGCACAGAGTTTTAACCAGAGTGGTTTCATCAAACTGATTGCACGTTACGACAAGTGTCTCAATGTCGGTGGCGACTAAATCGAAAAATAGTGCAAGGTGTAGCCTATAGGTCATGATGCCATGGTGTACGTCAGTTTGGCAATAAAGGGTTCCTGGGAGAAAAAAATGACGAAACTTATTTTCGGAACTTCCCTCGTACATTTACATGGGTTTCATTAGACTAATTCGTTCGTAAGGCACTGGAAATACTGTAGTTCGTGTTGATGTGTCCGACTGTAACAGGTTTCTGCAGAGAATTACTGTCGACCAAAATATTATGTGCACTCGAGTTCGAAGATTGTTTGTGAAGTAACCAATATACCCACATAAAATCCAATAACATCGTCATTTTCGACGATTGTACGTTAGTTCATGTAGGTTTGGAAGTTTTAATTTATATTTTAATATTTTGTATCGCAGTTGGAACACAAAACGTGCCCATTTTTAAGCGTGTTTCAACCATGAGTCACATTTAAGAATGATTTTCTCTAAAACCCGTCATCAGATCGAATCCAAATTTTAACACCTTTTATATTGGAATGTTTTATAGCTGGTTTATTAATTTCTAAAGTTTGTGTGTCCAGGAAACAAAGTTGTTATCATTTTTGTAAGGTAACTTTTTCTCGGCTCGGGGTGGTTGGAAAATGTAGTTTTTGGTCGCGTTGTAATCCTTATACATCAAAAGGTTATGCTGTATGACTGTGAAATGCGTAAATTAATTCACTTATTTTATACCGGTTTGTATTCTTACGGGAAAATAATTCATGATTCGGCAGCTAGCCGATACGGGTAAAGATGTTCAGCGTTGCCGAGATGCAGCCCATCATTTTCGAGTAAGGCGCGCCATGACGCATGATGGGCTCCATCCTTGCAACGCTGTAGAGCTTTCTCCGTATTGGCTACCTGCTGAAACACGTCTTATTCTCTCGTACAAATACAAACGTCGCCTCCGTAGCGTAGCGGTCAGCATGGTTAGCTGCCACCCCGGAGGTCCTGGATTCGATTCCCGGCTCTGCCACGAAATTTGAAAAGTGGTTCGAGGACTGGAACGGGGTCTACTCACCCTCGGGTGGCCCAAATGAGTAGAGGGGGTTCGATTCCCCCTCAGCCATCCTCGAAGTGGTTTTCCGTGGTTTCCCACCTCGTCTTCGGGCAAATGCCGGGATGGTACCTTCATCAAAGCCACGGCCGCCTCCTTCCCTCTTCCTTGCCTATCCATCCTAACTATCCATTACCTTCCCTCATGAGGCCCCTGTTCGCTTTGGTGAGTTCCCTCGCTGAGTCCGTGGGTTCCACCAAACTGGAGGGTAAACGACTAAAAAAAAAACATAAAAAATGAGTGAATTAATTTACGCATTTTACAGTCATACAGCATAACCTTTTGATGTATAAGGATTACAACTCGACCAAGACCTACATTTTCCAACCATCCCGAGCCCCGAGAAAAAGTTACCTTACAAAAATGATAACAACTTTGTTTCTTTGACACACAAATGTTGATATTAATAAAACAGTTATAAAATATTCCAATGTATATGGTGTCAAAATTTGGATACGATCAGATGACGGGTTTTAGAGATAATAATTCTTAAATGTGACTCATGGTTGAAACACGCTTAAAAATGGGCACGTTTTGTGTTCCAACTGCGATACAAAATATACATTAAAACTTCCAAACCTACATGAACTAACGTACAATAGAACGACGAAAGTGATGGTGTTATTGGATTTTATGTGGGTATATTGGTTACTTCACAAACAACCTTCAAAGTCGAGTGCACATAATATATTGGTCGACAGTAGGCTAGTCCTTGATTGTGTAAAGCGATGAACCCATGTACCATTGGTTCAAGGGGTCGAATCCATGTATTTTTGTAAAAGGAAGGAAGGAAATATACAGCCTTCAGAGGAGCATAGAAAGATTTTATACAAGAAGGCTAGCATAACGTTGTGAAATAAACTGAAACCAGGTGGCCAGGAAATGAGATCATGCCCGACGCATCGATAAGGAGCCAGTCACGAATATAAATAGAACGAGTGGAATTTTCCAAGCGTGTGACAAAGAGCGTGTTTCGGAAATCGCCCTTACCTTGCAGTAAAATGGCAACCGCGCAGCTGTGCCAGAAGAAGAATAATTAGATTTAACCCATTTGCAAGATTAAAATTAACTAAAGAAATACAGCATTGTGAATCATTTCGGAATAGAGATTTTTGTGTGGAGAAAAAGGTTTTAATAATTGCCCAGGAGAGAAGTGCAAACGTGACCATACGTCATTGGGAGTTCCCCGAGACCCGAGGAGGTGGGGATTAAAAATCAACTGTAACACCCACACAGCTGAAGATCAAATTTTATTTAATATCTCAGAACTGCACGATCGATTTTCATGTGCAAAGAAGTCAGTTTACGTTTAGAAAACGGCTTTCCAGAGATATAATTTTTATATGTGTGCGACCATTACTTCAGAAGTTGGTTCTGGGAAAGGCGTGGATTTTATCTTTTTGTAGCCAAAGAGTATAAAAGTCCTGGCCGAACCAAGCTAATCATGCAGTTTCAAACAGCCAGAGGGGGCGTCACTGTGCTACATCACATCGAATGCAGTACTTACTAGACCTCGAGAGGTCGTGATACTCTGTATCAATCACCAGCGAGCACCCGTAAGGAGTGGCCGAGAAGTATCATCAAAGTATCGCCGTGTGGAGAATTAGGAAAATCCTAATACAGGATTTAGTTCCGCCAATATCAGTCTTACAGTGAAAAGTTCAGTATAACAGTCGAAGTAGGCTGCGAACTTAAAGAATAGGCGATAGGTCTTCAATAACAGTTTATTTAAACGACCAAGTGTATCGTAACGTTTTGAAGTACCGTAACAGCGAAACAAACATTCTATCAACGTTAAAAGAACCCGATCAGGGTCGGACAAAATAAGGTCTGCATAGCAATCTGGAAATATAGGAATTAGAGGACAGAATAATCAGAAGGGAGAATTAAATTCAAGACGTTGTTTCAAGGAAACGAACGAACTGTAAAAAGCACTAAGTTACGAGGAGTATTAGATGCTAGAAAGTAATAGGTCACCGATAGAGTATTTGGGAGACCGAGAACAAGACAGACTTTCGCTAGACGACAAATAGGGTCTAGAAAGAAGCAGGTTTGAGCTAAAAATAATAATAGCTGATCATCAGGAAACCGGATTTGAAGGAGTACTATTCCAGGGAGGAGGTAGATTGTTCGAGACTTTCACATTCTGGTCAGATAGGAAGCCGACATTTACTAGTTCACCCTTGGAGACGGGAAAGAAAATATCACGTGTGCAAGGCCTAATCAAAGCCTTAGTGATTAGAATCAGTGTAGTGTAAATATATAAAATTTGTGTTAGATAGTAATTTTTCAGTGATTTTATTGTGTGTAATAGAAGAATACCGAAGTGTATTTTAAAATGTTACCAGTGTTTAAAGTATATAAACTATATGTGTGTCAAGATATGTCAGTGTATGAAATGAATTTGAGCACGATGGTGTAATCACAAATAGTGGGCAAAAATGAAACATCGTTGGAAAGCACGGTATTGGACCGTCTGAGCATGTAAGTAGCTATTTTCATTATGTTATGTGTTGGGGGAATGTTTGTGTACAATCCACCTGAGTTTGAAAAATAGGGATGTTTTTGAATAACAAATAACAGAATAAGAGCGCGATCTGAACAACTAAAAAAAATTGAGAAATTATAAAATGATTATGTGAAATGAATAAATCCTTAGAGGAAATGTATGAAATAAAATATCAGTGTATTTGATAAATGTTATGAAAGCAAGCGTAATAATAATATAAATTATATAAATGAAGATTAAGTTAAATTATATGAAAGTAATAGCTTTTGAGCTTTTGTAAAGGAATAAAGACATGATGTGAATACATGTTCTTAAAGTATAGCGATTATTGTCACGGGAGAGGATTAATATGAAAGTTTGAGATATAGATCAAATGTTGATTTTGAATGTATTAGTTCTCTGGAAGACGCTAGGCCTTAAAGTAATGTATAGCGCATTGTCGCGCATTAAAGTAAATTGTCACGCTAGGAAGGCGTTGAATCTAAATATACTTGGCAAATTAATTGTGAGGGACAGTTGATTGCGGTAATTGAGCTATGATAAGTCCTCCATCTAGTGATGTAGATCACGAGGCGTTGTATAAGGGTGCGAATTTATTGTATTGATAAGCGCAGGTTAGACCGAGGTCGCCCTAAGCCGCTAATTTGTTGTAAAGTCCTCCAGTATGGGATTGGTTTACGAGGCAGTTGAGAGAGTCGAACCCAGACTCGTATAGTTGTTGAAGCCCCTAAATATTGTTGTTGTATTGAATTATTCTTACCCATCAATGATGATACTTCATAATTATTAAATGCCAAGGTTACGAAAGTGGTCTATGAACCTAAATAATGTTGTTTAAATGAATGAAAGAAACGCCAGGTCTGTTCAGAGAACTGTGTTTGAGAAATAGCTGTTTTAAAGCATGAGTAGAGCGGTCCCGTGTGGGCGATACTGAAGGTCTTCCTCCCGGGCAATAAATCAAGTCGAGTGTTACGGTCCAACCCCTCGCTATTGAAAGTGCGGTAGGTCAGGGGAACCGTCTATTTCAAGTAATAATAAACCATGAATGTTTAGAGTTTGTTAATGACCCGGGATTCGAACCGAGGTTCTTGTAGATGAAAGATACCGCTTGCAAGTTCAGATCGTTTGCTTTCTTATGAGATGATGGTCTTTTAAGACAGATAATAATAAATATAAATCCCTAATGTAATGAGATATTGATGTAGGATTTCACGAGTTCAATGAAGACAATTAGATTTCGGGAGTGATCATAATTTTTGACTTTGTTCAAGTAGTCTTTTATAACTCGGGAGTACACAAGTATTTTTCCCGATCACTGTAGTGAATTTGTTAACTTGAGAGAGGTGGTAACATGAGAACATTGTGAAATGCCCAAAAATTTGAGTAAAGGAGTAACAATTACTTTGAATAAGATTATATATTGTTTTGATTATAAGAAACTCATAAAATAGATATTGAGGTGTGTAAAAGAATAACACAGTTTATAGTGGAAAGTATCGAGCCATTGGAGCTCGTGATTGTAGTGAATTTTAAAAGGGATACTTTATGGAAGTGAAAAGAATGATAAGTTTGTTGGTTTGAAGGAAACCATGTAATTTAATATAACATTTGTTTGATTTTATGTATTCCTTGTTCACTTTGAACAAGTTTAGAAGGATTGGTCAGTAGTTTATTTGTTTTATTTGTTTGTAGCGCCATATATTTGGTTAATTAAATGTTTTATAATAGGAGTTGATTTTGTTTTTATATTTGGAAGTGTATCCTCTATTTAATCCAAAATGTGTAAGTCACAGAGTGGGAGAACATACCAAAACCCCGAAAATCCCGATTTGAGCATTGCTGGCATACTGTGATTTGCATATTTCTTGATAAAAGGGCACAGTAAAGCGCACACGAGTATGACCTATTCTACTATACACGTCACGGATGTGTAGTATAGAGCTTGGAGGAGTTTGAAGTAGACACTCAAGTTACCGAGGTGTGCAAATTATTAGACTCGATGTCAGTTTCCCAAAATTCCATTAGTACTTTTCACGGCTTAATGCACTAAATATGTTTGCAAGGCGGTGAAATTACTTCCAATGTTTAACCAAGAGTCTTAATTATATTTTCTTTTAAGAAACTCAAAGTAAAATAATATTTTAGAATTTCCACTAATTGCTAATGCAAAATGCCACACGTTTTGTTTTGATTACTTCACTCTACTTTTCGTGTGTATTTAGAGTTGAGGGTTTTGGAGTCATTTTACTGATGATCCACTCTTGAACTATTCAAAGATTCATGAACTATGGATTGAAATCACCTGACTTAGAGGGTATATTCCAAAGTCAATGATTCTTTTTTAAATAGGAAATCGGCCAAGCTCAGGTAACCCTCGGAATCCCCAATTCTGAAAGTTTCCAGACACAATTCCTTATGGGAAAAGGTGTAAGTCGATAAGGGAGTAAACATTACTAAGTAGGGTTACAAAAGATCCCAGCAGATGGGCAATAAAATGGTTTTGAATAAAAAATTGTGACTGATTTAGATTCTTTATTTGGTTCTAATAATTTGCACACCTCTGTAAGTTCCGTCACTCCGTCCCAAAAGTACGTATTAAATATAAAACTATACGAACTTCAAATATAGCTGTAAATGTTCACGCTATATTTACAAGTTTTGATGTCTAATGGGCATATGTTGCCCTAAGCTTTACTGTGCGAATGTCCAAAATATCTGTATGCGATACATCGTGCTCAGAACACAAAATAATACGTCGCCACGTTCCGAGGACTTTCCTCTTAGTATGGCTGGTTATAACCCGTCCTAAAGCAAGTCTCCCAAATTCTTTCAATTCATTAACCGTAGCTTAACATTGTTCTGCCGCAATATTCTTGATAAACCCCCAGGGCGAATTGTTACATGCCGTTAGGTCAGTGGTTCGATATGGCCAGACAAGAAAGCTGGCAATGCAAGCAATCCACGACCAATTTTGTGCACTGGAAACACCTCATTGAGATATAGCCTACTCAAACCTAAGCGGTAAAATGAGCTCTCGCTTGCTGAAACCAGCATTCCTCCTTGACCCTTAGGTTTTCCAAAATGGCTATGAACCAGCCCTGTAGCATTCCAAGATATTGATGTTCGTTAATAGTTTCATTTAAAAAAATTAGAGTCATAAATTCGTCTGTTTCCATGTTAGCCTATATAATGACACGGGGACACGGTATGGTTACTCTCAACTTCATTATAAAAATAAGGGATTTCCTTTGACCAGAAGACAATATCTGTTGAGAAAGATAATACCGGTATATACATTTATTTATAAACCTCAATGGGGTGAATTATGAGAGGTGTGAAAGTTTCAAGTATTTGGAAGTACTGGTTACTGAAGATAATAGCGCAAGAGAAGAAATAAAAGCAAGAATTGCAGCCGGTAATAGAGCTTATTGGGCGCTGATAAAAATCCTCAAAGCACGCAGCTTCAGTAGAACATCAAAGGTGACAGTGTATCGAACAGTTATAAGACCATAGGTAATGTACGGCTCGGAAACATAGACTATGACCGTGACAGAAGAGGAGCGTTTGAGAAGATGGGAAAGGAAAATACTGAGGAAGATTTATGGAGCAGTGAATGAGGCAAGAATTTGGAGAATACGGGAAAACAAAGAATTGGAAGAACTATATGGTTACCCTGATATAGTTTCGGAAGTAAAGGGTAATAGGCTAAGATGGCTGGGGCATGTAGAGAGAATGGTAGGTGATAGAGTGGTTAAAATGACCTATAGAGGAAATCCAGGTGGAAAAAGATGCAAAGAAAGACCTAAGAAACGATGGTTGGATGACGTGGAGGACGACTTACGCAAGATGGGAGTAAGAAGATGGAGGAAACGTACAGGATTGAGCAACGATTGTTGGAGAGGCCAAGGTCCTACATGGACTGCAGCGCCGAGGAGTAAGGTAAGAAGACAAAATTCCTTGATCGGGAGCTCAGAGATGACGGGAATTTGTGCTCTCCCTGGTACCAGATCAACAAGCAGAAGTGTGAATGCGAGGCTGAAAAAGAAGAAGAATCCTAACACCATTTGAGCTGCCCTAAAATTGGAACCTCGTAGTTCCGCCCCTTAAAACAATAATAACTAATAATAAAATTGGAAGTCAGCTAAACGCAAGATGTCTTCTTGACAATTGATTGTGACTAAATAATCAATACAGCGGAGTTTTAACTTTTAGCCTATATAATGTGATAGGGGCATAGAAATCACTGAATTAACACCAATCATAGTGTCAAATACATAGAATAAGATGTGGCGGTAGACTGTGTAATGAATTGTATTTAGCACTTGTATTTACATGATTTTACACGATTGTACAAACAAATAGGGATGACTTGCGTTGGCACCAAGTCCAGTCAGCCACCGCTACCTCCAAGCTAGTGGGTGCAGCGTGAAGCAGGTAACAAACGACCCTTCTCTTAAAAAGGTCACCAACGACCCTTTCCAGCAGGGGGCCAACTGCCAGCAAAGTATGTACCAGAGTTTCCAACATAGTAGGACTGTACATATCATTCGCATATTTGATTAATTCGGCTACTACGAATATTCGCCAATTCGAAGAAATTAATCGAATATTCGAACAACACGAACAATTCGGCGGCTTCGGTGGCGTAGTTGGAAGCATGCTGAGCTTCTATGACCAAGGTCGTGGGTCCAAACCCCGCCGAAGTCATCAAATTTTTAAGAGCATTAAAAATCCCTCAGTATGCCTTCCTTCGGAGGGTAAGTAAAGCCAGTGGTCCCATGTCATAGATTTATTGCATGAAAAAGAACCTTCCACTAACTACACATGTGTAAGCCAAAATTTGTAGGTTAGGTTTGATTAATGCTCGTAAGTTCCAACGTTCGTCACTGGGTGCTGGTTACGATGGCATCTAGTGCAGCGAAGTTAATAGCTAGGTGTCGTGGATGGTAGCATTTGGTGGCGAAAGTCGGAACGACTTGAAATTATCGTCTGCAATCCTTACTTGAATTAAAACAGATGACACACACTAATACATCTTCATAATTAACACCGGTTCTACACACACCCAAAGTATACGGGGCTACATGACTGCACTGTCCTGCTAAGAAAAAGAGCAGTATCTGCAAAATTTTCACTTTTAAGATATATATGTAGATCCATCTTTTAAATTATGCTGAATCCATTGAACTAAGTAAAAAAGCAGTATCTGCAATGGTTACTGAGATATAGCCTATGTCATAAGCAGTAAGTACAAGGAAAACACACTATTTCTAAGCAAGAGAGCAGTAACTACAGTGCACCAAACAGGAAAGCAGTATCTGCATGCAGTTACTGCTTTTATTCTTAGCTTGAAGTAGTTACTGCTGATTTGCTTGGCATTGGCTTCCAACTCTTTCAAGTTACTGCCACTAGTTTCAGTCTGCAGTTGTTAGCAAGTTGGGTGTAATCTAAGATTGAGGTTATGTTTCATTGTGTTTTATGTTATTAATTGATTTCTTACAATGAGTAATATTTGTGTTTCTTCAAGAAGTAAACGTACTTACGAGTTAGCAATTGAAGAAAGTTTATTACGTGAGTCATGCACGAATACTGGAACATTAGCTAGTGTAACTGAGCAATACAAGACATCAGTGTCAACAGTATCTGATGAAGTAGGCCTAGAAGCTAACAAAAAGGTTGAATCAAATGTTTTTCTATTTGAAAATAAATTGAAAATTTATAAGGATAATGGTCAGTTAACCAAAAGTGTAGAGGTAGAAGTTGTTTCTACATGGACAGACGACAGTTTTAATGACAATAACACAACTCTACATGAAATTACCGAAACTTCTCTTGAGCTGCCGCAGCTATTACCAACAAATAATTCAAACCTTGATGCCGATAATACCATTGTTAGTTTTAGTTTTGATTCCTTCATTGATTTAGATGAAGGCCTAAATTCTCCATATTTGCTACAGGTGGTGGAGCCTAGCCATAACGAGAAAATTTTAGATTTTAATACAGCCGATTCCTCTCCAAGCAAGCCTAATTCATCGAATAATAGCTTAAATCCATCTCTGTTGCCAGATGACAATTATAGCAATCATGTAGAGCAATCAGTAAGCACTACAACTGTTGCAGATGCACAACGTAAGCGAAAGAAGAAGGAATTTACATATGTGGAACGAAGAAAGCTAAAACTAGATAAAGCTAAGGAATCTCATGCCGTTCAGCCTCCTTGTAATGAATGTAAAAAGAAGTGTATTACAAAAGTTGACGAGGAACGTCGACAATCTATCAATGAGTCTTTTTGGAGTATTGAAGATTTAGAGGAAAGGAGAAGCTTTATTTTTAATCAATGTGACAGACATGATGTTAAAAGGCGAACAACTAACGGTGACGAAATCAGAAGGAACAAAACAGTTACATACTTTCTAACGGATTCAAATGACCAAAAGCAAGAAGTATGCAAAACATTTTTTTTAACCACTTTAGGTTTTAATAAGAAAAATGATAAGTTTTTGACCACGATACTTTCTACAGCTAAGAGTGCGATAACACCGAGAAAGAGCATGAGGGGGAGACATCCATCAGTGAAGAAAGGTCCTCACCAAGCTATAATCAATCACATTGAGACTTTCAGTCCAGAAGTACCACACTACAGAAGAGAACATGCTCCTCTAACTCGATATTTACCAAGTGATTTAAATATTATGCTTATGCATGGAGACTTCCTTATCAAACACCCACAATTTAAGTCTTGTGTCTCATATGAACTTTATAGACGCATCTTGAAAGAAAACAAAATTTAATTTGCAAGACTAGGGAATGAAGAATGCGAGGCTTGTGAAAATTTTAATCTTCACAAGAACACTAAAGATAACTTGGATGAGGACTATGAAACCTGTACTTATTGGATATTCCATGACAAATTAGTTAAAGAGAGCAGGGCATTATACAAAGAATTTGCAGAAAAGACAGATGAAATAGACCAAAACAAGGAAGTTATATTTAGTGCAGATTTAGAAAAAATAATTATGTTACCTCGACTTGAAATGTTCAAGCAAATCATCTTTGCACCACGCCTCACAACTTACAATCAGACATTTGCTCCTTTGGGGAAAAAATCTAAGCTTAAACCATTGGCAGTGCTGTGGCACAGTGCGATAACTGGTAGAAATAAAGAAGACATTGTAAGTACCTTCAATGTATTTTTCAACCATTACCGTGACACTAAAAAGTTTATTTTGTGGTTAGATAACACTGTAGCGCACAAACCAAAAACTGGTGTTTATTGACATTTTTTATTAAAATTGTAAACTCAGCTGCAGTTGCAGCTACTGAGATTCAAGTTTACTACTTTGAGCCTGGGCACAGCTTTATGAGCGCCGACAGTTTCCACCATCAAGTGGAACTGTCACTAAAAGCACAGAAAAAAAACTTATGATTTTGATGATTTTGCTTATGCTGTTGTTGTTTGAGTCTTCAGTCTTTTGACTGGTTTGATGCAGCTCTCCATGCCTTCCTGTCCTGAGCTAATCGTTTCATCTCTACATAACTACCACACCCTACATCTGAGGCAATCTGTTTAACATATTCTAACCTTGGTCTACCCCTACAGTTCTTGTCCTCGACCCTTCCTTCCATAACTAAGCTTGCTATTCCTGGGTGTCTTAGTATGTGTCCTACCAACCGATCTCTTCTCTTCATTAGCAGTCGCCAGAAACATCTCTCCTCTCCCACTCGTCTTAATACCTCTATGTTTGTAACCCTATCTACCCATCTGATCTTCATCATTCTCCTGTAACACCACATTTCAAATGCTTCTATTCTCCTCTTTTCTGCTGCACCAATAGTCCAAGTTTCACTTCCATAGAGCGCCACGCTCCAGACAAAGGCTTTAAAAAATGACTTCCTAATACCTAAATCTATATTCGATGTCAGCAGATTCCTTTTTTGTAGAAAAGCTTTCTTTGCCTGAGCCAACCTACTTTTTATATCCTCTTTGCTTCGTCCATCACTGGTTATTCTACTTCCTAAGTAACAGAAGTCTTCTACTTCCTTCAGCTTTTCACCTGTCAATTTGATCTCCATAGAGGTTTCTGATTTATTTCGGCTGCATTCCAGTATTTTTGTTTTATGCTGTAGGGGCTGCTAATAAAGGACATGTTTATGTAGTTAAAATGAGCCTCGACAACTTTTTCATGTGGAAATATGGGAAGTCAGAAGCGAAAATGAAAGCCAAGCCGGACAGACCTTATCTCAAGGATATTGTTCATATGAAGTTCGAAAGAGGAAAACACAGCCTACAGTTCAAAAACACGTATGAAAAAGCAGATGACTTCAATGAGCTTGATTTCTTGCAGCCGAGAATTTTGAACAAGGTCATATCAGAACCATTCAAACTAGACTCACCTAAGGGATTCCCACAAGAAAGGAAAGATCAGTTGCTTCATGCCTTAAAAAATATTATACCAGAAAACAGAAAAGTATTTTGTGAAAGACTGCCTACTTGTTAAAGGAGATTTTAAAAGACTTTTGGGCCCTTCTATTTGTACCTTTGTGTTTCTAGTTTTATTTAATTTTATTTGTTTTAAAACGTAGTGCAACCAGTCGATTTTGTACTAGCCAAAATAAGATTGTTTATATTAGAGTTGTGTCACAATAGCCTTATTTTAAATTATTAGGCCTAAGAAAATTTAAAAACTTGTCCTGTTTTTAAAGTGTGAAACCAGTCACTTTTGTAGTAGCCTAAATTTGTTTATTTTTGATAGTGAGTATCAATAGCCTTAATTTAAATTAGGTCTAAGTAAATTTAAAGACTTCTCCTGTTTTTTAAATGTGAAACTGGTCAGTTTTGTATTAAATCTGTCAAGTTTTGATTTTAAGTCTCAATTATAGCCTTAAGATGTTTATTAACTAGCTAATAAAACCTTGGTGTAGTTACTGTCCTTGTTAATTTTACATTTGCTAAGGAAAAGGGCAGTAACTGGTAGATACCGCCTTTTTGCTTGGCATTTATTCAGATCAAAAAGAAGTAAGTGATTTTACTTATCCAAAACAAAATTATTTTTGGGATATTATTATTTTAAAGCATATCTAATACCATACATGACAATAAAACAAAAATACCTCAGGAAAATAATTCATTGTTAAATATAAAAATCCAGTTTGAAACTTTGTTTATATTTTACCCAAAACAGATGTTTTGCAGATACTGCTCTCTTCGTTGGCAGGGCAGTGCACTGTCGCAGCCCCTAAACTAAGGAACCAACCAACGAACAATTCAAAGAACTCTTGTATTTCGAATAGTCAATTATTAAAATAAATCGAACAGTTCAAATATTTGAATTATTTGAAGATGATAAGTACCGGAAAATTACAGCAATTTGTGTAAAGAAATATGTCCAGTGGACGAATAGTTTGAAGCAGTGTGGATCCAAGGGGTCAGATAGGGGTTAACCCTTTCCCCGTTCAACATGGGCAATCCTTATAAATAAATATGATTCAAAACAAGCAACACTTGTTGTCTCGTTCTTCTTCCTTTCATTCTTTCTTTATCCCTTTAAGCTTTTTTTTCTCTTTGTTTCTATGTTTATCATAATTATTCGACTATTCGGTAAGCCTCCGTGGCTTAGGCGACAGCACGCCGGCCTCTTACCACTGGGTCCGTGGTTCAAATTCCGGTCACTCCATGTGAGATTTGTGCTGGACAAAGTGGAGGCAGACTGGGGTTTCTCCGGGTACTCCGGTTTCCCCTGTCACAAAGTTCATTCCAGCAACACTCTACACTATCATTTCATTTCATCTGTCATTCATTTATTCAAAGGGCCAGGGGAGTGCGACCGGCTTCGGCAGCCGGCACAGTTCATATCCTCGCCGTTAGATGGGGGCTTCATCCATTCCATTCCCTGACCCGGTCGGTCGACTGGAAGCAGACTGTGGATTTTTTCATTCGACTATTTGAATGATTCGACTTGTTAATCAAATCTTTCGATTATTGTCTGAATAGTCGAGTTAATGCGAATATTTTGAAATTCGAATGTTCAAATAGGTTGGTAATTCGAATAAGTGGCAATTGTCGACCTATTGGTATTCAAAATTATTTGAGCAGTTCGAATATTTATAGCCCTAATATACAGTAGGTTGATCCTTCAACTTACAGTAATTTTCTTTAAAACAATATTGCGGAATGCAAGTCAGTGCTTTTTCGACATTATAATAATAATAATAATAATAATAATAATAATAATAATAATAATGCCCCCGAAAAGTGTAAGTGGAAGAATGCCGGGACATGTTGTTGTTACCAGATCCCCTTGATATCAGAAGACCAGAGAGATGTACATAAAGTCTAGATCCGAATGGTTCCAATTACTTCGTTTCTACTGATACTTAAAGTAATCACAAACTACCAAAGAATAGATTCAAAACATAAAAAGCCTTTTAATTAACATTACAAACTTAAACATAACAATAACAATGTAACATAATGTAACAAATTCAAACCTTGTGTAGAGAACTCTTGGTCACTTTTGTGACAGTATACGTGTTTGTATATGTACTTCTTCGCGACATCCCTGTTTTACTGTTCGCTTTTTCTCACTCCCGAAAACTTCCAAACAATTAATATGTTAAATACTTGATTGTATTAAAATTAATTTATTGATTTATTTATTTATATATATATTCGTTGAGGCCATCTAGGACTACGTTAAGTCTTGCTACACTTGGCAATTTATTTCGCCTTCCTCTGAGCCCAGAATTCCCTCATTCTCTGTGAGTGAGCCATCTTGCGCTCCGCTGTCCAGGTGGTACCTTGTCTTCTTTTCGGGTTCGATGTCTCGTCTCGGGTTAGCCCATTAGTCAGTATCTTTTTGCGGAAGAGATCTCTATTGAAGGCGTCGTCGGGTTTTAGATGCAGTATTTTGAGGTCGTCTTTGGTATTCATAAACCAGGGCATTGTGGTTTTGGGTTTGGAGTCAAAGAAATGAAAAATCTGTTTAGTCAGCCTGTTTCCGTCCATTCGTTTGAGATGACCGTAATACCGTGCCCGCCTTTCACGGATCGATTCTGAAATTTTCTCTATTTCACTGTAGACTCCTTTGTTGGATTTTTTACAGTGGATGCCATTCTTGTAATTTGATCCCATTATACCTCTGACGAGTTTGCGCTCTTTTTCCTCCAGTTCTTCAAGGAGTCCTTTATTAGCATTTAGGGATAGGGTTGCGGCTGCATACATAACTACTGGTTTCAGAACAGTTTCATAATGACATAGTTTAGTATTTTTGGACAGGCATTTTTTGTTGTATATTGAGCGCGATGTTTGATAGGCTATTTCGAATTAGCGTACTCGTTCCTTGAGTGCTTCTTGGTCCAGTCCACTTTTCATTATGATCTCTCCCAAGTACTTAAATTTTTCCACTCTGTTGATCTTCCCGTATTTTGTCTGCAGTTTTGCTGGGGTGTCTTTGATGTTAGTCATTACTTCTGTTTTTTTCGAATGATATCTGCAAGCCAGTTTGTTCAGCGATTTCTTTTAAAAGGTCGATTTGCATTCTAGCAGTTTCTACGTTGTTCGACAGAATGGCGATGTCATCAGAGAATGCTAGACAGTCGACTATGATCCCTTTGGATTTTGCTCCTATTCTCAGAGGGCTATACTCAGTTTCTAATAATTTTGTTCGCCAGGTCCGAATGACTTTTTCGAGGACGCATTTGAAAAGCATTGGAGAGACCTTGTCTGACTCCCGTTTTGACCTCAAAGGAATCCGACAGACATCCCATGAACTTTACTTTGGATTTTGTTTCAGTGTAGGGTGGCTCTAATCAACCCCGAATTCATTGAGGATGTTAAACAGAACTTCGCGGTCTATCGAATCGTAAGTCTCTTAAAGTCCACAAAGACTGATACGTACGATTTGGACCTGAGATTGCAATATCTAATGATCGTTTTGAGGTTGGGGATCTGTTCGGCAGTTGAACGACCCTTTCTGAATCCCCCTTGGTAATCTCCTATTTGATGCTCGACTTCGGCTTCTACTGTAATCGCTCCAGGATAGCAAGTGAGAGAATTTTGTATGTTACCGGTAGGAGGGATATTCCTCTGTCATTGTTGACGATTTTCATGCTGCCTTTCTTGTGTAACGGATGGATCAAGGCCGTTTTCCAATCTTCTGGTAGAATTTATTTTTTCCAAATTTGTTCTATTTGGTTCTGCAAGATTTCAACTGCTTCTTCAGGAGCATATTTCCAAAGTTCTGCATCTACAGAGTCTTATCCGGGCGCTTTGTTGTTTTTTAGTCGAACAATGTGACGCTTGATTTCGTCTTTGTTGAGTGGTCTTGATTCTGGGCATCTGCGAATGGGTTCCTCGATCTTGATGGGATTTTTGGATTGATCGCAATTTAGTAAATTCTTAAAGTAATCAGCTAGGATGGTACAATTTTCTTCATTTGAGGTCGCCAGTGTACCGTCCTTCCGCTGAAAGCATAACGACGGAGGTTTATAACCCGTAAGTTTCCTTTTGAACGTTCAGTAGTACTCTCTGGTGTTGTTTCTTTTAAAGTCTTGGTCTATCTTTTCAATAAGTGACTTTTCATATTTACGTTTCTCAGCCCGGATCACTTTAGCTGTCTGGGCTCGTTGGGCTTTGTAGGTTTCTCAATCAGTTTGCGATTTTGTTGAGTAATATTGTTTCCATGCATCGAGCCTCTTCTTGAGAACTGAAACACATGTATCATTCCACCAGGCATGTTTCTTGCTTCTTTTAATTTCAGCAATTTCCATGGCAGCCTCTATCAGGCGGTTTTTTGTGTTGTTAAAGTCACAGTCGATTAGTCGAGCCTTTTCCTGGAACTCGGTTACATTCTTTTTGAGTTTATCAGTGTCGACGCGAATAATTTGTTTGGGCGTCTTGTTTGTGTTTTCAGGGACCGATTTGAATTTAATTATGGACATATAGTGGTCTGAGGCCACGTTTATGCCTTTTTTAACCTTAACATTCATAATCTCAGGACTGTTTTTTTTTTCGATAGATCGCGACGTGATCTATTTGGAACTCTCCGATGGCGTCGCCATGTTGTCTGCTTTCTGGGAAGATGGCGAAAGTGTGTCGACAAGATCTGCAAGTTATGGTTTTCGCAAATGGAGGCCAATCTATCACCATTTTGATTGGTTCTTTTGTGGGCAGGATAGTTTCCAATGATTTTCCTATACTTGTGTTCTCGACCAAGTTGAGCAATAAAGTCCCCCATAAGAAGTTTAACAGGGAATTTTGGCGAGCTTTTCATCCAGTAGGTCCCAAAAGTTATCCCCTTCGTCCGGGTCAGATCTGTTCTTGTCATTTGTGGGGGCATGTGCGTTAACTAGGCTGTAGGTTTTGTTGGCGCATCTGACTGGTTCGGATACACCGAGACGCTCCGACTCGTCTCTAGCATGATGTCGAGTCTCCCCCAGAATCCGAATGAGACTCGTGCGTCGCAGGTTTCACGACGAGGGACTTATCCGAAGACTTACCCCTGGGGTAAAAGAAATGTTGAAATGTTTTGCCATCATGCTCACTTGACCTGAGTTTGTTTTGGACGCGTACGCATCCATGTTGCAACTAAGGTTGTTAGCCCTAGAGGTTGCCTCAGTGTGTTTTCTGGCTTCTCTATACTACCAAGGCTTCCAGCCTGGGAGTCCTCCAGCACTGATCGGTTCGTCGACCCAGCTTCCCGCTGGGATTGGTTACCCAACCTCCCACTGGGTTGCTCGACTTAACAGGGGCACCTTGTGTAGGTAACGTGCTGGAGTTGGAGTGAAAGAGGCTAAGTTGGATTCTCTTGCTGAATCCAATAGGTTCATGTTGCAGATGTTAGCAACGACGCATTTCACTCCCATTTGCCAGAGTCACAATGACTCCTCCCAGGTTTATTCATTCGGTTTTCTAAGATCTTACCTCAAGTGTTCCAGTGCTCACATACTTAGCCATCATCACCCTCGGCACACAGAGCATCTACTACTGTGCTTATGGGCCTGCTGCGTGCCGGTGTTGACTGACGTCAGCTTGACCTTCATTCAGCCAATGGCAGGACTCTGTGGTCAGGTGACCTTCTTGTTCGAGATGGTTCTATCGCCCCCGTATAAAAGACGCTGCCTGTTGGAGTTCTTCATCTTCTTCTTATCAACGCTTCACTTCTCCATCACCGCACTTCTGATCAACGTTTCATTCTCTTCGGATCACTTCGCACGCTGCCACACCTCATGGCACTATTGTCAGTCGCTACGTCACCTCGCTACTATGTTACGAGGCCTTTACGCTGAACACATCGCTCTAAGGCATCCAACGTTTAGAATGAAGCACTGGTTAGATAGGGATATTCTTCTCTCTTTCTGTTGCACGCGAGACATGTATGACGCTGTCATTTTCTAGCACTCCATTGTTGCCATATCAGTCGAAAACTTTTCATTGTCGAAAAAATAGCATATTCGGGTAGAACTATGTTTTGCCGATCTTTTTGGTCCTGTATTAGAACTACGTAAACTTGATAGAAATGCTAGAAAAATTAGATATCCATATTTTCTTAAAAATATATAAACTGAGTCCCCTTTTTAGTAAAATCGATCTTATATCATGTTGCATTGACTTTGTGATGCCTATTTTTCACACACGTGTAGTTAAATATGCCATCTTGATGATGGATTATTGAAATATTTTATACTGGCAATATTACAATTTTCATGTAGGTATAACTTCTGAATATTCTCTCATAACCGCATAGCAGCATTGAAAAAGTTCGTATGCTGCCAACTTTTCTATTTTTAAAGATAGACATGTCATGTCAGTTTGAGAGTTGTAGAGGAATGTTGGAAGAAGTTTTCTACCTGCCTACCCAGAGTGTAGGTTTAATTGTTTACACAGGCCGGGCTGTTCATTGACCGCGGATTATAAACATGAAGTTTCGAAGGGCAGCGGGGTGCCGCTTGCTACTCACAGCTTTATTACTGTGCCATTCGAGCTTGTATTTCAGTAGTTCGGCTGTCTCTATCTTGAGTGTGTGTGTGCAGCAGTTCCGTTAGATTTAACGTGTTGTATTTTACGTATTCCACGTACAACAATGGATAGTTTTGTGAAAAGAAAGCGTGGTCAAGTGCTTAGAAGGAGGGAAAAACAGGTCGTAATTAATGTGTTCAGTTATTTTAAGAACCTTAAACCCAACGAAAGTATAAATCATGAAAGGTAAGCCAATGAGGAGTATTTTCTTTAATAACGTACTTCAACTTTAACTGCAGTCGAAACTTCACACATTTCCTTGTGCTTGTACTTTATTTATTTTATTTTGATTGTTTTCTTTATGTCGCATTCAGCATACGTTATAGTTAATTTAATTTAATTTCGTTGTATGTGTTATGTTAGCCTACTATTAGTATTATTATACAGTGCTTAATTCAAGTCTTCGTCACTGCACAATCGCTGAATGTGCGGAAAGTGTACGCGAAGCGCTTTGTACTGTCTCCTGTCATGGAGTGGCAACCCTGTCGTAACGCGCCATAAGACCAATGCTTCATTCTAAACGTTGGATGCCCTATAGATGGCTGGAATGTTTGCAAACCGCAGTACTCTACAAGTCACACCTCAGATGGTATTATACTTCTCGGCAACAGCAGTTTTTCCTGGCTGCTAACTACTGTCGACCAAAGTATTATGTGTACTCGAGTTTGAAGGTTGTTTGTGAAGTAACCAATAAACCTACATAAAATCTAATAACATCATCATTTTCGTCGTTCTATTCTATGTTAGCTCATGTAGGTTTGGAATTTTTAGTTTATATTTTAATATTTTTTGTCGCAGTTGGAACACAAAAAGTGCACGTTTTTAAGCGTGTTTCAACCATGCGTCACATTTAAGAATTATTATCTCAAAAACCCGTCATCAGATCGAATCCAAATTTTAACACAATATACATTGGAATGTTGTATAACTGGTTTATCAATTTCAAAATTTTGCGTGTCCAAGAAAAAAAAGTTGTTATCATTTTTGTAAGGTAACTTTTTCTCGGCTCGGGGTGGTTGGAAAATGTAGTTCTTGGTTGCGATGTAATCCTTATACATCAAAACGTTATGCTGTATGACTGTGAAATACGTAAATTAACTCACTTATTTTATATCGGTTTGTATTTTTAGGGGGAAATAACACATCGTTCACCAGCTACCCGCTCCGTGAAAGCTGTACAGCGTTGCTGTGATGGAGCCCATCACTTCCGAGCGAGGCACGCCATGACGCGTGATGAGCTCCATTTCGGCAACGCTGTACAGCTTTTCCGGAAGCGGATAGCTGGTGAACGATGCGTTATTTCCGCCTACAAATACAAACCGATATAAAATAAATGAGTTAATTTACGTATTTCACAGTCATACAGCACAACGTTTTGATGTATAAGGATTACATCGCAACCAAGAACTACATTTTCCAACCACCCCGAGCCGAGAAAAAGTTACCTTACAAAAATGATAACAACTTTTTTTCTTGGACACGCAAAATTTTGAAATTAATAAACCAGTTATACAACATTCCAATGTATATTGTGTTAAAATTTGGATTCGATCTGATGACGGGTTTTTGAGATAATAATTCTTAAATGTGACGCATGGTTGAAACACGCTTAAAAACGTGCACTTTTTGTGCTCCAACTGCGACAAAAAATATTAAAATATAAATTAAAAATTCCAAACCTACATGAGTTAACGTGCAATAGAACGACGAAAATGATGATGTTATTGGATTTTATATAGGTATATTGGTTACTTCACAAACAACCTTCAAACTCGAGTGCACATAATACTTTGGTCGACAGTAGTTCCATTGTTTTACTGAGTCATCGCCTAGACACTACAGGTGTCATCCCTATCAAGAAAGGAAAAGAAGAAATGAACGTTCATATTCACGGAATATGCATCTTGAGGCCATGTACGCCTCCTGCGGAAGAAATTGTAAAGGACTTCTTAAGCAACATTATGCTAGCTGAGATTTTATGGCTCTTCAATTTGGAAGATAAGTTCAAGTTATATTAAGAAACTAAACTTTTTACTCTTATCATATAATTCATCATTTTGTAATTCTTTTATTATTGTATATTATACTTCAATCTTATTCCTCTCAAATTAAGGCAAGCCTTATCATTGGTTTTTCACCAATTCGGGTTCTGTCACAAGACCCTTCCAATTTGTTAAACGTATAACTAGTCAACGCTGCTTTACTCATTTGTGTGCATTTAATGTGCATTTTTGATGTCATTATTTAAAAACTTGTTATTTCAATAAACATATTTATACCTTGTTATTTAAATTTGGTTTTCTGGTGATGCACTTTAATGCCCACTATACCGCACCGCTTCAGTCTATTTTCTGTTTCACAGTAGCTATTTTGGTCAGGCTTACGCCTGAATCGTTCTCCCTTTATGGGAAAGATTAGCGCAGATCTTTTCTCCAACCCTAGTTGGTTCCACACTTAATCTCAACCTTTTTTAATCAACACAGACATCAAGATGTTTAATAATAATAATAATAATAATAATAATAATAATAACTCCCCAAATGCTACCGTAATCATTAATGTCACATTTGAAAAAGTTGGAAAGGGAGAAAAGTAATTATTGGATCATAAATACAGGGTCATTATATGTGTGCGCGCCAGTAAACACGACAAGCTAAGCCGGCTGTGACTAGCGCAGATCGCGGCCGCGTGCACCCGGTCCAGCCGGTGGTGGTGTGCTCCGCTGAGTCATATCGTTAGTTCACACGTGTTTTGTCATTCATATGGGCGTGTATTTGCAAAGCTTAGACGTTAGTGTTGCACGTTTTGTGAGTATTGTGATTACTGTGATTGTTGGTCATGCCTAGACACCAATTCACATTGCGAGAACGTGTGTATGTCCATAATTCGTATATGAAAAGCAGAAAATCCTTTTCTGAAACAAGACGAAAATGCTGAATCAAGTTTCCAGGAAGACCTGTGCCTAATGCCAGTACAATTAGGAGGCTCTCTAAGCGATTCAAGGAAAGAGGCTCCGTAAATAATAAAAGAGTTGACAGACATTCTTTCATCAGAAGATGTCAGGTGTGTTTTACAAGAGAGGGAGGACATTTTCAGCATCGCCTATGAGCTCTGTAAGTACACATTATTGAACATGTTTGGTAAAAGTGTGATGGTGGGCGCCGACCGCCGGCTGAACCAGGTGCGCGCGGCCGTGATCTGCGCTAGTCACAGCCGGCTTAGCTTGCCGTGTTTACTGGCGCGCACACACATAATGACCCTGTATAATCTCAGGAGACAAATTCGCAGACTTGAAAAGTTCCGCCATCTTAATTCTTATTGTCACAGGTGGCAATACCAGCAGATGGAGAAGGACAGAACAAAATGTTAAAAATCCAAGGAAATTCAAACCAATAAACAAATAAATTAAACGGAATCCATATGGGATCAAACTAAGCTCTCAGTGCTGGGGAGGAGGGAGAAAGCAAAATGTTTCAAAACAGCACGAGAGCAACAACGTTATTGAGGTTTTAAGGGGAAAAACAGCGAGGTCATCTGCTCCGAGAGAGCAACAAAATGAGAAACACATCCCTGAAAAGGCATTTAAGATAAGGCAAATCAAACTTAAGGAAGAGAAACCAGGACAGAGAGAAAGAAAACCTTTCTTGGTCCTAGCAGTCTTTAAGGACAAGAACAAATCAGTTATAAACTAAGAACCAAGACAGAGGAAAACAAAACCCCAAAACCCGGAAAACTCTAACTCACATTAAAAATTCGAAAATAAGCTTCCGGAGTTTACAGTTAAAATTGATCAATGCTTCCAGATCCACATCACAGCAATACTAGCAATGGGTCCGACCTATAGGTCACCCAGTCTCCAGTAATTTCATGCAGTTTCCATATTTGCGGAGAACATCAATACTTGATTAACCAAATAACTAGGGCGAGACCGTCAAACCGACGTCCGAGTCGTCTCGCCCTATTTCTTTTTAAACGCTAACTCCTTTCTAATGCCAATCAGGATTACATTCCTTAACCAAGTCACTTTTTTTTTCACCAAAACCTTTTTGTTTAAGTTCCATTCCAAAACCTTACAACTTCAGAAGAAATACAATAGTCAAGGCATAATCACAAATGTTTTTCACACACTTCAATCGACCATCACCAATACACAGTTTCTCGAGGGAGCGAAGGGCATCCGGTCAAGCCGCCAGGGGATATCCGTTCAAACTGCCGGCATAATAATAATCCTTAACTTACAACTGGTAACATGACTCATATCGGTATATGAAGTACAAAAAACTGAGTACCGGTACCGTATAATCACAGTAACAGTAAATTCTCAGGAACGTCATCTTCCGCGTCTTATTGTCTCAATAGGGTCCATGCAATTCCTATCAAGATCAGTACTGCGTATTCAGAAATCCTCTAACGATGCTGTTCGTCTTCAGAATTGCTGCCTTTTGGGCAATTGTGTGGGTGTAAGAAGATTTATTATGGTTAGGTTTATAGAAAAAAGATTTAGGGGTCAGGCCAGTGGAGAAATCAGGAAGGGAAAGATGGTCATTTGTTTTCTTTTGTCTTCAGATTCTCCCAAACTCTATAGCTAGTGGAGTATATTTTTTTCAATATTCTCCCTGTATTTATGGTGTAGCTTACTCTATATTATGGTAATTCGAGACAGCGATGTCAATCAAGTACGTATGGTGATTCGTGTCAGTTAAAGTTGTCTGGTCTATAATGAGTTTATTTTTTCAGTTTGAATTGTGTGATCCAAATAGAGCAAAGCCTTTGTTTTCCAGCAAACTTTATAGGGAGTATTATTTTGTAAAAAGGAGTCTTGCCGTGCATGAGAGATCGGGTTATGGTGATTTCTTGGTGGATGACTTTGGCAGCATTGTTATGCCTATCGGTGTACAGTCGGCGCCAGAATTCTGTAACTGCTGGTGATTATGCTCAATGGTTTCTGAGTCGGTAATGCACTTCCTGCCCTCGTCGTCTATAACAGCTGATCTTTCAGGCTGTGTTTCCTGTAACTTATTGTATTACCTTTATTATTATTATTATTATTATTATTATTATTATTATTATTATTATTCCCCCCGATGGTATCCTTGCCTTGAAGTGGCGGTGGGGCTTGCGTGCTCTGACAACCTCGAGAGCTATGCCGGCGGTAGCTTAGCTACTGGTAGGGCCTCCCATGCCGGACAGGTCTTCGTGAGGTAGGAGCCAGACTAGAAGGGATACCCTGGTCCTCCAGGTTGGGGGTTAGGCGTAAGGCTAACAACCTTACCCTGTAAAAAATCTTCCTGTTCAGAAACGCCAACAGTATGCCTCAGACTCGGACGGAAATAATGGAAACAGACCTAAGCTTGGTATTTCGGATTTGAGATTTGGTTTATGGAATGTAAGAACTCGGGCAACACCAGGAAAATTGGATTTAGTTACCAAGGAACTAGAAAAGTATAACATAGATCTAGTTGGTCTACAAGAGACAAGATAGCCATTAAATTGCCAAATTAACTCCAATAGCTATACCCTGTACTATAGTGGCTGTGATAATGGAAGTTACCATGCGGGTGTAGGAATTGCCATAGCCAAGAAATTTTTAAACACCTTAATTACGTTTGACCCAGTCAATGAAAGAATGTGCAACATGCGATTAAAAGGAAAGTTTCATAATATTTCTATAGTATGTTTTTATGCACCCACTGAGGAGGCAGAGGACGATGTTAAAGACTCTTTCTATGATATTTTAGAATGCAAAAACATTTGCCATTGGAAACAAATGTTTTAAATATCCGTATTGATGTTAGAATTAAACGTTTAAATTATACGCCAAATCAATACATAAACAAATATATATTTTATATATTAGTACATGTTTCGACCCACAGTGGGGTCATCCTCAGCCTAGAAAGAAAATCAATTAAGAATTGGAAAACTAAAATGGCATATGCGCCTTAAATCTAAATTAAAATGAAAATTAAAGATAATAATTGATAAAATATAGTAATAAAAATGGATATCCTTACAAAGTAGTATTAATTAAATAAATATAAAATTGGTCTTTTAACAATAATTTTAAAAAAGTAGTTAGAAATAAGAACTATTAGATGGTGAGTGTAAGAATGTTAAGCTTTAAATTTTTTATCAAAATATACACAAAATAATTTAGAAAATCAATAAAATAATTCAGCTCGGACCTTGAGTTAAATAACCTAGATTACGAATAATGACATGCCTCCTATAATTCATTGATTTGATAAATACTTAATGTATGCAGTACATATGGTACTACGGGAGAATTTTCAACACGACGGTTGCATTAAATCAGCATATACATAACCTAACACTGTTTGGCAAATTTAAAGTGGAACTTCTGATACCGCAATTCCATCTCAAGAATCCCGGTTTCTCTTCTCAACGTTTTGGACATTTATTTGAATTGCCACATATCCATATTGGGCATTTCAACTCAAATTCTTGTACGAATTTCCCAATTTCTACATCCCATACAACGAGGTTATTTCATGTCATCATAATACTGGTTGGCACCTTTTAAAAATCGTTAATAGTCTCCGTATTGAAGAGGATTCAAGTGTCAATAGGAAACAAATGTGGAAATACATACAGCGGAATGGAATACCAGAAAAACTTATCACTATGGCAAAACTGTGCACAGAAGGGTCCAAATGCAAAATTAGAATCAATAATGAATATACCGAAGAATTTAATGTCAACACTGGAGTAAGACAGGGAGATGGACTCTCGCCTTTATTATTCAATTTAGCTTTAGAAAAAACATTGAAACGAGTAAACCAGCTCCACCCAGGCCTTGAAGTGGGAAACAAGATAAACATATTAGCTTATGCTGATGACATAACACTCATGGCAGAAAGCGAATACGATCTAAAAATACTCACAGAAACCCTAATTGAAAAAGCCAAGGAGGTAGGTCTAATGATAAATGAACAAAAAACAGAATATCTAGTTGTGGGAAGGAATGCAGCACAAGTACAAAACCCCTTAACAGTTGCTTCATACGCTTTTCACAGATGTACTGAGTTCAGATATCTGGGGATTATCATAGACCAGAATAATATGGAAGAAACAGAAATAAAATCAAGAATTCTCAGTGGCAACAAAAGCTACTGGTCTCTGCAAAATCTCTTATTAAAGAGTAAAATTATATCTAGAAAAACTAAAGTGAGAATTTACAAAAGCATTATACTTCCTGTTGTCACGTATGGCTCAGAAACCTGGGTATTGTCCACGCAAACTGAAAGGAAATTAGTAACTTTTGAAAATAGAATACTACGACGCATTTTCGGACCGATAGTAGAAAATGACCAGTGGAGAATTAGAACAAATAAGGAATTGCGGGATCTCTACAAAGAACCGGATATCGTCGCCCGTGCCAAAAGCCAAAGACTGCGCTGGGCTGGTCATGTACATAGAAGAAGTAGAGAATTGAATTTAAGGGCAGTTTTGGAAGGTGTACCCAGAGGAAGGCGACCATTGGGACGACCGAGACTTCGCTGGTGGGACCAAGTTCAAAAAGATATGAGAAAAATCGGAGTCACGGAGGACATAATGGATGATCGAGAAAGATGGCGCCATGCTGTTGGCGAGGCCAAAAACCTGCTTAGGTTTGAGTGGCCATCTAGGTAAGGTAAGGTAAGGTAAGGTATTATTATTATTATTACCGGTACTAGGCATGTCCAGAAAGTAAGATCCATTTTTATACGTTGCTCTGGCATTGCTGCAATCGCAATTCGGCGCATGCGCGGTAGTTGCTCTGAGTCAATGAGAATCAGATGACGCCATTTTGAGATCGTTGTCTGTTGTTAAAGCTTTATTATAGTGCTTGGTTAGAATGGCGAAGTTGATTGAAAATTCCACCACCTGTGAAATTAGATGTCATTTGTTTTCTGAATGCGAAGAACACTAAACCAGTCGACATTCATCGACATACTGAATTTACGAAGTATACGGAGAAAATGCGATGAGTGATTAAATGGCAAAGAAATGGGTCCAACCATCGCCGTCTATAATGCTCAAGCCATGCTGTTGGTAGAAATGGCAACGTTTAGTAGAGTCCGTAAGTTCTATAAACACGTAAGACCACATGCTAAGTTTTATTCATAAATATCGTTTATTTTGATATGACAGCATCTAATAGCAGTTCGTACTAACTATTTCAACACCTGTGAAATTCCTCGTGGTAAATCAGACCTGCTGAAAGTTGTAGAAGTGAGTATTTCCCTTATTAAGTTGCATGTGTAACCAATACCTACTAATGAATTCTACCAACAAAATCTTCACTAATATTTCATTAAACTATTTCAGATGCCTAGGAAGTGTTGTGTGCCTGACTGTAAGTCAAATTATGGCAGCACTATTAAAATAACTGGTTATATCACTGCGTTTTGATCACTACAGCCAGGTGGACTTTCAGTGCCTAGTAATTTAGTTTTGATATACCGTATATCTTCATGTGGCGTCTATATTCCAGTACATTATGAACTGTACTCTGTTGGCAAGTGCCTTTAGGTAGATTTCATTAGAAACCTACCTATTTTTAAATTGTGACCAGTGGAGAATTATTGCTAGGCTGTCAGCATTAAGGTTAGCGGCCTATTGTGACTATGATGAGTGCATGTGTGGACAAAAAGTGAAGAATTTATTATCAAAGGCAGTCTCTAAGTTCGAAAGAATAGTCTTAAATATTTTTCCTGAGTGAGTCAATGGCGGCAGTGAGCATAGCAGCAATAAAAGGAAACTTCAGACATTGGGACATTGAGGTACAGTACATGCTTTTACTATTACCTTATCAGGTATCGACAGTACATAGCATGATAATATGGATCCTTTATTTGTGATATTTGTGTGCAGATGTAGCGGACGTTATGAACTGTTGTATTTTCGAAAACATTTGGCGTCAAAATATATGTGTTTACACAGTGTTAGCAATTACCATGTGCTTGCGCTAGGTCTCCCAGATGACAAATGGGCTTTGTTGCCAACCCTTACGACACGGCTTGAGAATTGTTGACGGCGATGGTCCAACAGTTCAATGAAGGGCGTGATCAAGTGCAGATGGCAAACGAAGTGGGAGTCCATCGTTGGTTAATGAAGACTTGGTTCGTACAGTTGAAGAACGTGTCAAGGAAACCCGTATGACGATGACGAGCTCAAAGGGCTAAGGACATGTTACCACATGGTTGACAATACAGGCGGTAACGTTTTATGAAGAAAGCGTACAAAAGTGTGTGTCAGGCAATTACAAGTGCCTCCAAAATGGTGCGAGCTATGTGGAACCATAGTTTACTATTTGTAGTTTATATTGCAATAAATAGCTTGCCTGTATCTGTACCAGATTGTTTCTATTGCCAAACTAAACTTACTTTCTGGACTTACAACGTACCATATTGTTAAAGAAATGAGTCTCTTAGCAGCGGCATACCTGAATTAAGAAGAGTTTATTTGCGGCCGGTGCCTGGGTTATCAGTAATATCTTGTGGTGCATCATCACCCACAAGATACTGATGGCGCGAACACCATCCAGGCAGAGGATGGAGCCGGGAGGTCCTGATAGTGACCACAGTTTGGACCAGTTGTGTGGCAAGGAGAAGGCAGATAGTAATTCTTCTGACAGACCTAGAACAATAGGAAAACTCTCGAACACAGGAGATACCACTTCTCGTTAGATTTCCTCTGTTACGTCACAAGGAGAAGGCTGACAGACCTTAAACTGTAGGTTAACTCCCCTTTTTTTTAAATATATCACCGGAGTTAAATTCCCTCTGTGACGTCACAAGAAGAAGGCTGACTTTCCTGGGAACAAAGGGAAACCCTCCGTCTTTTAAATACATCATAGGAGTTAGATTACCTCTGCGACGTCACAAGGAGAAGGCTGACAGACCTGGAACTATAGGAAAACCCACTCTCTTCTAAATGCACCACAGGAGTTAGATTACCTCTCTGACGTCACAAGGAGAAGGCTACCAGATATGGAACTATAGGAAAACTCTCAATCTTTTAAATAGCTTATATCACATGAGTTAGAATCCTTCTGTGACGTCACAAGGAGAAGGCTGACAGAACAGGAACTGTAGGGAAACCCTCCATGTTTTAATATTACAGGAGTTAAATTCCCTTTGCCACGTCACACGAAGAAAGCAGTCAAAGTAAGAAAATCTCGAGCACCAGGTACAAAAACTATTAAGACAGCGCTTAAGTTTCCTGTATTATTTATCACGATTTCACAAGGAAATGTAGGCGAGGTTTAGGAAAGAAGCGGCCGTGGCCTTAAGTTAGGAACCCTCTTGGTATTTGCCTGGAGTAGAAGTGGGAAACCAAGGAAAACCACTTCCAGGATGGCCGAGTTGGGAATCGAACCATCTCTACTCAGTTTTGCCTCACGAGGCTGAGTGTACCCTGTTCCAGCCCTCAGACCAGAATCAAATTTCTTGGCAAAGCTGGGTATCGAACCCGGGCGTCCGCGTTGACAGCCAAGAATGCTAGCTACTACGCAATGAGGCGGACATCATCTCAATTTTGGCTATTATAATGTAGACTTCTCAATTCTCACAACCAGTAATGAATTCAACATTGCACTCAAAGCACCAGGAGAAAAACAGACATAATTTTGTGAAAATATACAATTACCTGGTTTGTGCTTGGAGGCGAAGCTCATATGATACAAGGATCCAACCAGTACCAACAGCACAGAGATCAGGAACACCGACCTGGAATAAATAACAGCGTGTTAGCGTTAAGAGGAAACCCATGATCTCTGCTAGGGTCTTAGCTCTTTTTTTTTTTTCGTGTGGCCTCTTGAGAGGCCGAGTGCAGGTCTTTCTAGTCGACGCCCGTGGGCAACCTGCGTGCCGGGATGAAAGCTGGAATTGATGAAGATGAATGTAAATGGGCAAGGATGTGGAAGGAAGCGGCCCTGGCCTATCCGAAGGTACCGTCCTAGCAATTGCCTGGTGTTGAAAATGGGGAAACCACGGAAAACCATTTCAAGGACGGCCGACGGTGGGGCTCGAACCCACGCTTCCAGTCAGCAGAGAACTTGGCTCCATGACCTAACGCTGCGCGTTAGCGAGCGTAGCCACTGCTGTCGGAGGGCCTTAGCTGAAGTCCAAGAACTGGGAGATAAGCAGGGAGTGCTCACATCGTTCTAGGAGGGAGGGGACTAAACCATTTCGTGGATTAAAAGTTAAATTCAATCTCGAATTAAATAAATTGAAAACTCACAATGAAATTAAACGAGGAATTAAATAGGACCATGGAACTCGGAGTGGAATTACGAGTAGGCCTATACTTCGAATGAAATGGACAGATCAAGATTTAAGGAAAAAAAAGCCTATGTATACTGCATTAAAATGAATGAAATGAAAGGTTTTGGTCTTGCACTAGGTAATGGATTACTGTTTCCAGAGGGATACAGAAAATTTATTTCCCCCAAATTAGCGTGATAAGTGATAACACATTATCAAATTTCAAAGAAATTCGAAAAATTGATCCGGTTAGCACAATTCAGTATTGCCAGCTTTTCACCTCAGTGTACCAACGGGCTCGTCAGGGTCAGGGAAGGAATTCGGCCGTGGACCTGATGAAAGGAACCATCCCGGCATTTGCCTGGTGGTGAAAACGGGAAACCACGGCATTCATTTTTAGGGCGCCCGAGGTGGGATTCGAATCAAGATGCCAGCGAAGCACGAGGTAGCGCTAAAGCATCCTTGGCCACCGCGGCCGTTAGTAACTTAATTAACATACCGTGTGTAATTAGACACATTATAAAAAGGTTCGGAACACGAGGTAGGATGTGCTATCCTTAAATTAAAAGTATTCAGAATGTCATCACTACTGTGAGACATAAATAGGGCAGTTATGTCTTATTATAATAGATCTCAAGAGGTTAAATCTAGCTATTTCTCTCACAGAGAGCACAGATATCTCGAACAGAGCATTTCATTATATTAACAGGCGGAACCCATTTCACTCGGAGGACACAGACGCTTGGGAGGCACCTGTGTGTGTTTGTACGAGTGGCTGTCTGTCAGTCAGTTTGTCTCAATCAGTGGCTGTTGGAGAGGATCAAAGTTTGGATTCCTTTTGTTATTTTCTTAATTTGAATTTTGCTAAGTAGGGATTTGGGTAAGGGAGGTTTTCCCTTAAGCTTCTTGTAGCTGTGGAGTTGTGGTTGGAGGTTTTTTGTTTTTAGGTGGGGTTTCCAACGAAACACGAGTATAAAGACCTATTCTACTATGCGCTCTTATGAACCTATCAACGAACAGCAACAAGTGCCCTTGAAGCGTGTGAAAAAAGTGTTTTCCCAAACTTTTATACCCTTATCAAACTTATGGGAAATTTGCATCTCTCTGTAGCTACCAGTACCACCGAACGGAATTAGAATCTGAATTGGTTGAAAACATACTTAAGAAATTCTACTTCTGGAAACAGACTCAACGGTCTAGTATTGTTACAGAGACATACATCACTGACGATGAAGTTATAAACCAATTTGGTGATGCTTCAAGAAACCTTGACTTTATATTACAGTGTAAGTTGTAAATCAAAACAGTAATGATAATTCTTTCCATGTAAACACTATCAAGATGATTGTATTAATAAAAAAAGTAACATAAAATGGTCTTAGTTGTGTTTGACATTAACCAAACATTGAACATCACAACAAATTTGTTGAAAAAGAGATGCCAGATAGCCTTAAAACGTATCATTTTGCATCCCCTTTTCATTGAGGACTATTCTATGCCCCCTAACCCCCAGTTGGTCACCCCCCAAATTAAAACTCAATATATGCCCCTGGTGATGTATGTTAGGGGGAGGGGCTTATTAATTAAGGTTTACAGGAAGGGATGCTCTTTGATTAAACGTGGGAGCTCTCGTTGGCTCAGCTCGTGGTGGTTAGAGGAGATTACATTTGGAGTTATTTTTACTTTGCCAGCTGGTGGGTGGTGGGAACGGAAGCTTTTTTCATTAAGTTCGGGAGCTTTTGGTTGCTTAGTCAGTGTGAGTTCGTGGCAAATCAAAATTTGGGTTACGTTTGCTTTATTTCTCTTTATTTTTGGTACGGCATTGTGAGAGTTAAGATACAAGATCTTTTGATTATGCTCGGGAGCTCTTGATGTTTCAACCAGTGGTGGTTAAAGAAGATCGTAGATTGAGGTTCCTTTTGATTTTATCTGTTTTCGGTGACATATGAGGGATTAGGGGGAAGAGGGCTTATTGATTAAGTTTTGGAGCACTTTGTGACTCAGTCAGTTCAAATTTGGAGTGCTTTTGTGTTATTTTCTGTTTCTGGTTGTACTTTGCTTGGTTTAAGAGTGTGTGGATTCTTTTCTATTAAGCTCGAAAGTTCTTGGTGGCTCGGTCAGTGGAAGTTACAGGGGTCAATATGTGAGGTTGTTTTCGTTATTTTCTTTTTGTGGGTGGGGTTTGTTTGGGGTTAGGAGAGGCGACTTTCTGATTAAACCCGGCAGCTCTTAGTTGTTCAGTTTGTGGCGATTAGTGTCCTTTCAAAATTTTCTGTTTTGGTTGAAGTTTGGTAGTTTCTTTCATATACTTTGGGACATCTTGTTGGCTCAACAGTTGTGAGATTAAAATGTCAAAATGTATCTGCCCTTACTTCTTTCTGTTCACGGTCGTGGAGAGCGTGTAGAGGAACCCGTGGGAAAGCCACACTCACGATGGCTACAGTCAGCGTCGGGCTTCGAACTACCGACGGTGTGTTGTAATTCCTATGATGTTCTTTCAGTTTTTGAAAAACAAAATGTAGTTATGGATTAGTTGTGTGATGATCGTTGAATTTGGTGTTTTGTAATGTGTGTGTCGGTGTTAGTTTTGAATTTCGAAAAATGATGGTCATTTTGCCCTTGTTTTTCTTGAAGGTAGATGGTCCGTGTGACGCTTAGCTAGATTTAGGGGGATGTAGGAGATGTGTGATGGTGTATTTTTTTAAATTTTATAAACAATCACTTTTATATATAAACAATGTATGTTCTGCCCTCTTGCCCAGGGCAAGAGACGTCAGGGTCATACACGAACAAGGTATTTAGGTTCGAGTCCGAAGAAAATTACGTTTTCAACTTTTACGTGCCAGTTATGTACCGTAGTTAATTCATTTTAGGAGTTTGGAACCTCTTAGTAATTGGACCCTTGTACAAGGATTGCGATTGATTTGTAAGATAACCTGCGTTTCTGTGCTACCGGTATGTGTCTCGGAACTTGAAATAAGGTGCCATCCAGACATATGCAGGGTGTACCTAGAGCCCACTGATGTGCCTGACTTGGTGCATCTGAGCAAAACCCTGCAACAGACACGTCAAAACGTTGAAAATTTGCTGGAGTTTAAAACAGAATTTTGGAAACTCAGTCGCTATGTGTCTTAAAAGCAATAAAGTAATTCATTAATTATTTTATTCCTCTGAATTACTTTTGTGACTTAAAAGAATGACTGATATCTTCCCAATTTGTTAGGTAACTTTTGTGTTCATGGTATATCTTGGAGTATAGAACTATTGTTATTTCTTTTGAAGGGCTTGTGCATCGTGGTCTTTTAGCCATGTGTACGTGGGTGCTTGTAGAAATTTTTCTGATAACCTGCGTTATTGTGATATCTGTAGTAGCCCAGTGCGTATTTGTAATTTAAGGTGAGGATTGGGAAAGAGGTGGCTGTGGCCTTAAGTTAGGGACCATCCCAGCATTTGTTTGGAGTAGAAGTGGGAAACCACTGATAACCACTTCGAGAAGGGCTAAGGTGGGAATCAAACCCATCTCTTCTTAGTTTTACCTCACGAGTCTGAGTGTACCCCGTCCAAGCCCTCAGACCAGAATTAAATATCATAGCAAAGCTGGGAATTGAAGCCGGACATCCGGGGCGACAGCAAAGAATGCTAACCACTACAATGTCTTACGATTGACGGTGAGGATTGGGAAGGAAGCGGCCGTGGCCTTAATTTATTGATATAATTCCATCCACAAAAGCCTAAAGCAAAATAATAAGTCTGTGAGATAGACAGATTGACAATTTGAAACACCACCTTGCTATGGTACCGGTATGTGTTTTTGTTGTTGTTTGATTTAGGGACTTTGCGACGTCGTGGTCATGTAGCCTCAGGTACTTGGCTATGTGTATGTGTGTGTGGAATTTGTCTGATAACCTGTGTTATTGTGATAGCTGTATTAGTGTGTTTATTTGTGACTGAGGTGAGGATTAGGAATGAGGTGGCCGTACCCTTAAGTTAGGTACCATCCCGCAGCATTTGCCTAGAGTAGAAGTGGGACACCACGGAAAACCTGTTGTAATAATAATAATAATATTGATTTTACGTCCCTTTGTACTACTGCGGCATTTAGAGACGTCGGGATGCAGAAATTTTGCCCCTAAGGCTATCTTTAACGTGCGAGTAAATCTACTAACACAGTTCCCTCGCATTTGCGTACCCTCAAATGCCAACTGACTGCGCCTGGATTCGATTCTGTAACCTTGGACATGGCAGGCGATAACGTTAACATTGCGCTACGCAGCCAAACGGTAAACCACTTCCACGATGGCTGAGATGGGAATCGAACCCTCCTCTTCTCAGCTTTACCTCACGAGGCTGAGTGTATCACTTTCCAATCCTTAGACCTGAATTAAAATTTCTTGGCAGAGCCGGGTATCAAACCCGGACCTCCGAGGCGACAGCCAAGGATTCTAGCCGCTACACCAGGATGTGGACAAGCCGAGAACTGTTACCTTTTAATATGTATAGTATGGTTAGTCCTCAAGAACATAGTAAACGTCACTCATGGCACTTAGCAGCCTACTCACATCATGACGTAGTCCTCTGTCCTGAAGGCGATACCCTCTGTACTCTGGGAGTAACAGGCTTCCGGGAGTACGAGCACTTCCAGAGGCAGACTGGACATGCTGAGGGCGATGTTCAGTCCTCTTTGAACATCCTGGGAGCTGCAAGGAACTGGTGTACAGACAGCCCACTCTAACAGCCCAAAGTGTGGCACCAATATGGGGACCTGTGTAACATAATAATAATAATAATAATAATAATAATAATAATAATAATAATACTAATAATTTACTTATCGTATGATGAATGTATGTACATATTGATCCTTTATCCACAGGCTGTATAAAGGATTCTAATAATTATTCATCATCTTTTGATACATTTCTACAGACAACAGATATGAGAGCCAGACGGTGTTGGGAAATATTGAGAAATCAGTGGCCAAGAGGACACAATGGTTTAAGCTCCTGTGGGATTTTAGGAAGAAGCATATATATTCTTGAGACATAGGACAGGTGCAACTTTTAGCGCGGAAGACGGCTTGGGGACGCACATTATGGCCTGTTGCTAGGAAGGTTGGCGCCAAGAAGGAAATCGAATGCTACGAAGCAATTGGTCTATCGTCATGTTAACCACTCCCTACTGCAGAAAAATATGTAAAAGCGCGCAAAGACATACAAGAGTCTGGGCCAATAATATCAAGACGCCTTGTTTTAGCGGCAACTCGGCTTGATAACGCACACTGGTAAATTAACGCGGGAGTTATCTACAGATTAATTCCACGATCGATTCGAGCCGGCTACAGCATAATCGTAACCTCCACACTGCTACGAACTCAATGATACCGATCGCATGCTACTCTGATAATTATTATGGAATATTTTTTTAATAAATCCCCTTCCACACCTACCCTAGTCAGTTTCATTTATAAGGATCCAAGATGCTTCGAGGATCATCACTCATTTTTGTACGTCTGAGGACGGAACACTCTGACTTATGTTTGTACGTCTGAGGACGTAAGGTTCATACTCAGCATATTTTCATGTTATTGAACACGGAACAGTGTCGTCAAGTTATAAGTGTAACTTCAGTGATTTATTTGTAGTCCCAGCACTATCAGTAGGGTCCAGTTCATCGAAATAATTCACCAAATAGACTGTCAAGGAATATAGTACTTGATAGGTGAATATAGTAGGAATTATATCGTGTGTGTATCTGACAAAACTTTATTTAATTCAGCACGAGATGACGTCTAAGAACGAGAACGGAACTGGGAACCAGCAGGACATTTGCCAGAAGATGTCGATGACCAGATAAACATCTTAAAGGAGATGGCTGCAGACGTTTTTCCTGGCGCTGTTTTAAAGGATTGAGTACAAACGAATTTATTTATTTATTAAATCAGCTATGGTATTATGGGACATATTTTGTAGATATTTGTTTGCTTGTTTGGTAATGTAGATTATTAGTTTTTGTTTTACTGATACATTAAATATGGGACTAGCCGAGCGTTGTGTAATTTGTAAATTTTGTGATTGTATTTGGTTCAACTTTACGGGGCGACGCGCGGAGCCCGTGCTCGCGTTCGCTTGCGTAAATCGCGGTCAAGCATTATTATTCGGAGGTATGCCTTACAACAAAAATGGAACTGAATTAATTTGAGATTAAAAATAGAATTTGGAAGGTAAGATTATTTGTGAGTAGAATTTTATGACGGATCAGGATTATTTTTATAGTTGCTTTCCAGCAGTTTGAACGGGATGGCACTTTGCACCCGAGTTTTTGTTGTGTATTTTTGTTAATGTGTCAATGGACGCAATATTGTTGATCTGTTTTGAGCCGATCCAGTGTGTGCGTAGGAGAGTCAGTCCAAGCTTTTGGTGCGTTGTCTGACTTTTTATAATGTGCTAGCGAGAATATATCATGGTGATTATTCTGTCTTGCTCCACATTAGCCCAGCTCATGACCTCGCGAGGGTGAAATTGTGGTATATATTTGTGTTTCTCGTCATCCAGTGGATGGGTGAGATATGTTGACGTTTCCAGAGTGAAACTGCATCTAGCTTGCGGGGCTGAGAGAGATATTTGTGGAAGTGGTGACTCATACGAGAAGGGCGCGCTCAAATCAGATAACGTGACTTGTCATTAGTAACAGGCTTGCTTCCTGTACTGCAATTTAAGATGTTGTTTAAAATTCACAAAACCTGATCGGTTATAATGAGTATTGATTGATTATATGGGTGCTGTCCATAGTTGTACGGTAGCTTCCGAAATTCGTGTTTGTCTGGCGTTTTATATAAATGTAAACATAGTTTTTCAGCCGTTAGACTTGTATTTTGTTGTTGTTGGTTCAATTTTTGGTGTGTTTATTCTTACCCGTCCTGACCCGTGTCAAGTTAGGGTGCGCGAAGCTATGTTCCCAAGTTATGATGAGAGCGTTTTTGGCCGATTTCTGGCATGCTCTCTTTTGTGTTCATTTTGTGCTCCTGCACCAGTTAGGATCTCAGGGAGATTCTTCATTCTGTTTATATTATTAGATCTTGCATGTGTCAGTAGTAATTATAGTGTATTAATTAAGGGTGGGTCCCATAGCCGTAGTGTGATTTAAAAGATGCAACTCCGTAAGCAACATGACTGTTTCAGTTGTAAACGGACTCGCATCAGTACTCATTTTCTTATTAACGAGCAGTACACCACACATTATATAACTTCTTGACCAGAAAAAAAATGGACTTGTATCCATATGTTGTGACGAGTGAGTTCTTACCGCTCAAATGCTTATGTTATGATTTTATCATTTATGTGAAGCTGCATTCACATTGTCTTGTTGTGACGAGTGAGTTCCTACCGCTCAGTGTTATTATTGTTTATTAAGGGGTGAAAGTCAGGGAGGATTTCTTTTATTATTATTATTATTATTATTATTATTATTATGCACATACCTTTTCAGTCATTAAATTTATTTTATTCTACTTGTTATCCATTTTATTTCTAGTATAGCCTCTGTCATGAACCTTTCTATTCATTAGAGCATGTTGTTTTTAGCGAACTTTGCTGTGTATCGCAGTCTGGACTGAACACGACCCCGTAGTTGAATCTTGAGAAAACCATGCTTTATTGAAGGGTGCATAGACAAGCTGGCGCGCCAAGTGGGGCTAGTTCGTTGCTAGTTCACTACTAGAGCGCGGTGGATAGACAGCATAGATAAGCTGATGTCATACCATGGACCGCTTCGTTGTTTTGGGCTTTTCTAGCGGATCATAAACAAGCTGTTACCCTACATGTGGTGTTTCGCTGTTTTTGACTGTTTGAGATCACCGGAAGTGATATTTTGTTAACGTAAATACGGCGAAGAGAAATACCGCCAAGAAAATGGAATATACAGTAGAATCACGAGTTTGAAAGTTAAAATACGATTCACGTTTTGTTTATTGATGTAATTAGTAAAGTAATGTACGTGAAATCGGGCACCCATTGATTGAATATAAAATTAGATTTGTTTAGAAAGTCAAACTCATGAATATGTTAGGAGGCTGGTAGCCTTAAATGACAATTAATACTTTGTTAATTAGTCAGTGTTAACATCAGATCTGGATAGTCATTTATGACTGAATATGTGCGGGGTTAAAAATTTATTAAGTAAAGTTAGAACCATTCAGTGATGATTGATTTGCGGGAATAAAGGGAATAAGTGTAAATGAACTGAATGTGGTCAAATGAAGTAAATGTATGTCAAGAATTATATATGTGTGTGTCAGGGAGACGTTTGCATGCCATCCTCCTGTTTTCTCAGTGATATATATTTTTGTGTGTGATAATGGCAACAGTCGCAGAGATCCAGACGATTATTGAAAGTGCTACGGCATGAACCCAGAAACTATTAAAGGAACAGAGTGAAAGATTAGACAGTAAATTATCTGAACAGAATGCACAATTAGCTGAACAGAATGAGTCATTAAAGACTCAAATGAATGACACTATAAAAATACAATTATCTGAACAGAATGAGTCATTCCAGACTCAAATGAATGACACTATAAAATCACAATTATCTGAACAGAAGGCACAATTAATTGAACAGAGTGAGTCATTAGAAATTAAATTAATTGAACAGGGTAACTCATTACAAGCGCAAGTAAATGAAAATATAAACAAACAGTTAGAAGCGCAAGAAAGTAGAAATACGAGTCAGTTAGCCACATTATCTGCAGAGATGAAAGAAAACACTACACAGCAGATGGTTCAATTCGCGCTTGATATAAGTAAGAACAATGACAAACAGCTAGGTCAGATACAAAAATTAGAGGACACCTTTAACCGTAAATTAAATGATTTGGACGAAACTGTATTAGCAAAACTAGCTCAGATAGAATTAGCATGCACGGTAAATAACAGTGAGGTTAAAACGGCACAGGATGGTCTTGAAAAGCGATTTGATAAAATGGAGGAGGATTCTACGTTTATCCAGGGACAATTGTCAGCAGTAAATGAAAGCATTACGGGCCTAATAAAGGACATGGATAAATTAGAAATACAATCAGCAGATCGATGGCAAAACCTAGAATCGGACCAGGATAATTTAAAGAGTACAATAGATGAGAATAATCTACGTCTAGAAGACAGGCTTGAGAAGATAGAATCGAATCAGGAGGACACGAAACAGCAGATGGAAGAACAACTGGGAGCGATTAAAGATAGCATCAGAAAGGATTGGCGTAAGATGAGCAGCGACTCTAAAGAAGAACGGTTAACAATCATAAAGACCGTAGGTGATAATAATACGCGCATTAAAGCACTTGAGGAAGAAATCAAGAGTAAAATGAAAGAACAGTCGGACAGAATCATAAAAGCAGAGTTACGCTCATTAGGACAGAACACGTTATTTCAGGCAGCGCACGCTAAAGATAAGGAAGTTGACTCAACGAGCCAGGGGGCAATTAGCGCGGAAAGTGGCCACGGACTGACAGGCAGCCCATTAACGACTAACACAGAAGGATTTCACAACAACATTGGTGGAAACTCTACTCCTCAACATGGCTATCAGCACCCTCAAGTCGTACAAGTAATTCGATCAAATGAATTTAAACCTAATAAATTCACAGAAAATTCTGGTGTCACACCGAAGGCGTATCTTAAAGAGATAGATCACTATTTTAATGATAATAATATACCGCCCGCGCGTCGTTTAAGATTGATGGAACGATTTCTTTCGGGAAGTGTACTTACGTGGTTCTTGAGCTTCAAGTATACTTTCGGAGGGATGGATGATTTCAAGATTGCGTTCCTTAAAAAGTACTGGTAGGCTTCTCTACAACAAAGTCTCAGAATGGAACTTTATTCGAGAAAATATCAGTCGACTCAGCAGACGAAATATTCAGATTTCTTTTCGCTACAATTGTTGAAATTTCGGGATCTTGATCAACCTTTAGAAGAATCGGAGCTGGTTATGACGATTGCACGGCAGTTGCCAGTAAATGTTCAGCAGGTGTTAGTAGCAGCAAACGTGGACACAGCGGTTCGAGCCGAACAAATCTTACGTCAGATTGACGAGACAACATCTCACTTGCAGCAAAGAGGGGGACGACAGCTGGAACTTGTAAACACAACGGAGGTGGTTAAACCCGCTCAAATACACACCAGGTCGCAGGCCACAAATACAAGTGTGTCAACAACACCAAGACGAGGTCAGGAGGGTGACGAAAATAGGTCACACCAGCGTCATGAAAATAATAATGATAGACAGACCCAGGGCAACAATAGGTATCAGCAGCGAGGATACCAACAATGGAGAAATAATAGGAGAAATGAGGGACCCTACAGACGTTACGAAAATAACAGTAATGATAATCGTCAGTGGCGTGAAAGAAGATATCAGAACCAGGGGGACTATCAGAATTATAGAAATGATTGGAATGACAGGCACGCCGAATCGCAGCGCTACCTGGAGGGGACGAACAAAAACATTGGGAACATGCAATTAATAGGAGGTCAAATCCAGATACTCACATTGAGGGGGCCGAGAGTTTATTGAATATGGAAGAACGCCAGGGAAATACCCGACAGAAGGATGATGGTAGTCGCGGGGGTTGTAAAAAAATCCCAATAATTGAAAAAGGACACCCTGAGAGAGCAGCAGCCGGATCGTGAAGAAGGATGGGTCGTGGCACACATACAAGAATGGATAGCTTTGCCGGAAGATTGCCTGGAGGAGATTGTAAAACCACGGAACGATGATATCAAACAACTACTTATTATTTATGCCAAGATTGGTGGAATTAACGTGAGATGCTTAGTTGACACGGGGTCACAAATCAGTCTTGTATCGGAGGCTTTGGTTCGAGAGTTGGGACGGAGTCAGAATATTCCTGTGATTCCAGTACCGCAACTCAAGGTGAGGGGCGTTATTCCCGAACGCACCGTCACTTGCAAACGTCAGGCATTTATATAATTGGATATATTAGACCATATATTTGGACAGACTTTCATCATAATGGCTAAAATGAATTTTAACATTATTCTGGGTGCAAATTTCATTTGTGACTACCAGGCAGTCATAGATTTGCACAATAATACAGTCAGTTTTAAGGAGTTTGATAAACTGAAGGATGTGGGCTTACACATGGATGAAATCACTACAGGGAAAGACGTGAGTTCATGGGCATTGGAGGCAATAGTAGAGGAGACAGAAGAGGAGACACGAAAGGCGGAAGATGACCTTATAGATGTGGCTGTTGTAGAATTAAATGAAGAGAGTGACTCTCAGGAGATATGGGCCTTACTAGCAGAAGAAGAGGACAACGATACTCAGTTTGAAGAACTATTACAGGAGCGGCTCAGTGACATCCAACTAGGGGTTGAACATAAGAAGAAACTTGAGGAGATCTTAAGAAGACACAAGGCAGTGTTTGACACAGTTCCAGGGAAGATAATAAACTTTCAGTATTCTATGCAGGTTGAGGATTGGTCCCCATTTCGAAGCAAATTGTACCCTACACCAGAAAAACATCGGGAGCCGGTAAAAAGGATTATTGATGATATGTTGCAAGCTGGAGTGATTAAGAAGACTCCTACACCTTATTTAAATGCGATTTTGGCAGTAACAAAACCAAATGGATCCATTAGACTTTGTCTAGACGCCAGAAATCTAAACATGCTCCTTATTTTTCCCGAGTATGATAGAGCGCCAATCATCAGAGACGTCTTAAAAGGATTTAAGAACAAGAGCATCTATTCATCAGTAGACCTGACGAGTTCGTTTCACATCTCGAACTGGATGAGAAGTCACAGCTTCTTACTGGCTTCTTGTTCGATAATCAGACATATTGCTTCGTCTGCATGCCCTTCGGGCGTTAAAACTGCTGGATGCGCATTAATTCGAGCCTTGGATCGGAATCTGACTGAAGAAGTGAAGGAAATGACGGCACGATATATTGACGATATACTCTTGGCTTCAGATAACATCGAGACACATATGGAAAATTTGGATAAGCTTTTGGACAACTTTAGAACTGCAAATTTTAAAGTCAACTTGAAGATATCCCATTTCTTCAAAAAGGAGATTTTATACTTGGGGCACATCATTGACCAGGAGGGAGTGAGACCAAACCCTGCGAAGATAGAGGCAATAAAGGATTTCCCTACACCAACGAGAGTGAAACATATCAGAGCTTTCCTTGGCGTGACGGGTTTCTTTAAGGAAAGCTGCCCAGAATATACTGAAACCGTAGCACCTATGCAGGAAATGCTGAAGACGAACAACAAATGGCTTTGGAACGCTGAGTGTGAGAAATCATTTCAAGAGACAAAATTATTACTGGAAAATTGTATCAAACTAGGTTATCCAGACTTTCAACGGAAATTTATTATCCAAGCGGATGCTTCCATGGTTGGTATAGGAGAAATGTTATACCTAGAAGATCCAGCTAACCTTCAACGTCGTGATTATTTAGCATTTGTGAGCCGCAGATTGCGTAAACACGAGCGCAACTATACGGTCACGGAACTCGAATTGTTGGCAATACTTCATGCGTTACAACAATGGAAACGAATTGTGTATGGTTACCCCATTGTTATTAGAACAGACCACAAAGCACTAACGTTCTTGTTCAAGACATCTATGGCTAGCGAGCGTGTGACACGTTGGTCCATCTACATACAACAATTTAACATCGAAATTGAACATTGCCCAGGAAAAATGAATGTAATTCCGGATGTATTAAGCAGGAACCCCGAGCCTGATACCGAAGAAACAGCGATGGTACAGCATATTGAGTTAACAGCAAAGGACCATGCATTCTTGGAGGAATTACGGGAGATAACACGAGAGCAGGAAGCAAAACCGTGGATGTACCAAATTACCCAGTATTTTAAGAAGGAATTACCAGCAAGAACCCCAGCCTACAGAGAAGCAAAAGCCAGAGAAGGAAGATATGTCTACCTTAACAATTTACTGCATAAATGGATAGATGAAGAACACACCAAATTACGTATCATGGTACCTGCATCATTACAAAGAGGACTTACTTGGCACATACATGAAAGTTTTGGTCACGTGGGATTAGACAAGGCACAGGCGACCATAGGAGAAATGTTTACATGGCCGCGAATGAGGACTACCATTTGTGACGCAATAAAGACTTGCGATCCTTGTCAGAGGACGAAGCCAAATAATTACTTAATGAGGCAGTATCCTAGACCATTGCTACCTCAGAAACCCTGCGAGCTCGTGGCCCTGGACTGTTTCGGTCCAATCCCAAAAGGTAGGCGAGGTTGCCGTCACTTGCTAGTGTGTATTGATGTATTTTCTAAGTTTGTCGTATTGTGTCCCATTCAGAAAACTACATCAAAACAAGTACTCAGTCGTATTCGAAATAGAGTTATTCCAATCCTTGGAAAACCGGAGTTTATATTGTCGGACCATGGAAGCTATTTTACGAGCGCCGAATTCAAGAAAGGTATGGAGGACTTGGATGTAAAACACATGTTTAGTAGCATTCGCCACCCTCAAGCTAATCCGATCGAACGCGCTATAAAATGTGTTACTAAATACTTAAGGATCTTCATTCCCAATGAACATCACAAGTGGGTAGACAGGATCAAAGATGTAGAGACCTGTATGAATACAACTAGACATGAATCGACAGGCCAGATTCCCATGGTCTTGCACATGAACAAATATCCAGTAAGATCGTGGAGCAACATCATCAATTGCCCACAAGATCCCATGGTTGGTCATGAGTTGAAAATTGAGAGAACGAGAGTCCATATGAGAAACCAGGCGGATCGCAGATTACGTCGTGTCAGAAATAAGAGGTATCACAGAGAACTATTAGTCAACGAGCTTGTATTAGTACGGAAGCCAGCGACATCTGATCCAGAGAAGAAGGTATTTAACAAGTTCAGTCCATAATTTATTGGCCCCTTCTGTATTGTACGTAATCTTGGTAACAACGCATACAGAGTGAAATAAATTGAGTACAGGTACAATGTCTGTCTACAACGCGGCGAATTTAAAATTGTATTTTACTAGTGAACCTTGGGAACGCAGAAATAATGATGCAAATTGAATATATGGACGTCCTTTTTGCACATCCAACTATACGTGAGTCAGTGAGTACGTCAGGTGAACGAGAAAGTAGGGAGCAGCCTGTTGTGGTCAAACACTAATGTGCTTTGACGATGACGACACATCGAGAGAGCGAGCGAGAGAGATAAGGACACTGGAAAGGGGAGATACGAGCCTTGGGCGATCAGACAAGCAGGCAGGCTTGGGGAATGTCTGACTGAATGAGGAAGCTGGAAGTAAACACGAGCGCGTGTTGACAACTCCAACGACAGTGGCAGCTAAACTAAACTGATGAGAGGGAGATTTCTCTAGGATTGGCAGAAATGGATTACAGATGGTATGTGTTTGTAAAAAAATCGACTATTTGTTATGTTCGATTTTTTCCATGCAGGGGGATTGTGAACCCTTTATCCACAGGCTGTATAAAGGATTCTAATAATTATTCATCATCTTTTGATACATTTCTACAGACAACAGATATGAGAGCCAGACGGTGTTGGGAAATATTGAGAAATCAGTGGCCAAGAGGACACAATGGTTTAAGCTCCTGTGGTATTTTAGGAAGAAGCATATATATTCTTGAGACATAGGACAGGTGCAACTTTTAGCGCGGAAGACGGCTTGGGGACGCACATTATGGCCTGTTGCTAGGAAGGTTGGCGCCAAGAAGGAAATCGAATGCTACGAAGCAATTGGTCTATCGTCATGTTAACCACTCCCTACTGCAGAAAAATATGTAAAAGCGCGCAAAGACATACAAGAGTCTGGGCCAATAATATCAAGACGCCTTGTTTTAGCGGCAACTCGGCTTGATAACGCATACTGGTAAATTAACGCGGGAGTTATCTACAGATTAATTCCACGATCGATTCGAGCCGGCTACAGCATAATCGTAACCTCCACACTGCTACGAACTCAATGATACCGATCGCATGCTACTCTGATAATTATTATGGAATATTTTTTTATTAAATCCCCTTCCACACCTACCCTAGTCAGTTTCATTTATAAGGATCCAAGATGCTTCGAGGATCATCACTCATTTTTGTACGTCTGAGGACGGAACACTCTGACTTATTTTTGTACGTCTGAGGACGTAAGGTTCATACTCAGCATATTTTCATGTTATTGAACACGGAACAGTGTCGTCAAGTTATAAGTGTAACTTCAGTGATTTATTTGTAGTCCCAGCACTATCAGTAGGGTCCAGTTCATCGAAATAATTCATCAAATAGACTGTCAATGAATATAGTACTTGATAGGTGAATATAGTAGGAATTATATCGTGTGTGTATCTGACAAAACTTTATTTAATTCAGCACGAGATGACGTCTAAGAACGAGAACGGAACTGGGAACCAGCAGGACATTTGCCAGAAGATGTCGATGACCAGATAAACATCTTAAAGGAGATGGCTGCAGACGTTTTTCCTGGCGCTGTTTTAAAGGATTGAGTACAAATGAATTTATTTATTTATTAAATCAGCTATGGTATTATGGGACATATTTTGTAGATATTTGTTTGCTTGTTTGGTAATGTAGATTATTAGTTTTTGTTTTACTGACACATTAAATATGGGACTAGCCGAGCGTTGTGTAATTTGTAAATTTTGTGATTGTATTTGGTTCAACTTTACGGGGCGACGCGCGGAGCCCGTGCTCGCGTTCGCTTGCGTAAATCGCGGTCAAGCATTATTATTCGGAGGTATGCCTTACAACAAAAATGGAACTGAATTAATTTGAGATTAAAAATAGAATTTGGAAGGTAAGATTATTTGTGAGTAGAATTTTATGACGGATCAGGATTATTTTTATAGTTGCTTTCCAGCAGTTTGAACGGGATGGCACTTTGCACCCGAGTTTTTGTTGTGTATTTTTGTTAATGTGTCAATGGACGCAATATTGTTGATCTGTTTTGAGCCGATCCAGTGTGTGCGTAGGAGAGTCAGTCCAAGCTTTTGGTGCGTTGTCTGACTTTTTATAATGTGCTAGCGAGAATATATCATGGTGATTATTCTGTCTTGCTCCACATTAGCCCAGCTCATGACCTCGTGAGGGTGAAATTGTGGTATATATTTGTGTTTCTCGTCATCCAGTGGATGGGTGAGATATGTTGACGTTTCCAGAGTGAAACTGCATCTAGCTTGCGGGGCTGAGAGAGATATTTGTGGAAGTGGTGACTCATACGAGAAGGGCGCGCTCAAATCAGATAACGTGACTTGTCATTAGTAACAGGCTTGCTTCCTGTACTGCAATTTAAGATGTTGTTTAAAATTCACAAAACCTGATCGGTTATAATGAGTATTGATTGATTATATGGGTGCTGTCCATAGTTGTACGGTAGCTTCCGAAATTCGTGTTTGTCTGGCGTTTTATATAAATGTAAACATAGTTTTTCAGCCGTTAGACTTGTATTTTGTTGTTGTTGGTTCAATTTTTGGTGTGTTTATTCTTACCCGTCCTGACCCGTGTCAAGTTAGGGTGCGCGAAGCTATGTTCCCAAGTTATGATGAGAGCGTTTTTGGCCGATTTCTGGCATGCTCTCTTTTGTGTTCATTTTGTGCTCCTGCACCAGTTAGGATCTCAGGGAGATTCTTCATTCTGTTTATATTATTAGATCTTGCATGTGTCAGTAGTAATTATAGTGTATTAATTAAGGGTGGGTCCCATAGCCGTAGTGTGATTTAAAAGATGCAACTCCGTAAGCAACATGACTGTTTCAGTTGTAAATGGACTCGCATCAGTACTCATTTTCTTATTAACGAGCAGTACACCACACATTATATAACTTCTTGACCAGAAAAAAATGGACTTGTATCCATATGTTGTGACGAGTGAGTTCTTACCGCTCAAATGCTTATGTTATGATTTTATCATTTATGTGAAGCTGCATTCACATTGTCTTGTTGTGACGAGTGAGTTCCTACCGCTCAGTGTTATTATTGTTTATTAAGGGGGTGAAAGTCAGGGAGGATTTCTTTTTTTATTATTATTATTATTATTATTATTATTATTATTATTATGCACATACCTTTTCAGTCATTAAATTTATTTTATTCTACTTGTTATCCATTTTATTTCTAGTATAGCCTCTGTCATGAACCTTTCTATTCATTAGAGCATGTTGTTTTTAGCGAACTTTGCTGTGTATCGCAGTCTGGACTGAACACGACTCCGTAGATGAATCTTGAGAAAACCATGCTTTATTGAAGGGTGCAATATATACAATATATATAATTTCTGGACAAATGTGCATAGTCACAAGTTCGTATGATCTTACAACTCTAGGTCTAGTTCTTTGACCCATTCAACTGCTTCATCCGATGTAAGATGAATGTCCATTATTGTTCCTTTGAAAGATCGAAGAGGACAGTCAGCAACAATATGATGGATTGAATGTGGTAATTCACTGCAGTCGTAATTTGCAGAGCAAGCCCATCCCCACTTCTGTAGTAGATAGCCACATCTGCCTTGTCCAGTTCGAATCCGGTTGATGATCCTCCACTGGCACCTAGGGAGATGGAATCCTTGTATCCGGTTAGAAGGGTTGTCAACTAGATGTTTATTTACCACTGAAGACTGCTCCCATTGGATTTTCCATGAGTTGTTAACTTGGAAGGAGCATCTTTCAAGATTGACTGCTGTACGTCATGGTGGTTTCCTTGATTTCAAGCTTTGGTGTTCTGCTCGTGCAAGATCTTGGTGAATGGGTAGCTGGGGATTCTGCCGAATGTTTTTCCATACCTTTAGGAGAGCTTCTGTACTTCTTAGGACTGGAGGTGGAATGTTGCTGAGAACAGGCAGCCAAAGTGTGTTCGTGCTCCGAATACAACCCGTGATTATTCGCATTGCTTGATTGAGTTGCACATCTATCTTCTTAGTGTGAACGCTATTGATCCAGGTTGGACAGCAAAATTCAGCAACAGAATATGATAAAGCTAAGGCAGTGGATCTTAGAACTTGAGTATTAACTCCCCATGATGTACCAGCAAGTTTCTGAAGAATATTATTTCTGGTTTTGATTTTTGCAGCCGTATTTGAGAGATGCTGCTTGAAAGTCAGAGTCCTATCTAGTGTTATTCCCAAGTATTTTGGTATACTGCAGTACGGTAACAGTTGGCCCCTGAATCTGACTTCTGGTTTGTAATGTGATTGCCTGTTGCGTAGATGGAATGCAGATACAACTGAATTCTGAGAGTTTAGGTTGAGTCATCATTTCTTGAAGTATACATCCAAGGCTTCCAGATCAGTTGATAAATTAGTTTCAGCATCAGAAAAGTCAGAGCACTGAGTCACCAAACAAATGTCATCAGCATACATGAATTTTCCTGAAGATGTTTCAGGTAAGTCGTGTAAGTACAGACTGAAAAGGAGGGGAGCCAAGACAGATCCTTGAGGTAAACCATACTTTAGTTTAAACACTCTGCTTCTGTCATTGTCAGAGTAGATCTGAAAGTATCTATTGTTTAGCGTATTTTTAAGCAAGACCTTAAGTTTATGACATGGGATAACACTCACGAATTACAATAGGAGACCTTCTCGCCAAACAGTGACATAGGCAGCTGATATATCAAAAAAGCAGCCACACTTACACTTACCCATTTTCAATGTACGTAGTAAGAGACAGTACCTGATCGTTACAACTTCTTCCAGGCCTGAATCCTGCTTGCTCTGTAGGAATGTGGTTATTGATTGTTTCAAAAATTCTATTATAAACCAGACGTTCAAAGAGTTTGTATGTGACACTTAAAAGTGCTATTGAACGATAGTTTTCAACTCACGACGTTAAATCGCTCCCTACGACTGCAATGAGCAGCTGCAGCAAGCCTGGATCGCTGTCCCTAATCCCGACACTGACAGCGGCTATCCTGAGTGTGGATTTCCAAATTTCCTGCATGAAAATGTCGGGATATACGTTATTTTAAGGCCTGGGGCACCTACATCATCCCTCAACCTAATATTATTTACACACACCACTCACAACTGTACCGCAGAAACACAGGTTGTCAGACAAATTGAAAATACACACACCCAAGTACACGGGACTGATGATCAATAAGTCCCAATCCCCTAAAACGAATTAATAATAGTAATAATACTAATCATAACAATAATAATGACATGAGGACGCCGGCGAGCCTGGTGCATGTGAGGATCATTGAAACTACTGATCATCATCATCAGCAGCAGCAGCATCATCATCATCATTTTCCAGCACCAGTTTCCCGGGTGTGGTATACAAGCGCTCGCCATTTGTTTCTGTCAGGGGCAGATGACCTCATTGTTCCGCCCCTTAAAACAACAATACCTAACTAACTATTTCTTTCTGTCAGAGTAGAGTTGCTGCTCTCTACGTCTTCCCATTTCACATTCCGTTTGTTGACCTCAGACTTCACTGCGTCTATCCATCGATTTCTTGGCCTTCCTACCGGTCTCCTCCCTCTCACCTCTCTGTCGAAATAATTTCTTGGTATTCTATTTCTGTCCATTCTCATGACGGATCAAAACCAATGTAATCTGCGTCTTCTTAGGAAACTACTGATAAGGATCATTATTATTCTCTTGTCAGAAAAACACATGCATTTGTACACAGTTACAAACATTGTAGGCCTACAAGAAAGTACAAAATTTTTTACTTTAAAATTTGCCTAACCCAAGATTTTTCTTATTTTTATCCAGGATTTTTTTTTTTACCTTGGTTGCCCAAGAATTTTAAATAACCCTGTCCAAGAAATGTCTCGGCCCCTACTTATCACCGATGTCTCAGTCTCATTTATGACTGAGTTTATATGAACGCTGATGAGGTATGGGCGGTGCCTACTAATGGTATTTGGATCACAACATGTGGATGCTGTGGAAGATACTACCGGTACTTATGCCGTCAGGGGTACCGCACTGGACCGGTGATGAGAGCGATAACAAACTTTGGGGTTTTAATTTTCCCTTTACCCAAACGGTGGTGTATTTTGAGGATCCAACCAATCTTAGGCATAATAAGCTAACAGATAATCCCGAACTTCAACCGATGATGTTTTACCTCCACGCCTGCCGGCAGCTCGAAGTCTCGACGATTAGAGGTGGCGGTGTCTATCAGCTGATCCCAGTTCTCTCCTCCTGGTGTAGGACGCACCCTAGCCAGGCAGTACTGGCCCTCCACGTCCATACATTGGTCGAAGTCTCCCAGAACACGAACGTTACCATGCAGAAGTCCGGAGTTAGGCTTCCCTGAGGCATCCAGCACTGCAAACAGAACCAAAATAAAACAATGCAATCGAGGACACTCTTCCTTGTCGGGATTCTCTTTACACGTGAGGGTTGGTATAGTCTATTCTTCAAATATAACATAGTTTCTTTCCGCATTGGGACTTTCCTTCTCGTTCTTTTTCCTAATCTTGTTTCCCTTGAAACTACCAACAGAGGCCCTTGTTTATGTTTGCTTTCTCTCAGTGCTTTGTATTTATTTTTGTTTTTTAATATGTTTACAAAGCCTCCGTGGCTTAGGCGGCAGCGCGCCGGCCTCTCACTGCTGGGTCCGTGGTTCAAATCCCGGTCACACCATGTGAGATCTGTGCTGGACAAAACGGAGGCAGACAGGTTTTTCTCCGGGTACTCCGGTTTTCCCTGTCAAAATTTCATTCCAGCAACACTCTCCACTATCATTTCATTTCATCTGTCATTCATTTAATCATTGCCCCAGAGGAGTGCGTCAGGCCTCGGCAGCCGGCACAGTCCATATCCTCGCCGCTAGATGGGGGCTTCATTCATTCCATTCCTGACCCGGTCGGAGACTGGAAGCAGGCTGTGGATTTTTTCCAATATGTTTACAGTGAATTATTCTGTGTCTCTTTTTTCCCATCGAAATCACCCATAGGGGCAGATGATCTCGTAGCTCCGTCCCTTAAAACAACAATAACTACTACTACTGAAATTGAGTTGCTCGACAGCCTTCGTCGAGCGAGGTCGCGTCTGACTCACGTGCGGTACCGGTCCTGTGCTTGGCTATTTCTGTGCGTATATCCGCTCTCGAACTACTGAATACCGTGTGCTGTGAGCGGTTCATATTCGCATAACTCTCGTCTTGTACTAGTAAACGACAATCACCATGGTTACAAAATTTGTGCTCAAGCTCACATTAAAATGTGTTTTTGAACGCGACAACAGGCCCAGTGCATGGGAGGTGCACAATTGGATCTCCACTTGTTTGAAAATCACTGCTGACCAGATCGAGATGATTCAACTCGACAATTTGGACAACGCCGTATATGTAAAGGTAATTTCCCAAGTACTGTTTGAGAGGTTGTTAAGTCTACATGCGGGCCAACAGAAAATTACTTTGTCAGATGATCGAATAGGGACTGTGCAAATTACTGCTGCCGACAATGTCATCAAAACAGTTCGTATTCTCAATGTTCCCCCGGAGGTTCCCATCGGTTCAATAATAAGTGCTCTTAGCAAATATGGTAAAGTAAATGAGCATCGAAATGAAGAATGGTCTGCGCAATACCCATTTCGGGTACAAAATGGCATACGCGCAGTGCGCATGGTCTTGAAGGAAGCCATCCCCTCCTTCATTTCCATTGAAGGCTATCGTGCACAGATTGTTTATGATGGTCAAATGCGAACTTGCCTTGCATGTAATTCGACAAACCATTTACGACCCCAGTGTCCCCTGCGACGAGCACGCGCTTTCGACCAGCGTACGATAGGACCTGATACTATTGAACCAGAAAATACCGCCCTGACGGTTAGTGGCGACCCATCAATCTTGAGTCACCCAACCCCAGCATGGGCCACGGAACACGTTGTCCCGCCATCAGCTCCAGCACCAAAGCACGCTGTTGATCACTCGGACTTCCCTACACTTGATGAAAGCACACACAAACGTCGGAAACCGGACAGTGAAGGTACCGATTTAACAGTCCCACCATCACCAGGAACCCATGACGGGATTTCCGGCACGTACACAACAGCTGATGTAATTGCGCCTACAAGCTCTGATCTGCTGCAGGATAACCCCTCACCACACGTTCCGGATCTGCCCCCGACGGCCCCATTGCCCAATCTAACTGACACTGCAAACAGCCTTGCCACAGATGACGATATGGAAATTGATGTTGCTGGGAGTAGAACAGCTAGTACTGCTCACCCCCACGTGACAGCTCCGGACACTGGGAAAACTACGTTCTTACCCCCATCAGCTGCTACAATGCACAAGGAAATCACTCATGTGAAACCCGCCACGCTTAGTCATCGAGACCCACGATTACCTCCGAGACTGAAGAGTACTGACAAATCCCTGGGCAATTCTAAACGTTGACCTACAATATTTGCTGCTGTTCCTTTGTTTTTCATCAATAACATCAGTTTTACAGGCCACTATCGCATATAGAACATGTATTTCTCTCCTTTGTTTCTACATTTCGTGCTCGTTTTCCAGAGCATGGCCAGTATTCTCACGACGTTTGCTACACTCAATGTCAATGGCGTGAAGAATGTCACCACACCGGCCCTGCTGTATAGGTTCTTGAAAGAGTATGATATTGATATATTGTTCTGCAGGAGGTCAATGAAAACAATTTTGGCTGCTTGTACAATTATGACCATGTTGTGAATGTGGGGGACAACGTCCGGGGCACCGCCATCGTGTATAGAAAGGGTTTCGAAATTACCGATGTCATCATGGACCCCTCAGGTAGAATTTTGTCAGCTTCTTATAATAACATCAGACTGATCAATGTATACGGCCAGTCCGGGACAAACTATAAGCTTGACCGGAACGCACTGTTCAGACATGACATCTTGACACATGTAGCGACGTCAGGTCCGGTGATATTAGCTGGTGATTTCAATTGCACACTGCATCCTCGTGATCAATCAGGCACATTCAACTTCTGTCCAGGGCTGCAGACACTTACCCATAGTATGCAGCTGGTGGATGCCTGGCAACGATTGCATGGTTCGTACGTGGAATTTACCTTCTGTCGTGGGGATTCCAGATCTAGAATAGATCGCGCTTATATCTCCCAGCCTCAAGCACATCTTCTTGATAGCTGTAAAGTCGTTCCCGTAGCCTGCAGTGACCACCACAGTGTCATATTTACTCTTAAAGCGCAACGGGCAGATAGATGCTTCATTGGTCGGGGTTCATGGAAAATGAACAAGAATGCTTTTCAAACCCACGACAATGACCGACGCTTTGCCACCGTTTATCAACAATGTACTACAACAAAAGATCGATACCATAATATTCTAGACTGGTGGATAAAGAAGTTAAAACCTACCATTAGATCTACAGCCAAAACTTTCACCTATGAACGGTACCACGACCTAAACAGGAAACTCGACTTTTATACCACAGTCATGCATGACCTGCATCGGAAGGAACGGCTAGGAGAAAATGTTTCAACACACCTCAGTTCCATCAAGAAGACTATTATAGGGATTAAAGAGCAGAGTCTCCAGGACTTGCTCCCTCACATTAAAGGAACCTCCATCTTAGCAGATGAACGAATGTCGCTCTTTCATTTAGCCAAAATGCGAAGATCAGCAAACCGACAATTTGTACATGAATGGATTAATGAACAAGGTATGGTCATCAGAACTCACGAACACATACTCGCCGAAAGTGAGCGCTACTTTCGTGACATGTTGGGAGAAGACAGCGTTAGTGATTTGCAAGTAAATAACATCTTGCGATCTGTTGACAGACACCTCGAGGACGATGACATCCATTTTCTTGAGACGTCTATCACCAAGGAAGAGGTGAAACATGCTCTAGACCAGACTGCAGCTAATAAGACACCCGGCGTTGATGGCATCCCGTACGAGTGGTACCGACACTTTTGGACCATGGTCGGAGATGACCTGACAAGTGTGCTTAATCACGCATTGACCGGTGACATTCCGAATACCTTCACAGACGGGGTTATTCTTCTGATTCCGAAACAATCGAAATGTGTCTATATCACTGACTACAGACCCATTACTATCTTAAACACCGATTATAAACTTCTGGCCAAGGTGTTAGCAAACAGAATCAGACGCATTCTTCCCGCTTTAATTGGCACTGGGCAAACTAGTACTATTCCAGGAAGAAATATCGTGCACAACCTTCTAGCCATTCGTGATATTATCATACACTACTCTGTCGCTGATAACCCTGCAGCTGAACTTGCAAGCATTGACCTTAATAAGGCCTTTGATAGAATAGCCCACAAGTATTTATGGAAGGTATTAGAACGCTTTCATTTTCCCAACACCATCATAGCAACTTCCCAACGACTTTACCAAACGACTTCTTCTCGTGTAATGGTCAACGGGTTTCTGTCATCGAAAATTCCAGTCAAGAAGTCTGTCAGACAAGGATGCCCCCTATCAATGGCTCTATTCGTCTTGGCGTTGGAACCCATGGTCAGGATGATGAACAACGTACTCACTGGCCTCACGATCAACGGAGAGCGTTTCACACTGCGAGCCTATGCCGATGACGTCACGAAACTACTCACAAATGAAGGTGACGCAATACTCGTCCAACATACCCTTGAGTCATTTTGTCAGGCCAGTGGAGCACAAGTAAACTATAGAAAGTCATCCTTGTTGCTCTTAGGCCCAGGTGACAATAGGCACTACGCCAATACTACCGGTATTCCTACAGTCACCGCATGCAAAATATTGGGTATAACTTTCAGTCGAGATATTGCGGAGACCATACAGACCAACTGGGCTGCCCGATTTAATGTTCTGAAGTTCCAACTGAAAGAGGAACTTTCAAGACGGCTCAATATTCTGCAAAAACCCTGGCACATTAATATGTTTGCTCTGTCGAAACTGTGGTATATGGCGCAAGTACTTCCCCCTCCACATATAATCAGCCAGCGCATTGAAATGGCGATTGGATTCTATCTTTGGAAAGGCTTTCGCTATAGAATTCGACGGGAACAACTGCAGTTACCAGAACAGTGTGGTGGGCTGCGACTTTTTGCAGTTGAACTGAAATGCTCTTCACTCTTGTTGAAACACATTATCAAGGCGAGACGTCTACAGGTGATCCGTTCGTTTGTGCTGCTCTGAAAGTCATTGAAACTATTCCTTTACGACAACCCCATCCGTTCCGGACTTTGTTCAGGAAAGCCCTGGCCCTTTTGCTAAAACTTCCCACTGCCCACATCTCCGATGGTTCCTTTAATGAAGCTAAACACATTTATGCTTTTTTATTGCAACTCCGTAATTTCACACCCCTGGTGCATTTAAAATACCCCAACAAAGACTGGAAGCATATCTGGGACAATGTGCGCAACAAATGGCTTCCCTTAGAATGGCGACTGTCTGTATATGCTTGCATTAATGAAATCATCCCCACTGGTGAAAAAAATGAAGCGGCACGAACAAGTAGCTGATGATGCCTGTCCTGTGTGCAACAGGACTGACACCCTCATCCACCGCATCACTACATGTGGGAGTGCGAACGGCGTGTGGCGATGGACGATGAATGCTATCCACAGCATAACCGGGCTAACACGCAACAGGGACGAGGAGATCTTGAACTTCGAATTACGGGATGTACTTGGTGAGCCGAAAAAGAATGCCATCTTATGGCTTGCAGCTGCAGCAATCCACTACAACCTTACTGGTTACCGGACACCCCTGGTGACTACCCTGCCTGGTTTTCTGGATCACCTCCGGAAAGAACGATGGAAACTCGTACAGCGGAAGTGTCTCAACAGTGCTTTTGGAAACTTTTTATATAAATTCTAACAACATACGTGTGGTCATAATTGTGCTACAGTCTTATGATGCTTGGAGTTTTGTTCTTGTGTTTTGTGTGTTTTATATTTTGTTTTTTTCTCAAAGACTACTATGAAATTAGAACATTACCTTGAGGTGGGAATTGTATTTAGTGAACAGTGTTTGTAGCTGGTTTTCTTTTGTAAACACAAGAATGAATAAATCAATGTAAAAAATTACCCACCCTCATGTGCTTCGATCTCTCGGCAACATGATGAACTTCTTCATCCCACACACTCAACGCTAGAACTTCGCTCACCTGACAACAGATGTCACTCAAGAATCTTCACCAGTTCCCGCTGGTTATCCAACTTCATCAGCTCCCGCTGGTTATCCAACTTCATCAGCACCCTCTGGTTAACGCATGAAGAATGAAGAAATTTCTGGTTTTAAGTGCTATTTATTCTCTGTCAAGTTTGTCTTCCTGTGTTTCCCAGCCAATAGCAGTACTACTAGTCACTCTACTTCAGTGCGCTCAACACTTCACTTGTGTCTCTCCCACGAGGCAATCACGCATGCAGCGGATATCTTCTAAAGCATGAGGGATGCGATCCAGCCGCGGCGAACACAGTGGATTGGAGGTCGAAGGGGATTCACTTCCTGCTGGTGGAAGCGTACTAATAAAACACAGGAAATGCCATTTATTGCTACCAAGTCCGATACATGCATGTCCACGCCATTGCCTCTGGGCAACGGGTACACATTGTGTGCGAGGCTAAGTCACGTAAGGACGAAAAAGTGAGTTCCCGACGCTTAAAAATGGGGACCCACCAGCTAAGGGAGACAACCCTGAAAGAAAACATCGGCCCTCCAGGATTGCTGGGGGTTGGCGTTGGGCCAACAACCCAATCCGTAAAAAACTCACGTTACGAAATCTGAAGAAGAACTAGCCAGACTGTCCTCTTTACGACGACCCCGCAAACGTTTAAAGGACTTGAGAATTGTCTCATGGAATGTCTTAAACTCTTCACCAAGCTGGAAATCTAAAATAGTTGAGCGATCAGCTCGATGAGTATCGATTAGATATTACTGCTATTCAGGAAGTGAGATGGATTGGTGAAGGGGTGATAGAGAAAAAGAACCATATGGTATTATTCAGCTGCCAAAAGAAGGAACATACGTTTGGCACTGGTGTTATTGTTAATAAGCAGGTGAAACATCTTATCATGGATTTTCGGGCAAAATCGCATAGACTGTGCAGACTCAGAATTAGAGGGAAGTTTTTCAATTATAGCCTTATCTGTGTTCACGCTCCAACGGAAGAGAAGAGTGATGAAGATAAAGATTCATTTTATGATGAATTAGATGATATCTATAATGAATTCCCAAGAGCAGATTGTAAAATAATTTTTGGGGACATGAATGCGAAGATAGGAAAGGAAGACGAATATAGACCTTGGATTGGAAAACACAGTCTGCATGATACTTCTAATGATAATGGAATTAGACTTGTACATTTTGCCTCTTCAAGAAATATGGTAGTGGGAAGTACAACTTTTAATCGCAAGGACATACATAAGATGACATGGAAATCTCCAGATGGAAGTACTTTTAACCAAATTGACCACCTCCTAATTGATGCAAGACACTTCTCAAACTTGATGGATATTAGAAGTTATAGGGGGGCCAATATTGACCCCAACCACTACCTTGTGGTAGCAACCATTAGAAGTCGAATATCTAATGCGAGAAAAGGGAATGGATCCAATACAAGAAAGTTTAAATGTGGGCGGCTGAAGGAGCCCGAAACCGCATTGAGATATGTCAAACTGCTTAATGAGGCTCGGATAGATTTGTCTAATAGTGAGAGTATTGATGAAACCTGGAAGAATTTTAAAGACACACTATTAAAAACTGCAAATTAAGTTTTAGGAAGGGAAGAGAAAGTTAGGTATAACTATTGGTTTGATGAAAAAGTGTGCACGAGCAACAACCTTAAAAAATGAAGCATACATGAGAATATAACAGAGGAATCACACTCAAAAAGCGGTAGAAGAGTACAGAACTTCCAGAATACAAGAAAAGAGATTGCACAAGAAGAAAAAGAGACAGTATGAGAGGAAGGAATTGGAAGAAATGGAACAGTTGAAGGGGATGAATGATGTGAGAGCGTTCTATCATAAGCTAAATAAGAGCCGTAAGGATTTCCAGCCTAGAACTAATTTGTGTAGAGATAAAGAGGGAATAATATTGGGTAGTGAGGAGGCAATACTAGAAAGATGGGCACAATATTTTGATGAACTGCTGAATGAAAGTCCAGTTGACGACCAAGAAACCTTACCTCCTGTAAATACAAGAGAATCGGAAAAAGAAGTATCGGTACCTACTATTGAGGAAGTTGAGCTTACCATTAAGAAATTAAAGCATAATAAAGCCCCTGGAATGGACCTGATACAATCAGAGCTTGTAAAAAATGCTGGAAATGAATTTACTAAACACTTTCACAAACTTGTGGCTAAGATATGGATAGTTGAAATGATTCCTTATGAATGGAATGTAGGTATCATCTGACCGTTACATAAGAAAGGTGATAATCATGTTGTGCTTTAACTATAGAGGGATTTGCCTATTATCCATTGCTTATAAGATATTCTCCAACATCCTCTTTAGCAGACTGGCGCCATATGTGGAAAATGCAGTTGGTGACTATCAATGTGGATTTCGCCAAGGAAGAGCTACTACGGATCAGATTTTCACAATCCGACAGATACTTAAAATATGTAAAGAATTTGGGTTTGATACACACCATATTTTCATTGATTTTAGGTCAGCTTATGACAGTATTGACAGAAATAATCTCTATGTAGCAATGGAAGAGCTAGAGATCCCTAAGAAACTGATCACTCTGGTGAAAGCTACCATGAACAATACTAGGAGTCAAATTAAGATACAGAACATGATATCAAATGCTGTAACGACCAAAAATGGAGTTAGGCAGGGAGATTCATTATCATGCCGTTTGTTCAATATAGCTTTGGAGAAGGTTATTAGAGATTCAGGAATCAACACGAGAGGAACCATCTTTTATAAGTCTGTTCAAATTTTGGCATACGCAGATGATATCGATATAATTGCAAGAACACCAAGACCATTGAGAGAAGCTTTCACTGGCTTTGAAAAAGCAGCAAGAAAGATTAATCTACAGATAAATGAGGAGAAAACTAAGTATATGCCCGTAACCAAGAAAGACTACCCTAGTGGCTCCACATGCATAGAAATTGAATCTTATAAGTTTGATGTTGTGCGTAGCTTTACCTATCTTGGATCAGAAGTTAATTCCAAGAACAGTGTTAGCTCTGAAATCCAGAAGCGTATACTGTCTGCTAACGAGTGTTATCATGGCCACAGAAAGCATATGAAGTCCAAGCTGTTGTTCAGGAAAACTAAAGTCCTAATGTATAAAGTTTTAGTAAAGCCTGTATTGACATATGGTGCTGAGTGAGACCTGGACACTCTCAAAATCTAATGAAAGACAACTTGGTATATTTGAAAGAAAGATTTTGAGGAAAATTTTTGGAACAGTGGAGGGAAACGGTGAATGGAGAAGAAGATATAACCATGAACTCTATGGTTTATATAATGAACCAGATATTGTAAAATGTATAAAGATCAGAAGGTTGGAGTGGGCAAGACATGTGATGCGGGCTAATGACAGAATGATAATGAGGATATTGAATGCAATGCCAGAAGGAACCAGGAAAGTCGGAAGACCAAAGCTAAGGTGGGAATATGGAGTGAGAGAGGATGTAGGGCCTAAAGACAATTGGAATCAAGAATTGGAGGAGCTCAGCACTTAACAGGAAAGAATGGGGAAAAACTTCTTCAGAAGGCCAAGGCCCACAGAGGGCTGTCGTGCCAGTGATGATGATGATGATCACCGTGGATTGGTGTAGCAACCTATCTTGTACGCCTCCGAGTGTTGAATGGGCAGGCATAAGAAGAAATCTAGTAAATTCCCAATGGGTTATTTTTCATATGCAAAAGTGTGCGCTGGATTTCAGGCCAATGAATGAATGAATTGCGGTGGGCAATACGTAATACTTGAGTAATATGGATTAATCAACATTAAAATTGAAGTAGATAGACGACATACTTCATTAATGTGGATTAATCAACATGTGTGCAACGAAAGGTGTACCAATTACCATATAACGACATGCCGAAAAAGAACAAAATCATTTAGGGGCTGCGTGTCGCAGTCGGTAGAGGCGCTGAGCTTCTAACTTAAAGGGAGAGGGGTTCGATCCCCACCCAGGTAGTGCATTTTAGAAACAAAACTACCACTTTCGGAAACGCATATAGCCCTGGTATTCACTCAGCCTACACCAGAAATGAGTACCAGGGCAATTCCTGGGAGCAAAGGCGGCCGGGCGTGGAGCCGACAACTCCTTCCCATCTAGTGCCGATGTCACAAAAAGTGGAAGCTTCCACCTTCCACTACTCCCAGGGCCTCTTGGCCTGCACGGAGTTGGCTTTGCTTTTTTTTTACATGCCGCAAAAGAACAAAATCATTTAGTGAATATAGTAAAAATCAATGCCCATTCGGGAGATCCTTCTTCCTTTCTTGTGCGTAATCTTGTTAGGATGTTAAGATGTTTCAATATATGGTATCTTTAATTTCATATTGTAACCTTCATAGACTAATGGTTTTAGTATCTACCTACCCTAACCTCTGCAGGCCAATGTTTTAGTATCCACGTACCGGTAGGATAGTTTTAGTGTCCTCCAACACTAATCTCGACAGACCAATGGTTTTAGTATTCACCTACCAATAGGGGTTTCGTCTATTTGGTGGCTTCAAGATAGAGTGGGTAAGTGCCAATGGCGGCTCGTGAATTTTACCGAGGGGGGACTCAACCGTTTAAGATGTAAACCGTTTTTGTGATGTTTATCCAGTAATTGACAGAGATGATTTCATACATGAATTGTGTTTTTTCTTCTCGCATATTTTTGTAGCTTAAATTCCTTATTTCGTTTGCACTAGGCACTACTGTTTTAAAAGAAATAACAAAGGTATTAAAACTATTTGCTCCCAGTCACTGGAAAAAGAAGAAAACTAGACCCAGGAATCCATCAGGGTCGCCAATTCCCAAGCTCACTAGCCATGAGCCCTTGAGGGTGTATCCCCACCACAAGGGTTCACAACTAAGTCTAGTGGTACTTGGGTTGGAGACCATTGGACCCCAGACGAGGCGGCTATTATTTCCACTTGTGCCGGGCTCTTCTTTGTCATCTACATGTCGACCTCCATTAGTCAACTCTTGTTCTCTTCCAACCCGGATAGCATTAGAGCATCCAAAGTCTAGGGAGGCATTCATTTTCCTGCCGTAACTGACCCTTATAACATATATCCTGATACCCTCATTCTTTGAGGGGTCAGCCCTATTCTTTTAGTTTCATAACATCTAATGCCTTCTACACAAGGCCCTAAAGGAGGCAGGGTGAGTGAAGCTCCACCACACGTAATGCACCCTGGATAGGGCTACACCTTCAAGAGCTCAGCTTTTGAGCTCGAGAGTTGGCGACCGTGATGTGTTCCAGAGCGAGATCCATTTTCCCCATTTTGCATTGACTTTGGGGTGGACTCTCTCCTCTTTCCCTTTTCTACCTGCCTTTAATGGCTCTAGTAGTTTCCAAGTGCCTCAATACCCATTCTTCGAAGATTGATTCTTGTTTTAATGGGATGAACAGCAAGGTCATCTGCCTTTCGCAGATAGAGGGCATTTCTTTTCGGTCATTTATTTCCCTTATTCGTTTCTTTCTTTTATTATTGTCGTTCTCGTCTTCTAGTACATAAGTTAGTTGTAAGTCAGTAATTAGTTAAGCCTAGCTGTAGATTTCATTTCATCATAATTTCTCACCATCACCTAAACCACTAAGGGTAGATGACCTAGATATTTCACCGCTTTAAACAACAATTATCTCCATCATTGAGGGTGTATCGATATCTAAGGTGCACTGTGCATGGTGGGACAACACACACCCTACCTCCTTTAGGGCCTCTTAGAGAAGGCATAAAAAAGGACAAAATGAGGTCTGATCCTACAAAAATTAGGGCGTCAGGAAAGAAAAAGACAAGAGCCAATTAAGGCAGGGAAATGAAAGACATCCCAGGCCTCCGATACCCTAATAACGTTGGGGTAAGAGTTGACATGAAAGATATAAGAGAGGAGCTCAGCTCAAGGAAACTCAGCTGGGGTCCCATAGTCGCCAACCCACATCCCACTAGTTGTAACCAATTTAATAATAATGTATGTGCTCTGAAGCTCTCAGGAAGAAAATGAAGACTACACGCAACAGAGCGATCAGAAGGTAACCATTTGCGTCCTCTCTTGTCACCTTCTCTGGAAATTCCACGTAACCACTTCTCACGCAATGAATTGTCCGATTGAATCTCATGAAATGAGATTCCCCGGTATTCTAACTTGTCCAGTTCTGATTTACAAAAGGGCACGCAGCAGTACAACATTATAAAATCATTCAGAATACATTCCAACTTCGCCATTAGCATCAATACAAAACAGTGACTCGGTGCTGCTTCCTAGCGCGCCAGGAGGGAAGCTATCCAGTGGCTGCATCAGACTCAAGCTGACTGAGTCTACAAACTTCGTGACGTAGCACGCGAAAGAATGGAGAGGGGATAACTGGAGGTATTCTTTGTCATGACAACGTAAATTACTGAGTCCTCATGAGTATCCGGTGCGCTCTACCGACAAGGAGAGGAACTACACACATTTTGTCACGATGGCAAAACATTAGGTGCGGGGAGAGAGAACATAAGGGCTGATGAGGAGGGAGAAGGGTGGGAGGGCGGCGTCCTTGAGTCCAATATCACCGGCCGCCTCTGTATGGTTGGATTTTTGTAAATCGTTAGAAAAGCACCAAAAAAGCTTAACTCTAAATTCTAGAATAATTTGCACGATCATTTTGTCGGAAAACTAAAAAAAAACATTGAAAAGCGTTTTCTCTGAATCGACGTATTTTAAAGAAAAGTTTTTTAAACAAAAAATGTGGAGGACATTGTCACCTACAATTCGTCTCATTGAGGTCATGTCATACGTTTTGAATGCAGAAGCTAGGTGGCACCAAAGTTTCCAAAAATGTGGGTTTTTTTTTCACTTTTGTCCTAGAAAAAATAGTTTTTTCACAAAAGAGTGAATCAGAAATTTGTTCCTCTCAAAATTGTCTGCAACATTTATTCGAACGTTTGTTTCCTCAGACTTACCGTTACAAAGTTATAGCGCAGCAAATGCAACGCTGCGTAGTCAAGGCTACTATTGTTACTGCGGAGAGAGCGGTGGGCATAATTTAGACAGGGACCGGTGTCGGACAGCCTAAGGCTCGGTCAAACAGGACGCGGGCTGTGTTTGTTAATTAGCTCAAACAATCATATATATTTCAATCGCAACGTATCAATCATAACTGTACACATATTAACCTTTGTGCCATCTGAATAGTACAATTTTCACACTTCGGCAGACTATAACTTTGGAACGGTAAGGCGGAGGAAAAAAATGTATCAATAAATGTTTTAGACAATTTTGGGAGGAACAAATTTCTGATTCGCTCTTTTGTGAACAAAACATTTTTTCTAGGACAAAAAGTGAAAAAACACTATTTTGGAAACTTTGGCGCCACCTAGCTTCTGCATTTCAAAACGTATGACATGACCCACGGCCGACTGAATCGAGCTGCGCTCTATACCGGCCTTGACATTCCCAGTCAGAACCCATGTATAACATGTAATTGGAAAGTTTCTACTCGTTGCCGGTAGAGCGCACTCCCATCCCATTATAGGCGCGATAAGGAAAAAGCAGTACAGTACGTTCTTCTCACAGTGTTACGTGTAGAACAACAACGTTTTGTTTCAGTTTCAATTATTGTAAGTAGTCGGTATTAATATACTGAATTCCTACGTTGTTTGGAGTGTTCGCTTATGAAGTTGTAAAATGCTGGGGTAAATTATGAACTATGGTTTGAACGCCGCTGCTCAAATCCAGCATGTCATACTGTTGTGTGCCATTTTGCACTTCAAATAGGAAGAAAAGCGGAGGTGTGCTTTCATTTCATGAGTTCCCGTGTGACACAGATAGGTGTGATGAATGGCTTAGGGTGATTTCTCGCGATAAGTTTGTTCCGAACACGAACTCTCCTTCGTCTGTTGTATGTAGTCTTCATTTTAAGGAAGATGATTATTCACATGTAGGCAAGTCCAGAAGGCTAAAGAAAACTGCTGTGCCGTCGGTGTTTGCTAATTATCCAGTCTATAAGTTACCTGTTATAAAGAGACCCCGAAGGAGCATTGTCAAGTTCAAATTACCCTCACCCAAAAAACTGAAGAGTATTGTACATGGTGAGGAAACTCCAGCTGTGGAAATTCCCAGTTCGCCCTTGCCTTACACTCAGTCTGTGAATATAGGACACTCGAGCACGCAGACTGATGCCTACGAGATCAAGGAAATGATGAAAACGATTAATCGGTTGCGAGTGAAAGTAACACGGCTGAACAATTCTCTGCAGAAAAAACAGGAGGAATTAATGGAAACAAAAGTTACACTTAACCAATTCAAAGATGATTTATTTCACAAAGAAATTGAGCACTTGAAGCAAGATGCGACTGAAGGAGAAATTCGAGCGAAGTTCATTTTAGAGCAGCTACTTTTGTACAGTAAACGCAGACCGAGTTGGAGTTTAGATACAATTAGGGAGTGTATTATTTTTCAATATATCTCACCGAAGGGTTATTCCCATATAAGGAAAAGGGGCTTTCTGAAATTACCCTCAAAGAGGACTCTATGTAGATATTCCGGTTCTAGTGATTGTGCGACAGGTGTTACTACATTGATTAAAGACAGGCTTATATTAGAGGCAAACAAACTGAATACTCCTGAACGTTTCTCATCCCTGGTTGTAGATGAGGCTGCAATAAATCCTAAGATTATTTATGATAGGAAACTCGACTGCTTCTTCGGGTACAAGGACACAATTACAGCACCGTCTCATCAAAAGGAAAGAGAGGATGAAAATTACAGCCGGGAACAAGTAGCAGCCAATCGAGTGTTGTGTTTTGTGCTAAGAGGCCTTTCGACAAATTATCAGATACCGTGTGCCTTCTTTTTCACGAAGCAGCTGTCAGGACGGGACTTACATAAACTCGTGCTGGACGTTATTCTCGAGGTTGAACAATGCGGTTTCATAATTATAAGAATTGTCTCTGATAATCACAAAACTAACACCACAATGATGAGGCATTTAGGGGGAGGGAATTTGCAACCAATGGTTAATCACCCATACGACGAGTCTAGGAAGTTATTCCTTAGTTTTGATCAGTGTCACATTCTAAAAAACATTAGAACGCAGTTTCTGGAACGAGAGATGACTGATGGTACTGGAATAATTTCAGGGAAATACTTGTCTTTACTATACAAAATGCAAAAGGATGAGATCGTCAAACCTGTGAGACACCTCACTAAAAAACACATTGAACCCACTAACTTTGAAAAAATGAATGTTCGGCGTGCCAAGGAAGTGTTCTCATCAGAAGTTATTGGTGCCATTAGTACACTGAAAGAAAATGTAGGCATGCACCCGGAAGCGTACAAATTCATGGACGCAGAAGCAACCATACTTTTTATGAAAAACGTTAATAAATGGTTCGCTATGCATGACGTAAGCAACACATATCATCATATTCAGTCTAGAAATCCAGATAAAGGGCATTTTTTCTCATTAAATGACAGTCGCCTTAACTGGCTAGAGGAATATTTTGTTTCTTACCTTGAAACTTTGAAAGCTGCTAGTAACGCTGCTAGAAAGGACTTCCTGACTTCTGAGACTTACGAAGCTATAAAATTAACCACGGAATCAACTGTGCAGTGCATAAGGTATCTTCTAAAAAATGGGTATCATTATGTTCTGACTCGAACATTCTCTAGCGATACTGTTGAATCACTCTTCAGTACATTGCGCCGTATGTCTGGGTCAAATGACATGCTGGACTCAAGATCAGTGAGTTTCAGTTTGCAGAAGATTTTGAAAACTGGAATTCTGAGTACATCAACTTCCAGCAATGTAGAGGACTCTGCATCTAGCATCACAGATAACCCAGTTCAGAACATGATTCTTGGAAATGCACCAGCTTCAGGGTATAGACCTGTCATTCCTCAAAGTATTCTGAATATTCTACAAGATCTGTTAAAGGAGCCTGGTATGTTACATTATCTTTTATAAAGTGGACTAATGATTTGAGTTCTGCACATAACAATAATTACTAGTAAGTTGTGTAATTCACCTAAATCATACTAACTCAGTTAAATTTCATTTTCAGCAATACCTTTTCCGACAATGAAAACGGCAAGTCTGGCTAACGTCGGTGGCTACATTGTACGCGCAGTGGAAGAAAGAATTTCATGTACGGAATGTTTGGACTGCATTTCGCAGATCTCTAACTCCTCTTCACTCATGAGCCTTATCAAAACACAAGATTTAGGACATCTGCGTTACCCTAAACCTGCTTTTGTGTCAATACTATCTGTAATTCAGCTCTTCGTTGAAAAAGCTGCGCCATGTGTTCCTGGGAGAAATGTACTAGATGTTATATGTTCGGAACTAGTTCCTGTTTTGTCTAAGAGTCCACTTCTACAGTGTCCAATTTGCGACGAGACCGGTCCAAACGGACTTGCCATCATTATTGGAGAGAAATATGTATCGCCAATTTTGGATAATATCGCGCAAACTGAAACTGAAAGACTGGTTGCTTCCAAACGCCTCCTATACAAACCGCTTAGCAGGAAAATGCATAAACTTTAATGAAAACTGAGTGATTCTCATCGAATTCAACTGTAACGAGGTGCAAGGTATGTCTAATTTTTCTTCGATTTATTAGCACGCTATTTTATTTTGTGTTATAATTTGCATTTTGATATTGCGGGAATTATAATGATAATATATAGTGTCACTAGCAACCCGCCCTGGCTTCGCCCGTGAACAGTTATGAATGTGCAAGGCATTCCTGTCAGACGTAATTTAAGAATGGCGAGGGGCATGAGACACCGCCGTCCAAACTAAAAACACTTATAGTGGGCGATGTATCGAAGATAGAGATATGCTCTCGCGGACCTTTTTGCAGAATTTTTCATGCTGAACAATTCTTACACTCATAGTATATTGATATTTTTAACGGTTTGCCCAGCGTAAGCTTAAAAAGTGCACGGACGCCAGGTTCTTGTTTCGACCTATTCAATGAAATCTGAAATCGTTACTGCTTGGCTCCCTTTGATCATAAATAAATTATTTTCTACAGAAATGTTCCTCGATATTACCTGTACATAATAGTGAAAGCCGCATCAAAATCCATCCAGTGGTTCTCGAGATTACCCGTGATATCCAAGAACCGGGAACTTTGTTTTACGCTAAGCAGAGTCAAGTCTTCGTCTTGCAGTGCTTGGTGAACAGCGCTGTGTGAGCAGTCGAGTAACTAACAAGATTTCATGTAAAAGGTCTCATTGTCTAGGCCGGTTGTGGAGAGCTCGCATCCAGTCGGCCATGCATGACCTCAATGAGACGAATTGTAGGTGACAATGTCCTCTACATTTTTTGTTTAAAAACTTTTCTTTAAAATACGTCGATTCAGAGAAAAACGCTTTTCAAAGTTTTTTTGAGTTTTCCGACAAAATGATCGTGCAGATTATTCTAAAATTCAGAGTTAAGCTTTTTTTTGTGCCCTTCTAACGATTTACAAAAAGCCAACCATAGCACAGTTTTTGGAACAAAAGGTGTTTTTTTTTTTCTGTGCAGCTGTCCTGTACTATCACGTCTGACAGATTATTAATAATGTCGCTTACTTTCAGCGCAATGTCACCAACTCCTTGCACAGACAACTTATCATTATTACCAATTACAATGTTTATATCAGGATCATCATTGCATTTATAATTTGACATACCGGTAAGTTTAACATTGGGAGACATGTGAGCACTACAGCCAGAATCAATGACGAAACAATTCTTTGGTTCGCGAGCAGTTAAAGCACAAAACAGACTTTTATTGGATTTTGGACATTTCGATGCACTTTGAACTTTTTTCTTCTGTGGACAAGTATCTCTGCCGTGACCCTTTTCACCACAAATCCAACAATTAAAATGACTCTTGTCAACTGCTTTCTCACTAGAGCTCTTTGGTTTCTTGACATACCTGACTTCCTTCTTGGTGTTGCTGTACAGGGCTACCCCATCAGCTGACTTCTCACCATGACTTCGGCGAAAGCTTTCGTCCAACAAGATAGACTTGATGCGGTCCAACTGTAGTTCCTCCGATGTTGAGGTTACGGTCATAACTAAGTTACCGTAACGTATTCATCAGGAAGACCTCGAAGTACCATAGCAGCAACAAACTTATCAGCGACAGCCTCATCAACAGCTGTTATCTTCTGTGTAACTGACATAACCTCACCAATATACTTGTCCATGGAATCGAAATCTGATAACTTGAACGAGCACAGATTTCGCATCAGCGTGATATACCTCCACTTTCCTTTATCTTCAAAAGCCTTTTCAAGGGCATGCCAGGCATCCTTAGCTTTTGCACAGTCTCGAACATGGGGTTAATTGTGAACAGCCACCATGAGACATATATCCGCCAGCGCTCTCTCGTCACGCCAATCATGTCCCTCCGACACAGCTGTGCCTCGGACACTGGTCCACAATCCATGCTTTTTGAGATAATTTCACATCCCAAAAGACCAGTTCGAATAATCCTCCCGACCACTCTATTTCGGAAACCCATAGGCACTCATTTTGCCTTCTCACTTTTAATGTTCACTGAAGAAAATGATCACAGAACACCGTTATGTCTGGGCCAATAACCTATTGAAACTACTTGTGCTATGCATGGGTTTCTATTGTATCAGTTAAACACGGGATGAACGGATTAAAATACATGAACACATGTTGACTCAGAATGTATTGAAGAAGACACTGTGATACAGCATACAGAGTACAGACAAAAGGAAAAGAACATAAAGTCAAAGAATATACATTTGACAAAAGACAAACGATATTTACATGCGAGCGAGATTAGAAAGCCCGAGAAATATTCATTCTCTTTAACATTAGATATGTGTAATACATTCTACTTTAAAAGTGTTTGTGTAAATTCAAAATTGACCTCAAAGTTGTATCTACTTGATAAAGGCAAGTACTGAAACACTCCAAATTCTTAAATATAGAGGTCGAATATTCCTCAATTGAGAATCTTAGATATTGTGACGTAGATAATCTTCACTAGAAACAGTACCAAGTAGCATCGAGTACAAGGTTCAATAGCAGCGTAATTCTCGAAATTTCCGCTAGGAGGAAGACAAGTTCAAAGAATAAGTCTCAATCTCCTACCGGGTACTAAATATTATGAGGCAGAGATGCAAGAAATCCTTAGCCAACCTGTGCTGTCTACAGACTAATGGTGTACTCCAGGGAGACCCTATGAGCCCTTTATTATTCATTCTTACATCTGAAGAATTAATAAGAATAATCCAAGACAGAAAGGATATTTACGTTTATGCTTACGCTGACGACATAGCAGTTAGCTCTAGTAACCCGCACATATTGCAAGAAGCGATAGATGTTATGGTTGAATAGTATCAAGAAAACAGTTTCTACATAAATCAAACAAAAACAGAAATGATGGTCTTTAGAAATAGGGGCAAAATACCGTCCGGAGTACAAATCACTATAAATAACGCTACACTTAAAATAGTAAATGACTTTAAATATTAAGGTGTTGCATTACAACCTAGTGGCAAGTGTTTCGCCAAACATATAACAGAAAGAGCTGCCAAAGCAATAATTGCAATTAAATATATAAGAAACTTACAAACACTAAGCCTCGAAACGGCTATAAACTATTCAAAGTGAAAATACTACCAGTACTAACTTACGGTATAGAAATCATCTGACCTGATCTTACCAGAAAAAAATCTATATACTGTGTCCAAATCCAGTTGTCCAGATTTAAGAGCACAGGCCCAGATGCTAAGTCCAGAGCTGAGGTTTTGAATAGCGCGCTCCCATTGTTCTTAGAAGCATTTCGAAGCTTTATGCAACCAACAGATCGCTAAGTGACGTAGCAAGTTTATCAGAGTCGAGGGTATATTTGCATAAAATATTTTCCGATTGAGTAGAAACATGGGACTAACACCAAATTACTGGCACGGACAAGGGAAGAAGAACGTGCTATATTTCAAGAAAATTGATCGAGCGGAAGCTGAGATATGAGATGTTTTAGTTTGAGCAGATCTCAAGCAGTGACGTCGAGGAGTCCGCCCGCAGAGTATAAAATGGCTGGGAGCCATAGCTCAATATGTTACTTCGATACAGTGACTAGTCGCTGAAACATCACGTTACTACTTCGTAAGCGCTATGCCGCTAAGGACATCGTTATACTTTGAAAATATCTTCGTGCACATGGTTGCAATACTCTACGTTTTTAATAGCACACGGTTGCTATGACTTAGTGAAATTCTACGACAGTACATGGTTACTGGACTTCAAAAAGTGTTTGAAATTTTAGTGAACTTAGAATTCTTCGTAAGTTATCACTGAGGTGATGGACTTCGTGACAGAACATTGGTAATTATTACTGCTACACGGACATATGATAGACTTTCTCTATATTTTTCTTTCCACTGTCCACTAATATTTAAACAGGATTATTTTTATCCAATGACTAGAACAAGCTTTTGTCTTGGTAACTATTTGACCAACCAAGATAAGTCAGAACTTTTCACATACCATTCATGCACGGTTCAGTTCATTTAGCCGACATAGGGAAACCAGCATGCCTAGCATTGTCTGGAGAGTGAGAAACTCTGCCCAGGGACTTGAACATCAGAACTTGTACCGGTGCTGAATAAGATTGTAAGAGTATTGATAGTACTGAATGCATCACAGTTGGGTCACGTTACAATCTGGTATTTTACATCATGGATCATTTCGATCTGACCCCAGTCAAGAATATTACTTCAGATGTTGAAGCAGCTAATATTACAAACAGTTTTCATCAAGTTTATCAGGCAACGAGTATGAATACCGCTATGATTGGTTAGACATCTTGCGGGTATATAATGGAGGCCGATACGAGAATTTAAGTACGTGTCCAAATGGGGACAGGAGACTGGAATAGTCTTGTTCTAACCAGATTATCTACATCAAGATCTACAAGAATGTAAGCTACTTTTTGCATTATTTTATGCATAGTTAGCTGGAATTCTCAATTTTTCTAGTCTTGTCAACACACATATTTATTTTCTTCGATATTTTGCTGTTGCAAATATATTATTATTTTTGCAAGGCATGGGAAGCCTTTATCTGAGCAGTTTTTGCACTCAGACATGAGAAGTCAATGATTTGAATTAATGGACGAGCAAAACGAGCATTTATTTGATTTTTGATATTAGTTTCCTAATCGCGGTCATCAGCCGTCGTAACTGTAAATTTAATAATAAATTTAAGTTGAGGAATGGATGTTTATCCATATTTAAGAAGTCGAGGATGATATTTCCCGAACAGTTTAGCAGCGTTAATTCCATTTGTGGAAATAATAATAATTATAATAATGCTGATTTAATAATTATTATTATTTTCAATATTTTTCTGAGATGATAATAATAATTATGATTTATGTTTTCTAATAATCATATCATGTAGTGTGATTTATAAATTTGATATTTAAAACAGTTTGCTAGATCGGATACTTGTTTTTCCGAAGGCTAGTGGTTAACGCACGCCCACATTCAACTATAGTGCGGGACAAACCATTGGAAGCTTGAAGGTCACGCGTAGTCGGTGCGCTGTTGTTCTGTACGTTCTCGCATCCAGCACGTGACTGAAAGTACTATGCAATAGCATGGCAACACCGCTGGGCGCGGGGTGGAGAGCGGAGTGGAGAGCCGGTTGACCTTCAGGTTTCCAATGGTTTGTCCCGCACTATAACAGAATAATTCTATGGGATCTTTTAGAAGACATGGAAAGTAATGATACGGGAAGCAAATAGAATGTATAAAATAGGGTTTTACTAGAGTTTGTATAGATATAAAATCATTATGAGCAACGTCTTGTGATAGAACGTTTGGCTGGAAATATACACGGTGTGGAATTATTAATGTTTAAACTGATGGTAAAATTACTGTTAACTCACTGAGGAGCTTACTTGCTTATAAATCTTCCAGTTTGAGTAACAAGCAAAGGCTTGATTATTATGTATAATTTGGGAATAAATTTTTGTGTGTGTGGAAATAGTTAAATATGCCATTCTGATTGTGCAATTTAAGGCGCAGGAATGAGGTTGTTATAATGGAGCATCAGCCATATTGTAGGTTGGATGACTTTGAAATAATGTTAGGAGTTGAAATATTGTTGCAATCCACACTTTCGTCGAATGTATAACCAAGGGTTATTTTATGGAGCCATCATAGTCAATTCACAGTTTACCCACGTGATCTATAAATATTTCCTAGTAATTGTGGACCCGGAATTTTGTTATTAACATTTACCTTTCATTATGAGAAGACTTTACCGTTGTCTAGATGCTAATTATGATCATGTGATTTTTGACACATTTAAATCGAATGGGCCGATGCTGTAAATGATTTAAAACTGTTATTTCTTAACAACCACTACAATTTAGAGGATATTTGTGATCCTATTAAAATATAAACATTATTTAAATTAATGAGATGATTAAAATTTTGACATTCTGTCAAAGAATTGTAATTTTGATTATAGCAACAAATAATAGTATTTTTGTGGCAATTTTTCTAAATAATATTTCCAAGTGATATTTAAATAATTGAATGGTTAAATTCATAGTTAAAAGAATTGATATTTTGTTAATAATAATTTTTTGACCATAATTATGCTAATTGAGTCAAGAGCTCAGAATTAATTTTGGATCGAGAACAGATGGTACAATAATTATTTTTCTGTTTATCGAAGTTCTTCGAATCCATGCTCGAATGTCCATGTAATTAATATTGTGTTGTATTCATTGTTATGACTTTATACACACATCAAAAAAAGTTTTGCATCACCTCGGTTCCAAGAGTTCCGGAACCTTTAAATACAAAGGGAATAGAGATCAACACAAACAACATTTCAGCTCGTTTTATTGCTCATGAGACCCACACATTGCATGTTGTACCATCATACAGCTAGACTTTCAGCATTTGTGGTCCAGATTGCAGTACACACCACTACCTCTAATACCCAGTAGCACGTCCTCTTGCATTGATGCATGCCTGTATTCGTCGTGGCATACTATCCACAAGTTCATCAAGACACTGTTGGTCCAAATTGTCCCACTCCTCAACGACAATTCGGCGTAAATCTCTCAGAGTGGTTGGTGGGTCAAGACGTCCATAAACAGCCCTTTTCAACATATCCCAGGCATGTTCGATAGGGTTCATGTCTGGCGAACATGCTGGCCACTGTAGTCGAGCGATGTCGTTATCTTGAAGGAACGCATTCACAAGATGTGCACGATGAGGTCGAGAATTGTCGTCCATGAAGACAAATGCCTCTCCAATATTCTGCCGATATGGGTGCACTATGGGTCGGAGGATGTCATTCAGGTATCGTAAAGCCGTTTCGGAGCCTTCCATGACCACCAGTGGCGTACGTCGGCCCCACATAATGCCACCCCAAAACATCAGGGAACCACCACCTTGCTGCACTCGCTGGACAGTGTGTCTAAGACGTTCAGCCTGACCAGGGTGCCTCCAAACACGTCTCCGACGATTGTCTGGTTGAAGGCATATGCGACACTCATCGGTGAAGAGAACGTGATGCCAATTCTGTGGGGTCCATTCAGCATGTTGTTGGGCCCATCTGTACCGCGCTGCATGGTGTCGGGGTTGCAAAGCTGGACCTCGCCATGGACGTCGGGAGTGAAGTTGCGCATCATGCAGCCTATTGCGCACAGTTTGAGTTGAAACACGACGTCCTGTGGCTGAACGAAACGCATTATTCAACATGGTGGCATTGCTGTCAGGGTTCCTCCGAGCGGCAATCCGTAAGTAGCGGTCATCCACTACAGTAGTAGCCCTTGGGCGGCCTGAGCGAGGCCTGTCATCGACAGTTCCTGTATCTCTGTACCTCCTCCATGTCCGAACAACATCGCTTTGGTTCACTCTGAGACGCCTGGAAACTTCCCTTGTTGAGAGCCCTTCTTGACACAAAGTAACAATGCGGACGCGATCGAACTGCGGTATTGACCTTCTAGGCATGGTAGAACTACAGACAACATGAGCAGCGTACCTTCGTCCTGGTGGAATGACTGGAACTGATCGGCTGTCGTACCCCCTCCGTCTAATAGGCCCTGCTCATGCATGGTTGTTTACATCTTTGAGCAGTTTTAGTGACATCTATGAACAGTCAAAGGGACTGTATCTTGGATACAATATACACAGTCAACGTCTATATGCCGGAGATCTGGGAACCGAGGTGATGCAAAACTTTTTTTGATGTGTGTATTTGAACCAATTTTGAGATACTGATTCCTGGAAAATGTGATAGTTAATTTTCTGCTACTATTTTGAAGAAAAAAAAACAGTGATTTTTTTTCATCGAGTGATAATATTTCATTTCAACGTGTGAATACTTAAAAGTTAGGAATCAGGATGGACAATTCAATTTGCACTGACAAACCTACGGTTGTAAATAATTCATTTGAACGAAGTCAACAGGACTAACAATCTGACTTTCGTTTCAAATGCCTAGTGTTCATGTGTTAGTGAATCTGTAAATTTGTGAATATAAAAATATGATCCGTCATGCATCCAGAATGCTATTTTTGGCATTACTTCAGTCAACTTTTAAATATTTTAATAAAATGAGATAATTTTACGGATTGTGTTATTTTCAGAAAATCTCCTTCTATCCTTATTGTTGCATCGAGCCGAAAATCAGTAAAGCAATTTTTTTGTGTTATTGTAGTCACTTTAACCCATATGGCGCCCTGGGATGTTTAGATTATCGTGCTGACTGATTTTTGGTGAAAATGTATATGTGGTCGTCCGGACTTCGGTCTAAACGGGCACAATACACTGGAGAAAGTTAAAGCATATTTTTTAAAAGAGAATTGGGGGTATCTACAACAACCAGATCTCGCACAGTATACGAGCTGTCTAGAGAGCCGTTCCAAATTGAAGAACTTCGAATGAAGATGCTCCTGCTATCTAGTGCCAGCTACACGCAAGCGCTTGCTGAGCTGCATCGGAAGAAGATGTTATATGGAGCGAGTTCTACCGTGACCACCGATAACAAGGCCATAGCGCTGAGCTATGACGTCACGGCCCGACGATCCACTCTTCACCGTCACCCGAACTCACAAGACCGTCCGTCTCACCTCATTACATAAACGTACTACCGTACTATTCGGTAAAATCTCGAACAACTATTAATTGAACGAGTAAACTGTACAGCATTTACAACTGTCTGAAACCTTAACATTCATAGAGATCATTCGCTCAGCCTCACTGTAGAGACATATTATAGTACCGGTATCTCTAGTATTAACTTTACGAAGAGAATAATTCTAACTAGAACAGGTCTCTTGAAATACAGCCATTTATTTATTTTATCAAAAGGGGAATTAGAAAATAATATTCTTCACGGCTTGATATATCGGTCGTTCGGCAGTCGGAGGTGAACTTAAAAACAATAAAGTTTTTTTCTTTTTCGTTTTTGTGTATTTTTTTTAATGGCTCGTGACATACTATAGACTATATTTAAATTAGTGCGTTCCTTGTGCTATTGGTGTTATTAGCGCTAACCACTATAGGCCTACTAGGCTATATTATGCCTTCAGAGCAGGAATTCAACACCTAAGGAAATGTAAAATTTTGAAGACATTTCTCAATGTTGCCTATACAACATGTAGTAACTAAACAAAGTAATGTTTAAAAAAAAATCGTGAAAAAAAATTATGTTAAAAATTTGGAAACTGAGGAGGAGCCTGGAGAAAAATAAAAAATTATACTTACGTCTTTTTTGTCCAACTCCATTTGATTAATAACATCAGCTACAAGGATGTGGCACATAATTTCTATTCTAATTAGTAACTAAATAAATCTTCCATGAATGGAAAGGCGATAGCTAATAGAGAAGGCTGATGATATAACAGACCTCACATTATTAGCAGGAGAAGGCTTGCACTGCATTAAGGACATTTATAAATTAATAAATCTAGGCCTAGGACGTCTCGAACTTCCTATTTACTATATGGCACAGGATTTAACAAGATGGGGAAATAATATTACTCGCTCAATAACTCGTTCTACATAGGCCTACCATGAAACAAAACCTGTACATTGGAGTTTAATGTGTGTTTGTGAATTAATTTTACTAACAACAGTACTGTAGATATGGCCATTTAATCTTCACTCAGTCGACATCCTTAACGCAGTGCAAAAAGCCAGGGTTAAAATATTCAAAATTCATGCTGATGAAGCAATTTTCTTTTGAGATGAAGTGAATGGAGATTGTACTCCACATTTCATGATCATACAGATATTTAGTTTGAGTGTCATTTGTATTTTTAAACAAAATTTTCTTCTAGAACATGCACCAGGAGACCAACTTCAGCAGTAGGCTATACATATTCTGAGAAAATTTCAGTTAATGCAAGAAGTTCCGTGACGAACTAAAGAGCCTACTTTTCTTAAAATTTAAGATTCATGCCAATGATTAATCTATATGGATCTATCTAGAATAATTACGAAATTAAGTTGGTAATATCGAAATGTCTAATTGGTTCGAAATACTGTATACATGGCATAATGTAGCCTAATAGAGAACTAAAGTTGGCAGCCCTGGTGACTGAAAATATTTTTAGTTCCATCTCTTAAGGTACAGAATACAAAATTAGGTTGAAGTCCAATGGATAGCATGGACGTTACATGCACTTAAATATTGGATTTAACAGCGCGCGTAAAATCATGTTGGCAACAATGACATACATGTATTGGTCAGAAATAATCTGAAATAATATGAACTATTGTTGTGTCAATTTTGAATGAAATCCATTAGTTAGTATTGGCAACTCAAACTAACACTTGGGGCGCTGCGGTCGTCTGGATAAGTAGGGTAAAAATACTCAATAACACGCGTTTGATATGGAACACTTTTTATTTTTCGGTTATAATCTGTAAATGTGGTCCCTAAAATAATGACAGTGTTATTTTCAATTGTATATTTGTATAACTGTGCGATACACGTGATCTAATTTGTGTGTTCCACTGGATTTTAAGTGTCAATTGCATATTATCAAGCATCGGTTGACTGCTGGTATTTGTTTTTGTGCAGTTCGAGTCATGGCTCTGTTACGTTTAAAAGCTATATTTGAGTTTGCTCATTGTACCATAGACTCTAGAAATTATTTGCTGCTTGGTTGGGCGAAGGGATGAGTTTAACTTGTATTAAAACTCGGGGTAGACAGGAATTGCTTGATTTGGATGGTAAGTATTTACCCTGCGAAGTCAAATTAGGCCTATTATAAATCGTAGTGGAATGGCTCGAATATCGCAGAGCGAGGTAATGACGGTTGGTAGGGTTATTGGAAATGAACTAGGGAGCGGGAAAGGATACCTGACTGATGAAGCTTGGCTGGTGTAGGCCTAGGCTTGGCTGTCTTGGTACGGCTTGGCTCGGCGAGACTGTGCTTGGCTGTCTAGGTGCGGCTTGGCACGGCGTAAGTGAACAACCCGTCCTGTCGTCAGTGAGTGTAGTGGTGAGTGGTCCAACCCGCTCTTATTGCCCGTATTTATTTGGTATCGTCACCTTTCTGCTATTGCTATTTGCATCTTTTGGAAAGTGATGAGAACGTATATCCGCAGCCCTCTTATACATCGACTTACAGCCGTAAACTGAGCAATATACTTTGCTTTTATTCATTTTGCACTCTTATCAACGAGTAAAACTTATTACTTATGTATAAACACGAAGAATTTATCACGATCTGCTTACCAATACAAGAAACCATATACAAAGTCACCACGTGACAAATGTACCCTACTTGGTAAGTTTCTCATTTTTACCGCTAGATGTCATATCAGATAGCTGGAGTTGCCAATAGAAGTTACATGCATTTTAAAATTGGACCTATCAGCAGGATTAGAATCATGTTGGCAGCACTGGCGTAGGCCTATATTAGTTATTCCAAATTAATCTAGAATGCCAGGTACTATACGTGTGCAAAGTTTAGAGCGAGCTATTGGCTTGCATACTTTCTGATATATTGATATTAGGGTAACAAAAATAGAGACAGTATTTATTAACAGTTAGCAGCCCTGGTTGCTCTTAAGAATACGCATAGTCATATCTGTTATGGTACACATAGCACACACGAAATTTGGTTGAAATCCAAATGATAGTATAGAAGTTACATGTAATTAAAGTTGGACCTCTCAGCAGGCTTAGAATCATGTTGGTAGCACTGACGTATATAAGTTACTCCAAATTAATATGGAATATCAGGTACTATATGTGTGCATAGTTTAAAGCTGTCGGCTTGCATACTTTCTGATATATGGGTATTTGGATTTAAAAAATTGAGAGCATTTACTAACAGTTGGCAGCCCTGGTGGCCCTTAAGAATATGCTCAGTCATATCTGTTTATGTACACATAGCACATACGAAATTTGGTTGAAATCCAATTGATAGTGTAGAAGTTATATGCATTTAAAATTTGGTCCTATCAGCAGGCTTAGAATCATTTTGGCAACACTGCCATATATAGCCTCCTGGAAATTAAACTGCAATATTATTATCTATACGTGTGCCAATTTTGAAATAGCTCCCATTCATACATTCCAAGATATCCAACATGGAGCTCAAATTTCAATTTCGATTTTTCAGCAGTTGGTAGCACTGACATCATTTTCAAATATCGCCGTGAGATATTCAGGTATAGATCTCTACTCCTACCAAATTTTGTTTCGATTGCTCCAGCCGTTTAGGAGTTGATAGGGGGGGGGGGGGGGGCACACAGAGCCAGACAGACACACATTTGCCCGATCTCATAAGTCTACTTTTTCCTCATTTTTGCAAAATGTGAAAAGTAAGCTAAAAAATTATAGGAATTTGTCATTAGGTAACTTAATGCAATATAGAAGTAATGTTATGAAATGTAGATATTAATGTACCTACTGAAGAGGAGCAGTATACCATTTACTGTTACTAAGGAGGTACACATTAAAACATATTCATCTAACAGAAGGCTGAACCATATTTGATTAACACATAGGGGGATTGGCAAGGAACTGACAGACATGATAAAAGGAATGTACGTGGAGTGCTATAGTAGTGTGAAGACTAGAGTCGGGACATCGGAATGGTTTAAAATTGACACTGGACTGAAGCAAGGAAGTGTGTTGAGTGTGTTGTCACCCATATTGTTTTTAATGGTGATGGATGACATCATGAAGGCAGCAATAAAAGACTATAGTAGGGCAAATATGAAGGTAATGTTGTTTGCAGACGATGTTGTGATCTGGAGCGAGGATGAGATGGAGGTACAAGAACAGTTAGACGTAATAAATGAAAAGATTGAGCAATGGGCATTGAAGATAAATGTGGAGAAGAGGAAAACAGTGGTGATGAGTAGTTAGTTAGTTAGTTATTGTTGTTTTAAGGGGCGGAACTACGAGGTCATCTGCCCCTCTTAACACAGATTAAAGAATACAAATTTTGAATTGAATTTAAAATTTTGAGGTGGACATCTAAATTTAAAAAGACCAAAAATTAATAAAACAAAAACAAACAATTAAATAAAAAATAAAAATTATAAAAATTAACAAAAATTACGGAAAAAACAAAACATCATCATTCAAAAACGAACAAGTCGTTGAGTCAAAGTTCACTGGAAAATTTAGATTGCTGGCCCTAACCCACTCTCACTTATAAAGCGGATAACGCGATCAGCAGCCACCGCGTCATCGGCTAATATAAGTTTGAGTGTCGTCTGCAAACCAAGGTTTCTTCGTAAGTCAGCAAGATCCACACACTCGGTGAAAATGTGGGCCACGGTGAAAACGGCTCCACAGGTACAAAGTGGGGGGTCTTCCCTTCTCATTAGGTACGAGTGGGTGGATCTTGTATGACCTATCCTTAGCCTACACAAAATGACGGACTCTCTCCGGGCCCGGAAGGAGCTCCGCCAAACGCGAGTAGTTCCCTTGATCGCTCTCAGTTTACTGGGCAGTGGGTCAGCTAGCCACTGACTCTCCCAAAAAGCCAGAACTTGTAGGCGTAACTGAGAGCGAATATCTCTAGCGGGTACCTCCATTGGTCGAGGTGGTAGTGATACCGCCTCTTTCGCAGCTTGATCCGCTAACTCATTTCCCGCAATTCCCATGTGGCTTGGAAGCCACAGAAAGGTGATTAGAGTGTCAGCGTGGCACAGCCCGGCTAGTAGGTCGTGGATTCGCTGCACTAGGGGGTGTTGCGGGAAACATGTAGCAATTGACTGCAACGAACTCAAAGAGTCGGTACACACGAGAAAGTGGATTCGAGCATCCTGTAGTGCAAACTGCAGAGCTTCATAGATGGCAACGAGCTCCGCAGTAAACACACTACAGGCCTCAGGCAAAGAGATCTTGGTATTTGCACCATCAATAACGTAAGCACAACCCACCTTCTCGTCCACCTTCGAACCATCCGTGTATAGAATGCCAGCGTCCGGAAATTGGTGAACTATGCTGTGGAACTGCCTCCGGTAAACGGACGCATCCGTGTTCACCTTAGGACCTTGGTGAAGATCTAACCGAATTTCCGGACGCGGGACTTGCCACGGAGGCACCTCGCTAGATGTCCGGATCATACAGGGACCTACAGCCACTCCTATTTCAGTGCACGAGCTATCAAGTCTAATACCAACTGGCCGAGTGGCACGAGGCCGGTTGGCGTACCCCTGGTGGTTTTGGGTACCGAAGAGAGCTTGATAGGTCGGGTGTTGCGGCATTTGACGCACATTGGCAGCATATGCTAAAAGCATATGTTGGCGTCTATAATTTAATGGTGGAACACCCGATTCGGCGAGTAGGCTGGGTATCGGGCTGGTCCGGAAGGCACCGGTAGCCAGCCTAACGCCACTATGGTGGATACTGTCCAGCATTTTCAAGGTTGCCGGCCTTGCTGAACCGTATGCCGCAGAACCATAGTCTAGCCGGGACAGGACGAGGGCTTGGTAGAACCGTAGCAGCACCGCACGGTCAGCCCCCCACGTAGTGCCACTAAGAAACCTGAGCATGTTCAGTTTCCTGAGACATGTCATTTTTAATTGCCGTATATGGTGCTGCCACGTTAACTTGCTGTCAAAATGGAGCCCCAGGAAGCGATAAGTGTCAACCACCGGCAACGCAGCATCCCTGAGATGTAGTTCAGGGTGTAAATGTAGCCTCCGTAGCCGACAAAAATGGACGACGGAGGTTTTCGCTGCTGAAAAACGAAAACCCCGGTCGTGAGCCCACCTGTCGACCCGGTTGATGGCTAGCTGCAATTGCCGTTCCACGACTGCCATACTTCCAGAGCTGTAATGCAGAGCTAAATCGTCTACATACAGCGATGGAACTACCGCGGACCCGGCGGCGGCAACAATGCCATTAATGGCAATCGCGAACAAGGTGACACTCAGCACTGAACCCTGAGGAACTCCATTTTCTTGGGTATAGTACTGCGATAATGTCCTACCGACCCTTACACGGAAGAGTCGGACGGACATGAAATTCGCAATGAAAGTCGGTAAGTTACCACGGAGTCCCCACTTGTGAAGGGTGGAAAGGATCCCGTAGCGCCATGTGGTGTCGTAGGCTTTCTCGAGGTCAAAGAAAACCGTGACTAGGTGCTGCTTCCGGAAAAAAGCCTCCTGTATGGCGCTCTCAAGTCGCACCAGATGGTCAGTGGTGGACCTATGAGAGCGAAATCCACATTGGTACTCAGACAGGAGACCCTTATCCTCCAAGAACCACACCAGTCGACGGTTCACCATCTTTTCGAGCAGCTTACATAGGCCATTTGTCAAACAAATGGGCCTATAGCTGCTTACAAACTTGGGATCCTTTCCAGCCTTAGGAATCGGTATCACGATCCCCTCTCGCCATTGAGATGGAAACTCCCCTTCAATCCATATACGATTGAAGAGGATCAACAGTTCTTTCATACTGGATTCGCACAGATGTTTTAACATTTGATTATGTATGTTATCCGGTCCAGGAGCCGTATCCCTGCACAGTGCAAGCGCACTTCGCAGTTCCCATTCAGAGAATGGTACATTATAGGACTCCGAAGCAGCAGTGGCAAAGGACAAGGGGTGAGTCTCTGCCTCCCGCTTCAGAGTCAGAAATGTAGGATCGTAACTCCCGGAGCAGGATACATCGGAGAAGTGCGAGCCAATGCTGTTGGCAATGGCGAGATGGTCCGTGATGATGTCCCCATTGATGGACACTCCGGGTATCGATAGTGATGTCGGGAGTCCGGAGATCCGACGAAGCTTAGTCCACACTTGAGATGAAGGAGTATGCGCCGTCATAGACGACACATACTTTTCCCACGTCGTTTTCTTACTCTCCCGAATCAGATATCGGGCTCTAGCACGCATCCTTCTGAAGGTGATAAGGTTGGCCATACTGTTTTGCCTTCGATAGCATTTGAAAGCACGTCGACGATCTTTAATGGCTGCTGCAATCTCGGCTGTCCACCAAGGGACAAGCTTCCGGCGTGAGTTGCCGGATGAGGAAGGTATTGTTTCCTCAGCAGCAGTCAAAATACCATTCGTTATGTGAATGGTATGATCGTCGACACTCTCAAAGGTATCTTCGGCAAACACCGCACGTGCCGTGAAAGTTGGCCAATCAGCCCGACGGAGAAGCCATCGACTTGGTAACTCGATGGCTCTCTGGTTCGGAAGAGTAACGATAATTGGAAAATGGTCACTATTACAAAGGTCATCGTGTACACCCCACTGTAGCAGGGGAACCAGCGCACGACTGCACAGGGTAATATCGATACTTGAATAAGTACCGTGTGCAATAGAGAAGTGCGTAGGCTCCCCTGTGTTCAACAGACACAGGTCCAGCCGCCTGATCATCCTCTCAAAATCTCTCCCTTTACCGCTAGTGGTAGCGGAGCCCCAGATGGTGTTGTGGGCATTAACATCTCCCTGAAGGAGAAAAGGAGGGGGGAGCTGAGAGACTAGATCCACCAGCTGGTCGTAATCCGGCTGAGAATCAGGTGGGATGTACACGTTACATACTGTTGCCATTACTGGCAACGAAGTACGAACTGCAACTGCCTCTAGCTGAGTACGCAACGGCACCTCTTCACTAAAGAGGCTAGAGTGGACGAGAGTGCAGACGCCACCAGCGGCCACAGCTCCGTCCATCCGGTCTTCAGAGAAGAGTTTGAAGTGACGCATTGTTGTCTCATGTCCAGGACGAAACCTGGATTCCTGAAGACAGACAATGGTTGCCGAAAACGAAGATATTAATTGTCGTAACTCAGCGAGATGAACAGAATAGCTATTACAGTTCCATTGTAATAGTGCCATGGTGTGGACTTGAGTAGAAGTGGTTCTTCTACTTATGCTTGACCGTTTGCCACCCTTCCCCATCTCTAGTTGGAGATGATGGGGCAGGAGAGCACACCTCAATCTCCACATCTCCGTCCGAAGACGAAGAAAATGGAGCGGGCGCTCTCTTGGGTTGCGCACGGTCGTCGTCGGACCTCACGGGTCTCGCCCTTGGGGAAGAGCGAGAGCGGTGTCGAGGGACTTTCTCCCGGTCCGAAGACTGGGTGTCTGTCCCCGACACGCCCCGAAGAGACTTCTTCTTGGATCGGCGCCGACGTGTGTTTGGGGAAGTAGATGGTCCCTTCCCCACAGACGCCGGGTCCTTATAAAACAAGGTCGCTCCTGCTGGCACCGCTCCACTGGTAGTGGTGGGAGCGGGATGGCTAGCAGATACGTGAGCAGCCCTGCCTTTAGGAGAGGAAGAGAAACGGCGCTGAACCGCTCCCCTCTCCTCCGCCGATCTATTTTCTTTTCTATAGGGGAGTTCCTCCATACGGACGGGCTTGGCTTCAGCAGGCTTCGCTCCCTTGGTGGTAGTGGGAGCGGAAAGGCCAGCAGAGACAGTAGCCACCCCGTCAGCAGGAGGGCGAGAGAGACGGCGACGAACCGTCCCCCTCTTCTCCACTATCTTTGTCTTATCAGATGGGCTGGATGACGATCCAGCCCCGGTCGCAGAAGTCTTCTTTGCCTCGTTGGCAGGGGAAGACTTCTTCTCCGACCGTTTCGGAGAGGAAGATGACTTCTTCTCCGATTGCGCCGGTTTAGATGGTATAACCGGCGCCTTTATCACAATGGCCGAAGAAGGTTGTTTAACCTTCTTCGGGCTGACAGGTCTCGCTTGGACAGCGAGGGGAGACTTTACGATCTCAGAGTAGTTCGTCGTCGAGGGTACAGCACGGGGAACGAAAGTGGCAGGGGTGATAGGTGGCGTCACCTTAGCCGCGAAAGATACCGGAAATTCGGGTGCAGTCATATCACGGTATCTCTTTCGAGCGTCGTGATATGAAAGCCGATCCAATGTTCTGATTTCTTGGATCTTTGCTTCCTTGCAGAACTCAGGGCACTGCTTCGACCGCGGAGAGTGACTTCCTTGGCAGTTAGGACACGTCGGGGGAGGCGTACACCCCACACCGTCATGTGTCCCCTTGCCACACTCTCTACACACCGCCTTGGCAGTGCACCTGGCAGAAACATGACCGAATTTCTGGCAATTGTAGCAGCGCATAGGTGGAGGGATGTACGGTCTAACGTCGCAATGGTACGACGTGACCTTCACCTGCCTAGGCACTACATCACCCTCAAAATGAAGAATGAAAGCGCCAGTATCGACGCTATCATTTCCAATTTTCCGGGTGATGCGCCTAATCCTGGTGACGCCTCGCTTCCCCAGATCCCGCATCAATTCCGCGTCGCTGTTTAAAATGAGGTCGCGATGGAATATAACTCCACGGACCTCATTTAGCGTATCGTGCTTCTCAACCTTAACGGGAATTTCGCCAAAATGCGTGCATTCCAGCAGGTGATGAGTAGAGGTAAGAAAGAAGGAAAAGGAGTAATCAAAGTAGGAGATAAGGAATTGGAAGTGGTGAAACACTTCAAATAAGTTTACTTGGGAAGTGAACTGACTGAAGATGGAAGACTAGATTTGGAAATTAGCAGAAGAATACAACTCGGGAGTGCTTTCTACCAACAGGTACGGGGACTAGTATGGAACATGGATATACCAATTAAGGCTAAAAAAGTTATGTACAAAGCATATTATGTTCCTATAATGACATATGCAGCAGAAACTTGGACAATGACTAAGAGGGATGAGAGCAGAGTACAAGCAGCTGAGATGAGATTCCTGAGAAGTATGGTCCAGAAAACGAGGAGGGACAGAGTGAGAAATGAAGATATACGGAAAGAACTGGGAGTACAGAAACTAAATGACAAACTGGTGCAAAACAGATAGAGATGGTTTGGACATGTCAAACGGATGAATGAAGTAAGGCTACCAAGACGAGCACTGGAACGATGGATGACAGGGTAGAGAGGATGAGGAAGACCAAGAATTCGTTGGATGGACTCGGTGAAGTATAGCATTAAAAAACCGAACCTGGATCGGAACACCGTGTCGGAAGAAGAATGGTGGAACGACAGAACAAAGTGGAGAGGAACCGAATACTGTATAATTAAATATCTGGTTGCTTTACTCGAGTTCTGTATGTAAGGGACATTAGGCTGTGCAGTATAATATCACAATACTGGAACAAAAAACAGCATAATAAGTTCTGACGATTAAAAACCTTAAGTCAATACTAATTTGTACTTTTTATTGTACTGGTTTCGGCCACATTGTAGCCTTCCTCAGCGCAAATGCTGTAATCTAATTACCCCAATCTATTTTTAACGTGGCTTGAGCTCTAGCTTTATTGCTCGTGGGTGTTAGAAGATCGATGTGCCATTATTTGCATATTTTAGCTTGTTAATCTCAAACCTCAACCACCTTGTTTATTTTGTTACCGGAATTGAACTGGCCTATTTTTATAAAAACATCGTACAATAAAAACAATAATGCCACCAACCAATTAGTTCACATGCCTTAATATTTTAAATTAATGTAATTCATTTAATACATATTCGTGAATAAAATGGCAGGCCTACTGGTACAGGGGCTTTTCTTTAGGTCGCTCCGCAGCACCGCTCAGAGCACGGCACGGTTAGCGCAATGACACTCCGTCTCTAGCCGTATAATGCAATGGTTATCGCTACCGTACTGTATTAGATCATCTTAGCCGTCATGACGGGAATATATCTCTCGGCAAATGAGTCACCCGGCCGGGCTATCGCCTTCCGTGCATGTTCCCCTGATACTCGTAGCAACCTAAAAAGAAGACCCTGTACAGTCATTTCCCAAATGCTATACTATATTTTAGATCGGTGTATTGCTCTAGTTTATGTTGTAAAATTAAAAGTTTTACGGCAGTTTACATGATTTTCGAGTGCGACGAAAAGTTTTGTGACTGCCGTACACTTCACGCAAGCCAGCAAAGATCAACAAATATTCCTTGATGTCCATCGTGATATACCTTACAACTTCGTACTTTACCTGCACATGAATCTTTTACTGGTAAGCATACTTAAATCCTACTAATACATAAGTCTACACTGGTACCGTAGGCTACATTTACCGCTGGAGCCAGGCTATTATGTTTTTTTTAGTGTAGTATAGATCTCGATACCTTACACTACAAAATTCCCTTAGACACAAAATGGCAACATCCATGTCGTCAAGGACGACACAAAAGTTTAAACGATGCATACATGTCAAATACTATGTCTTAATAAAACTTTACATACAAACACAAACGTAACCTTTGGCTTACACCTCAGACCCCGTGCTTGTATTAGAAGCAGTAATTTTCGGCCTGACAGTCGTCAAACCTAGCGATCAATGGTTTCGCCCAGACAGTCGTGTAACCAAGTAGCGACCAATGGTTTCGCCCAGACAGTTGTCTAACCAAGTAGCGAACAATGGTTTCGCCCAGACCGTCGTCTAACCAAGTAGCGACCAATGTCTTCGTGTCACAATGGCTTTAAAAGAGCAGAGTGAAACTTTTTAATTGAATTGAACAAAAAGTAATTTATGAACATACGTAACTCACCACCAATCTTCGCACTTGAACACATGAGAATGCATCCGTATGCAATGACGCACTGTTTGAAACCTCATGCAGCCGAGTAATATGGCAGTAATTCTATCTACGTTCGCACGTCAACTAAGGCGCCATTGACTACCCCAAAAAATACTCCTAGACACGTACATATTACGGTATATACTTGAAACTTGTATTTTTGTTTATTTAGTTGGATCGTTTAGTTGACCCTTGAAGACATTCTTATTTAGTTTACAAGGTCGCCAGTTTGCTGTTATGTAGGTATGTTTCTAAGCATTGACAACAATTTTACACTCGGTCACCATGTGCGTTTTACCTGTCTCTGTGTTTCGGTATGCAAACGGCCCTTGGGTGGTGTATTTGTTAATGCCATGATAATGTTATGGTGTGGAGTGTTGGTCTGTCTGTGGTTCGTGCTGTGACTGTAGTTGTATGTAATATTGTTTCACCATCCTGGACGCGGCATGATTCTCCGTAAGGGGGTGTCTGGGGCTTGTCCCTGAGGTAGGCATGCCATCCCTAGCGGTCTGTGATTGGGAATTTTGGTCTGTTATAGTAGACATTTGTAATTTGTAAATCGCACCAGAAGCACCCTCTTCCCCCAGAGAGCACCCTCCATTAGTATGTCTTTCATAATGAGGATGTGTTTAGGTCTGCGGTTTCGTATGTTTGTCCTGCCAGGTTTGTAGACTCCCTGTTGTAGTGTAGTGTTAGTATTTTTTATTTTTATTTTTAGCGTATGGCTTTTAGTGCCAGGAGTGTCCGAGGACATGTTCGGCTCGCCAATTTTTGTAGCTGCTTCGAGACGGACACCCAATGGGTGAGCTACAAGTACCGTTGGGGGAGGAAAGTTGGAATGGAAGATCGAGGAGTTGGAAGGTAGTGGCTGTGGCCTATAGTTAGGGACCAACCCCTGGAAGGAAGATGGGAAACCACAGAAGACCATCTTCAAGGTTGCCGGCGGGAGGATTCGAACCTCCTCGCCTCCCGGATGTGAGCGACTGCCAGCAGTCATGCTAACTCACCCGGTTAGTGTTAGTATTGTATTATAGATTCAAGTCGTGATTGCGATCACTATCAGTCGATGGAATGTGGGTATCTTGAGGCTTTGTTGGTTCGTTGTTTGATTTGTCTGTAGAGCTCATCTTGCGTAATGAGTGGTATGTCGTTGTGCGGTGGATCGTGTACGAATTTGTTTAAGTTATCCTTTATTTTTTGGTTGTGAGGTAATTTTCATAGATGGTTGTTGGGTGTGAATTGTTCTTGTAGCGTTGATGCTAGTAATTCTACTTTTTCATGGTTATCGGTTATAGGGCTGTCAAATCTGGTCCATGCAATTGGAAACGTGTCCCACAAAGTTGGTATATTAATTTGCTGAAATGAGAGGGTGGTGATTCATGCTGACTAAACCTAATTTTGAGCGATTTAGCTGATAAATCGAATTACATCTGTGGTGTTTGTACACCACACCCAAAACAATTGAACTAAGAGTACTATATTGATGTGTAATTGCAACGATAGGGCATGTATATATTTATTGTGTTTAAGGGTAATATAAAATCATATGTTCATTCTCATCCATTCTTGTAATTAGACGTCGACCCGAGATTTCAAACCGTAAATTTACAACCCCTCCCCCAATAAATATATTTCTTGAGCTCACTTGCGGAACTAACAACTGACAATAGATACCGCTTGAACCGTCATAAACCGCTTATGAAGAGGCAGGAAGAATGGAAAGGGAGCCGCAACCAGGAGAGACCCTCGGTAGCCAACAGGCTAATTCTAAAAGATGTCGGAACAATGGACTCCCCAGCTTTTTAGAATAAATTGTTTTACGACGAGAAAACTGCAACCTTGTGATTTTTAAGGAAGATACCGCTACATGACACCAATATGGAAGTGTGTCACTGGGGGAGAGACCTTCACCCCAATATAGCCACTTGGTGCGTGATAAAGAACTTACTTCGGCCAATAAGGATGGAGCGTCACTTTCTGTAGACAATACTTTGATATTGCAATTGGCAGATCCCCTACTGCTGGTGGGAGATATAATTGCCATATATAAGCCGGGACAGTGCTGTATGGAGAGGAAGAATATCATTATGTTTTCACTTGAAAGCACTTCAAATTCTAAACTTGGACCTCACTTGTTGAGATTCAAATACAAAATTTCATAAAGTTAAACTAGTAAACTCAGTGGAGATCTAGCTAGGATATTTCCAGCATTGCGCTGAATATCGAAGACGAGTGAAACCATTCCATTCACTCAGCTAGGCGACAGCATCTGTGCAATTAGTGAGCAGGTAGGATTGGTACTTGGAACCATGGAAGACCACGCGAGATGTCTACTTCAGGAACGAGATACCTCCGCCAACATCGCCCATGAAGATCTACAACCCGGTGAGCTCATGCATATTTGTCAATTGCAAGTCGGACGTAAATACTATTAACTTCAATAATTTAAAGAAATAACTTCCCCTTTTTATTTTATCCGTTTGAAAGGTCGCAAGACGTCATTCATCTCATCCGGTGTTTGTTAATAAATTATTTTTTACAATCTATGACTTTCTGTCAAGATTTACCCCATGCTAGACTTCCCAGAGGTCAAAATAAATAGAATAAGGTGTTTTGCAGCTAGCCTCTGTTGCCCCTTCCCCGAAAGTAAAGAATCTCAATTTAATAAATAAAAATTTATCTCACAACCGTCTGTTGGAGATTGGCGCCCTATTAACCGAGCTATTTACTGCACTCATTTTCTATCACAAGCTATGAAACGTTACAACATGTCACCCAAGCATGGGGCAAGCTGTGCACTAGCCACGAAACGTTACACATCCACAAGGACAATATTATATGTAGGCCTACCGTACCAGTATAAGTAAAGGGACAAACCCTTGCAGGGGATGAAATTACCCGTGTATTTATGTAAAGCTCCCACATTTGTGAGAGAGCTCACTAGATTTTTCCATCTAGTGTGTTCAATCAGAATGTCCATAATAATACCATTTAAGTTAATGTGATAATTGTACAACAGTACAGAAGACTCAAAGTATTATGAAGGCCAATTTTAGGAAACAAGGATTAAAGTCGTAAGACTCCTGGTACTAACAAGGACGACAGTGAAGTTAACTCGAGTAGCACACTGGCCTGATGCATGTCTTCAAAATTGATACCTTTATACAACGACATAACAATACAGTTCCAGTACGCCTACCTCAGACCACAATTCAATTTCATGGCAGAACTGGAAATCAAACACAGACCTCCACGGAGGTAGCCAACTATGCCAACCACTGTTCCATGAGGCATACCAATGATGACAGTTCAGTTACCGTACGGTATCGATACAGTGCATATCAGTTATCTTTGTGAATCCTATTGACAAGAACTATTAGAAACATAAGATGGTGCTTTTTAAGAATAGACAGTAATCACAAGCCTAGGGACCATATTAATAATCTTCACATTCAGTACTCGACAACCAAAATGCAAAATGTCTGTATAGCTCCTTTTACCAGCGATTTGGCTCAATGATATTCTTTTGATTTGCAGACTTGCCATTAGACTAGCAACAAGGCTAGCGGTACTTTATATGCACACAATATATTCTTATGATGCTAGTTCTGAATGACATTAAGTTACTTTGCTAGTGATGAAAGTGGAGGTATTGTTAAAATATTTTGTTGTTACCAAGTGGATAAAATATTTGTACACTTCATGTCGTATATTTAAATCCTATTTTATTGCAGTCCATAATATGCAAATATGTAATTAAAATGTAAAAAAATAGAGCTATCTGATGTTAAGGTTTGCCTTTCTAGACCAACCTCTCCTATTGTGGCCTAGCCTATAGGCCTATTCCATTTAGATATCAAATTGAAGTTTGTTCTTAGTGACGCCAAGTTCATTCACATACCGTAGCCTATTCTGTAGGTTAATAAAAGAATGATTTTCTTCTTCTCAGAGTAAATTAGCCTATGTTTTTCATGTTTAAGTTAAGTGTAAATTATTCCTATGTTCATCAGGGCAACCCAATTCTCATTTGTCGGTACACAATAAAAATTGTAAATTGCTTTTCAATACAGTACAGTATTTGATATTTAGAAACAATAGCCTAATCATGACAAATGGCCTAATTTTGAGCCCACAAATGGTAAAATAATTGATAATTCATAGGTCTACGGGTACAATTGATTATAGAAACCAAATATAACTGAATTTGCATTTACAGCTGGAGAAAGACATAAAATTAGGCTAGGCCTACTGCAATAAATTACAGCTTACAGGAAGGGAATGTTAATGAGCCCATTTTTCATTATTATCTTCCAGTATAATAATAATAATAATAATAATAATAATAATAATAATAATAATAATAATAATAATAGGTGATATCTTTCTCCCTGTGATATCAGTTGATAGTATGTTGCATTTAATGGCATAATACCTCATTAGGCTCAAAATGTCAGAATTATTCTTGGATTAGAAAGGACAATCTAGGGAAACATAATAAAAATAAATAAAAGAGCAAATTCCTGTGAGGGGCTTTATTTAATATCTAAAAAATCAGTACTCACCAACAAGTAATAAGGTTATGTTCAGCTTTACTAATCCATAATTTGGCAGACAAACATAAAGAAATAAAAAGCCGAATATCTCCACTAGTCTTTCATGTTCCATAATTGTGGACAGTTTTTTGTTAAGTGAAAACACAAATTTATTTATCAAAAAGCACTGAATTGTAAACCTTACCACTGAAAAGCATTATTCACATTCGTTTGGGAAGGAAAACACTGACGCTTTCTTGTAGTTCCAAACACAACAACTATGCGACATTGTCTCACAACTACTACATCGAATGCTCCACTATAATGGTACGGTACTGTGATGACGAAAATATGACAATTAAACCAAAAATCACCACACGAGAAATGTTGAACAAGTATTAAGACTCCACTCAAGTCTAGAGATGGGCAGCAGTCGACTGAAAACAGTCGAATTAGTCGATAGTTAAAACAATCGACTTATTCGACTGCTTTTAAAAAACAGTCGAATGAATTCAACGACTACTCACCGTATCATAAACAAGTCGTTTGCAAACGACTGATCCCAAAGCTATCGTTGGAAATCATTCGAATGAAACAAGTCGATGGCAAACGACTACTTCCAAGCGAATGGAATCATTCGAATAAAAGTAGTCGTTGTAAACGACTGATCCCAAAGCAGTCGTTGGAAATCATTCGAATGAAACAAGTCGTTGGCAAACGACTACTTCCAAGCGAATGGAATCATTCGAATAAAAGTAGTCGTTGTAAACGACTGATCCCAAAGCAATCGTTGGAAATCATTCGATTGAAACAATTCGTTGGCAAACGAGTAATTCCAAGCGAATGGAATCATTCGAATTTAAGTAGTCGTACTAATCAAACGACTTTTTCAGGATAACTTCATGCTACAATTCATTGTGCTGTATGTTTATTGTAGAGCTTTAATTAATAAGTTAAGTATACCTGTAGGTGCCTATAGTTTTATACACAGGGGCGTATTCTTAGGGCTACCGGGGCTACCGGCGGTAGCCCAAGAAAATTACATTAAAAATAAATAACACTTTATTACAGGTTCAACAAAGCATTCAAACAATCGTGACTTTCATGCACATTCTTCTTTATCGAAATAATTAATGGTTAGTGAGTAGTCAACGCGGCAACGCAGCAGAAACCGTTCGAGAAATCGGCAGCCTCACGCCCCCCTCCCCATCTCTCCGCACCCACCCTTGTTCCGTGCAGGCCCAGCGCTCATAGCGACTGAGTTGCCGCTACGGCCAGCGGTTTCTAACCATACTGGACAGCGCCTAACAAGAATAAACACAGCTTGGAGCGGCGATGGTCTGAGTAACACGGAGGGAAATAGGTACTAACACATGTATACCACGCAAAATAACATCAAACTACCAAATATTTAAATGATTGCATACACAACATCAAATAAAAATTATTCGCTTAACAACTTGAAACCACGCAAGAAACCGCCAATTTTTAACCCCGATTCAAGTTAAACCCCAGACTAAGGAGCGCTTAGTCGCCCCGCATATCTGGCCCACACGCCGCTGGCTCGCGCAGCCAGAGGCTAATTTAATTGAGTACCAGCGGTTTCTTTGAAGTTAAAAGCGTTTAATGGAACAAATAGCCTACAATAAATATACATTATCGCGCTCATATATGTGAATATGTTTTAGAAGTTGTAGTATTTTCGATGTGTGATTTATTTAAATGTGTGTATGCTGAAGAATATTTATGTAGTGTTTTGTTTTAACTGTGCCAGTTGTGATTTTGTGAGAAAATTACGGAACAAACACATGCGGGGGCTTTAAATGCCAGTGACTGTATAATAGAGAGTTTGTTAGAAGTTCCTTTCAGCCGTCGTCTATACAGTGAGAAAGTTCATATTATTCATATGACAAGGCCTACACCTGAACTGCAATAATTATTGTGTGCCAATGTATACACGTCATTTCACATCATAGGCTATATGCTAGGCGGAATAGGTTATCTGGCAGTTCTAAACTGTCTCAATTGTATTGCTGACCGTGTTTGTTATTTAGTCGTGAAAGGAAGGGTTTTCAAATATGAACTCTTTTCGCACGGCAGTTCAATAGCATGTTTTGTGTAATATTAAGCTCAGCGGTAGCCCAGATCTTCAGACCAGTATACGCTACTGTTTATACAGTTCGTTGATTCTTTCAATGAAATAGCCTAAATCCAATTGTCCAAGTTATTGGACAATTCAATATTGTCATTCAATATTTAGGTTATGTTTGAACTCCAGATACCGGTTTTGTGGCACATCATCCCAGGCAAGCCGGTAAATACCTTTGCCTCCCAGTCAGATGGATCATTTAGCCGTAATTTTGAATTAGAGTAAGGTTGTAGTATGCGTGGTCAGATTTAGACAATAGCCTACTCCATGAAGGGGTCATGGCCAGGGGCGCACCCAGGGGGGGGGGGGGCTTTGGGGGCTTAAGTCCCCCCTAAAAACCTGGGAACACTTTAAAAACATTGATGATATCTTTCAAGAAAATTGATTGCTTAACGGGCTCCAGAATATTTAGTGTTGGAACGTTGGAACATTTTACGATTTTCTAATGGTTTAAAACAGAATTATGTTAGGCCTATATTTATGCAACACTTCAGTGATAATAATATATATTGTAAACACAACACGATCGGATATTTCCGGTGGTTGTCGTTTATATGCTCGGAGCAAGATGCGCGTGGGACAGCGGTGAAAATTTCTCTCCCCAACGTATTGTCAGTAGTGGTGTTTGTAAAAGTTCATTCGTTGATTGTTGTTGTGTTTGTATTTTCTATTGGCAGTTGGTGTTCGTAGTGTGTCCAATTGGACTAGTAGTAATGGGAGACAAAAGAAAGTCAAACATGCAAAACTACTTTAAACCGTTAAAAATAAATAAATATGATGTGGTTAGTGTTAGTGACTGTGGCAATCCTTCAACGAGTAAGGAACTGTTAACAAGGACTGCAAGCATAGAAAAACAGCCAAGTTGTTCGTCAGAGGAGGGCTTAGAGGCAAATGTGAGCAGGCCTAAGGCCGTTGTAAGTAAACATAACATGGATTTGGACATTGGTTTATTTAAAAACAAAGTGTTGACGGACAATGAAAAGTTCAAAGTTTTAAATGACAAATGGGTTCCTCAGAGCAACTTGAACTTTCCTTTTAGATCGCATGGGAACCAACAACGAAGATTTTCGTTTTCATGCCTAAAGAAATATACCTGGCTTTCGTATTCTGGAATTGAAGACTCTGCATACTGTGTCCATTGTATGCTTTTTTTTTCTTCAAAAAAGAAGTAGGTAAGAGTAACGCTCAACATACTGGACAACTTGTTGAAGAAGGTTTTTGTAACTGGAAAAAAGCACTAGAAAAGTTTGAAAAACATGCAAACTCGCAGTATCATAAAGACTCATGTGTAAGCTCAGCTAACTTTAAAAGAGTTATGGACTACCGAATGACACCGATTGACAAATCTCTTGATAAAGGAAAAGACGTCCAAGCCCAAAATAATGTGAAAAGAATAATTCCAATAATAGAAACTATAATTTTGTGTGGCAGGCAAAATATCGCCCCTAGGGGCCATAGAGATTATGGTCAGTTTCAAATCGACAGCAAACCATTTGAAAATGAGGGGAACTTAAGAGCTTTGCTCAGAGCTAAAATTGAAGCAGGTGACAACAATTTGAAAGATCACTTTGGGTCATGTGGCAAAAATGCGACCTATATAAGTTGGAATTTTCAAAATCAAGTCATCGATGCTTGTAACTAAATAATAACTGAAAAAATAGCAAGTAAAGTAAAAGAAGCTAAGTTTTTTAGTGTTCTCGCAGATGAAACATCTGATATTTCAACTGTTGAACAGTTTTCTTTGTGTTTACGTTATGTAACGCCAAATACTTTAAATGGTTATGAAATATGTGAGCAATTTTTGAAGTTCATGCCTCTAACCTCTACTACGGGTAGCGTATTGGCAAAAACATTGATTAAAGGTCTTGAAGACAGTAATATAGACATACATAACCTACGTGTCCAGGGGTACGATGGGGCGGCTGCCATGAGTGCAAAGTTTAAAGGGGCTCAAGCGTGCATCCAGGAAGCTCACCCCACAGAAATATACGTGCATTGCGCTTCTCATAGCCTTAACCTGGCATTGTCGACCGCGTCTGAGGTTGTATCAATCAGGAACTGCTTTGGAATAGTGGAGAAGTTGTGGGATTTTTTAACACTCCTAAAAGACAAGCAGTTTTAAAACAGTGCATTGAATCTGAGGTAAATCTTGAAACCAACAAGAAAAACCTCCGGCAGCTTTGTCCAACGAGAGGGGTACAAAGGCACGATGCTATTTTTTGTTATGAAAGAACTGCTGCAACCTCTTGAAGTAGCGTTAGAGGAGATTAAAAACTGGAATGATAGGGAATCTTCTTCAGGAGCTCTAATACTACTAAACTCCTTAAGTCAAGGTGAATTTATAATTTCTCTCATGGCATCAGAAAAACTGCTAGGTTACACAGTAAACCTAAGCAAAAAGCTTCAGGGAACTGATTTAGATTTATCGTCTGCAATTACACACGCTGAAACTGTGATTGAAAGCTTAAAATCTCTAAGAAAAAATGCAAATCAAGAATTTCACTCGTTGTTTGAAGAAGCTACCAAAATTGCTAATAACTGCGGTTCAATAATTTCGATGCCTCGAACAGTTGGAAGACAACTGAACAGAAGCAACATTCCAGCAGAAACTTCAGAATTATACTACAAAAGATCTGTTTTCATCCCTTGGATTGACTCATTCATTATTTCATTGGAATCGCGATTCATGAAGCATAAGGACTTATTAAAGAGTTTTGAGTGCTTACTGCCATCAGCCAATGCATCACATACGCATAAAGAAACCTTCCAAGGAAAAATGCAACTTGATTTCTTACAGCTGTGTAATTTTTATAAGAATGACATAATTGAAAGTGGAGGAAACAACAAAGGCCTGTTTATGGCTGAGTTTTAACTGTGGCACAAGAACTTCAAGACCCACGCTAATACCCCTAAAAACGCAATCGATGTGTTGAATCTATGTGACAAGGACTTGTTTCCTAATATCCACACATTGTTGAGAATTTTGTGTACCATCCCTGTGACTTCAAGCACTGCTGAGAGGTCATTTTCTACACTACGTCGGCTGAAAACATATCTTAGGAATACCATGGGTGCAGACTGGACTAGCAGCACTGAATATTCACCGGGAAATTGAAGTCACCAGTACAGAGGTAGTGTCCGTTTTGAAAAAAAAAATCTGCTAGGCGGCTGGATTTTGTTCTGTGAAATTTGAGTTTCCGCTTTATTCAAACAACGTTAATGTTAATTCATTAATACATGATTTGTATTCAACTATTAGTTTAAACTTGCATTCAGCCTGTGTGATTAAGTTCGACTTGAAATTCTAGAAATGTTTAAGATTTTTTATTATAATGTTAGTTATTAAGGAAAATTAAAATAACATATATTTTCACTTATAGTACTTAAAATATTTGTTACAATCCATAACACTATGGTATACAATTATATCTCGTAATTTTTAAAATGTAATTTTTAGTTCCAATTAAATTTACATATTCAAAATCAAAATGTTATTATTAATTTCCTAAAACCTATACTAGTTCTTGGAATAAACAACTCAAAACTTAGTAAATGATTGCAGATAATTGATGTTACACATCAATCTGACGATCCTGGTAGCTGGATATATAGTTATGATAATAGTGAGTAGAGCAATCCAGTCGTTATCACTCTGATCGTGATCAAAAGTTAATTCTTGATAAAAATCATGCAGTTCCTTTTTATTACTTGTATAACCTTAGCTCAATGGTACTGTAACTAAAATTTGTATAAAACCAATGCACATTTTGTTTAAATAATCTCCAGTCCAATAGCATCTTTTGTATTGGTTTTAACAGAACATTCTACAGTATGTTTGATCTTACAGAATATCTTTTTATGCATATGATCTCAAATATTCATATTTACATACAAGACTAATAATAAACACATTCTCTTTCCATAGCGGAAATCATGTTATTGAGGAAAGCCCCCTCCAAACCAAAAGTCTGGGTGCGCCCCTGGTCATGGCTATGCCTTCTATGTTTGTTTAATGAATAGAGTAACTGAAATGAGGGATGTATACTGATTTTAAGATTTGTGGAATGAGTTTATGATTTTTTTAATAGAATTTAAAGAAGTCTTCAGTAAAGTTGAAGGAGACATGATCGTGTTTACACAATAGCCTACTCCATGAAGGGGTCATGCCTATGCCTTCTATGTCTGTTTAAGGTGTAGTGTGGCTGAAATGAGGGATGTTTACTGATTTTGGTGTTTGTGGAGTAGTCTTTTCGTTTATAATTTAGGTTTTTGTGAAGCTTGTTGCGGAGTTGTTTTATGGATTTTATTGCTCTGCAAATGAATTGTATTAGGGGGTTCTGGCTTTGGTTTAGCAGCAGTTTACAGGGTTATGGCTGAGAGTTGTTGTAGCAGGCCTAACAACTGTGTCAGAGCAGTGGCGTGCTGTGTGGGAGGGGGTTAGTGGCAAAGACATGAGGGCAGGGATGGAAGAGTTGTAGCGTTGTCTGTGGTTAAACTGCCGTTGCCTTATGGCTGATTTTATGTACTGACATCCATCATAAGATAGAGTGGTAATGTGAATCCCTAAATCTATTGCAGCGGGTACTGTGAGGACAGCTTGACCGTACGCACAAATTGATTCTGGTCGTCAATTGTTTGGAGATGGGCACTTCGAGCATACAATTGGATAGAGAGGCCTTTGCCAGCGGAACATGGGGCCAGAATAAGATCAGCTGATGTTGGTATAACATGGCGCCTATGCCCAAGTTATCAGCGTGAGCGTAAAGATTATACTTAATAATTATCGATATACGAGCCCATTTTTTGCAGTATAATATATTACAAACATATAAAATACGCATTTTCCTTTATGTATAAGGCTGAATGTGAAGTTATATATTAGCGAAAATGGTTATAGGCCTATATTGCGCTGCTTACAATTGCAGTCCGAGGTTTGAAAAAGGGAACAGGCTATCGTTTCATGGGCAAGAATTAAAATATATGACCTAAAATACACTGACTTGATTACATCTATTTCCCCAATACAGCTGGCACCCAGCGACGTAGCCGTGCTCTTTAAATCGTGCACCACGCTCGAATATCGCAGGTTCGAATTCCGGTGCTGACTGCGGCTATCCCGAGTGTGGTTTATCCCCCAGGTTTTTCCACACTCTCTCTAGGCAAATGCCGGTATAGCACCTTAGTTCAAGTCCCGAGGCACCTACCTCATCCCTGTCCCTAATAAAGTTACACACTACTACAATCTTCACATCAATACAGGTTATCAGACAAGATTAACCCACACCCAAATACACGGTGCTGATGACCAAGATGTCACAAGCCCCTTAAATGAATTAACAACCACCAATGCAGCTACACACACTACTGCAGTCATCACAGAAATTTAAGTTATGAGACAAGTTCAAAACATACTCAAGTACACAGGGTTGATGACCCGGAAGTCCCTAGCCACCAAAAATGAATTTACTAAATATGAAGGGGAAGGGGATAACAATAGGATATTTGTAAAATTTATTGCTGTAGGTGATAAATATTGGGAGTGGGGATATTTTTTTAATATGCAGTGCTGGATATCACGTTGTATGCATAATTAAATGTATTCGCTTATTTCAGCTTCCCTTGAGACCCTGAATTGCTTAAGCTATGGACCATAAATATGAAGAGAGATGGATTTGTGCCATCAAAATATAGTAACCGTAGTTCAAAGCATTTTGAACCTAGCTGCTTGGATAAGGAGAGGTTTGTTCATCCATTTCTTCTGAAAGGATCAGTTCCAACTATATTTGCATTTCCGGAACACTTGAGCAAATTTCAAATTTTAATTGATGATAGTTATAATCAGGTTAATGGATCCGATCGGGTGATAATCTGCCAACTTTCTTGATTTATAAAGCAAAACAAGCATAATAGAAGCATAGGGCCGACATGTTACTAAAAAGGTATGCTAGTACTAGTATGCTTTGTAGAGTTTATTATTTTAGATACGTGAAAATATTACAAATACAACCAAGTCAGACAATTATTACGGATGAAAATTATACGTAAAAATATTGTATTCACCATCTTCTAATTTCCTAACCCTGTAGGCCCTACACACGTTACCTAAGCATTCCAACACTGATATGTCAACACACCAAAATACCGCATATAACGATTATACTTCACACTTTTCATACAAAAAAGAACAGTAATATTCAGATGGAATTGTAGTTATCGCCACCTTGAACAGAAATAGTTGTTAATCACAAGGAATACGCTTGAATCGAGATTTTAAGTCACTCCATAATGCTATTCTTATGGGAGACATTTTTGTTTTGCCCAACATCAGCTGATCTTATTTTGGCCCCACGGTCGGCCGGTAGAAACATAGCGGGCGCCCTCTCTATCCTATTGTATGCTCGAAGGATGGGCAGCACCGCAGCAGTCGACTGAAAAATGTTATATCCATCGACTTGTTTGACTGCTTTTAAAAAACAGTCGCATGAATTCAACGACTACTCACCGTAACATAAACAAGTCGTTTGCAAACGACATATCCCAATTGTGTTTTAACTTTTAACATGTAGAACGCGCTCGGATAGTTTTACGTTCTGGTCGTCAATTGTTTCAGCACATGGATAGCGCGCGCATTTTAAAAAACTTAGTATTTACATGGTTGCCAATATCTCCACTGAAAGTTCGCCCTCGTTGCTGTTCTAAAGTGTTCTATTTTCGTGTGTATTTACTGTAGGCCGTAATTTTCTTGTTCAAGTCGTATTTCAGCTCTACGTTCTTAGTACTTCAGAGAGGATTAAATTAGTGAACACTTAGCCTAACTTGTTATGACTCTATGGACATATTTTACATTTACTATTTTTTGGTATTAAAATATGAAGTGTGATTATTTCAATGTTGGCTATGGAATTGTTCCCGGTACTTAAGAACTCCCTCTCAGTAAGTGATTTAATTTACTCTTAGGTTAATTAAGTATTGGTCTATTACTTCACTTATCCACAGTACATACAGGTAATGTGCCCTGTATCAATACCGGTATCGGGGAACATTTACTCACACATTTTGCATTAAATGAAATGTGCAACATTGCAAATAATGGCTGCACTCTACACGACGTAAACCACCATTTCGAAGCACAGTAAAAATAAATAAATAACTTTGACCAATTGCATGTTGCCGAGCGTCGAGTAGTCCAAACTAACGTCTGCAAAAATAGGTGGGTTAAGGAGAAGTTTGATTTTCATCTGTTGGTACGACTCAACTCAGCCGGTAACGGCTTGCAGTGCTTTGTACGCTGCCTAGAAGCGACTACTTTCAGTCGAATACATGAAACAACACGCTTAGGAGCAATGCGAATTCAGGTAACCATTCGACTGAAAGTAGTCGACTATCTAGTCGATAGTTTCTACCAATGAATGACTAGTCAGTCGATGGTTAAAAGTAGTCGATAGTCCCATCTCTACTCAAGTCTAATGGCTGGCGATCTGAAGCTGTAACGACGCAGCGTGACGTCAATAGAATTTCGTCACAGAGTGAGTTGGCCTTGTTATCGGTGGTCACGGTTCTACGCTACAGATGCTATGATGACACAGGATTGGACACAAGCAAACTACGAGCTGCGTCATTTGGTGACCCGATTAGCAGTACACGGTTTCCATCACCGCCTATGCTTACTTGACGTTACAGACAGTTAGGAACAGGGCTCCGAGTGAAAGCCGAAGTTAAACGATTGACTTCGCGTCACCACATGGTCGCTTTACGATTGGTTACGAAGTGAGAAGCTTATTATCCTCTCTGTTTCAAAATAAATCATGTGATTGTGCCAGATCTTATCTATATTTACGACACTTTACTAAATGTAAAATACTGTAGTGAAATATTCAACATTATCATATTCTCAGACGTCTGAGAAATGAGGTTAACAAGAAGTGCAAGGAAGCGAAAGAAGAATGGTTGAAAGAGAAATGTGCTGGTATAGAAAATTGTCTGAAATTAGGAAAAGTAGACACAGCTTATCGAAGGATTAAGAATACTTTTGGGGAAAAGAAGACTAAGTGCTGTAATATTAAGGACACAAATGGAAAGCCTCTAACAGATAGGGAAGAAAAGGTTGAGAGATGGAAAGCTTACATAGAGAGTTTGTATAAGGGAAAGGAGATTGAGAATCATGTAATGGAAAGGGAGGAGGAAATTGATGAGGATGCGAAAGGAGATTTAATATTGAGATCAGAATTTGATAGAGCTTTGGAAGACTTAAGCAGGAACAGAGCACCAGGCATAGATGATATACCGATTGAGTTGCTACGCTGCATAGGAGAGGAAGGTCTGATCAGGTTATTTCACTTGGTGTGTAGGATTTATGAGACAGGTGAGGTACCCCCTGATTTCAAGAAGAATGTAATCATCCCTATACCAAAGAAAGTGGGAGCTGACAGATGTGAAGATTACCGTACAATCAGCTTGATTACTCATGCTTCAAAGATCCTGTCTAGAATAATTTACAAGAGGATTGAGAGCCAGATAGAAACGGAGTTGGGTGAAGACCAGTTTGGTTTCAGGAGAAATGTAGGAACAAGGGAAGCTGTACTAAGTCTTAGGCTGATTTTGGAAGGTAGAATAAGGAAAGATAAGAAAACGTTCATGGCTTTTGTAGACTTAGAAAAGGCTTTTGATAACGTTGATTGGACTAAATTGTTTGACATTTTGAAATCGATTGGAATAAAGTACAGGGATAGGAGGGTGATATACAATCTATACAGAAACCAGACAGCAGTCATTCGAGTTGAAGGACATGAGAGAGAAGCTGGTATTCAGAAAGGTGTAAGGCAAGGCTGCAACTTATCACCCATACTTTTCAATCTTTACATTGAACAAGCAATGAAGGAAATTAGAGAAAAATTTAAAGTGGGAGTGAAGATTCAAGGAGAAATAATTTCAACTCTGAGATTTGCTGATGACATCGTCATCTTGGCCAACAAGCCTGAGGATTTGAATGAGTTTTTGAATGGTATGGACTCCGTCTTACGGAAAGAATTCATGATGAAAATTAATAAATGTAAAACAAAAATACTGGAATGCAGCCGAAATAAATCAGAAACCTCTATGGAGATCAAATTGGCAGGTGAAAAGCTGAAGGAAGTAGGAGATTTCTGTTACTTAGGAAGCAGAATAACCAGTGATGGACGAAGCAAAGAGGATATAAAAAGTAGGATGGCTCAGGCAAGAAAAGCATTTCTACAAAAAAGGAATCTGCTGACATCGAATATAGATTTAGGTATTAGGAAGTCATTTTTGAAAGCCTTTGTCTGGAGCGTGGCGCTCTATGGAAGTGAAACTTGGACTATTGGTGCAGCAGAAAAGAGGAGAATTGAAGCATTTGAAATGTGGTGTTACAGGAGAATGATGAAGATCAGATGGGTAGATAGGGTTACAAACAAAGAGGTATTAAGACGAGTGGGAGAGGAGAGATGTTTCTGGCGACTGCTAATGAAGAGAAGAGATAGGTTGGTAGGACACATACTAAGACACCCAGGAATAGCAAGCTTAGTTATGGAAGGAAGGGTCGAGGACAAGAACTGTAGGGGTAGACCAAGGTTAGAATATGTTAAACAGATTGCCTCGGATGTAGGGTGTGGTAGCTATGTAGAGATGAAACGATTAGCTCAGGACAGGGAGGCATGGAGAGCTGCATCAAACCAGTCAAAAGACTGAAGACTCAAACAACAACAACAACAACATATTCTCAGAAAACATTACATTGAAGTACCTCCATTTTCTGCTCATCGAACGTAGGCTTGTTGGTCTAGGGGTATAATTCCTGCTTCGGGTACGAGAGGTCCCGGGTTCAAATCCTGGAACTGACCAGCATTTTTACTTTTGTTTTATCTCTTGAAAAGATTCAAAGAGTGTATAAAAGAACCTTAGGAACGTTCCTTTTTTCTTGCGAGACTTGTACTTATACCGGTAATATAAATACATAGTTTGAGGTAAACGCTTCTTTTTTTTCCGTCGGTTTACCCTCCAGGTTGGCTTTTCCCTGGACTTAGGTTGGTTGGTTGGTTGCTTGCTTGCTTGCTTGCTTCCTCAGTTTAGGGGCTGTAACAACGCGGTCATGTAGCCCCGTGTACTTTGGGTGGGTGTAGAATCTGTCTGATAACCGGTGTTAATTATGATGGCTGTATTAGTGTGTGTTATCTGTTTTTAATTCAAGTACGGACTGCAGACATTGATTTTTATTCAAGTAGTTCCTACTTTTGCCGCCAAACGCCACCATCAACAACTACTAGTTCAGAACTTGGTTACTAGGGCCACCGCAGTCGGCTCCTTTCAACGAACGTTGGAACCTAAGGGCGTTATCCAAATTTTATCCTATAATTTAGCTTCACACAGGTTTAATTACTGGAAGGTTCTTTAACATCCCATAAATCTATGACATGGGACCGCCGGCTTTACTTCCCCTACGAAGAAAGTCATACTGAGGGATTTTTAACGCTGTTAAAAAGTCCGACGGCTTCGGCCGGGTTTAAACCCGCGGTCTTGGGCATAGAGGAACAGCACGTACCAACTACGCCACCAAATCCGCTGCCCTCCCTTGGACTCAGCAAGGGATCCCACCATAACCGCCGCCAGGGCAGTGTCCTGGAGCTTGAAATACCTAGTTGGGGGATACCACTGGGGAGGTGGGGCCACCCTCCTTGCCTATCCGTCCCAATCTTACCCTCACTTTCCATCCCTCATGAGGCCCCTGTTCGCTTTGCAGGTGAGGCCGCCTGGGCGAGGTGCTGGTCCCACCTCCCCAGTTTTTTCCCCCCATCCAGGTGTTTCAAGCTCTAGGATACTGCCCTGGCGGCGGTAATGGTAGGATCCCCCGCAGAGTCCAAGGGAAAAGCCAACCTGGAGGGTAAAGCGACTAAAAAAAATAGCGTTTGACCTCAAACTATGTATTTATATTACTGGCACACAGTAAGTACAAGTCTCGCACGAAACAAAAAAAACGTTCCTAAGGTTCTTTTATAAACTTTTTGAATCTTTTCAAGAGATAAAACAAAAGTAAAAATGCTGCGCATTTCCGGGATTTGAACTCGTGACTTCCCACACCCGAAGCAGAAATCATACCCCTAGACCAACAGGTCGACACTCAATGAGTAGAACATGGAGGTACTTCAATGTAATGTATTCTGAGAATATGATACGTTTACGCTACAGTATTTTACATTTAGTAAAGTGTCGTAAATATAGATAAGCTCTGGTACAATCACATGATTTATTTTGAAACAGAGAGGATAATAAGCTTCTCACTTCGTAACCAATCATAAAGCTACGATGTGGTGACGCGAAGTCAATCGTTTAACTTCGGCTTTCACTCGAAGCGCTGTTCCTAACTGTCTGTAACGTCAAGTCTATGCTTGACTAAATCATATCACACACCGTGCTCAGAATGCGTGTGTAAGCGATGCAACAATTTCTGTGAACGATGCTGAAGTGTCCAGACAGGAGAGAAACTCAAACACAGTTCTGCTTGTATGAATAATAGTTATACCAATGCACATTGTGCGCAATTTTAACTTTATTATTAATGTATTTAGGTATTATGTTAGTATTTATGTTCTTTGGCCATTGGCTGCAGTAAATGTTTATTATTACATGAAATTGTTTAGCATATTAGCCATTACTGGTCATCTTAATTTCATTTCAGTTTCTTTTCAGGATCTGAGGAGACAACGTTGCATTTCATCAACCTAAGAATTTCGCACAACGACCTGTTTACAGGGAAGAGAGGATCGGCGTCGGTGGGGTACTCGGCTATAGAGGCAAAAATGAATGCCGGTAGGCCTACGTCACCAAAGATATAAAAAAGATCCTATAAAAGAAGTGGGCCAACTTAATGGCTAAATATAGGGCTGTCAAATCGCCCCCTACAGGAACAAGCATTGAGGGTGGGAGCCGTACCCCTACCACCTGGCCATATTTCACTGCAATAGACTCTTTTTTCTCTGAACTGCATTCTATCAACCCCCACTTTCATTGAGGATTCATTCAAACCCAAACCATCCTGTCCCAATTCAAATCCTCCTCCTCCTCCTCCTCACAGCCCCGATATTATTTATGTCACTCCTTCAATGCTATCTTCCGTTTATTTGCCCCAGACGCCAGCCGAACAAACTGCTCCTGGACCATCCTCACCCATTCCTACTATGGCACAGCATGGCCCCAGGCCCTTTGAAGGTCACAAAAGGAAGAGAAGAAGCGAAGCAGATGCTGAAGACCCTCTTTTAAAATATCTAAAAGAACAAGATGCGAGGGATAAAGAGAACACAGATCGCCTCCTGTCTTTATTGGATTGAATTGTAGAGAGGAGTTAAAAGTCTTGTCTTTCAGTGAATCTGTCCGCAGACATCAACTGCTTTTTCCCAGTTGACAAAACAAACATACATTTCTCTATGGTCTTAAGGGGAGACGAGCACGAAATGCTTCTGAAATATGATTTTTTTGTTGTTGCTGAAATTGCAAGCTTATTAACTTGTGAATCTATTCCCAAAAGGATTTGGTTGAATTCAATGCCTAAGTCCATTAAAAAATTTAAATTCCTAACATATGCGCGTCAGATGCCACACCCCCTTTTCAATGCATTGCTATTTTTCATCTTTGCTGACACCGACAGTAGTGGCTACGCGGGCTAAAGCACTGCGTTAGATCATGGGGCCAAGCTCTCAGTTGACTCGGTAGACGCGTGGGTTCGAGCCCCACCGTCGGCTGTCCTTGAAATGGTTTTCCGTGGTTTCCCATTTTCAACACCAGGCAAATGCTGGGACAGTACCTTCTGACAGGCCACGGCCGCTTCCTTCCACATCCTTGCCCAGTTTCATTCATCTTCATCCATTCTATCTCTCATCCCGACGCGCAGGTCGCCCACGGGCGTCGACTCTCAGGAGGCTACACGACAAAAAAAAAAAAATCTTTGCTGAACACTTTACGTCATTTTAGTCATGCAGTTGGCGGTATCACACTTGGGAAGGCAGAAGGCTGAGGTGCACACTTCCGATTGATCAAGCATGGCGATTACCGCGGAAAGTTTGTTTTGATTTCAGAGATACAGTGCGAGGTAGGGAGTTGTTATTTCTTCAAAATTTGTAAGAGACGTTATTAATAACAATGGGCAGGTCTGCTAGAGTGTTCAAGAAGTTAAAAGATCTATTGTACTGAATACAAAGAAAAATATACCGGGCTTATCTAATGTAGTCCAATTGTTTACATACCTCAAGATGGCGGCTGTGCGAAATTTTGAAATTAAGTTTTTATTTCTTATGTCATAATCATACGATCGAAGTCAACGATTGAATATTGATCCTACGCAATAATCGTCATCTAATCTATACTAATATAATAAAGCTGATGAGTTTGTGTGTTTGTGCTTTTATGTGTTTAAACGCTCTAATCTCTGGAACTACGAGTCCGATTGGAAAAATTATTTTTTTATATGATAGCCAGATTCAAGAGGAATAGTTTAGGCCATGTAGTATTAGGCTATACCTCTCAGATAACATAAAAGATTGATTTTTGTTCAGTAAGTCGGTAGAACAAGCCCTCCCGAACTGCTCTATTCGCATGCGCTGGCGTTATTGTTAGTGATACGTACACCGTTTCACCGATCTGAACCAAACTTTGTATACTTACCATTTGGAACCCTGCGAGTAACACTGTCTACGTGAAATTTATGACAGACCAGTCCATTCCCTGCATTTAGGCCCTTTGGCACAAATCTACACCGTTTCACCGATCTGAACCAAAATTTGTATACATACCCTTTGGAACCCTGCGAGTAAAACAGTCTGCATGAAATTTCGGACAGACCACTCCATTCCTTGCATTTAGGCCCTTTGGCACAAATCTACACCGTTTCACCGATCTGAACCAAAATGTGTATACTTGCCCTTTGGAACCCTGCGAGTAACACTGCCTACATGAAATTTATGACAGACCAGTCCATTCCCTGCATTTAGGCCCTTTGTCACAAATCTACACCTTTTCACCTATCTGAACCAACATTTGCATACTTACCCTTTGGAACCCTGAGAGTAACATTGTCTGCTTGAAATTTTGGACAGACCACTCCATTCCCTGCATTTAGGCCCTTTGGCACAAATCTAAACCATTTCACCGATCTGAACCAAAATTTGTATACTTACACTTTGGAATCCTGCGAGTAACACTGTCTGCATGAAATTTTGGACAGACCACTCCATTCCCTGTATTTAGGCCCTTTGTCATAAATATACACCGTTTGGCACAAATATACACCGTTTCACCGATCTGAACCACATTTTGTTTGCATACCCTTTGTAACCCTGCGGGTGACACTGTTCACTTTAAATTTAGGACAGACCACTCCATTCCCTGCATTTAGGCCTTTTATTACAAATCTACACCGTTTCTCCTAATTGAACCAAATTTTACATACACTTTGAAACCCTGCTGGTAACACTGTCCACTTGATATTTTGGACAACGCTCTCCATTCCCTTCATTTAGAATAACAGACAAAATAAACTTGAAAACCACGTATTAAGGCCCTAGAACCATTCATGTCCGTAGTAGTGTAACTGTAAGAGTATTTTAATAAGTCTATTGTTGACGAGCAGTTCGGGCTGCATCATGTCTCCACTACCAGTATTCTGATGCAGAATTGCGAAAATAGTTGCGTCTTGCGCTGTTTATAAATTGCAGTCACGGGGAGCGATTAGTGCAAAAAGATCTCTTAGGCACCTTAAAACAGTTATCATCATGAAAATATTATGCCTCGGTGTAAGTGCAATGGTGTTGGTGCAGCACATTGAGCTTACCAGCTGCAATAAGTGTTGGTGCTTTCAAATGTACCTTCAATTATTCCGAACCTTATCGTTGAGCGCTATGTGGCGATCAATGATACTATTGCTACCTCTGTAGCTCGGGACAGCCGAAGTTTTCCAAAGTGTTCTGATTATTTTCCTACGGCGCTATGCGACACTACTGGTCTCTACATTTCTAACAGCCAATGAGATATAGGCCCTAGGCATTGTCTTTTATTTCACTTATTCCTCTCTCTAATCATTTTTGTTTTAATTTGTTTGCAAATAACATGTGTCAGTGCTGTAGGTAGAAAATAACCCTTTCTCTATTCATTATTGTCATTATTATCATTACGGGAAAATGACCTGAATGTTACGTCCATTACACTGTACTACTTATCACCCCCCTATAACCACCACTACCACCACCACCACCACCACCACAAAATGTTATATTTTTAAAATATTTTTTCTGTTAGTTTAAGTATCATGTGTCAGTTCTGTAGTAGTATTCATTGTCTGTCTGTCTGTTAGGTAGTCAGCCCGAAGGCTGGTTGGATCCTCAAACAGTACCGCCGTTAGGTTATGTGAGTAGATACCCACAAAAACCCAAGGCAGCGCTATATTGAGGCGTTCTAGGCAAGAAGAGGAGTGAGGTAGTTTGCCATTGCTTTCCTCACTGAGTCAGAACAGTAGTCCTAACCCTATGAGTAGAACCTTTCACAGCATCCACAGGCACTGACTGTGCCCTGAATGCCATTACTAAGCACCACCCATACCTCAGTAGCTTCCATATAATCACAGTCATGAGTGAGACTGAGACATAGGTGAAAAGCCACCTTTTACTCTAGCCTGTGCCAACAGACAAATGCAAATGTACTGTATTCATCAAGAGATGGCAAACAGGCCAATAGTATTCATTAGTATTATGTTTGAATAAAGCACATTATAGCTATTATGTTTTGGATAACGGATATTATAACTCTTTAATATGCACACACATCTGAATCTACATCTTAACACAATGAACAACTTATAACTAACATTGTCACAGAGTAAAAGCATATATACACTCCGACCAAGTTCCATAGAGGACATAAACTAGATACATAATAGTCTCCCCCACTTATATAAAAACAAATAAAAGGAACTATTCATATTCATTTGGGCACATAGTCTTGCAGATACTGAGGAGGTCGCCTGTCTCTGGCTGATCTTCTTAAATAATTATCAGCAGGTGGTGGAAGGCTGTTTCGATCAGGGCATTCATCTGGTTGCACGATGGTCTGCCTTGTATCATCTGAAGTGTGGGTTGCAGGAGGAATATCCTCATTTTCTAGTCTTGACTGGGTTGGTATGTTTGGAACACCACGCACAGGAGGATTTGTTGGAGCAAAAGTGACATGCTTATCTTTCTTTGGCACGAGAGTCGATAATAACTGGTCAACATGCCGCTTTAAAATTCGTCCCGAATCCAATTTCACATCATAGTGACGCTGGCCGAGTTTAGTTTGTATAACACCAAACTGCCAAATATCACGGTTTTTCTGGTGAATCCGGACTTGCACTCTCTCTCCCATTTTGAAAGAGCGAACAGGGGGTGAGAAACTGGATGTAGTCAAGCTCTTTTGGTTTGGACGTAGAGCATCCAACCGGATACGTAGCCGACGTTTCAAATATAGTTCAGCTGGAGACTGTCCACATGCCAATGGCGTTGCTCTGTATTGAAACAAGATGTTCTGTAACTTAGTCGATAATGGTGCCGGGTCATTTACAGCAGCACGAAGTCGCCTCTTCAAAGTTTGGATGTTTCTCTCAGCTAGCCCATTGGTTGCTGGGTGCCCTGGTGCAATATATTTCTGAAAAATCCCTCTCTCCTTGCAATAGGATCTGAATACATCACTCGTGAAGATAGTGGCATTATCTGACACAAGGACATTCGGGTACCCATGTACGGTGAAGATATTGTCAAGCAGACTGATAGTAGTTGCAGTGGATGGAGCGTCTTTCACCATTCGTACTTCGACCCACTTGGATTTCGCGTCAACACACATCAAGAAATGGTGGTTATCAAATGGCCCCGCATAGTCAATGTGTATGCGTTCCCAATTTTCTTCTGGTTCATCCCAGGGGTGTATTGGAGCTTTTGGTGGATTTGAACGAGTCTGTGCGCACTCTTCACAAGATTTGATAAGCTTCTCAATGTCTTTGTCTAATTGCGGCCAGTAGACATATCGTCTTGCTAACTGTTTTGTTTTCACAATGCCGAGGTGTGTTAAATGTAACTCTTCCAATATTTTTCTTTGTAGTTTCTTTGGGATAACAATTCGGTCTTGACGGAATAGAATACCATTTTCAACTGTATATGGTTCATCCAAGGATTGAGTTTGAAGACGTTGCAGGGTGGCACTAAGTTCTGGGTCTAACATAGTCTCATCACGGATAGTTTCGTACGTAATGGCTTCACTTGACACTTGAAGAATCGTTTCAGCACAGAGTTGTGAAACTTCTGCATTTATTGATGTTTCAATGTTTGGCGAGGTAGATGAAACAGGGGCTCGGGATAGGCAGTCAACATTTTCGTTATCTTTCCCTTTTTTCACTCTTACCGTGTAGTCAAACCCGGAGAGAAACGATGCATATCTTAGGAGCCTTGCGGATGTCATTTGTGGCAGGCCCTTGTTCTGATGAAAAATACGAGACAGAGGTTCATTGTCTGTCACAAGAATGAAATTTCTTGCAAAAATATAGTTGTAGAAGTGTGTTGTGGCGAAAATTATTGCCAGCGCTTCCCGGTCAAGCTGACTGTAATTACATTCTGCTGGTGTTAGGGCACGAGATGCATAGGCGATGGGTCTTTCTTGGCCATCCATCTCATGACTTAATACTGCTCCAACACCAGTAGGACTGGCATCGGTTGACAAGATGATAGGCAGTGATGGGTTGAATGGGGTAAGGACACGTTCACTACATAACTCGGACTTGAGATTCAAGAAAGCTGCTTCACAGGCTGCAGACCAGAAAAACCGTTCACCTTTCCGCAATAACTGCCGTAATGGGTGGGACTTCGTTGAAAAATTAGGAATGAACTTTGCATAATAAGTCACCATACCAAGGAAGCGTCTCACTTCTTCATTGTTTTTAGGGCGTGGCATTTGTGAAACAGCTTGAACTTTCTCTGGTGACTTGCGGATCTCATTATATGATACAATATGCCCTAGGTAGTCTATGTTTTCCTTGAAAAATGAGCATTTGCTTTTGTTCAAATGCAGATTATTTTTCGAAAGCCGTTCTAGACAGGCTATTAAGTTCTTGGTGCACTCCTCCTTCGTTGTACCATGTATTATGATGTCGTCAAAATAAGCTTCAGCTTTTGGAAGACCATGAAGGATCTGTGATAATATCCTATTAAATTCTGAGGGGGCAGTTTTGATGCCAAAACTCAGTCGGTGCATCCTGAAGGTTCCTTTGTGAGTGGATATAGTTTGAATCATACTACCTTCTTCATCAACCTTCAGATGTAGATATGCCTTGTATAAGTCTAACTTGCAGAAAAATTTTGAGTTTCTAAGACTATGTAGAACATCATTAACTGGTCTTATGGGATGGTTTGCAGAAATCAACCTTGAATTTACTCCACATTTGTAGTCAACACATAACCTAACTCCCCCATCTGGTTTTGGGATAACAACAAGAGGCGATCCCCAATCACTTAAAGCTGTGGGAGAAATAACTCCTTCTGATTCCAATGAAGCGAGTTCCTTTTCAACGCGTTCCCGAAGAGCAAAAGGGACATCACGTTCACGATTGAAGACAGGTTTCACCCCCTCTCTGAGTTGCAGTTTTACTTCAATATTGGGAACGCATCCAATTTTTTCTTCAAAGATTGTACTATACTGATGTAAAATATCCTGAATTGACTGCACTGAGTTGACAGATTCAGTGTGAAGTGATTGATTTGTGTCCTTGTCAATTTCCTTCAGATCAAGGCCGAGGCCCCTGATCCAAACACGACCAAGCAATGCGGCATGACCTTGCGGAACTACAAAAAGATCTGCAACAATTTCTTTCCCTTTGTATGATACTGTGACAACAATTTTTCCTCTGGGTTTGATAACATGATCAGAATATGATCGAAAACAGACATTTGTTGGCTGCAATGGCAAACCAAGACCCAAGGTTGAACATTCGTTCTCTGAGATGAGTGAATATTTTGCTCCCGTGTCGACTTCAAATCTTTGTGATTTATTGTTGAGTTTAATACTGATAAAATATTTATCTGATTCTTGTCCTACTTCAAAGAGATCTTCGATGCATTCCAGTTGTCCTATCCCGAAATTGGTTTCAGGGTGGTCATGCAAGTTGTCATCTATGTTCTCAGTTGCAATGTTGTGTGTATTTGACTGTTGAAGAAGTGTAGTGATACAAACTTTTGCAACATGTCCCACTTTCCTACATGACCTACATTTAAGAGAGTTTCTGTTTGTGCGACAATCTCTTGACCTGTGGTTTGAATTTCCACAATTCAGGCATAATCCATCAATACCTAGTGCTCTATAATTGACAGAACTACGGCGGCCCCTGGACTGTGAACGTGAGTGAGAGCCTGGGCTAGGCTGTTGAACAAAACGTGACTGAGTATCACTGCTATATTGATTCCTACTTCGGTCATTATATGAACTTGTGGCTTTTGTTACTTTGTTTGTGTCCTCTATAGTGTCTGACGGTGCAGTGAGCTGTTTTGACAGCTGATTACTCTCATACCGCGATGCTTCCAAGGCTATAGCCTTCTTCAGGAGATCATCAAATTTCGTGTCATTAGACTGGAGAAGTTTCTCTCTGATCCAATTATCTCGCAAGCCACGTATAAATTGTGCACGAAGAAAAACATCCGCGATTGAAATTCTGGCGTCACATGTACACTGAATATAAAAGTCACAGTCTAGTAAGTGGCTTCTAAGAGTGGCAACAAATCCTGCAATATTTTGACTTTCTTTTTGATTGACGTTCAAAAAATAGTGTTGGGAAACTACGGTTGAGACTTGGGGTGACAGTATTTGCTTGAAATGCTTTACTAGGTCATTATAACCAAGAGACTTGATTGGTTTATCAGGGCCTAAAAATGCAGAGAGATTGTTATAATGAATTGCCCCTATTGATGTACACAAGAGCTGAGCTTTCTTTGTTGGATCGGTGGCATTGTTGAAGTTTGCGTAATTTTCAAATCGTTCTAAATACGACACGAATTTTTCCTTTTCAGAATCAAATTTTTCAAAAGGTGTGATGTTAGTGGCTTGTGGGGTTGTGACGGGCTGGTGAGCTTGATACCTTTCAAGTAACTTCTCTTGAGAATCAGTAAAAATGTTCAGTAATTGTTGAAACTGATTTGCGTCCATCTTGACGGAACTTAGAAATAATTTTAAAAGTCACAGTTCAAATATAATAAAATGTTTCAAGATAACAGATTTAAAACACACTGGGTAGTGATCGATGACCGAATATTGTCCTGGGCTTGAGAGAAAAAAAACAACAACATTGCATAACCTCAAAGTTCGAACTGCGATAAATATTATTTTGAATATATGGCATGCAGGCACACGTAGCTGAATATACGATGAGTTGCTTAGGATTGTTTACAAGTACTCTGTGTACATTTCATGTCGATTTGCCTGATTCTTGATTTTACTCACGTGGCCGTTGAAACAGACGACGTAAATACCGTACTTCATTGATGTAGGCTATATCTGTACCGGAGAATCAAGTCCCAATTCCTCGTCGCCAACTATTATGTTTGAATAAAGCACATTATAGCTATTATGTTTTGGATAACGGATATTATAACTCTTTAATATGCACACACATCTGAATCTACATCTTAACACAATGAACAACTTATAACTAACATTGTCACAGAGTAAAAGCATATATACACTCCGACCAAGTTCCATAGAGGACATAAACTAGATACATAATAATTAGCATCCATAAAAAATAAAAATAAAACACCGGGCGAAGCCGGGCACTACTGCTAGTAGTATATAACTATGGCCTACTACATATATAAAAATCCAACATGGCGACAATCCGAAATATTTCGACGGTTTTCAATATCTACGAATCTATTATGCCTACAGCAATCAAACTGATGTTTTTAATGTTGATAGTGACAATTAACGTAAGTAGGATGTATGAAATAGGATATTTAGTTCTTCACGGAACTACTTTTTCGGCTGTGAGTCACTCGCTTCTTCATGGCGAACATTCTACAGGGCATCGACAAGAGGCGTATTGATTCTGAAAACAAGGCTGTGGATGACATCCATAAGGAGGCCAGGCAAAAGAAAACACTTGGGAGGAAAGCAGCTGAAGAGGTGGATGATGAGCATTATGGATATGGTCAATTTTGATGTTGTTGAGTCGAGACAAGTAGCATGTCTACCTTGCTAAAATTCAATTGTCATTTCCTGGACTTCCTTTTTCCAAAACAAATGTACCTTTTCCACTTTAACTACTAAAGATACCAATTCAAAACTTGGTAGACAGACAGGTTAAACATTGTTACACATTTTACTGGAAGGGAATTACAAAATATGTAATTTTATGGATTTCAGAGGTTCATATGTACGCATTTTTTGTGAATTTTTCATATTCAAAACTTCTTTCATTTTCTAAAAGTCTAAATAGGCATGGAATTATAAACGGCTCCAGGGATTCCATCAACAAGGTTATAGAAACCACTAAAATAAATTACAAGTTCCAGGACCTTAGTGTTGCTGACCAATTTTATTTTTTATTTTTATTTTTTACCCTCCAGGTTGGTGGAACCCACGGATTCAGCGAGGGAACTCACCACTACCGCCTCTACGGGGAGTGTCCTAGAGCTGGGAACATCGAATCGGAAGGGATACAACTGGTGAGGTGGGATTGGCACCTCGCCCAGGTGGCCTCACCTGCAAAGCGAACAGGGGCCTCAAGAGGGAAGGTAAGGGATGGTGATGATGGATAGGCAAGGAAGAGGGAAGGAGGCGGCCGTGGCCTTGAAGAAGGTACCATCCCGGCATTTGCCCGAAGACGAAGTGGGAAACCACGGAAAACCACTTCGAGGATGGCTGAGGGGGAATCGAACCCCCTCTACTCATTTGGGCCACCCGAGGCTGAATAGACCCCGTTCCAGTCCTCGTACCACTTTTCAAATTTCGTGGCAGAGTCGGGAATCGAACCCAGGACCTCCGGGGCGGCAGCTAACCATGCTGACCGCTACGCTACGGAGGCGACCAAAATTTTAAAAAATAAAATAAAAAACGTTCTACCCAAATTAACTGATTAATTTTAGTAACAAATACCAATGCCTCTTTAATCAGTGTGCAAAGTTTCATGATTCTAACTCAAATAACGTCCAAGTTATAGAAAATTTAGAAAGTCAATGCATTTTCGTGCGGGGGCGTGGCGGCTCAGCGGTCTAGCTGTATGCCTCTCACCAAGGCGGTCCGGGTTCGATTCCCGGTCAATGCATGTGAGATTTTCGAAGTGAAATGCCATGTCCTGTGGTTCGGATTCCACGTAAAAAGGAGGTCCCGTGGCTCATAATCACAAGATTCACGGTCACGTAAAACTACAATCTTCCTTCCTTCCTTCCTTCATTTTCGTGCACGTCTCCCCTTAAGGAGATCGTCAGGCCAGATACCTGAGTCATATACTTATTAAACAGATTTGTAATTCTGGAATTGAACTTAAAAAATAAAAGTGTACCGCTAATAAGTATTATTTTATGAAATTTCAATGGAACACATTTTCTCTCTGTTTTAGTACACGTGCCCAGTGTAAATTAAATTAATTTGATATTTTGTCGAGATAGGTAGCTTAATTAGAACTTGACTTATATTTGAGTGCTTTACCAGAGGATAAATAGCTAATAATGCAACGTCAATTAATGGACAATTCCAAAGAATTTGTTTTAACATTTGCATTTCACTGATGTATTATAACAGTATATAATTCATTTAATATAGAGGTCTAAGGAAACATGCAATGAATTACCGCAATTGCATAAAATATAATAGGACATTCCTGTGTAAAGAATTTCAGGATTTTAAGTGTATTTTAAACTTAGTATGTTTCAGTCAGTATTTTAATGCAATTGTAAGGTGCTGAACAAGTATGAACGGTAATGCCAAACGTGCGATAAAATTTGCTATATGCTACTACTGCAATTAATTGGTAGCTCTGTTAAAACAAGCTTTGCATCTTGCACCTTGCATTCTTGTGGATATTACCTGTCACTTGAATTTTTAAATTCAAAGCTGCATACACAAGGCCAATTAGCTCATGAACTTAACGGACAGTGAAATCCTATCAGAGGAAATTGAATCTATGGGAAAATCAAATGAAAATACTTGTCCCAGCGGGTTAAATTAGCGGCTTCGATGGCGTAGTCGGTAGCATGCTGAGCTTCTATGCCCAAGATAGCGGGTTCAAACCCGGCCGAAGCCGTCGGATTTTTAAGAGCGTTAAAAATCCCTCAGTAAGCCTTCCTTCGGAGGGGAAGTAAAGCCGGCGGTCCCATGTCATAGATTTATGGCATGTTAAAGAACCTTCCACTAATTGCACCTGTGTGAAGCTAAATTGGATAGGTTAAGAATGTAAACAACGCTCTTAGGTTTCTACGTTCGTTGCCAAGAGCCGACTGCGGTTGCGTCTAGTAGCTAAGTTCTGAACTTGGCATAGTAGTCGTTGATGGTGGCGCTTGGCGGCAAAAGTAGGAACTATTTGAAAAATTCTAAGTTGCAGTACTTAAATTAAAAATCAGATAACACACACTAATACTGTCATCACAATTAACACCGGTTATCAGTCAGATTCTACACACACCCAAAGTACACGGGGCTACAAGACCGCGTTGTCGCAGCCCCTAAACTTAAGAACCAACCAACAGGGTTAAATTATTCTGTACCTGCGCTTTCTACGTAAACTCATTGGCATATTTGCTTGCAGAATTTAATGTCCGATTTAGTGACTTGAGAAAGGAGGAAGTGCACTGCAGTATTTTCTTCACCATTCAGCATTGATGTGATTAATGTCCCTGAAGATTTGCATAGACTACGTTTAGCATTACCCAGGAACAACAACGTGGTCGTAGTAGTAATTTGTTCCCTTCGAGGTGCTTCATTACTGTGAGTCTCACTATCTCGGGGTGCTTGATTACTGTGAGTCCCCTAACCCCATTTCCTCTCACTATCTCGGGGTGATTGATTACTGTGAGTCCCCTTTCCTCTCACTATCTCGGGGTGCTTGATTACTGTGAGTCCCCTTTCCTCTCGCTATCTCGGGGTGCTTGATTACTGTGAGTCCCCTTTCCTCTCACTATCTCGGGGTGCTTGATTACTGTGAGTCCTCTTTCCTCTCACTATCTGGGGGTGATTGATTACTGTGAGTCCTCTTTCCTCTCACTATCTCGGGGTGCTTGATTACTGTGAGTCCCATTTCCTCTCACTATCTCGGGGTGCTTGATTACTGTGAGTCCCATTTCCTCTCACCATCTTGGGTTTCTACCGCAGTTCTATAAACCACTGGTCGTTCAATGCGATCTGATTACGATGCAACGAATGCAGACGAAGTAGTAGGTCTCGGAACTCAGTCCCACTAGCTTCATCACGTTGGGGACGCCTTTCAACTGCAATGGCATCATTTGGAACAATTAGAATGCCACCAGCAGTTGAGCATATGTTATGGAGAAGTGCAGAAGCAGCTAAAACCTGAATCCCCGTTTTCAATTTCACCTCCAGAGACTCGGTGAATATTAACCTCCATCTCATTTTCATCGCACCAAATGCCCTCTCTCTACCACACAGCGACCACGGCTTAAATGAAAATTGAAACTACGTTTCATGGGTGTGAGGGGTTCTTTATATGGTGCAATGAGGGGAATTGGGTGTAATATGCAACTATACCCCATATCGCCAATAAAAATGTGACCCTCTGGAGGATATGTTGCATGTCGGTAAAGTGAGCTGTGCCCGAGAGCACGCATATCATGCACAAATCCAGAAAATCCTGCGAAAATGTCAATAAACCTTCCACTATGGTCTACTTCTCCCTGTAAAAGGAGGGAATAGTAGAGCTTTTGCTTGATGTATTGATTATGTATCGCCGTGGGAACCAGTGTAGCCTACGTATCTGGCACCCGTCTATTGCCCCTGCAGCCTGGTGGAACACTGGACTTCTGCACATTTGCTCGAAACCTGCACCAACTACACTGTATCCAGTTCGGGCACAGTAGGATGTCGAATGATGCGACGAACAAGTCCAACCGTTTGCTTCAAAACTCCTATCACTACTGTCGACCAAAGTATTATTTGCACTCGAGTTTGAAGGTCGTTTGTGAAGTAACCAATAGACCTACATAAAATCCAATAACATCATCATTTTCGTCATTCTATTTTACGTTAGTTCATGTAGGTTTGGAATTTTTCATTTATATTTCAATATTTTTTATCGCAGTTGGAACACAAAAAGTGCACGTTTTTAAGCGTGTTTCAACCATGTGTCACATTTAAGATTTATTATCTCAAAAATCTGTCGTCAGATCGAATCCAAATTTTAACACAATATACATTGGAATGTTATATAACTGGTTTATTAATTTCAAAATTTTGTGTGTCCAAGATACAAAGTTGTAATCATTTTTGTAAAGTAACTTTTTCTCGGCTCGGGGTGGTTGGAAAATGTAGTTCTTGATCGCATTGGAATCCTTATACATCAAAAAGGTATGCTGTATGACTGGAAAATAGGTACATTAATTCACTTATTTTATATCGGTTTGTATTTGTAGGGGGAAATAACACATGGTTCACCAGCTAGCCGCTCCGGCAAAAGCTGTACAGCGTTGCTGAGATGGAGCCCATCACTTCCGAGCAAAGCACGCCATGATGCGTGATGTGCTCCATTTCGGCAACGCTGTACAGCGTTTCCCGGAGCGGCTAGCTGGTGAACCATGTCTTATTTCCCCCTACAAATACAAACTGATATAAAATAAGTGAATTAATTTACGTATTTCACAGTTATACAGCATAACTTTTCGATGTATAAGGATTCCAACGCATTTTCCAACCACCCCGAGCCGAGAAAAAGTTACCTTACAAAAATGATAACAACTTTGTTCCTTGGACACACAAAATTTTGTAATTAGTAAACCAGATATACAACATTCCAATGTATATTGTGTTAAAATTTGGATTCGATCTGATGACGGGTTTTTGAGATAAGAATTCTTAAATGTGACACATGGTTGAAACACGCTTAAAAACGTGCACTTTTTGTGTTCCAACTGCGATAAAAAATATTAAAATATAAATTTAAAATTCCAAACCTACATGAATTAACGTAAAATAGAACGACGGAAATGATGATGTTATTGGATTTTATGTAGGTCTATTGGTTACTTCAAAATCAACCTTCAAACTCGAGTGCACATAATACTTTGGTCGACAGTAGACGGTGCGTGGTAGACCTTGGGAGATTGAAACAGCAAGCGACAACCCGGAAACTAGCACCGCAAGCCATCCAGTACAGAAAAATGGTAGCCCATAAACAAAAAAGCAAAGAAAAGAATGGACCAAGAACCTACCACATTTATGCATTAATTCATTAAAAAAAACATTTTTTCAGGGTTGCCTAAGTTACAGTTACATAAAGCAATCCAGTACGTTACTTCACTAGACCTACCTCAAATTCAAGAGACCACCCGTGGGTCTTTCTTGTCAGTTGGTCACAGAACAGGGACAATGCTCGGGGCGTCACGCGAATATGTTGTTTGGTTCTGTGGTAATCATGACTGAGGATTGCAACGACATCTCGGTTCATGTTCTCCAGAGCACAATAAGGGCCTCGTCTCAAATTTTCAATTTTCCGCTGCCTTATTATCATGATTGCCTTTCTTCTCTTCCTCCTGAACTGTATTCTCTTAATCTGCCAAACACAGGCCATAATTAGGGCTCGGATAGAAAGTGATCGTCTTGGCGCATCCATGATGGTATCGTTCAGGTATTGTATTTTTTAAACAGCTGATAATGATAATATTAACAGCCAGGAGGGATGCGATCCAGCTGGCAGTGATATGAACACTCCGCACTCATCATGAAAGCACAAAGAGTTTAAAGGAGTAGCAGATCACCGCCATACTGAGCGTTCGTTTTGGCATTAGCATGTAAGCCCAGTGCGTTGCTGAGCACAAGTCTATGAAGGAGGCCATGAATCAAGAAGACATGTCCCAATTCTCCGCAGTGCATAGCACATACAGTAGTAGCTAGCAGCTAGTCAATAGGAGACAACTTGAGTATTGGGACACAGCCTTTGTGTACGAAATGTATACGTCAAAAACATGGCCACATGCTGCAATAAAGATTATTATATTAATTAGGAAATGCTCACAATGTGCAAAAGTTTACAGAGAGGAACAGAATTTTGTCAGAGATTCTGCTCTGAGTTCGCAGTAAGCGAAATATCTGTCACATTGAAGTATGCATGTTTCACACACACAGTCCTGTCTTGGGTCAAGGAATCGTTGATTTGCACAAATCTTGTGATGGAGTCCATGGGTAGCGAATCTTGTCAGGACTGTGTCTGAGGTTGAAGTTAGTTTGCTTCCAGTCACTGGTCGTCAAGGCGTCAGTGGAGTAAAATGCGCCCCATATTTCGGTTCTTTTTGGTTGCCTGTCTTAGATTATTTTCTCAGAATATGTTAATGTACCCTGGCCACTAAACTACGGGTTATGGGATTGGTTACTGGGCAGGATAACTTGGGATACTTCGGATATCTGCCAGTTACTAACATGGAGACAGGCTTAGACAGGTATCACGTTTTGATTGGGATTTAGCGATCTAGTTTAAGTTATTATATCTTTGGATCCGGCCAATGTTCTTTACTCCCTGAATTTGGATCATAACAATAATCCCCGACTGTGCAAAGTATAATAATTATACTGTGTGCTTCTGTTGCTAGGTAGCGGGTATACCATTTCCTTCTAACAAATGTCGGCCACATAAAATTCTAGTTCTTACAGAGCACCTTGTGCTACTAAATTGACAATACCTCATAGCTTCTGCAATGAAAAGCAACATCAAATGTACATGAGATACCTACAGTAAATATTAGACGAAAGCTTTTCGATATGACTTTTATGCTCTGAAATAGTGAGAATAACTCAAAATTTCGCGCTGTGCTTTTGATTTCCTATACATCATCACATTTATCTGAAATAGCTGAAGTAAAAAATAGAAAATGGCCACGGTACATAATGTTGAAGGACACGAAAATTTTAGCACATTGATGCAAAAGTTGGACTCGCAGAAGGCTAATGCCTACGTTCTTTTCATGAGTTCCTGGTGCCCAGAGTGTAAAAAAGCATTGCCTGTGATCGAGCAAGCATCAGCAGCCGCTGATAAGGATACTCATTTAGTCAAAGTAACTGTTGGAATGCAAGAAGCTTGGACAGATCCTAACAATCCATTCAAGAAGGACCCACATTTACATTTAGAAAACATACCGACTTTGATGGCTTGGGGTAAACCTGGCAGATTAGAAGTTGCAGACTGTGCAAATCTTGATCGACTGAAGAACTTTTTCAAACCAGCAGTAGCAGCAACAGCAAAAGCAGGTGGAGGATGTTGCGGGAGAAAGTAGTAGATTTTACAAGAAATGCTAAAAATTGTAGCAGTGATCATCAAATAATTCCGTTTTTATATTAAGCTTATAGTTAAATTAGTAGTAAACTGAATCTATATTTCTTTAAACATCAAATAATTCCGTTTTTACATTAAAACTTATAGTTAAATTATTAGTCAACTGAATCTATTTTTTTAATATAGCAATAAGTTCCCCCAGAAGCGTTAAGGGTAAATGACCTCGTAGTTCCGCCCCTTAAAACAGCAATAACTAACTCCCCCCAGAAACGCACGAGACGGCTCGAGGTCCCGAGCTTAACCTTTTACATTGCTTCTCGCAGAAGCTGAAGAGACGCCTCGAGGTCCGAGCTGATTCTTACATTGGTTCCTCCAGAAGATCACGAGACTGCCTCGAGATCCAAAGCTGAATGTTTCACCTATCCCCCAGGATATAGCGAGTCAGACTCGAGATCCCGAGCCGAATGTTTCATTGCATCCCCCAGGAGATAGCGAGATAGCCTTGAGGATCAAAGCTGAATGTTACATTGCGTCCCCCAGGAGATAGCGAGATAGCCTTGAGGATCGAAGCTGAATGTTACTTTCCGTCCCCCAGGAGATAGTGAGACAGCCTTGAGGATCAAAGCTGAATGTTACATTGCATCCCCCAGGAATTAACCGGACAGTTTTGAGAATCAAAGCTTAATGTTACATTGCATCCCCCAGGAGATAACGAGACAGCCTTGAGGATCAAAGCTGAATGCTTCATTGCATCCCCCAGGAGATAACGAGACAGCCTTGAGGATCAAAGCTGAATTTTTCATTGCATCCCCCAGGAGATAACGAGACAGCCTTGAGGATCAAAGCTGAATGTTACATTGCATCCCCCAGGAGATAACGAGACAGCTTTGAGGTCCAAAGCTGAGTGATACATTGCGTCCCCCAGGAGATTCAAGACAGCCTCATTAATATTAATCTATGTTTACATGTTATATTTTGCGATGTCAAATTCGAGTACGGTAGCTAGGGGAAAGGGTGAACTGTATACCACAGGGCGAGGAATCGTCTTCGAGGTTAGTCCCGTAAATCGGTATGAACTTTACGGGGAGATGTCGATATGGAGAGCGATAACGGTGGTTATATCAGTGGTGTGGAACTCTCTTACCGTAATACTTATCTTCCTTTAAAATTACAAGTTGGAAACAAATCTACGGATACACCTGCAACCCGATTCCAGGAATATCGCCCGTCATCTATCTACTAGTGGAATGGTCACTCATGCTATCCTTTAAAATGGTAAGTTCCTTTTTATCTGACAGTATAACTTTACTTCTTGTGATTTCTTAAAAGAGATTTTGCTTTGAGTAACACCTTACTCTCTCCGAAGTTAATGCCTTACTGATATGTCAATAAGGTATTAATGGGCCCCTTGTACTTGCATTTTCTGTGATTAATAGTAACTTTAACACTGAAGGGATGTAAAAAATGGGAATAGAACAGTTTAAAAAGAATTGTATAATACAAGAGTTCAGTTCTTTTCAGTCAGTCAACACGAATGTACCCAAAAGAGCTGGGTTATGCCCTAATCCTGAAATAAATTACATGAGATTAATACATACACTAGGATGACCAGTTTCGATCGTCAAGCGAACATCATCAGATCCATTACACTTCGGCTATAAAATCTATGACTGAAAATACAGGTGAAAATATTTACAATATGTACAATTATTTAGTTGCAGTATTGGTACAGCAGCTGTCGGTGTATGCTAAATGCAGTATATATGATGTTAGGTGAAATGTTAAATGGTGATAGATATCCGGAGTTTGAAATTTGGAGTGATTATATGGTTGTAAAAATCAACTTTGGTTAAATGTAATATTACAGGCTACTACTTGTCTAGTTGTCTTCCTTGCTGGAGCTGCGCGCAGTTTTCGTGTTCACTGTAACTCCAGGTGTGGTCGACTGAGATGGGCTGTTATCTCAACGACACGGGTTTTTCCCTTTTCTTCTCCCTGTTCATATGTGATGTGCGGTGTCAGTGCGATGTGTTTATATGGGGTGTTGCCAACCTAGATAAGATGTATGTTATTGAATGAGGTGGGTCTACAACTATCAAAGACCGTGGAACATTCCCCGCCACGCGTGGACCATAAGCCATTCAAACTAAGCGCTGCCCGGTCTTATGAGGACGTCCCTGCACCATTAATACTGCCGCGATTACGGGCCTTAGTTTATTGCAGAAGAAAAGTACATCGTACACCTGATCCAAATAACATTTACCTATTAAAACCCCCTAATCCCCCCCCCCCCTTTTTTTAATCTAGTATGGCTGGATCGCTAAGTTGTGTCTTGTTTCCGATAAGGTATGTTTTTTAGTAGCGTGAAGAAGGGTGAGCTCTCCATGAACGTGTGTTCATTTAGGTTGTTGGGATTGTTTCGTTTGGCTAGGTGTATCTCGATTGCATCCTTTATGGCAAGAGCTCTGCCTTTCGATTCGTGATGAAATATTTTTAGGTCCGTCTCGATGTTAGTCAAGCTGTGCCCCGCTTTACACATATGTTCGCATACGACTGAATGTGTTCCGTATCTTATCGCAATCCTGTGTTCATTATAACGTGTGTCTACTCGTCATCCACTCTGTCCGATGTAATAGCTTGAAAACCGGTGTCTTGGCACGTTATAGAATATACCCCTGACTTTGAATACGGGTGATGTTTATTTAGATTACTATTTTTTAGGTGCCTACCGATTGTGTTTTTCGTTGTGAAAGCTATTTTTATGCCTTGCTTTTTGAATAGATTAGTGATTTTATATGTATTCGCATTCACATAGTTGAACGCGCATTTTTTTTCTCATTACTGTCCGGTTTGGGAATCGTTTTATCTTTATTTTTATGTTTGGCTATAATTTGGTTTATTTTTCTTGGCGGGAAATTGTTTTCCTTTGCTATTTGCCTAATGGTTCTTATTTCCTTATTATAGTTGTCTTTTGACATGGGTATGTTTAAAGCCCTGTGCACCATTGAATTGAACACCGCTAATTTGTGCGTACTGGGGTGATTAGACTGATTGTCGATTGAATGCGAGGTTTGTGTGGCTTTCCGGAATATGGAATATGAGAGCTCGTTGTCTTTACGTTCAATAGTTATGTCGAGATAATTTATTGTTCGGTCTGTTTCGGATTCCGTAGTGAATTTGATTGAGTGGTGTAGGCTATTAATGGATTGGAGAATCGTTTCTTTGCTTGTTAGTTCAGTATCGAAGTTGCAAATTACATCATCTAGGAAACTTTTCCATATTACTATTCCCTTTGTTGAAGTCTTTTCTAAGAACGCTTCTCTAGTGCATTAATGAAGATGTCAGCGATTAACCCGCTTAGTGGCGATCCCATCGCTAGGCCTTCTCTCTGTGTGTACATTTTATTGTCGAATTGAAACACGTTTTGGCTGAGAACGACCCTCAGTAATTTCACAATCTCTTCAGTTTCTTTTGCCAAATTGTTGGATTTTAAGTTGTTTTCGATAGTGTTGATTGCTTCAATAATCGGAATATTGGTGTACATGTTATTTTTTTCTATTGGTTGTACGTCCCTTTTAACTACTGTGGCTTTTAGAGACACCGGGGTGCCGGAATTTTGTCCTGAACGGGATCTTTAACGTGCCAGTAAATCTACTGACACGGCTCCCTCGCATTTGTGCACCCTCAAATGCCAGCTGACTGCGCCAGGATACGAACCTGCAACCTAGGATGTGGGGTACTTGTTAGTTACATCGAAGCTAGGTTTAATTTGTAGGGTGTTCAATGCTGTTACTAGTTCTGTTGTGTTCTTTGTTTTTGTCGTTGGAAAGACGGCATTTTAAGATTTTTAGTAACTCTTTGCTGATTTTGTAATTCTACATTAATTTTATGTAGTTCATTCAAAATAAACAACTTTCTTTCCTTTTTAAACATTATAGTAGCCTCTCCTCGCCTTTCTACTAGCTTATCTCTATTCTCATGACTCTTATTTTCATTCCATTTTTCCCAAGCATTCCGTCTTTCTTGTAGAACCTTATCACATTGTTACCGGGTGAGTTAGCCGAGGTCGTTACGGCATGACTGCTGGCAGTCGCTCAGATCCGGGAGGCGAGGAGGTTCGAATCCCCCCGCCGGCAACCTTGAAGATGGCCTTCTGTGGTTTCCCATCTTCCTTCCAGGCAAATGCCGGGGTTGGTCCCTCACTATAGGCCACAGCCGCTACCTTCCACCTCCTAGTCCTTACATTCCCACTTTCCTCCCCCACGGTACTTGTAGCTCACCCATTGGGTGTCCGTCTCGAAGCAGCTACAAAACTGGCGAGCCGAACATGTCCTCGGACACTCCCGACACTAAAAGCCATACGCTAAAAAAAAACCACATTGTTCATTCCACCAAGTCTGTTTTTTCCGCTTAGTTAATGGTGCCGTTGTCGTAGTTGCTTTTATTATGCTATTTTTATATCAACCCAAGTATGAACGGCTTTGGTTTGAAATTCTGCCTTTATTTTATTACCATCTAATTTATTAACATCATATTGTGGGATTCTAACTTGTGGAACATATTTTCGTACATTAGGGTTAATCCGAAATTTAGCAACATAAATATAATGATCAAATTCAATATTTGCAGACTTTATAACTCTGACATTCATTATTTCATTCGATGACTTTCGACTTATTGCTATGTGATCAAGTTGTTTTTCACCACATAAAGGATTCGGTGACACCCATGTCATTAATATCTTGGGATTCCTCACAGAGGACGTGCATGTTACAACTAAGTTGTGATTATTACAAAGTTCGATCAATCTCTCCCCATTTTTAGTAGTATGCATATGAGCTGAATGCAATCGCACTATTCTCTTATATTTCTTTCTTTTCCAATTTTAGCGTTAAAATCCCCCAATAAAATAACAGTATGTTTTGGTGGTATTTTGCTCAAGTAGTTATCTATTTTTCCCCCAGTATTCATCCACAATATGCCTAGTTTTCTTTCGTTTTTTATCATTCGTAGGAGCATGAACATTTAAAATAGTGTAAGCTTTATTTGTGGACTTAAATGTTTTAAGGACGATGTCCTTTCATCAATTGGATCAAAACTCACTATTGAATCAATTATTTTAGTCGATACAATGAACCCACTGCCAAAAATCGGTGCTTCTTTTAATATCCATATTTAATTTACTTTCTATTACTTTCCCCCTCCAGTGAACATTGACTCAACGATTTGTTCGTTTTTGATTGCTGAATTTTTGTTTTTCCATAATTTTTGTTTGCATATTATAATTATTAGTTTTTTTTTGTTTAATTTATCTTCAAAACAAACAAAAAACCCCTGGCACTATCCAGCCCATGACGGGCTAAGGCCGACCAAGCGACCGCTGCCCAGCCATTTGGCCTGCAGATATTGGGGTGACGCGTGATCAGCGCGTCGGGTCCCCTCGGCCGTTTAATCTTGGTATTCGTGATCGGGGCGCTGTCTCACTGTCAGACAGCTACTCAATTGTCCTCACGAGGCTGAGTGCACCCCGTTCCAACCCTCACGTCAGTTTTAAAATCCCTGACGGAGCCGGGGATCGAACACGGGGCCTCCGGGTGAGAGGCAGGCGCGCTACCCCAACACCACGGGGCCGGCTCTTAATTTATTTTCGGTCTTTTCAAATTTAGGTATCCACCTCTAAATTGTTAATATCATTCCAAATTTGTATACTTTGTGTTAAGAGGGGCAGATGACCTCGTAGTTCCGCCCCTTAAAACAACAATAACTACTCCCCCCCCCCCCCTCCATCCCCGTGGTACTACAGTCCATGAAGGATCTACAGTAGGCCAATCAAGCGGCCGCAGTCCAGACATTTGGCCTGCAGATTGTGGGGTGGCAAGTGGTAAGCGCGTTGGGTTCCCTCGGCCGTTAATCTTAGTTTACGTGACCAGGGCGCTGTCTCACTGTCAGACAGATACACAATTATGCTCAAGAGGCTGAGTGCACCCCATTCCAGCCCTCAGGCCAGTTTCTTAAATCCCTGACGGAGCCGGGAATCGAACCCGGGCCTCGGAGTGAGAGGCAGCCGCACTACCACAACACCACGGGGCCGACCTTTTTTATTACTTGGGTTAGAAATATTTCAATGAAATTATCTTGAAAGTGAATTATATTTGACTAGTGTCAGTCTTGCAACGAGCGATTCTTTTTCATTCTCCGTAAGGTAGGCTACTGCCTGACTGGCTCCGTGGCTCAGCGGTAACATTCTCGCCTGCTGTCGCCAAGGTTGTAAGATCGAATCCTGGTGCAGTCAGTTGGCATTTGAGGGTGAGCAAATGCGAGGGAGTCGTGTTAGTAGATTTACTGGCACGTTAAAGATCCCCCTCGTGGCAAAATTCCACCACCCCGGCGTCTCTAAACGCCTCAGTAGTTAAAAGGGACGTAAAACCAATAACATTAAATTAAATAAGACAGGCTACTTACTCTTCAGTGCCCATGTTGAAAGGTTGCGAAACCCTTCTACAAGGTCCCTAACCTTGGTCCTGCACTCTTCACCCTGTACGCTCTCCATAGCGCGCTCCAACAGGGTGAAGTTGTAGGGCAACAGACTGTGAACGAACCCATGACCATACACTGCACCCACCACAGAGTACAACACCACCGTCCGGAACAAGCCACTCATCTTGACTGATTATGTGCCAGGCAAGTCGGTGGTAATGAGGAAGGTAAACCGTACTGGCCTTCACATCGCTCAATGGCCACTCCTGTCGTTTACTTTTCGGGTTGTGGATTGAAGAGATAATGTTAACTTATTTTATGAGTTAGCTACAATCTATACAGAAACCAGACAGGAGTTATTCGAGCCGAAAGACATGAGAGTTAATAATAAGCTAGTTATTGAGGTTTTAAGGGTGGAACTACGAGGAGGAAATTGGAGAGAAATTTAAGGAATAAATATTCTAGGAGAATTCATCATCATATATATTATTTCAGTAGTATAGATCCCTCCTGCGGCGCTAACAAGCGAACGATCGTGACAAATGGGCATTCAAATGAAAGAGAATAGACATTAGCAGTGACGAATTGCGCTCTAATTTCAAAAATATCTAGATTTTCTTTAAAAAATGACTTTAAAGAATGTACGAAGTGTGCGATTTGCAGATACTGTTGCTGTAGGAAAATTCGCTCCATAATTGCTGTCCCCTTCACATTTGGGCCGCTGTGACGCCTGTTTCATGTCATTTTAACATATGAGGTCTTTCCTTTATCATTTTGCATGGATTTCAGAAACAGTAAATCAAAGGAATGAGTACTCAAATCGTATAATTTCATAAATATCGAATAACCGGTGAGTGTTGTGTTGATCCAATTTTCAGTGATTGCCTTAAGTTAGGGAACGTAGAACTTGGAAATCTAACTGAAATGTAAATAGTGTTTTATAATCATTTGGTTGAAATAAAAACATAACCTTTCTCCCTAAGTCTCTCATTATAAACCTATTGGAAAAAGTGTGGTTTATGAACATGCGAGATTTCTTGCACGGGTCCGCTAGTATATATATTATTTCCGTAGCATAGATCCCTCCTGTGGCACTTACAAGCGACCGATCGTGACAAATGAGCATTCAAATGAAAGAGAATAGACATTAGCAGTGACGAATTGCACTCTAATTTCATTTAAAAAAATCTATAATTTATTAAAAAAATTACTTTAAAAAAGTACGAAGTGTGCGATTTGCAGATACTGTTGCTGTAGGAAAATACGCTCCATAATTGCTGTCCACTTCACATTTTGGCCGCTGTGATGCTTGTTTCATGTCATTTTAACATTCTGAGGTCTTTCCTTTATCATTTTGCATTGATTTCAGAAACAGTAAATCAAAGGAATGAGGTTCTTTATCATGCCATAAATCTATGACATGGGACCGCCGGCTTTACTTTCCCTCCGAAGGAAGGCATACTGAGGGATTTTTGAAAAAATGAAAATCCACAGCCTGCTTCCAGTCGATCGACCGGGTCAGGGAATGGAATTAATGAAGCCCACATCTAGCGGCGAGGATATGAACTGTGCCAGCTGCCGAAGCCTGTCGTACTCCCCTGGGGCAATGATGAAATGAATAACAGATGAAAGGAAATGATAGTGGAGAGTGGTGCCGGAATGAAATTTGTGACAGGGAATACTGGAGTACCCGGAGAAAAACCGCTTTGTCCAGCACAAACCTCACATGGAGTGACCGGGATTTAAACCACGGACCCAGCCAGCGGTGAGAGGCCGGCGTGCTGCCGCCTAAACCACGGAGGCTCCGTACTGAGGGATTTTTAACGCTCTTAAAAATTCCGACGACTTCGGCCGGGTTCGAACCCGTGACCTAGGGCATAGAAGATCAGCATGCTAGAAGATAAGAAACAAGAAGTTCCGTGACGAACTAAAGAGCCTACTTTTCTTAAAATTTAAGATTCATGCCAATGATTAACCTATATGGATCTATCTAGATTAATGACGAAATTAAGGTGGTAATATCGAAATTTCTAATTAGTTCGAAATACTGTATACCTGGCATAATGTAGCCTAATAGAGAACTACAGTTGGCAGCCCTGGTGACTGAATATATTCTTAGTTCCATCTCTTAAGGTACAGAACACAAAATTTGGTTGAAGTCCAATGGACAGCATGAACGGTACACAGTTAAACATTGCATCTAACAGCACGCGTAAAATCATGTTGGCAACAATGACATACATGTATTGGTCAGGAATAATCTGAAATAATATGATCTATTGTTGTGTCAATTTTGAATGAAATCCATTAGTTAGTATTGAACCCTTTACCCTATGTTGGTTAAATGATTCTACTTTTTATTTCTTCAATTAATAAATATTTCAACCAGCATCATGAAAGTAGCCAGACAGTGATGAGGAAATTTCAAGCATTTGTTGGAGACAGTAGGGACATACCTGCGACAGTTTAACAAAAGGCTAAATACTTGAGCTATGAAAAGAAATAGCTTAGCTATGTATCACAGGGACAGGTGTGGCTACCTCAATTTTAGAAGCGACGCGCGGTGAGACATGGTTCTGGTATGTTCATTGTGATATTCGCGCCTAGAAGAAATATGATGCAGTAACGTGAATGGCTGATGAAGAAAATAGACACTCCCAAGACGCCAAGATCTACTAGAAACCGCCAAATTATCAGAAAATGGAGAACCAATGAGAAGAGAATGCCTACTTGCGCGCCAACTCCGGCTGGGGTACGCGGCGGCTAGCATTCACGCGGGAAATCGCCTAGACAAAATCTCTACGATCGATTCTAGGATTAATGGGCATATTCTTGACCTGTGCAATATTACGAGTTCAGTGATATTTATTTCATTCCTGTATCACAATTATTTCGAGAAATTTTTACATAAAATCCCCCTCCATCTAGACCCAAGGGCCAGTTCATTTATAAGTGTGTCGAAGAGCCAAGACATTATTACTATTCTGTGCGTCTACGGACGTAGACTGATTATTATTCTGTTCGTCTGAGGACGTAGACTTTTATTCCGTGTGTCGAGGACACATTACTATGATTCTGTGCGTCTACGGACGTAGACTTGTATTTTTGTGTGTCGAAGACACAAGATATTCATTGCAAAGTGTTAAATTCAGTGATAGATAGTCATAGTACTATAGTTATAGGGACAGTATCGTCGATAATTCGCCAACGAACAGTGACAGGGAATTTAGTACCTGAACAAGCGAATTTAGTAGTCAGACATAAAGTGTATAATAACCTATTTTTGTATCAGCGCAAGGATGACATCGATGAATGCAGAGGAAGTTTGGAATTCTCAACACTCCGTCCAGATGGCTGATATGAGATAAAGAATCATCCAGTTGGGGAATGGCGTCTGATGTTCTTTGACGGGTGACTACAAAAAGAGATGAGTACATAATAATATTATTTATTATTTGTTAAATTAACTTATGGTTTATGGGACATATTTTTGTAAATACTTTGCTTGTGTGATTAATGTAGTATATTTTGTTTTGATCTGACACACTTTTGTTTGGAAGCAGCTCGCACAATTGTAGTTTTTGGAAGGTTCTTTTCTTTGTGTTGTGTTAACTAACGTATCTATGTGAACGGCCGTGTTCGCCTATGTTACGAAGTGCGGTTAAAAACGTCTCTCGGAGATATGTCGTGTTTCAGAAGTAGGACTGAATTAATATAATTATATAGTAGATTGGAGGGTAATTAAATTTCGTTGAGATTTATTATTGATCAGATTCAGTGTGATTATTGCCTTTGGAGCAATGTAATTGTGACGAAGAGTATTCAACTCTATCGTAAGTTTTAAATGATTGTGTTAAATGTTTGCGAGCTCTAATTCAGCAGACCCGTGTGAAAGGCGTTATGTCAGTCCCAGATGTGTGTATTGTGAGTATATATTTTGTGGTATTACAAGCGGGAATTTCAGCACAGACTGATTTCTGTCAGCTTGGTACCAGATTCATATTGTATCCTTGCGAGGACAATTATGGATATGTGATTATTGTCTGACCATATGTTGAGTTGGAGGAGATGTTAGTTGCTGTTGATTCCTTGAGATAACAGTCCAGCTGGTCGGCTATTTATATACACTGGAAAGGGGGACATGACTGGTATTGAGGAAAGGGTGAGTTGTTGTCACAAGGGCTGGCTGAGTTTCGCAAGCAAGCTCATCATTAGTGGAGTGCACGTCTGGCTCCCAATTACTTGAAAATAAATATAAATGTGAGAAACTGATCAATGGTAAAATTGTTTAAATAAGTGGGAGTTGCCTACGAAACACTATAACCTTCGAAGCGTTTCCTTAACATGCAAGTTTGTTAATATAAAGTAATCTGATCCACTCAGGTGGTTTGTTGTTGTTGGTTTATTCTATGTTTATTTTCCATGTCAGTGACCCGTGAGTCACGTGCGGCGCTGTGTTTCCTTGTTGTTGAGTATCTGGCCATTGTGGCAGCTCATTTGGTTAAGTGTGTCACCACACTAATAAGGGTCTCAGAGAGATGCCTGTAAATAGTTGAGTTGTAATAATGTGTGTCAGAATTAGATTTAAGGATTTTTATTAATGTTATGCCCATATCCATAAACGTTGATTTACGAGATGATTGTTCGTGAGCACCGTGGCTGTTAACCCGTTGTGAACGAATGATCATCCAAGTACTCATTTCTCGTAGGTAGTCATCACGCGAACATAAATTCACATGCAAGGTAGTGGAACTTGGATGCACATTTTATTAGAAAAGGGAGATCCATCTGACTCCTCAAAGTGATAAATATTCCTGTCAAGGGAAAATTCAGGGAGGATTTTGTTTATTTTTGTTTGTTTTATTCTTTTATGCACAAATTAGTTATTAAATCTTGTTATTATCTTACGTTTTGTCTCCTTTCTTTCTTAATTATAGTTTTTATCCTATAACCCTTGCCTCAGAAAAGCACGTAGTTTGGCGGACGTAAAAACCACACTATGAACTGAACGCGACCCCTTGATCTAAGATTCTTGCATAAAACACTGCTATTCTGAAGGGTTCAGTATAGAAGTTACATGCATTTTAAAATTGGACCTATCAGCAGGCTTAGAATCATGTTGGCAGCACTGGCGTAGGCCTATATTAGTTACTCCAAATTTATCTAGAATGCTAGGTACTATACGTGTGCAAAGTTTAGAGCGAGCTATTGGCTTGCATACTTTCTGATATATTGATATTAGGGTAACAAAAATAGAGACAGTATTTATTAACAGTTGGCAGCCCTGGTTACTCTTAAGAATCGGCATAGTAATATATGTTATGGTACACATAGCACACACGAAATTTGTTTGAAGTCCAAATGATAGTATAGAAGTTACATGTATTTAAAGTTGGACCTCTCAGCAGGCTTAAAATCATGTTGGTAGCACTGACGTATATAAGTTACTCCAAATTAATATAGAAAGTCAGGTACTATACGTGTGCATAGTTCAAAGCTGTCGGCTTGCATACTTTCTGATATATGGGTACTTGGATTAAAAAAAAGAGAGCATTTATTAACAGTTGGCAGCCCTGGTAGCCCTTAAGAATTCGCTCAGTCATATCTGTTTATGTACACATGGCACATACGAAATTTGGTTGAAATCCAATTGATAGTGTAGAAGTTACATGCATTTAAAATTTGGACATATCAGCAGGCTTATAATCATTTTGGCAACACTGCCATGTATGGCCTCCTGGAAATTAAACTGCAATATTATTATCTATACGTGTGCCAATTTTGAAATAGCTCCCATTCATACCTTCCATGATATCTAACGTGGAACTCAAATTTCAATTGCGATTTTTCAGCAGTTGGTAGCACTGCCATCATTTTCAAATATGGCCGTGAGATATTCAGATATAGATGTTTACTCCTACCAAATTTTGTTTCGATTCCTGCAGCCGTTTAGGAGTTGATAGGGGGGGGGGGGGACACACACACACAGCCAGACAGACAGAAGGACAGACAGACAGACAAACAGACAGACACACATTTGCCCGATCTCATAAGTCTACTTTTTTTCATTTTTGCAAAATGTGAAAAGTAGGCTAAAAAAATATGTCTATCTCGGTATATAAATATGTAAGTGTTTAAATGGTGTTGACTACATCTTGAGGAAAGAATTCATGATGAATATTTCTAAATGTTAAACGGTAATAATGTTTATTTATTTATTTATTTATTTATCTATTAATCAAAGCACAAACTACAGCTGTACTAGCCCTTCATGCGTGTACAAATAACAACCAAATAACAATTTAAAATAAAATATAAGATTAAATTTAACAAATCACCAAACACAACAAGTCCAGATCAAGCGCCGGTAGAGTGTCCTTGCTCGTAGCCGTGTCGTCAGTGGCCAAGATGACAGTTCGAAATACAATTTAACTTCTCCTTCGCCTGCTTCAGGAACGTCCTCTTGTTTGTGGATATGTCCAACTCGCGTTTACTTGCAATGCTATTGTACAGGGATGATGTGCGGTTTTGGAAGGATCTTTGGATTATGGAATGTTTTGTGTGTGGAATGTGCAAAATATCTTTGAGTCTGGTAGAACGGGAAGGGGCTCTTAGTTTGAAGAGTAACAGCAGGTGGTCCGAACGGTAATGGCCATTTAAAATAGAATGTAGGAAGGACAGTTCAGTTACCTGTCTTGTCGTGTTGAGGAGAGGGATGTTTATGGCTGAAAGTACCTGCTGAGTGGTGAAGTGTCTCAACCTTGGCAGCCCAAATAAATCAGAAAGTCCTATTTACGCCAAATTGGCAGGTGAAAGGCTAAATGAAGTAGGAGACTTCTGCTAGGACTAGTTATGAAGCAAAATAACCAATGATGGACGAAGCAAAAGTGGATAAAACAGTAGGTTAGCTCAGGCAAGAAAATCATTTCTACAGAAAAGAAATCTGTTGATATCAAATATAGATTTAGGACAGTGCTTTTTTTTAGGGGGAACGCGGGGGTACACGTACCCCTTAAACATTTGAAAACTGTTTGAAAAAATATTGGTACATTTGTCTCTAGTCCGGCAAATATAACTTCCGACTTGAAAGTTCATCGATCAGCTGGCGTCAACGCGCTGTTCACAACAACTGGAGGACATTTCGAGTAATCCTCGATTTGAATCGATTTATCGAATCAGTTTCTTTTGGTCGGCTACTCGGCACTCCGTTCTTATAAGCACGCAGGCTAGTGCTTGGAGGCGGGGTAGGTTGTTATTTTGTGCGGCATCGAAAAAGCTGAAAGTTAATTATTCGAACACAAACAATGACCGGACTTTGCAACTTGCCGAAAATTGCAAGATCATGATGTTTTGTCGTCTACAACTGAAAGTACCCCTTAATTTTTTCTTAGAAAAAAAAAGCACTGGATTTAGGTATTAGAAAGTCAGTTTTGAAAGCGTGGCGCTCTATGGAAGTGAAATTTTGACTGTTGGCGCAGCAGAAAAGAGAAGAATTGAAGCATTTGAAATGTGGGGTTACAGGAGAATGAGACGATCAGATGGGTAGATAGAGTAACACATGAAGAGGTATTGAGACGAGGGGGCGAGGAAAGATGCTTCTGGCGACTGGTAATGAAGAGAAAAGATAGATTGGTAGGACACGTACTAAGACACCCAGGAATATCATTCTTACTTATGGAAGGAAGGGTTGAGGACAAGAACTGTAGGAGTAGACCAAGATTAGAATATGTTAAACAGTTTGTCTCGGATGTAAAGTGTGCTAGCTATGTAGACATGAAACGATTAGCTCAAGACAGGGAGGCATGGAGTAGGCTACTTCATCAAAACCAGTCAAAAGACTCAAACAAAAACAAAAACATATTTTAGGAGCTAGGGACATCTTGGTCTTCAACCCCGTGTACTTAGGTGTGTATAACTGGAATTATATCAGGATAGGGGGGTAATTAATAATGTTATTAATTTTACGTCCCTTTTAACTCAGTACTATGGCTTTTACAGACGCCGGAATGCCGAAATTTTGCCCCAAAATTGATCTTTATCGTGCCAGTAAATCTACTAACACAGCTCCCTCGCATTTGCGCACACACAAATGCCTACTGACTGCCCCAGGATCCGATCCTCCAACCTTGGGACAGCAGGCGAAAACATTACAACGCAGCCAGTCGGGAAGTAACGCCTTACTCGCAACGCCGTTAGTAGTAACAGTTACTTTGGCGGTAACGAAGTTACTAGTGACAGTTACTTTTGAAGGGAACGAGAGTGTAACGCCGTTTCTTTTAAGAGTAATCAATTCATGAAAATGCTCGTTAAAGGCCGGACGTTTGTTTTAGACGAGTGAAAAATCCTAATGGAAGCCTGGAGACGAGTTACTGCAGTACCTGTGTTGTTATCAGCTGCCCCAAGCGGTCCGATGATTGGCAAAGCTGTCTCACACTCCTACTGAAGTACAGTCATTAGCAAATATAATGACGTTCTGTTCGTAAATACGTAACGTGTACTTCCGCGTCACACAATACTTCGACGTTGACTGTACTGTCTGCAAGTCGGTGGCGCCACGTGCTCAAGTCTGGAATTCCATTACATCAGATCGGTGGTGACAATGTGAAGCGATAGGGTGAGAGAGTGACTGTGTCCAGGCTCACCCGCAGGCTTCAAGGTCAAGGGCAATCGTCTAAAACAAACGTCCGGCCTTTACTATTTCAAGATGGAGAAATCAGTTGTCAATAGCACGTGGCAATGAAACCAACAACTTTTCCATTATGAATCAGCCCATCTCAACACAAACAACTACAGGTTGTTCGTAAAATCACCAGACTCGTACTTCGAAAAATCGTAGCTCCCGTATCTGACGGAATTATTTGGCAGGCTTTGTTGTGAGATGATATCAGACATGGTAGAACCAGTTGTAGTAATGTCAGAACAATGCGGCTGTTGCCTTGCGCAGAGTGAGGGTTACAAGGTCAAGCGAACGACAATGTATTTTACGCGCCCACAACGGGTTGCTTTATTGGAGGATTATTTTGAGTGCAAATGTTATGAGAGATATGTGGAAAAATGGAGACATAGATTTCCTGATGAACCCTTACCAGGTAAATGTTTGTGTATGATCTTGTACGCAGGTTTCGTGACACAGACTTCGTGGTGATAGAAAACAATGTGGGAGACCTAAATTAATTGCTGACACTTTTCTTCGCGATGTTTGGCAGCGTAATTGAGAGATCTCCGCGGAAATCTGTAAAATGTTTTTTGTCACAGGAACTTGGAGCATCAATTGGGTGCACACATTTTAAGGGCTGAAAGTGGGATATTGTGCAACAATTCGTAATTTTATTGGATGAGCGCTATTGTTGGTTCCAGCAAGATAGTGCCCGTGTCATACTGCTAACGCGACCATGGCTATGTTGCGATTTTATTGCAATGCGCACCATGTTTCGACTTCGGAAAATGTCGACATATCTTCGCGTTTCACACATCCCCCAGTCCCCAAAACCACCGCCAGGTCAAACGTTTATAGGCTATATAATTTATAGCCTTTATATAGACATATATACAGGGTGTATCTTAATTATACCGACAAAAAAAAATCAGGGACGCTCTGCCTGTTATGTAAAAGATGATGCCGCAATCGGATTGGCGGAGAAAAATTTTCCCTCCGAGAAAATGAGGTTACTTTATTACTTCCGGGCGCGCGATTCAAATCTACGAACTTGCCGTATTTGCTGAGCTAGAGAGCAAGCCGCTGGCCACCGCTGTGCTTCAAGCAAGGGAAGGGAGTGTGATAGAGGGTGACAGAGATATGCTGGCGGGCATGCGCAAGTTTTCTCGATCGCCTCGGCTTGCCGCATGCCCGCCAGCATATCTCTCTCTCCTTCTATCACACTCCCTTCCCTTGCCTGAAGCACAGCATTGGCCAGCGGCTTGCTGCCTGGCTCAGTAAATACGGCGAGTTCGTAGATTTGAATCGCGCGCCCGGAAGTAACAAAGTAACCTCATTTTCTCGGAGGGAAAAGTTTTCTCCGACAATCCGATTGCGGCATCGTCTTTTACATAACACGCAGAGCGTCCCTGATTTTTTTTTTGTCGGTATAATTAAGATACACCCTGTAGGCCTATGTACTGTATATGTGTATGCATATCATTTTCTTGTGGACACGACAACTACCGCAATTTTTCACCAGTCACTTGAATTATTATTATTTATTCATTTTATTTTATTTTATTTTTTCGGAAATAGAGTAATCTCAAGAAAATTGTGGCCTCCTCGTTCGCCACATTTCACCTCTACAAAATAATTTTCTTTGGGAATATTTAAAATAAAGTATAAGGGTAATCCGCATTCCTTACAAGAGCTCAAAGAAACTATTTCTAACTTTATTAGAAATAACATCGGCAACTTTGAACATCTCTTGTGAACTGGAACTGAGGGAACCCAATGTGCGGAAAAACGAGTCTGAACATTTATTACTCTCAGTACTTCTAGATTATATCCACCGGAGTTTAAAAAAATGTCTATAGACTATTGTTCTTCACTTGAAGGTATGTGGAACTACTGTGTGTAATCACTAGATGTGTACGTTTAATACAACATCAGAACAAAAATCCGAAATATTTAGTCCGGTGACTTATCGAACACCCTGTATAAACTAACCGTGAACTTACGATGGATTTGATAGTTTCGAGTACCTGCACCTATCTGTTCCCCGCATTGATGCCATAAACGTCCCAAATGCTCTTTGAATCGGCATAATTCTGACGTGTCTCTGTGTAGGTAAACCATTTACTTGCAAACCTGAGAATACAATGGAATAGAAAACTTCCCACATATTTTGTTATGCACATCCGGCGTATATACAGATCTGTAACAGATATGCCCAACCCTCCATCAGTGTTTATGAACCATTCTTGGTATAAAATGTGCCAAATAGCTCAAGTAGTAGCTATATTTCGGACATGATTTTGTAGTCAATTCTGGGAAAACACATTTTCAACTAGAGAGCCTGAGAACAATGCAATTTTAGTACTTACTTCCGACCTGTTTAAAAAGTTTCGGAAGAGAGAGGAACCTCTGCCATATTTTATGAAGTGTTGAGCACTTCAGCTTCGTCCTCGTTACCACCAAGGTTAACTTGCACTCATGGGTTTAAGGTTTTCCCACCAACAGTTATCATGTATGTGTTAAAACAATTTCATTATTCATACTGAAGGAATGATGATCGTATCAATTAGAGTTAAGTCTCTAAATAGAAAGACAAACAAACGTGACTAGACCTGTGGTGCTGTGCTGTACACATGCTGATAGTAGGTGTGTATTCGTGTAGGCTAGAGCGATTATTCATTCATTTATATCGACTGACTGCGTAGGGCACAGATAATGTTACCGCCTGCTGTACCCAAGATTGCAGTATGGAATCCCGGCGCAGTCCGTTGTCATTTGAGAGTGCTCAAATGCGAGAGAGCCGTGTCAGTAGATTTACTGGAAAAATTCCATCACCCCGGCCTGAGTACTGTAGTTACAAAGGGACGTAAAACCAATAACATTATTATTTATTACAAGCTATTCCCAGCATGCGTTGCAATAATAATAATAATAATAATAATAATATCGTATGGCCTCGGATGCCGGGTGCAAACTTTGTTAATTGACACCCAAAGGGTAGCTTGCATGTCGAATTTTGTTGTTCCTTGAATCACTATGAAAGTCAAGAAGGTTAGATATCTAAGCTCCTTGAACACTATAGCGCTTTCTAGTAGAGAAATGAGGAACTTAGTGTTGGTGGAAACTCCCGAGATTAATTTTGGCATTATGAACACGGCTTACTGAATTCAAATGGGTTCTTTGACATGCCAAAATCGTATGACATGGTGTCGTAATTTTTCCCGCCTTTCAAAAATCACTTACCACGGCCAGGAGCGAACCGGCAAGCTTGGGGTTAGTAGACCGACACGTTGACCACTCACCCACCGTAGCAAGCATGCGTTGCAATGCCAATCAAAGACAGAAAGGAAGATGATAATAATAATGAACCTCTGGCCAAAAACCATGGCGTGAACTGAACTGGAATATTCAGCAATACCAGATAACACTGCAGGCTGCTGACAGTCTCTTCATGTCACCTCGCGATGAATCAGCAAGCCTTTCTCACACCTGGCATTGCGGGTTATAGGACATTACGTACCACTTGGCCGGCTGATTACCTGCGAAGAGTCAGCTAATGACCTTAAAATCTTTAGGAGAGGACATAACGTACCACTTGAAAGAGTGGGAAGTATTTAGGGTGCATGGAACCCTAACCGCACGGCCACTTGCTCGGGATTGCTCAATTAATCCTGGTAATAAATAAGTGGGCAATAAGATAACATAAACTAATATAAAATATGATAAGTTTTTGGACTCCAATCACACTTTATCCAGGCTTTCGACTGGCAAAATGTTTATAAAAATTTTGACGTGTTTAAAATCAGCTGTGGTTAAGCTCTGGTCATATTTCGTTTTCTTTACTATGTTCTTTTTTATATTTAAATTGTTTTTGTGGGTTTTATATCCTCGTGAATAGCAAGTTCGTCATAGGATGATTCATTCTAAGTGAATAGCAAGTTCGCCAATAGATGTTACATTCCAAGTTCTCAAGCAAGATTTCAAGTTTTTATTCTCTTCATTACCGCTTCATTATTCAGTCAAGCCGTTCATCATACTTGACATATTTTTTCTTTCTCTTTGAACTTTCAATGTACAATTCGTACTTCATCCGTCGAAGTGCGCACATAAATCGTCCTTATTCGTTGTGCACAACTCCATGTTACAATACCAAAATGTTTAAAGCCGCACAGTGTGATCGCCACTAATGTTTATGTGGTAATGAACCTGTAACTGGAATGCCCGTCTGACATCAAGTGGTAAGTTATGTCCTAGCGAAAATATTTGGGAATTACGGGAAAACCATTCTTTGGTTATCTACCTAGATAACGACCTAGGTGGTACGTTATGTCCTCGAAAATCAAGTGGTACGTTTTGTCCGTGGTACGTTATGTCCGGACACCGGCATTGCGGTGTGAAAAGTATACAGATTGTGCAATTGGGTTACTGTGGGATTTAAGGGTTCCTGTTAAGTTCCTCACCTTTTTGTGTTACATGAGTAATTTGTAGCAAGAAACCTTCCCTGGAGTGCACACAACAACTCACCCAAATGTCATCGCAATCTGATGAAAGGTAGGCCTATATGAACGCATAGGGGACATACATACAAACTATCCCGTATCATTGATTTTTATATATATATATAGATCATCAAAAAACAATAACATTTACCATTCTAGGAAAATATATGATATTACCAGTGGCGGCTGGCGAATTCTTGTTCCGGGTGTTGCACTATTTTCACTAAGGAGGAGAAGATGGGTTGCGTTACAAAACGTTATTTTGTCTTAAGAACTAAAAACCATAATAAGAGGAAAATAGTTAGTCCTATACCGGGTGAGTTAGCCGTGGTGGTTACGGCATGACTGATGGCAGTCGCTCACATCCGGGAGGTGAGGAGGTTCGAATCCCCCGCCGGCAACCTTGAAGATGGTCTTCTGTGGTTTCCCATCTTCCTTCCAGGCAAATGCCGGGGTTGGTCCCTAACTATAGGCCACAGCCGCTACCTTCCAACTCCTCGACCTTACATTCCAACTTCCCTCCTTCCCTCCCCAACGGTACTTGTAGCTCACCCATTGGGTGTCCGTCTCGAAGCAGCTACAAAACTGGCGAGCCGAACATGTCCTCGGACACTCCCGGCACTAAAAGCCATACGCTAAAAAAAAAGTTAGTCCTATCATGAAATAAAGCCCACCAAATGTAGTTGAAATTGTACTTGACACAAGAAAGGTCATATGCATTTTCTTTGTGATTCAAATAGATCTCCAGGAAATTACGGTTTTCCGAAAAATTGCGAATATCATCTGCTGAAAGCCAACATAATGAGTCAACAGTTAATCGAAATGGAACCCACCATAATATACACTAAAGATTTAATCAAATACAACAACAAATTATGAAAGTTTCTTCGTAACTCCTATACTTTTCTGTGTTAAAGCCCATCGAGCAATCATAACTTGAAATATTGCAAGGCAGTTTTTTCACACACACACACAATCCCCCAGTAAATTTCTGAATCAATTGAGCTCAAATTTTGGATGGGTATATTTTTTTATTAACCAAAATGATTGGTATACGGTTAGTCCTATCACAAAATGAATCTCATCATGAAAACTTAGGCCTAAAATTCAATTTTCTACAATAAAAGTCATGTGCATTCGTAAGTCTAATGGATTTTCAGGAAAATAGTTTTCTGTGAACTTGCGTTTGATTTATCCGCTAAACGCCAACATATTGAGTCAACCATCAATCCTATCTTAAAATGGAGCCCACCGCTTGTAATTAAATTGCAATTATCTAAAAAAAAGTCATAAGCGGTTCTTTTTGTAACTAATAATTATCTAGGAAATCATGGTTTTCCTGGTTAATTCCCCGTTGTGCGCTGCACAAAGCTTGAAATCTTCCATGGCAGGTCGTTTAACATAAAAAATAGTCTAACCACTTAACTGACTGAGCTGAAACTTTTCATGGGTATAGTGTCTATGATCGGCTAGCACATACTGTAGGTCTATTTATATTTTGATATGGTCAACCGTTTTTGTTGTTGTTGATTCTTTAGGGGCTTTGCGACATCGTGGTCATGTAGCCCCGTATATTTGAGTGTGAGTAGAATTTGTCTGATAAGTTGTGCCACTGTGATGCCTATACCAGTGTGTGTATTTTTAATTGAGGTAGGATTGGGGTAGGAAGCGGTCGTTGCCTTAAGTTAGGTACTGTACCCGAAAATCCGGAAAGTAGCTAGCCTGTTGGAATATCCTTTGCCCCAGCTGGATTGCCTATTTCTAACAGCACCGGCCAATTACTACATTAGAAATCGCTCCCAACATGGCCTTTAGGCATTTACATACAGCAGTTGCAAGAATATTGTGGATCAACAACAAACTACACGGGGGACACCTACCTTTACTTACGTTCTCGGGGACTTGGAATTTAGCTTCGCCTACAATACATCCACAATACTCTGTTCCTTATATTTAAAATGAATCACACGCCAACACCGACAGATTACGAACTGAATAAATTTATTAACAATGGTAAACTAACTTAAATAAACAATATAACAATAAACTAATCTAATAATAAAATAAAAATAAAACCACACAATCATACACACTTCCTTTCTACTACACATCTTATTACAATGCTGTGTAAAAAAATCAGCGTGAAAGCCTTGGTTTGTATAGGCCTACACTATGCAACAAAAACGTTTAAGGAAGGCTCTTACATTCATGGCATTCCTGAGAATGGTTTACCTTCACTAGCCCACGTCTGGAAAACGCACGTGCACTGGCCTGTTTCATCAATGAAACGCCAGCACCACGCTGCATTCAGAACTAAATAAAAATTTTACAAGGCTGTGAGTCTTCACATGCTCATATTATGTCACACCGCTCTCCAATCCTAACGGTGGATCATTATGGCTAGCCTACATTGAGACTGCTTTTGAGTGCGTTTAAAATACACGTAAAATTAACATTTAGATCTTACAAAATGCTCATAACTTCTATGTTCCTTTAACAATCATTCTGAAAATTTTTATACACTCTTTCATTCGCACCCCAAAATTGTTCTAGACCAATCCGGTTCAACAATTACTCTTAACAGTGGACAATCATTCATACCAAAAACATCCGCTCATAAAACACACGCTATTCCAAAACAATCGATTAATAAATCCTACTAAATTATTTAACTAATTAAATCATTTCCAAAAAAAATATTTACGTGTAATATGTTCATAATAACATACATTATTTAGTGTTGATAACACGTTACTTACGAGATTCTGGCTTCTCGGTTACAGTACTATTCTCAATTAATTATATACATTGTTTTTCCACATAATCATTCTCTAACACTCCGAGGTTTTAATATACTGCTCACACATCGTCTTTTATAGGTTTCATTACATTGTCGGTCTAATACAATCGACTGACTAAAGTTAACTGTACGTAATTACATAACTTCGGGTTTAACAAAATATACTAATTGTATCATTGACGTGAGTAGACAATCTTTCTCTAGTTGTATTTCCGCTAAAACCCTTCTGTCAACACAGCTAAAACGTTATTTCACATGAACTGCACTACTTGTATACAATGACTCTTATCATGATCCATGCCTCCTTATCAAAGAACAATAATACTTTGACTTCCCTTAAAATGCGCAACTTCCCTCGCACGAGCACTTCATAGTTCTACAAATCCTCATATAGCAGCATATATGGCATAAACAATTATCATCCACTATGTTAAACAATAACCAAAAAGGATTAATTGTTATTAACATTTCTTCTGCAGGAACTTTTCTGAAATAAAGGCGTGACCCTCAGTATCATTTCACATGACTACTGATCTACCATTATAGATGCTTAAGTTCTTCAAACGAAACTTCCAATTGTAATGAACGATATTAGACTGTCGTGATTGACCTCCTAAAGTTTACTCCACAAAAAGATAATTAACTGTTAACTCGTCTGTCGCAAATACATGTAATAAAAATAATACTCCTGTCTCACTTCACTGATCAAGATTTAAATGGTTTATCGTTGTAATATCAGGTCGACATAATGACGTGATGATACACAAATAGTGTAAAATAACACACATGTTATTTATAGTGTGAAATATAATTCAATCTTGACCGGGATAAACTAGCTTTGAATTCCTAGCCAAAGATTTGAATAATCTTCTATCAAAAGATATTTCCTCTAACATATTAAATGAACAAAGCTCTCAGCTTTACAAATAATAATAAAAAAAGCTTTGTCAATGTCGTAATGTTTTTCCACTCTACACAAAGAATGTTTATAGGGGTTAAGACTTCGGTCTTATCAAATGACTAGTATTTCCTAGATCGTCGACAGTTTATGTACAATAATGATATAACAATATCATTCGATGTTTCTTCTGTTCTTGAAGTTAGATGTTGTTACATTAAAGTGCTCAAATTAAATTTAAAAATAATTTAATTTGAAGCTATGACACAATGTCAGAATAACTTGGATTAAATAAATTATTAAAATTCGAGAGTCGAAACGACTAGTCTTCTATGAGGCGATATGATTCCTCAAACAAAATTATTAATATCGGTTCCACAACTGATCCGTAGAATAAAATTGAAAAATAGATGAAAGGCAATCATCTCCTAAATAATCTTGAAGCATAAAAATCTTAGCACACATCTGAAGTGTAAAATACATGAGAACACTGAAATGCATGAAATGTGAAAATATGGAGTAAGATCGTTGGCTCAGGATGTCACTAATCAAGCTCTATACTAAAAATAAGAGACACAGCTACCTTATTTGGACGAAAACTTGAAGATCTATGTAAGTATTGACACAATACTTTAGATGTTTCCTCAGTTCAAGATACTGAGTTGGATCTGCATTCGAACCTCGGATCTGCGACCTCAGAGGTAGGAAACGTCCCTCTCTGGAATTCACCAACATTCGCCTGGGCTCGAACGACATCCTTCTGGCAAAGTCTTCTGTGGTTGCTGGGCTACCCTAGCATCTAGACAAATCTCTTCTGTAGAATCGTCATTCTCCGTCACAAATATGTATCAGCCTCACCATTGGAATATAATTTATAGAAATATTCATATAGATGGTGAATGAAATATTTCCATTGCCAATTGATGTTACATTAGTGTTCGTAGACTGACGAAAATGTACAAGATGGACCGTACACTACGTCTGAATTCAAGAATACGTCGTCTAACGAAGTTCCATCGTTGTATCTTAACTCCTGTTATCGAATATGTCTCTGGCGCATGACTGTTTAGTTCATCATATCAACAATGTTAATTATGTTGTATGAATCCACTTGAAGAATAATGATAGTCATTATGTTAATGTATATTTGCTGCGCCAATGTTAAAAGTTCTCCGCTACTGTTCACTTGAACTGCGTTCGCCAACTTTACATTGCAATCTAAAATGATATTCAGCTTTATTTCCAACACATTTGAAAATCTGACTTAACAGGCTTATATTGTCGAAACGGTGAATTTAGAACGCCCGACTTTCAACAGAATGTAGTATTCGACCTGTTCTTTATATACATTCACTTAGTTAAACTCAAATCGCAATTATATACCAGATATACTAATTTCAATGTTCCTCACAACTTCACATAAAATGGAAGTGCGGTAATCTCCTACGTTCTACCTAGCTATCCTCGCGTCTCCACAAGTCGACAGTCGTCGCACTCGGACAAAGCCTTGGGATCTCCGTTAACCCAGTTAAAACACTTCCTCACTCTTCAAAGACTGCTGGAATAAGAACCTCGATTCTTGGATCTCCCACTCTAAGTCGAAATTTTGGCGGCCATATCAATCTCCCACCATAATTTTAGCGCGTAGATTACTAATGCTTATTACTGCGTAGATTAACCGATCTACGGTTTTAAAAGTATCAGACATAATTTCTTTTAATATTCTCTTCATTACCAAAGAATAAAATCTTCTTCTAAGGGCCTAAATGCATAATTTCACCAAATTATGTAGTTGAATTGGCCTGTTTGCCATATCTTGATGAATGCAGTACATTTGCATTTGTCTGTTGGCACAGGCTAGAGTAAAATGTGGCTTTTCACCAATGTCTCAGTCTCATTCATGGCTGTGATTATATGGAAGCTACTGAGGTATGGGTGGTGCTGAGTAATGACATCCTGGCCGCAGTCAGTGCCTGTGGATGCTGTGAAAGGTTCTACTCATAGGGTTAGTACTGCTGTTCTGACTCAGTGAGGAAAGCAATGGCAAACTACCTCACTCCTCATCTTGCTTAGTACGCCTCAATATAGCGGTGCTTTGGGTTTTTGTGGGTATCTACCCACATAACCTAACGGCGGTGCTTTTTGAAGATCCAACCAGCCTTCGGGCTGACTACCTAACAGACAAAAAAATGTAGTTGAAGTTGATCCCGTCTTCAATAAGATCTCTTCTCATTGGCTCTGGGCTGGGATCCAATAGCATAATTTATAACAATATTTATAATATTAATTTCCAAACTCACTGTTGCTATGCCAATTTTAACCTTCTAGAAGCGTCTATTGTGCAATATATCACGTGTTCGGGCTCTCCCACGTTCTCGAGCTTGTAACACTACCCTCCTGTGTCACACTTCCAGAATCTATATTTGCTGGTTAAATTTCATTATGGGGACGGAAAACACTCTCATTTTGTCCCAAAATAATTCAATTTCCGGGGGCAGTACCATCCCGGCATTTGTCTGGAGTAGAGATGGAAACCACGGAAAACCACTTCCAGGATGACTGAAGTAGGAACCGAACCGGCCTCTTCTCAATTTTGCCTCACGACCTCAGACCAGAAGAATTATATTAAGAATTCAATATCTTGGCAGTGCCGGGAATCGTACCCGTGTCTCCGCGAATGCAGGTCAACCATTAAAAAAGGCAGCCATTTAGTCTAACTAAACTTGTTCATGTTTTATCTACTAAAACCTAGAATAATGGGCAAATGGTCAGTCCTATCACAAAATGAAACTCATCAATTTTCTATCTCCTTACGCCTAAAACATTAGTCAACTCCACTGTGTACCCTTCAATCGCTTTCCGCCAGTAACTGCAGCTGAGGAAGGCAAACACAATTAAAAGGTGAAATAACCGTGCTGTAAACTGGTAATGAATTGTCCTTTTACCTCAAATTACACTGTTGCAGTTGTTATTTAAGTCTTCAGTCTTTTGACTGGTTTGATGCAGCGTTCCATGCTTCCCTGTCCTAAGCTAATCGTTTCATCTCTACATACAGCTAGCACACCTTACATTCGAGTCAATCTGTTTAACATAAGTTATTCTAATCTTGGTCTACCCCTACAGTTCTTGTCCTCAACCCCTCCTTCCATAACTAAGTTTGCTATTCCTGGGTGCATTAGTATGTGTCCTACCAACCTATCTCTTTCTTCATCAGCAGTCACCAGAAACATCTCTCCTCGTCCACTCGTCTTAATACCTTTTCATTTTTTACTCTATCTACCCAGTTGATCTTCATCATTCTCCTGTAACACCACATTTCAAACGCTTCTATTCTCCTCTTTTCTGCTGCGCCAACAGTCCAGGTTTCACTTCCATAGAGCGCCACGCTCCTGACAAAGACATTCAAAATGACTTCCTAACACCTAAATCTATATTTGATGTCAACAGATTTCTTTTCTGTAGAATTGCTTTCCTTCCCTGAGCCAACCTACTGTTTTATCCTCTTTGCTTCGTCCATCACTGGTTAATATGCTTCCTAAGTGGCGTCTCTAAAAGCCAGAGTAGTTAAAAGGGACGTAAAACCAATAACATTATTATGCTTCCTTAGTAACAGAATTCTCCTACTTTTATCTTTTCGCATGCCAATTTGACGTCAATATGCGTTTCTGATTTATTTCGTTTGCATTCCATTATTTTTGTTTTACAGTAGAAACCCGCTAAACCGAGACCCGCTTATCCGAAGCTCCGTGTTAACCGAGGCACTCATTTCGTCAACGTAATTAATTAAATTAGCGTTAAAATTCATAATAACGTGCTGCTAGTAACGGTAGTAACAAACTATCCCAACATCCCTCAAGTTGAGTGTGAGGGCGAGTCCATATTGACGAACTTCGGCAGGGATTGGAGCCGTTCGTTGATCTTTACTCTTTAAGTCCCGCGTCACCGCGTGTTGCTTCGCTTGCTCGACTAGTTGTATTTCGACGTTTATACCGTGGCCTAGGTAATACAATGAAATCTCTTTGTTTTCAGAAAAGCCGGCGTTTCTATCTTCCATTTCAATTGCATTAATATTGGGGTTTCTTGTACTGTAACGTTTCGCGGCTAGTGCACAGCTTGGCCCATGCTTGGGTGACATGTTGTAACGTTTCATAGCTCGTGATATAAAATTAGTGCAGTAAATACACACATCAAAAAAAGTTTTGCATCACCTCGGTTCCAAGAGTTCCGGAACCGTTAAATACAAAGGGAATAGAGATCAACACAAACAACATTTCAGCTCGTTTTATTGCTCATGAGACCCACACATTGCATGTTGTACCATCATACAGCTAGACTTTCAGCATTTGTGGTCCAGATTGCAGTACACACCACTACCTCTAATACCCAGTAGCACGTCCTCTTGCATTGATGCATGCCTGTATTCGCCGTGGCATACTATCCACAAGTTCATCAAGACACTGTTGGTCCAAATTGTCCCACTCCTCAACGACAATTCGGCGTAAATCTCTCAGAGTGGTTGGTGGGTCAAGACGTCCATAAACAGCCCTTTTCAACATATCCCAGGCATGTTCGATAGGGTTCATGTCTGGCGAACATGCTGGCCACTGTAGTCGAGCGATGTCGTTATCTTGAAGGAACGCATTCACAAGATGTGCACGATGAGGTCGAGAATTGTCGTCCATGAAGACAAATGCCTCTCCAATATTCTGCCGATATGGTTGCACTATGGGTCGGAGGATGTCATTCAGGTATCGTAAAGCCGTTTCGGAGCCTTCCATGACCACCAGTGGCGTACGTCGGCCCCACATAATGCCACCCCAAAACATCAGGGAACCACCACCTTGCTGCACTCGCTGGACAGTGTGTCTAAGACGTTCAGCCTGACCAGGGTGCCTCCAAACACGTCTCCGACGATTGTCTGGTTGAAGGCATATGCGACACTCATCGGTGAAGAGAACGTGATGCCAATTCCGTGGGGTCCATTCAGCATGTTGTTGGGCCCATCTGTACCGCGCTGCATGGTGTCGGGGTTGCAAAGCTGGACCTCGCCATGGACGTCGGGAGTGAAGTTGCGCATCATGCAGCCTATTGCGCACAGTTTGAGTTGAAACACGACGTCCTGTGGCTGAACGAAACGCATTATTCAACATGGTGGCATTGCTGTCAGGGTTCCTCCGAGCGGCAATCCGTAAGTAGCGGTCATCCACTACAGTAGTAGCCCTTGGGCGGCCTGAGCGAGGCCTGTCATCGACAGTTCCTGTATCTCTGTACCTCCTCCATGTCCGAACAACATCGCTTTGGTTCACTCTGAGACGCCTGGAAACTTCCCTTGTTGAGAGCCCTTCTTGACACAAAGTAACAATGCGGACGCGATCGAACTGCGGTATTGACCTTCTAGGCATGGTAGAACTACAGACAACATGAGCAGCGTACCTTCGTCCTGGTGGAATGACTGGAACTGATCGGCTGTCGTACCCCCTCCGTCTAATAGGCCCTGCTCATGCATGGTTGTTTACATCTTTGAGCAGTTTTAGTGACATCTATGAACAGTCAAAGGGACTGTATCTTGGATACAATATACACAGTCAACGTCTATATGCCGGAGATCTGGGAACCGAGGCGATGCAAAACTTTTTTTGATGTGTGTAGCTCGGTTAATAGGGCGCCAATCTCCAACAGACGGTTGTGAGATAAATTTATTTTTATTAAATTGAGATTCTTTACTTTCGGGGGAGGGGCAGCAGAGGCTAGCTGTAAAACACCTTATTCTATTATCTTGACCTCTGGGAAGTCTAGCATTGAGTAAATATTGACTGAAAGTCATAGAAGTTAAAAATAATTTATTAACAAACAGGATGCGATGAATGACGTCTTGCGACCTTTCAAAACGGATAAAAATGAAAAGGGGAAGTTATTTCTTTAAATTATTGAAGTTAGTAATATTTACGTCCGACTTGCAATTGACAAATATGCATGAGCTCACCGGGTTGAAGATCTTCATGGGCGATGTTGGCGGAGGTATCTCGTTCCTGAAGTAGACATCTCGCGTGGTCTTCCATGGTCCCAAGTACCAATCCTACCTGATCAAGCTATCTGCCCACTAATTGCACAGATACTGTTGCCTAGCTGAGTGAATGGAATGGTTTCACTCGTCTTCGATATTCAGCGCAATGCTGGAAATATCCTAGCTAGATCACCACTGAGTTTACTAGTTGAACTTTATGAACTTTGGTAGTTGAATCTCAACAAGTGAGGTCCAAGTTTAGAATTTGGAGTGCTTTCAAGTGAAAACATAATAATATTCTTCCTCTCCATACAGCTCTGTCCCGGCTTATATATGGCAATTATGTCTCCCACCAGCAGTAGGGGATCTGCCAATTGCAATATCAAAGTATTGTCTACAGAAAGTGACGCTCCTTCCTTATTGGCCGAAGTAAGTCCTTTGTCACGCACCAAGTGGCTATATTGGGGTGAAGGTCTCTCCCCCAATGACACACTTCCATTTTGGTGTCATGTAGCGATATCTTCTTTAAAAAATCACAATGTTGCAGTTTTCTCGTCGTAAAAAATTTATTCTAAAAAGCTGTAGGGTCCATTGTTCCGACATCTTTTAGAATTAGCCTGTTGGCTACCGAGGGTCACTCCTGGTCGTGGCTCCCTTTCCATTCTTCCGGCCTCTTCATAAGCTGTTTATGACGGGTCGAGCGGTATCTATTGTCAGTTGTTAGTTCCACAAGTGAGCTCAAGAAATATATTTATTGGGGGAGGGGTTGTAAATTTACGGTTTGAAATCTCGGGTGACGTCTAATTACAAGAATGGATGAAAATGAACATATGATTTTATACTACCCTTAAACACAATAAATATATACATGCACTATCGTTGCAATTGCACATCAATATAGTACTCTTAGTTCAATTGTTTTGGGTGTGGTGTACAAACACCACAGTACGAGTGGCAGAAGAGGGTAGTTTAGAGAAAAAATCAGCTCCAGCAAGTGGAAACCCATCATTAAGATTAATACATTTTCAAGACATGGGAGGTTGGGGGGGGGGGGGGGGGGGGGGGTGTAAGCTAACCCAATGTTTCTTTTAAAACTCTATTGGAAACAATTCCTCACTCAAACAGCCGTAAATTTCATGTCTCAAAAATATTTAGTGTCACATTTCACTAATATTTTAACTGGCATACGGTACACTAAATATGTGAAGTGTATATTGGTGTAAACCACACGCAATGACAATAGTAGTGCAACGTTTCTGAATCTAAGAAGTAAGCTATTTGACAGGAGGATTCTTAAAGTGAAGTGAAATACAGCCAAGAGAGAGCCATATTAATCATTTGGGGGAAACAGGAGTAAAACAGATAAGAAATACTAAGAAAACATGTGTTTAATGTATTTGAGTATCATGTAATGCATGGTCAACAGCAGGCAACTAGGGCGCCGAACCGCGATCCTAGTGGCGTAAAGTGGAACTACCAGTTTGGCGCTCCAAGTCCCTGCTGTATTTCCAGGCCTTGAGTATAACGTAGGCCACAGTTTATACACACGTTGCATCGTTTTGTGCGCTATTGTTTTGAGATTCGTTGAATTAAATACGATTCCCCACACATTCCCTCTTAACCGAGTTTTCTGCTATCCGAGCTACCCTCGGTCCCAATTACCACGGCTAAGCGGGTTTCTACCCATTAATTTATTGATTGTCATCATGAATTCTTTCCTCAAGACGGGATTCCATGCCATTTTAAAAAAAAGTCCTCTCGGCACGCCGGAAGGCGGAGGTAGATTTCACCGGGCAAACATGGGGATAGGCGAAAATAGGCAGAATATGAAGGTTTTCGTAGAAGGATCAGACCTCATTTATTGCGAGAAAGTATTTTATAATTGGAGCTTAATTAACTTTGTTTTTCGTCATTTTATGCATATTTCAAACATTTTATTGTCTTATGGGGACGGTAACCTTCTTGTCATTTGGGGTCCATTTTTAGCCTACTTTTCACATTTTGCAAAAATGAGGAAAAAGTAGACTTATGAGATCGGGCAAATGTGTGTCTGTCTGTCCTTCGGTCTGTCTGGCTGGCTGTGTGTGTGTGTGTGTGTGTGTGTGTGTGTGTGTCCCCTATCAACTCCTAAACGGCTGCAGCAAACGAAACAAAATTTGGTAGGAGTAAAGACCTATACCTGAATATCTCACGGCCATATTTAAAAAAGGTGTCAGTGATACCAACTGCTGAAAAATCGCAATTGAAATTTTAGCTCCATGTTGGATATCTTGGAAGGTATGAATCGGAGCTATTTCAAAATTGGCACACGTATAGATAATAATATTGCAGTTTAATTTCCAGGAGGCCATACATGGCAGTGTTGCCAAAATGATTATAAGCCTGCTGATAGGTCCAAATTTTAAATGCATATAACTTCTACACTATCAATTGGATTTCAACCAAATTTCGTGTGTGATATGTGTACATAAACAGATATGACTGAGCGTATTCTTAAGAGCCACCAGGGCTGCCAACTGTTAATAAATGCTCTCAATTTGTTTTAATCCAAATACCCATATATCAGAAAGTATGCAAGCCGACAGTTTTAAACTATGCACACATATAGTACCTGACATTCTACATTAATTTGGAGTAACTTATATACGTCAGTGCTACCAACATGATTCTAAGCCTGCTGAGAGGTCCAACTTTAAATTCATGTAACTTTTATACTGACTAATGGATTTCATTCAAAATTGGCACAACAATAGATCATATTATTTCAGATTATTTCTGACCAATACATGCACGCCATTGTTGCCAACATGATTTTACGCGCGCTGTTAGATCCAATGTTTAACTGTATGTAACGTCCATGCTATCCATTGGACTTCAACCAAATTTTGTATTCTGTACCCTAAGAAATGGATCTAAGAATATATTCAGTCACCAGGGCTGCCAACTGTTGTGCTTTATTGGGCTACATTATGCCAGGTATACAGTATTTCGAACTAATTAGAAATTTCAATATTACCAACTTAATTTCGTCATTAATCATTGGCATGAAACTTAAATTTTAAGAAAAGTAGGCTCTTTAGTTCGTCACGGAACTTCTTGTTATACTTGTGGTCACACTGTCCTTATGCAAGGTTTCGATACTGATGTGTAACTTTCTAACGGTCTGTTACTTCTTCACGCAAAATTTTATCTCCCGCAGAGATGTTGGTTGGTTCCTCAGTTTATTAGGGGATGCAACAACGCGGTCATGTAACCCCGTGTACTTTGGGTGAGTGTAGAATCTGTCTGATAAACGGTGTGAATTGTGATGGCTGTATTAGTCTGTAATTCAGGTAAGGACTGCAGACGGTCAATTTCATGCAGTAGTTCCTAATATTGCTACCAAATACTACCGTCAACGACACCTAGCTGTGAACTTGGCTACTAGATGCCACCGCAACCAGGAACTCGCAACGAACGTTGGAACTTCCCCTCCAAAGGAAAGCATACTGAGGGATTTTTAGCGCTCTTAGAAAATCCGACGACTTCAGCCGGCTTTGAACCCGCGACCTTGGGCATAGAAGTTCAGCATGCTACCAGTTACGTCACGGAAGCCGCTTCACACTTAGTCAGATGGAAAACTGAATGTGATCTCGTGCAAGTGCGTTGTCATGGCAAAGTCTGATGGCTCATCCCTCATCAATTTAGTAGTGTTGGCATGGCAACCTCTGATGGCATTTGGCATTTTCTTATAATTCCGAAATCATTTTTCTCATCCCTTGGCGTAATGGTGGGTCATATCAAAAATTCTTTCAGACAAAAGTTTTAGGTACGGTACCGTAATATTAGGGGAATATTGTCCATTTTGTAGGGTTTTGATATTGTGCCTATTAAGAGAGATATGATTAATGTTTCCCGGAAACCCCACTTTTTCCCACCCCTTTGGTCAATGGATGGTGCTATCAAAAAACTTTTCAAACATAAATTTTTTGGGCCTTATCCGACACATAGTGTGAACTATGAATGGATTCGATATTTCAAATATTAAGAGAGTTATAGCGATATTTCACTTTTTCGAAAAAAGCCGCCCCCCCCCCCCCCCCCCGACATTCACCCCCGTCGACCTATTGTGCCCCCTAACGAACTCGACCGAGATTTTATAGGGATACATGAAAATGAAAATCCACAGCCTGCTTCCAGTCTCCGACCGGGTCAGGAATGGAATGAATGAACCCCTATCTAGCGGCGAGGATATGAACTGTGCCGGCTGCCGAGGCCAGACGCACTCCTCTGGGGCAATGATTAAATGAATGACAGATGAAATGAAATGATAGTGGAGAGTGTTGCTGGAATGAAATTTTGACAGGGAAAACCGGAGTACCCGGAGAAAAACCTGTCTGCCTCCGTTTTGTCCAGCACAGATCTCACATGGAGTGACCGGGATTTGAACCGCGGACCCAGCGGTGAGAGGCCGGCGTGCTGCCGCCTAAGCCACGGAGGCTATAGGGATACATATTGTGTAAAAATTTCAAAGTGATTGGTGCAAAATATATATATATATATAGATACATAAATTATATATAAACTTTTGAACTGACGGTGGTTTTGGGGTGTAGGGGATGTGAAACGCGAAGATATGTCGAAATTTTCCGGAAGTCGAAACATGGTACCCATTGCAATAGTTAGCTTTCTAATGAAATCTACCTAACTTATTCAATTCCTCTGGCGAATCGGCTAAGATGACCATGTCATTAGCAAATCTCAGTGTTGAAATCATTTCTCCTGTGGGGTATTACTTTCACAATAGGCTAATGGTATTCATTAATTTATTATGAATGGCATATCCATAATAGCGGACCGTGTCCTCCCAGAATTCCGATTCCCATGAGTTCCGATTCCCACCAGTTCCAAATTCTTTAGCGGATTAGCTATCTGCCAATTACACTACCTGTGCGAGTCCCATCAGTTCCGAACACTACCTGATCGAGTTCCAGCTTAGTTTTCTACAGCAAAATTGTATTAATTTGTTTATTACTGAAACAAATAAGGTCCATAGTTAGCGCCAGCCGGGAGTGCGTGCCCTTGGCTCCTCTAACAGAGGGGGGTGGACGCCATGGACCGGTAGCTCCCATAAGCAGCTTTCGCCTTGTCGGTATCTGTATCAGCATGTGCCTTCGTCAAAATAATCAGTTTTGAGTTACCGTATATTTACAAAGTTCTTGAAATAGTATCAGCATGTCGCTTCGTCTTTGAACTGTTTTTTTTTTGCTCCACACAAAGACACAAACACAAATGACATACCTGGTGATAAGTCCATCAACTCTTCTAGGTCGCGTCGTACTAATAATTAGCCGGTCAAACCTCAGAACTGACAGCTGGGTTTTTTTTCAGAGATATTCGGAACTAGTAGGACTCATTAGCTTATTTACTCAGGCGTGAATACGCGTTCGGAACTCATGGGACGTTTTTCCTGAGAATTTTTTTTTTCGGAACTCATGGGACGGAACCATAGCGGAGCCACGTAACGTTCCTTAAGTATCATCTAAGTCAGCTTCGGGATTCTTCCTTTCGAAATTAATTAGTGTCATCCAGTGGCATCACTAGTAGGTGCGGGGGAGGGGGGGGGGCGAACCGCATTGGGTGACACCATCAAAGGCAGTGCCGCCAAATTTCATTATTTGTTGTTTTCAACCGTATATTTTCATTTCAAACACAAGTAACTCTTTGTTTTAAAAAGAAACCTCAACAGAGGGCCTCAAATGAAAAAACACCCCCTCATCCTAAAGAAAATAACCCTCCAAGGCAGTTTTAAAAACAAGGCATATTTAATGTTAAAAATAATTTTATTGGCAAGATTTGAGATAAATGATACCATCTGGCAACACTATGACGGTAGGATGGCCATAGGGTAGGGTGACACCATGAGTTACCACACCGGGCGATACCAACGCTAGTGACGCCACTGATGTCATTCGCTGTATTGTAGGGACATTATATCTGATGTTCCAGAATCTTGATATAGCACTCGCGCATGAAATGAAAGTTATTATCCTTAAAAGCTATCTTCGAGATAGGTCATTCAGTAAAAGGGGAAAAAACCAGTGATATTAACTAAATTGTGGCGCACTATTGTTGTTGTTGATGATGATAATTCACTCAGGGGATTTATGACGTCATGGCCATGTAGCCCCTCAATCATTCTGTCTCATAACCTGCATTATTGTAGTGACAGTAGTAGTGTGTATATTGGAATTGAGACTAGGTTTGGGAAGGAAGCAGCTATGGACTTAAGTTAGGACCCATCCCGGCATTTGCCTGGAGTAGAAGTGGGGAAACTCCGGAAAACCACTTCTAGGATGGCCGAGATGGGAATCGAAACCCCCTACCCCTTCTCAGTTCGACCACGCGACGCTAAGCGTACTCCCTCTCAACCCACAAACAAAATTTCTTTCTTTTAGCAGAGTCGAGAATCGAATCTGGACTTCAAGAGTGAGAGTCAAGAATTGTATCCACTACGCCATGAGATGGGGCACTATGATATGTAATAGAAACATGAATTTGTTTGCGGGCGTGTACTGTATTGTAGATCTAAGTTCAGTTGCCACTCAAAGTTACAAAATTAACGTTTAGCCAGTTCTTATCATTAACAAAACACGGTGTTAGTTAGTTTACCATAACCTAAAAATGTACAAGTAACTGCTAGTTTCGTGTCGTAAAAGATGGAAGATTATTCTTAATATCTGGTGTCATGTTCTGGTTGAGGAACATGCTTTGGCGCAGTCGTTTGGTGGAGGTGATAGCCAGCAGCAGTGTCCGTACCTCAAGCCATACGCCGTGGTCCACCAGAGGGGTCATCGGAGTATGCCACCGAAAACTCCCGCTAAAACAAAGAAGAAGAATTCAACAGGTGCAACCCCGCGACAAACACAATTTAGTGTCGCTCAACATTTCCGTGAACAGAAAGGATCTTCCAAGAAAAAGGACACACAAGGCGCCAAGACGCAGAGACCGAGATCAAGATCAGTGTCGCCTACTAAGCGGCAGATCGCCAATCCGGAAAGCACTCCACCATCGTCTTCCGGAGATACTCTATCTGTAACATCAGCTGTCCATATGGCAACATCTTCAGACCAGATCTTGGCTGCGCTCGAACAAATCAACAATCGACTGGATTTTTTAGAGCTCAACCGTCCAGAACAACCACCAGACGACCCGGCAGAAGAATACGACGAGGCCGAGGAGGTACTTCCGCAACCACATCATCACCAGCAACAGGACTACCCATGGCGAACATTGGCCCCCCAGGAGTACCCCAAAGGATTACTAACGCCTTCGACGCAGAGAGTATGGAACTTGGCGCAAGCACTGAAACAACAGCTAGTGTTTGTGCCTACAGGACGCGATCACCACGACGCACAAACTACATTGTACCTGCTCTCGAACTGGCGGTTACTAGACGCCGGACGACGAGAGTGAGACTTCCTGAGGAGCAAACTTACAGTGAACAGTGTATGATTGGTTTCTGGTGATCCAGTGGGACAAGTGATTCAGATTTGGAGACGTTGTGTGTGTGTGGTGTTACTTTCTTTGTGCAAGGGTCTTTTTTCATGTTTTGTAGTGTGTTTCACTGGTCATTCATGTTCCTGTATTTATGTATTTTTGATTGTATGTGGCTGCATTAATATTCAATAAAGCAATGGGCCCTCAGCCCGGCTGCCCCTCGCCAAGCGGCTTCGCCCGTGCAGCTCGGCTTCGCCTCCTTTATACGCGCCTGTCCGGGCAAAAGTATATAAGGGGCGACGCCGGGCTGTTCGGGAGCAGTCGTTTGGTGGAGGTGATAGCCAGCAGTTTCACCGCCTAGTTGCGCAACCTAGTTTGTCAATGCACAATGAACTTAAGGAAATCGTATTTTGAAAATATTATATCCATCTATTATAGCTAAAAAGATCAACTCGCTACCTAGTCTGCAAACTGATCATGTAAGCTAGGCCTTCACTTGCGATTTCTAGTCGTGCTATTGTTTAGCCGTCTTGTTTCAAATACAATGACACACACTTGCGTCTAAACAATCGAAGCGATTAAAAAATTGCAACTGGTCTCATTTTTACTGCGACGCGACTGTCGCTCTGCCCAAATGAGTCACTAAGACGGGCATGGATATGCACCCATTGGTGACAGTTTAGTAGCAATTGTGACTGAGTCTTGTTCTGTTGTCTGCGTAAAACACTCCAAATAGCTTACGTGCTGTCAAAGTGTCTGACAACGGATTTACTGAAGGTGATGGACTAATATTAACAGTGAGTGAGTGAGTGAGTGATACTAGTGTACTGATACCGGCAGCTAGCTCTGCATCCCACTCCTCTTGCATACTGAAAATGAAATGAAAATCCACAGCCTGCTTCCAGTTGACCGACCGTGTCAGGGAATGGAATGACTGAAGCCCCCATCTAGCGGCGAGGATATGAACTGTGCCGGCTGCCGAAGCATGTCACACTCCCTTGGGACAATGATTAAATGAAGACAGATGAAATGGAATGAGAGTGGAGAGTGGTGCTGAAATGAAATTCGTGACAGGGAAAACCGGAGTCACCGGGGAAAAACCTGTCTGCCTCCGCTTTGTCCAGCACAAATCTCTCATGGAGTGACCGGGATTTGAACAACGGACCCAGCGGTGAGAGGCCAGCGAGCTGCCGCCTAAGCCACGGAGACTCTCCTCTTTCATACTACTAGTACTGTAGCGTAAAACATTATCCGCACTGGTGTAGTAATGTCCGAGTGAACACGCTAGTCAGCGCGGGAACTCCCTCTCTTTCTCTCAATCTCCTGATATTACCGGCAACATTGTTACAAAGATATGTACACTACTAGATTTATAAAAAAGTGCTGAAATCAATGGTATAATTATGTTTTTGAAAATAAATAATTATTAAATATAAAAATAAAAACAAGTAACTTATATTTAAACCCAAAATATCGTCCTTTAAAATATCAGTAAGCAAGTTTTTGTTTTGTTTTGTTTTATTGGCCAGGACAATAAAATTGACACCGGCCGCGGTGACCGAGAGCGCTAACGCGCTACCTCGTGTCTCGCTGTATCGGGAGAGAGTGGCCGTTCAGATCGCAAGTGGAGTCCTAGCATTCATAGTCCCCACGTATTCCATGATAACGGTGCGTCATGGATGGTATCCCAAGGTCAATGGATGCGGAATATTCTCCGGGAATTCACTGACAAGTGAGCTAGCTAGTTCCACCATGGTAGGGTAATTTGCGATCAAGATGGATGAGATGAGAACACGTGAACTCCGTTCGTAGTGAAGTAAAGCAGACCTTAGACAGAATCTTCTGTTGCATCATATGACATGCGAGTGGAATGTCCCTCAGTCATGCTATTGTTCGCTTAGTTGAGGCGTTACCTACATTATTTTATACACTGACTTTGATTGCCTGCCGTTCACTGGTTTTATAGAGTAGGATAACGAACAATGAAATAACTAGGTAATCCGACCTCAACAGCACCCAAACTGGCACTGGTGGGAGGAGGGAACAGTGTTACCAACTCCAGTTTTCAAAATTCACCAAATATTATAAACCACGTCACTTTTAGCCAAATAGTACAATTTCTTGCTTTTAGGTTGAATCAAGGCTGAATTCATTGTTTGTCGCTCATATTTCAAAGTCACATCCATGTTTGCAGACCACTTGCAGGCACTGGAACTGTCATGCAGAGTGTAATGTGAAATTTGGCAGCAGAACTGATAGTCATCTGTCTTTCTGTGACGTTATTCAGGGTCTCCAATCTTTTTATCGTTAGCGAGATAACACAACATAACATGGGGAGCCACTCCGGGCTCCGCGCTCCGCGCTTCGGCTTGCCATTCCGTAGTCTGCTCCATGACGTCACCGGGTGTCCACTTGTATAACATACAGCTCACAGCTGTCTAGGACAACAAAAAGGGACGTGTTTAAAGAGAAATATGAATGTGCAGGTCCTCGCATGTCCTTCGGCAGTCAACTAATACCCTATAAAGGGCTTATCAGTACAGTCTGTACCATTAAACTTGCTACCATCCTGTCAGGAGACTAATAAAATAACTCGGTCAATGCATGTGAGATTTTCAAAGTGAAATGCCATGTTCTGTGGTTCGGATTCCACGTAAAAGGAGGTCCCTTGGCTCATAATCACAAGATTCACGGTCATGTAAAACTACAATCTTCTTACTAATAAAATAGAACTCCAAAATGAAATGTTGAAAATTAATCAGTGAGGTAAACAACATTGAACCAAGAGCTAAACGGTTATCAGAGTCCCAAGTCAGACTACTGTGTGACAACCACGTAGTGTAGCGGTTAGTATTCGTGGCTGTCCGGGTACACTCGGCCTCGTGAGGCAAAACTGAGAAGATGTGGGTTCGATTCCCACCTCAGCCAGCCTGGATGTGGTTTTCGTGGGTTGCCACTGCTGGGATGGTTCCTAACTTAGGCCACGACTGCCTTCTTCTTCATCCTCATCTGATTTACAAATACACATACACCACAATAACACAGGTTGTCAGACAAATTTAACACACACCCAAGTGCACGGGGCTAAATGGCCACGATGTCCCAACTCCTCAAATGAATCAACAGTTATATTTTGGGCTGCACCTAACTGATTTACTACTTCTTGAAAAGCACTGTAGTTTTAAATAATGAATAAATAATAATAATGTTATTGGTTTTACGTCCCTTTTAACTACCCTGGCTTTTAGAGACGCCGGGGTGCCGGAATTTTGCCCCGAAGGGGATCTTTAACGTGCCAGTAAATGTACTGACACGGCTCCCTCGCATTTGCGCACCCTCAAATGCCAGCTGACTGCGCCAGGTTTCGAACCTGCAACCTTGGGCTCAGCAAGCGAGAACGTTACCCCTGAGCTTAAATAATGAAAATGCTAAATAATCAATAATAAGCTAATTGCATTGGACACTTAAATTCGTTGGCATTGTATCGTGCAAATAACTTGAAGCGTGAGAGTATTCTGGACTCTCATAATAGGACATAGATCATACAAATGCACATCTCTTAAATAGGTTAAATATCGTAGTTCTTAGTTCTTAACATTTTCTAGAATCAGGCACATCCTCGCAGGAAGTTGTGGTACAGTAACAAAAGGGCTCTCGCGCTTACGAAACTACGGGGTCTTTCTTATCCATCTAGTGATATATAGGCTGGCTGCGTTGCTCAGCGGTAACGTTCTAGCTTGATATGCCGAAGGTTGCTGGATCGAATCCTGGTGCAATCAGCTAGCATTTGAGGGTGCGCAAATACGAGGGAGCCGTGTCAACAGATTTACTAACACGTTAATGATCCCCTTCGAGGCAAAATTCTGGCACCCCGGCTCAGCGGTAACGTTCTCGCCTGCTGCAGTCAGCTGGCATTTGAGGGTGCGCAAATGCGAGGGAGCCGTGTTAACAGAATCGATGGCCCAGTTCAATAAAGGAACAACTCAAAGAACATACTTTTGAGATAATGGCGTTTAAAACTTTCCACGGACCTGTTATTTGCTCTAATAATTATGAATCTAAAGATAACAATCTGGATTTTTTACATTGTTTAGTTGAAATTACAAGTAATAATTTGGTGCCATGTTAATATTTAAACACGTTCCTAAATATCTTATTATCTTGAATATTCGAAGTTGTTGCCGTATTGAACTGGTATAAGCAGTCAGCTTTGTCAAGGATTTTTAGTTGTTGCTGCAAGAAAGACAGACATATGGATCTATAAAAATGTATTTATTATTATTTTAATTGAAATTACACAGTATTTTCATTATAAACGATGACTGTTTCGACATAATTATTGTGCACCAAGTTATCCAAATAACTGTACATATTCAGTAAGTCAAAGTTGAAATCAAAAACTCAGTGTTTATTCGGAGTTTAACGTTTCGAAGAACTGCCAATATTGGTGGGATACACAAAGAAATGAGATCATCCTTCTTCGCTTTAGATATTGCAGGTGGTTGACTACAAGCCTTCTTCAACTGAGGGATGTTATTCCCTACCCTGTGCTGTATGTGCATCTTTCTGTATTCCTTTTGTGTGTATGATGCTTCGTAAAACACCACATTTAGTTCGGATTTTTCAACTCTTATGACACACATGTCATTCCAGGAGACAACTTACTTTGAAATTGTTACCCAAACTTTCTTGGAGACCTTAAACATCGATGAAGTCATCAGTTGTCATTTCAACAGTTTCATAAGGATGCCCTTTGGTTTTTGCCAGCCCTATTATTGTAACCATTTGAGAAGGAATATAAATTGACCCTCCATTCTCTTTTTAGAGCGTTCAATCATGGCGAGCATACTATCACCCTAATTTTGGGTGTGGCCGACTACTAGAAACTTCAAAATTGGTTGCAGACTTCAGTACATGAAACATGAACAGAAAAACCAATTATGTATTTTTATTTTGATCACCACAATTGTCAGCATAAAACATCATATCTTCTGCCTCACATTCTTCGAAGCATTTGTTTAAACAGCTTGCAATGTCATTTGCTCCTGGTTTAGCAACACCTTCATTCCATAAGTAGCAGGTTCCTTTTTTCTCAGTAATTTTATAGATAGTGAAATTGCAGCATGATAGTAGTCGTTTGTAGTAGAATTGACTGACATCTCCACAAGGTAAAGATGACAGCTTGTAAGTCAAAGCAACAAATCTAAATACTTGGTTTGCTTTGAGCATTTTTTAAATCATTTTCTTTCTCTGATCCACTTCTTTTCAAGCAGGTGTCTGTCAATTATTTCTTGTTTTGTAATTTTCTCTTCAGGGGAAGAATTTCTTTGGCATTCACATTGTGAACATTGGTCCTTTTTTTTTACAAAAAAAAAAAACAATGTTATATTCCGTATTGAAAATATTATCATACCTATACATGCTCAATTTTGGAAATGGTTGTCCTTTCTCTTTAGATGAATTATTGACATACATACGATACATAGTTGCTAGTGTAAGGCTTCCATCCAATTACTTCTTTATAGAACACGCACGGCAATAATGAGAATCAGCACCTTGAAATGATTCAATATGGGTTTTAATAGCTGCTCCCTCTCTTCCCACAGCATCCTCGTTTATCGGTTCAATCACACCATCATTTTTCTTTTTACAGGTAGGAAATATCATCTTGCTGCTTATATCTAATGTCATCAGAAAAAAAAACTTACATACCGTAATTTTCGCATCATTCATTTCTAAATAATAAGCGTATCGGTAGTTCAATGATCGATTGCTGTCCAACTTCTTGTAAGCATATATAGGCTGTATTTTTTTCCATACACCGTGTTAGATACTCCTTTTGTCGATCAATGCTTCCTATTTTCCAGTAATTGTTGTGAAGAGTCCGCCTTTCTTCTTCAGAAATTCTACTAGAGCCCTTAAGCAGTGCAAGGGGGTTTTAAGGTTTTACTGGGAACAACATTACCGAATACGTCTATGTAACTTTCATCTAAATTTCTTCGTTTTAGCATCTTTTTAGCCCTTTTTTCGTTGACGTATGCGTTTTCTATTCTATTTACATCCATATGTTCCTAAACTTTCGGTTTTATTATGTTCATGTTGATTCCTCCCAGGAATACTCTCTCTGTCTTTTATATTTTCAGCATTTGCTTCATTACTTCTAATTTCAACCCCTTTTCCTTGCCCACTACTTTCTGGTATGTTATTCTTCTTTAAATACCTAGTATGCACAGTAATGGCTTCACTTTCAGAAATATCACTTCTAACGGAACTCTTATCACTTTCAGGTACCGTACATATTCATTGTCGTTATAAACATCAAATTCAAAATCCAAATATTCCTCTAGTTCTCCGACCTTATTATTTGTGATCAACACTGAAGCATATTTTGAAATCTTATCCCCATCGGAGTCATTAATGATAGCTATACTTGAATCCACTGCAGCTTAATGTTCCACACTTTCAGGTATTTTGAACATAATTGTATTCAACTGATTCAATTTTAACGCAATAACTTGAAAATGATTTCAAACTACGAATTCTATACAGAGCCAACTCAAAATGTTTCTGTGTGGAATTGAAATGAGTGTCAGCTTTGGTTCTATACGGAAATAAGTCAAAATGTTGCTGTATTGAACTAGTCTCAAATGAATAACTACCGGTATAAAATTCTAAATAGAATTAAACGCCTTTGTAGCTAGGATACTGTGTATTTTGACTTGATTCACTGTTGAAATGATAAACAGGCCTATGGCCAATGGCTAGGAGGCAATAACTCAAAATAGCCATTTTTTGAGTTATTGCTGTATTGAACTGGGCCATCGAGATTTACTGACACTTTAATGATCCCTTTAGAGGCAAAATTCCGGCACACCGGCGTCTCTAAAAGCAGCAGTTAAAAGGGACGTACAACCAATCTAGCAATATAGCAGCTGCAATTAATCTATCTATATATATAAAGCTCAATGTTTGTCTGTCTGTCTGTCTTTCTGTCTGTCTGTTATGTATACAAATCCACACTGTTTCACCGATCTGAACCAAAATTTGTATACTTACCCTTCGGAACCCTGCGGGTAACCCTGTCCACTTGAAATTTCCGACAGACCACCCCATTCCCTGCATTTAGGCTCTTTGGCCCAAATCTACACCGTTTCACCGATCTCAACCAAAATTTGTATACTTACCCTATGTAACCCTGTGAATAACACTGTCTACTTAAAATTTCGGACAGACCACCCTATTTCCTGCATTTAGGCCCTTTGGCAAACATCTACACCGTTTGACCGATCCGAACCAAAATTTGTATACTTACCCTTTGCAACCCTGCGGGTAACCCTGTCCACTTGAAATTTCGGACAGACCACCCCATTCTCTGCATTTAGGCCCTTTGACCCAAATCTACACCGTTTCACCGATCAGAACCAAAATTTGTATACTTACCCTTTGGTACCCTGCGAGTAACACTGTTTGCTTTTAATTGCGGACAGACCACTCCATTCCCTGCATTTAGGCCCCTTGGCTAAAATCTACACCGTTTCACCGATCTGAACCAAAATGTGTATACTTACCCTTTGTAACTCTGTGAATATCACTGTCCACCTAAAATTTCGGACAGACCACCCCATTTCCTGCATTTAGGCCCTTTGGCAAAAATCTATATCGTTTCACCGATCCGGACCAAAATTTGTATACTTACCCTTTCGAACCCTGCGGGTAACCCTGTCCACTTGAAATTGCGGACAGATCACCCCATTCCCTGCATTTAGGCCCTTTGGCACAAATCTACACCGTTTCACCGTTCAGAACCAAAATTTGTATACTTACCCTTTGGTACCCTGCGAGTAACATTGTCTGCTTGAAATTGCGGACAGACCACTCCATTCCCGGAAAGAGGACAGGGTCCGTCCCAAAGGCAATGGAAAAAATGGGTAAAACCGGACCCGATCAGGAAACCCTCAGGGTTGCCATCTCCCGAACTCGCCAGCCATGAGCCCTTGAGGATGTAGCACTATCCAGGGTGCACCAGAAGTGGTGGGGCTACACACCCTGCCTCCTTGAGGGTCTTGAGCAGAAGACATGAGATATTAAGAAAAGAAAAAGAAGGCTGACACCTCGAAGAATGAGGCTATCAGGAATGATTAGACAAGGGCCAATTAAGGCGGGAAAGTGAAAGAGTCGCTAGGCCTCGGATACCCTGATACCATCGGGGTCGGAAGAGAACAAGAGTTTGACCAAGGGAGGCTGACAGGAAAGAGAACTGAAAGGAGCCCGGCACCAGTAAGTAGAAGCAATGCCGGACTCAGTTGGGGTCCCGTGGTCGCAAACCCACGTCCCACAAGTTGAGAGACCCTGGTGGGTGGAGGGGGGAGGAGGGGGCCAGGTGTGAGAATAGCTTGCTGATTCATCGCGAGCTGACATGAGAGAAATGTCCAGACCCCGCCGTGTTACCTGGTATTGCTGACTATGCTGATGTTCATACAGGTTCTTTGCTCAAACCACTGTAGTGTTACGAAAGAATGAGTGATTCACCGGTCAATGTGAATAGGACCGGGAACCCCCGAACGTCTGTCATCATATATCGTCATCATCTGCGATTCGTGCAGCTTGGACCCGGGCAGTACTCGATAAGCTCTTCCACTACACGCATCGAGTACATAGGCCTAAGCCAGAAAATAACGTTCAGACTTTGGAAGACATCGAAGGTAGAAATCTAAATTGCCTATATCAGATTTAAAATTACACCATGTTCGTTTAGTAGTCATTTTTCATTACCTTATTATTATCATAAGGGCAAATGACCTAGATGTTACGCCCATTATACCACTAATCACCACACACAATAAGTTTTCATCGCCTGTGAATTTTGAAATATTTCTATCACGGTAGTTTGTAAGTTTGTCGTGTCAATTCAACAGTAGTTTTCATTATCATCCTCATCAAAAGGGCAAATGGCCTAAATGTTACGTCCATTATACTACTAAGTAACACCACAGTCTTCATGGCCTGTGATTTTAAAATGTGTATTTCCATTAGTTTGTAAGTTTGATATACCCGTTCAGTAGTAGTCGTCTTCATTATCATCCTCATCAAAAGGGCAAATGACCTAGATGTTACGTCCATTATACTACTAAACACCAGAGTCTACCTAGCCTGTGATTTTAAAAATATGTATTTGCATTAATTTGTAAGGTTGATATACCCGTTCAGTAGTAGTCGTCTTCATTATCATCCTCATCAAAAGGGCAAATGACCTAGATGTTACGTCCATTATACAGTACTACTAAGCAACACCACAGTCTTCATTGCCTGTGATTTATAAAATATGTATTTCCATTAGTTTGTAAGTTTAATATACGCGTTCAGTAGTAGTAGTCTTCATTGTCATCCTCATCAAAAGGGAAAATTACCTAGATGTTACGCCCATTATACTACTAGGCAACACCACAGTCTTACTCGCCGGTAATTTAAAAATATGTATTTCTATTAGAGTGTAAGTTTATTATACCCGTTCAATAGCAGTCGTCGTCAGTATCAATTTCATCAATGACGTTGAGTGTTAAGGAGACTGAAATATTATCATCATTCCACCGGGCGAAGCCGGGTACTACTGCTAGTACTGTATAATCTCTCGGCTGTGAGTCACCCGGCTACGCACGCATTTTGCCGGTGCCCCGCTTTATTGCTAGCAAAAAAGAACAAACTCTGGGTCGCTTCGTCATCTAAAACTCAAGTTGCATAAAAGATAATGGATTATAAACTGATCATTTTCATACCAATGTTACATTAAAAATGTATGTTGTTGGGACTGAGACATCTTGATCATCAGCTCCGTGTACTTGTGTGTTCAATTTGTAATCCGTGCCATTGAGGTGACTGTTGTAATGTGTGTGTTACCGTAATTATTAGGGACGGAAATGGGGTAAGTGTTCCGGAACTTGAAACAAGGTACTATCTCAGCATTTGCCTGGAGGGAGTGTGGAAAGCCGCTGTCAGCGCCGGGATTTGAACCTCTGAACTCCCGACTTACTGCAGCTTCTCATCGCGGTCGTAGCGAGCAATTTAACGCGCTTGGCTACACGGCGGGATCGCTGAAGCATGATTATGTAACCTATCGCTATTGCTATATTTCGTATTTCCATCCTCAGCACGTCTTTTTTGTTGTTTGTGAGGCTTCTTTTTAGCTCAGCTGATACTAAGGTGCGGTAGCGTAGTTAATCTAAAATATATTTTGTGTGTGTTTCATCATCTGTCTTCTACTCCAGTTGCCCGGGTGTAGTTTACGAGCGCCCTCCACTTGCGTCTGTCCATGTACCATTCTTCTTTCAGGATTCTATCCCAGCTAACTCCCCTTGTTCCTATGTCCTCCTTCACCTGGTCTAGCCACCTCTTCCTTGGTCTTCCTACTGGCCTTCTACCAACCACATCTGTGTGTAGTCTTTGTTTTGCTATCCTCCCCTCGTCCATTCGCTTGACATGGCCAAACCATCTCAAACGGGCCCTTGTGTGTGTTTATGAAGTATATTTCGCATTACAAACCACTGCAATATATTGTTTATACCTTTCTCTTTATAACGTGCATATTATTGTGATTGTATACTACGAGCGGAAAAGAGAAGCGAAATATGACTGTGTTTCCCGTAAGAATGCATTGTAAATATCAGCTGGTATGCGCCTGCTACATCCGAGCTGCGTCACAGCGTAGCAGCCAAAGGAAGCGAGAGGCACCGGAGGGTCCTACCTTATAGTCTACTTACCTTGACAACATAACCTATAATAATCACTACCTATTGACAGTAGCGTAGCCAGAATCGACCAATGGGGGGTTATAGTTACTTGAAGCCAAATTCTACAAGCATTTCGTCCTGCGGAGTAGCCGCGCTCGTCAAACGTGCACCATGGCTGCGAGGGCAGTTGCAGTAACTACGGATATCGTAGATTCGAATCCCGGTGCTGACAGCGGTTTTTCCCTGGGGTTTTCCACACTCCCTACAGGAAATTGCCGGGACAGTGTCTTACTTCAAGTCCCGGAGAATCTACCCCATCCCTGTCCCTGAAGATTTACACACATAACTACAGTCAACACAGCAATACAGGTTGCCAGACAACTTCAACACACACCCAATATACAGGGCTGATGACCAAGATGTCTCAAGCCCCTCAAATGAATTAACAACAACTCTACAAGTATTTTCATTTCTCAATGAGATATTATGTTGATTTATGAGTTATACAACAGGCTATAGTACTCATTTTTATGTTTATTCAGATTTTTCAACAAGATCCCGTGCTTTATATTGCAATTAGCCCTGACCGCCTAAAATATCATTTTCGAAGATTTTTTTTTCACTTACTAATGTGACAAATGCTACATGCAGCCGGAAAAAGGTTTAGTTGCTTACACTACAAATGCGACAAATTTCACTCATTCGTAACTGGGAGATAACCGTAATTCGGGGAATTGTTGGACATACAGTATAGCCTACTGTATTAACGTTATATGAAGCACTCGGCTGACGGCGATCTCATGCTCAAGAAGTTAATAACTATCACACAAATAGTGTTAATTTACCCATATAATTTTCTAAGTCCTTATTAAAACACGTTATTTTTAATTAAAACTAGATTAATTTACATATAACTTCTCTCCCGCTAAGAAAAGAAAAAATAGCTAATATTATCCCGCTATGTGGGATTCAAAATTATTTGGCGCTAGCCTCAGTTTGAAATAAGCTATATTTCGCGTGGGAATAATTACATTGGCAAACATGGGAGGACGGAGTTGTATTACCACAGTCTAAAATACGCAGTCACGAAGCTCGCTGCCTTACGAAAGTGCATCCTCTTGGTAGATGGGGCTACACTAGCGGTCGCGGCGGCCAGCAAGCTGGCAACTGCCTTGAGCGCGTTATTCGCGGGACTGATAGTTTCACTTTTGTAGGGGTTTTATGAATTTTAACTCACCTGAGTGATTATTTCCATTGTAAACATAAGTCATGTTAAATCACAATGTTGATATACTACAGTAACTTATACACTTTTAATTCTTAGGAACTCAGTATCCCTAGGTACAGTTGTATGACGTATTTAATGAGTCTTACGCATTTGTGTTTGTTTCAATGATAGTCGCGGGAATCTCGACATACTGTAGGCTAGCATAAAACAGAGTCCCGGATTCTTGGATGTAACGGGTAATCTCGAGGACCACTCGATGGATTTTGATGCGGTTTTCACCATTCTGTAAAGGATTTCTCGAGGAAGTTTTCTGTAGCAAAACATTCATTTGTGACCACAGGAAGCAGAGCAGTATCGATTTCAGTGAATCTAGTTGAAGAAAAGCCTGACGTCCGTATGACATTTATGCTTACGCTGGATAAACCGTTAAAAATATCTATATAGGCCTACTATGAGTGTAAGAATTGGTCAGCATGAAAAGTTTTGCAAAAAGGTCTTTAATACATCGCCCACTATAAGTGATTTTACGTTTTCATTTCTTCCAACAATCTCCATTCAGTGGAAATATAAATTACTAGCTTCGGAGCGAGTTTTCGAGGTAGCGAACGAGTCTATCACCCCAGCTTCGGCCAGCATCAACTTTCGAGTCGAGTCGAGTTAAGACTTCAGAGAAGAGTAGGCTACCGGTATATGTGTTTGGAGTTTCGCTGTTGACTTCGGCTTTTCTGAATTGGGTCTGGGACCTGTCGTCCGTACGCTGGGTAAACCGTTAAAGATACTGGTCGATGCCGGGCCGGGTTACTATTAATAGTATGGGTATAATTGTAAATAGCTATGCTATATCAAATTCTTTACCATATTCATTTCATTCATTTCTCCATGGTAATAAGTTAATATACATAGGGGAGTCGTCAAATAATAAAATACATAATTATACATAATATACATAAAATACATAATTGCACATATACATCAAATACATAATTGTACATAATATACATAATTACAGGGGTACAGGCGAATACAATAATCAATATACAAAAACAAACACTCATATCTCCGTGCACATTGCCTCGAATTCGTCTATGGAATATATTGCCTTGTCTGTGAGCCATTTTTTAAATTTTAATTTAAATATGGAAATGGTGCTGACATTTCTTAAAGTTAGGGGCAACAAGTTAAAATATTTAGAGGCAGTATACAAGGGATCTTTTTTTCTGAAAGCTCCTCTATAATATTGACAGTGAACATCCATTCTGCTTCTAGTGTTGTACGAATGTAGATCAGAATTTTTTACAATATTAGCATTTCCAGTTAGAATTTATCTCTTAATATACATATAACAATTGAGTAAGTACAATGATGGTAATGTCATTATTCGGATTTTTTAAATAGTCCCTACAAGATGTTAGAGGGTGTAAACCAAATATAACACAGATTGCTCTCTTTTGCAGGATAAAAAATATTGCTTAAAACTTCTTTTGTTGCACTGCCCTATAGATTTATACCATAAACCAGGTGGGAGTGAAACAGAGCATAATAACTTGATAACAGGATATTAATGTTTACTTCCTGTCTTAGCTGCTTTAATACAAATATTGCACTGTTTAATTTAGATTGTAGTTTAATTATGTGTTTTTCCCAACTAAGATCTGTTTCCATTGTCATTCCAAAAAAGGTTTGTTCATCGCTGCTGTCTATTTGTTGTTGGTTGAGTAAAATACTTAGATTAATATCTTCCGTAAAATTGAGTAACATTATAATTAATTAGAAAAATACCGGTGTGATTTGTGAAACGAAAAGTATAAAAAGATTTTAAGGTCTTAAATGGCTCAATTATTTAAATACTTCGTATTTCTTTTGTGTTTTTGAAACCTTTTATTCCTGAATTTGACAATATAATAAAATGTCAATTTTACAAATAATTTCAGCAGTAACAATTGTATACCGTACCTTCACAGCAGTCATGTAGGAGACCAGGTATTTCATAGGAGAATTAACAAACACCGTACTACATCAGTGGCGTATATAAGGGAGGTGCTGTGGGGGCTCCAGTCCCTTCCCCCAAAGAAGCCAATAGAAATTAAGAAAGTGTTGCTTTGGTAAAAGCATAAAATAATTGTAAATTTGGTTGCATCCTAATCTTAACTTATTGGCTACCGGTATGTTTTAAACAATATTAAGATTGAAATTAGACTACCTCGTGGTGTAGTGGCTAGCATTCTTGGCTGCCGCTCTGGAGGTCCGAATTCGATTCCCGGCTCTGCCAAGAAATTTTAATTCTGGTCTGAGGGCTGGCATGGGGTACACTCAGCCTTGTGAGAATTCCACAGTACAGTACTTTTGAGTAATAAATTATCAATTTGTAACAAAGAAAAAAAAAACTGTTTACCTCTCTGCTTAATAAATTGACAAATTAGATATTTGCCATTCATACTCCACAGGCCATAATAGAAAATTCATTAAGTATAAAATGTTATTTGTGTGTTGTGTTGTATTTTACAACTCCTTTTGCATTGCCACTGATTATTGTAGGCTATACAGGATGTCCCACCTAACTTTGCGACCTCAAATATTATCGAAATGAAACAAGATTTGAAAAATCTACTAGCGCAGGAATGTAGCCACGTCAGGGGGCCACACAATGTGAGGATATGCACAATCCAGGAAATTATAACAATATCACTTTCAACGCAAAGTTACCTTTTTTTAAATGGAACATACATGTTTTTTCTAGCGAAATTAAGAGTAAACATACAATTAATGATGACAGAATTGGGTTCACATCTCTATACCCCGTAACTTCTGAAATAACTAACGTTGTAGAGGATAGCAATGGAGACACTGTTTGTCAAGCTTAACAAATGTGTAGAACTGTACACATAGTTCAAAATGTACCATTACCGATTTCCAAAACAAACTTGTGGCCTATAGCTTAAAGAAACGTCATGTTTTTAAATTACATCCAGCACGGAAGAGACATTCACAAGTAAGCAGTAACATCTTAACTGATGAAACTGTGTCACTTCAGCGGATGTTCAATGTGACCACCGTTTGCATCAATGCACTTCTGTAGACGGTGAACAACAGAGCGTTGTACTGATCCCAGTGTTTCCACAGATATTTCCGCACACGCCGAAGTAATTCGCTGTTGCATATTCGCTACCATTGTAGTTGGGACTTCCTGATAGACTATCTTGCAATGCGCTCCAGAGAAAAAAGTCTAATGGCGTCAAGTCGAGAGACCGTGCTGGCCATCTCACAGGACCACCACGTCCTATCCACCGATTTGGAAGCTTCTCATCCATTACATCTCTGGCAACACGTGCGAAATGTGCAGGGCACCCATCATGCTGGAACCACATTGATACACGAGTTTCCAATCCCACGTCCTCCATGAGAAGGTGTAACCTGTCTTGAAGAAATGATTCGTTTAGTGTTCCCTGATAAAAAAAAAAAGGGACCTACAATACAGTTGCCAGTGATACCGCACCAAACATTGATACTCCACTGTCGTTGGTTAGTAACCTACAACTTTAGTTATTTCAGAAGGTACGAGGTTTAGAGAAGTGAAACCAATTCTGCTATCAATAATTGTATGTTTACTATTGGTTTTGCTAGAAAAAACATGTATGTTCCATTTAAAAAAAGGTACGGTAACTTTGCGTCAAAAGTGGTATTGTTATAATTTCCTGGATTGTGCATATCCTCCCATTGTGTGACCCCCTGACGTGGCTAAATTCCTGTGCAAGTAGATTTTTCATATCTTGTTTCATTTCGATAATATTTGAGGTCGCAGAGTTAGGTGGGACACCCTGTATAACTTAGAATTTTACAATTAACTGTTATCTGAAATAATTACACAAATTTATATGCTCTACGATATTGGTTGATATTTCTTGGTATTTTGCGGTGACAATACCCTGAGAATACTCACAATTTTCCAGGATAGTCACCCGTCACCCCCCCCCCCCCCAAAAAAAAAAAAACAACGCCCCTGCCTCTCATGATCATTTTGATAGACGTCAGTCCCCATAAAACTATCACCAGTAGTTTCTTTATCCCATCACATAGCTTATGGGTTATGGCAACGCCAAAACTAGACTGAAGAAACAAAACAATAAAAGTGCATAGTCCGAGTGTGCCTCAATTTACAATGTTCAAACCAGCCTAGGGATATTATTGTTCAAACGGTCTCAGTCTCACGTTTCAACCATGATAATCGTTCAGGAGGGCATTCCCCTTAGCTTGCGCAATCCACGGTTCTTTCCCTTCCTTCTAAAAACGAAGCTTTTCTTCTTGCATTTTTTGTATATTGAAATGTAGATACGGCGTTCCTGCGCAGATAACACCATTGCATCGGTCAGATTACCAAAAGAAATTGTTTCACAACACTCCAAAGGTCATATCAAGGCCATTACAAAGTTGTGGGCTGGGTTGTAGGAGAAGTGGGGAGAGGCTTCAGGAATGTTTCATATCTAGCCTCAGTTGAGGACCCTAGTAACTATGCTCGTATTTATTACTTGTGTTGCACTGTTTGTTCTGCTTCGAGATATTCAACTGTTATCTCGGTCTCTCATAAATGCTCGTATACAGTGACAACAATGGCACTGCAAGAGACGAGTGATGATAAACAAAAAACAAACATAAATCCAGTAGTAGCTGTACTCCTCGCGCGAGGCTACTAGTATGGCAGTAGTTCTGGCATTCCCTACTGAGAGGCTACAAAACAAAACCTATCGGCACACGTACTCTTACAATGTAAACCATGTCATGGCTACCACACCACTTGCAGTTAGTGCATTACACGTGGCTCCTGCACTTAACAGAATGCATACATACAAGCGAATATTTTACGATTGTTATCTGCTAGTGTCAATTGATTTCATGCTTATCTGGAGAAGAAAGTTTAAGTACCGCGCTTTGTTTTGTATAAATGTGTAGTTATTCTAAGGTTAATGTTTTATAATTTAGTGACAGTTGGTGGCGCTGTTCACCAGAGTCTCACACATATTGCTAGGAGAGGGAATCCCTTTTGACCATAGTTTGCTCGGGGGTTGTGTCTTATATAAACGTGCTGCGGGAAGTACCTCCTTGGAATTTGGTTGGCAGTCGTGACATTGTTCGGAGTGCTGGCGTTCCCTGTCATCAGAAACTATTTCAGGTATGTTGTACTCTGTACACTTCATATTACAGAAACATTGCTCGTTTATTGTGCACCGACAGTAGTGGCTACGCTGGCTAAAGCGCAGCATTAGGTCAAGGGGCCAAGCTCTCTGCTGACTCGGTAGACGCGTGGGCTCGAGCCCCACCGTCGGCCGTCCTTGAAATGGTTTTCCGTGGTTTTCCATTTTCAACACCAGGCAAATGCTGGGACGGTACCTTCTGACAGGCCACGGCCGCTTCCTTTCATTCACCATCATTCATTTCATCTCTCATTAACTCCTATCATGAGGTTGGCGTCGGGAAGGGCATCCGGCCGTAAAAACCATCGCCACAACGATTTCCATTGCATCTCATCCCCGACCCCGTTGGAAAAACGGGAATAATTAGGGGTAGACATACATACAATACAATTGCTCGTTTATTGTGTCGACTCTTATGGGTATTAAATTCAGAAAACCTGTTAGATGATTGATTTTTAGAACTACAGTACAGATACGGAACTGTATTGGTACCGTGTGGGCTCATGTGGGGACGAAACTCCCCTAGAATGTGATGTTGCCCACCCTGTTGCTTCCTCGAGACTGTGCGTGCGCTGGTCATTTTCATTACCCCAGCTAAGTGTCGTAACTCGTAACCACGGAGGATGATCAGGGGGGATCGATTCCCCGCCCCCTAGGGTCAAATAATGCAAATATGAAATTTGATTCAATTGTTCGGATTGATGACCAATGCTTGGATTGTGTTCGAAAACACTCCTTTTCATTCGTCAGGGGCGTATATAAGGAGGAGGGGGGGGGCTGGCTTCCTTTTCTTGGTACCTACGTTAGTCGCAATCTCCCCGGGAATTAGTGGAACGCCCTTGAATCGGTTTTGGTGGTGGCTCCATCAGTCGTAGCCTACCTGTATGAACATGTATCTATTCCACCAGAAATACTATCCGAAAAATAAAGTGCCGAAAATAGAACACCAAACGGGCATTAAAAAAAAAGTCCTCTCGGCACGCCGGATGGCGGAGGTAGATTTCACCGGACAAACTTGGGGATAGGCGAAAATAGGCAGAATATGCAGATTTTCGTAGAAGGATCAGACCTCATTTATTGCGAGAAGGTATTTTATAATTGGAGCTTAATTAACTTTGTTTTTCGTCATTTTATGCTTATTTTAAACATTTTATTGTCTTATGGGAACGGTAACCCTCTTGTCATTTGGGGTCCATTTTTAGCCTGTTTTCAATGTTGAAAAATTAGGCTTATGAGATCACCTTTTGTCCGTGTGTGTGTGCGTGCGTGTGTGTGTGTGTGTGTGTGTGTGTGTGTGTGTGTGTGTGTGTGTCCTAATAAAATCTAAACGGCAGGAGCGATTTCAATGAAACACGGTAAGTTCATAGCAATATTCCCGGCGACCTCGACCGTGCCCTTCAAATTTTGTTACGTCTCACCAATCCAGCATGGAGGCTGTGCGAAATATTTCACTAGCATTCAATATCTCCGAAACTATTACCGATATCGCCCTGAAATTGTGTACGGTGATAAAGGGCACTACTAGAAGTTCACCTATGAGACTTTCAAAAACCTGGTGACTACAAAACCAACATGGCGGTCAAGCGAAATTGAGACTTCTAAATAGACATTTCTCGCGATTTAACTATCCAAACGTAATGAAACTTGGTACAGCAAATGTTTGTACACATTGTAATGCACTGGAGTCTAATTTAGTTCAATTGTTTACATAATCTCAAAATGGCGGCTGTGCGAAATATTTCACTAACATTCTATATCTCCGAAGCTATTACAGATATCATCATGCAATTTTGTACGGTGATAAAGGGTACTGATACAAGTTTACCTATGCATATTTCATAAACCTGTAAAGTACAAAACGAACATGGCGACCAAGCGAATTTGAAATATTTTAATAGAATTTTCTCGTGATTTAACTCTCTGAGCGCAGTGAAATGTGGTACAGTAAATGATTTTGCAGATTGTAATGCACTGCCATCTAATTTAATTCAATTGTTTACAGAACCTCAAGATGGCGGCTGTGCGAAATTTTAAAATTAAGTTTTTATCCTTGTGTCGTAATCATGCGATCGAAGTGAAAGTTTGAATAATGAAGCTAGGCAATAATTGTCCTTGAAAGGTACATAACTCTATGGCCTATACATATAACAATCCTAAATGGAGAGCTTCCGAAATATTTAGACGGTTGTCAATATCTATGAATCTTTTACAGCAACCAAACTGAATTTTTTTATGTTCATAGAGACTATGAACATATGTTCACCTATAGGAATTCCAGTAACCTGGTGAGCACAAATCCAACATGGCGGCGACGCGAAGTATAAATATTTAAATGGACGTTTCTCGCGAATTAACTATCCGAGTGCCTTGAAACGTTGCACGTTAAAGGCTTATACAAATGTTGATCCACTGGCATGTAATTTATTTCAATTGTTTGCATAATCACAAGATGGCTGGTGTGCGTACTTTTAAAATCTCGTTTTTACTTCTTGTGCTCTAATCATGCGATTGAAGTTTGAATACCACACGTACACAATAATCTTAATGTAATAGTACAAAAATAAAAATCCATCCTGGCGACCATATGAAATATTTAGACGGTTCTCAATATCTACGAATCTGTTACAGCAATTAAACTGAAATTTTGTATGTTGATAGAGACAGTTAACATGACCAGGATATATGAAAATAGGCTGTATAGTTCTTCACGGAACTACTTGTTATACTTGTGGTCACACTATCCTTATGCAAGGTTTCGACACTGATGTGTAACTATGTAACGGTCTGTTACTTCTTCACGCAAAATTACATCTCCCGCAGAGATTCTGGTTGGTTCCTCAGTTTAGGGGCTGCGACAACGCGGTCATGTAACCCCGTGTACTTTGGGATGGCTGTATTAGTCTGTACTTCAGGTAAGGACTACAGACGGTCAATTTCAAGCAGTAGTTCCTAATGTTGCTACCAGGTACTGTGCCCAACTCTAGGAATGGGTATTCCAAGTTTCAGACACCTAGATATCAAGGGAAAGGCTGTAGCCGCTTTTGAAAGTTCAGATATTTGAATATCGCGCTACATTGCTTCGAGAAGCATTTCGAAGGATTTTACCGATAGTTGGATGGCAAGTGACGTAGCGAGTAACAGCAGAGGTTGAGGCTATTTATTGATTAAATAGTTAACCATGGAGTAGAGACTTGAGACTGGGATCAGATTACTGGCACGGCCAAAAGAAAGAGAATGCAATTAGTTTCAAGTAAATCGGACCAGGGATTCAAGAGATATGAGGATTTCCAGATATCAGGCGATGACGCGTGACCCTGACCGTTTTGAATAAAAGCCAGCTGGAGCAGGCATGGTCAGCTCACTTCAACACAAGCACTTGGCAAGCAAGTTGCGTCTACGCTGAGCCAAGGCACATGGTTGCCGAATCTACGCAGAAGTTCTTTTCAAATCGTGATAGTCACGAGAAGTGCTGCGCAAACGAGTTGGAACTTAGTAAGTTTCTGGTGAGGAGAATCACTGAGGTGATTGTTATTTCTACAGACATTGGTGGAAATATTTATATTTCCAAAAGGACATATGCTAGACTTTGTCTAGAAAATAGTATTTTGTCACAGTCCAGTAGTAACTTAATACTTGGATGTTTAAATCCATTTCAAGTCAGTTTTCATTTTTGTAACTAGTTAACCACTTCGATCTGTCAGTACACTGAAGACTAGTCTATAACGGTGGTGTTCATTAGTCTACTCAAGGGAAACTGCAAGTTGTCTAGCGCATGGCAGATGGTGATATTAATAAACCATGCCCAGGGAACGATCTTCAGAACAGCCGTTAATTGCTTAGACTGTCAATGTTTTTCTTGTACTGATGAGATTACAGTGAGTTATGTTACAACTGACATATCTAAGAAGAGATCACTTAGATCTGACCCTTTTTCAACAAACTGTTATGGCTTTGATAGAAGCCCATATTAAAATGGAACCACAGTCATTTCAAACGTCGAAAGATACTACCACTATGTCTGACTAGACGAATTGTGGGTCTACAATGGCGGCCGATACAAGGATTATACATGCTTGTCCGATAGGGCATGTTTATGGATAAATCTGGTACAGACCAGGTTTACTACACTTCAAGACCATCAAGAAATGTAAGCCACATTTGAATTATATTATGCCTAGCTAATTGGAACAAACTATTTTTTCTGCAGATGACCAACACATTTTTTTTTCGTCGTATGTAAAGCTTGTAATGATTTACGCAAGACTTATTAGAGTTATTCTGAGCTTTTTCAGCACTCAGAACAGTTTAGGATCGATGACCGAGCATTTCGAGCATTTATTTGAATTTTTCATTTTTTTGGGAAATCACGGTAATCAGCCGATGTAACTGTAAAAGTTAAATTTATTTTTGTTGAGGAATGGATATTTTTTTCCATATTCGAAGGTTCGAACATGTGGATTCGCACATAATGAGATGATAATTAAACATATTTAAAATGATATAAATAATAATAATAATAATAATCCACTAATAATAATAATAATAATTTTCATAATTTTTCTAAATAATTCTTGGATATTATATTTTATAATAATCATATGTATTGAGAGAGAGCCTATGAAGTAGTTTAATCATTTCTAGTCTGGAACAGGAGATTTTCCGAAGGAGAGTGGTTAGCGCAAGCCCGCATTCAACCAACATGTCAGTTCTGGTTGAACAGTTGATATTTGCTATGAGCAAAGTATATGTTTCAGATAACACGGAGAGGCATGAAACGGGAAGCAATTGATATTTGTATCAAATAGGATATTTTTGTATTTATATAAAATCATGACGTAAATACACCTCGAAAGTGAAATGAAGATTTTCACAAGTATGGTAAATTCACGGGTTGAACTGAATGGTAAAATAAAATAAACTTGTAAGTTTATTAATCTTCCAGTGTTGATAACAAGCAGAGGCTTGATTTATTGTATAAATTTTGGGAAGATAATTTATGTGTGTGGAGTTGTTGAAATGCCATTCCCAGGTGCGCATGTTAAGTCGCAGGAATGAAGGTTTTTTCGAGCATCAATCAAATAGCAGGTTCGATGGCTCAGGTTTAGAGTAGGAGTATTGGAGCCACACATTTCGTCGTATGAATAACCCGAAGGTTATTTCTTTGAAACCATCAGTTCTTATTTCAACCTTGTTTTCGAATTCCATTTAGACTTTGATTTTGCTAGAACCCGGATTTGTCATGATAGTAGTTTATTCTTCTCCAGAGGAAGACCTTTGCCGTTGTTGTTATAATATTGCGTTCTTACACAAATAATAGAATGGGCCACTGCCAATTAAAAATAATTCTTTAACCACGAATAATTTGAAGGATATTTTCAATCCTAGTGCCATGAACTAAATGAATTCATTATAAAACTACAATTCTAATTTCCGCATTCTGTCGAAGAATTGCAAGTTGTAAAAATTGCTAAGAATGGCCATGAATATAAATATTTTCATAATGATTCCAAGTGGAAAATCTAATAGTTGAATGGTTCAACCATTTATTGATCTAGTTGATGATTCAGAAATCATATATTTTGTTTGGAACTTGAAGTTCATAATCGAGTCACTTCTCGAATGTTTAATGTCAGAAGAACAATTAATTGTTGTTGTGCTTCGCACAGTTCTTCGATGCTATGCTCAAGGTCAAATACTTTTCAGATGTTATTAATATGTATAAATAATTTGTGTTGCTTCTATGATGATAATATTTTCGACGATTATATTTTTGAAACTGGAAAAACAAGTGAAAGTTTAAGAATTCTATAAACATTTATGCTACGAGTGTTAATATCATGTAAATAGTCAAACAGTGATCTACGTTATTTCCAGTATAGACAATTAATTTTGAACTGGAATTAAATATTAATAATTTTGGAACACAGTCCACAGGACTATTAATCGGACTTGTGTTTCCAAAAAGATTGTCAAATGTGTTTGGAAAATTTCTGTATATTGTGTGTAAATAAGAGTGTGGATCGCCACACGTGGAGTGATGCTGCTTTGAGCATCCTTGCAGTCATTTTTTAACTTTAAATAAACTGAGATAATTTTTACCAGATGTGTCTTACCCAATTAAATCTCCTTCTATCCTTATTGTTGCATTGAGCCAAAAATCAGCAAAGCATTTTTTTTAATTTGATGTCGTTTTTGCGATTTGCTTTAACCCATCTGGCGCTCCGGGATATTTTGACTCTCGTGCTGACTGATTATTGGTAAAATGCATATGTGGTCGTGCGGACTCCGGTCTAAACGGGCACATAAAATAAGATAGAGAGAGAAATGGCTTCGAACGTGGGTCCCGATTTAGACATGGTCAATCGCATGCCGATTTGAAATTGTGATGATTTTTATAGAAATATTTTGGGAGTTGAGAGATGTCTGGTTTGGATGAATAAATTAGTAGGAAACCCAATTAGTGGGGAAAATTAAAAATTTAACTTGGTTAATAATTAGAATGGGTTTGATTATTTTTGATAATGGCTTAACCATTAGGGCGTCAAGTAAATTCAGTAGTAAACGTTCGATGACTGGATATACACATTATTAGAATCCAGGTGGAGGATATTTGAGAACTTGCATATTTTTCTTGTGATATTGTGGTAAATGTAATTCGTAAAAGTAGAGAATTTTGTTTTTCCATCACGTCGACATTAGGACAAATCTCATTTTATTATAGTGTTCCAATTAGCTATTCATATTTCTTGTTCTAGTTATAAGCTTGTGTTTGCCACTGTTGTATACCCCTAAGTTTTGAATAATAATTGAAATTATGGAAGAAATGATAAGGATGATGAGGAGTTTGGAGGAGAGTTCAAAAGAGGCTGGACGGCGTGTAGCCGCTATTATGAAAGAAAATACAGAGGCTTTAGAAAAGAAACTTAAAGAAAATTCTGATTCTTTAGAAAATAAACTTAAGGAAAATTCCGACTCTTTAGAAAGCAGGTTAAAAGATAACTTGAAGGAAAGTTTAGATGAAAAACTTAAGGAAAATTCTGATTCTTTAGAAAATAAACTTAAAGAAAATTCTGATTCTTTAGAAAATAAACTTAGAGAAAATTTGAATGATAAACTTAAAGAAAATTCTGATTCTTTGGAAAATAAACTTAAAGAAAGTTCTGATTCTTTAAAAGGTAATTTGAAAGAAAATTTAAATAGTAAATTTAATTCAATGGAAAGTAAATTTAAAGAGAATTCTGAAATTTTGAAAATGACACTTGAGAGTAAAATGAATAAATTATGCGATAAAACACATGAGCTCGAAACTTCATTAGCTACTAACGCAAGTTTAATGGACGAAAAATTTCGCGATGCCGATCTTCGATCCCAAAGCTTAGGTGATAGGATAGAACATGGTCTTAGGAAAGTTGGTGAAGACATGGTCAACCTGGAAGTCAGAGTGAAGAAGGAGAGTAACGAGATGGGAATTCTAGTTGTTCAACGTTTAACGGAACAATTCAAGGAACTTGTCATGGGAGAAATAAGAGAAGGTGTGATTAATGAGTTGCAAACTGAAATCAAAACCACAGTTGTCAATGAAATTAAAGACACACTCAAGCTGGAGAATCAAGAGGGAATCAAGGAGGTTAGGGAATCTTTGTCATCCCATATTGAAGTAATTGCCAAAGATATACAAGCAACTCAGAAGGACATATCAGATATGACAGGGTCATTGAAAAGTCATGAGGCTGTTATGAACCAGATATCCACTGATGTTAAGGAAAATTGTAAAGAGACTGAAGCAATTAAGAAGATGGCAGAAGAAAACCAGAAGGAACTTGAGGCTATGAAAACTCAAATCAAGGATGAGAAACAGTCTGATCATCTGTTTAAAATGCCAAATGTAAGGGGAAAGGAACAGATACAGATAAATCTAGGAGGAGCTAGAGAGACTGATAGACAGGATGAGGTCAGGACAGTATTTCAATCCAACCCCATAACTGTATTTAAGAATATAGAGGACAAGCCTTCTAAATTTTCAGGGCGAGATTCTGTAACACCCGTGGAATTTTTGAGAGAAGCAGGTGATTACCTGAAAGATTCTAAGATCCCTAAAGAAAGACAGATCCGAGTGATAGGGAAGTTCTTGGAAGGTCCTGCACTTCTGTGGTTTAGAGCATTTAGATCCACTCTAACCACTTTTGAGGAGTTTTCTCGTGGGCTATTGAAGAAGTTTTGGTCCCCGGAAACCCAACAGCAAGTCAGAGCAGAGTTATATTCGAAGAGATTCTCGACGTCACAACCTACTCGATACTCTACGTACTTTTCTGGACAGCTGTCTAAACTCCAACATTTAGATCCGCCAATGCCAGATAACGAGTTGATTACTGCATTGATACGTCAGTTTCCAGCAGACGTCCAGAGGACTTTGATCGCTGCTGATATCTACAATATGGAACAATTTGATGAAGTATTACAGAAGCTGGATCATACAAACGCTCAATTCTTCCATCAGAAGGGAGCAAAGAATAACAACGCTGTGTATCCTGTTATGGCTGATGGTTATTCTCAAACACCTCGAGAGATTCGAGAGGAGCGAGAAGAGAAATCGCCGAGGGAAGATCCAAATAAGAGAGGATGGAACCAATACAGTAACAGATACAGTTACAAGCCATATGCAAGACCGGATGGTGGTAATCGATACAATACTCGATGGAGAAGACCACGAGATAGTCAAGGAAGGTACCAGGAAAGAAGATCCTATGGAAGAAATAACTACAATAACCGAGGGAATGTAGATACTCGTCAGTCCAATGAAGAGTTTAACAAGGACACGAGGAAAAATTTGGAAGCAAGACACCAAGATAACTTGCAATTTTTGGAACAGAGGCCCAATGAACCAGGTCCATCGGGAACACAACAATCCCGGGGGAATGGTAATGGAAAAAAAAAAAAAACTTCGAATTCACAGTAGAAGATAGAATTTTGAATACTTTCACTTCCAGAATTATTAAATGGCAAGCAGAGGATGATGACTTAATTCAACAGAATGACGAACGAAAAGAAATGGGTACCAGAATTAGAATGCCAATCATATCATGCGAAGTATTCGGTATGCCTGTCGATACTTTGATCGATACTGGGGCTATGCTTTGTCTGGTGAGTGAGAAGCTTTATATTCTGTGGAAGCTCAAAGAGAATTTAGAGGAAATTCCAGTATCAGGAATTAAGATCCAAGGAATAATACCCAATAAAATATCTCTGTGTAAAACACAATTATACTTATGTATTACGATTGGAGGACATGATTTCCGACATGTATTTGTTGTAATGAAGGACATGGCTTTTGACATGATATTGGGAGCAGATTTCATTCAGAAATATCAAGCAGTGATAGATATGAAGACAAAGACGATTAAATTTAAGAATACCGAAGAGATTAACTTCGAGGGAAAAGAAGAGGAAGACATCGAGGGAGATGCTCAATGGTCTCTGATTTTTCATGAAGCCGAAGGAAGAGAAGTCTACACTGAGAAGGAGTCCCCAGAGCTAGGGAAGATTTTGGAGGAGTATCACGATATTTTTGACATTAAACCTGGAGAAATTGAAGATTTTGAATATTGTGGAAGTAAACAATAATGGAAGCTATGAAGTAGCCAATACACGAACTGGTAACATCGTGGGAACTTATAATGCATCGAATCTGAAGATTTATTATTCAAGAACCAGATGATTTAATGTGTAGATAGGAAAAATAAAAATTTTTCAATTTTTATTTTTTGCTAGGTGTGGGGTGGATGTGCCCAACTCTAGGAATGGGTATTCCAAGTTTCAGACACCTAGATATCAAGGGAAAGGCTGTAGCCGCTTTTGAAAGTTCAGATATTTGAATATCGCGCTACATTGCTTCGAGAAGCATTTCGAAGGATTTTACCGATAGTTGGATGGCAAGTGACGTAGCGAGTAACAGCAGAGGTTGAGGCTATTTATTGATTAAATAGTTAACCATGGAGTAGAGACTTGAGACTGGGATCAGATTACTGGCACGGCCAAAAGAAAGAGAATGCAATTAGTTTCAAGTAAATCGGACCAGGGATTCAAGAGATATGAGGATTTCCAGATATCAGGCGATGACGCGTGACCCCGACCGTTTTGAATAAAAGCCAGCTGGAGCAGGCATGGTCAGCTCACTTCAACACAAGCACTTGGCAAGCAAGTTGCGTCTACGCTGAGCCAAGGCACATGGTTGCCGAATCTACGCAGAAGTTCTTTTCAAATCGTGATAGTCACGAGAAGTGCTGCGCAAACGAGTTGGAACTTAGTAAGTTTCTGGTGAGGAGAATCACTGAGGTGATTGTTATTTCTACAGACATTGGTGGAAATATTTATATTTCCAAAAGGACATATGCTAGACTTTGTCTAGAAAATAGTATTTTGTCACAGTCCAGTAGTAACTTAATACTTGGATGTTTAAATCCATTTCAAGTCAGTTTTCATTTTTGTAACTAGTTAACCACTTCGATCTGTCAGTACACTGAAGACTAGTCTATAACGGTGGTGTTCATTAGTCTACGCAAGGGAAACTGCAAGTTGTCTAGCGCATGGCAGATGGTGATATTAATAAACCATGCCCAGGGAACGATCTTCAGAACAGCCGTTAATTGCTTAGACTGTCAATGTTTTTCTTGTACTGATGAGATTACAGTGAGTTATGTTACAACTGACATATCTAAGAAGAGATCACTTAGATCTGACCCTTTTTCAACAAACTGTTATGGCTTTGATAGAAGCCCATATTAAAATGGAACCACAGTCATTTCAAACGTCGAAAGATACTACCACTATGTCTGACTAGACGAATTGTGGGTCTACAATGGCGGCCGATACAAGGATTATACATGCTTGTCCGATAGGGCATGTTTATGGATAAATCTGGTACAGACCAGGTTTACTACACTTCAAGACCATCAAGAAATGTAAGCCACATTTGAATTATATTATGCCTAGCTAATTGGAACAAACTATTTTTTTCTGCAGATGACCAACACATTTTTTTTTCGTCGTATGTAAAGCTTGTAATGATTTTCGCAAGACTTATTAGAGCTATTCTGAGCTTTTTCAGCACTCAGAACAGTTTAGGATCGATGACCGAGCATTTCGAGCATTTATTTGAATTTTTCATTTTTTTGGGGGAAATCACGGTAATCAGCCGATGTAACTGTAAAAGTTAAATTTATTTTTGTTGAGGAATGGATATTTTTTTCCATATTCGAAGGTTCGAACATGTGGATTCGCACATAATGAGATGATAATTAAACATATTTAAAATGATATAAATAATAATAATAATAATAATCCACTAATAATAATAATAATAATTTTCATAATTTTTCTAAATAATTCTTGGATATTATATTTTATAATAATCATATGTATTGAGAGAGAGCCTATGAAGTAGTTTAATCATTTCTAGTCTGGAACAGGAGATTTTCCGAAGGAGAGTGGTTAGCGCAAGCCCGCATTCAACCAACATGTCAGTTCTGGTTGAACAGTTGATATTTGCTATGAGCAAAGTATATGTTTCAGATAACACGGAGAGGCATGAAACGGGAAGCAATTGATATTTGTATCAAATAGGATATTTTTGTATTTATATAAAATCATGACGTAAATACACCTCGAAAGTGAAATGAAGATTTTCATAAGTATGGTAAATTCACGGGTTGAACTGAATGGTAAAATAAAATAAACTTGTAAGTTTATTAATCTTCCAGTGTTGATAACAAGCAGAGGCTTGATTTATTGTATAAATTTTGGGAAGATAATTTATGTGTGTGGAGTTGTTGAAATGCCATTCCCAGGTGCGCATGTTAAGTCGCAGGAGTGAAGGTTTTTTCGAGCATCAATCAAATAGCAGGTTCGATGGCTCAGGTTTAGAGTAGGAGTATTGGAGCCACACATTTCGTCGTATGAATAACCCGAAGGTTATTTCTTTGAAACCATCAGTTCTTATTTCAACCTTGTTTTCGAATTCCATTTAGACTTTGATTTTGCTAGAACCCGGATTTGTCATGATAGTAGTTTATTCTTCTTCAGAGGAAGACCTTTGCCGTTGTTGTTATAATATTGCGTTCTTACACAAATAATAGAATGGGCCACTGACAATTAAAAATAGTTCTTTAACCACGAATAATTTGAAGGATATTTTCAATCCTAGTGCCATGAACTAAATGCATTCATTATAAAACTACAATTCTAATTTCCGCATTCTGTCGAAGAATTGCAAGTTGTAAAAATTGCTAAGAATGGCCATGAATATAAATATTTTCATAATGATTCCAAGTGGAAAATCTAATAGTTGAATGGTTCAACCATTTATTGATCTAGTTGATGATTCAGAAATCATATATTTTGTTAGGAACTTGAAGTTCATAATCGAGTCACTTCTCGAATGTTTAATGTCAGAAGAACAATTAATTGTTGTTGTGCTTCGCACAGTTCTTCGATGCTATGCTCAAGGTCAAATACTTTTCAGATGTTATTAATATGTATAAATAATTTGTGTTGCTTCTATGATGATAATATTTTCGACGATTATATTTTTGAAACTGGAAAAACAAGTGAAAGTTTAAGAATTCTATAAACATTTATTCTACGAGTGTTAATATCATGTAAATAGTCAAACAGTGATCTACGTTATTTCCAGTATAGACAATTAATTTTGAACTGGAATTAAATATTAATAATTTTGGAACACAGTCCACAGGACTATTAATCGGACTTGTGTTTCCAAAAAGATTGTCAAATGTGTTTGGAAAATTTCTGTATATTGTGTGTAAATAAGAGTGTGGATCGCCACACGTGGAGTGATGCTGCTTTGAGCATCCTTGCAGTCATTTTTTAACTTTAAATAAACTGAGATAATTTTTACCAGATGTGTCTTACCCAATTAAATCTCCTTCTATCCTTATTGTTGCATTGAGCCAAAAATCAGCAAAGCATTTTTTTTAATTTGATGTTTTTGCGATTTGCTTTAACCCATCTGGCGCTCCGGGATATTTTGACTCTCGTGCTGACTGATTATTGGTAAAATGCATATGTGGTCGTGCGGACTCCGGTCTAAACGGGCACAGTACTACCGTCAACGACTCCTAGCTGTGAACTTGGCTACTAGATGCCACCGCAACCAGCAACTCGCAACGAACGTTGGAACTTCCCCTCCAAAGGAAAGCATACTGAGGGTTTTTTAGCGCTCTTAGAAAATCTGACGACTTCGGCCGGCTTTGAACTCGCGACCTTGGGCATAGACATTCAGCATGCTACCAGTTACGTCACCGAAGCCGCTTCACACTTAGATGGAAATCTGAATCTGATCTCGTGCAAGTGCGTTATCTTGGCAACGTCTGATGGCTCATCCCTCATCAATTTAGTAGTGTTGCCATGGCAACCACTGATAGGTCTTGGCATTTTCTTATAATTCCGAAATTATTTTTCTCATCCCTTGGCATAATGGTGGGTTATATCAAAAATTCTTTCAGACAAAAGTTTTAGGTAATTATTAGGGGAATATTGTCCATTTTGTACGGTTTTGATATTGTGCCTATTAAGAGAGATATGATTAATGATTCCCGAAAAACCCACTTTTTCCCACCTCTCTGGTCAATGGTTGGTGCTATAAAAAAACTCTTCAAACATAAATTTTTGGGCTTTATCCGACACATAGTATGAACGTTGAACGGATTCGATTTTTTTTTAAATTTATTTATAGCGTATGGCTTTTAGTGCCGGCAGTGTCCGAGGACATGTTCGGCTCGCCAGTTTTGTAGCTGCTTCGAGACGGACACCCAATGGGTGAGCTACAAGTACCGTTGGGGAGGGTAGGAGGGAAGTTGGAATGTAAGGACGAGGAGTTGGAAGGTAGCGGCTGCGGCCTATAGTTAGGGACCAACCCCGGCATTTGCCTGGAAGGAAGATGGGAAACCACAGAAGACCATCTTCAAGGTTGCCGGCGGGGGGATTCGAACCTCCTCGCCTCCCGGATGTGAGCGACTGCCATCAGTCATGCCGTAACCACCACGGCTAACTCACCCGGTAACGGATTCGATATTTCACATATTAAGAGAGTTATGGCAATATTTCACTTTTTCGAAGAAAAAAAAAGCCCCCCATTTTCACCCCCTTCGACTGATTTAGCCCAATAACGAACTCGACCGAGATTTTATAGGTATACATATTCGGTAAAAAATTCAAAGTGATTGGTGCAAAATTACGGCAGTTATCGTGTCCACAATAAATTGATATACATACATAAATTATATACAACTTTTGAACTGACGGTGGTTTTGGGGTCTGGGGTATGTGAAACGCGAAGATATGTCGAAATTTTCCGGAAGTCGAAACATGGTACCCATTGCAATAGTTAGCTTTCTAATGAAATCTACCTCTGGTTGGTTCCTCAGTTTAGGGGCTGCGACAACACGGTCATCTAACCCCGTGTACTTTGGGTGAGTGTAGAATCTGTCTGATACACGGTGTGAATTGTAATGGCTGTATTAGTCTTAATTCAGGTAAGGACTGCAGACGGTCAATTTCAAGCAGTAGTTCCTAATGTTGCTACCAGGTACTACCGTCAACGACACCTAGCTGTGAACTTGGCTACTAGATGCCACCCCAACCAGCTACTTGCAACGAACGTTGGAACTTCCCCTCCAAAGGAAAGCATACTGAGGGATTCTAGCGCTCTTAGAAAATCCGACGACTTCGGCCTGCTTTGAAACCGCGACATTGGGCATAGAAGTTCAGCATGCTACCAGTTACGTCACCGAAGCCGCTTCCCTCTTTGTCAGGCGGCTTCGGTGGCGTAGTCGGTAGCATGCTGAGCTTCTATGCCCAAGATAACGGGTTCAAACCCGGCCGAAGCCGTCGAATTTTTTAAGAGCGTTAAAAATCCCTCAGTATGCCTTCCTTCGGAGGGGAGGTAAAGCTGGTGGTCCCATGTCATAGATTTATGGCATGTTAAAGATCCTTCCACTAATTGCACCTGTGTGAAGCTAAATTGGATAGGTTAAGAATGTATACAACGCTCTTAGGTTTCTATGTTCGTTGCCAAGAGCCGACTGCGGCGGCGTCTAGTAGCTAAGTTCTGAACTTGGCCTCGTAGTCGTTGACTGTGGCGCTTGGCGGCAAAAGTAGGAACTATCTGAAAAATTGTTAGTTGCAGTACTTAATTACTTAAATTAACAAACAGATAACACACACTAATACAGTCATCACAATTAACACCGGTTATCAGACAGATTCTACACACACCCAAAGTACACGGGGCTACATGACCGCGTTGTCGCAGCCCCTAAACTTAAGAACCAACCAACCAACCACTTAGTCAGATGGAAATACTGAATCTGATCTCGTGCAAGTGCGTTGTCATGGCAACGTCTGATGGCTCATGCCTCATCAATTTAGTAGTGTTGCCATGGCAACCACTGATAGCTCTTGGCATTTTCTTATAATTCCGAAATCATTTTTCTCGTCCCTTGGCGTAATGGTGGGTCATATCAAAAATTCTTTCAGACAAAGGTTTTAGGTAATTATTAGGGGAATATTGTCCATTTTGTACGGTTTTGATATTATGCCTATTAAGAGAGATATGATTAATGTTTCCCGAAAACCCACTTTTTCCCACCCCTTTGGTCAATGGTTGGTTCTATAAAAAAAAACTCTTCAAACATAAATTTTTGGGCTTTATCCGACACATAGTATGAACGTTGAACGGATTCGATATTTCACATATTAAGAGAGTTATAGCAATATTTCACTTTTTCGAGAAAAAAAAGCCCCCCCCCCCCCCCCATTTTCACCCCCTTCGACCGATTTATACCAGTAACGAACTCGACCGAGATTTTATAGGTATACATATTCGGTAAAAAAATCAAAGTGATTGGTGCAAAATTACGGCAGTTATCGTGTCCACAAGAAACTGATATACATATATATATATAAACTTTTGAACTGACGGTGGTTTTGGGGTCTGGGGGATGTGAAACGCGAAGATATGTCGAAATTTTCCGGAAGTCGAAACATGGGACCCATTGCAATAGTTAGCTTTCTAATGAAATCTACCTAAAAATACAGTAATACTGTTGCAGGTAAAATAAATTAAACAAAATGTACCGTAATTAAAGAGATCGATGAACTAAATACAAGAAGTCGTAACTAGGAACTGGTAAAATATCAAAGGATCGCTCAGAAATATGACAATAATTCAGAACTAACCAGCACAGTCAATCGCAACATTGGACTAGATGCTCGGGAATTCGATACCGTCAGGCGTCAGGTAAGGTCATCGCTCTCATATCACTCGAGTTCCGCTCCCATCCCCTCCCCCACAACGCTCTCCATGACCTTGTTCTACTGCCGCGCCAATTGTTGCAAATACAGTAACACTTTTATACACAAACATCCCAAAGTGATCCCGACGATTCTATTCAACCGATTTAAGTTTTCGATACGTCATTGGAATCAGTGAGTAAAATACAAATTTTGTATTACCCGTTTATTTTCGCATTTTAATCAGATATTTGAAAAATAAACAGCAACATTTCTGTTTTTGAAATTTAAAAATAAGCAATGAATTAATATCAATTCTGCTACTAGACAGAGCACATAGCAGTTTTCAGATCGCAGATCGGAGCTCCCCTTCGATTAAAAAAAACTAAATAAATAAATTCAGCTTCGCTTGTGCTGCCATCTGTTCAAATATTTTCTTACCAATGTGTCGGGACCAGTGGCGGCTGGTGGATTCTGGGGCCGGAGGGGCCGGTCTCAATAATAATCTAACCCGTACATTTCTCTAATAAAATCACATAAAAAGGAAGAGCAAGCTGAAACGCTTCGGGTTGAATTTTACCGAATGGTTTTTGACACCCGATCATATGGCTGTATATTTCAGCTGTTTTATTCTATAGAAAATCAATAATTACTTTTAAATAATGACGTCCGAGGACAGAATCAAAGATAGGAATAGTTTCAGAAGGATGGTGAAAAGCTATCCGGGTTTTATGGTGGAGGCAGATCCCTTGAAGACGGATAGGCCCTTTAACAGAGGAGCGGAAGAATAAGCTGATAGATGGGCTCGCGAGTTACTAACAAGATGTCAAAGCCGGCAGACGAACAAGGCTCAGACACTGATATGACAGTGGTTGTTAACACGCAGTCCATAGAGGCTGGAAACCACGGAAAATCTCTTCGAGGATTCCTGAGGTGGGAATCAAATACTCTCTACTCATTTGGATCACCCGTGGCTGAGTAGACCCCGTTCCAATCATACCGCTTTTCAAATTGCGTGGCAGACCCAGGAATCGGACTTCGGGCCTCCGGGTTGGCAGCTAAGCACGCTGCCCACTACACAACGGAGACGACCCAATATAAAATTATAATATTATTTATTGTGGAGTGAGAATATCATTGTGCTATCAAATTATATTATTTTACACGAATAGAATGACTATTAAAGGTTTTCGACTTCGAGATTCGACAGCACAAAGTGGGATGGATACAATAAAATTATTTTAAAAGAAATAAAATCTTGGTCACTAACGCGTCTTGAACCCAGGACCCGTCCATTACGAAACTACAGCCTTACCCCTCGTTCACTTTTCCAGTACATCTCAATTCTCACAGGTAGCCTATGTAACTTAATCCGAATGGATGAAGTTCGAATGATTTCAGTATAATCTTTAAGACCGGCAGGAATGCATTCTTCAGTGCCTAGCTTGTTTTCAACTTACAGTGACGTATCCTAATGACTGATTTCCATTTATAATGCCCATTAACAGCAGATATTACCCTCAATTGACAACATTCCACCATCTTTGATTGCTTGGTGCTCGCCCTGCTGAGCCAATCGGAACAGGAGGTACATATGCGAGAAACGTTACTCAAGCCTGTACCGAAACTGCGGCTACATCCAACCTTAATGTTACAGCCTGTACCGTTTCTTCTCTGACGGTCGATGCTGGCGGTACAAAGTTACAACTTCTACCATCTCTTGTAGCGTTACGAAAAACCCAGCATTGATGACGCTCATTTCGTTGTTATTTGTACAGACAACATTATCATTATAATTATGAGTATTATTATTATTATTATTCTTAGTCGTTTACTCTCCAGGTTGGTGGAACCCACGGACTCAGCGAGGGAACGCACCACTACCGCCTCTACGGGCAGTGTCCTAGAGCTGGGAACATCTAATCGGAGGGGATTCAACTGGTGAGGTGTGATTGGCACCTCGCCCAGGCGGCCTCACCTGCAAAGCGAAAAGGGGCCTCATGAGGGAAGGTGATGGAAGGCCAGGATGGATAGGCAAGGAAGAGGGAAGGAGGCGGCCGTGGCCTTGAAGAAGGTACCATCCCGGCATTTGCCCGAAGACGAAGTGGGAAACCACGGAAAACCACTTCGAGGATGGCTGAGGTGGGAATCGAACCCCCTCTACTCATTTGGAACATCCGAGGCTGAGTAGACCCCGTTCCAGTCCTCATACCACTTTTCAAATTTCGTGGCAGAGCCGGGAATCGAACCCAGGACCTCCGGGGCGGCAGCTAACCATGCTGACCGCTACGCTACGGAGGCGACGGTATTATTATTATTATTATTATTATTATTATTATTATCTTAGGTGTGTGTGGAATCAGTGTGTTAACCCGTGGCATTGTGTTGGTTGTGGTAATGTGCGTATTTGTAATTGTGGCTAGGTTTGCGAAGGAAATGACCGTGGCCTTCACTTAGCTACCATCCGGGCATTTGCCTGACTTTGAAGTAGGGAACCACGCCATTCGACCTCCAGGATAGCTAGGTCGGAATCTATCCTATCTCATCTAAAATATCCTCACGAGGCTTAGTGTAGTGTTTGGGGCCGATGACCTCGTAGTTTCTCCTCTTTGAACCTCAATAAAGAACTAACTATCTAACTAACTGACTAAGCTTAGTGTACACTTTCTAGCACTGAGGCTAGAAATATCTTTGTTGGAAGAGATAGGGATCAAACACAGGTCCTTTCATAGAGGAGTAACATTGCACACTCAGTTCACCGAAGGTGACTTTGTGTAATTTTATTTCTGAAATATTTCCGGTTTTCACAAATCGTAAAGGACACACGTCCACTTCCAAACTGAGCTTACACAACTGTATTGAATTCTTGTTGTGCATAATTTTCTTTCTCTCAACTATTGTGGACATTTTGTGTTACGTAACAGTCTGCAATATAATAAACAGATTGTATCGAACTAAAAATCTGACACACTTGAGTGATGAATTACAATAGGAGTGGTAAAAAATTATTTGTTTCGTTTTTTCTCTTCTTTTTCATTGTCAGATTACCCTCCTGGTAGGCTCCTCCCACGGACTCATGGGGGATACAACCTTATCGCCTCTACGGGCAGTGTCCTGGACCTTGACATCCAGTTGGGAGATACAACTGGGGTGAGAAGCTGGACTAGTGCCTCGCCCTGGCGGCCTCACCTACAAAGCGAATAGAGGGTCTCATGAGGGTCGGGACGGGATGTGAAGAATTGCACGGATATACATGGAAGGGGGAAGGAGGCGCCCGTGGCCTGACGGTAGATACCATCCCGGCATTAGCTCGAAGACGAAGTGGGAAACCACGGAAAACCTCTTCGAGGATTGCTGAGGTGGGAATCAAATACTATCTACTCATTTGGACCACCCGAGTCTGAGTAGACCCCGTTCCTATCATGCTGCTTTTCAAATTTCGTGGCAGACCCAGGAATCGGACTTCAGACCTCCGGGTTGGCAGCTAAGCACGCTGCCCACTACACAACGGAAACGACCCAAAATAGGTCAATTTACCCTATAGGTTGGTGGTTCCCACGGACTCAGCGAGGGAACTCACCACTACCGCCTCGATGGGCAGTGTCCTGGAGCTTGGAACATCTGGTCAGGATGGATACAACTGGGGAGATGTGATCAGCACTTCGCCCAGGCGGCCTCACCTGCAAAGCGAACAGGGACCTCATGAGGGATGGGAAGGGATGGAAGATTGGGATGGATAGGTTAGGAAGAGGGAAGGAGGCGGCCGTGGCCTTACAGTAGGTACTATCCCGGCATTTGCCCGAAGACGAAGTGGGAAACCACGGAAAACCACTTCGAGGATGGCGGAGGTGGGAATCGAACCCCCTCTACTCATTTGGACCACCCGAGGCTGAGTAGACCCCGTTCCAGTCCTCATACCACTTTTCAAATTTCGTGGCAGAGTCGGGAATCGAACCCAGGACCTCCGGGGCGGCAGCTAACCATGCTGACCGCCACGCTACGGAGGCGACCCCAAAATAGAATCATAATATTATTTATTGTGGAGTGAGAATATCATTGTGCTATCAAATTATATTATTTTACACGAATAGGATGAATATTAATGGTTTTCAACTTAGAGATTAGACAGCACAAAGTAGGATGGATACAATAAAATCATTTAAAAAGAAATAAAATTTTGGTCAGAAGGGCGTCTTGAACCTCGGACCCATCCTTTACGAAGCTACAGCCTTACCCCTCGTACACTTTTCCAGTATATCGCCTAGGACACAGGTAGCTTACGTAACTTAATCCCAATTGCTGAAGGTCAAATGATTTCAGTTCAATCATTAAGACCGGCAGGAATGCATTCATCAGTGCCTGGCATGTTTTCAACTTACAGTTACGCATCTTAATGACAGATTTGCATTAATAATGCCCATCAACAGCAGATGTTACCCTCAATTGACAACCTTCCACCATCTTTGATGCCTTAGAGCTAGCCCTGCTGAGCCAATCAAACAGGCGGTACACATGCGAGAAACGTCACTCAAGCCTGTACCGAAACTGCGGCTACATCCAAACCACTGCCGGCTGGATCGCAACACTCCTGGTTGCTTTAAACTGCCTGCCCATTCGACGATTACAGCATTGGTTTGAGCGTACAACCTCGTTTTCAAATATAAAGGCGCTAGGAAGCAGCACCAAGGCACTGTGGCAGACATAAGTTTTGTATTGATGTTAATGGAGCAGTTGTGTTTGGAATGTATTCTGAATGATTTTATAATGCTGTACTGCTGCGTGCCCTTTTGTAAATCTGAACAGGGCAAGTTAGAATACCGGGGAATCTCATTTCATGAGATACCATCGGACAATTCACTGCGTGGGATGTGGTTACCTGCAATTTCCAGAGAAGGTGACCCAGGGGAAGCAAATAAACAAATAAAGAAAGAAATACATACCGGTACATGACTGAATGAGTAAATACGTGAGACAATAAATATGTAAATAATTAAATAAATAATTTAAGAAATATGTAAGTAAATAAATAAGTGAATAAATAAGCAATAAATAAGTAAACAAATAAATAAGAAAATAAATGTATGTATGTCTACCCCTTATTATTCCCGTTTTCCAACGGGGTCGGGGATGAGATGCGATGGAAGTCGTTGTGGCGATGGTTTTTACGGCCGGATGCCCTTCCTGACGCCAACCTCATGTGAGGAGTTAATAAGAGATGAAATGAATGATGGTGAATGAAACAGGGCAAGAATGTGGAAGGAAGCGGCCGTGGCCTGTCAGAAGGTACCGTCCCAGCATTTGCCCGGTGTTGAAAATGGGAAACCACGGAAAACCATTTCAAGGACGGCCGACGGTGGGGCTCGAACCCACGCGTCTACCGAGTCAGCAGAGAGCTTGGCCCCATGACCTAATGCTGCGCTTTAGCCAGCGTAGCCACTACTGTCGGTAAATAAGAAAATAAATAATTAATTAAATAAATGTGTAAGTAAATAAGTAAATAAATACGTGAATAAATAAGAAAATAAGTAAATAAATAAGTATACAAATAAATAATTTAATAAATAAATGTGTAAGTAAATAAGTAAATAAATATGTAAATAAATAAGTGAACGAATAAGCAAATAAATAAGTAAATAAATAATTAAATAAATAAGTAAAACATAAATAAGAAAATAAATAATTAAATAAATAAACGTGTAAGTAAATAAGTAAATAAATATGTAAGTAAATAAACAAATAAGTAAATAAATAAGTAAATCAATAGATAAGAAAATAAATAAGTTAATAAATAATTAAATAGATAAATACGTACCTAAGTAAATAAAGAAGTGAATAAAAATAAGTAAATAAATAATTAAATAAATACATATGTAAATAAATGAGTAAATAAATATATACGTGAATAAATAAATAAGTAAATAAATAAGTAAACAAATAAATAAGAAAATAAATAATTAAATACATAAATATGTAAGTAAATAAACAAATAAGTAAGTAAATAAATAAGCGAATAAATAAGAAAATACATAATTAAATAAATAAACATGTAAGTAAGTAAACAAATAAGTAAATAAATACGTAAATAAATACGTAAATAAATAAGTAAAAAAATAAGAAAATAAATAAGTAAAAAAATAAACAATCTGTCCAAAAAATCTGTAAAAATGTATAATACAGCCATCACAATAAGAAGGGTTATCAGACAAATTCACCTCACACCCAAGTACATGGGGCTACATGACCACGATGTCGAAAAGCCCCTAAATAAATCATCATCCCATTTTTCGGGGGCCGGAGGCATTTCTTTTCCCTGTCTTTTATTGTCCTCCTTATTCTTTTCTTTTCATGATGATGATGATGATAATTGTTGTTTTAAGGGGCCTAACATCTAGGTTATCGGCCATCTCGCCAAGTATGTTAAGTTAGATTTAAGTCAGTTGGAAGTAGTTATATTTTTATTATCGCCTGCATAATTACGGGAAAATGAGCTAGACATTTCGCCCCTTAAAAACAATCGCCTCCACCACATGTATTTTTGCTTTCCTTTATACTGAAAATTTGCCCGTAAGTATGTGTCTGAAAACTTTTAGATGTGAGAATAACAAAGGAACTAACTTAGTGTAATGTTCTCACGTCCGTCAATCTCGATATTAAGCCTCCAAACATAACAATACTTCGTTTCAGATATCTTCCCCTTTAAAAAGCCGCGGCAATCTCAGTGCCTTTGTGCTGCACCTAGCGGTGAATTAATGCATATATCTTGTACGCCTGTGAGTGTCGAATGGGCAGGCAGTTTAAAGCAACCAGGAGTGTTGCGATCCAGCCGGCAGTGATCCAACCTTAACGTTACAGCCTGTACCGTTTTTTCTCTGACGGGCAATGCTGGCGGTACAAAGTTACAACCTCTACCATCTCTTGTAGCGTTACGTAAAACCCAGCATTGATTACGCTCATTTCGTTGTTATTTGTACAGACAACATTATCATTATAATAGTAATAATAATAATAATAATAATAATAATTATTATTATATATATTTTTTTATTTAATCAATTTACCCTCTAGGTTGGTGGTTCCCACGGACTCAGTGAGGGAGCTCACCACTACCGCCTCTATGGGCAGTGTCCTAGAATTTGGAACATCTGGTCATGAGGGATACAACTGTGGAGGTGTGATCAGCACTTCGCCCAGGCGGCCTCACCTGCAAAGCGAACAGGGGCCTCATGAGGGATGGGAAGGGATGGAAGATTGGGATGGATAGGCTAGGAAGAGGGAAGAAGGCGGCCGTGGCCTGACAGTAGGTACTGTCCCCGTAAATGCGGATAGTAGGGTGTCAGATATCCGCCCCCTCAATCGGATTGCCAATAATCAAACGCACCGGCACAGCTACATCAATGAAAATGGCACTGACAGATACTATCGAGATTAGAGCACAGCAGTTAACAAGAAATTATTGTGGAACACACCAAAATATACGGGGGTTTATACTTACCTTTACTTACCTCTTCAAATTAATCTCGGGAATGGGTTGCCAACTGGATCACTTAAAGTATGCCCACACAATAACCTCCACCATGATATTCAAAATGAACCAAAACGAAGACAAGAAACTTTAAACTGTACAATAATTTATTTCACATAAAGGGAATGACTTTAACAAAAACTCAACAAAATACACGTGGCAATCAGAAGCCATTGTCAATATAATCATGCCCTCCTGTAGGACTGGTAGACGTTACATACAAAATTTTATCTTTCACTTGCTTATAAAGAACGTAATAATAGTAATACACTTGGAATGGATGAGGGAATTGGGACAAGACACGTAGCAATTGTTTTCCTCTTTCATAAACATCACACTTTATTTATAACGGCAAGCCTGTTATGTAATTGACCTTGGCCTCTAACATACAGTTGTCAGGCCAGCTGCGATCCACCCTTCAACAATTCGGATGCCCACGTCGTCAAACGGGCCAACCTGTGCGGCTAGTGCTAGCATATGCTCGTAACTTCAGAGCTTAGCTCCTTTTCAAACGCTTTAAATGTCCTCAACTCAACTCAAATATTAACACGCAAATCTTTTAAATGCTTTAATCACATGTTACTGGATTACTCTAATAATCCCAAAACTTGTTTAATGGTATAATCCACTTGTATAATTAGCGTTCTTTAGAGTATATTAACAAAATTCTTAATGTTTATAACAAATGCTCATTAATTGTTTATAACAATTACAAATTGTTTATAATATTGTCAAATGACAATTGAAAAATCTATACACGCCTCTCTTAATTCCTTTCATTTCCAATTATTATTAAAGATAATTACATAATTTATTTACAATATTTATATTTATTTATTTATTTATTTTAGAAATACATTAAACCACACGTTTCTCCGGTTGATAATTACTCAAATCAGGTTAACATAATCGACCAATGAAGGTTAGTTATATTTAAGTGTTATAAATCCAGGTTTAATAAGTTTTAATAATTATTATTATTATTAGTGACGGTAACCTCCATTCAAAATCGTTATCTCAAATTATTTAACACTCTTGTTAATTTTAACAGTAATTTCACATGATTAATTTTCAAAGGACCTGGACAATAAACTCAGCGGAAAAATACTTCGCTTCAAATGCACAAAATTGCATAAAATAGGCCCAGAATTCATCATATATTTCAATATATATGGCATAAAAATCTTCCATAATCCATACACAAAACCTCCACTTATAATCTCATCAACATCATTAATATTACTGTGGGAATCGCCTTCAATTATTCAAGGGCATTATTCATCAGCGACTTTTACATGACCACTGAACTAACGATTATACATCCATAGTTCCACTTCAAAAATTCTTATATTCATTAATTGTTTCAAAACTGTTATTTTATTTAACCTTCGTGGGTTTCATTCATGAATCGATATGAAGTAAAAATTTGCCAATCACAAAAATAAATTTAATAGCAAATACGATTATACACGCCTTTCTGGTCTATCAAAATTGAGATTAATATCTCCTAAGTATCGTAGTATAAAAATACTATATTCAAACAGAGTTCATCTAAACTGCATAATAGTCGAATAGAATACAATTAGACTTTGGAATGCAAACATTATTGTTCCAATCTAGTATTGAGAAAAATTCCTATCAAAAGTTCATTACTATAGTGTATTCAATAAATCGTGATTAAAGTTCATATTTCAGAAAATTGTCTATAATGCAATGGTAATGACGATAACTGACGATAAATGTCTATGTTGCAATCATGTTCATATAACGACTAGTATTTCCAAGATCGTCGATACAGAAATAGATTTTAACGCTCTAAAATCTTTTAATTCTTCTTCTTTCTTGAGGATGACAGAAAATTGGTCAAAGTAATTTACTGAAAAGAATTACTTTAATAAAGTGACACGCTGTCTGAATTCAAATCTGCCATAGAAAATCATTAACTTTACAGTCAAATCGTGACTTCAAAAATATGCAAATTACTGAAAGAATATATTATCAGTCTCAACTGATCCAAAATTATTTAACTATGCCACTGACATAACAATGTCTTAATAAATCGTAGAAAAAGGCGTAAATCATCGAAGTGTACTGAGTACAGAGTAACAAGCAAGAAAATGGGGCAAAATATATATATATATATAGGACAAAATATGGGAAAAATGGTTGCTCAGACATCGCTAAATGACTCAAATAAAACAAGAAACGTTCACGACTACCTTATCTGTTGATTGAAGTTCCTGAGGAAAATCTTCCAAAGAAGACTGGTGATGGTTCCATTTCACCAAAAAGATGTGCTCCGTCATCGAACCTGGAATCAGCGCCCTCGGAGAATCGAACTGCTTCCTCCTCCGGAAATTGCACTGCTCCTTGTATACGATAGACATCCTTCTGGCAAAACTCTTCTGTGTGAGCCGGGTCCACCCTGACCTCTCTTGATAGTTCCTGAAGTTCTGGTAGTAATTCGCCATGAAGTTTATTGCAATAATTTCCGTAGAAATATTCATATTTGTGGAGTATGAATATGTTTCCACTGCCATTTGATATAGTTCAGCGTTGGACAACGATGCATGAGTGTAGTTGGATGTTCACTACATGCTCGCTTTTGTAGAAAGACGATTAGCGAAGTTCCATGCTGTTAATTCACTCCATCGATATATGTCCCAATTGCATTAAAGTCCTTAGTCTTCCATCTCCACTTCCGTTATAATAGTTGAAAGAACTGCCATATTATTTTGTTCCATGTTAGAATGCAGCGTTATATTATCAAAAGCAATATGTAGTAGCACTGTTGCAATACCAGTGTCAGCCGTAGCGTACAATGTGATATTTTAAAAGTGCTTCTCAGGTGGCGAGAAAATCACTTTTGTCTGCCGTCTTAAAATGCCAATATCTTTCGAATTATATTCTTGAAAATGTTCAACCTTCCTACACACTTTAATATAGTACTGCACAATCGAATTAGCTTAAAGGCATTAGTCAACTCTTGATATGTTAACTTGTAGACTTGAAAATGAGTGCGTTTCAACTTCGCCTAGTTTCCAAACACCGTAAAATGGAACTGCGGCGCGCTCGAAGCTCGTTCGATGCGGTTGGCTTTACCACACGCTAAAGACGACTTGTTTCACTTATCACTCGAAAACGACTATAACATCAGCAATATATATGCGGTATCAGACACATGAGATATGAGCTATGAGAGCTCCTCTTCGCTGTGCAAGACCTTTTATCAACTTCTTAAGGGGCGTATCCATCCCTTCCACAGCTTGTTTCTCCGTCATAGCTAGAAGTTCTAACTTTGGCAATACTTGACGGATTTTCAAATTTCAAAAACTCAAAAATAATTTCTTCAAAATTCCAAATCAATGCTATAACTGAAAATAGTTTTCCACAATTCTGCATTCCAAAAGTAATTAAATATGATAGCTTCAGTAATCTCCGTCTCCCTCCTAACTATCGTTCATTGGTTTGAGCCTCTCCTCCAATCGCGTAACTTCTTCCTCAGCACAATTCCACGTTTCCCTGCGACTGCGTCGTAAATCTCAGATCTTTCTCGAACAAAATCATGACGTCACCAAGAATCTCAGCTCAAGCAGCCTACTTGCGTGAAGTCTGCGTCATCCGTGCCTACGTCATAAATATCCACGTCACAACTATGACAGCCATAACTTTCTTCATATTTTCCAATACAGCCATCGTGGTCTCAATATAATTCAAATTACGGGGGCATTCTCCCTTCACCACGTTTTAAAAACAGTTGCAAATTGTTTTTAAACTCAGTGTTATAAATATCTCAATTCACTTGAACACGAAATTGAATTATTATTGGCTTACTCTTGGATAGTATTTCTTCAAGTTTCCAGCATTGAACTTGCCATAAACGACATTATTCTCATCATCGTAGAGTTCATAACAGTTGTTTCCATAAGCATTCGTAATTCTGAACGGACCCATGAACACTATTCCAAATTTGGGATAGATCTTCTTACTCACATCAGCCTTGACCGGTCTGCGTAGTAATACCAGATTTCCAATTTCTAAGGGCGCACCAAAACGTTTTCCAGCTACTCTTTTCAATCGTTTCTCTGCTGCTTTCTGGAGTTGTTCCTTCGCTCTATCAATTCTCTGCTGCCTTCCTAGGTCGGGATCTCTAGGAACGTGGTTAAAAAGATTATCCCACGGCCTTTCTGGGTTTCTTCCTAGATGAAGTCTCATTGGCACTTCTCCTGTGCTCTCCTGCACTATAGAATTCAGACATTCCTCAATAAGGGGTACAAATCTCAACCAACCAGAGTGATCATTCGGACAGAAAATTCGACAAAATTTCGAAAATTCAGCCATATATCTTTCTGAAGAATTCGATTCTGGATAGCGCACGCTTGAAGATAAGTGCTTAATACCAAGCCTTTCCATATCTGCAGCAAATTCTAAGGATGTAAACTGAGCTCCATGATCCGATAGTAGATATTCTGGTTTACCAGCTTTTGGAAATACAGCATGTTCCAGTCTGCTTACAACATTCCTCGTGTTAGCTTTTTGCATGGGACTCATTGTTACAAATTTTGAGAAGACATCCACGGTAACCAACAGATACTGATTACCCTGATATCCCTTCGGACAAGGACCAAATATGTCTGTCGCCATGAGTTCATTTGGTTTAGAAGGAATCATCGCCTTAGGTTTTCCTTTTAATAGAGCGGAAGCATACTTTGCTCTTTGACATTTATCACATGAACGAATGACATTAGCAATGCTGGAACGCATGTTAGTCCAAATAAACCTCTCTTTAAGAGTGTCAAGAGTTTTATCTAAACCGGCATGTCCAGTTGCGTGATGAGCTACCCACACTAAATTGACAACAAGTTTAGGTGGCACGACTATTCGGAGCTTTGTATGCGCAGAGTCAGCATACTTACATACGATGTCTCCACTCAAGACAAAGTGTCGTGTAGCTGTGTAGCTGCATAGTCAACATCAGTATTGTCCATGTAACCCTTAAGGAACCTGTACATTTTCCTGATTGGAGCGTGTCTCTTCTGTGACACACCGATTCGGGCTAACCTCCTAACAGTCTCTTGATCTTGCTGCTCCAATTGTACATGGTTTATCTGCACATTTTTGATAGGGTTACGTGATAAAGCATCAGCCAGTAAGTTATCTTTCCCAGGCTGATGGACAATCGTGGCATTAAACTGTTGGGTGAACAAAGCCCAACGTGTCAATCTATCACTAGACATGTCAGTTTGCAGCATAAACTGAAGTGCTTTGTGATCTGTAATAATGATAACCTTGTGTCCCAGCAACATGTTTTTCCAGGCTTGCAAAGCTGTTACAAAAGCTAACGCTTCTAGTTCTGTCGTAAAGTAGTTTTCCTCGTGTTTCCTTAACTTTCGACTAGTGAACGCAATGTAGTTCTTGTTGCCTGCCTCGTCTTTTTGGTATAAGACTGCACTAATGCCTATTCTTGATGCATCAGACTCTATATAGAACACCTTCTCAAAGTCTGGGTACTCCAGTTCGTTGTTTCTGAGCATCTCCTTTGCTTTCTCAAAAGCCTCGTCTGCTGCGGTACTCCATTTCCATCTGTTATTCTTCTTGAGTAAGTCATACAGAGGAGCCATAATTTCAGAGTATCTCGGACAGTGGCTGCTGATAAATTGGCATGCGCCTACAAATTCTCTGACTTGTTTCACCTTAGTTGGCTTTGGGAACCTTGTGATCGCATCTACTTTCTGCATGTTTGGATGATATCCATCTTTATCAATCGTATGCCCCAAGAAGTTGATCTCCTTCTTCAAGAATTGACATTTTCCAAAATTGACCTTGATATTGGCCTCCCTTAAATTTTCAAACAACTTTCTCAAAAGCACTAAATGTTCTGCGGCATTGGGTGAAGATACAATTAAATCGTCAATGTAGCAGATTACATTTTCCTTTACTTCGTCAGTGAGCTTACTATCAAGTGCTCGAATGAGTGCTGGTCCACTGTTGACCATTCCAAAAGGCATTCTCACAAAGACCCATGACGTCTGGTCAAATAAGAATCCAGTGTACTGCATACTTTCTTCTTCTAATTTAACTTGGTAAAACGAAGATGTCAAGTCAAGAACACTAAAACATGCTCTCCCTTTGAACTTTCGAAGCAGATCTCTGATCTTAGGTGGTCGGTCATTTTCTGGAAGAATCTTCAAGTTGATGGTCCGAGCATCGAGACAAAGACGTATCTGACCATTACTTTTCTTCACTACAGTGATGGGGTTTATATAAGACGACGCCTGTTTTTTAATAATCCCGTCTACCTCCATTTTTCTGATCAACCCTCGTACTTCTTGATAGTATTTCTCAGGTATGGGGTATATTCTCTTTTGGTAAGGGGTTTCATCGGTCAGCCTTATCTTGTACTTATAGTCTTTAATCAATCCAGGCTTTTCATCAAAAATATCTTGGAATTCCTTTATCAAATCCTCAAATTCCCCCTGAATTTCTTCAAATCCTTCAGTTTTTCTACTGGGTATTTCCGTTAGATTTTCCACTTCATTGATAATAGTATTTAAAATTTCTTCCCTAAGGTCTATCTCCAGACTGTTTTTCACGTCCTGTTCTTCTATCTCTTCTGTGATCATGTACCCATCATTAAAGCTAATAATCCTATTCTTCATGTCAATAATGGCTCCAACTTTCGATATAAAATCGATTCCTAGCACAATATCGAAATGGATCTTGTTCACCACAATGAAGATCTGTTCATAAGTCCTTCCATTAATCTCAAAGTTCAACAAAACTTGGATCTTGCATTTCACTGCCTTGTCTTGGAAAATTCCTCTCACTTTGACGGTAGAAACAGGTAAAACTGTCATGTTTTCTCCTTTTAACAGACTTTGATAGCATTCATCAGAAATGATAGAAATAATTGCACCGGTATCCATAAGGGCTTTGTACTGTTGGCCATCTATCAGTACAGAAATAATAGGTAAGGCACATGGTCTTTCCTCTTTGACGATTCCCCTCTCTTCTAATAAATCCTCATCAGTAACTTCATAAATTTCGTTAATGGTAATTAGGTTTGGTGTGGCAATGTATTTATGGTTCCTCACTGTCGTTGAGAAATCGGCGTTTTTTTTTGTGTTACCAATCTCGAAGTTCTGCTGGCTTGTAGAAGGACCAGGATCGATCACTACATCCTGTCTTTTCTTTTGGTTTTCAGCTTCCTTCTCTCGTAATTCCTTAAGATACTGCTGACTTTCTTTCTCTCTTTCCTGATATTTGTCGGGTGTCATAACCTGACCTTGAGAATTCTGATTTTGATTCTGGTAATTCCTATTGTAATTCCTATTGTAGCCCTGGTTATTGTAGTATCTACCTCTTCCGTTGTTGTAGTTTCCTCTATTATTATTCCAGCCTCTTCTTTGCTGATATGGACGGTAACCTTGCGATCTGTGGTTGCGAAAGTGATTATTCCTGTGAGGACCTACATTTTCAGTTTTTTCTTCATCAGGCTTGTCAGTTTGCTGAACTTGATCCATATAGACAGTATTGATGTCTTTGAATTCGTGCCTCTGACCTTTTTGTACCTCATTTGGCATTGGACTCGTGTAGTCAAGCCTCCTCAACAATTCGTCCATACTGGTCAAATCCCTGATGTTTGACGATATGATGAGTCTTCTCACCTCCACAGGCAGCATACGAGAAATCGCATCTATCAACTGCTCTGTTGACAATGGGGGTTGCAAAAATCTCAAGCGTGATAACTGGCTCGTGAAGAAATCAGCGTACCGTGTTGGAAGAGTACCTGAATACTTCCTTGAGTATACCTCAGCTCTTAGTGAATTCTGTGCTTCGATGGACCAGAATCGTTTTATCAGTGCCTCTGCAAATTCATCAAAATTACTGAACGTATAGCGAAATGCTCTGAACCATTCAAGGGGTCCTCCAGCTAGAAATCTCTCCACTATCATCATCTCTCTTTCTCTGGGAATGTGAGCTTCAATGAAATAGTCTTTCAGGTTCCGGATATATTCTATCGGTGTTAGACTATCAGTATTGCTAAATTTTTGAGGTTTGTCCTCGAAGTTCCGGATGACTGTCACATTTCTCGGATATGAATCCATGTAATTCTTCCCACTATCTCGATATCTCCATTCAGGTTCAATATTCCTATCCTCATCTTCTTCCCGGAATCTGGATATACGTTCCTCAGGACTAATATCTCTCTCTTCTGTGGCGAGGTTACATCGTCTGACGTAATTCCTATCATCGTCACCAGTCAAGCCTTCTGGATCCTTATCCGTGATTTCCGTGATAACTTTCCTGATCAACTCTTCTTTATAGTTTTCCATCATGCTGGCTTCTCCTAGTTTCAAATTCTGAAGTTTGCTCGTAGTTTCATTAACATCAGAGACAACCTTATGAATCTGTTCCTCTAACGCGGATTTTAATGCTTGCACGTCCTGACCTATTTGCGTTCTATCCTCTACCTGCTTTTCGGATAGCGAATCCATCCTTATACTCAAATCTTTCCTAATTTGAACTACTTCATTATTGATGTCTACTTGTGTACTGGCAAGTTTTCTTTCAATTCGTTCCTGAATCTGAGTTACATGTTCCCCACTTGACCTATTCCATTCATCTTTCCACACCGTTACATTTGCAGTTAACATTTCCGCAATATCTACTTCGATATCTTCTTTAAGTAAACGATTATGATCTAATACTTGGGTTCTCATGACCTCTACATCATACTTTAAACCTGCTAAAGAAGCTGTTGTCCTGACAGACTCGTCAACTAACCTAGTTGTTAATGCACTAATGTTACGAGTACAAAGTGTTTTTGAAGTTTCAATTTCTTCTCTAACTTTATTAACATCAGTTTGAACTTTAGCAATGTCTACAAAAACAGTGTTAACTTCTACTTGTATCTTAGTTATATCGCTTTGCATCTCATTTACATCTGAATGAATGTTATTAATGTCTACTTGAACATTTGACACATCGGTTCGAACATTATGAATCTCTCTTTGAACCTCTTCAACTTTATCTTGTACAGTAGCAACATCGTTCCTAACAACAATTACTTCAGCTCTAGCACATGAAATATCACCCCGAACATTAGCAACATCAAGATTCAACATAGTAAGATCTTTCTGTACCTTAGAAACATCAGTCTTAACCTCTGAAACATCTTTATGAATGTCACTTACAGCATTCTCGATTCCCTGGGTACTGATCTGTAAACGCGACATATCATTTTCTAAGTTTGCAGAACTGGTCTGAATAACTTTCAAATTTTCATCCATCCTAGTAGACAAATTACTAGCATTCTCCTTCATCATCTCCTGCATTCGACTAGTATTCCTAACTTCCATCTCCTTCATACTGTTATCCATGCTAGCTTTCAAATTAGCAGACATATTACTAGCATTCTCCTCCATTCTAATAGACATATTACTAGAATTCTCCTCCATCATCTGCTTCATACTGCTATTCATGCTAGCTTTCATCTCCTCCAACATTATTCTCAGACTTTCATCTGCCATTTCAATAATATTCAAGAATAAACTGCTTTAGGGACATACATCAAACAGAGCAAAATAACAACATCTGAGCAACATTTTTCACCATATATAAATTTGAGCAATTTTCTGTCTTAAATCTAACTTATAATTTACCTTATAATTAACCTTCGTAGACATCTTATGTTGAAATAAACTCAAGCACATGTTCAAATTTCTTTGGTTCATTTTAAAATATCCTAACACAAATAATTTACATTTACAATCCAAATAGTTTAATTTTATCTTTAATATGACGAAACATGTCATAAGCCGGTCAAATAAAATAAGATTCCAGATCATAGACGATTTTTCTAAGTTTCCAGCCTATTTAACCTCTCTCAAGTTGTATAAGATCTGATCTTTTCTGAGTGTAATTTTCCTAATACAACACAACATTTAATCCCTATATAATCACACTCTCAAATTCTACAATTGGCCAAGACATCTAACAAAGAATCAACCTCTTTATTTGAGTCTTCACAATCCCATTGACATCGATAACTTGGTAATCCAAATATTATTCGAACACTCCACAAAACTGCGGTGCCAATTCTACTGCAATAACTTGGTAATCCAATGTTTTGCTGATCGAGCTGATCGATCCCCACGAAATTGCGGCGCCAATCCTACTGGCGTTCAACCTGGTTATCCAGTTTTGTCGAACCTTCCCCACGTTATAGGGTCGCCAATCCTACTGTCCCCGTAAATCCGGATAGTAGGGTGTCAGATACCCGCCCCCTCAATCGGATTGCCAATAATCAAACGCACCGGCACAGCTACATCAATGAAAATGGCACTGACAGATACTATCGAGATTAGAGCACAGCAGTTAACAAGAAATTATTGTGGAACACACCAAAATATACGGGGGTTCATACTTACCTTTACTTACCTCTTCAAATTAATCTCGGGAATGGGTTGCCAACTGGATCACTTAAAGTATGCCCACACAATAACCTCCACCATGATATTCAAAATGAACCAAAACGAAGACAAGAAACTTTAAACTGTACAATAATTTATTTCACATAAAGGGAATGACTTTAACAAAAACTCAACAAAATACACGTGGCAATCAGAAGCCATTGTCAATATAATCATGCCCTCCTGTAGGACTGGTAGACGTTACATACAAAATTTTATCTTTCACTTGCTTATAAAGAACGTAATAATAGTAATACACTTGGAATGGATGAGGGAATTGGGACAAGACACGTAGCAATTGTTTTCCTCTTTCATAAACATCACACTTTATTTATAACGGCAAGCCTGTTATGTAATTGACCTTGGCCTCTAACATACAGTTGTCAGGCCAGCTGCGATCCACCCTTCAACAATTCGGATGCCCACGTCGTCAAACGGGCCAACCTGTGCGGCTAGTGCTAGCATATGCTCGTAACTTCAGAGCTTAGCTCCTTTTCAAACGCTTTAAATGTCCTCAACTCAACTCAAATATTAACACGCAAATCTTTTAAATGCTTTAATCACATGTTACTGGATTACTCTAATAATCCCAAAACTTGTTTAATGGTATAATCCACTTGTATAATTAGCGTTCTTTAGAGTATATTAACAAAATTCTTAATGTTTATAACAAATGCTCATTAATTGTTTATAACAATTACAAATTGTTTATAATATTGTCAAATGACAATTGAAAAATCTATACACGCCTCTCTTAATTCCTTTCATTTCCAATTATTATTAAAGATAATTACATAATTTATTTACAATATTTATATTTATTTATTTTAGAAATACATTAAACCACACGTTTATCCGGTTGATAATTACTCAAATCAGGTTAACATAATCGACCAATGAAGGTTAGTTATATTTAAGTGTTATAAATCCAGGTTTAATAAGTTTTAATAATTATTATTATTATTAGTGACGGTAACCTCCATTCAAAATCGTTATCTCAAATTATTTAACACTCTTGTTAATTTTAACAGTTATTTCACATGATTAATTTTCAAAGGACCTGGACAATAAACTCAGCGGAAAAATACTTCGCTTCAAATGCACAAAATTGCATAAAATAGGCCCAGAATTCATCATATATTTCAATATATATGGCATAAAAATCTTCCATAATCCATACACAAAACCTCCACTTATAATCTCATCAACATCATTAATATTACTGTGGGAATCTCCTTCAATTATTCAAGGGCATTATTCATCAGCGACATTTACATGACCACTGAACTAACGATTATACATCCATAGTTCCACTTCAAAAATTCTTATATTCATTAATTGTTTCAAAACTGTTATTTTATTTAACCTTCGTGGGTTTCATTCATAAATCGATATGAAGTAAAAATTTGCCAATCACAAAAATAAATTTAATAGCAAATACGATTATACACGCCTTTCTGGTCTATCAAAATTGAGATTAATATCTCCTAAGTATCGTAGTATAAAAATACTATATTCAAACAGAGTTCATCTAAACTGCATAATAGTCGAATAGAATACAATTAGACTTTGGAATGCAAACATTATTGTTCCAATCTAGTATTGAGAAAAATTCCTATCAAAAGTTCATTACTATAGTGAATTCAATAAATCGTGATTAAAGTTCATATTTCAGAAAATTGTCTATAATGCAATGGTAATGACGATAACTTACGATAAATGTCTATGTTGCAATCATGTTCATATAACGACTAGTATTTCCAAGATCGTCGATACAGAAATAGATTTTAACGCTCTAAAATCTTTTAATTCTTCTTCTTTCTTGAGGATGACAGAAAATTGGTCAAAGTAATTTACTGAAAAGAATTACTTTAATAAAGTGACACGCTGTCTGAATTCAAATCTGCCATAGAAAATCATTAACTTTACAGTCAAATCGTGACTTCAAAAATATGCAAATTACTGAAAGAATATATTATCAGTCTCAACTGATCCAAAATTATTTAATTATGCCACTGACATAACAATGTCTTAATAAATCGTAGAAAAAGGCGTAAATCATCGAAGTGTACTGAGTACAGAGTAACAAGCAAGAAAATGGGGCAAAATATATATATAGGACAAAATATGGGAAAAATGGTTGCTCAGACATCGCTAAATGACTCAAATAAAACAAGAAACGTTCACGACTACCTTATCTGTTGATTGAAGTTCCTGAGGAAAATCTTCCAAAGAAGACTGGTGATGGTTCCATTTCACCAAAAAGATGTGCTCCGTCCTCGAACCTGGAATCAGCGCCCTCGGAGAATCGAACTGCTTCCTCCTCCGGAAATTGCACTGCTCCTTGTATACGATAGACATCCTTCTGGCAAAACTCTTCTGTGTGAGCCGGGTCCACCCTGGCCTCTCTTGATAGTTCCTGAAGTTCTGGTAGTAATTCGCCATGAAGTTTATTGCAATAATTTCCGTAGAAATATTCATATTTGTGGAGTATGAATATGTTTCCACAGCCATTTGATATAATTCAGCGTTGGACAACGATGCATGAGTGTAGTTGGATGTTCACTACATGCTCGCTTTTGTAGAAAGACGATTAGCGAAGTTCCATGCTGTTAATTCACTCCATCGATATATGTCCCAATTGCATTAAAGTCCTTAGTCTTCCATCTCCACTTCCGTTATAATAGTTGAAAGAACTGCCATATTATTTTGTTCCATGTTAGAATGCAGCGTTATATTATCAAAAGCAATATGTAGTAGCACTGTTGCAATACCAGTGTCAGCCGTAGCGTACAATGTGATATTTTAAAAGTGCTTCTCAGGTGGCGAGAAAATCACTTTTGTCTGCCGTCTTAAAATGCCAATATCTTTCGAATTATATTCTTGAAAATGTTCAACCTTCCTACACACTTTAATATAGTACTGCACAATCGAATTAGCTTAAAGGCATTAGTCAACTCTTGATATGTTAACTTGTAGACTTGAAAATGAGTGCGTTTCAACTTCGCCTAGTTTCCAAACACCGTAAAATGGAACTGCGGCGCGCTCGAAGCTCGTTCGATGCGGTTGGCTTTACCACACGCTAAAGACGACTTGTTTCACTTATCACTCGAAAACGACTATAACATCAGCAATATATATGCGGTATCAGACACATGAGATATGAGCTATGAGAGCTCCTCTTCGCTGTGCAAGACCTTTTATCAACTTCTTAAGGGGCGTATCCATCCCTTCCACAGCTTGTTTCTCCGTCATAGCTAGAAGTTCTAACTTTGGCAATACTTGACGGATTTTCAAATTTCAAAAACTCAAAAATAATTTCTTCAAAATTCCAAATCAATGCTATAACTGAAAATAGTTTTCCACAATTCTGCATTCCAAAAGTAATTAAATATGATAGCTTCAGTAATCTCCGTCTCCCTCCTAACTATCGTTCATTGGTTTGAGCCTCTCCTCCAATCGCGTAACTTCTTCCTCAGCACAATTCCACGTTTCCCTGCGACTGCGTCGTAAATCTCAGATCTTTCTCGAACAAAATCATGACGTCACCAAGAATCTCAGCTCAAGCAGCCTACTTGCGTGAAGTCTGCGTCATCCGTGCCTACGTCATAAATATCCACGTCACAACTATGACAGCCATAACTTTCTTCATATTTTCCAATACAGCCATCGTGGTCTCAATATAATTCAAATTACGGGGGCAGTACCATCCCGGCATTTGCCCGAAGACGAAGTGGGAAACCACGGAAAACCACGTCGAGGATGGCTGAGGTTGGAATCGAACCCCCTCTACTCATTTGGACCATCCGAGGCTGAGTAAACCCCGTTCTAGTCCTCATACCACTTTTCAAATTTCGTGGCAGATCCAGGAATCGAACCCAGGACCTCCGGGGGCAACTAACCATGCTGACCGCTACGCTACGGAGGCGACATTCGTATTTATATTACCGTATTAAAAATATTTATTATTATTAGTATTCTTATCTTATATGTGTGTGAGGAATCTCTCTGGTAACCCATGCCATTGTGTTGCCTGTGGTAATGTGTGTATTTGTAATTGAAGCTAGGATTTGGAAGGAAATGACCGTCACCTTCAGTTGGGAACAATCCGAGCATTTACCTGGCGTAGAAGTAGGAAACCACGCCATACCATCTACAGGATAGCTAAGGTGGGAATCTAACCTACCTCTTCTCAATTATCCTCACGAGGCCTAGTGTACCCTTCCTAGCACTCAGGCTAGAAATGTATTTCCTGGAAGAGATGGGAATCGAACCCAGGACCATTAAAACAGAAGTCTGATTACACACTCTGTTGACGGACGGCGGCTTAGTGAAATTTTATTTCTTAAATCTTTGTGATTAATCAAATCGTAAAATAGCACACTTTACTTCTTAACTCTGCTCCGCCATATTTGATTTCTTGCACCCGGGCCGCGTGCTGTACCGATTGAAACATGCGGTACAGCTTCGATTAACGTTACTCATGGCCGTACCGGAACTGCTACGATATCCAAACGTAACGTTACAGCTTGTACCATATCTACTCTGTCGTCCAATGCTCGCGGTACAACACATGCGGAATAGCTGTAACGTTACTAATGTCTGTTCCAGAACTGACGTTATATGAAATGTAACGTTACAGTCTCTACCGTCTCTACTGTACCGATCAATGCCTACGGTACAACTGTTACGTTACTGCTGTAACGTTACACTTGAATATAACGTTAGTTGCGGTACAGGCAATAGTAACGTTACCAAGCCACATCAGTTCCACGTTACGTAACGTGTAACGTAACGTAAAACTCAGCGTTAATAACGTTCATTTCGTTAAGTTACGGGTCCCTGGTATTACTGCGTTAAGTTACTTCTTCGAAACGGTGGTTCATTAATTTTTAAACTACCGTATATCAAGATAAAGGAAGAACAGGATGATTTGGCAAAGAATGTTCGGAAATTGAACTTTATATTTTAATACCAAATTTTTTTACGCTGCCGTATATTAAGTTTGGTGTCTATATAGTCACTAATCTACTAATTGATGGCATAAAAGTGAAACATTTAAATCAATGGTTTGTAGGAGAGCGAAAGAAACTTAATGTTAACAATAGGCTATGCTACCCATTATAAATTATATCACTATGATACAGTAGTTACTACATATTTACATTCACAACTTCCAATGAACGAAGTCATCGTATAGCCCACGTTTCCTATATTATAGGTACTAAAATGTTCCTTGCTTATACATTTTTTTCTTCAATTCCGAGCTTTAGTACATCGATAGGGGAAAATAATCTACAACGTATCAAATGCTATCGAAATAAAACACGAAAAAGGTGTAGATACCAAGTAACTTAACCTACAATTTTTGGTATCGTATATTTGCTTTTATTGGTTATGTCTCGTGTAATTTTGACTCCTGTCAGCCCCCTCCAGTAGCAAATCCTAGTTACGCCACTGAGTATATTCGAAGAAAAGGGAAAATACTCCTAGTGTTGGTATTACTCAGTGGCGTAGCCAAGGGGGTTAGGGGGGATTAGAATCCCCCATTGGAAAATCGGCAGGTTGTGATTTGTGTCTGTAGTGATGTACTGTTGTCGCCTTTCGGCCCGGCTCCCCATTTGTCGCTACACACGTCTTCATGACAACGTATAACCACAGTCTACCTACAGATCGCGAAGCTTGTCTCATATTTTTTCTACCGCCAGACAATAATGCTCTCATGCAGCAGCAAGAATGTGCCGACTGCGCTATGTTGGTCTATGTTATTGTTGCTGGATTTACTGTATGAGAGCATTGTGAATATGTTATATCTTTAATTTAACATGTGCTTTACAAGAGGAGATGTGGAGTTCAATAAACAGATCTAATATTAGAAACAGTATGTCAGTGTTGCTAAGTAACCTATATGATCGTTTTTCAGTCGATCAACACGAGTGTACGGTACCCAATTAGATTAGGTGGTCAGTGTCTATTTATTTCCTAATGCCTGAAATAAAAATACATTAGTTGTTTATGCACTAAATAAAACACAACTCACATAAGCGTTTTACTAAATGTATAAATAATTATTGTATTATGAATTACACAGGGAAATTAATTGTTACTCCTCGCTCAATCTAATCGGATGTATTCGTGTTGACCGACTGTGAAGTAAGACTGTTCAAATAGCAAGACGACACCCGAGTTTCCAAAGGACCCTATGAGGTAATATTTGATCAATGGATTTTAGGCTAGTATTATAAAGCTTTTCAAGGGGAGCGTGATGGTGCAGTAGCTTAGCTGCTCGTCAATCACCCGGACAGCCGGAGTTCCAATCCCGGTGACAGTGGGATGGAATTTTCACCTGAAAAATTTCGTGGCGTCAGGAAGGACATCCGGCTTTAAATTTCCGGCCAAAACCAAAATGAGCCTGATTGGCTCCGACGACCCGAATTAATTGGGATACGCAGCAGAAAGTATTATAAGCTTTTCAATCAAACAACGGAACTAGGTCTTTAACCGTTTATAAATCAATAGGGTAATAATGTTATTGGTTTTAGGTCAGTAGGGGGGTGATGAGAGTTCTGCCCCACTTCAGAACATACATGCCGTTACTACTAAGCCTCAGCCATGTGATATTTGTCGATATCTCTCGAACGCATGGTCGGATGTTGACAAATGAGGTGTCGTTGGACTCGAGCTGACGCCCTCTTTCCAATGGACCACTCATTTCAAACCCTAAATAAAACCTATCCCTATTATGGGGTGAAATGGTAATTTTTTAGTGAAAGTCTCTTTTCAAATGCGACATGTATAAGGTGCGCTGCTAAAATTAACATAAACGTTGTTGCTCATATAGCGGATGCGTTTTGCTGGATGCAGCTATGGATTAACATTTTTTTTTTTTTTTTGTACGCATGCGCACTTGGGATTTTTGTAAGAGGGCGAGCTCTTTGAAAAAAATGATTGATAAGAAGGGGTTTTGGTGGTCAGGAGAGAACCAGATAGTTGTCTACTTTCCTACGAAGTTTGCCGACATCTCTCAAACGCAAGGGCGGATTTGGACGTGTGACGTGTCAAATCGCTTGCCTCGAAGCCCTATATATGTTATTAATAGGTTAAAGTTTTGAGAATGAGGGAAACAGGCTTTTGGGGGGTAAAACCATGATTTTAGACTTTTTCTGATATTTCACGAATGCATGGTCGGATTTGGTCCTATGACGTGTCAAATGGCTTGTCTCGAAACTCTCTTTATTTTGGTAATAGGTTAAAGTTTTTGAGAATGAGGGAAACAGAATGTTTTGGGGGTAAAACCGTGATTTTAAACTTTTTGCTATATTTCGCGAACCAATCATGCTAGAGGCGTGTACGACGGGTCCAAGGACTCGGGCTGACGTCCTCTTTGCTATGGACAACTCGTTGTAATTTTTAAAAAAATTTGGAAACTCGATTTTGAGGTAAACAAGTGTTTTTTGTGATTTTTGCTGATAACTCACGAACCAATAAGCCTAGCGACGAGTGCGAGATGTCATTTTTTTTCATGGCATTGCCCTCTTGCCGAGGATGTTCGTGTTGAGCAGGAATGAAACACCAAGTTGAGGTAAAACCATGATTTTAGACTTTTTGCCTTATCTCGCAAACCCATAACGCTAGAGACGTGTACGAGGTGTCCTAGGACTCGGGCTAACGCCCCTTGTTTGAAATTATGTTTGAAATTTTGACAAAGGGCCTAAAGCCATACATGTTGAAAAGAATTTTCTTTATCGATACCTGTTTATAATGTTCATGATGCGTGGTGGTTGAGAGAGACGATACGGCTGGGTGTGTGTGTTTCAACGAACCTGTCGCTGACCACGGTGGCTATGATTAACAGAACAATTGCTATTTCGACGGGTCGGTTTATGACAGAGCGAGGGTGCGTTTTTTCTTATACTTTACCCCCGAAGATGATCTTTAACGTGTAAACGGTGATGAGAACTTGGTTCTATGTTGGTCGAAGCGAGTAGAGAAAACAAACTTACAGAGGAGCAGACGAGCAGGAGGTGAATGTCATTTGAGCTTATTGGAAGGCGCTGATCTGACTTGACAACAGGTGCAATGGAAAATGACCAAGACGCTTGAAGGTGAAATAATCTGACCATTGTGGTGGCAGGGAAGAGCGAAATGCATGCATACACGTGTGAGATGACATGTACGCTAAACAAGTTACACCCTGTTTGCTTTGTACGTGACAAAATGCAAGTTCATGTGAAATTTGATCTAGCACAGGTGTTCACCTTGGACGTTATCTGTCCACGTGCATGATAACAGAATGTTCAAAGCGTGGGAAAAAATGATTATACATGCAACGTAGCATATATAAAGACATGTCATTATCATTGCCACTCTCACTTGGGTGAACTACCTTTGAACACACTGCGTTGCGTGAAACACTTGGTCTTGTTAAACAGTTTTGGTGTTGGTGGAAAATACTTAACCTTGTTGTGGGGTAGGTATTTATTTATTTATATATATATATATTTATTGATTTATATATATATTTACATGCAATTATTTATTGCTTAGGTAATTAATGATTTTATTTATTTATTTGTTTGCAGATAAACGGTATACCTTACATGTCTGAGAGAGAAGAAACCATTGCACTTTTGAGCCCACTAGAAGGAAACAGCAAGAAGCCACTGCAAGTAAAGGTGGGATTATTTTTTTAAGCCAACTTTTTTGATTCATATTTTATTTTATGAAATATATGTATTAACCTGAATTTAGGTATTTATAACGGTTTATTTTATTTATTTTTAGAAACTTGGAAAGAAAAGCCTTACCGCCGTAGCAGTCGCTGAAAACCCGAGACGCAGTGAAGTGCAACCATTGTTTCCAGGCAGTGAACTATTTAAAACTCAGGTAAGCCTAACATAAAATGCTATTCCATTTTACCACTACTGAAAACTCGTAGACAAAAAATTCATTACCTGTACATGACTAGGACGATGATTGCTTTCTTGATTAATGACTATGTATTGGCAACCGGTACAAGGCCATATTGGTTGTTTACCGGGAAAGTACAAGGCCATATTGGATTTTGTAAAAAACAAAAATTTTTAATTTAACTGACATGTCGTTCCCTATAATAATAATAATAATAATAATAATAATATATTAATAATAATATTAATATCGTATGGCCTCGGTGCCGGGTGCAAGCTTTGTTATTTGACACACAGAGGGTAGCTTGCATGTCGAATTTAGTTGTTCCTTGACTATGAAAGTCATGGAGGTTAGATGTTAGATATCTAATATCTTTAAACTCTATAGCGCTTTTTAGTAGAAAAATGAGGAACTTTGTACCCTATGAACTCAACGAATATTCACAGGTTTGAACATGATAATCTGAACAAAATGACATGACATTATAATTTTTTGTTTATGTATTGGTTAAAGGGGAATGTAAATGACTGCAGGTTTATAAAAAGAAAATAAGTACTTGGGTTACTGTTAGTGACGACATACAGTTTATTATAATTTTTATGGTGTTTTGATATATTAATGCCAATTAACGTTAACGTTTTATTTACAAGTATTGATTGATTGAGTGATTGGTTATTTTGTTTGCTTTTAGGTGTCGTCATGCGCCATTAACGTAATGAACAGACAGTGATCAAGCATACATTGTGCTTTAAAGTACTCTGTGCAACGTTAATAACTTATAATAAGAAAAAGTTTTATTATAACACATGGCGTTAGTACCAAATGCAACAAGTGAGCAAGTTGGTTTACCACGTGGGTTAAATTTAAAATCAGAACATGACCGTTGGTTAACATTTGAATCCTGGCCTGTAGGCTTTTTGTCGACACATGAACTTGCAAAATCAGTTTTTTTTACTTGAACCGAGAAGATGTGGTGCGCTGTGTGTTTTGTCGTATTGAACTTTCACACTGGGAAGAAGGGGATGATCCCTTTAGAGACCATTTGCGATGGTCTCCTTGTTGTCCTTACATGCTTGGAAAACAAGTGGGTAACATACCTGTGTGTTCATTTTACCGAACCGCAAGACCATTGGCCGCTACTTACGTTGCTGAATCACAAATAAATAATAATGATGTATTACCAGTCAACAACGGCAGTGTCAACATATGTGGTCCATATGCCATAGACAGTGTTGAATTGTCATGTGCTTTTGAAAAATTGGGAGTTTGCAAGACTAAAGCACTAGCACACCCAGAGTACAGCTCTGTTGAAAAACGTTTAGAATCTTATAAAAATATTTGGCCATTAATATTAAAACACCTTACCAAACAACTAAGTGAAGCTGGATTTTTTTATACTGGTGGGGGGATAAAACAATATGTTTTTATTGTGGATTTGCTTTAAAGGATTGGCAAATGACTGATGACCCTTTTGTGAAACACGCTCGTTGGTTACCAAACTGGAAATACATGGTGTTGCTTAAAGGTCAGGAATTTGTGAACACTATTCGTGAAGAAAACATGATTGCAGCACAAGTGCCTTTAGAGTTAGAACACGTGGAGCAAATACACGAGGCTGAAAGAAAAGACTTGTCTCACGAACAGATACAAAAGTGTGACCAACAATTATGTAAAATTTGTTATCAAGATGAACTAGGTGTTGTATTTTTGCCTTGTGGACACATGATAGCCTGTGTCAAGTGTGCATTAGAACTCAACGCTTGTGCTATATGCAGAAAAGCAGTATCTGCTACAGTTAGGGCATTTCTTGCATAACTAGTAAAATTTATCAGCCATGCATAATGCAAAATCCCTAATTGCACAATATATTTAAAGCTGTTTTAGAGTGTAATAGATATGCTTTAGTTTTGTTTATAGACTACTACAATGAATGTTTTGAATGCTGTGGGACAATCATGTGGCTTAGAGACAAAGAAGCTGAGCGAATTGCCAACGCATATTCCATTCCGCATTATCAAGATTCGGAAATTTAAAACAGCATATGGTGATCGTTTACTTTGTGTATGTGAAAACTTTGAGACATTTCTGCCTATACGGTTTAATGATATGTCGGAGAGTGTTTTTGATGAAGTCAATAATGCTCTGCAACCTGTACACTTAATTTATGAAGGTTTAGAAACAATAGGTGCATGGTTCGTTTTAATTAAATAAAAAACAAATGTGAAATAATAATGGAAAATATAAGTAATGACAATGGACTGAAAAAGAAAGAAAATATGTGTATAGAATAGTAATGTTTTAGTGTTTAGTGTTGTCTTTAAAAATATTATGATGAAACAAAAAAAAGAAATGTATATAAAGTTTGTAAATAAATGCAAAATGATGTTACAATGCTGTTTTATTTTATACAAAGTTAGTATATTTAACATTGCAGAGTATACATGACTATGACAATAGATGCACACTGAATACAAGCCTTTCTCTCTTTACAATAGTTTGTTATAGTTTTAAACACAAGGCTTGTTGTAGATAATTTTATAGCAATGTCCATTCACTGTTGTTTTCGAAAACTGGGGAAGCCGCAATGGTTGTATAGGCATAAAACCTTATTGTTATTACTATTTAGTCATTTTGATCCTCTTGCATATCAAGAGCAGATGACCTAGTTGTTCCACTCTTTAAAACGACAACAACAACACTACCTCTTGCATAGTTTGTGATGTTGATGGCTCTTGCGACGTGGAAGATGGATTAAACATAACTTTTAGAACAGGGGTTAAACGTTGCTCATTAAACAATCCACTATTTTGAGTAGCAATATGGTTTTCTTGATTTTTTGACGACAGCAACTGTGTTTCATGCAGTACACTACATTGATGATCACTCACACTTAAAACCTCACTATTTTTACATTTTAGGTCACCACGACAATGTTTGGAACGTTGCTTTGAACAACGCCAAATAAAAGTTCCATTTCTATTGGTTCGTTTCACAATATATGAATATCCTTTATAGTATGCGTAAGGCTTACCATACCTAGTCACTGATACTTCCATGTCAACTGTCAAGCATAGACTAAGCTCTAGTAAAGTCAACTTGGTAATAAGAATAATAGTTTAATGTGAGAGCAAATATGGATTCAAAGAGTTCAGGTAAAAGTGGAAACAAATAAGCAAATATAAGAACCAAGAGTGGGGGTAAACGTGGTTGCAAAGTGGTAGACCCATTACACAATAATTTCAGCACGTCGAAGCTCTTGTTCAATTTCTTTTATTTCCCAATCGTGACCGGTATGCCCAGCTTGTTGTAAAGGATGCAAGTGTCGAAGCCGTTGAATTAGCTTACTGGGTTTGTTCCAGTATACAAATTTAACAAATGAATTTTTAGGTGTAAACAAAGCATTACCATTATCATCATCATTATCATCATCATTATCATCATCATCATCATCATCATTATTATCATTATCATCATGACCATCATCACTATTACTATATAGTCCTTTTTGATCCTCTTGCAATACCACTTTATTTATAGTCTGTGTCAACTTTGACAGAGTTGAAGGTTTCTTGTACGTTGACAACTGTCCTAACATGACTTTTTGAGGACATGGTAAGTCCTTTAGAACAAACACTGCATTATCTTTAGCCGCAATATCGTTTTCTTGAACTTGCTTGATAGCATTTTGAAAATTGTTTGTAAACAGCAACCGTGGTTCGTTTAGAGCACTACATTGATGAACACTCACACTTAAAACCTTTCCATTTCTACTATTCAGATTGCCTCGACATTTTGTTGACCTTTCTTTTGAGCATCGCCAGAATATTATTCCATTCACATTCTGGCGATTATAGTTATAAGAGTAGCCTTGATAGAGTGCACGTTGCCTACCTTTGTTGGTTGTAATAAGTTCCATAGTAGTAACTGACCTGTCAGTACGATGTTCACACTACAAAGGTTACAACTGTTTTGCTGATGGAGTGACCTAACATAAGCTTATATATTGGCTTATGTGTTGGCTCTTTGTGTTAGCTTATTGTGTTGGCTTTTTGTGTTGGCTTTTTGTGTTGGCTTTCCGTGTTGACTTTTGTGTTGGCTTTTTGTGTTGGCTTTTTGTGTTGGCTTTTCGTGTTGGCTTTTGTGTTGGCTTTTTGTGTTGGCTTTTGTGTTGGCTTTTTGTGTTGGCTTTTTGTGTTGGCTTTAGTATTGGCTTTTGTATTGGCTTATTTGACAAGTTATTTGTGTCAATGTATTTAGTGGATTTTTTTTCTTGGTGTTGGAAAGTAGTTGAAAGAGAGGGAATATTTAAAGACTAAACCTCAGCTCACTTACCTAACCTAACCTCTCCTAACCTAACTTTACCTAACCTAACCTAACCTTTCATCTCTCAGATGTTAATTAAATTCTGTGCATAGTCGAGTTGGAACCCAAGACCTCAGGGGTAAAAAAACAATTATTTTTTCATGGCTTATTTTGGTAACTTATTTTTATGGCTAACCTAACTTTACCTAACCTAACCTAACCTAACCTCAGCTCACTTTTGATTTTACTAGTAAGTGTTCTTATCCTCCGCTAGGTAGCATGCTAGTAGTACAGGTAGTGATCATATTTACCGCTAGGTAGCGGAAACATACTTTGCGTGTTGCATGTGACACTTGTGAAGTTTAACCACATGCATGACGTGCTTGTATAAGTTCTCTATTTAAACTCAATATACAATTAACCACTGAATGTTCAGAACTAACATATATAGCCATGTTTAGGGTATATAGGAGACCCTTAGTAAGAAAGGCTGTCTAACCCACTAGTGTACAGCCTTGTCATACGCAGTAAGCACCTGTTGGCAGAAAACAACAACAACAATTTGAGAAAGCCAAATATTTTTATAAGATTCTAAACGTTTTTCAACAGAGCTGTACTCTGGGTGTGCTAGTGCTTTAGTCTTGCAAACTCCCAATTTTTCAAAAGCACATGCCCGTTCAACACTGTCTATGGCATATGGACCACATATATCGACACTACCGTTGTTGGCTGGTAATACATCATTATTATTTATTTGTGATTCAGCAACGTAAGTAGCGGCCAATGGTCTTGTGGTTCGGTAAAATGAATACACAGGTATGTTACCCACTTGTTTTCCAAGCATGTAAGGACAACTAGGAGACCATCGCAAATTGTCTCTAAAGGGATCATCCCCTTCTTCCCAGTGTGAAAGTTCAATACGACAAAACACACAGCGCACCACATCTTCTCGGTTCAAGTAAAAAAACTGCTTTTGCAAGTTCATGTGTCGACAAAAAGCCTACAGGCCAGGATTCAAATGTTAACCAACGGTCATGTTCTGATTTTAAATTTAACCCACGTGGTAAACCAACTTGCTCACTTGTTGTATTTGGTACTAACGCCATGTGTTATAATAAAACTTTTTCTTATTGTAAGTTATTAACGTTGCACAGAGTACTTTGAAGCAAAATGTATGCTTGTTCACTGTCTGTTCATTACGTTAATGGCGCATGACGACACCTAAAAGCAAACAAAATAACCAATCACTCAATCAATCAATACTTGTAAATAAAACGTTAACGTTAATTGGCATTAATATATCAAAACACCATAAAAATTATAATAAACTGTATGTCGTCACTAACAGTAACCCAAGTACTTATTTTCTTTTTATAAACCTGCAGTCATTTACATTCCCCTTTAACCAATACATAAACAAAAAATTATAATGTCATGTCATTTTGTTCAGATTATCATGTTCAAACCTGTGAATATTCGTTGAATTCATAGGGTACAAAGTTCCTCATTTTTCTACTAAAAAGCGCTATAGAGTTTAAAGATATTAGATATCTAATATCTAACCTCCATGACTTTCATAGTCAAGGAACAACTAAATTCGACCTGCAAGCTACCCTCTGTGTGTCAAATAACAAAGCTTGCACCCGGCACCCGAGGCCATACGATATTAATATTATTATTATTATTATTATTATTATTATTATTATTATAGGGAACGACATGTCAGTTAAATTGAAATTTTCGTTTTTTACAAAATCCAATATGGCCTTGTACTTTCCCGGTAAACAACCAATATGGCCTTGTACCGGTAGCCAATACATAGTCATTAATCAAGAAAGCAAACATCGTCCTAGTCATGTACAGGTAATGAATTTTTTGTCTTCGAGTTTTAAGTAGTGGTAAAATGGAATAGCATTTTATGTTAGGCTTACCTGAGTTTTAAATAGTTCACTGCCTGGAAACAATGGTTGCACTTTACTGCGTCTCGGGTTTTCAGCGACTGCTACGGCGGTAAGGCTTTTCTTTCCAAGTTTCTAAAAATAAATAAAATAAACCGTTATAAATACCTCAATTCAGGTTAATACATATATTTCAAATAAAATATAAATCAAAAAAATTCCTCTCGGCACGCAGGAAGGCGGAGGTAGATTTCACCGGGCAAACTAGGGGATAGGCTATAATAGGCAAAATATGCAGGTTTTCGTAGGAGGATCAGACCTCATTTATTGCGAGAAAGTATTTTACAATTGGAGGTTAGTTAACATTTTTTCGTCTTTCTACGCATACTTTTAACTTTTTACTGTCTTACGGGGATGGTATCCTTCTTGTCATTTGGGGTTAATTTTAGCCTACTTTTTACATTTTGCAAAAATGAGGAAAAAGTAGACTTATGAGATCGATCCGGGAAAATGTGTGTGTGTCTGTCTGTCTGTCTGTCTGTCCTTCTGTCTGTCTGTCTGGCTGTGTGTGTGTGTCCCCCCTATCAAGTCCTAAACGGCTGCAGCAATCAAAACCAAATTTAGTATGAGTAAAGATGTGCACCGGAATATCTCACGTCCATATTTGAAAATGATGTCTGTGCTACCAACTGCTGAAAAAACGCACTAGAAATTTGAGCTCCTTGTTGGATATCTTGCAAGGTATGCATGGGAGCTATTCCAAAATTGGCACACATATAGATAATACTATTTCAGTTTAATTTCCAGGAGGCCAACCATGACAGTGTTGCCAAAATAATTTTAAGCCTTCTGATAGGTCCAATGTTTAAATGCATATAACTTCTACACTATCAATTGGATTTTAACCAAATTTTGTATGTAATATCTGTACATTAACAGATATGACAAAGCGTTTTCTTAAGGCCACCAGGGCTGCCAACTGTTAATAATTGCTCTCTCTATTTTTTCATCCAAATACCTATATATCAGAAAGTATGCAAGCCAACAGCTTTAAACTATGCAAACGTATATTCTGACATTTTAGATTAATTTGGAGTAACTTATATACGTCAGTTCTACCAACATGATTATAAACCTGCTGATAGTACCAATTTTTAAACACATGTAACTTCTACACTATCAGTATCATTTCAACCAAATTTCGTATGTGCTATGTGTACCATAACAGATATTACTATTAGTATTGTTAAGAGCAATCAGGGCTGCCAACTGTTAATAATTGCTGTCTATATTTTTTTACCCTAATATCAATATATCAGAAAGTATGCAAGCCAACAGCTCTATACTTTGCACACGTAGGCTATAGCACCTGCCATTCTAGATTAATTTGGAGTAATTAATACAAGGCAGTGCTGCCAACATGATTCTATGCCTGCTGATATGTCCAATTTTAAAATACATGTAACTTCTATACTAACAAATGTATTTCATCCAAAATTGGCACAACAAGATATCATAATATTTCAGATTATTTCTGACCAGCACACGCATGACATTGTTGGCAACATGCTTTTACGCGTGCTGATAGATCCAATGTCTAACTGCATGTAACGTCCATTGGACTTCAACCAAATTTTGTATTCTGTACCTTAAGAGATGGAACTAAGAATATATTCAGTCACCAGGGCTGCCAACTATAGTGCTCTATTAGGCTACATTATACCAGGTATATTTTGAACTAATTAGATATTTCGATATTACCAACTTAATTTCGTCATTATTCTAGATAGGTTCATATTTTGTAGAATAATCATTGACATGAAAGGTAGGCTGTATAGTTCTTCACGGAACTTCTTGTTATATTTGTGATCACACTGTCCTTAGGCAAGGTTTGGAACTAATGTGTAACTATCTAACAATCTGTTATTTCTTCACGCAAAATTTTATCTCCCGCAGAGATGTTGGTCGGTTCCTCAGTTTAGGGGCTGCGACAAGGTGGTCATGTAACCCCGTGTACATTGGGTGTGTGTAGAATCTGTCTGATAAACGGTGTTATTTGTGATGACTGTATTAGTCTGTAATTCAGGTAAGGTCTGCAGACGGTCAATTTTAAGTAGTAGTACCTAATTTTGTACCAAATACTAACGTCAACGACACCTAGCTGTGAACTTGGCTGCTAGATGCCACCGCAACCAGCAACTTGCAACGAATGTTGTAACTTCCCCTCCGAAGGAAAGCATGCTGACGGATTTTTAGCGCTCTTAGGAAATCCGGCGACTTTGGTCGGCTTTGAACCAGCACCTTGGGCATAGGAGTTCAGCATGCTACCAGTTAGCCGCTTCCCTCATAGTCAGATGGAACAAGAAGTTCCGTGACGAACTAAAGAGCCTACTTTTCTTAAAATTAAGATTCATGCCATAGATTAATCTACAGTATCTGAACCTATCTAGAATAATGACGAAATTAAGAGGGTAATATCGAAATGTCTTAATTAGTTCGAAATAAGGTATACTAGGCATAATGTAGCCTAATAGAGCAATACAGTTGGCAGCTCTGGTGACTGAATATATTCTTACTTCCATCTCCTAAGGTACAGAATACAAAATGTGGTTGAAGTCCAAAGGACGTTACATGGATTTAGACATTGGATCTATTAGTACACGTAAAAGCATGTTGGCAACAATGTCATGCGTGTGCTGGTCAGAAATAATCTGAAATATTATATATTTTTGTGCCAATTTTGGATGAAATCCATTTGTTGGTATAGAAGTTACATGTATTTAAAAATTGGTCCTATCAGCAGGCTTAGAATCATGTTGGTAGAACTGACGTATATAAGCTACTCCAAATTAATGTAAAATGTCGGGTAATTTACGTGTGCATAGTTTAAGGCTGTCGGCTTTCATACTTTCTGATATATATTGGATACAAAATAGAGAGCAATTATTAACAGTTGGCAGCCCTGGTGTCTCTTAAGAATACACACAGTCATATATGTTTATGTACACATATTACATACAAAATTTGGTTGAAATCCAATTGATAGTGTAGAAGTTATATGCATTTAAAAATTGGACTTATCAGAAGGCTTAAAATTATTTTGGCAACGCTGTCATGTATGGCCACCTGGAAATTAAACTGAAATAGTATTATCTACATGTGTGCCAATTTTAGAATAGCTCCCATGTATACCTTCCAAGATATCCAACATGGAGCTCAAATTTCTAGTGCGTTTTTTTTAGCAGTTGGTAGCACTGGCATCTTTTTCAAATATGGGCTTGAGATATTCCGGTATACATCTTTACTCATACTAAATTTGGTTTCGATTGTTGCAGCCGTTTAGGAGTCGATAGGGGGGGGGCAGCAGACACAGCCAGACAGACAGACAGACAGACAGACAGACAGAAGGACAGACAGACAGAAGGACAGACACATTTTCCCGGATATATCTTATGTCTACTTTTTCCTCATTTTCGAAAAGTGTGAAAAGTAGGCTAAAAATGAATGTGATCTCGTCAATGGCGTTGTCTTGGCAACCTATGATAGATCATCCCTTATCAATTTAAAAGCGTTGTTATGGTAACCTCTGATGACACTTGGCATTTTTTTAAATTCCGAAATCATTTTTCTCATCCCTTGGCGTAATGGTGGGTCATATCAAAAATTCTTTCAGACAAAAGTTTTAGGTGATTATTAGGGGAATATTTTCCATTTTGTACGGTTTTGATATTGTGCCTATTAAGAGAGATATGATTAATGTTTCCCGAAAAAACCACTTTTTTCCACCCCTTTGGTCAATGGTTGTTGCTATCAAAAAACTTATTTGACATACATTTTTGGCACTTATCCGACACATATTATGAACTTTGAATGGATTTGATATTTCACGTATTAAGAGAGTTATAGCGAAATTTCACTTTTTTGAAAAAAGCCCCCCAATTTCACCCCCTTCGACAGATTTTGCCCATTAACGAACTCGACCGAGATTTTATAGGGATACATATTATGTAAAAAATTCAAAGTGATTGGTGCAAAATTACGGCAGTTATCGTGTCCACAAGAAACTGATATATATATAGATAGATAGATACATATATACATAAATTATATATAAACTTTTGAACTGACGGTGGTTTTGGGGTCTGGGGGATGTGAAACGCGAAGATATGTCGAAATTTTCCGGAAGTCGAAACATGGTACCCATTGCAATAGTTAGCTTTCTAATGAAATCTACCGAAAAAAAGTTAGTTTAAAAAAATAATCCCACCTTTACTTGCAGTGGCTTCTTGCTGTTTCCTTCTAGTGGGCTCAAAAGTGCAATGGTTTCTTCTCTCTCAGACATGTAAGGTATACCGGTTATCTGCAAACAAACAAATAAATAAATAAAATCATTAATTACCTAAGCAATAAATAATTGCATGTAAATATATATATATAAATCAATATATATATATATATAAATACCTACCCCACAACAAGGTTAAGTATTTTCCACCAACACCAAAACTGTTCAACAAGACCAAGTGTTTCACGCAACGCAGTGTGTTCAAAGTTAGTCCACCCAAGTGAGAGTGGAAATGATAACGACATGTCTTTATATATGCTACGTTGCATGTATAATCATTTTTTCCCACGCTTTGAACATTCTGTTATCATGCACGTGGACAGATAACGTCCAAGGTGAACACCTGTGCTAGATCAAATTTCACATGAACTTGCATTTTGTCACGTACAAAGCAAACAGGATGAAACTTGTTTAGCGTACATGTCATCTCACACGTGTATGCATGCATTTCGCTCTTCCCTGCCACCACAATGGTCAGATTATTTCACCTTCAAGCGTCTTGGTCATTTTCCATTGCACCTGTTGTCAAGTCAGATCAGCGCCTTCCAATAAGCTCAAATGACATTCACCTCCTGCTCGTCTGCACCTCTGTAAGTTTGTTTTCTCTACTCGCTTCGACCAACATAGAACCAAGTTCTCATCACCGTTTACACGATAAAGATCATCTTCGGGGGTAAAGTATAAGAAAAAACGCACCCTCGCTCTGTCATAAACCGACCCGTCGAAATAGCGATTGTTCTATTAATCATAGCCACCGTGGTCAGCGACAGGTTCGTTGAAACACACACACCCAGCCGTATCGTCTCTCTCAACCACCACGCATCATGAACATTATAAACAGGTGTCGGTAAAGACATTTTTTTTCAACATGTATGGCTTTAGGCCCTTTGTCGAAATTTCAAACATAGTTTCAAACAGGGGCGTTAGCCCGAGTCCTAGGACACCTCGTACACGTCTCTAACGTTATGGGTTTGCGAGATAAGGCAAAAAGTCTAAAATCATGGTTTTACCTCGACATGGTTTTTCATTCCTGCTCAACACGAACATCCTCGGCAAGAGGGCAATGCCATGAAAAAATGACACCTCGCACTCGCCTCTAGGCTTATTGGTTCGTGAGTTATCTGCAAAAATCACAAAAAACACTTGTTTACCCCAAAATCGAGTTTCCAAACTTTTTTAAAAATTATAACGAGTGATCCATAGCAAAGAGGACGTCAGCCCGAGTCCTTGGACCCGTCGTACACGCCTCTAGCATGATTGGTTCGCGAAATATAGCAAAACGTTTAAAATCACGGTTTTACCCCAAAATATTCTGTTTCCCTCATTCTCAAAAACTTTAACCTATTACCAAAATAAAGAGGGTTTTGAGACAAGCCATTTGACACGTCATAGGACCAAATTCGACCATGCATTCGTGAAATATCAGAAAAAGTCTAAAATCATGGTTTTACCCCCAAAAAGCCTGTTTCCCTCATTCTCAAAACTTTAACATATTAATAACATATATAGGGCTTCGAGGCAAGCGATTTGACACGTCACACGTCCAAATCCGCCCTTGCGTTTGAGAGATATCGGCAAACTTCGTAGGAAAGTAGACAACTATCTGGTTCTCTCCTCGCCACCAAAACCCCTTCTTATCAATCTTTTTTTTTTTTTTCAAAGAGCTCGCCCTCTTACAAAAATCCCAAGTGCGCATGCGTACAAAACAAGAACAAAAATGTTAATCCATAGCGGCATCCAGCAAAACACATGCGCTATATGAGCAACAACGTTTAAGTTCATTTTAGCAGCGCACCTTATACATGTCGCATTTGAAAAGAGACTTTCACTAAAAATTACAATTTCACCCCCTAGTAGGGGTAGGTTTTATTTAGGGTTTGAAATGAGTGGTCCGTTGGAAAGAGGGCGTCAGCTCGAGTCCAACGACACCTCTTTTGTCAACATCCGACCATGCGTTCGAGAGATATCGACAAATATTACATGGCTGAGGCTTAGTAGTAACGGCATGTATGTTCTGAAGTGGGGCAGAACTCTCATCACCCCCCTACCTTAGGTCCCTTGCAACCATTGTGGCTTTTAAAGACACCTGGGCGCCGGATTTTGGCCCTGAAGGGGAACTTTAACGTGCCAGTAAATCTACAGACACGGTTCCCTCGCATTTAAGCCCCCTTAAATGTCAGCTGACTGCGCCAGGATTAGATCCTGCAACGTTACTGCTGAGCCACGGAGCCAGTTGGTTATAAATCTGAACCATGTCTCAGTATGCATGGCTTCGTAGTCGGTAGCATGGTGAACTGCTATGCCCAAGTTCGCGGGTTCAAACCCAGTCTAAGTCGTCGGGCCCTTGTCATAGATTTATGGCGCGTAAAAGGACTTACAACTACAATTGGTAGTGTGTAGCCAAAATTTGTAGGCTATTGGGTTAGACACGCTCTATTAAGTTCAAACGTATGCCGTTGGGTTTCAGTGACAGTGGCGTCTGGTAGCTTAAATTGGAACTACTTGACATTGAAATTGGGGAACCTACGGGCGTTCATGTGAAATGGCTGCAAATCAAATATAAATATATATGCATTTTGAAAATTAAGACATACCGTATGGTAGGCTAAGAAAACGTAAAAGATATCATCTCAAACGCGTGCAGACATTTTAATTTTCAGATGTAGAAAATGGCTTAGTAATAGTCAGAGAGCTGATTTAATGAATAAAGATTGTATACAATAATATAAACTTATTCTCGAATCCTTTGGAAGCAAGCCAATTCATGTCGACGGGTTAATGCTCACAAACGTAGATGTGGTACACAGTTTTTTAATTCTCTTATGAAATACCTGGTCTCCCACATGGCTGCTGTGAAGGTACGGTACACAATTGTTATTGCCGATATTTTGTGAAATTGGCATTGTATTATTTTGTCAAATTCAGGAATGAAAAGTTTCAAACCCACAGAAAAAATACGAAGTACCTACAATTGAGCCATTTAAGACGTAAGATCTCTTTATACTTTTCGTTTCACAAATCACGCTGGTATTTTACTAATTAACTATAATGATAACGGAATAACTAGCTTTTGATATGGTTAAGAATTTGATATTATATTATACCCATACTATCAACCCGCCCCGGCTTCGCCTGGTATCCTAAAGGGGTCACTCAGCGTAAGCTTAAAAGGCGCACGGACGGTAGGTCTCAGATGCATTTCAGAAAAGCCGAGGTGAACAGTGAAACTCCAAACACTTATAGTCTACTCTTCTCTCAAGTCTTAACTTGACACGACTCGACAGTTAATGCTGGCCGAAGCTGGGGTGATGGGTCCTCTCGCTAGCTCGTGAACTCGCTCCGAAGCTAGTAATTTAAATTTCTACTGAATGGAGATTGTTGGAAGACATTAATACGTAAAATCACTTATACTGTAGTTGGCGATGTATTAAAGATAAAAATATGCTGTCGGGGACTTCTTTGTAGAACTTTTCATGCTGACTAATTCTTACACTCATAGTATATGGATATTTTTAATGGTTTACCCAGCGTAAGCTTAAATGCGCACCGTCGGCAGGTTTTCCTTCGACACGATTCACTGAAATCGTTACTGCTCGGCTTCCTTTGGTCATAAATGAATGTTTCCCTACAGAAACCTTCCTCGAGAAATTCTTTACTGAATGGCGAAAACTGCATGAAAATCCATTCAGTGGATGTAGAGATTACCCGTTACATCCAGGAATCGTGGACTTGGTTTTATGTAGAGATGCCTGCGACTATCATTAAAACAAATACATGAATTTATAACTGGTATGGACTATGAATTCTACGTAAGACTCATTAAATACGTCATACTACTGTACCTAGGGATACTTATAGAGGACTGAACCAATAAAAACAGAGCATTCTTTTTATGTTTCTATGAATTAAAAGTGTAGTGTATATCAACATTGTGGCTTTTTTCTGTAGTAGTTGGTGATTTAACGTGACTTATGTTTACGATGGAAATAATCACTCAGGTGAGTTAAAATTCAAAAAACCCTTGCAAAAGTGAAATCGTCCGTTCCGCGAATAACGTGCTGAAGGCAGTTGCCAGCTTGCTGGCCACCGCGAGCGCTAGTGTCGCTTCACCTACAAAGAGGATGCAATTTCGTAGCGCAGCGAGCTTCGCGACTGTGTATTTTAGACAGTGGTAATAGAACTCCGTCCTCCCAGGGTTTCCAATCTAACTTTTCCTTCGCGAAATAACTTATAGCTTATTTCAAACTGAGACTAGCGCCAAATAATTTTAATCCCGCAGAACAATATTAGTTTTTTTTTCTTTTCTTGGCGGGAGAGATGTTATATGTAAATTAATCTAGTTTTTATTAAAAATAACGCGCTTTAATAAAGACTTAGAAAATTCTATTGGTACATTAACACTAATTTTGGGATCGCTATTAACATCTTGAGCATGAGATAACCGTCAGCCGAGTTGAATCATATTACCTTATTACGTAAATATGTTGTTGTTTGAGTCTTCAGTCTTTTGACTGGTTTGATGCAGCTCTCCATGCCTCCCTGTCCTGAGCTAATCGTTTCATCTCTACATAGCTCCGACACCCTACATCGGAGGCAATCTGTTTAACATATTCTAACCTTGGTCTACCCCTACAGTTTATGTCCTCGACCCTTCCTTCCATAACTAAGCTTGCTATTCCTGGGTGTCTTAGTATGTGTCCTACCAACCTATCTCTTCTCTTCATTAGCAGTCGCCAGAAACATCTCTCCTCTCCCACTCGTCTTAATACCTCTTTGTTTGTAACCCTATCTACCCATCTGATCTTCATCATTCTCCTGTAACACCACATTTCAAATGCTTCAATTCTCCTCTTTTCTGCTGCACCAATAGTCCAAGTTTCACTTCCATAGAGCGCCACGCTCCAGACAAAGGCTTTCAAAAATGACTTCCTAATACCTAAATCTATATTCGATGTCAGCAGATTCCTTTTTTGTAGAAATGCTTTCTTTGCCTGAGCCAACCTACTTTTAATATCCACTTTGCTTCGTCCATCACTGGTTATTCTGCTTCCTAAGTAACAGAAGTCTCCTACTTCCTTCAGCTTTTCACCTGCCAATTTGATCTCCATAGAGGTTTCTGATATATTTCGGCTGCATTCCAGTATTTTTGTTTTACATTTATTTATTTTCATCATGAATTCTTTCCGTAAGACGGAGTCCATACCATTCAAAAACTCATTCAAATCCTCAGGCTTGTCGGCCAAGATGACGATGTCATCAGCAAATCTCAGAGTTGAAATTATTTCTCCTTGAATCTTCACTCCCACTTTAAATTTTTCTCTAATTTCCTTCATTGCTTGTTCAATGTAAAGATTGAAAAGTATGGGTGATAAGTTGCAGCCTTGCCTTACACCTTTCTGAATACCAGCTTCTCTCTCATGTCCTTCAACTCGAATGACTGCTGTCTGGTTTCTGTACAGATTGTATATCACCCTCCTATCCCTGTACTTTATTCCAATTGATTTCAAAATGTCAAACAATTTAGTCCAATCAACGTTATCAAAAGCCTTTTCTAAGTCTACAAAAGCCATGAACGTTCTCTTATCTTTCCTTATTCTACCTTCTAAAATCAGCCTAAGACTTAGTACAGCTTCCCTTGTTCCTACATTTCTCCTGAAACCAAACTGGTCTTCACCCAACTCCGTTTCTATCTGGCTTTCAATCCTCTTGTAAATTATTCTAGACAGGATCTTTGAAGCATGAGTAATCAAGCTGATTGTACGGTAATCTTCACATCTGTCAGCTCCCACTTTCTTTGGTATAGGGATGATTACATTCTTCTTGAAATCAGGGGGTACCTCACCTGTCTCATAAATCCTACACACCAAGTGAAATAACCTGATCAGACCTTCTTCTCCTATGCAGCGTAGCAACTCAATCGGTATATCATCTATGCCTGGTGCTTTGTTCCTGCTTAAGTCTTCCAAAGCTCTATCAAATTCTGATCTCAATATTAAATCTCCTTTCGCATCGTCATCAATTTCCTCCTCCCTTTCCATTACATGATTCTCAATCTCCTTTCCCTTATACAAACTCTCTATGTAAGCTTTCCATCTCTCAACCTTTTCTTCCCTATCTGTTAGAGGCTTTCCATTTGTGTCCTTAATATTACAGCATTTAGTCTTCTTTTCCCCAAAAGTATTCTTAATCCTTCGATAAGCTGTGTCTACTTTTCCTAATTTCAGACAATTTTCTATACCTGCACATTTCTCTTTCAACCATTCTTCTTTCGCTTCCTTGCACTTCTTGTTAACCTCATTTCTCAGACGTCTGTATTCTGCTTTCCCCTTTTCATCTCTTAGATTCTTGTGTTTCCGCCTTTCATCCATCAATTCTAGTATATCCCGAGTGATCCACGGTTTTCTACCTATTCTTTCTTTCCTACCAATGTTTTCTTCTGCGGATTTTGTTATTTCATTCTTCAAAAGTGCCCATTCGTCTGCAATTGAAGTTTGTTTAGGGTTTTTCATTAGTCCTTCCTTTATACTCTTCTTGAATCTTTCGTTTACATCCTTCTCTTTCAGTCTGTCTATTGCCCACCTTTTTGGCTTTTGACTTTTCTTCAGTTTCTTCAACTTTAATCTGCATTTCATTACAACCAGATTGTGATCAGAGTTTATGTCAGCACCAGGATATGTTTTACAATCCAAAATCTGGTTTCGAAACCTCTGCTTGACCATAATGAAGTCGATTTGGTAACGCCCTGTATCTCCTGGTCTCATCCATGTGTATATTCTTCTATTGTGGTTATTGAATAAGGTGTTAGCTATGACCAATTCATGCTCGGTGCAGAATTCTACCAGCCTGCTTCCTCGATCATTCCTTTCACCTAATCCGAAATCTCCTACTATCTTCCCTTCTCTCCCTTTTCCTACCACAGCATTCCAATCTCCCATTACTATAACATTTTCATCACCCTTGATATACCTCAGAATTTCGTCTATTTCTTCGTAGACCTTTTCAACATCCTCATCATCAGCTTGACTGGTAGGCATATAGACTTGTACCACTGTAGTGCAGGTAGGTTTTGTATTGATTTTGCTACAATAATCCGTTCACTATATTGCTCATAATATTCCACCCGCTGTCCAAGTTTCCTACTCAATATGAGGCCAACCCCAGCTTGGCCATTGTTTGATTTAGTGCTAATGACCCTATAGTCTCCTGACCAAAAGTCCTGTTCTTCCTGCCAGCGCATTTCACTAATCCCAACCAAATCCAACCTCAACCTATCCATTTCCCTTTCTAAGTTTTCTAACCTTCCACTTCCTAGCAGACTTCTAACATTCCACGCTCCGATCCGCAGAATGTCAGATTTCCTCTTTGTCACTTCTGTGATGTTAACCCCCTCTCGAGTAGTCCCCACCCGGAGATCCGAACGGGGGACTAGTTTACCTCCGGATTGAAATTTTACAAGGGAGGAGGCCATCATCACATGTAATTATGCATAGAGAGGTGCATATCCTCGGGAATAGCATACGGCTGTAGTTTCCCGTTGCTTTCAGCCGTGCAGCAGGACGCAGTGTAGCCATTATTGGCTTATATTATCAATATCTTAACCGTCTATAAGACTAGTAAAGAATTGATTTATTCTGAAAGGCTGCTACTCCCTTTCAGAATAAGTAAAGAGCAATTCTACTAACAAAAATACTAACCTTCTACCGTACTAACAATTAAATATCAAAACTCTACTAACAAAAAACTTAAGTTCCACCAACAACAAATACTACCACTAAAACAGTCTGTCAACAGACACACTCACATGCACCCTCACACATCACAGTCTACTGAAACAATGAACTATAACTAATAAACAATGCAACTGCTACCAGACACACTCACACACCACAGTCTAATAGAACAATGACATATTACTAATAGGCAAACTAACTACCTACTTACAACTAAAACTAACTACATACTTACTGTACTTTTATTTGAATTGACAATATTTACAAAATGCAATTTAGATAGAAAATACTTACAAAATGTAATTTAGATTCAAAATTGTCACAAAATGCAATTTAAGGGGGACGTATGCAAAATTGCCCTAAGGGAGAAATGGTTTCATTTCGGCTGTAGTTTATATGAAAATATGATGTATAGTTCTTCACGGAACTACTTGTTACTGTTGTGGTCATGCTTTCTCACACTTCAAAACAATAGCCAGGTTGGTTGACATTTTGTCAGATTTGACATTAGAAACAAAATTAGTTGAACAACTTCTTTCTTTCTTTCTTTCTTTCTTTCTTTCTTAGCAAGGTTTTGATGAAATTACCGCACAAGTTAACTACACATCCCTCCGATATTTATGCAATCTATTTAACAGCGCATATACCAGGGTTTTTCATTATACTATTTTACGGTTACAAGCCCTACTCAGAGATATATCGATTCCAAAAAAAAAGTTTGAAATTCAGGGCCCCCCAAAAAAATCCGGCCCTGCACCGATTTTAACGCCCAACAATGGGATTCGTCACAGTCACTAACTCTTTCGCCGTAACAAATTTCAGCTTAATATCTTGAAAATGGCGTCCAGTACTTAGCTAAACGCAAAAATGTCACGCACAATGGAAATTTTCAGGGCCCCAAAAAAAAGAAAACGGTGAGAGATATCAAAAAATCGTTTTGAGTAAAAAAGTTGCATACCGCGGAGATCTTACACCTATACATTTAACATTTTTCGATACGATCAACCGTTTCCGAGATATATCGATTCCAAAACAAAGTTTGAAATTCAGGGCCCCCAAAAAAGATCCGGCCCTGCACCGATTTTAACGCCCAACAATAGGATTCGTCACAGTCACTAACTCTTTCGCCGTAACAAATTTCAGCTTAATATCTTGAAAATGGCGACCAGTACTTAGCTAAACGCAAAAATGTCACGCACAATGGAAATTTTCAGGGCCCCAAAAAAAGAAAACGGTGAGAGATATCAAAAAATCGTTTTGAGTAAAAAAGTTGCATACCGCGGAGATCTTACACCTATACATTTAACATTTTTGATAGGACCGGCCGTTTCCGAGATATATCGATTCAAAAAAAATAGGATGAAATTCAGGGCCCCAAAAAAAGGTCCGGCCCTACACCGATTTTAACGCCCATCAATAGGATTCGTCACAGGTTCCAACTCTTTCTCCGTACCAAATTTCAGCTCGATATCTTTAAAATTGCGACCTGTACTTTGCTAAACGCAAAAACGTCACGCACATACGTACGTACATACATACATACATACATACATACAGACAGACTTTTTTGAATTTTTTTTTTCAACTCCGATTCGATTGGTAAAGGTTTGAACACTGGGCGACGCGTAGTTTCCGAGATCTCAAAAAATCCTAAAGATCCTATAGGCTTTCATAACAAGTAGGAGTCCACGCAGCACGACCTGCTTTTGATGAGACGGTGGCGCAGCAGCAAGGGGCCAGCATGAGGGGTTATAATCTCAAACAACAACTTCGTTGGCGGCAAGGCCTTCGGAATTGCATTTCGGACCATCGACCCGATTGCGAGGAAATGTAGGAAAATTATAAAATATTCTAGGCAATGCTGACACCATCACATGGTTATGAAAGCCGGACGTCCTCGGAAGTGGAAAATATCTTACTGCTGTAAATACATGATTCAACGTTATGTGTGAACGTATTAAGACTATTAGAGGTTCGAATCCCACTGTCGGCAGCCCTGCAGATGGTTGTCCGTGCACACAAGGCACATGCTGGGGCTGTACCTTAAAGGCGGCCGCATCCTTCCGTGCCTAGCCCTCTTCTGTCCCATTGTCACCATACGACCTATCTTTGTCTGTGCGACGTAAACCAAATTGTACATAATATATGTCCAGCAATTCCCCGAATTACGGTTATCTCCCAGTTACGAATGATTGAAATTTGTCGCCAGAGTAGTGTAAGCAATTCAACCTTTTCCGGCTGCATGTAGCATTTGTTAGGTAAGAAGGACCTTGGTAGGTGACAAAAATCTTCGAAAATGATATTTTAGGCTTTCGGGGCTAATTGCAATATAAAGTACAGGATCTTGTTGAAAAATCTGAATAAACATAAAAATGAGTACGGTGGCCTGTTGTTTAACTCATAAATGAACATGATACACTGTGAGAGGACATGCCCACTTTTGCTGAGACCTCTGTAAATAATATCTCTTGTTGAAAGATACGCAGTCTTCATGTTGGTAGCACCGATATATTTGAGTTTGTTTTGTTCCTGTCAGGGGAACAGGAATTTTCTAGATTTACCATTGTGGTGAGACATTTTAGTCAAAAATTAACTTAATTTTTTAAAGACCTGATTTGTTTTTGTCTTTGGAGCATATTGTATTACTCGAAAAATTCGGGATCAAAATACATGAAACTTTTCTTGTGTAATAATATCTCATAGAGAAATGGAAATACTTGTAGAGTTGTTGTTAATTCATTTGAGGGGCTTGAGACACCTTGATCATCAGCCCCGTGTAGTTGGGAGTGTGTTGAAACTGTCTGGCAACCTGTAATGCTGTGATGATTGTAGTTGTGTGTGTAAATCTATCTGGGACAGGGATGGAGTAGACGCTCCGGGACTTAAGCAAGGCACTATTCCAGCAATTTCCAGTAGGGAGTGTGGCAAAACACGGGGAAAAAACACACTCAGGATAACCGATATCAGCACCGGGATTCGAACCTACGATATCCGTAATTACCACAGCTGCCCTCGCGACCATGGTGCACGTCTGACGAGCGCGAAATGCTTGTAGAAATTGGCTTGAGTACCTACAACCCCCCTCCCCCATTGGCCGATCCTGGCTACGCTACTGGTATTACTTCACGGTATTAATTTACGTCGTCCGCCTGTGGAATATTATCAATGTTTGAATTAGTGAGGAATGTAATACAGGATAATCGGAAAAGTACAACAATTGGTTCCAACTTAAGCTCCCTGGAATTCACATTTTGCATTTTCTTTATTTTACATGAATTTCACATTAATTAAGCTATAGGTCGTCTCATTTTATTTTTACCGTCGACTTGAGCCTCTATGCATGGAGTGCGTGTCAACAACCACTCTCATTTCAGTGTCTGAGCCTTGTTCGTCTGCCGGCTTTGACATCTTGTCAGTAACTCTTGAGCCCATCTATCAGTTTATTCTTCCGCTCCTCCGTTAAAGTGCCTCTCCGTTTTCAATGGATCTGCCTCCACCATAAAACCCTGATAGCTTTTCACCATCCTTCTGAAACCATTCCTATCTTTGATTCTATCCTCGGACGTCATTATTTAAAAGTAATTATTGATTTTCTATAGAATTAAACAGCTGAAATATACAGCCATATGATCGGGTGTCAAAATCCATTCGGTAAAACTCAACCCAAAGCGTTTCATCTTGCTTCTTATGTGATTTTTTTTAGAGAAATGTACGGGTTAGGTTAGTATTGAGACCGCTCCTCCGGCCCCAGAACCCACCAGCCGCCACTGGTTATATGTTCGGAACTAGTTCCTGTTTTGTCTAAGAGTCCACTTCTACAGTGTCCAATTTGCGACGAGACCGGTCCAAACGGATTTGCCATTATTATTGGAGAGAAATTTGTATCGCCAATTTTCGATAATATCGCGCAAACTGAAACTGAAAAACTGGTTGCTTCCAAACGCCTACTATACAAACCGCTCAGCAGGAAAATGCGTAAACTTGAATGAAAACCGAATGATTCTGATCGAATTCAACTTTAACGAGGTGCAAGGTAAGTCTAATTTCTCTTAGATTTATTAGCACGCTATTTTATTTTGTGATATAATTTGCATTTTGATATTGCGGAAATTTAATTATACTATATAGTGTCACTAGCAACCCGCCCCGGCTTCGCCCGGGAACAGTTATGAATGTGCAAGGAATTCCTGTCAGACGTAATTATGAATGGCGAGGTGCAAGAGACACAAATCCCCCTTCCGTCCAAACTCAAAACACTTATATTAGCTTGCCACGGTGGGTGAGTGGTTAACGTGTCGGACTACCAACCCCAAGATTGCAGGTTCGTCCCTGGCCATGGTAAGTGATTTTTGAAGGCGACAAAAATCACGATACTCATGCCATACGTTGTTGGCATGTTAAAGAACCCATTTGAATTCAGTAGGCCGTGTTCAATGGCAAAACTAATCTCGGGATTTTCCGTCAACACAAAGTTCCTCCATTCTCTACTTGAAAGCGCTGTAGTGTCAAGGAGTTTAGATATCTAACCTCCTTGACTTTCATAGCGTTCAAAGGAACGACGAAATTCGACATGCAAGCTACCCTCTGGGTGTCAATTAACAAAGCTTGCACCAGGCACCCGAGGCCATACGATATTATTATTATACACTTATATTGAGCGATGTATCGAAGATACAGATATGCTCTGCGGACTTTTTTGTAGAATTTTTCATGCTGAACAATTCTTACACTCATAGTATATTGATATTTTTAACGGTTTGCCCAGCATACGAACGACAGGTTCTTTTTTCGACCTTTACACTGAAATCGTTACTGCTTGGCTCCCTTTAATCATAAATAAATTATTTTCTACAGAAATCTTCCTCGAGATTACCTTTACAGAATGGTGAAAGCCGCATCAAACTCCATCCATTAGTTCTCGAGATTACCCGTGGCATCCAAGAATCGGGGACTTGGTTTTATACTAAGTAGAGATAAGTCTTTGTCGTGCTATGCCTGGTCGACAGCGCTGTGTGAGCAGTTGAGTAACTAACGTGTGTGTGTATGTGTGTGAGTCTCTGTGTGTGTGTGTGTGTGTGTGAGTGTGTGTACTCTGAATGTCTGTCCCCCCCCTATCAATTCGAACACGGTTATACCGAATTGAACGAAATTTGGTACAGAGGTAGCACTGGCAAAGGGCACCTCAGTGTCATGTTTTATATTGCCGCCATCTTTACCAAAAGGTAATGGCGGCCAATCGAATGGTCAAAACTTAATAATGCATTACGACCAAACTAATCATCGGATCTTTACCAAATTTGGTAACAACCTACCTTCATATGGGACGCGTCTTGTGCCCAAACTACAAGGTCATCAAACGTACCATTTCAGGATGGCGGCCGTGTGAATTATGCAAAATTTATAATCCATAACATGGGACCCACCAGTTCCGATTATCGAACCAAGAATCGTTTAATCTGTTCTAAGCGACGTGGTTCGTTCGAAATTAAAAGTTTATATTGTAATATTATAATCTAGAAGTGACTTTAAAAATCTGAATCGTCTCGGCTATTTGACAAGATGGCAGCTGATCTCTCGTTCTGACCTATATTTTACTAATTTCAGTATGTTGCATGCAATATAACCTACTGATAAAAATTATATGAACTTAATATGAAATGAACTCGGTTTGAAATATACTCCAGTGAAGAAATCTTCAGTCCGAGTGATTATTTGCTAATACAGTACGTTATATGTATTTAATCGATAACGCGTGAGTTATGAGTGTACGATTGGCTGTGTGGTTAGAGCTCCCGTCTCTCATGTGGCTGGCCGGGGTTCAAATCCTATCAGAGTAGAACTTTTTTGCTTGATTTTTTTTTATATTTATTGTTTCTTGAGTACTGAGACGTTATAAAATAAAGCGTTATATGGTGCGTTTTGCAATGGAAATTATATATATAAAGAAAACGACATTCTCCACCGGAGTGACATCTACCAGCCTTCAGTTGTACCATGACGAATGAAAGGGAAAGTGAGCAGACTCATCAAGTTCAAGCGCGCCCCGCCAGGCAGCGTTGGAGGGGGCAAGTTCCACGCTGCCGGTGTTAGCTCAGCTGGTCTTAGGGATGCTGCTAAGGGAAACGAATGACTTTGTAACTAATACTCTTTTAAAAAGTAATTAGCGATTACAATTAAAATAGCACGGCAAGGCACAATGGAAAATATAATTCACGGAAATAAGAACTACGGTATTCATTACATGTTACGATAAGCACAGATTCCTGGAGTATACAGACACAGATTTAAAAAAAACATAATCCCCAGCATATTAAAACAAGCACTCATAAACTATTTAAAGTAACACCCTACTTACCAATTCATTTTGTCGGCTACTGGACTTTCGAAAGCTTGCGTGAAGACTTGGCGGATGTTCGACATTGCAAATCTCGGCGGATTTCCTTCGTTCTGAAGAAAAATCGGCACTTTATATAATGATAAACAAGTCTGGGGATAACATTCATGACATGCTGAAGACAACAGCCAGCTCCTGAAGGATCAACTGAAATTGTTTCTATGGAATCGATGCAATCAAAAAATATTTCGCTCCACATCGATTTTGAGTTTAATTTTCCGGTAATTACTTTCTCGGCCTGGAAAAGGATGTCACATACACTTCTCGAAGGACGTGTTAGAAACACTTCATTGTTCATTGAGCCGTAGTCCTTTATTTCGGTAAGAACTGAAAATTTATTTAGATTATTGTCACGTAGAGAATGAGCACAAGGCGAACACTTAATAAATTTAGAAGAGTGCTTAACAACATAGCCAGCTAAATGGTACACTAAACACTTATCAATCGAAGAGTTTCGAACTGCGCTGTCAAATTCAGGTACAGAGCTTTCCCAGTCTTCGATATTTACTGCATCTCGAACCACAATTTTTTCCTTAATGGAAGTTTCCACTGATTCCTTCACTGTCTTGTTATGCACTTCCGCATTCCGGGCTAATATACGCATCTGATTAACATACGAGGTCAAGATCTGCTCCCGTTTAGGTTCACAATTTCCACCAACATTTAAAGCCTGTTTTATAGGGACGTATATACATTGAAGTAGATGCAAATGAAGGAAATCTATTGTCGATGGATGATCATCTGAACTGAAAGACCGCATAATTCCGAAGTGGCGTTCCAAGGGATCTTGGGTGAGCTTTCCTGTCAACACATACTTATAACCTTTCTCCCAAAGCCATTCACACATCTCCAAAGTACTCTGTAGGGTTACTACTAGTGATTCCAAGGTTCTATTGGAGGCAAAGGTATTATTGGTAGATCTCACGGTCTGAAGAAAATTAACAATAGCTGTATGAGAAGGTGAACCTTTACGAAGAGCCTGAGACGGAATGAATGCATTGAGTGCATCAGCAACAACATTTATATCACTGGTAAATGTCTCAGTGTCCTCACTACCTTGTAATCCTGCCAGTCCCATTTCTCGATAAAATTTAATACCTTTGGCAACACTGTCACTGAAAAGTTGGAATGCAAGCCTAGCGTTCATTCTCTGGAAAGATGATGGGTCTAAATGAGCAACTGTCAGCTTGGGGCATGCTCTAAGCCCAGCATACCCTAAGAGATCTTCTTTGAACAGTTCCCTATAAAAATTGAAATTAATAATTTTGTCATTATAGAGAAGTTCTACTTTATCATGAAAGTGGTTTCTTATGCATTTCAATACATGAACGAAGTCTGAGAAAGCCCAGATCTTTCTCGTAACATCTGCAGGATTAAGGATGTGAGGTTGTAGAGAGCTTGTCTTGCCACTAACTCCTAACGATCTCCAGGCCTTTTTATTTGTCTGACTACCATCACAAGTAAAGCCAACCACCCTCGCCCCAGCCTCTTCTAACTGCAAAATCACCTGTATTAAAATTTTTGCGAGAATGTCCCCTGGAGTAGCATTTTTGCTTGCATAAACAGCAACTGGCTGCACCCAATTATGCATGAATGGTACGAACATAAACACTAGAGCGTGATTTGCAAGTACGTTCTTCTGGAGGTCAGGTGTGTGTTCACCTAAATCAACTAATCCATCTACTTTATGAGAAAAACTATTAAACTGGATTTCTTCTCTTAGCTTCACTTCATCGAAAATTACAACACCGTAACGTGAATTATCATTCTTTTCTTCCTTAAAATAGTCTGAAATAGCATTTATACTATGCGTATTAACTCCATAAGGGCACTTAAGTCCTTTACAAAGTTTTCTCAAGTGACTTTCTGAGGGCAGAGGCAAGAGATTATGTCGCCGACAATGACGAAATCCTTTCGGTGATTTTATTCTCAACAATAAACTCTCTAAAATGAATTCATTGCTGTACCTCATACCATTGGGAGATTTTACCTGGCATTTCTTGAGCATAGTGTCTATTATCATATTTTCCTTCTTGCTAAGGTGTTTGTTATCTTTGTAATTAAATGCCTGTGAATGTCGAACCTGCTTCTCCAGCAAATTAATTCTCGATTTTGCTGAGTTGAGGCAGGATCTAACGCGAATTAAATTACGGTTAGCATTCTTTAGGCGCCTTTTGAGCAATATTATAGTCTTTTCAGCATCGGTAAGTACACTAGAATGACCCAAATTCTTATCAACATTAGACTGACCTTTTAATGCCTCATTCGTTGCTTCACTCCCATCTTCAATCTTCTTTCTTCTCTTCCTGGTGGTATCGAGATTCTTTTTCCTGTTAGGAGCTTTACGGGACTTATTCTCACTTGACAGGTACTTCGGTAAATTAGGGAAAATATGAGGCACTGCTCCAGGACGTAACTTCCACCTCATACGAGAGATTTTCACTTCTTCACCATTCACTATAAAATTATCTGATTTTACTATCAAATCACCAGAGAAATGAATTTGACAAATTCTACTACTACGCGTTAACTTCGTATCCTTTCGTGGAATAGCTCTGGCCCATTTTTCAAATTGATTTGTATCCTTCGGTGGTGAAAAAAATCGTATATCGTCAACTACTCGACCATACCCTGACTTACAGCCAGGTACAAAACAATAAGGCATGTTGAACTATTAAATGAACCAAGCCACATAAGAAATATGTTTGAAGTACACAAAACACAAAACGCTGATGTACACAAGACACAATGAACTGAATGTAAGAACTGAAAGCAAAGAAAATTCAATTTAATTCACACAAATATCTCACACAGTAACTTCTCGCGCACTTTCTATGAACCGGCTCGACGGAAACACAGCACGTGTTGGACATACTCGCTTGCAGTGCTTGTAGCGGCGGGACCAGAAACTACCGTGCTAAAATGACGGAGTCCTCACACTAGGTCCTTCTATTCGTCATGGTTGTACTATGCAGAAACTATAGATTCGAGCAGCGCTCTATACCGGCCAGTTAGTGAACCCAGTCTTAACGACTGCTAGGAGTAATAATACAGTAACATTTGTTTATTCCTTGTGCACATCGAACCAAGAATCGTTTAATCTGTTCTAAGCGACGTGGTTCGTTCGAAATTAAAAGTTTATATTGTAATATTATAATCTATAAGTGACTTTAAAAATCTGAATCGTCTCGGCTATTTGACAAGATGGCAGCTGATCTCTCGTTCTGACCTACATTTTACTAATTTCAGTATGTTGCATGCAATATAACCTACTGATAAAAATTATATGAACTTAATATGAAATGAACTCAGTTTGAAATACACTCCAGTGAAGAAATCTTCAGTCCAAGTGATTATTTGCTAATACAGTACGTAATATGTATTTGATCGATAACGCGAGAGTTATGAGTGTACGGTTGGCTGTGTGGTTAGAGCTCCCGTCTCTCATGTGGCTGGCCGGGGTTCAAATCCTATCAGAGTAGAACTTTTTGCTTGATTTTTTTTTATATTCATTGTTTCTTGAGTACTGAGACGTTATAAAATAAAGCGTTATATGGTGCTTTTTGCAATGGAAATTATATATTAAAAAAAAAGAGACATTCTCCACCGGAGTGACATCTACCAGCCTTCAGTTGTACTATGCAGAAACTATGGATTCGAGCAGCGCTCTATACCGGCCAGTTAGTGAACCCAGTCTTAACGACTGCTAGGAGTAATAATACAGTAACATTCGTTTATTCCTTGTGCACAGAGGCGTTGTTGATAACCTCAAAACTTGCAATATGGATGATTTGGAGATGGATTATTTTGTTATAACGTGTATTTAAGATTAGCCTATAAATTAACGGGTTGCAAAGTTACTTCACTTAGTCCTATATCATTCGTATACGACACAGAACAACAACGTGACGTCAGTTTCTGATCTGCTCTGATTGGCTATTACATTGCTGCAGTCGGGTAGTTGGCAGTCAAGGATAAAATTCGCGACTGCCAGCTACCAACTGCAACTTCATGTTGTGTATGGTGCCTATAGTATACACTGAGTCGATCGCGACTGCCGACCGAGGACTACCAACTACGGACTGCCGACTGCGCATTGTAGATGGGCCTTATTAGAGCAACGAAGTTTCAATTATTGTAAGTAGTCGGTGTTTGGAGTGTTTGCTGATGAAATTGCAAAATGCTGGTGTAAATTATAAACTATGGTTTGAACGCCACTGTTCAAATCCTGTGTGCCAATTTGCACTTCAAATAGGAAGAAATTAGGAGATGATAAGGACAGAGAGTTATAACTATACCCATATATTTAGGAGAAAGTAGGCTATATGTTCTTTCCCGAACATCTTGTTCAGTTGATACATACAATAATTGCTCATTTGACACATTTCACTAATTTTTAGCCTACTTTTCACATTTTGCAAAAATGAGGAAAAAGTAGACTTATGAGATCGGGCAAATGTGTGTCTGTCTGTCTGTCTGTCTGTCTGTCTGTCTGTCTGTCCTTCTGTCTGTCTGGCTGTGTGTGTGTCCCCCCCCTATCAACTCCTAAACGGCTGCAGCAATCGAAACAAAATTTGGTAGGAGTAAAGATCTATACCTGAATATCTCACGGCCATATTTGAAAATGATGTCAGTGCTACCAACTGCTAAAAAATCGCAATTGAAATTTGAGCTCCATGTTGGATATCTTGGAAAGTATGAATGGGAGCTATTTCAAAAGTGGCACACGTACAGATCATAATATTTCAGTTTAATTTCCAGGAGGCCAAACATGGCAGTGTTGCCAAAATGATTATAAGCCTCCTGATAGGTCCAATTTTTAAATGCATATAACTTCTACACTATCAAGCGGAATTCAACCAAATTTCGTATGTTGTATGTGTACATAACCAGATATGACTGAGCGTATTCTTAAGACCTACCAGGGCTGCCAACTGTTAATAAATGCTCCTAATTTATTTTATCCAAATACCAATATATCAGAAAGTATGCAAGCCGACAGCTTTAAACTATGCACACGTATAGTACCTGACATTCTATATTAATTTGGAGTAACTTATATACGTCAGTGCTACCAACATGATTCTAAGCCTGCTGACAGGTCCAACTTTAAATACATGTAACTTCCATACTATCATTTGGATTTCAACCAAATTTCGTATGTGCTATGTGTACCATAACAGATATGACTATGCGTATTCTAAGGAGCAACCAGGGCTGCCAACTGTTAATATGTGCTGTCCCTATTTTTGTTACCCTAATATCAATATATCAGAAAGTATGCAAGCCAATAGCTCTAAACTTTGCACACGTATTGTACCTGGCATTCTAGACGAATTTGGAGTAACTAATATACGTCAGTGCTGCCAACATGATTCTAAGCCTGCTGATAGGTCCAATTTTAAAATGCATGTAACTTCTATACTAACTAATGGATTTCATTCAAAATTGGCACAACAATAGATCATATTATTTCAGATTATTTCTGACCAATACATGCATGACATTGTTGCCAACATGATTTTACGCGCGCTGTTAGATCCAATGTTTAACTGCATGTAACGTCCATGCTATCCAGTGGACTTCAACCAAATTTTGTATTTAGTACCGTAAGAGACGGAACTAAGAATATATTCAGTCATCAGGGCTGCCAACTGTAGTGCTCTATTAGGATACTTTATGCCAGGTATACAGTATTTCGAACTAATTGGAAATTTCGATATTAGCAACTTAATTTCGTCATTATTCTAGATAGGTTCATATTCTGTAGAATAATCATTGGCATGAAAAGTAGGCTGTATAGTTCTTAACGGAACTTCTTGTTTATTGTAAAATGTGATTGAGCCTAAATTTGGTGATCCAAATGCTCTATTATTGTATACCACATGCCATTCGAAATAACAAGTTGTTACACGATGATTTTTTTCTTCTTCTTCAAAAATGTATCTTTACAATGATTGGATTCTGTGTGATTAGCAACTTTCCAGGAAGTTAAGGAATTCAGTCTTAAGTCCTATGGAATTTAAAAAAAACTTATCGTGGAGCGCAATGCTACACTTTACACAGGCCTTTGTTGTCTTATTTTGACAAATAGCACACCGCCGTCGTGGTTGCTTCATGACAATGAGGTGTCCTGCCTTTTCCTTTCGTACTGACGTAGGTATCATCCGAGGAGTAGGTAGGAGGCGATTTGGTCATGGAAGCGATCTTGGTGAACCATATTTCCTTAGTAGTGACCTTGCACCTTCTCTGCGGAACTTCAAGATGTCTGATGAATAACCCATTGCTTTTGCCAGCTGAAAGGCATTGTTCTGTGCTACGTCAAACATCCAGAAGATTATAGGAATATACCACTGCTTTCCTCTGATTGCAATCGGGTAAGCGAAAATATTGCCATCCATCTGACCAACACCCCCATGTAGGTGTTGTACTTTTTAGCTACATTTGGTTGATCTACATCTATCTTACTCTTAGTAGCAGCAGAATAGCGTCTCACAGTTCCTAAGGGATGCAGGCCAAATTCACTGGAGAGGAGGGTAACTACCGTGGCCTGTAACTACAGTATTGTCATGCCAGCGTACAGCACAAATTTTGTTTGCTTCATCCACATAGCAGTCATAAGAACCTCGCCTCAGATTTTTCATGTCTTTTTCGTTCATTAGAAGTTGTCACAAAAGAGAGATACGGGGACACTGGGATAATAGTTTTGTATGCTGTCAATCAATTGCTAAACCACTCTCTCGCCAAGACCAAAACCAAGATTGTATTCAAGAAGCTTACCTCTGCCTTGATGAGATCAAACTGAATACAATAACCCTGATTAGTGGCTACAACCCATGATTTAAACCCGAAGCGAATGGGCTTCCCCCTAATGAACTGTTTTCAGCCATGTCTACCGAAATATGGGATCATGGCTTCATCAATGCTCACTTGTTTCTGTATTGGTGCATATTTCAGGAACACAGCATTCAAATGATCAATAAGGGGCATAATCTTTGCCATTTTATCGGTCTTATCAACATGTTCATTGTCGACTATATGCAGAAAGCGAAAGATTTCTTCAAACCTGTTGCGTCGTATGAAGTCTGATACCTGTTTATTATGACAATCATCGCTTAGCTCCCAATACATACGTCTCCTTGGTAGGGGTGCATAGCCGCTTAGAAATAGAACACCAATAAAGCAATAAATACACACATCAAAAAAAGTTTTGCATCACCTCGGTTCCCAGATCTCCGGCATATAGACGTTGACTGTGTATATTGTATCCAAGATACAGTCCCTTTGACTGTTCATAGATGTCACTAAAACTGCTCAAAGATGTAAACAACCATGCATGAGCAGGGCCTATTAGACGGAGGGGGTACGACAGCCGATCAGTTCCAGTCATTCCACCAGGACGAAGGTACGCTGCTCATGTTGTCTGTAGTTCTACCATGCCTAGAAGGTCAATACCGCAGTTCGATCGCGTCCGCATTGTTACTTTGTGTCAAGAAGGGCTCTCAACAAGGGAAGTTTCCAGGCGTCTCAGAGTGAACCAAAGCGATGTTGTTCGGACATGGAGGAGGTACAGAGATACAGGAACTGTCGATGACAGGCCTCGCTCAGGCCGCCCAAGGGCTACTACTGTAGTGGATGACCGCTACTTACGGATTGTCGCTCGGAGGAACCCTGACAGCAATGCCACCATGTTGAATAATGCGTTTCGTTCAGCCACAGGACGTCGTGTTTCAACTCAAACTGTGCGCAATAGGCTGCATGATGCGCAACTTCACTCCCGACGTCCATGGCGAGGTCCAGCTTTGCAACCCCGACACCATGCAGCGCGGTACAGATGGGCCCAACAACATGCTGAATGGACCCCACGGAATTGGCATCACGTTCTCTTCACCGATGAGTGTCGCATATGCCTTCAACCAGACAATCGTCGGAGACGTGTTTGGAGGCACCCTGGTCAGGCTGAACGTCTTAGACACACTGTCCAGCGAGTGCAGCAAGGTGGTGGTTCCCTGATGTTTTGGGGTGGCATTATGTGGGGCCGACGTACGCCACTGGTGGTCATGGAAGGCTCCGAAACGGCTTTACGATACCTGAATGACATCCTCCGACCCATAGTGCAACCATATCGGCAGAATATTGGAGAGGCATTTGTCTTCATGGACGACAATTCTCGACCTCATCGTGCACATCTTGTGAATGCGTTCCTTCAAGATAACGACATCGCTCGACTACAGTGGCCAGCATGTTCGCCAGACATGAACCCTATCGAACATGCCTGGGATATGTTGAAAAGGGCTGTTTATGGACGTCTTGACCCACCAACCACTCTGAGAGATTTACGCCGAATTGTCGTTGAGGAGTGGGACAATTTGGACCAACAGTGTCTTGATGAACTTGTGGATAGTATGCCACGGCGAATACAGGCATGCATCAATGCAAGAGGACGTGCTACTGGGTATTAGAGGTAGTGGTGTGTACTGCAATCTGGACCACAAATGCTGAAAGTCTAGCTGTATGATGGTACAACATGCAATGTGTGGGTCTCATGAGCAATAAAACGAGCTGAAATGTTGTTTGTGTTGATCTCTATTCCCTTTGTATTTAACGGTTCCGGAACTCTTGGAACCGAGGTGATGCAAAACTTTTTTTGATGTGTGTATATTCACTGGATAACGTGAAAAAGTGGGCATTTTTTGATCCAGCAAACACAACACTGTTTTTAACAAACTGCTCTATAATACCAGCATTCATGAATCGTTCAAAAAAGTCCACAGCATCACTTTCCGCCGTTAGTGTATGAACTGTTCTCGGCAGAGGAGGAATCCATTCAGTAACAGGCACAATGAATGTCTCACTATGAGTCCACTCTGATGTCACTCTCACACAGTGGCGGATCCAGGCCTTGCGGGGCCCTGGGCGATATGATAAGGTGGGACCCACAAAAATAGGAAATTAAAAATATCAAATCAATTGGAAAATAGTTTGCTAATAATCATAAAATAAAGAATAGTTACAATATTTTGAATACACTACAGTACATTTTTTATAATATGAATAAAATAATAAAATAAAAATAACCCCTGGCACTACAGCCCTTGAAATGCCTAGGCCTACCAAGCGACCGCTGCCCAGCCATTTGGCCTGCAGATATTGGGGTGAAGCGTGGTCAGCGCATCGGGTCCCCTCGGCCGTTTATCTTGGTTTTCGTGACCAGATTTAATAATATGAAAGAAACCTTTAAGTCCCCTAGAAGAAGATTATGTAAACTATGAAATATTAAAATATTACTTTGCGACTTTTTTCCCGGCTGAAGTCTTCTATTATTTCACTGAAATCTAAACGGGAGGTCATAGCTGCACTGAAAAAAGGAATATAAATTATAAATTAGTTTGAAATGTATTAATTACATTTAAAAAAATCCATGGCGCGAGGCCCCCCGGACCGCGGGGCCCTGGGCGGTCACCCTCCTCGCCCTCCCCTAGATCCGCCCCTGCTCCTCACACGTTTTGGTCTCGGAACAGAACCGCTTGTAGAAATAGTACCTGATGTACTTGGTCCTAAGTCTAGCTGGTCTCTGGATATTGCCTCTACAACATCAAGAGGTGGCATATCCGGCTGGCTACCATCATCTTCACATCTATTTATCACGAGATGGGCACCCGCACGTACAGGCCAGACGTTTGTTTTAGACGATTGCCCTTGACCTTGAAGCCTGCGAGTGAGCCTGTACACAGTCACTCTCTCACCCTATCGTTTCACATTTGTCACCACCGATCTGATGTAATGGAATTCCAGACTTGAGCACGTGGCGACACCGACTTGCAGACAGTACAGTCAACGTCGAAGTATTGTGTGACGCGGAAGTACACGTTACATATTTACGGACAGAACGACATTGTATTTGCCAATGACTGTACTTCAGTAGAAGTGTGAGACAGATTTGTCAATCATCGGACCGCTTGGGGCAGCTGATAACAACACAGGTACTGCAGTAACTCGCCTCCAGACTTCCATTATGATTTTTCCCTCGTCTAAAACAAACATCCGGCCTGTTACTGTTGTCGACTCAACTTGTCCGGATTATTACAGTCTTCATCTCCTGAGTCACCGTCTGTATCATTTCCTTCGTCATCAGGTGCCTCAATAAATACATCAATAGAGCCCACTGCGTCATCATGAGCCAGAGTATCGAGTTTCTAGAGTGTATCAAAAGTAGTCAAACTTCGCGAAGCCCTGAAAAACCACACGCAACTATGTAATGTACAGCATAAACGAAAAAATTGAAAAGTAACGAAGTGCTTTGACATTTGCCCACCGGGTCGTTAACGACCCAGTCAAATTTTACAATCAATAAACGAATGGTTATGACTCAACAGAGAACATTTTCTATATAGATACCTAATATGAACAGTGGCGGCTCGTGAATTTTACCGAGGGGGACTCAACCGTTTAAGATGTAAACTGCTTTTTGTGATGCTTTTCCAGTAATTGACAGAGATGATTTCATACATGAATTGTGTTTTTTCTTCTTACATATTTTTGAAGCATGATTTCCTTATTTCGTTTGGACTAGGTACTATTGTTTTTTAAGAAGTAACAAAGGTATTAAAAATATTTGCTCCCAGTCACTGGAAAAATAAGAATACCGGACCCTGCTCAGGAATCTATCAGGGTCGCAAATTCCCAACCTCACTAGCCATGAGCCCTTGAGGGTGTATCCCCACCACAAGGGTTCACAATTAGGCCTAGTGAGACTAGGAGGATTGGAGACAATTGGACCCCAGCAGAGGCGGTTATTATTTTCACTTGTGCTGGGCTCTTCTATGTCATCTACATGTCAACCTCCATTAGTCGACTCTTGTTCTCTTCCAACCCGGATAGCATTAGAGCATCCAAAGTCTAGGGAGCCATTCATTTTCCTGCCGTAACTTAGCCTCATATCATCTATCCTGATACCCTCATTCTTCGAGGGGTCAGCCATCTTCTTTTAGTTTCATCACATCTATTGCCTTCTACACAAGGCCTTAAAGGAGTCAGGGTTCGTGAAGCTCCACCACATGAGGTGCACCCTGGATAGGGCTACACCTTCAAGAGCTCAGCTTTTGAACTCGGGAGTTGGCGACCGTGATGTGTTCCAGAGCGAGATCCATTTTCCCCTTTTTGCATTGACTTTGGGGTGGACCCTCTCCTCTCTCCCTTTTCTACCTGCCTTTAATGGCTCTAGTAGTTTCCAAGTACCTCACTACTCATTCTTCGAAAATTGATTCTTGTTATAAGGGGATGAACAGCAAGGTTATCTGCCCTTCGAAGATGGAGGGCATTTCTTTTCCGTCATTTATTTCCCTTATTCGTTTCTTTCTTTTATTATTGTCGTTTTCTTCTTCTAGTACATGAGTTAGTTGTAAGTCAGTAATTAGTTAAGCCTAGCTGTAGATTTCATTTCATCATAATTTTTCACCATCACCTACTGTAAAGAGTAAACCACTAAGGGTAGATGACCTAGATATTTCACCCCTTTAAACAACAATTATCTCCAACATTGAGGGTGTATCTGTCGTAGTCAGATAGTGAAATCCGTCATTTCATGAAGATCCTAGGCACTTCATGAAAAGCCGGCATATGATGTAAAAAGAGATAGTTACACCATCTGACGCGTTTCTTCATGAAGTGACGGACCGATTTAGGCAGATGGTGTAAGAAATGATTTTACATGATCAGCCGAGGCACTTCATGAAGATCCGGTGTTTGTTGATTCGGCACTTCATGAAATGACTGACGCAATGAAGCCGTACATAATTCATTTAATTGTTCTATTCCAAGAATTAATGCTTGTTTATTATGGTTTTCGAAATTAATTTTCACATAACAACCTAAATCTAATCGTGAAATACCGGTTACTCTTTACTCTGTCTCTTTTTTTTTGTGTAGAAGTTTGTATTTTTATTTTTACATTTTTATTTGTACAGTATTTTTTTCTAATCTGTAATGCATACTTTCATAATTTCATTTCTAGTTTTTCTTAGTTCTTCAATTGTGTATCTTTTTTCTCTCTTTTCTTCACTGATGCAATTTGTATTTTTGAACTTGATATGCCAAGAAGAACCATAATTGGGCTTATGTCTGTATACCTTAATATTGTTAAATAAATAAATAGCCTAAATAAATGAATACACACATACATTAGAATACTTAGATTGCATAGTATACTGTAAAATATTAATCGAGGGATTTCTGCTGGGTTAAAAATGGCAACAGCTCCACTTTTTGTTTTGTTTGATGGAGGGTGGGGGGCTGGGGGCGTTAGCAAGCTAGTAAACGCTGTCACGCAAGAAAAGTTGAGCAACCTGCAGGGTGACGTAACTTGAGGCTGCACTGTATTATTTAGAACTCCCCAAAATTAAATAAATAGTAAGTTCTTTGGATTATAACGATTGAATTAGCTCTGGAATCTCTATCAACCAAAGAGGAAATAGTTGTGGCCTATAGGCTGTATTCCTATCGGCTAATATTTATTGTGGGAGACAAGTGAAGGAGAGTTTGCATGTTATGGTAGACTAATAATAGTATTTATGTGTGTTTGTCATCATTCATCACCAACAGCGGTAGCTACATTCACTAACGCAAAGCTCTAGGCCAGGCGCTCTCAACCTGGTGATCGGGAGCTCCACAGTGCTCTTTAAATGACATTTGGTGCTCCCGTCATACGAGCAAAAAAGTGTTCGCGAGTCCCACGACGTAGCCTTGCACGTACAAATCTTGCACCCCGGCTACAAAGGTAGCTACAGCAAGTCGGGAGATCGTAGGTGCTAAACTCGGTGATGACAGAGGCTATCCAGAGTGTGGTTTCTTCCCGTGGATTTTCCACACTCCCTTCACCCAAATGCCGGGATAGTACCACTTCAAGTCCCGGGGCGCCTACCCCATCCCTTTCCCTAATGCAGTTCCACCCACCCCTACAGTCATCATATTAATATAAGTTCAATTCACACCTAATCACACGGGGCTGATGATTGAGGTGACCCAAGTCTCCCAAATGAATTAACAACAAAACTGGAACCATAACAGGTAAGATACACATATACTCAATGAAGGAAAATGCAGAATCATTCTTTCAAATATTTCTGTCTATAATAAATAGGATGTAATTCGAGATTTTCTCGAAGGCGAACCCTTCACTAAATCATCCAAATGTGAAGCTTTTGTGTAAGCCCCTCCTACTCTTCGCGAAAATGTCGCGCTGAGAGACAATAGAAGAAATATGACGCTGTTGTTTCATTTGAGGTACTTCGACATCGTGGTCATTCAGCCCTGTGTAGGCCTACTTGGGAGTGTGTAGAATCTGTCTGATAATCTGTGGTATTTGTAGTAATATGTGCATTTGTAGTTCAGGTTAAGGTTGGGAAGGAGGCGGCCGTTGCTTAAGTTAGGAACCAACCCAGCATTTGCCTAGAGGAGAAGGGGGAAACCACCGGAAACCAATTCCAGGATGGCTAAGGTAGGCGTGGAACTCTTCTCAGTTTTGCCTCCCGAGGTTGAGTGTACCCCAATTCAACCCTCAGACCATAATTTTGTTCCTATCCGTGGTAACCATAGTTGATTTCATAAGTCTACTTAACGAGTAGGCCTTCTGCTGGTTCGAATCCCATCGCTGACTGTGGCGTTTTCCCCCAGGTCTTTCCACACACCCTCTCGGCAAATGCTGGGATGGTACTTCATTTCAAGTCTCGAGACACCTTCCCAAATTCTTTACCCACACCATGACCTGATCCAAATAACATTTACCTATAAACACCGATATTTTCCCCCCTTTTATAGGTAAATGTTATTTGGATCAGGTGTACTGTGTACATTTTTCTGCAATAAACCTAGGCCGATATGTGCAGCAGTATTAAAGGTGCCGGGACGTCTTCAATAGACCGTGTACCGCTTAGTGTAAATGGCTTTTTAGCCCATGCGTGGCGAAGATAGTTCCACGGTCTTTAGTAGTTGCAGACTCCTGCATTCAATAGCATACACTTTTATCTAGATTTGGCAAAGTCACACAAATATACATGGCACTGACCTCTGGAAGAACACAGCAACTAAAGGGGGAGGAAGGGGAAAACCAGTTCCACCCAGCGAACACTCGGGGTTAGTCGACTACAACTGGTGTCTATGGAAACACGCAACTGCTTCAAGTTCCAGTTAAAGAGACAACTCAATAAGTATAAGCTTGCATTATTTCAGTATAACCATAGTTGATTTTGTAAAACCATATAATCACCCCTAACAGACAAATTCCGGATTTTCATCACTATTTTAGAAGTTTACCTAACATTAGATATACCACATTTAACATACACCGACTGTTGCATTACCAACACTGCAACTAAATAATTGTGTATTTTTCACCTGTATTCTCAAACATAGATGTTATAGCCTAAGTGTAATGGATCTGATGATGATCGCTTGACGATCGAAACTGGTCATCCTAGTGTATTTATTAATCTTATGTAATTTATTTCAGGATCAGGGCATAACCCAGCTCTATTTGAGTACATTCGTGTTGACCGACTGAAAATGTACCTTTTCTGATCGTCGTGGTAAGTGGACAAAGCTCCAAGCGCCTCGGCTCTCGGCTGTGATGGCGCCTCGGCGGGAATCCACTGAGGGAGCAAAAACAGACTGTTTGTTCGGTAGAATAAACAAATTTTGACTAAGCAAGGCAAGATGGCTTTTCCCATTTTCCGCCTAACGTAGTATTAAATCGTTTATAGAATACTTTCTGGTTATTTTACATATATTTTGAAGGTAGGCTACTTAAACATTTGGCTTGCACCTAAAACTTGAGGGGGACAATGCCCCCCTCCCCCCTCCTGACCCCCACTCATGTTTTACGCCCCTGTACAACATTACGAAGTATATCAGTATTCAATCACCATTTTGTCTCAACTGATCTGCTGTCTACATTCGATTGAGAGTGCGAATCTCAGTCGCTTTGATAACGGCACAAATACACCACAGAACAATTTAACTATTAGGCTACAAATTGCTTCGATCGTAGAAGATTTGACACTACAAGTTAAGAATCTACAACAATGGCAGATTGCTGTTCATTTGTTGCAATAGGCCTAATTGCTCTATTCGCATGAAATGAGCCACTGTACTATTGCACACCTTAAGAATAAAAATATACGGCATTTTACAGCACAAAGAACGAACCCGGTAAGGCAAAACAGCGCAAAATTAGACGAGTGTATAGTACAGACAGAAAATGACCCAATATTGTAAGCACGACCACTGTTTTACTAGTCAAGCAAAGAAAACCTCGTTTTAGGGGTTGAAATCCACTATCGGTGTTGCAATGTATAAAAATATCTCCAGAACGTGCTTTCATATCGTCACTGCCAAAGTGAAGTAGCGCAAGTGGTAGCCACTCTTGATAGTGTTGGGAAAACTTACGTTATTTAAAATTGGAGCTTTGTTTCCATTGGTAGTCTAGTGCATGAAATCATTAGTACCATATATTTTTGAATATAAATACATAGGCCTATTACGTCAGCAACATTTAAAAAGTTTTCTATTGTAACATTTGTCAGTTGATTATCAGAAACTTTGATTTATGAAATAAACTGGTGACGACGAATCAAATATCAACATTCTCGGAATTCCAGGGGGGGGGGGGGGGGGGGCACAGCCCCACCTTGCCCCTCCCTGAGGGCGCCCATGATACGGTGCACTGCAAACCTAGGAATGAATGTCCTATTACGTCTGCCCCACACCTTCATGCATCGATTAGCCTACTTGCCCGGATCTTGGAAAAGAGGAACTCCCGAACTCCGTTACCTAAGGAAATTGGACAGTTGATGCAGGGTGAACCAGGCCTAACGGGGCAAGAGCCTTGGGGCCCGAACTTGCTAAGAGTCCGGGGCCCCGGGGTGGTACTAGAGCCCTGAGTTAACAAAAGCCACTCACTTTAATTTCCATAAAAGTTTTGAAAATTTTTGGCAGGCCTATCTATTGAACCCATGTGCCATTCATTGTAACTTAGGCTAATCCAGTGAATAGACTAGAAAACATCATCAAAACATAACATGAATTTTGGAGAAAAATACAATATATTTGTATCTTCACTGCTAGAGAAATAGCAAAGTTTCCAAAGTTGTGAAGCCTTTAGAGGGCGTAATATTTCTAGATAGGCTAACGTTTGAAAATCCAACATTTACTTGATGATGTGATTGTGAATGGCGTTTGACTTGATCTTCTGTTAAGCATGAACTTGTTAGTTTGATATAATAGCGATAAGAACTTAATCGTGTCTAATAACTTTCCTTATTAACGATTTAATTTAAATGAAGTACTAATGGGTACGGTATTTAATAAATGTATTACACCTTAATCGCCGGCCCCGTGGTGTTGGGGTAGCGCACCTACCTCTCACTAGGAGGCCCCGGATTCGATTCCCGGCTCCGTCAGGGATTTTACACTCTCGTGAGGAGAATTTAGTAGCTGTTTGGCGGTGAGGCAGCGCCCCGATCACGAAAACAAAGATTAACGGCCGAGGGGACCCGATGCGTTGATCACGCGTCACCCCAATATATGCAGGCCAAATGGCTGGGCAGTGGTCGCTTGGTATGCCTAGGCCCTTCACGGGCTGTAGTGCCAGGGGTTATTACACCTTAGTCAATAATGATACATTAATATACATTAATTAATGAATTTTACCAGTTTCGGCCATATTCAGCGTTTAAGAAAAGAAACTAATGCCATTACGAACAAAGCTTATGTTTTCTATGAAAAATTGTTGTTGACAACTTTGGTACATACTCTGCTGGCAGTTGGTCCCCCTGCTGGAAAGAGTGGTTGGTGACCTACTTATTATCCATTTAAGATTTGATTGCCGCTGAGCATGGCTGCGCCACCGTTTGTTGATTATTGTAGCAGGAGCCCCGCGGGGTAAAGAGGAGGATACAGTGATGACAGAGTGCAGTCTGCACATAAGTCAAGCAGCATTGCCCGCGCTACCTGTCTGAGAAGCGCAGATAAGCGTCATGTCACCACGGACAGCTACTGGAGCTGAGTCATATCCTACACGCGCAACTGTACCTGTCAACGAAGCAGAATGACGTGTGACACAAGTAAACAGAGAAGAGTTCCCATCTCGACCGCCGGCAATCAATTCGTGAAAGGGTAATACTATAATAGAAGAGTTGTTTGTCACTTGCATCAAGCTGCACCCACCAGCTTGAGCTTGGAGGTAGCGGTGGCTACTGGACATGGTGCCAACGCAAGTCATGCTTATTTCATTATACAAAAGTGTAAAATCGTGTAAATACAAGTGTTAAATATAATAATATTCATTATGCAGTCCACCATCAAATCTTATTCTATGCAAATTATTCGACAATTTTATAAAAATAGTTTAAAATAGATCTGTAACAAATGTGGGCTTTAATTTCATACTGTTACGTAATTTGATGTCAATAAAAATAATTTTGCGAAAATGGCATGTAGGCTACTGTATCTTAACAGATGGTATGTGTATATTCCTATAAATTAGTCTAACATTTGTTTCTTTAAAATATCTTGAGATGGTCAACAGGGTGTTAAGTGTGTTTTCTGTGTGGAGTGGAGCATAGGTTGGAATATGTATTTATGTTCTTGCTCCAATGGAAATTTTGAAGAGATCCGAAATGATAAAGGTCCTTGACAAAAAATTACTGTCTGATATAACGAAAACAGCATTTAAATTTACATTGAAACATAAATAAAACGTACAAAAGTAAATTCTAAATTCCACGAAGCCATTTTTTTTAGGTGGAGGGGTCTTAATAATATAAATGCAGACATGATAGGCCTACTTTCAGAATGTCATGGGACGAACAAATGTGGAAGGGCCCACAAATCCTCGTCCTAGGATCCGTGCTCGCTCTCCACGGCCCTAGTGTGAACTAGCAGACGCAAGTACTTGGCCCTAAAGTATCTATATAGTTGTGTTTAGTTTTGCCGTTTAGCAGGAATAGACCTCCAAAGACCCCCACGTTTAGTTGCGTCCGCCAACAGCTGGGATTTGTTTTTTGGAAATATCTCGAAAATTGTTGTTTTTAGGACCTTAAAAATATGGGTTTATCAGGATCTCCTTTGGGAACCTCCCATCGAGGGACTGAAAATGAACTCTGTCTCGTCCTTCCACGAACATTTTGATATTTCACCTATTTTAGCATGTAGTTTCAGAGGGTTTCCCCCATAGCACCCCCTCTTCTATGAGAGGTACGGTGTAAAGTAGTCTGTGATGGATACCCATACCAAATCTTACGTTGATCCACCCAGCCTTTCTCGAGTTATAAGCGTGCAAACATACAGTCAACATTTTTATTTTTGCGTGCATTCGTCATAAAACAGTATGAATCTCGTAAATAACGCAAAATTCTGTAGAAATTCAGAAGAAAAACACAGATTTATTTTCATTTTTATATACTGTACATAGAGAAGACTCGGTCCTAGCCATTGAGCAACCTGGAGTCGACAGTGTATCTACATACTGTACATATAACTTAAGTTAAACGATCATGCTGTGTACATACAAGTTGTGAGGTACTGTCCCCGATAATCCGGATAGTAGGCTGTCAGAAATCCGCCCCCTCAATCGGATTGCCAATAATCAATCGCACCGGCACAGCTACATCAATGAAAATGGCACTGACAGATACTACCGAGATTAGAGCACAGTAGTTAACAAGAAATTATTGTGGAACACACCAAAATATACGGGGGTTCATACTTACCTTTTACTTACCTATTCAATTTAATCTCGGGTCTGGGTTTTCAACTGGATCACTTAATAGTATGCCCTCACAATAACCTCCACCACAATATTTAAAATGAACCAACGCGAAACAAGAAAATTTAAACTGCACAATAATTTATTTCACATAAAGGGAAATAATTTAACAAAATTTAACAACAAAATTTACGTGGCAATCAGAAGCCATTGTCAATACAACCATGTCCTCCTGTAGGACTTGTAGACTTTACATACAAAATTTCAGCTTTCTCTAGCTCAAAAGAACGTAATAATAACAATTCACTTTGGAATGGATAAGGGAGCTGGGACGAGACATAAAGCATTTGTTTCCTTGTTCATGAACTTCACATTTTATTTATAACCGCAAGGCTGCTATGTAGATGACCTTGGCCTCTATCATACAGTTATCTGGCCACCTGCGATACACCCTGCACCATGCCGCATGCTTGCATCGTCAAATGGACACACCTGTCCAGCCAATGTTAGCATATGCTAGTTACATCAGAGCCTAGCTCCTTTTCAACACTTTAAATGTTCACATCTCAACTCAAATATTATCACGCAAATCTTTTAAATGCTCCGTTCAAATACCAATGGATTACTCTAATAATCCCAAATCTTGTTTAATTGTATAATCCAATTGTTTAACTAGCGTCGTTTAGAGTATAATAACGAAAACGCTTAATGTTTATAACAAAAAGTTCATTAATTATTTATAACATTTTAAATTGTTTATAACATTGTCAAACGACAATTGAAAAAATTATACATGCCTCTATTAATCCCGTTCGTTTCAAATTATTATTAAAGATATTTACATAGTTATTTACATTATTTATATTATTTATATTAGAAATACATCAAACCACACGTTTATCCGGTTGATAATTACTTAAATCGTGTTGATATAATCGACCAATGAAGGTTAGTTATATTTAAATTTTAGATTCAGGTTTAATAAGATTTAATAATTATTATTATTTGTGACGGTAACCTCCATTCAAAATCGTTATCTCAAATTATTTAAACACTCTTGTTAATTTTAACAGTAACTTCACATGAATAATTTTCAATGGACCTGAACAATACACTCAGCGGAAAAAATACCTCGCTCAAAATGCACAAAATTGCACCAAAATTGGCCCATAATTCATCATATATCTCATTATATATGGCATCAAAATCTTCCACAATACACACAAAAAAAACTTCCACTTATAAATTCATCATCTTCATCAATATTACTGTGGGAACCTCCTTCACTTATTACAGGGCATTATTCATCAGCGACTTTTACACGTCCACTGAACTAACGATTATACATCCATAGTTCCTCTTTAAAAATTCTTATATTCATCAATTGTATCGAAAACTGTTATTATATTTAACTTCGTGGGTTTCATTCATGAATCGATATGAAGTAAAAATTTGCCAGTCACAAATAAATTTAATAGCAAATACGATTAGACACGCCTCCCTGGTCTATCAAAATTGAGATTAATATCATCAAAGTATCGCAGTATAAAAATACTATCTTCAATCAAAGTTCATCTAAACTGCATAAATAGTCGAATAGAATACAATTAGACTGTGGACTGCAAACATTATTGTTCCAATCTACAATTGAGAAAAACTCCTATCAAATGTTCATTACTATAGTGTACTCAATAAATCGTACTCAAAGTTCATATTTCATAAAATTGTCTATAATGCAATGGTATTTCAGAATTGACGATAAATGTCTATGTTGCAATCATGTTCATAAAACGACTAGTATTTCCAAGATCGTCGATAAAGTAATAGATTTTAACGCTCTAAAATCTTTTAATCATTCTTCTTTCTTGAGGATGACAGAAAATTGGTCAAAGTAATTTACTGAATAGAATTACTTTAATAAAATGACACGCTGTCTGAATTCAAATTTGCCATAGAAAATCGTTAACTTTACAGTTAAATCGAGACTACAAAAATATGCAAATTACTGAAAGAGTATATAATATCAGTCTCAACTGATCCAAAATTATTTAAATATGCCAATGTCATAATAATGTCTCAATAAGTCGTAGAAAAAGGCATAAATCAGCAAAGTGTACAGAGTACAGAAATGTCAAGCAAGAATATGGGGCAAAATATATGGGACAGAAAACTTGGGAAAAATGGTTGCTCAGATATCGCTAAATGGCTCAAATAAATCAAGAAACGTTCACGACTACCTTATCTGTTGATTGAAGTTCTAGAGGAAAATTTCCAAAGAAGACTGCTGATGGTTCCATTTCACCACCGTAAAGATGTGCTCCGACCTCAAACCTGGAACCTGCGCCCTCGGAGAATAGAATAGTTTCCTCCTCCGGAAATAGCACTGCTCCGTGTAGACGATAGACATCCTTCTGGCAAAACTCTTCTTTGTGAGCCGGGTCCACCCTGGCCTCTCTTGATAGTTCCCTGAAGTTCTGGTAGAAATTCGCCATGAAGTCTATTGCAATTATTTCCGCAGAAATGTTCATAATTGTGGAGTATGAAGATATTTCCACTGCCATTTGATGTAATTCAGCGATGGATTACGATGCATGAGTGTAGTTGGATGTTCACTACATGCTCGCTTTTGTAGAATGCCGATTAACGAAGTTCCATGCTGCTATTTCACTCCATTGATGTATGTCCCAATTGCATTAAAGTTTTAGTCTTCCATCTCCACTTCCGTTATAATAATAGTCGAAAGTACTGCCAGATTATATTGTTCCATTGTAGAATGTAGCGTTGTATCACCAAATGTAATCTTCAGTATCACGGTTGCAATACAAGTGTCAGCCGTAGCGTAGAATGTGGTATTATAAAAGTGCTTCTCAGGTGTCGAGAAAATCAATTTTGTCTGCAGTCTTAAAATGCGAATATCTTCCAAAGTATAAATGTGAAAATGTTCAACTTTCGTCCACGCCTCAATATTGTAATGCACAATTGAATTAGCATAAATGCAGTAGCTAACTCTTGATAGATAATCTTGTAGACTCGTTTATGTGTGCGCTCCAACTTCGCCTAGTTTCAGTAACCGTAAAATTGTACTGCTGCACGCTCCGTGCTTGTTCGATGCTGTGGGCTCTACCACACGTGCTAATGACGACTTGCTTCACTGAATAACTCGAAGTCTGACAATGTGAGAATCAGAAAACTGAGCCATGAGCGCCATGAGAGCTTGAGAACTTGAGAACCTGCTCTCTGCTGTGCAAGGCCTTTTATCAACTTCTTAAGGGGCGTATCCATCCCTTCCATAGCTTGTTCCTCCGTCATTGCTAGAAGTTGTAACTTTGGCTATACTTGACGGATTTTCAAATTTCAAAAACTCATAATTAATTTCTTCAAAATTCCAAATCAATGCCATAACTGAAAATAGATTTCCACAATTCTGCATGCCAAAAGTAATTAAATATGGTAGTTTCAGTAATCTCCGTCTCCCTCCAAGCTATCATTCATTGGTTCGAGCCTCTCCTCCAACAGCGTAACTTCTTCCTCAGCACAATTCCTTGTTTCCCTGCGACTGCGTCGTAAATCTCAGATCCTTCTCGAACAAAATCATGACGTCACCAAGAATCTCAGCTCATCCAGCCTACTTGCATGAAGTCTGCGTCATCCGTGCCTACGTCATGAATATACACGTCACAACTATGACGGCCTTAACTTTATTCACATATGCCAATACAGCCACCGTGGTCTCAGTATAATTCAATTTACGGGGGCATTCTCCCTTCACCACGTTTTAAAAACAGTTGCAAATTGTTTTTAAACTCTGTGTTAAAAATATCTGTATTCACTTGAACACGAAATTGAATTATAATTCTACTCTTGTATGATATTTCCTCTATGTTCCTTAATCATAAGTCTCTTCTTCTCTGGGTTGTGTGTGGCTAATGCATTCTCTCCTGTCTACTTTCTCTTCTGTCCTGTATTCCTGTTTTCCAAATTCTGCTGGCTTGTAGAAGGACCAGGATCGATCACTACATCCTGTCTTTTCTTCTGGTTTTCAGCTTCCTTCTCTCGTAATTCCTTCAAATACTGCTGACTTTCTTTCTCTCTCTCTTGATACTTGTCCGGTGTCATAACCTGACCTTGAGAATTCTGATTCCGATTCTGGTACTGGTTATTTCTGCTGTAGTTCCTATTGTACCCATCGTTATTATAGTATCTACCTCTTCCGTTATTATAGTTCCCTCTATTGTTATTCCAGCCTCGTCTTTGCTGATATGGACGGTAACCTTGTGATCTGTTGTTGCGAAAATAATTGTTCCTGTGAGGACCTACATTTTCAGTTTTCTCTTCAGCAGGCGTATCAGTTTGCTGAACTTGATCCATGTAGACTGTATAAATGTCTTTGAATTCGTGCCTCTGACCTTTTTGAACCAAATTTGGCATCGGACTCGTGTAATCAAGCCTTCTCAATAGTTCGTCCATACTGGTCAAATCCCTGATATTTGACGATATGATAAGTCTTCTTACCGACACAGGCAGTATACGTGAAATAGCATCTATCAACTGCTCTGTCGACAATGGGGGTTGTAAGAATCTCAAGCGCGATAACTGGCTCGTGAAGAAATCAGCGTACCGTGTTGGAAGAGTACCCGAATACTTCCTCGAGTATACCTCAGCTCTTAATGAATTTTGTGCTTCTATTGACCAGAATCGTTTTATCAGTGCCTCTGCAAATTCATCGAAATTACTAAAAGTGTACCGAAATGCTCTGAACCATTCAAGGGGTCCTCCAGCTAGAAATCTTTCTACGATTCTCATTTCTCTTTCTCTAGGAATATGGGCTTCAATAAAATAGTCTTTCAGGTTCCTGATATACTCTATCGGTGTTAGACTATCTGTATTACTAAATTTCTGAGGCTTGTCCTCAAAGTTTCGGATGACTGTCACATTTCTTGGATATGAATCCATGTAATTCTTCCCACTATCACGATATTTCCATTCAGGTTCAATATTCCTATCCTCTTCTTCTTCCCGGAATCTGAATATACGTTCCTCAGGACTAATATCTCTCTCTTCAGTAGCGAGGTTACATCTTCTCACGTAATTCCTATTATCTTCACAAGTCAACCCTTATGGATCCTTATCTGTGATTTCCGTAATGACTTTCCTAATCAACTCTTCTTTATACGTTTCCATCATGCTAGCTTCTCCTAGTTTCAAATTCTGAAGTTTGCTCGTAGTTTCATTGACATCAGAGACAACCTTATGAATTTGTTCCTCTAACGCGGTTTTTAATGCTTGCACGTCCTGACCCATTTGAGTTCTATCCTCTACCTGCTTTTCGGATAGCGAATCCATCCTTATACTCAAATCCTTTCTAATTTGAACTACCTCATTATTTATATCTACTTGTGTACTGGCAAGTTTTCGTTCAATTCGCTCCTGAATCTGATTGACATGTTCCCCACTTGACCTGTTCCATTCATCTTTCCAAACTGTTACATTTGCAGTTAACATTTCAGCAATATGTACTTCAATGTCTTCCTTAAGTAAACGATTATGATCTAAGAGTTGGGTCCTCATGACCTCTACATCATGTTTTAATCCAGCTAGAGAAGCTGTTGTCCTAACAGACTCGTCAACCAACCTAGTTGTTAAAGCACTAATGTTACGAGTACAAAGCGTTTTTGAAGTTTCAATTTCTTCTCTAACCTTATTAACATCAGTTTGAACTTTGGCAATGTCGACAAAAACTGTATTAACTTCTATTTGCATCTTATTGATATCGCTTTGCATATCATTAACGTCAGAATGAATATTATTTATGTCTACTTGAACGTTTGACACATCGGTTCGAACATTTCTAATCTCTCTTTGAACTTCTTCTACCTTGTCTTGTACAGTAGCAACATCATTCCTAACAACGATTACTTCTGCTCTAGCACATGAAATATCACCCCGGACATTAGCAACATCAAGATTCAACATAGTAAGGTCTTTCTGGACTGAATCAACTTTTCCCTGTACATTGGAAACATCAATCTTAACATCTGAGACATCTTTATGCACATTGGATAAATCTACTTTAACATCTGAGACATCCTTGTGGACATTGGATAAATCTACTTTAACATCTGAGACATCCCTGTGAATGTCAGTCACGGCATTCTGGATTCCCTGGGTACTGGTCTGTAAACGCGACACATTATTTTCCAAGTTTGCAGAACTGGTCTGAAGAACTTTCATATTCTCCTCCATTCGACTAGTATTCCTAGCTTCCATCTCCTCCATTCGACTAGTATTCCTAGCTTCCATCTCCTTCACACTTTCATTCATGCTATCTTTCAAATTAGCAGACAAACTGTTGGACATCTCCTCCAACATCTTCCTAATACTCTCATCTGCCATCTCAATAATATTTCAATAATAGACTGCGTTAGGGACATACATCAAACAGAGCAAGATAACAACATCTGAGCAACATCCTTCACCATATATAAGTTTGAGCAATTTTCTGTCTTAAATCTAACTTATAATTACCTTATAATTAACTTTCGTAGACACCCTATGTTGAAATAAACTCAAGCACATGTTCTAATTTCCTTGGTTCACTTTAAAATATCCTAACACAAATAATTTACATTTACAATCCAAATAGTTTAATTTTATCTTTAATATGACTAACCATGTCATAAGCCGGTCAAATAAAATAAGACTCCAGATCATAGGCGATTTTTCTTAAGTTTCCAGCCTATTTAACCTCTCTCAGGTTGTATAAGATCTGATCTTTTCTGAGTGTAATTTTCCTAATACAACACAACATTTAATCCCTATATAATCACACTCTCAAATTCTACAATTGGCCAAGACATCTAACAAAGAATCAACCTTTTAATTTGAGTCTTCACAATCCCATTGACATCGATAACTTGGTATTCCAATGTTATTCGAGCCCCACGAATTTGCGGTGCCAATCCTACTGGCGTTCAACCTGGTAATCCAGTTCCACAATACACACAAAAAAAACCTTCCACTTATAAATTCATCATCTTCATCAATATTACTGTGGGAACCTCCTTCACTTATTACAGGGCATTATTCATCAGCGACTTTTACACGTCCACTGAACTAACGATTATACATCCATAGTTCTTCTTTAAAAATTCTTATATTCATCAATTGTATCGAAAACTGTTATTATATTTAACTTCGTGGGTTTCATTCATGAATCGATATGAAGTAAAAATTTGCCAGTCACAAATAAATTTAATAGCAAATACGATTAGACACGCCTCCCTGGTCTATCAAAATTGAGATTAATATCATCCAAGTATCGCAGTATAAAAATACTATCTTCAATCAAAGTTCATCTAAACTGCATAAATAGTCGAATAGAATACAAATTAGACTGTGGACTGCAAACATTATTGTTCCAATCTACAATTGAGAAAAACTCCTATCAAATGTTCATTACTATAGTGTACTCAATAAATCGTACTCAAAGTTCATATTTCATAAAATTGTCTATAATGCAATGGTATTTCAGAATTGACGATAAATGTCTATGTTGCAATCATGTTCATAAAACGACTAGTATTTCCAAGATCGTCGATAAAGTAATAGATTTTAACGCTCTAAAATCTTTTAATCATTCTTCTTTCTTGAGGATGACAGAAAATTGGTCAAAGTAATTTACTGAATAGAATTACTTTAATAAAATGACACGCTGTCTGAATTCAAATTTGCCATAGAAAATCGTTAACTTTACAGTTAAATCGAGACTACAAAAATATGCAAATTACTGAAAGAGTATATAATATCAGTCTCAACTGATCCAAAATTATTTAAATATGCCAAAGACATAATAATGTCTCAATAAGTCGTAGAAAAAGGCATAAATCAGCAAAGTGTACAGAGTACAGAAATGTCAAGCAAGAATATGGGGCAAAATATATGGGACAGAAAACTTGGGAAAAATGGTTGCTCAGATATCGCTAAATGGCTCAAATAAATCAAGAAACGTTCACGACTACCTTATCTGTTGATTGAAGTTCTAGAGGAAAATTTCCAAAGAAGACTGCTGATGGTTCCATTTCACCACCGTAAAGATGTGCTCCGACCTCGAACCTGGAACCTGCGCCCTCGGAGAATAGAATAGTTTCCTCCTCCGGAAATAGCACTGCTCCGTGTAGACGATAGACATCCTTCTGGCAAAACTCTTCTTTGTGAGCCGGGTCCACCCTGGCCTCTCTTGATAGTTCCCTGAAGTTCTGGTAGAAATTCGCCATGAAGTCTATTGCAATTATTTCCGCAGAAATGTTCATAATTGTGGAGTATGAAGATATTTCCACTGCCATTTGATGTAATTCAGCGATGGATTACGATGCATGAGTGTAGTTGGATGTTCACTACATGCTCGCTTTTGTAGAATGCCGATTAACGAAGTTCCATGCTGCCATTTCACTCCATTGATGTATGTCCCAATTGCATTAAAGTTTTAGTCTTCCATCTCCACTTCCGTTATAATAATAGTCGAAAGTACTGCCAGATTATATTGTTCCATTGTAGAATGTAGCGTTGTATCACCAAATGTAATCTTCAGTATCACGGTTGCAATACAAGTGTCAGCCGTAGCGTAGAATGTGGTATTATAAAAGTGCTTCTCAGGTGTCGAGAAAATCAATTTTGTCTGCAGTCTTAAAATGCGAATATCTTCCAAAGTATAAATGTGAAAATGTTCAACTTTCGTCCACGCCTCAATATTGTAATGCACAATTGAATTAGCATAAATGCAGTAGCTAACTCTTGATAGATAATCTTGTAGACTCGTTTATGTGTGCGCTCCAACTTCGCCTAGTTTCAGTAACCGTAAAATTGTACTGCTGCACGCTCCGTGCTTGTTCGATGCTGTGGGCTCTACCACACGTGCTAATGACGACTTGCTTCACTGAATAACTCGAAGTCTGACAATGTGAGAATCAGAAAACTGAGCCATGAGAGCTTGAGAACTTGAGAACCTGCTCTCTGCTGTGCAAGGCCTTTTATCAACTTCTTAAGGGGCGTATCCATCCCTTCCATAGCTTGTTCCTCCGTCATTGCTAGAAGTTCTAACTTTGGCTATACTTGACGGATTTTCAAATTTCAAAAACTCATAATTAATTTCTTCAAAATTCCAAATCAATGCCATAACTGAAAATAGATTTCCACAATTCTGCATGCCAAAAGTAATTAAATATGGTAGTTTCAGTAATCTCCGTCTCCCTCCAAGCTATCATTCATTGGTTCGAGCCTCTCCTCCAACAGCGTAACTTCTTCCTCAGCACAATTCCTTGTTTCCCTGCGACTGCGTCGTAAATCTCAGATCCTTCTCGAACAAAATCATGACGTCACCAAGAATCTCAGCTCATCCAGCCTACTTGCATGAAGTCTGCGTCATCCGTGCCTACGTCATGAATATACACGTCACAACTATGACGGCCATAACTTTATTCACATATGCCAATACAGCCACCGTGGTCTCAGTATAATTCAATTTACGGGGGCAGTACCACAGTTGGGATTTTAGAGGAGCATGCCACCTGTACGAGACATAACGTCAACTGCCAATTCTAGTTCGTATGGCACGCATCGTGACTGAAGCAGTACCGGTAGTACTTTAGTATAATATACCTTTTTGAGACTGTAAGTACCATCCTCGTGTCTCGAGTCATACCAAGTACCCGAGCACCATTAAATCGATATAAAAATAATATTAATAATGCAACAATCTTTCCTTTCCCTATCTCTCACTCTCCCTCAGAAATGATGGTGATTCACCGCTCACCAAGCATTCTGCGACTGCTTGCATGACTCATGCAGATAAGATTCATTTACGTATGGAAAGTCGAATCAGCATCTTTCTTGTTACTCATAGAACAGGGATGTCGAATTATTTATACTATAGATTAAAAATACTGTTTTTAAAATGACTTTTAAAACTTGTAATGAAAATACTGGTTGGTTCGTTCAACAGTTTATGGGCTGCGACAACGCGGTCATGTACTTTGGGTGTGTGTAGCATTTGTCTGATAACCGGTGTTAATTGTGATGACTGTGTTAGTGAGTGTTTCTGTTTCTTAATTCAAGTAAGGACTGGAGCAGACTGGAGACTTGGAATTTTTCAAGTAGTTCCTACTTTTGCCGCCAAACGCCACCGTAAATAACAACTAGTTCAGAACTTGGCTACTAGAAGCCACCGCAGTCGGCTCATAGCGACGAACGTATGAACCTGAGCGTTGTTTACATTTTAACCTAATTTGCAATTGCAAGCTGTTTCTTTAATATGATTAGGGTCTACTAATAAATTCCTTTCTTCAACTTTAGTCAAATCGCTCAAAAACTGAAATAAAACTAAGAAATCTTGTGAGAAAAGCAAGGAAGGAAGCTTGTAGTTTAACGTGACCGTTAATCTTGAGATCATGAGCCACGGGACCTCCTTTTAACGTGGAATCCGAACCACAGGACATGGCATTTCACATCGAAAATCTCACATGCATTGACCGGAAATCTTGTGAGATGAAACTATGTTGTTACCTGAAAATAGTTGCAGTCTTAAGGAAACCACTCCAGGGTGCCAAATGTCTAATTCCGCCACGGTCACACCAATTACAATGATTATTATTAAAGATACAGCGCACAAATAGTGCATAATGTTGATTACAAACTCGAATAATCGCCTCTCACTTGTAAAAAAAAAAGTCACAATGGATGACCCCGATTTTTACAAGTGATTACGTGGTATCGGCAGCATTGCATACCGCACAATTTACAAAGACAGGAGTCGTCTGTGTCATGGAAGTACTCGGTTTATGGTGGTACCCATGTACCACTATCGAATTTACAAAGTGTCGCAGGTCTTTTGTCCATGCTCTGTTTATCATGGCCTCCGTTTGAGTACTACTCTAGCCAGATTTCTTCCCTCTTCTTCACTCTGTCCTGAATTAGTTTTTCCCAGGTCAGTGGATGGTAGCCCTCTCTTCACCCGGGTGTCCTCAATGAAGAAGGTCTCCTTGGCAAGTTCATACGCTAGTCTAGATTTTGCGTATTTTGATATTCCCAGGGTAGCCCTCAGGAAGCGCTACTTCATTGCTTCTAGTGTTCTCAGGTCCACCATGGTCAGTTTCTCCCAGATTATTTCTAGCCCGTATGTGGCGATGGGCGCTATTTTCACGTCGAATAATCTTATAGCTGTACCCAGTGACAGCTTAATGATTGTTTTAATATCGTATATGGCTCTGGTGGACGCCGTTGCTCTAGATTTTATGTGAACTCGTTATGCTCTGGCTGTTGTTTGCATTGTCATTCCTAGATGTGAATGTATTTACAGACATCAGGGGAGTCGATCCTAGGTATATCCTGTCTCCTGAGGCCTCTCTGCCTCCTTTCCGAAAAGTCATTTTCACTGTTTTCTCTGTGTCGATTTTCATCTTGTTATCCTTTGCCCATCTATGGCTTTTGTTTTTTGTACTTCATACATGGAACTCAACCAATGACCACATCGTCTACACATAAGTATATTTTAATATTTGCTGTTCCTTGCTTAGTTGCCGTCACCACATCGTACGTCCCAGGTCCCAATGTTGGACAGCAGGGGGCTGAGAGATTTCCTTGCAGTCCCCCATTAGTTTGCGATATCAAATTCGAAGTTGCGACACGATCATTAAGTTGTATGTAGTTTGCCGTCAGAATGTTGCTTATCAATGTAATGTCTGTCACCGCGGAGGCCCGGGTTAGTTTCCCGGCTCTGCCGAGAAATTTAATTCTGGTCTGAGGGCTGGAACGGGTACACTCAGCCTCGTGAGGCAAACACTGTGAAGAGGCGGGTTTGATTCCTACATCAGCCATCCTGAAAGTGGTTTTCCGTGGTTTCCCATATCTACTCCAGGTATATTCCGGGATGGTACCTCTAACCTATGGCCACGGGCGCTTCCTACCCAAATCCTATCTCAAATTACAACTACCCACACTAGTACAGATATCACAGTGATACAGGTTATCAGACAAATTCTCCATATATCCAAGTACAAGGGGCTACATGACCACGATGTCGCAAAGCCCCTAAATAAAGCAACAACAACTTAGGCTATTATATTGCCACAATTGGATACTATACATACATAATCAGAAGTATACGAGGATGATGACCAAGATGGCCCTAGCCTTTATATCCAGAAACGGCGTATGCAAATATGTACCGGTATACCGTATGTTTCACGGATGTATGAATTCTATTCAATACTACATGAGAGCTGGTGGATTGCCTATATGACAATATCTTCATTACTTGCTTCAAATAGTATTACAAGGTTAAAAAAAAGTTACAGGCAGTTAGCTCTGCACTTCCCCATCCCACTCTCCCGGTATCCTACTGCAACGTAAAACATTTGCCACGATGAGCGTGTCTGTGTCTGATTGTGAGAACCTACTGTCACCTGCGTCAATGTTCTCAGATAGGGAAGTATTCGACTCGCTCCCCGCACCGCTCTACACCCCTCTCCTGCTGCTGAGCTCTCAAGGTCAAGTGAATAGCTAAACGCCGGTATGTACTGTAGTATAATAAGCAGTGCTTTTTTTTCAGGGGGAACGCGGGGGTATGCGTACCCCTTAACATTTTAAAACTGTTAAAGAATAACATATTGGTACATTTCTATATAGTCCGGCAAATATAACTTCTGACTATAAGTTCATCGATCAGCTGTCGTCAAAGCGCTGTTCACAAAAAGCTGGATGAGATTTCGAGTAATTGTCAATTTAAATCGATCTATCGAATCAGTTTCTTTTGGTCGGCAACTCAGCACTCCGTTCTTATAAGCATGCAGGCTGGTGTTTGGAGGAGGGTTAGGTTGTTATTTTGTGCGTGTTGTCAGTTTTGAAGAATGAAGAAAATAACGAACTATTTTATATCTACCCAGGCATCGAAAAAGCTGAAAGTTCAGGGAATTTTTTTCAGGGGGAACGCGGGGGTACGCGTACCGGTACCCCTAAAACATTTGAAAACTGTTTAAGAAAATATATTGGTACATTTGTATCTAGTCCGGCAAATATAACTTCCGACTTGAAAGTTCATCGATCAGCTGGCGCCAACGCGTTGTTTACAACAACTGGAGGAGATATCGAGTAATCCTTTATTTAAATCGATCTATTGAATCAGATTGTTTTGGTCGGCAACTTGGCACTCAGCAGCATAATCGAAACAATAGGCCATAATATTTTCTGCTCGACGAAAGCTTTCTTTAATTGCTGCCTTATTCGAGGAAATTTACTTGTTTAGGCAAAAATAAGTAACATAGTCTAACAATCGTGAAAATGAAGTTCTGTTCTTATAAGCACGCAGGCTAGTGTTTGGAGGTGGGGTAGGTTGTTATTTTGTGCGTGTGGTTAGTTTTGAAGGATGAAGAAAATAACGAACTAGCCTATTTTACATCCACCCAGGCATCGAAAAAGCTGAAAGTTAATGAATTAATGAGTTAATAAATCAATTCAATTCAACCTTTCATTTAACGTGTCAGCCAATAAAGTAATAACCGTACTCCGCAAATTGCAAAATCATGATGTTTTGTCTACTACAGCTGAGTGTACCCCTTAAATATAAAAAAAAAGCACTGAATTAAGTAATAACATAATGTCACTTTCGCCTAAACCATCGCGTACAGTAGCGATAAGTGCTTTTTTTTTGGTCTTTCTGTACTTGGAATAGAGATACCACACTTCCCTGTGCCTGGAGTTACATATCGATGGCTTAGTATGAAAACCTCGTATGGCACAATTTATAAATTTTACAGAAGACACAAAAAACTGATTTTCTGCACTATTTTGCCTAGAATGATTTTCATTTTTTTACACGTTTTTGATTTGAACTAATTAGAATAATTATAGAACAGACTTTTATCTTCCTTGTTGTTGGTAATTTATTTATGGGACATACGAGGTTATCCTTCTTACCTTTCTTGATATACGTGGTTTTCACGGGTTTGCTTATTGTTACATGGGTTTTTCATACTATAGGGCTATGTAACTTACGTGGTTTTCACGTATAATAACAAGCTGATGCGCATGGGGGCATTAGTCATAATATTATATAATTTCATTTTAGAAAAACTTGAATTTAATATTTCAGAGTTTGATGTATACGCTTAGATATTCAATGAGTTCTTCTATAAAAAACGTTTCATCAAAAATTGTTATTTATTTTTGGTAGTTTAGGTCTTACAAAATTTTTCTGTTGCTCTGTAATGTAACTTAGACAATACCTCTTATAAAAATCTTTGTTAACAATTAGATATTGCAACACCCCGTAGTTTATTTTACTCTAGGTGTAATAAAAGATTATTCAGTGAAGTAATATGGGTTTATTATACAAAAAATAATACATAACCTTACAAGAAATAATTATTAAAATTAAACTACTTTTCTATTACAGTACAACATAAACACCAAAAAGTATCCATTGAAATATAAAATAAATGAAGGTTGCTGTTCTTATCCTTATGCTCTAGTTCCTTATATGAATGATGCAGGAGCACTCGTTTGGCATGCAAAATTTACTCGCCTGTCATAGTAGGGATTAACATCCCTTGGTAGCACCGACTTCAATTCCTGCAGGTGCTTAAATTTGGTCGAATCCTAGTATTGTGCAAGCTCAAATTACACTCTTCAAATATTTCATAGAATAAGAAAATTGATGCTTTGAGGTTTCCATTGTCTTGCGAATTGCAAAAACTTTCATATAACCGGTACAATTTGGCTTTAGATTGCCATTTTGGCTCCAAGTACAACTTGGAACTATCTCTTCGACAATAGTGGGGTTCAAGTTTGAATAGTGATTCAAAAAATGATCTCACTAAAATCTTTTTAGCTTTATCAGTTTCACTCTTTCTGGTGTTGATTGGGACATGCTCTTCATCCATTACTTCATCTTCATTGCTATCTAGACATTGCTCATTACTGTTTCTTACCCAGTTCGAAACTGCCCATTCTCCAATAGCTAGAGTCTGGAGGAACATGTTTTTACAAACTCTCACTTTACCCTTCATATTTTTGGTATCAGGATAATAAAACAGGGATTGATTCCTCCAAAATGCAGCCTTATCTTCTTTTCTTCGTAATACAGATTTTCTTTGAACTAAACCTTGTACAAAAAAGTCTTTTCTCCGCGAATTAAGGACCCAAATTTGTCAAAAACGTATGTTCTGTCATCGTCTGAAATCGTACTGCACTTACATTGCGTCTTAGAAGTGTCTTTACACAAACAACGTGCTTTGATTCGTTTTCCCCCTTTTTGACATCGAAAACAGTTTTCCCTTCTTCATTTTTCCTCCTTCCGAAATACTCTTCTCCCTTTGACCTTTTAATTTGTTTTTTTTTTTTCGTTGTTCCCAACTATCTATCATTTTCCCTTCCTCGTCGATTCCTTTTTATTTTGGGTGTTATTTCTTTACTTTGATTTAAGTTTTTTTTCATCAGCCCTAGTTTGAGCTTCATGTTCTCCGTCAGTGTCGGATGAACTACTTTCCTCTATATCATTATCTGGGACATAGCCAATGCCATTCTCTTTACTGTTATCCTCAAAATTAATATCTACGGGAAAAGCCTCTGTGTCATTCTCAATTTCAACTTCCATTTCAATATTTCCTATGTGAAATTCCATAGCAACAACTTCAATGTTGTTGCGCTGTGCGTTTTCCTCGATCATGTTTTCGGATAGAACTTCTACCTCAGGGCCTAATTGATTATTTAAGAAATCGTTACTCCTATCCATTGCAGAAACAACCTGCACATGTTTATCCTCGCATCCGATGAACTCTATAAAGATGTCGCCCAGTGCTGAGTTTCCAGTCTCAGTTGTTGCATTCAGAAACCTATCTCCGCCTGGAAAAAATCAAAATCTTTGGACGACCCATTTTCCGATTCCGTGAATACACGTGGTCCGTTTCCCCTTTAAGGGAAAGGTTAACTATCAAGTTTCCTCTTGACATCTCATATTATCTCCTGGAACAGACACTATAAGTTGAGAACCCTTTCACAGGCACTTCATTTTATTAACATATTACGGTATACCAACAATTTTAATCTGCTATTAGTGTATTTGCTCAGAGAGGGAACAACATTTTTAGTGTCATACGAATTAATATTGTACTGTAAGTGGCATGAAATACTCGTATATCAAGTTTTAGTAGTGCTATTAAACCTGTTAGGTAAATTGGAAAACCACGTATATCTGGCATACGGGTTTTTCACGGTTATGTGCATTTTTACGTGGTTTTCACTTTTCATAGCCTAGTTTACACTTCACAATACTGGAATAACATATTAAAACAGGGTATTTAATTGTTATGGTAACACATATACTTGCCTCCCTGCACTTGGTGGAACACCCACGAGATGTTTTGAAGTGAGAAAACACACTGTAAACACTTAGATAATGCAGCCAATCTTCCTTGGATGTACAAGGTCTTCACACTAAATCTTGGGAGCAGCTGATCACGGCCGACTGAATACGAGCTGCGCTTTGAAAGCTGCTAGTAACGCTGCTAGAAAGGACTTCCTGAGTTCTGAGACTTACGAAGCTACCTATACAATTATGCACGGATTCAGCTGTCCAGTATCTTCTAAAAATGGGTAGAGGAAAGTCGCCAAATATGGGGAGTTTTTTTTTATAGGGCTCACATTAGACATAAGAAGGAACGGAATAATTTTGGTTTTCTCACCAATGTAAACCTCAGGCGATATACTATGTATATTACAAATATGGGCACGTTTGATGTTGTAATACCCTCTGATATTACTGTTAACTTTAAAAGTGCACTTTCCCCGTATTAGGCAACCGGGTTTCGTAATATTCTCACGGTTTTTATTTATTTATTTATTTTTATTTTTATTTATAATAGGTACACTGAATAGTATACCCTACTAATTAAAGCATTAATTCTGCCTTTTTTTTCGTGTGGCCTCCTGAGAGGCCGAGTGCAGGTCTTTCTAGTCGACGCCCGTGGGCGACCTGCGCGTCCGGATGAGAGATGGAATGGATGAAGATGAATGAAACTGGGCAAGGATGTGGAAGGAAGCGGCCGTGGCCTGTTAGAAGGTACCGTCCCAGCATTTGCCTGGTGTTGAAAAATGGGAAACCACGGAAAATCATTTCAAGGACGGCCGACGGTGGGGCTCGAACACACGCGTCTACCGAGTCAGCAGAGAGCTTGGCCCCATGGCCTAACGCTGCGCTTTAGCCAGCGTAGCCACTACTGTCGGTAATTCTGACAATGTAATGAAATCATGAACACAAATTGTACAAAAATACAAAAATGAATATTTTAAGTAAATAACAGTCCTAGTTTCCTGTTGCCGAACTTCCAAACCGTTCAGCAGAAAAATGCATAAACTTTAATGAAAACCGAGTGATTCTGATCGAATTCAACTGTAACGAGGTGCAAGGTATGTCTAATTTCTCTTAGATTTATTAGCACGCTATTTTATTTTGTGATATAATTTGCATTTTGATATTGTGGGAATTATAATGATAATATAATAGTATCACTAGCAACCCGCCCCGGCTTCGCCCGGGAACAGTTATGAATGTGCAAGGAATTCCTGTCAGACGTAATTTAAGAATGGCGAGGTGCAAGCCAAATCCCCCTCCCGTCCAAACTAAAAACACTTATAGTGGGCGATGTATCGAAGATAGAGATATGCTCACGCGGACTTTTTTGTACAATTTTTCATGCTGAACAATTCTTACACTCATAGTATATTGATCTTTTTAACGGTTTGTCCAGCGTAAGCTTAAAAAGCGCACGGACGTCAAGTTCTTTCTTCGACCTATTCACTGAAATCTAAAATCGTTACTGCTTGGCTCCCTTTGATCATAAATAAATAATTTTCTACAGAAATCTTCCTCGATATTACCTGTACAGAATGGTGAAAGCCGCATCAAAATCCATCTAGTGGTTCTCGAGATTACCCGTGATATCCAAGAATCGGGGACTTTGTTTTACACTAAAGTAGAGATAAGTCTTAGTCGTGCAATGCTTGGTGAACAGCGCTGTGTGAGCAGTTGAGTAACTAACAAGATTTCATGAAAAAGGTTTCATTGTCTAGGCCGCGCGGTATGCGTATTTCTTAAACCTCCTGGACTACAGCATACGCCGTATTTTAAGACTTCTGATTGGCGGATATTTGACTGTATGAGAATATTGATAGTTCAAAGTCGTCTGTGCTGTAACGCCCTCGGTTGTAAACCAGGAGCATTATTTCAGCCCATATTCTTTGAGCAGTAGTTCAGAGTCGTCCAATTGATCTGCTTTGCGTTTGGGTGTAAAAAATTCATTACACAAAGTTGAAACATGTGCTAATTAAAACTGTAGTTCCTGGAATGACTGTGTATGTTTTAATATCATTTTAAGAGTTGTTTAGTGAGAGCATTTTAACAATAATAAGCCCCCAGGTGAGCGATTATAACCTATATTAGTATTTCTTGCACAATTTGTGCGCAATAAAACGTTAATAATAGTATTTCGCAAAATGTGCATTGAATGTGTAGTTTGCTATGAACATATTATGATAATGAGTGAGGGAGTTACAAGGGAATGTTAGGCATTATATAATTGCATAATTAGTAGGCAGGCAATGAACAGAAATTAATGTTCCGACTTGGTAGGTCTCCTGGCGATTTAAGACATAGGCTAATATTATTGTCGTTTAAATGTGTAGGTATGTAACTTATATAGCCTAATATAATAAAACAAGGAGATATATATTTCCACTGAGAGCATTTTAACACTAATAAGCCTCCAGGTGAGCGATTATAACCTATATTAGTATTTCTTGCACAATTTGTGCGCAATAAAACGTTAATAATAGTATTTCGCAAAATGTGCATTGAATGTGTAGTTTGCTATGAACATATTATGATAATGAGTGAGGGAGTTACAAGGGAATGTTAGGCATTATATAATTGCATAATAGGCAGACAATGCACAGAAATTAATGTTCCGACTTGGTAGGTCTCCTGGCGATTTAAGATATAGGCTAATATTATTGTCGTTTAAATGTGTAGGTATGTAACTTATAATGCCTAATATAATAAAACAAGGAGATAAATATATATATTTCCACATTTCATATAAGGGTCTCAAATCCCTATCATTGGCTAATTTTTATTTGAATAGGTTTTTGTTATTATCACAGGACAACCACTTTGACTCTTGACACTGTTATACGATGCCAGGTCTAGTACTGTACAATAGATATCAATGAAGTGAAAAAGTATGTGGTAGCGGTTCACTTTAGACCATCCTTTGTATAAATATTTTTAAAAACTGAAATTACCTGATTTAATAGTCGGGAGGATATCAGGAGAGGATTGAGTATTAGATGTTCACTGCTCCGCTGTCATAGACCCACCATCCCGCCCAAATAGCGACACGACTTATATAGTTGAAATCGAAGTTCTCACCCCCATCTTTCTCACTGAGTCAGTATTGCCAACCCCACGCGTTTGGTACTATTTTACACGTATGTATGAAATCGCTAAGTGAACTCAATTACAGTGTTTATTTATGTATTTATAATGTTTTACATACAAAAACAGACCTAACCTGGGGCTTAAGCCCGGTTCACAATAGCCCGGGAACGAGAAGGAAGTTGAAATGCACGCTACCTTATGGGTCGGTTCACAACCAATCTCGGGAACGAGAAGCTAACAGTAGCCCGGGAAGGCCAACGGGAAACATGGCCAAGTTTCATGTTTGACGTTCTCGGAGCTTCCCGGAGCCAATCAGAAACGTTGTACATGCACATGTGCAGTTCAGAAGGAGTAGCCAGCGATGTAAACATAACTTGTGAATGCGCAATGCACAAAGTGTGTTTAATTAAGTTATTATAACCCTCTGTGTAATTGGTGTTTATTAGTGGGCGCTTGCTGATTGTTTTAATATTATTACGCTATAGCTGATCGCGCGCTCTTGTACAAGTTCACGTTCCCGGGCCAATTGTGAACGGGGGCCCCGGGAAGCTTCGCGTTCTCGTTTCCGTTCTGGTTCTCGTTCCCGGGCCAATTGTGAACCAGTACTTACGCCCCAGACCCCCTTGCTTGTGGTACTAGCATTAATTTTCGACCAGGCAGTACCTAACCTAGTAGCGGACATAAATTGTATGTTATTAATGTTTTACATACAAAAACAAACCTAACCTGGGGCTTACGCCCCAGACCCCCCTTGCTTGTAGTACTAGCAGTAATTTTCCAGAAGACAGTGTCTATCTTAGTAGCGAAGGCATGTGGTGAATTTCTTTATTCAAGTTGGTAACGTGTCACATGATTGTCTTTCGGGTGTCACATGACAGTCAACGATGGCGTCCGTAAGTGAAGAAAAATTGCATTCTTTCCGTGAAATAACAATTATTGCGGTGCAGCAGTGGCTATTGAGTATGTAGAGATTGTGAAACGACTCCCAACAACTCCCCGAAAGGTATGCATATCATAAATGATATATTTTCAATAAGCTAAGGTGTTAAAAGTGATGAAAAGGGAGGATGGTCTAAAGTGAACAATAAATAAGTTTGTTTTGAAGTCGAGAGTTTAAAGTTCTTTCAAACAGTAGCCTACAAGTTAGATAAGAAATCACAAGGGGTAACTCTAATAAAGTTGCAGATCGTTGACGTAGTTGTACTAGGTTACACAGTATAGTCCAAGGTTTGAATGTAGCTCATCTAAGAAAAGAGAGAGACATGGTATTAATAACATAAAATTTTAAGTGTGTTTCTGTTTTAAGTAGCTTAAACTTTTTTTTTTTTAACAGTTATTGCAGCCAAGTGGCCATACATTAATTTTTTTAATACATTTGATTGTTTGAGATGTATCTAACTTATGTCTTTACTCTTCAGAACTAAGTTCCATTAGTGATCTTGTAATGTTCTTGCATAAAAGGATGTGGTATTTGTCGCACTTTTCGTTGCACTGTATGCACACGCATTTCTCCGAGATGCTGTGGTATGATGTTATGCGGCATGTCTTGTGATGGAAGCCATGGACCGCCAGCCTCATGACTGCGCTTCTCATCTGCTGATTAGCTTTTGCCCAGCTTTGGTCGATCATGGCGCTCATGCCGTAGAATTCTTCTTCTACTTTTTCCTTCTTTTGCTGCCTTTCTGTTAAGAGATTGCTGTATGCTTTCGTGGTTGGTAGTAGTAGAGTATATTTTAGTTCCTCTATCAGGAAAGATTCTCTTGCCAGTAAATATGTAAACCTGGAGGGTGTATATTTTGAGATGCCTAGTGCTTTCTTTAGATACAGTGCTTTTACATTCTCTATTGTTCTTAGATCTCTTGTTTTCAAGTAGTCCCATATTATTTGAGGTCCATATGTCAGGATTGGTACTATTTTGACTCTGAAAATCTTCATTGCGGTGTCTAATGTTTGTGATTGAATTTTTCTGATATTCCTCATTGCAGCGATGGCGGTCATTGTCTTTTGTTTCATGTGTTTGTTGAAGGAGTTTCCTGATGTTAGGAAGGTGATTCCTAGATATTTGTATTCGTTTACTATTTCTATTTGCTGTTGTAGTTTGTCTGGCTAAGAGAAAGGATGTACCAAGAAAAAAAGGTGATTTCCATGGAGGCTTGGCCTGCTAGGGTCATTACATGCCAAGTGAGGTTTGTGCCAGAGCCGCACATACAGGAGGGGAAACATGGTGTATTCTACAGTGAGGTACTTCTCTATAAAACGGAACCTGCCGTTGTACTTGTGGTCACCCGAGCCGCACCTACAGAAGGGAAAACGTGGCGTATTCTACAGTGAGGTACTTCTCTATAAAACGGAACCTGCCGTTGTACTTGTGGTCATGTGTATTTGTGTTTATTATCATTTTTTGATACTCGTGAGCTTTATTGTTTAGCTCAGGTGCAATATTCTCAATTCAATGTAATTGTGGTAGCAGTGCCTAACCAAAATACCTGTAGTAATGGTCAGGAAAATATCTGGAGAAAATGTAGTAATAGATGTTTCGTCCTCCGCCGTCTGTGACCCACCCAGCCTTCCCAAATAGGATCACAACATATATAGCCAAAATTACAGCCGTGACCGCCATTAGTCCAAATCAATCCTCATCGGTTGCGGTAGTTGAGTATTCAGGTCTCTTCGTTTGGTCTGCTGGTCTGTCATTAAAACAGTACTGCCAACCTTGCCCTTACGGCACTATATAAAACAAAGAAGCGCTCAGTTCATTCTCTAGTGCCCATATTCGTTTGCGGCACTCTGTTCAATTGATAGTGTGCTGAATTGAATCATTTATTCACTATGGATTGTCAAGTTGCCAGATAACAATCAGTAACTTCATCGCCGGTTCTATGATCAACCTGAGAAGTTGCTGAAGCTATTGCAACACCACATTTTAGTACCAAAAACACTACCGTGCTTGAAATGCCATCGTGAAGCGGAAGTTAGGAGAATAAAACATAACCTATCTGTAACCTACAATGAGAGGGAAGTCGAGGCCGCACCCACACCCGACCATTCTAACCTTTGTTTTGTCCAATTCAATGTTTTTGACAATGGTTACACCCTAATGCGTCCAGATCATTAGTTTTGAGTCAACCTTGCCCCGCTAGCTGCGTACGGCTAAGGCCGCACCTACACCCGACCATTCTAACCTTCGTTTTGTCCAATCCAATGTTTTTTGACAACGGTTACAGCCTAACGCGCCCACATCAATAGTTTTGTGTCAGCCGTGCCCCGCTAGCTGCGCGCGGCCAAGGCCGCACCTACACCCAACCATTCTAACCTTCGTTTTGTCCAATCCAAGGTTTTTTGACAATAGTTACAGCCTAACGCATCTAGATCAAAGCTTTTGTCAATGGTTACAACCTAACGCATCTAGATCAAAGCTTTTGTCAATGGTTACAACCTAACGCATCTAGATCTATGCTTTTGTCAATGGTTACAACCTAACGCGTCTAGATCAATGCTTTTGTCAATGGTTACAACCTAACTCGTCCAGATCGATTTTTTTTTTGTCAACCGTGCCCCGAAGGTCTAAGGCTGCACCTATACCAGATCATTCTAACCTTTGTTTTGTCCAATCCAATGGTTTTTGACAATGGTTACAGCCTAACGCGTCCAGATCAATACTTTTGACAATGGTTACAAATTCTATTGTCAATTTTTCGTCATGTCTCGCCCAACTGGAGTGAGCCAACATGGCCACCGTAGTTCAAATTCAACAAGAAAGAAACACAAATAATTACATAATTTAGCAAATATTTCTAGTATATTGGTAGTAATGAACCAGAATTTCAGTAGGTATTGTCCCCTGGAACCCCTGAAAAGGGGTAACATTCATATATTATCATTTACCATCTAAGTGAAACTGTAAAAGTCAGGTTCCTGTTTCATGCACTAGTAATCTAAGGCATTTCATATGCTGAGTGCGAACTGTGTACCTGTGAATTGTGTGAAGAAAGGTGTGATAGATATCACCAGGCTTCGGATAATTATGCACTTAAAAATGCCAAAATATGCATGCAAATATGCACTAAAAAAGTGTCTAAATAAGCACTAAAATATGCATTAAAAATAAGTATATATCTGATATCAATTAGTGGTTTATATTACAAGAAATTAATGTTACATATTAAATATCGCCAAAATAAAGAAAATTACTTACAGTACTACAATCACTACATAATGTAATAGGTTTTCAAACACAAACTTGTGCCTATTTTCACTTAAAATGACTTTGACTCAGAAAACACTCTCTCCACATCACATGCCACAATTGGAGCATACTCCATCTAAACGAAATCAGAGACCTCTAGTATCGATGCACTGTCAATTTTGTCTTTGCCTTGGATAACACCACAAAAGCTTTTAAGTTTGAGGAGACCGGAATTTTTCAGCACTACATTCTGCAATTTTTTCGAGAAAACTTGATTAGTTAGGTTCTTTACGTATCGATCAACTTATTCAACAATTCTAATGCTAGCGTGAAGAGGCAGTCCATTTTCTTGCAATTTCTTGATGGCTGAAGGTATGCAACGCAAATTGCAACGAATGAATATAAGTTACTCACGAACACCATCTTTGCTCAAGACTTCCTGAGCTTCTTTAATAGAAGCAGCTTCTTCAGAATCGAGGTCTTCAACTACCTTTTTTACTACCTCAAATTAATTGGCATAATAAACAGCAGCTTCGAGCCACTTTCCCCATCTTGTATGAACTGGTGAAGGCGGGAGCGGCACATTATGAACTGCATCAATAAAAAATCTTTGCGACTTGGAGCCTTCAGGAATACACTTTTCACTGTGGAGATCAACGTGTTTACTTCAGGAAAGGAAGCCCGGACTGCTTCAGCGACTCGATGAAGTCCATGTGCTACACATGTGACGTGTATCATCTTGGGATATAATATCCCAAGACCTCCAATGGCTTTACACATGTAAGGTGCGGCATCTATGCAGGCCACGATAACATGATTGTAAAGAATGCCTGATGGCCACAAACAAGAAAGTGCATCATTGAAAAATGCAGCAACTGTTGAGTGATTCACCTTAGGCAACACAACCATAGTTAGTAGATATGATTGGCCTCTCTCTTCTTCTTCTACTAAAATTCCATACATGAAGTTAGCTACATATCTTTGATCTACGTCCGTTGTTTCGTCTAGTGAGACCCAAATATATTTTCCATGAGCTTTTTCCCTTAGTTTACCTAACGTTACATTGTAAAGCTCAGGAACGTAATTCATCCTAATTGTTGATTCACCTGGGACTCGTTGTTTCGTAAACTCCTGCAGAAACTGAACTAAGTTTAGTTTAGCCAACGGTAATTTTGCCGAGAGAAATGCTTTACACAGATCTTCATTGAATTTACTACATGTTGGTCCAGGTTTAAATAAAGCAGTGGTTACAAGAACCTGGTGTTTTTGTTTCAGGTTTAGCCTACCTCTTTCAATTTATTGTGTTTCGTTGTTTGAAGATGTTGTTAAATTTGATACGTTTTAGTTGCGTTTACGACTGTGCTATAGTATTTTCAAAACAATCCACTTCAGTCAGTTGAAAGGTCTTGAAACTCTCGTACATACACTTTCATTACCTCATTAACAGTTCTCTTCTCCTTAGGCATCTCAAATACACTAGCTATTTAACGTTCTATGAACCACAGCCTGTATCAACTCAACGAAAGTAAGACTGACAAGAACTAATTGTGCATGAAAGGTAACTAATTTTGGAATGAGGAAAAGATAACCTGCTTTACGGGAAATATCAAGAATCAATCCCACCTAATTGCATTGCAGGCAGACAAAGCTATGGCCGGATATAGGGCTAGTGTTGCTAAATTTAAACACGATGCAAACCCAGCACTGCTCAACATTCCTGTTATCTGAAATACATGTCAAATATTCCAAAAGTGTCAAGCAGAAGCTGATGTCTACACTCAAGATTAAGAATGTTTTTGAAATATACACTAACAGGAGGAAAACCCTAATATGCACTGTTAAGTTAAAACTGTCCCAAATATGCAATATGCATAATTATCCGAAGCCTGGATATCACACACTAACTTGCCCTGAATGACTTGAATCGTTACGGTACAGTATTACATTTCTGTACTCATATGTAATTGTATCTATGTACATTGTGCGCATTTCTCTTATTATTATTTTAATAATATATATTTCAGCCGAAAGGCCATAGAATTCACACATTGATGTATCAATAAAGATCTATAATTTTCTCTTATTATTATGGGACAGGTTAATAAGTTTACTTCCATTCTATGTACCGGCTTAGCCCCGTTCAATAAACTAGGGCTATGTAAAGGCAGAAGACACAGACATGTAATTAAGCCTCGACTACCCCCACTGTGCATGACAAAATCCAGGGGAGTTTATATTGACTAGGGTCGCGTTGCCTAACAATTGTTGGTCTAGGCAATGACCATTGGGCTAGGGAAAAACCATTGGTTTGGATGAAAATTATTGATGCGTTATAGGTGGTATATAGCCGGCCCCGTGGTGTTGGGGTAGCGTGCCTGCCTCTCACCCGGAGGCCCCGGCTCCGATCCCCGGCTCCATCAGGGATTTTAAAACTGACGTGAGGGTTGGAACGGGGTGCACTCAGCCTCGTGAGGACAATTGAGTAGCTGTCTGACAATGAGACAGTGCCCCGGTCACGAAAACCAAGATTAACGGCCGAGGGGACCCGACGCGCTGATCACGCGTCATCCCAAAATCTGCAGGCCAATTGGCTGGGCAGCGTCACTTGGTAGGCCTAGGCCCTTCAAGGGCTGTAGTGCCACAGGGTTAGTTTTATAGGTGGTATATGTGAAGAATACCAGGCTTCATTTCAAGAAATTGCAATGTTGTACTAAAATCATTATAACTTTTGTATTTTTGAAGATCTACCCCAAAACCTTTTCCTGGTCATTGAAAATGAGTTGTTTTACCATTCTACTAAGTAATATACTATATTACAATAACTCTACAACATGTAAAAAAATATTTGTTTTATTACTGTGAATTGAGAGAAAGAAATACAATTCAAAATGAAAATTACACACAAACGGTTGTTATTGTCTGCAGTCACATGTTGTTGGTTTACTCTCTGGAAAGTTTCATGATGTTAGGTGCTATAGTTTCTAATTTAAAAAATATTTTAATACACCATGCACTGTTCATATTGCACATTTTATGCTGGTTCACTTTTAGCATTTGTGATCCCCTATGCAGGTACCATGAAGACCTTTCATACACTTGGAACATGCAGTTCGTGACCTTTTTACTGGGCCTCCATCTATTTTGCTGCACACATTGCATGTTTTTAGTAATCTACCACTTAATTTCACCAAAAGTTCCCCTTCCCTTGGTGGAAGGTTTGGTTTGTAGGTTTTTCTCCTGGACCCATTCCTATTCTATGTACTCGGTTATGGAGGAAGTAACTTGAGCCGTGTCATAACTTTACTTGAAGTATTTTCTGTATATCAAATAGGCATTCAGCACCATTCGATCAAAGATGCAAAATACCACCTTCTTCCAATATTTCAGTGTTCGTCGCTCATCGAAGAACGTGTACAACATCATGTCAAATGGGTTCGAACCGACGGTCACTATCAATTGGAACTTCACTAAACCCTGTATTAGTTAGGCCTACGCAGGCATTATTGTCTTTACTGCCTACACTGTCTTCATTTACGTCACTGTCACTCTCCGAATCAGTAAAATTGTCACTTACACTAATGACGATACCACGAGATTTATGGTAGGCATACTGCGGAATGTCATCACTGCTCTCACTTCCTGTATCAGAAATAAAATCCCCAACATCATTACTACACGACCCTGATATTGCTACATCTTCATCAGACTCAATGTAATCATAAACGGCGCACACTCTATTGATATACTCGTCTAGATCATCATCGTTTACGAACAGATCCCGCGCGGCTGAGGCCATATTCGTACTAGCAACAGTGCGTGGTGGACAAAACAGTAAGCGCTTTCAAAAATATCATATCTCTGTAAATAAAGCTATTACCACGATAGTTGTGATAGATTTAGGGACTGCAGGCTTTGCCGATTCTGGATCATCTGCTTCGTGCTGCAATCTGTGAGAAATCTGAGAACTACAAGCAAATATAAAACTGCCTGCATGAGGAGCGCTATTTTCGCTAACATGCCAAGGAACGCTTTTGGGCTCCTTGGTATTCTAAGTGTTAGGGACCCTGATTCATGGTAAGGCTTCAAAGCGGTGAAATGAATTGTTCAAAGTGGTGAAATAAAATATCCATAGCGGTGAAAAACAAAAGCGAGGTGTGAGTGTGTACGGTGCACAGATTTGGTTAAATAATGAACACTATACAAACATTTGGAGGAGTAACAAACAAGCCGGCCCCGAGGTGTTGGGGTAGCACGCCTACCTCTCACCCGGAGACCCCGGGTTCGATTCCCGGCTCAGTCAGGGATTTTAGAAACTGACGTGAGGGCTGGAACGGGGTGCACTCAGCCTCGTGAGGACAATTGAGTAGCTGTCTGACGGTGAGGCAGCACCTCGATCTCGAAAACCAAGATTAACGACCGAGGGGACCCGATGCGCTGATCACGCGTCACCCCAATATCTGCAGGCCAATTGGCTGGGCAGCAGTCGCTTGGTAGGCTTAGGCCCATCATGGGCTGTAGTGCCAGGGGTTATTATATAACAAACAATTTATTCTAGTTCTTTTTTTTAATTTTTCCGAAAGAACTTTCAAATGAATTTGTGTTCAATACCTAACCTAACATTTACTTCTCCATGACTACCAGTCCTCTTCTTTCTAACTCGTGAAACGTATGTTGTCCCCAAAATTATGCAGAGCATTGTTTCCATGTTTTCAACCAATTGAGTCTGAGAAGGGACTGCGTTATCCCGCATCTTATGAAATGTTTATATTTTTAAGATTTCTTATTTTCAATTAATTAATATTTAAAAATATCTTATTACCAGCGTTTCGTTGGCATTTAGAATTTTAGGGTGAAAATAATATACAGGGACTTTGTTTTATTTGTGACTGGGATTTTCGCTCGTCCGCATTGCGAGCCTCTCCCCCGCCAAGCACTTGGCCGTAATGCGGCGCTCGCCCAGCACTGAGTCATTGAGTAGAGGAATTTGTACTTACCTAGTTCACAGCTGGTGCTGAAAATGTGCCAGCAATGTGTATCAGTGAATGGTGAACATTTCACCGACCAGGGCTGGTCCTTCATTCAGCCCACCTGATATGATCAAGATAGTGGAGAAGAGGGAGACGGTTCGATGCCATATCTCTCGCCCGCCAGCTAATGGGGTGGCTACTGCATCTTCTGGCCCTTCCGCTCCCACGACCATCAAGCGAAGCCGACAGAAGCCAAACCCCTTACTGTGGAGGATCTTACTTATACTAAGAAGAAATCACCGGCGGAGAAGAGAGAAACGACGTGTTAGGGACGGACACCCAGTCTTCAGAAAGGGGAAGGTCCCTCGACAGCGCTCTCGCTCTTCTCCAAGAGTGAGACAGGTTTAAGTCCGACGAGGACTGTCCGCCATATAAGAAAGCGCTCACTCCTTCATATTCGGATGGATATGTACAGTCGAGGTGTGCTCTCCCACATCATCTCCACCTAGAGATGGGGGTGGGTGGCAAACGGTCTAGTGGAAGTCCACACTATGGCACTATTACAATGGAACTTGATAGCTCGTGTAATGAATTAAGAGTGGCTGGAGGTCCCTTTATATCCTGATGATGAGCATGTGTTTTATATGCCCCTCAATAATATTATTACTTTTATATGGTATTTACAAATTTTGTTCTCTTTGCAGGAATTTTATGTGAATGGATGCGGCCTAGGATTGTTCTTCTGTTGAGCTCTTCGAAACATCAAGATAACTGAAGAGATTAATTTTAAGAATGAACATTGTAATCTCGTCTTCTATTAGCTGTATAGTCAACCAGTCTTTATCATCTCTGTAAATATTTTAGTAAAGTACGCATTATGCAATTAATACCTCTTAACTCATTTAAATTTAATATTTCTCTCTCTTTTCATAATGTTATCATTTTAAACTTATTATAACTTGCAGGTTGGTTGTAACACAGAGAGAACAATGTTTTCTCCGGAGGTGGCATGCATCTGCATAGAGAGATGTCTCATAAGTAATGCCGTTTCTTAAAGAAAATTTTATTTGGGGAGTTTTCTGACAAGAAATTAAACTATTCTATGGTCTTGGGCCATCTTTCAGGGAGGTTTCTTAACCCGTGATGGTACCAGTCTGTGAGTTCTGATGCGAAGCATTCTGAGGAACCTACATCCACAGCTTCAATGTTTTTGACATTTTTTCTATGCAGGAAATGGGCCATGGATCTCAAGGCGCAAGACTAGGGCTTTATGCTGGATGTGGTAGCAGTTCAACTCCTCCCAAGAAAATACAGTGGAACGTGGCTATTTCGAACTTCTATAATTCGAATTTTTCTCTTGGTCCCTAGCATTTTATATACAATCGATGCTAAAACATCGTGGGTAATTCGAATTATATTTTGGATAATTCGAAGATTTTACGTGTAAAAAGCCAAAAATGTCGCAGTTTGTGGTGAGCTGACTGACGCAGAAATCATCACCGATGTACTGAACTCCGAAAAAACAAGATGGTGACGACGCATCTGGCAATGAACTCGTGGAGGAAGTTCAAAAAAAAAAAACTGTTCCGAATGCAGCCCAAGCAACAAACCACATCACAGAACTTAGACGTTCTTTTGAAAGTAGAAATGACGTAAGTGATTCTGTTTTCCGTTCCTTAAATTTGTTAGATTCTTTTGTGATGGCCGAGTGACTTAATTGGAGCAAAGAGGTAAAAATTTCAAACTTCTTTGAAAAACAGTCAATTTCTCTGACTTAACTAGATTGCAGGATTACTACTGTCGTTAATTAGGTGAATAGTACATTTTGGTTTTATTTTATCATTTGAAGCTTTGGAGGTTATTCACAGTACCGTTGTCTGTTAATATGCTTTGTTGAACGTAAATCATTATGTGTACGTAATAGACCTACATAGTATATAAGCACTTTACTTGTTAAAAAACCTATGTAATATAATTGTTACGGCTGTTAGTTTGTGTCATCGCTTGCCGCTTGAGTCACAACTGCCCCAGGGGCTGGGCTGCGGCTTGCCTCCTGTATTGCGCGCGCCTTATGCAACAGGGCTACTACAGACAAAGGGATAGTCCAGAAGATTCGTGACTGGACCAGCGGTGGAAACCTCGAGAAGCCGTGGACTCTGGATGGATCTAGAACCATTTATTGAGTCACCGGCCTGCTATATAAGAGTGACCCGTGAAGCAGTTGTTGTTGTGTTTTACGAGCTAGTGTGAGCGATTATCGTGAGCGACAGAAGTGTGGTGACTTGCGAAACCCCTAGTGTAGCGGCGAAGTGAGGAACATACAGGGGACTGCCGTGTTCTGAGTAAGTGTGCTTTCACTGAGTGTCAGATATTGTGGTGTCGAAATCCTGTGACATTGTTCTCCCAGCTTGTGAACAGCGTACTTCAAGTGCTCGTAAGTAACTGTATTTGTTTTACCTGAGGAAGAGGGGCAGGTAGCTTCTGCCAAGGCCACCGGACTCATTAGGACGGATTAACTTCTGTGGTCTGTGACAAGTGAAAGGGGAAGTATTCTCGACTTGAGGAAACTGGAGTAAGCAAATAATTGCTATTTGCTGTTGAGTAGTGTATATTTCTGGCCACAATAAAGTTAATTATTTCTTAAAGCAGTAATTGGTGTTGTGCTTCCTACCCACCGTAATCCAGTTAACAAAAGTGCCACTAGGGGTGGCACGTAACATAATGTTTAATACACGTTCTTGCATGAAAACTTAAAATTTGAATATCTTCTCTACCCTTTTCAAAGAACTTTCTTAATTCAAATTTTTGGATAATTCGATTTTTTTTTACTGGTCCCTTGAGGTTCGAATTATCCAAGTTCCACTGTATTCTGTAAATGGCCATAAAGGATTACGGCATTTAGGTCAAGGATTTTACAAGTGTACAAACCATGGATGGTAGTAAATTAAAATATTGGACTCATACAGGGACCTCCAGCTTTGGCGTCTGTTACTCTACCTCTGTGCTTATGACTACTAGTGTGTGTACTGTACTTGTCATCAAGGTAGGATGTGGATAGGATGCAGCCGTGGCCTTATGTTAGGTACCATCCTGGTATTTTCCTGGAGTAGAAGTGGAAAACCATTTCCGGGAAGGCTGAGGTAGGAATCGAATCCTCCCCTTCTCAGTTTTGCCTCAAGAGGCTGAGTGTACCAGCCCTCTGACCAGAATTAAATTTCTTGGCAGAGCCACGAATCAAACCTGGGCCTCCACAGTGACTGAGCATATTATGTGGAGGCACCTTTAATTCTTACGTCAAGGTTGCATCTGTGTCATAGGGCTATGCATTAGCATGTCCAACGTATAGGTTCAGAGGAAGGGCAACATCTGTCGGAGTTGGATGTCACAGGTTCGTTTGTTCAACTCCATGTTTTTGCATTGAGGCGGGAAATCTACAGTATTGACCTTGTTAGGTTGTTCTAGGAATATTCTTATCATTACTAGGCTCAGCCTTGCTTATTACAACAAACCTCTAAGCATGTACCTTGCATAGAAATTCATACTCTGCCTCGGTAGTAATAAGATTTTGCAACGAAGAAGGAAATCTGGCTACCTGGCGAATTTTATTCCCCTCTTAGAGTATCCCGTTTCCTCCTGAGAACACAGCCTGCAAGGTGCCAGGCCAGTTTCAAGACCAAGATCAATAGTGTTGACTTCCTGCCTCAATGCAACCTTTGTAAATAAGGAGTTACGATACTGAATGGAGCGACGTGGATGAATTGGACTAAGCAACAAAGAACCTACAATGTACCCATTACCAGTGGTGTAGTGGCAAAATTTTTAGTATGGAAACGCTAAATACTGACTTACAATGGGAGGAAGTGGTCTGAGGGGTACCCCCTCCCCCCACCCAGAGAGCGGGGGGTTCGGTTCGGGGGCCCTGTAGCCTATGGAATGGATAAAATTATCACAGGGAAAAAGAAAAAATAGAAGATGTAACATGTTTTTATGTATAAGTTTACTAACAAATTCAAACACAAAGATTAAAAACTGAACATATTCAATAAAATTTTATAATGTATTTACAAATAAATGGCAAATGCATCTTCTTCCTCTTTGTCATCAGGTTGGAGGTTGGCTCGTCGAGTTCTAGTGTCATCAGCTGTGTGGTGTCGTCTTAACGTAATTCTCTGGTTTCCATGTCTGGATACTGGGTCCATTCAACTTGATAAACATTAACGCTGATACGTGCTCGATGGTCAGTTTTGACCGTGTTGGCGATATAATAATATTCATGTGACTGAAGCCACGTTCACACTCTGCTGAACTGCAAGCAATAAGCTTTGTGCAGTTTATCAGAGGGTTTAAGTCCTTCAGAATCGTAGTGCTGTTTTCCAGGTAATCTCTGAAGCTGTTCTTAATTTTGTTGGCATTCAACCTAAATCTTGCACAGAGATGTTCGATTTCTTGTTCACCGTATCCAGCATATTTTTCTGGAGGCCAGTTGTTACTTTCAAGTACTTTCAGTTCTGAAAGGAGAGATTCATATTCTTTTTCATAATCATAATTGTTGGTCCCTGTGGCTGTAGATGGTTCGTTACTGCTTCTTGTTGTGAAAAGTCTCTGTTTAAGGTTGTTGATAACACTTGATAGCAACTGCTGGTCATTAATAGCAGTTATTTTGTTTCTACTTGTTAAGGGAACATCACAAAAATTACCAGTGATTGCAGCTCTCTTGGCCTCAAGGGTCTTAGTTCCAGGTTTCTCTTTAAGGCACTCGAAAAAAGCAATTGACCTTCTTATGAGTTTGTCTGTTAACGACCAGGAAAAAGGACAGACCAATGAGTGGGATAACACTTGGAGGTGGACAGCTGAAGAAGGTGGAAAGTCTCAAGTACTTGGGAAGTATAGTGGAGGAAAATGGGAGAAATGACAAAGAGATTACGGAACGTGGCAGACAGGCAGAAGCATTTCTGAGAAGCATTAGGAGCTTAGTGTGGAATAAAGATGTCCCACAAAAAAGCAAGGAAGTGTTATACAGAAGCTACTATATCCCGATACTGACCTATGCTTCAGAAACGTGGACAATGAAGAAAAGAGACATACGCAGAATACAGGCAGGTGAAATGAAGTTCCTGCGAAGTAGGATCGGAGTAACAAGAAGAGACAGGGTGAGGAATGAAAAGGTCAGGGAAATGGTGAAAGAGGAGCCCTTGCAAGGTAGGATTGAGACATCAAGACTGAGGTGGTATGGACACTTAAAGAGAATGGATGAGAAGAAGATTCCCAAGAGGATACATGAGATGCAGAAGAAACGACCAAGGGGAAGACCAAGAGATAGATGGCTGAAAGGAGTGGAGGAATGTGTCAAGAAGAGAGACGAGGACTGGACCAGAGTGACAGCGGAGAGGTGGTGGGAAGAAAGAACTAAGTGGCGAGGCTTATGTTCCAAACAGACCCAGCCTGGGGCTGGAAACTGTACAAGATGATGATGATGATGAGTTTGTCTGCATAAACAACAGTTGCCTCCCTATTTTGAAGACATTCTGAAACCATTGTTAATTCAGCTAATATGTCGTACATTATCGCCAAATCTGACAGAAACTGAGTTGATGTCAAGCGCTTAATCAACCCACCGTACATTGCTTGTTCGGTTGTTGTTCTGTTCTTGTCTTCTTGGGCCTTCTTAAAATGAGAGTACAATGCTTGATATCCATACCAAACGGCCATAACAGTTTTAAATGAACTGGAAACCCATCTTGTACCCAAAATGCGACCAACTTTCTGTAGTTGCAAATCAAGCTCACTAGCACACTCGGCTAGTTCTCTTTGGCATTTAGGTGATTAACTATATAGAGTGTACAGCTTGTCCATAAACATTTCAAAATGGTTAATAGCCCCAACGTCATTGATAGAATCACTTACAGCTAACTCTATCCTATGGTTCTTGCAATGCCAAGGAACAATGTTGGGAAACTGTTGTAGTAGCTTTTCTACGACGCCAGATTTTTTTCCTAACATGACACTAGCGCCATCTCAGGCAAATACAACTAAGTTCTCTTTTAGGTACTCAAGATCAAACCCATATTTTTTCAAACAACCTAAGAGTGCCTCAAAAATAGAATCAGCAGTTTGGTTAGGCAATTCAATTAGGTCTAAGAATAAGACATTTGGTGGCAAATCTTGGCTGGTTTCACATTTTAAATAAACAATCAAAGTAGATTTATCACTTCTTGTAGATTCATCGATCAAAATAGAAATTTTACCTGAAATGCTTTTAACCTGTTGAGTAATACGTTTTTTCATTTCATCAGAAATGTGGTCAATGATTTCAGTTGCACTAAATCTAGTGTGTAATCCTACACCAATGTCTACACCATTCTTTTTCTGAAGTTGCAAAAGTTTAGAATAATCAGAAAAGGGCCTATCATTTTTTGCCAAATAGTAAGCTGATCGAAATACTTTAATTGTAGATTCTAGATTGGAAAGGTTCATATTATCAAACTTTTTCAATAGTTTCCTCGTTCGCCTTAGCGGTTATGCTCTCAGCAGTCAAGTGGGCTGATGATTGCTTGTGAAGAAATTTTTTTTTTCTTCGGGAAGTAAGTTGGGCAGACTTACTAGACCCATTGAATGTTATTGCAAATGTGCACCATTCTTTAGAAATTGATGTACGTTCCTTTTTAAAAGCACCATGATGAGAAACGTTGCTACATAATGTACAGCCTAATGAACCGTTTTTGCAACCCAACCATGGGAAGGCTTCATTTTTTGCGTTCCCACATATCAATAGTCCATATAGAAGGCCATTCAGATTTATTTTGTACATCATGCTCATGCATATTCGAAGTCGAACTTACAGAAGAATTACTTTCAGTTCCTGCCTGTAAATCACTTTTTTCATCTGAAGACACACGAAGAGAAGTAGAATTTTTCCCTGAGTGAGATACATCTAAATAGTCATTTACTTCTTCACCTTTATCTTCATTTGGTTGCTTAGAAAAGAACGAAAACAGTGTTTTTTGATTTTTCTTTGACGGCTCCATGTTCGATTGGGATAATTGAGTAATCGCCCTTCAATTCAAGTTCGTCTGAATGTCTGAATACTATTAAAATAACACAACTAATTATTAAAGTAATACACCGCACGATATCCTCACTAACAAACAAAATAAAGAGAACAGTCAAATCAGCGCGTCACCACTTGCCACACGAACGCCAGTAGCGCGATTGCTGGGTGCCGACTGCAGAGGTCAATGACAATGACTTCCCTCCCTCCCTCACCTCTTTCTCTGTCGCACGTGAATGAGGGAGGGGGCTGAACTTGAGCGCCCCGGATACCGGCTAGCACCGCGACGGCAAGGTTGCGACAGCGAACTACCGAATCTTAATCTAAGTAAACAATTAGAATATTGAAATTCGGGTAGGTACGGTGCATGGGTGCTGATGCCTCAAATCAATATATGAGGCACTCACACATTTTTTAAGATATTATTTTATTTACTTACATAAGTGATTTTAATTTTATTTGTTATTATTATTATTTTTTTTACTGAATGAAACCAGCGTGGGAACGCCGTTCCCGCTCCACTACACCCCTGCCCATTACAGAGCCTCCCTTTATGGGGAAAGCAGGATTAGCCAAGAATTGAAAAAGATTTAGAATTTGTGGGCATATAAAATAAGGATAATTATAACTCTCCAATTTTTCTAGGTTTGTGCAGTATCTTATGTGGGGTATCGCCTAGGACACCAAGCTGGCTAATCAGCGGGCTCCTGGTGTCTCCGCCCAGACACCCACAGGGGTAGCGAACTGCGCGCTACCTCCCTTTTTTTTTAAGCGCACCTGCGCCTCTTTACTGCGAGAACTAAATTCGAAAAACTAGGTGAAACCCCACACTAGGCATGGCACAAACCTCGAAAAATTGCTGAGTTATTCACTGGCTGTGAAAGTCAATATACCATTTTTAAGGATAATTAAGTTTCTTCATGATTTTCCCCCTCTCTTGACTGAAAATAAGCATCTCTGTTACAACACACTTTTTTTTAACATACTGTATTTTTCGAGGTTCCTTGGATGTTGTTATAACCAAATTCAACTGAAATAATACAACAAAAGAATACACAAATGAGGCATCTGAACATGTGATTTCCTTAAACCATTCCATGTAAACCAGAATTTAATAATATATTACATTACATATTAGAACTTCTGGAAACCTCACACAACTCTATTGGAACGCAAGAAAGCTGATGGACTGGAATCCGGGCTAGCCATAGGAAGCAACAACACATTACATATTATTTAAATTACAGTAAATAAACTTAATACATCTACAGTAGGTACAATTAATTGAGGAGTTCAGTGTGAGACTGAAGGATTTCTCAAAAATGAGGTATAAGTTATAAAAAAAAAAAAATGCACAAGTACTAATATTGTCAATGAATTAATTATATGACCAGGTACCAATGAAATTTCTGTTTTCTTGTTGTGTTGCCAATATGTGATAATCTGGCAAAACACCAGAGAACCTTCTTTAGAATCACTGATGTACGAGGTGCCTTCAAATAGTAAGTTAGACATACCGTTCTACGGTAATATAGTTCACGTTCTAGTCTTAATGCAGGCACAGTTCTGCTGCGGTACTGATAACAAAGTTTAAGCACTTAGGACACTTATGATTCTTGTGTGATAACCATGAAATTCTGGTGGTATATATTGACCAAAAGCAATTTTGCGTCCAGCCATAGTAAAAGGCTCCAACAATTTGACCAAGACTGCACGGACGAGGGTGATGCTGATCAGGAAGAAAGGACAACAACATTCACCACAGAAGAGGAGGTCCAGGCCATCAATGAAATTATTTGCATAAATCATAGATAGCCTCTATCACGGACATTGCTCAACAGATGAGCATCCCAATAGGCACTGTTAGTTGTACAGTTCGAGATTGTCTGCAGTATCGTAAATTGTGCGGATCTTGAGTTCCGTGATCAGGACACCAGCGCATAAAGACTTAATGTTTAAGGCTTCTTCGGAATTAATTAATATTGCAACTTTTCAGTTGGCCAACACAGTATTATCCCAATTACCGTGAAACGTAAAAAACAATCTGAAAAAATTACGTGTGATAAAACAAGATTTATTACGGATTACAGAGGAGAAAATTATAAGTTGACATGTGAGCATTATCAGATAGCCAAAGTTCAAACCTACAAGCCAAAATAGTTGTACAGGGTGGCGCACGAAATGCCATACATCGAAAATGGTTTATAAAATGTGTAAATCTGGGCTCACAACCCTGTCCTTTCGTAAACAGAAACCTTATTTCATGCGTGATTCGACAGACAGCAGCACATGTCGCGCATGCGTACCGGCTTCCAGTTATACAGCATGGCAGATAAAGGGAAGTTTATGCATGAACAGAAGGTGAAAACAGTGTTGTTTTATGCGGACACAAAGAGTGTAACTCGGACTCGGAAAGGTTTCGTGTTTATTTCCGTACCCGGTGGGCTCCCTACCGTCAGTCGGTGTGTAGACTGGCCAGCCAATTTAAAACAGAAGGTAATATACTGGAGATTAAACGAACCCGTCTCAAGCCAGTCCGCTCACCGGATAATATTGCGGCTGTGGCTCGGAGCCCCTCCAAATCCACCAGAACTGCCTGTGTTCAGCTGGGCGTCTCTTGTGGGTCAATTCACAGAATACTGCAGTCTGAGCTTGACCAATTCCCATACAAAATGACAACAGGTCATAAACTAACGGCGCTTGACAAGCAACGGCGAATACAGTTTTCTGCATGGGCTATTGCAGAAGGTACTGCGCAACACATGGTTCAGTGATGAGGCACACGTTTATCTCAACGGTGCTGCGAACAAAGAGAATGTCCGGGTTTGGGCGAAAGAACGGCCTGCTATTGTGCACGAGGTTGAAAGTCGTGGAGTGAAAATGTGTGTGTGGGCTGCAATTTCCAGTCATGGAATTGTTGGGCCAATCTTTATCAATGACACAGTCAACAGTGTGCGTTACATGGACATGTTGCAAAACCGTTTCCTTCCATAGCTCTTTGCAACACGACTACCAATAGAGAGACAGTGGTTCATGCAAGATGGAGCTCGTCCGCACACAGCAAATGTTGTTCTGGACTCCCTGCATAAACATTTCTGGCCCCTTGTGATGTCCCATCGATATTCCGAATGTTTTCAATCTGGCCACCACATAGCCCCGATATTTATCCCTGCGACTTCTTTCTGTGGGGATATTTGAAGAATACAATCTACCGCCAGAAACCAGAAAATGTACTGCAATTGCAAGCGGCCATTGTGACTTTCTTCCAAGGGTTGAATGAGGACATTATGTTGTAGAGTGGTCACAAACATGCAGGTTCGTCTCAAAGCTGTTGTACGCCGAGAAGGTGGGCATATTGAACATGTCCTGCCTACTGACTAATCATGCACATTACAATGAATGTTGTAATGGCATTCTTTATTAAATATGTTGTATATTAATTAGCCTATAAGCAATTTCCAGTGTATGACATTTTGTGCGCCACCCTGTAGCTCTACAGAACGATACTAGATCCCACATCAACCATGAATAGCAAAGAAACATGTTAAGGATTGAACCACGATGAATTTCTTGCAGCAGTTCTCGAATGGCTTCGTGACTAAGGAGCAGAATGCTATAATAGAGGAATTGAACAATGGATAGAACGTGTCGACTGTTGTTTGGAGCAGGGGTTCCCAACCGGTGGTACGCATGGGTGATATGAGTGAGAGGCTAGTAAGGGCCTCTGTGTACGTTACTTCGCAAACTTGACTCTGCTGCCTGTCTGCCGGGCTTTTTTGCTTAGTTTATACTAATTATATAAAATTATGTTTTTAGACCTATGAGTAATAAATGGAACTGTAATTTGCAATAATAGTTTTATTTTTTTCCCTTTATTATAAAAATGTTATTAATATACATATACTGTATCTCTCTATATTTTAGGGGCAGATGACTTCATAGTTCCGCCCCCTAAAACAACAATAAGTACTACTACTCTATATATTTTAAAATAAAAATTAGCAAGAAAAAATTTATAATAATCTACATATATATATATATATATATACAGGGTGAACGTAAAATGCCGCACTTGGAGGTCGGCATGCGATTCCTCATCCAATTGCAAGACAAAAGTTTCTATAGCAAAATCGGATCGGGTGCTGTTTAAAAACCACAAGTATGAAAGCGAGGAGCTGGCAACATTGTCACATACTGAAGTGCACCAGAATGTACACAGAAATGTGTATCATCCCGCAATACCGTACTATTCGTCGCAGCTCACTGAGTAGACTGTTGGGTTATCAAACCCACATGCACCATCGAGCTACGGTTCAAATCTACGTCAGGTGTTTTTTTTTTTGCTATTTCGTCAGTTCCCGTCTGCGCTTGTAATAAGCATGACATCACATGATTTTCTCACATGACAATATGAGTCACCTCCGTTGCGTAGTGGTCAGCGTGATTATCTCCCACCCCGGAGGTAAGCGGTTCGATTCCTGGCTCTGACACGAAATTTGAAACTTGGTCTGAGGACTGGTATGGGGTCTACTCAGCCTCGGGTGGTCCAAATGAGTGGAGGGGGCTTGATTCCCACCTCAGCCATCCTCAAAGTGGTATTCCGTGGTTTCCCCAAGTCATCTTCGGGCAAATGCCGGGACGGTACCTACCGCAAGGCCACGGCTGCCTCCTTCCCCTTTCCTTGCCTAACCCTTCCACTGTTCCCATCCCTTCATCAGGCCCCCATTCGCTTTGCAGGTGAGGCTGCCTGGGCAAAGTGCTAGTCACACTCCCCAGTTGTATCCCCGACACAGAGTCCCAAGCTCCAGGACACTGCCATCAGTGGCGGTAATGGTGGAATCCTCGCTTAGTCCGTAAAACGATAGTGGAAAAAATAACGCACGGTGTGATCCATTAAACGGCATGCATGAGTCTACTAACCACGCATTGCACAACCATAACTGATCCTGTCAAGTTCATGTAGGGTGGCTTCATGATGGAGTTCACAAATGGTGAATAAGTCGATATGCTTTTAGTGTTGGGTGCTGCTCGTGAGTATGCGGCACGGTAACCTCAAAGGCGCCATCCCGATAAGAATGTTTATCGTCGCCTTGAGCAACGCCTGTGGGAAACCGGTAATCTTCGCCCACAAGTAGTGGACAGAGGTCGTCCAAGGACTAGACGTAGCCTACTCCACAAACGGAGGACGCAATTCTTGAAACCGTTCACCAATCACCTCGGCGAAGTACCTGTGATATTGCAAGGCAGTTCCAGGTATCTCCAACGCTGGTTGTTGACGTGTTGCACGACGAAGAACTAAATCCATATCTTTACACGTTAACTCAACACCAGCGGCCAGAAGACCACATTCAACGAGTACAGTTATATGAATTGCATTTGCAATAAGTTAAATATAACGAATATTTCATCAAGAATGTGCTATGGAGTGATGAATGTAGCTTCACTCGGGAAGGTATTTTCAACCATCACAACAGTCATTGGTCTGACCACAACCCACATGTCACCCGTGAACGTGGCTTTCAGGCACGCTTTGGTATAAGCCTGTGGGTTGGAATCGTGGGAGGAGTGCTTTTAGGTCCTTACCTATTGCCAGACAAGTTTATTAACCCCCTCAATCGTACGTTCCACTTGGTGTTCGGCGACAGCTATGGTTTCAGCATGGTGTTGCATGGCCACACTTTGGAATGACTGTGCGTAACTGTTTAAATGAAGCATGTTCAGGGAAATGGATTGGTCGTGGAGGTCCAATGTTCTGGCCGCCACGTTCCGCGGATCTTTATCCACTACATTTTTATTTGTGGGCACACTTCAAGGAACAAGTTTATAGTACTCCACCCATGGATGTACAAGACCTAATAGCTCGCGTGCATGCTGCATCGGTAATATTGGATGCAGGTGTGTTGCATAGGGCCCGGCAAAGTAGGGCTGCGACAACGCGGTCATGTAGCCCCGTGTACTTTGGGTGTGTGTAGAATATGTCTGATAACCGGTGTTAATTGTGATGACTGTATTAGTGTGTGTATCTGTTTTTTAATTCAAGTAAAGACTGCAACTTTGAATTTTTAAATTAGTTCCTACTTTTGCCGTCAACGACTACTAGGCCTAGTTCAGAACTTAGCTACTAGACGCCACCGCAGTCGGCACTTGGCAACGAACGTAGGAGCCTAAGAGCGTTGTTTACATTCTTAACCTATACAATTTAGCTTCACACAGGTGTAATTTGTGGAAGGTTCTTTAACATGCCATAAATCTACGACCTGGGACTGCCGGCTTTACTTCCCCTCCGAAGGAAGGCATACTGAGGGATTTGTAACGCTCTTAAAAATCCGACGGCTTCGGCCGGGTGTGAACCCGCTCTCTTAGGCATAGCATGGGGGTTTCTATTGGTTATAAGAGGGGGTGGGAGGGTAACGGGACTTTGTGGCCACCCTGTATATTGCCATAACCTTACTTTTCGCCTATTATACCAGCTGCCACCCCACCCCTCGCCCGTCCCCCTAAACCACAATTTTCATTGCTATGCAAAGGAGAATGGGTAGGAAAACAAACAGGAGATGAAAAAGCACACATTTATTCTCTAATTTTTTTTAAAATCACAATCAACAAAATATTTGAGATTAGTCCATATTGCCCACTCATTATACACATGGTCAACACACCAAGTCAAGGATAATTCACACAAAAAATAAAGAAAATATTCCAATAACAGTGTACAGTACATTCATGCACACCTGTTTTATAACATCACTTTCTCAAACATAGGGCTACTGGTAAGTTAGTTCCATTGCATGTTATTTTGTCACAAATTTCACTGTTGGCTGTAACTCGTTTCCGAGTATAATGTTCTTCCTAATGGTCCTTTCCATCAAATGTATGTACACAAATATAGAACACGCACACAATTTTGAAATATAATTTCAGTGTCATTCCTTAGACAAATGAAAGACTTATTGGAGTACGTATGGATTGCATATTGTATTAAGGCACTTTTTCTTCTCGATTGCAACTCGATACTCATACAACTTTCCATTTCTTTGCCAGCAGCAGGGGCTCCAGAACCTGAAAGAAAATGAAATATGAGATATCTCACTGTAGTTCAGTGGTTGTCTGATTTGGTGGCCCGTATTATCGAGGGGTATATAACTGGAAGGGGGAAGAGGGTGAAATTTCAAGAGTCTTCTATGCTATGCAAATGCATACTATCAAGTTGCCAAAACTTCAGCCTACTAAACTGGCTACCAGGTTGCGCCTTCATGGGTCAGCGAATGCAGATAGAACCAATCTTCGTGCTTCCGTAGTAGAGAGCAATTAATACCTAATGGCACAGACCTGCATGGACTTAAGGGCTTGGAGGGGAAGGTAGTGGTGGGGGCGCTGCTGCTGTGCTACTGGGAGCGAAACAAAACCTCTTGTCACCAGCTGTAGCCACACCAAGTTTAGAGAGTGATATTTTGTCACTTGAGATCTTAACTCACACCAAGAGCTGACGCGAACGTTCCTCTTTTATCAATTATGACGAAGCACGAGGACTTACCTGCATACGAGATTCACTGTGTGCACAGCTGAGGTTTAGCGCCATGAGGTATTAATTTCAGTATACAACAGTTTAAGGGTATGCTTGGAACACACATTATATTATACCATGCCACATGTTGCAGCTACTGTGACAGAACACATCAAGTGGGAGTAACTTGCAGTACTATGCAGTACTGGGGGCCACCAGGTCAGACTAGCACTGTAGAAACAACATATTCACTAGCTTACAAGGGGAGGATACGATGCATGGGTCACCGATTCGAACCATCTTTAGTACATGTGAAGGACATGACCAGGCGTATATCAGGTGCAAGTAGTAAGGTGCGCTTCTCATCCGTTTCTGAGAAATTAATTGCAGTGCGGCGTCTATGTGCGTTGAACGCTAGCAAGAATCCAACGAGCGCGTGGTGCAGCAGTAAGAGCCCTGCTTCGTAAGCATGGGATCGTATCCCACCGGTGAGCCGTTGCAGAGTGTCTTCTTTCTTCTTCTTTTTTTGGTAACCATTGGCAATTTCCAACCAATATGCATAGCATGAGTCACTGCTTGCGGGGTACAGAGTGGTCTGATGGTTCACAGGCGTGCAATGAACGGAACAGCCTGGGACTTCAACGTATAAATGTATACCGGTACATATAATAGAACACACCTGACCGTGTATATTACCAATGTATTTGCAATGCCAATACTGTACATTATGTAATGTGACAAACTTTGACCCCCATCACACTAAGCGGGAAAACGTCGTAACCGAGAACGTGCTAACGAGATTCCACTGTAATTGCAATTGCAGTGCGGTATTGCCTCATATTCTCTGATAGTTATTGACAGTGTAGATGATTTCATCGTGTTTGACGGCGTAGAAGTGGCTATAGCAATGACGTAACACAGGTGACGTGTGTCTCTCCCGCTGCCCTTTCTCTCCTTTCTCAAGTCCCATTTCAGAATCCCTTTTTCCACTCACGTAAAACGTTATTACAATTGACTGCAAAATAAACAATGTTCACGACACCTACATTTGTAAGAATTGCCAATGTTTACAACAACCACAAAAAAAAAACACAACACACTGCAAAAGCTCACCAGTGGGATTCGATCCAGCGATCCCACACTTACGAAGCAGGACTCTTACGGCTGCACCACGCACTCGTTGGCTTCTTGCTAGCGTACAATGCACACAGATACCGCACTGCAATTGCAATTACAGTGGAATCTCGTTAGCACGTTCTCGGTTACGACGTTTTCCCGCTTAGCGTGATGATTTTCTCAAGTCCCAGTCCCAATTCTACAAAATACATGTTGATATATCCCCTTAATAAGTTCTCTATTCCCGCTTACGACGATCAAATTTCCAAATATAAAGGGAACAGTACATTTCCGTTGTACTATTTGTACGCGAACCGGATTTTATTCTTATTTCATTATAAAATTCGGCTTCTGGAAAACACGACGCGATATTGCCTCATATTCTCTGATAGTTATTGATAGTGTAGATGATTTCATCGTGTTTGACGGCGTAGAAGTGGCTATAGCAATGACGTAACACAGGTGACGTGTGTCTCTCCCGCTGCCCTTTCTCTCCTTTCTCAAGTCCCTATCCTACTAAATTCATGTTGATATATCCATTCCCCTTAATACGTTCTCTATTCCCGCTTACAACGATCAAATCTCCGTTGAACTATTTGTTAGTGAACCGTATTTTATTCTTATTTAATTTTAAAATTCGGCTTCTGGAAAACACGACGCGATATTGCCTCATATTTTCTGCTAGTTATTGACAGTGTAGATGATTTTATTGTGTTTGACGGCATAGAAGTGGCTATAGCTATGACACAACACAGGTGACGTGTCTCTCTCCCGCTGCCCTTCACCCCCTTCCCTTTGTTTATTTCTCACGTAGGCACATTATTGTCTTCGTGTTCCGCACTATTGTCTTCTAGTTCTTAGTGTTCACGTCCAGTTATGACCTATTTTATTGCGTGTTTCATAATGGATAAGAAGAAAGTACAGCAGATAACTAATGACGAGAAGATTAAATACATTCGAGACGTGGACTGCAATCCTCACAGGAAGCGTGTGGATATAGCGCGAAAGTGGAACATTCCTCTGTCTACACTGAACAAGATTCTCGGCAAAAGGAAGGAAATTGAACGTGCATTTGAAGAAGGGGTGAGTGGCAAAAGGAAACGTGTGCGAGAGGGACAGTTTCCTGAACTAGAAAGCGCTTTATTGAAGTGGTTCAAGCAAGCCCGTGCTTCAAACATATGCGTGCGCGGTCGCCGGCGATAGAGCCGTCACTGGCGGAGCGCGAGTGCGTCCTTGCTGATCAAATATAAAGAAAGACCCTGTATTATATGTGTTTGGAAGCGGATGGGGAACATTTTCAGCATCTACTGTAAATCATGGCCAGTAAAACTGCATGGCAGGCTACTGATTTTAAGCACCGTATTCTGCCGTAGGCCTACATATGCGTGCGCTGTCGCCGGCAACAGAGCCGTCACTGGCAGAGCGCGAGAGCGAGAATGTCCTTGCTAAGCAAAAATAAAGACCCTGTATTATACTGTAGTGTAGAGGTACAGTAATTAATTTTTATGTTATTTATTGCGTGTAAGTTACTGATAACCTATGTTTATGTCGTGACTGTAGTAGTGCATACAATCACTTACTAAGGTCGGCGATTTAACGTCCATATATACGCCGCGTTCTTTCTTATACGTTGTAAATGCAGTATGGCGTTTTTCGGTAGTACGTTTTCCCGCATATGACGTCCAAATTTTTCAGTCCCTTGAAAAACGTACTAACGAGATTCCACTGTAATTCATTTCTCAGAAACAGCTGAGAAGCGCACCTTACTACTTGCACTTGATACACGCCTGGTCATGCCCGACACACGTACTAAGGATGGTTCGAATCGGTGACCCATGGATCGTATCCTCCCCTTTTAAGAACAAGTCAATATCTTATGTACAGCAACCCTGCAATGAAGGGACATTCTTCCCTCTCAGAAATTTCATCTCCCCTAGCCCTAACTGAGATTAAAGATTAATGAAAGTGCTGGAAGAGAGTGAACTGAGCCCCACAAGGACAATAGAGTAGCTGCTTGATATGAAAAGTAGCCCCTGGGTCAAAATGTAACTGAATGTGTAAAAATCATAAGCATCTCAGTGGTCCTCTTCCTTTCCCCCAAAGGCAATACTGGCCTTATATCACCTGAAAATAATAATAATGAAGATAGCAAGAAATAAAAACACATATTTACGAACTTTAGCACATATATGAGGTTCAGTAGAGACCAGGGTTCATAATTTCAATACGTAATATCGCCTAGGGTGTCTGAAATTGTCTATTGGAGGGCACCTTTAAGAATTTCGCTATCCTATCTACCCATTAGAGGTTGTCACATCTGAACAACCATAACACAGAAGTAATCCAGTGCCCCGGGACCGTTACGGTAGCTGTGAAGGTGAAGGTCCTACAGGAACCCTGAAAAGTGACGGCTAACGGGGCTCTGGTGAAGCTACGATAGGCCCAGCAAGCCAGTAGTGGATAAGACTTTTGCTTTCAAGAAGGGAACAGGCCTCGGACAGGACGGATACAATGGACGAAGACCTAGCTGTGTTCATGGACTAAGATTTGGAATTTTAAAAATAAGAACGCTGACGCGGAAGGTGGAGGAGATAGTGGATATGATGGAAAGAAGGAAGTTGGATTTATTGGGATTGGCAGAAACAAAGTGGAAAGGGGAAGGAAGCAGAGAGCTGAGAAAAGGCTATAGACTGTACTGGAGTGGGAATGAAGAGGGAAAGAGGAATGGAGTGGGAGTAGTCGTACGAGATGGTTTAAAAGAAGAAGTGAAGAGAATGAAAGTGAAAGTGCAAGTGTATGCTCCACAAGTAGGCTACGCCTCTGAAGAGGAATTGCAGAAGCAGCTGGGAGGAAGGAACATGATTGTTATGGGGGATCTGAATGCCCATGTAGGAATATAAAGACAAGGGTATGAGAGTGTGCTTGGACCAGAGGGTTGGGGCAGAAGAAATGAGGAAGGAAAGAGACTGTTGGACTTCTGTCAAAAGAACATACAGCCTGCTAGTTGGGAACTCCTGGTTCAAGAAAAGAGAGAGCCACACAATCACATGGTACAGTGATGACTTGACCAGGAAGTCGGTGGTCGACTATATACTGTATGAGAAAGAATTAAATAAGAACATCACGGACATCAAGGTTATACCATTGGAGAACTTGGATAGCGACCATCGATTGCTGGTAATGAACCTGAGAGGGACTAAGGAGAAGAAAGGGACTGAGAACCAGGAAAGACCTATAAGGATATGAAAACTGAAAGAAAGAGACAGAAGGGTCGAGTACCTCAAAATGGTAAAGGAAGGAATTCCAACATATGAAGAAAGAGGAATGGGCTAGATTTAAGAAGACACTAGTAGGTGCAGCAGAAGCAGTATGTGGGAGGACAAGTAGTAAGAAGAGGTGGAAGGAAACACCATGGTGGAATGAGAAGACAAAAGATATGAATAGAGCCTTTAGGAGGTGGTATCAAAATAGGATGGAAGAGTACCAGGAAAGAAATAAGGAGGCAAAGAGAGTAGTGGCTGAGGAGAGAAGAAAGTGGATGGAAGAGTGGACAAAGATGATGGAGGATAGTGAAGGCACAAAAAAGGTCCTGTATGGGATGGTAAAAACTAAGGGGCGGAAGGATCCTACGGATTATGTTAGAATGGTGAACAAAAGGGGACAAGAGACAGAAAAAAAGGAAGAACTGAAGAAAATGTGGAAAGAATATTTTGAAGAACTTCTGAACCCAAATGGAAACCACGGCGAGGAGGAAGAAATCGGGACTGCAAGGAGAAAAGGACTTAACGTGGAAAGAAGTGGAAGATGCAGTGAGGAAGATGAAAGGAGGGAAGGCACCGGGTGTGGATGAGTTAAGTGTGGAGATGGTGAGAGCAGCAGGAGAGGTGGGGATACAATGGTTGTACCGAGTGATGGAAGGAAAGGAAGACCCCAGAGGACTGGAAAAAGGGAATAATTGTCCCGATCTTCAAGAAAGGTAGTAGAACAGAATGCAGAAACTATCGGGGAATAACACTGATGAGACATTGTGCAAAGATGTTTGAGAAAGTTTTGGAAAGGAGAATTAGGACAAGGATAGAAGGAGGGATAGGGGAGAACAACATGGCTTCAGAGCAGGAAGGTCCACAGTGGATTTGATTTTTGCTGAAAGGCAGTTACAAGAACAGCACTATGAATATGGAACAGATCTTCTGATGGCCTTCCTGGACATTGAGAAAGCATATGACAGTGTATGCAGAAACAAAGTACGGAAGTCCCTGGAGGATAGAGGAGTAGAAAAATGGACTATAAGGAGGATAAAGGAGATGTACAAGGGAAGCGTGAGCTGTGTGAAAGTGGGAGGAGAGAGATCGGATTGGTTGGAACAGAGAAACGGCCTGAAACAAGGAAGTGCACTGTCACCGTTACTTTTCATTGTGGTGATGGATGACATAATGACCCGAGTGGAACAAGTAATTGGAGAAGGAAAGATAAAAGCAATGGTGTTTGCAGATGATTTGATGATTTGGGGAAACAAGGAGGAGAAGGTACAGGAACAGTTGGATGTGTGGGATGGAATAATGCAAGGATATGGGATGAAATTTAGCATAAATAAGAGTGAGATGGTGATCACAACAAGGAAGAAGGAAAGAACCACAACGGGAATAACAATTGGTGGGGAACAGCTGAAGAAAGTGGAGAGTTTCAAGTATCTGGGAAGCCTGATACAAGATAATGGAAGAAACTATAGAGAAATAAATGAGCGGGGAAGACAGGCGGAAGCATTCCGGAGGAGTGTGAGAAGCATGTTATGGAGCAACACTGTCCCTCAGAACAGCAAAAAGATCATACCTGTATATCGGACGTACTATGTCCCTATCCTGACGTATGCCTCGGAGACCTGGGTTATGAAAGGAAGGGAGAAGAGCAAAATACAGGCCAGTGAGATGAGGTTCTTGAGAAGCAGTATTGGAGCTACAAAGATGGACAGAATAAGAAATGAAAGGACCAGAGAATTAATGAAGGAGGAACCATTACAGGATGGTATAGAGAAATCTAGACTTAGATGGTATGGACATGTAAAACGAATGGAGGAGAAGAGGATACCCAGGAGGATACACGAGACGAAGTGGGAAGGAAAGAGACCGAGAGACAGGTGGCTGAAGGGGGTGGAGGAAAGCGTGAAGAAGAGAGGAGACGACAGGACAAGGGTGGAGGCTGAGAGATGGTGGGAAGACAGAAGACGTTGGAGAGGCTTGTGTTCCAAACAGACCCGGCCAGTGGCTGGAAACTGTGCAAGATGATGACAAGTGTGTGATATAGTTGGTAATTGTTTCTGTAACATATGCGTTTTGCTATTTCCTGCTCACGTTCCGAGTTTGGTAAGAAATGCTGGTGACGAACACTGGATGAAAAAATCTCACTTTACCAATGCTCGTCATTTGTGATGAAAACTGGCACACTGTCATTTCTCCTTGTAAGACCTAACTAACAGCGGCAATATACTTATAATGTCGCCCTCATGCACCCTGCATTAATTAAATTGTCGTTTGATCATCGTGCCCAATAGTTGTCATGGCTGACGATCTTTAGAGCACATGCGTGACGAATACTAGTGCATGATAATGTTAAAGTTCGCGTTAACGTTTCAGAACCAATAAACATTTACAGTGTGCCGTTATTAAGTAGATCTGTCTCTTTGACGGACGTAGGTCTACGCTGGCTGCGTGGCTCAGCGGTAACGTTCTCGCCTGCTGTTGCAGGATCGAATCCTGGCGCAGCCATCTGGAATTTGATGGTGCGCAAATGCGAGGGAGCCGTGTCAGTAGATTTAGTGACACGTTATATATCCCCTTAGGGGCAAAGTTACGGCACCCCGGGGTCTCTAAATGTCGCAGTAGTTAAAAGGGACGTGAAACAAATAACATTATTATTATCAGTAGATCTTGGCCTAGGGTTTTTTGCTGTGCTAAAGAGGTTTCTTTTTAAATTGAGATGAAAAATATATTCTAAGATTAAATCTTTGCTTTCAAGCAATATGTCCAAAAGCACACGATATTCAGCAAATGGAAGCTGCTATTAAGGTCGTTGAGGAGGACGGCATGTGTATTACAATGGCCGCGGAGAGGAATGGTGTTCCGAGAAACGCCCTTTCGGACAAAATTAAAGGAAAAACTAGAGAGAGGAAGATGGGCCCACGTTCCTTTTTTACAAAGGGTGTTAGTTCAACGGGTACTCTCACTAGGAAAAGCGGAGTTCTCCGTAACAAAGGACGATTTGCAAAATAGCGTCCAGTGCCTCACAAAAGAATTGAAGAGGGACTCTCCTTTCAAAGATGGGCGGCCGGGGAGAAAATGGTGTGAATCTTTCCTATAAAGAAATCCAAGTCTGTCTTTATGAACCCCTTAAAATTTGACAGTAAACAGTGCTGCAGTTACAGAACTTCAAATTAAAACCTACAGCTATCTGGTGGAAAACGACTTGCAGTCTATCTTGTCAGACCCTCGGCGATTGTTCAACGCAGACGTTATATTATGCCATGGTCTGGTCTCACTTTTTATGTGACTACGTCTCCCATCTTCCGGCAAAAAAAAAAAAAAAGATCACGGCATAACAGCCCGGAAATTGACATTTGCTCTTGAACAACAGTCGGGGAAGCCTACATCAATAAATGTTCTTGTGGTTATATTGTTCGAATTTGAATTATTATTAATATTATTTCTGTTGTATTTCTAATGCACTTTAAGAAATATATAAATAAATTATAATAAATGTGTTTAGAGCAGAATTACGATCTTTTCATGCCCGTATGTCTACCCGCCATTCACGATTGCTGATGCCCATTTTTTGTCTTTCCCTTTTTTAAATAATTACTGGTACTGCATTATTCGTAAATGTTAGCCTCCATGTCAATAAATCGGTGCCTTACCCAACAATATTGACAGAAATGCATTATAAACAGCAGATAAGGACAACGAACGATGTGGCGGCAATTGGTGCAAACGGGTGACGGATATTGGAAAAATCTAAATACATCGTGACGATTACTAACACAAAAACCTATATTTCTTTTAATACATAATTTTTCCGAAAATGAATACTTTCGACATTGAGAGTTTCCTAGTGTTTGAGGTTAGGTACAGTGGTCGTGTTGATTTAAATTACCAAAAGGTATAAGATATATATATATTTTCTTGACTAAATCAGTCTTAACATGACGACTATTGGTGCATTTAACTTACTAGTCAAATAGGAATATCAGTCAATTCGGACCAATATGATGTCGAATACTCCTAATGCCTGTCTCTTCTGCCTTTACATAGCCCTGGTTTATTGGAACAGGGCTAGAACGGTACGAAGAATGGAAGTAAACTTATTAAGCCTGTCTCATATTAATACTAAGAGAAATGCGCACAATGTACATAGATACAATACAGAGGAGTACAGAAATTTAATACCGTACCGTAGTGATTCAAGCCATTCAGGGCAAGTTAGTACATGATATCTATCACACCTTTCTTCACACAATTCGCAAACACAGTTCACACTCGGCATATGAAATGCCTTAGTAGCACACTCTTTATGCGCTTTTGTCCAGTCTGTCCCTTTCACATAGGTTAAGTTCATAGCACCCAATACATCATCCTGAAGACTGGTATAATAGATTTCCCTTTAAAGCGTATCCTGATCTATAGAGCGTCTCAACCTTAAAAGACAGTATGGAATTAAATGTAGTAGTTGCCTCTCACTCGCACTCCTATGTCCTGCAATTAGCTTCGTCCACTTCCACCCCGGCAATGTTGACATTTCCCAATAATTGAAAGTGACAAATCTAAGAAACTGTTTGCGTGGTCTTATAGAGAATTTTCCGCTCTTTATGATGATGTAAAAATAAAAGCCATAAATAATTAACACATGGCCCAATTTTCACAATTACGATATTTTAGCTCGAATCTATATTTTTGCAGATATAAAACTTATCACGCCATAGATAATGAACTAATGATCGCAACAGATCAAGAATTTATTTTTAGATTGCCTGATGTTGGTAGAAGATACTCTATTTCTCAGGGCAGTAATTATTTTCATAGTAAGAAAGTTATGAATTTTTATCTTAAATGTTACTTGAAAAATCTGAGATGGTATCACAGGAAAGTCACGTAGCGACAAACTTTTTTGCTATTGACTTTACGTTGGTGACTAAGCGAGAAGAAATGTTCATTAATATGTGAAAAAGTTTTTAAAACAAACCCGAGCTCGATATCAGATAGCATTCATAAGTTATCGCACTTATTCCTCCTGCCCAGCGCTGACGCTGTGTAAGTTTGTTTACTCAGGCCAGTATCTCCCCGACTGATGGTGTGAAGTTAAACTGTGAAATGAAGTGGTCCTTGAGTTCTTTATAAATTGTCCGCTTCGTTGCGTACCGTAGTGGCTAGCATTCCTGGCTGTCACCATGGAGGCCCAGGTTTGAATCCCGGCTCCGCCAAGAAATTTAATTCTGGTCTGAGGGCTGGAACGGGTGTACTAAACTTCATGAGACAAAACTGAGAAGAGGCGGGTTCGATTCCTACCTCAGCCATCCTCTAAGTGGTTTCCGTGGTTTGCCTTTGTTCATCCCCGGAATAACATATTATAATATTATCATATTCATGAATAATTGAAAAATATAAATTGTTATAATGTGTGCATTAAACTCGCGCTCTGAGGTTCGGCGTATCATATCTAAATATCGTAGCGTTGTTCGCTGCAAGGTATGAGTTACAGTTATATAAAACAAACAAATATTTTGGAAATTTCCCGAGTTTTCCGTAAAAGCACGCCTGTATATGAGTTATATTACATCATGTGCCCGTCCTTGCAGAACTTTGTATATGCAGTAGATCTGGCATCAGCGCGCCCCATTTAATGCATACTGTCTTTTAAGGTAGAGACGCACTATAGCCTACCTATTTCGCCTATACAAAACTGGTGTAAAATTAATAGATAAAAGTTTCATCAATAAGTTACCTTTGCCTGATTCCATTGCTCGGATAAGAGTTCAGACAGTTCCAGCCTGTAGGCTTTCCGGTCCCACTACTGGACAACTGTGGTATATAATCTGCTGCCTTTCTTGAAGAGGGTCATGCCCTGTGAAACGAAATGAAATACAATGAGATCAACAGTTTAACCCTGTTCCAATAAATCAGGGCTATGTAAAGGCAGACATGTTATTAAGCCTGTCTCATTCATATAGGTTAAGTTGGGGTCTCACAGTAGACCAACCTACTCTAATACATAATCTAGCTAAAAATTATATTAATTATGAACGACGTATCACATTTTTGTTTTTCGCTTCCATTTCGACAATATATAATTTTCATACCTTATTTTATCTTTTCGGGGGACATTATAAATTTTAATTTCCAACCTTGATCACTTTTGCACCGACTGCACCCGATATATGTGCTAAATCACGTAAATATGTGTTTTATTTAACAACCGGAGCCATGTTCGTCAGATTTGTTAGTATGTGTACTGCTCGGGTCTAAGCTGCATGGACCTGAGAAGAATGTGCATCGCAGACTATGAGTAGTCGTGGTGACGAGTGATGAGGTTTCTCGGTCCTTGCGTAGTAATAGAAGCAAATACATTCGTCGGTGACTCACTCACTCATTCCCAACGCCACACTGGTTTCAGAAAAGACCCTATGTTAACAGTATTGGAATAGACGAGAATGTCAGGTAACACGGCGGCCTGTCGAGAGGCTCGTCAATTCTCGCCAGCTCCTACCCTGCCTCTGCCCTTCATGCCGCAAGTTCACAGAGCTTAGACGCGAGCAGTAACTGTCGCAGCGAGGTCTCACAACAAGGCGCTCACATTGACGTCAGTAGTTGCTAACATGTTCGATACAAAATACAACACGTAACGTAATTATGTGATAAAAGAAATACTTGGGCTTTTGTGTATTAATGTATTTGTAAATATAGATTGTATGAGGCAATGGTGACAACTTCACTATACCGCAATCAAAAACCATCGATCTGGAGGCGTTAGGCTGAAACCATTGGATTAGACAAAACGAAGGTTAGAATGGTTGGGTGTAGGTGCGGCCGCACGCAGCTAGCGGGGCACGGTTGACACAAAACTATTGATCTGGGCGCGTTAGGCTGTAACTATTGTCAAAAACCATTGGTTTGGACAAAACGAAGGTTAGAATGGTCGGTGTAGGTGCGGCAGCTAGCGGGGCAAGGTTGACACAAAACTAATGATCTGGGCTCATTAGGCTGTAACCTTTGTTAAAAACAATGGATTGGACAAAACGAAGGTTAGAATGGTTGGGTGCAGGTGCGGCCGCACGCAGCTAGCGGGGCACGGTTGACACAAAACTATTGATCTGGGCGCGTTAGGCTGTAACTATTGTCAAAAACCATTGGTTTGGACAAAACGAAGGTTAGAATGGTCGGTGTAGGTGCGGCCTCGGCCGCGCGCATCTAGCGGGGCAAGGTTGATACAAAACTAATGATCTGGGCTCATTAGGCTGTAACCTTTGTTAAAAACAATGGATTGGACAAAACGAAGGTTAGAATGGTTGGGTGCAGGTGCGGCCGCACGCAGCTAGCAGGGCATGGTTGACACAAGACTATTGATCTGAGCGCGTTAGGCTGTAACTATTGTCAAAAACCATTGGATTGGACAAAACGAAGGTTAGAATGGTCGGTGTAGGTGCGGCCTTGGCCGCGCGCAGCTAGCAGGGCACGGCTGACACAAAACTAATGATCTGGGCGCATTAGGCTGTAACCATTGTCAAAAACATTGGATTGGACAAAACGAAGGTTAGAATGGTTGCGTGTGGGTGCGGCCTCGACTTCCCTCTCATTGTAGGTTACAGATAGGTTATGTTTTATTCTCCTAACTTCCGCTTCACGATGGCATTTCGTGCACGGTAGTGTTTTTGGCACGAAAATGTAGTGTTGCAATAGCTTCAGCAACTTCTCAGGTTGATCATAGAACCGGCGATTGAAGTTACTGATTGTTATCTGGCAACTCGACAATCCATAGTGAATAAATGATTCAATTCAGCACACTATCAAATGAACTGAGTGTCGCACACGAATATGCGCACTAGAGAATGAACTGAGCACTTCTTTGTTTTATATAGTGCCATAAGGGCAAGGTTGGCAGTACTGTTAATGACAGACCAGCAGACCAAACGAAGAGACCTGAATACTGAACTACCGCAACCGATGATGATTGATTTGGAATAATGGCGGTCACGGCTGTAATTTTGGCTATATATGTTGTGATCCTATTTGGGAAGGCTGGGTGGGTCACAGACGGCGGAGGAGGAAACATCTATTACTACATTTTCTCCAGATATTTTCCTGACCATTACTACAGGTATTTTGGTTAGGTACTGCTACCACAATTATATTGAATTGAGAATATTTCACCAGAACTAAACAATAAAGCTCACGAGTATCAAAAAATGATAATAAACACAAATACACATGACCACAAGTACAACGGCAGGTTCCGTTTTATAGAGAAGTACCTCACTGTAGAATACGCCAAGTTTTCCCTGCTGTAGGTGCGGCTCGGGTGACCACAAGTACAACGGCAGGTTCCGTTTCATAGAGAAGTACCTCACTGTAGGATACACCATGTTTCCCCTTCTTTATGTTCGGCTCTGGCACAAACCTCACTTGGCATTTAATGACCCTAGCAGGCCAAGCCTCCATGGAAATCACCTTCTCTCTTAGCCAGACAAACTACAACAGCAAATAGAAATAGTAAACGAATACAAATATCTAGGAATCACCTTCCAAACATCAGGAAACTCCTTCAACAAACACATAAAACAAAAGACAATAACCGCCATCGCTGCAATGAGGGACATCAGAAAAATTCAATCACTATCATTAGACACCGCAATGAAGATTTTCAGAGTCAAAATAGTACCAATCCTGACATATGGACTTCAAATAATATGGGACTACTTGAAAACAAGAGATCTAAGAACAATAGAGAATGTAAAAGCACTGTATCTAAAGAAAGCACTAGGCATCTCAAAATATACACCCTCCAGGTATACATATTTACTGGCAAGAGAATCTTTCCTGATAGAGGAACTAAAATATACTCCTACTACTACCAACCACGAAAGCATACAGCAATCTCCTAACAGAAAGGCAGCAAAAGAAGGAAAAAGTAGAAGAAGAATTCTACGGCATGAGCGCCATGATCGACCGAAGCTGGGCAAAAGCTAACCAGCAGATGAGAAGCGCAGTCATGAGGCTGGCGGTCCATGGCTTCCATCACAAGACATGCCGCATAACATCATACCACAGCATCTCGGAGAAATGCGTGTGCATACAGTGCAACGAAAAGTGCGACAAATACCACATCCTCTTATGCAAGAACATTACAAGATCACTAATGGAACTTAGTTCTGAAGAGTAAAGACATACAGGGTCTTTCATATAAAATAAGAACGCCAAGCGGCGGGTTTGTTATCCACTAGTGTGGTGGCCTTGACCGAGCTTGTGGCGAGCCGTGGCCCCCTGCTTTAAGCGTGTGTACAATCCTCTATGAAATATTACCTTACAAAAGTTGCTGAAAGTGTCGTCCTTCCTGGATTATACTGGCATTGTATCTAGTAACCACATTTTGGCTGACGCGAGCGAGTCATGCCACTGTATTTTTTCTGATTTTATATTTTGTGTTTTTTATTGAGCACTGAACCAGTAGTGTCAAAGTTACTTACAATTACGTGAATCTGTGCTAGTGAAGGTGGCACTTCATCAGGAAATTGCTGAACAAATGCATCACGTACCCGCCGAGCCGAATCGTAATTAAAATAAAATTTACATACAAAAATACGATGTTGCAATGATAACTGTCTCAACATGTTAGCAGCTGAGGTTCAGACTGGTGACTGACAACACCTGCACGCTTATTGCAAGGTCAAGTTTGTGCTATGCGCGCTCTTTCAATACTACAGCAGGGGGCCGTGGCGCGTCACAAGCTCGGCCAAGCCGGCTTCAGCGGCGAATGACAAAACCGCCGTTCTTACTTTATATGAAAGACCCTGTAGATACATCTCAAACAATCAAATGTATTAAAAAATTATTGTATGGCCACTTGGCTGCAATAACTCTTAAAAAAAAACAATTAAGCTACTTAAAACATAAACACACTTAAAATTTTATGTTATTAATACCATGCCTCTCTCTTTTCTTAGATAAGCTACGTTCAAACCTTGGACTATACTGTGTAACCTAGTAAAACTGCGTCAACGATCATAAAGTTGCCACTTGCACATAGCCTAAGCTATACCATTTCATTTATTAGAGTTACCCCGTGTGTTTTCTTACCTCACTTGTAGGCTACTGTTTGAAAGAACTTTAAACTCTCGACTTCAAAACAAACTTTTTCACTTCATTGATATCTATTGTACAGTACTAGACCTGGCATCGTATAACAGTCCGTCAAGAGTCAAAGTGGTTGTCCTGTGCCAATAACAAAAACCTATTCAAATAAAAATTAGCCAATGATAGGGATTTGAGACCCTTATATGAAATGTGGAAATAAATATATATCTCCTTGTTTTATTATATTAGGCTATATAAGTTACATACCTACACATTTAAACGACAGTAATATTAGCCTATATGTCTTAAATCGCCAGGAGACCTACCAAGTCGGAACATTAATTTCTGTTCATTGCCTGCCTACTAATTATGCAATTATATAATGCCTAACATTCCCTTGTAACTCCCTCACTCATTATCATAATATGTTCATAGCAAACTACACATTCAATGCACATTTTGCGAAATACTATTATTAACGTTTTATTGCGCACAAAATGTGCAAGGGATATTGGTTCGCACTGCCGATGGCTGCAACCAATATTTTACAAGTCCGTAGAACAGTCCAATGCGCAGGCGCGAGCCCACCGCGCGCATGCGCCCGGTGGGCTCGCGCCTGCGAACAAATGAAGGATTACAACCGAGGGCGTTATTACAGCGAAGGCGACTTTGAACTATCAATATTCTCATACAGTTAAATATCCACCAATCAGAAGTCTTAAAATACGGCGTATGCTGTAGTCCAGGAGGTTTAAGAAATACGCGGCCGGTATGAGCGCATTCAGTCGGCCGTGAGCTGATATACGTGGTTCCTGTTTTTGTCTGTAGAGAGCAGCATTGCGCAGATGGATTTTTTTAAACAGCTGTTTCATATAATATACGTGCGTACGTGGTTTTCTATCTAAAACCACCAAAATGTCATTTTTGACAAAAAATGGAAATACGAGGTTTTCATACTAAGCCATCGATATGTTGAAATAATTAATTGAAAACGTCTCCCTAGCCGATAACCTAGATGTTACGCCCCTTAAAACAACAACAACAACAACAACAACAACGTCTCCCTATTGAAGCAATGGTAAGAAGCAGAGGGCTTGGGTCAAAGATAGCGTTCGCTCGGGAACTGACGCTACTCTGGTAATAAAATAATTTAATAAGTGCAGCTAACTGCCAAAAGGAATATATACATGACCGTGCATACAATAACCTAAATAAAAACCACACATTCAGTCATTGCAGAAATCTGTCAACGAGACTTTCCGTTTGGTGCACAAAAGCAGGTGATAACGGTCACAGGTTGACCCACACAGTTTACACCTGCAGTTATCGTCCGGGTCGTGGAAATTTTCAGTCTGGCATATCCGGTGGTGGAAACCATGCACGGCGTATCGCGTCACTACATGCCGTAGTTCATATCCAACTTGAGTCCATTCTCTGTAAATCATGGCATCTGTTGAAAAGAACGTTGGCCATATGTCTTGCTGTTTTGCATTGAGTTCTTGTAAAAGTTCTGTGTAGGCGACGGTTGATGGTAGTAATAGGTTAAGGCGAAGATCTTCGATGAAAAATTGCTCTCTTGCTAGCACGTAGGTGAGGCGAGACCGTGTGAATTTCGACAGGCACAATGTTCTTTTCAGGAAAGTGGCTTTGACTCTTTCTATTTCTTCCAAATTTCTCTTCGTCAGTTGTAGCCAAATTGTCTCTAGACCATAAGTTATTATTGGTGTAATTTTAAGGCGAAACAGGGTGATGGCTGTGGCTAAAGATAGCTGTCTCAGATTCCTTATAGTGTGAACAGCAATCTTTGCCGCGGCGACTCTTTCCTTGACGTGTTGGCTATAGACATCACCTCTTGTCTGAAAAGTGATTCCCAAGTATTTGAAGTGTGATACATTCTGTAGCGGGACATTCTTATACATAATGAAGTCATTTGTTGAAAGTCTACCTCCTTTTCTGAATGTCATTTTCACAGTTTTAGTACCGTTTAGTGTTAATTCATTGTTTTCGGCCCATGTTGAGAGTTTATCAAAAGCAGATTGAATGCAATCTAAGTTTCGAGAAGTGAGGACCATGTCATCTGCGTAAGCGTATATTTTAACGTTTTCAACTGCAATTTCTCCAGGTAGTTCCGCAGTGGCTATGATGAAAAGCAGTGGACTCATGGGGTCTCCCTGCAGTACTCCGTTGGTCTGGGTCATCGGGTTTGACTTAGACACTCTGTTGTCTATTTCTACTTGATTGTTCGACAAGATATTTTTTATTAGACGTGTCACTTGATTTCTTCCGGCGATGTCTTCTATTTTCCTGATTAATAGTTGCCTGTTCAACAAGTCGAAAGCTTTTGTATAATCTATAAAAACTGCATGGAGCATCCCTCCTGGAAGCCTGAGTGCCGCCTCAATATCCTCCTGAAGACATTTTACTGCCTGAATTGTGGATTTCCCTTTAATGAACCCAAATTGCTGCTCAGGGATTGCGTGAGATGTCAGTTTGCTAAGTCTGTCAGTTAATATTCCTGTCAGAATTTTCAGTGGTGCACACTCTAAAGCTATCCCCCGGTATGAGTTCGGGTCCCTCGAGTCACCTTTCCCTTTATACAAAACCTTTAGTGTAGAAAGCCTCCATCTGTTTGGGATGTTTCCTTGTCTTAGACACGCATTAAAAAGCTCAGTCCATGTTGTTGCAAGAGCATGTGCAGTTTCCTTCAGGTGTTCGAAGAAGATACCATCTGGACCGCAAGCTTTTTTATCTTTTGTTTCTGCGATTTGCTTCCGAACTTCTTCCAGTGAGAATGGATTCGTTAACTCAATTTCTTCGTCTTGGTTTGTGTTAGGTGGACGTGTTTCTCTGTCTTGTAGGACCGTCCTGAAGTGTTTCTCCCATGTGCTAAGTGGAATGTCTCTCGGGAAATAGGGTTGTTTTGGCGCTGAGGCTTTGAACCATTGCTGTTCAGCTTCTTCAATGAGTTTCTTCTCTTCTCTTACAAGATGGTTCTTTTTGCTTTGATCTATAGTTTGTTTGTAGTGTTTTCTGGCTGTGCTATATGTCTCCAGGTCTTTCTGAGTTAATGTTGTTTTTGCTCTATGTAGTGCGATTAGCGCTGTTTTTCTTGCTTGATAGCACTCTCGGGTGAACCAAGGTTTTGCCCTCCGTTGCCTCCATTTTTGCGTTACTATTGCATGTGCCAGCTGTTCTTCAATTATACTCAAAGCTTCGTCTATGTTGCCTTCCTTGATCTCTCGTAGCGCTATGGGTGTCGCATCCATGTTGAGTTTGCTTATATCGATTTCTCTGGTTATCCTTGTTGACAGCTTGGTTGGCTTCTCTTCTGCGAAAGATCCTTTCATTGTAATTAGGGTGCTGACTGGTAAGTGTTTTCGTACCGGCAGGTCTTGTCTGATCTCTTGATGTGTCTTGCCGCTGTTTGCGAACACAAGGTCAATAGTACTGGAACCATTAGGTCCAAAGTAGGTTTTTTCCTTTTTGTCGTTGATCAACGTTAGGCCCTCCTTTTCTAAATAACTGATCACAGTGCTCGTCTTCTGAGAGGGAGCATCGATCCTGCAGTTCATGTCTCCTAGTAAGATTAGCTTGTCGTTTCTGTTTGTCAGGCTGAGAGCATTTGCAACTTCTTCCATTATATCATCTGCCTTATAGTCTGGTTGGAAGTACACACACATTATTACACATAATTTTGTTTTCACTAATAGAATATTTGGCGAGCTAAGCTGCATCTCGAAGGGGGCCAAGGTAGGTTTTATTAACATAGTTATGCCACCTTTGGGCCTTCCCCTTTCTCCTTGTGTTGCATATGAATGAATTGAATAAAATTGTTCTGTGCTCCATTGTGTGGTCAAGAACGTTTCCGTAAGTGTAACTAAGTCATAGGCGTTGAAAGTATCCTCTGGTATCATGTTGACAGCGTTTTTCAATCCTTCTATGTTCCATAACAGTATCTTCACCAGATTTTCCTTTCCTGAATTTTTTGAAACTGATATTTGCTTTTTGTTGCGTGAAGTGGGCAATAAAAATCTTGAGTCCTTATTCCAGGGATCCTGCAGCCCGTCTTTGTGTGAAAGCTCGGGAGAGGCGAAATCGTCTGACTAGTACATTAATTGGCCAAAAGTCAGGGTTTTCAGTCATTCCAAGGTATTGAAATGATATTCCAACTTTGAAGGCCTTGTTTGTGCCTGTAGTGTTCAGGTCTTCACATGCTATATCCCCCTTTATTCCATTTTTGCGTAGAAATGAAATCACTTTGCCACCTGTTGTGTTCTCTTTCAGCTTCCCTATGTAGAGCCAGGCCGTTCTTTCTCCTGCTTGTAATCCTTCATCCTCCTTTGTCCCGATAACCACAGTTGATCTGGGGTTGCGCCGAGAGCCTTCTCTCCGGTGGGGTATTGTCCTCCATGGTGTGGTGCTTTCTCCTGCTTGAAGATCTTCGCCTTCCTTTGTTCCGAGAAGCATTTCTGTCCTTGAGTTCCAATGAGTGGCCGCTTTCTTTCGGGGCGATGTCCTCCACGCTGCTGTGCTATGCGTACCGTCTCCTATGTATTCTTCCCCATTTCTAGGGTTACATTTCGGTACTATTTCTAGGGCTTTGTTGTTGACGAGAGGTGAGCATTGTTTATCATAATTGTATGATTCGTCCTCCGAGGTAATAAATATATCCGTCTCATGTAGTGTTTCTGTTGGTTGTTGATGTTGTTTAGCAGGTTGCTTACAGGTGTTCATCCACAATATTGTCTCCTCTACCTTCTTCTGTATTATTGTTGGTATGGAATCCTTGATGAGATCTAATATCATATTCATTTTTTTGATCTAGTTCTTTTAGTTTTGTGTCTTGGTGTCTTCTTTGTGTCACTATTTGCGGTTTGCATACAGTGCAGAGCCATGTTAGCATGCATTTTTTCTTTTTAATTGCGTCGTAATCCCCTTTGGACATACTTAAACATTCCTGGTGCTGCCATATGTTGCAGGACTCGCATTCTAAGGCATTATCAGTGTCCTTGACTTGATTATTACAAATGTCGCACATGTCATTCGTGTTATATGTTGATGAGCTAATCTCTTTGGGATTTGCATTTGCCATGGTGTGTTTTTGTTCTTTACTCTTTGACATTTTTCACTGAGAAATATATGTCTGCCTTATAACATCTATGACAAGATGGCTGCAATGGTAATTGCTTGGTAATTGTGCAGTTTATTCTGTACTCTTTGATCAAAAGATTTCCAGATGGTTAATCTGTCAACAATTTCTATGACAATATGGCGATTGGTGTTTTTGTCAAAATTCGAGAGTTTATTTACAACTTAGATAGTTTGATTGATTTGATAATTTCGATATTTGGCTTTCACTAACACTTTCACTGCATACACCGAAAATGAACTTCGCTCAGCTTACCTCTAAAATTCGGTATTATATAGGATATTCTCACTATAATTCAATGCAATAGATTACGAGACACTAGTATTCACTGCTTCTACTAACCATTATGTAATGCTACTCTGGTAATAAAGAACTCTAGTTTCATTATACTCGTTGCGCCACCTTGTTTCCCCGTGTACGGTTGACTTTTTACCTCGCAAAACTCGGGAATTCCCGGCCTATCTTTCCCCCCTCTCTGATATGTCGCGACTGCGCTATTCAAATGACTCGTGACTCACTTTATGTGCACTCGCTTATCAAAGGACGGAGAGAATGTGGAAGTTGTTGACGTTCTAGCTGGAGACCACTGGCGACCTTGAACGCTTGGCTGCAGCTTGCCTCAGCTGTTTTGGGGAAGCTTGTGTGCACTTTGTGTTAGGGATGGGTTGCGAACGGAGTCGCGAAGAGTCGAGACTGCTGCCGCTGGAACCGATACTCTCGACTCCAGTGTCGACTCCATTGATGCACTACCGCCATCTAACAACTGTTTGTGAAACTGCTTGAACATGTATGCCACACGGCGCCAGCAGCAACGTTGTTCGCCATCGCTACGGCATGTTTAAAATACAGCTGTATAAATCTTGCTGCTAGCTTGCCAGTGATACGTTTTTGGTATTGAAATGTATGGCAAGCTATTATAACCTGCAAAACGATTCAATAGAATGATTATATGCATAGTCGTTCTTTGTTATGATCTACTGTAGGATTCTACAGTATGGGAATATGCTGGATAGGCCTAGTTGATGCATAGTGATGGGATATTTATTTTGCCGGCAAGATCGTTATATGGAATGTCGAATACCAATTACGAAGTTCTTGGCACTGTGTGTGTATTTTTACTTTCACGGTAGGGTGTTTCATTTCCGTGTCTCCAATAACAAAAGTTGCGTGTTGAATTAATGTAAGGTTTGGCCTATGTTATGGTTTGTTAATTGCTTTGTTTAAGATGTGCGCACAGGCCTCTGATATTGTGACGGTCTTGTTATGCATACACGTTCGTCCCTTGATATCTTGTGTTACGATGAATACAATAGGATTATTAGCCAGCAAACATGGATGATTGTTTCGGATTATCATCGGAAATGTTGTAGGCGTAATTGTTATTGTGTTTATTATGATGATTATTATTTAAAACAATAATAGTAATACAATCTGCCTAAAGTGCAATATTACAATAATTTGGTACAATGCAAGTAAATAATAATAATAATAAAAATAATAATGAGAGATTCGGATAAAAAGCGACTGTGTGCCCCTCGCAATACTCATCAGGTGAGCTTGGAGTCGCGAGGCTTCATGCGAAATGGCCCCGCAATACTCATCAGGTGAGCTTGGAGTCGCGAGGCTTCATGCGAAGCGACCCCGCAATAATCATTCGGTGAGCTTGGAGTCGCGAGGCTTCATGCGAAGCGACCCCGCAATACTCATCCGGTGAGCTTGGAGTCGCGAGGCTTCATGCGAGGCGACCCCGCAATACTCATCCGGTGAGCTTGGAGTCGCGAGGCTTCATGCGAAGCGACCCCGCAATACTCATCCCGTGAGCTTGGAGTCGCGAGGCTTCATGCGAAGCGACCCCGCAATACTCATCCGGTGAGCTTGGAGTCGCGAGGCTTCATGCGAAGCGACCCCGCAATACTTATCAGGTGAGCTTGGAGTCGCGAGGCTTCATGCGAAGCGACCCCGCAATACTCATCCGGAGAGCTTGGAGTCGCGAGTCTTCATGCGAAGCGACCCCGCAATACTCATCCGGTGAGCTTGGAGTCGCGAGGCTTCATGCGAAGCGGCCCCGCAAAACTCATCAGGTGCTTGGGTCGCGAGTCTTCATGCGAAGCGACCCCGCAATACTCATCCGGTGAGCTTGGAGTCGCGAGGCTTCATGCGAAGCGGCCCCGCAAAACTCATCAGGTGCTTGGAGTCGCGAGGCTTCATGCGAAGCGGTCCCGCAATACTCATCCAGTGAGCTTGGAGTCGCGAGGCTTCATGCGAAGCGACCCCGCAATACTCATCCGCTGAGCTTGGAATCGCGAGTCTTCATGCGAAGCGACCCCGCAATACTCATCAGGTGAGCTTGGAGTCGCGAGTCTTTATGCAAAGCGACCCCGCAATACTCATCCGGTGAGCTTGGAGTTGCGAGGCTTCATGCGAAGCGGCCCCGCAATACTCATCAGGTGAGCATGGAGTCGCGAGGCTTCATGCGAAGCGACCCCGCAATACTCGACAGGTGAGCTTGGAGTCGTGAGTCTTCATGCGAAGCGACCCCGCAATACTCATCCGGTGAGCTTGGAGTCGTGAGTCTTCATGCGAAGCGACCCCGCAATACTCATCAGGTGAGTTTGGAGTCGCGAGTCTTCATGCGAAGCGACCCAGCAATACTCATCCGGTGAGCTTGGAGTCGCGAGTCTTCATGCGAAGCGACCCCGCAATACTCATCCGGTGAGCTTGGAGTCATGAGTCTTCATGCGAAGCGACCCCGCAATACTCATCAGGTGAGTTTGGAGTCGCGAGTCTTCATGCGAAGCGACCCCGCAATACTCATACGGTGAGCTTGGAGTCGCGAGGCTTCATGCGAAGCGACCCCGCAATACTCATCAGGTGAGTTTGGAGTCGCGAGTCTTCATGCGAAGTGACCCCGCAATACTCATACGGTGAGCTTGGAGTCGCGAGGCTTCATGCGAAGCGACCCCGCAATACTCATCCGGTGAGCTTGGAGTCGCGAGGCTTCATGCGAAGCGACCCCGAAATACTCATCCGGTGAGCTTGGAGTCGCGAGGCTTCATGCGAAGCGACCCCGCAATACTCATCCGGTGAGCTTGGAGTCGCGAGGCTTCATGCGAAGCGACCCCGCAATACTTATCAGGTGAGCTTGGAGTCGCGAGGCTTCATGCGAAGCGACCCCGCAATACTCATCCGGAGAGCTTGGAGTCGCGAGTCTTCATGCGAAGCGACCCCGCAATACTCATCCGGTGAGCTTGGAGTCGCGAAGCTTCATGCGAAGCGGCCCCGCAAAACTCATCAGGTGCTTGGGTCGCGAGTCTTCATGCGAAGCAGCCCCGCAATACTCATCCGGTGAGCTTGGAGTCGCGAGGCTTCATGCGAAGCGGTCCCGCAATACTCATCCAGTGAGCTTGGAGTCGCGAGGCTTCATGCGAAGCGACCCCGCAATACTCATCCGCTGAGCTTGGAATCGCGAGTCTTCATGCGAAGCGACCCCGCAATACTCATCAGGTGAGCTTGGAGTCGCGAGTCTTTATGCAAAGCGACCCCGCAATACTCATCCGGTGAGCTTGGAGTTGCGAGGCTTCATGCGAAGCGGCCCCGCAATACTCATCAGGTGAGCTTGGAGTCGCGAGGCTTTATGCGAAGCGACCCCGCAATACTCGACAGGTGAGCTTGGAGTCGTGAGTCTTCATGCGAAGCGACCCCGCAATACTCATCCGGTGAGCTTGGAGTCGTGAGTCTTCATGCGAAGCGACCCCGCAATACTCATCAGGTGAGTTTGGAGTCGCGAGTCTTCATGCGAAGCGACCCAGCAATACTCATCCGGTGAGCTTGGAGTCGCGAGTCTTCATGCGAAGCGACCCCGCAATACTCATCCGGTGAGCTTGGAGTCACGAGGCTTCATGCGAAGTGGCGCCGCAAAACTCATCAGGTGCTTGGAGTCGCGAGTCTTCATGCGAAGCGGCCCCGCAATACTCATCCGGTGAGCTTGGAGTCGCGAGGCTTCATGCGAAGCGGCCCCGCAATACTCATCCGGTGAGCTTGGAATCGCGAGTCTTCATGCAAAGCGACCCCGCATTACTCATCCGGTGAGCTTGGAGTCGCGAGTCTTCATGCGAAGCGACCCCGCAATATTCATCCGATGAGCTTGGAGTCGTGAGTCTTCATGCGAAGCGACCCCGCAATACTCCTCAGGTGAGTTTGGAGTCGCGAGTCTTCATGCGAAGCGACCCAGCAATACTCATCCGGTGAGCTTGGAGTCGCGAGTCTTCATGCGAAGCGGCCCAGCAATACTCATCAGGTGAGCTTGGAGTCGCGAGTCTTCATGCGAAGAGACCCTGCAATACTCATCCGGTGAGCTTGGAGTCGCGAGGCTTCATGCGAAGCGACCCCGCAATACTCATCCGGTGAACTTGGAGTCGCGAGTCTTTATGCGAAACGACCCCGCAATACTCAACAGGGGAGCTTGGAGTCGCGAGTCTTCTCCAGCCCCCCTGCTATATTTAATGGCCAGGGAATTCCTGTCTTGAAATACTACTAAATACAGAGACAAGGGAACATTCACGAAATAGAGGGGCAAATTAATGGAATTGCCAAGGGTCGAAAATGTCTGCAGCATTTATCTAAGGAGTGCGACATACCACCAAATACAGGGAATATGTAGCCTACTTACGAATAAATTCGCCATAATATGTATTTATTTATAAAACTTCAAATATATGTAAATAAATAGAAAATATTTAGTAAAATTAAATATATATATAATCACATCACTATCCGGACCTTACTCATCAGGTTAGCTTGGAGTCGCGAGGCTTCATGCGAAAGGACTGTGAGGCCCCGCAATAGTCATCACGTGAGCTTGGAGTCGCGAGGCTTCATGCGAAGCGGCCCCGCAATACGCATCAGATTAACGTGGAGTCGCGAGGCTTCATGCGAACCGAGACCGGTGTTCGGAGTCGATCGAGTCGACACTCTCGATTCCAGGCTTCAGTCGCGCCCATCCCTACTTTGTGTGCGTCCGTGTGTCTTAATTAAGCTGCTGCGCTGTCTGTCAAGGAACTGGTAAGAGATATTCAACCTCAGTGTTAATAACTCTTTTATACTTAATAATAACGGTACAAGATTGTTTTCCACATTGTGAGAGACAGACCGGCAGACTGTCAAAGAGAGTTTTGTTGTATCATGTTCGTTTTGAAGCCGCAGGTCTTTGTCATGGGTGGGCGTAGGTATTGGTTAAATATTTTCATATGAAAAATACGAAAGAAATACAAGCTGTATTGCTACGGTATATTTTTAAAATTGTTAGTATTTTGTTCATCCTGGATTTATCTGGGCAAATTGCTCGCCAACGTTTGCTAACTTTCGACAGGAGGGACCTAAATATCAGCTGCCTGTTTTTGCTGTCCATTTTAATGGATGGTTCATGTTCCCCATGTTCTTCGGTTCATTCCAGATGAGCTGCAGTGTCTAGCCTAATTCGAGAGATCACCGAATTTGATAGTTATAGCCGTTTTAATTATTTTTAATTAATAAATAAAAATAACATTAAGTTATGGGGTTTGAAGCAATTTTTCAGTGTTGTCTTAGCCTAGTAAAAGTTTGGTGCTTTTCAGTCGATCAGCACGAATGTAGGCTATTGTACCCAAAATGAGTTGGGTTATACCGTAATCCTGAAAAAGAAAACATGAGATTAATAAAAGATGAATAAAAATAATATGATACGGTAATTCAGAAGAGCATGTGTTATTTTTGTGAACCTTAATCTCTTTGTGAGAAGACAGTTTATCTTATCGCCTCTGCTATCGGATATCGGTGATGAGCAAATTGACATCAAATTCGAATAGGCTTGTTCAGTAATTTTTAAAATGAGTAATGAATGGAACATGTTTACAAAATATTCGTAGAATAATGTTTATTGTAGGCTACCGTGCTGTAGTTACAGTCCAGTCAAATGAGGCAGTTTTGAAACTTTGCAATATTATTCGGGAGAGTCTACTAATGAACATAACATATCAAACATCCTGATGGATTGGAGGGGGGTTATGAGCAGGATTTGGGGAGGTAGAGGAAGGTACCGTACCTATATCTCGTCATCTATAGGACCTATGCTAAATATTATTCCCACTAAACATGAAGACAATTAAATTCTCTATACAAAAGGTCGTATTCATTATTTCTGTAGAGACCTTAGTTTAAGAGATAATAGGATGGGAAAATTGGGGTGTCATAAAAATGACGAGGTGTTTGTTGTAGAACCAACGATTTCATGATACCAGTATAACTGTAGATCCTCTTTGTTATATTGACTGGCTGCATGGCTTGGCGGTAGGCTATCATTCTCGCCTGCTGTTCCCAAGGTTGCAGGATCGAATCCTGGCGTAGTCGGCTGGCATTTGAGGGTGCGTAAATGCAAGGGAGCCGTGCCATTAAACAGTAAATTTACTAGCACGATAATAATCCCCTTCGGGGTCAAATTCCGACACCGTGACCAGGCCGGACTTGGAGATCCAGGACCCCTAGGCACTAGACATTTGGGTCCACCCACTATCTCGAAGCTATACTCTGTGAGCTGCCTGAATAGGATTGACAGTTCTCGCCTCGCCATGTGGTCAGGGAACAAGGTTGCCAAACAGTTAGAATAACAAGCGATCACACTGTACAAGCTAGAGATACAGCTGACTAGGCACTGACGCACGTGGGCTGTAATATTGCAACGCAGAGTATTATGACATCAACTATTGGAACATGGATTGGTCAAGAGGCAGAGGGGTGATGACTGACGTGGAATTTCCGGCTAAATGTCAATCCTATTCAGGCAGCTCACAGAGTATATTTTGGAAATGTAGCAAATTAAAAGCACTAGTAGGCCTACAGAACATATAATTTTTAATCGACTTCAATGACTTGAATAAACATCAGAATAATACAGTCTATGTTACTATAGTTACATTATTCTATAACATTTATAGAATCGAACGATGAACTTCCTTCTGTGCAAAAGAATGAATGACATAATGATAGTCAATTGACTGCATTATTTCTGACTCTATATACATTACAGAGTGAATTGAGCCTGTTCTCTCCTATGTTAGATCTTGAGTAATTCTTTACTCTCTTTAGTGCTGAAAACGACCGTTCTGCTGAGCAGTTTGACGCTGGTGTACACAACAGCATTCGGAGTGCAATTCCTACGTTTGGATAAAAGTCCAAAAAGCCTTTTTCCAATAAGTAGGGGAGAGGGGGGCACCTTTCAACAGATTTTAGTATGTAATTTTTAAAAATTAAACATGTTATTTTTAATTTCAGTAATCAACATCATTAGTTTTAATAGTATGTTGGGCAGCTTGTAAATTTTTACTGCAATCTTCAGTCACAACCATCAGGGCAAATTTTATATTTTATGTAAAGTATACATTTGTTGAAATGTACCCCTACTCAGGGGCACATTTCAACAGGGGGTGGGGTACCTTTCAACAAATGAATAACACCACTTTTCCTACTTTCAAATCAAATATATTTTATTTAAATAGGCCAAATAAGCTAATACATGTCATGTTACAAATACAACAAGATTGAAAATGCAAAACAAATGTGAAAGAGAATTGGTTTAGTCACCTTATTCACTAAAAACAGAAAACAACAAATGAGTCTAACATTTCTTACATAATTTTCTCTTTAACTGAGGTGAAGTTTACACCAAATGTCATGGAGGAAATGGCTCTAGATGTTCCTCCACTCAGGCTTGGCTGAGGAAGTCTCATTATAATGTCACTCCTGTCGACACTACTAATATCTTCTTTCTCAGGGAAAAAAATTTTCCATGAATCTTCCTTCCTTCGCATGAATCTAACTTTGTAATTTTCTTCTTTATCTTCAACTTGCCCTACAAATAGGACTTTGTTCTTCTTTCCTGCAAACTGAACTAGTACAAAATCATTTATTTGTATTTCTACACCGTCATCATTTCCTAGATCCAAATTTTCATCAAACTCCGATGTCGTAGAAATCAAAAATTGTTCTAGATCTTCACACTCTGACTCGTCTTGTAAAATAATTTCACCACCTTCGCTATCAGAAGATTCATCATCGAAACATTTTCTTGCACGCTTGCCTTTTAGGCCTACTTCTTTGTTTGTTTTCTCAAATTTAATTTTCTTCACACCTAATTTTGACTTTTTTTCTAATCTTTTAAGCGTTTCCTGTTCAACTCTGTTCTTTTCTGGAGTTTCAGTTAGTACTGATGACTTTCCTTTTCTTCTTCCCCCAGTTTTTCTTCTTGCTTCTGCCTTTGGAAAAGGCCAAACATCTTCAGGTGTCAAACTTCCTCTAGGCATACTTATGTTGTTTTCACAGTGTTTTGACTTTTCTGGTGTGCAGCTCAAAACAGCAGAACTTTCTTTGCTTGTGCTTGGTTGATTTTTAGTTGTGCAGCTCACTACAACAGGTGAAAAATCAACCAAAGGGGATGTTATATCATGTTGCATAACTGATCTGTTATCGATAGGTGCACTAATGACATGCGAGGCTTCAAAATCTTCCTCTGTGAAAACCAGACGAGAAAGTGGCCAAGTGCCTGTTGCTTTAAAAGCTGCTGTGATGTTTTTAGGAGTAAATGAAGCAATATATGCTGTGTTAGTTAAAGCAGCCAGGTTATGAATGGTTACAGTTTTGCCAGGATTTGATAGCAGCCAATCATTTTCTGCTATTTTCAGTTTTGATTTAAATGGTCCCAATATTCCAACATCTAAGGGTTGGAGGCGGTGACTACAGTGAGGAGGGAAAGTGACTAACACTATACCATTTTCTCTAGCAAACAATATTGCATCAAGACTGCAATGGCTTTCATGATTGTCCATCAGCAATAGTATTTTCTGTTCTTTTGAACACTTTGTATGCTTTTTTATGTGTTGTAGAACTTTTAAAAATAGACCGCAAGTCATCCATCCACTTTTGGGACTATTTACTAAGCCTAAACTTCCTTCGGGAGCTCCAAACATTAGAGAGTCATGTAACTTTGCCCTTGGAAATACAAATACAGGGGGGATTGTATTTCCGACAGCAGTGACAATCTTGCACACAGTTATCATTGTGCCACGTTCACCTGAAGCGATATGACCCACCTGACGAGCTCCTAGCTTGGCAACCACTTTTGGAGCTTGCAGGACCGTCGAGACTCCTGTCTTGTCGAGATTTAGTATTCGTTCTCCTGTGAAATCATCTGAACGAATAGCTCGCTCATAATTATCAAAGAACTCTGTAACATTTGCTTTATTAAAAGCTGTAGCCCTTAATAAACTAGTGTTCTCAGGTTTTCGTAAGGTGAGCTGTTCCTGACGACTCATAAACCCCTTAACCCAATCAATTCCAGCGATTTTATTTTCATCCCAACTACTTGGCCTGCTTAAGCCGAGCCGTTTTGCATAATCATATGCAAGCTGTCGTACGTGTCTATAAGTCAATCCATAGTTCATGTTTGAACTTTTAATAATGTAATCACAAAGCATACCCTCTTGATCTGCAGTAAAAACTTGTCGGCTTTTATATCTTGAACTGTAGCATTTTGATGATGTAGGCCTAACTGTTGTTGGGTTATCACTAGGCCTAACATCAACTACCTTCCCCTTTTTTAATCTATAAAATAAAGCAGAGTAGTGCATTCCATATAGATCTGCAGCTCTTCTAAGAGACATACCATCTTTTACTGCTTTAATGGCTTTGACAATTTCTTCCTCGCTCACTTCTGGTTTATTGCGCTTCTTTACGTAAGTTTGCACCATGTTGCCCAGATCTAAAAGAAAACAACCTTAGCTATAATGTAAATAATATATGTACAGAAAATAAAATACTTCAAACCACAGTTAGTTTGAGATGTTACATATCATTTTTAAAGTGGAATATTGAGAAAGCAAAAGGTAAAAGTATTTATTTACATTAAGTACGCCTAATATTTTCACGGCAATCAGTGGTTGTATCAGATTCTGTTAACTTAGTTTAGGCCTAGCTCTGACTCAACCATATTATTATAGTTGAACTTTACCAAAAGGCTATAATAGTCCTATATTATGGCAGAAATAAATTATTTACATTAACTGGGGGTAGATTTCAACAGTGTTGAAATGTACCCCCACCAGTTTGTTGAAATCTGCCCAATGTGCAACCATTAAGGTTAAGGTAATGTTACTACTGTTAGAAAAGGAGTTTAAAGATGTTTATCTTATATTAAGAAGCAGAATTACTTATTTAATTGGATAAATAAATCTCACTTACCTCAACAAGAAGTTCCGTTAAGAACTATACAGCCTACTTTTCATGCCAATGATTATTCTACAGAATATGAACCTATCTAGAATAATGACGAAATTAAGTTGGTAATATCGAAATATCTAATTAGTTCAAAATATACCTGGTATAATGTAGCCTAATAGAGCACTACAGTTGGCAGCCCTGGTGACTGAATATATTCTTAGTTCCATCTCTTAAGGTACAGAATACAAAATTTGGTTGAAGTCCAATGGACGTTACATGCAGTTAGACACTGCATCTATCAGCAGGCGTAAAAGCATGTTGCCAACAATACCATGCGTGTGCTGGTCAGAAATAATCTGAAATATTATGATATCTTGTTGTGCCAATTTTGGATGAAATCCATTTGTTAGTATAGAAGTTACATGTATTTTAAAATTGGACATATCAGCAGGCATAGAATCATGTTGTCAGCACTGCCTTGTATTAATTACTCCAAATTAATCTAGAATGTCAGGTGCTATACGTGTGCAAAGTATAGAGCTGTTGGCTTGCATACTTTCTGATATATTGATATTAGGGTAAAAAATATAGACAGCATTTATTAACAGTTGGCAGCCCTGATTGCACTGAAGAATACTTATAGTCATATCTGATATGTTACACATAGCACATGCGAAATTTTGATGAAATCCTACTGATAGTATAGAAGTTACATGTATTTAAAAATTGGCCCTATCAGCAGGCTTAGAATCATGTTGGTAGAACTGACGTATATAAGTTACTCCAAAATTAATCAAACATGTCAGGTACTATACGTGTGCATAGTTTAAAGCTGTCGGCTTGCACACATTCTGATATATTTGTATTTGGATAAAAAAATATAGAGAGCAATTATTAACAGTTGGCAGCCCTGGTGGCTCCTAAGAATACGCGCAGTCATATCTGTTTATGTACAGATATTACATACGAAATTTGGTTGAAATCCAGTTGATAGTGTAGAAGTTATATGCATTTAAACATTGGACCTATCAGAAGGCTTAAAATTATTTTGGCAACACTGTCATGGTTGGCCTCCTGGAAATTAAACTGAAATAGTATTATCTACATGTGTGCCAATTTTGGAATAGCTCCTATGCATACCTTGCAGGATATCCAACATGGAGCTCAAATTTCTAGTGCGTTTTTTCAGCAGTTGGTAGCACTGACATCATTTTCAAATATGGACGTGAGCTATTCCGGTGCACATCTTTACTCATACTAAATTTGGTTTTGATTGCTGCAGCCGTTTAGCAGTTGATAGGGGGGGACACACAGACAGACAGACAGAAGGACAGACAGACAGACAGACACACATTTGCCCGATCTCATAAGACTACTTTTTCCTCATTTTTGCAAAATGTGAAAAGTAGGCTAATAAATGTGAAGACAGAAAAATGTAGTGCTGATAACAAAACTCGCTTTTTACTTTACAACACACAAAACAGTGTTTACTGAATAGCAAAGCTCTTGTGAAGAAAAATGGAGGGAAATCCATTGCCAGCTGTTGTTCTGTTGTGGAACTTGATTGGTTGCCTATGAACCAATCACAACGAGGTCCCAGTTGCGGGAAATTCAAGCTGTTGAAAGGTGCCCCTTGTTGAAATGTGCCCCCCTCTCCCCTATTTGTATAGTTTCAGTGATAACTCCATAACTTCATCATTCGATGACAAATGAGCTTGCAGGTGCACACTCGTTTTCCCAAGTCCTTTCCAAGTCCCCCGGATAAAAAGTTATAAGGTTTCTGGCTGCTTCACGGATGTCTTTAGATTCCAAACGATGTAGTTTCGTAAGAAAGTCAAACTTTTTACTTAACTCCTCACAAGCAGATCCGCGACCCCGTAGTTCTGTAATTGGTCTATCTATAATGACGTTAAAAATGGTAACTCTGAATTTGTCCCTGCCAGATGTCATATGCATAGCTATTTTCACCGGATTTTTCAATAACGTTTGACTCATAATGATCAAAGGTACTGGGTTTCTTTAGTTGTTCTAGGTATGTTACCAAAGACTGATACAGTTCAACGATCGTACCCAGGTCGATGTTAACAGATTCGAGAGATTTGTTTACTTTGTTGAACCTTTCCAAGAAGTCATTCCAGAGAAGTGATGCGCGGAGCCTATAGAATGGACTGCCTGCGCTTGGCCTGGCAATGCTAAGCGTGGATACTGCAGGCGAGAGAGAGGGGGGGTGGGGGATCGAAGAGGCCTAATTCTAGCTTTGTTGCGCGCAGGGCTGTAAGTTTTGGCAAAATGTAGTAAAAATATTTATTGTAATATTTTCGATAAAGCATTTTGATAAGACAAGCCAGACTTTTAAGCCTATGTAAAGATTCCGCCACCGGGGCCCCTAGGCTGGCTGGGCACCGTGGCCTTGTAGGCCTAGGCAGAAATCCGGCACTGACCGTGACGTCTCTAAAAGCCGCAGTAGTTACAGTAGTTAGAAGGGCTGTAAAACCAATAACATTGTTATTAAATTGTTATATTCCAACGGATTTCCTTGTGCAAACGTTGCAATGATGGTCTAGCAGATTACCTACTGACTCCTTATCCTCTCCCCCTTTTGAATGTTTGGGGAATACGCAAGACACAGAAAAGTGCATTTGAACAATCGGATGAAATGATAGATCTCCAACAACAAACATTGTTGTGAATGGTGACTTCCTGCTGCATAAGGTGGTGTGGAAGAAGGGGTCAACAATAAAAGATTAGCAACAGTACGTTAAGAAACACTATTGTGCAAAGAGCTGCAAAATTGTTTTCGATTGTTACACTGATACTTTAAACAGTACCAACGTGCCTGAACAAAATAGATGGTGCTTAAATGTCAGTTGATACACATTTTGAAGAAATGCCCCAAAATCAATTTCTCTCAAATAAGAACAACAAAACTGTAACGATAACATTAGGATTCGATAATAGAAACACACATCCCTGTAATACATTGCGCAATGATGTCAGTCTTTGTTACTTCAACATAATACAATAATAAATGTTGGCACTAGGCTATTATGTTGTTAGCTATTATTTGATTACCATATAAACCTGCATGTAAATGTTACAAGGTGACAGAAGTAATTGGTTTTCTGAATTATAAAGCAGCAAACAAAAAGAAGGCCAACATAGAACAAAACGCCCAAAATCAGAGGCTAAATCATGGAATACATATTCAACAACCGAAGCCACTGGAGTTTGGCAAAAATATGGCACAGGAATGGAAAACGTGGAAAGTGTCATACAACTGGTACTCAAAAGCAATTCAGCTGGACAAAGAATCGCCCCGAGTCAAAGTTGTTTATGACAACAATAGGTTATCCATCTAGTTTAGACTCCATCATGATCCGTATTGACATATATTATAAAACAATATGCAAATATATTCTGTCAAACAATACAAAACAAATGTTAGAACTATGTTAACACTTACATTTGTGGTACATGTTTCGATACTATAACTGCTCCCTTCATCAGCCACTCATCGTGTCACTGACATCATGTGATCACAAAGATATCACTTAAAAGATGCTCATAACATACAAACATTAAAAACAAATAAGATTTTTCCATATCAATTACAATATTAAAGGACCCTGTTACTTCATATATGTAGTTTTTTTTTTTTTTTCGTGTAGCCTCCTGAGAGTCCGAGTGCAGGTCTTTCTAGTCGACGCCCGTGGGCGACCTGCGCGTCGGGATGAGAGATGGAATGGATGAAGATGAATGAAACTGGGCAAGGATGTGGAAGGAAGCTGCCGTGGCCTGTCAGAAGGTTCTGTCCCAGCATTTGCCTGGTGTTGAAAATGGGAAACCACGGAAAACCATTTCAAGGACAGACGACGGCGGGGCTCGAACCCACGCGTCTACAGAGTCAGCAGAGAGCTTGGCCCCTTGACCTAACGCAGCGCTTTAGCCCGCGTATCCACTAGTAGTGAAGAACATATACAAGATCAAAACAGTTGATTGGACAAAGTTTCTTCGTAGAAGATGAAATATAAATTTACTTGGACAAGTCGACAGACATTTCATGGTTTTTAGTGGTATAGGTTTTACCCATGTGTTTTTAATATAGTGGTTCTTATTTGTTTTTAATGTTTGTATGTTCTGAGCATCTTTTAAGTGATATCTTTGTGATCGCATGATGCCAGCGAGACGATGAGTGGCTGATGAAGGGAGCAGTTATAGCCCCGAAACATGTACCACAAATGGAAGTGTTAACATAGTTTTAACATTTGTTTTGCATTGTTTGACAGAATATATTTGCATATTGTTTTATTTTAACAATAGGTTATGAAGCCGAAGAGATTTTTCAGTCATTTAACCTCACTGAGACAGAACAAACAAACATTCAGGTAATCATGGACAAATTTAACAATTATTATGTGCCTAAAGCTAATGAAACATATGAAGCATACGATTTTCATAAAATGTTATAAGAATCAGACGAAAATTTTGAACAGTTTTTGATTCGCATAACAACTCAAGCAAGAAAATGTAATTTCGGTCAATTAGAAAAACAAATGCTAAAAGTCAAAATTGTTAGTCGCATAAATAATGATATGTTACGTGAAAGATTGTTGGGTACAACAGACCTAACCTATGACAAAACGGTAGACATGTGTCAAGCAAGTGAGCTGGCACACAAACATGCCAACGACATGAGTAAGAATAGCGAATCACAGATGTCAGTCGCCGCGCTCTAGAAAATAAAAAGACAAGGAATTGACCAAAAAAAAAAAATATATAGTGATCAGTTTATTTGCAAAAGATGTGATATGACAAATGGAAAGCGATCTTGTCCGGCGTATAAGCAAAAATGTAATTTGTGTGGGAAGTTATCACATTTTAAAGTCTGTTGCAGGTCCAAAAAGGAGATTCATGAAGAACACGGTTCTAAAGAAGACGATGCAACCTCTCAATCGTCACGAGATAGTGATATGTTGTACATTGGCAGTGTTACAGTACCACCAAGACAAGAAGTTTGGATAGAATGAATAAAAGTGGGAAACAAAGCGTTTCATGCTAAACTAGACAGCGGTGCTCAATATATCGTTCTTCCGACTCGCATAATCGGAAAACTGGGAGTCGCTGCTAAGATAACACCATCCAGAGTAAAGAAGCTGGTAACATTTAGTGAACACAGGCTCAACGTTGTCTGAGAACTGAAATTGAAATGTAAGATCAAGAATCGTCAAACGAAACTAACATTCTTGACTGTGAAGGAAAAAGTTCAACCAATAATCGTCGCGAAGAAGAAAATCTGATTAACCCGAAGTTAAATAACGAACAGACGTTTAATGGATTGGGATGTTTCAAGGGTTACGAATATGACATTGACTTTATAGGCGCTAGATATTTCATGTTTCAGAAGGGGGGGGGGGGGGGTGACAGAAAAAGTTTGAGAACCCCTGGTTTAGACGACTGTCTGGATGAAACTAGGAATTGGTCGCTACTAGTTTAGATGATTGGATGAAACCTTTCGTCACTGCTAGGTTAGACCACTGTTTGGATGAAAATTGCTGCGTTTACTACAAGCAAGAAGGTTTGGGGTCTAAGCCCTAAGTTAGGTTCGTGTTTGTATGTAAAGTCTTGTCAACACATAGAAATTAAATTGTATGCATCGTTTAAACTTTGTGTCAACCATGACATCATTGATGCCACCATTTTGTGTGTAAGGAATCTGAATCTATACTACGCCTCCTAGTTCAATGGACGCAATTACCCACTCGCGGATGTGAGATCCTCAGTGTGCCATAGTGTCAGCAGAATGACATACTTACTTACTTAATTCCTGCCGCTCCTTCCGGAGCATAGGGCCTTGGCGAAATTTCTCCACGCAGTACGGTTCCTGGCCATTCTCTTCACTTGACTCCAGTTCTAGTCCACCTCTGCAATTTCATTTTCGATCGTCCTCTTCCAGGTCTTCTTAGGTCGACCTCGCTTCCTGGCACCTTGAGGATTCCAGTCTAGCGCCGCCCTCTCAATAGCTCCGTCCGGCTTTCTTAGTGTGTGACCAATCCAGTGCCATTTCCTCTCCTTGATCTGGATGCTAATCGGTTGTTGATTGGTGATGGTCCAAAGATCTTCATTTGAGAAGAATGACATAGCTGTGTGTAATAAGCATGGTGGGGGCCTCCTGCAGTTTGACAGTTTGATTGGTTTGCTCACTGTTGTTGCCAGCAGTGTGGAAGAAAAAAAAAGTCCCAAGCAGATTGAAACCAGCCACCTTCCCACTGTAAACCTAAGTCTGTACCCTCATGACTATAGTACTTTACGAACAGGCACGCATAATGGCAACTTCTATACGAGTGATGTTTCAGTGAACCCGAATATCGAACTAGGAACCACATGATCATGGTTGCATGGAGCAATGCTCGTCATTGTTGGGCTTTGGATCTTTTTGCCTGGTCACTTTCTATGTCGGCGAATTAACCAGACCATCGATAAACAGTGTGTCCAGTTCAGACTTCAAAATGTAGATTTAAAATTCTACATTGCCTGCCTTAAACGTAGAATATTTAAAAGCCGTTGCCCTACTGTTGTTTTATTGGATTCTAAGTAAAGATTGATTTTCAGTTGGCTAACATGTAGATGTGAACCCAATTGAGCAGTCACTCAGCCTTTACAATACCTGAATTAAATACAGTAGAGTCTCGCTTATCACACGCAAACGGGCCACGGGGATGTCGGATTACCTGGAATGTCGATTAATAGGGAAAGAAGAAAGGTTGGTTAGTTCCTCGGTTTAGGGGCTGCAACATCTCGGTCATATAGCACCATGTACTTTGGGTGTGTGTAGAATCTGTCTGATAACTGGTGTTAATTGTGATGACTGTCTTAGTGTGTGTTACCTGTTTTCAATTCAAGTATGGACTGCAGACATTTAATTTTTCCAAGTAGTTCCTACTTTTGCCGCCAAATGCAACCGTCAACAACTACTAGTTCAGAACTGGTTACCAGATGTCATCGCAGTTGACTCCTGGCGACGAACGTCGGAACCTAAGAGCGTTTGTCAAATGTTTAACATAATCTAAAATTTAGCTTCACAATGCTCGTCATTGTTGGGCTTTGGATCTTTTTGGAAGGTTCTTTTACATGCCATAATTCTATGACATGGGACCGCTGGCTTTACTTCCCCTCCAAAGGAAGGTATACTGAGGGATTTTCAACGCTCGTAAAAAATCCGACGACTTCGGCCGGGTTTGAACCCGCGATCTTGGGCATAGAAGCTCAGCATGCTACCAACTACGCCACCGAAGCCGCTACGGAAAGAAGAAACAATAATATCGTAAATGGTTGCTAGTGTCTAATCCCTATATCCCTATATTCCCTATATATATTATAATTGTGAAATATAATTGTCTGTCTGTGTGTTAGTTTGTTACCTCTTGACACTAAAACGGCTGGACAGATTTGGATGAAATTTGAAATGGAGACAGCTTATACCCTGGGATAACATATAGGCTGCATTTCATCCGGAAATAAATCGTTGTTCCCGTGGAACGGGCAACATAACTGAAAAGTCACCAAAAATACTCAACTGGGACAAAATATCGAAGTTGTCGCATAAAGACCGGACAAAGCTCATTTTACGCCCCTCGATGCAAGAAACAATACTCGGTATGTCCCTATGGGACACCGAAAACCACATTTTAAGGCCCTAAAACTAACAGTTTCAAAGATATTCCCAGAAAACTATCTTCGCTCTGATTGAACTAATCGCAAGTCCGTTTCCATGGCAACACTACCTTAAGGTATGACATCCGATTTTCTATATATCCCTGTAGGAGGCAATGCCAATCCATTTATTAGACTGTCTTTTTCAAGATATATATAAACACAATAATAACAGGGTTGCGCGCCTGCCTCTCATCCGGAGACCCCGGGTTCGATTACCGGCTCCATCAGAGATTTTAGACACTGATGTGAGGGCTGCAACGGGGTGCACTCAGCTTCATGAGGACAATTGAGTAACGGTAGCTGTCTGATAGTGAGGCAGCGTCCCGGTCACGAAGAACAAGATTAACGGCCGAGGGGACACGATGCACTGACCACGCGTCACCACAATATCTGCAGGCCAAATGGCTGGGAAGCGGTCGCATGATAGGCCTAGGCCCTTCATGGGCTGTAGTTCCAGGGGTAACAAATTAGGGAAAGCGCCTTCTAATACCACCTTTAATTTTTAAACACTACAGTAGCGGCTACTAAATAAAGATAGCGAAATAACTAAGTCCAATTTCATAAACACTGGGCTCACAAATCCCATGTAGTTATGTACAAATATAAGTCTGGTCGTTATTTCAGTAGCAACGAAGCTCTGTGGCCGCTATTGCAGTTTCCGTAACACTTAAGGCATCCCGCCGACACATACCTCATTGTGCACTTACAAAAAAATTGTGAACCAGTCTATTTTACTGAAAAGAATTTCTACGAGCGAGTATCCACTCCGGCAAAAACCACACTCGCTACCTTTTCCAAAATTTACACAAGACATGATTTTTAAAGCACTCTTCTGTAAGTTGAGGTATAGAGATATACCACATGGGAAGATGCAAAATAATGTTGGCAAATCTGAGTTTAAGGAACTGCTGTTCAGAATAGGCCTTGTGTTAAATCTGCAGAAGCTTTCGGTAAAGGTTATGCGGCCCATGTTCGTAACATGGAATGTTTTCCTTTGACAATGCATCTACACCATGTGCAAGGGCGACACATTTTAAAGATCTCTAAATACACAATAATCAGGAAATTGGAGAAAAAAATTAAAGTGGGAGCGAAGATCCAAGGAGAAATAATTTCATCTTTGAGACTTGCTGATGACATCGTCATACGCCACAGGATTTGAACGAGTTTTTGAATGGTATGGACTCCGTCTTGAGAAAAGAATTCATGATGGAAATCAATAAATGTAAAACAAAATTATTGGAATGCTGCCGAAATAAATATGAAACATCTATGGACATAAAATTGGCAGGGAAGTAGGAGACTTCTGTTACTTAGAAAGCAAAATATCCTGTGATGGACAAAGCAGAGAGTATATAAAAAGCAGGTTGGCTCAAGCAAGGAAAGCATTTCTACAGAAAAGGAATCTGTTGACATCGAATATACATTTAGGTATTGGGAAGTCATTTTTGAAAGCTTTTGTCTGGAGCGTGACACTATAAGGAAGTGAAACATGGACTAATGGTGCAGCAGAAAAGAGGAGAATTGAAGCGTTTGAAATGTGTGTTACAGCAGAATGAAGAAGATCAGATGGGTAGATAAGGTAACAAATGAAGAGGTATTAAGACGAGTGGGAGAGAAGAGATGATTCTGGCGACTGCTAATGAAGAGAAGAGATAGGTTGGTAGGACACATATTAAGACACCCAGGAATAGCAAGCTTAGTTGTAGATGGGAGGGTCGAGGACAAGAACTTAGGGGTAGACCAGGGTTAAACAGATTGCCTCGGATGTAGGGTGTGGTAGCTATGTAGAGATCAAACGATTAGCTCAGGAGCAGGAGACATGGAGGGGCTGCATCAACCAGTTAAAAAATGAAGACTCAAACAACAACAATCAGGAATTTTAATTACTTAGAGAGGCATGTGAGGCAAAGGGGTTGTTGGAGAATTGCAATCCCTGGGATGTAACACTGGAAGAGACTGCATAATGTTAATCAGCGGCGAAGGTGAGAGATATTTTACTATAGGCCTATTAATAGCGACATGTTGACGTTGAAATCATCAGTAAGTGTGGCAAAATTACACCCAGAATAGCTTAAGGAAAAATACTTTTAATTCCCCATATTCCAATAGATTTGCCATTCCAGTGTGCAAGAGTGCAGTTCCCTCTTCAAACAATATCCGCAATTTCTATTAACAAAGCGCAATGCCACACACTTACAGCAGCAGTTGTACATTTAGACAAAACAATTTTTTCCCATGGGCAACTGTATGTGGCGTGATCACGAGTATCCGGACAACAACATCGTTATTTCTCAGAAGATGGCAAAACCAAAAACGTAATTTTAAAATGTGTTCACATAATGTAACATTGTACCCTGCAGACTTTCACAACTCTATAAAATTCCCACTTTGCGGCTCATATCAGAATGTATGTATCAGAGTTTTCAGAATTAGAATGGACCCACCTGTAATAGAATAGACCAATTATCAGCAATAATCCATCGTCCCCATTGTGATCGCGAGCGAAGCCGCGGGTACCTGCTAGTTATTGATAAAGCTGATACAGTAATTACTTTCACTGTGTAATACAGTACAATTAAAAAGCATAAAATGAAGTTGAGACATATTCAAATTTGTTTAAAAAAGTTTGTAATACACTTTTGCTTGGCTGCCAAGTGTCTTTTTCTCGCCGCCATGTCACGCATTCTCTGTAGAAGTAACTCATCAGTGCTGGTAGTTTCTTCTTGTTGCTCCATGTATTTCAATGCTGTTTCAAGGGCTTTGAATCCTTCATTGTGTGTTACTTGGGCACCACCTTTATCAACTATGTTTTCTTCTTCATAATGTTGAATTTTGGGCTTATGCCGTGTTTTATTATATTGCAATTCGACGCGTTTCGAAAGAAACCATGTCTTTCATCGTCAGGAATAATCTGGAATACGACAATGTTGCTAAGAGAAAGCAACGAAGAACATATAGAAGGTGCCCAAAGATGGACGCCATTATAGCCCCATGTTAGGGACAACGGAAAGCAGCAGTGAATTACTTTCTCAGGGTTCTGATAATAGGTAGCCAGGATTCACTGAGATTGTAGCCGGTGTCGCGGTTGAAATTATCTGGGTGTTTACGTATTTCAACCGCCTCCCTGATGATTCTGGGACGATATTGCTTTATACGGGCAAGAACATCCACCCCTTGGAACATGACATCATGGCCAGGTGTTAAAGCATGATCGGCAACAGCTGATTTATCAGGTTGAATGAGCCTGATACATCTATTATGTTCCTTAATGCGAGTGCATATTGTTCTCGAAGTCTGCCCGATGTAAACCTTGCCACAAGTACAGGGAACTCTGTAGATACCCGGTTGTTGCAATTTAGGCAAACTGTCCTTAGTTGGTCGCAGGAGTTGCCTAATCTTAACAGAAGTTCCAAATACAGTCCGTATGTTGTATCGACGTAGGATTTTAGCAATACGATCCGTTGTGTTATGTATGTACGGAAGGTAAGCAGTTCCTCTTACATCTCTTTTCTCAACTGACGTCCTATTATTATTTGTTGGTTTCAGAACCGTAGAAATCAAAGCCTTGCTATAACCGTTGCTCTCAAAGGTGGTTCGCAGGGTGTTAATTTCTTCTTGTAAAGAAGACACTTCACAAATCCTCCTAGCCCTGGTAGTTAGAGTTACCTTCCGTACATACATAACACAACGGATCGTATTGCTAAAATCCTACGTCGATACAACATACGGACTGTATTTGGAACTTCTGTTAAGATTAGGCAACTCCTGCGACCAACTAAGGACAGTTTGCCTAAATTGCAACAACCGGGTATCTACAGAGTTCCCTGTACTTGTGGCAAGGTTTACATCGGGCAGACTTCGAGAACAATATGCACTCGCATTAAGGAACATAATAGATGTATCAGGCTCATTCAACCTGATAAATCAGCTGTTGCCGATCATGCTTTAACACCTGGCCATGATGTCATGTTCCAAGGGGTGGATGTTCTTGCCCGTATAAAGCAATATCGTCCCAGAATCATCAGGGAGGCGGTTGAAATACGTAAACACCCAGATAATTTCAACCGCGACACCGGCTACAATCTCAGTGAATCCTGGCTACCTATTATCAGAACCCTGAGAAAGTAATTCACTGCTGCTTTCCGTTGTCCCTAACATGGGGCTATAATGGCGTCCATCTTTGGGCACCTTCTATATGTTCTTCGTTGCTTTCTCTTAGCAACATTGTCGTATTCCAGATTATTCCTGACGATGAAAGACATAGTTTCTTTCGAAACGCGTCGAATTGCAATATAATAAAACACGGCATAAGCCCAAAATTCAACATTATGAATAATAACACGGGCCGTGAAAGTCTAAATGACAATATGTTTTCTTCTTATGCTGTTTCCTTTTCACCATTGTTAACAATGACGACAATGTCTTTGTCAATGATTTCATACAGCTCATCAAGGGCAAGCCGCTCATTAAGGTCCTCATCAGTTGCATCTAAACATCCAGGGATTTGTTTCAGCAAAGGCAACAAGCTGCCCGGATGTTTTCCGTTCTAATTTCTTCATTGCCAGAATTTCTCTGTCTCCTCACGTAATAGACTTTTCCACGATTTTGCCATTGTACCTGTACTGCAGTCAGACCTTTAATGCAACAATGACCGTGTCGCGGGAGAAAGTTATATTCACAGCACATGACTCATTGTTGTTTGGCCTGCTAGAATACAGTCTGGTGTAAATATAAATATAGATTTACATTGTGTGTCTTACGTGTCGGATGAGCGAAAGTCGATTAACCGAGACTCTACTGTACTCAAATGATGCACTTACAAATTATACAGTGTACTAGGCCTAAATAAAAGATATTACATAAAGAAATATTTGTACTTCTGTGATCCACCCTCCCTTACTCTTCTTTAGGGGCAGATGAACTCGTAGTTCCGCCCCTTAAAACAATAACTAGCTACTCCTTTTTTTTTTAATTCTTTGGCAATTTTGATCGGTTAAAAATAATATTGCACATTATCCACAGATTCCACGAAACTTCCTTGCAGAGAAATAAATACATTGAGATATTTCTTATATTGTTTTGTTAAAGCTATGGAGAACTTGGGAACTGGACTGTTGATCATCAAACAACTGATGGCTGCTGCCACGATGAACAACCCAAGAGGTGAGTAAGGCAACACACCAGGCAAATTATCAGGGTTGGGGAGTAATGCGTTACTTGTAACGGCGTTAGTAGTAACCTTTTTATTTTACGGTGTTGAGAATGTAACAATTTACTTTTTAATAAGGAACTGTAAATATAATGCAGTTACTGTTAAGAGTAAAGAAGTAATGAAAATGCTCATTACTTTTTCAAAATGGATCTATCACCAACAGCAGGTGAGAATTGAACCATCAACTTTTCATTATGAAACAGCACAAACACCAGCAATAACCATACACGAAATGTGAATTTATGATGGTTCGAGTATCTGCGCCTATTTGTTCATTTATGTACGCCCACGATGGTGCCATAAACGTTCCAAATGATCTTTGAGCCACAATAATTCTGACGTGTCTCTGTGTAGACTATTTACTTGAAGGCCTGGGAATACAGAACTTCCCACAATCTTCTGTGATGCACACCCGGCCTGTATAAAAGGTCTGTAGGAGATTAGGCCCAATCCTCAGTCAAGGTCTATGAACCATTCTCTGTATAAAACATGTCAAATAGCTCCTGTAGCAGCTATATTTTGGACTTGTTTCTGTAGTCGATTCTGAGAAACAAATTTTTTACTAGAGAGACTGAAAATACAAAACATTTTATTACTTACTTCTGACTCTTTAAAAAGGAAGGCTGGCTGCAAGGCTTAGCGGTAACGTTCTTTCCTTCTGTTCCCAAGATTGCAGGATTGAATCCTGGCACAGACAGTTGGCATTTGTGGGTGAGCAAATGCGAGGGAGCCATGTCGGTAGATTTACTGGCATGTTGAAGATCCTCTTTCGGGGGAAAAAATTCCAGCACACCGGCATCTCTTGTTAAAAGGGACGTAGAACCAATAACATTGTTATTATCTTTAAAACGTTTGGGGAGGGCGAGGAATTGGAACTGAACCTCGGTCATCTTTTAAGAACTACTCCAAATGTCTTGTTAAAATCATCCGTGAGGTATTACTTCTCTGGTGAGATTGAAGGTAAAACTAGTTTGTGTCTAAGAGTTGTACCATTGTTATGGAGCAGAAAGATGAGAAAATGATGCCTTGACCATCATATGCCATTATATTTCATTTCTTAAAATCGAAAAATACAGAGCAACCGTACTGTAGTTCCACAGCAAACTTAAAGAAGCATGTGCAGGTAAGAAATCTGTAGACTACGGGTATTTCGATAGCTTGATATTATTACTGTTAATATTATTCCATATGCTCTGGTGAGTCGAGGCCTCGGAAACGGCTAGGGCGTCCCCCGGGGGTGACGCACAGCTCTTGGCGTCCTGGGAGAGCTGTGAGAAGTGGGCTACCAGAGAATATTAAGACCGTCACAAAGATTGCGACCACAAATGTCTTGACCCTTACTGGTGAGGCAGAGGAACTTAGTAAATGAAAAAGAAAGATATTGCACTGATGGGTCTGAGTGAAACCAAGTGGCGAGGAAAGGGGCAGAAGAAACTGAGTAAAGGATTCCAATTGTATTGGAGTGGTGGTAGTAACATTAAAAATGGTGTTGCCATGATTCTAAGGAATGATCTTGTCCAGTATGTTGAGAAAGTAAATCAGGTTAATGACCGAATAATAAAAATTAGACTTGGCCTCAAAAGTGGGATTAGAGTTGTCATTCAGGTCTATGCACCCCGGACAGGGAATGTGGAAGAGAGTCTAGAGGATTTCTTGGAGAAACTAGAGGGGTGCTGTAAAGAAAAGGAAGTGGTGATAATGGGAGATCTAAATGCCCACATTGGAACAGACAGACAAGGATTGGATGAAATAATTGGTCCTTTCAGTTATGGAAACAAAAATGCTGAAGGAGGGCTTTTAATAGCATTTTGTGAGAGAAATGGACTAATTGTAGGAAATACTTGGTCCAGAAAGAAAAATAGCCAAAAAATAACTCTGTATGGATGGGAAGAACGCAAAACGAAAACCGATAGATCTTTTCCTTATTGAGAAAGAAAATCGCCGGCAACTAATTGATGTCACAGCTATGCCTAGAGAGGATTTTGAAGGTGATCATAAAATTGGAGTAGCTAAATTTAGGCTTGGAAAAATCGTCCAGTTAAAGGATACAAGAGAAAGAAAAGTAAAAGTATGGCAATTAAAAGAGAAGGAAATACAGGAAAATTTCCAAAGCAGTCTGAAGAAATTGCTCCCATTAGACGAGGTAGGAAATGTGGAAGAAGAATGGGCAAAGTTCAAAGAAAGAATCGTCCACTGTGCTGAAGATCAATGTGGTAGGGTATCTGGTAAAAGGAAGGGCAAGGAGACTCCTTGGTGGAATAACAGAGTAAAAGATGAAGTGAAAGAAAAACAAAAGGCCTGGAGGAAGTGGATAGTATGCAACAAGGTTGAGAATAAAGAAAAGTACCAAGCGGCAAAGAAAAAATGCCAGAAGGTGGTGCAAGAAGAAAAAAGGAAGTGCTGGGAAATCTTCACAAAAACTTTGCAGGAAGTTGCTAAGGGAAGCCAGAAGGTGTTGTATGGATTGGTTAGGAACAAAGTGAAAAAGCAGAGAAGAAACAAAATTTGTGAAGACTGAGACAGGACGGGTTTTGACACAAAAAGAAGAAATACTGAAACATTGGGAATACTATTTTGACAAATTACTGAATGTCAAATCCAAAGTATTGATAGACGAAAGAAAGGAGGATGAAAGGACTGTAGAAATTCAAGGTGAAGATATAACAATGTTAGAGATAGAAAGTGCCATAAAGAAGATGAAGAGTGGGAAAGCAACAGGAGTGGATGAGGTAGCTATAGAGATGATTAAGACACCTGGACCCGTAGGGATGCAATGGTTGTACAGATTGTTTCGGGTGATACGGAAAAATAAGGAAATACCAGAAGAGTGGGGTAAAGGTCTAATAATTTCGGTCTTCAAGAAGGGAGATAAAAAAGATTGTAACAACTACCGAGGAATCACCCTCATCTCACATGTGGCAAAGGTATTTGAACGGAACTTGAGGACGACTGAGGATGGTAGTGGAAAAGGAAATGGAGGAAGAACAAGATGGATTTCGAAGAGACAGATCAACTTTTGATCTTATTTTTACGATGAGGAATGTGATGGAGAAAGGTCGGAATACAGAAAGGATTTGGTGATGACCTTTATAGTTATTGTGAAGGCATATGATAGTGTTCCAAGACAACTGGTTTGGGATGCATTGATAAGGAAGAAAATAGGTAGAGCTGAAGTGGAAATGATTAAAGCCATGTATCGTCAGTGTGAAATATTTATAATACTATCCAGGTGGTGGTCGGAGTCAACCAACAACATGTCCCACACTTGGGCATTCATTATAATAAATATGATACTGCCCCTACGCTGGGTGACACTTTGAAACTAATATGAGATGAAAATCCACAGCCTACTTCCAGTCTCCGACCGGGTCAGGAATGGAATGAATGAAGCCCCCACCTAGCGGCGAGGATATGAAGTGTGCCGGCTGCCGAAGCCTGTCGCACTCCTCTGGGGTAATGATTAAATGAACGACAAATGAAATGATAGTGGAAAGTGTTGCTGGAATGAAATTGTGACAGGGAAAACCGGAATACCCGGAGAAAAACCTGTCTGCCTCCGTTTTGTCCAGCACAGATCTCGCATGGAGTGACCGGGATTTGAACCATGGATCCAGCGGTGAGAGGCCAGCGTGCTGCCGCCTAATTCATGGAGGCTCTACTTTGAAACTAATATAATACTGGTAAACTTCTCTTTCTTCTAATAACATTAGCTCCACTGTTGGCCGTTCATTATAATAAATATAAAATCCTCCAAGCTTGCCATTGAAATAATTAATATGATAATCCAAGCTAGCCACCTCAGGATAGTGGGGCTATAATACTAGCTTAAATGACATCACACAAAGACACTGTACAGCAACTTCACAAAAAAATACACATTTATTAATAAAAGCAAGCTTCCATTACCTGGATCTCTCACCCAGTATTCACAACTATCTTCAAAATAAAATTACCCCTCACAATGCTTAATATTCTTCTGCTCTTTTCTTTCCTTCTTTTCTGGTTGTTCTCTGGCAATCATAAACTATCAATACCTGTTTGTCAAACATATAAGCAGGTTTTCATTACCTGCATCTCTTGCAGAGTATCCACCATACCATCACTCCTCTCTCCCAAAACCAACTGCCAGACCCTTTCTCAAAATTAACACAATCCTCAACCCCCCAACACCAATCTCCAGACCAGAGAGCACAACAATCTCACATCAGATTTTCATCAAAAGCCAGCCTCCATTCCGCATGGCATCCTAACTATCAATATCATCTCCATAGGCACAAGACACCATACACTCTGTGGTCCCCCACCAATAGGTGGCCATGGTAGGTAACCTAAAAAAAAAATACAAAACAAACCGCACAAGGCGAAAACCTGAGGGTGAGCTATTGTAACCACAATCTCGGTTACAATTGTGTCAGTAGCGTGAAGACCAAGATTGGACAAACAAACTGGTTCAATGTAGAAACAGGTCTCTGACAAGGGAGTGTGTTGTCCCCCTTACTTTTCATCACTGTCATGGATTGAATCCATAAACGAGTGAAACTGAAAATGGGAAGTAAAGGGACGAAGGCCTTAGTCTTCGCTGATGACAGTGATATGGGGGGAAGATGAATTGGAAGTCCAAGAACAAGTAAATGTTTGGAACCAGGAGATAGAAGAGCATGGAATGAAAATCAGTGTGGAGAAGAGTGAGGATGGTGATGACAAGAAATGTGAGAGATGGTAGGGGGAATATTGCAGTAGCTGGAAAACCATTACAAGTTGTGAAAAGCTTCAAATAGGGAGTGTCCTAACAGATGATGGAAGGATAAGTGAGGAAGTTGGTAAGAGGATCCAAAGAGCAAATGGGTTTTACCAGACTGTGAGGGGTGTGGTGTGGAACCAGGAAGTTCCCGATAAATGTGGGGGTGCGGGGAGGTGTAGTCACATAAAAAGTGACACCAGACCATGGCATAACAACAGTCACCGAGGGTCTGACAAGATAGATTGTAAGTCATTTTCCACCAAATAAATGTAGAATTCTGAAAACCAGGTTTCAATTTGATGTTCTGTAATTGCAGCATGGCTTACTGTCAAATTTTGAGGGGTTCATAAAGACAGGCGCTGATTTTTTTTTAAGGAAAGATTCACACCATTTCCTTCCTGGCCGCCCATCTTTGAAAGGAAAGTCCCTCTTCAATTCTTTTGTGAGGCACTGGACACTATTTTGCAAATCGTCCTTTGTTACCGGGAATCCCGCTTTTCCTAGTGAAATTGCCCATTGAACTAACATCCTTAGTTAAAAAGAAACTTGTCCCCATCTTCCTCTCTCTAGTTTTTTCTTTAATTTCGTCCGAGAAGGTGTTCCTCGAAACACCATTTCTCTCCGCGGCCTTTGTAATTCTCGTGCCGTCCTCCTCAACGTCCTTAATAGCAGCTTCCATTTGCTGAATATCTTAATTGAGAAATGTCAGTTTCGACATATTGCCTGAAAGCAAAGATTTAGTCTTAGAATATATTTTTCATCTCAATTTAAAAAAAAATCCTCTCGGGCACACCTAGCCATAAAGACGCTAGGCATAGACCTACTGATAATAATAATTTTATTTGTTTTGCGTCCCTTTTAACTACTGCAGCTTTTAGAGACGCCAGGGTGCCAGAATTTTGCCCCGAAGGGGATCTTTAACGTGCCAGTAAATGTACTGACACGGCTCCCTCGCATTTGCGCACCCTCAAATGCCAGATGACTGCGCCAGGATTCGATCCTGCAAGCTTAGCCACTGCAAGCGAGAACGTTTCCGCTGAGCCACGCAGCCTGCCTAGACCTATGGCCATCAAAAGGATAGACCTACACAATAACAACACACTGTGAATCTTTATTGGTTCTGAAACGTTAACGCAAACTTTAACATTATCGAGCACTAGTGTTCGTCACGCATGTGCCTTAAAGATCGTCACCTATGACGACTATTGGACAGATTATCGATAATTTAATTAATGCAGGGTGCTTCAGAGCTGAAGTCTGTTCGTCGAGTCGAGACAGTGGAAGTAAACACAACTGTGCATGTGATTGCAGGGCTGCCCTCAAGGGGTGCGTAGAGTTGTACCTTTCGAACGTACGCCGACTTCAGTACTGAGTGTAGCTTACATGTGAAGTTTAAGTTATCGTTTGCATTGCACAGTGTGATTTCTAATAGTATTCGGAGCTATTATTTTATTGTTTATTGTTAGTTTATGTATTTAATTAAGTAATAATGTAATTGGTTCTAAATTGCTTAGTATAGGCAAGAATTAATTTTGATAATGTGTACGCGGGTTTTATACAGTCGTTGTTCTAATGTTGACTCAATGTCGAGCTCTACTGACTCAGCAGGACTAATGACACCTGTATTGTTTTCCTGGTGTGGGAATGTGGGAACATGCTGACATTATCGAAGAAACTGAAGACCGCCTAATTATAAATGTCAACCATGCTAGCAGCAGCAGCTGGTCAGACACAGTCTACTGAAAACTATAACTATTGCAATATACTGTATTACATTACCGTGATCATAATGAAATGTTTTGTACGATTCCTCTGTGCTGTAGTTTACCATATATTGACAATATTGGTTACTATATAGTAAATAGTTAACCCGGGCTGCAGTACAGACTTGGCTTTTCTATGGCTACGGCATGATAAACTATCTCGAATCATCTTGGCTAGCCCTGTCCGACTGAGCCGAACACGTGAACTGACAGTGTTTCCCTGTCCGGACAGTCAAGTGATCACGTGTAAGTATTTACCTACAGCATTTTGTATCAAATGCAAAGGCGTTAATTTAAAAAAAATTTAAAGCCTGCTTTACGAGATATTCATGTATTCAGCTTCAAATATTGAGTCGCTGTCTGTGGCCACGGGGTGGGTATTGAGATTCTGGAAAATGTAATTAAGTGGTATCCCACTTATTTACTTATTTATGTAACACAAAAGGGTGGGGGCTTCACAGAAAGCCTTAAATCCCAATTGCACAATCTGTATACATGTATTTATGACACCGCAATGCAAGGTGTGAGAAAGCCTTGCTGATTCATCACGAGGTGACATGTCCTAACATGGATGTCTTAGCACAGCCTAATGCATTAACGGGCACCAGACAGAAAAACAAAGAATATTGCTTATCCATAGGCACTTCAGTTACTATCTTGCTTGGGCTGGCAGCGTGGCTCAGCGGTAACGTTCTCGCCTGCTGTCACCAAGATTGCAGGATCGAATCCTGGCACAGCCAATTGGTATTTGAGGGTGCGCAAATGTGAGGGGGGCCGTGGCAGTAGATTTACTGGCACGTTAAAGATTCCCTTTGGGGCAAAATTTCTTCACCCCAGCGTCTCTAAAAGCCGCAGTTGTTCAAAGGGACGTAAAACCAATAACATTATCATTATCTTCCTTTCTTTCTGTTTTTTATTGGCATTGAAACACATGCTGTGTATAGCTAGTGTTTCATATAACAGCATTTTGTATCAAATGCAAAGGCGTTAATTTAAAAACAATTTAAAGCCTGCTTTACGAGATATTCATGTGTTCAGCTTCAAATATTGAGCCACTGTCTGTGGCCACAGGGTGGGTATTGAGATTCTGGAAAATGTAATTTTAGCCTGAGGCTTTGAACAGGATACACTCAGTCTTGTGAAACAAAAACTGAAAAGAGGAGGGTTTTATTCCCACCTAAGCCATCCTAGAAGTGGTTTTCTGTGGTATCCCACTTCTACTCCAGATACATGCTGGAACACCACCAAACTCTCTTAATGGGCCCTGTTCTAAGAGGCCTTTCAACACATCTTTTCCTCCAGACAAAATATATTTTTTCCATTGTTGACATTCATCTTTCAAATCTCTGTGCAGTTTTAATATTCAAATTTAAGCTTTTGTGATTGAATGTCAGGGGACAGGCTGTACACAGCAGGGAAGCGATCTCTGATGTACACAATCAAGCACGCCTTTTTATTAAACTCTTGAATATTAATTGTGCCCTTTAGTACAAGAAGAAATTAATTTGTTCATGGGTCTTCGCAATTGGGCTCGCCCAACAAATAAAACCTGCAATTTTAATTTACTTTGCAATTCCAAGATGGCTGTTCGAAGTTAAGTAGGGAATGTACAGTTTCATCCAAAGGAACTTGCTTCTCATCATTGTAATTTTCTATGTCTTTCTGGTTCATACTGGTGAATCAAGTTCTATATTTATATTTTTATTTCCATCCTTTTCAGCTTCTGAACAAGATGTAAGGAACATTGTGAAAGATGAACTCCAGAGGTCCAGCGATCGAGAACAGGGTAAGTATTTACTGATGCTATGCACTAGGAGGCAAATCTATCAAGCTTCTGACTTTCAAGATTCTCCTTTTCATTCACTTGTAATTAAATAACTTTCTTTTAAATTCGATATTTGAGTACAATAAAATAGTTTATCCAGACTGGCTGGGACCAGCAGTTATCAAGGGTGTGAAATAGAATAATGCAAATTGCATGTTGAACACTTAGCAACTTAACCAATATTTTCATATACTGTAATAGGATTAGAAATATCTGTTCCCGTAGGAAACAGGATGTAAAATTGTCCGATTGAGCTATGTACATTAACAAATTCACAAAGAAATTTGATACAATGGTCCGGTTAGCTCAAAACAGTTGCCAGCGTTTCGCCCCAGTGTACCAATGGGCTCACGCGTCTTGGTGAGGTGTACCATAACCAACTGAAGAGCCCATTGGTACACTGGGGCGAAACGCTGGCAACTGTTTTGAGCTAACCGGACCATTGTATCAAATTTCTTTGTGAATTTGTTAATGTACATAGCTCAATCGGACAATTTTACATCCTGTTTCCTACGGGAACAGATATTTCCAATATGGATTAGCTAGGTAAGCTAACATTATTTTTGAAAGGAAGTATTGACTTCCATAGTACATTGGCGCTGCTCGTGGCAACATTTGTGCCTTGCAGCGGCCTTCACAGTATGTACTAGCCACGCGTCTTGGTGAGGTGTACCATAACCAACTGAAGAGCCCATTGGTACACTGGGGCGAAACGCTGGCAACTGTTTTGAGCTAACCGGACCATTGTATCAAATTTCTTTGTGAATTTGTTAATGTAATAGGATTATAAACACACTCCAGACACACAAACACTAAAATCATTCATAAGTTTCTTTGGATATATGGTGATGTGACAAAACAATATATCTTTGTCTGTATTGACTACTAACAGCTTTTCTTTTCAGACTTTTAGCCTATTTTCAATTTTGAAAAAATAGGCTTATGAGATCACCTTTTGTCTCTGTGTGTGTGTGTGTGTGTGTGTGTGTGTGAGAGGAGTGTGTGTCCCCCTAATAACTTCTAAACGGCTGGAGCGATTTTAATGAAACTCGGTAAGTTCATAGCACTATTCCGGACGACCCCGTCCGTGCCCTTCAAATTTTGTTACGTCTCACCAATCCAACATGGCGGCTGTGTGAAATATTTCACCAGCATTCAATATCTCCGAAACTATTCCGGATTATCACCCAGGAAATTTTTACGGTGATGAAGGGAACTACTAGAAGTTCACCTATGTGACTTTTGAAAAACTGGTAACTACAAAACCAACATGGCGGCCACGCGAATTTGCGACTTTTAAATAGACGTTTCTCGCGATTTAACCAACCAAACGCAATAAAACTTGGTACAGTATATGTTTATACACATTTTGATGCACCGACATCTAACTTTGTTCGCTTGTTTATATAACCACAAGATGGCGGATGTGCTAAATATTTCACCGGCATTCTATATCTCGGAATCTATTAGCGGTATCACCCTGAAATTCTGTATGGAGATAAAGGCCACTACTGGAAGTTCATCTATAAGACTTTCAAAAGCGGTTAACTACAAAACAAACATGGCGGCCAAGCGAATTTGAAAATTGTAAATAGACCTTTCTCGCGATTTAATGATCCAAACGCAATGAAATCTGGTACAGGAAATGTTTATACACATTGTAATGCACTGGTATCTAATTTAGTTAAATTGTTTACATAACCTCAAGATGGCGGCTTTGCGAATTTTAAAATTAAGCATTTATTTTTTTGTGTCATAATCTTGCGATCGAAGTGAAAGTTTGAATAATGAACCTACGCAATAATTTTCCTTTAATGGTACATGACTCTATAACCTATACATTTAACAATCCATCATGGCGACCATCCGAAATATTTAGACGGCTCTGAATATCTACGAATCTATTATAGTAATTAAACCGATTTGTTTAATGTTCATAGAGGTATGAACTTAAGTTCACCTATAGGACTTTAAATAACCTGGTGATCACAAATCCAACATGGCGGCGACGCGTAGTATATATATTCACATGGACGTTTCTCGCAATTTAACCCTCCGAGTGCAGTGAAACTTGGTACAGTAAATCCTTGTACGAATGTTAATCCACTGGCATCTAATTTATTTCAATTGTTTCCTAACCACAATATGGCGGCTGAGCGAAATTTAAAAATCTCCTTGTTACTTCTTGTGTCCTAATCATGCGATTGAAGTTTGAATGCTACACGTACACAATAATCTCCATGTAACAGTACATAACTCTAGGACCTACATATATAAAATCCAACATGGCGACCATCCGAAATATTTATTCGGTTCTCAACATCTACGAATCTATTACAGCAATCAAACTGAAATTTTGTATGTAGATAGAGGCCATAAACATAAGTAGGATATATGAAAATAGGCTGTATAGTTCTTCATGGAACTACTTGTTTTTAATGCCGTCTGCCTGCACCATGAACACACTTCATGGCTAATCTGGATAAACTAGAAATCTAGATTAATGATGGCCTTATAAAAGATGTTCTACTGTATATTGTTATTTTTTTTATTGTATTCCAGTTATTTATTTTGAAATATCAGAAGAAATAATTTGAAAACAAGTTCTAAAAATGAAGATTCGATTTAGGAAATGATAGCCAGAAACCTTTATATGCTCTTTGTAAATAGTTTATCATTGACTATAGCAATTCAGCAGACAGCATATTCATTCATTTAATTTTTTTTAAAGCAAGTCGGTAGACCCAGCAGGTACAAACTTTACAAAATCTCAGTGTCATGCACAATATAATACCATGAGGAATGCTGAATCTATTAGACAAGGTTCGCAGATGGATCCGCTAGTTGGCCAGAATTGCCTCCTTGATTCTTGTGATATGCTGTTGTATTGCAGCTGTTACCAGTTGACCTCATCAAGGTGAGTCAATACAGTTATTGCACCACCTGGAGATGTTGCATCTGTGCGTACTGTCTTTCTCATACACACCACACATTTCGCTATGGATTTCACAAAAACACACTAAGTTACACCTCATTGCTATTCATTAGTGGACGACAATAAGATGCGTGCCATGCCTTTTACATTGTTCACACTTCTTTACACCTCTGCGAAAATTGGAGTCTCTAGCGCGAAATTCAAACTACTGTACATGTCTTTAAAATTTCAGCATCACAATAGCAGCGTGTGAAAAAACTGTTGTGCATCACTTCTTGATCTAATCACATATATTGCATCATGGAATGATTTGAATTCTGAGGTGTATTTTCCAAATAATAGAGGGAGACTTAACTTTGTTAACTTGATCAGCTCCTTTCATGTTTTCAGTCCAGTTCCTGAAGGATATTCTGTACACAATGGAAGAAAAGAACAAGCAAGGAACAGAAAGGGACCTGCAGGATAAAGGTTGGTATATCAAGCCAAGGTCATTCAAATGAAAACCAGATGATTATAATATATTGCTTGGTAAGTTCAACTGAAGCCCTGAGTGAGGGCGCTGTTGGTGCGAGTAAGGGGGGAGAGAACCTGGTGGGGAGGGGAAGAGAGTGACAGCGCAATAAGAAAGCGCCGATGCCAAATCAATAATAATATCGTATGGCGTCGGGTGCCGGGTGCAAGTTTTCTTATTTGACACCCAAAGGGTATCTTGCATTTCAAGTTAAAATCAATACATTTTCTTAAAAAACTTTAAAAAGTTTATTATTATTTGTTCATATTAGGGACATGTTTCTAGTAATATATACTCTTCTTCAGCCTTATACAATTGATCATTATCTACTTATCTAAGACATTTTTCAAGTAAGATACATGCACACTAAAACATTTCCATTGCAAACAACATAACTAAAATATACATTAAAACTTGGATTAAAACATTAAGACATATTTGGAACTTTGTTCCCATTTTTTGTACTGTATACAGGTCTGATTGGCCAAGCTATGGAAGCTTATTTGGAGATGCTAAGCTGTTGAGAGGTCCTGGGATCATCCCCAACCAGCTTGTGCATGTTAGGTGATGATGGACTGGAGATAGCTTTGTTGCGTGAGATTCTGTAACTGCCGCGTCATACGGATAGCTGTTAATTAACTTGGTAAGGCGCTCCTGCCTATGTTGCGTGTTTTGGTGTTTACTGTAAAAAATATGAAAAAGTTTTGAAAAACGTTTTAAAACCGGAAAGTGCGTTTGAGAAGAAGGTTGGAGTAAAAATAATAATTAAATGGGAAACTTGCTGAATGACGGCGTAGAAAACCAATTGGTTTCCCATCTTCACACACACATACTGATGTCAGGTTTTCTCCACTTATTACAGCATCCAGACAGGAGAGTTTTTCCACTGTAGACCTTGTAAGCCATTTTCTACGCCATCATTTAGCAAGTTTCCCATTTAATTATTATTTTTACTCTAACCTTCTTCTCAAACTCACTTTCCGGTTTTGAAACGTTTTTTTCAAAACTTCTTCATATTTTATACTGTAAACACCAAAACACGCAACCTAGGCAGGAGCGCCTTACCAAGTTAATTAACAGCTATCCGTATGATGCGGCAGTTACAGAATCTCACGCAACAAAGCTATCTCCAGTCCATCATCACCTAAAATGCACAAGCTGGTTGGGGATGATCCCAGGACCTCTCATCAGCTTAGCATCTCCAAAATAAGCTTTCATAGCTTGGCCAATCAGACCCGTATACAGTACAAAAACTGGGAACAAAGTTCCAAATATGTCTTAATGTTTTATTCCAAGTTTTAATGTATATTTTAGTTACGTTGTTTGCAATGGAAATGTTTCAGTGTGCATGTATCTTACTTGAAAAATGTCTTAGATAAGTAGATAATGATCAATTGTATAAGGCTGAAGAAGAGTATATATTACTCGAAACAAGTCCCTAATATGAACAAATAATAATAAACTTTTTTAAATTTTTTAAAGAAAAGGTATTGATTGGGCGGAGATTCTTTACCCTTTAACTTGAATTGTAAGCGTCAATACGGACCAAAATAATGGAATTTTTGCCGCCTTGAAAAAATCACTTACCACTGCCAGGAGCGAACCTGCAAGCTTGGGGTTAGTAGACCGACATGTTGACCACTCGCCCACCTTGGCAAGCATCAACAATTAACTTCATCGACTATGTCCGTATCAGATAATGTCCGTTGTTTAAAATAACACACACTTAAGATACGGTAGTTATTGGAATGGCGTGATTCAATGTGTTACATTTATTATTGGAAATAAAACAATACCAGTTTAGTTCGAAATTAACACAAAATATTGATCATAAAATATAATCCTGCGAAATGGGAAATAATAACAACCTACTTTATCATCTAGGCTGAAAGGAAGGAGCCGCGTCATGTATCAATGATTGTTTCCCGACGTTTCGGCTGTCATTGCAGCTGCCTTAATCATAGTAGGTACGAGTCGGTGTCCGTACTCAAACTAACGGTTATTGCCAGCCAGATGTGCCTGCTTGCCCTGCATTGACGTTACGTTGCTCTATGATTGGTCCATGCCCCTGCCAGTCGCGCGCTAGGGGAACTTTCCAAGTGTTGCTAAGTCAGAAACCATCTTCGCGATTGAAATTATTGGGATGCTTCACAACCTCTATTGTCCCTCTAATTAACCTGTTTTGATATCCAGGGATTTAAGGAACAGTTTCGGCCTTATCAAATTCGATGGAGTGTCTTGTGACGTCAGCATGTTCAGCTATTGCAGATCTGTAGTTCATCTGTTTTGTGTCTCGAATGTGCTCTGAAATTCTAATGGAAACGCATCTCTTTGTTTGCCCTATGTAAACCTGTCCACTGGAGCAAGGCACTTTGTAAACTCCTGCGTCCTGGTTTGGCTGCTTTATCTTGGTTGATTTACACATCAATTGCGTCAGCTTGTTTATTGGATGCATCACCGTTGTCACATTGTGTTTCTTTGGCAACCTGGCGATTCGATCTGGCAACCCCTGTACATATGGCAGAAAGGCTTTATGGTAGGGCCCATCTTCGTTCTTTTGTCAGTTCTTCGGCTTTGTTCTACATTCCGTGTGGCCCTATTTATCTGTCCTTTGCTGTAACCTTTAGCTAGGAGTGTGTTCCAAACTCGTGTCTTCTCTTCATTTACGCTATCCTTACCGCAAATGTGGTTGGCTCTGGTGAGGAGTGTCCTAGCTAACATTTCTTTCTGCGATGGAGGATGACTTGAGTTAGCGTGTAGGTACCTATCTGTGTGACTTTGGCTGGCAATAACCGTTAGTTTGAGTACTGACACCAACTCGTACCTACCCATGATGATGGCTGCTGCAATGACAGCCGAAACGTCAGGAAACAAATCACCGATACACGACGTGGCTCCATCCTATAAGCCTAGATGATAAACTAGACACCGGCCGCTAAAACCTACGATCTAAATAACAGCATACGCCTAGTTCACATTTCTTAAACAGTCTCAGAAGTTTTTAAAGAAAGAAAGTTTAACTGACACCGATGGCATGTCATCCTCACGTGGGCGCACAACCCAGTGCCAGTGTGTACAATGTTGTGAAACCTTCAGCTACAGTATTAGGACAAAGCTGCCTGCAATAAAGCCACAATGCTTGCCTTATGAATTTCACCGTGCGGTAGCTGGCGACGGAATGACAATAATGAAACATTTGACAGGCAAGCTTGGGCCAGTCACTCATTAGAAGACGATCAGCGTGGACCTCCTCTCACTCACGTAAGTCAGAAAGACACGAGCTTGACTCGTGCAATTGGCACTCGCCCATCAGCTCATAATGTTTTCCTTGTTTTACAGAACAATTTCCCATCGTCAAATTCAGCTACACCGGACTATTAGTGCGACATATTTTAAACTTTTACCAGTCTTTTACATTTCTTTTAATCTTTTTTTTAAGAACTTTTATTCATTCACCGATCAGTGTCATTTTATCCTCATCTATGTATTTTAACCCATGTGACCATCACCAACAAGGTGAATATTTTAGAATGTAAATTGACTGAACTAGGCTGAAGATGGACTGCTTGGAAGTCCGAAACATGTCTCTGAAGAGGAGTTAGCACCTTAAGCAAAGTAAGTTTTGTTGTACAGTGGACAGAATAAGTAAAGTAGATATAATGAACGCTCTCCTTATTGGTTTCTGATGAAGTAACTGCATAAATCACGTCTTTCACGGCACACTTGACAATGTTAACCAGAACTATTAAGTGATTAAAGATAATATTGCTAAAAATATTAACTAATTAATGTAAAAATAAAAAGTAATATGATCCCATAAGATAAAATATATTTGAAAAAATCATAAACGTTTATTTAATCCTTTTCAGCGCACTGTTTTTCATGTTATTTTTCCATGGATGATTGGTGGCTGATTAAATATTTAGTTACCAATACTGCAACAACTGTTAAAACATGCAATTAAAATTCAGTTTTGTGATGAAATCTACACCCATACAAATTTTACTATCACAATATTAAGAGAAGAGAGAAAATTGATCTGATCTTAGGCCTACTAAAAATGAAAAGAAAGAATACATATTTAGCCACTAACCTATAAAGGGTTAAAAACTCGCTAAAATGTACAAAACAGAAAGACACAATTAAAAACCCTATTTAAAGAAACACTACCACTAATTAAGTAGGCTGCATTGAATCTAGATGCAGTGTCTCACAAATTTTCCTTGCTATCAACCACTAAAACTAATACTTGGCTTCTAGACAGCCACTGAACTTACTGATCTTCGTATTAATCATTACAAATCTTAACAATTAAAAGTTAGACATTTGTGTTGAAAGTAACTACAGTAGTTTAAAGTTACTCGTATGTTTAACGATTAATCTTAATAATTAAAATCTTTCAAACTAACATTAATGCTTTAACTCATGTGTCAGAATTATTCCCACATGTGCACTCCAAGAATAACAATTTTTATCGAAGCTAGACATTCTCAGACAATATCTATTTAGACTGTAGGGTACTCATGGCCTTATGAATATAATTTCTTTGGACAGGCAATCCTCAGTACGTATATTAAGCGCTTGAAGCGCCAATCATGGCCCCTTGCAAATCAAGTAGGTGAGCTGTGCTGGCATTAGCCTGATTATGAATGATTTGTATTAGAGTGAAGTCTTTCGGAACGAATATGACAGCTCTGACTGGGTAATCCACAGCCCAATCCGTCGCGATTTTTTAAAATTACCATATATTGTACTTCCTAGCATATTCATCGCACTCTTATCAAATACAAAAAATTGGTTTATGAAATTTCACTGCAGAATCGTCGTATAGCACAATCATATTTGTGCGCCGGTAGGTTTCACTTATAACCTGGTATGACTTGGTACAAAGAAAGGAGTCTCTGTCTCTGTCCCTGCAGGCATTCGCTATGCGAGTGGCCAGCATACTCGCATAGCACATTCGTCGGTTGCGCACAAAGCCACGATCTTATAACCTGGTGTGAGCTTATCAGAAGCAAGGAGTGTTGGTCTCTCTGCCTGCAAGCTATGACTCACTACGCGACCAGTAGGCACACGGCACACTAGACAACAGCCATGCCTGGCATGTCAGAAGGACTACATCTCGTCATATCACAGGAGTGCCAAGTTATATGCAGCCATCCCTGAGCGCATTCTACAAATTCATGTCTGAGCCTGTGGGTTCATGTCGAGGGATGGATATGAATGAAACAATTGGAAATTATGAAGAAACTCTGTCCTCCTTCCACTCTGCCAGCATACATTCCATATGCACTAACCAAGATTAGAACCCAGGATGCAGTGGTACATGTACTACAAGTGCAGTGAGAAATAAGCCCTTATTATTATTATTATTTAGCGTTTGGCTTTTAGTGCCGGGAGTGTCCGAGGATATGTTCGGCACGCCAGAGGCTGTAGCTGCTTCAATACAAACACCCATGGGGTAAGCTAAAAGTTCCATTCAATTTCAAGTAGTTCCAACTTTCGCTACCAGATGTCACTGACACCTAGTGGTTAACATAGGAACTTTGATCGAGCGTTTCAATGAAATCTAACCTGCAAATTTAGCTTCACACAAGTTTAATTAGTGGAAGGTTCTTTTACATGCCATTAATCAATGACATGGGACCGCCGGCTTTACTTCCCCTCCGAAGGAAGGCATACTGAAGGATTATAACGCTCTTAAAAAAATCTGAGGACTTCGGTCGGGTTTGAACCTGCGATCTTGGGCATAGAAGCTCAGCATACTACCGACTACGCCACCAAAGCCGCTAATAAGTACGTTTTTCTATGCCAAGCTGTGAACTTGAAACTGCAGGGACAGTGGGGAGTTCCCTCAAATGTGCAAAGAGAGGCACCGATTGTATGGTTTCATTGTACCTACTCGTGCTGCAATATCACCCGAAAATATGACCGCTAATCCATTTGGAATCTTGTCAAACTGTCTGAGAACGGTTCTGATAATGTACCATCGCAATGTTTATCTGCAAACTCTAAACTGTAAGTATAGCAAGAATCTTACCAAATGGACTGGAGAAAGCTGCAACCGGTAGGTGCTACCTTTCACTTTGCCCCTAACCAGGCACACGCGGATACTACCTGCAGCTCATTCATTCCTGTGACAGGCGAATGTTGTTTGCTGCTAAGAGGCTGTTTGCATACATTGCCCGCAGTACATTTCCTCTCGCGACGAATAAGCTAACTATTTGCCATAATATCTGAAGTGTTTGCAGCACTGCATCTCATCCCACATATTCTCTACATAGATAACCATGGAATAAATAAGTTCCTATACAAATCTGTAGATCTGCAAACTGAATCCATTGATTTGATTCATTAATTTGTTAAAACGGCAGCCCTGAGATATCATCTATTTTAGGAAATATACAGTAGGTGCATTTTGCAAAGGTAAAAAGCATTTATATTTGTGGCATCCTTTTCAAAAGATCCGTGGAAATATACGGTACATTTATAAAATCTTAGGATCCCTACCCACTTAATGTTTTTTAATGATTTCCTATATAATATTTTGCTATTTAATTATAATAATATTGTATGGCCTTGGGTGCCGGGAGCAGGCTTTGTTATTTGATGCCCAGAGGGCAGCTTGAATGTCAAGTTTTGACATTCCTTGGAACACTATGAAAGTCAAGGAGGTTAGATATCTAAGCTCCTTGACACTGTAGCCCTTTCTAGATGAGAAAGGAGGAACTTAGTGATTGGCGGAAAATCCAGAGATTAATTTTGCCATAAAAATGACCATGAGAGCTCAATTTTAGGACATGAAAAGGTGCAAGAAAATATGCACCTTTTCAAGTCATAAATTACACCGAGGAAGGTCACAATGTGACAGGAACCTTGTACGATATTAAAGTACAATATATACTGACTTATGGTTTTACAAATATTATTATAATTAATTTTGCCTACTGAATTCAAATGGGTTCTTTAACATGCCAACAACGCATGACATGCGTGCCGTGATTTTGTTTGCCTATCAAAAATCGCTTACCATGGCCAGGAGCGAACCTGCAAGCTTGGGGTTGGTAGTCCAACACGATAACTACTCGCCCACTGTGGCAAGCTAATAATTTAATTATGAAATGTCTTGTTTTCATATGGCAAATAATTGAAAATTTTTCACAAAGTGAAATAGAAATGTTGAGTATGGAAATGTTGGAAGCCATTTTTCAGTATCACCTTTGGAATCGACTAACAGAATTGCTTTTCATTCCGCCAACACGAATGTGCCCAATTAAATTGGGCATGGAATAACAATAACCTACTGCCTAAAACGAATTTAAATGGATTATTTATAAGCGTACAAGTCTTGCCCAATTTAACTGTGCAAATCGGTGTTGAATTAACTGAAAAGTAATTTTGTTAGTTGAAACCTTGAATATTAGCATTACTTTAAAAAATAGTGTCAAGTATTGAGAAAACGTAGTATCATCCCATCCCTACCTTTTTAGTGCAAAACAAAACATTGTGTAGATTCGTACATTTTGTCTTGATTTCTCATTTTTTTCCCTTGTAGTGAATAAACTGTCCCGTGAAGTGGAGAGGCTGAATCGTGAGAAGAGGGCATCAGGTAAGGCTTGATGCTGGTTTTAGATGATTTACGGTAAGTTTCTCTGAACTAATTGTTGCACTCATAAGAGATGTGGGTGCTAGATTTAAATTGGTTAATATTTTAAAGTATCAGTATAATGATTAACATATAATTTAATATTCATCAAAATATTTGTTAATGTTCCTTCTTTATTAGATTGCACATTATGCAAGGACCTAAATATTCTGAACTCTCAGGGACAGGACCAGACTTTCATTATTACCATCTGTTGGTTATGGTTATCACATCAAACCTCCATCTTCTTTGTTTACCTTTTGGTAGTGCCGTCTATATGTTTTTGAAGTCGCTTGTGTACTATCTCAATTGCCTCATTGTCCAGCAACAATGACACTTCTTACGTATCTGTTGGAGTGTTGCATTCTTGTTTTCTAATTTAGTAAAAACGTGAGTTTATAATGGCAGGAGGTAGAGATTTAGTTTTGGAATCCTGCAGCCTCATTAACAGGTTAGGGGCCCAGATCGCATGTTATGGAAGCAAAATTGGACAGAATATGAAATTGGGTTAAGTTTCGTTTTCATACGTTCCACGACACCATAATAAAGCGCGTTGAAATGTTTTCAAAGAACAATTTCGACAAATGGAGAATGAAAGCATTACTCATCAAAAGTTATGCGTGGCATTACGCAAGTGGCGTAAAAGTAAAGCTTGAGCCAAACGATGAAAACACTAATGCCAGGGGTGTATTCTTAAGGCTACCGGTGGTAGCCTAAGAAAATTACATTAAAATCAATAACACTTTATTACAGTTTTTGTTGTAACTTGAGTAGTTTTATATTTTACTTTTAACAAGTATGCGGTTCTATACATGTAAGGTGCTGCCACCTGCCATTTTATGCTTCAGTTTGTCTAAGACCCGCGCCATGTTCGCACATGTTTAGTTTGCCCGGTTCCGCTATTGCCATCCATGTACATCAGTTCGTTATTATTATTAAACTCACATCAGTTCGCTTTGCTTATATATCTCTGGTTTCCTTATATCCTCTTACAGGTTATGGACCCAGATGCGCGTGACTAAGTGCGTAAATAACAAATCGTAATTATTCGTAAAAACGTGCCAGAAGTTAACCTCAAAAATGAATGCCGGAAGTATTGGTAGAATTGAACCCCTCGGTAAGGATAATTTCGACACGTGGGCCGTGCAGATGCAGGCTATCCTCATTACGGGCGATTTGTGGGAATTCGTCGGCAGGAATTCTACGAAACCAGAACCAGCGGCTGGAAATGCAAACGCGGCGGCAATTCAAGAGTGGGACAAGAAGGATCAAAAGACTCGGTCACTGATCATTTTGTCGATGTCTCCAAGTGAAATAAAGCAAGTCAAGAATTGTGTCATGGCACGGGATACATGGCAACGACTAAAACAGATCTACCAATCCCAGGGACCGGCTCGGAAGGCGACCTTACTGAAAAGGCTAACCTTACAAAAATTGGCGATGTGCGTGACCATCTGAACGATTTCTTCGACACCGTGAACAAATTGGGAGATATGAACATCACGATCAATCCGGAATTGTTGACAGTTATGTGTTTATACAGTCTGCTGCTATGGTTCGAGAACTTTAGGTGTGCAATAGAGTCACGTGACAACTTATCGACTCCTGAGGCTCTTCGGACCAAAATCATCGAAGAGGATGACGCACGAAAATCGAGCACACAAGGTGAAATAGCGGGAGCTATGTTCGTCAAGAAGAAGACTGGTCCAGGTAACAAGAACTACAAGAAACAAACACCCAAACTAAACAACAACAGTGAAACAGAAGGTGGCGGATCTGAGTTCCAGTGCTACGTGTGCAAAAAGCAAGGTCATCGAGCCAGCCAGTGCAGATTTAAACAAAGAGATCCATCGAAGAACAAGCGTAAAGACAGTTCTAATATTAAATCGGCAAATTTCACTCGAGAACTATGCTTACAGGCGACGACAACTCAGAGCAGTGGCGTACGCAGAATATGGGGTCTCGACAGTGGCGCCACTTCACATATCTGTGGCGACCCTGTGATTTTTTCGAAGATCGATGAGTCACGAAGGGGTGTGGTGAAATTGGCCGATGATTCAACGGCAGAGATCGTGGGAAAAGGCAGTGTTCGCTTATCTACCCGCATTGCGAACAAAGAGATAGATGTCTCTCTCTCAGATGTTTCTCACGTTCCAGACCTCAGGACGAACTTGCTGTCGGTGGGAAAGGTCACCGACCGCGGCCACGCGGTGATTTTTGACAAGGAAGGCGTAGTCGTCGTGAACGAAAAAGGAGAAGTCTTGATGCGAGCTGAGAGGAAGAATAACCTATATTACGTCAGTGAGAGTCAAGAACGAGCAAATATGGCTGCATCGCCCAAAATAATTGATCTAGAATTGCTACACCGTCGGCTCGGACATGTCAACGTGGGCGACATCTTGGTAGCTGTGAGAAAAGGGAGGGTTTCTGGCGTTGAGGTGAGGAATCCATCGACGACTCTGGACTGCAAAGTCTGCCTCGAGGGGAAGATGTGCAGGACGAAGTTTCCAAAGAAATCCGATCGACGGACTGAGCTACTCGATTTGATCCACACGGACGTGTGTGGACCAATGCCGACTCCATCTATGGGAGGTTCAAGGTACCTCTTGGAATTCATCGACGATCACTGTCATTGGTGTGAAGTGAGATTTCTGAAGGCAAAATCAGAGGTCTACGAAGCTACCGTCGAGTACGTTACCAGGATGGAGAATCAGAAAGGAAAACTAGTAAAGGTGATCCAGTCTGACAACGGCAGGGAATACCTGAATCGAGAGTTCGACAACTACCTGAAGAAGCGCGGAATCACAAGACGCCTCACAGTCCCTCACAACCCCGAACAAAACGGGAAGTTGGAGAGGATGAATAGGACTTTGATGGAGACTGCCAGGTGCATGTTGTTCGACGCCGGATTACCTCACCGCTTCTGGGCGGAAGCAGTGAATACTGCAAATTACATCCATAATCGCCTGCCATCAAAAAGTATCGGAGGCAAAACACAGTACGAATTGTGGACAGGAGAGATTCCTGACATCTCGCAATTCAGAACGTTTGGAAGCAAGGTTTACTTCCTGGACAGGGATCCCGGAAGAGGGAAACTGGATCAACGAGGCAGAGAAGAGGTATTCATGGGTTACTCCTAAGAAACCAAGGGCTTTCGCATATACTCCCCTGACAAAGACAAAGATTTGATCAGCCGAGATGTAAAATTCTTCGAGAATGAAAAGCCACTGGAAGAGACTAGGATGGAGCGCCCGGAATCCTCGAAGCAAGATTTTTGTTGGGAGCTGTTCTTTGCAGAACCACCGCCACAATCACCAAGAGAAAAAGATCAACCAGCTGTCATGGAGGAACCAGTCTCTCAACCCGAAATCGGAGAAGATGATGAACCTTTCCTCGGTTTCGATGTGACGCCAGTGGATGATCATGATAGAACGACTGTCGAAATATCCGATACTACGCCTCAATTGATAGAAGGACCTGGTCGACCCAAGATTCTGCGAACTGGAAAAAGGGGAAGACCGAAGAAACTTTTTCAAACAAATCTCCAAAATGTGGAGGAGCAAGAAGAAGAGATTTTTCTAGCAGAGATTCCATTCAAGGAATGGCATGGTGCCATGGTCATGGAAATGGAATCTATTCTGAGAAACAATACATTGGTACTGGTGGATCCTCCCCGTGATGCCAAAGTTATCGGTTGCCAAATGGTGCTGCGCGACAAACTAAAACCTGATGGAACACTTGAGAAGAGGAAGGCCAGGCTGGTGGCTCAAGGTTTCAACCAGGAGTATGGAATCAACTACTTTGACATGTTCGCACCGGTGGCGCGAATGGAATCAATTCGATTGATGGTTTGTCCCGCTGCCAAGCTCGGTGTAAAAATCAGACAGTACGATATCACAACGGCTTATCTGTATGATGACCTAGACGAGGAAATATTCATGAAACAACCGAAGAACTTCAGGGAGATGTTAGAGAGCATTGCGATGTCTGGAACTGACGACGAAACCAAGGAGAAGGCCAAGAACATGCTTCGCCAGTTGCAGGGAGGCGACAAGGTCTGCTTACTACACAAATCACTGTACGGATTGAAACAGGCCGGTAGAAACTGGTATGCCAAGCTGCGTGAGGTCTTGAGGAGGTGCGGTGCCAAACCAACCGCATCGGATCCGTGTCTATTCCAAATTGGTTCCGGAAATAACATAACTTTGATTGCCGTTTACGTTGACGACATGATGCTGCTGTCAAAATGCAAAAAGGCGATCGCCGAGATTTCCAGAGTCCTGAGTGAAAATTTCAAGGACTTAGGATTGGCCAAACACTTCCTAGGCATCGAACTAATCCAGGAGACCAGATTTATAGCCATGCAACAGCAAGGTTACATTGAAGAGCTTCTCCAACGCTACGAGATGGCTGACTGCAACTCTGTAGTCACACCACTTGCCCCTGGAACGAAGTTGAGCAAAAATGAGAATCCCAGTACTGACGAGTTAAAGTTGCCTTACTGCGAATTGGTAGGCCCGCTGACACACCTGTCGACAACTACACGCCCGGACATTTCGTTCGCTGTCAGCTACCTGGGACAGTTAAACAATTGCTTCGGAGTCGAACATTGGAAAGCTGCCAAGAGAGTGCTGCGGTACTTGAAGGGGACTTCGAACATCGGGCTGATCTACGAAGCAGACACCGAACCAATCCAAGGATTCGTCGACGCCGACTGGGGAAGCTGCCAAGAAGATAGGAGGTCCTACACGGGGTACGTGTTCCTGCTTGGTGGATGCCCTATATCGTGGGACTCAAGAAAACAAAGAACCGTGGCCCTTAGCACCACGGAGGCAGAGTACATGGCTTTGTCAGAGTGCGCCAAGGAAGCTGTGTACTTACGTCGATTTCTGCTCGAGTTAGGCTTCAAAGACTTAGCCACTATGTTCATTTTTTGTGATAATCAAAGTGCAATTAATTTGGCAAAGAACGCGATGTATCACAGTAGAAGCAACTTTGTTCGTGAAGTCTTTGGGTGTAAATTTTTTGTTTTGAAGTATATCTCTACGAACGATCAAGTTGCTGACTTTCTCACAAAGAGTTTAAGTTGAATGAAACATGAGCGTTGCTTGAAGTTTGCTGGTTTGGAGAGTGTAAAGATTGTATGAACCTCTACTTGAGGGGAAGTGTTGTAACTTTAGTAGTTTTATATTTTACTTTTAACAAGTATGCGGTTCTATACATGTAAGGTGCTGCCACCTGCCCTTTTATGCTTCAGTTTGTCTAAGACCCGCGCCATGTTCGTACATGTTTAGTTTGCCCGGTTCCGCTATTGCCATTCACGTACATCAGTTCGTTATTATTATTAAACTCGCATCAGTTCTCTTTGCTTATATATCTCTGGTTTCCTTATATCCTCTTACAGTTTTATCAAAGCATTCAAACAATCGTGACTTTCATGCACATTCTTCTTTATCAAAAGAAATAATGGTTAGTGGGTAGTCAACGCGGCAACGAAGTAGAAACCGACCAAGAAAGCGGGAGCCTTACGCAGCTCTCCCCATCTCTCTGCACCCACCCTTGTTCCGTGCAGGCACAGTGCTCATAGCGAGCGAGTTGCCACTACAGCCAGCGGTTTCCTTGATGTTAAAGGCGATTAAAGCAACAAATAGCCTACAATAAATATATATTATCGCGCGCATAGATGTGAATATGTTTTAGAAGTTGCAGTATTTTCGATGTGTGATTTATTTAAGAGTGTGTATGCTGAAGAATCTGTATGTAGTGTTTTGTTTTAACTGTGCCAGTTGTGATTTTGTAAGAAGATTATGGAACAAACACCAGCGGGGGCTTGAAATGCCAATGACTATCATTAATAGAGAGTTTGTTAGAATTTCCTTTCAGCCGACGTCCATACAGTGATAAAGTTCATATTAGGCCTATACATAGGCTCTGTCAAGGCCTACACCTGAACTGCAATTGTGTGCCAATGTATACATGTCATTTCACATCATCTACATTATTTTATGCTAGGTGGAATAGGTTATCTGGCAGTTCTAAACTGTCTAAAGTGTATTGCTGGCAGTGTTTGTTATTTAGTCGTAAAGTTAATGTATGGTCAAATGAAGGGTTTTCAAATATGAACTCTTTTCGCACGGCAGTTCAAAAGCATGTTTTCTGTAATATTAAGCTCAGTGGTAGCTCAGATCTTCAGACCAGTATACGCCACTGACTAATGCCGTGACAGTGGAGACAGTGAAGTCACCTTGAACATACCTCTGGGAATTGATATTGTAACATTCAGTCGGTCAACACAAAGTAATTCCAATTACTAGATTATGTGAAAAAACAACCTGAAATAAATTACATGTGTTTTATACATGGTGGCCACTACTCCTGGAAATCCTGGAAAATGACGAAAAATTTGAAAACTCCTGGAAAATAGCCACTGATAATTAATTATAAAAATCTTTCCATCCACTGCTAAAATCCCCAGTCCGCTCTTAGTCCTGGACGTCATGATATCGCGGATGGGGTAGCAAGGTCCATCTAGCAGTCGCTCTGAAAACCCTGTTTATTTTTAACCGGAAATTTACGCGCCGTGTTTTGTCTTAAATATTACTCTCGCTGCGGTTTTGGGTGAGCACTCTATCGTTAACGAAATAAATTTCCTCAGGCTACCTGTTTCTGTGTGGGAGAACACGCGATAGCATTTTTGTAAAACATATTGAGTATAGACAACTTGACCGCAATAAAATTGCAGGCGGCATTCTTTTCTCTTTTTTTTTTTTAAAGCGGATATTTGAGTCACAAAGGCTCTTTTAAAAACGACAATTAAATCATTTGTGTGTAGGCTTGCATATCAATAACGCAATCACCACTAATTTTTGTCAACATCTGTATAAGTAGACCAAACACAACTGCTTTACTTTGGTCTTGAAGTAGGGAACGGATAAAGCCCCCCCTCCGGGACTCTCGCTTATTTTTAAGTCTGGAGAAATGAGAATTACTCCTGGAAAATTCCAGGAAAACTCCTGGAAAATCATTGACCGATTTGAGTGGCCACCATGTTTATAGATATATATATTGTTTTGGGCTATTGGAAAAGGAGAAAACATGTCGAAAAAGCACAGAAAATATGTGTAATATCTATTATCTAATGTACACTGGCATTTGTATTTTCACAATCAACACCAGCCCCACTTATGTCACAGACAAACTGAAATATCGCTGTTTGTATTTGATTTATTTCTATTTTGTCAAGTGTGCACACTCATATAACTAATACACACAATCGGCCACTAAAATGTATGAAATACAGTACATGCATTTGTTGAAACGACTCGCATGCCACCTATTCTAAAATGGATTTGCTAATTCAGAAACCTTATGTCACACACTAATCAAAATGTCGCTGTTTGTATTCAATTCTATTCTGTCGAGCCTACGCACTGGAACAACGAAAACACATAAATTGCCGCTAGACTGTATGAAATACATTCATTTCTTGAATCGATTCGTGCTCCAACGATCACTTGCTGAAATGATTCACACGACACCTATTGTAAAATGGATTTACTAATTCAGAAGCCATTGCGGGCGTGCACACATCATTTCGCCAAAGTTCATTTGTTAAAATGATTTGGGTGGGAATAGCCATTTTGTAGAAACAAATTGTGTGCAAACTATTAAAAATTTCATTTACTAATTCAGAATCCTTCACGGGTGTACGCACAACAAGTCGCCAAACTTCATTTGGTGAAACTATTCGAGCGCCAACACTCATTTGTTGAAACGACTTGTGCGCTACCTGTTGTAAAATGAATTTACTAATCCTGAAACCTTCGCGTGAGTGTGCATAATAACTCGCCAAAGTTACATAGCAATCAGCTGAATAGTATAAGAATGCATACAGGATTTTGTTGAAACAAATCGCGCGCCAACACTCAATTTATTGAAACTACACATGCGCCTCCTATTGTAAAATGCATTTACTAATTTAGAAACCCATGCGGGAGTGTGTGTGGGCTTCTCCACCTTTCAATCTCTTGCTCTTGTGCTCCAAAGTTTAAGTTTCAATGGTACCTTATCATTCGTCATTTCGCTCATAGAAAATTATGATACATGTTTCGAGACCATGTGGTCCCTTCTTCAGTCCTAGTAGTGACTTGATCTAAACTTTAGAACACATCATAAGACATCGATAACCTGGATATAATAATCTTTAAAATTCTAAAAATAATAAAATCACAGGATTCACTTAGGTATATGCCTGTGCGTGAAAATACTTATTCTACTAAAAAACATGTGGGTTATTATGCTAAGGACTACCTTGAACATATATGGCCTTGTGTAGCCTAATTGTATACATGGTGCACTTTGATTTTACAAATTTAAAACCAAGAAGACATGTTAAAAAACGAGATTAAAATGACACAGTATTAAATTGTAAAACTTTTGTTGGGACTGCTATATGTCCGTTCATTCTGCAAACGTGAACTAGTTCTGAACTGTGAATTCTTCTCGGAATGGTGTTCCTCCATTATACGCTGGCCCCTTTTTAACCTTTGGCGATTGATGTTGATGTTCAATTCGCATGCGACACGGAGCCGATAGTGAGCGTATTATGACGAATATTGTGTTCTAGAAAATGAAAAAGAAAGGAAAAATTATTTTAGGTCGTTATTCTCCGAAGAAATGTAGGTAAAGAAAACGACGGAAAATACACTGACTGACTTACTCATAGAAAATTGAAATTGTGGCATCCAATTCTGTTGATTCGAAGGATTGAGACGTAGATTTGTTGGAGAAGAGAAACTGTGCTAAAGAAAAATAAATTTATGAATATTAGCAAAAATAACTTATATGGTGGTAAGATTGATTGCATTTTGTAAGGATTGACAATCTAAATTGCTTTTTGGCAAGTCTTTCAATATCCGGACCGGGACTTTAGTGAGTATTTTGAATTTCAATTGCATTTTGTATTTTCAACCTAAACCGCTTTTTGCAAGTATTTTCAATCTAAATTGCATTTTGTAAGCATTGTCTATCCAAATGGGTAGTTTGACACTACCGGGCATTGTAAGCATTTTCAATTTCAATTGCATTTTGTAAGTATTTTGAACCTCAATTGCATTTTGTATGCATTTTCAATCTCCTTTGCATTTTGTAAGTATTTTGAATTTCACTTGCATATTGTAAGTATTACGACGGTACATTGCATTTTGTGCGTTTATTTTTCAATCCCTTTTGTGAGTATTTTCGTTCTAAATTCCCTTTTGTAAGTATTACCGCTCTCCATTTTGTAAGTTGTTTCAATCTGAGTTCCTTTTTGTACGTATTTTCCTTCTCATTTCATTTTCGTTCTGGTTTCCATTTTATTGACATTTTCGCTATCACACAGACCATTAGGGGCCGATAACCTAGATGTTAGGCCCCTTAAAACGACGATTATCATAATCATCTTTGTCCTTTAATGATGATCATCATCATTGATATAAAAAGTGGAGCAGCGAGGTTATTATCTCAGAAATATTCTCGACACTTCGTCTGTTTTTTTATGGGATACTTATTAGCTATAAACTTACAACTATTGGTCATCGCTTTGGAAGAAAAAGTTTCTGACTGTGTGTAAAATGCTTATACTGCAGACTTATGCTGTTCCTGGGTCCCAATTTCACTATTCTTTTTTTTTATTGGCCTCCTGAAGAAGATTTTGGAATCTAAGAAAAGAATCTGCATCACCAGCTTCACTAGTAGCAAGTTTTTAAGCTTTTGTTTTTCATTTACATACCTGAATTTGCACGACTCCACTTCGACTTACATCTATTATAGATGAATCAACTTGCATGCTGTATTTCTTGTACCTTGTAATTTGACGCCCAAAAAAACAAATGCGCCAGGCCATACTTGAGGTTCACCTGCAGTTATTGGTCCATTTCACATGGTAACGATGTAACTTCCATGAAGTACCCAATCACAAAGTGTCTTCTCACAGATGTTTACAATTTCAATCTTTTGGTCGGGCATCTAGTTATCTGATCTAGGGAATATTGATAGAGGACAAAGAACTCTCGGACAAAGCCTTCGAACCTCTCAGAAGTGTATGGACCATCTCATTGTGTAGCAGATAGTATTCTTGGCTGTCGCCCCCAGGGGTCTGGGTTCGATTCCCAACTCTGCCAAAAAAATTAATTGTTTCCTGAGGGCTAGAGTGGAATAAAACTTAGCCTCGTGAGGCAAAAATGAGAAGAGGTAAGTTCGATTTCCACCTCAACCATCCATGAAGTGGTTTTTCATGGTTTCCCACTTCTACTCTAGACAAATGCCGGAATGGTTCCAAACTTAAGGCCACAGCCGCCTCCTTCCCAATATTGACCTGAATTACAAATACAGGTATCCCTTGATTTATGCGATGAATTCTTTCAGAGTAATCAACGCGTAAATTGAATGTATTATATAATATGGGTTAGATGGGAGATAGGGACTATTTCAAGGAATTGCAACTTCGGAGGCTGGATAGGATGCTTTCAGATCTTTAAACAGAGATTTTGCTTTAGTCTGAATAACCATGGTTGGATATCGGGTTAGTACGTTTAGTTTGATGTTCAATCAATTGAGCCAACATTCGTTTTCTCCATAATTGGCGCCCTTATTATGGATAACATCATTCTGGTCGCACTTTTGCAGCATTCTTTAATATTTTCTGCTTGTCTTATGGATTTTGTAGTTGATTCTGACAATGTCCACAGTGCGCTCATTGAGTTCATATCGCTTTATAACTTCCAGCTTTCCTTACAGTGTTATTGATTTCCTTTGCTTTTTGCTTTTGGAAGCATTTTGATCACACTCTTTTCTCCAGAACGTTTTTATAAACAATAAAACACAACTTTCTAACTCAATGGTCTCTTTAAGAATGACCGCATGCTGCCAGTCAACACTGAAACAACGCAACACAGCTACTCAGCACTCTCTTTGAGACTGACTACACGCCACCTTGCAGCGCTGCACACTTGATCACGAAATCGTTCCACAGGGCTATTGTGAATCCGCAACCTAACTTGTATATTTTTGTAAATTTTATATAATTATGTAATTTTTTTTAAAATCGTGTTATAGGGAAAATGCTTAATGTGAGAACGCGTATAACAAGGGATGACTGTACACACACTAATACAGCCATTATAATAGCACAGGTTGTCAGACATAATTTTACTCACACCCAATGCACAGGGCTAAATGATCACGATGTCCAAGCCCCTCAAATGAATCAGCAGTTTGCACAAAATTAGGGCAATGTTTGGGATTGTGTGGTGGTGTTGTCCTTCTTTTTTTAAAAGGCGAGTTCGATTTCCACATTGGATAATAAAATTTATAATAAATCGATTTCCACATTGGATAATAAAATTTATAATAATCTTCTGCAAGGAACATAGGTGATGTGATCAGAGTCCATGGCCATGACGAGGGATCACTAACCAGGCTCCTTCAGCCAGAGTTTAGTTAGTTATTGTTGTCTTAAGGGGCATGAGTTATTATTTAATCTTACACCTGCAATTACTTTATTGCCAATTGCCTTTGAATTTTTCCAAATTCTTATGACAGTTGTTGGTATATTCTCTCTTCACAGAAAACAAATCGTTGGTGCTGGACCTTGTTCAGAAGTTGGCTACCACCGCTTTTACCACTTCTCTTGAACCAAAAGGGTAAGCACACTGGATAATCAAATACATAGTAATCTTAAATGCCATATCTACAAGGAACATATGTGACTTGATCAGAATCCATGACGAGGGATCACTAACCATGTTCCCTCAATACGATCCAAGACCGGACTGGTTTATTTTTATAACAAGGCGACGATATATAGTTCTAATTTTACTCACTAACGCACGGCTCGCTGTGGGGGGGCATGTTTACATTAGATATCTGCGTGGAGCCAGAGCTTTCCCAGCTCGAGGCACAGTGTTGTCAATTCTCCACCATAGCCACTGAGAGCAAGCAGCGAGACTGGACAGAACTGCGTTCAACTCTGGTGATACGGCCAGCATGCTATTGGTCAACAGCAAACATACATATGGTTATTGTCGGTGCATGGTACTGTGTAACGTATGACTCAACAGTCGTTAACGAGGAATTTGAGAGAACTATATTATACGCAAGAAGGAGAAAATTATGGGAAAGGTGTAGGATCGGGAAACTGCCGGACGTTCAAGATCAGTGTTTTGCTCGCTGAAACTGATGATTTGATATATTTGTTAATTCAAATTTTTCAACTCTGCGAATATTGAATTGTTGAGACTCGAAATATCGACTCTCCACTGTATAAGTATTGTGCACATCTCAAGTTACAATCTGAAAAGGAAAGCAGAGAAGCGAGAAGATTGGAGAGCTGCTGCCAACTTGCCACACGGTTGATAACTAGAGAGAGAGCACACCCTCAACAATTGCGATCAATGTCTGCTTACCCTTGTTGCCAGGGTAACTAGTTGTCGGAAATTTGTTGATGCAACATGCTTGAACAAGTGCCATCAAAGTCTGCACTGAATTACAGTAGAACCCCTCAAATCCGAAATGAAAGAAAACTGAAATTTGATAAAACTTGGTACAGTACAGTATTACGTACACAAACAGCAGATTGAAACAGTAACAGATGAATGCACAACACAATAAATACAAAGTAACGGACTGGAATGCAAAGACTAATAGGCTTGTTGTAGTGCTGTTGTTAATTTTAGCGCACTTTTCCACAACAGTGAGTCACATGCAGCCTTTCTCCTGCCACTGTGGAACATCGGGCGGCATGTACAACGTAACTGTTGTTGTGTTTAGTTTAGAGGACATACCGCATACATATTATGGGATTTTTTTGGCAAATCCGAACTTTTCAAAAACAGAACAGGCAACAGCCTCTAGTAGTTCGGATTTCTGGGGTTTGGGTGTAGAATAAATAGGTCTAGATAACCACCTTGTGGTGTAGCGGCTAGCATTCTTGGCTGTCGCCCCGGAGGTCTGGGATTGATTCCTGGCTCTGGCAAGAAATTTAATTCTGGTCTGAGGGCTGAAACTGGGTACACTCAGACTCGTGAGGCAGAACTGGGAAGAGATGGGTTTGATTTCCATCTCAGCCATCTCGGAAGAGGTTTTCCATGGTTTTCCACTTCTACTCCAGGCAAATGCCAGGATGGTTTCTAACTTATGCCACGGCCGCCTCCTTACCTATCCTCATCTGAATTACAAATGCACACACTAATAAAGTCATCTCAATAACACAGGTTGTCAGACAAATTACGCACGGGGCTACATGACCACGATGCCGCAAAGACCCTAAACCAATCAACAACAAGCTTATGTCTAAATGACTAAAACTCATTGCCATGGTAACCACTCAGAATTTTTGTCCACACAAATCACGGATAGAACCCAATCCATAAAACATACCCATGTTAACAAAGTATGGTAATGTGGAATTATCATGTACCAACCTATCATTTTAAAGAATATGTTTATAAGGACATGCTGTACTATAGTAAAAAAGGTATTTACAGATGAGGAACGCCTGAGAAGATCAGAGCGAATGAAAAGCTACTGGGCGACTCGGAAAGGAAACTTACTAAAGAAGAGGACCAAGAAATGATTGACTGAAGTGGTCCAATGAGGCCGTAAAAGAAGGACATCCTGTACATGTGGACTGAGTTCCTGTTTATTGAAGAACTGAGGTTCAAGTTCCAGCGCTGACAGTACCATCCTACAATGAGAATGGCCTTCCCCAGATTTTTCCCTCCTACTTTGAATTCTGAAATGAAGTGTTCAGCGATGGCCAATAAAAGAAAACAAGGGAGAGCACAAAACAAGAAAATTGACAAGGAGAAAGAAAAAAATCCCTCTCGGCACGCCGGAAGGCGGAGTTAGATTTTACCAGGCGAAAATAGGCCAGACCTCATTTTATACCTCTCATTATGAGAAAGTATTTTACAATTGGAGCTTAATAAACTGTGTTTTTCATCTTTTATGCATATTTTTAACATTTTGTTGTGTTTTGGGGATTCTGTTACTTCTTCACGCAAAATGTTATCTCCCGCAGAGATGTTGGTTGGTTCCTCAGTTTAGCGAGTGCGACAACGCGGTCATGTAGCCCCGTGTACTTAGGGTGTGTGTAGAATCTGTCTGATAACCTGTGTTAATTGTGATGGCTTTATTAGTCTGTAATTCAGCTAAGGACTGCAGACGGTCAATTTCAAGTAGTAGTTCCTACTTTTTCTACCAAATGCTACCATCAATGACACATAGCTGTGAACTTGGCTACTAGATGCCACCTCAACCTGCACCTGGCAACGAACATTGGAACTTAGCGCATTAATCAAATCTAACCTACAAATTTTGCTTTACACGGTTGTAGTTAGTGGAAGGTCTTTTACTTGCTATAAATCTATGACTTGGGCCCGCCGCCTTACTTGTCCTCCAAAGGAAGCCATACTGAGGGATTTTTAATGCTCCTAATAAATCCGACAATTTCGGCCGGATTTGAACCCACGATCTTGGGCATAGAAGTTCAGCATGCTAATAAATAGGCCACCAAAGCCGCTTCCCACAGGGACAGATGGGAAACTGATTGTGATCTCGTGCAGTTGCGTTGTCATGGCAACCTCTGATGGCACATCCCTCATCAATTTAGTGGTGTTGTCATGGCAACCTCTGAAAAGCAAGGAAGCTTTTAGTTTTACGTGACCATTAATCCTGCGATCATGAGCCACGGGACCTCCTTTTTACGTGGAATCTGAACCACAGGACATGGCATTTCACTTAGAAAATCTCACATGTATTGACTGAGAATTGAACCCAGTTTACCTTGGCGAGAGGCCAGCAGCTTGACCGCTGCATCACCACGCCCCTGGCAACCTCTGATGGCTCTTGGCATCTCTATATATATAAAAACGAAAGTTTGTCTGTTTTTTCTGAATTTCCACGAAAATTTGAGTTATTAACTTGTTTCAGACTTGTTTATGATGGTTGCGCACAAAAACAAAATTTTTGTCTGTCTGTGTACAACTTCGCATGCGCATCACTCGAGAACGGCTGAGGATATCAACGTAAAATTTGGTACAGATGTCCGTCCATTAGAGGCTCAAAAGTAATCATTGATGTAACTTTTCTCCATACTTCTCATAAAAGGGGGCCTACCCCCTTAAAATACATGCTGAAATGGGCGTAGAAAGACGAGACAAAGCTCATTTTCAGCGTCTCAATGTGAGAAACAAAACTTGGGGCCCCCGAAAACCACATTTTAAGGTCCTCAAACCAACAGTTTTTGAGATATTCCCAGAAAACTAATATCATTTAATAAACTAATGAAAGAATGCAAGCCGTTAACCATGGCAACACAATCTCAGGAGTCTGTCTATTTCTGTAAGACGCAATGCAATTCCATTTATTACATTACTATGAAAGTTTGCAAACGGCTATCAGGTTATCATGGAACCAACATAAGCTGTAAAATTCATCAATACGTATATAATGCGCTTAAGGGTGACAAGGGTACTCTTGAATTTTTTCCCGCGATTTACACGTGCGGGTGTAGTACTGAAGGTCTATTATATCCCTATATTATTAAATTATTATTATGATTATTATTCTTCTTGCATCGTTATGCCCGACTCAGGAGTACGGTTGAACCTGTTTAGCTGATGTGTTGGCCTTCTTTTCCTTCCAAAATCTCTTCATCCTTTCGCTGAGCGCCTTTCTTCGGTCTTCTGTCCAAGTTATGGTGGTCCTGGTGTTGGGTTTGTCTTCAAATTGGTGATTGTTGATTAGGGTTCTGAATTTGCATCTGTCCTGTATAATATTGTCTGAAATGTTGATTTCCTGGAGATCTGTTTCAATTTCACATAGCCAGCTTGGTTCTTGGTTTTTAGTGAGAGGGCCAAGTTGAGAATTCTTTTAGTCAATCTGCCATTGTTCATTCTGATAATGTGCCCGTAAAATTTCAATCGTCTTTTCCGAAAAGTATGAGACAATTTTTCACATTGGCGATATATTTCCTGGGATGACTTTTTCCTCCAGATTCCCTCTATAAAAACTGGGCCAAGAATTTTTCGTAAAATTTTCCTTTCTTGTTTTTCAATCTCTTTGGTTAAAGATTTGCCACCAATGATTAAGGTTTCTGATGCATATAATGCCTCCGGTTTGATTACTGTATTATAATGTCTAAGTTTTGCTTTCTGAGATATTGATTTTTTGTTATACCTATTCCAAGTGATTCTGTAAGTTTTCTGTAATTTGGAAATTCTCTCTTTATTTGCTTCACGGTTTAAACCAGAGGGCTGAATAATTTCTCCCAGATATTTGAATTCGTTCACTTGAAAGATTTTGCCGAATTTAGTTCTCATAGGTTGTCAGTCTTAAGTATCGTGAGGCTCCTTCCATGTACTGAGTTTTCTCATAAGAAATTTGAAGTCCCGTTTTGATGGCAATTTCATGTAATTTCTCAATGGAATGATTTGCTTCTTGCCTGTTATTAGAAAGGATTGCTATGTCATCAGCAAAGGCCAAACAATGTACATGAATTCTATCTTTGAGTAGTCTGCCAAGGGTTATTCCCTTAGTTTCCTTTTCCCAGGTCCTGATTATCTTCTCAAGTACGAGGTTGAACAGTAACGGAGATAATCCGTCTCCTTGGCTGACCCCAGTGTTAATTGCAAAAGGCACAGATATTTCGCCGAGGAATTTAACTTTTGAAGTAGTGCCAGTTAATGTTTGTCTGATTAATTCTCTTGTTTTTCTATCCACTTGAAATTCTTCTAGAGTATTGAAAAGTGTTTGACGATCTATTATTATTATTATTATTATTATTATTATTATACAAGTGTTTGACGATCTATCTATTATTATTATTATTATTATTATTATTATACAAGCCTCCGTGGCTTAGGCGGCAGCACGCCGGCCTCTCACCGCTGGGTCCGTGGTTCAAATCCCGGTCACTCCATGTGAGATCTGTGCTGGACAAAACGGAGGCAGACAGGTTTTTCTCCGGGTACTCCGGTTTTCCCTGTCAAAATTTCATTCCAGCAACACTCTCCATTATCATTTCATTTCATCTGTCATTCATTTAATCATTGCCCCAGAGGAGTGCGTCAGGCCTCGGCAGCCGGCACAGTTCATATCCTCGCCGCTAGATGGGGGGGCTTCATTCATTCCATTCCTGACCCGTTCGGAGACTGGAAGCAGGCTGTGGATTTTCTTTTTTCATTATTATACACTGAAGAAAATAGAAATTACAACACCATGAAGGCATTGGTCATTTGTGTTGATTTTCAAGATATGGAACGAAGCCATGTAGGTATGTAAACGATCAAAGTTTCAGACCCATTGGATTGTTGCTACAGGTCTCCCCACGTGATTGGTCGCGGAGGAATCAACTCCAGTATACGGACTCTGGTATAGCGTAGTTGACTTGCAGTCTGTGCAGTGAAGTGTTCCCCGTCAAACATGCCTCGACGACAGAGAAGAGCACGCTATCAACAACTGTCGCCGTTTGAGAGGGCTTGGATAATTGGGCTGTGTGAGGCTGGATTATCGCTAAGGACTGTCGCTGCACGTGTTGGCCGACAGGCATCTGCGGTACAACGTGTATGGCAGCAGTGGTCAAATGACGGTACCCGCACTCGTAGACCTGCACAGGCCCAGCGCGACAGACAACTGTGAGAGAGCATCGCCGCATGCAGCAGCAGCGCAAATTCGAGCAGCTGTGGCACCCCACGTTACACAACAAACAGTTGGTAATCTCCTGCGTGCAGCTGGCTTACGATCCCGTGTCCCTGCAGATGGTGTTCCATTGACCCCCACAACAGCGACGTGTAAGGCTGGCCTGGTGTCGAGAACGATCAACGTTGGTCTTTAGTGATGAATCACGCTTCTGTCTTGCCCGCAGTGATCGCCGGAATCGTGTGCACCGACTTACCGGGCAGAGGGGCCGCCCAGACCTTATTGTCGAGAGGCACACAGGGCCAACACCAAGCATTATGGTCTGGGGAGCTCTTGGCTTTAATTTGAAATCACAATTAGTGCTTGTTGAGGGCACTATGACTGCTCGACAGTACGTTGATAGGGTAGTCAATCCAGTGGTTGTCCCTATGACGGCGAACATTGCTAATGGGATGTTTCAGCAGGACAGTGCCCGGGTTCACACTGCACACATCTCCAGAGAAGCTCTCCACGACATCACAACCTTAGAATGGCCCTCCAGATCCCCGGACCTCAGTCCTATTGAGCATGTGTGGGACATGATGGGTCGACAACTGGCCAACCGTCCTCAGCCACCCACAACTCTGGAACAACTGACCCGTGCAGTGCACCAAGCATGGGCCACAATTCCTCAGGAAGCGATCCAGGGCCTTATTGACTCCATGCCTGGCCGAATTCATCAATGTATTGCAGCTCGTGGTGGGCACATCCTGTATTGATTGTTGTCCAAACTTGCAGTCAGAGGGACCTGAAAGTGTAATCATCGAATCACAACCGAACACTCGTCCTGCATGTTCAATCGCAGCAATGTAGCACCACTCCTTCTGGGTGTTGCAATTTCCATTTTCTTCAGTGTATTAAGGCGTACAAGGACAAGACAAAGCTCATTTTCAGCCCCTCGGTGGCTCGGAGGCTACTACGTCTTAACGCTCTAAAACCACGTTTCTGACATATTCTCAGAAAACTAATGTCATTTAATAAACTAATAAATAGATGACGAGTACAGAAGACCAAATCAGGAGCTATATAGATATACTGAGAAAATCACAGATGTGGCCAGGAAGAGACGTCTAGCTTTCTACGGACATGTCTCATGGATGAATCCAACAAGACTAACCAACTGGCTTCTCAACTACTGGGGGAATAGAAAGAGCGTGACACCGTCGCTAACAGTAGTTAACAACGATATCCAAGAACTGAAGATAATGAAAAGTAATATTAGAAGCCGATCACATCTTGGAAAGATACTTAAATAGAAGAGTTTTCAGGACAGACCACCCTGTAAGAAAACCGGCATCATCTGGATAAAAGAGAGAACGGAGAAACATAGCCAGAGAATGCGCGAATATTAGGCAAACATCAAGTCCCTCGCCAAGCTCAAAAGTTGAACGTTGTGGTCCTTAGCTGACCCATCTAAAAGAAGAAGAAAAAGAGAAACTAATGAAGTAATGCAAGCCTGTAACCATGTCAACAGTATCACAAGAGATGACAATCCAACTTTCCAATGCCACTCAATTTATTAAATTTCTGTGAAAGTTTGCAAATGGCTATAAGGTTATCGTGGAATCAAACATAAGACTGTAAAATTCAACAATGCGATTAAGGGGGTCAAGGGGTACCCTAAAATTTTTACTCGTGACTTACACGTGCGATATGTTGTACAGAAGGTCTATTATATCTCCAATCAGCAACATTATTTTCAAAAATTCCTGCATTGGAATAGTGTTTTTTTTTTCAGCTTTTGGGAATTCGGGCGATTGAGGCTAAAAAAATCCCGAATTTTCATGCACCACAAGCCTTTATAATTTATTAAAGGTGTCTTCCTGAGGATGGGGACTTTCCACAACGGTGAGGGTCAGTTTTAATTTGACATATATTGCGTTTCGTCTACGAGGCTTTCAATATTATTTTCACGTCGGGAAGTACACGTTCGGTGAATATAGTTTGAGAGCACATTTTAACTAATCATATTTTTAGGTTATGTTAATTGATAATCATATTTTTGTCGACAAACGGGTTCATCGTAAAGATGATTTTGTTTGATACTGTGCGGTTGATATATATATATATAATGTTTATGTAGGCCTATAGTTCATGTTCGGGTGCTTGGAGCATCGTAAAATTAGGTATTGTAACCATGAGTCAATACACCAATCATTTAGAAAACTCTTCAACGTACATCTCATAGAAGGGTGGGTATAAGGAACAACTTTTCAAAATGCATGCTAAAATAGGCGAAAAATAAAAATTATCCTAGAAGGAGGACCAAAGCATATGTTGCGCTTCTCAATGTGCGACACAAAACTAGGGAGTCTATAAAGGGTCTCCGAAAACCACATTTTATGGCCCTTAAATTAACAGTGTCTGCGATATGCCCAGAAAACTAACTTCGTTCTAATAAACTTATGAAGGAATGACAAGCCCCTAACCATTGCAACAGTAGCTCAATTGGTAACGTCTGGTTATTAATACCGAAGACCGTTCGAAGAGCGGGTACTTCTCCTAGTTTTCTTATAATTACAAAATCATTTTGCTCATCCCTTGGCGTAACGGTGGATCATATCAAAAATTCTTTCAGACGAAAGTTTTAGGTAATTATTAGCGGAATATTGTCCATTTTAAATAGTTTTGATATTTTGCATATTAAGGCTTTCACGGCCCGGATTATTATATAAATAATTTTGATATTGTGCCTATAAGAGAGATACGATTTTTGTTTCTTTCAAAACCCACTTTTTCCCACCCAATTGGTCAATGGTTGGTGCTATAAAAAAAAAAACTTTTCATACATAAATGTTTGGCCCTTATCCGACACATAGTATCAACTTTGAATGGATTCGATATTTTCACATATTAAGAGAGTTATAGCGATATTTCACTTTTTCAAAAATGCCCCCCATGTTCACCATGTTGGTGCGATTTTGCTCATTAACGAACTAACAGAGATATACATTATGTTGATGATGATGATTTTGTTTTAAGGGGCCCAACATCTAGGTTACATTATGTAAAAAATTCAATGTGATTGGTACAAAATTGCGGTAGTTATCGTGTCCACAAGAAAGTGGAATACATACGTACATATGATATATAAACTTTTGAACTGACGGTGTTTTTGAGGTCTGAGTGATGTGAAACGCAAAGATATGTCGAAATTTTCCAGAAGTCGAAACATAGTACGAGTTGCAATAGGTAGCCTTTCTTATGAAATCTACCTAAAATGCCCAAAACTATGGCTATGGTCAGTTTTGAAGACGTACGGTGTGGAGTCACCTAAACTTTGCAGACATTTCTTTGACAGCCATTTCCCAAAACTTTAATTTTTATGCACATAATGTGCATATTCTCAGAAAGTTCTGCACCGATTTACCTGAAATTTTCACAGAATCTATATATGGACGTGTACATTAATCGGAAATAGAATTATATCCGTAGTATTTATGTAACTTGAGTAAAAAGAACATTGCTTAAAGCAAAATCGTCTTCATAAACTTTTCAAAGTAAAATTCACAAAAAATAAATTTTAAGAACTAGAACCATGATTCTAGTTTGGGTTGTAAGCCATGGCGTACCGACGGTGGGTATTTTAGGGTTTTAAACCCCCCCAGTGACATTGTCCCATCTATCACCTGTTTTACATTACCACCTTCTTTACTCCTGTATATATGTTATATCTGTATATATGTTAAATGTGATCACATTCGTCACTTGGCAAATGTCCTGCGCTCTACTCGCAGCGTGATGCTCCTTCAGCATTGGAGTTAGGCATGGATCAGTTTTTCTGTTGAAGTGTGCGATCGGTAACTTTCATCACATCGCTTTAATTGTGTGTGTCCGTTTCGTTAAAGATATTTCGCTACATGACTAGTTTCTGCAATTTATTCCAATTAATGATGCAGATGTAGGATACCACATTTTGAGAACATGGAGAGAGAAAAAGAACCTCTCACATAATGTTAATATTATAAGCAGTCACGTATGAACATGACGATACCACTGCATCATTTCAGTATTAATATTTAGATACTGTTTTCCATATTTAAAAAGTCTTCCTTTGTCATTTTTAGCCTACTTTCGATTTTTGCAAAAAATGAAAGTAGACTTATGAGATCTTCACAGGGCGAAAAATTGTGTGTGTGTCTGTCTGTGTGTGTCTGTGTGTGTGTGTACTCTGAATGTCTGTCCCCCCCTATCAATTCAAACACGGTGAAACCGAATAGAACGAAATTTGGTACATAGGTAGAACTAGCAAAGAGTACCTCAGTGTCATGTTTTATATCGCCGCTATCTTTACCAAAACTGAATGGCGGCCACTCAAACGTTCAAAACATAAAATCAAATAACGAGTAACCAAATCATCCGATCTCTACCAAATTTGGTAACAACATACCTTCATATAGGACGCGTCATCCGCCGTACCATTTCAGGATGGCGGCCGTGTGAATTATGCAAACATTATAATCCATATCATGGGACCCACCAGTTCCGATTATCGAGCCGAGAATCGTTTTAACTGTTCTAAAGGAAGAGGCACGTTCGAAATTAAAAGTTTATTTTGTAATACTATAGTGTAGAAGTGATTTTAAAAAAACTGAGCTGTCTCAGTACAAGGCAAGAGGCAGCGGATATCTTGTGCCTGACTTATATTTCACTAATTTGAGTATTGCATGCAATATAGCGTACTGATACAAAATAAATAAACTTTGTATGAAATGCTTCATATTTAAATAATATACTCCACTGATGAAATCGTTTAGTGTAAATCATTCATTGCTAACACGTTCTATGTAACTCATTTGATATCGGTTAATGTCCGTTTGCATGTTTGGCTCCGTGGTAAAGCGTTAGCCTATCAATCTTATGGGTATGGTTCAAACCCTATCAGAGTTAGGTTTTTTGCTTGAATTTCTTTATATTTATTGTTTTGTAATGACTCAGACGTTTTAAAATTAATCATTACATTGTGCATAGTACGATGGAAAATATATAATTAAAACAAAATTCGCCAGCAGATTTGCATGAGACATCTAGGAACAAAAAAGTGAATTATCATGGTGAACTGCACGCCGGCCAACAGATTAACTTACAGATTTTATTGAAATGTTTATGTTTATGGCCGCTAGAATGCTCTCCCCCCCCCGTTAGGATTATCTTGTTCGATACTTCTCCATTAGATGTCACGACTGGTCTACATGGGACTCCATTTATTAGTATACCATCGGCATTCTATGCGCATCGAATTTGAAGAATGACAAGATGATACTACGATACATTTTTACTTTTTATTTTAAAGGGTTTGTAACAGCCTATTGTGCGTTATTTGAAAATGTTAATTCAAGTAAAGAACAAAACGATTTCACATAGTATCTGAACTCTAGCCGGCTAGTTCAGGATATTAATTAATACTTTTATTGCAGCAAAATAACAATCGAAAATATCCACATAGTTGGTATACACACGTCTCTGTAGGATCATGGAAAGATTTGTTAATTCAATTAGGGTTGTGAAAGCCATGCACAGCCAGACGTGTAAAGACAGGCCTCAACTCAAGGTTGGATGTTGCCCGCGTCAGGCCGATTATGTAATAATAATAATAATAATGTTATTGGTTTTACGTCCCTTTTAACTACTGCTGCATTTAGAGACGCCGGGGTGCCGGAATTTTGCCCCGAAGGGGATCTTTAACGTGCCAGTTAATCTACTAACACGGCTCCCTCGCATTTGTGCACCCTCAAATGCCAGCTGACTGCGCCAGGATACGAACCTGCAACATAGGGCCCAGCAAGCGAGAACGTTACCGCTGAGCCACGCAGCCAGTCCGGTCGATTATGTCTCCAGATCCATAACATTCTTTAGATACTTCTTATCTTTCTTTCTTCAATGATGGTAGCAGTTGTTTTCGAGGTTGTGGTGTTTGGTGGAGGTAAATAGTTTTTAAGGTCTTCAACCAAAAATGATTCTATTATACTCTTTGATAAAAAAAAAGAGTTATAACTATACTGATACATTTAGGAGAAAGTAGGCTATATGTTCTTTACTGAACATCTTGTTTTTATTGCGCTGATAATATAGAGACCCAAAACAGCTTTCATCCAAAGATAATGTTTATTTAATTATTGTTTTCCATGGATATTAATCAAAATATTTTAATATTGTATGATGATGATGACTTATCGTTTTAGGGGCGGAACAGCAAGGTCATCTGCCCCTTTAATAGTGTAGGCCTACACAACTACCCTTCTATAGTAATGAAAATCCAATCCTGCATACGCCACTGTCTATATGTGTGTTAAGTTTCAAATCCCCAACTTTAATAGTTACGTCATAAATGTACCTTTTGCTTAATACTTTGTTTTTGAGATTCATTAATTGTAATGTTGGTAACATTGAAGGATATTGTATTTTCAGTAACCTAACTCTTTTATTATATAGTAGGAGTCCTACTTACCATGTGGATGAAGTTCATAACAATTGATTCAGTAGTGCGTTTGGTAGTAGCATATTAAGAAATTGAAGTGTTTCGTTCAAATATTCAGTTAGCACCACCTTAAGTAAATTGGTAATAGGTTATTTTTGTACAAAATGTGGGGAAAGTTTGGATGACAGACACAGGATTAGAATCTTTTCAATTATCCGTATTTAGAATTACAGTAGACAACAAATAACATGCAAAGATGCACTTTTGCTTCTTGTGAGGATTAGAAACTCTTTGAATTGGGTGGAATTTTGAATTCCTTGTTTTCAATTAATTGCTGTTACCCTTAACACAATATAAAGCAAAAATTATGTAATCACATTTTTGCCAAAAAACACAGTGCATTTTACTCGTAAAATATATCAAGAGTCATTGATAACATTGATTGATAAAAACTTGCAAATACCGGTAATTCATGGTTTTCAGTAATCCACCAAAGTCCCTGCACTCATTGCCACAACATTTAACTGTAATAATTTCTTCAGATTTGTAGTTGACATCGTTTAATATTTGTTCGAAATGGTTAAAAGTAACTTTTTTTTTAGGTTCATTATATACTGTCAGTGTTTTCTGTAGATATTTTTTTCTCTTAGTTTAACTCTGAATTCATTACTTAAAACTGTGGTTTCTAAGCTCTTTGTTTAATCGCTCTTGTTTCTCTTTCCAGCGACTATCCCTCAAGACGTGGGGGACGAGACGGAGGTTTCCGTGGCAACAGGTGAGACCTGACAAGTGTAATGGCTAAACTTTAGAAATGGATTCCACATATAGGGAGAAGAAAAAAAAATGACAACATGATTCCTGTAATGCATGATTGCAGAGTTATCCAAATGTGTATTACTGAGAGCATGCCAAAACATCCTGATTTCCAAAAGAAAATGTGAGACATGGGTATTGTTACACAAGTAATAATGTAGCAAATATATTTGATATAGGCTTGAATACTCCTATGCTTGGCCACCACAATCACCTGACTTAAATCACCTGCACTTTTTTTTCTTTCGGGGGACTTAAGTCTGTCATGTATTAGAGTATTCACATATTGTGACAGCATCTCAGATACTACATACTACCCCAGACCTTCTTGATTATGTCTGGCACTTGATGAAGAATGATTGGAATGTGTTTTTCAGTACTTATTTTTACTCGTGTAACATGTTTTGTGTTACCCTAACTAAACACCAACTACGCAAAATGGTCAGCTGTTTAATGGAAGGGCATGCTTAGCTTCTATGCTCAAGGTCGCAGGTTCAGACCCAGCCGAAGTCGTCCGTTTTTTTTAAGAGCGCTAAAAATCCCTCAGTATGCCTTCCTTTGGAGGGGAAGTAGTGCCGGCGGTCCCATGTCATAGATTTATGGCATGATAACGAACCTTCCACTAATTACATCTGTGTGAAGCTAAATTATAGGTTATCTTTGATTAACGCTCTTAGGTTCCAGCGTTCGTCGCCAGGAGCCGACTATGGTGGCATATAGTAGCAAAGTTCAGAACTAGTTGGTCGTTGACAGTGGCGTTTGTTAGCAAAAGTTGGAACTATTTGAAAATCGAATATATGCAGTCCTTACTTGAATTAAATACAGATAACTCGCACTAATACAGCCATCACAATTAACACCGGTTATCAGACAGATTCTACGCACACCCAAAGTACACGGGGCTACATGACCGTCTTGTCGCAGTTCCTAAACTGAGGAACCAACCTTCATGGAAGGCAATTGAGGCCTGTATTCTGGTTGCTTTGATAATTTTATTATAAACAAAAACAGTGTGTTTCAGTTAGTGTTACAGACATATTCAGTGCTACAGTATTGGGAGTGTCACATTGCACTTAAGTTACCAAAGGGTCGGATAAATCTGTAATTCTGCTTGTTTGACCCATTTAGTTACGGTATACATTTTTTTTCCCTTCTCTTTATATGAGGAATCTATTCCAGAAGTTTTGCTGTTGAGTTTTGATACAGCCTGGGGAATCCATTTATGACCTACCTACCCATTGGAATTGACATTCAGACCAGTATTTTCAACTTCTGTTTTAGTCTGTGATGATGATTTCTTGGTCCTTGCATAAAGCAAGTTGTCACAAGAACAGGCAGTACCTAATGTAAAAGTTTGTTCAGTTATGTAATTCCTCAAAGAAGAAACATGAGGATATAAAACTGAAGGAATTTGTAGTGGGTGAAAATAAAAATTGTACAGGTCATATGCATGATTTTTGGAGATTTTGCAGAAGCCTTCGATAGCTGATAATTATGTCAACTATCAAGTCCTTCAACCTATAGCTCATACCAGAATTAAAAATGCAATGGTGGATCATATCTCTTTTTCCGAAAGAAGGGCGATTATGTTGATGGTCTCATGGGGAAGGTTGTAATAAGGGATCATAGTATAGCCTCTTTGCCTTGTCGACATCTTCAGGTTGACTCATACATGACTTGAACTGTTTATTTTAATATCTACAAGGTTGCAAGACTGAGAAATGGCGATCCTATCGACAGTCTCCCTCCACCAACTAATCCATGAAGGTGTAGCTACTATTGCTGTGATACACTTAAGCAATGTGGAAGTAACTTATTTTTGTACACAATGAGAGGAAAATTTTATATGCAGTCACAGGATCAGAATCTTTTCAATTTTCCCTGATTAGAATTAGACAGCAAATAACATGCATAGATGCACTTTTGAGTTTTGGGAGGATTAGAGACTCATTGAATTAGGTGGAATTTTGAATTCTTTTTTTCATTATTTGTTGTTATCCATAACACAATATAAAGCAAAAATGATATAATCAAATTTCTGCCAAATAATACAGAGCATTTTACTCATTACATTTATCAAGAGTCATTAGTAACATCGAATGAAAGAAACTTGCAGATAGCCTAATTCAAGGTTTTCAGTAATCTACCAAAGTCCCTGCACTCATTGCCACAACATTTAACTGTAATAATTTCTCCAGATTTGTTGTTGGCATCTTTGGATATTTGTTCCAAATGGTTAAAAGCAACTCTTGTTTGAGGTTCATTATATGCTGTCTGAGTTTTCTGTAGATATTTTTTTTCTCTTAGTATAACTCTGAATTCATTACATAAAACTGTGGTTTCTAGGGTCCTTGTTTAATTGCTCGTGTTTCTCTTTCCAGCGACCATCGTTCAATGCGTGGCGGACAGGGAGGAGGTTTCCGAGGCAACAGGTGAGATCTGACAAGTGTAATGGTTAAACTTTAGAAATAGTTTCTACGTATAGGGAGAAGAAAACAGAATATGACAACATGATTACAGAGTTGTGTATTTACTGATTTACGAAATAAAATGTGAGACATGATTATTGTTGCACAAGTAATAATGTAGCAATTATCTTCACTAATATAATAAAGCTGAAAATTTTGTGTGTTTATGTGTTTTAAACGCGCTAATCCCTGTGTTTGTGTTTTAAACGCGCTAATCTCTGGAACTACCAGTCCGATTCGAAAGATTCTTTTTTTATATGATAGCCAGATTCAAGAGGAATAGTTTAGGCTATGTAGTATTAGGCTACATCTCTCAGATAACCTAAAAGATTGATTTTTGTTTAGTAAGTCGGTAGAACAAGCGCTCCCGAACTGCTCTATTCGCATGCGCTGACGTTATGGTTAGTGATACGTACACCGTTTCACCGTTCTGAACCAAAATTTGTATACTTACCCTTTGGAACCCTGCGAGTATCACTGTCCACGTGAAATTTATGACGGACCAGTCCATTCCTTGCATTTAGGCCCTTTGGCACAAATCTACACAGTTTCACCGATCTGAACCAAAATTTGTATACTTGCCCTTTGGAACCCTGCGAGTAACACCGCCTACATGAAATTTGACAGACCAGTCCATTCCCTACATTTAGGCCCTTTGTCACAAATCTACACCTTTTCACCAATCTGATCCAACATTTGCATACTTAACCTTTGGAACCCTGAGAGTAACACTGTCTGCTTGAAATTTTGGACAGACCACTCCATTCCCTGCATTTAGGCCCTTTGGCACAAATCTACACCATTTCACCGATCTGTACCAAAATTTGTATACTTACCCTTTGGAATCCTGCGAGTAACACTGTCTGCATGAAATTTTGTACAGACCACTCCATTCCCTGTATTTAGGCCCTTTGGCATAAATATACACCGTTTGGCACAAATATACACAGTTTCACCGATCAACAAAATATCTATCATAAAAATAATCTAGAGAGATTTCCTACTGAAGTGTTCTGTGCCTTTTGTCTCTGGTGTGAGCCGTTGCGTTGCTACGACCATTCAAAGTGGAGCCCTTTTTGATTCTTGCGGAGAGGCTGTGGAAATGATGCCATGTCAGGGTTTCTACATGTTATAGATGTTTATCGGCATTCCAGGTGCGCAGGCTGTTAACTTGTTGCAAGTGTATCAGCTTTGCAATGTAAACGGCTGTGGCGGAGTGCCTACCATTAGTATTATTGTTGCGTGGTATTGGCATAAAATCACTCTTTTCCGCACCACCTGGCGGTAGAGTGAATGGCGCGTCTATTTTTTAAGTGGTGTCTTCAGGAGGCCTAATCGACTGTTCAAGTGTGAAGGTTGGGCGATTTTGAACCGTTTTGATGATGGCTGGCGGTCTTGATCGTCTGCCTCAATTTCTCCGTCATCACTTTCATTGTCTGTATCGGTTTAATTTGTAAATATTTGATATATAGTTGTTTTGTCTATCATTGTACAATCACTGAACAATAAATTTATAAATGTTTTTACTGGGAGACTTAGAATTTTAATGTTTCCCTTTCAGCTTTTATAGTCACTATGTTCAATTGCTGTAGTTTTCAGTCCTGTTTCCTATTGTTCACAATTTACCAGTTTTTAAATGAAGGTATGGGTGTATTTTAGATTTTTTTCTACGGCTGGGCTCAAACAAGGTTTATACAAAACTAAAGGTAGTTGGTAGTTACCGTATTTACTCGAATACGACCCGCCCCCGAATAAGACCCGCACCCTGATTTTGAAGAACAAAATTTAAAAAAAAAAAAAAAATTACTCAAAATTATTTACTATCCTAACTAAAAAAACAGAATAGCATTTATCCAAAATAGTTTCCAACAGTTTTGAAGTCGTCCTAAAATAACACACATCAAACGATTAAAAATACAAATAAAAGTACACAAACACTTCATTCATCGTCATCAGAAGTACCAACTTTTTATCACCATCACTTTCCCACTAAATGTCGTCATCACTGCCATCCATAGCATTCGAAATACTACATTTCTTGAAGCTCTTCCGTATGAGATCTCTAGAGATACGATTCCATGCCGTCAAAATCCACGAACACAGCAGCTGAACTTTCGGGCGCTGAATACGACCAGTTGGAGTCGGTGTGTGCTTATCGGCCGCCATCCGCTCCGTACACAGCTGTTTCAAGGCTGCTTTGAACGGGCGGTTCACGCAGCATAGACGTCATCTCGCTCAATCACGAATACATGACTCGTCAATATCATATTTCCTACCGGGCACGATTTCCAATAACTTCAGCTTCCCTCACAACTTTCAATTTCTCACTCACAGTAAATGACCGCAAACCTTTCGTAGCATTCATGTTTACACTCGGAGAACGTGCGTGTGACTGTATGTACAGTAAAACTTCTTTTATACGATTCACACTTATACGATTTTTTTCTTGGTCCTGGCAAAATCCCTATACTTTTCATGTTAATTTATTTCCGATATACGTTTTAAACTTATTCGTTTTTCACGCTTATACGATCATATCTTACGTCCCCGAGAGAAAAATGCGTCGTTTATACGTTTACAACGGTTTCCCTACCTAAAATCTCTAAAAATATTGGAGCCAGAAACTTATGAGACGCACTGTACGTTTCTCGGAAACCATCCCTCGCGCGGCGCTATGTTGTGGCGAGAACGACCTTGAAGCTATGTCAGCCGGAGTTGCGTGTGTTGCGAAATACAACATCACTTGCTTCAGTCATTGTTCTGCCTTGTTCGGTGCTTCAGTTGTGGTTAACCTTGATAGCAGTGAACATGGGTGAAAGGAAAAGGAAGTGCATTACGATTGCTGTTGTTCACTTCTTAACGGGGGCCATCGCTCGCCGCTCGCCCGCGCTGCGGGACTGTCTCCCGCCAGGCACTTTACCGTAATGCGTAGCTCGCGCGGCCTATTGACGTCCAAAACGGGGGAGGAGCTTACGGTCAGCTGTTTGCAATATGGCGGCGATATAGTGACGTGAAGTAATTGGGTGTGCGTTTGTTATGGCTTCAAATTTATGATGGCAAAATACCACATATTTCCTTTCATTGATAGAAATATTTTTATAATCAATTTAAATGCAGTGCCTAATTACTACCAGTTAAAAATATTACCCACATGTAGATAGTTAATTTACTGTCTGCTGTTACATAGGCCTATATGAAGCCTGTACTTGGGAGCCTAGCGGTATCGATGTTTTTATTAATTTCACAATATATATATATATATCACATAACACAAAGGACGACTCCCTGATAATAAATTGAATCAAGCAACCCTGAATTTGCATGAATGTTTTGGGTTCAAAGAAGCGTTACTTGGGATGCTCAAATCATACTTCAATATTGCAAATATTGACCTACATACTTGCTGTTCAAAGGCAAGAATGTTAATTTATTAATATCTTGCCACAGGCAAGTTAAAATGGAGACATCCTCTTTATCAATATATTTAATTAAATATTTAAAATACAGACATTTAACATAGCTGGTGTCTCCATTTGAACTTGTCATAAGCAAACGGAACAGATCAAAAACTACACTTTAAGCCAAACCAAATTCACTCCTCAGCTCGACATAAACCATAATACCAATTAAAACCTATACAAAACATACTCTCCTTACTGTTGTACAACTTTCAAATCAACTATTCGCACTCAAAACTGTAAAACCCTGAAATGGGAACTAATTAAAGTTAGAATAGCCTAGGCCGATCCGGTCTCCTGCTACATTACCGCATATGTATACTTAACATCACTATAACTTCAAAATTACGGCTAAGTGACCTATCTGCCTGAGTAGTATAGGTGTTGCCGGCCTGCCTGGGATGATGGGTCACCAAACCGGTACTTAAAACTAAGATTTTACTCATTAATCAACTAAATTCAACAGTAGGGAGATCATAGCCAAAAACACAATTCAAGCCAAATCATACTTCAATGACCTACATACTTCCTGTTCAAAGGCAAGAATATAAATTATCTGGCAAATTAAGGCTAGGAACAGCATTTTTCTTAAGTTTTCTAACCATTCGGCTATTGTCAATCGGAAGAACCCCTAAAATAAGTTTACGAAGAGCGGATTACATTCATTGTACGGCACAGAAGTAAAATAGGCTATAAGTTTATCAGTATTTTTGATGTAGGTAAATCCATGTGAATACAAATTAGGGACAATAACTAACAATAATCAACAGTACCGGTGGAAAGAAGTAGTCTTCACAAAAATGCAGACTGCACACTGTCATGTAACATGTAACACGTTTTCCAATTGACAGCGCCGAAGACCATCTTTCTCTCTGAACTTTTTGTACAGGAAAGTAGTGAAGATATTTCGTAGCCGTTTTATACGATTTGCAACCGTATACAGAGCAGTACCTCCTCGAATCTGACAAATTTCTTTCTGTTTCCATCACGACGTCAATGCTTCACCATCTAAATAAATCTCACCAGTCACAATGTTACAGCTTCAACATTCTGCCGCGTGGCTGCGCCATCCAACATTTCTGACGTCAATAGCCTATACTGTAGTTCACAGCTGGTGCTGAAAATGTTCGCCATCCACTGCTCCACATCGCTGGCACCTCTTTATGAAATTGTCATTTACGTTCTGAAGTTCCTCACCACCGATTGACTGTATTTCAACTGTAATATAGTCTTTAAGCTCATTTTCGCGAAAGATTTCCTGTACTTTAAGAAGGTATTTACACACGTTCACGTAATGAAAATCGCATTGGAACATCACCTTGAGCACTAAAGACATGAACAATTGACTAAACTGAACCCCACACTGCTCAAGCACACTGCAAAGGAGGGAAACTTGTGGCGCCAAGAAGCGCATTACGGCCAAGTGCTTGACGGGGGACCGGCGCTGCGAGCGAGGGTCCGCGTCGCATATAACACCAAGTCCCTGTATAACCCATAATGTCACATACATTTTGCAGTTTTTATTAAGCTACTTTCATTTACGCGTTTTTCACGCTTATACGTTTTTTTCATTTGGTCCCTTGAAAATCGTATAAGTGAAGTTTTTATCTTTATATACGTCAATACGGACCAGAAATGGCAATTAGTATTCCCATGACTGTATGACGCCGCATGCTTACGGTAAAACAAAGTTATAGCCGGAAGAAGGCTAGCACCATCTAGCGGATACTCGCCACACCCGATATCGCGCGCGGCGGGCAATTTAGATCTTTCAAATTTGGATGACTCAAATAAGACCCGCACCCCAATTTTTCACGTCCGAATTTGTTTAAAAATGTGCGGGTGGTATTCGAGTATATACGGTAGTTTTAGTTGTAAGTATGTAGTTAGTTTGTTTATTAGATATATGCCATTGTTCTGTTAGACTGTGGTGTGTGAGTGTGTCTGGTGGCAGTTGCATTGTTTATTAGTTATAGTTCATTGTTTCATTAGACTGTGATGTGTGAGGGTGCATGTGAGTGTGCCTGGTGACAGAATGTTCTAGTGGTAGTATTTGTTGTTGGTGGAACTTTAGTATTTTTTCATTAGTTGAATTTTGGTATTTAATTGTTAGTAGAAGGTTAGTATTTTTGTTAGTAGAATTGCTCTTTACTTATTCTGAAAGGGAGTAGCAGCCTTTCAGAATAAATCAATTCTTTACTAGTCTTATAGACGGTTAAGATATTGATAATATAAGCCAACTAATGGCTACACTGCGTTCTGCTGCACAGCTGAAAGCAACGGGAAACTACAGTCGTAATGCTATTCCCGAGGATATGCACCTCTCTATGCCTAATTACATGTGATGATGGCCTCCTCCCTTGTAAAATTTCAATCCGGAGGTAAACTAGTCCCCCGTTCGGATCTCCGGGTGGGGACTACTCGAGAGGGAGTTAACATCACAGAAGTGACAAAAAGGAAATCTGACATTCTACGGATCGGAGGGTGGAATGTTAGAAATCTGCTAGGAAGTGGAAAGTTAGAAAACTTAGAAAGGGAAATAAATAGGTTGAGGTTAGATTTGGTTGGGATTAGTGAAATGCGCTGGCAGGAAGAACAGGACTTTTGGTCAGGAGACTATAGGGTATTTAGCACTAAATCAAACAATGGCCTAGCAGGGTTTGGCCTTATATTGAGTAGGAAACTTGGACAGCATGTGGAATATTATAATAAACAAAGTTTTTATGGTTCCGCCTAGTCAATACTTGTTTTATTAGAGATTTTATCGTGACATAATCACTTGTCTTTAAAAGTCAAAAAGTATGGAATATTATGAGCAATATAGTGAACGGATTATTGTAGCAAAAATCAATACTAAACCTACGTGCACCGCAGTGGTACAAGTCTATATGCCTACCAGTCAAGCTGATGAGGATGTTGAAAAGGTCTACGAAGAAATAGATGAAATTCTGAGGTATATCAAGGGTGATGAAAATGTTATAGTAATGGGAGATTGGAACGTGGTGGTAGGAAAAGGGAGTGAAGGGAAGATAGTAGGAGATTTCGGATTAGGTGAAAGGAATGATCGAGGAAGCATGCTGATGGAATTCTGCACCGAGCATGAGTAGGTCATAGCTAACACCTTATTCAGTAACCACAATAGAAGAATATACACATGGATAAGACCAGGAGGTACAGGGCGTTACCAAATAGACTTCATTATGGTCAAGCAGAGGTTTCGAAACCAGATTTTGGATTGTAAAACATATCCTGGTGCTGACATAAACTCTGACCACAATCTGGTTGTAATGAAATGCAGATTAAAGTTGAAGAAACTGAAGAAAAGTCAAAAGCCAAAAAGGTGGGCAATAGACAGACTGAAAGTAAAGGGTGTAAACGAAAGATTCAAGAAGAGTATAAAGGAACAAACTTCAATTACAGACAAATGGGCACTTTTGAAGAATGAAATAACAAAATCCGCAGAAGAAAACATTGGTAGGAAAGAAAGAATAGGTAGAAAACCGTAGATCACTCAGGATATACTAGAATTGATGGATGAAAGGCGGAAACACAAGAATCTAAGAGATGAAAACGGGAAAGCAGAATACAGACGTCTGAGAAATGAGGTCAACAAGAAGTGCAAGGAAGCGAAAGAAGAATGGTTGATAGAGAAATGTGCAGGTATAGAAAATTGTCTGAAATTAGAAAAAGTAGGCACAGCTTATCGAAGGATTAAGAATACTTTTGGGGAAAAGAAGACTAAGTGCTGTAATATTAAGGACACAAATGGAAAGCCTCTAACAGATAGGGAAGAAAAGGTTGAGAGATGGAAAGCTTACATAGAGTGTTTATATAAGGGAAAGGAGATTGAGAATCGTGTAATGGAAAGGGAGGAGGAAATTGATGAGGATGCAAAAGGAGATTTAATATTGAGATCAGAATTTGACAGAGCATTAGAGGACTTACGCTGGAACAAAGCACCAGGCATAGATGATATACCGATTGAGTTGCTACGCTGCATAGGAGATGAAGGTCAGATCAGGTTATTTCACTTGGTGTGTAGGATTTATGAGACATGTGAGGTACCCCCTGATTTCAAGAAGAATGTTATCATTCCTATACCAAAGAAAGTGGGAGCTGACAGATGTGAAGATTACCGTACAATCAGCTTGATTACTCATGCTTCAAAGATCCTGTCTAGAATAATTTACAAGAGGATTGAAAGCCAGATAGAAACGGAGTTGGGTGAAGACCAGTTTGGTTTCAGGAGAAATGTAGGAACAGGGGAAGCTGTACTAAGTCTTAGGCTGATTTTGGAAGGTAGAATAAGGAAAGATAAGAGAACGTTCATGCATTTGTAGACTTAGAAAAGGCTTTTGATAACGTTGATTGGACTAAATTGTTTGACATTTTGAAATCTATTGGAATAAAGTACAGGGATAGGAGGGTGATATACAATCTATACATAAACCAGACAGCAGTCATTCGAGCTGAAGGACATGAGAGAGAAGCTGGTATTCAGAAAGGTGTAAGGCAAGGCTGCAACTTATCACCCATACTTTTCAATCTTTACATTGATCAAGCAATGAAGGAAATTTGAGAAAAAATTAAAGTGGGAGTGAAGATTCAAGGAGAAATAATTTCAACTCTGAGATTTGCCGATGACATCGTCATCTTGGCCGACAAGCCTGAGGATTTGAACGAGTTTTTGAATGGTATGGATTCCGTCTTACGGAAAGAATTCATGATGGAAATTAATAAATGTAAAACAAAAATACTGGAATGCAGCCGAAATAAATCAGAAACCCCTATGGAGATCAAATTGGCAGGTGAAAAGCTGAAGGAAGTAGGAGACTTCTGTTACTTAGGAAGCAGAATAACCAGTGATGGACAAAACAAAGAGGATATAAAAAGTAGGTTGGCTCAGGCAAGAAAAGCATTTCTACAAAAAAGGAATCTGTTGACATCGAATATAGATTTTGGTATTAGGAAGTCATTTTTGAAAGCCTTTGCCTGGAGCGTGGTGCTCTATGGAAGTGAAACTTGGACTATTGGAGCAGCAGAAAAGAGGAGAATTGAAGCATTTGAAATGTGGTGTTACAGGAGAATGATGATCAGATGGGTAGATAGGGTTACAAACGAAGAGGTATTAAGACAAGTGGGAGAGGAGAGATGTTTCTGGCGACTGCTAATGAAGAGAAGAGATAGGTTAGTAGGACACATACTAAGACACCCAGGAATAGCAAGCTTAGTTATGGAAGGAAGGGTCGAGAACGTGAACTGTAGGGGTAGACCAAGGTTAGAATATGTTAAACAGATTGCCTCGGATGTAGGGTGTGGTAGCTATGTAGAGATGAAACGATTAGCTCAGGACAGGGAGGCATGGAAAGCTGCATCAAACCAGTCAAAAGTCTGAAGACTCAAACAACAACAACACCGATCTGAACCACATTTTGTATACTTACTCTTTGGAACCCTGCGGGTGACACTGTCCACTTTAAATTTAGGACAGACCACTCCATTCCCTGCATTTAGGCCCTTTATTACAAATCTACACTGTTTCTCCTAATTGAACCAATTTTTACATACATATTGAAACCCTGCTGGTAACACTGTCCACTTGATATTTTGGACAACGCTCTCCATTCCCTACATTTAGAATAACAGACAAAATATACTTGAAAACCACGTATTAAGGCCCTAGAAACATTCATGTCCGTAGTAGTGTAACTGTAAGAGTATTTTAATAAGTCTATTGTTGACGGGCAGTTCGGGCTGCATCACGTCTTCCCTACCAGCATTCTAGTGCAGAATTGCGAAAATAGTTGCATCTTGCACTGTTTATAAATTGCAGGCACTGGGAGCGATTAGTGCAAAAAGATCTCTTAGGCACCTTAAAACAGTTACCATCATGAAAATATTATGCCTCGGTATAAGTGCAATGGTGTTGGTGCGGTACATTGAGCTTACCAGCTGCAATAAGTGTTGGTGCTTTTTAATTTTTCCTTCAATTATTCCGAACCTTATCGTTGAGCACTATGTGGCGATAAATGATACTATTGCTACCTCAGTAGCTCGGGACAGCTGAAGTTTTCCAAAGTGTTCTGATTATTTTCCTACGGCGCTATGCGACAAAAGACGACACTATTGGTCTCTACATTTCTAACAGCCAATGAGATATAGGCCTTAGGCAGTGTCTTTTATTTCACTTATTCCTCTTTCTAATAATTTTTTTAAAATGTGTTTGTAAATAACATGTGTCAGTGCTGTAGTTAGAAAATAGCCGTTTCCCTATTCATTATCATTATCATTACCGTACGGGAAAATGACCTGAATGTTACATCCATTATACTGAACTACTTATCACCCCCACTACAACAACTACCACCACCACCACCACCACCACCACAAAATGTTATATTTTTAAAATATTTTTTCTGTTAGTTTAAGTATCTTGTGCCAGTTCTGTAGTAGTATTATCATCCATAAAACAAATAAATCCACCGGGCGAAGCCGGGCACTACTGCTAGAGCTCGAGTCAGCCCGGAAGGCGGTGCGCAGAACACAACGCTACCATTACGTCATGCCTCACTTCCATCCCACCAATCACAGTCAGTCTGTCTTGAGAATCTGAGCTAGTGTGTTGTCAAGAAAGCTAAGTGTAAAGTAGCGTGAAAGAGACAGGCTCGATGAGCTAAGCCACGGTGTTGCCATACCGCAGGAACTCATGGCAGCGGCCTGCGGTGTGGGGCTCGGACATGGTGGACCTGTTGCAACAGTGGATATGTATCTCTTTCTCTCTCTGCGCGACTCCCAGAGAGCCGGCCGCCTTCCGAGCTGACGCAAGCTCTAGTATTTGATAAAGGCCTGAATACCCCTCTGCTTGCCACCACAATCACCTGATTTAAACCACCTGCACTTTCTTTCATTGGGGGATTTGTTAAGTCAGTCGTGTATTAGATTATTCACATATTGTGACAGTGTCTCAGATAGTACATACTACAGACCTTTTTCATTATGTCTGGCACTTGATGGAGGGCAAGTGAGGCCTGTATTCAGGTTGCTTTGAAAATTTCATTATAAACAAAAACAGTGTGTTTCAGTTAGTGTTACAGACATATTCAGTGCTACAGTGTTGGGAGTGTCACATTGCACTAAAGTTACCAAAGGGTCAGATAAATCTGTAATTCTGCTTTGTTGACCCATTCAGTTACGGTAGGCTATACATTTTTTTCCTTCTCTTTATATGTGGAGTCTATTCCAGAAGTTTTGCCATTGAGTTTTGATACAGCCTGTAGAATCCATTTATGTCCTACCTAGTATGAATACCCATTGGAATTGACATTCAGGCCAGTATTGTCAACTTCAGTGACAAGTCTGTGATGATGATTTTGTGGTCCTTGCATAAAGCAAGTTGTCACAAGAACGGGCAGTACCTAATGTAGTTCCTCAAATAATAAGCATGAGGGGTATAAAACTGAAGGAATTTGTAGTGGGTGAAAATAAAAATTGTACAGGTCATATGCATGATTTCTGGAGATTTTGCAGAAGCCTTCGATAGCCGATAATTATGCCAACTATCAAGTCCTTCAACCTATGGCTCATACCAGAATTAAAAATGCAATGTGGGATCAAATCTCTTTTTCTGAAAGATTATGTTGATGGTCTCATGGGGAAGGTTGTAATAAGGGATAGTACTTTCATAGTATAGCCTCTTTTCTTTGGCCACATCTTCGGGTTGACTCTTGCATGACTTGAATATCTACACGGTTGCAAGACTGAGAAATGGCGATCCTATCCACAAACAGTCTCCCTCCACCAACTAATTTATGAAAGTGTAGCTACTATTGCTGTGATACACTTAAGCAATATAGTAATAAGTTATTTTTGTACAAAATGAGGGGAAAATTTTATTTGCAGTCACAGGATCGGAATCTTTTCAATTATCCCTAACAAGCAAGCAGTAGTGCCCGGCTTCCGGTGGATTTATTTGTTTTATGGATGATAATGAATACTACTACAGAACTGGAGCGCTCGAGGATAAGGATCAGAAATCACCAACGCTTATTGCAGCTTATAACCTCAGTATACTGTACCAACACCATCGCCCTTATACAGACACTTACTATTGTCATGATAACTGTTTTAAGGGGCCTAAGAAATCTTTTTGCACTAATTACTCCCCGTGACTGCAATTCATAAGTAGCTCGCAATTCTGCACCAGAACATTGGTAGGGCCGACGTGATGCAGCCTGCATTGCCAGGCAATAATAGACTTGGGTATTATCGAAGCTGTTCGGGAGCGCTTGTTCTTCCAACTTACTGAACAAAAATCAATCTTTAAGGTTACCTGAGAGGTGTAGCCTAATGCTACATAGCCTAAACTATTCCTCTTGAATATGGCTATCATATACAAAAATTACTTTTCGAATCCGACTCTTAGTTCCAGAGATTAGCGCGTTTAAACACACAAACAAACAAACTCTTCAGCTTTATTATATTAGTATAGATTAGAATTAGACATCAAATAACATGCAAAGATGCACTTTTGAGTCTTGGGTGGGTTAGAAACTCTTTGAATTAGGTGGAATTTTGAATTCTTTGTTTTCAATTAGTTGATGTCATCCTTAATGCAATATAAAGCAAAAGTTTTGTAATAACATATTTTCTGCCAAGGAATACAGTGCATTTTACTCATGAAATTTATCAAGAGTCATTACAGTAATAAAATTGAATGAAAGAGAAACATTTTGCAGATAATTCATAGTTTTTGTTTCTACTTACCTCTTGATCACACCAGACAGCTGAAGGTGCCCCCCCCCCTTGAGTTGTACTGGAGGGTTAAATGCCAAGAAGTTGAGAGCAAGGGATCAAGAATCATGTGAGGTGGTGAGTGGAAGACTGATTAGATGAGGGTCATTTAACGCCGCTAAATGAGGTACTCCAAAGAGTTGGAATGAATAAATATATTTTTCAAATTAAAATGCAAAACTAAAACATCAGGTGAAGATATAGAGTAGAACCTAGGCCCAATTAGGGTCCGATAAATAGTTAGAGCGGCTTCAGTAGTGGAGTCTGTAGCATGCTGAACTGCTATGCCCAAGATCGCGGGTTAATCCCGGCCGAAGTCTTCAGATTTTCTAAGAGCATTAAAATCCTTCAGTATGCATTCCTTTGGAGGGGAAGTAAAGCCAGCGGGCCCATGTCGTAGATTTATGGCATGTGAAAGAACCTACCACTACAATTGATAGTGTGTAGCAAAATTTGTAGGTTATTTGGTTAGAAACGCTCTATGAAGTTCCAACGTTCGCCACTAGGTGTCGGTGACAGTGACATCTCTGGTGGCTAAAGTTGAAACTACTTGAAATTGAACTTGATGAGGAGCCTTCGGGCATTCAATTAAAATACCCCGCTATGGCCATTGGCTGCAATTCAAATATAATAATAAATAGTTATGGGCTTGCCGTATTAAGAAAAGATTATTTCGTTTTGCAGTCGAGGTAAAGGTTACTTAACAAGAACCAAATTTAGGTTGAAATTACTTATTAGTAGGGGTGGTGAATTTTCGCAAATCCGACAAAGCGCGAAATGCTCACAAACGCTTGTATTCTTGTACTTTCATTTTTCACGACCTGCAAACAACATTTTAATGCGTTTTGAAAAAGCGACAAAATGCAAAATTGACTCAAAATGCGAAAATCGTACTAAAACGCTATATAAATGCGAAATCCACGATTTTTCAAATAAAACGTTTTTTCTTTCTTGTCTAAGTTCCTACTGAGGAGTTTGTACACCCATGAAGTGTTTACAACAGCTTGACCACTGTCCTGGAGTGCGGGAAGTAATCCCTTCCGCAACTCGTTGCTCGACCGGCGGTTTCATAAGCTGAAAGATTTCTGAGACCCGGCCTGGTGTTCGCCATCAAGTGTGGCGCCAAGCCTGTCGCGTTCTTTCCGTTGAGGTGCTGACAAAGATGTCTCGTCTGCACCACATGGCGCCTCAAACTAGTCTTGCTCTTCAACGAACAGACCTGTAGCCGGTTGAAACGCGTCGTGAAAGTCAAGGCCTTGCACTATCCCGTTCCGTGTATGACTATTCTCTTCGCATAGGACAAGTTAACAAGTAAGCTACTAAGATGGTGAGATCGAAAATATCTATAAAACAGCGGGCAGAAAATTATAAACAAGAACATTTTTATATCGGTGATAGTGACATTTTAATGTGTAAATTGTGTAATCAGCGCCTGGAATGGCAAAAGAAGGACGCTTTAGACACGCACGTCAAAAGTCGGGGACATGTCAGTGCAAAAGAATGTTTTAACAGTAAATCAGAGGAGGAGCAAAGTGGCAAGCCACGATCCAAATGATGCAAGTTAAATTGAAAAGTGCAAAATCTGAAAAAAGTGCTTTTGCTGAAGATACAGTGAAGATGTTTTTGGAGACGAACATCTCTCTTCATAAAGTTGACCATCCAGCTTTTCGGGAGTGCTTGTCAAAGTAAGTAAGCCTACCTTATTTTAAGGTTGTATACCACATATTTAATTTTGTCCGATTCTCAAAAACCAAGAGGTACATGCCAGGATCAGGAGATCTACCAAAAGCAAGTACATTGCGACATGAATATGTACCTCGCCGTGGAGAAGCAATGAAAGCTGAGATAAAGGGGTGCCTACAAGGAAAGCCAATTGTTATAGTTGCAGACGAGACTTCAGACAGGCTGGGAAGATGTGTTTTCGCGGTTTTATTCTGAACAATGTGTGACAAAGCAAACCAGGACGTATTTCTAGGCAGTTGTAGCTTTCTTGACAAAGCAAATGGTACTACTTGTAGCAGGGCAATCATTGACGCTTTGAAAGAATATGAAATTTCATATGAAAATGTACTTGGTTTGGTGTCAGATTCAGCTCGGTACATGGGGACATGCTTTAAAGCACTGGAGACAATAATTGGTGACCATCTTTCACACTTTTAATGTTTTGCGCACAAGGTAAACTTGGTTGGAGATGTGATTTTAAAGGAAATGTCACAACTAAACCATTTTGTATCCAAAATGAAAATGGCTTTCTTACATTCAAGGAGATTGAAAAGTGCTTATGTCAGTTTTCTCAAGATCTTCCAGCAGTAGTATTTCCTTTCCCCGTGATCACACGCTGGAATTCATGGTTTCAGTTTGTGGAATATGTTAACAAGTATTTAGATGCTTTAAAAGATTTGTTTCAATCTTTGGATGAAAATTTGTGAAACAGCAGTTCTTCAGCTCTCCTAAATTTTTTTAGTGACGGATGTCATTATTTTGAAGTACAGTGTCAGGCTAAATTTGTGACTCAGGTCTCAGTCAAAAAAAGTAAATTAATTACCCAGTTGGAAGGCTCTTCCTACCCTTTTGCACATAAGTTGTGGGACGAGTTGTTAACTTTAAGCACTATGTTGAAAAGGTGTGCTAGAGGATGGTTACCCACAGATATATTGCAATTTATGGACTCATTTTCAAATGGAAATGTAAAAAGCGAAATGAAAAACATACTTAAGGAGTGTATGTTTAAGTGCAACAAAAAGCTGAGCAGTCGCATGGCAGAAAATGCGACAAATTGTTTTTCCAAGAGGTTGGCAAGCTTTTTAATCCTGTCACTGCTGGCCGGGTATTGTCAATCGACTTGAAGGATTTAATTGAAAGTAAAAGGAAGATCCCATTTTTTGGGGATGTTAATATGGATGGTTTTGTTGAGGGATATGAATATTTTCATTCCCAACTGGTACAAATCATGCAGAATAATGAAGAGGTAGATTGCCTACAAATGCTGTTGGCAGTTAAGCTCAAATACCCAGAGTTTGCCAAAGCAGCTCTGGGGTGCATTTGGGCTCCTACCAACAGCGTAGATGCTGAACGATACTTCAGCAAATACAATATAATTGTAAGTGACAGGAGAACACGAATGACAGAACAAAATGTTGAGGTATGTTCAATGATTTCATTCAACAGTGTTACTGATGCATGAACCTGCAAGAGTTCAGTTAATTCTGTGTATTCTGTCTTTATTATTGTGGTTTTGCACCAGTATAAATTTATCTCCTTTTCTGTGTTATGCTTTAGGCTGTATCAATAATGAAGTTTTTTTTCTCTGTTTACTTTAACCTATATTAATTTAAAATAAATGTATGATTTACTTCATGCACTTTTATCTCAATATTAGCCTTTTACAAATGTGATTTTAATTTCACATTAATGTCCTTTCAAAAGAGATTACTCGTTTATCAGAATTAAACTAAATTACATGTATTTCTCCAAAGTGCTACAAAATGCTAAATTGCAGATGTGTAAATGCTACAAAATGCTAAATGCTCAAATCAGAATGCTAAATTTATGATTTCAAAATGCTAAAAATCACCACCCCTACTTATTAGTTTAAGTTTGAGGACCGTAATGAGAACACACCATTCCCATGCAAGATTCGGAAGCTTCTGTTTGTTGCTAAAAATAAATGCCAGTTGTAACCTAACAATCCCCCTTAAAACAAAGCCTCCCCTTAATACAAAGCAACCCCATTAAATAAAAAAAAACATATCACCCAACAAGAAACATGAAATTCCCCTTTCCCGATTACATGATTGGCAATACAAAGAAAACCCTATAATTAATCGCTGCCGATACATAACCGGCAATCATAATAAATTCAGAAGTTGTAACCGTTTTTTTTTTTTTTTTTGTTACAGCGTTCACCCTCACGATTTTGGTTTGTATAATGTTGTACTTAGGTTCGGTAATGGCTACCTCTTGCTGGACACTGCAAGGAGTCTTATACTTGTTCTTTGTCTTGACTTTGACATGGATTCAGACCTGGGAGATCAACAGTGGATCTCATATTTTCAGTGAGACAGCTCCAGGAACACCACTATGAATTTGGAGAGGATCTGTTGATGGCCTTCCTGGACATCGAAAAGGCCTATGATAGTGTGTGTAGGGAGAAGGTTTGGGAAGCAATGGAAAACATGGAAGTGGAAAAAGGGACTGTAGGCAGAGTGAAGGAGATGTATTGTGGAAGTGTGAGTTGTGTGAAAGTTGGAGGGGAAAGAACAGACTGGTTCAGACAAATGAGTGGCCTGAAACAGGGTAGTGCGCTGTCACCCCTTCTCTTTATTGTGGTTATGGACGAGGTAATGACACGGATTGCAGGAAAGATAGGAGAAGATAAGATGAAAGCAATGGTGTTTGCAGATGATCTCATGGTCTGGGGAAACAAGGAGGAGGAAATTCAGGAGCAACTGAAGGCTTGGGAAGAAACAGTGGGAGAGTACGGATGGAAGTTCAACATCAGTAAATGTGAGATCCTGTTAACGACCAGGAAAAAGGACAGACCAATGAGTGGGATAACACTTGGAGGTGGACAGCTGAAGAAGGTGGAAAGTCTCAAGTACTTGGGAAGTATAGTGGAGGAAAATGGGAGAAATGACAAAGAGATTACGGAACGTGGCAGACAGGCAGAAGCATTGTTGAGAAGCATTAGGAGCTTAGTGTGGAATAAAGATGTCCCACAAAAAAGCAAGGAAGTGTTATACAGAAGCTACTATATCCCGATACTGACCTATGCTTCAGAAACGTGGACAATGAAGAAAAGAGACATAAGCAGAATACAGGCAGGTGAAATGAAGTTCCTGCGAAGTAGGATCGGAGTAACAAGAAGAGACAGGTTGAGGAATGAAAAGGTCAGGGAAATGGTGAAAGAGGAGCCCTTGCAAGGTAGGATTGAGACGTCAAGACTGAGGTGGTATGGACACTTAAAGAGAATGGATGAGAAGAGGATTCCCAAGAGGATACATGAGATGCAGATGCAGAAGAAACGACCAAGGGGAAGACCAAGAGATAGATGGCTGAAAGGAGTGGAGGAATGTGTTAAGAAGAGAGGCGAGGACTGGACCAGAGTGACAGCGGAGAGGTGGTGGGAAGAAAGGACTAAGTGGCGAGGCTTATGTTCCAAACAGACCCAGCCTGGGGCTGGAAACTGTACAAGATGATGATGATGATGTGGTGTCCTAGCAATGAGGTAATAAGGGGGCTTTGTCCAATGAAGCTTCATTGCAGGATATATGTTCCTTTTATGATAGTCGGTTGTTCAGATTTCTCCTTGTTGAAAAAAAGATGACATGGTCAGTTAACCATGGTGATGGTTGTTTTTTTAGGTAGATTTCTTTAGAAAGCTAACTATTGCAATGGGTCCCATGTTTCGACTTCCGGAAAATTTCGACATATCTTCGCGTTTCACATCCCCCAGACCCCAAAACCACCGTCAGTTCAAAAGTTTATATATATATATGTATATATGTATATCAGTTTCTTGTGGACACGATAACTGCCGTAATTTTGCACCAATCACTTTGAATTTTCTACATAATATGTATCCCTATAAAATCTCGGTCGAGTTCGTTAATGGGCAAAATCGGTCGAAGGGGGTGAAAATGGGGGGGCTTTTTTCGAAAAATTGAAATTTCGCTATAACTCTCTAAATACGCGAAATATCGAATCCATTCAAAGTTCATAATATGTGTCGGATAAGTGCCAACAATTTATGTCAAATAAGTTTTTTGATAGCACCAACCATTGACCAAAGGGGTGGAAAAAAGTGGGTTTTTCGGGAAACATTAATCATATCTCTCTTAATAGGCACAATATCAAAACCGTACAAAATGGACAATATTCCCCTAATAATTACCTAAAACCTTTGTCTGAAAGAATTTTTGATATGACCCACCATTACGCCAAGGGATGAGAAAAATGATTTCGGAATTATAAGAAAATGCCAAGAGCTATCAGAGGTTGCCATGGCAACACTACTAAATTGATGAGGGATGAGCCGTTGCCATGACAACGCACTTGCACGAGATCAGATTCAGTATTTCCATCTGACTAAGCCGGCCCCGTGGTGTTGTGGTAGCGCACCTGCCTCTCACCCGGAGTCCCCGGGTTCGATCCCCGGCTCCGTCAGGGATTTTAAAACTGACGTGAGGGTTGGAACGGGGTGCACTCAGCCTCGTGAGGACAATTGAGTAGCTGACTGACAGTGAGACAGCACCCCGATCACGAATACCAATATTAACGGCCGAGGGGACCGGACGCGCTGATCGCGTGTCACCCCAATATCTGCAGGCCAAATGGCTGGGCAGCGGTCGCTTGGTCGGCCTTAGCCTGTCATGGGCTGGTTGGTGCCAGGGGTTGACTTTGACATCTGACTAAGTGGGAAGCGGGTTCGGTGACGTAACTGGTAGCATGCAGAATGTCTATGCCCAAGGTCGCGGTTTCAAAGCCAGCCGAAGTCGTCGGATTTACTAAGAGCGCTAAAAATCCCTCAGTTTGCTTTCCTTTGGAGGGGAAGTTCCAACGTTCGTTACGAGTTGCTGGGGGTGGCATCTAGTAGCCAAGTTCACAGCTAGGTGTCATTGACGGTAGTACCTGGTAGCAACATTAGGAACTACTGCTTGAAATTGACCGTCTGCAGTCCTTGCCTGAATTACAGACTGATACATCCATTACAATTCACACCGTTTATCAGACAGATTCTACACTCACCCAAAGTACACGGGGTTAGATGACCACGTTGTCGCAGCCCCTAAACTGAGGAACCAACCAGAGGTAGATTTCATTAGAAAGCTAACTATTGCAATGGGTAGGCTACCATGTTTCGACTTCCGGAAAATTTCGACATATCTTCGCGTTTCACATCCCCCAGACCCCAAAACCACAGTCAGTTCAAAAGTATATATATATCAGTTTCTTGTGGACACGATAACTGCCGTAATTTTTCACCAATCACTTTTTACCGAATATGTATACCTATAAAATCTCGGTCGAGTTCGTTACTGGGCTAAACCGGTAGAAGGGGGTGAAAATGGGGGGCTTTTTTCGAAAAAGTGAAATATTGCTATAACTCTCTTAATATATGAAATATCGAATCCGTTCAACGTTCATACTATGTGTCGGATAAAGCCCAAAAATTTATGTTTGAAGAGTTTTTTTATATCACCAACCATTGACCAAAGGGGTGGGAAAAGTGGGATTTTCGGGAAACATTAATCATATCTCTCTTAATAGGCACAATATCAAAACCGTACGAAATGGACAATATTCCCCTAATAATTACCTAAAACTTTTGTCTGAAAGAATTTTTGATATGACCCACCATTATGCCAAGGGATGAGAAAAATGATTTCGGAATTATAAGAAAATGCCAAGAGCTATCAGGGGTTGCCATGGCAACACTACTAAATTGATGAGGGATGAGCCATCAGACGTTGCCATGACAACGCACTTGCACGAGATCAGATTCAGTATTTTCATCTAAGTGGGAAGCGGCTTCGGTGACGTAACTAGTAGCATGCAGAATGTCTATGCCCAAGGTCGCGGTTTCAAAGCCGGCCGAAGTCGTCGGATTTTCTAAGAGAGCTAAAATCCCTCAGTATGCTTTCCTTTGGAGGGGAAGTTCAACGTTCGTTACGAGTTGCTGGTTGGGGTGGCATCTAGTAGCCAAGTTCACAGCTAGGTGTCGTTGACGGTAGTACCTGGTAGCAACATTAGGAACTACTGCTTGAAATTGACCGTCTGCAGTCCTTACCTGAATTAAGACTACTACAGCCATTACAATTCACACCGTTTATCAGACAGATTCTACACTCACCCAAAGTACACGGTGTTAGATGACCGCGTTGTCGCAGCCCCTAAACTGAGGAACCAACCAGAGGTAGATTTCATTAGAAAGCTAACTATTGCAATGGGTACCATGTTTCGACTTCCGGAAAATTTCGACATATCTTCGCGTTTCACATCCCCCAGACCCCAAAACCACCGTCAGCTCAAAAGTTTATATATAATTTATGTATGTATATGTATATATATATATATATATATATATATGCATATCAGTTTCTTGTGGACACGATAACTGCCGTAATTTTGCACCAATCACTTTGAATATTTTACCGAATATGTATACCTATAAAATCTCGGTCGAGTTCGTTAATGGGCTAAATTGGTCGAAGGGGGTGAAAATGGGGGGCTTTTTTCGAAAAAGTGAAATATTGCTATAACTCTCTTAATATGTGAAATATCGAATCCGTTCAACGTTCATACTATGTGTCGGATCATCATCATCATCTTGTACAGTTTCCAGCCCCAGGCTGGGTCTGTTTGGAACATAAGCCTCGCCACTTAGTTCTTTCTTCCCACCACCTCTCTGCTGTCACTCTGGTCCAGTCCTCGCCTCTCTTCTTGACACATTCCTCCACTCCTTTCAGCCATCTATCTCTTGGTCTTCCCCTTGGTCGTTTCTTCTGCATCTGCATCTCATGTATCCTCTTGGGAATCTTCTTCTCATCCATTCTCTTTAAGTGTCCGTACCACCTCAGTCTTGATGTCTCAATCCTACCTTGCAAGGGCTCCTCTTTCACCATTTCCCTGACCTTTTCATTCCTCACCCTGTCTCTTCTTGTTATTCCGATCCTATTTCGCAGGAACTTCATTTCACCTGCCTGTATTCTGCTTATATCTCTTTTCTTCATTGTCCACGTTTCTGAAGCATAGGTCAGTATCGGGATATAGTAGCTTCTGTATAACACTTCCTTGCTTTTTTGTGGGACATCTTTATTCCACACTAAGCTCCTAATGCTTCTCAGAAATGCTTCTGCCTGTCTGCCACGTTCTGTAATCTCTTTGTCATTTCTCCCATTTTCCTCCACTATACTTCCCAAGTACTTGAGACTTTCCACCTTCTTCAGCTGTCCACCTCCAAGTGTTATCCCACTCATTGGTCTGTCCGTTTTCCTGGTCGTTAACAGGGTCTCACATTTACTGATGTTGAACTTCCATCCGTACTCTCCCACTGTTTCTTCCCAAGCCTTCAGTTGCTCCTGAATTTCCTCCTCCTTGTTTCCCCAGACCATGAGATCATCTGCAAACACCATTGCTTTCATCTTATCTTCTCCTATCTTTCCTGCTATCCGTGTCATTACCTCGTCCATAACCACAATAAAGAGAAGGGGTGACAGCGCACTACCCTGTTTCAGGCCACTCATTTGTCTGAACCAGTCTGTTCTTTCCCCTCCAACTTTCACCCAACTCACACTTCCACAATACATCTCCTTCACTCTGCCTACAGTCTCTTTTTCCACTCCCATGTTTTCCATTGCTTTCCAAACCTTCTCCCTACACACACTATCATAGGCCTCTTCGATGTCCAGGAAGGCCATCAACAGATCCTCTCCAAATTCGTAGTGGTGTTCCTGGAGCTGTCTCACTGAAAATATGAGATCCACTGTTGATCTCCCAGGTCTGAATCCATACTGTTCCTCTCTCAATTTTCTCTCCACTTTGGCTCGTATTCTACTTTCTAATATCTTTTCATATATCTTGGCACAGTGAGATATGAGTGTGACACCCCTGTAATTTCTGCACTCCTTTCTGCTTCCTTTCTTAAATATTGGGACAATTAATCCTTTCTTCCAATCTTCTGGGGTCTTTTTCTCCTTCCATATCACCCTCATCACACGGTACAGCCACTGTTTCCCAACCTCCCCTGCTGCCTTCACCATTTCAACACTCACTTCATCCACACCTGGTGCCCTTCCTCCATTCATCTTGTCTATAGCCATTTCCAGTTCTCTCCAAGTCAGGTCCTTTTCCCTTGCTGTGTTGTCTTCTCCATCTTCCAATACATTGTCTTCCTCCCTATGACCATTTGGATTCAGCAAATCCTCAAAGTACTCTTTCCACACTGTCTTGAGTGTCTCTTTGTTGTGTACCTCATTTCCGTTTTTGTCCAGCATTACCACATCCTCTCGCAGACCTCTTCTCTTACTTTTGACCATCCCATAAAGAACTTTCTTATTTCCTCTGCTGTCTTCCTCCATCATCTCCGTCCACTTTACCATCCACTTCTTCCTCTCCTCTGCGACAATCTTGTTTGCTTCTTTCTTCTTTTATAATCTTCCCTTGACAGATCAGTTCTTTCCTGGAACCACACTCTGAAAGCCTTGTTCTTCCTTCCCACAGCTTCTTTTACTCTCTCATTCCACCATGGTGTCTCTTTACACCACTTTCTGTTGCTTGTTCTACCACATACTGCCACTGCAGCTTCTACCATTGTGTTTTTGAATTGCTTCCATTCCTCTTCCCCTGTTTTAGGATTGTCTGTTGGCACCCTTTCCCTTATTATCTTCTGGAATTCTTCCTTGACTTCCTTTTCCTTGAGTTTCCATACTTTGATTCTCCTTTCCTGGTACTCTGTCCTCTTGCTATCCTTAACAACTCCCAGGTTCATTACAAGTATTCTGTGGTCGCCCAAAAATTTATGTTTGAAGAGCTTTTTTTATAGCACCAACCATTGACCAAAGGGGTGGGAAAAAGTGGGTTTTTCGGGAAACATTAATCATATCTCTCTTAATAGGCACAATCTCAAAACCGTACAAAATGGACAATATTCCCCTAATAATTACCTAAAATTTTGTCTTAAAGAATTTTTGATATGACCCACCATTATGCCAAGGGATGAGAAAAATGATTTCGGTATTATAAGAAAATGCCAAGAACTATCAGTGCTTGCCATGGCAACTCTACTAAATTGATGAGGGATGAGCCATCAGACGTTGGCAAGATAACGCACTTGCACGAGATCATATTCAGAATTCCATCTGACTAAGTGTGAAGCGGCTTCGGTGACGTAACTGGTAGCAAGCATGCTGAATGTCTATGCCCAAGGTCGCGAATTCAAAGCCGGCTGAAGTCGTCGGATTTTCTAAGAGCGCTAAAAATCCCTCAGTATGCTTTCCTTTGGAGGGGAAATTCCAACGTTCGTTGCGAGTTGCTGGCTGCGGTGGCATCTAGTAGCCAAGTTCACAGGTAGGTGTCGTTGACGGTAGTACCTGGTAGCAACATTAGGAACTACTGCTTGAAATTGACCGTCTGCAGTCCTTACCTGAATTACAGACTAATACAGCCATCCCTAAGTACACGGGGTCACATGACCGCGTTGTCGCAGCCCCTAAACTGAGGAACCAACCAAAATCTCTGCGGGAGATATAATTTTGCGTGAAGAAGTAACAGACCGTTACATAGTTACACATCAGTGTCGAAAGCTAGCATAAGGACAGTGTGACCACAAGTATAAAAATGGACCCCAAATGACAAGAAGGTTACCGTTCGCATAAGACAATAAAATGTTTAAAATAAGCATAAAATGATGAAAAACAAAGTTAATTAAGCTCCAATTATAAAATACCTTCTCGCAATAAATGAGGTCTGATCCTTCTACGAAAACCTGCATATTCTGCCTATTTTCGCCTATCCCCAAGTTTGTCCGGTGAAATCTACCTCCGCCTTCCGGCGTGCCGAGAGGACTTTTTTTGTGGGGATGATGCCAGGCAAGGAAAATGGAGGCCTGCTCAGATGTGTAAAATAATTATTATTAATAAATGTGTATGTTTAATAGAAGTTGGTGTCCTGTGTCTTTGTGTGGATATTTAAGCAAGTATATTGGCCCACTATCCTGAGGTGGCTAGCTCAGTATATATTGACATTACATTGGCGCCCAACGTTTGAGCAAGAATTTATGAATCACACAAAGACAGGAGCACGAATAATGAAATAAGAAATATGGGGGAAAACAAGTTAAGTTTTGAAGCTGAAGCTGAGATGATAGCCATAATGAAGAAGATCTTAGAGGTGCAGGATAGGATGATCAACCGGCAGAAGGCTGCGAAGGAGAAAGAGAAGTTGGAGCAGGAGGAGGAGAAAGGCAAGTTGGAAGAACAGAGAGTGGAGGTCATATGTGTTGTAGAAGAGAAAGTTGAGATGGTAGAACCTGTGAGTGTAATTGTGGAGGAGAAGAATGAGAAGAAGGAGCAGGAGGAAGAAAAAGGGAATTTGGAAGAACAGAGAGTGGAGGTCATATGCATTGTGGAAGAGAAAGTCGAAAGAGTAGAATCTGTGAGTGTGTGTGTTGAGGAAGAGGAGAAGATCTGTGAAGTATGTGGAGCTAGGGGGCGTATAGAAGTAATTGAAGAAGTGGAAAAGATAAGGCGAGGTTGTAGAGGTATATATATCGGAGAGACCATAGCAGGCGAAGAAGAGAGAAGTTGCGGTGGCAGACACTGAAGTCGCCGCCGACGTAACAGATGACGATACGCAGGAGAAGGAGAGAATGAAGGCGGAAGGCAAGTGGCTGCCGCCCAAGCACAAAGCAGACTGTGCGCGTGCTCAGGCCCGGTTGCAGGTTCGCGTGGTCCAAGGCATGGAGGTGCCTGTGATGGGCGACCGCAAGCTTTCTCAACCCGGCACCAGGATACGGCCCAACAAGACCAAGCAGCAGCAAGTCACTCTCGACCAAGAAGAACGGAAGGTGGAGGTGGAGATTGTGGACCAGGTCCCCCTGCCATCTGAAGGCAGCATGGAACACAAGGAGGAAAGGGGGGCGCAGAAGAAACTGGAACAGAAGGAGGCAGCCAAGAAGACTGAAGGAGCAGGCGAGACACAGTTGGAAGACAGTGAAGCAGATGAGGAAGACCGAAAGCATAAGGGAAAGAAGAAGAAAGGGAAAGATTTGATGATGATGATGATGATGATGATGATGAAGATGAAGATGTTTATGAAAACGGCATAGACTGGTATGATGAAGATTCTGCCGTTCCTTCTGACTATGATGTTGTTGTCGGATTTTTCCGATGCTGCAGGAAGGTCTGATAGACTCGATCAGATAGTTTCGGCTACTCTATCAGAAGAAAGTATTTATGCTGGTGATTCTGGTGAACTTTGAATGGTTGTTTCGGCAATGATGGTGCCAATGGTCTTTTGTGGATTATGTAGCCATTGAGGTGGAGGATGACAATGCCATTATTGGTGAATCTAAAGAATATCATGTATACCGTATTTGCTCGCGTATATCTCGCCCCCGCGTATATCTCGCTCCCCATTTTTTAATTTGAAATTTCAGGGGAAAAAAAGTATCTCGCATTCGTTACTGACGCCATCATATAAATGACCGTAATAACCTTGAGGTAGAAACACGTTCGATTTAGCGCGCTGTACATCGTTAGTCTTCGGCCACGGTTGGCTAAATTCGCCGCCTTGAAACAAGTTCGAATTAGCGCGCCACATAAGTTGCGCAAGTAGGCCTACTGTTACTTCGCAGAGAAACGCAGTTCAGTCTTCTCGAATCTCAATGATTTCGTCTTTACGCATTGCGTCGCATCAGAGCTCGGCCGCGTGCAAGCATACGGCGCAGCATGAGTGTTAGCACGCTGTACATCGTTCGCCGCGTCTTCGGCCGTGGTTGGCTAAATTCACCGCCTTGAGACACGTTCGAATTAGTGATTAGCGCGCCACTACAGTTACGGAAGTAGGCCTACTGTTACATCGCAAATTTTGTGTTTTTTCGGGAATACAATCATTCTCCGCGTATATCTCGCACCTAAAATTTTCACACATATTTTCGGTCAAAAAAGTGCGAGATATACTCGAGTAAATACGGTATTTGTTCAGTTTGTGATTTTTGTCTTAGTGTTTGCTTTTTTTTGGTATTCCTTTTTAATTTATGTTTGGTGTGCATTTGTTTTAGTGTTATGTACTTGTATGAGGGTCGAGGATGAATCTATAACCCTGAGTTAGAGATTTATCCTCGAGGGGGCGTTCTGTAACCGAATTTTTTTGGTTACAGCGTTCACCCTCACGATATCGGTTTGTTTAATGTTGTATTTAGGTTCGGTAATGGCTACCTCTTGCTGGACACTGCAAGGAGTCTTATACTTGTGCTTATTGGATTATTTGTGGTGTCCTAGCAATGAGGTAATAGGGGGGGCTTTGCCCAATGAAGTTTCATTGCAGGATATATGTTCCTTTTATGATAGTCGGTTGTTCAGATTTCTTCTTGTTGAAAAAAAGATGACATGGTCAGTTAACCATGGTGATGGTTGTTTTTTTTGTGGGGATGATGCCAGGCAAGGAAAATGGAGGCCTGCTCAGATGTGTAAAATAATTATTATTAATAAATGTGTATGTTTAATAGAAGTTGGTGTCCTGTGTCTTTGTGTGGATATTTAAGCAAGTATATTGCCCCACTATCCTGAGGTGGCTAGCTCAATATATATAGACATTACAAAGTCGAAAGACCTACAGATAATCTACAAAATGTAAGGAACAATTTTCACATGAGAAAGATAATATTACAAATGAACGAAATAAAAAAATAAAAATAAAACTTAACAGACCGGCATTTCAGACACAACAGAAACCTTAGATTTGAGTTACCGTACATTATTAAAATCTGGAAAAGTAAGTTCGAAATCTCAAAAATTTACGTCTGCCTGTAAAATGAACAGGCAAAAATGGTGACAAAAATAAAATCAAAAACAACACATCTCATTGTGGACAATGCAAGTGTGTTCTGCCGACTTTTAGAGTTGCACATTCGGAAGTTGTTTGCTATATCTGCCGATGATTTAGTCCCATTTTCGTGACGTCGCCAATCATTCAGTTGGTAGTATAAATCAATTGCACATCACCTCTCGTCGTCGGAATTTAGTGTCACAGCCCATTGATAAGTTCGGTTGTGTCACTCCATTTGAAGTACTTCGTCAATTGGTCCACAAGTCGTGACTTCTTCTCTTCATTACTTATACATTTCGTCCTCCTTCGGCGTCTGGAATTTTCTTCGCGGAAATGTTAAACTAGCTGTAGGACAAAACTGGGAATGTCAAGGAATGACATTCCATGTGAGGCTAGAGGTTTATAGTAAGATCGGCGCATGACAGGAGGATTGGACATTAAGTCAAAAGGTGATGAGTTACATGGAAGGAAGGATCACTTAGGGGAAAATACCTGTCATGTAATACCAAAGGTGTTAGTTTTCAAAAGAATACCTGCATTCTTTGCCACAACATTTAACTGTAATATTTTATCCATTGTGGTTGGTTTCTTTGGATATGTGTTCCAAATGGTTCAAAGTAGCTCTTGTTTGAGATTCATTATATGCTGTCGGTGTTTTCTGTAGATTTTTTTTTTCTCTTAGCATAACTCTGGATTCATTACTTAAAACTGTGGCTTCTAGAGTCTTATTTTAATCACTTGTTTCTCTTTCCAGCAATCAACACGCAGGACGTGGCGGAAGAGGAGGAGGAGATTTCCAGGGCAACAGGTGAGATCCGACAGGTGTAATGGCTAAACTTCAGAATTGGATTCAACGTATATGGAGAAGGATCAGAATATGACAACATGATTCCAGAAATGCATGATTCAGAGTTATCCATGTAACGTCCCTACCGAAGTAACGACAAGTACAGGCCCCCTTAATTCTCTCCGGGGTAGATTTGTTGATGCTACCTTTAACCCCAGAGAAGGAGGGACTTAGAACTGAATGTTCAGGGAGTGGAAGGCTGGAACGTACCCAAAGGGCGGTTTAGGAATTGCTGGCTACCGGAAATCATGGCCAAGAAGTAAAAACAAAAGAAACAAAATTATATTCTTAAATCAAGGGGTATACAAACAGGGACAGGGGCACATAGAAAAAGACACTAGGCCTAATAAAACCTTGGGAGGAAGTGACTACGATGGCCAGAACTGGGGCACAGCTAGCCCCACCAACAGTACGATTAAATAATAAACTCGCCAAACACTAGAGTGCAAAAAATAATGAATGCCCAAAGACAGGCCAGCAAACGGGCGGGAATGTTGCACATCAGCAACTGAAGTTACATTTACAGAGGTGCCAACTATCACGAATTGTCCGTAATTATTACGGATTTCAGCTCACGATTACGGCATTATGGTCAAAGGGGAAATTATTACGGAAAAGTGACATCACGAAAAAAATACATTTCTATGAAAAAAATAAAAGGAAAATTGCGGGGTGTCTACCGGTAACGATAAAGTAGCTAATTTTACAAACAGGTAACGAAAGTAAAAGTAGCTAATTTTTATGTCTGCTTAGTTGGAGGTAAGACAGAGTGAGGAATGAAGATGTTAGGAAGGAAGTTGGGATGGGAAAACTAAATGAGAGAATTGAGAAGAATAAACTAAGGTGGTTTGGACATGTAAAGAGGATGGAGGAAAATAGAATACCAAGACAGATGCTGGAGGCCAAGTGCAAGGGTAAGAGAGCAAGGGGAAGACCTAGAACAAGGTGGATCGATTCAGTGAAGAACAGCGTGAGAAAAAGAAATCTGGACTGGGACAAGATCATGGAAGAAGAATTGTGGAAGGAAAGAGGAAAGTGGAGAAGTGCCATAAATACCCCGACCCGGCAGGAGCTGGATAAGGGGAAATGATGATGATGATGATGATGATGATGATGAGTTGGAGGTAACAAAAATTCGCCGAGGTCGGTTTAAATCGTCTTAACTCGCGCCGCTTGGCTCACAGATTGCGATGTAGCAGATTGGGTATGCTATATTTCCCCATGCCCGACCTCAAGGAAATGCAAACTGAGGATACCTTGAGTGGTATACATCGGTCCAACGTATAATTTCGGTACAGTGGAATCTCGTTAGTACGTTTTTCAAGGGACTGAAAAATTTGGACGTCATATGCGGGAAAACGTACTACCGAAAAACGCCATACTGCATTTACAACGTATAAGAAAGAACGCAGCGTATATATGGACGTTAAATCGCCGACCTTAGTAAGTGATTATATGCACTACTACAGTCACGACATAAACATAGGTTGACAATTATAATGGGTTAAGGGGGTCTCCGCGCAATCAATACAAATTTATTATTGGCATCTATTAATTTATTGCCATTAAGGACATGTTTGGGGCCTTAAAGATGTCGTGTTCATCATGAACGATAAGCAAAACAATAACCTTATTAACATGAACCCGAAAATACCTACTCTCAGATCTCTTCCCAAAATCCATAGAGACAACTACAGGAGCAGCCCCACATATAGAACAGTCTAATTTTTACAGAAATTCCTTCAAAATAATTACACATTTAAGGCAAATAAATCCTTCAAAAATTCATTACAGTTCTGTGAAACAACCAAAAATCTGAAAATTAAACCTACTCGTTCATGTCATACAATTGACATAAAAGATATGTACACTAATATTCCAATACAAAAAACAATAGAAATTATCAAAAGCAATTTAAAAGATAATGACAAACTTTCAGAAATAGAAATCGAAGAATTTATCGAAATCCTCAGCTTCACTCTAAACAATAATTATTTCAAATTCAATAATAGCATTTACAAACAGAAACAAGGTTTAGCAATGGGATCCCCAGCCTCCGGGATTCTTGCCAACCTTTATATCGACCACTTAGAAGCGAGTGAAATCTTAAACAAAATAAAAGGCATAGAATTCTGGGGAAGATATGTGGATGACATATTTGTCATTATCGACGGAAATGTCACCAACTTAGACCAGCTTCTCGGTAAGCTGAATAACCTAGATCCCAACCTTACATTCACAGGCGAAACCAACAACAACAACAACAATATGATTAATTACCTTGATCTCAATTTGTCCATTAAAAACGAGAAATTCCAATATAGCATTTACAGGAAACCCACGCAAACTAGCACAGTTATAAAGAATAATTCCAACCATCCACAAAGCCATAAAAGGGCAGCTTTTATAAGCTTCGTCAATAGGGCCATCAGCACCCCCATGTCCGAACAAGATTACCAGCATGAAATTAATGTCATTTTTCAAATAGCGGAAACCAACGGGTACTCCAGAACAGAAATAGATAAAATCATCAATAAAATTAAAAACAAACCTATGTCCCGACTCACCCCTATAAGAAAAGAAAAAACTCAATTTGCCGTTTTTACTTATATTAATCAGCACACCTATGACATAGCAAGCACGCTAAAGAAATTCAACACCAAAATCGCGTTCAAGACGAACAACAATAACCATAAAATAATCTACAATTCTAGCAAAATAAACGAATCCAATAAATGCAATTCCTCAGGCATATACAAACTCAAATGCCAGCAATGCAACTCAGATTATCTAGGACAGACCGGACATAGCTTCACTACGAGATACCTCGAACATGTAACTGCGATCAAGCACAGAAAATTTTCGGCCATGGGGAATCGTATGAAAGACACGAACCACACCTTCACAGACATTAAGAAAGATCTAGAAATTATCCATTACGTCAGGAAAGGACCTATCATGAATATACTGGAACAAATAGAAATAGATAATGCACAACGCACCAATTTCTTTTTAGTTGGGAAGCAGGCTTAAACTCTGGCTGGTTCACCCCATCACAGGCTCCGTATGACGGTTTCTTCAAAGTGTAAAGTCTCCACCCAATCCAACAATGAGAAAATGACGACGACTCAACTTTGGTTCAAGACAATTTCCCGGGCCAAGGTCATGAAGATTGGCTTTAAAACAGGAACCCGTAACACAAATGGAGAGCCAGCAAGCCCACTGGCCGCATTATAATTACCTCCAATATATAGTTTTTTAAACATTTTAACCAAATTTTTTCGACGGCTTGTTGAATAGGGCACCTGCTAGATCATAATATGGATAAGGCCACCAAGACTAGACGTATCTCTTTTAGCTGTACTTGTTTCTCCTTTTATAATGTGGATGGGATGGTATTTTGGAATTAATTTTGAATGTTACTTTTAATTTTTGCAGCATGATAAGTTAATATTTTAGAATTAATTTAGTGTCTATTTTAATGTTTTTCTTAAAGTGTACGTGTTTTGTGTATTATGATGGATGTGAATATGTTATTAATTTTTGCGGCTGAAGAAGGGCCCAGGAGGCCCGAAACATGTCCTTAATGGCAATAAATTAATAGATGCCAATAATAAATTTGTATTGATTGGGCGGAGACCCCCTTAACCCATTATAATTGTCATTGTACACGTCAATACGGACCTTGCGAAATGGATAATCCTCCAATTAATCTTGATAAACATAGGTTATCAGTAACTAGGGGTCTTCGGTACTGAAAATTTGGGTTCGGTACGGTTCGGTTCGGTAAAAAAATTTGTACTTCGGTTCTCGGTACAAAATCGGTTCGGTACAGCTCAGCTGATTTTCACACGCTAAACTAGAGTAATTTGTAAACCATTAATAAAGAAGTAACACATGACTTCTAAAGATTATAAAGTAAACCAAATATTTACCAAATAGCACAATTTTTATTTAAAATACAGAAAAAATGTAGGCCTACAGCCAATAATCTCGTACAATGTTCCATTAGATTTCAAACTTGCCCTTTTCGTGTGGAGTAAGCCAATTGATGCATACATTAGGCTCACACTGGAACACTTAAGTCCATAATTTAAAATTTTATTTATCATTAGATTTATTGTGCTCTAGTATTGAACTATAGAAGTAAAACATTGACGATAAAGGACACAATACTTTGGATGTAAAAAAAAAAGGTTTCCTAAAATTACACGTAAAAAAACACACAAAATAACACACTCCCTGGTACATTATAAAACCAGCTAAAGCATTAAAAAGACAGTAGGCCAAATTACAAATGTTGTCAATAAGAGGAATCTTAAATAGCCCAAGTTTTTCAGTTTATAAAATTATACCTATAACAACAATATACCTTGCAAATTACCATAGGCCTACTAAAATAAGCCAACCATATGAAATGGAGCAACGTAGCACCATTGAGTTACCCTGGGGGTAAAAATTAACAAAACACTTTAAATACACATAGGCCTATCTATTTATTTATTTATTTAATAAATTTAATAAATAAATACCCTATTTATTAAATAAATGAATAAATTGAGTTACTCTTGGGGTAAAAATAAACAACAATTAAAATATACATAGGCCTTTAAATCAATCAAACAAAATTAACACTTTTAGGTTAGATGTGTCTACTGTCTAGTAACAAAAACTGCAGGTCTAATAAAAAAACTCTGAATAAAAAGTAAAAAACAATGAAAAAACTATGATAAAAAATTAAAAACAGAACAAAATCAGTCCTACAGTATATACAGACTATAGGCCCTAATTATTTTTCTGAAATTTATAGGAAAATGTCAAGGAAAATTCACAAATGGGAGGCTCTCGTGTAGTATCCGTTGCCACGTTATTAAATCCATTTGCTATTAACAAACACCGCGTAAACACTTCCAAAATAAGGAAATTGTCGACATTAACTTTCAAGTAATAAACTTATCAAAAAGCAAGTCGCCTTGTTTGCTGCCAACATACTGATTGCACTACTAGGCAAAACCATTGGCCTGGATAAAGATTATTGATGCATGACTACCCCCACTGTGCGTGACAAAAACCAGGGGTGTTTATTATTAGCCTAATGCCTAATGCGGGCCTAGGCGAAAACCATTGGTCTGGATGAAAATATTGGTCTGGAAACAATAATGTTGGCACCCTGAAAAAATACAGTAACACTCTCTAGCGATAAAATATTCAACTCATGTATATTAGTAACATTAGCCATTTCTATAGAAAATTTTTCGGATTTTAATGGCGCCGGGCAACATATACTACACGAGTTCCAAATAAGAAAATAATTGCACTGTAACCTAGATGTATTTTAAGTTTTGATGTAGAAAGACAAGTTTTTCTACATTTTCTGGAAGGAGTCTACGGCGGAGATTTGTCACAACATTTCCAGCTGAAGAGAACACCCTTTCAGAAGAAAATTCTGTGGCTGGAATTCCCAAATACTTTTTTGCTAAGGGTGCCATTAATGGGTATTTGTAAAAGTTTTCTTGCCACCACATAAAAGGATCATCGAGAAGGTCTATGCATCCTTCAGAAAAATATGCATCTACTTGAAGCTCCCCTGAAAAAGCCAAAAACTTAAGATTAGACCAGGCTGCTACAATAATAAAGCTTCACTTAAGCCAAAAAGTTGTAAAATTAAATTGCTTTATTTTTCTTATCAATAGACCTCTCCCTACTCATAATAAAAATAGTGATTTCATTTTACCAAAGTTAACATGAAATGTTGTTTGCAGCAGTATTTAAGTTTTTGTTATCACAATATACCATATTGACCTATTCTACTTATCTTGGCAGTAGGCAAACTTCATTTTTCTCATTTGTAATGTTCTGGAGTCATTTATTACAGTACTCACCTTTGCTGTTTTTAATCCTGGTACCTGTAGATGCATCTCTGTTGGTTGCGGCTTTTAGGAACGATGTCCACACTGATGACAGGTTATTAGGCCTACCACTCGGCCTATTATTAGAGCTTGTCGAAGAACTCTCATTTGCATCGAGAGGGGCTCTGTCAACCTTGGTTACTTCCAGCTTAAGTGTCATTTTGGCGGCCTCTTTCAAAGGGATCGGCAAAATTGAATCTTTGAATCGAGGATAAAGTAGCATGCAAAGTTGATCAGGTTGTTGATCATTCAGTCTGGGAAATTTGGTGTGAAGAGACTGAAGAAGTGTTTTTGCAAGTGTGATGCCAGATTGTTTTTCCTCAATTACTTTTTGTAGTTCATTTACTATTCCATTCAATAGTGGTATAACCATACTTCTAGTAGGTTTCCTTTCAGAGGAGACCTCTAAAGTCGTGTCATAAACTGGTTTCAGTATGTTTACATAAGACTCAATCAGCCCCCATTCTGAAGAGCTTAGGTCATCAACGCTACATTTGGGTTTACTCAGTTCTAGGCACAATGGTTCCCTTAGCTGTAAGAGCCTATCAATCATGAGGTACTCACTATTCCATCTTGTCTCAACATCCTGTATCAACTCCAGTTTCCTCAGGCCCAGCTGCTCTTGGCGCAGATGCAGTTGATTTTTGGCCGTCGAGCTATGCTTGAAGTGACCTACAATACTCCTACACTTTTTGACCAAATTGTCAAAACCAGGGTAGTTTTTTTTTGTCAGCTTAACTGCCAGATTGAGGGTATGTGCAAAACATTTTAAATGAACAATGCTGTCCACATTGGCCAATGCTGTTTTCATGTTTGCTGCATTGTCGGTGACACAATAAATAGTTTTTTTTTTTTATCTTGAAGACCCCATTCCCTTATCACTTCATTCAAGTGGGATAAAATATTTTCTCCTGTATGGCTTTCGGAGAAAGAGACACAACCTAAACAAACGGATTCTAAGTTAAAATCTTTTGCAACATAATGTGCTGTTACAGCCAAATACGAGAACACTGACTCAGATGTCCATAGGTCAGTTGTAAGAGAAATTGAATATAATTCTTCATCACAATGAGTCTTTATTTTGGTCTTCAATGCATCTCGAGTTTGAAAATACAGTTCTGGAAGTATGGAAGTAAACTCCTAGAAACTGTGACAGCTCTTGGAAGTACAATCTTGTCATCCGATATGGCCATAATATTTTTAAAACCCGGTTCCTCAACTATAGTATAAGGGTGAAGTCCCTCAGCAATCCATTTTGTAATTTCTTTCCTATTAGCTACATTTTTGGGGTGGTTTAATGAGTAAACCTCTTTTGACTTTAGAAAAGTATCAAGTTTTTGCACTTTGCTTTTAGCTGCTGAGCTTACAAGTGTGGGTTTAGATTCTTCTTTCATTGTTTTAAATGTTTTTTCATCCTCAGACAATTTTACAAACCTAGAATAGGGAAGCCTTTCAATGTGTTTGCGTAGGCCTGTAGTGGACCCATACTCGCATTTCAATGTTTTGTTACAGAAATTACATTTTGCCGTTTTCGGGTCTGTTTTGGTAAAATAATTCCAAATAGGCACCTTGGTCGCAGGGCTAGGCTTCGATGACATAGCCGAGTCCTTGGTATTATCCGAATACAAAGGACGTTTTTCACTTAGGCCTACATTGCCTCCTTTTGATGTGGATGGTTCTGATATATCACTCATTTTGATGCAAGTCCAGTTGGAAGGTTTCCATATAGAGTGGAAATCTCTCACTTCAAATAACTGTCAAAGTACCGTAGTTAAAGGGAAGATCTGCGCTGAAAACAACAAAAGACGAACAACACCGAAGATAATTAATTTGCGAGTATACAAGAACTGTAGCACACGCACAAAACTTGAGTTCAAATCAAACACACTGGCGCCATGTAGGAGCTAACCAATAGCAAGGCAGGGCTGACTTCACGTGGGCGAACCATGGCTAACAGCGCCTCGTAATGCCACGACACGAAGCTCGTCAGTCCAAGCCAGCTCTCGGAAGCAACGGGTCCATACAAGTTACACGCCCGTGGTAGCACAAAATGTGGCGTCGGTCAGTGAAGTGCGTGTATTTCGGTCTTCTGTTTTGTGTTGTTTTCTAATGCTATTCTTTCACGTAACTAATTCTTTTCTTGTGAGTGGTAGTGATGTGAGGGCGTCCATGTATGGTGAAAAGAATTATGAAACTTCGGTAAACTGGAAGTGCTCCAATCGGAGTTTTAATTTTTGTTGTTTCTCTTTATCTCCTTCAAAGTGATCACTGGTGGTCGCTATTTCCGGGATCTCCCAGATCACTACGATATTTATGTCTCCTGTACCGAACCGAACTTTTTACAGAGTTTTTTACTGTCTCGAACCGAGGTCGGTAATTTTCTTTGTACCGTACCGAAACCGAAAAATCGGTGCACCGTCGACCCCTATCAGTAACTTACACGGAATAAATAACATAAAAATGAATTACTGTACCTCTACACTACAGTATAATACAGGGTCTTTATTTCTGCTTAGCAAGGACATTCTCGCTTTCGCGCTCCGCCAGTGACGGCTCAGTTGCCGGCGACCACGCACACATATGTAGGCCTACGGCAGAATACGGTGCTTAAAATCAGTAGCCTACCATGCAGTTTTACTGGCCATGATTTACAGTAGATGCTGAAAATGTTCCCCATCCGCTTCCAAACACATATAATACAGGGTCTTTCTTTATATTTGATCAGCAAGGACATTCTCGCTCCGCCAGTGATGACTCCGTTGCCGGCGACCGCGCACGAATATGTTTGAAGCACGGGCTTGCTTGAACCACTTCAATAAAGCGCTTTCTAGTTCAGGAAACTGTCCCTCTCGCAAACGTTTCCTTTTGCAGCTCGCACCTTCTTCAAATGCACGTTCGATTTCCTTCCTTTTGCCGAGAATCGTGTTCAGTGTAGACGGAGGAATGTTCCACTTTCGTGCTATATCCACACGCTTCATGTGAGGATTGCAGTCCACGTCTCGAATGTATTTCACCTTCTCATCATTAGTTATCTGCCGCACTTTCTTCTTATCCATTATGGAACATGCAATAAAATAGGTCATAACTGGACGTGAACACTAAGAACTAGAAGACAATAGTGCGGAACACGAAGACAATAATGCGCCTACGTGATAAATAAACAAAGGCAAGGGATGGAAGGGGAGCGGGAGAGAGACACGTCATCTGCGTTGCGTTATAGCTATAGCCACTTCTACGCCGTCAAACACAATAAAATCATCTACACTGTCAATAACTATCAGAGAATATGAGGCAATATCGCGTCGTGTTTTCCAGAAGCCGAATTTTATAATGAAATAAGAATAAAATACGGTTCACTAACAAATAGTTCAACGGAAATTTGGTCGTTGTAAGCGGGAATAGAGAACGTATTAAGGGGATATATCAACATGAATTTAATAGGATAGGGACTTGAGAAAGGAGAGAAAGGGCAGCAGGAGAGAGACACGTCACATGTGTTGCGTCATAGCTATATACACTTCTACGCCGTCAAACACAATGAAATCATCTACACTGTCAATAACTATCAGAGAATATGAGGCAATATCGCGTCGTGTTTTCCAGAAGCCGAAAATTTATAATGAAATAAGAATAAAATCCGGTTCGCTTACAAATAGTACAACGGAAATTTGATCGTCGTAAGCGGGAATAGAGAACGTGTTAAGGGGATATATCAACATGTATTTTGTAGAATTGGGACTGGGACTTGAGAAAATCATCGCGCTAAACGGGAAAACGTCGTAACCGAGAACGTGCTAACGAGATTCCACTGTATCGAGAAGAGTTTTTAGTTTTGTTTGAAATATTTTTTTGTATTATTAGGAAACCTTACTTTCCACGAGACTTTTATTCGCGAACATTTCCGAAACTCAACAGAGACCTCTCATTTCTGTTATTGACCTCTGAATTTGGAGACTATCTCAAATTGAAGTCCAGAAATAACACGAAATAATTTAATGTCGCAATCTTGCAAAATTATACAGTTTCGAAAAAAGAATCCCGAAAATGCTTCGAAATACATTTATTTTAAAAATCTATCGGTCTCAAAAATTTGCGACATCCAGTATGGTTAATTCAAAATTCCGTTATGTCGACTTTTCTTTCGAACTTTGGTTCCATCGGATAATTTAACTGGTTATTTCAAAACCTTGTATAATTTGTGTTTCGAATTCGAAAGAAAATTTGCCCTCTTGTCGTATTATTCAAGCAATCCTATCCGAATGATTCGTAATATTCGATACCTACTTCGAACGTTAATCCTCCCAAACTCACATGCTCAAGACGGCTAGCTGACTGCACAACTTGCCTGCGGGAATCTCGTCAAACGGACCGAGATCAATGCCAGTTGCGTAAAATTATAAAACCCGTGCCCAATTGTGGACTTGTGACCACGAGGACTGCGGGAATCCTGTCAAAGGTGATTGGGCGCCCATCACGAAACATTCCGAAACCTACTCGCTACTTTTCCCATGACCGTATACTTAAAAGCGTACGGGGAGCGAGAAGTGCGTCAACTCTTTTAGAAATGAGTCTACGTAGCATCACGATACTCGTTTCTCCTCGTGATCCACCGTCAACTCCCAACCACGGCGCCGACCCTATAACATGTCCATAACTGCTCGTGAATTTTAACTATGCCCAACCTCGAGCTTGCCTCCGCCATTCTGCCAGAATAGATAGACAGGAAGACAATCGTTGAACGGCCAGATGCGGCGCCGATTGCATATTATCTCGTTCTCAGTGACCAACCGCGAGGACATCATGATCTTCGTATAACGACCGAAAGCGGCAGCGATTGCAATACATCACGATATTTCTCCGCATTCGATGACGAGAACAACTGGATTCTTGTCAAACGTACAGCAAGTGGCACAGATTGCGTAATTATGCTATAATTTCCCATTCCCACATCAAGGACAATCGAAATCTCGCCAATCGGCTAAAAGTGACACCAATAATGTAAATAGCGATTTTTCTCCGTGTTCTATCGTGAAAACTACGGGAATCTCTTCAAATGGCTGAGGCCATCTCAATATTTTTCTTAGAATGAAGGTTTCCTATTGATCTCTTAATTATTTTGTTCAAAGATTCCCAAGTTTGGTCAAGGAAAGTGAACATGCCAAACTTGAAGAGGAATTTGCTGTTTATCAGTGTGATACTTTCCCTGAATATATTTTACAAGGAACTAGAATTGATGTAAACTGGGGCAAAATTGCTGAGCTTAAAAACGAAAGTATAAAACTTTAAGTAAAGAGATTACTGATAACCCACTTCAAAGGTTGGCACCTCTGCATTTAAGTATCACGACCACGTGACCCAAGCACTAGGGGAAATTTAATAGCAATTTAAAATTACATTAATTCTGAGCACAAAACAGCTCATAAAGCATGCCAAATTGCAGGTGAAGCAAACCAGGTCAAGATAATTAGCTCTAGGCCTAAAACAGACCATGCGTTTCGAACATGCCAAACAATGGAATGACCAGTAGCGACAATACAAGGGTTATGCCACTTGAATTGAAGTATTTTCCCACAGTCCTAAATTACAGATTCATACACGCAAGTTATTCTTTAATTTGGTTTGTCCATAGAAGTAGAAATATGAAGGTTAAAGCTAACACTATAATTAGGTTGGCGTTCTTCCCTATTTGAAATAAGGATGCGCGACTGGCCACATGTTTTGAGAAAGCAAGTTAGCTTCAGGCAGTGAAATAGCTCAAACCTGAATATATATATTGAAGGTAAATCCCTGGGAATGATTAATTAACTAGTAAGAAAAGAATTTCTGCTAGCATGTGGGCACCCAAGACATGAAAAGCAAAAGTCCAACAACACAGCTCCGTCAACCTCACTGGAGCAAACAATGCTAAATAACCAAACTCAAACGTGAGTATAATAAGATTATAAAGCTCAAACGGTATATAAATTTCCAACAGTACCTTGTTAATAGGCTGCCAATCTGGCGCGATGAACTCGGCTCGAGCAGAGTCTCGCGCCATGCGCTCTTGGTATGTTACATTGTGCCAAACATAGAGTGGACTGTCTCGAACAGGCACTCCGATCAGAATGATAGCGTCAGCTAGGCGCTCTAGCCCGCGTGGGCTCCTCGGTGTACTGGAATACACACTTCAACCAATCAGATCGTGGCAAGCGGCCACGTGTTTCTCGGTGTCACTAAGTACCCACAAGCAACCACAATGTTTGAATTTTTCTCGAAGGTGCTCGATCCATCTAGATTATTCCGCGCAGGAAGTATGGCGGAGAGGGGAGCGGGAATTTCAAATGTTTCAATTTTAAGAGTTCATATTATTTGAATTCCAGAAGAAAAGAGCATCAGTTAAAATTTAGTCACTCGTACAGTGCTCCCAATCGTCCCAGTTAATGTTTGTAGCACGAACTCCTCAGGTGTCGTGATGTTTAAACAGTCCCACCTCCAGTGGACCAGACCCATACCATATCCAAGGACGCTCAGGGTGGTTAACGACGACCAGGTAAGTACACCTTCCGGACCGCAAGCAGCCATCGGGTTTACCCACCAGAAGTTGGAAGTCGTCGGGGCCGACAGTGACCCAACGTCTCAGGCCACTGCCCCCATATCTGCGAAGTTTGCACTCCTCACAGAGAACCACAGCTGAAACAGTCAAGAACAACAGCAGCAGACTGCTCGCACACAGCTGAGGACTCGACATGACAAGTCGAGCCGAACTTTCCCTGCCAGATAACATGACACTTCACCGAAGATGGTAGGGGATGGTCACGAGTTACACGTGACCTCACGAAGAACACAGGCTACTTTTACTTTATTAGAGGAGGGCAAAGGACACTTTGTAGTCACTTGGCACGAAGACACACTCTCTCAATTCACCATGAGAGGTTAATATTTGGGCAGGACTGAAGCACACGCATGCATACCGCTTGAGCATCACCAAATGAGTTAAGATTTTACTTTAAGTTAAGAAAATAAAACACCAGATAAAACTTCAGGGCAACCACTAGAAAACTTTAAGATCAAATCAATTTTTGATATCTAATTGGAAGAATAACCAACTTAACCCTAAGTTAAATTTGCGTGTCTTGAGGGATCAAAACTCGTTTTCCTTCCAAAATCCTGTATTCGTATTCTAAATATACAAAATCAAATGAGGGGTTGCGCCACGTGAAACGTAGAACTCTCCCGGAGGGACACAATGACTTGGCCCTCAATTACAGGGGGACCAACACAGGGTCAACTTGCCACAATGCCTCCGGCATCCCAGATAGTATAGTACATCTACATTTACTTTAAATACAGGCTGTCTCAAACGCATTGACAACAAGTATGGCTCTTTCCTCATCGAAACCGCCCACCAATGGGCCCAGAAAACCGAACCAGTATTACATCCGAACCTGTAGAGCAATTAAATTTCGATCACAATGCCTGTACAACATTAAACATTTCAAACCAACCCACTAACAAACATACCAGGACATTTCATCCATAACAGGACTCTTAACTCGCAACCATTGTTGCCACAGCATCAAAACGCAGACTCCACATGCTGGCCAACTAAAATATTCACTGACATACACAGAATGTTGCCAATAATTCACGAGCGAAACCAGACTGCTCTCAGCAGCATGCTCCAGACATCAAAATTTGCACCAACACTTAGTGCAGAAATAACTTTTGGCAGCACAGCCAACCTTGCACCAAATCCAGTGCTTCCAACTTCACAACCAGATACCACATAGCGTAGCCGAGATAACTCGGGAAACACGATCAACATGACAACAGAGTACCTCCATGTACCACCGAGCAAACTCAGGCGACACCACCAAACGTACACCAACTAGTAACACATCAAGATACCACTCACAATAAGTACCATTCGCATGACGGGGGTACCAACTCCTCAAAATACTGCAGTCATCACCAGCTCTGCAAAATCCAACCTTCCTCTGGAACACGAACTTCCTTTTCAACTCCAGTCATCCTAAAAAATCCACTTTTCCCGTAAGTACTAAGGGTCCTAAGCATTCCGGCCTTACAAATTCCGAACATCTTCCAAACTCCAATCTTCCTCTGCAGAACAAGCTTGGATCACCAATGAGCATAACGCCCGCGATCCAATATAAGCGAGCGACCACCACCAGCACATACCTTAAGACTCCCAATTCAACCTTCAATACCTGTCAGGTACCAATCAACCAACCCAATTTGGCATGCCAGCCCGTCAAACAACTAGCTCACACCTTGGAGCATGACAGGGGGCATACACACTAGACGATACCCTCAATTTAGCACCAACGCACAACTTTGACAGGTACCAACCTTGCCAATCAAACAACTGCGACAGGCACCAACTCAACAAACCGACATTGTGTCGACAGGCACCAACTCCAAGAAATATCACGACACACAATACCAATGTTGCCAACTTTTGAAGAGTACCAACACAACCACAGGGAATTAACCTCCTGCAATTGATCAACCAAAGCACCACATTTTCAGGGAACCGACCATCCTGAAAACCAATTTTTCCAAAACCTCGGGGAATCACCATCTTGGAATAAAAAACATCAATACCTCAGGGAATCACCATCCTGGAATACCAAAACGTCAGGGAACAAACCTCCTGTAATACCAACTCTACCGCAATTACCTGTAGGACTTCAAAAACCTGAAAACCAGGATTACCACAAATACCTCGACCCCAACTTGAGATACCTTGACAAATACCAAATACTTCAGGGAACAACCTTCCTGGAATACCAACTTTAACACCTCACCAAATTGCTCCCATCAAAACAAGGTGAACTCCACACGGAGTCACTGATGGAAGGAGACGAACTAGCTCGACAAATGACACATAAGGAATACTTCCTCCTGACGAGCGTTGACGTAACTAGGAACACCGTAAGCCAGTCGACCAAGGAGTAGACACCATACACCGGGGGACACAGGAGGACCAAACGGAGTCAGACACCCACTCGAGGAAGCACAAGGCAATGTCCAGAATTTACCCCTAAATGTATGGCAACAGCAACAACCATTCTCACACACACAGTCCCAGTACGTTCCTCCACAGCTTACTCCATAAATCAACATTTCAAAAACCTCCACCTGAAATGAAAATTAGCTATCAACTTAACTCTATGGTTTACCGACTGAAAATAAAATCTGCATCCAAAAGAAAATCCAAATTAGGCAGGAACTCACTTCCACTCAGCACACAGCCCAACAGCATGTCGCACAAACCTCTGACCAGCTAGTCGGGTACCTACGCCAAACTACATGGGGCATGCCTCACCAAAACCCGAATAGGACGGCAGTGAACAACAGCAATAAAGTACTCGGCTACACAGCACTCAGCAAGAACTAACAGGATAACAGCGCAAGACCAATACACAGGAAATCAACTTCAGGAGTACCAACTCAATAGACCTCCGCGCCAACCAACTGCAGGTAACGGGCACTCGTACCAACAACACACACGTAGCAGGCTCCAACAACTAGTGATCACAAAGACACACAGGTAAACACACCCGAGGCCTAACCTCACAGCTTCACGATCACCAACAGACAGGGCTATCAACAACCAAACACTCGAACACACAATGTCACAACCAGGACCAGAAACACACTTCACACGTTCAAACTCTGCAGCAGCAGACACTCCGAACACAGCTCACACAAATCAAGGATCACGCATGACACTGAACACACCAAAGTCCACCAGGCACACGGCCCACAACAGCTGAAACAGAAGCTACAATTACCTCCCACCGAAAAGGAAAAATCCCACGGAAATACATGATGAAACTATGAGTCGCCAAAATACCATACCAAAGAAGTCCAACACTAAATAATGAGACCAAAATTATAAACAACACAAAGTTGTAGCCTCTACACAAATGACCTCCTGACATTTGCCACCGGGCTCCTCTCCGTCTTCTTTCCTGTCGACCTCCCTTGGTCAACTCTTGTTCTCTTCTGACCCCGACGGTATTAGGTTATCCGAGGCCTAGGGAGTCTTTCACTTTCCCGCCTTAATTGGCCCTTGTTTCATCTTTCCTGATACCCACCTTCTGTGAGGGGTCAGCCTTCTTTTTCTTTTCCTTTTACCTCCTGCCTTGTGCTCAAGGCCCTTAAGGAGGCAGGGTGTATGTAGCCCCACCACTTCTGGTGCACCCTAGATAATGCTACACCCTCAGGGGCTCACGGCTGGTGAGTTCGGGAGTTGGCGACCCCGAGGGATTCCTGAGCTGGGTCCGTTTTCCACTTTTGTCCCTTTCCTTTGGGGCGGACCCTCTCCTCTTTCCCCTCTCCTCTCCTCTTTTCCTTATATTTCCTTTTCTCTTAAAGATTCCCGCACTGTTTTTGTTACTTGGTTCACCGTGTATCCAAATTCCCTTTTAGCGATTTTTTACGGCATTTTTGATCTACGTTGCATTTTGTAAGTTTTTTTCGATCTAAATTACATCTCGCGATTGTTTTCAACCTCAATTGCATTTTGTAAAGATTGACAATCTAAATTGCTTTTTAGTAAATCTTTCAATGCAGGTAGACGGGCCTTTTAGTGAGTATTTTGAATTTCAATTGCATTTTGTAAGTATTTTCAACCAAAACTGAAATTCGCACGAATTTTGAATCTAAATTGCATTTTGTTTGGTGGACATTTTGCACATATTTTGATTCTCAATTGCATTTTGTGGGTATTTTGAATCTAAATTACATTTTGTCAAGTATTTTCAATCTAAATTGCATTTTGTAAGTATTGTCAATCCACATGAGTTGCTTGAATCTACCGTGCATTTTGTAAGCATTTTCAATTTCAATTGCATTTTGTGAATAATTTGGATTGGAACTGGGATAGGGCCTATTTCAATCTGAATTGCATTGTGTATTTTCAATTTCAATTGCATTTTGTAAGTATTTTGAACCTCAATTGCATTTTGTACGTATTTTTGATCTCATTTGCATTTTGTAAGTATTTTGCATTTCAGTTGCATTTTATAAGTATTTCGAAGCTACATTGCATTTTGTACGTATTTTGAATCTAGCCTACGTTTTGTGGGTCTTTTTCAATCTGTTCTTTTTGTGAATCTTTTCGTTCTAAATTCCCTATTGTCAGACCATATTGTGAGTTGTTTCCATCTGAGTTTCTCTTTGTACGTATTTTCCGTCTCACATAATTTTCGTTCTGGTTTCCATTTCATTCTCATTTTCGCTATCACCCAGATCATTAGGGGCCGATAACCTAGATGTTAGGCCCCTTGAAACAACAATTGTCATCATCATCACATTTGCCACCTTGCATCGTTGAAACTCTATGCCACATCAATTAACTCGAATCAGTAGACACACTATTTACATCCTGTGCCTGAAATCGAACAGGAACAAAAGAAGTCCAAAGACTCTGCCTATCCAGATGACAGTAGTTATCCCAGCGACACTCACACCAACATACTGACGTAGGCACTATCCGCCACTGTCCATCTTTCTGATATTTTTTATTTATGCATGTTCTAGCTATTCTTCTTTCTATTTTTAAAATTTTGTCGATTCTGTTTTTCTGAGTAACTTTAAAAATAGTTTCACTTCTGTCACCCCCCGGCTCTTACTCACCATGAAAACTACCTTCCAAAGAAAGAAAAATTGATGAACAATTCCGATATTAAACAGTGGGGGGACATCAACCCATTAATCGGCCGATATTCAACCTGTTGCGCCTTTACCACGAGGTAAATAACAACACGAAAATTTACACACGAGGAAAGCCGAAACACAAACCAAAATATCGCCATGGACAAGTTAAAGCGAAATATCACGCTTCCCAGAATACACCCAAAATACAACTGCATAATACAACAAATAAACTGAACTATGACTAAAGCCATCCAATTAGGTGGCTGATACCTGTGTTTTCCAACCTCGGGCGATCCGAGCAAGTGTCTTTCTTGACGGTCAGATAGGTAAGAGAGCGTTACCCACGCCGGAACCAGCACATATATGAATCGCTATAATTTTGACAAAAGAATAGTTGTAGCAACACACGCACACTAGAATCCCCTGGCTTCTTGAATGTAGTCCATAAGACACTTCCGTGAGAGTTGGCCACACTGGTCGGTCGCTATGCGCTCGTCACTTGTCATCTCCCGGCGGTCGATACATCTCGCGATGGTCGTGGCCGGAACAATCGATACAGGCGATGTTGTTTTCATAAATGCGTAAATCCAAATGTTTATTTTTGAGGTTAGGGAACACTTAAATTCCAGAACCAGTGCACATCAGGTCCAGAGTTGTACCTCGCGTGTTTAGGCTGCGAGTGCGATGTTATATCCAGGAAGATTTCGTCGACAAGGTATTCAGTCCAAATTTGCAACTGTTGGCATAGGCCACAATGTTCTTCAGAGATTTTGGTAAGTGAAGGAAATTATGAGGCGTTCGCCTCAACTGGAAATACAGGGACTGGTAAATTTTGGTAGGAATGTATTTTCTTCGGTTAGGGTTTTATTTTTATGTCAGCTAAGTGGCGTGGAACACGTCACATCCTCCTCCCCCGAAAGCAAACTGCGGAGTGGACAGTTTTTGCGTAAGTTGATGTGACAGATCTGGAGTGGATCACCTTATATGTACGGCTGCAGATTTACATATGTCCAAACATGTTTGAAGGAATTTTTGGGCACAGACTTCATTGAATGGCAGGCAGAATGTTCAAGGTTCAAATTCACGCAGCGACATGCTGAGTTGATGGCACTGTCTCGGTGGTGGTTCCACTCCTCATGTTAGCTAGAAGGGTCTAGGTAGAAATGTCCTGACGACCCAGTTACAGATGGAGAACGGGCGATGACGAGCCCAGGTCCCCGCCAGCAGCTCCCCAGTCATGCCACCATCCACATGTCCACCAGGGTATCTTTGACGCCCCGAGATGCACTGGATCCCGCGGAGAAACAGCACAGTCCGACACATCCACAGGAAGCTCCTTTTTCAACTGGCCAAGCACTGAAATGCTAAGCACACGAGTAGCAGGACATACCAGAGTGACAGACACGTTTCATGGCACAGAATTTACTAGTTGCCAGAAGGGCAGTTACAGGTCAATACACAAGTAGCTTAAGTTTTCACCAGGTATCAGCCATGGTACATCAGAGATTTGATTTTGAAAACATACAATTTTATTCCCTTTAAAGGTGCCCCCCCCCCCCCCTTACCCAAGAAATCACCTTACGTTTACAAAACAGGCCGAATCCTATGCTTTACATAATATTGCCACGACAAAGCAGGCATAACCACTTATCACCTCCACATTGAGGTCACCAACACAACATTCTACATGTTAACCAAGTCTTGCCAATCTTGGGAAAAGCCTGTCACACATCATAAAGACCGATAAACGATCCGTTTGCTCATACAACAAGGTGCAACACGCTTCTCACAACATTTTGGGTAAGCAACGCCTCCAGAGATGCAAGTTCTCTGTAGATTTGGGGGAAAACTTTACCAAAGATCACATTACCAGTTATGAAAGAAAAGGGGCATGAAATAAAACAAAGATACCACCAGTTTAGTTGTCGACTAACCCGAGACTCGCTTGGGTGCCTCGTGTGCGGGCTTGCACTGTGAGAGGTGAGTCCTGAAGATCCTCTTCCTTTCAGGGTCGCTCTCCAGCACTGAAACAGGACTGACAAAGGATAAAATTTTAAATGGCCCGCTGTAACGCGGCCACAATTTTCCTGACACTTGGTTTCCTAAAAGCTTAGGTGAATGGTCCTGGACATATATCATGTCTCCTATCTGGAGGTTGACCGGCTTCCGTCCCTGATTATATCTTTGAGCGAGTCGCTCGTGAGAAACCTGAATGGACTTGAGGGCCTCCTTCCAGATCTGCTTCACCTTGTCGGCAGATTCACCAACGCTACAATGCCTACAGTACCAGACCATGATACGAATATCACCATCGGTAAATTTTACAGACCAAAATTTCCAGATCAATAGACCGAAATGAGAAGGACAAACCAGAAACACACGACAGTCATCCATCACACATCCACAATAAACTTTCCCACCCCAAGTAATACATTTCCCCCATCTACGCACAAGTATGCAAAATAAGCAGTCACCAAGGCACCATAACACAAGATATATCATAACACAAGCAAAAAATATAGGGATCTTACCATGACGGATAACAACAAATGCATCCCGACTCTCCACAACTAAGGTGAGCAGAGTGTTCCCTAAAAAAAAAAAAAAAAAAAAAAAAACGCTTACAAAATTGTCGCCCTCCCGAATCATTGCTTCGCTGTCCCATACCAGGCAAAGTTGCCATCGGAAGGACCTATATACACCCCAACCTTCGCTCGACCCAGTCCCTTCCCATCACACTTGCTTACCCGGCCCAGACGATGAAAGGAGAAACGAACATTAAGTCCGCCTTCTTGATGAACCATAAGGGAATAACAGCACCTCCGAGGATCGCAAAACCAACCTAAAGCCAGCATCCTCACATTACAACCAAATCGAGCTCTGGCTGGTAGGTGCCCCAGCGTAATCCAAGCCTGCATACTTGGCCTCTGCTAACGGTGAACTAAAATGCACCTTCAAAATATCCGACCTAACCTGAACGAAATCAGCGCAACAACTAGGCTGCATGACCCCACCCACAAACTTAATACATAACAATCTACCGCACAGTACACTCACACACGCAGACCAAATTTTGAATAACGAGAAACCTGGCAGATTATATCGAGCCACGATGAACCAGGAAGACCAACCCAACGAACACTAACAGGACAGAAATTTAAAGAAGTCTGCTGCGACCAATTGGCCGAGCACCAAAGAATTGACACGTTAACAGGCTTCGAATCGAAAAACGCATTAACTAAGGGGACGGCCTCTTTTAATTAAAAGTACTCGAGCACACGTCGACATTAAACAGGATAGGAATTTTGCCAAGGAGCTGTTATATGCACCTTAAATGAAACTACACACACACGCGGGACAACGGTACGAGACCTGATGGCACTTGACACTAGCAAATTAATCGGAAACAGATTTATCACACACGAGAACCACAGAAGATCAACGCCAGTCCGAAAGCAGCTGACCGGATTACATAACCTATAATCCTAGGCCTACCGTATGCACAACACAATTACCAGGACCGCATTAAAAGAAAGAAACCAAAAAACACTGATGCTAAAACACAACATGGTGGACATCGTGGTCACCAGTCCCCTACACTTCCAATCTCCCGAAATTGATCACCGGAGAAAATTATGATAGTTCAAGAAACCGTCCAATAAGAGATTTAGGCCAAGATAATAGATGCGACGTTGCATTCACTAGTACCCAAAAACAAATTTGACACTCGGATCCACAAATACTGGACAGAAGGACGCACACTGGGCTAATTCGCCCTTACTAGAGCAATGGATTTGCAAGAAGTTACGCATATTAATCAGATGCAATCAGAGACTTACCCCGATCAAGCTCTTCATCTGTGAGTTCCGGAGGGCACACTGGAATTTCCGAAGCTCCTTCCAGCATTTTCTGATCTTGGCCTAGGTTGCCTGAAGACTGCAGGCCACGTATGGCCAACTCTCAATTCGCCTCATCTCGTGTAAGCCGAGCAGCAAACTTCACACTTCTCGCAGCAGACATTTTTGCATGAAACAAATTAACAGGGTAATTAAGACAGGTTATAAGCTGGACATCTTTACAACAAAAATTGAAACTGATTTAAAATATTGACAGGGGATTTTAAGGCCAACCCTCCCCCCTAGACAGCAGCAAGTGGAAAACCGAGAAACCACTGCACTGCTACCAATGTCACCCCCCGACTCTTACTCTCCCACTCGCTCCCGCTCAGCTCGACAAACTCCCTAGAGGGCCTGCCAACCTGAAGGAAACTTACCAACGGCGACCCCAAGACATCCTTTACGGGACTTGATGGCTTTGCCTCGGCGGCCGGTGTTGACAACGTACTCGGGTGACCCCCTCAGATGTACAAGAGAGGAAGTACGTCGTTTTATCCACAAGCTTGAAAAGTGGAAGACTTACCTGGTGAGGATCATTCCACCGCAGCTGTCTTGAGGGTGGGGACGGGACGTTAAAGGCCAAATAAGGTAGTAATCAAAATATAAAAGGGGTCTGTATTATAAAAGTATCAAATATAAAATAGGAACTACACTCTTAGGGACAGAGATTACATTAACAAACTGATTTTATCACATGAATTAATTGCCCTCGGAAGGACGGTCACAAGGTCAGTAACGCTGTGGCACGGCAAACCACTTAACATGCTTTAGGACACCAACCGAATTTTGAAATGAACAGGTACACAGAAAGGCAATATCTTGCAATTAGTAATCAGGTACACAAGGGAAAATTATCCCTAGTCAAATGGATTTACACAAGGTTTGAACTTGGAAACACGTGCACGCACAAACCCAGAACAAACATAAATTGAAAATGCCACAGTGAGGTTGCACAATGAAAGGACAAATAGCAAAGTTACACACGAAATGAAAATTAGGAACAACTAACACGCATGAACATACCAGGGATAAACTTAAAAGAAAATGAATAGAAATTAAATAAAAAACTACATTACAAATGACAAACTCCCGAAAAACGGAGCGGACGGTATCTCTCGACCGCCATAGGGCCCGACGCGAACTAGACTCTACTCTTAAAATGGCGGAAGCTAACGGTACACCAAGGTACGATTGCACCACAGGGTGCTACTCCCGAAATTTGGGATTTGAACCAATCCCAGAGGTGAAACAGAAATACAAGGTATGGGAAATGCAAAAATGAAACGCGCTTGGGGCGTAAAGGAGGAAAACCAAGGCAAGAGCGTTACGTAAACTACAACCACCACGTGGACGTAAGGTGATGCAATAACAGGAACAGGGACCCCTTAAAACTAAAATAATAAAAAAAAACTCTACATGGCTGTAATTGGGAAAATTCCAAGAAGCGTGATCACAGGAAAATAAATAAATAAATTTGAAACCCAAACTAAAGGACGCACACGGTTGCACAACAAAAGAAACCCCCGCCCAAAACAAGAAAGATTTCCCACCATGAAAACTACCTTCCAAAGAAAGAAAAATTGATGAACAATTCCGATATTAAACAGTGGGGGGAACATCAACCCATTAATCGGCCGAAATTCAACCTGTTGCGCCATTACCACGAGGTAAACAACAACACGAAAATTTACACACGAGGAAAGCCAAAACACTAACCAAAATATCGCCCTGGACAAGTTAAAGCGAAATATCACGCTTCCCAGAATACACCCAAAATACAACTACATAGTACAACAAATAAACTGAACTATGACTAAAGCCATCCAATTAGGTGGCTGATACCTGTGTTTTCCAACCTCGGGCGATCCGAGCAAGTGTCTTTCTTGACGGTCAGATAGGTAAGAGAGCGTTACCCACGCCGGAACCAGCACATATATGAATCGCTATAATTTTGACAATAGAATAGTTGTAGCAACACACGCACACTAGAATCCCCTGGCTTCTTGAATGTAGTCCATAAGACACTTCCGTGGTCGCTTCCGTGAGAGTTGGCCACACTGGTCGGTCGCTATGCGCTCGTCACTTGTCATCTCCCGGCGGTCGATACATCTCGCGATGGTCGTGGCCGGAACAATCGATACAGGCGATGTTGTTTTCATAAATGCGTAAATCCAAAAGTTTATTTTTGAGGTTAGGGAACACTTAAATTCCAGAACCAGTGCACATCAGGTCCAGAGTTGTACCTCGCGTGTTTAGGCTGCGAGTGCGATGTTATATCCAGGAAGATTTCGTCGACAAGGTGTTCACAGTCCAAATTTGTAACTGTTGGCATAGGCCACAATGTTCTTCAGAGATTTTGGTAAGTGAAGGAAATTATGAGGCGTTCGCCTCAACTGGAAATACAGGGACGGGTAAATTTTGGTAGGAATGGATTTTCTTAGGTTAGGGTTTTATTTTTATGTCAGCTAAGTGGCGTGGAACACGTCACAACTTCCATAGGTCACCTCTGGTTGAACCACCGTCTTGTAATGTTTTAATTTTGTTGCGATTGATAGACATTTTCTTTTATATGTAGACCATGTTAATTTTTGGGCTTTTATAATTTTATTAGTTCTTTCTTGCCATGCAGGTTTCTCATCCAAGTTGTAAGTTATAATTTCTCCTAAGTATTTAAATTGCTTCACTATTTTAAATAAAATTAAGAAGTATTGGTCGTTTGAGTTTTAGAAATAGTAAAACTTACCAATGTCATATGAAAACAGCCCTGCGAGATCATGTGGAGGTCAAGCTCCGCTTTTTCAAATAAGCTGTTTATAAGTAATAAGCATTGTTCTAATTTGCACCGTTTGTCTTCTTCAGGGTCAAGAGTAACAAACAAGATGCCAAATTCTTTTGTTGTTTTTTCCCGTAAGTTTTTCAATCCGTTTTTGAGCTGTTTTCCGTAGTTGTTCCTTATAATCAGCTAACCTCAGTACTAAATATGGTCAATCATTTCAGATACCGTGTGACAGAAGAGTTTTCAATCTATCAGACAGATTGCCAAATGCCACATTTATAACAAAGAATTTGATCAAAGGTTTAGCAATCGCCGTCTAACCTCGTCTTCAGCCACATCAATAGAAGTGTTTTAGGAATAGTACAAGATATGCCGCAAAGTCGTCCTACAGTACACTAATTATAGACATCGACCGTCAACAAATGTGTCTGTCGTTATACAGTGTCAAATTACGTTTTACATAGAATAGAACAAGTGCAAAATGTGTACCTGATATTTGTGAACCATGCATACTATTTTTAGATTTTTAGATATTGTTTCAGTGTTTTTAACCATTTATTGTGTATGTGTGTTTTTATGTCATCGTAAAGATTTTCGATGTTCTTTGTGTTTAGATGGGTTCTAAATATAAGTTTGTGGGCTGAAGAAGGGTCCAAAAGCGGGACTCGAAACATGTACCCCTGAAATGTTGACACAAATTAAAGTATTGAATAGGCGGAAAGTTTGAAAATTCTTATTCTTCATAATTACTGTCAATACGGAACCTGAAATGAATAATATTTCTAATAATCGCAAGGCTGGCCAAGCCAACAGGTTAAAGTTCAGATATAAAGATCTTAAAATAAATTTAGCCAACATCATGAAGGACATCGATTTTCTCAAAAAATGTAAAAGACACAAGAGTAGTGCCACAACACCTGAAGGGTTATCAAAGGAAAGGACGTAAAAACCCGTACGAAATTCACACACAATTTCTAGTTAATGACAAGGTTCTCAAACGCGAAATAAAATTTTTACACATGAAGAAGTCCAACGTGAGCAATACTTTGTACCGTGTGCACTTAGAAGCAGCTAATTCCATTAATAAAAAAGAATGGGACAAGTATCAAATTACCGTATGTCAAATGACACACTCTTGCGTCATCAGAAAAGTCAACACTTTAAATAATAAGTTACAAAGGCTATTGAATGCCAAAGAGAGTTCCATGAATTCGAACAAACCCACAGAAAGTATTGATCAAGTGTTTCAGAGCCCCGTGATAAAATTTGACCAATGTCAGGTTCGACCAAAACGAATTGGATTTACTCCGGAAAGGCCCCAAACATAATTGGGAACAAAACCATAATAATAACGATCTAATTAACCTTGTAGCAGAAACTGAAGCAGCCATTCGAAAACTCCAAACCGAAGAACAGAACGCGGCCAGATTCGAAACCAATAAGAAAATCAAGAAAATAATCTACACAAATAAAAATAAATCGAAAAGCAATCGTAGCAGTATTTTGAAATCCAAAACCCTCATCACTAAAATTAACAATAACAACATAATAGTAACAAAAGCTGACAAAGGAAATACCACGGTATTGATTAGCAAAGATGACTATGTTAACAAAACCAACGACTTTCTAAATGCCAATAAATTCACTGAAATCAAAAAGGACCCAACCAATTCCATTCAGAAGCAACTAAAACAGTTATTAAAAAATACCATTTTTATCATAGAAGAAAATCAGGCTGACAAACTCATTAATATGAATCCCGGCCTCCCCACATTAAGATCGCTACCCAAAATACACAAACCAGACACCCCGATTAGACCAATCGTTAATTTTAGAAACAGTCCGACATATAATCTGGCTAAATTCGCACAGCAATATCTGAACAAATTTTACAGATTCAAAGCCAATTCATCATTTAAGAACACCATGCATTTTTGTGAAAAAAAACGATAGATTTAAAACTCAACGACAACAACACTATGCACTCTGTTGACGTCAAAGATATGTACACCAACATCCCAGTTGAGAAAACAATAGAAATTGTCCATAATAAGTTGATTAACGACAGCGATCTTCCTAAAGTAGAAATAGAAGAGTTCATAGCAATTTTAAAATTCGTCACTAGTAACAACGTGTTTACCTTTAATGGGAAGATCTATAAGCAATTTTGATGGTCTCGCTATGGGATCCCCTCTATCAGGCATTTTGGCCAACATATACTTGGACCATCTGGAGCAGGAAAAAATTATTAATAAAATCAAAGGCATTGAGTTCTGGGGTAGGTATGTGGACGATGTTTTCCAAATCATAAACAACCAAGTACAAAAGATAGATCAGGTACTGGACATTTTAAATAGCATCGATAATAACATTAAATTCACCTTAGCATCAGAAAAAGATAACAAAATTAATTATTTAGATTTAACAGTTACTAAAAAAGATAACCGGTTACAGTATAATATTTATAGGAAGCCTTAACAGACAAACGTGATCATACGTCAAGATTCTAACCACCCGGGCAACCACAAAAATGCGACTTTTATAAGCCTCATTAACAGAGCCTTAAGACTACCATTGTCCGACAATGATTTGGAAAAAGAAATCAAAATAACACATCAAATAGCCAAGGTCAATGGATATAGTCGCTATTATGTCAATAATTTGTTTTATAAATTGAAAAACAAACCTGTTACTAAATTATCAAAAGATAGTTCTACCAAGAAAAGTTTCGCCACTTGAACTTATATAGACCGCAGTATTTATACAGTAACTAGCGCCTTAAAGAAATACAATATAGACATAGCCTACAAAACCAATAATTCAAATTTTAAAAAATTCTTCAATTCCAGTAAAATCAACGTCTCGAATAAACAAACGAAATCCGGTGTTTATGAGCTCAATTGCAACCAGTGCAAGGCTACGTACGTCGGCCAAACCGGAAGAAGCTTCCGTTTTCATTATAATGAACATATGTCTGCCATTAAACACAGAAAATTTTCAGCAATGGCGTCACACATGGAGGAATCCGGTCGTAAGTTTACGACCATAGACAAGGACATGAACATCTTATATTACGTCAATAAGGGCAGTTTGATGAGCGTCTTAGAAGCAATTCATATAAATACACACATCAAAAAAAGTTTTGCATCACCTCGGTTCCCAGATCTCCGGCATATAGACGTTGACTGTGTATATTGTATCCAAGATACAGTCCCTTTGACTGTTCATAGATGTCACTAAAACTGCTCAAAGATGTAAACAACCATGCATGAGCAGGGCCTATTAGACGGAGGGGGTACGACAGCCGATCAGTTCCAGTCATTCCACCATGACGAAGGTACGCTGCTCATGTTGTCTGTAGTTCTACCATGCCTAGAAGGTCAATACCGCAGTTCGATCGCGTCCGCATTGTTACTTTGTGTCAAGAAGGGCTCTCAACAAGGGAAGTTTCCAGGCGTCTCAGAGTGAACCAAAGCGATGTTGTTCGGACATGGAGGAGGTACAGAGATACAGGAACTGTCGATGACAGGCCTCGCTCAGGCCGCCCAAGGGCTACTACTGTAGTGTATGACCGCTACTTACGGATTGCCGCTCGGAGGAACCCTGACAGCAATGCCACCATGTTGAATAATGCGTTTCGTTCAGCCACAGGACGTCGTGTTTCAACTCAAACTGTGCGCAATAGGCTGCATGATGCGCAACTTCACTCCCGACGTCCATGGCGAGGTCCAGCTTTGCAACCCCGACACCATGCAGCGCGGTACAGATGGGCCCAACAACATGCTGAATGGACCCCACGGAATTGGCATCACGTTCTCTTCACCGATGAGTGTCGCATATGCCTTCAACCAGACAATCGTCGGAGACGTGTTTGGAGGCACCCTGGTCAGGCTGAACGTCTTAGACACACTGTCCAGCGAGTGCAGCAAGGTGGTGGTTCCCTGATGTTTTGGGGTGGCATTATGTGGGGCCGACGTACGCCACTGGTGGTCATGGAAGGCTCCGAAACGGCTTTACGATACCTGAATGACATCCTCCGACCCATAGTGCAACCATATCGGCAGAATATTGGAGAGGCATTTGTCTTCATGGACGACAATTCTCGACCTCATCGTGCACATCTTGTGAATGCGTTCCTTCAAGATAACGACATCGCTCGACTACAGTGGCCAGCATGTTCGCCAGACATGAACCCTATCGAACATGCCTGGGATATGTTGAAAAGGGCTGTTTATGGACGTCTTGACCCACCAACCACTCTGAGAGATTTACGCCGAATTGTCGTTGAGGAGTGGGACAATTTGGACCAACAGTGTCTTGATGAACTTGTGGATAGTATGCCACGGCGAATACAGGCATGCATCAATGCAAGAGGACGTGCTACTGGGTATTAGAGGTAGTGGTGTGTACTGCAATCTGGACCACAAATGCTGAAAGTCTAGCTGTATGATGGTACAACATGCAATGTGTGGGTCTCATGAGCAATAAAACGAGCTGAAATGTTGTTTGTGTTGACGATTCCCTTTGTATTTAACGGTTCCGGAACTCTTGGAACCGAGGTGATGCAAAACTTTTTTTGATGTGTGTACATCCCAGAGATCAAATTATTCTAATAATTTAAACATCATTTTTGAGACAAACATACTATTCGATACGATAGCAGATCATCTAAACGTCAAAACACATAAACCGCCATAGACCGTAAAGCCAATCGGTTTCCTTCCATAAGCCTTATCCCTCTCCCTTCCCCCACCCACTCATCCAAACCGCTTTGCCCCGCTCTCGGCTGCCCCCCCCCCTCTTTGCGCCGAGCAGGCTGTTTACTTCGTAACACCTGCCAGGCACACGCGTCCAGTAGTAGCAAGCAGCTCTCTCAAATCGGAGCTTGACCTCCACATGATCTCGCAGGCCTGTTTTCATTTGACATCGGTAAGTTTTACTATTTCTAAAACTCAAATGACCAATATCTTAATTTCAAATAAGCTGTTTATAAGTAATAAGCATTGTTCTAATTTGCACCATTTGTCTTCTTCAGGGTCAAGAGTAACAAACAAGATGCCAAATTCTTTTGTTGTTTTTTTCCGTAAGTTTTTCAATCCGTTTTTGAGCTGTTTTCCGTAGTTGTTCCTTATAATCGGCTAACCTCAGTACTAAATATGGTCAATCATTTCAGATACCGTGTGACAGAAGAGTTTTCAATCTATCAGACAGATTGCCAAATGCCACATTTATAACAAAGAATTTGATCAAAGGTTTAGCAATCGCCGTCCAACCTCGTCTTCAGCAACATCAATAGAAGTGTTTTAGGAATAGTACAAGATATGCCGCAAAGTCGTCCTACAGTACACCAATTATAGACATCGACCGTCAACAAATGTGTCTGTCGTTATACAGTGTCAAATGACGTTTTACATAGAATAGAACAAGTGCAAAATGTGTACCTGATATTTGTGAACCATGCATGCTAATTTTAGATTTTTAGATATTGTTTCAGTGTTTTTAACCATTTATTGTGTATGTGTGTTTTTATGTCATCGTAAAGATTTTCGATGTTCTTTGTGTTTAGATGGGTTCTAAATATAAGTTTGTGGGCTGAAGAAGGGTCCAAAAGCGGGACTCGAAACATGTACCCCTGAAATGTTGACACAAATTAAAGTATTGAATAGGCGGAAAGTTTGAAAATTCTTACTCTTCATAATTACTGTCAATACGGAACCTGAAATGAATAATATTTCTAATTATTATTTGATTTCTGACTTCTTGAATATTATTAGCCAGTAACGCTAAGTCATCTGCAAATCCCAAGCAATTTAAGTCTATTTGATTTTCCTTGATTCCAATTCTTATCTTCCTTGGATTTTCCCTGTACCATTCCCTCATTACATATTCCAAAGCTCAATTGAAAAGTTGAGGCGATAAACCATCTCCTTGTCTTAATCCTGTTTTAATCGTAAACGGTTCAGATATTTCTCCTCTGAATTTTACTTTAGATTTGGTGTTTGTTAGAGTTAGTTTTATAATTTTTATTAATTTGGGATGAAGTCCGAATTTCCTTAGTATTTTCAGCAATGAAGATCTATGTATACAATTTATTTATTTAGCGTATGATGAATACAATATTATATGCAATATATACAGTACAACTACCATCTCAAGTTCATAACTAGAGTTCTATGTTTAAATTTGAGAGCCAGAGAAGGGCTTCGCTTGAGACACAGTGTAAGTCTTCTATAGAGCCTCTATATGCACGTAAAGGACACACGAATGTAATGTGGTCCACTGTCTGTTCCTCTTCTCCGCAGTCGCATTGAGGTGATGCCTTCCATCCCCATTTGAAGAGAGTGGCTCCACATCTACCTTGGCCGGTCCTAATACGGTTTAGCGTCCTCCACTGTCGTCTAGGAAGGGAAAATCCATCAGGGCACTTGCAGGGGTTCTTAATGATGTGATGGTTTGGTAACGAGGATTGCAGATGCCATTGTTCTTTCCAGGCGTCCGATACATTAAAGGAGGTGTCCTGTAGAATCATTGCAGTACGCCAAGAAGGGTGTCTTGATTTCAGTCGTTTGGTTGGAGAAGCTGCTATATCAGAATGAATAGGGAGTTGAGGATTGTTTTCTATTTTCTTCCATAAGTTAAGCAGTGACTGTGATCTTCTTAGGGATGGAGGTGGTATGTGGCTTAGGGTGTGAAGCCAGAGTGTGTTAGTAGGTCGGATGCACCCTGTAATGATACGCATTGCCTGGTTCAGCTGGGTGTCTACTAGTCCAATGTGAGCACTGTTAAGCCAAGTTGAGCAACAATATTCAGCGACGGAATAAGAAAGTGCAAGAGCAGTGGATCTCAGGACTTGAGCATTAGCACCCCAGGATGTACCCGCCAGCTTTTGAAGGATGTTATTCCTGGTCTTGATCTTGGCTGACACATTGCAGAGGTGATTCTTGTAAGTCAACGACCTGTCCAGGGTGACTCCCAGGTATTTTGGGTTACTACAGTATTGTAGATTCTCTCCTCTGAATGGTATGGTTGGTTTGTACCCAGAACTTCTATTCCGCAAGTGGAAGGTAGACACAACAGTTTTCTGAGGGTTTGGTCTAAGGTTGTTCTGACGAAAGTAGCTGTCTAGGATCTTTAAGTCTGATGTAAGCATCGACTCAGGCTCGTCGAAGCGTTGGTGTTGGGCGACCAATGCGATGTCATCTGCATAGATGAATTTTTTTGATTTCGTTGCTGGGAGATCATATGAGTACAGGTTGAATAGTAGAGGGGCCAATACAGAGCCCTGAGGGAGTCCACCATTTATCCTATGTACTTTACTCCTGGAGTCTTCTGAAAATATCTGAAAGTACCTATTACTCAGCATGTTACTGAGTAATGTGGTGAGTTTCAGGCAAGGGATGATACTGATAAATTTAAGAAGGAGCTTATCTTGCCACACGGTGTCATATGCAGCTGTCAGATCTAAGAAAACACCCGTGCTTACCATTTTGTTCTCAAAGCCATTTTCAATATTGGTAACTAGTGCTAAAACCTGTTCATCACATCCACGTCCAGGTCTGAATCCAGCCTGCTCGACTGGAATATGCTGATTGATTGTCGCAGAGATCCTGTTATGTATCAGCCTTTCCAGAAGCTTCATTGTGACACTGAGGAGTGCTATTGGCCGGTAACTCTCAACTTTTGTTGGGTCCTTAGATGTTTTTAATACAGCTACTATTTTTGTCTTCTTGAAGAGTGAAGGTAGGTGACCTGTCTCTAGAATGTTCGTGAGGAAGTTAGTAAGCCATTTGACAGCAGCTGGTCCAAGATGTAGAATGAACTCTGGATATATTCCATCAGCACCTGCCGCTTTCCCAGGTTTTAAACTTTCTATGGCCTGCTTAGTTTCTTGTGGTTGAAATGGGACAGAGAATTCAGAGGATCGCAGAGCCAAACGTTTCTTTTCCTTGAAGAGTTGCTTTACGTGTCTTCTATGATGCTTTTCAACTGAAACCTTTGAGGTAGAGATCATATGCTTGGCCATGTCATTTAGACTGATGCTTGTTTTTGGTCTAATTTTGCTGTTTGATGTGTCCAATTTCCTGATCAGGCTCCAAGCTTCCCTGCTGGAGTGAGTGAAGTCTAGTGACTCAACAGTTTCTTGCCAAATTTTCTTCCTGTTTTCATCTAGGGATTGTAAAAGTTCAGAAGCCGTATTTGGATCACCATTGGCCTCAAATTCTTTGAAGAGCCTTTCACTTTCCTCGTTCCAGCCGGGGATGTATTGTTTACGATATCCTCTTGGGATACATCGTTTTGCTGCACTTTTAACTACACCGATGAATCTGCTGTAGTTGCTATGGATAGGTCTTATCCATCGCAGGTTGGAGTCAATCTGTTTAGAAAATTCATCCCAATTGGCTTTTTTAAAATTCCATCTCTGTTTCGGGCAGGAGTGAACAATAGGCACAAGCAATCCAGACTGGAGAATTATTGGTCTGTGCTGACTGTGAGGAAATTTGTTGAGCACTGTGCGTCGTATGTTGCTAAGTGGGTGTTGTGACTGTGTTACAAAACAGAGATCCGGGGTGTATTCTTTGTTCCATCGTGCAGAAGAGAAGGAAGCCTTATCCTTGGCATCATAGATAAGTTTAAGGTTTTCAGTTTCCATCCAGTCAGTAAGCTTTTCCCCATTTCTGTCGTTCTTCTTGTATCCCCATAGTGTGTGATGGCTGTTAAAGTCCCCTGCAATTATACTTGGATTTTGCATAGTTGGAATTGGCGGAGATGGCCAGGAAGTTCCAGGAGGTTTATATACGTTGACTACTGTCAAATCACAGACTTTGATTTTGGTAGTAAATATTTCATTATCTGAGGAAGATGGCAAGACTTGATAGTGTATGATATCGCTCCTCACATAGGTGGCAATCCCGTACTTCGCATGGTTAATTGCGGACACTAATTTAAATCCTGGAATCTTCCCTCTGGACTGCAGTTGGAGATCATTTTCGGTGTGGGTTTCTTGAAGCAGGATGATGTGAGTCTGATGTTCTTTGAGAACCTTTGCTAGGTGTTCACACTTTGCTCTGATAATGCCTTCGACGTTAAGCTGGCATATTTTCAATGAAGGGCCAATGTTACGAACTTGAGGGCCCTGAAAAGGGCCTCTAGGTGTGTTTCTCCTCCATTTTCCTTGACCGAGAGGTCGTTTCCGACAGTTCGGTCTCATCTTATCACTGTTGCTTTCTTAGCACCACCCGGGGGACACGTGTAGGGCAGAGTGCTGGTTAAACCTACGGACGTGAAGCAACGTAGACCCCCTATGTATAGAATGATAAGCTTAAAAAGCTTATGTATACAATGATAAGCTTTTTTGAAGTCTACGAAGGTTATGACTTGCTGTTTTTGTCTACGTTTGTAGTAGTCCATTACTAATTTTAAGGTGATTATCTGTTCAGGGCAGCTTCGCCATGGCCGAACTCCACCTTGATATTCTCCTATTTCCAGTTCTAATTGATCTTTACAACGATTATATAGAATTCGTGACCATGATTTTATATGTGATATCCAAAAGGGAAATTCCTCGATAGTTGTCAGGATATGATTTTTCTCCTTTTTTGTGTGATGGATGTATTATAGCAGTAGTCCAATGGTCTGGCAGTTCTTCTTTGATCCAAATGTTCGCTATGCATTGGTGTAATGAAATCTTTACTGGTTCTGCTGCATATTTCCACAATTCTGCAAATGTTTGATCTTCTCCACTCGCTTTGTAGTTTTTGAGCTCTCTCAGCGCTTTGTAGACTTCTTGGATTGTGGGTGGATTTATGTTTTCTGATGGTGTTTTAATAGTGGTGTCTGTATTTATTTGAAGCAGTTCTGGTGGATCTTCACAATTTAGCAACTTGTTGAATGTTTCTGCTAAAATTTCTGTATTTCTTTTATTACTATGAGCTAACTCGCCATTTTTGTCTTTTAACATTAATGTTGGAGGTTCATATCTTTGTAGTTGTTTGCTAAAAATTTTGTAGTAATCTCTTGAGTTTTTTTTCGCGCTATTTGTTTCGATCATCAGAAGTATATCCTTTTGGTATAGCCGTTTAATCCCTCGTATTATTTTTTGAGTTATCTTCCTTTGTTTTATGAGATCCAAGTGTGATTCATCTGTTTTTTGACTCTGATACCGTAACCAGGCTTGATGTCTATATTCCACTGTATTATACAGATTCATATACACAAATTATTCTTTAATTTGGTTTGTCCATAGAAGGAGAAATATGAAGGTTAAAGCTAACGCTATAATTAGGTTGGCGTTCTTCCGTAGTTGAAATAAGGTGACGCAACTGGCCACATGTTTTGAGAAAGCAAGTTAGCTTCAGGCAGCGAAATAGCTCAAACCTGAATATATATATATTGGAAGGTAAATCCCTCCGAATGATTAATTAACAAGTAAAAAAAGAATTTCTGCTAGCATGTGGACACCCATGACGTGAAAAGATAAAGTCCAAGAACTCAGCTCCATCAACCGCAATGGAGCAAACAAAGCTAAATAACCAAACTCAAACGTGAGTATAATAAAAATATAAGGCTCAAACAGTATGTAAATTTCCACAAACAGTACCTTGTTAATTGGCGGCCAATCTGCCGCGATGAACTCTGCACGAGCAGAGTCTCGCGCCACGCGCTCTTGTTATGTTACATTGTGCCAAACATAGAGTGAACTGTCTCAAACAAGCACTCCGATCAGAATGATATGGTCAGCTAGGCGCTCTAGCCCGCGTGGGCTCCTCGGTGTAATGAAGTACACACGTCAACCAATCAGATCGCGGCAGGCGGCCGCGCGTTTCTCGGTGTCACAGAGTACCCACGAGCAACCACAATATTTGAATTGTTCTCGAAGTTGCTCGATCCATCTAGATTATTCCGCGCTTGAAGTATGGCAGAGAGGGGAGCGGGAATTTCAAATGTTTCAATTTTAAGAGTTTATATTATTTCAAATCCAGGCCCCGCCCAGGGACAGGCTTCCGGGCGAGGAGAAGCGGGGGTGAAAAATGTGTTGCGGTCATCCGACCGTCACAATCCAAATGTGTATTTACTGAGAGCATGCCAAATCCTGATTTCCGAAATAAAATGTGTGACATGAGCATTGTTACACAAGTACCGTAATAAAATAGCAAATAAATTTGATTTAGGCCTGAATGAAATGAAATGAGATTGAGATAAGGAAATTGTTTGTTGAACTTGAGGAGATAGCTTTCAAATTAATGACCAAAAAAAACTCAGTATGTGGTAATGAAGAGGAATATTGACGTGTTTGAGAATCGGTTACCTCTTCTTATTGGTAGCATAGTTTTGAGAGGGTTGTACATTTCAAATTCTTAGGAGTCATGATTAATGAACAGAATCATAGAGAAGTGGAAATTAAAGTAAGAATACAGAATGCTAACAAAGTGTACTACTCTCTGCAGTTTTTATCGGGATTCACATTTTTGGCGAGAAATTCAAAACTGAAAATATACAATACCATCATTAGGCCAGTTCTAACTTATGGTGCAGAATCATGGAGCTTAACAAAACAGGAGGAATACCAGTTGCAGGTTTTCGGAAATAAAGTGTATAGGGAAATTTTTGGACCATTTTTTGACCCCGCATCTCAGAGCTAGAAAAAAAGATTAAATAAAGGCATACACTTACTATCACAGAAAGCACCAATACTCAACATCATTAACTCCCGAAGACTTAAATGGGCTGGTCATTTACTAAGGATGCGAGATGATAGGATGGTCTTACAAATCTTTAAAGAAGAGCCAAGAGGAAAAAGGGCCAGTAGGATGACCACAAAATTCCTGGAAAAATGAAATCTCCAAACTTGTAGACATCTGAATGTAGACAACTGGCAAGAACTCGCCCAAAACAGAGTTAAGTGGAGGCATTTTGTGAGATCGGTGCGGAATCTTTGTGTCCCATAGAAGCCTTCTGAGTGAGTATAGGCCTGAATACCCCTAAGCTTGGCCACCACAATCACCTGACTTAAACAACCCGCACTTTTATTTCTCTTTGGGGACACGTTATGTCAGTCGTGTATCAGAGACTATTCACATATTGTGACAGCCTCTCAGATAGTACATACTACACCAGACCTTTCTGATCATGTCTGGCTCTTGATGGAAGGCAAGCGAGGCCTGTATGGGTCCATACAAGTTTCACTTCCCTGGACTGGCGTGCCGTGGACCGGATGCTCGCATAGCATGAGTAATTTGCCTGCATGCAGAGAGAGAGACTCCTTTCTTCTGACAAGGTCAAGCCACTGCAACCGACGGTTATAGAAATATGAATGTGCTAAGTGACTATTCTGGCCGTACGCATCACGTTGCCATAGCACAGAGACTAGATTACTTTCTTCTGACATGTTCACATCAGGTTATAAGCTCGCAACAGTGTGTGCAACTAATTTCCGCATAAATACAAATGTGCTAGATGACGATGCCGACCACTCGCATAGCGTGCGCTATAGCCCGCAGGCACAGAGGCTGGGACTCCTTTCCTCTGACAAAGTCACGACATGTTATAAGCTCGCGGTAGCCTGTGCAACCGACCAGCGCACAAATACGAATATGCTACGCAATGAATATGCAATTAAATTTTATAAACCAATCTTTTGTGTTTGAGAAGTGGGGGGGCGACGATTGTGCAAGGAAATGCAATGTTATGAATCACTCTGGAGAATCGGGCTTGAATGTGATAGTGACAATCCTCTAGTTTTAACATTGAGTTTTTAATTTTTTCTTTGGTTTTGTGACGGCTGGGGAAAAAGGAAGGCTTGTAAATTTCATAAAGTGCTTATCAATAACTTGATGACAAAATATGTTGGATTTCATTGAAAACGTGTATGTCTAACCCTTGTTGATCCCATTTTCAACGGAGTCGTGGGTTGTTGTTGTTTGAGTCTTCAGTCTTTTGACTGGTTTGATGCAGCTCTCCATGCCTCCCTGTCCTGAGCTAATCGTTTCATCTCTACTTAGCTACCACACCCTACATCCGAGGCAATCTGTTTAACATATTCTAACCTTGGTCTACCCCTACAGTTCTTGTCCTCAACCCTTCCTTCCATAACTAAGCTTGCTATTCCTGGGTGTCTTAGTATGTGTCCTACCAACCTATCTCTTCTCTTCATTAGCAGTCGCCAGAAACATCTCTCCTCTCCCACTTGCCTTAATACCTCTTCGTTTGTAACCCTATCTACCCATCTGATCTTCATCATTCTCTTGTAACTCCACATTTCAAATGCCTCAATTCTCCTCTTTTCTGCTGCACCAATAGTCCAAGTTTCACTTCCATAGAGCACCACGCTCCAGACAAAGGCTTTCAAAAATGACTTCGTAATACCTAAATCTATATTCGATGTCGTGGGATGAGATGAATTTCCATGTAGTGGCATTTTTTTTTTATGGTTGGGTGCCCTTCGTAATGCCAACCTCATGAGAGGATGAAATGAATGAAGATTAATGAACTATAATAGGCAAGGAGATGGAAGGAAGGGGCCGTGGTCTGTTTGAAGGTGCCATCCTGGCATTGAGAGTTGAAAATGGGAAACAAAGGAAACCCATTTCGTTCATGGTGCATTTCAAAAACCCAACATGATTATATAATCTAACCTGCGATCTTGAATTCCTGAGGGAGACACTCGACCACTCTTCTGCTGAGGTTGCTTAAATTGTGTTTATTTACTTTTGTTAATTGTTTGTTATTTTCTACAGGGATTATTTGTGGTGCTTCTAAGTAATCATTTGCAGATCAACACTTTAAATTTGTAGAAAAACATTTCACCAGCACAAGATTGTTGGGTCAAGTACAAGGATTGTATTATAATTGAACCCTTCCACCTACAGTATTTAATCTTAATCTCACACCACCAGAGTTAGCAACATTAATTTCTGCAAAAGCGAAATTCATTTTAAAAATCATTGGATATATCAGTATGGAAAGATTTTATTTCTATGACTAAAAGGAGTTTTAAATTAAACAGAATGACTGTACAATCAAAATATCCAGGCTCTAAGAGTATTTAAGTTGCTAGATCTAGTAAAAAATTTGTTACATTGCATGAACTGCACAGCAGTTTCAGGAAATAAATTGTGAATCGGAAGCATGATGTAAGGCCAGTTGACTGACCTTTGGCTAGCTGTAAAGGTATTCCTCCCCCAGTGTGATTTTCTGTGTTTTTTGAATGAAAAATTCACCCCACATACTTTCACTGCAAGTTCATTGTTCCTGCCACTCAAAATTTACACTATGTGCTGTCCATCTGTGCTCAGCTTTTGGCTTTTACAATGCAACTACTACTATCTTTTGGTAAGAATCCCATGATGTCTTTAGCAAAATCAAAACCTTGTTAGTGGCAAGTGTGTGGGCTCACGAACGACAACACACAGTGCAGACAATCAGACAGATATGAGAACATTCCAGGAAAGACTTATTTAGGTCCCGCCGCGAAAAGCAACACTTACCGATTGGGATACATGTGCTTTTGCCTCGGGCAATGTTAGACAGGCCGCAGAGTGGAAGGAAAGAGATACGAGAAGAAACGTGTGATTTAGTCTGTGCTTCGATTGAACAATCTCCTATGAAGTCGATGCGTAAATGTGCTTCGAACTTGGTATAACGCAGACAACAATGCAAGATTACATGTAAAAAGACCTTGAGCTCAAACCTTTTCGACCGACGTTCGTAAACCAGTTATCAGATAGAGACCAGAATTACAGTGTTTTACCATGCCGTGCTTTGTTAACTAAATTTCTAAATGCAGTGAACCGTGCCAAGGTTATGTTTTCAGATGAATGTGCTATTTATCGTAGCTCACGTGTTAGAAATGTTGTCGTATGAGCCTAAGTGTACCCTCATTTCATACTCAAGTTGGAAAGGAACCCGCCTCACGTACTGATATGGGCAGCGATGACATCACAACATCTGCTTGGACCGTACTTATTTGAAGGGACTGTGAATGGTGCAAATTATTAACACATGTTACAAACATGGTTAATACCTCAGCTTGAGGAAAGGGGTCTCACAGAACGCATATGGTTGCAGCAAGACACTCACTTGCCTGCTCAATATGTTCTTGCAGTGCGCGAGTTCCTAGATAAACACTTTCCAGGGCGGTGGATAGGTCGTGGTTCTCCCACAACACCTGCTCCCTGGAAATGGCCACCAAGAAGTCCTGACCTCACCACACCTGACACTCGTTATGGGAAACCATTAAGGCGCATGTATGTCTGCACATCGTTATGCTACAAACTAAGAACTGCGCAATGCTGTTGAGGTTGCATTTCACACTATGACACCGAACATGCTCAGAAATATGTCAAGAAGAACATGGAGGTGTATGGAACTGTGTTCACAGCATGATGGGGAACATACGAGGTGCATTTTTTAAGTAATACCCGTTGTGATATTACGCCATTGCAGCGCTGCGGTTGGCATTCCGTACAGGTGCGCTGTGTACCTGCATCTATTGTAAAAGTTGAGACGCCGTTACGGCATCAGTCGCCCTTGTGTGGGCGTGTTGACAAGCTTTTGAAATAGCACCGCCGATCGCGAGTCCCGCCAACTCGTAGACAAGAGAGAAAACTCCCCTGTAAGATATGCTGCCATTTGGCCACCACTGTCAAGCAAATTGCGTGCTTACTCAGGAGAACTCCGTATGTTTAGGAGTTCTCCTGAGCACGTTGTGGCCTCGGCCGGGATTATGTCGTGCTTTTACAATCTTACTTACAGTTCTTACTGAAACTGAGCTACCATAGATTATTCAAGCGTACGAATCAATACAGTGTTACCGAATAACAGTTTCAACGCCAAAACAAAACTTTGCATTGTTGTCTTTAAATGCCGCCAGTTTCTCTTGCAGGCTGTATTGTTGCTGTGTTCTTGCCAGTCTGAATAGCAAGCCACTAAACTTTCATCAACGAGGGTGTGAAGTGTCAGCACACAGATAAGAAGGTAACAGAAACAACAACTTCCTGTGAGATTAAGTTAAAGAAGCACAGATGTTTTTTATTTCTTGGGAGTCTAACTGGTGACGTGAGGTCATATAAAGGTTCTAAACCATTGGCAGAACTTACTGGCATCAGCCAGAATGTGGCCACCAGATACAATGTCTTTATAACCCAGGAAGGACGACACTTCCAGCATCTTTATTAGGTAAGATTTCATATAAGATTGCATACGCACGACACAAGCCCGGCCGAGGTAGCTGCCGTAGCGGAGAGTGAAAATGCTGCCTGGCGGTCTGACTTTACCTGGGAGACCCTGTATAGTTAGATGCTATTGCATATCCTTGTTTTGAACTTCTCTATGATGTTTAACCCCCACTGACAAGCTGCGTGGCTTAACAGTACTGTTCTCACCTGCTTAGCGCAAGGTTGCAGGATCGAATCCTAGCGCAGTCAACTGGCATTTAGGGCTGTACAAATGTGAGGGAGCCATGTCAGTCGATTTACTGGCACGTTAAGGATTCCCTTTGGGGCATCTCTAAAAGCCCGAGTAGTTAAAAGTGACGTAAAACCAATAACAATATTCTTAACCCCCATTACCTGAACTTATGTAGAATCATTATAATTGGCTTCACCATGTAGGCATAACTTATGTCTCATGAATGTTACAAATGGTCACCAGTTACAATATTGGTTATTATATTGTTTAGTAGTTTCAAACTATAATACCGCAGTATTGCAGTGTTACTTCAATACCTCTTTTAAAGATGTTTCTCCTGAAACGCTTTCCCCATATTAACGGCACGATCTGTTTTCAGACCGTAAGAGTATCATAAACTATTCAGCTGATGTGCAAGTAAATATGACGTTCATCATTTGCTATTTCTGTTTTATTTTTAGGCATGGTCCTGATCCCAGGATTGCTAATGATCATCTACCATGGACTGATGGACCTAAGAGGTAAATATGACACCTTTTATTTATTGACTTGCAATATTTTACTAGGCTTTGCTGTTTTGAACAACCTCCCCCTCATACTCTGAATTATCTCTGAAAATCTGTCAAATTGTACACTGTACAAGTTATTACAGAGATAATGGTAAGTGGTGTGTTGGCATGGTTGCAGCTACGTGTTCATCTTTTCCCACTGGATTAACTATAAGACCTTCCACCTTTCAACACCAAAATATTCATAACAAAACTTAGTACATGTTTTGGAAAATCTGTAGTTCTTCCTCAGCCATAACAAATGATTAAAATATAAAAACCCCTAGAAATTGATTGAAATTTATGCGAGTCTAGTATAATTCGGTTGATGCATTTTTGATCCATATTGACTGAATGATTAATTAGGACTTATCCTTCAATAAAATTATCCACCTAGTTAATACTTAGGTAATTGATATTAATAACTTCAATGGTTAATGAATGAGCACTTGTTTCGGGAATACAAACTTGCTTCAATACTGATTCATCAGATTCACACATTCGATTATATTGCTTTGGTTCCATTTTATCTCGCCCTAGTAGAGTGATCGCTTGGCAATGTAACATGTACAAACCTCAGTTCAGGGGAAGGCGGAGCCAAAACTGCGGGAGCGTCTATGAGTGTGCAGAAAGGAAAGTGACGTGGCAAGGGAACAGTGGGGAGGAGTCACGAGCGAGGAACTTTGGCTCGATTTATGATGCGTCTGAGCGTTTGCCATTGTTGTGGCTTTAAGGCTCGTCTGTTATCGTTGCGAGGTTAGCGCGCGTAAAAATAGTTACGATTCACACATTTGATTATATTGCTTTGGTTCCATTTTATCTCCCCTAGTAGAGTGATCGCTTGGCAATGTAACATATAGAAACCTCAGCTCAGGGGAAGGCGGAGCCAAAACTGCGGGAGCGTCTATGAGTGTGCAGAAGGGAAAGTGACGTGGCAAGGGAACAGTGGGGAGGAGTCACGAGCGAGGAACTTTGGGTTGATTTGTTATGATGCGTCTGAGCGTTTGCCATTGTTGTGGCTTTAAGGCTCGTCTGTTATCGTTGCAAGGTTAGAACGATTGTTGCTTCATGTGCGCATATTTCCTGCTTGGGATCTTCTGGTCTTTCATGGTTTTAGGGTAAATCCAGTATTATGGGGTTTCAATATGGTAGGGTTGTAATAATATCCCTCTCCTCTGTGATTGTTTGTTCATGAAAGTTCGGAGGGACATCTCAGCAACCATCCAAGGTCCTAGGAATGGCAGGTACAGTGCTTAGCTAATGTTCAGAAGACAAGCCTGGTGAAGTGTTTTCTCATGACATGTGCTTTAGAGAAAGTAAATCATTCCACAATTTCAGTGCTCTTTGATGATGCCATGAAGTTACTCTCACCAGATGCGATAAACAGAATCAATTTTTTAAATTTTTTCATCAGTGTTTATCTGTGTGACATAAAATTACTATTTAGTTCGTATCAATACCTTTTTTCCATTTTTTCCTATCTTAATTTTGAAAATGAAAATGTGATGTTTGATTATTCCTGCAGACAGAATGCTTCCCAGAAGATACATACAGGAAAGACAGATGATTCTTTTGTGATGGTAAACGCTGAAGATTGTTCGTTCAATACACATGGTCGAGGTCCCCATCGCAGGGACTTCCATCGCGGTGGTACGCAGCGGGGTCATGGGCAGTACCATCACTCAAACAGCCAGGGCCAACCCCAGCATGGGGGAGGATACTCTCCTCAGCAGAACTCTGGTCGAGGCATAGTGAACCATCAGCAGAGGGGAAACTATAGGGGCCAAGGCAGAGGAGCCATTCCCAAGTAAGTTGACAGTAAAGACAGATTACTCATCAGTGGGAACCGGATTGTTAGGTTTTTAAAAGGCAAAATTAATTTCTTATGTTTCCACCTAATCAATACCTTTAAGGTAGATTTCATGAAAAAGCTACCTATTGCAATGGGTACCATGTTGCAACTTCCAGAAAATTTCAACATTATATAATTTATATATACATATCACTTTCTTGTGGACATAACAACCATCATTTTTCATTAATCACTTTCAAATTTATACATAAAATATCATGTCCGGCTCTGTGGCTGAACAGCTAGCACGCTAGGCTTTGGCCCTAAGTGTCCCGGGTTCGATTCCTGGCCGAGCCATCAGGGATTTTAATCTCCTGGGGTTCATTCCCGTGGCTCGGGGCTGGGTGTATGTGACGTCTTCATCATCACTTCACCCTCATTACGTCACGCAGATCGCCTACGGGCGTCAACTAGAAAAACCTGCACTCGGCCTCTCCGGAGGCCACACGATCATAAAAAAATAATCATCATCTTGAACCGGCTCCAGTTTCCCAGGTGCGGTGAAGGAGCTTTCTCCATTTATTTCTCTCCAAGAATGTTTCCTCCTCCATAATTTGCAGTAAATCTAGACCTCTCCCCTCAAGATAATTTCTAACCTGGTCTTGCTCTTGCCTTTCAGTTCTTGTGTGTCCATTCTTTTGAGATGACCGAACCATTTCAGCCTGGCTTCAACACAGATCTCATTAAGAGATTGTTCTTCTTGAAAAAAATGGCATATCTTATCATTTTTTATTTTGTCACTCCTTGTCTTCTGAATCATAGTTCTTAAAAACTTAATCTCCACTGCTTGTAGTTTGCTGGTATTTCTCTTGGATTGGGTACAGGTTTCTAAGCTATATGTAGTAACAGGTACAAAGAAGCTCTTGTAGAGTATTAGTTTTGATCTTAAAGGAACTTGCTTATCCCAAAGAAGCCCTCTCACGAGGTGATAAAATTGTGCTCCATGTTGAACTCGACTAGTGATTTCTGCAGATGGTTGGTTTTCTGTGGATACTCGACTGCCCAGGTAACAAAACTGATGTACTTGTTCTAACTTTGTACCATTTGGAGTGATGTTAGTACAGATGTTTTGTCGACTAACGGCATCACTACCGTTTTGGACTTACGTATATTCAGACCAAATTGCTTGAATATAGCGGCTTCGGTGGCGTAGTTGGTAGCATGCTGAGCTTCTATGCCCAAGAGCGCAGGTTCAAACCCGGCCGAAGTCGTCGGATTTTTTAAGAGCGTTAAAAATACCTCAGTATGCCTTCGGAGGGGAAGTAAAGCTGGCGGTCCCATGTGTTAGATTTATGGCATGAAAAAGAACCTTCCACTAACTATACTTGTGGAAGCTAAAATTTGTAGGTTAGTTTGATAACGCTATATTAGTTCCAACGTTCACCGCCAGGTGCTGACTGCTATAACATTTAGTAGCCACATCCACAGCTAGATGTCGTAGATGGTAGCATTTGGCAGCAAAAGTAGGAACTACTTGAAAAAAATAATCTTCTGCAGTCCTTCAACCTGAATCGCAGATAACACACACTAATACAGTCATCACAATTAACACCGGTTATCAGAAAAATTCTACACACACCCAAAGTACACGGAGCTACATGTCCGCATTGTCGCAGCCCCTAAACTAAGGAACCAACCATTCAGCTTTTGTTGTATTTCAGCCTCATTTTCACCCCATGTTACATCATCATCTGCAAAGGCTAAAGCTTTAAACTCGGAGGTCTTATTGAGTCTCTTAACTCACTTCATTATTTCATCCATTACAGTAATGAATAAAAGTGGTGATAGAGCGCTGCCTTGCTGTACACTCTGCTTTGTCTCGGATCACTTTGAATAGCCATCACCTATTTAGACACAACTTAGGCAGTCTTCATATAGCATCTTTACTTTTTATTAAAGCGCATGGTATTGATCTATATTGAAGGCATTCCCAGATTGTATTTCTCCGTACACTGTCGTAAGCCTTCTCAATATCTAGAAAAATGAAGATGATGTCTTTTCCTTTTCCCAGTGCTTATCCATAATCATCGTGACCAGAAAATATCAGATCTGTTGTTGCCCTGTTCTGTCTGAAATCGTACTGCTCTTCTTCAAGCTGTGGTTCGGTGATAATTCTTAATCTGTGTTCTATCCGTTCCATTACCTTCTCTTCAGGTCATGAGAATAGATGTTAGGTTTGCTCAATTTTGCTCCATTTGAACCCCAAGGTGTTGGAATAGAAGAGTCAAAATCTCGGTTGAGTTCGTTAATGGTCAAAATCAGATCAAGGGGGTGGAAATGGAATATGGAAGTGGAATATCGCTTTAACTTTCTTAATATGTAAAAAATGAAATCCATTGAAAGTTCATACTATTGTTCAGATAAGGTTCAAAAACTTATTTCAGTAACTTTTTTGATTGCACCAAAGGATTTTATCTTGAGAAAAAGAAATCGCACCTCCCTTAATAGTCAAAATATCAAAACCCATTTAAAATACTGTAATGGTCAATAGTCGTCTAAAAATTACCGAATACTTTTGTCTGGAAGAAATTTGATATGACCCACCCTTACGCCAAGGGTTGAGCAAAATGTTTTCAGAATTGTAAGATGGGGCTTCTTGTATGCTAAACTTGTAGAACATTTGTAGGTATTCAACAATTGGCAAATTTAGTGAATTCGAAATGTTTTTCTTTTCCCAGTGAAATCTACCTCTGCTTTCTGGCGTGCCCAGAGGAATTGTTTTACATGTTTCGAGTCTCCTTGACTCTTCTTTAGCACTTGGTTTTCTCTTAGACTTAGAGGGGCGTGGTGGCGCAGCGGTCAAGCTGTATGCCTCTCACCAAGGCGGACCGGGTTCGATTCCCGGTCAATGCATGCGAGATTTTCGATGTGATATGTCATGTCCTGTGGTTCGGGTTCCACGTAAAACGGAGGTCCCGTGGCTTATGATCGCGAGATTATAACGGTCGCGTTAAAACTACAAGCTTCTCTAAGGAACATAAAATAATGAGGAAAATCTTAGGGCCGAGAATCAAAGATGGTGTTCATCTTCCAAAGCCAAATGCTGAAATATATAAAACCATCTCCAAAATCACAGACAAAATGCATATGCGACGAATCCAATTCTTGGGGCACCTGGAAAGAATGGACCCAAATAGACTAACTCACAAAATTCACACATACTTGAAAAACAAAACAACTAGATCAAATTGGTACAAACAGACTGAAAAAGACTTGCAAGAATTAGGATCACCAAATCTCCTAGACCGAAATGTCATCAGAACACTTGCACTCACAAGGGGTTTCGAGGAGGAAGAAAGACGGCCATACCACCATATCTGGTCTGCACAACGGAAGCAAACCCATTCGTTGTGTATGAAGGAGTACTGGGCTGCAAGAAAGGCTAACCATTGTTGATTCCGCGTGGTCCTAAGAGACCCATTCGCGAAGAAGAAGAAGACAAGCTTCTCTTAGACTTAAAGATATGCAGTCCCCAATTTTTTTTAACAAGTCGTCTATAAAATCCTATTCGTGCTGTACTGAAGATGTTTCATTATGATATGTGCTGTTATTTGTGAAACCTTAAATAAAACAAGTTTAAAATACAATAAACACTTATACTGCCCAATTATACTATGGTACGTCAGTTAGTTCCTTTTCAAGTTGTAGTTTGTGACGTATTCTCTGTCAATACATGATATTAACTCTCTCAATGCTAGTTATTTTTATGTAGACCTACTCCCTCTGTGCTGGGTTTTTATTTTCAAGAATATGTGATTATTGAAAAATAGCTTTACTATAAGGCATCCAACGTTTAGAATGAAGCATTGGTCTTATAGCGCGTTACGACAGGGTTGCCACTCCATGAGAGGAGGCAGTACAAAGCGCTTCGCGTACACTTTCCGCACATTCAGCGATTGTGCAGTGACGAAGACTTGAATTAAGTACTGTATAATAATACTAATACTAGGCTAACATAACACATACAACGAAATTAAATTAAATTAACTGTAACGTTTGCTGAATGTGACATAAAGAAAACAATCAAAATAAAATAAATAAAGTATAAGCCCAAGGAAATGTGTGAAGTTTCGACTGCAGTTAAAGTTGAAGTACGTTATTAAAGAAAATACTCCTCATTGGCTTACCTTTCATGATTTATACTTTCGTTGGGTTTAAGGTTCTTAAAATAATTGAACACATTAATTATGACCTGTTTTTCCCTCCTTCTGAGCTCTTGACCACGCTTTCTTTTCACAAAACTATCCATTGTTGTACGTGAAATACGTAAAATTCAACACGTTAAATCTAACAGAACTGCTGCACACACACACAAGATAGACAGCCGAACTACTGAAATACAAGCTCGAATGGCACAGTAATAAAGCTGTGAGTAGCAAGCTGCACCCCGTTGTCCTTCGAAACTTCATTTTTATAATCCGCGGTCAATGAACAGCCCGGCCTGTGTAAACAATTAAACCTACACTCTGGTTAGGCAGGTAGAAAACTTCTTCCAACATTCCTGTACAACTCTCAAACTGGCATGACATAGTTATCTTTAAAAATAGAAAAGTTGGCAGCATACGAACTTTTTCAATGCTGCTATGCGGTTATGAGAGAATATTCAGAAGTTTTACCTATATGAAAATTGTAATATTTCAATAATCCATCATCAAGACGGCACATTTAGCTACACGTGTGTGAAAAATAGGCATCACAAAGTCAATGCAACATGATGTAAGATCGGTTTTACTAAAAAGGGGACTCAGTTTATAGTTGTTTTTTTTTTTTAAATATGGATATCTAATATTTCTAGCATTTCTCTCGAGTTTACGTAGTTCTAATATAGGACAAAAAAGATCGGCAAAACATAGTTCTACCCGAATATGTTTTTTTTCGACAATGAAAAGTTTTCGACTGATATGGCAACAGTGGAGTGCTAGAAAATGACAGCGTCATACATGTCTCGCGTGCAACAGAAAGAGAGAAGAATATCCCTATCTAACCAGTGCTTCATTCTAAACGTTGGATGCCCTATAGTTATTTAACTCCATTTACAACCTCATATTCACTGTCACTGTCGTCCAGTAAGTCATTATCCGAGTCACTATCAACTAAAAACTGTTCAATTTCATCATTGTCATGGCATCTCCTCTTCCGCGGCACAGCCATTATGATTGTTGTGGCTGGAAGCTCAGAAGGTCTATATTTCATCATTGCTAGGAAACACAATCCTTACGTAAATGTGCAGAAAAGTGAACTCTCGCTACTTTAGAACTTCCTTGATCTTCTGGCGCGCCATTTGAACAGATCGGACGGTGCACGTATTTTTACGGGCTTAACAAATTGAGCACTGAATGAAAACGTATATTTACGGGTTTAGCACGGGAGGCTTATAATCGCACAATGTACAGTATATTTATGGGTTGAGCATTGAAAGGGTTAAACATGGTTGGAACGTTATGAGCGGCTTATCATCAAACAACACTGGAGAAAATAAAAATAAATAAATTAGAATCGCATAGGTTAATTTAATGACATTGGATTATGCTAAATATTACCCATTTCACGAATCCTTGCCAGCAGAAGATGTATGAACTACAACTCATCAGCGGTGTGGCACAATCTGTTTTCCCAGAGATATCGGTGCAGTCTGCACTGTATATCGATGGATCATTGTATGGTCAGTACAGTATTTCAAAAATGTGTTATGTGAATAGTTTGAAAGCATTCATATGCGTACCAAAAGAGGAGTGCATTATCACTATATAATTAATGTTATTAGGATATTTAATATACAGTACCAGAAGCAGAATAGCACGCAATCTCCTAGTGTCAGAACACTTGATGCTGCGTATAAATTCCTTCCCGTCTGCCCCACACAAGCATTGACTGTACGATAGACAGATGCAAACATTAGACAGCGCACTCTTCAAAACGGCAACGACTTGTCAGGCGTGTAATAGTTGTTGAGGAATGCATATGTATTACAAAAGCTTACCCCAGAGAGGCGTTTGTGTAGCTTGTTGGCTGCTAGTTTGGAATGCGACTAGGTCAAGGGCTTGCTTGAGCTGTGGGAGCTGCAGTAGGAGGGATAGAGGGAAGGGAGGAGGAGGAAAGGGTTGTGGACAGAGGGGCTAAAGAAGAGGGAAGGGGTTTGGGTGTGTGTGCTGACCATGTGCTCATGGAGGGGCTTCTTCGAATGCTCTTTGTCATCATCATCATCGATTTCAGTTTTCCAGCTTGGGCCGGGTCGGTTCCGTTCTCTCACAGTGTCCTTCACCAAATCTATCCACCATACTCTAGGTCTTCATCGTCCTCTCTTTCCAGTCATCAGTCTCTTCATTACTTGTTTCGGCATTCATTATTAATCCTTTTCACATGTCCATACCATCTCAATCTTCTGCTCCAGCTTATCATTCAGCTTCTGTACATTCACTTCCTTTCAAATGTCTTCATTTCTCTCTCTATCTCTCCTAGTCTTCTGTACTATACTCCTCAGGAATTTCATTTTGGCTGCCTGTATTCTACTTTAATCTCTCCTGTTTTCCCGGAGATATAGGTACAGTCTGCACTGTTACAAATGTGTAGTATATAACGATCCTGAATAATGGATTATTTCGTAATTATTATTCAGTCTTAATTTTTATGTACAAATATGAGGCCCATCCTGAAATTAAGTTTCTCTATTTTTTAAAATAAAAATAAAATATAGTTACATGGAAAAATGTAATTGGCACCAGATACAGCAATGCTTGAGCTATTCTTTGACATAATCACCACCAGAATTGAGACATTTGTCATATCATGGGATCAACTTTTGGATTCCTGTGTCGTAGAAGTCTGGTGCCTGGGAATGGAACCACCATGTGACATTCGTCTTCAGCTCTTCGTCAGTGTGAAAATACTAACCGGAGGATAGGAATTTCTTGAGGAGCAAGAAAATATGGAAATCGCTGGTAGCTGTACGGTGGATGAACAAACAGCTCCCAGCCGAACTGCTGAACAGTTGTTGTGCACCGAGCTATATGTAGTCGAGCATCATCAGGATCCATCTTTTCTTGCACCTTCAGGAATTCCTGTCCTCCGGTCAGCATTTTCACTCTGGCGAAGAGCTGAAGACGAATGTCACACGCTGGTTCCAGACTTTTACACCACAAGAATAAAAAAGTTGATCCCACGATATGACAGCTGTCTCAATACTGGAGATGATTGTCGGAAAATAGCTCGAACATTTGTCAAGCAACTACAGTATGTTGTTTTTCTTTCATTTAAAATACAGTAAAACTTCGTTTAACCATCACTCTTTAAACCATCAGTTTCTGTTAAGTCATTGCTGTAATAGCTTAAGTTCTTTAAGGTGCAGTGGCGCAGCATAAGTGCCACCGGAGGAGGAGGAGGAGGAGCTAAATTCCCTGTCAATCCGTAGATGACTTAAATCGTATAAATAAATTATAGGGAAACTTAATTTCGGGATGGTCCTCGTATTAAATTCTGGGACATAGGACAAGGTTCACTATCCCAGAGAAGTCCAGGGGTGTACCAAGCATCTGTTGATGAAGCCTGTGGTACACCTGGGGGGGGGAACCAATTGCTGGTGTTAAAATTTCAGATAATGAATAATAGCCTACCATGTCCTGTCAACACTTTTCTCCACACATCTTATTGCTGATAAATGTTGACATCAGAAGTAAAACATTAGTATCACATGCTTGTGAAAGTGTTACATAACTGAAATCGAAGTACCAAATGAAAGATTTGTTGTTGTCCTGATCATAGTGTGCACATGGTTTTCATTATATAACCTGTATTATCGTGGTGCCTGTATTAGTGTGGGTACTTGTAATTGAAGAGTGTCTACCAGTAACGAATTTTACAACCTGGTAACGAAAGTAACGAAAAAGTAACGAATTTTACAAACGGGTAACGAAAATTTTCTGAAGGTGGGTTGAATTATTTTACCTCGCGTGCGCTAAGCTCGCCAATCTCACGCACGCATGTTTGGCCTTCAAATGGCGGCTTGTGATTAGTGGATGGTTGAGCTACATCTGATTCGTACTTTCGTCTACAGATAGCGCGCCACTCGCGTCTGCTGAGAATGAAAGTAGATGGTAATCTGTGAACGAAAGGGAGTTGCAGATGTACTAATGTCCAATTTCAGGTTTACAGGTTAGATTGTCGAAGTGAGAAGTCGCGTCGAGAGGTTCGGAATCCTCGTAGAAAGGAGGTCTTATAGCTTCTAATGGCAAGGTTTAAGAACCATGTAGAATCACAAGTCTATTTTTTTAATATAAGTCAATACCGTATGTCTGTATACATAGGCATTGTAATAACTACTCGCATGGAACAGGGCCGTATCCATAAATTAATATCGAGACAAAGTGAAACATTTCCACATATAAAAGGCAAATATTACGATTTCATTGCCGTATCTATATGACATTTTTTCACAGAGGTTGCTTCAAGTTTATAGGCAAGGGTTCACAAAATTCAGTTTCTAATGGGAGAAAAATAGGGGCTGAAAGAAAAAAAGATCTTCTTGATTTCTTTGATAAATTTCAAGAAATACGTGTCCCAGATATTTTTGATTTTATTATTTTTAGTCCTAAAAACATGTGTGCGTCTCTGAAACTGCTCGAGTGATAAATCTCAAACTCAGAAAAAATACTCTTCTAATATTCACGTCTGCAACTCCCTTGCGTTCTCTGTAGACGTGAGTGGCACGCTATCTCTTTGCGAGTGTGCAAATCAGCTGTAGCCCAATCTTCCACCAATCATAAGCCAGCATTTTAGTACTTATGCTATATGTGAGACTTGAGTTATAGGCAGAGACATGTGGAGAACATCATGCTTAGGCTTCAGTCCAAAGAGGATATAATAGAGATGCATCTTAATGTATAATTTTGATGCCAACCTATTGCTCAGCGCAAGTAGTTCCAACAGACAGCGTGGGATGGCGCGGCGATACACTTTCAAGCACGATCCATCCATGACCTGCTGCCCCCTCCTCCGCGCATGGGGTTTACCCCTCCCTCTCCCCTTTTTCGTCCCACCCACTCCTTCTTAGCCTATTTTCATTTATGAAAAAATAGGCTTATGAGATCACCTTTTGTCCAAGTAATTCTAAGTGGCTAGAGCGATTTCAATGAAACTTGGTAAGATCCTAGTACTATTTTGGCAGACTCCAAGCGTGCCCTTCAAGTTTCATTAAGTCTCACCAATCCAACATGGCGGCTGTGCGAAATATTTCATCGGCATTTTATATCTCCGAGACTATTACAGACATCGCCCTGAAATTTTGTATGGTGATGAAGGGCACTACTAAAAGTTCACCTATGTGACTTTCAAAAACCTGTTAATTACAAAACAAACCTGGCGGCCAAGCAAAGTTGAAACATTTAATTGGACTTTCCTTGCGATTTAACCATCCGAACGCAGTGAAGCTTGGTATGGGATATACTTGTACAAATTTTAATCCACTGGCATCTAATTTATTTCAATTGTTTTCATAACCACAAGATGGCGGCTGTGCGAAATTTTAAAATTAAGTTTTTATTTTTATTGTGTCCTAATCATGTGATTAAAGTTTGAATAATGCACCTACACAATAATCTTCATGTTTTCGAAAACTCTTGAGGCCTTAGCAGAACTCTTAAGGCCTACATATTAAAAAATCCAATATGGCGACCATCCGAAATATTAAGACGGTTCTCAATATCTATGAATCTATTACAGCATTCAAACTGAAATTTTGTATGTTTCTAGGGGCAATTAACATAAGTAGGATATATGAAAATAGGCTATATCGTTCTTCACATAACTACTTGATTATTCCTTCCTTTTCTCCCCCGCCTTATTATGGTCATGTTTTAGTAATTATTCTCTTCCAGTATAATAATAATAATAGGTGATATATTTCTCCCTGTGATGTTGATAGTATGTTGCATTTAATGGCATAATAAATACCTCATTTGGCTACTTCAAATTAAGTAAAAACATTAAAATTACACCTAATATATCTTATAAGATACTAGTACCAATATTACACTATTAGCAAGCAAGGGGCTATTGTAATGTATAAAGTTAAGTTGAAATGTCTTATTTTCCCTCCTTTTACTTTTTTCTCTTGATTGTGGTGTACTGAAATGTAGCTTTACCATCCCATCAGATACAACGTAGGGCAGTCTAGATTTAACACATAGGTAAATCAAGATGTTTAATTTTTCATTTAAATATAATTTTATTGTTACTATCATACTGTATGTCGAGGACAGTAGCTAACAGAGATATTTTAGCATTTAAGTTCAATGGTGCAACCCTTATAAAAATGATGTTGGACATAATACCTGAACTCAAATAATCCAGTGAAATCCTATTTATTGTGTTAATGTTTTCTTGCAGTGTGTTTTAATTTGTATCTGCCTCAATGAAAACTTCATTTGATCAACCTGGACTTTCCTTGCTAGTTATCTCTACTTCGTATAAAACAAAGTCCCCGATTCTTGGATGATACGGGTAAACTCGAGAACCACTGGATGGATTTTGATGCTGTTTTCACCATTCTGTAAAGGATATTTCGAGGATGATTTCTGTAGAAAATAATTTATTTGTGCTCAAAGGAAGCCGAGCAGTAACGATTTCAGTGGAAAAGTCGAAAAAAAAACCTGGCGTCCGAGCGCTTTGTAAGCTTACGCTGGGCAAACCGTTAAAAATATCTAAATGCTATGAGTGTAAGAATTGTTCAGCATGAAAAGTTCTACAAAAAAGTCCGCGAGAGCATATGTCTATCTTCAACACATCGCCCACTAGAAGTGTTTTACGTTTTAATTTCTTCCAACCGTGTCCATTCAACTACTGAGGCGATAGTTTATGAGCTAGCTAAGGGAGAGTCTATCATCCCTGTTACAGCCTAGCTAGCGGGCGTACCTATTGCCCCAGATACAGCCAGCAGCAAACCGTCGAGTCGTGTTGAGTTAAGACTTCTGAGAAGGGTGGTTGTGTTTGGAGTTTCCCTGGAAGTGCAACTCGGGTTTTCTTCATTTCGCCTGTGAAACGCAGTCAAGTTAATATTGGACGGAAGGGGGATTTGAGTTTCATTCACCTCGCCATTCCCTGGAAATGCAACTCTCATTTCGCCTGTGAACTTTTCGTTCCGCAAAATTCACAGTCAATTTAAGATTGGACGGAAGGGGGATTAGTTAGTTAGTTAATGTTGTTTTAAGGGGCGGAACTATGGGGTCATCTGCCCCTAATTATTATTAATTATTATATTAAATTATACTGATTGGCGTATAATCTCTACTTAGTATAAAACAAAGTCCCCGATTCCTGGATGTCACGGGTAATCTCGTGAACCATTGCATGGATTTTGATGCGGTTTTCACCATTCTGTACAGGATACCTCGAGGAAGGTATCTGTAGAGAATAATTTATTTATGATCAAAGGAGGCCAAGCAGTAACAATTTCAGAGAAAAAGTAAAAAAAAGAATCCTGGCGTCCGTGCGCTTTTTAAGCTTACGCTGGGAAAACTGTTAAAAATATCAATATAATGGGTGTAAGAATTGTTCAGCATGAAAAGTTCTACAAAAACATATGCAAGAGCACATCTCTATATTCAATATATCGTCCACTATAAGTTAGGGTGACCAGATGTCCCGTTTTTAACGTGATTGTCCCTTCTTTCAGTAGTTGGTCCCGTTGTCCCGACAAATCTTTGACGGGACGCAAAATGTCCCGTTTTCTTAACATTCGTCCCATTAAGTCCCATTTTCTTGAGATATTTTAATGTGTGCGCAGTTTTGCATACATGCTTTACTTAATTCGTTTTTCTGTATCCCAAGATTCAAATATTATCCGAGAGATAATTCGTAGAAAGTATCGCCAATCAACCAACACTATAATTCTCTTTCCTAGGGTAATTTCGCAAATAATTCTCTTTCATAGGGTTAATTTTGTAGGCTGTGGTTGGCATACATGCCGATGCATGCGGAATAAAAAATTTGTAACATAACACCATCGTTGCGTGCGAGGGAAACTTTGTTTTATTGTAAGTAATGGTGCTTGATACATAAAACTTCACGTTTAACGTCTTATAATGTTTACAAGCACGCGTCTTTCAGTACTCGATAGTTACTAATCTTGACGAGTTGTTCCGCAATATTTTATCAATAGTTGAGAATGCCGAAACGAAAGTGTAATTTCACGGATGTATTAAAGGAAGAATTTCCTTTTCTTAAGGAAGATAAAGACAAAATAGTGTGTACTTTATGTAAAGGTGCGTTTTCTATCGAACATGGCAGTCGATCGGACATTTTCCAACACATACAAAAGAAGAAGCATAAAGTGGCAGAGGCTGCAAAGAGTTCAAGCCATAAATTAACCTCCTTCATGACAACACAAGGGAAAGAGGATCAAGAAGGGAAACGTCTTGCTGTTTTAGAAGGTGTGTTTACTTTTCATACGGTTAAACATAACCACTCCTTCAGATCGATGGATTGCACATCAGCTCTTGTGTGTACTTTATTTGAAAGGAAGTTTACATGTGGGAGAACCAAGTGTGAGGCCATCGTAGTTAATGTCTTAGCTCCTTTTGCGTTAAGCGAAATCACCAGTGATTTGCAAAATGCCAGTTATGTATCAGTTATGGTTGATACTTCAAACCACAACAACTTTAAATTAGTTCCATTACTTGTAAGGTATTTCGTACCAAATAAAGGCGTTCAAATCAAATTTCTTGAGTTTCAAGCACTTTCCGGGGAAACAGCAGAGATGCTAACAAACCACATTCTTCACACCTTGGAACAATACAAGTTAACTGACAAAGTTATTGCTTTCTGTGGTGATAACTGCAACACCAACTTCGGTGGGGTTGGAAGAAAAGGCACCAACAATGTTTTTTTTTTTTTTTTTTAGTTAAGACGGGATAAATGAAAACATTTTTGGAATAGGTTGTGCTGCCCACATTGTACACAACGCTATGCAGACAAGTGCAGACATTTGACCTATTGATGTTGACACAATTGTTAATAAAGTGTTCCAGTATTTTCACATTTATGCTGTTTGAGTGGCTGAATTGAAGAGCTGCTGTGAGTTTGTGGATGTTGATTACAAGCAGATATTGGCAAGTGTAAAAACAAGATGGCTTTCTTTACAACCAGCTGTTAACAGACTTATTGATATGTTTGATAGTCTCAAGTCTTACTTTCTTTCAAAAGAAAAGTGTCCTCGAGTGCTAAAAGACTTTTTCAGTAATCCACAATCCTTACTTTGGCTTCATTTTATTAATTCACAACTCAAGGTGTGTGCAAACACAATAAAGAAAATTGAGAAAGACAATATATGTGACAGTGAAGTTAATGAATTACATGCCTTGAAAAATAAGCTTGTGTGCAGGAATGACCAGAATTTTCGAACATCCATAATGATCTCTTTACTAAAGCAATTAGAAGATGGTGGTCTGATCAATGATCATAAATTTATGGAGTCTGCGAACAGTTTTTATGTCACTTTCCTTCAATACATGGAGAACTGGACACTACCCTTTGATAAACTGGAAGAACTTCAGTGGGTTCAGCTGAATAGTCCTCCATTGTGGAATGAGGTTCAGCAGTGTGTGCAGTGGATTGCAGATATTGAGTCATTCAGAAAAGGTAATTGATGAAGATGAACTATTTGATGAAGTAAGACATGTCCAAAACATTTTTGAAGCAAAAAGTGAAACCTGGAAGATAAATGGTACAGCAACTGAAGATAAGTGGGTTGAGATATTTAGTGTTATGGACAGGGAAAACATTGAATACAAATGTATTGTGTGTCTTGTGACCTTTGCTTTGACAATTCCAGGAACTAATGCAGCCTTAGAGAGAATGTTTTCAATTATCAATTGTATGTGGTCAGATGAAAAGAAGAGGCTCAATGTTGAAACTGTTAAGGCAATGATCTTGACCAAGACACATTTTTGTGATGTATCTTGCTCAAGTTTCTATAAATTTTTGTTAGAACACCCAAACCTTTTGAAGGAAATTCATAACTCTTTAAAGTATATAAAAAGAAAAGACTGACCCAGATATTGGATGTGAACCGGTTTTCTTGGTCAAGGATTCAATATAGCCTATAAGTGATATTTTTTAAAATTTATCTGTTAGGTTGTTTAATTTTTAGAATATATTTGAGAGTGACTACATAGAAGTGATTTAAGAAATGCAATATACTAGATCATGTTTTAGTGAATAAAATATTTGTTTTGAAATTGAATATCATAAATGTTGCACAAATGACCAATTATAGGATTCGCTTTCTCGACAGACAATAATTGACGCGACATGCCTGAGTGTCCCTTTTTTTTCATTATCAGAATTTGGTCACCCTACTATAAGTGTTTTTAGATTGGACGGAAGGGGGTTTTGTGTTTCATGCACCTCGCCATTCTTAAATTACGTCTGACAAAAATTTGTTGCACATGCATCTCCATGATAATATAGTTAATAGTCCAGTCGGTGATTTTAACCCATCATACCGAAACGTAAAACGGATATAGATCGCAGTTCATTGACATCGTAAAGGAGCGCTTATCACATAATACCACAACTATTCCCGGGCGAAGCCGTCCTGGCTTGCTAGTTGTTTATAAAACGTAAACTAGGACTGTTGTGAGTGAAACTTTGATCCAGATTTACACACTGCATACCGGTATGTTGGAAGATGAGTAATAACATTTTCTTTTCCTATCTGTTATTGATTAAGAAATGCAGGTCCGTGATCAATTTTCAGCCTTTTCAGTATTTGTTGGCTTATGTCACTGCTTGCCAGCTCCTTGCTAATGTACTGTTACATACTCGTTGTGAATGAATGAGATGTTATTTGCCAGAGCAATGCTTTGTTTACACTTTGTCAGCTGCATCTCCTCATACTACGGCTGAAATTTTCCACGGCAAAAATGGGAATTAAATCGGGGCCGTGCGCACGATGATCTCCTATGCATGTAGATCGCAGAGACGTCTTGAAATAAGAGGTAGCTAAAAAGTAGCTAAAGTAACTAAAAAGTAACTAATTTTTACATCATACTTCCAGTACACACCCTGAATTGGAGTAGAATTGAGGAGAAGGTAACTATGCCCTTAACACAGGTACCATCCCAAGCTGAAAAAGAATCTTATATAATTTTCTCCAACACACGCATGACACATTCCAATGTTCTTTTCACGTCCCAGCACTCTCAAGCCCATAGATTAGTTGCTATGTAAGGGAGAATGTGCATACAGTACAATCAGCAGAATTAAGTTTTGTAACAAATTAATATTTTTATTTAATTTCATAATGCGTATAGTTTTTATTTTAAAAGAATATTTAGGCTATTATTTGTGCATAATTTCCATAGGTCTGTCGATAGCATTGTTTTTTTATCGACCAAGAAAACTTGGCAAGAAAGCTTTTATCTTGAAATACAGTGTTGGACCAACACTTTGTGCATGGAATCCCAACATTTCAAACTATTAAAAATGAAAGTAGCCTAATTTTGGGCTCAAAGATCTGTTGCTAACTGCATTGGTTGTTTTCTAATTTTTGTGCTGTAGCCTAAAACATGTTTGAATGTAAGCTCCTTATTCGTGTGTTTCAGGAATACAAATGCTGGAAGGACAAGTGGTAATGCAGCTGGACAACTGAAGACTGGTGAAATACAGCAGTTGAGTGCTAAGTGAGTATCTGATATAATCTTCATATAATTAGTACGAGCAGAGTTGCTTGGTGGTACTTCAAGACTATTTTTATTATTCATATTGTACTGGTGTAGGCTTTCAATGTCGGTGTGAGATCAGAGTGGTTTTGTACACTGACTGACATACTTTAATTACAGTATTATCTGACATTTCTCCATTAAGTTCAGCTGGATTGTTTTGAATGGTTTGAATTGAAGTTTGCTTAAAACTCAGCAATTCTTCTAGGTTTGTGCCGTGTCTTGTGTGGGGTTTCGCCTAGGACACCAAGCTAGGCTCATCGGCGGGCTCTTGGTGTCCCCGCCCGGACCCCCACAGGAGTGACGAACTGCGCGCCACCTCCCTTTATATAAGGTGCAACTGCACCACTTGACTACGAGAACTAAAAGTTCAAGCAGCCTTAACCTCCCTATGAAGGCTTCCAAAAAGATGGTATATGGCTTTCACGGCCGGTGAATTAAAACTCAGCAATTCTTCTAGGTTTGTGCCGTGTCTTGTGTGGGGTTTCGCCTAGGACACCAAGCTAGGCTCATCGGCGGGCTCTTGGTGTCCCCGCCCGGACCCCCACAGGAGTGACGAACTGCGCGCCACCTCCCTTTATATAAGGTGCAACTGCACCACTTGACTACGAGAACTAAAAGTTCAAGCAGCCTTAACCTCCCTATGAAGGCTTCCAAAAAGATGGTATATTGGCTTTCACGGCCGGTGAATTAAAACTCAGCAATTCTTCTAGGTTTGTGCCGTGTCTTGTGTGGGGTTTCGCCTAGGACACCAAGCTAGGCTCATCGGCGGGCTCTTGGTGTCCCCGCCCGGACCCCCACAGGAGTGACGAACTGCGCGCCACCTCCCTTTATATAAGGTGCAACTGCACCACTTGACTACGAGAACTAAAAGTTCAAGCAGCCTTAACCTCCCTATGAAGGCTTCCAAAAAGATGGTATATTGGCTTTCACGGCCGGTGAATTAAAACTCAGCAATTCTTCTAGGTTTGTGCCGTGTCTTGTGTGGGGTTTCGCCTAGGACACCAAGCTAGGCTCATCGGCGGGCTCTTGGTGTCCCCGCCCGGACCCCCACAGGAGTGACGAACTGCGCGCCACCTCCCTTTATATAAGGTGCAACTGCACCACTTGACTACGAGAACTAAAAGTTCAAGCAGCCTTAACCTCCCTATGAAGGCTTCCAAAAAGATGGTATATTGGCTTTCACGGCCGGTGAATTAAAACTCAGCAATTCTTCTAGGTTTGTGCCGTGTCTTGTGTGAGGTTTCGCCTAGGACACCAAGCTAGGCTCATCGGCGGGCTCTTGGTGTCCCCGCCCGGACCCCCACAGGAGTGACGAACTGCGCGCCACCTCCCTTCATATAAGGTGCAACTGCACCACTTGACTACGAGAACTAAAAGTTCAAGCAGCCTTAACCTCCCTATGAAGGCTTCCAAAAAGATGGTATATTGGCTTTCACGGCCGGTGAATTAAAACTCAGCAATTCTTCTAGGTTTGTGCCGTGTCTTGTGTGGGGTTTCGCCTAGGACACCAAGCTAGGCTCATCGGCGGGCTCTTGGTGTCCCCGCCCGGACCCCCACAGGAGTGACGAACTGCGCGCCACCTCCCTTTATATAAGGTGCAACTGCACCACTTGACTACGAGAACTAAAAGTTCAAGCAGCCTTAACCTCCCTATGAAGGCTTCCAAAAAGATGGTATATTGGCTTTCACGGCCGGTGAATTAAAACTCAGCAATTCTTCTAGGTTTGTGCCGTGTCTTGTGTGGGGTTTCGCCTAGGACACCAAACTAGGCTCATCGGCGGGCTCTTGGTGTCCCCGCCCGGACCCCCACAGGAGTGACGAACTGCGCGCCACCTCCCTTTATATAAGGTGCAACTGCACCACTTGACTACGAGAACTAAAAGTTCAAGCAGCCTTAACCTCCCTATGAAGGCTTCCAAAAAGATGGTATATTGGCTTTCACGGCCGGTGAATTAAAACTCAGCAATTCTTCTAGGTTTGTGCCGTGTCTTGTGTGGGGTTTCGCCTAGGACACCAAGCTAGGCTCATCGGCGGGCTCTTGGTGTCCCCGCCCGGACCCCCACAGGAGTGACGAACTGCGCGCCACCTCCCTTTATATAAGGTGCAACTGCACCACTTGACTACGAGAACTAAAAGTTCAAGCAGCCTTAACCTCCCTATGAAGGCTTCCAAAAAGATGGTATATTGGCTTTCACGGCCGGTGAATTAAAACTCAGCAATTCTTCTAGGTTTGTGCCGTGTCTTGTGTGGGGTTTCGCCTAGGACACCAAGCTAGGCTCATCGGCGGGCTCTTGGTGTCCCCGCCCGGACCCCCACAGGTTAAGGCTGCTTGAACTTTTAGTTCTCGTAGTCAAGTGTTGCAGTTGCACCTTATATAAAGGGAGGTGGCGCGCAGTTCGTCACTCCTGTGGGGGTCCGGGCGTGGACACCAAGAGCCCGCCGATGAGCCTAGCTTGGTGTCCTAGGCGAAACCCCACACAAGACACGGCACAAACCTAGAAGAATTGCTGAGTTTTAATTCACCGGCCGTGAAAGCCAATATACCATCTTTTTGGAAGCCTTCATAGGGAGGTTAAGGCTGCTTGAACTTTTAGTTCTCGTAGTCAAGTGGTGCAGTTGCACCTTATATAAAGGGAGGTGGCGCGCAGTTCGTCACTCCTGTGGGGGTCCGGGCGGGGACACCAAGAGCCCGCCGATGAGCCTAGCTTGGTGTCCTAGGCGAAACCCCACACAAGACACGGCACAAACCTAGAAGAATTGCTGAGTTTTAATTCACCGGCCGTGAAAGCCAATATACCATCTTTTTGGAAGCCTTCATAGGGAGGTTAAGGCTGCTTGAACTTTTAGTTCTCGTAGTCAAGTGGTGCAGTTGCACCTTATATAAAGGGAGGTGGCGCGCAGTTCGTCACTCCTGTGGGGGTCCGGGCGGGGACACCAAGAGCCCGCCGATGAGCCTAGCTTGGTGTCCTAGGCGAAACCCCACACAAGACACGGCACAAACCTAGAAGAATTGCTGAGTTTTAATTCACCGGCCGTGAAAGCCAATATACCATCTTTTTGGAAGCCTTCATAGGGAGGTTAAGGCTGCTTGAACTTTTAGTTCTCGTAGTCAAGTGGTGCAGTTGCACCTTATATAAAGGGAGGTGGCGCGCAGTTCGTCACTCCTGTGGGGGTCCGGGCGGGGACACCAAGAGCCCGCCGATGAGCCTAGCTTGGTGTCCTAGGCGAAACCCCACACAAGACACGGCACAAACCTAGAAGAATTGCTGAGTTTTAATTCACCGGCCGTGAAAGCCAATATACCATCTTTTTGGAAGCCTTCATAGGGAGGTTAAGGCTGCTTGAACTTTTAGTTCTCGTAGTCAAGTGGTGCAGTTGCACCTTATATAAAGGGAGGTGGCGCGCAGTTCGTCACTCCTGTGGGGGTCCGGGCGGGGACACCAAGAGCCCGCCGATGAGCCTAGCTTTGTGTCCTAGGCGAAACCCCACACAAGACACGGCACAAACCTAGAAGAATTGCTGAGTTTTAATTCACCGGCCGTGAAAGCCAATATACCATCTTTTTGGAAGCCTTCATAGGGAGGTTAAGGCTGCTTGAACTTTTAGTTCTCGTAGTCAAGTGGTGCAGTTGCACCTTATATAAAGGGAGGTGGCGCGCAGTTCGTCACTCCTGTGGGGGTCCGGGCGGGGACACCAAGAGCCCGCCGATGAGCCTAGCTTGGTGTCCTAGGCGAAACCCCACACAAGACACGGCACAAACCTAGAAGAATTGCTGAGTTTTAATTCACCGGCCGTGAAAGCCAATATACCATCTTTTTGGAAGCCTTCATAGGGAGGTTAAGGCTGCTTGAACTTTTAGTTCTCGTAGTCAAGTGGTGCAGTTGCACCTTATATAAAGGGAGGTGGCGCGCAGTTCGTCACTCCTGTGGGGGTCCGGGCGGGGACACCAAGAGCCCGCCGATGAGCCTAGCTTGGTGTCCTAGGCGAAACCCCACACAAGACACGGCACAAACCTAGAAGAATTGCTGAGTTTTAATTCACCGGCCGTGAAAGCCAATATACCATCTTTTTGGAAGCCTTCATAGGGAGGTTAAGGCTGCTTGAACTTTTAGTTCTCGTAGTCAAGTGGTGCAGTTGCACCTTATATAAAGGGAGGTGGCGCGCAGTTCGTCACTCCTGTGGGGGTCCGGGCGGGGACACCAAGAGCCCGCCGATGAGCCTAGCTTGGTGTCCTAGGCGAAACCCCACACAAGACACGGCACAAACCTAGAAGAATTGCTGAGTTTTAATTCACCGGCCGTGAAAGCCAATATACCATCTTTTTGGAAGCCTTCATAGGGAGGTTAAGGCTGCTTGAACTTTTAGTTCTCGTAGTCAAGTGGTGCAGTTGCACCTTATATAAAGGGAGGTGGCGCGCAGTTCGTCACTCCTGTGGGGGTCCGGGCGGGGACACCAAGAGCCCGCCGATGAGCCTAGCTTGGTGTCCTAGGCGAAACCCCACACAAGACACGGCACAAACCTAGAAGAATTGCTGAGTTTTAATTCACCGGCCGTGAAAGCCAATATACCATCTTTTTGGAAGCCTTCATAGGGAGGTTAAGGCTGCTTGAACTTTTAGTTCTCGTAGTCAAGTGGTGCAGTTGCACCTTATATAAAGGGAGGTGGCGCGCAGTTCGTCACTCCTGTGGGGGTCCGGGCGGGGACACCAAGAGCCCGCCGATGAGCCTAGCTTGGTGTCCTAGGCGAAACCCCACACAAGACACGGCACAAACCTAGAAGAATTGCTGAGTTTTAATTCACCGGCCGTGAAAGCCAATATACCATCTTTTTGGAAGCCTTCATAGGGAGGTTAAGGCTGCTTGAACTTTTAGTTCTCGTAGTCAAGTGGTGCAGTTGCACCTTATATAAAGGGAGGTGGCGCGCAGTTCGTCACTCCTGTGGGGGTCCGGGCGGGGACACCAAGAGCCCGCCGATGAGCCTAGCTTGGTGTCCTAGGCGAAACCCCACACAAAACACGGCACAAACCTAGAAGAATTGCTGAGTTTTAATTCACCGGCCGTGAAAGCCAATATACCATCTTTTTGGAAGCCTTCATAGGGAGGTTAAGGCTGCTTGAACTTTTAGTTCTCGTAGTCAAGTGGTGCAGTTGCACCTTATATAAAGGGAGGTGGCGCGCAGTTCGTCACTCCTGTGGGGGTCCGGGCGGGGACACCAAGAGCCCGCCGATGAGCCTAGCTTGGTGTCCTAGGCGAAACCCCACACAAGACACGGCACAAACCTAGAAGAATTGCTGAGTTTTAATTCACCGGCCGTGAAAGCCAATATACCATCTTTTTGGAAGCCTTCATAGGGAGGTTAAGGCTGCTTGAACTTTTAGTTCTCGTAGTCAAGTGGTGCAGTTGCACCTTATATAAAGGGAGGTGGCGCGCAGTTCGTCACTCCTGTGGGGGTCCGGGCGGGGACACCAAGAGCCCGCCGATGAGCCTAGCTTGGTGTCCTAGGCGAAACCCCACACAAGACACGGCACAAACCTAGAAGAATTGCTGAGTTTTAATTCACCGGCCGTGAAAGCCAATATACCATCTTTTTGGAAGCCTTCATAGGGAGGTTAAGGCTGCTTGAACTTTTAGTTCTCGTAGTCAAGTGGTGCAGTTGCACCTTATATAAAGGGAGGTGGCGCGCAGTTCGTCACTCCTGTGGGGGTCCGGGCGGGGACACCAAGAGCCCGCCGATGAGCCTAGCTTGGTGTCCTAGGCGAAACCCCACACAAGACACGGCACAAACCTAGAAGAATTGCTGAGTTTTAATTCACCGGCCGTGAAAGCCAATATACCATCTTTTTGGAAGCCTTCATAGGGAGGTTAAGACTGCTTGAACTTTTAGTTCTCGTAGTCAAGTGGTGCAGTTGCACCTTATATAAAGGGAGGTGGCGCGCAGTTCGTCACTCCTGTGGGGGTCCGGGCGGGGACACCAAGAGCCCGCCGATGAGCCTAGCTTGGTGTCCTAGGCGAAACCCCACACAAGACACGGCACAAACCTAGAAGAATTGCTGAGTTTTAATTCACCGGCCGTGAAAGCCAATATACCATCTTTTTGGAAGCCTTCATAGGGAGGTTAAGGCTGCTTGAACTTTTAGTTCTCGTAGTCAAGTGGTGCAGTTGCACCTTATATAAAGGGAGGTGGCGCGCAGTTCGTCACTCCTGTGGGGGTCCGGGCGGGGACACCAAGAGCCCGCCGATGAGCCTAGCTTGGTGTCCTAGGCGAAACCCCACACAAGACACGGCACAAACCTAGAAGAATTGCTGAGTTTTAATTCACCGGCCGTGAAAGCCAATATACCATCTTTTTGAAGTTTGCTTCTTTTTTTTTTGGGGGGGGGGGTCTATCCCCCTTCAGTGGTGCTTTTTGAGGATACAACCAAACAATCTTCTATTGCATATCGGGTGAAGCCTATTGGCTAAACAATTCGATTTCCTGCACAATCGTGCACGCAGTACATGTACGCAAAATGGCGGTCATATTGTCTGAATAACAAAATAATGTAACAAGAAAAATATTTTTGTCATAAAAGAGGATGAAATTGTCATAATTAAAATAAAAATAAAAAGAATTCATCAATATCCAAGAATGTTGTATTTTGACTCTCAATAATTAAGGAGGGGTACTTAAAGCAATTTCCAAGAATTGTGTATTTTGGCTCTAACAAATTAATGGGAGGTACTATATCAGAGTAAATATGGTACGCTGAAGGCAACTGATATGATTGCTGGGACAAATATTAGCTATTGGAGGAGGGTACTCGTAATGAAGAGATAAAGGCTACGTTAGAAATGAACAGGCTAGATGAAGTTATTCATAAGTATCAATTTTGATGGTGGGGTTGTGTGATGAGAGTGGGGGAGGAGAGATTACTTAGGAGGTTGAGATTGGAGCTATAGAGGGTAAGAGAAGTAGAAGGGAGGTGATAGATTCAGAGTTCAGCAATTTCAAAGTAGGCCTAAGAGATGTAGAAGCAGAGGTGACCATAGTGGTAATTGCTAATAAGAGATCATGGAGGCGACTTACTTGCAAACAGAGGCTTGCAGACAAAACTGAACACTGTAAGTCTCAAATGAAAATTTTGTTTGTTTGTTTGTTTGTTACTGTGCATGAATGGTTCAGAATATTGGGTTTACACAGTGTATACTCATAGTTCTGACCTGTCCTGTTTGACAGGTGCTGCTGATGGGAAGCTAGGGCTGCTGGAGTCAGCACATAGCTTCTAAAGTAAGCATGTGCTTAAGCACTAGACATCGAAAATAAAAAATACTAAGTCACATCATATATGTCTGTTTTTTAGCGTATGGCTTTTAGTCCCGGGAGTGTCCGAGGACATGTTCGGCTCGCCAGTTTGTAGCTTCTTCGAGACGGACACCCAATGGGTGAGCTATGTGTACCGTTGGGGAGGAAAGTTTGGATGTAAGGACGAGGAGTTGGAAGGTAGCAGCTGTGGCCTATAGTTAGGGACCAACCCCGGCATTTGCCTGGAAGGAAGATGGGAAACCACAGAAGACCGTCTTCAAGGTTGCCGGCGGGGGGATTCGAACCTCCTCGCCTCCCGGATGTGAGGGATATGTCTGGTGTGACTATTTCATATGTACTTAAATGAAAAGACAGTCTCCAAAAAATGCATAACTGACTAAGTCATCATCATCTTGTACAGTTTCCAGCCCCAGGCTGGGTCTCTTTGGAACATAAGCCTCGCCACTTAGTCCTTTCTTTCACCACCTCTCCACTGTCACTCTGGTCCAGTCCTCGCCTCTCTTCTTGACACATTCCTCCACTCCTTTCAGCCATCTATCTCTTGACTAAGTACACTGGTTAAATAAAGAAAATTAAATATTTGTTTTCCAAATTTAAGACAGCTTTTGATTATTTAAAGGCACGATTAGAAGAAACAAATCTTGCCTTAGTTTTGGGTAAAGATGGTAATAGGATCACGAGTCTTGTGGTGAGTGAGTAAGTAACTAATGAAATGGTGGTAGGACAAAGAACTCATGACATCACTCTTGTTTACAGGTTGGAGACCTTGTCCACTAGTGATGTTCAAGTATCACTTACACCGGCAGAAATCATCGCCATTAAGAATGCTTTGAAACAGAAGAACAACTCTCCTTCCATGTAGGTACAAATAATTCCTATACAATATATCATAAAATGCAGGTAAAATTATGTATGTTATGGAAGTTCTCATGAATTTGGGGTTACGAGTAACTTTTAAATTTGTGAGTGTGTCGAGATAGTATTCAGGGTGGGCATGATTCATACCCCATGCACTGGTCCAGTGAACTCAACTTTCAACCAGATGTGTCGAGAGAAGGGAGCAGTTTCTGTTGAATGGAACTCTTGTTTATGAGATGATGATCTAGGAAAGGATAGCCTTCATTTGAATAGGAAAGAAGACTTCAAATTCAGGAATTCGATAAACAGACTCTCCAAGTGTTTCTGGTTGCTGCTTACCCTCCTGATGAGACTGGGAGGACAAACAGAGTCATTGATTGATTGGATTGATGGTTTGAATGTCCATCTTTGAAAACAGCAGTGTATTTGTATATATTACATGTTAGAAATGTCACTTGATCAGATTGACTATAAAAGAATGAAAATAATTGTGTATTTTTCAAATTTAAGTTTTGTTAAAATTAAATTATTTTTATTTTTAAAAGACATTCAGTAATGTACAGTGTATGTCTTGGTTTTGAACCATTTATGGAGTATTATTATTATTATTAATATTCAGTTGTAGTTGAGGCAACCATAAGTACACTAATGTCTAAAAGTTAAGCATAAGTTACGAATAAGCAGGGCAACAGGAAATGACCGCAAATCTCGCGACATATGCACCTACCAACCTGACGTGTTTGCTCTGTATAGGAAAGGAGTATTCCCTGCTTTGACTAGATTAACACACCAGTGCCTGCGCCCCGTATTCCCTCAGTCGTGTTTGACCTGTTATAGTGTGCAAATTGTAGCCTCATGGGGAACGTGACAACATAATGGCCAACGACGCCATTAGAGGAGCCTATTTCCAAAAGTCGACATGTGCACTTTTTAAGTTATTGAGAAAAACGAAAAAAATGCTTAAACGGTAAAATTCAGGAAATGTTATGTTATTCTTGGTACAAACTCTAACATAAACATAACATAAACATCAAAAATAGGTTCAGAGGTAGATTCAGCAATTCGTTTAGTAGATATTTAGCATTAAAATTCGCAGATGTCGGATTTTGGAAGTACGTTAATGGAAAATCGTATTTTGGAACGAACTTCTAGCATATGACGAGTTTTGGAACAAAACATGGATTTTGCTTCGCAAGCATTTTAAGCCACATAATGTTGTTATGCACTCCTAATTTAATAAAAACACAACATTTCCAGTGAACACAAGTTTCTAGCATATTAGATAAAAAATAGTATGCAGTAACAAAATAATACACAAGGAGCAATAAGTCACATGGATTAGATTCTCATGGCGTCATCCTCCTCCTGGGGTTCACAAACAAGATCGTCTTCCACGTCAACTGTCACGTTTTCTGGATCTATGACTATCTTATAATATTTAAGTTCTTAATTATTTTTCCACTCTACCCCATAGTGAAGTGTTAGTAGTTTGTTCACATCATTCATCTTCTCTTCTTTGACGGCCACTCCAAGAGACAACTGAACTTTCTCGAAAGTTACCGTTTTTCCCTTTTTAGTTATCCCTTTAAAATCAGGTAAGTCACCCCTATAATTTTGCTCTCCACGACGAAGAGTAGAGGATTTTACTTTCCTAAACACGAATCTCTTACAGGATTGAATTCTAAAATGCCATGACCCTGGTGCTTTAAAGGAAGACTGGACGCTACCTTTCCAGTCATACCCCGGACAATCAACACCTAACGTGTTCACTGTGCCAAACTGCATGAAAATTTGAGTGTAGGTTTTACAATAGTGTCTCTCACTTTTATCTCCTTTTCAATTCTCCCGAAGACTCGATCTGGGGGTTTGAAGGAGTGTCCTACAATGGGAAATACCATCTCCACTTCTTGAACTTGTGGAGGGTAATCATTATACAGCCAATAGGAAACCATTCCAATCATGATACTATTTTATTTTGTCCCCCACAGCCGTCAGAAACCAAATTAACTTTTGTGATACCTGTAAGATCAAGATGAATAAGTCTGTCATCAACACAGGAAGCTATTTCGTTAGATCCTTTTGGACGAGAAGATTCCAGCCACTGGTATATAAAGGTGTTTCGTATAGTTTGACGCTCGCGCGATGTTCCTACACAGATTATAAAATTGTACATATACAATTGTCTGGAGTAATACATGGCTTGATCTGGTAATTTTGGAAGGGGTACATTTTTATTTTCACTGTACTTGCTACGAGTATCTCCTCCTCGCTTATCTATAGGCAACAAATACTGCGTTGAAACAGTGCATTGTCACGTTAGAACGAACATGGCGGGAACACTTAGAAAGAAGTTAATTGGCGCGGACATTGCTAAGTACTACAATCAAAAGTTCGCGGGAAACACTGTCTCGAAGTAAAGCAACAGGAATGTCGAGTATTGGAACACACTTTGGAAGTTGCATCAATTTTCTCATGCAAAATGTCGGATTTAGGAACGAAGTGCAGATGTCGGATTATGGAAATAACTTAACAAAGCAGATGTCGAGATTTGGAAATGAAGTCTAACTTTAATATTGATTTTTAACCACAAATATCGTGTTTTGGAACATCTTCTACCATCCATTTGATGCGTTTCTCCAAGAGGAATATAAAATAAAATAAATCAACTTTTTGTAAAAAATGTCAGATGTCGACTTTTGGAAATAGGCTCCTCATTAGGACCCCGTTCTGCAGGATAGAATACTCGGCCACCTGGAAGCAGGCCAGACGCAGACGGAAGTCGCTGTATCCTTCAATGTGCCACAGTGTCATTTCCAGGCTCTGGAGACTATTTCGAGACACAGGAGATGTTAGTCGTAGGCCAGTACCAGGCCGACCAAGAGTAACCACCCCACAGCAGGACCAATATCTGGCCTTAACAGCCCGACAAAATTGGAGTGCACGTGCAAGACAATTGTCGGCGGAGCTTGCAGCCGTCTCAGGGGTTGCCATTTCCTGGCAAATTGTGTACCGGAGGCTCAGAACAGTAGGGCCGTTTGCCAGACGTCCAGTGGTGTGCATCCTGCTCACTCCAGCACAGAGATGGGGCCCGTTTACTGTGGAGCCGTCAACGTCGAAACTGAACCATGAATGAATGGAGGCATGTGCTCTTCACAGATGAATCCCGCTTCAGTTTGAAGAACGATTCCCGTCGCACATTAACCTGGAGAAAACCGGGTAGCCGATACAACCACAGGAACATCGTGGAACGGGACCAGTATGGTGATGGTGGCGTCATAGTGTGGGGTGGCATCATGTTGAATGGCCATACGGACCTGCTCATCTTCGTGGGTGGTCCAAGGAACAATGTGAACGCTCGGAGATGCAGGGAAGAGGCACTGAGACCACTTGTTCGACTCTTCAGAGGTGCGGTTGGTCCAGACTTCTTCCTAATGGGCGATAATGCCCGATCGCACCATGCTGCTCTGGTGGATGAATTTCTGGCTGGGGAAGACATTCATCGCCTGATCTGGCCAGCGAGGTCTGCGGATCTGAATCCTATAGAACATGCCTGGGGAGGCGAATTGCATCCCGTCAGCCTCCACCGAGGACCCTCCAAGCCTTTCGTATTGCCCTTTCAGAGGAATGTGATAGACTGCCACAAGAGCTCTTTGGCCAGCTGATAGAGAACATGCCACGTCACATCGAAGCATGTGTGGCCGTTAGGGGTAACCATACTCCCTATTAACAGCATATTTTGTTGTGGAAGACATTGCCGAGGTTTGTTAGTTGTTGTCAGAGGTGTACCTTAGCTATCAGAACCTTTCTGACACTGTTTCTTTGGACAAGTTGTGTGACATACGGTGTGTGATTTAGCTTCCGTTTGTTCAGCAATCCGTCTGATATTCCTATCAGGCGGTTTGGCCTCGTTTAGTGATTATGCTTAACTTTTGGACAATAGTGTAGATAGTGCATCCAACTTTGCAGTTACCCTTTAAAACATCACTTAAGACTGGCCTCCGGTTTTTCCAGACACCATTTTAACTTTTACTAAATGCAGTTAACCTTGCTTTTCACCCCTTAAAACAACCATCTACTTAAAATAAGCCATTTGTTACCATCATTACTCACGGTTCACCCACTGTTTGAACTATCCTATGATCGCAAAATTGGCTTTCTTGGGGTATTGTGCCCAACTCTAGGAATGGGTATTCCAAGATTCAGACACCTAGATATCAAGGGAAAGGCTACAGCCGCTTTTGAAAGTTGAGATATTTGAATATCACGCTCCATTGCTTCTCGAAGCAATTGGAAAGAATATACCGCTAAGAGCGTGTCAAGTGACGTAGCGAGTAATAGCAGAGGTCGAGGCTATTTATTGATTAAATAGTTAGCCATGGAGTAGAGACTTGAGACTTGGATCAGATTACTGGCACGGCCAAATGAAAGAGAATGCATTTAGTATCAAGTAAATCGGACCAGGGATACCAGAGATATGAGGATTTCCAGATTTCAGCTGATGCAGCGTGACCCTGACTGTTTTGAATAAAAGCTGGCCGGATCAGGCATCAATAGCTCACTTCGACACAAGCACTTGCCTAGCAAGGTGCTACTACGCTGAGCCAAGGCACATGGTTGCTGGATCTACGCAGAAGTTATTTTCAAAGTTGTGATAGTCACAAAAGTGCTGCGCTACGAGTGGAACTTAGTAAGTTTCCGGCAAGGAGAATCACTAGGTGATTGATATTTTTCTACAGACACTGGTGAAATATTTTTATTTTCACATGGACATATGCTAGACTTTGTCTAGAATTAGTACTTTGTCACAGTCCAGTAATAATCTAATACTTGGATATTTTAGTCCAATTTTAGTCAGTTTCATATTTGTAACTTGTTAACCACTTCGATCTATCAGTACATTGAAGACCAGTCTATCACGGTGTTGTTCATTAGTCTACGCAGGGAAACTACATGTTGCTTCGCGCATGGTAGATGGTGTGAAGCCATGCCCAGGGAACGATCTTCAGAACAGCCGTTGATTGGTTAGACTGTCAGTGTTTTCTTGTACTGAAAAGATTACCGTGAGTTATGTTACAACTGACATATCTAAAAATAGATCACTTAGATCTGACCCCATTTAAGCAAACTGTTATGGAGTTAACAGAAGCCAATATTAAAATAGATCAACAGTTACTTCAAACGTCAAGAGATATTACCACTATGTCTTGTTAGACGGATTGTGGGTATATAATGGCGGCCGATACAAGGATTATACATGCTTGTCCGATAGGGCATGTCTATGGATAAATCTGGTACAGACCAGGTTCGCTACACTTCAAGACCATCAAGAAATGTAAGCCACATTTTGACTTTATATTATGCCTAGCTAATTGGAACAAACTATTTTTCGGCAGATGACCAACACATTTATTTTTCTTCGTATTTAAATCTTGCAATGATTTACGCAAGACATATTAGAGTTATTCTGAGTATTTTCAGCACTCAGAACAGTTTAGGATCGATGACCGAGCATATCGAGCATTTATTTGAATATTTCATATTTTTGGGAAATCACGGTAATCAGCCGATGTAACTGTAAAAGTTAATAATTATTTTTTGTTGAGGAATGGATATATTTTTTCCATATTCGAAGGTTCGAACATGTGGATTCTCACATAATGAGATGATAATTAAATATATTTAAAATAATATAACTAATAATAATAATAATCCACTAATAATAATAATAATAATTTTTATAACTTTTCTAAATAATTCTTGGATATTATATTTTCTAATAATCATATGTATTGAGAGAGAGCCTATTGCTAGTTATTCAGGAGAAACTGGGACAGTGTTAACTTCAAATATACGTGCTGAGTACAAGTGCTTCTGTTTTATTCCTATGTCAGGAAAGTTTATATCCCTTTTAATCATTTCTAGTTTGGAACAGGTGATTTTCCGAAGGAGAGTGGTTAGCGCAAGCCCGCATTCAACCAACATTTCTGTTCTGGTTGAACAGTTAATATTTGCAATGAGCAAAGTATATTTTTCAGATAACACGGAGAGGCATGAAACGGGAAGCAAATGATAATTGTATCAAATAGGATATTTTTGTATTTATATAAAATCATGACGTAAATACACTCGAAAGTGAAATAAAAGATTTTCATAAGTATGGTAAATTCACGGGTTGAACTGAATGGTAAAATAAAATAAACTTGTGAGTTTATTAATCTTCCAGTGTTGATAACAAGCAGAGGCTTGATTTATTGTATAAATTTTGGGAAGAAAATTTATGTGTGTGGAGTAGTTGAAATGCCATTCCCAGGTGCGCATGTTTAAGTCGCAGGAATGAGGAGGTTTTTTCGAGCATCAATCAAATAGCAGGTTCGATGGCTCAGGTTTATAGAAGGAGTATTGGAACTACACATTTCGTCGTATGAATGACCCGAAGGTTATTTCTTAAAAACCATCAGTTCTTATTTCAACCTTGTTTACGGATTCCATTTAGACTTTGATTTTGCTAGAACCCGGTTTTGTCATGATAGTAGTTTATTCTTCTTCAGAGGAAGACCTTTGCCGTTGTTGTTGGAATATTGTATTCTTATAAAAATAATAGAATGGGCCACTGCCAATTAAAAATAATTCTATAACCACGAATAATTTGAAGGATATTTTCAATCCTAGTGCCATGAACTAAATGAATTTATTATGAAGCTACAATTCTTATTTCCGCATTCTGTCGAAGAATTGCAAGTTGTGAAAATTTCTAAAATGGCCATGAATATAAATATTTTTCATAATAATGATTCCAAGTGGAAAGTCAAATAGTTGAATGGTTCAACAATTTATTGATCAAGTTGATGATTCAGAAATCATATATTTTGTTAGGAACTTGAAGTTCATAATCGAGTCACGTCTCGAAATGTTTAATGTCGGAAGAACAATTAATTTTGTTGTGCTTCGCACAAGTTCTTCGATGCTATGCTCAAGGTCAAATACTTTTCAGATGTTATTAATATATGTAAATAATTTGTGTTGATTCAGAAATAATAATATTTTTTTGACACTATATTTTTTGAAACTGGAAAAATAAGTGAAAGTTAAAAATTCTATGAACATTTATTCTACGAGTGTTAATATTATGTAAAAATTCAAACAGTGAACTACAGTATTACCAGTAAAGACAATTAAATTTGAACTGGATTTAATCACAAATAATGAATATAATTTTGGAACACAGTCTACAGGACTAATAATCAGACTTGTGTTTCCAAAAAATAATTGTCAAATGTGTTTGGAAAAATTCTGTACATTGTGTAAATAGGATGTGGGTTGCCACACGTGAATGATGCTGCTTTGAGCATTTTTGCAGTCAATTTTAAATTCAAAATAAAATGAGATCATTTTACATGATGTGTTATGCCCAGTTGAATCTCCTTCTATCCTTATTGTTGCATTGAGCCAAAATCAGTAAAGCATTTTTTTCATTTGATGTCGTTTTTGCGATTAGCTTTAACCCATCTGGCGCTCCGGGATATTTTGACTCTCGTGCTGACTGATTCTTGGTAAAATGCATATGTGGTCGTGCGGACTCCGGTCTAAACGGGCACAGTATACTTATGGCTAAGTTTTCATTCCAGTGATTTTTTTTTTTTTTTTTTTTTCAGGTCAGAAACGGATAAACCAAAGCAGCAGGGTCAAAAGAAGAAGAAGAAGCCAACAGCTCAGAAGTAAGTACACAACAGAGGCATCATAAAAGGGTTTAACCAGAGCAATTTCACTGGTGAATTTCAACTAAATGTTCCTGTGCTGTGAGAAAATCATTCGGGATGTATACTTGTCCTGGTTTTTAACCTAATAGCAAAAAGTGGCCATTATTTTATATCATTTAACTTCATCTTTGTCGACGGTTAAAACTCATTCCGTAATCTGAAGATCAAAAGTGTACTTAGTGTTCGGTTAGAAACATGTGGACAGTGCATAACATATTTTGTAATGTGTTCATTATGCAGTAATGTATCAGCCTATTTTATTCTCTGTGGTAAAAACATTCAAGACCCGAACTATTATAATGTTAGAATTAAACTGACTATATTATTTCTGAAGTAACAAATTTTAATTATGTGTAATGTAGATTTTCATATATAAGATTCAAAATAAAATTGCACACTTGAGGTTTTAGTTGGCACATCACTGTGTCAACAGTATCAAGAGCAAGTGGCAAAATAACAAAAGTTAGTGATGAAACATAAACTTGCATGTACTGTTGTTTTTTTTTTTCTTTCTTTGAGAAACCTATTGTGGATAGTAGAAAGGGAAACCCCCTATTATTACTACATCAAGGCTGCTGTTTTTACAGATTTTTGTATGTTGAAAGGTATTCATGGATTCCACTCGCAAATTTGCAGATTTCTTAAATTCCTCCTCTTCTGTTGACACCGGAGTTCGCATGACAAAGCTGCCAGGGTTCACCTGCCAGAATTCAATTTTTACCAATCACATAAACCATACTGTTGCTGTTTGTTCATACTTCCAATGAGTAATAGCCCAAAGAGTAACTTTGTATTCAAAAACATGTTTCGAATGCCGAAGGAATGAAAGTTATGGCCAAAGTTACTCGAAAGTTGAAAATCATACCCTTATACAAACTAATGCTAGTTATTCAGGAGAAACTGGGACAGTGTTAACTTCAAATATACGTGCTGAGTACAAGTGCTTCTGTTTTATTCCTATGTCAGGAAAGTTTATATCCCTTTTGCAATGCTTTTGTTCCTTCTCCTTTCCACTTTGTTTCACCAGTCCAACCTTTCTTCTCTCCACAAATTCTGGAAGCTCCCCACATTTCACAGAAAGGGTTATGGTGTTTAACATTACCAAAATTACTTAATTGTACCATCTGTTTCATCTCTTGTATATTCTGCTTAACATCAGGATTTTGGCAGTCTTCCTCAGCAGAATTGAACAAAGAAGGTTGGTTGGTTGGTTCCTCAGTTTAGGGGCTGCGACAACGCGGTCATGTAGCTCCGTGTACTTTAGGTGTGTGTAGAATCTGTCTGATAACCGGTGTAATTTGTGATGACTGTAATAGTGTGTGTTATCTGTTTTCAATTCAAGTGAGGACTGCAGACATAAAAAAAAATTCAAGTAGTTCCTACTCTTGCCGCCAAATGCCACCATCAACGACTACTAGTTCAGAACTTGATTACCAGATGCCACCTCAGTCGGCTCCTGGCGACGAACGTCGGAACCTAAGAGTGTTTGTCGAATGTTTAACCTTTATATAATGTAGCTTCACACAGGTGTAATTAGTGGAAGGTTCTTTAACATGCCATACATCTATGACATGGGACCGCCGACTTTACTTCCCCTCCGAAGGAAAGCATACTGAGGGATTTTAAGGCTCTTAAAAAATCTGACGACTTCAGCTGGGTTCGAACCCGCGATGTTGGGTTGAACAAAGAAGAATGTCAGTTTCTTAGAATAACATATCAACATTTATTTTGCAAAATACAATACCCATACCTGCTAACTCTCCCTTTTAGGTGGGAGAGTCCCATTTTTCGATAGTTTTTCCTTCCTCACGATAACTGAAGTTTTTCTCTCGATTGAGCTAATTACTGGCTAACTTCAGACATTTTCCAGTATTGTTGAAGTGTTCATAGTGGGCAGGTAATGTATGTTATTTGGGTACGGTACCTGAATTTGTAAGAGAGTTCTGTTTCAGAATAAGCGGCTGTTTATTGATTTTGCTGCAACATTTTCGTCACATTCTAGTGTTTTGCTCGGTGCTTGATTCTTCACTATGATAGAAACAAACAATTCTGTTTTCTCGAAACGGTTTAACAATTTCGGTGCATTGTTAATTCCAGGAAAGGTCATTTTTTTACATTTTGTACTGTTTGTCGTTGTGGTGTTTAGAAACACGTGGGAACAAAGAAGCACCAAAAAAATGTAAAGAGTAGCAACAAAAAAGTGGGTGTTTTATCTTAAAAATTAAAGTGATGGGGGTGATAAATGCCGAATGCTTATTAACATCAATCATTTTGAAGATGATCTGCGGTGGTCGGTGTTCAACCTCCAGAAAGTGGCATCAAAATTCAGTATGTGTATTTCTACGGAAAAGACTAAAGTAATGGCCTTTAAGGGTAAGGACCCTATCCCCAGTAAAATTTGTCTGGATGGTAAAATTTTAGAAAGAGTTAACGAATTCAAGTATTTAGGATATCATTTATCTTTTCAAGAACGAGACATAACTGCAAAAATAACAATTATACCAGAACAACAGGAATTATCAATCACGTCATGAAGTCATCTCTTGTACAAAGGCATACACGCTTACGTTTATATAACACATTAGCCAGACCAACCGTATGCTATGGCAGCGAGGCATGGACAATTAGATCTCAGGACATCTCCAGACTCACAGCACGCAAAATGACATTCATGCGCCGAACAGCAGGCTCAGCGGTCTAGCTGTTGGCCTCTCACCAAGGCGGTCCGGGTTCAATTCCCGGCCAATGCATGTGAGATTTTCGAAGTGAAATGCCATGTCCTGTGGTTCGGATTCCACGTAAAAAGGATGTCCCGTGGCTCATGATCTCGAGATTAACGGTCACGTTAAACTACAAGCTTGCTTGCTTTTAAATGCGATCATAAGAGAAATGAGGATGTGCTGAAGGAACTAAAAGTGAAACCAATAACTACATACATTTGTGACTGCCAAGAGAACTGGAAACATCATGTCCAAAGGATGGAACCTGGAAGATTTCCAAAGGAGATCCTTCGCTACCAGCCACGGGGAAATAGATCAATAGGACGTCCGATGAAGAGATGGAGGGAACGTGCAAGACCGTAATGGGACATTTGGCCCAATACTTGGAAGGAAGATGATGATGATGATGATTTTGAAGCATAATTTGCCAGTGAAGTTAATTGTGTTGATATGCACTTTATCCCCTGATTTTCCTATCAAAATCTCCTGAATTTTGGTTTTGTAAGGTTGGCAGGTATGAATACCATTCACGTTAATTTTACAAATAAAATCAATATTATTAGAAAAGGTACTCTCTTGGAAACAAGCTATTATAATTCCTTTCTTAGCTTATGAACTAGTTTGTTAAAATTATTAGAAACTTGCACTAATGTTTTGGAGTCAAAAACAAATAACTATTATTTTTGAAAGCCTTTGTCTGGAGTGTGGTGCTCTATGGAAGTGAAACTTGGACTATTGGTGCAGCAGAAAAGAAGAGAATTAAAGCGTTTGAAATGTGGTGCAACAGGAGAATGTTGAAGATCAGAAGGGTAGATAGGGTTGCGAATGAAGAGGTATTAAGACTAGTGGGAGAGGAGAGAGATTTCTGGCAACTGCTAATGAAGAGAAGAGATAGGTTGGTAGGACACACTAAGACACACAGGAATAGCAAACTTAGTTATAGAAGAAATGGTAGAGGATGAGAACAGTAGGGGTAGACCAACGTTAGAATATGTTAAACAGATTGCCTCGGATGTAGGGTGTGGTAGCTATGTCGAGATGAAACGATTAGCTCAGGACAGGAAAGCATGGAGGGCTGCATCAATCCAGTCGAAAGACTGAAGACTCAAACAGCAACAATAGTTTATGAAACAACATTAACAATATTAGTTAATATAATTACTGTTTGCTAGTAACACAATATTTCCTCACGTATTTGTCGCCATCGCATAATCATCACACCCTACTTTTCAAATACAAAAATATGGTTTATAAAATGTCATTGCATAATCGTTACATACCGCACATTTGTATTTGTGCGCCAGTCGGTAGCACATGCTGCCGCAGGCTTATAACCTGGCATGACCTTATTGGAAATGACATTCATTTCGGTTCCATATTGACAGTTTGATATGAAGAATAAGACTTTTTCAATTTCCACCTATTCATCATCATCATCATCTTGTACAGTTTCCAGCCCCAGGCTGGGTCTGTTTGGAACATAAGCCTCGCCACTTAGTCCTTTCTTCCCACCACCTCTCCGCTGTCACTCTGGTCCAGTCCTCGCCTCTCTTCTTGACACATTCCTCCACTCCTTTCAGCCATCTATCTCTTGGTCTTCCCCTTGGTCGTTTCTTCTGCATCTGCATCTCATGTGTCCTCTTGGGAATCTTCTTCTCATCCATTCTCTTTAAGTGTCCATACCACCTCAGTCTTGATGTCTCAATCCTACCTTGCAAGGGCTCCTCTTTCACCATTTCCCTGACCTTTTCATTCCTCAACCTGTCTCTTCTTGTTACTCCGATCCTACTTCGCAGGAACTTCATTTCACCTGCCTGTATTCTGCTTATGTCACTTTTCTTCATTGTCCACGTTTCTGAAGCATAGGTCAGTATCTGGATATAGTAGCTTCTGTATAACACCTCCTTGCTTTTTTGTGGGACATCTTTATTCCACACTAAGCTCCTAATGCTTCTCAGAAATGCTTCTGCCTGTCTGCCACGTTCCGTAATCTCTTTGTCATTTCTCCCATTTTCCTCCACTATACTTCCCAAGTACTTGAGACTTTCCACCTTCTTCAGCTGTCCACCTCCAAGTGTTATCCCACTCATTGGTCTGTCCTTTTTCCTGGTTGTTAACAGGATCTCACATTTACTGATGTTGAACTTCCATCCGTACTCTCCCACTGTTTCTTCCCAAGCCTTCAGTTGCTCCTGAATTTCCTCCTCCTTGTTTCCCCAGACCATGAGATCATCTGCAAACACCATTGCTTTCATCTTATCTTCTCCTATCTTTCCTGCTATCCGTGTCATTACCTCGTCCATAACCACAATAAAGAGAAGGGGTGACAGCGCACTACCCTGTTTCAGGCCACTCATTTGTCTGAACCAGTCTGTTCTTTCCCCTACAACTTTCACATTAAAACACTGATTAAAAAACTAATAAAAATAACATGCAATGTGTCACAAATTCTCAGGTACAAATTGATTGTCCACATTTCTGTCCTGAGTTTCGAATAACGTCATATGACGCACATGGTTCCAAGTTGAAATACAACATAAAATGACCTTGAAGATGATCACTGTCTATGATAGCATCTGTTATAATCACTGTTTGGTGAAACTTATGCTGAGTTGCTGAAACGCTTAAAAACACTTCTTTAAAGTGGTGTGGCTGATGGGTTAATTGTAGGGCGGTTGGCCTACTGTTTCACCAAACAGTGATTACAACAGAACATGTTATCATAGACATTGATCAATCTTCAAGGTAATTTTATGTTGTATTTCAACTTGGAGCCATGTGCGTCAGATGACGTTGTTATTCGAAACACAGGACAGAAACCTGGACAATCAATTTGTACCTGAGAATTTGTGACACATTGCATGTTTTTATTAGTTTTAATATGTTAAGTGTATTTTGTGCTATTATTGAGAGCTTCGATGTTACTTATGATTGATGCATCCAAAATATAGTATCATGGGCTGATGAAGGGACCAAACAGGACCCGAAACGTGTACCCATAAGAGTGTGGCAAAATTAAATGTATTGAATAGGCGGAAATTGAAGTCTTATTCTTCATGGCATGACCTTGTCAGAAGAAAGGAGTCCTTGCATCTGTGCTATGACACACACTAATTGAACGGATGGCATCGTCACATAGCACTTTCGTATTTATGTGCTGATTGGTTGCACACACTGCCGCTAGCTTATAACCTGGTGTGGTCTGATCAGAAGAAAGTAGTCTCGTCTCTGTGCCTGCAGGCTATGACCACGCAACGCAAGTGGTCAGCATCGTCACTTAGCATATCCATATTTGTGTGCTGGTAGGTTGCACATGCTGCCACGAGCTTATAACCTGGCGTCACCTTGTCTCTCTGCCTGCAGGCTATTACTCTCGCTATGCGAGCAGCCAGCAAGCTAGACAGCACCAGTCCAAGATAATAAAACTTGTAAGGACCCATCGCTTCCGCGAATTGGCCTCAGAATGACGGGATTCAATAAGCCGCCGTACGAAGCGCTGCTAGCACCAGTTTGCCTACAAGAAAACAGGCCTAACTGCTATTGGTGGAAACTTACACAAGGGGCACCCCACGCCAGTCTAGCAACAGCCACTTCTGTGAAAACATCGCAACAGAGACCTGTGCGTGATCTTGCGCATGTGGTGTTCACAATGAGAAAATACATGAATATACAGTGATCTTGATGAAAGTGTAATACATGGGATTACAATAATTAAGCAAATAATACTAATATTAAGAAAGCATACAAGCATGCAGCAAATAAGGATTTATTATTGATTTAAGCCCACTATGGAGCGCTTATGACTAGTTCTTCTTCGATGCTCTTTTCCGTTCCCAATATTTCTTGAGCCCTGCTGATAATTTCTCCTTTCTCTCCTGCGAAAGGGGCTTCCGACATTTAGGGACTCTAGGTGGTGGGGTCCAAGATTCTACCATAGCACAAAATTTAGAACGATCTTCTACATCAAAGTCAGCAATTCCTGCCGAATCCAAGTCCTTTAGTACTTCATTAAGCCACAGGCTTCCAGTCTTGTAGCTTGGTAAGCCTGTTGCTGTTTATTCGTTGTAGGTGCCCGTAGAACTTGAGCCTCCTACGTCGCATACTGGTATTGGCTGATTCTGTCAATACAGGTGTGAATTAGATTTCAAACGGTAGGTTCCATCTGGGAGCAATCACGGGCCATGGATTTTCCTGAGGATATGTCTTTTGGCTTTCCCCAGGTCAACCATGGTGCCTTTTCTGTTCATCAAGAGGGTCTCAGCAGCATACAGAAACTGTGGTCTGACAGAAGTTCTGTTGTGACAGATCTTAGCATTCCTCGAAATGCATTTCTTGTTGTACAAATTGTGGGATAGTTGGTATGCTGCGTTGAGTTTGGTACGCCTTGCTAAGATGGAGGTGCCATCTCTTCGATTGGGGTGGAACCATTCACCAAGATAACGAAAGTGATTGACTCTTCCAATCGTTCCATTTATGGTCGTCAAAGGGGTGTTTCCGGAGTGCCGATTCTCAAAGTACTTGGTCTTATCGTAAGATATCTGTAATCCAGACTTCACCACTATCTCGTACAGGGCTTGGACAGCTATGCCAGCATCCTTAGAGTTGTTGGCTAAAATTGCAATGTCATCTGCGAAGGCAAGGCACCTGATCTCGATTCTTCGGGTTCCAGCTCCAATGGCAACTGGTTTGATTCCTAGATTCCTCATGTGCATTCCCAGGTCTTGATGAATTTATCAAGCACCAGATTAAACAGAATGGGCGAGAGCCATCACCCTGTCGTACTCCGGTTTTGATCTTGAAACTCCGAGATAGTTCTTCTCTGAACTTCACCTTAGAGGTTGTATCCGTGAGAGTCTATTTGATGAGTGTCTGGCGGTCGATGGAATCATAAGCTTTTGCGAAGTTGACGAAAACCACAGTGATGTTCGTACTCCTTACTTGTTTTAGTTGGAGAATGGTTTTCAGATTGAAGATCTGCTCGGTTCAGGACCTTCCACGCCGAAATCCTCCTTGATATTCACCAATTGTTTGATCACATTGACTTTCTACATTGTCCAGTAAAATCCTGGAGAGGACTTTGTATGCTATTGACAGCAGAGATATCCCCCGGTAGTTGTTGACATAACTGTGATCGCTTTTCTTATGTAACGGGTGTATGATAGCTTATTTCCAGTCATCAGGGATCCTGCCAGTCTCCCAACATTCGATTAAGATCTGGTGTAGGGCCTCTGCGATCGTATTTCCACCTGCTTTCAGGACTTCTGCAATGATGCCATCTTCCCCGGGTGCCTTGTAGTTCTTAAGATGGTTGATGGCATTAGCAACTTGCTGCAAAGAGGTGGGTTAGATGGCTAAGATTGCAATGTCATCTGCGAAGGCAAGGCACCTGATCTCGATTCTTCGGGTTCAACGGGCAATCTGTCCGTGGGCTCTTCGCAATTAAGCAATTGTTCAAAGTAGTTTGCCAAAAGTTCCACGTTCTCGCGGTTGCTGGTGACCAGCTCCCCGGCTGTATCCTTAAAGTGAAGGCATTGTGGTTTATACCCAGAGAGTTCCTCTTTGAAGACCCGATAAAAGTTTCTAGTGTTATACATTTTAAATTCTTCATCCAACTTTTCCAGTCTTGACCTATCGTAAGATCTCTTCACACGCCTTATGGTCTTGTTCGACAGTTTCCGCACCACTGTGAAATTCTCCCAATCTTCTTGTCGTTTTGTCGAGTTTCACTTCAAGCTGCAGCACGCTCATAAACTGCAAGGTCACATTCAGAATTCCACCATCTATTGCGTCGCTTCCTTTGAGGTTGTCCGAGGTTACTGGTCGCTTCGCATATAGTGGAACTCAGGTGGTTCCAGTCTTTCATTTCATTTTGCATGATGTCAGATTTAAAGCGTTCTTTATTCCCCATAAGGAATTGAGGATCAATCTTTGGTGGAATTATGGTAGGAGGGATCTTTCGTTTAGGTAATAATCTGGTCTTAATTTGTGTGAAGAAATGATCAGAGTCAACATTCCAACCTTTTCGACATTCATGATCTCTTTCCTACTCTTTACCCTGATTGCAACGTGATCGATTTGAAATGCTCCCATAGCAGTGTTCGGTGACTGCTAGGTGGTCTGGTATCTTGCCTTTCTAGGAAAAACTGTGGACATGATCTTCAATTGATACAACCTACACAGTTCAATTAAGCGTTTGCCGTTGGTATTGGTTCGTCTATGTGCTGTATATGGCTCCAGTATGTCTTGGTACTGTCGTTCTTTCCCCAGTTGAGCATTGAAGTCACCTACCAGGAACTTGACGTGGTGATCGGGGATCTTACTGATCTCGTCTTCTAGCAACTGTCAGAAACTTTGGACCTTTTCAGGGTTTCTTGTTGTCATCATTAACTGGAGCGTGTGCATTTACAATAGAGTATCCCTTGTTGCCGCATCTGAGAGATAGCACAGAGATACGTTCGCTTGCTGATGTGAATCCGATGACAGAATCCATCACATCACATCTTATTAAAAAGGCTGTTCCAAAAATACTAGAGCCATGTGTCTTCTTAGATGCCGACTTCCCCTTAATTACTCTATAACCTTCTGACTCTAAATCCACATCATCGGTAAATCTGGTTTCTTGGACTGCTATTATTGAAATTTTGCGTTTATTCAGATCGGTCAATTGCTTGAGTTTTCCGGTCTTACAAAGAGTTTGAATATTGATAGTTCCAATGTGTGTGATAGTTTTGGGTCTCAATCGGTTGACGGTATTGGGGAACTCGGACTTTCCCCGCATGATGAGGTCAGGCTCCCCAGAGTCTGAAGGCCTGAATGCGCCACCATTGGTGACGGGAGATTGGATACTCCCTGGGGTAGTGACATCTGCGTCGTTGTTTATCATCGTATGTGAACTAGTAAAGAGATTTACTGGGGGTGAAAACTAAACACCTTCAAGGTTGGCCACTCCGAATCTTATTCAGGAGCGTTAATTGCAATGGGGTCGCCACTCCCAAAGGCATTTTAGAGCTACTGCCAGCAAGTATTCAGGCCGCCCCTTACATAGAGAACAGACGCCCTTGCAGCCACCCCTAACATGGCAAATAGATGCTGCTGTTGCTTAGTGCACTCACATTATTCCCCAAGTATTGGGCTGCCTCGTCCGCAATCTCCACCGTTCCGAAGTCCATCTTCTCCGCTGTAGATTCCGTTGAGGTCTTCACTCGTAACCCTGAGCTGGGACCCTTACCAGATGGTACACACCGGGTCAGTATGCTCTGGGACTCGCATAGGCAGAGGCGCCAATCCCTGGGCAGGGCTACCTCCGAAGAGGGTCCCTACCTGCTACCTTTAATGGATTTAAATATTTAAAGAAAAAAGATTGTTGTCGCTCTTCTTTGAACTTTAATATTCTTCGCATAATCGTCGCACCCTGCTTTTCTGCTGTGAATTTTAGGCTAAAAATATGCAACGATTGTGTGATGAAATACAGTCTTATGAAACAAGGCTTGGTGAAGATTGTTGTTTTTAAGAGCATAAAGGTTCTTCTTCTTCTTCTTTTCTTTAGCATTTGTCCCACACATTAGCAGGGTCTGCTTTCTCTGTCGCCATATTACACGATTGTGTGCCATGTCAGGATTAAGTCGGGCAATTTTTTAATCGTCATGTAGAGTGTCAAGCCAACGCTCTCTTGGTCGTCCTATTGGTCTCTTCTCATCTATCCGCAATGCCAATCTAGTGTGTGCAACTGTCGTTTCAGAAGCCCATAAGACATGGCCATACCAGCGGAGATGGTTTTCCCTCATCTTTTCAGCAATTGGCACTACTCTAGATCGCTTGCGAATGTCATTATTGCTGACATGATCACGGTGTGTCAAGCCATCTTTGTCTCCATCACACCAAGTTGATGTTCCAACTCCTTAGTTGGAGGCCAGCATTCTGCCCCATACAGAGCAACGGGACGGACCACAGAACGATAGACTTTAGACTTGAGCCGGTCTGAAATCTTCTTATCATATAAGACACCGGACTTGAGCCATGTGCTGCTCACTCGATATGATATTTCAGGTCTGAGGGTTCCATCTGCAGTAATAGTCGAGCCAAGATATTTAAACGACAATGTCTTTGGAAGGTCAACACTATTCATTTGTATTGTAGTCGGATCATTTAGATCCGTTGTCAAATATTCAGTTTTCTTAATGTTAGCCGTAATCCAAATTCTGTGAGGTGGTCGGTCCATGCCTGAACTTGTAATTGCAGATCAGTCTTATCTTCAGAAGCCAGAAGCACATCGTCAGCATATAGCAAGGTCCAAGGTACAGATTTATGTAGATCCCTTGTAACAGTATCGATGACTATAATGAAGAGGAGAGGTGAAAGTATAGATCCCTGATGGACGCCAACAGAAACTGGGGAAATCGCTCGATAATCCAGCCATTGATAGTACTTGGCTCTTTGGGTAATCATATAGCAATTTGACCCAATCTATCAACACTTCAGGGACACCATGATCTTGGAGGGCATGCCAAATCAAGTCATGTGGAACACGATCAAATGCCTTTTCAAGGTCGAGGAAAGAAATGTGGAGGTGTCTTGATTTTTCATGATGTTTTTCGATGAGCAAGCGAGCAGCATGGGTAGCATCTATTGTACCACAGTTTTGGACAAAACCCACACTGGATGATGGTGAGGTGGACAAGTTTTCTGATTCTTTGATCAATAATATGCTAAAAAAAATCTTCATTGTGTGAGACAGGAGGTGTACTAGGCTACCCTTCTGTTAAGAGCATAGAGGTTATCTGCCCCAAATTGGTCATCAGTCAGGGATTTCCAATCTTGATGTTTATAGTATTTAAAAGAAACCACTGATATACCAGCTTTCTTCTTTTCAGCATTGATTTTCTTTTGTTTTAGGAAGCAGAATGAAGGTGCAGAAGAGAAGTCACCCAGCCAAGGTAAGTCCCCCTTAGTAGTTGAGTTGTGTGTGAAAAGTCACTGTCAATGGGAGTTGCTAAGCTCTATCTATATTGAGTGCTTCACATACTGCCAAATCTTCAATATCACTTGAGTCATTGTTTGAATCTATCAAACTAGCCTTAGAATTGCTCAGATGTTTGGTCAATAGGTATATCAATTACGGTATTTCTTTACTTGTAAGCCCGCACTTGTTAGATTTACTCTTGCTTTCTTGACTGAAAAGGTTTATGGTACAGCGTTAGGCGCTGTTTTCAAGCAAAAAATACCTCTCTGAGAGGATCTTTAGCCTACTTGACAGATTTATGATTCTGGCAACACGTGGTCTGTCTGTTTCAAGGCAAAAAAAGAAACGGTGCCATTCTCAGAGCAACCGCCTGACAAATTAAGAGGATAATACTGTAGATGTGAACAGATTTCATTTCAGCTACAGTATCTTCAAATTACAAGGACTCCAAAGAAGTTCTTTGTCGACATTCTACACCATTAAGACGGCTCAATACAGGGTGCGCACAAATGATTGGAGCAGTTTTGTCAATCATTTCTAGCCATATTATTAAAGCTATGGTGATGGTGTTTGATGTTGTAAGGCAAGTATCCCTCAAAGTTTTTTTTAATAGTCTCCATAAATTGTGCTTCCCTCAACGCCCGCTAGAGTGCAACAGTTGCGACATCCCCATAGCTGTGTGCAGCACGTTCGTGACTCTCCCAAGCTCAATGTTTTCTGTGCCACCGCAAAATTTAAGTTTACGGTCCCATCTTCTTCGCTGAAAAATCCATTACTGGGCACATCTACCTGGATATGCTAGAGAATTGGCTCATGCCACAGTTGGAGACCGATAGCATGAACTTCATCTACCAACATGCTGGTGCTCCACCTCATTTCCATGGTGATGTTCGTGACTTTCTGAACATTAGACTTCCAGAAAGATGAATCAGTCGTTTCGGGAATGGAGATCACGCCCTCATGTCATGGCCTCCACGCTCTCCGGACCTCACCCCTTGCGACTTCTTCGTATGGGGTTATGTGAAAGACGCAGTTTTTACGCCGCCATTACCGGCTGATCTAACAGAACTGTGGGCCCGCATCATCAACGCCATTGGTCAAATTGACAGCGACATGTTACGTCGGGTCTGATGTGTGTAGAGTCACTTATGGGGCACATATCAAGCACTTGTAGGTGCTTAAAAAAACTTGAGTTTTTCTGTCAATAAAATTTTGTTATGTTACGACAAATAATAAACAAACAGGAATTGTTTTAAACCACTTCAATCATTTATGCGCACCCTGTATGTCTTTAGCAAGTAGCAAATGATTTAAAAGTATAGTAGTTTAATCGCTCGGAAGCAAAACAATGCAGGCCAGAACTGGACAAGCTCTGCTCCCAGAGGCTTCGGCACGCTGAGGAGTTTATGCATTCTAGAGTGCTTATATGCAACAGTCTCGTGTCTGTAGATTTATTGGCATGTTTAAGAACCTCTCCAGGGCACTTAATTCTGAGCACCAGTGCCCTGAAAGCCACAGTTGTTAAAAGGGATGCTAAACGTGTATAATTGTAATTGTTTATGAGAGACATGCAACTGTTTTTCATGTATAAAGAAATGTAACATTAAAAATCTTTATAATAAGGTAGGAAACAGGCAACATTTATTTAGAAAGGGGGGGGGAGGTACGTAGATGATAATCACATAATGGAGAAAGATATCACGAGTAAAGAACATACTGTATTTCAACTAAAGTCATCATTGATGCTGTTCCCACCTCGTTTTAGCTTCATCATAATCGTCAGTGTTCTGCCCTAGGGCAGCTTGAAAATAAAAAATATTTTTGTATCACATCTCTCTGATATGCAGGTTATTAAAACGCCAAGCACTGAAAGGTGTGTTGTTCAGGAGTCGGAAACTCGTGGAAAAATATATATATATTCATGTATTAAGATTTTTCATTGGAATGATGACTACACGCCCTGATATCGCACTTTTGATAGCATATACAACAGGGGTGGCTCCAGAAGGCTATAGCAAGTAAGTGCTATACAAAGATGGCCTCTGTTTTGAATTTTGTCTATCTGAATATCTATGTGTGTATTGAAAACAGACAAATGTAATTTCATGAAACTTATTATTCAAGTTAAAAGTACAGAGAGTTGAAATTCAGCCTACTAACTATTTTATTGGTGATCAATCTCAAAAAATTAATTTCTCTGTTAATGTTATGCCAACAGAAAAATCATGTTTAACAAAATTTGTTCTTGCCTTGTGCTCACCAAATTTATCAATCACCCTGTAGTTCCACTGAAAACATAGCAAATGTTGAAAGTCCTGATGAATTGTCATCATCAAATTCCAGCTCCAGTCGCCCGGTTGCTGTTAACGAGCCCTCGCCACCTTTTCCTGTCCATGAATAGTTTGTCTTCAAGATCATCCTTGATTTGGTTCAACCATTTATTCTTTGTTCTTCCTACTGGTCTTTTTCCTGGGATAATCTTGTTGAATTAAGCTTTTGGTGTCCTTTCATGTCCCATTCTTTGGAGATGCCCATACCAACCTAATCGTTACTTCTGCAAATATTTTGTAGCACTGATATCTATGCCAGCCTCTGCCCTGTTTGTTTCGTTCCTTACTTTGTCTCTCCTTGCTCTTTGAAGCATTGTTCTTATAAACTTGATTTCGGATGCCTGAATCTTACTTTCTTCTCTTCTGGACAGGGCGCATGGGATGTAGTATGTCTTAAACAGTATGGGCACCTTAATATCCCACAGTAGTGTTCTAACTTGTGCATAGAAGGTGGCTGCATTACTAGTCGTATTTTTTACTTCACTGTTGTTGTTATCCTTACACAGTGTGCTACCGAGATAATTAAATTGATCAAATTCGGTCAGAGGTGGGGAAGAGTATAGGTGAGTGTAAATACATCTTAGATAGACATGAAGATAACAATAGTTTAAAAGTAATCCATTCTAATATTAGAAGTCTATAAGGCATCCAACGTTTAGAATGAAGCATTGGTCTTATGGCGCATTACGACAGGGTTGCCACTCCATGAGGGCAGGCAGTACAAAGCGCTTCGCGTACACTTTCCGCACATTCAGCAATTGTGCAGTGGCGAAGACTTGAATTAAATACTGTATAATAATACTAATAGTAGGCTAACATAACACATACAACGAAATTAAATTAACTATAACGTTTGCTGAATGTGACATTAAGAAAACAATCAAAATAAAATAAAAGTACAAGCACAAGGAAATGTGTGAAGTTTCGACTGCAATTAAAGTTGAAGTACGTTATTAAAGAAAATACTCCTCATTGGCTTACCTTTCATGATTTATACTTTCGTTGGGTTTAAGATTCTTAAAATACTGAATACATTAATTACGACCTGTTTTCCCCTCCTTCTAAGCACTTGCCCACGCTTTCTTTTCGCAAAACTATCCATTGTTGTATGTAAAATTCGTAAAATACAACACGTTAAATCTAGCAGAACTGCTGCACACACACACTCAAGATAGAGACAGCCGAACTACTGAAATACAAGCTCGAAGGGCACAGCAATAAAGCTGTGAGTAGCAAGCTGCACCCCGCTGTCCTTCAAAACTTCATTTTTATAATCGGCGGTCAATGAACAGCCCAGCCTGTGTAAACAATTAAACCTACACTCTGGGTAAGCAGGTAGAAAACTTCTTCCAACATTCCTCTACAATTCTCAAACTGACATGACATGGTTATCTTTAAAAATAGAAAAGTTGGCAGCATACGAACTTTTTCAATGCTGCTATGCGGTTATGATAGAATATTCAGAAGTTTTACCTACATGAAAATTGTAATATTGCCAGTATAAAATATTTCAATAATCCATCATCAAGACGGCACATTTAGCTACACGTGTGTGAAAAATAGGCATCACAAAGTCAATGCAACATGATATAAGATCGATTTTACTAAAAAGGGGACTCAGTTTATAGTTCTAAAAAAAAATATGGATATCTAATTTTTCTAGCATTTCTATCAAGTTTACGTAGTTCTAATATAGGACAAAAAAGATCGGCAAAACATAGTTCTACCCGAATATGCTGGCCTTTTTTTTTTTTTGACAAAGAAAAATTTTCGACTGATACGGTATGGCAACAGTGGAGTGCTAGAAAATGACAGCGTCATACATGTCTGGCGTGCAACAGAAAGAGGGATGAATATCCCTATCTAACCAGTGCTTCATTCTAAACGTTGGATGCCCTATAGCAAAACACAAGCATAGCTTGGACGTTACTCTGAAGGCTTATGAAAATATATTTGATGTTGTGGTCTTAAAGGAAACGTGGAAATTAAATAATGCAAATGTTACTAAACATAGCTGCTATAAATCGTACTATAATGAAAGTGAAGTAAATCAGAATGATGGAGTAGTCATCATGATAAAAGATGGATTACAGCATGAAGTTAAGTGTGTAGCATATAAAGCCTAAAATTTAATCAAGTTAGTTGTCAGAAAAATAAACCAAACATTAGGAATTATCAAAGACATAAATTAGATTATGTGGAACTAAAACAGAAGTTAAACAACATCAACTGGGATAATAAACTGGGAGAAGGACTTTTGGATACTAGATTAAATATATTTATTGAAACAATACAAAGCTGCATCCATGAATCTATTAAACAGTTAAACTCAAAGCGAGTCAAAAGAAAAGAGTGGATAACCCTTGCATTGGTAGAGTCAATAAATACTAGAAATAAATTATACCGCGATTATATGGCAAATAATAATAATGAAGAATTAAGAGAGAAATATTAAAAAATACAGAAACAAATTAAATGAGCTAATAAACTGGGCAAAAATAGTTTACTAAAGACATTTAGTAAATGCTAGTTCAGGAAATCCTAAAAAGATTTGGGGTATAGTTAATGAGGTAGCTCAGAGAATTAATCAAAAAGAGCAAATTAGTGAAATTAGGTATCAGAATGAAATTTACAAAAGTGACACGCAAATTGTGAATAAATTTAATGAATATTTCATAAATAAGACTACCGAAATGTCCAAATGTATAAAGAAAAGTGGAAACCCCGCACTTAATATGACTAGCAATAAGAGTTCATGCTTCATGGCCCCAGTAAATTCCACTGATCTGAAAAAAATTCTATGTGACATAAGTGACAGTAAAGCTATGGGAATAGACAATATTTCAGCTAAGGTTATAAAACAAAATATAGTATCATTAGAGAAACCGCTTTTAAATCTCATAAATCAATCTTTTACAGAAGGATATTTTCCAAAGCAACTGAAGTCAACAATAGTTAAACCAATCTTAAAATCAGGCAATATTATAGACATGGAAAATTATAGACCGATATCTCTGATTACAATAATAGCAAAAATATTTGAAAAAACAATAATAGCAAAAATATTTGAAAAATGTATCAAGACCAATATTTTCCAGTTTTTACTGAAGCATGACATTCTATCTGCAAGGCAATATGGATTTATAAAAAGTCGAAGTACTGTGGATGCAATTGCAACACTATCTAAACAAATACAAGAAAAATTAAATTGCTCCAAACCATCACTAGGAATATTTTTAGATATTACTAAAGCTTTCGACACTGTATCACATGATATTCTCCTCCGAAAAAAAAAAAATGGAAAAATATGGTATTCGAGGCACAGCTCTTAATCTCATCGGAAGTTACCTTACTGACAGAATCCAATATGTAAAAATAAATGTCACATTGAGTGCACCGATGCAAGTAAAAAGGGGCATACCACAAGGAACAGTCTTAGGAACACTATTTTTTATTATATACATTAATGACATAGAAAAATCAATAAATAATCTAAAAAATAGTTCAATCATCACTTATGCAGATGACACCGCTATATTTGTTGAAGGGAATACATGGGAAATTGTCAGGCAAGAAGCATCCGAAGCTTTAAAAGGGATTAAATTATGGCTGGATAATAATGAATTGTTTCTGAATGTAAATAAATCAAAATTTATTATTTTCACACTAAAAAACAATCAAAATTGCTTCAACGAGCTTACAGTACATCGGGAAAACTGTAATACAAGCTGCAACTGCATAAAAATCAACTGCACACAAAATATAAAATACCTAGGAATTTGTTTTGATGAAGACATGAAGTGGAGATCGCATATTAATTTCATCACAAAGAAAATTAGGACAGTTTATTTAGTTCATTGTCTGAAACACATTGTCAATATTAAACTACTGAGAGATATCTACTTTGCACTTATTCAGTCTACTCTAAGGTATGGAATAATTGCATGGGGAGGAGCTTATCAAAGTATTGTAAAAAAGAGCTCAAGTAATGCAAAACTTGGTGTTGCGTATCATGTATAAAAAGGAAAGGTTATATCCTACTAATGAATTGTATGAGGAAGCAAACGTCGTGAATATAGGCAACTTTACGTGACGGAAGTCTATAAATATATCTATAAAAATAAAAATTCAATTCAGTCCTAAACATGAGCCACACCTACCAAACAAGAGGTAGAACAGGAAATCTATCTATCTATTGCAAAGCATAATTTTAAATACAGTACAACCTGTCACATCCGGACCTGTGATATCCGAACCCTCCCATATCCGGACACATCTCCGAATGAATTTTTAAGTCTTAGTTAAGAGCGAGGATACATTAGTGTGCTAGCCAGGGAGGACGAGTGAAAGTTGCAGCACTGGAAGGCTGTGTGCGTGCTTGACCGCGAGGGGTTGTGGCCTGACTCGGTCAACGACATCTTCCCGAAAACTCATCCCTTTGTGTGAATAAGCGATATTCCATTCACGGCTTCTGCCTGCCTGCCACCAACGTCCGTTATTGTTATCTTTTAACCTTGTTTGTTTTTTTTTTTTTTTTTTTTTTTTTTTTTTTTTTTTTTCTAAAATGTCTGAAAAAAGGGGGAAAAAAACTGTTGTTACGATGGAAGAAAAGTTCCATGCTCGAAAAAGGTTAGATGCTGGTGAAACAGCCAAGAAGATTGCCGCGGATATGGGAGTAGGAACAAGCACTGTGAGTGACTGGAAAAAGGCTCGGAGTGATATTGAAAAGTGGTGCTCGTCACAAGCGTAAACAAGTGGTGTTAAAAAACTTAAAATGATGAAAAAGGCAGCTAACAACCAAGTTAATGAGGCATTGTTTCTTTGGTTTACCCAAAGAAGAGAGCAAGGGTTACCTATCTCAGGTCCTTTACTAAAAGAAAAGGCACTACACTTTAATAAGGAAATTGGAGGGGATGAACAGTTTAAAGCAAGTGAGGGGTGGTTGGAAAGCTGGAAAAATCGTCATGGTGAGCGGAAACTACAGATCAGTGGTTATAAGCTATCGGCTAACCAAGAAGACATTGAAAAATTTAAAATATTTTTACACAGTCTAATTGATCAACATGGGACTACTGGAGAGCAGCTCTGTAATTGTGACGAGACTGGGCTCAACTATAAAATGCTTCCCACCTACACTTTGGTTTCCAAGAAAGAAGACAGTGCACCGGGGTATAAGAAGAAAAAGGAGAGGGTCACCATTTTCGCCTGCAGCAACGCTACAGGAGATCACAAGCTTCTATTAGGATTCATTGGAAAATCCAAAAAGCCAAGGGCTTTAAAGACTTGTCTGGCCTACCAGTTTGGTACAGAAACCAGCGCAGCGCATGGATGAACTGCGAAATATTTAGTGATTGGTTTCACAAGCAGTTTGTGCCACAAGTGGAAAAACATTTGTTGAAAAATAACTTGCCAAGAAAATCAGTGCTCCTACTTGACAATGCACCCTCACATCCAAGTGAAGACGAACTTAAAGATGGAGATATAAAGGGTGTGTTCTTACCACCAAACGTGACATCACTTTGTCAACCTATGGATCAAGGCGTGCTTGAGTCACTAAAGCGAACCTATCGCCGTAGGTTACTTTCTGTGTTGATTGCTGGAATGGACGAAAAAGAAAGTGTTACAGAGACGTTAAATAAGGTGGACATGTTAGACGTGATAATGTGGGTATCCCAGGCATGGGATGAAATAAAACAGTTGACGCTGGTAAGGTCATGGAGGAAGCTCTTAGATCACAAAGCTACTGATAAATGGACGGGGGAGAAAACAGAAGACGTCAATGAAACTTATGCCTGCAATGAAGAAAATCGTCAGATTGCTGAGCTTGTGCAATGCCTGCCTGGTTGTGAAAAAATAAACGAGGAAGCGATAAATTGGTTAGTAAATGAAGACAAAGTCAACGAAATTACGGAAATTGTAGAAATTGTGTGCAATGATGAGGAAAAAATCTTTGAACCCGAAGAAGAGGACAACGCCCCTATAATGAGTCATTCTGGGGCATTCAAGACCATAGAATCTTTAATCACTTATGTAGAAAATCAAGATGAAACGAGTGTGACTGAAGTGATGCTTTTAAGAAGATTGAGGGACATGGCATCCAAAAAGCGTGTACAGTGCGTGAAGCAACAGAAAAACACAAACTTTTTCAAAAATTAATGTAGAAACAGTAGGCCTAAGTGAAGTGCGTGAAGCAACAGAAAATGACAAACATTTTCAAAAAATTATGTAGAAGCAGAATGTACAGTGTATTTATGTAAGTATATGTACTGTAAAGCATATTACTGTATTATAATTTAATTATTTTAATTTAGTTTAAAGCAATTCTATTTCTTAGCCTATGTAAAGAGTATACAGTTAACAAAACGATACTAAACCGTTAAAAACATTAAAATTAATCAACAACAAACTTGTGAATTATTTCTGGTCACCTAGCTATTTGTAAAAATAGCCTTGTGATATTCGGATTTTTCCATATCCGGATCGGCCGGTCGCCACATATGACCCGGGTATGACAGGTTATACTGTACTTTATTCCTAAATTTTACAATATCCTTCCTAAACCCATAAAAGAGCTGTTACATAAATCTACAAAGTTTATACGTAACGCAAAGATATTTGTTCGAGAGAATAAAAATGTCATTACAGATATATTAAAGTAGCTTAATCTTTAAATTAGCATTACCAGTGCTACCTAGCTATTTCACAATGCTTATTTTAATATATACAGTATATGTAATATATTTTTTAACATGAACACTTAACGTTATAATTAGGTAAGTAGACCTAATATGCTACCCACAAGGCCTTGCCTTACGTGGTATAGCTTACATGTATTCTTCCCTAACTCGGCTGAATTTGATATTCATCACATAGAACTCAGAATGTACATTTTTAGACTAATACGTTTACTTAGATAATAATCAGAAATAGACTAAAGTTACGATATGATGAAGATTGTACATATTTGATATAACGGGACTCCAGTGATCAAGAGAACAAGTGAATTATACAATGTTGTAGTGCAAAGGACAATGTCTATATAGCACACGCGATTGCTTGAACAATGTACGGACGTATGTCCTAATACTTAAAAAGCTATGTGTGTATATATTTTCTTGTATTGCTGGATGTAATATTGATTATTCTTAATAATAATAATAATAATAATGATGATAAATAATTTGTAGAGGCTGATTTTTTCAGGTAAATGGTTGCATTAGACAGTCCTGTTGTCATCACTACTGTCTTACTTTGGCTTACCGATATTTTCAACCCATACTCCTTTCCTTGAACAGCTTGTCCCATGCATCCAGTTTTTCTTGTACCTCTCTAGCACTTTCTGCCCAAATCATGACGTCTTCTGCAAAGACAAGGGCATTTGTTTCATTACCCTTTCCTTAATAAAGGAGTATGGATCATGAAACAAAATTGGTATGGTTTATGAACATATCAATTATTAAAGTTATAACTTATTATTGCTGATGAATTGTATTTCACTGATCTACACATTCATTTAATGTGCTGTGTTCATTTTTATTTTTAAATGATGATAATCTGCATTTCGTTGTCAGTGGACTTTTATCATCAAGGACAAGTGAGCATTGGGTTGAATATAAAGTTGTATGGAGTGACATTTTCACACATGGTGTATTACACATGTATTTCCCGCGTATATGAAGGCTTCTTCACAAAATCCTTCTCTGCACCTATTGCAAAGCTGTCTAAAGTCCTGTTGTGATACTGGCAGCTAACCAAACTTCAAAAAAGAGTATATGTCTTCGGTGGCCTAGTCGGTAGTATGCTGAACTGCTATGCCCAAGATCGCGGGTCAAACCCGGCCGAAGTCGTCGGATTTTTAAGAGCGCTAAAATCCTTCGGTATGCCTTCCTTCGGAGGGGAAGTAAAGACAGTGGCCCCATGTCATTCATTTATGACATGTCAAAGAACCTACCACTACAATTTGTTGTAGCTAAATTTGTAGGTTATTTGGTTATAAACTGCCATTAGGTATCAGTGACAGTGGCATCTCTAGTAGCCAAAGTTGGAACAATTTGAAATTGAACACAATGGGAAGCCTATGGGCATTAATTTAGAATACCCAGCTATGGCCATTGGCTGCAATTCAAATATAATAAGAGTATGGATCATGAAACAAAATTGGTATGGTTTATGAACATGATCATACTAATTAGCACCCAAGAGATAAATTAATATAGTTATAACCAGGCTTCGGATAATTTTGCATATTGCATATGCAATTGCATATTTGGGACAGTTTCAACTTAACAGTGCATATTTAGGGTTTTCCTCCTGTTAGTGCATATTTCAAAAACATTCTTAATCTTGAGTGTAAACATCAGCTTCTGCAGGACACTTTTGGAATATTTGACATGTATTTCAGGGAACAGAAATGTTGAGCAGTGCTGGGTATGCATAGTGTTTAAATTTAGCAACACAAGCCCTACATCTGGCCATAGCTTTGACTACCTGCAATGCAATTAGGTGGGGACTGATTCTTGTTATTTCCCATAAAGCAGGTTATCTTTTTCTCATTCCGTAAATAGTTACTTTTCATGCACAATTAGTTCTTGTCAGTCTTACTTTCGTTGAGTTGAAACAGGCTGCGGTTCATAGCACATTAAATAGCTACTGTATTTAAGATGCCTAAGGAGAAGAGAACTGTTAATGAAAGGGTATTGTCCCCGATAATCCGGATAGTAGGCTGTCAGATATCCGCCCCCTCAATCGGATTGCCAATAATCAATCGCACCGGCACAGCTACATCAATGAAAATGGCACTGACAGATACTACCGAGATTAGAGCACAGTAGTTAACAAGAAATTATTGTGGAACACACCAAAATATACGGGGTTTCATACTTACCTTTTACTTACCTATTCAAATTAATCTCGGGTCTGGGTTTTCAACTGGATCACTTAAAAGTATGCCCTCACAATAACCTCCACCACGATATTTAAAATGAACCAAGACGAAAACAAGAAAATTTAAACTGCACAATAATTTATTTCACATAAAGAAAATAATTTAACAAAAATTTAACAACAAAATATACGTGGCAATCAGAAGCCATTGTCAATGCAATCATGTCCTCCTATAGGACTTGTAGACTTCACATACAAAAATACAGCTTTCTCTAGCTCAGAAGAACGTAATAATAACAATGCACTTTGGGATGGATAAGGGAGCTGGGACGAGACATAAAGCATTTGTTTCCTTATTCATGAACTTCACATTTTATTTATAACCGCAAGGCTGCTATGTAGATGACCTTGGCCTCTATCATACAGTTATCTGGCCACCTGCGGTACACCCTGCACCGTGTCGCATGCTTGCTTCTGTCAAATGGACGCACCTGTCCATCCAATGTTAGCATATGCTCGTTACCTCAGAGCCTAGCTCCTTTTCAAAACACTTTAAAAGTTCCCATCTCAACTCAAATATTATCACGCAAATATTTTAAATGCTCCGTTCAAATATCAATGGATTACTCTAATAATCCCAAATCTTGTTTAATTGTATAATCCAATTGTTGAACTAGCGTTGTTTAGAGTATACTAACGAAAACGCTTAATGTTTATAACAAAAAGTTCATTAATTATTTATAACATTTTAAATTGTTTATAACATTTGTCAAACGACGATTGAAAAGTTTATACACGCCTCTATTAATCCCGTTCGTTTCAAATTATTATTAAAGATATTTACATAGTTATTTACATTATTTATATTATTTATATTAGAAATACATTAAGCCACACGTTTATCCGGTTGATAATTACTTAAATCGTGGTGATATAATCGACCAATAAAGGTTAGTTATATTTAAATTTTAGATTCAGGTTTAATAAGATTTAATAATTATTATTATTTGTGACGGTAATCTCCATTCAAAATCTTTATCTCAAATTATTTAAACACTCATGTTAATTTTAACAGTCACTTCACAAGAATAATTTTCAATAGACCTGAACAATACACTTAGCGGAAAAATACCTCGCTCAAACGCACAAAAATGCACAAAAATTGGCCCATAATTCATCATATACCTCATTATATATGGCATCAAAATCTTCCACAATACACACAAAAATCCTCCACTTATAAATTCATCATCTTCATCAATATTACTGTGGGAACCTCCTTCACTTATTACAGGGCATTATTCATCAGCGACTTTTACACGTCCACTGAACTAACGATTATACATCCATAGTTCCTCTTTAAAAATTCTTATATTCATCAATTGTATCAAAAACTGTTATTATATTTAACCTTCGTGGGTTTCATTCATGAATCGATATGAAGTAAAAATTTTGCCAATCACAAATAAATTTAATAGCAAATACGATTAGACACGCCTCCCTGGTCTATCAAAATTGAGATTAATATCATCAAAGTAACGCAGTATAAAAATACTATCTTCAATCAAAGTTCATCTAAACTGCATAAATAGTCGAATAGAATACAATTAGACTGTGGACTACAAATATTATTGTTCCAATCTATAATTGAGAAAAACTCCTATCAAATGTTCATTACTATAGTGTACTCAATAAATCGTACTCAAAGTTCATATTTCATAAAATTGTCTATAATGCAATGATATTTCAGAATTGATGATAAATGTCTATCTTGCAATCATGTTCATAAAACGACTAGTATTTCCAAGATCGTCGATAAAGTAGTAGATTTTAACGCTCTAAAATCTTTTAATCATTCTTCTTTCTTGAGGATGACAGAAAATTGGTCAAAGTAATTTACTGAATAGAATTACTTTAATAAAAAGACACGCTGTCTGAATTCAAATTTGCCATAGAAAATCGTTAACTTTACAGTCAAATCGTGACTACAAAAATATGCAAATTACTGAAAGAATATATATATTATCAGTCTCAACTGATCCACAATTATATAAATATGCCAATGACATAATAATGTCTCAATAAATCGTAGAAAAAGGCATAAATCAGCAAAGTGTACAGAGTACAGAAATATCAAGCAAGAATATGGGGCAAAATATATGGGACAGAAAATATGAAAAAAATGGTTGCTCAGATATCGCTAAATGGCTCAAATAAATCAAGAAACGTTCACGACTACCTTATCTGTTGATTGAAGTTCTAGAGGAAAATTTCCAAAGAAGACTGCTGTTGGTTCCATTTCACCACCGTAAAGATGTGCTCCGACCTCGAACCTGGAACCTGCACCCTCGGAGAATAGAACTGCTTCCTCCTCCGGAAATTGCACTGCTCCGTTGTAACGTGTTTTTCGAGGGGTTTTTATGCAACTGGCATAAGTCAGTAGGAAGCCATTCTATATTTATTTACGCGGCAAATTGTTCAGCCAAGAGAATTTTTCATGGTAATTTATTATTATTATTAATTTATTATAATTATTATTAAGGTATTTTCGGAGCATTTTATAAAAATTATTAGCATTCAGATAGGTTTTCTATGTCTTAGAAAACGCTATCAAGCAAATTATTACGAACGACAATATCATAGAAAATTATGTGATTACGGAATTTTACGGAGTTTTCGTCAGTTAGGGTATATCGAGAGACGTGACTCACTGGGATTTCAAGTACAAGCTGATTCCTGTCGAGAAGTATTACGCAAGGCTGGGTCGCAAGGTCTAGAAAAGGCGAATTGTTGGAACGGAAATAGACTTCTCCCTCTCGCGCGCCGAGTGTAATGAGGCAGAGGAGGGGAACTAGCGGCGTGCTCAGCCAATCAAGGAGGACGACGTAAGCTAGATGTCGGTACCATGGTGGGGGAGCCAACGTGTGGATATATCGTTCGACGCGCCGTGAAACGGGGACTATCTGTGTAGAACTTGCAGAGTACGGTCGCAAGTGCGTGTCGCTCCGATGTTCAGTGGAGTTGAAGACTAACTTTTGCAAAACTTAACCAGTGCGGTTGTACGAGTGTTTGGGTCCGAGGTACGGATCATAGAATTATCTAAGCTACCAGAATATCATCAAATTCCGACGGAGATGACGACGTCCAGGAGACTGTGGGAAGCTCACAGCATCATCAAGTACGAGGGAAATGCTTTGGCAATTTCCAGTGGTAAGCGCAAATCACGCAGAAATACGCAATCTCTCATTTTTCTTTGTTTTACATTTCATATTTCAGTAACTTCATAGCTTGGAAATAAGAGTAAAATCAATTTATCAGACTCCGTTTTCACGTAATTTTCTATCGGTAATATTCAAATCGCAACGCTCCAATTTAAATTTGGTACTTATTATTATTATTATTAATTTTGCTATACTTGTTTTATATAATAAATTCATTTCTTTTACAATGCAATCTTTGCTTTCAGTAGGTAGCATTAGATATAGAACAATTCCTTCTCCTGATACAATTGTTTGTTGGGTTAATGATCAAATCATACCACGATCTGAGTGAATAGTGTCTTGAAGGTGTTCTGCCAGAGCTAGACGTTGTTAAATACAAATTTAGATTTCAACATTGCATTGAGGTCTTGGCGCCCATTGAAACAACATAGCTTAGGCAAAGGTAAACAGTTACATTTATCTCCCAACAGTGTGGGCTAGCCAAACTGCCACATTGTACGCTCAACGTGTGGGCTGTCAAAAGGTTACATTTGGCGCCCAACGTGGGGCACTATATAACCATTACATTTGGCGCCGACAACTTGGGGATGAAAACCTAATAACATTTGTGGAAGGAGAAGGGTATATATTTCTGTGCCTGTATTTTGGGGGTTATTTGTCTGTATCAGTGTATATCATTATGGGGGATGAGAAAGAAAGACAGATGAGGTTACGTAGTGGTCATCAACGGGAGAGTGATGATACGAGCAGTATGTCGAGTGATGGTAGTACCGGGGTAGCGGAGGTAAATCCCGATACTGAAACAGGGAGTGTAGGCGGCCAACCAGAATTAAAAACTTTACTTCTCGAGTTCATGTATCAGAACAAAGTTAGTAGTGATGCCTTAAATGCAAAATTAGAACAGAATAATGCAAAATTAGAACAAAACAGTAGGGAAAATAAAGAAAGTACAGACGCTTTAAATGCTAAACTGGAACAAAACAACGCTAAATTAGAACAAAACAGTAGGGAAAATAGAGAGAGTAATGAAACTTTAAACGCCAGATTAGAACAAAACAGTAAGGAAAATAGAGAGAGTACTGAAACTTTAAATGCTAAATTAGAACAAAACAGTAGGGAAATGAGTGACAAATTCGAACTGATTAGAGGCGAGATCAGGGGGGTGATGGAAGAAAAGGCTAAAGAGATTATTGCAGATGGAGACAGAAAATTAGGAAAAGTACAGGAGGAGTAGGAAATTAGAATCAGTACACAGGCTGAAAATTTAAAAGAACTAGTGCAACTGGAAACACAGCAGGTCAAAAAGCAATTGGGGGGAGAAATTGACAAAATTCAGGTAGCTACTAAAGAGGTTAAGGAACAGCTGGGGGGTAGAATTGAGAAAGTCCACTCGCAAATAGTTGCAGAAGTAAATGATTTAAGAGAGAGTAATAGAGAGAGCATTAGCAAGATTGAAGAGAAACAAGCAAAGCTATATGATAAAGTAGAAGAATCAGAAGGAAACATTAAATTAACAGTAAACAGTATTGAGAGGAAGGCTGAGGAGAAAATCGCAGAATTAGAATTAAAATTAAAAGCTAGGATCAGGCAAGAAAATAGTCAGAATAGGCCAGTTTTTGTGAATAGCACACACAGGGAGGTAGAACTGGGTAAGTTCAGCAATCGACAGGGGTGCCCAATGGAGTTCATGAACACTATAGAAAATAAATTCGGGGAGAGGTTGGAAAATGGTAGTATTGAGTGGTGCCAGGTAGTTGAAATTTTAGAACAAGTGTTTGTGGGGGAAACGAGGAATTGGTTTGCTGTCTACAGAGACAAGTTTACTGATATCAATGATTTTAAAATGAAATTCTGTGAAAAGTTCTGGAATGAGGTTATTCAGTCGCAGCATCGTGAGGGAGTAGTGTGTGGTAAATATAACCCTAAAGGAAGCTCCACCATGACCGAATACTTTTTAGGGCAGGTATTAGTGTGTAAATATCTGGATGGCTTGAAGGAGGAAAGTGATGTGGTAAGGTTGCTACTTAGGCACTTTCCCTATAGGATCAAGGAGGCTGCTTGTATCCAGAATGTAAAGACTATATCACAAGTAGAAAATTTGTTAAGCACATTTGATGCACTAGGGAGAGGGGGTTATGAGGACAATTTCAACCGGAACCAGGGTAATAATAATAATAGACCTAATGAAGCCAGGCATCAAGAAGTTCAAGGGAACGGTGGCGAAGGGGCCAACGCTCAAAATAGAAATAATAATAATCAGCTATATCAGAACAGAGGAAATGGCTATGGTAATCAGTATCAAGGGAGGAACAATGATTACAGGGGAAATCAAGGGAGAAACAATGATTTCAGGGGAAATCAAGGGAGAAATTATAATGACAATAATTACAACCAGAATAGGGGTCAAGGAAGAGGACAGCCTAGTGGTAGTAATATACAGCCAAACAATGACTACATAGCCCAGAACAACCAGACCAGTTTAGTAGTTAGTAGTACTACGGCCAGCTGTAGCGGTTCTTTAAACGCGAACCAGGCTGCGAAGTAAGGTCAGAATCTCAGTCGGTAGCATGCCCTGTCCATACAATTATACAGGAACCCTATGACCTAAATGTAAGAAATGAATTATTACATGAACTAAATGATGAAGGTATTATTCAGGAAGTGGTTAGTAAGAGCCCCATAGTTAAATTTAACGTGTCCGAGGCGTACACAGATGTTTTAATTGATAGTGGTTGTATGAAGAGTTGCATAAGTAGTGCATTTTATGATAAAATGAAAGGAACTGGAGTAAATTTTGAGGAGCTGCCAATTAAAAGCACTTTTGTTATCACAGCTGTTGGGAAGAGGTCTAAAGTAATTTCTAAGCAAGTTTTAGTAGACATTAAAATTAATAATCATGTAGAGAAGCAGATTTGCCTTGTAATTCCAAATTTAGTATTCAGTGTTATCTTGGGTTCAGAGTGGCTAAGTAGAGTGTCTGGTAACTTATGTTATGATGTAGGGAGTTTGAAATTTAAATGGGGAGATTCTGAAGTAGAAGTAGCGTTCAATGACCATATTCAGAGGAGTAGTATTGTAGGTGTGATTTGTACTTTAAATGAGATATCGCCAGCCGTAGAGCGGGGTTCTCCATGTTTTGTGGGCAGTGTGATTACGAACGGAAGTCTAGAGGACTCGTTACGTGAGGCTGCATTTCAGGGAAATATAGAGGATGAACAGTGTGTTCGGCTCTATGATGTGTTATGGTGTAATAGGAGAGTTTTTGAGGATCGCATTGGTATGGCCAATTGCTATACACATTCATTGAACGTTATTGATAGGTCAGTATTCACAGGACATAGATATCCTGTACCTTTCGCTTATCAGAGTGCAGTTGAGGCACAAATTAACCAGATGCTTGAAGATGGGATTATTGAGCACTCTAACAGTCCGTATGTTAATTCTTTGATAACGGTACCCAAGACCGACGGCACTGTTCGTATTTGTTTAGACGCTCGTTTGGTTAACAGTAGAATTAGTTCAGATCAGCTGAAATCTATGTCAATAGAGGAATTAATGCAAACATTTGAGGGGAAGAAGTATTTCACTTGTGTAGATTTGAGTTCCAGTTTTTGGCAAGTGCCACTTATGTACGAAGATAGACCATTTACAGCTTTTAGTCATAAATATAACCTTTATCAATTTTGTAGAACACCTTATGGGTTAAAGAGTAGTTCAGCAGCTTTAATTAGGGCTTTAAACATCGCATTAGGGGATGACACAGGAGAGTTTGTAACCATTTACATTGATGATATGGTAATTAGTTCACGCAGTTTTGAGGAGCATCTACGTCATTTAGATATAGTTTTTCAGAAGTTAGATCAGGCAGGGTTCACTTTGAAGCTGTCTAAGTCGTCATTCTGTCAGTCAGAAGTGGCATTTTTAGGTCATAGAGTGTCGAGTAGAGGTGTGACACCATAGGAAAGTAGGGTTAATAAGATACTTAACGCAGAGGTGCCACAGAATGTTAAACAGTTAAAAACTTACCTGGGAATTTGCAACTTTTTCAGGAGGTTCGTTCTTAAATACTCAGGGTTGGTAGAACCATTCAGGGAATTGCTTAAAAGTGGGACTCGGTGGAGATGGGAGTCCAAGCATGATCAGGCTTTTAGAGCGCTGAAGGAAGGATTTGAGAAAGCTGTAGTGCTGAAATATCCGTTTAAAGATAAGGAATATGTGGTTATGACAGATGCCTCACATATAGGCATTACTGGAGTATTATGTCAGAAAGATGATGAGGGTAATCTGTGCATTGTATCTTTAGCCTCGCGAGGACTGACAGCAGCAGAGAAAAGATACACGATTACTGAGTTAGAGCTTTTAGGTATTGTTTTCAGTTTAGGGAAATTTAGAATGTATTTAGTAGGGGGGAAATTTGAGATCCACACAGATCACCATGCATTACTGTATATGAGGACTTGTAAACTCAGTTCTAACAGAGTTAGTAGGTGGATTCTTGCTCTGCAGGAATACGAATTCACAGTAAAATATATTAAAGGTAAAGATAACATTCTTGCAGACATGCTATCGAGGGACACTAATTTATGTAGGGATTATCCTGTGGTTAAAGCAGAGGACGGTATTTTAATATGTGCATGTGTGGACAGTAGCAACGGGGCATCGTTACAGACACTGAGAAATATGCTAGGTAGAGCAACGTGATGACGTTCATTTAAAGGGAGCCACTTGGAAGGTTGGAAGCAGGTGACGCAGAAACATTTATAGTTTCCAAACGTATTGGGAAAACAGCATATGTGCTGGAGAATAGTGAGGGAAACAGATTTTACGGGACGTATAATATACATAGTCTACGAAAATATGTATCATAAAGTGAGGATGTTTAGCTGGCTAGCCAGCCTATCAAATGAGTAAGTGTGGTATTTGGTGCGTGGGAGGAGATGGTCTTCCAGGCAGGCGTATCAAAAGTCACACAGGGGGGTAGTATGTAAGTAAATGAGAGTTTTTAAGGTACAGGGAAATATGACGGGATTGTCGGATGCTGTTGAGCACTAAATTGTCTCGATGCACCAAGGCCATTTTGGCAGCGCTGATGGGTTCCCATTTATCTCCAAGAGATGGGGGAGCGCTTGTATAGGGCTTGTTAGCTTAAGGCGTCCTCGAGATAAAAGATGGGCCATCAGAATGCGAGACAGTCCTTCATGAAACTCATACATATCAGCACACGTGATTTCTGTTTACGGCCTCGCCATGTAAGATTTGTAAGTGTGTAATTTAAGATAATTTGTACAATGGTATTATTTGTGTGAGGAGAAATGGTCTGTGTTGAGAACTAGTATTAAGTAGAATATGGTTAACGGGAACTTAACAAGACAGGGTGATTACGGCACAGAAATATTTGGTGTTATATGTAATGCGCTTTTTTTTCAGAAGTCAATATTAATTTAATCTACTTTAAAGAGAGATTAAGTATTATGGTCACGAGGCGCTGCCACAATAGTGTGATCGTGTGCTCAGTGATAAGTGGAATTAAATGTCACCATAAGGAGGGGACCTCCAGTGAAATTAGGAAGTTCTATGGTGATATAAATATATCAGAACACCTTCAATGCGTGTGATATGACATCATAAATACATAGTGCTCACACATTAATTATGTCTATTTCTCCAACATAGAGAAATTTGAGAGGCGGAAATATCCGTGGAACACTATTCCATATGTAAAACATTGGACTGGTTGCAAAGTGCAATCCATAGTGACAACAAACTTTGACGCAAAGTGCGTGAAAAAAAATTATGAGTGTATATATATCTGTAATTTAGGGTGATTTCATTTATGTAATATGTATTTTGGATGGGGTTTATTAACGTGTCTGGGATAATCGGATAATGGACCGTCGTCACGGTAAATCATCCGATGACCCGAGGCGATGGCATCAAAATCTTCCACAATACACACAAAAATCCTCCACTTATAAATTCATCATCTTCATCAATATTACTGTGGGAACCTCCTTCACTTATTACAGGGCATTATTCATCAGCGACTTTTACACGTCCACTGAACTAACGATTATACATCCATAGTTCCTCTTTAAAAATTCTTATATTCATCAATTGTATCAAAAACTGTTATTATATTTAACCTTCGTGGGTTTCATTCATGAATCGATATGAAGTAAAAATTTTGCCAATCACAAATAAATTTAATAGCAAATACGATTAGACACGCCTCCCTGGTCTATCAAAATTGAGATTAATATCGTCAAAGTAACGCAGTATAAAAATACTATCTTCAATCAACGTTCATCTAAACTGCATAAATAGTCGAATAGAATACAATTAGACTGTGGACTACAAATATTATTGTTCCAATCTATAATTGAGAAAAACTCCTATCAAATGTTCATTACTATAGTGTACTCAATAAATCGTACTCAAAGTTCATATTTCATAAAATTGTCTATAATGCAATGATATTTCAGAATTGACGATAAATGTCTTATCTTGCAATCATGTTCATAAAACGACTAGTATTTCCAAGTTCGTCGATAAAGTAGTAGATTTTAACGCTCTAAAATCTTTTAATCATTCTTCTTTCTTGAGGATGACAGAAAATTGGTCAAAGTAATTTACTGAATAGAATTACTTTAATAAAAAGACACGCTGTCTGAATTCAAATTTGCCATAGAAAATCGTTAACTTTACAGTCAAATCGTGACTACAAAAATATGCAAATTACTGAAAGAATATATATATTATCAGTCTCAACTGATCCACAATTATATAAATATGCCAATGACATAATAATGTCTCAATAAATCGTAGAAAAAGGCATAAATCAGCAAAGTGTACAGAGTACAGAAATATCAAGCAAGAATATGGGGCAAAATATATGGGACAGAAAATATGAAAAAAAATGGTTGCTCAGATATCGCTAAATGGCTCAAATAAATCAAGAAACGTTCACGACTACCTTATCTGTTGATTGAAGTTCTAGAGGAAAATTTCCAAAGAAGACTGCTGTTGGTTCCATTTCACCACCGTAAAGATGTGCTCCGACCTCGAACCTGGAACCTGCACCCTCGGAGAATAGAACTGCTTCCTCCTCCGGAAATTGCACTGCTCCGTGTAGACGATAGACATCCTTCTGGCAAAACTCTTCTTTGTGAGCCGGGTCCACCCTGGCCTCTCTTGAAATTTCCCTGAAGTTCTGGTAGAAATTCGCCATGAAGTTTATTGCAATTATTTCCGCAGAAATGTTCATAATTGTGGAGTATGAAGATATTTCCACTACCATTTGATGTAATTCAGCGATGAATTACGATGCATGAGTGTAGTTGGATGTTCACTACATGCTCGCTTTTGTAGAATGACGATTAACGAAGCTCCATGCTGCTATTTCACTCCATCGATATATGTCCCAATTGCATTAAAGTTTTAGTCTTCCATCTCCACTTCCGTTATAATAATAGTCGAAAGTACTGCCAGATTATATTGTTCCATTGTAGAATGTAGCGTTGTATCACCAAATGTAATCTTCAGTATCACGGTTGCAATACACGTGTCAGCCGTAGCGTAGAATGTGGTATTATAAAAGTGCTTCTCAGGTGTCGAGAAAATCACTTTTGTCTGCAGTCTTAAAATGCGAATATCTTCCAAAGTATAATAGTGAAAATGTTCAACTTTCGTACACGCCTCAATATTGTAATGCACAATTGAATTAGCATAAATGCAGTAGCTAACTCTTGATAGATAATCTTGTAGCCTCGTTTATGTGTGCGCTCCAACTTCGCCTAGTTTTAGTAACCGTAAAATTGTACTGCTGCACGCTCAATGCTTGTTCGATGCTGTGGGCTCTACCACACTTGCTAATGATGACTTGCTTCACTGAATAACTCGAAGTCTGACAATATGAGAATCAGAAAAATGATCCATGAGACATGAGAGATTCCTCTCTGCTGTGCAAGGCCTTTTATCAACTTCTTAAGGGGCGTATCCATCCCTACCATAGCTTGTTCCTCAGTCATTGCTAGAAGTTCTAACTTTGGCTATACTTGACGGATTTTCAAATTTCAAAAACTCATAATTAATTTCTTCAAAATTCCAAATCAATGCCATAACTGAAAATAGATTTCCACAATTCTGCATGCCAAAAGTAATTAAATATGGTAGTTTCAGTAATCTCCGTCTCCCTCCAAACTATCATTCATTGGTTCGAGCCTCTCCTCCAATAGCGTAACTTCTTCCTCAGCACAATTCCATGTTTCCCTGCGACTGCGTCGTAAATCTCAGATCCTTCTCGAACAAAATCATGACGTCACCAAGAATCTCAGCTCATCCAGCCTACTTGCATGAAGTCTGCGTCATCCGTGCCTACGTCATGAATATACACGTCACAACTATGACGGCCATAACTATATTCACCTATGCCAATACAGCCACCGTGGTCTCAGTATAATTCAATTTACGGGGGCATTCTCCCTTCACCACGTTTTAAAAACAGTTGCAAATTGTTTTTAAACTCAGTGTTATAAATATCTGAATTCACTTGAACACGAAATTGAATTATAATTCTACTCTTGTATGATATTTCCTCTATGTTCCTTAATCATAAGTCTCTTCTTCTCTGGGTTGTGTGTGGCTAATGCATTCTCTCCTCTCTACTTTCTCTTCTGTCCTGTATTCCTGTTTTCCAAATTCTGCTGGCTTGTAGAAGGACCAGGATCGATCACTAAATCCTGTCTTTTCTTCTGGTTTTCAGCTTCCTTCTCTCGTAATTCCTTCAAATACTGCTGACTTTCTTTCTCTCTCTCTTGATACTTGTCCGGTGTCATAACCTGACCTTGAGAATTCTGATTCCGATTCTGGTACTGGTTATTTCTGTTGTAGTTCCTATTGTATCCATTGTTATTATGGTATCTACCTCTTCCGTTATTATAATTCCCTCTATTGTTACTCCAGCCTCGTCTTTGCTCATATGGACAGTAACCTTGTGATCTGTTGTTGCGAAAATAATTGTTCCTGTGAGGACCTACATTTTCAGTTTTCTCTTCAGCAGGCGTATCAGTTTGCTGAACTTGATCCAAGTAGACTGCATTAATGTCTTTGAATTCGTGCCTCTAACCTTTTTGAACCAAATTTGGCATTGGACTCGTGTAGTCAAGCCTTCTCAATAGTTCGTCCATACTGGTCAAATCCCTGATATTTGACGATATAATAAGCCTTCTCACCTCCACAGGTAGCATACGAGAAATAGCATCTATCAACTGCTCTGTTGACAATGGGGGTTGCAAAAATCTCAAGCGCGATAACTGGCTCGTGAAGAAATCAGCGTACCGTGTTGGAAGAGTACCCGAATACTTCCTCGAGTATACCTCAGCTCTTAATAAATTTTGTGCTTCTATTGACCAGAATCGTTTTATCAGTGCCTCTGCAAATTCATCGAAATTACTAAAAGTGTACCGAAATGCTCTGAACCACTCAAGGGGTCCTCCAGCTAGAAATCTTTCTACGATTCTCATCTCTCTTTCTCTAGGAATATGGGCTTCAATAAAATAGTATTTCAGGTTCCTGATATACTCTATCGGTGTTAGACTATCTGTATTACTAAATTTCTGAGGCTTGTCCTCAAAGTTTCGGATGACTGTCACATTTCTTGGATATGAATCCATGTAATTCTTCCCACTATCACGATATTTCCATTCAGGTTCAATGTTCCTATCCTCTTCTTCTTCCCGAAATCTGAATATACGTTCCTCAGGACTAATATCTCTCTCTTCTGTAGCGAGGTTACATCTTCTCACGTAATTTCTATTATCTTCACAAGTCAATCCTTCTGGATCCTTATCTGTGATTTCCGTGATGACTTTCCTAATCAACTCTTCTTTATACGTTTCCATCATGCTAGCTTCTCCTAGTTTCAAATTCTGAAGTTTGCTCGTAGTTTCATTGACATCAGAGACAACCTTATGAATTTGTTCCTCTAACGTGGTTTTTAATGCTTGCACGTCCTGGCCTATTTGAGTTCTATCCTCTACCTGCTTTTCGGATAGCGAATCCATCCTTATATTCAAATCCTTTCTAATTTGAACTACTTCATTATTTATATCTACTTGTGTACTGGCAAGTTTTCGTTCAATTCGCTCCTGAATCTGATTAACATGTTCCCCACTTGACCTGTTCCATTCATCTTTCCAAACCGTTACATTTGCAGTTAACATTTCAGCAATATCTACTTCAATGTCTTCCTTAAGTAAACGATTATGATCTAAGACTTGGGTTCTCATGACCTCTACATCATATTTTAATCCAGCTAGAGAAGCTGTTGTCCTAACAGACTCGTCAACCAACCTAGTTGTTAAAGCACTAATGCTACGAGTACAAAGCGTTTTTGAAGTTTCAATTTCTTCTCTAACCTTATTAACATCAGTTTGAACTTTGGCAATGTCTACAGAAACTGTATTAACTTCTATTTGTATCTTATTGATATCGCTTTGCATATCATTAACATCAGAATGAATATTATTTATGTCTACTTGAACGTTTGACACATCGGTTCGAACATTTCTAATCTCTCTTTGAACTACTTCTACCTTGTCTTGTACAGTAGCAACATCATTCCTAACAACGATTACTTCTGCTCTAGCACATGAAATATCACCCCGGACATTAGCAACATCAAGATTCAACATAGTAAGGTCTTTCTGGACTGAATCAACTTTTCCCTGTACATTGGAAACATCAGTCTTAACATCTGAGACATCTTTATGGACATTGGATAAATCTTTATGGACATTGGATACATCTGCTTTAACATCCGAGACATCCTTGTGAATGTCAGTCACGGCATTCTGGATTCCCAGGGTACTGGTCTGTAAACGCGACACATTATTTTCCAAGTTTGCAGAACTGGTCTGAAGAACTTTCATATTCTCCTCCATTCTAATAGACAAATTACTAGCATTCTCCTCCATTCGACTAGTATTCCTAGCTTCCATCTCTTTCATGCTTTCATTCATGCTAGCTTTCAAACTTTCATCCAGCCTAATAGACAAATTACTAGAATTATCCTCCATCATCTGCTTCATTCTGTTGGACATCTCCTCCAACATCTTTCTCATACTCTCATATGCCATCTCAATATTATTTCAATAATAGACTGCTTTAGGGACATACATCAAACAGAGCAAGATAACAACATCTGAGCAACATCTTTCACCATATATAAGTTTGAGCAATTTTCTGTCTTAAATCTAACTTATAATTACCTTATAATTAACTTTCGTAAACACTTCATGTTGAAACAAACTCAAGCACATGTTCAAATTTCTTTGGTTCATTTTAAATATCCTAACACAAATAATTTACATTTACAATCCAAATAGTTTAATTTTATCTTTAATATGACTAAACATGTCATAAGCCGGTCAAATAAAATAAGACTCCAGATCATAGGCGATTTTTCTTAGTTTCCAGCCTATTTAACCTCTCTCAGGTTGTATAAGATCTGATCTTTTCTGAGTGTAATTTTCCTATTACAACACAACATTTAATCCCTATATAATCACACTCTCAAATTCTACAATTGGCCAAGACATCTAACAATCAACCTCTTTATTTGAGTCTTCACAATCCCATTGACATCGATAACTTGGTAATCCAATGTTATTCGAGCACTCCACACGTTGATTGTGCAAATCCAACTGGCGTTCAACCTGGTAATCCAGTTTTGTCGAGCACCACGAAATTGCGGTGCCAATCCTACTGGCATTCGAGCCATCCGAGCCAATCGAGCCCCACGGATTAGCGTCGCCAATCCTACTGTCCCCGATAATCCGGATAGTAGGCTGTCAGATATCCGCGGGCCTCAATCGGATTGCCAATAATCAATCGCACCGGCACAGCTACATCAATGAAAATGGCACTGACAGATACTACCGAGATTAGAGCACAGTAGTTAACAAGAAATTATTGTGGAACACACCAAAATATACGGGGGTTCATACTTACCTTTTACTTACCTATTCAAATTAATCTCGGGTCTGGGTTTTCAACTGGATCACTTAAAAGTATGCCCTCACAATAACCTCCACCACGATATTTAAAATGAACCAAGACGAAAACAAGAAAATTTAAACTGCACAATAATTTATTTCACATAAAGAAAATAATTTAACAAAAATTTAACAACAAAATATACGTGGCAATCAGAAGCCATTGTCAATGCAATCATGTCCTCCTATAGGACTTGTAGACTTCACATACAAAAATACAGCTTTCTCTAGCTCAAAAGAACGTAATAATAACAATGCACTTTGGGATGGATAAGGGAGCTGGGACGAGACATAAAGCATTTGTTTCCTTATTCATGAACTTCACATTTTATTTATAACCGCAAGGCTGCTATGTAGATGACCTTGGCCTCTATCATACAGTTATCTGGCCACCTGCGGTACACCCTGCACCGTGTCGCATGCTTGCTTCTGTCAAATGGACGCACCTGTCCATCCAATGTTAGCATATGCTCGTTACCTCAGAGCCTAGCTCCTTTTCAAAACACTTTAAAAGTTCCCATCTCAACTCAAATATTATCACGCAAATATTTTAAATGCTCCGTTCAAATATCAATGGATTACTCTAATAATCCCAAATCTTGTTTAATTGTATAATCCAATTGTTGAACTAGCGTTGTTTAGAGTATACTAACGAAAACGCTTAATGTTTATAACAAAAAGTTCATTAATTATTTATAACATTTTAAATTGTTTATAACATTTGTCAAACGACAATTGAAAAGTTTATACACGCCTCTATTAATCCCGTTCGTTTCAAATTATTATTAAAGATATTTACATAGTTATTTACATTATTTATATTATTTATATTAGAAATACATTAAGCCACACGTTTATCCGGTTGATAATTACTTAAATCGTGGTGATATAATCGACCAATAAAGGTTAGTTATATTTAAATTTTAGATTCAGGTTTAATAAGATTTAATAATTATTATTATTTGTGACGGTAATCTCCATTCAAAATCTTTATCTCAAATTATTTAAACACTCATGTTAATTTTAACAGTCACTTCACAAGAATAATTTTCAATAGACCTGAACAATACACTTAGCGGAAAAATACCTCGCTCAAACGCACAAAAATGCACAAAAATTGGCCCATAATTCATCATATACCTCATTATATATGGCATCAAAATCTTCCACAATACACACAAAAATCCTCCACTTATAAATTCATCATCTTCATCAATATTACTGTGGGAACCTCCTTCACTTATTACAGGGCATTATTCATCAGCGACTTTTACACGTCCACTGAACTAACGATTATACATCCATAGTTCCTCTTTAAAAATTCTTATATTCATCAATTGTATCAAAAACTGTTATTATATTTAACCTTCGTGGGTTTCATTCATGAATCGATATGAAGTAAAAATTTTGCCAATCACAAATAAATTCAATAGCAAATACGATTAGACACGCCTCCCTGGTCTATCAAAATTGAGATTAATATCATCAAAGTAACGCAGTATAAAAATACTATCTTCAATCAAAGTTCATCTAAACTGCATAAATAGTCGAATAGAATACAATTAGACTGTGGACTACAAATATTATTGTTCCAATCTATAATTGAGAAAAACTCCTATCAAATGTTCATTACTATAGTGTACTCAATAAATCGTACTCAAAGTTCATATTTCATAAAATTGTCTATAATGCAATGATATTTCAGAATTGACGATAAATGTCTATCTTGCAATCATGTTCATAAAACGACTAGTATTTCCAAGATCGTCGATAAAGTAGTAGATTTTAACGCTCTAAAATCTTTTAATCATTCTTCTTTCTTGAGGATGACAGAAAATTGGTCAAAGTAATTTACTGAATAGAATTACTTTAATAAAAAGACACGCTGTCTGAATTCAAATTTGCCATAGAAAATCGTTAACTTTACAGTCAAATCGTGACTACAAAAATATGCAAATTACTGAAAGAATATATATATTATCAGTCTCAACTGATCCACAATTATATAAATATGCCAATGACATAATAATGTCTCAATAAATCGTAGAAAAAGGCATAAATCAGCAAAGTGTACAGAGTACAGAAATATCAAGCAAGAATATGGGGCAAAATATATGGGACAGAAAATATGAAAAAAAATGGTTGCTCAGATATCGCTAAATGGCTCAAATAAATCAAGAAACGTTCACGACTACCTTATCTGTTGATTGAAGTTCTAGAGGAAAATTTCCAAAGAAGACTGCTGTTGGTTCCATTTCACCACCGTAAAGATGTGCTCCGACCTCGAACCTGCACCCTCGGAGAATAGAACTGCTTCCTCCTCCGGAAATTGCACTGCTCCGTGTAGACGATAGACATCCTTCTGGCAAAACTCTTCTTTGTGAGCCGGGTCCACCCTGGCCTCTCTTGAAATTTCCCTGAAGTTCTGGTAGAAATTCGCCATGAAGTTTATTGCAATTATTTCCGCAGAAATGTTCATAATTGTGGTGTATGAAGATATTTCCACTACCATTTGATGTAATTCAGCGATGAATTACGATGCATGAGTGTAGTTGGATGTTCACTACATGCTCGCTTTTGTAGAATGACGATTAACGAAGCTCCATGCTGCTATTTCACTCCATCGATATATGTCCCAATTGCATTAAAGTTTTAGTCTTCCATCTCCACTTCCGTTATAATAATAGTCGAAAGTACTGCCAGATTATATTGTTCCATTGTAGAATGTAGCGTTGTATCACCAAATGTAATCTTCAGTATCACGGTTGCAATACACGTGTCAGCCGTAGCGTAGAATGTGGTATTATAAAAGTGCTTCTCAGGTGTCGAGAAAATCACTTTTGTCTGCAGTCTTAAAATGCGAATATCTTCCAAAGTATAATAGTGAAAATGTTCAACTTTCGTACACGCCTCAATATTGTAATGCACAATTGAATTAGCATAAATGCAGTAGCTAACTCTTGATAGATAATCTTGTAGCCTCGTTTATGTGTGCGCTCCAACTTCGCCTAGTTTTAGTAACCGTAAAATTGTACTGCTGCACGCTCAATGCTTGTTCGATGCTGTGGGCTCTACCACACTTGCTAATGATGACTTGCTTCACTGAATAACTCGAAGTCTGACAATATGAGAATCAGAAAAATGATCCATGAGACATGAGAGATTCCTCTCTGCTGTGCAAGGCCTTTTATCAACTTCTTAAGGGGCGTATCCATCCCTACCATAGCTTGTTCCTCAGTCATTGCTAGAAGTTCTAACTTTGGCTATACTTGACGGATTTTCAAATTTCAAAAACTCATAATTAATTTCTTCAAAATTCCAAATCAATGCCATAACTGAAAATAGATTTCCACAATTCTGCATGCCAAAAGTAATTAAATATGGTAGTTTCAGTAATCTCCGTCTCCCTCCAAACTATCATTCATTGGTTCGAGCCTCTCCTCCAATAGCGTAACTTCTTCCTCAGCACAATTCCATGTTTCCCTGTGACTGCGTCGTAAATCTCAGATCCTTCTCGAACAAAATCATGACGTCACCAAGAATCTCAGCTCATCCAGCCTACTTGCATGAAGTCTGCGTCATCCGTGCCTACGTCATGAATATACACGTCACAACTATGACGGCCATAACTATATTCACCTATGCCAATACAGCCACCGTGGTCTCAGTATAATTCAATTTACGGGGGCAGTATGTACGAGAGTTTCAAGACTTTTCAACTGACGGAAGTGTATTGTTTTGCAAATACTGTAGCACAGTCGTAAACGTAACTAAAAAGTATGAAATTCAACATCATCTTCAAACAACGAAACACAATAAATTGAAAGAAGTAAACCTGAAACAAAAACACCAGGTTCTTGTAACCACTGCTTTAGTTAAACCGGGACCAACACGTTGTAAATTCAATGAAGATCTGTGTAAAGCATTTCTCTCGGCAAATATACCATTGGCTAAACTAAACAATAAGAACTTAGTTCAGTTTCTTCAGGAGTATACGAAACAAACAGTCCCAGATGAATCAACAATTAGGAAGAATTACATTCCTAAGCTTTATAATGTAACGTTAGGTAAACTAAGGGAAAAAGCTCATGGAAAATATATTTGGGTCTCGCTAGACTAAACAACGGATGTAGATCAAAGATATGTAGCTAACTTTGTGTTTGGAATTTTAGGAGAAGAAGAAGAGAGAGACAAATCATGTCTACTAACTATGGCTGTGTTGCCGAAGGTGAATCGCTCAACAGTTGCTGCAATTTTCTATGATGCACTTTCTTGTTTGTGGCCATCAGGCAATCTTTACGATCATGTTATCGTGGCCTGCACGGATGCCGCACCTTACATGTGTAAAACTAGCACATGGACTTCGAGTTGCTGAAGCAGTCCGGGCTTCCTTTCCGGAAGTAAACACGTTGATCTCCACAGTGAAAAGTGTGTTCCTGAAGGCTCTAAGTCGCAAAGATTTCTTTTATGTAGTTTATAGTTTACATGATCCTTGGTTTATGATGTGCCGCTCCCGCCTTCACCAATTCATACAAGATGGGGAACGTGGCTCGAAGCTGCTGTTTATTATGCCAATTATTTCGAGGTAGTAAAGAAGGTAGTTGAAGACCTCGATTCTGAGAGAAGGTCAAGAAGTCTTGAGCAAAGATGATGTTCGTGAGCAACTTATATTCATTTGTTCCAATTTGTGTTGCATACCTTCAGCCATCAAGAAATTGCAAGAAAAAGGACTGCCTCTTCACGTTAGCATTGGAATCGTTGAAGAAGTCGATCATCCCTAAAGAACCTAACCAATCAAGTTTTCTCGAGAAAAAAAAACTGCAGAATGTAGTGCTGAAAAATTCCGGTCTCCTCAAACTTAAAAGCATTTGTGGTGTTATCCAAGGCAAAGACAAAATTGACAGTGCATCGATATTAGAGATCTCGGATTTCATTAAGTTGGAGTATGCTCCAATTGTGGCATGTGATGTGGAGAGAGGGTTTTCTGACTACAAAGCCATTTTAAGTGAAAATATGCACAATTTTGTGTTTGAAAACCAATTACATCATCCAGTGATTAAGTGTAATCAAGACTTATACATTTTATTGACAAACTGGAGCTATCTATTGTAGTACTGAAAGTAATTTTTCTTATTTTGGCGATATTTAATATGTAATATTAATTTCTTGTAATATAAACCACTAATTGATATCAGATATATGTTTATTTTTAATGCATATTTTAGTGCTTATTTAGACACTTTTTAGTACATATTTGCATGCATATTTTGGCATTTTTAAGTGTATAATTATCCGAAGCCTGCTTATAACCTATTATTGCTTGTGATATTGGTTTAAAGATTCTCGCGGATAGCACTTACTTGTTACAGCCTTCTCGAGCCACCCCTGTTGTACATGCTACCAAAAGTTTGAAGTCATCATTCCAATGAAAAAACATAATACATATGAATCGGTCGGAGTTGAAAAGCATAATTCAAAAATGGTCATTTTTTAAACAATTAGTATTCTGAAGTATTGATCAAAGGGCCTTAGAACAGCATAGGAAAGAATTAAGTCAGCCTTTTGTTTAAGCCAAAAACCACTGCTACATGTCGTGCGATCAGAGGAGGAAATCGTTAAGTCAATGACTTGCTCCCTTTCAGTGCCGTATCCTGCACTTAATATTGGCCGCACTGCAAGATTCCAGCGAGTTACAGTGCTATTGTAAATCACATTTGTACAGGGTTTAGGTGGGTTTTATGTTACAAATTCATTTTATTATTATTATTATTATCAATCTCGATTGGTCACATTGGACCACTTGAGTCGTTCCACAATCACTTCTTCTTTGAAGGTAGTACTGCTTGGTTCTTGCGCTCTTACCAGTACTTTTTCATTCTTTCAGATCGGGATTTTCTCAACTCGTCTGAAATCTCCATAGGCTTTCTATGCGTCATTTCTGCAGAAAATTTGTGAGTTTTAAGAATGGTGTTAATTTTATTTTTCTCCTCGGCATCTGTTATCTTGAGTCCAACTGCTTTGAGATCTTGTTGGATTTCTTGGATCCATTTTCCTCCAGTTTTCTTTCCTAGATTTCTCATCACTAGTTGGCGTACAATTCTGTTTTCTGGAAGCCGTAAGATGTGAAAAAAAATATGACATTCTTTCCTTCTTCATTTTGCTGGTGATTGGATCAATCTCACGATAGACAGTTTCATTTGGGAGAATCCACCAGACTCCCTCAACCTGATACTTTTTATTTAAAATATGCATGTTCTATTGATTCTTCTTTCCGTTTTGAGGAGCTCATCAGTTCTTTGTTCATTTTTAATTTGGAGCAGTGTTTCACAAGCATAAGTGGCTTCAGGGAGAGTTACAGTTTTATAATGTTGGATCTTAGTAGCTATTGATAGGCATTTTTTTATTATGTTGACCAGGTTAGAGATTGTGCCTTTTTCATTTTATTTGTTCTATTTATCCAAGTTACTTTTTCGTTTAAGTTATGTGTGATAATTTGTCAAAGATACTTAAATTGAGGAACTAAGTTAATTTTATGATCATTTATATAGACTTTATTTATATCTAAGGTGTTTTATAGGCATGATCTCAGTTTTTTTCAAAGATATCTGTAATCCTATCCCTTGAGCAATTTCTTGGAGACTAGTGATCTGAGTACAAACCTCTTCCTTGTCTAGTGCTAAGAGAGCCAAGTCATCTGCAAATCCTAAACAGTTTATTTTTATTGATTGTTTTGTTCCAATTTTGATCTTAGGAGGGTATTCCTTTTGCCAAACCTTCATGATGTAATCAAGAGCCACATTGAAAAGCAGAGGGGATAATCCATCACCTTGTCTGAGACCGGTTTTTACTGTGAAAGCTGTTGATATTTCTCCCCTAAATTTAACTTTAGAATATATTTGTGTTATGTTAATTCAATGACTTTATCAATTTAGGATGGAGACCGTATGATCTGAGGATATTTAGCAATTCATTTTAAAATAAAATATCATGTGAAATATTCATTCTGGATGGCTTTTTGATGCACTAAACTGACCATGGAGCTGAAAGGCACTAAGTCATGTTTCCAAAGTGATTTGAAAAATATGTTTATTAAATTAAAATTCATATTCCGCTGACATAAATATATCCTGAATAGATGCTCAATATAGATGACTAATATAGTGTGTTTGTTAAGTTCTGTTCTGTCAATGACTTTTTTTTTCCTTTCTCCTGAAAAGTAGTGAAAACTGACTTAATGCTTTTCAGCTCCGACTGATTCATATATACAGTATATTCGCATGCGTTTCTGACTCCTGAAACACCATTCAGTGCCTGTCAGTCATTCTAATAACCTGTATATCAGATAGATTTCTCTATGATGAACTTAGTATTAATCCAGTTGTATTGCATTTAAAATGAAACCATTGCAGTGGTGAACACTCCATCTCCAGCTCTACCAACCGCGCCTCCTGAGTTGTATCCAGTAACTAACTACAGTGACTCGATTCTTCATCTCTTGCCCGTAAGTGCTGTTTTATGTTGTAATGATTGTGAATTTTTAGTTAATTCATTTTAGGGACTTGGGATATCTTAGTCATCAACCCCTTGTACTTGGGTTTGTGTTGAATTTTTCTGATAATCTGTTTTTCTATGGTGACTGCAATAGTGGGTAAGAGTGATTATTATTAGAGTCTAGGATTGGGGATATGTTATAGGCCTTGAAATCGTGTACTATCTCGGCATTCACCTAGAGGGAGTGTCGAATAACGTGGGGGAATGAAAACACTCAGGCTGATCTTTGTCAGTGCCAGCCAAACCTTCAATCTCAGGACTTCCAGCTCCCCCTTGCAGGCATTGGGCAAAACTTGACATGCAAGGTTGTGCTCCGAGGTGATTTTGAAAAGGGATTTGCTTATTATTATTTGTGGTCATTGTGTCATATTGTAACATTCTTTCACAATAAAGAATAAACATAAGAAGAAATATTTCACTTATTTCATCTAAATGAAGACAAGCGAAATAAGTCGGACACAACACAAAAAACACATTAAAAATAAAGTGTTAAAATTTCTGCTGAGGGGTGGATTTGAACCATACACCTAGAGATTTGTAGTAAAATCCCTTGAGCAATACTTACCCACTCGTTAGTTATCACTGTGTAATCAAAAGCTCAGATAAGGAGTGTGCAAATTCAAATGCTAAAATCTCAACCAAAAAAGCCCATTCGACAGAATGTTCAAATGTGTACTGATTTCTTATTCATGTAGGTCTAGATTGGTCTTGGAAATAATCAATAAAATCAATGTCTGAAGCACTGTGGATTCATTCACCTTGTGAGTTGCATGGCAGATATAATCATGTGGTCAATGTTCTCCAGGCCCTTCCTATGGTCCTCTTAAATGGTGCAGGGGCTGATAACCTAGATGTTAGGCCCCTTAAAACAACAATCATCATCTTAAATGGTGTCACCAGCCTCAAGGTCTAGCATGGACGCATTCTGAAAATACTGTAGCATACCGAATACTAGCTCATTTCCCTACCTGAATGTGTTAATTGGGGCATCATTCAATCGGGTTGGTTTGTCCACTAATACTGCCAGTAAATTAACCCCAAGCAAATTGGAACTAGCCACCTATCAGCTGTGAAGCTGAGTCTGTACAACTGTGATACAGCAATGCACGAACAGGCACACCATTACTCGGCTACTACTCTGCCAGCGGCCCTCCACTTCACTCCTTGTATAGGGCCATTTATAGGATACTGCTTCCCAAAATTTAAGTATCAAACTAGGATCCACAGCAGGGGCGGCCAGTCATTGCACGCTCGGTGTGCCAGGGCGCCGCACTCCGGCAGGCTGGTTTCTGCCTCTCTTGGCTGGGCTGCCTTCTCTGACTGCCGGTGCATTGTACCGAGTCAAGTTGGGATCGCCTTCACACCGGACGTAATGTAAACAAACACTTATTCTAGTGTGTTGGTTGTACGAAACATCTACATTTTGTTTGCGTGTTTTTCTGCATACTGGCACTTGAAGATTACGTGCTTAGCATTAAAACATTTTGTTGTTGTTGATGTAGTGGCTTTGTGACATCGTGTACTTGGGTGTGTGTATAGAATTTGTCTGATAAACTGTGTGATTGTGGTGGGTGTATTTGTAATGGAAACTCGTCAGAGGAGAAAGCTGCGCCAGATATTGCCACGTCCTCCACCTTGCATCATAAGCATTGTGTGCGGCCGTATGTTCTATGCCAGAATTGGTCTGTTGAGTCACGAGCGACATCACCATTGAGTGAATACAAATTAGTAATGCAGGAAAGAAACATACATTCGGATACGAGTAGTGGACCCTGTTCCAGCCCTCAGTCCAGAATTAAATTTCTTGGCAGTGCCGGGATTCAAACCCAGACCTCCAGGGCAACATCCAAGAATGCTAGCCACTACATCACGAGGTGGCCAGAATTATAACAATCCGAAACATTAATAAGCTACCATGGACTCCATATTTTATGACAATGCAATTTTGGTCACATTTTTATTTTCCAGGTTTACAATTTGTTTTCATATATAATATGCTCAATGTTCGATACGATTGCTTGTGAGACAATCAACCGGAGTCTGTTTCGCAGGTTATCATCAGACATAGGAGCGCAGTGCCATGATTTTGTTAGTTTCACTGCAGTGAAAACCGTTTAAGACATACGGTGCTCCTAACATTGATAACACTTGTGCGGGCCTACCTGTGCAATTATGGATATTCTTGCTGCGGTAATTTTGAGTAGAAATTGGGCAAATTTTTCACAGAGCTAAAAATATCCTTAAGTCTAGTGCTACATTTCAAATTTATAAGCTCCATTTGAAACTCGTGCGGAACTTCAATTACAGAGATTGAAAATGGCTTGGTAAACAGGTTAAAGTTCTGCAAGTTCTAGAAATCTGGTAGAAAACTCTTTCAATATAAGGACAACACACCGCAACCGTTTGACCTTCGACTTAGCAAAGGCAGTACGGGTGGGAGTAAGACGAGAAAGCGACTGAGAAAGAGACAGACATAGTCTTCTTCCACCATCACTGCAAGGCCGTCCGCACCAGAAGCGCACAAGAGTGCAGCCAGCGCGCCCGGAGTGCTGTTTGGCCACCTCTGGTATACAGCATAATATTTACAAGTGATAAACGGTCGTGACTGTACATTCGAACTGAAACTTTTGCAGGGCACTCATTTCTTGTGATGATTATTTACAATATACAGTACTGTATTGTGTTATGAACACAAACTAATTTACGGGGGCGGATCGCCCCTTTCTTTTATTATTGTTATTATTATTAAAAGAAAATACATCCAGGTAATTACAAATATACGTACCTTACACTGTGGTATTTTTCCACGTAGTCTCCACATTTGTTCAGACATTTGTCCCATCGAGATGCCCCTGTGGTAGAATTCAGCCGGCTGACGGTGGAACCATCGTCTGACTGCTGTCTTGGCATCATCGTTACATGTGAATCACTGTCATGCCAGGAACATCTTCAGCAGACCATGACAATGCGAGACTACATGTGACAACCAGAACCGCCAACAAGCTCCGGTCATTTCACTGGGAGAGTCTGGACCACCCACCAGACAGTTCGGACCTCGCTCCTAGTGATTTCCACATTTTTGGTCTGCTGAAGAAGTTTCTGGCAGGACAACAGTCCGATGATGGTTTCACAGTCAGCCGGCTGAATTCTACCACAGGGGCATCTCAAATTTAGTGCTGTGATGGGACAAATGTCTGAACAAATGTGGAGACTTATGTGGATAAATAGTGTAAGGTACGTAGAACAGTACGTATATTTGTAATTACCTGTATATGTTTTTTTTCTAAAAAAAATAGGGACAAAGACTTTTCGATCTGCCCTCGTATGTGAATAATGTCTTTCTACGATACTGGGACCTCTGACAAGGGAAGTCTCTGATCCGGGGAATCTCGGATCTTGCTGGAACTTTGGAGATACGTTGCGTGAGCCCAACTAGGCAGAACCGTGAAGAAAAATCTTTCGGAAATTAACTTCCCCTTCTACTAGATGAAAAATTAAGATTTACATGTTTAAATTGGCGCGCCAGTGGCGTGAGCTTCATTGGCTGCGTCAGAGGTTGCTTCCCGCCCTACGGTGCACAGTCACCGAATGAGAGGCGACAGACCCGGCATACGCTTATATCCGTATACGGAGAGTGTCCCATGCGTTGCATAATGAATGTTAACATTGGAAAAGTTATCTGTTGTCTGGAGGAAAAATATGGAAAATGTATGGAAAGGCCTCTCAGCATTCAAGAACAGGACCTGTTGGACAGTTTGGATGGTTTTGTGCCTATCTGGCTTTCTGGCGTTTGTCTCTTGTAACAAGTGTGTTAGGTATGAAATACAAACAAAATGCTGTTGAGTATTGGAAAAGCGGTAAAAGGCGTCCGCTTTCCTTTTCGTCGGTAAAATGTAAGTTTTACTGTTTAAGAAGTAAGATAGATTTATATTTGTGGGCAGAGCAAGTGAAAAGGGGCGGCACCCACCGCGGTAAATTGAGGAGAATAGCATGTTCCTTACAAGCCCAATTTGACATTGCCCATCAGAATAATGACGTAATATATGACGGGACAATTCAGCAATGGGCTATGCTAGCTGCGCAGGACGTAAAATGTACGGGGTTTAAAGCCAGCCATTCCTGGGTGCAGCACTTTAAGGATCGCTATAATATCATTTCGCGAAAAATAGCAACTGAGATGATATCAAAGAATGCCCATCGAAAAATGGATATTATGTTAGCAGCAGAAACATTCGTAGAAGAGGTTACATCGGTTCTAGATTCTCTCGGCCCTGGAAACGTATGTACTGTAATAGTGATCAAAGTGGGTTCAATTTGGAGATGTGTTCGGGTAGGACACTGGCTATAAGGGTCGAAAACGGTTTTCTCCAAAGTGCAATCAGTGGGAGCCACAACGCACAGTTATACAATAATGCCAACAGTAACAGCAGCGGGCAAGCTTCTTGGACCTCTCTTCATAACTTTGAAAGTACCAAAATGTGTGTTTGGTAAAAGGGTGAAAGAAACTTTGTTTGCACGTGACAATATTTACGTTGTTCCCACAAAATCTGGCAAAATGGGATCCGTACAATTGAAGGATTGGTTTCATAATGTTTTCAAACAGCATGTACCGTCTGGCAATGTGGCTCTCCTTCTGGATTCCTTTTCTGGACATAATCGTTAGAAAGTGAAGAGCGCATACGACTGATGATCATCCCTCCTGGGGCCACAGCCTATTGTCAACCATTGGATGTATACGGCTTTGGGATCTGGAAAAGCTTTGTCCGTAGATTTTCGAACACCGTTCGGTTATTGAATTTTGACATCAATTTGGTCCAGAGAAATTCAATCTTGAAAATGCTGTCTCTGGGTATCCGTCCGACAATCCCGAACGGTTTTAACACCCTGTGCCATATTGTTTCCATATCCGTGCAATACAATGTAGTACTTGCACTCGCCCGTGTCTTATACGGTGAGGATGGTGTAAAAGCAGTATGTGTTTCCAACATTATTACCACGAACATTACTGTTGTCAGAACTATGTGAAATACTCTTACTCACTTGTGTGACCATTGGTTTAGTTTACTCTGTGTTGTGTTGTAATTATATGTATTTGTGATACTTTACATTGCATGATTAATAATAAAGCACAACGTGCAATATTTTGTAGAGATGCAACATTAATGTCCCTTGCCACAGCGAAGCTTATGAGCGCGAGTATGGGAGGGCAGTCGTTTGGAACGTGATCTTTTGAGCCACCAATCAGGAGTGAGGCACACTCCCGCTTGACCAGCACGCACAGCTCAAAATTGTTGTTCTTACTACCGTCTACTGTGGGTAGGAGTTAATTTCCGAAAGATTTTTCGTCACGGTTCTGCCTTGTTAGGCTCACGCAATGCATCTGCTAAGTTCCAGCAGGATCCGCGATTCCCCGGTTTGGAGACTTCCCTTGTGAGTAATCATCATCATCATCTTGTACAGTTTCCAGCCCCAGGCTGGGTCTTTTTGGAACATAGGCCTCGCCACTTAGTCCTTTCTTCCCACCACCTCTCCGCTGTCTCTAGTCCAGTCCTCGCCTCTCTTCTTGATACATTCCTCCACTCCTTTCAGCCATCTATCTCTTGGTCTTCCCCTTGGTTGTTTCATCTGCATCTCATGTTTCCTCTTGGGAATCTTCCCTTCCATTCTCTTTAAGTGCCCATACCACCTCAGTCTTGATGTCTCAATCCTACCCTGCAAGGGCTCCTCTTTCACTATTTCCCTGACCTTTTCATTCCTCACCCTGTCTCTTCTTGTTGCTCCGATCCTACTTCGTAGGAACTAGGAACTTCATTTCACTTGCCTGTATTCTGCTTATGTCTCTTTTCTTCATTATCCACGTTTCTGATGCATAGGTAATACATTAATACAGTAATGAGTAATACAGGATCAAAAACCATATAGCATTTCACCTTTTGAATTATCTGTATTTTCCCTTAACCAGACTGCCCTCAGCCCATAAAGTCCAGATAAGCATGACTCTACTATAACTTTTAAAAAATGTTACAGTAATTGTGATAAAAATATTAGTGGTTATCTTTCAGGTAAACCAAGTTTTGGAGGATGCAGTGCTCGTGGTCAAGGAAGGAGATAGGACCATCACTCATCAGCCTCGAACCATCCAGGAGCTGAAGGACTTCAAGTCGATACATCCAAATGCCAAGCTTTATTCTCTCAAGCCTGGAAGTTCTTAAATATTCTTCCTCAGAGTTTCAGATTCTATGAAGTAAGGAAATTGGATGAAGATAAAAAAACATTTATGAAACAAGACACAATGCAGTGCTGTATACATGTAGATTAGTTCGTCTTTGGTGTTCCTGTGAGCTATAATATTACAGGTCTGATCAAATTATTACAATGATTGTTACTATTAAGCTTCTCAAAATAATTTGGATACATTAACATCAGAACAGTTAATAAGAATACAATTTTAAAATCAGAATGAAGAAATGTGGGTGTGAGTTAAATAGCATTTCTTGCTAATCAGTGGCGTTTCCTGAACTTGAGTGAATGGGGGTGTTGTGCAAAGGATAGCATACATCCACAATTTTAAGACAGTAATGATCAAAAAATAGTTTCTTTTAAGTAACAATAAGAATATAGGCTATCAAAAAACATTATGAATAAAATAAAAATACAGTACTTGATAATAAGAGCACTACATACTGTATTCACTAATTTTTACAATATACAAGTCTGTGGAATGTAGTTGTCTTTTTAAGATCTTATTTTTTCTTTCTTTTTCCTCTATATAAAACTCAGAGTAGCCTATCTCCTCTTTCAAGTCTCAAGAGAATTAAAGAAAATTACAATGTTTATAAGTTCTTCCATTGGAGCAATTTTTCATAAATATATGAAGTTCATGAAGAGAACCATCTCCCAACACTTCATTGACTCTTAATGAAACAATAAAACATTGTTAAAAACACTATCACTTGCACAAATCCACAAGTCTGCCTTGGCTCTGCCCATTTTCTACCACAGCCTTACCCCAAGACAACACATGGGTGTTATTGAGTTGTGATTGGCTGGCACAACCTCACACCCCCACCACAGTTGGTAAGTGTCAAGTTTCTTGTATACATTTGCAGTGGTTAATACTTGCCCACAACAAAACAAGAACGTTATTTAAGCATTTCGTATTCATTTCTTGTTAGGCCGAGTAAGGTGGCCACACAGGCAGCCAGCACTGTCTTAGTGCTCGCTTGTAATGGAGTACATGTATTTATTCACAATTGGTGTTATAATTTGTGAAAGGACAGTTGACCTCGTAGTTCCACCTCTTAAAACAACAATAACTAATAACATAATTAGTGAAATATTTCTCCCTACTCTTCCTGGAAAGTGGCAGTATTATGTGATCAACAATATTTTTAGTTTATGAAGAAAGTGTGACAATTTTTTTTATCCTAACAGGGAACTCTGTACCATTTACCCCCCCCCCTTCCCAATCAGATACTCTTGGAGGTCCACTCTATTTGCACAAAGTTTCATTAGGTCATAAGATTTATAAATCTTTATCAATCAGCTGAAGCCTTCTTCTTCCTCTTCTGTTTTTACAATTTACTGTCCCTTCCAAAGCTGTCGGCAATTCAATGTCCAATCCGATCCAATTAATTTTTATTTTTCGTATTTTTTATTTAGCATAATTCTTTCATCTCCTATTTTCTGCAATGCCTCTTCATTTCTTATTCTTTTCTATCCAACTTATACCCTCCATCTGCCTCCAAATCCACATTTCTAGAGCCTCTAGTCTTCTCCTATCTTCTTTTCTAAGTATCCAGGTTTCAGCTCCATTCCAAACTTAACACTTCACTAATCCCTAAGACCAGAATGTGTTAATCCAATAACACTCATGTGCTACTGTCTTGTAATAACAGAACACACAAAATATCTCTCTAATTAAGAAATTACATGCTTGCCGACTTTTGTGGTATAAATGTACCACGAATGTTTTGAACCTAGCACATTGAGGGCTGTATAAACGTGCAGGTATGAAGAAATTATTCGCAACACACCTGGAGAGTCTTAAAGCCAGTGTTATAATTATTCTAATATACTATAATATATAACAAATTTGCCACATCTGTAATAATTTGACCAGATCTGTTGTGAACCTCCTCTTATGAATTTTATTAGATTATGGTAGCCTCATAAGTTTTGACATTTTATACCGAGAAGAGTTTTTTTAGCACAGAAGATACAATATACTGTTGCTGTTGATTAGAAACTGCCTATGTGCTACAGACCAAACATAACAGGAGGGAAACTCCTTTTTTAATTAAGACTGAGGGTACAATATACTGTTGCTGTGATTAGAAACTGCATGTGCTACAGATCAAACATAACAGGAGGGAAACTCCTTTTTTAATTAAGACATTCATATTATTTTTATTTAGATTCTAGTAATATTTTATGGTTTTTAAAGTAAGTTGGCCTACTTTGGCTGTTGGGATATTTGTGAAGTAATTCAAATGTTTTCATTTAATGTTCCTTTCCTTAATGGTTATGGTTTTATTGTTTAAAATATTGCTATATATCAAAATAAAACTTATTTTTCTTACCAATGTTCAACAAATTTCAACAATGAAACCTTTCTTGAGTTGATAGGCGAACCAATGTAGATGTTATGACCACAGATGCTTTCAGCTATTTGGTCATAATGGTACATGGTCTACTGCTGTATAGTAGTGATGGACAGAAAAACGCCCAACTGTTTGGAGAAAACAGTTGACCGATGAAAAACGAACGAACTGTTTTTTAAAGTTACACCAAACAGTTTTCCTTCAGTCTATTACGATTGGTTGGAACGAATCCACTCTTTGTCTTAAACTGTTTGCTAATGACGAAGTGACTCACTGGCACTGCTGTAACCCCAGGGCTGTAACCTTGAATGAAACCTACCGGAACCTACAGTAACTCCGCTTTCTGGTCCGCCGGAGCTATTCGGCTGAGGTAGTCATCGTTCGATAGTAAACCACTCCCATCCCCTCTCTGTCAAATCAACTGTTTGTCCCGTATTAGCAGCCAGGATACAAGAGCTGTTGGGAAAAGCAGTTCTTAGCCAAACAGTTCTTCTTCAACATTTTCGCTTATTGCTGTTTGCGAGCTGTTGGCGGATGATTCATCGGTGTTCTTAAATATGCCCAAAGCTCTTGCATAGCAGCATGGGTGCCCGCCCGCAGGGTTTGGGGGGTTGGGGAGAGGTAGGGGGTGGGGGTAAGTTCTGCCCCCCCCCCTGGATTCCCGAGAATATTTAGATTCTTCATTTTCACACCAGTTTATTACATAAATTGAAGGAAGGAAAATTGTAGTTTAACGTGACCATGAATCTTGCGATAATGAGCCACGGGACCTCCTTTTTACATGGAATCCGAACCACAGGACATGGCATTTCACTTCGAAAATCTCACATGCATTGACCGGGAATTTAAGTTACTGATAGTTAACTGATTTTAACTGATAATTCCACAATTTTATTTAACTTATAGTAATTTGGAATTATTTGAAAATATCTCCAGTTATTTAGAAAATCGGCGAACTGGTTTAACATTTAACATTACTATTTTAATGAACTGCTTGAATTTTATTTTTGTCGATACATGGTGATACCACTAAAGAAATTAACATTATGACAATGATTCACATAGAAAAGCGAACTTCTATGGACAAAAACTCTGAACTAAAAGAAAACAACTATTCCTCCCTTCATGCCATAAAGATAATGTACCCAACGGTTTCAGAGCAGCCAAATAACGAATATCACGAAGCAAGTAAGAAATGAAACGAAAATTTGCTGGGGGCGATATGTCCCATTATCTTGTTTATCATCTTGGCTTACAGGATTGAGCCGCGTCGCATATCGGTTATTATTTCCCGACGTTTCGGCTGACATTGCAGCAGCCTTAATCATGGGTAGGTACTGCCCCCGTAATTGAATTATATAGAGACCACGGTGGCTATTTTGGAAATTATAGCGAAAGTTATGGCTGTCATAGTTATGACGTGGGTAGTCATGACGTAAGCACGGATGACGCAGACGATATGCCAGCAGGCTACTTGAGCTGAGATTCTCAGTGACGTCAGCATTTATTCGAGAAGGATCCGAGATCTACGACGCAGTCGCGAGAAACGTGGAATTCTGCTGAGGAAGAAATTATGCTATTGGAGGGGAGACTCAAACCAATGAACAATAGTCTAAAGGAAGACGGAGATTGCTGAAACTATGGTATTTCTATTACTTTTTGGAATGCAGAATTGTGGAAATCCATTTGCAGTAGAGGCATTGATCTGGAATTTTGGTGAAATTTATTTTCAGTTTTTGAATTATGAAAATCCGTCATGTATTGACGAAGTTGGAACTTCTAGCGATGACGCAGTAACACGCGATGGAAGGGATAGATACGCCCCTCATGAAGTTCATAAAAGGCCTTGCGCAGAAGAGAGGAGCCTCATTCGCTCATTCTCAATTGTGAGATCTCAAATAGTCATTTCAGTGAAACGTCGAGTGAGTTTAGTAGTGAAAAAGTCGTCTTTGTAACGCGTGGCGAAGCCACTGCATGAAACGAGAGTCGAACTTACAAGCAGTGCAGGTTTACTGTGAAGTAAATCTAGGTGAAGTTGAAACGACACTTATAACGCTTCTACAAGATTAGCTGTGAACAGTTAGCGGTCGCCTATAAGCTAATTCTCTTGTGCATTACTACAGTAAGGACTGTAGAAAAGCTGAACAATTTCGAAGAAGTATTTTGGAAGTTATTGACAATATTAGACGACTGACAAAAGTGATTTTCTCGCCACAGGAGAAACACTTTGTATAGTCAGACTCAACGCTACGGCTGACAGGGCTAGTGAAATAGGGAGACTTCAGATTGCTTTTGTGACACAACGCTACAATATAATGGAGCAATTTAATAAGGCAGTTTGTTCTTCTAATACTTCAACCGAAGAGCAAATGGAAGGCTAAAGGACTTAATGCAATTGGGACATATTTCAACGGAGCAAGATAGCGACATGGAACTTCGCTAATTGCTATTCCACACAAGCGAACATGTGGTAAATAACCATCTACACCCATGTTTCGTGAGTAAAGGCTGAATACTATCAAACAGCAATAGAAATGATTTCATACTTTTTGAATATGAATATTTCTTCGGAAATTTATACAAAAACTTCATGGCGATTTTCAACTGGAACTTCAGGGATTTTTCAAGAGAGGTCAGGGTTGTCCCGACTCACAAAGAAGATTATTGCCGGAAGGATGTCGTTCGTCTTCGTGAAGCAGTTCGATTCTCCGATGGTGCTGTTTCTGGTTTCGAGGATGGAGCTCAGCTTTAACTTGGTGAAATGGATTCATCAACAGTCTTCTTTGGGGAATTTTCCTCTGGAACGTCAATCGGCAGATAAGGTAGTCGTGAACGTTTATTGTATTTGAGTTTCTTAGCAATATTTGAGCAACTATTTTTCCCATATTTTTGTCCTCATGTATTTTTGCCCGATATTCTTGTTTGAGATTCCTATTCTCAGTACACCTTGATGAGTTATGCTTTTTTCGACGTTTTATTAAGACATTGTTATGTCATGGGCATAGTTAAATGATTTTGAATCAGTTGAGACTGATATTTAGATTTTTCAGTAATTTGCTTATTTTTGTAGTCTCGATTTGACTGTAAATTAATGATTTTTATGGCAGATTTAAATTCAGACAGCGTGTCACTTTATTAAAGTAATTCTACCCCAGTTTAATTACTTTGAACAATTTTCTGTCATCATCAAGAAGGAAGAACATTTAATTGATTTTAGAGCGTTAAAATCCAGTACGTTGTCGACGATCTTGGAAATACTAGTCGTTATTTGAATTGATTGCTACACAGACATTTATCGTCAGTCATGAACGACCATTGCGTCTTAGGCAATTTTGTGAAAGATGAACATTATTTATGAATTATTGAATGCATTAAATTCGTGAAACTTGTGTTAGGTTTTTTCTCATATAGAGATTTATATAATGATGTTTGCATTCCCCAGTCTAATTGGATTCTATTCGACTATTATGCACTTAGTCGCACTTTGTTTGATGATAGTATTTTTATACTACAATTCTTTTAAGATGTTAATCTTAAATTTTGATAGACCAGACAGGCGTATATAAGCGTATTCACTATTAAATTTGTTTGTGATTGGCATATTTTTATTTCATTTCGATTCATGAATGAAATCCACGAAGTTTAAATGACAACAGTTTTGAAACAATTATTGATATAAAAATTTTTAAGTGGAAATATGAATGTATAATCGATAGTGCAGCGGACATGTTGAAAGTCGCTGATGTATAAAGCCCTTAAATAAATTAAGGAGATTCCCACTGTAATTAATAATGATAAAGAATTATTTGTGGAAGTTTTGTAAGTTCGGTGGAAGTTTTAATGCCATATAGATTAATATATGATGAATTTTGGGCTATTTTGAATGCAGTTTGTGCATTATTTGGTAAGCGAAGTATTTTCCGCTAGACTGTATTGTCATAGTTCGTTGAAAATTAATCAAGTGAATTTACTGTTATAATTAACAAGAGTTTGAAAGAATTTGAGATAAGATTTTGAATGAAGATTGCCGTCACAAATAATTAAATTTATTACAACCTTTATTAAACCAGATTGTGACATTTACATGTATAACTAACCTTCATTGGTCGATTATATTAAACACGATTATGAATTTACCAACCGAATAAAACATGTGGTTCAATGTATTTCTTAAATTATTAATTTAAATAATTTAAATGTTGATAGTGTAAATAATAAATGTAAATATCTTTGACAATAATGTGGAACGAAAGTAATGTTAAAGGCGTGTTTAAAATTTTTGTAATTATTTTCGACAATATTATAAACAATTTCTAATTGTTATAAATAATTTATGTGATTTTGTTATAAACATTTAAGAGTGTGTTTCATACTCTAAACTATGCTGATTAAACATTTGGATGATAACTTAACAAGTTTAAGGATAGTTAAAATAATCCAGTGGGATGTGAGTTAAACATTTGAAAGATTTGCGTCAATATGTATGAGTTGTCTTGTAGACATTTAAAGCTTTAAAAGGAGCTGAATTCTTATGCAAGTGTGGCGTGAGGAGTGCGCCCCATTTGACAGGTGTGAGCCAGGTTAAAGAGTAGACCAGCCGGCCAGACATCTGGTTAGCAGGCGAGGTCGATACTCCGGCCTTGTGCCTATTTATACAAGTGCAATGTTTATTAAAGGAAACCAAATGCTCTATATATGTCGTACCCTGACTTCCTCATCCAATCCAAATGTGTTTGAAAATGTTACGTTATTTTGAGCTCATGGGAGCTAACATACTGTTAGATAACTTTGCAAGTCCTTTAGGAGGACGTAGTCAGATTGACATGGGCTACTGATAGCCACGGTTATTTTGTTGAGTTGTGAAAAACATACTCTTTATTTGAAAATAAAGCTCTTGTACAGTTCAAAGTTCTCGTCTTCGGTCTGGTTCATTTTTAAATGTCATGGTGAAGGTTATTGTGAGAGCATACTTTAAGGATCCTGTTGTCAACCCAATCCCCGAGATATTTATAAGAGGTAAGTAAAAGTAAGTATGTAACCCCGTCTATTTTGGTGTGTTCCACAATAATTTTTCTTGGTAACTTCTGTGTTCAAACCTCGGTAGTATCTGTCAGTGCCATTTTCATTGATGTAGCTGAGCTGGTGCGATTGATTGTTGGCAATCCGATTGAGGGGGGCGGATATCTGACAGCCTACTATCCGGGTAAACGGGGACAGAAGGATTGGCGCACCTAAAACGTTGGGGCTCGATTCAACATAACTGGATCACCAGGTTGAACGCCAGTAGGATTGGCAAACCTAAAACGTGTGGTTCGATTAGACTCAAATAAAGAGGTTGATTCTTTGTTAGATGTCTAGGCCAATTGTAGAATTTAAGAGTGTGATTATATAGGAATTAAATGTTGTATTGTAGTAGGAAAATTACACTCAGAAAAGATCAGATCTTATACAACTTGAGAAAGGTTAAATGGGCTGGAAACTTAGAAAAATCGCCTATGATCTGCAATCTTATTTTATTTGACCGGCTTATGACATTTTAGTCATATTAAAGATAAAATTAAATTATTTGGATTGTAAATGTAAAATTATTTGTGTTAGGATATTTTAAAATGAGCCAGGGAAATTTGAACATATGCTTGAGTTTGTTTCAACATGAAGTGTCTTCGAAAGTTAATTATAAGGTAGTTATAAGTTAGATTTAAGACAGAAAATTGATCAAATTTATATATGGTGAAAAGTGTTGCTCAAATGTTGTTATTTTGCTCTTTTGATGTATGTCCCTACAGCAGTCTAATTTTTGAATAATATTGTAATGGCAGATGAAAGTTTGAAGATGATGTTAGCGGAGATGTCTGCTAATATGAAACAGATGATGGAGGAGAATGCTAGTAATTTGAAAGCTAGCATGAGTGAGAGTATGAAGGAGATGGAAGCTAGGAATACTAGTCGAATGGAGGAGAATGCTAGTAGAATGGAGCAGAATGCTAGTAATTTGAAAGCTAGCATGGATGAAAGTTTGAAGGGTCTTCAGACTAGTTCTATTAACTTAGAGGATAATATGTCGCGTTTACAGATTAATACCCAAGGAATTGAGAATACTGTAACTGACATCCGTTCAGACGTGTCCAATGTTAAAATAGATGTGTCTAATATGCATAAAAATGTTGCTGATGTTAAAATAGATGTTGCTAATGTGCATAAAGATCTTACAATGTTAAATTTAGATGTAGCTAATGTCCGTAGCGATATTTCTTGTGCTAGGGCTGAGGTAGTTGTTGTCAAAAATGATGTTGCGACTGTCCAAGACAAGGTTGAGGAAGTCCAAAGAGGAATCCAAAATGTTAGAACTGATGTGTCCAATGTTCAGGTTGATATTAATAACATTCATTCGGATGTAAACGAAATGCAAAGTGACATAAATAAAATTCAAGTAGAGGTCAACACAGTTTTCGTAGACGTTGCTAAAGTCCAAACTGATGTAAATAAAGTCAGGGAAGAGATAGAAAATTCGAAAACTCTTTGTACACGTAATATAAGTGCATTAACGACTAGGCTAGTTGATGAGTCAGTTAGAACGACAGCGTCTTTAGAAGGTTTAAAGTTTGATGTAGAGGTCATGAGAACCCAAGTATTAGACCATAATAAAGTATTGAAAGAGGATATTGAATTAGACATAGCAGAAATGTTAACGGCAAACGTAGCAATATGGAAAGACGAGTGGATTAGGTCAAGTGGGGAACATGTAACCCAAATTCAGGATCGTATTGAAAGGAAACTTGCCAGTACTCAAATTGATATTAACAATGAAGTAGTACAGATTAGGAAAGATTTAAGCGTCAGGATGGATTCGCTATCCGAAAGACAAGTTGAAGATAGGACAAAATTAGATCAGGAGGTGCAAACATTAAAATCTGCATTAGAGGAACAGATTCATAAAGTTGTCTCTGATGTGAATGAAACGATGAGTAAACTGCAGAATTTGAAGTTAGGAGAGGCTAATTTAATGGAGACCTACAAAGAAGAATTAATCAAGAAAGTCTTAACGGAAATCACTGACAAGGATACAGTAGGCTTGGCTTGCGAAACTAGTAGGAATTATGCCAGAAGATATAACCTAGATCCAGAAGAGAGAGACGTGACTCCTGAAGAACGTATATCCAGATTCAGGGAGGAAGATGACGAGAGGAATATGGAACCTGAGTGGAACTATCGTGATAGTGGGAAAAACTACCCGGATTCATATCCGAGGAACGTAACGGTCATCAGGAATTTTGAAGATAAACCGCAAAAATTCAGTAACACGGATAGTTTGACACCTATCGAATATGTAAGGAACCTCAAAGATTATTTCATCGAAGCTCACATTCCCAGAGAGAGAGATGAAGATAGTGGAGAGATATTTGATTGGAGGACCCCTCGAATGGTTTCGCGCATTTAGATACACATTCAGTAACTTTGACGAGTTTGCAGAGGCATTAATCAAACGATTTTGGTCCATAGAAGCGCAGAATTCGTTAAGAGCGGAGGTGTATTCAAGAAAATACTCCGGTACTCTTCCAACGCGGTACGCTGATTTCTTTAAGAGTCAATTATCCCGCTTGAGATTCTTACAACCCCCATTGTCCACGGAGCAACTTATTGATGCGATTTCTCGTATGCTGCCAGTTGAGGTGAGAAGACTAATAATTTCGTCCAACATCAGGGATTTAACCAGCATGGATGAATTACTGAGAAGGTTAGACTACACAAGTCCAATGCCTAACGTGGTGCAGAAAGGTCAAAGGCAGGAGTATAAAGAAATAAACACTGTATATATGGACCAAGTCCAACAAACTGACAAGCCAGATGAGGAGAAAACTGACAATGTAGGTCCTCACAGGAATAATCAGTTTCGAAATAACAGATCGCAAGGTTACCGACCGTATCAACAGAGAAGAGGCTGGAACTATAACCGAGGAAATTATAATGGAAGAGGCAGATATTATAACAATAATGGTTATAACCGAAATTATAACAGGAATAACCAGAGCCAAAACAGAAATCAGAATACTCAAGGTCAGGTTATGACACCCGATCAGTATCAGGAAAGAGAGAAGGAAAGCCAGCAATACCTGAAAGAATTACGGGAAAAAGAAGCAGACAACCAAAAGAAAAGGCAGGATGTTGTAATCGATCCTGGGCCTTCTACGAGCCAGCAGAACTTAGAAAATAGAAATACTGGACAGAAGAGAAATTAGAGAGGAGAGAATACATTAACCACACAACCCAGATTTATGATTAAGGAACATAGAGGAAATATCATCCTAGAGTAAGCCAGTAATAATTCAATTTCGTGTTCAAGAGAGTTGAGGTACTTGTAACACTGAGTTTAAAAACAATTTGCAACTGTTTTTAAAACGTGGTGAGAGGAGAATGCCCCCGTAATTGAATTATATAGAGACCACGGTGGCTATTTTGGAAATTATAGCGAAAGTTAAGGCTGTCATAGTTATGACGTGGGTAGTCATGACGTAAGCACGGATGACGCAGACGATATGCCAGCAGGCTACTTGAGCTGAGATTCTCAGTGACGTCAGCATTTATTCGAGAAGGATCCGAGATCTACGACGCAGTCGCGAGAAACGTGGAATTCTGCTGAGGAAGAAATTATGCTATTGGAGGGGAGACTCAAACCAATGAACGATAGTCTAAAGGAAGACGGAGATTGCTGAAACTATGGTATTTCTATTACTTTTTGGAATGCAGAATTGTGGAAATCCATTTGCAGTAGAGGCATTGATCTGGAATTTTGGTGAAATTTATTTTCAGTTTTTGAATTATGAAAATCCGTCATGTATTGACGAAGTTGGAACTTCTAGCGATGACGCAGTAACACGCGATGGAAGGGATAGATACGCCCCTCATGAAGTTCATAAAAGGCCTTGCGCAGAAGAGAGGAGCCTCATTCGCTCATTCTCAATTGTGAGATCTCAAATAGTCATTTCAGTGAAACGTCGAGTGAGTTTAGTAGTGAAAAAGTCGTCTTTGTAACGCGTGGCGAAGCCACTGCATGAAACGAGAGTCGAACTTACAAGCAGTGCAGGTTTACTGTGAAGTAAATCTAGGTGAAGTTGAAACGACACTTATAACGCTTCTACAAGATTAGCTGTGAACAGTTAGCGGTCGCCTATAAGCTAATTCTCTTGTGCATTACTACAGTAAGGACTGTAGAAAAGCTGAACAATTTCGAAGAAGTATTTTGGAAGTTATTGACAATATTAGACGACTGACAAAAGTGATTTTCTCGCCACAGGAGAAACACTTTGTATAGTCAGACTCAACGCTACGGCTGACAGGGCTAGTGAAATAGGGAGACTTCAGATTGCTTTTGTGACACAACGCTACAATATAATGGAGCAATTTAATAAGGCAGTTTGTTCTTCTAATACTTCAACCGAAGAGCAAATGGAAGGCTAAAGGACTTAATGCAATTGGGACATATTTCAACGGAGCAAGATAGCGACATGGAACTTCGCTAATTGCTATTCCACACAAGCGAACATGTGGTAAATAACCATCTACACCCATGTTTCGTGAGTAAAGGCTGAATACTATCAAACAGCAATAGAAATGATTTCATACTTTTTGAATATGAATATTTCTTCGGAAATTTATACAAAAACTTCATGGCGATTTTCAACTGGAACTTCAGGGATTTTTCAAGAGAGGTCAGGGTTGTCCCGACTCACAAAGAAGATTATTGCCGGAAGGATGTCGTTCGTCTTCGTGAAGCAGTTCGATTCTCCGATGGTGCTGTTTCTGGTTTCGAGGATGGAGCTCAGCTTTAACTTGGTGAAATGGATTCATCAACAGTCTTCTTTGGGGAATTTTCCTCTGGAACGTCAATCGGCAGATAAGGTAGTCGTGAACGTTTATTGTATTTGAGTTTCTTAGCAATATTTGAGCAACTATTTTTCCCATATTTTTGTCCTCATGTATTTTTGCCCGATATTCTTGTTTGAGATTCCTATTCTCAGTACACCTTGATGAGTTATGCTTTTTTCGACGTTTTATTAAGACATTGTTATGTCATGGGCATAGTTAAATGATTTTGAATCAGTTGAGACTGATATTTAGATTTTTCAGTAATTTGCTTATTTTTGTAGTCTCGATTTGACTGTAAATTAATGATTCTTATGGCAGGTTTAACTTCAGACAGCGTGTCACTTTATTAAAGTAATTCTACCCCAGTTTAATTACTTTGAACAATTTTCTGTCATCATCAAGAAGGAAGAACATTTAAATGATTTTAGAGCGTTAAAATCCAGTACGTTGTCGACGATCTTGGAAATACTAGTCGTTATTTGAATTGATTGCTACACAGACATTTATCGTCAGTCATGAACGACCATTGCGTCTTAGGCAATTTTGTGAAAGATGAACATTATTTATGAATTATTGAATGCATTAAATTCGTGAAACTTGTGTTAGGTTTTTTCTCATATAGAGATTTATATAATGATGTTTGCATTCCCCAGTCTAATTGGATTCTATTCGACTATTATGCACTTAGTCGCACTTTGTTTGATGATAGTATTTTTATACTACAATTCTTTTAAGATGTTAATCTTAAATTTTGATAGACCAGACAGGCGTATATAAGCGTATTCACTATTAAATTTGTTTGTGATTGGCATATTTTTATTTCATTTCGATTCATGAATGAAATCCACGAAGTTTAAATGACAACAGTTTTGAAACAATTATTGATATAAAAATTTTTAAGTGGAACTATGAATGTATAATCGATAGTGCAGCGGACATGTTGAAAGTCGCTGATGTATAAAGCCCTTAAATAAATTAAGGAGATTCCCACTGTAATTAATAATGATAAAGAATTATTTGTGGAAGTTTTGTAAGTTCGGTGGAAGTTTTAATGCCATATAGATTAATATATGATGAATTTTGGGCTATTTTGAATGCAGTTTGTGCATTATTTGGTAAGCGAAGTATTTTCCGCTAGAGTGTATTGTCATAGTTCGTTGAAAATTAATCAAGTGAATTTACTGTTATAATTAACAAGAGTTTGAAAGAATTTGAGATAAGATTTTGAATGAAGATTGCCGTCACAAATAATTAAATTTATTACAACCTTTATTAAACCAGATTGTGACATTTACATGTATAACTAACCTTCATTGGTCGATTATATTAAACACGATTATGAATTTACCAACCGAATAAAACATGTGGTTCAATGTATTTCTTAAATTATTAATTTAAATAATTTAAATGTTGATAGTGTAAATAATAAATGTAAATATCTTTGACAATAATGTGGAACGAAAGTAATGTTAAAGGCGTGTTTAAAATTTTTGTAATTATTTTCGACAATATTATAAACAATTTCTAATTGTTATAAATAATTTATGTGATTTTGTTATAAACATTTAAGAGTGTGTTTCATACTCTAAACTATGCTGATTAAACATTTGGATGATAACTTAACAAGTTTAAGGATAGTTAAAATAATCCAGTGGGATGTGAGTTAAACATTTGAAAGATTTGCGTCAATATGTATGAGTTGTCTTGTAGACATTTAAAGCTTTAAAAGGAGCTGAATTCTTATGCAAGTGTGGCGTGAGGAGTGCGCCCCATTTGACAGGTGTGAGCCAGGTTAAAGAGTAGACCAGCCGGCCAGACATCTGGTTAGCAGGCGAGGTCGATACTCCGGCCTTGTGCCTATTTATACAAGTGCAATGTTTATTAAAGGAAACCAAATGCTCTATATATGTCGTACCCTGACTTCCTCATCCAATCCAAATGTGTTTGAAAATGTTACGTTATTTTGAGCTCATGGGAGCTAACATACTGTTAGATAACTTTGCAAGTCCTTTAGGAGGACGTAGTCAGATTGACATGGGCTACTGATAGCCACGTTTATTTTGTTGAGTTGTGAAAAACATACTCTTTATTTGAAAATAAAGCTCTTGTACAGTTCAAAGTTCTCGTCTTCGGTCTGGTTCATTTTTAAATGTCATGGTGAAGGTTATTGTGAGAGCATACTTTAAGGATCCTGTTGTCAACCCAATCCTCGAGATATTTATAAGAGGTAAGTAAAAGTAAGTATGTAACCCCGTCTATTTTGGTGTGTTCCACAATAATTTTTCTTGGTAACTTCTGTGTTCAAACCTCGGTAGTATCTGTCAGTGCCATTTTCATTGATGTAGCTGAGCTGGTGCGATTGATTGTTGGCAATCCGATTGAGGGGGCGGATATCTGACAGCCTACTATCCGGGTAAACGGGGACAGTACGAGTTGGTGTCCGTACTCTAACGGTTATTGCCAGTCAGATGTGCTTGCTTGCCCTGCAGTGTCGTCACGCTGCTCGCTGATTCGTCCCCGCCCCTGGCAGTCGTGCGCTAGGAGAACTTTCCAAATGTTGCTAAGTTTAAAACCATCTTCGCGATTGAAATTATTGGGATGCTTCACAACCTCTATTGCCCCTCTAATTAACCTGTTTTGATATCCGGGAATTTTAGCAACAGTTTCGGCCTTATCAAATTCGATGGCGTGTCTCGTGATGTCAGCATGTTCAGCTATTGCAGATCTGTAGTTTATCTGTTTCGTGTCTTGAATGTGCTCTGAAATCCTAATGGAAACGCGTCTTTTTGTTTGCCCTATGTAAACCTATCCACTGGAGCAAGGTACTTTGTAAACTCCTGCGTCCTGGTTTGGCAGCTTTATCTCGTTTGATTTACGCACCACTTGCGTCAGCTTGTTTATAGGATGCATCACAGTTGTCACATCGTGCTTTTTAAGCAGCCTGGCGAGTCTATCTGTCAACCCCTGTACGTATGGCAGAAAGGCTTTATGGTAGGGCCTACCTTCGTTTTTTTTGCCAGTTCTTCGGCTTTGTTCTACCTATACAATTTTCATAAGAAAATATGCATTGTCCGTTGAGCCATAATATATTTAAACACAAATAGTGCTAAATGTTCCGGCATAACTCGACAAGATGACAGTGTTTCGCCCCGGTGTGCTATTGGGCTCTTCAGTTGGTTAAAACACACCTCACCAAGACACTGTCTAGTGCACACTGGGAAGGCCATTGCAAGACGTATTTGATACATGTGTATCCGCGTCACGAGCAAGCCAGTGTACTATGGGAGTCGAAACTCCATTCCAAAGCAATTATAACCTTACCTTGGCATTGAATATACAATTTTCATAAGAAAATATGCATTGTCCGTTGAGCCATTATATATTTAAACACAAATAGTGCTAAATGTTCCGGCATAACTCAACAAGATGACAGTGTTTCGTCAGTTGGTTAAAACACACCTCACCAACTCTCTGGGTAAAAATGTTGTTTGTCACACTAGAAGTTCTCAAAAGGTGTGGCATATAATTTATTTCATATTTTAAGGCCAACATAGGACCACTAAAATCAATTATATAAAGACAATTTTTCTTTTCTATGCTTCTGATATTTCTTCATCCTCTCAGATGTCAACACCCTTTCTAAAATTAAGAACACCCTGCAGGGCCCATCAACATAGTGTCCCCTGCTCTTTTGATACTAAAATACACAGTTGGACCTCACTTGTACACTAAGTTTACATATTTGTACATTTTTTCCATTTATACAAATTTTCACAGACCGATCATTCTCCGTTATAATTTAGCTCGGTTATGTTTATCATGCATATTTCTAACATATGCTAATGTTTTCCAGTCCCTGCCTATAAAAAGTTACAGTATCATTTATTTGTCTTTGTGTAAGAACATTATATTCTAAACGGTTTCGTAGTACTAAACTACAAGAATTATTCAATATGGTTCACTAAATAACATCGTCATAGTCTTCAGACAGCTAGAATGATAAGCACTGACTAACGTAAATAATAAATGTAAAACAAAAATATTGGAATACAGCCAAAATAAATCGGAAACCTCTATGGACATCAAATTGGCAGGTGAAAAGCTAAAGGAAGTAGGAGACTTCTGTTACTTAGGAAGCAAAATAACCAGTGATGGACGAAGCAAAGAGGATATAAAAAGTAGGTTGGCTCAGGCAAGGAAAACAATTTTACATAAAAAAAGGAATCTGTTGACATCAAATACAGATTTAGGTATCAGGAAGTCATGTTTGAAAACCTTTGTCTGGAGCATGGCACTTTATGGAAGTGAAACTCTGACTATTGGTGCAGCAGAATAGAGGAGAATTGAAGCCTTCGAAATGTGGTGTTACAGGAGAATAATGATCAGATGGGTAGATAGGGTTAGAAACGAAGAGGTATTAAGACGAGTGGGAGAGGACAGTTGTTTCTGGCGACTGCTAATGAAGAGAAGAGATAGGTTGGTAGAACACATACTAAGAAATCAAGGAATAGCAAGCTTAGTTTTGGAAGGACGGGTCGAGGACAAGAAATGTAGGGGTAGACCAAGGTTAAAGTATGTTAAACAGATGCCTCGGATGTAGGGTGTGGTAGCTACATAGAGATGAAATGATTAGCTCAGGACAGGGAGACTTGTACAGCTGCATCAAACCAGTCCAAAGACCGAAGACTCAAACAACAACTTCAAAGAAATAATTTTCCATGTTAAAATTGCTATTTATCTCTGTAGAATATTACTGTCCTCAGGATATTGGGTCACTGGCAACTCTTCGCCGTATAGGATGCCAACGGGAGAGAATTGGCAATGCTTTATTTCAGCAGGAACCAAAAGAAAGTTTCTGCTTGCATATCTTGACTGCATAAAATAGATTTTCAAAGCATTGAGGCTTCAGATAGTTAGTTTCATATACATTACACTGGTAAGAAGCTTCTCTAAAGCGGCCATGCATTTAGAGTAAAATATAAAAGTGAAGTTAGAGTCTCCTCTTGTCATCTTTTTTCATGTATGCCAATTGCCATGCTAAAATCATTCATGATGTATTACTTCTCTGGTGAAATTTAAGTTAAAACACATTTGTGTCTAGAGTTGTGCCATTGTTATGGAGCATAAAGAAGAGAAAGTGATGCCTTGGCCGTCATATACCGGTATATTTAATTTCTTACAATAAGATGGGAAGAATCATACCGGTAAATGTATAGCTTAATATTATTATTGTTGTGCTGGTTACAAAATATTTTATAATTTAACTGCATACAAGTCTGTTCGACTATTGCCGCAAATTACGTAAGTTTTGCATAATAAGTAAGGATACTTTTCCAAATTCTTTTTATCCTATTCTAATTTTCTTAGTCCTAGCATCATTTCTTTCCAGTTGGGAATGGAAACCCTTGACCAGAAATTTCGGAGATAACGTCAGGAACTGAATTTTGAAAACCTCAAGAAAGAAAATTAAAACCTTCAAGGGTTTTGTAATGAGTGCCTACCATAATTTTTAAAAACTTTTAAGTGATTTAGTGTATAAGTGATTTAAGTGTGTTTTTATGTAAACATTTTATCACATCCAATGTAAAAAGTGATTTTTAAGTGCTGCCAATACATTGAAAGGCTGATGATGATGTCAATGCAAATAGTCATCAAAACATGTACTGATGTAGATTAAGTGACATGTGATTATATCACAATATTTTAATAAATTGTATTGACGAGGCGGAACCAAGGAAATATTTTGATTATTATTAGACATTTGGAAATCATTATAAAATTACTGCGATTTTTCTACAATTTTTGGGCATATTTAAGAAGATTTAAAAGTCGCAGACAAGCGAAACCGCATTTTAGGAAGCATGAACTGACCTACGTTGTACTCGCATTGGTCTGCCGAGAAGGAAGACGCCATTACAGTTACAGAGTTTATGCGACCGAGATTTGGTTGACATGTTGACAGCCTTGTGTGAATTTCTGGGTGGGTATTTAATCCACGTGTTGGAACTTTTGAATAAATGCCCAGGGGCAAGTGAGTGAATAATTTTAACTGTTATAAAGTACTGTGACGAACTAAAATGTAGAGTTTTCATGTTGAGATATAATCTGTCAAACGTACACGAACCAAGAATCGAACTTGGACGAGCACGCTGTGCACCTGTTGAATTAGAAAATTGGCAAAATAATTTATGAGACTGTGAAAGTGTTGCGTCCTAGCAATTCAACGTTACGGATGCAACTAGTCTAACTGTAGAGTATTTGGAGAAGACTATGAATTTTCGTTGAACGAAAGAGAATGGTTATTTTGTGAATTTTTGGAAAGTATTACATTTTGTAAAGCGCATTACAGAAGTAATGTTTAAGCCTGTGGCGGAACAATAAAGAGCAATCTTGAATATCCGCAACAGTGTAGAGCCAGTGTAGTCATTTTCCAGTATAAAAATTAGGAACAGTGAAGTCTTAACAATATTTTCAAGATGCCGGATAACTACATGGCAGATGGCAGATTCCTCAATTCCATTGGGGAGGATGAGTGTGGAGTAGAGACCATCACGATGGGGATAGTCTATACCAGATTGATACCATGAAACCCAAAATGAAACTTCGACTGGGATGGTTCGGAAGGCAGAGTCCAGGCTTTGAACCAAGAACCATTTCCCTAGCCCACAGCGATGAGATATGAGTCACACAAACTTCATTCATGCACGGTAGAATTGTTGGTGGAGTTAGTTGTAGTACTTGACCGCACTAAATACACAATTGGACAGGCAGACATTATTTTGTAGATAGTCTAATTATAGTTAATTTTCCAGGCAGAACTTGGTCTATTATTTGGTAGAAAATTTAATTTGTGAACAACCATGATCGCATTAGGAGCACAATGCAGTATGAATATCATTTTAAGCATCAGCGCGAAATAGTGATGTTCTATCTTCGTTTTTGCAGAGCATAACTATCAGGGGCAAGGCTGCAATTTGACATGCATTTATCGACATTGTGAGGAACCTCCTACGTATCATTTTGAACGCTTTGCCAGAGAAGGCAAGTGTAATATCTGTAATTTACTTCTATTTTGAATTATTTGGCAATCTGTTAAGGAATTAATTTGCTTCATGGCAAGGTGAACGTCAGATGTGTGTGGATATTCAAATATAAGAGAACATGTGTTGGCCAGGAGGCAGCTTACTAGGAATTGTTAGTTTCCGAGCGACAGCGCACGCTTTACAAGGTAGTGAACAGGCAAGGCTGGCACGGGTCACACTGGTGACGTAGGTCAGTCAAAAGTATTGATTATTTTGCTTCATTCATTTCCACTAGTATGAAGCCGATGGCCAGCAGAAGGAGACTTTGAGATTGTACAAGCAAATCCGAATGTAGTGTTTTCTAGCAGTCCGAGCTGCAGGGCAGGAATGATACAAATTTATGTCATAGTTTCAATTACATGTTACATTTAGAGCTGTGAACAGCTGTTTTTATTTAGCCATCTTCTGTAATTTTGTATGGACCATTGTGTAAAATGAGGGCAATGTCATTGTTGTGTCTTTGAGAAGCAGTTCATATGAGAGCAGACATGGGTCTCCCATATTAAGGGTGTATGGCATTTTGGTAACAAATGATGGACTTTTTTCACTGTTGACCGGTATTAAGGCGAGCTATTGGGAGCTGCAGATGTTTTGTCATCGAGGACACGTGTTAAGTGGTGACTGTCGTGTACTGAAAGAGGGAGTGTTTTTGCTCACGGAATATTGGTAATATGAATCGAGATAGTGGTTTTGCTACTTGATGTTGGTATTTAAATGTTCTTGCTAAACGATTTAACTCTTATACGCTCAGCGAGCCGATCTATCGGCTCGAGTGGCTTGGCTTAAAACACTCACGGTGCCGATCTATCGGCTCTGTGTTGGAATGGCTGTATTAGTGACTAACTGGACTCCCAGATGGCAGGAGAAGATTGGCATAGTAGCATTTGAGTTTGGTTTTCACTTTTCTCTACAGATAGACACTATATTGCCGTATTGGTATGAAACAAATGAAATTATAAAGCCGCGTATGAATGTTTACCGCATGGCGTGTTGACCTGTTCTGTGTGCCAGTCAAGTCATATTTTGCGCTTTAAATTACGTGTTCGGCATTGTTATTTTGTTTCCATTTTAATACTAGTTTATTATTTGTTATATTTTGTTTATATTTAGCGTTTATCTGTGTTATCAGGGGGCGTGGTGGCTCAGCGGTCTAGCTGTATGCCTCTCACCAAGGCGGTCCGGGTTCGATTCCCGGTCAATGCATGTGAGATTTTCGAAGTGAAATGCCATGTCCTGTGGTTCGGATTCCACGTAAAAAGGAGGTCCCGTGGCTCATGATCTCGCGATTAACGGTCACGTTAAACTACAAGCTTCCTTTATCTGTGTTATCAAGTGAAGTGTAGCGTTTATTATTTCGTGTTATTAGGTTTTCGTGACGAGTGTAGGCCAAATTTTTTTCAATGGCCGGGCCGAGTTCTAGGCTAAATGATGGTGAAGTATTGGATTATTTAGAGGCTATAGACGATGACAGTGACTTTATTGCCGACAGTGATTCTGATGTTATAGAAAGTGATGATAGTGCCCCAGAAATATCCCCGATAGCTGCTCACAGATTATCTGACGGTGATCATGATGATGATGATATTATGAATGATGGGGACTACACAGAGGTTCTGTCGCCTGAAAATCCTCTCCCTCTCCCATTTCAATATCATGAATTATCTGGTCCTAAACACATGCCACCTCCTGATTCTCTTCCAACAGCTTATTTCCTTTTGTTTTTTACAGATTTTCTTCTTTCTCTTATGGTGACAGAATCTAATCGGTATGTCCAGCAGTTCATCACCAGTAAGGGAGATAATGTTCCCACCCCTCTAAAGAATTGGGTTAGGATCACAATGTCTGAAATGAAAGGATTTATTGCATGCCTTCTAAATATGGGTATCAATAGAAAACCAACCATTGCCTCTTACTGGTCCACTATGCCTTCTCAGTTCAGCCCATGGTTCCCTAAAATGTTTTCTAAACATAGGTTCTCTCACTTGCTGCGATTCTTTCATCTTGTCAACAATGAGGGGATGCCAGGGCCTGGAGAAACAGGATATGATCCCCAGGGCCGTGGAGAGCGGCGACGGGCCCCGGGGCTGGTTATCTCCCGGGCCCCCAAGACCCAAAATTTAATCAACAGGAAGTTCAGTTAACTGAACTGCATGTTAAAAGAGATGGAAAGGGTATACTGTACACTCTGTGACATATGCCGTAATCTCTTTTCATAATGAAACATGATTTTTACACAAAGTCAAGACGTATTTTAAAATACATTTTACATATACTGTAGAGTTTTTATGTTGACTTTCTAAAAACTTGCTGCCCTTGAAGAATCACACCCTTGGGTCTAAGCCTAAACACTGGTAAGTGTTTTGGTTAAACGGCGATCACACATCATTGTACATTAAACAAAGCAAACTATATTTTCATAATTAACCACAGATATACTCATACGTAAGTCAAGTTATTTATTATGTGCTATAAGTGATTGTGATAGTTTTCACAAAATAAGAAAAAGTGAATTTGAACTATATTTTGTAATTTGCAGTCAGTGGACTTCTTATAATTTAATATTGCTTTGCACTAAGCAAACTTAGAGCCAGGTTCTCCTAAAAATCCCCAATCCTATCTGTGACTGGTGACCATCGGGGGTGGATTTAAGCCAAGATTATGCGGGAATAGACACACCGTGGATCTGGGGGTATGGAATATCACCAAGCTCAGAGTGGGGTCCGGGGGTGCTCCTCCGGAAAATTTTGCAAAAATTAGGTCCAAATTATTGAGTTATAGGCCATTTTGGTGATTATTTTTGTGATATTTTAGAGTACAAATTTGGTGACCATTGACATTTAGTGGCTATAGAAAAGACTCTCCGTTATTGAAGTAAAAGCTTCCTAACCTTCAAATAATACCCCACGGTGTAGCTCACCAATGACCGTGATGGGAGTCTACAGCAAGTCTGCAGATCAGAGGTTCGGTGCTTACAGCGGCTATCCTGAGTATGGTTTTTCACACTCCCTCCAGACAAATGCCGGGATAGTACCTTATTTCAAGTCCTGGGACACCTACCCTACTCTTATCCCTAATAATTACAGTAATAGTCGCGACGGACAATGCATTCCCAGTCGGCAACTAAGAATACGGCATGCGACTGATAATATCACAGAGGCCATAGCACAGCATGAGCACAGTGTATACCCTGCGTTTCGTCTAGCAGTGGGTGGTTTTAAGCGGGTCTAAGTTTCTACTCTCCAAGACAAATAGTTACAACAATGTTGCCAATACATCTCTCTTATTATACAACAACCACCAGCCTCCCCTTCAGTCTACACAATTCGCACGTTTCTTGGTTTTCTATTTTGTTCGCTGTTTGAGAATCTTATAATTTACTTCATTAATATTTGTGAAAACTACTGTTTTACAGTCAACTTCATTCAATAATGTGGAGGTCTTCAGAAACAAACCGGAAAATTAACGCGTCAGCATATACTGAATTGTAGGCTAACTACAGTACTAGTTGATGCAAACGATTCACAACCGAGCGCCAATGGTTCATTACCCGCCAGTGATACTAGACCTACTAGCTACCAAGTACACGGGTTAAATGTCGCAAGCCCCTAAATGAATCAACAACTGTAACGAAAAATAGGCCTATTATTAACTGTTGAGTAAGACTACGAATGACACCGCAGTCGGTAGGCCGAATCCTGCATTCCTGTGGCGGCTTCGTCAGGACCCGGAGTCATTTCCAATTCACAGGTAAAGGGAGCAACTCATTTTATGTTTAACGGTACTGAGACGTTAAAGCGTATCATTTTTTTTCCGTGTGGCCTCCTCAGAGGCCGAGTGCAGGTCTTTCTATTCGACGCCCGTGGGCGACCTGCGCGTCGGGATGAGAGATGGAGATGAAGATGAATGCAACTGGACAAGGATGTGGAAGGAAGCGGCCTTGGCCTATCAAAAGGTACCGTCCCAGCATTTGCCTGGTGTTGAAATTGGCAAACCACGGAAAATCATCTCAAGGACGGCCGACGGTGGGGTTCGAACCCACGCGTCTACCGAGTCAGCAGAGAGCTTGGCCCCATGACCTAACGCTGAGCTTTAGCTAGCGTAGCCACTGCTGTCGGTAGGCTAAGCGTATCATGAAAGGGCTTGTATTCGCAAGGGAAAATATCTCTTCGCGTCCTCAAAAATAAGTGCTTTGCGGATCGATGCTGCTCTTTGGAATAAACGGCGTAGAAATGTCCAATAATAATAACAGCCACTGCACCAGCTCAAAACAAAATTTTATTTATATTAATATTCGACAATACTTCATCTTAATTTTCTTCTAAATTAAGCAGAGTTCAATATTTGGTCTTAAAAAGTCTGCGCGGTTGCCTGCATGCAATATATTAATGTCTCCATCGCCATGCCCACCACTGACGTTACTTATTGTTGTTTTATGAGGGGGAACAGCTGCTGTAGGTCATCTGTCCTTACCACTGACGTCCCATGAGAGGAATTGGAAAACAAAGTTGAGTGGTTCAGTGTCCTAGCTTAATGGTCATATTTCTCCTGGTTAATTAAACACTCAGTCCAGAAAAATATTGGAATGTTACTTTAGTTTCAGTCTTTGGATAAATTTCCCAACTCGAGTACCAAAAGTAATATAGGTTTCCAATAAATCCCTTAATCGGAAATGATTTGCGCATGAACCCAAGTACCTAGGATTGTTGATCGTATTGAATGCGCCAGTTATAATAATAATTATATTGCAGCTAAGAATACAGATTATTCAAATGTTAGCATTGTTTTCTCAATTCAGTATACGAGAAGATGAACAATTCCGCATGCATTTCTTCTATCTACGTTTGACAGCAGAATCATCCCACCCTTTCGCAAGATATTTAGCCAGCAATGATAATTTTTCACATAGTGCGAAAGTGAATTACTAGGGAACGATGACTCGCTGTTCTGTCCCTTAAATCAACTATAAAGTGAATTACTGTGTGGATGCTACTTTAAAATGTATTTTACTTACTGCCTGCTTGGCATACGAATTGATACGTCTAGGTAAGTGATATATTCATTTCAGACACTAACACCTCTAAATATCTAAGCTCGACATGACGCACCAAACTTGAAACTCTCGAGCTAGCTGACCAAACACACCAGGGCAGCCCAGGCTCTCGTGGCCTTGGCGAAATAAGCGAAGAGATGAGAAAGTTACTTGAAGGATTGGTGCATAAGCCGAATAAGCTAAATTTAGGATAATGGAATGCTCTCTCTGTCTTCAGGTATATTCTTAGAACAATACATAGCGAAGCCCAATCGCCTAATTTGACCACTTTGAGAATGTAAAGTTGTTCTTCCCACAAGTGCTTTGTACAGGAAAATATTGTCCACTTGACATAATAAGTTTCTCAATCCTTGTAACTTTGTTCACAGACAGTTCATTGCATTCACTAAATGATTGCCAGTAGCAAATAAAGGCAATAATAAATCAATGCCCGATCGGGCCCATCCTCCTAGGACGCCGGGCCCCCGTGGGAGGGTCGGGCCCCGGGGCACCAGCCCTGCCTGACACCCCCCCCCCTCTCGTCGGGCCTGATGATCCCTGTGCAAAATATCATCCTCTAGTGGATCATGCCAACAGGGTATTTTGGCACCACTATACACCACATCAGCAGATTAGCATTGATGAGTCTCTTGTGGGGACTAAAAATAAAACTAGCCTTCTCCAATACCTGCCGAACAAACACCACCATCGCTGGGGTATCAAATTTTGGATGCTGTGTGATTCAGTTTCAAATTACTGCCTGGGTTTTTTTACCTATCGAGGTGCCAGATCTCAAGAAGACAGAGACAATATCATAAAGCATGGTTTGGGATACATTGTTGTGAAGAAGCTTTTAGTCATGGGTGGCTACCTCAACAAGGGTTATCGTGTCTTTGTTGACAATTACTTTATGTCTGTACCACTTGTACGCCATCTCTACAAGCTGGTACATACATAACAGGAACTGTTAGGAGGAATAGGAAATATTTGCCTCAGAATTTTAAAAATAAATTTGCTGTTGGACAGAAACAATATTTTAGGTCAGGTCCAATGTTAGCATGTGCATTCCGAGAGAAAAAGTCCCAGAAAAACCCAGTCATGCTTCTATCTAGCCATGCAATAGCACAAGAACAGGAAATTCCAGCAACCCACAACAGTGCCAACAGCAAAACTAAACCAGCAATAATAACATCTTATAATAAATGTATGGGTGCGATTGACACATCTGACATGATGTTGTATAGCTACCTCGATGAGAGGCGAACTGTACGTTACTGGAAGAAGGTGGCTTTCAATATCATTGCTAGAATGGTACTAAACAGTTACATTCTTTATAAGGAAAATAATAAGGGAGCAGGGAAAATAAAATCTAGACTGAACTATACAGTGTCAATAATTGAGAGCCTAGGGGAGGAATGGATTTCTACAAAATTAAGTGCGATTAATGATCAAAGACGACCAGTGGGGGTGAGAAAGCTTCCTGAGAAGAAAGAATCGAACTGCGTTGTACGCAGCACCAAAGAGGAGGAGGGCCAGAACAGTAGGTGTAACAAGGGTTTGCATGGAGAGTGCTTCCCTAAGCACAAGTGCTGACCCAGGAAGGTACGTGTACAGTTCTTTACATTAGGTGCTATATTTCATGGCTGGATAAGAATACAAAAAATAAAATTATATCATGTTATACAGAATTAATTGCTCTTGTTTTCAGTATGACTGGTCAAGAAGATCACTAAAGAACAGATTACTTTCTTGGTATTTGAAAACATATTTTTATTTTTTGTGATTATTTTCCAAATTTCAATATTTTTTTTGTGGTAAAATATGTCTTTAACAATTTTGGGATATATTCTTCCTAAAACTACATTGAATAATGTGCTAGTGTGATTTTTTTCAATTTTGTATCTGTAGATCTCTTTATGCAGTGATTTTTTACATTTTAACATGCATAATCATGAAAAATGGCCTGAGTGTTTTGGACATGACTAGAGCTCGCGTCAGCCCGGAAGGCGGCGGGCTCTCTGGGATTTGCGCAGAGAGAGAAAGAGATACATGTCCACTGTTGCAACAGGTCCACCTTGTCCGAGCCCCACACCGCAGGCTGCTGCCATTAGTTCCTGCAGATTGGCAACACCGTCGCTTAGCTCATCGAGCCTGTCTCTTTCACACTGCTTTACACTTGGCTTTCCTGACAACACACTAGCTCAGATTCTCAAGACAGACTGACTGTGATTGGTGGGATGGAAGTGAGGCATGACTTAATGGTAGCATTGTGTTCTGCGCACCGCCTTCCCGGCTGGCTCGAGCTCTAGTGAATATAGCCTGAGAGCAAAAGGGTTAAAACAAGTAGTTCCGTGAAGAGCTAAATAGCCTATTTTCATATATCCTACTAATATTAAGTGCCTCTATCAACATACAAATTACCGGGTGAGTTAGCCGTGGTCGTTACGGCATGATTGCTGGCAGTCGCTCACATCCGGGAGGCGAGGAGGTTCGAATCCCCCCGCCGGCAACCTTGAAGATGGTCTTCTGTGGTTTTCCATCTTTCTTCCAGGCAAATGCCGGGGTTGGTCCCTAATTATAGGCCACAGCCGCTACCTTCCAACTCCTTGTCCTTACATTCAAACTTTCCTCCCCAGACAACACTCCACACGCGACGGTACGTGTAGCTCACCCATTGGGTGTCCGCCTCGAAGCAGCTACAACACTGGCGAGTCAAACATGTCCTCGGACACTCCCGGCACTAATAGCCATACGGTAAAAAAAAACATACAAATTGTCAGTGTGATAGCTGTAATAGATTCGTAGATATTGAGAACCGTTTAAATATTTTGGATGGTCACCATGTTGGATTTTTATATTATAGACCTTAGATTTATGTACTATTACATAAAGATCATTGTGTAGGTATTTTATTCAATCTTCAATCGCATGATTAGGACAAGAAGTAAAAGTGAGATTTTAAAATTTCGCCCAGCCGCCATTTTGTGGTTGTGAAAATTATTTAAATGAATTAGATGCTAGTCGATTGAAATTTGTATAAGTATTTACCTATCAAGTTTCACTGCGCTCGGATGGTTAAAACGCAAGAAACGTCCATTTGAATATTTAAATTTTGCGTCGCCGCCATGTTGGATTTGTGCTCGCCAGGTTATTGAACTCCCAAAGGTGAAATCACGCTTAGAGCCTCTATACAAAATTTCAGTTTGATTGCTGTAGTAGATTAATAGATATTGAGAACCGTCTAAATATTTCGGATGGTCGCCTTGTTGGATTTAAATATATGTAGGCCATAGAGTTATGTACTATTAGATGATGATTATTGTGTACGTTCATTATACAAATGTTGATTTCGATCGCATGATTAGAACACAAGAAATAAAAACTTAATTTTTCGAAATTCGCACAGCCGCCATTTTGAGGTTTCGTAACCAATTGAACTAAATTAGATACCAGTGCATTACAATGTGTATAAACATTTTCTTACGAAGTTTAATTGCATTGTGGTGTTTGAAGCCATATTTTCAGTGTTGCCTTAGTAAACAAGAGTTTAGTGCTTTTCAGTCGGTCGACACGAATGTACCCAAAAGAGATGGGTTATGCCCTAATCCTGAAATAAATTACATGAGATTATTGACCGACTGAAAAGCACTAAACTCAAGTTTCATTGCGTTTGGATCATTAAATCGCGAGAGAAGTCTATTTGAAACTTTCAACTTCGCTTGGCCGACATGTTAGTTTTGTAGTTAACCGGTTTTTGGAAGTCTCATAGATGAACTTCCAGTAGTTCCCTTTATCTCCGTACAAAATTTCATGGTGATACCGGTAACAGTTTCAGAGATATAGAATGCCGGTGAAATATTTCGCACAGCCGCCATCTTGAGGTTATGTAAACAATTTAATGAAGTTAGATGTCGGTGCATTACAATGTATGTATAAGCATATACTGTACCAAGTTTCATTGCGTTTGGTTGGTTAAATGGCGAGAAACGTCTATTTAAAAGTCGCAAATTCACTTGGCCGCCATGTTGGTTTAGTAGCGACCAGGTTTTCAATAGTCACTTAGGTGAGCATCTAGTAGTTCCCTTTATCACCGTACAAAATTCCAGGGTGATATCGGTAATAGTTTTGGAGATATTGAATGCTGGTGAAATATTTCGCACAGCCGTCATGTTGGATTGGTGAGGCGTAACAAAATTTGAAGGGCACTGTTGGAGTCGCCCGGAATAGTGCTATGAACTTACTGAGTTTCTTTGTGGTGTTTGAAGCCATATTTTCAGTGTTGCCTTAGTAAACAAGAGTTTAGTGCTTTTCAGTCGGTCAACACGAATGTACCCAAAAGAGATGGGTTATGCCCTAATCCTGAAATAAATTACATGAGATTAATAAAACTCTAGGATGACCAGTTTCGATCGTCAAGCGATCATCATCAGATCCATTACACTTAGGCTACAAAATCTATGTTTGAAATACAGGTGAAAATATTTACAATATGTACAATTATTTAGTTGCAGTATTGGTACTGCAACTGTCAGTGTATGCTAAATGCAGTATATATGTTAGGTGAAGTGCTAAATGGTGATAGCTATCCGGAGATTGTACTTGAGAGAGATTATATGGTTGTGAACTATGGTTAAACTATAAAATTTTGGCTAACTACTTATCTGATTGTCTTCCGTATTACAGCTACTCGCAGTTTTCATGCTCACTGGAACTCGCTGTGCGGTCGACTGCGGTGGTTATCTTAACGACTGGTTTTTCCCCTGCCTCCTCCCCCCTGTCCCTACGTGCTGTGGGGAGTGATAGCGATGTGTTTATGTGAGGTGTTGCCAACCTAGATAAGATGTATGTTATTGAATGAGGTGGGTCCACAACTATTAAAGACCGTGGATTGGCCCTCGCTGTTTGTTGTTTTGAATGTTATTGCTATCGCCCTCTCGTTTGAGGATTTTTTTGGCTTCGTTGGTGGCGAGATTTTTGGTTAATTCCCTGTCTTCCCAAACCGGACAGTAATGAGAAAAAATTTGCGCGTTTCAACTATGTGAATGCGAATACATATAAAATCACTAACCTATTCAAAAAACAAGGCATAAAGATAGCTTTCACGACGAAAAACACAACCGCTAGGCACCTCCTAAATAGTAATCTAAATAAACGTGACCCGTATTCAAGGTCAGGGGTATATTCTATAACGTGCCAAGACACCGATTGTCAAGCTAATTACATCGGGCAGAGTGGAAGGCGAGTAGACACACGTTATAATGAACATAGGAATGCGATAAGATACGGAACACATTCAGCCGTGTGCGAACATATGTGTGACGCAGGGCACAGCTTTACCAACATAGAGTCGGACCTTAAAATAATCCATCACGAATCGAAAGGCAGAGCTCTTGACATAAAGGAAGCAATCGAGATACACCTAGCAAACGAAACAATCCCAACAATCTAAATGAACACACGTTCATGGAGAGCTCACCCCTCTTCACGCTACTAAAAAACACACCCTGTCGGAAACAAAACACAATTTAGCGACACAGCCAAGCTAGATAAAAAGGGGGGGGGGGGAAATTAGGGGGTTTTTAATAGGTAAATGTTATCTGGATCAGGTGTACGATGTACTTTGCTTCTGCAATAAACCAAGGCCCATATTCGCGGCAGTATTAAAGATGCCGGGACGTCCTCATAAGACCGTCAACGCTTAGTTCGAATGGGTTATGCTCCACGCGTGGCGAGGGCCAATCCACGGTCTTTAATAGTTGTGGACCCACCTCATTCAATAACATACATCTTATCTAGGTTGGCAACACCTCACATAAACACATCGCTATCACTCCCCACAGCACGTAGGGACAGGGGGGAGGAGGCAGGGGAAACACCAGTCGTTAAGATAACCACCGCAGTCGACCGCACAGCGAGTTCCAGTGAGCATGAAAACTGCGAGTAGCTGTAATACGGAAGACAATCAGATAAGTAGTTAGCCAAAATTTCATAGTTTAACCATAGTTCACAACCATATAATCTCTCTAAAGTACAATCTCCGGATAGCTGTCACCATTTAGCACTTCACCTAACATATATACTGCATTTAGCATACACTGACAGTTGCAGTACCAATACTGCAACTAAATAATTGTACATATTGTAAATATTTTCACCTGTATTTCAAACATAGATTTTGTAGCCTAAGTGTAATGGATCTGATGATGATCGCTTGACGATCGAAACTGGTCATCCTAGAGTTTTATTAATCTCATGTAATTTATTTCAGGATTAGGGCATAACCCATCTCTTTTGGGTACATTCGTGTTGACCGACTGAAAAGCACTAAACTCTTGTTTACTGAGTTTCATTGAAATCGCTACAGCCGTTTAGAAGTTATTAGGGGGGCACACAAACATTCTCTCTCACACGCACACACGGACAAAGTAGATCTCATAAGCCTATTTTTTTCATAAATGAAAATAGGCTAAAAACACTATGAGGGCTAAATAAATAATTAAAATTAATATTAATAACATGATAGATATTTTCTCCAGTAAATAAGCAAATAATTGATTTAAGATTTAAATAATATTTAGTAAATTTGAACTTAATACTTTTTTTAATCTTCGAATTTCATCCATATGAGATGACACCTAAATACAAGCCTAGGAAAAGCTGACACTTTAGTATCGACGAAATGCAATTTCTGGCATAACCCCTGGAAGCCCAGAAATTTGCAAAAAAATATAGTGAAGTCGGTCGTGATTTTTAGCACGCCATTACCAACATAACTGTTTACCACACAAGTGACAATCAACTGCAAAGAGCAGATGGTTCGCGTAGGAAGGACGCAAATTGCGTAACCATAGGAGGGTTTATTTATTTATGTTATTGATTTGTGTGTATTCGAATATCTATTTCTTTAATTTTTATACAAACCTAATTGTGTATTAGATTTGTTTTTCTTTGTGGTAGGCGCTTCTCGCCTATATTTAACATCATATAGGATTAAATAGAGATTATTAACGTAACGATAAATGTAAGAAATGACACTAACATATCTTAGATTATTCTTATTGTTGCAAGTAAATGTAAATGATGCTTTTTCCGATTGTCGACGTTAAGTATAACTTGTTTTGCAGTACAGTCAGGGATGTGATTGTTAGTATTAACCCTTATTAATCTATCGATGAATAAGTATTCGTGATTTTATTATTATTATTACTGATGCCCAGGCAGTACATGTTGAAATTGACAAAAGGGGAGCCAAGGTAGTGTGTTGCAATGATTACAACAGAAGTAAGCTTGGTAGTTATTCCTGTAGACGACCGGTTAAGCCGAGTTCAAGGACAAATTTTGTAACAGCGCGTACCTAAATTAGTGTCATTCAGGGAGTGTCATGAGTAAAGTTTCAACCGACCCAGGATTGAATCACCCAATCAGAAGAGACCACGCCAAAAGCCACGCGGTAAGTTGCGTACCCTGGAAAAACGCGCGAAAACGTGGATCTAAAGATCCGCCGATCCGAATTAATTCCGCAATAGTGCACTGAGACGTTTGGATAAAATTGATGAAGATTGATACTAGTCCCAAGTTGGTGTGATGAAAACTCCAGATATTTTTTTTTCAAATTCTCCCCACTCTACCTCATTCTGTCAGTTTCCAATAAATTGATCGGTGAGAAGCTGTTTCGAGGACAACTTTATTGAGCTCTGGTGAGCAAGGTTCACGTCACTCTGCGTCACGATTTTCAAACGCTAATGAGCGTACTTTACTAACATTTTACTTTGTGCTCAAGTGAGCAAGGTTCACGTATAGCAGTGGAGATCTCTAGGCGAGATAAGGACTGCAAGATAGACATGTTTAAGACTTGTTTTCAAGCTAGTGGCGATGAGTTTGAAGCGTGTAATTTTATGTAAATTTGTGTATGATATTTTGAATGATATTTGTGCGTGTATTAAGCAAATGCTAAGATAGGGAAAGTCTACGATCAGTAATCGCATTAGTACTTATTCGTGAGTGAAAGTAGTAGCTCACAGCGATTATAGCTAGGCAATCTTATTAACATTGAACATTTCTGTCCAAGAAACTTCGCCAAGATGTCCGACGTTTGGTCAGGTGATGGATTGATGTGCATCGCTTCTACAACGACGTCGACGATGGAGAGCTAAATTTCCCGTAGGGAAATGCACCGGGACGGAGGTTAATGTTCTGCAAGCTGAAGCGGTGATGTACAAAAATTGATTTACTCAATATGTAGTTAGATAAGGCGCGGGAACATTGTAAATAGTTCATTCATTCTTTTTCTTGTTTAGATTTGTTTTGTGCTGACACTATCATCTTTAAATGTACGTTGGCGCGTGGCCAAATTTGTTAGTTGAATATTTTTCTTTGGAGTCATATTTAGTGTACACGGCGCGTGTATTTGATTTTATCCATGCGAATGCGAAACTCGTTACATTCGATAAGTGGTGCTTTATTAAAGTTCATTTTGTTATAGGAAAGGGAGGTAATTATTGTAAGATGTTTTAATGAACAGGTTATTACTCATACTAGGGTTGCCGAGCGCAACAAATTAAGATGTAACTGTAGAACACTTTAGTTCTAATTTTTTTAGCATTTTTTTAGTCCTTTACAGGTTCGTTAGTCACGGACTAGAACGGAAGCGCAAACTGGTGGAAAAATATCTATGTCATTTATTTTAGGTTTCTGTCAAACCCATACGTGTGATTCTGTGTGTGTTCATGTGTCCGGTGTGTGTCTTGATTCTTCGTGATGAGGGGTAGGTGGTGCTACCGCCCTCATATTGTTGTTGTTGTGGTATTTTTTTATGGAAAGGCAGAGCGCTCCTTGGAGGCTACTGTACCTTGTCCAGTGTCGATTTCTTGGATTTCCTAGGGGAAATGCTGAGATATTTTATTCTGACACACACTCGTATATTGTGCTTTGGGAGCACGCTTCTTCGAGACTCGATCCCGTGCCATGGGAGGTCGAGGTTATTGACACGTGGGTTGACAGATGTGCAGATTTCCACTTAGCGCCCGTCTAGGTTCGGTGACTCATTGTTAGGCAGTCTTGCTGACCGACTGACCCCTATAAGCTATCATTAGCAAACCTGTTCTTTTGTGATGGTCATTTGGACCGTAATTAATTGGGGAGTTCGCCATGTCTGTTATGAATTATCGAGTATCGTATGAATGGAAATTTGTTTTAATGATGTAAATGTTGGCTTTGAGCCTAGTGATTTTCTATGACTCAGGTCATGTTAGTTTGTCTGTTGTGACACCCGTGTGGTGTAGTTGTATTTACTTGTAAAAATGACAGGCGGTCATATGTGTATTTCTTTTATTGGTCACGTGTTAATTTACTTGTGTTGATTTTGAAAAGTCCTAATTTTAGGCATTAATGTTTTTGCTACGGCAGTTCTTGATTCCAATTTCAAGCGGAAATTATTTGTAGTGTATTTAGTGTAGGAAGTGTCAGATTAATTTAAGTAGTGTATAGTTGGTTCCCCGCGTATGTCTAGCTCTAAACAATGCAGATTCGTCCTCTGAAGGTTTACCGGATGGTGACGAATCTCGCATTTATTTGTACTCATCGTTAAGCATGTAGAATAGCCGCACACGTACACAATGTCATTGAAGCATTTGGGACATTTGGTCCAATTTATAATCTCTCCTGAGATTAAGCCTAGTTATGGCAAGTAATTTATTCAGTTGGGAGTTTTGTTTTGTTTATTTTTTACTTGTAAATAGTTGATCTGTTATTAAATTCATTTGTTATAACCCTGGTATTCACTTCTTCCTGCGCGTTATTTTGTTATGTGTTACCCTGCATGTTAATGAAGCGCTTTAACAACAACTTACGATATAGACTGTTCCCCGAAACTGAGTCTCATAAGCTTCTTTGCAAGGGTTCAGTATTTTTAATTGATTTTTTTGTAATTGCTTAGAGATTAAGTGTCATTTTCTTAGCTTGCTTTTGATATTTATTTGTAACAGGACTTCCCGAGAGCATACTTTAACTGCAGTTTAGGGGCAGATTATTTTTTATTAGCTTTGCGGGTTAGCCGATTTTTACCCTCGAAAGTAGGATAGGAATTTGTTTATTTTGAATAAATTTACGAGAGATATTTTAAGACTGCATTTTTCATTTATTAGCTTTGTTGTTTTTTATGTGCTTCTTGGGCTAGTTCCTATTCCCAGCTATCTATTAACACCGCTAATATCCTGAGATACTAGTCCCGTGCGGGCTGGTCTGAGAGAGCACATCCAATACAATCAGGGATATGATTTCGACGGACGGGGATGTCAAGAAAGCTGTGGCGGTCAAGCAGTCCCCCGACCTTCCTGTCCAACGGGCACAGTATGGCTTCCTTCCCAATCATGGCACTGCTTCAGTAGCATTTGACATAGTGTCACTTATACATAAGGCATTAGATGACAATGAAAATAGCAGCAGGACTATTTATAGATCTTGCTAAGGTGTTTGACACTGATAACCATACCTTGTTGCTAAGTAAATTATCAAATGCAGGAATTAGAGGAATAGCGTTTGAGCGGCTTCGGTGGCGTAGTTGGTAGCATGCTGAGCGTCTATTCCGAAGTTTGCGGGTTCAAACCCGGCCGAAGTCGTCGGAATTTTTAAGATCGTTAAAAAACCCTCATCGATTTATGACATGTAAAAGAGCCTTTCACTAACAATTGTGTGAAGGTAAAATTAGTGGGTTAGATTTGATTAACGCTCTTTAAGTTCCAAAGTTTGTCGCCAGGAGCTGGTTGCGGTGGCATCTAGAAGCCAAGTTTGCTGCTAGGTGTCGTTGCCGGTAATAAAAAAAAGTAGGAACTACTTGAAATTGATCGTCTGCAGTCCTTATCTGAATTACAGATAACAAACACTAATATACCCATCACAATTAACACCGGTGATCAGACAGATTCTACACACACCCAAAGTACACGGGTCTACATGGCCGCGTTTTTGCAGCCCCTAAATTGAAGAACCAACGAATAGACTTTGAGTGGTTTAAAAACTACCTGTCTAACTGGAAGTAGTATGTTAATATTGATTAAAATAAAAGGGTCCATTTCTGATGTTCAATGTGGTGTCCCTCAAGGGTCAGTGCTTTGATCATTGCTGTTCCTGATATTTATTAATGATATAGGTTTAGAGTTCACTGGTAAAATATTTCTATTTGCAGATGATATATTTCTACTTTACGAGAGCACCTGTGAACAAAGGATTATGGAGAATGCCAAAAAGATCTAATTATACTAACAACATGGCTTTCAAAAAGTAATTTAATCACAAGCACATCAAAAACAAAATACATGCTATTTCATAAACCAGCTTACAGTTCAAACCCTTGCAACATAGTTAAAATTGGCAATGAATCCATCGAACGGGTGAAACAATACACATATTTAGGCTTCACTTTGGACAATAACTAAAGTTGGAATGAACATGTCACAAATGTGAAAAAGAAAATTGTTAGTGTAATTGGTGTACTAAAAAGACTAAGGGATTATGGAATAAGCAATCCACATTTAAGGAGCATATATGCCTCTCTTATTCATTCTCACCTTATGTACATGAACATAATATGGGGTAAATGGACACAGGCAGCAATAAATGAGCTCGAAGTACTCCAAAAAGGAAAGCAATTAAAATCATGTATGGTTACGCTTTTAGGAAACCAAATGTACAAGTATTTCAGTAGATAAACATATTGCCATTACGAAGCCAGCTCAACTACTTGGAAGTTTTATTTATGTTCAGATATAAACGACGTCTTATTAGTCTTAATACTGAACTGCAATGCAGGAAAGACATTCATACCCATAACACAAGATCGGCAAACCAGTTACACATGGAGTCGACAATCACTACTAGATATGGTATTCTATTCAGTCAGCACATCTTATAACAACTTACCTCCCAAACTGAGACAAATTATAAACTTAAACAAATTCAAAAAGGAAGCATGCAGTTACTTCCAGAAACAATACCGGAATTATGTTTGTAGCCCCTTAGTAGGCTATCTGGTCCTCCAAGTTCGGACCGGTCTGCTTTACCTTCGTCGAGAATAAGAAGACGTTGTAGTTGAAGTAAATATTTTTATTCCACAAGACAGTAAGATCAAGAACAGTTTCTAAGGTGACCTGCCAGGATAACTACTCTTGGATCAGGTCGTGAGTTGTGAACATATCATGCCAGGAGTCGCTGGCTTTTATACAGAGCTAATTAGCTTCAAGGGTCAAAGTGACTCAGTTACAATAATAGGCAATCTCCCGCAGGGCAAGAGAGCAAGTAAATATTGAGACACAATAAGATTATTCTAAGAAATATTACAAGTCACAATAATGGGCAATCTTTCCAGAGGCAAGAGTGCAGGTTAATATGTGGACATAGTAACAAGCTGCAATAAAATTCTAAGGATGTATACAGCTTGAGAGAGTCTGGGCTCCATCCCAGGCGACGTACATAACTCCTCCCCCCCCTTAATTGAAGGTTACTGCCTTCAGTGACCACAGGTTTTACATTTTTACAGTTCTTATACATTTGATACAGTTTTCTTCTAAATACCACTAATATAATACAGAAGATTATAAGAATTACAATTATATTTATCTGAACAAGATCATTTGTGGTAGAATATTTTGGGATAATAGGTATCAGGTCTAGTTTCAGTTTATTTGCATCAAGGTGGGAATATTGGAAGTTTATTTCATTGTTTATATTAGGAAAATTCTTGGACATTTAGGATTGGGAATTTATGCACATAGTTTGTGGGTTTCTGCTCAAGGATAATACCAATGGCTGAGATTGGACATGAAGCATTGGAAAACACACAATGTGGTCCGGAGATATTAATTGATTTTTGTCCATCAGGACATGTTTGCAGTACCACTTGAGGTGTTTTACTAAAGAATAAAATGTGTTCATTATTTAGAGGTTGAAATATATATATACATCATTTTTCACAGAGACAAAATTACATCCTGAGGTCTCTTGTCAGGTTACATGAGGTTATTCTTATATTATAGTATTTACATAAATAAAATATCGTGCCTTTAATGCACGGCTCGCTTGACCATTTTAGTGTTGGTCCTTGTAAATAATTCATTTCACTATGAATAATTACTATATTATCCAAGGTAGGTACTGTGCCCAAATCCAGTTGCCTAGATTTGAGGGTACAGGCCACAATGCTAAGTCCAGAATTGAAAGTTTGAATAGCGCGCGCCAAACCTTCTTAGAAGGAATTGGAAGCTTTCGACAGCCAAGAAATGGTTAAGTGACGTAGGCCGAGAGCGTCATAGTCGAGGCTAAATTGACATTAAGTGTTTCCCGATGGAGTAGAATTTTGAGACTAATATCAGATTACTGGCACGGACAAGGGAGGAAGAATGTGCTTTATTTCGAGGAAATTGATTGAGCGGAAGCTGAGATATGAGATGTTTTCGTTCCAGCATTTTTTCACGCAGTGACCTCGTGTAGCCCGTTGAGGAGTATATAAGGCACGCCTGCCCGAGCTAAGTATGTTCACTTCTCCATAGGCACTCCGTTGCTATGGATGTGTAGTACTTCGTAAGCGCTCTAGCCGCTAAACACTCTACGACTCCGAACACTGTTATAATCTTCGTGCACATGGTTGCAAATTCTTCGTTATTTACAGCACAGTTGCTGGGACTTAGTGTTTCGACAGTACATGGTTACTGGTATTAGAAAAGTGTTAAACATTTTAGTGATCTTCGAACTTTTCAAATGTTATCACCGAAGTGATAAAAATTTGTGGCGCTTGTAATTATTTACTGCTACAACTGGACATATGGAGACTTTGTCTACATTTCTTTCTTCTGTCCACAATTATTCAAAGCTGGATTATTTAATCCAACAGTCAGAGGACAAGCTTTTGTCTTGTTAGTGGACCAGCCAAGATAAATCAGTACTTTTATTAAAGCCCGACCCAGGAATGTCTGCCGCGACTCAGTTACGCACGTTAATTCGTTCCCACCTCCTCGGGCACACGTGATACGTCCTGACTCCCCGAGTCCCGATGTAGCAACATCGTTCATTCTCTGCTTTGATTTGGCCGTGATAACATAATGCTACGCAATGTAGACGAGAGCTCCGCTCACCCGCTCGTCATTGTGCAACAACTTGGCAACATTACATTGGCTCTCCAGCTCAGCAGCGGCTAGTATCGAAGCAGTTTGCTCTTTACCTTGGTTTTCTCGGATGCTCATTCTAGCCTAGTTGAAATCGCAGGTTTTGTGTGTGTTTAAATCCTTTGCTCTCGACTGAATACGTGCGTAATATTGATATACCAGTAAACTTCTTGTTCTGTTCTTATAGTAGGCCACGGGTTTGAAAGACACTGACGATCAACGGTCGCAATGCCTCCGGTGTTGTCCAAGTTAAAAACAAAAACATTACAGAGTCGGGCGAGAGAAATAATATCTAATGTGCACAATTTCATGAAACAAGAAGCGGAAAGAGGTGTTGACATACCTATTTAAAAAAATCGGCAACGGGCAGCGGCGGCCGCTGGAGTTCCTGAGCGTACAATTAGGGCGATAGTAAGTGAAAAAAAAAAACGTTTTAGAGTAGATGGAAGGCCTGGCTACATTTTTATCCACACCTGGTAAAGCAAGACCGCGAACAGCCAGCAATCAAGAAGTAATAGGACGATGTATATATGATTTTGCTTTGCACGAAATGAAAATTCCCACGCTTCGACTGTTACTTTCTAAGTTAAAACAGGACATTAATTTTTGAGGCAGTAGAGAGAGATTACGACGTCTTTTACGTAAAATGGGATTCAAGAGGCAGGACATTCGTCCTCAAAGAACGAAATGCATTATTGAGCACAAAATAAATAAATTCTTTGGGTTTGTCTATTTTCATGTACCGTACTTATCTTTAAATTTTATTTTATTTCGTGTGATGTGCTAACTGATTAGTTTTCTTTAAGGCTTGTTTCTATTATGACAAGACATGTTAAAAAACATTGCAAACTGAAAGTGTTTTGCAACAACAATATTGATATAAAACCACGCTTACATTGCATAAGGTTTTACGGGCTGTAATTGATGAGTGAGTGATTAATGATCGGTGGGTGGTGTCCTCTTTCAAAGAATTTTAAAATATTATTGTTATTTGTTCTACGTCCCTTTTAACTACTGCGGCTTTTAGAGGCGCCAGGGTGCCAGAATTTTGCCCCGAAGGGGAGCTTGAACGTGCCAGTAAATCTACCGACATGGGTCCCTCGCATTTGCGCACCCTCAAATGCCAGCTGACTGCGCCAGGATTCGATCCTGTAACCTTGGGCAGAGCAAGCGAGAACGTTGCCGCTGAGCCACGCAGCCCGCCAATTTTAAAATAACATAGAAAATAAACTACTAGACGTAGAATTGTGATTCATGTTTCTATATATTCAGAAAAATGCTGCCTTTCATCCTATTCATATCTATAAATCGTATCCTGCCAAACCATACCCAGCGGTGCGCGTGACAATTCGTATCGCGTTCAAAAGTGACGCGAGCGATGAGTCGAGCAAGAACAGTTCCACTCCTCCCACTGTTCAGTAGCCACGCCTCTCCGGTCATGCCGCGGCAGAGATCGCTGTGTCGGGCTATACCATTCTTGCACAGTACAATTCTTTAGCCGATATCGGGAATACAGTTTTGCCTTGCGCAATCTGGAGAGTGAGAAGCTCTGCCCAGCAAACTCGACAGAATTTTCACTAGTGCTGAACAGGATTATAAGCGTATTAGGAGTACTGAACACATCACAGTTGGGTCATGTTAATAATTTTCAGCATGGAACATTTTGATCAGACCCCCGTCAACTTTACTTCAGCTTTTGAAGCTGGTAACATTTTTATTCAAGATATTAAGGCTTCAAGTATGAATACCGCTATGTCTGTGCAAGACCATTGCGGGTATAAAATGGTGGCCGATACAAGATTATAAATACCGTACGTGTCCTAATAGGGACAAGAAGACTGAATAATCTGGTTCAGTCCAGATTACAAGCATCAAGATCTACAAGAATGTAAGCTACAATTTGCATAGTTTTCATGCGTAGTTAGCTGGATTTCTCATATATTTTTCTACAGTCTTACCAACACATATTTTCTATTCATCGATATGTTTTATGCTGTTGCAAATATTTTTCTTTTGCAATAGAAGCTTTGATCCGAGTAGTTTTTACACTCAGAAGTCAATGATTCGAAATTTATGGACTAGCAGAACGAGCATTTATTTAATTTTGATATTTTTCTAATCGCGGTCATCAGCCGTCGTAACTGAAGATTTAATAATAAATTTAAGTTGCGGAATGGATATTTATCCATTATTTAGAAGTCGAGGATGATATTCCCCGAACAGTTTAACAACTTAAAATCTTTTTTTTTTAGGAAATAATAATAATAATGTTGATTTAGTAATAATTATTTTTCTATTTTCTGAGATTAATAATAATAGTTGTGATTTCTAATAATAATTTCCATGTAGTGTGATTTATATATTTGAGATTTGAAACAATATTCTAAGATCGGATACTTGTTGATTCCGAAGGTAAGTGGTTAACGCATGCCCACAAATAAATAACATATTAATTCATTGGAATTATTTCACGCTTGCATTATGCATTTAAATCTTTGAGAAGACACGGAAAGTAATGATACGGGAAGCTAAAAGCATGTATAAAATAGGGTTTTTGCTAGAGTTTGTATAAAAATAAAATCATTATGGAGCAACGTCTTTCGAAACGTTTGGCTAAGAATAGACACGGTGTGGAGTTATTCATGTTTTAAACTGATGGTAAAAATATTATTATTGTAAACTCATTGGTGGAGTTTACCAATTTATAAATCTTCCAGTTGTCGTAACAAGCAAAGGCTTGATTATTCTGTATAATTTGGGAAGAAATAATTGTTGTGTGTGCAGAGAGTTAAATATGCCATTCTGAGTGCGCAATTAAGTCGCAGGAATAGATAGATAGATAGATAGATTTATTTTGTCTGGCAAGATTAGGGCCATTGGGCCCTCTCTTCCATCTAACCAGATTTTACAATTAATACATTATTACATTATTTGCAAAACTTAACAATGGTACTTAAATCTAACAGGAATACATTTCAGATTTGATCACAATACATATAATGGCAGGTAAGCATGGCGTAGGAGAAATTATTGTAATTAGTTAATTATAGCTAAAGTAAGGAAATAATAGGGAAACACAGACACTAATAAAACAGAACCTGATGATGATGTGATGATGTTGATGATGATGATAAGCATCATGGATGAGTTATTACTATAGCCTAATATTGATTTTGCAATGCGCATTTAAAAGGATGTAAGAAAACATTTAGGTAACTAAACAGAAAATAAATAAAACGTAAATTAGAAACACGAATATAACTCAGCATAAGGATTCAAATATTTGGCGTGTTGAGTTCAGGTTTCATTTCTTTTGTGATATGTACAGCTGGCATTGCTGCCTGAAGCTAGACGGGGTTGCTCCTCTGACAGAGCGCGGCAGGTTGTTCCACAGTCGTGCAGTAGAAACTACGAAGGAGTTAGTGTAGCGTACCGTACGGTGTATTGGTATGAGCATGAGTGAATCATTTTTTGACCGTGTACCAAGACTATGTTCGTGTGAGAGGCAGTGAAACTGAGAATGCAGGTAAGCTGGAGAGGAACTTAAGAGTATTTGTCGGAAAAGACATAAAGAATGAAGATCGCGGCGTTGATTTAGTCGCAACCAGCTGAGTTGTTCGTACGCAGGGGTGACGTGGTCGTAATACCGTAAGTTGCATATGTAGCGTACACAGGCATTTTGTGCTAGTTGGGGTTTGTTTTTAAGAGTAGCAGACAGGTCATTGTATACCACATCGCAATAGTCAAAATGAGGCAGTACTAGGGAGGAAACAAGTCGTTCTTTTAACACGCGAGAGAAAATATTCCCAAATCGTCTCAATGAATTCAGTGCGGAAAATACTTTTCTAGAGACGTTGTGGACTTGCTGCGTCCAAGAGAGTTGTTCGTCAATTATCACGCCCAGATCTTTGACTGATTCTCGGAATTCGATTGGGGAGTCGCGCAAGCGTAAGTTTGGTAGGGTGGGATTATTTTTTATTTTACGAAGAATTTTTGGGTGGGAGATTATGATAGCTTGTGTTTTTGTCTCATTCAGTCGTAGTCCATGTGAGTTGGACCAATTACAAATTTCAGTTAAGTCCTCATTGAAAGCTTTGATTGCTTGCGATAGTCTTTCTGGTGCAGCATGCAGATAGAGTTGTACATCGTCAGCGTATAAGTGATATTTGCATTTAGTTATCGATGAAGTGATATCATTTATGTAGATCGAGAAGAGAAGGGGTCCTAGAACTGATCCCTGAGGGACTCCTCTCACCACTGAGCGCCAAGAAGACATTTGATTTGAATTACTTTTAACGCGCTGTTGGCGCCCATGTAGATATGAGTCCACCCATTGGATACTGTTCATAGAGAGATGAATTTTGAATAGGCTAGAGAGTAATATGTCATGATCAACAGAATCAAATGCTTTGCTGAAATCAAGCAGTGCTATGATTGTTGCTTGCCCACTATCCATAGCCTTTCTTATGTCATCCGTGACCTTAAGTAGTGCCGTAGTAGTGCTGTGATTTTTCCGGAAGCCAGATTGGTGCTCATCAAGGATGTTGTGCGCTTGCAAATAGCGGGAGAGTTGTTCGTACACGATAAATTCGAGAGATTTGGAGATGGCAGATAATATGCTCACTGGGCGATAGTCACTCACGTTTTTGGCTTGTGTGTTTTTAGGGATTGGAATGACAATAGCCGCTTTCCATAGCGATGGGTACGTACCAGTCATTAACGAGTAGTTGAATATGTGTGTAATTGTGGGAAGTATAATGTCAATGATTCGTTTGAATATTTATATTTCTATATTGTCGATCCCTTTCGATTTTGATTTGATTCTAAGAATGGCACGTCTTACTTGTGACGGGGTGACATGCGAGAAGTAGAATTTTTCTCTGTTGGGGGTGGGGGTGTTGTAGTTGTTGGTGAGAGTTCTGTGTTTTATGTCTGGGTTGACATAATGTCCTGTATTAGTAAAATAGTCATTGAGTGTGTCAAGAGGTAGATTAATGGGGTTGTCATTTTTTCCTTTGCCTATTCCCATGTTTCTTAGTTCATTCCACGCCGCAGAGGGTTTGATATTACGCCCGAGCAAGTTGTGAGCATGCCTGGTTCGAGCGTTACGTACTGCTTGGGATGTCCTGTTTCGGAGCTTTTTAAAGTCATCATAATTCTGTTGCGTGGGTAATTTCTTAAACTTTCTGTGCGCAGAATCTCGCTTAGCCATTAGTTCTTTCAGTTCCGTGCTGAGCCAGGGTGTTGGAGGACGCGTCGCTCGCGCAGTTTTCACTGGAGCATGTTTATCATATAGTCCTGTCAAGTAGTCGTTCATTTTGTGTACTTTATCATCTATATTGAGAATATTCAGTATGTCATGCCATGGTACATTGAGAGCGTCTTCTATCAAGGATGGCGTGTCAATTTTAGAGAGGTCTCTGTACGTGATGGTCCTTGGTTTGGTCTTCTTATATTTTAAAGAGTAGGACAAGTAGATTAAGTCGTGGGCAGAAATTCCAGGTACAGATGTCTGCCCGTATTGAAGCACTTTGTCTGTGTTCTTTACTGATATCAGGTCAATTGTCGTGTGTGATGAACGTGTGTGATGTGTCGGTAGTAGGTCTAATATTTTCATGTCACGTGACGCGAGCATATTCAAGAGTTGCCGAGTTTCAGCTTTGGTATTATCGCCTATATTGGTATTGAAATCGCCCATGACTATTACGTGCTGGTAAAGAGGCAGGATGCGTAATAACGCGTTCTCTACGTCCTCTAAATGACCCAGCGAAGGTGCCTTGTAAACAACGCAGACAGCACACTTTTGATGGGCGGTCTCTATTTCGAATAACATAAATTCGGGTCTTCTATTGTACTGGCTATCTGAGCATGCTAGTAATTTAGGATTTAAGTTCGTCTTAACAAAAGCTCCAACTCCACCTCCTTTCTTTCCTACTCGGTCGTTGCGTAATAGTGTGTAGCCGGGCAAGTTAAATGATTTTGAAAGATGGAGTGGCGATATCCATGTCTCACTCATCAAGCAAATATGAAATACATCACGTATAATAAGTTCTAGTTCATGAAAATGTGCCGATAAGGACTGTACATTTACGTGCGCTATGTGAAGACCTGTCGGATGAAGTAACAGTTTTTCGAACAGGTAATCACGGGCTGCGGTGGAGTCATTGTTCCCTGGAGCTACTTCTGGCACTCTGTCACCTTTACAAGGCCACGGTGAGAGAGGGGTGGGACGGGTGGAATTCCTTTCACTGCAGGGGGTAAGCTGTACCGAGCTGGTGTCAGAGGTCGTAGACCCACATACTAGGTTTGCCAACTTGGGAAATGAGAACTAAACTAACCAAATTGTACTATACTGAACTAAGACTAAGATTACACTATACAGGTGAACTAATATTAATTAAAACTAAAGTAACATACAGTGGCCGCTGTCAGCTAGGTGAATGTTCTTTGACTACAGTTTCTAACTAGTTTGGTAGGTCACACATGCGGTTAATCCTAATCTTGCTACCATCGGGTTGCTTGATTAGGATATCGCCCTGCGAACTCCAACAATTACTAACAGAGAAACGAGAAATTGCAGTCTTCAAAATGGCCAGCCTGGTGGAGGTGAGATCTTCGCGAATTGTCACCTTGCTACCTTTAAGCATTCTTTTTTTGAGAAACACCTCCTGCCTGGTACGGAATGACACAAATTTCACAATAATAGGCCGCGCTTTTCCCGGGGATTTAGGTCCAACTCGATGGCTTCTGTCAATATCATGCAGGTTAACACTTGCGCCGATATCACGAAAGATGTTTAGAGCTAGTTCATCAGTATTTTCTTCGGCACTTTCGTGCACGCCAAAAATCCTGATGTTGGATCTCCTGCTATATTGTTCTAGGGAGTCATACTTTTCTTCAAGCTCGTTTCTAAGGGCTCGTATTTCACTCTCGCGACTCTCAAGCTTTTTGGTGAGATCTGACTCCAAGTTCATATTGAACTGGAGTGACTTCTCCAGTTGTTTGACGACAAGTTCAGTCACTCTCTCAGATATGGCAGAGATAATTGTATCGAGGAACTTACCCGAACTGAGGGTCTCGTTGAGCACCTTATTTACGGCCTCCTCAACTAAGTTGGCACTACCGTTGGCGTCACAGGAGGCGCGCTTGCCCTTGCCTCTGGTCATCTTGATTACGTTATATATTTACTATATAACTACGGAGTTATCACACAAAATAACTTAACACAGTTTACACTTATTATATTACTCACACGTGTTCCACTTATTTTCAACGTGCCTACACAATAACACCTTCTAATTCACTTTCACTGAGGAGCCGAGCTTACACGCGTCTGCCAAGCAACATGGACGTAAGGAGGTTGTGTGAAATGAAGCATCAATCATATTGTAGGTTGGATGTCTTTGAATTTAGTAGAGGAATCGATTTTAGCCACACTTTCGTCGAGATATAACCAAAGGTTATTTTGTTGAGCCATCATTGTCAATTCACAGTTTACCCACGTGTTCTAGAAGTATTCCTAGTAATTGCTTGCCCGAGAATTGTTATTGTTAAACTTGTACCTTTCATTACGAAAAGACTTTACCGTTGTCTGGATGCTAATTATGATTGTGATTTTTGACGCATTTAAATCGAATGGGCTGATGCTGTTAATTATTTAAAACTGTTACTTCTTAACAACCAATACAAACTGAGAGGATTTTGTGATCCTATAAAAATATATAAACATTTTGCAAATAAGTTTGACATTTTGCCAAATTATTGTAATGTTGATAATAATAAACTAAATTGTTTCATGATAAATTTTCTAAATAATATTTCCAAATGATAATTAATTGATTAAATGGTTGAATCCATGTGGAATTGAATTTATATTTTGTTGATAATAATATTTTGACAAATATATTTATGATTGAGTCAAAAGCTCTGAATAGACTTTCGATCGAGAACAGATGATTCAATAAATATTTTCTGTTTATCGAAGTTCGTCGAATCCAAATGCTCGAAAGTCCATGTAGATGATATTGTGTTGTATTTCTTGTTAATAACTTTGTATTTGAACAAATCCTGAGATAACTGAATCCTGAAGTGTTAGTTAATTTGCTACGATATTTTTTGAAAAAGTGAACTGTGAGATATTTTTCAACGAGTGGTTTTTTTTTCATTTCAATATGTGAATACTCAAATAATATAGGGATCAGTAAAGACAATTAAATTTGCACTGACAAAACCCTACTACTGTAAATAATTGTTTTGATTTGATTTAATTTTATTTCACGGCTACACTTAGAGCTTCAAAGCTCCTTTACAGTAGCGCCCTACATAAAATAAGGTTAGGGCTTATACAAATAATACATTTCACTTACATTCACAATATAAATAATAATAGTATAACAATAGTAACAAAAAGACAGTAATAATACAACAATAATAATAATGATAATAGAAAGATTATTTACAAAAGAGAGCATACAGACACAGTATCAGCCCGAAAAGCAAACATCATATACTGTACAAGAAAAGCTATTAAATTAGACAGGTTGTCAGCTATTGTCCTGATGTTATAATTGAACTTTAAAAAAAGTATTTTAACATAATGCAGTAATCAAATGTGAGAGGTATACTGCTCCAAGAAGCAGGATGAAATATGTCGTTTGAAAGCTGCAGTGCTTGCAATGTTGATGAACTTATATAAATCGAAGGTGTTGAAGAGGCGTGAGGCGGTGCAAACAAAAGATTTATTGAACTTCATGGTTCGGTGTATAGTAATCTGGAGTGTTAATTTTGTGTATCTATTTTCTCGATTATGAACAGAATGCATTGGTGTAAAGGCATTGTAGAGATATAACGGGGTCTTGGTATGTAATATTTTATGTGTCAGAATGGCAACTGATAGCTGCCTGCGCTCGTGGAGTTTCAGCCATTTCAGCTGCACGTAGTAAGGTGTGATATGTTCATCTCGCCTTACATCCAGAATGTACCGAACACATGCATTCTGGACTCTTTGTAATTTGATGTTCTGTGTTTCTGGTAAATCATTGTATACAGCAGAGCCATAATCAATGATTGGAAAAATGAGAGTTTGGACGAAGAGCTTACGTATGTTAGGAGAGGTGTAAGAAATAGTTCTTTTCAGGAGATGCATAGTTGATACAACCTTCCTTACCACATTAGACGTATGCTCTGCCCACGACAGTGTTCTATCAAATATCACTCCGAGATTATTGACAGTGTTGCTATATTTAATATTATTATCTAGTATCTTGATGGGTGGTAGTGAATTAAAATCTACTGAATTTAGAAGTTTTGTATATCCAATGGATATAAGTTGTGTTTTAGATATGTTCAAGTTAAGATTATGATTTAGGGCCCATTCACAAAGCCTGTCAATGTCTTCATTAAACAGATGTATACGATCACATGCAGTGCTAGGCGTGAGGTGAAAATAGGCTTGGAGGTCATCAGCGTATATATGAAAAGAACTATTTCGGAATTCATACGAAACATCGTTTATATATATCGAGAAGCATAGTGGACCTAAGACATATCCCTGAGGTACTCCACTTTCTACCGATTTCCAGTCTGATGAGGAGCCATCCGCGAGGACCACTCTCTGTGTACGCATGGAAAGGTATGATTTGAACCAGGAAAGAGCACTCTGAGAGAAGCCAAAAGATTTCAGCTTTGCAAGAAGTATATTGTGATTCACACAGTCAAAAGCCTTACTGAAATCGAAAAGACATAAGATTGTAAGCTGACGCTTGTCCATAGCTGAGCGTATATCATCGCTGACCTTTAACAATGCAGTGGTGGTACTATGCCCCTTTTTAAACCCAGATTGGTAAGGATTGAATATATTAAATTTAATTAGGTATTCACATACTTGTTCATGAACAATTTTCTCAAGCGCTTTACTAAGGGCACAAAGGATATTTATTGGTCTAAAGTCACTACAACTAGTGGGGTTTTTATTTTTTGGTACTGGACATATGTTAGCACACTTCCAAAGAGACAGGTATACTCCACTTTGTAGAGAGAAATTAAATAGATGGATAATTGGGGGTAGAAATACTTCAAGACAGTTAGAAATAAGAGAAATTGGGATGCTATCAGGGCCTCTTGCTTTTGTACGAATTGATTTGATGGCTTTCACAATCTGGTGTGGGTAAACATACATAAAGAATTTTTTTTCATGAGCAGGGGGAGGAATGGATGTGTATTTCATGACGGTCTCTGATACTCTTAATACATCACTAATTGACGCAACATTTGAGTAATGTTCGTTTAATTGTGATGCAGAGACAGGCATCTCAACATCAGTGACTGAACTGGCACCAACTCCCAATGATTATGCAGCACGCCATCTGGCGGAGGTGGTTTTGCAGTCACCGAAGAGGTTGTACATATATTTCACTTTTGTGTTCCTAATTGTTTGTTTTGTCTTATTACGCAGAATTCTATACTCTTCATAGTCAATGGTAAGTTTAGATTTAATACATGTTCTACGTGCTTTATCACGTTTCTTTAAAAGCGTTTTGATTTCTTAACTGATCCACGGAGCAGAGCTATGTTTTATATCCACTTTCTTTTGCGGTGCATGCATATCATAGAGTTTATTTACACAATCATTAAATAGAGTCACTTTCTCATCTATGTCAGTGGATTGGTAGAAATTCTGCCAAGGGAGTAATTCTGCGTCCGTTTTAAAATCATTTAAATTAAATTTGCTGAAGTCACGTACAAAGATTGATTTTGGTCTAAGTTTCGGGGTAGATAAAGAAAACACTGCATACAGGAGATCATGGGCTGAGAATCCAGCAGCTGGTTCTTGTCCGTAGTCAACAACGAGGTCATTACAGTTTCAAGAGATAATATCGAGAGAGCTGTCACAAGTAGCTGTGTGAAATGTAGTATCGAATGGTAAACATTCAACATTACAGGAACAGAGTACATCACATACCTGTTTAGATTCAAAAGCTCCACTACCAAACCGAGCATTGACGTCCCCAACAATTAAAACATATTTATAATCAAGAGTGAACCTGTACATGTCATTCAGAAAAATATCTAGGTAGCCAGCTTTCGGTGGACGGTACACACAAACAAAGAGAATTTTAGTTTCGGTAAGAGAAATGTCAAGTATAATGTATTCAGGCCTCTTATTATATTCACCAGGAGACTGACTTAGCACGCTATACTTTATGCTATCCCTAAGGTAAACTGCAACACCACCTCCACCTACGGTTAATCTGTCATTTCTAATGACTTTATAGCCAGTGAGAGAGACAGCAGCATTTGGAATTGAGGGCTTGCAAAAGGACTCACTTACTGCAATTATGTCAAAAGACGAACCACCAAAGACGTGACAAAATTCAGAATAGTGAGAGGAGTCAACTAATGATTGAGCATTGATATGAGCAATTTTTAGACAGTTTGTGCTTTTCAGGCTGATAGCGGAAAGTATGTCTGATAGACTATGGTCAGATACAACCATAGGTACAAGTTAAAAGATCTTGTAAAGTAGTGAAAGGCATTGCCTAGTCACTCAGAAGAGAAATTAGTACAGTGACCATTATATGTCGTCATTCATAATCTACAATAGCACAAACTACAACACAATTTAGAAGCTAAAGAAAAAGTTAAGTTATGACAGATGGCACATAAATATATGAGTTAAATAATGACGCAGTGAAACACACTGCAATCTTCAGTAACATTTTGGAATTACACAGTCATGTCATCAGATCTGTCTAGAATTGAGCTAGGCATAGTTTAAAGTCACTTGTCACTCACCAACCAACACACCTTGAAAATGCCATTAAGGTTTTATATCTCAAGACATGGTGTACGTTATAGATATATAGACTATACATTTAATTTAACATTTGTGATAGGTTGAATTAAAAAACAAACAAAAAAAGGAAATACGGATAAAATGAAATGAAAGTTGAATGTGGTTTAAAGCAGGCCTACTAGTCTCCAGCTGGTACCCAATATAGGTCTACTTACAGAACATAAAATGTATTCACATTGCATGATGCAAGGATAGACAGGAAATGTTAATCTGAAAACATAACAGTGTTGGTTACAGGTGGCAGCTGAAGAACTATTATTTATAATAATTACCATCAATTGGGGTTAATCTCACTAAATGTCTGTCAGAGGAGTGAGAGAGGACTCTTGCAGTCCTGAGCTAGCAGCCATTAAATCAACTGCGAACTGGGTTAACTTTGTTTTGCCTGATCTGTATGACAATATCTATGTCATGCAATAGCCTATTGACGTCCGAAACGGGGGAGGAGCTTACGGTCAGCTGTTTGCAATATGGCGGCGATATAGTGACGTGAAGTAATTGGGTGTGCGTTTGTTATGGCTACTAATTTATGATGGCAAAATACTACATATTTCCTTTCATTGATAGAAATATTTTTGTAATCAATTTAAATGCAATGCCTAATTACTACCAGTTAAAAATATTACCCACTTGTAGATAGTTAATTTACTATCTGCTGTTACATATATGAAGCCTGTACTTGGGAGCCTAGCGGTACCGGTGTTTTTATTAATTTCACAATATATATATATATATATCTCACATAACACAAAGGACGACTCCCTGATAATAAATTGAATCAAGCAACCCTGATTTTGCAAGAATGTTTTGGGTTCAAAGAAGCGTTACTTGGGATGCTCAAATCATACTTCAATATTGCAAATATTGACCTACATACTTGCTGTTCAAAGGCAAGAATGTTAATTTATTAATCTCTTGCCACAGGCAAGTTAAAATGGAGACATCCTCTTTACCAATATATTTAATTAAATATTTAAAATACAGATATTTAACAAAGCTGGAGTCTCCATTTGAACTTGTCATAAGCAAACGGAACAGATCAAAAACTACACTATAAGCCAAAGTAAATTCACTCCTCAGCTCGACATAAACCATAATACCAATTAAAACCTATACAAAACATACTCTCCTTACTGTTGTACAACTTTCAAACCAACTATTCGCACTCAAATCTGTAAAACCCTGAAATGGGAACTAATTAAAGTTAGAATAGCCTAGGCCGATCCGGTCTCCTGCTACATTACCGCATATGTATACTTAACATCACTATAACTTCAAAATTACGGCTAAGTGACCTATCTGCCTGAGTAGTAAAGGTGTTGCCGGCCTGCCTAGGATGATGGGTCACCAAACCGGTACTTAAAACTAAGATTTTACATTTTAATTAACTAAATTCAACAGTAGGGAGATCATAGCCAAAAACACAATTTAAGCCAAATCATACTTCAATGATCTACATACTTGCTGTTCAAAGGCAAGAATATAAATTCTCTGGCAAATTAAGGCTAGGAATAGCATTTTTCTTAAGTTTTCTAACCATTCGGCTATTGTCAATCGGAAGAACCCCTAAAATAAGTTTACGAAGAGTGGATTACATTCTTTGTACGGCACAGAAGTAATAGGCTATAAGTTTATCAGTATTTTTGATGTAGCTAAATCCATGTGAATACAAATTAGTGACAATAACTATCAATAATCAACAGTACCGGTGGAAAGAAGTCGTCTTCACAAAAATGCAGACTGCACACTTGTCATGTAACATGTAACACGTTTTCCAATTGACAGCGCCGAAGCCCATCTTTCTCTCTAACTTTTTGTACAGGAAAGTAGTGAAGACATTTGGTAGCCGTTTTATACGATTTGCAACCGTATAAAGAGCAGTACCTCCTCGAATTTGACAAATTTCTTTCTGTTTCCATCACGACGTCAATGCTTCACCATCTAAATAAATCTCACCAGTCACAATGTTACAGCTTCAACATTCTGCCGCGTGGCTGCGCCATCCAACTTTTCTGACGTCAATAGCTCACACTCACCATTAACATTAACAACGTGTATAGGAGAAGAAAGATGGGTTTGGGCTGGGAGCGAAAGGTGAAAGCAAGTAAGTAATGACGTAAGTAGTGTTTAAAGCTGATTAATTGTTGGAAAAGGCTTGGTACTGGTAGGCTACCTAAGAGAGAAGCTTAATAATTATAAAAAAAGCATTTTGCCAACCTGTTCAATAAGGGAAGGAAGCTTGGAACTAATAGCAAACAGGATAGCTCAGTATTGGTGTCTATTTGGTAAATGCAGATTTACAAACGTTATAGAATTTAGCAGACAATTTTCTAAATGTTGTTGCCTAAGAGGAATGTGGTATTTTTTTTAAATTTAAGTTTCCCATCCTTACTTGCTTTCGAGCAATAGGTACCGGTCAACAGGACTATTAATTTGACCTTCGTCTCAATTGTTAAGTGTTCATGTGTTGGTGAAATTGTATATCTTGTACATAACATATGATTCGTCATTCATCTTTTATGCCATTTTGGCATACTTTCAGTCAATTTTAAAGTTTTAAATAAAATGAGATTAATTTTATCGGATGAATTCATTTCAGAAAATCTCCTTCTATCCTTATTGTTGCATCGAGTCGAAAATCAGTAAAGCTTTTTTCTTTTTCTTTTTTTGATTTATTGTAGTCACTTTAACCCATCTGGCGCCCCGGGATATTTTGATTCTCGTGCTGACTGATTTTTGGTGAAATGCATATGTGGTCGTCCGGACTTCGGTCTGAACGGGCACAGTACAAGTTAAATTACTTACAGTTGGTATTCATTTCCGTCCGTTATCGGTACGGATACAACTACAATTATTTCTGAATCCAGCATTAGCACTAGTGTTTCAGTAAATTTTAAATTTTCATACCTATGAAAAGGATTTGTATGAACAATAGATTTGGCTGGATATACAGATTGTGGATGTTTAATGATATTACACTTAAATCTTTTTGAGAAAACATTTTGATATTTGTTACATCTTGAAATGATAAAGTTATTGGTATAACAGCTTAGGCTTTCACGGCCGGCGTTCATAATTAAGTACAAGTTTTTCGGGCTTGTAGGTCGTGGTCCAGACAGGATATCTCCCGACGTTTCACCGGAAACTGCATCCGGCATTATCAAGGGTTCCGCTCCTTTCCTTGGTCAGCAGTGGAATGAGGAAGAGGCTTGAAATAATGGGTAACGGTTTGTAGTGGGGTATTGTTTGTATATGACTGTTGGTTGGGTGGATCTTGGCGATGAACTAACGGCTGGAAGGTAGTTTTGGATCTTCAAATTAGCATGGTGAGCCGAGCGTTCTCTTCTCATTCCGGCTGGATCGTCTGGGCTCACGTACATGTTGCGGGGTGCGGTGCATGCTCCGGCTTCGGCGACCGAGCTTGTGAGGGTCAGGTGATCCCTGGGCGACTGCCGGGCTCTAGCGGGAAGGTTCTTCAGGTTGACGTGTGAGTGATTTCTTGGCCTTGGTGTTCCTAAGGGCCGGGATCCATGTATTACGCACACGTTCAATTTCTTCCTTCCGATTGAAATTGTCGGGGTGTTTGAAGATTTCTATGGCTTCCCGTTGCAGCCTGGCGTGGTAGTGTGTGGTCGTGGAGTGTATCTCCGTGTCCCCGTACTGTTCATCGTGACCGGGCAAGAGAGAATGCTCAGCGACTGACGATTTCTCAGTTTGACCCAGGCGGCTGTGTCTGTTATGTTCCTTGAGTCTGGTGGTCACGCTCCTCTTCGTCGTTCCTATGTACACCTTCCCACAGGAACACGGGATTCTGTAGACACCCGCAGTGGAGTGTGGGTGGCGCTTGTTTTTAGCGGATCGCAGCAAGTCCCGGATTTTGGCGGTGGGTTTATAAACCGTCTTCACCCCATAAGTTTTCAGTAATTTGCCTATCCTGTCCGTCACCTTCTTCACGTACGGCAGGAATGCGGTGGCCACCGGAGTTTCCTCAGAATCTTTCCTCGTGCTCCGGCGCCTGGGATGAGAGGCTCGCTCAATCTCCTTATTGCTGTATCCGTTGGCGCATAGGGCCCTCTTTATATGTTTCAGCTCTTGGTTGAGGTTGGATGGCTCACAGATTCTCCTAGCACGGACTACCAATTTTTTAATAACTCCGTGTTTCTGTTGGGGATGGTGATGGGTGTCTTGTGTAGATACCGGTCGGTGTGTGTGGGTTTCCGGTATACGGTGTGCCCCAAGCACAGGTCATTAGTCCTGGTGATCAGCACGTCAAGAAAGGAGAGGCAGTTGTCTTTCTCCTTCTCCATTGTAAATTTTATGCTGGTGTTGAGGCTGTTAAGGTGATCCAGGATACGTTCCAGCTCTTCCTCTCCGTGGCTCCATACTACGAAGATATCGTCAACATAACGTAGCCATACTTTCGGTTTGAGGGGTGCAGTCTCGATCGCCAACTGCTCGAACTTTTCCATGTAGAAGTTCGCAATCACAGGGCTTAGTGGGCTACCCATGGCATCTCCCTCTATTTGCTCGTAGAAGTTCTCGCGCCATAGGAAGTAGCTCGTGGCGAGGCAGTGGCGAAACAAGTCAGTGATGTCTTCCGTGAAGAGCTCGGCAATCTGGTTTATGGATTCTTTCATAGGCACCTTCGTGAAGAGGGATACTACGTCAAAGCTGACTAGGCGGTCTTCGGGTTCCAGACGTATGTTCTGCAATTTCTCAATAAAATGGCCTGAATTTGTTTGTATGACTTCTTTAAATTTTTGCATACACATTACTGTTGTTGTTTGTTTGAGTCTTCAGTCTTTTGACTTGTTTGATGCATCCCTCCATATCTCCCTGTCCTGAGCTAATCGTTTCATCTCTACATAGCTACCACACCCTACATCCGAGGCAATCTGTTTATCATATTCTAGCCTTGGTCTACCCCTACAGTTCTTGTCCTCGACCCTTCCTTCCATAACTAAGCTTGCTATTCCTGGGTGTCTTAGTATGTGTCCTACCAACCTATCTCTTCTCTTCATTAGCAGTCGCCAGAAATATCTCTCCTCTCCCACTCGTCCTAATACCTCTTCGTTTGTAAACCTATCTACCCATCTGATCTTCATCAGTCTCCAGTAACACCACATTTCAAATGCTTCAATTCTCCTCTTTTCTGCTGCACCAATAGTCCAAGTTTCACTTCCATAGAGTGCGACGCTCCAGACAAAGGCTTTCAAAAATGACTTCCTAATACCTAAATTTATATTTGAAGTCAACAGACTCCTTTTTTTTTTGTAGAAATGCTTTCCTTGCCTGAGCCAACCTACTTTTTTTATCCTCTTTGCTTCGTCCATCACTGGTTATTTTGCTTCCTAAGTAACTACTTCCTTCAGCTTTTCACCTGCCAATTTGATGTCCATAGAGGTTTATGATTTATTTCGGCTGCATTCCAATATTTTTGTTTTACATTTATTAATATTCATCATGAATTCTTTCCTCAAGACAGAGTCCATACCATTCAAAAACACATTCAAATCCTCAGGCGCGTCGGCCAAGATTACCATGTCATCAGCAAATCTCAGAGTTGAAACTATTTCTCCTTGAATCTTCACTCCCACTTTAATTTTTTCTCGGATTTCCTTCATTGATTGTTCAATGTAAAGATTGAAAAGCATGGGTGATAAGTTGCAGCCTTGACTTACACCTTTCTGAATACCAGCTTCTCTCTCATGTCCTTCAGCACGAATGACTGGTGTCTGGTTTCTGTATAGATTTTAGATCACCCTCCTATCCCTGTACTTTATTCCAATCGTTTTCAAAATGTCAAACAATTTAGTCCAATCAACGTTATCAAAAGCCTTTTCTAAGTCTACAAATGCCATGAACGTTCTCTTATATTCCCTTATTCTACCTTCCAAAATCCGCCTAAGACTTAGTACAGCTTCCCTTGTTCCTACATTTCTCCTGAAACCAAACTGGTCATCACCCAATAGGTTTATTTCTTGCTGTTCCTTTTCCAATATATTTTTAATGATTCTGAAGTTTGTATTAGTTTGGTTCATGTCATTAGCGAACGTTTGTGCAATAGAATTGCTAAATGATACAAGCTCATTAACATGTTGGATTTCATTATTATGCCTATTTCTTAATGTACCTATCTGTTAATATTTGAAAGAAAAATAGCAGAGTAGCGCCACCTGGTGAAATAGACATGTACAATAAAGAAGAGAACAAAAGACGAGTCAGTGCAAAGTCTGTGCGTGTTCGCGTGACATGTGACAAGCATCTCAAAAGATGATTTGTATTTTGTATTGTATTTCTCACTTGATAAATAAAGATTTACATTAAAATTAACAGGTTATGGACCCAGGCCAAGTTTAAATGGTATTATCTTGTGAGTGGATCCGAAGCTGAGTGCCTGTGGAACACGTGATGTATTTTTTTGTGAGTAAGGATAACCTCAAAATGGCAGCCGGCAGTGACTACGAAGTTCAAGTGGATAAACTTGAAGGACCTGAAGACTGGGCAAAGTGGAAATGGCATGTGTTGATGGTTTTGCGGTCGTATGAATTGGAAAATATTGTTGATGGTTCGAAAAAGTGTCCTGTGTTGCCGGCAGATGCAACTGCACAACAAAAAGCGGCATATAAGCAGTGGTTGAAAGAAGACGTGAAAGCGGCCAGTTTGCTAGCAGGTGCGCTAGGAAAATCTGTCGCCGAGCTCGTGTTGACGTGCACCAATGCCAGTGAAATTTGGACAAAATTGAGCGCACGGGTCGAACGAAGCAGTACGCAGCGACTGAACATGTTGATCGAGTCATTCTTCCGAGTGACACGTGACGACAAGGAGGACATCAGCACCCATGTCGCGAAGTTACAGAAGCTTTATCAGGATCTGAACGACGAACTACAAAAGCACAACGAAAACACGTTATCTGAAAGGATTTTGAACGGTCGAATTTTATCCACGCTGGGAAAAGAATATGATAATTTCAAGGATGTGTGGGACACGATTCCGACGGAAAATCAAACTGTGACCTTGTTGATTGAAAAATTGTGCACGATTGAACTGCGTGACCAAGGAAACGTGGAATCGACTGCGTTTGTGGTACGTAGTGCTCCCAAGAAGCATTCCCAGTATGGCAGTGGCAAAGGCAGCGCTGATGACAAGTCGAAGAAAAATGTTCAACGAGTAAAGCAGAAGTTTCCATGTTTCAAAAGTAAGGAATTGGGCCATTGGGCAAGTGAATGTCCAGTGAAGAAGAAAGAGGGTGACACTAGAAATAAAAATAAGGAGAACAATGCTTCGTTTCTGACACATGCGATGAGTGCGTTAGACGGCGACTTTGTTCAAGCCGACGAGTGGTACTGCGACAGTGGCGCCACAAGTCACATCACCGCGAACAAACAGTATTTTACAACATACGCCAAGTTTTCTGCTCCAGAGAAGATTTTGCTAGGAAAACGAGGTGTGAGCATGCTAGCTCACGGCAAAGGAACTGTAAACATTCAAGTGCGGCTGAACAACGCTTGGTTGAGTGCTGAGATGACTGAAGTTTTGTATGTTCCCGATGCAATGGCTCATCTGTTTTCTGTGAAAGCTGCTGCAAGGAAAGGTTTTTGTGCAAGACTTGATGACCTAACTGTTAGAATTGAAGACAAGGTTACTGGAAAGGCGATGATGGCTGGACGTGTGAGTCATGGTCTGTATGTAATTGATATGCGCGTCGTGAAACCGGCGCAACCCATTCAAGTGAATTTAGCTACATCGTCGGACAAACTGCAGATCAACCATGAACGATTTGGTCATCAACACAAAGCGCATGTCAAGAATGTACTGAAGCAGATGAACATCAATGTAGACATGTGTAAAGAGGATTTCTGCGATGGATGTGCACTGGGAAAAATGCATCGACTGTCATTCAAGACACGAATGAATCGACCAACAGCCACCGGTGAACAAATCCACGCCGATGTGAATGGACCAATGTCTACTGAATCTCTTGGAAAGGCACGCTACTACGTATGTTTCAAGGATGATTTCAGCAAGTTTCGACGAGTTTTCTTTTTAAAGCACAAAAGTGAACTGTACACCGTTCTGGAACAGTTCCTGAATGAAGCCAAAACAAATGGACACGTCGTGAAGCTGTTCAGGTGTGATGGAGGAAAAGAATTTGATAACAAGAAGGTTTCTGAACTACTCGCAAGCAGAGGCATAGAACACAGCATTACTACGCCGTACACACCACAACAAAACGGAGTTGCGGAACGTGAAAATCGGATGATTGTGGAGTGCGCAAAATCTATGCTGAATCCCAGCAAGTTAACGAAACAACTTTGGGCTGAATCCTGCAACACTGCGGTGTACCTCCTGAATCGCACTGGGAAGTCATCCATTGAAAACAAATCTCCCTATTAATTGTGGTATGGACGACCAGTGGGAAGTCTCAGTCATCTGAAGATCTTCGGAACAGAATGCTACGTGCATATCGACAAGAATTTTCGCCCAAAGTTCGACGACAAAGCTGTTTTTGGACATCTGGTTGGGTACGTGAACGACAGGGATGGATTTAGAGTCTGGATTCCAACTCAGGGAAAGGTTGTTCTAAGCCATGATGTGAAATTCAAACCTGAAGTTGTCTGCAATCTGCGCGCCAACGCCGGAAAGGTTGAAGTCACGCTTGAAGAACGTGTGGAGAGGAATCAGTCTAATTCATCGTCTGATATAGGCCTACAGAGGAGGTCAGAGTCAGATGAGAACTTAAGCGAAATTGAAGATTTTGCTTCGGCATCCAGTTCCGGAGGAAGCGAAGATGAGGAAGAAGGAGAGACTGAAGAAAGAAGGAAAAGCAAACGTGAAAGTAAGAAGCCATCGTGGATGATCAGTGGAAATTACATGTACATGGCTGGACCATCTATCGTTGAAAGAATCCTGACTCATACTCTGAAGCGCTGCAGTCTAGTGATAAAAATCAGTGGCTGAAAGCAATTAATGAAGAATTGGAGTCCTTAAAGGAAAATGATACCTGGAAATTGGTTGAGCGTCCAAATGGTGCACGGGTCCTGAAAAATCGGTGGGTTCTTCGACAGAAGACAACGGACAGTGGAGAAGTTCGCTTCAAGGCACGATTTGTAGCCAAAGGCTATGTGCAACAGCAAGGAATCGATTATGAAGAAACATTCAGCCCTGTTGCACGGTATGATACCATTCGAGCTCTGTTGGCAGTAGCTGTTGAAAAGGAGATGAAACTTGGTCAATTTGATGTCAAGACGGCCTTCTTGAACGGCGAGCTTGAAGAAGATGTGTTCATGGAACAGCCAGAAGGTCATCAGGATGGTACTGGCCGAGTGTGTCATCTAAAGAGAAGCTTATATGGTTTAAAACAGGCTCCACGCTGCTGGAACAAGCGTTTCAAGAAATTCAAGGAGAAAGCTGGATTCAAAAACAGCAAAGCTGATCCTTGCCTCCTTTACAGCAACAAAAATGGAAAGTGGTTGGCTGTTGTAATCTTTGTGGATGATGGTCTGGTAATTGGCAACGAAGAAGACATCGAGCAGTTCATGGAAAAACTTCAGCAGGAATTTCACACGACCAGAGGATCTCTCAACAATTTCCTGGGCATAAAGATACAACAAAACCATGATGGATCAATTTCAATCAGTCAAGAGGATTATACGAGGAAAATCCTAGAAAAAATTGGGATGGCCTAGTCAAATGGAGTGTCTACCCCAGTTGGACGCGAAGAAAGTGAAGACGGAGAAAAGGTTTCGGCCAGGGTTCCTTATCGTGAGGCGGTGGGATCCTTGATATACCTGACTACAGCTACACGTCCAGATATCGCATTCGCGGTCAACAAAGGTGCTCGAGCCATGGAGAATCCTACAGTTCAAGACTGGAGTCAAGTGAAACGGATATTTCGATATTTAAAGAGCACAGTGAACCATGAAATCGTCTATAGGAAAGAGGACGTTTTGAAGGTCTACAGTGTTACGCCAGTGACAAGAGGACGAGACGTTCAACGACGGGTGTCATTTCGACCTACAATCATGGAGCTGTATCGTGGAGAAGTCAGTTACAGAAGTCTGTGTCAACATCGACAACTGAAGCTGAAATTGTGTCTGCAAGTGAAGGAGCAAAGGAGTTGATTTGGCTGAAAAGACTGTTTTCTGAATTACTGGGAACTGCTGACAAACCTCCTACGCTTTACATCGACAATGCTGGTGCAGTTAAATTGGCTAAAAATCCGGAGTACCATCGAAAATCCAAGCATATTGAGGTACGTCATTTCTATGTGAGGGAAAGATTTTTGGACGGAGACCTTGAGCTGGAGCACATCGACGGGACCAATCAATTAGCTGATCTTCTAACTAAACCTCTGGAGAGGGTCAGATTCGAGATACTGTGTGAGAGGATTGGCGTGCAGAAGACGACATCTTAGAGGCTGAAAAGTGTTCAATAGTTCATCTTGTTTATTTTTTATTTGTATTTGATTTTTCTTTGGAGGAAGTGTTAATATTTGAAAGAAAAATAGCACAGTAGCATTACCTGGTGAAATAATGTACAATAAAGAAGAGAACAAAAGACGAGTCAGTGCAAAGTCTGTGCGTGTTCGCGTGACATGTGACAAGCATCTCAAAAGATGATTTGTATTTTGTATTGTATTTCTCACTTGATAAATAAAGATTTACATTAAAACTAACACTATCTAATTGATTCTGTGGGTTGTCCAAATCATCCTGATCTATTCCAGAAATAAATTTAATCACTTTTCCTAAGCCATTAATTAGACCTCTCTTACTTCTAGATGGTGTTGGTAATAATTTATTTAATTCTTTCTAAGTTTCTTTTACGATTTCCAATAGTTCGTTTATTAAATAAGGGAAAGTGTTATTAGCTCTTGATTGGAGACTAAGTATCGTGTTGCGGATATTAGTGTATGATTCGCTTAATTTACTGAGGTTAAAGTGAAACATGAATTTATGATAATCGATTATTAATAGTGCAGTTCCTTGCGGATCGGCATAGAAGCCTTGAGTGTTTATGCGTTCGGTGTGGATCGAGCTGTGTCCTATGAGGAACCTGGAAGAGGAAGAATATTTCTCTTAGGTTTTATATCTTTAAAGTTCCTTACATGTGTCTTTCCGTTTCTCATCTTACAGCTTACTTTGTTTCCTTCGATCGATGTGATAGTTCCTTTAACAAAGATTGTACAGAAAGAAAATTATAATATAGAATTATTTCTTTCCGATAGACACAAAGGAGTAATGTATTTACTGAGAACGCAGTACCCCGATATCGAACATGAATTTGACGTTTGGCACATACCAAAAAGTTTAATGAAAACGATGAGAGCACTCGATAAAAAGCATACAGAAGTTCAGGCGTGGAAGGCCAGTATAAATAATCATTTATGGTGGGCAGCACAAACATGTAATGGAAACAGATGTGTGTTAATTGCTAAATTTTCGTCAATTTTGCACCACGTAAAAAATGAGCATACGTGGTTAGAAAACGGTGAATGGAAATCCTGTGACCACGATACATTAACAGAGGAAGAAGAGAGAAAGAAAATGTGGATTAATGGAAATTCAAGTGCATATGAAGCTTTTCTTAAAAGATGTGGAACATATAAAACACCACGTTCACACCGGAAACCTAGAAAGTTATCACAATCTTCGTTTGAAATACGCTCCTAAAAGAGTTCATTTCTCGTACAGCGGCTTAAAGCTCAGGTCAATGATTGCTGCACTGGACTAAAATTGGAACATCAATAAATTGAAAGTCGGTACCAAAACTCAGTACTCAAAATCAACAGGAGCTTGGGTGATAAAACAGAAATACGAAGCGTCAAACGATGGATGGAAGAAGGCAATAATGAACAAAATTAACCTCTTACAAACTGAGTATAGTAGAGCTTCGCCTGAAGCTGAAGCAATGGATCTGTCACTGCCTAAGAACATCGCTCCAATACCTTGACCTTCCAAGGACGACCTTATGAAGAAGTACTTCTCACTATTTCACATGCAACGATAAATAATGTATCGTACTGCATATCAAAATAATATGTCTATATTTATAGTAAATTAAACAATATTAGAACACTCTAACATAATTCTACTGTTCTAATTTATTACGGGGGCCCTGGTGGCGCAGCTGCCAAGCTGTTGGCCTCTTACCAAGGTAGACTGGGTTTCATCCCCCGTCAATGCAGGTGAGATTTTTGAAGTGAAATGCCATGTCCTGTGGTCCGGAATACACGTAAAATGTAGGTCCCGTGGCTCACAATCACACGATTCACGGTCACGTAGAACTATAATCTACCTTAGTTGTAGTATCTACATAAGTGCCAATGGGTTCCAGAAAAGTGTTTCTTGTGATGTTGACAACACATGATGGTACTGCCCCCGTAAAATGAATTATAAGGGATGAAAATGGGAATAATACATTTTTTCGAAGCCCATGATAAAATTTAACCAAGGAATATGATGGCTGGAACTTGGCAGAAACCAGTCGTGAGGCGACGTCGAGCTAGGAGGGAAATTCCGTTACGTGATAGTATTGCGCAATGGAAGTTTCGAGACGCTTGGAATCGACCTAGCAACAGTGAATATTCCCAGGATTTATTTAGATATTGTTATAAATTATCCCATTGGATATGAGCTTACAGCCTATAGGAAGAAGTTTTAGAGAAGACGGGAGTTCCAGCAACTAAATTTTTATGGATATTTAATTCATTTAAGCCCTTAAAGAATGAATTTACATATTGGAAAAGAGAAGAATATGCTAATAAAATATTTCCAATATTTTATAAGTCAATAGCAGGTCGCTATTGAAAGAAATAAGCGATTTGCTAAAGCCCACGCGAATTCGAGAGGGAACTCGAAAAGGCGGCTAAAATCGGTAGACTTGGAGGAGAGACACCAAGCACCGAGGCTATTGTGTATCTGAACGTCGAAGAGGTCAGACGTGTGAAATTGGAGGAGATAGGAGTTCCGAGTGTTTCACCGGTCTAGTAGAAGGTGACCCGTGGAGACAAGGCTTGAGCGAGAGAGGAATCAGGAGACGACCGCGCCTTGAATCTAGGTGAAGTTGCGAGGTTTACATTTACCGCATTAACTTCGGTCTGATCGACTTCAGAGAATTCATTTCAACTACGTATTGTAGCTGACTAGCAGATACTGTATATTGCAAACTTACAGAAGTTTGGAAGAATTATTTCAGCAATTATAAGCAGTTTTGTGAAGCGAGAGAAAAGTGTTTTTCTCCAGCGCGATACGACACTTTGTCCGAGCGACTGCAGTTCAGGCAACAGCCACTCGTGAGTACGAGTGTGTATTACTGTTAGGGACCTACGCCTACCCGGTGTAGGTATAACCAATAAAACAAATTGAATGAAACGCTCAAGACTTCTCATAAGAAAACTTTATATTCTAGTAACCGCCATTACAATATTTTCACTGCCCTGTGTATCAAAGCTCTTAACAACACGAAACACAAAAGTCATGGAGTAAAGAGTAATCGTCCGTGACATCCTCCCACCTTTGATGCAAATCAAACACAATGTTCATAAACAGAGACGGGAAGGCGTTTTTACTCTTCTTCCACTCCTGGTGAAGTTGCGACTTCTGAGACTTACTGCCTCCGGAACTGCACCACTAAGTAAGGGCACCTCCTCACTCCCACCTCCAGCCTCCAAAGGATATAGGTGTCTCGTAGGTCGGAGGAGTTCTCCTGAGGATGTCTTTACCCTAACTACTCGGGTCACTTTGTCTTTACCTGGAACTGTAGCTGTCACTCTTCCTAGGGGCCAGTCTATCCTTCTCTTGTCATCACTACCAATGATGACTACATCTCCTACCTTCCACTGATGGTCAGACTCCTTACCCGATGAACTGCATAGAAGGCTACCCAGATACTCCAGTCGGAATCTCCTCCTCAGCTCACCCCTTAGCTGTTGAAGATATTGAAACCTTCTGGTGAGATTAACTTGATCTAGCATGTCTAAATCAGGAGTGCCAATCACGGGAATGTCCTGAAGAAACATTGATGGGAACAGAGGAACTAATTCATCACAATCTTCTGAAATGTAGGTAAGGGGCCTCGAGTTGATTACCGATTCACTATCAGCAATCACAGTCAATAGTTCTTCATATGTCAAGATAGCTTTGCCTAAAACATGCTTTAATAATTTCTTGACCATTTGCACAATACGTTCCCAGAATCCACCCCACCAAGGGGCTGAAGGAGGACTAAATTTCCACTTGATTCTATCAACTGATACTTCCGCACACAATTTTTTCCAGTCAATGAAGCCAAACAAATTGTTGGTGCCAACAAAGTTTGTCCCGTTGTCACTATAAATCACACGAGGCCTTCCTCGTCGGGCTATGAAACGCCTAAGAGCTAACAGAAACCCTGCAGTGGACAAAGTCAAGACTAATTCAAAATGGACCGCTCTCACTACGGCACATGTAAAAATCACAATCCAAGCCTTGTTCTTGCATTTTAAGTATAGTGGTCCAGCAAGGTCCACTCCCACTACCTCAAATACACCTGCATCTCTCACACGATCTTCTGGAAGGGCTGGCGTTTCCGGAATTGTCTTTTCCATTTCGAATCTTCTGCACAGGGTACACTTCCTGATGACTTTGCGAATGGTTCTTCTTCCCTTTGGTATCCAGTAGTGCTCCCTGAGTATAGCAAGTAAAATCTGAACACCAGCATGAGAGGCTTTCAAATGATGATCTCTGATTATCATCTCAGTCAAAGGGTGCTTTGATGGCAATAACACTGGCGCACGGAAATCATATTCATCCTTCCTGTTGGTAATTTTTGTCTTAATCCTGAAGAGACCCATCTGGTCTTTAAAAAAGCAGAATGTTTTCTGGTTGTCCCTTTCGGTAAACTTCTCTTCCTGAACTAATTTCAGCAGTCGTTTCTCTGCCATTGAAATTTCGAGACAATCTAATTCTGAAGCAACATTTTTCACTACGTCCTTCCTGGCATTGTTGACGAACCGTAACATCCAGGCCACCATTCTAACGATTCGTGAGTACTTGGAAAAATACCTCAAATACCAGTGTTTTTCCTGGGAGACAAGCATAGTATTGGTAACATGGCCTTTTCTTCTTTCTTCATCGACCTCCTCTTCATTAACTTTTACAATGCTCGTTGGCCAGCTGTTTTCTTCCAACTTTAACCAAGTGGGTCCCTCTGACCAACGAGAAGAAATCAGCTGCAACGTAGAGCAACCACTCGAAGGTAGATCGGCTGGGTTGTCCGTCCCTGGTAGATGAAACCAACGCTTTGGGTTAGTTAATGTTCTAATTTCTTTCACACGGTTAGTGACGAACACTCCCCAAGCTTCCTCGCTTCGTATCCAACATAAAACAGAAGACGAGTCACTCCAGTAGTACTCCGGGACGTCCGTTAGATTCAAGCTTTCCTTCACTGTAAAGGCAAGACGTGAGCCTATAGTGCAAGCTAATAGCTCCAGTCTCGGTATCGTCACCTTGAGTGGTGCTACCCTGGATTTTGCTGCGACCAGTCGCACTTCAAATTCTTTCCCATTGAATGATCTCAAGAAAATAACAACCGCATAAGCTACTTGACTAGCATCACAAAATACATGCAAACTCCAAGAGGATCTGTCCTCACAATTAGAAAATCTTCTAGGCACTTTAATCTCAGCAATAGAGGGCAGTTCATGTAACCATTTATTGAATTTGCTTTGGGCGTCTTCACTCAGTGGACTATCCCAACTTATTTTCTCTCTCCAACTTTCCTGAAGCAAAACCTTTGGCACAATGGAAACCGGACAAGTAAATCCAATTGGATCAAAGATACTTTGAGCTACCGACAAAACTGTCCTCCTTGTGAGAACATCAGATTCATTTAATTTTGCTACTTTACAAGCCAAAGTATCAGCCACTGGGTCCCACCACAAACCCAAAACGGGTGTCACTTCGGGAACCTCATCCTCCAGACTCAATCTGGTGTGCTCCCACCCTCGGAGGTCAAATTTTCCTTGCGACAGTAACTCCCTAGACTCATCCACAAATTGTTTGAGTTCTTCCTCTGTGTTCAAGGAAGTGACGCAATAGTCTACATATAGTGAGGTTCTTAGTTTATCTGCTGTCTCAGTGAAGCATGTACTGTTTTTCAGATGACTGTCCAATACGGCTCCAAGTAGAAATGGACTACAGTTCACTCCGAAAACGACCCGTTTGTGGCGGTATATTTTAAGAGTCCCCTCAGTGAAGTTCTCCCACCATAGGAATTTCAGAAAGTTTCGATCATTCTCAGAGACTGAAATTTGAAGAAACGCCTTCTTAATGTCTGCGATCACACCTATCCTGTTTAAACGGAACCGGTTCAAAATAGAAGGAATTACTTCCAACAAATTAGGACCCTTTTCCAGACAGTCATTGAGTGAAAGTCCTCCTTTCGATTTACATGAAGCATCAAACACCGGCCTCACCGCTGTACTCGATCCTTCCTTGAAAACTCCTCGGTGTGGTAAATAATACCCAACATCCTGAGAGCCCTCCTGACCAACTTCTTCGATTATCCCTTCCTGTTCCCAGTCCTGAAGCACCTGCTGGTACTTCTCAAATTTGTCTTCCTTGATCAAACGGTGTGTTACAGAAACCAGTCTTTTTAACGCAACTTCCTTGTTGCCTGACAATAACTGCTGATCTTCTTTCCACGGAAGTGCGACTTCATACCTTCCTTCCTCATTGATCTTAACATTTTCTTGGAAATGTTTCAAAGTTGCAATTTCAATTTCCTTCTTCGATAGTGTTTCAGCAGGATCACCAATTCCAATGGTTTCCAGGTTCCACAGTTCACCCAAAGAAGCAGTTCTCACAAACAGAGCGTTCACCATTGACACTGTGCTATCGTTTTCAGTTGTCTTCCAAAGCTGACCCATCACTGTCCAACCAAATGTAGTCCTAACAGCAACCAATCCAGACTTCAACTTGATTGTGTCCCCAGTCAATAAACTACCCACAGTGTCTGCGCCGATTAGTAGTCCAATCTCCGATGGCTCTTGGCCAAAATCAGAGAGCCAGATTTTCTTTTCTCTGATCTCATCCATCCAAGGGCCCCGGTTTAACCGTGGGATTACACCACAAATTTCCTTTTGTCCCAACACCTTTATTTTGCGAGAAATTGAATGATGTAGGTCGTCTATATCTATCTCATATAGGTTATGATCATTGGCACTGATTGAAGCACCCCCAAAAAGCCTGTGTTCAATTTTTTCAGTCTTTGATGGAATATACCCCATTTCCACAGCAATCTTCTCTAACAGATAGGATCTCTGCGAGCCTGTATCTAACAACGCACGTACAGTTTTTTCTCTCCCTTGATGAACCAACCTAACTACAAGAGTTTGCAGCAGTACTTCCGAAACATCACTAGTTTGTGTATTAAGGGTTGTAGTTGGGACACCAGGCAATTTTGAGCCCCTTTCCTGGTGCTTCTCCTCACCTTTATAATTCCCCCTATTTACATCTAATTTTGGGCACATAATAGCTTCATGTTTACTACTGCACACAAGACACTTCAGTTTCGTAATACAATTTGCAGCCCTATGTCCAACCTTCAGACACAAAAAACAAGCTTTGTTTTCAGACAGCCTTTTACGTTTGTCCCCTAAGTTCATTTCTTGAGCAAGATAACACCCCTTACTGTTATGTGTTTTTTTACAGAAGACACACGTTAAACTGTTTCCTTCGCCTTTACCAGCAAAGAGAACACTAGCAGTTGCTAAACTACTCTCTTTCCATTCTTTAACTTTAGCACTCCTTGATTCACTAGAAACTCCAAAACCAGCTTGAGCAAATGTAATCCTCTCTTCACTTTCTACTTCACCCTTCAGAAAACCAAGTAATGCAGTCAATTTGTCGGCATGTCCATTGTCTTGATCCCTCATAGCCGTTGACGAACTCCTCATCCAGACACGTAACACTTCCTCAGGCAAGCAGGATTCTACTAGAGGGAAGAGCATTGACCCGTACTTATCTCGGGTAACACCTATAGACTCCAAAGCTCTCAGTTGTGCTTCCAACTTGTCATATAGACTAGCAAGTTGAGTCTTCTTCCTTGTTTGAGAAACATTTTTCACTACAAGACTTATGAGTTCCCTTACATAGAACTCAGTCAATAAATCCTCCCTTCCAAATCTGCCCTGAAGAGATTCCACTGCTTTAGGGTAATTTTCAGCAGTAGGGGGGAAACTGGCAACTAATTCTCTAGCGCGACTATCAACTTTCGTGGATTGGATCAAGTATTGGAATTTGTCTTCGTCCTCAATTTCAGAGTCCTCATGAATGCGCCGAAATTGTCCCCAAAATTCCAACCAATTTTTAATCTCCCCATCGAATTTCATGAGTTCTATTTTAGGTAGTTTCAACTGCCTTTTGGTTTTATTCCCATCTGATAGGACCGATCTTGCTGACACCACTGCCTAATACATTGGAATTAGCCTGCAGCCGTAGAGCATACTTCTGTCTTGCATCATCCAATCTGTCTCGAAAACTGTCTACATATTCGTACTCACGGTCATACTCGTCCCCTTCCTTTTCCAGCAACATGCTTAAAACTTTCTCGTCCAACGGCGCCAGCTCCGTTCCTAACCTCTCCAATTTGGTTAGCAAGGACTGTAAGGTGTCGTCGTCCACGCCGTCTTGAATTTCTTGATTTAAGTTTTGCAAAAGTGCATTGTACGTCTTCGTAAAAGTCGCTCTTACCGGCTTCCGCGCTTTCATTAACTTCTCCATTTCCAATACGAACACAGAACAGGAACACGAACGAACGGGAACACGCGGTCTTTAAATCAACACAATCTTCAAGTTGTTTGAATTAATACGCCATCCTGGCAAGGTCGCCAATATTTTGTTAGGGACCTACGCCTACCCGGTGTAGGTATAACCAATAAAACAAATTGAATGAAACGCTCAAGACTTCTCATAAGAAAACTTTATATTCTATTAACCGCCATTACAATATTTTCACTGCCCTGTGTATCAAAGCTCTTAACAACAAGAAACACAAAAGTCATGGAGTAAAGAGTAATCGTCCGTGACAATTACTATTGCTTGTATGGAACTGTATTACAACACTTAGGATGGCGATGTATTCCATAGTGAAGAACAATATTCAGTCTAGCATTATGAAGATTATTATGGACTAGTTTATTATGTGCGCCAGGAGTATAGGCAGAAGCAATATATGAAGCTATGGAGCTTCGTTAGAGGAGACTTCGTGAATGTCTACTTAGTGAGCAATCATGAGACTCGATGCACAACTCCATTCCAGTGCATTCTCGTCAAACATGAGCTCAACATTAACATCAGAGACTACAGGACGATGTTCAGATTCCATCTACATGAATGTTCGTTATACGAGTGAGGTCCAAGACTTTCTCTTCAAATGCATTTTGAAGTGGAAAGCAGAACTTTCGACGCTACTCACTGTTATAATGAGACTGTGCTGTGACGGAGATAGAAGAAGCATCAAGATTTTCAAGAGGTCCAGGGTTATCCCGGTCAAAATGAAGATGATGATTGGAGGCCTGCAGTTCGATTCCGGTCGGAGCTTGCTGTTTCCAGTGGGGGAATTCGTTCCTTTCCGGAGGATACGAGTTCGTGGAGACGAACTAGGATCCAGCCCAGATCTTTGGGAGATGTAACATCAGAGTATTTTGTTATACTCTATCTTGATCTTCTAGACTTCGAGACCAGGTAGCAGTGTTCACTAACCTTGTAGTTAGAGCTTGTAGTGACATTTACTGAGCAAATCCTTTATCCATTTTTCGATACAGTATTTATGTACTCCATGTATAGCATTTTTATTCTTCGAAATGTATTATAGTGATCGTCTAGCGATGCTATTATCTTCGTTTGTTAGGAATCCAGTTTCTGAACTGAGATTATTTACTTGTTCGAGGAACAAGATTTTGTAATTTCCTTTAAGGAACAGTAATTTATTTTCGACGTTTTTGTATTCATTTTGAATACAGGTGATAGACATTTTCGTCTATGTTACCCATTAAATTAATTTTTTATTAGTTTAATTTGGGCATTTTATCCGTCGAGAAGAAACGTCAAGAAAGAAGATCTAGGTAGTGGTATATTGTGAAATATCATGTCACATTGTGGAAAAGAAACATTCAACGTGGACACGATTATTATCGTCAGAACTCATAGACATTCGTTCGTTCTGAATGAAGAGAATATGAATATGACTAACTGTATGTTTTTATTGAAGAAAGCTTTGAACTTTCAGTCATTTAATTTATTTGAAGCTAGAATCTTCTTGGAAGATTATTTATCATCCGACGTTAGGGTAGTTATCGTTTGATATCCTCGTCGTGATAGATTCTTGTTGGACACTAACACATAGATATGATGTTGTGATTTATTACTTACGAGGAGTAATATCATGTCACGTAATATTCCTTCTTCGATTAAAGTCGAACCCAGATGTGTGAAGATGAGATGTAGTATTTTTATTAAATGTATGCACGACAGTTTATACTTATCAGAGTATCGTTTCAAGAGTATTAAGTGAGGAGGTTCAGTATCGTGAATTCCAGAGATCGTTAAGATGTATAAATTATTAATTTAACAATTGTTGTTATTGTTCATCAGACCAGCGATTGTGGTGACAACGCTGTGAAATTATGCCCTTTTGAAGGAATGCCAGGTTGATAGAAGTGGAGTTGATAACCCTTTGATAGTGGTTTTTCTTTGTGTATTTCCGTATGTAGTTGGCATACGAGGTTATTGCGAAGGTGTGTTCCGCATTTTATAGTACAGTCATTGCGTGGGCATGACTAGTGTTGGCAAAGGCATTTAAACTGTGAGTAGAGAGTACTCCTTATTTTGTTATACACGACATTGAATTTAGATAGGACAGGAAGGTTCACGGTTGAAATTGGAACAGGAAATTGATGATGACAGCTGTTATGCTATACTTTTATCGAGATTATTAAACCAGACTTGTAACAGCATATGTTTCACCTTTAGTGGTCGAATGTATTAAACTTATTTTGACACCAGATCAGATAGGAGAGACTAGTGGTGGTTATTTCTGGTGATGTAGAAGATATTAAAGATCACAGTTCACTGTATTTGACATAACTGCTAGATCAGAGCGCAGGCTCGACTGTATTTAGACGCTAATACTTTGGAAGGACTATAGCTGGTGCTATAAGCGTCATTATAAATTATTTCAGTGTTAATCTTTATTATTTATAAATCGAGTGTATAACGTGTTAAGAATAGGAAGTTTTCGTTTGTTTAACGTAAAGATTAGAGTGTGAATGAGTATGTGATTGCATGTGGTTTGTTTCTTGTTCAGTGCGAATGAAATGAACTCCATTGGGACGTCACAATGCGAGAGTGTGAATGTTAGTGTGTACAGAAGTTTTATGCCAGTAGCATGTAGGATTTGAGAGTAGTTCACGTATTTGTCTGACGTGAAATGCCATTGTTATGAAGAGCTCGTTTGTGGACCAGGCTGGAGTAGCGGGGACTTTTTTAAACTCAAAACCATGGCCATAGTACGGCCAGGCCAAGCAAATGGGGAGAGATGTGGCGAACCACCCGGCTCACTCTTTTTCTTTTTTTTAACCAGTCAGACTGGGAATGTAGCTGTGAATGTTATGTCATCGGACATATGGCAATGATCGCGTGCGCCGAGCGCCCATATGTGCTTGGAGCGTGCCAGAAGAATGTTAATACACCGAGGTGTGTAATTGTTGTACAGCTTGTTGTATGGACCCAAGCTACACCACATTTTGTCATTATGTTGATAGAACGCTGTTCTGTCAGTGGCGTGAGAGTGGAGATGAACGAATGGGGGTATGTATTTTATTTTGTAGTGTGAATGTTTAGCTTTAGTTTACATTTGTTATTAAATTGTTTAGTTTTAATAGAAGCCGTGTTGTCGTGAATTATTTTAGATATAAGGAGATGCAACTGTGAAACCCATTTTAGGTCCAGAGATGCTGACCACAAGATTCCCGAGATTAAGGTAGGTGTTTTACCGCGAGCTAAGTGTATTTTTCATGTAATTCACAGTTGTATTGTAATATTCGCCACGTATATTCGCGAGGGTCTAGTTGGAGGTAGATCCTTGACTTGTATTTTGCGCCGGAGCAGTCAGGGTCTACGAATACAGCCGTTGCTTCGGATATCCAACAGACCGCCTCTAGAATATACGGGGACAGTGCGACAATTCTGTTATTTTTACCAATCGCAATCCATGAATTTACCCAGGAAGTGATCTGCTTGTAACAAATAAATCGCCAAGTTCTATTTGTTGGATTTAAAGCTGTCAGTAAAAGTTTCTTTGTTCTGTTCATTGTTTTTAAGCTCGTGTTATGCCTTTCCATTGTCAACACTTCGCGGTCTAAAATAAGCCTTGTAAACGAGGGATTTCTTGTTATACAAATAAATTCTTCCGATTTCACTGCTTTTACATTGTCTAATTCACAACAGCATACACTTTCTTCACTCGTATCCATGATGGTACACTCATTACAGTTACACCAATTTTGCATGCCAGCTTGGCCTGTAGTGTTTATTATATCCATGTCATGATCGCTATCTGAATGGACATCAGCAAATGTCGTTCGTTCTGGCTCAAACTGATACGGACGAATGTTATTTACATCCATTATAAGTCTTTTGACTAACAATGGCAACAGAAGAACACGGCAGCAGCAGATGGAGTGCGGGAAAAGACTGCCTGAGCGTATGCACAGCAACAAGGCTGCTATGTAGACTCGATAACCGGCCGCGGTGGCCGAGAGCGCTAAGGCGCTACCTCGTGCCTTGCTGGCATCGGGAGAGCGTGGGTTCGATTCCCACCTCGTGGTTTCCCATTTTCATCACCAGGCAAATGCCGGGACGGTTCCTTTCATTAGGTCCACGGCCAATTTCCTTCCAATATCCCTTCCCTGACCCGTCCTGAAAAGAAAAGTACATGGCTGTCACGGACAATTACTCTTTACTCCATGACTTTTGTGTTTCTTGTTGTTAAGAGCTTTGATACACAAGGCAGTGAAAATATTGTAATGGCGGTTACTAGAATATAAAGTTTTCTTATGAGAAGTCTTGAGCGTTTCATTCAATTTGTTTTATTGGTTATACCTACACCGGGTAGGCGTAGGTCCCTAACAAAATATTGGCGACCTTGCCAGGATGGCGTATTAATTCAAACAACTTGAAGATTGTGTTGATTTAAAGACCGCGTGTTCCTGTTCGTTCGTGTTCCTGTTCTGTGTTCGTATTGGAAATGGAGAAGTTAATGAAAGCGCGGAAGCCGGTAAGAGCGACTTTTACGAAGACGTACAATGCACTTTTGCAAAACTTAAATCAAGAAATTCAAGACGGCGTGGACGACGACACCTTACAGTCCTTGCTAACCAAATTGGAGAGGTTAGGAACGGAGCTGGCGCCGTTGGACGAGAAAGTTTTAAGTATGTTGCTGGAAAAGGAAGGGGACGAGTATGACCGTGAGTACGAATATGTAGACAGTTTTCGAGACAGATTGGATGATGCAAGACAGAAGTATGCTCTACGGTTGCAGGCTAATTCCAATGTATTGGCAGTGGTGTCAGCAAGATCGGTCCTATCAGATGGGAATAAAACCAAAAGGCAGTTGAAACTACCCAAAATAGAACTCATGAAATTCGATGGGGAGATTAAAAATTGGTTGGAATTTTGGGGACAATTTCGGCGCATTCACGAGGACTCGGAAATTGAGGACGAAGACAAATTCCAATACTTGATCCAATCCACGAAAGTTGATAGTCGCGCTAGAGAATTAGTGGCCAGTTTCCCCCCTACTGCTGAAAATTACCCTAAAGCAGTGGAATCTCTTCAGGGCAGATTTGGAAGGGAGGATTTATTGACTGAGTTCTATGTAAGGGAACTCATAAGTCTTGTAGTGAAAAATGTTTCTCAAACAAGGAAGAAGACTCAACTTGCTAGTCTATATGGCAAGTTGGAAGCACAACTGAGAGCTTTGGAGTCTATAGGTGTTACCCGAGATAAGTACGGGTCAATGCTCTTCCCTCTAGTAGAATCCTGCTTGCCTGAGGAAGTGTTACGTGTCTGGATGAGGAGTTCGTCAACGGCTATGAGGGATCAAGAAAATGGACATGCCGACAAACTGACTGCATTACTTGGTTTTCTGAAGGGTGAAGTAGAAAGTGAAGAGAGGATTACATTTGCTCAAGCTGGTTTTGGAGTTTCTAGTGAATCAAGGAGTGCTAAAGTTAAAGAATGGAAAGAGAGTAGTTTAGCAACTGCTAGTGTTCTCTTTGCTGGTAAAGGTGAAGGAAACAGTTTAACGTGTGTCTTCTGTAAAAAAAAACGCATAACAGTAAGGGGTGTTATCTTGCTCAAGAAATGAACTTAGGGGACAAACGTAAAAGACTGTCTCAAAACAAGGCTTGTTTTTTGTGTCTGAAGGTTGGACATAGGGCTGCAAATTGTATTACGAAACTGAAGTGTCTTGTGTGCAGTAGTAAACATGAAGCTATTATGTGCCCAAAATTAGATGTAAATAGGGGGGATTATAAAGGTGAGGAGAAGCACCAGGAAAGGGGCTCAAAATTGCCTGGTGTCCCAACTACGACCCTTAATACACAAACTAGTGATGTTTCGGAAGTACTGCTGCAAACTCTTGTAGTTAGGTTGGTTCATCAAGGGAGAGAAATGACTGTACGGGCGTTGCTAGATACAGGCTCGCAGAGATCCTATCTGTTAGAGAAGATTGCGGTGGAAATGGGGTATATTCCATCAAAGACTGAAAAAATTGAACACAGGCTTTTTGGGGGTGCTTCAATCAGTGCCAATGATCATAACCTATATGAGATAGATATAGACGACCTACGTCATTCAATTTCTCGAAAATTAAAGGTGTTGGGACAAAAGGAAATTTGTGGTGTAATCCCACGGTTAAACCGGGGCCCTTGGATGGATGAGATCAGAGAAAAGAAAATCTGGCTCTCTGATTTTGGCCCAGTGCCATCGGAGATTGGACTACTAATCGGCGCAGACACTGTGGGTAGTTTATTGATTGGGGACACAATCAAGTTGAAGTCTGGATTGGTTGCTGTTAGGACTACATTTGGTTGGACAGTGATGGGTCAGCTTTGGAAGACAACTGAAAACGATAGCACAGTGTCAATGGTGAACTCTCTGTTTGTGAGAACTGCTTCTTTGGGTGAACTGTGGAACCTGGAAACCATTGGAATTGGTGATCCTGCTGAAACACTATCGAAAAAGGAAATTGAAATTGCAACATTGAAACATTTCCAAGAAAACGTTAAGATCAATGAGGAAGGAAGATATGAAGTCGCACTTCCGTGGAAAGAAGATCAGCAGTTATTGTCAGGCAACAAGGAAGTTGCGTTAAAAAGACTGGTTTCTGTAACACACCGTTTGATCAAGGAAGACAAATTTGAGAAGTACCAGCAGGTGCTTCAGGACTGGGAACAGGAAGGAATAATCGAAGAAGTTGGTCAGGAGGGCTCTCAGGATGTTGGGTATTATTTACCACACCGAGGAGTTTTTAAGGAAGGATCAAGTACAGCGGTGAGGCCGGTGTTTGATGCTTCATGTAAATCGAAAGGAGGACTTTCACTCAATGACTGTCTGGAAAAGGGTCCTAATTTGTTGGAAGTAATTCCTTCTATTTTGAACCGGTTCCGTTTATACAGGATAGGTGTGATCGCAGACATTAAGAAGGCGTTTCTTCAAATTTCAGTCTCTGAGAATGATCGAAACTTTCTGAAATTCCTATGGTGGGAGAACTTCACTGAGGGGACTCTTAAAATATACCGCCACAAACGGGTCGTTTTCGGAGTGAACTGTAGTCCATTTCTACTTGGAGCCGTATTGGACAGTCATCTGAAAAACAGTACATGCTTCACTGAGACTGCAGATAAACTAAGAACCTCACTATATGTAGACAATTGCGTCACTTCCTTGAACACAGAGGAAGAACTCAAACAATTTGTGGACGAGTCTAGGGAGTTACTGTCGCAAGGAAAATTTGACCTCCGAGGGTGGGAGCACACCAGATTGAGTCTGGAGGATGAGGTTCCCGAAGTGACACCCGTTTTGGGTTTGTGGTGGGACCCAGTGGCTGATACTTTGGCTTGTAAAGTAGCAAAATTAAATGAATCTGATGTTCTTACAAGGAGGACAGTTTTGTCGGTAGCTCAAAGTATCTTTGATCCAATTGGATTTACTTGTCCGGTTTCCATTGTGCCAAAGGTTTTGCTTCAGGAAAGTTGGAGAGAGAAAATAAGTTGGGATAGTCCACTGAGTGAAGACGCCCAAAGCAAATTCAATAAATGGTTACATGAACTGTCCTCTATTGCTGAGATTAAAGTGCCTAGAAGATTTTCTAATTGTGAGGACAGATCCTCTTGGAGTTTGCATGTATTTTGTGATGCTAGTCAAGTGGCTTATGCGGTTATTTTCTTGAGATCATTCAATGGGAAAGAATTTGAAGTGCAACTGGTCGCAGCAAAATCCAGGGTAGCACCACTCAAGAAGGTGACCATACCGAGACTGGAGCTATTAGCTTGCACTATAGGCTCACGTCTTGCCTTTACAGTAAAGGAAAGCTTGAATCTAACGGACGTCCTGGAGTACTACTGGAGTGACTCGTCTTCTGTTTTATGTTGGATACGAAGAGAGGAAGCTTGGGGAGTGTTCGTCACTAACCGAGTTAAAGAAATTAGAACATTAACTAACCCAAAGCGTTGGTTTCATCTACCAGGGACGGACAACCCAGCCGATCTACCTTCGAGAGGTTGCTCTACGTTGCAGCTGATTTCTTCTCGTTGGTCAGAGGGACCCGCTTGGTTAAAGTTGGAAGAAAACAGCTGGCCAACGCGCATTGTAAAAGTTAATGAAGAGGAGGTCGGTGAAGAAAGAAGAAAAGGCCATGTTACCAATACTATGCTTGTCTCCCAGGAAAAACACTGGTATTTGATTTATTTTTCCAAGTACTCACGAATCGTTAGAATGGTGGCCTGGATGTTACGGTTCGTCAACAATGCCAGGAAGGACGTAGTGAAAAATGTTGCTTCAGAATTAGATTGTCTCGAAATTTCAATGGCAGAGAAACTACTGCTGAAATTAGTTCAGGAAGAGAAGTTTACCGAAAGGGACAACCAGAAAACATTCTGCTTTTTTAAAGACCAGATGGGTCTCTTCAGGATTAAGACAAAAATTACCAACAGGAAGGATGAATATGATTTCCGTGCGCCAGTGTTATTGCCATCAAAGCACCCTTTGACTGAGATGATAATCAGAGATCATCATTTGAAAGCCTCTCATGCTGGTGTTCAGATTTTACTTGCTATACTCAGGGAGCACTACTGGATACCAAAGGGAAGAAGAACCATTCGCAAAGTCATCAGGAAGTGTACCCAGTGCAGAAGATTCGAAATGGAAAAGACAATTCCGGAAACGCCAGCCCTTCCAGAAGATCGTGTGAGAGATGCAGGTGTATTTGAGGTAGTGGGAGTGGACCTTGCTGGACCGCTATACTTAAAATGCAAGAACAAGGCTTGGATTGTGATTTTTACATGTGCCGTAGTGAGAGCGGTCCATTTTGAATTAGTCATGACTTTGTCCACTGCAGGGTTTCTGTTAGCTCTTAGGCGTTTCATAGCCCGACGAGGAAGGCCTCGTGTGATTTATAGTGACAACGGGATAAACTTTGTTGGCACCAACAATTTGTTTGGCTTCATTGACTGGAAAAAATTGTGTGCGGAAGTATCAGTTGATAGAATCAAGTGGAAATTTAGTCCTCCTTCAGCCCCTTGGTGGGGTGGATTCTGGGAACGTATTGTGCAAATGGTCAAGAAATTGTTAAGGCGTGTTTTAGGCAAAGCTATCTTGACATATGAAGAACTATTGACTGTGATTGCTGATAGTGAATCGGTAATCAACTCGAGGCCCCTTACCTACATTTCAGAAGACTGTGATGAATTGGTACCTCTGACTCCATCAATGTTTCTTCAGGACATTCCCGTGGTTGGCACTCCTGATTTAGACATGCTAGATCAAGTTAATCTCACCAGAAGGTTTCAATATCTTCAACAGCTAAGGGGTGAGCTGAGGAGGAGATTCCGACTGGAGTATCTGGGTAGCCTTCTATGCAGTTCATCGGGCAATGAGTCTGACCATCAGTGGAAGGTAGGAGATGTAGTCATCATTGGTAGTGATGACAAGAGAAGGATAGACTGGCCCATAGGAAGAGTGACAGCTACACTTCCAGGTAAAGACAAAGTGACCCGAGTAGTTAGGGTAAAGACATCCTCAGGAGAACTCCTCCGACCTACGAGACACCTATATCCTTTGGAGGCTGGAGGTGGGAGTGAGGAGGTGCCCTTACTTAGTGGTGCAGTTCCGGAGGCAGTAAGTCTCAGAAGTCGCAACTTCACCAGGAGTGGAAGAAGAGTAAAAACGCCTTCCCGTCTCTGTTTATGAACATTGTGTTTGATTTGCATCAAAGGTGGGAGGATGTCACGGACGATTACTCTTTACTCCATGACTTTTGTGTTTCTTGTTGTTAAGAGCTTTGATACACAAGGCAGTGAAAATATTGTAATGGCGGTTACTAGAATATAAAGTTTTCTTATGAGAAGTCTTGAGCGTTTCATTCAATTTGTTTTATTGGTTATACCTACACCGGGTAGGCGTAGGTCCCTAACAATGGCCATTGGCTGCATTAATAAAATTAGTTACTACTTTCACACATAACTTAAGAACGGTTGAACGTAGAGGCACCGGACTAACGCCATTGTTATTAAATTTCCATGTCACATAGGCCATTGAGCAATAAATAACGAAATGTGTGTTTTTGTGTTGTATGAATGGGAATAAGCAAAATAAGTATTTCTAAATGTGTGCATGCTTGTGCAACTTTTCAAAATACGTAACGCAAAGCACATCGAGTTCAGTTTAGTATTCAGATATTGTATATGTTTATTCCATTTTAAGTCTTGTTTCTATAGTCCTAAAAACTTGGTTTCGATTTACTTTCTATTTGATGACCATTTTATGTTATATTGAGCGTCGCAGGATTCCTATTCTGTATAGTGTGGAAATTTAGGGACACTTTTTTTAATAGTTTATTACTAGGCGATTATCTTGTGACCATTTGGTTAACTCTTCTGTAACAAAGTCAGCAGACTGCTGTAAGACCTGTTTAGTTTCACCTTTTATTACGAGTGTTGTATCGCCCGCAAACATAATTTCCTTATGAGAATCAACGTTTTGTGTTATATCATTGATATATAGAAGAAAGAATAGTGGGCCCAAAACCGATCCATGGGGTACTCCAAATTTAATAATACCATCATTGGACAATGTTTCATTAAGTAATCTGGTTCGATCATCCTTGTGTCTCAAGCTTACTATTAGTTTACGCCTTGTTAAGTAAGACTCTATCCATTTATTAGCTAGACCATATTGATTTAGTTTTGTAAGGAGGATTTTATGGTCAACAACATCAAATGCTTTCGATAAATACAAGAATAGGCCAGTTACATGTTCTTTGTTGTCAATTAATTTCAGTATACTATTACTACATTCATAAATTGCTGTCTGTGTAGATTTTTCCGTACTGAATCCATGTTGTGAGTTTGATAGTGTTTTATTTTTTACTATAAAACTTATAGGTCTCTTATACATTATTTTTTCCACAATTTTTGCAATACAGTTGGTAAGGTAATGGGACGAAGAACTAAAACATTATTGTTTTATACACATATTTTCCTTTTTTTAGTCTGTTGTCATTGAGAACATTACAACAACGAGTGTTTACAAGCCACCTGCGGTAAACTGGTCTGCTGAAGCGATACCAACTCTACCTCATCCTAGCTGTTATCAAATTCATTTTTTGAACCGTTTTTGGTGCACTGGAATTACTTTTGATAACTTCAAAATATCCGGGTAGGTACCTGAGAGAATTGAACTGTTTGTTAAGTGCGTAAGTGGATTTATTATATTTTCTGCACATTTCTTTAAAAAGGCATCAGGGATGCTTCAGCACAGAATTTATTTTAGCTCTTTTATAACTATTCATACCTCTTCACTTGTGACATGATTTATAAATAAGGAATCACTGCATATATTTATTTTATTATTAGAATTTAGTGTATTTACCTGTGCTTTATTTAATAATTTTTGTGGGATTTCCAGAAAATAGTCATTAAAAGTGTTTGCTATTTCCTCTGGCTTATTAATCACTTTATTATTGCAGGTCAGTGTAATGTTCCTTTGTATTTTAGCAGATTTTCCAGTTTCTTTCTTTATCATGGTCCACATAGCCCTGTTTTTATTAGATGATTGGGAAATAAAATTATCATTATGCATTTTCTTTGCTAGTCTTATTGCCTTACTTAATATATTAGTGTATTTTTGTATTATAAATTGAATTCAGGTGTTGTGTGGTATTGTTTATATATTTTGTGTAGAAATTTCTTTCTTTGACATGAATTTATAATCCCTGTTGTTATCCAATTGCTAGTTTTGTTATTTTGAATAGTTCTTTGTTTAAAGGGGAATGCTGTTTCAAAATAGAGTTTGAGGGGGACTGTTAAATGCATTAAATTTATCATTTACATTTTCTAGTTTATAAATTTCTGACCACGTTTCCTTATTTAATAAGTTATTGAAATATGTAACATTTGTTTCAGTGAATGACGTGCACTTTGATTTTATTCCATTATCATTATTATTGATTTCTTCGGGTACTTCAAAGCTCAGTATTTGTCCATGGTGGTCACTAAAACCCGGGCAATGGACTTCTATTGAATGGTGATATTTATCTTTATTTATAAAAATTTGATCGGGAGTGGTTTTACTAAATGTTGTTATTCTTGTTGGGGTCTTTATTGTAGGTTTTAGTCCAAAGGAAACGAGTACGGTAACTGTGTTAATAATTAACAATTTCTATCACATTTTAATAAATCCACATTTACATCCCCACAAAAGTACACGGGGCTACATGACTGCGTTGCCGCAGCCCCTAAACTTAAGAACCAACCATCCCCACAAATTATTATATCGAAATTTACTTTGCTCATGTTATTGAGTAACATTTCTAATTTATCTAGACTATAAATAAACGAAAATTTCCTGACGGAGAACGGTATACGCATAAAATTATTAACTTAAACTGCTGTATTTTTGCGGCGGAGAATTCAAAATCCTGTTACATAATAATTGGATCATCATAAGCTGTTAACTGTTCATGATCTACATTATTTCTTAAGAAGATAAAAGTACCACCATTGTAGGTTGTAGTATCGGCTACATCTCCCTGGTAGCTCTTCAAAATAAACACATAATATTTTCTCGATATGAAAGTGGACTGTATCATTATTTTATTAACACTCGCGCTATGGCCTGAAACATGGTGTTGCCATGCTTGCTAAAATACAACACTGGCGCTCAGGCCTGAAACATGGTGTTGCCATGCTTGCTAGAATACAAATTCTCCCGCTCGAGGGCGGAAGCCACTACACACTAGTCCACAGACTAACTATTACAAGCAGATTATTAGATTGACAAATATTGACATAATACATCTTATATATAAAAGTGAAAGTCTGTATGTATGTATGTATGTATGTGGGTGGGTCTGTTCCGTATACAAATCTACACCGTTCCACCAATCTCAACCAAATTTTGCATACACATAGTTTAGGACCCAGAAGGAACCGCTGGCTACATGAATTTTCGATAGTCTTTCTCGTTCTTCTGATTTCGTCCCTTTTGCACTCAAGCACAGGCTAATCAAATCATAAAATATACTCATGAAGGAATGACAAGGCAGATAGTTTCCATGGCAACATAGCTCAAGTCGAGACACGGCCGTCTGGATGCCAGTTGCGCTCTGCACTACCGGTATAGAAAATGAGGATCTTTACTTGAAATCCCGTTAGTTACTCAACTGCTCACACAGCACTGTCAACCGAATTAAGCATAACGAACACTTGACACTGTCTACTATCATACACTCACTCACTCACTCACTCATTCATTCATCACGAAATCTCAGAAACCACCCAACGGATTGGAATGAAATTTGGTATGCAGCTTCTTCAAGGGACGCAAATGCCCACTAAGAGAGGATTTTTGGAGATTAAGGTTCTAAAGGGGTGTTAAGGGGGTAGACCTGCATTTCATTGAATAGCAATATCTCCCGATTGGTTTCATTGGGGGATGTGATACTCGGCATATAAACTCATCATTAAAAAATAAGAAGACACGTGTCTGAGGGTTTTTCGATGTGGTGTATATTATGAGGTGAAAGGGGTGAGAAGTGGGGATTGAAAGATTCCTAACGGAGCGTGTATCTCTTAAACGACATAGGCGAGGAGTTTGAAACTCGGCGGACAAAATCAGCATAAAAAATAAGTAAATATGTGTTTGACCGTATTTTCATAAATCCAATTTAAGGGGCCCATGGGGAGGGGTGAAATTCTGGGGGGGGACAGGAAAGAAAGTGTCCTAACTGATTGACTGACTCGCTCACTCATCAAACTCTGGGGGAAAAACTGCTTTAAAGTAAGTAAATAGCTGTTCGACATTTTTTTTCATAAATCAAATTTAAGGGGTTCATGGGGAGGGGTGAAATTCTGAAAAAAGAAAATTGAAAGAAAATGTCCTGACTCATTCAATCACTCATCATCGCCCAGCCAAAATTATTGACGTTAGAAACATGACAGTTTGGGGATATGTTCATTATATGTCAAGACCGTATACTAAGGGAGGGTTTTCGGATATTCAGGTCCTAAAGTGGTCTTAAGGGGGTTAAACCTGCATTTAATTGAATAACAATATCTCCCGATTGGTTTCATTGGGGGATGTGATACACGGCATATAAACTCATAATTAAAAAGTAAGAAGACACGTGTCTGAGGGTTTTTCGATGTGGTGTATATTATGAGGTGAAAGGGGGTGAGAAGTGGGGATTGAAAGATTCCTAACGGAGCGTGTATCTCTTAAACGACGTAGGCGAGGAGTTTGAAACTCGGCGGACAAAATCAGCATAAAAATAAGTAAATATGTGTTTGACCGTTTTTTCATAAATCCAATTTAAGGGGCCCATGGCGAGAGGTGAAATTCAGGGGGGGGGGGGGCAGGAAAGAAAGTGTCCTAACTGATTGACTGACTGACTCACTCATCAAACTCAGGGGAAGAAACTGCTTTAAAGTAAGTAAATAGCTTTTTGACAGTTTTTTTGATCAATCAAATTGAAGGGGTTCATCGGGAGGGGTGAAATTCTAAAGAAAAAAAATTGAAGGAAAATGTCCTGACTCATTCACTCACTCATCATCGCCCAGACAAAATTATTGAAGTTGGAAACACGGAATTTCGGGGATATGTTCGTTGTATGTCAAAACCGTACACTAAGGGTGGATTTTTGGATATTCAGGTTCTAAAGAGGTCTTAAGGGGGTTAAACCTGCATTTCATTGAATAACAATATCTCACGAGCGGTTTCATTTGTCGATGTGATACTCGGCGTATAAACTAATCATTAAAAATAAGCAGACCTGTGTTTAAGGGTTTTTCGATGTGGTGTATATTATAAGGTGAAAGGGGTGAAAATTGGGTATTGAGGGATTCTTAACGGAGCGTGTATCTCTGAAACGACATTGGCGAGAAGTTTGAAATTCGGCGGGAAAGAACAGCTTAAAATACAAGTAAATAGGTGTTCGACCGTTTGTTTCATAAATCCAATTTAAGGGGTTCATGGGGAGGGATGAAATTATCAAAAATAAATGAAAGAAAATGTCCTGACTGACTCACTTACTCATCATCGCCCAGCCAAAATTATTGAAGTTAGAAACATGAAATTTTGGGGATATGTTCGTTGTATGTCGAAAACGTCCACTAAGGAAAGAATTTTGGATATTCAGGTTCTAAAGAGGTGTTAAGGGGGTAAACGTGCATTTCATTGAATAACAATATCTCATGAGTGGTTTCATTTGGGGATGTGATACTTGGCATATATACTAATCATTTAAAATAAGCTGACACATGTCTAATGGTTTTTCGATGTAGTGTATATTATGAGGTGAAAGGGATGAAAAGTGGGGGTTGAAAGATTCCTAACGGAGCGTGTATCTCTTAAAAGACATAGGCGAGGAGTTTGAAACTCGGAGGAAACCAATCAGCTTAAAAATAAATAAATAAATAAAATAAATAGGTGTTCGACCGTTTTTCCATAAATGCAATTTAAGGGGACTAAGGGGAGGAGTGAAATTTTGGAAGATAAACGTCCACTAAGGTAGGATTTTTGGATGTTCACTCTCATCGACCAACCAAAACTATTAAAGTTAGAAGAATTATATTTTGGGGATATGTTTGTTGTGTGTCGAAAACGTCTACTAAGGAGGGATTTTTGGATATTCAGGTTCTAAAGGGGTGTTAACGGGGTTAAACCTGCATTTCATTGAATAACAATATGACACGACTATGACGCGAGCGAAGCGAGGCTAAAAGTGAGATGGTGTGTGTCTGTGTATTAATCAATCACGCAAGTACCACTGGTCCGATTTACATGAATTTTACATGGAAGTAGCTGATTTACCTGCTTAACATATAGGTTACTTTTTATTTCAATACTTTGCACTATTTAAAGATGGCGACCATTTTAGTGACGTCACTGAACCCTTTGGTTTCAAACTTTCATATTTCCATTTCAAATAAAAAGAGAACGCTAAGAAATAGCAAACTTTTGATGGCATATACGAGGTTTAAAATAATATTTTCTATCCGAAAGGTACCTCCAACGGTTAGCGAGTAAAACCTAAATTTGTACTATAAAACACGGTCAACGCCGAGCGGTGTAGTTGGACAAAATATTCCATCCTTAATCTCCCTCTGCGCAGCACCTCGCCTATCCCGTTTTAACTGTCACCTTCACATTTTAATTTATTTATGACGCGTAGCGAAGCACGGGTACTTCAGCTAGTAATAAATAAACAATGATTAGCGACCTTCAGGACGCAACATACCGGCCGCCAAGAAATGTCCAATTTTTTCAAATACACAAAATTGTTCATAAAGCACATTAATCATACATAAAAGGAAACAAAGAAAGTTGATACACTATATCAAGCACTATAAATCACCATCCTTTGGCAGTAAGCACAGTTTTCTTATTGGCCTTTTGAAAAGACCTTGTGGTGTTCGAATGGTCACCACACGCACCAAACCGTCTGGGCCTGGATGAACTCCTTCGATGACTGCCAACTTCCAGCAGAGAGGGGGCACATTATTCTCCTTCACGATGACAAGTGCACCAGGCTGCACACTCGAGTAGGAACTAGTCCATTTGGATCTTCGCTGGAGATGGTGAAGATAGTCACAGGACCATCTACAGTTGGAGCTGCTGCTGTAAAATATTCCACCTTGATCAAGCTAAGCTTAACATTCCCTAGATCTGGCTGGGGAATGGTGGTGATGGCAGTGCCAATTAAGTAGTGACCTGGAGTGAGAGCTTCAGGGTCATTGGGATCACATGACAGAGGGATTAAGGGTCGAGAGTTCAAACACGCTTCATTTTGACAAATGAGTGTTGTCATTTCCTCTAATGTAAGACACATGTTGCCCATGGTACGTCGTAGATGGTACTTAAATGATTTTACACTCGCTTCCCAAATACCACCAAAGTGAGGAGCTCTGGGTGGTATGAAGTGCCAACTGATGCATTCCGAAATGGTGAAACTTCTTATATCACCGTGTAGCTGATCATGTGCGAGAAGGGTTTGTATTTCTCGCAGTTCCCGTTCAGCTCCCACGAAGTTTGTCCCGTTGTCACTGAATATATTTCGGGGTCTTCCACGACGCGAAATAAACCTTTTCAGAGCAGCCAGAAATGCCTGAGTAGACATGTTGCTGACTACCTCCAAGTGTACCGCCTTCGTTGCCATGCACACGAATACAGCGACATAACACTTTTCCTCTAACTTAGACCTGCGTGAGCCTGATTTTATGTAAAATGGTCCAGTAAAACCAGTGCCACAATTGAAAAATGGTCTAGTAGACTCCACTCGAGGACGAGGTAGTTGCCCCATGAGCTGATGCGTGGTTTCTGCCTTTAACTTATGGCATGTCAAACAATGGTACAATATTATGACGAACAGTAGTTCTGCCTTTCACAATCCAGTATTGCTGGCGTAGTGACGAAAGCAACAATTGGCAACCAGCATGCGCTGATGTTCATGTTCAACAATTAACTTTGTCAGGTGATGTGGTGGTAGAATTATCTGATACATAAAATCGGAATGCTGCAGTCTACTCCAACGCGGAGTAGGTGCATCTTGTCCAGGAAGGGATTCAATGATTTCAGTTTACTATTACCATCAAGAGGCACGTTGATTTCCAGTTGATGAATCTCCTTGGCGTATTTAGCTTGTTGAGCCATTCTAATGCATTGGTGCAATCCTAATTGCAATTCTTGAAGGGAAAGATCATTCGTTGCTCTCTCATCGCGGGCTTTTCTACAATTAGCCACGAATCTGTTGCAGTATGCTACAACCCGTTGTAATCGAATCAGCATAGAGAAACGGCTAATAATGTCATTTTGGCAGTTCGTTGCAACGTGACATAGTATCTTCGATTTCTCGTCCAGTACATGTTTAGAAGCGGGAACAACATACAATTTGGGCCATGAAGAGGAGTGTTGAGTCAGCCAAGCAGTTCATTCCCACCAGGATTGATTGTCAATGAGGCCATCAGGAAAGACTCCACATGAAATCTGGATTGTCGAGAGAAGTCACATGCCGCCACTCAGCAGTTGTTGTAGCGTCTTGTATTTCTGACACTCTGTTCCCTACAAAGGTCTACCAATGAAGGCGCAGCCAGCCATGCTAATACGATAGTGGAGTCAGTCCAAAGATAGACGTTACTTAACTTCATATTCAAGGCACTGACAAACTTCTTGTACAGCCTTGCGAGAAGAAGAGCTCCGCAAAGTTCTAGGCGAGGGAGTGATGAATTCTTCAAGGGGGCGACTCTTGATTTGGAGCATAACAATGTTGATGTTGTAAGTCCTTGTTTGTTAGTTGATCGTATGTAGATGCAACAACCATAAGCCTTCTGAGAAGCGTCACAGAATCCATGGAGCTGAATGTCGTTGACTGGCCCATCAGTCAAAATTCTCCTATTGATGCGTATGGCGTCTATCATGGGAAGTTGATCGCAGAGTTCTTGCCATAAACGTGAAAGTTCTGGAGAGAGAGGTTCGTCCCAGGTAAGTTGTTGTTGCCATAGAATTTGGAGGAACATTTTACATAGAATTACAACTGGCCTAATAAAACCTAAGGAATTAAAAATAGATGAAATAGCTGAAAGCACACAACGTTTAGTGAAGCTATGGCCATGTACAGAAGATCTAATGTTATTTACAATTTGGAACTTGTCAGCTACTGGGTGCCACAAGAGACCTAATGTTTTAATATCATCGTCAAGGCGAAGAGGAAGTTGGGATTCTCTTAGTTCAGGTGAAAATTCTCTCTAACAATTCAGGGCTATTGCTGCACCACTCACGAAGAGAGAATCCGCCCTTACTAAGCAGGTCTATCAGGTTTTTCTGTGTCTGGAGTACTTCCTCCAATGTTTGGGAACCTGACATGCAATCATCAACATAAAAATCGTTCAATAAAATATCCGATTCCTTCGGGTAAGTTTGAGCTTCATCTTCGGCAAGATGTTGTAGGCAACGTATGGCAAGAAATGGAGAACATGCCATTCCATAGGTGACGGCCTTAAGTTGGTAATCTTGCAGTGCATCAGTCTGCTTCCTTCTCCACAGGATTCGTTGGTAGGCACAATCTCGTTGGTAGGCACAATTTCTGAGGTCCATTTGTATCTGACGATACATTTTTGCGATGTCAGCAGTAAACGCTATAGGATGAGTGCGGAACCTAATAATGATAGAACAGAGGTCCTGTTGAATTGTAGGTCCAACCAATAGTAAATCGTTCAAAGAAGTGCCACTAGGTGTATTCTTGGAATACACGGTATGAGAGAATATAATTTTTAATGCTTTTGCATGTTCATTCCTTCCTCTTTATCAAACACCAACAGTGATCTTCTATTTTCTCTTTGATGGTCATGTCTCTTATGTCATTGTGAGTCTGTTCTAGATATATATCTTCCATGACCCACCTAGCGTCATCTAGCAGCGAATCTCAGAAGCTCCTCAATTCTTCCTGGTGCAAGAGGACTTCCTTTTCCATCTGGCCACAAGATCTCGTTGCCATCGCCAGCTATTATCTCCGTGATCAAGAGAACTTCGTCTATTTTTTCACCCACCAGGCTGTGCTAGTATCGCCTGCTATCAACTCTTTGAAGACCATTTCCTCAAGAGAATTTAAGTTTACAATATTGGTCATGCTTATATGTTTTCCTTTTGTCTCCTACCCCCAATCTTTTCCCTTCCTTGGACCCTCCGCGCTTCGCTGAGTGGGTCTCACTTGTAAGTCGGCAGTTGACTCGGTCAGTCAAGGCTCAACTAGAGCCAGTCTCCTCAAACCAAGAGGCACTCTCTACATTCTACGCCATGTTGGCACATTAAGTATTCGTCAAAGGGAACTTCACCTTCGACATGCAACCAAGATAAGTACAGACTTAAGGTTTTAACCTCATCTTCATCAGTTTTATTATCTACATGCTTTTATTGATCATTTTATAGACAGCGTGAGATTACTTATTTGGGGCGGTAATCATTCTTCGCGGGATTTGCCATGTTGGGCTTTTGTCTGTCTAAGCCAACCTTAATAGAAAGTAGCTTTTCTTAAGCTATTTAAATGAGAGATCTTCTCACCACGTGGGATATTATCTAATACCCGCTGTCCATAAAATATTAAGCTCGTTCCACCGCTGGATTAACTTTGGCCCCATTCTTCTATTAGGATTGTTCTGGAACCTTCCAGATTCTGTACTCTATCTACAAGTCTTGCCGTCATGTATTTTCCACTCACTTGTGGGAATACTATTTAAAATGAGGAATCTTCCTTATAAATTACTGCAATAGCTAAATTTTCTTCCACCGTTGGAATGTTCTATGGCGCATTTAATTGTAATTCACAACTTTCTCAAGCAATAGACTCTCGTCTACCTAGTGCAACCAGTTATTTTTCATCATTGCAATAACTTTCTTTCCCATAAACTTTCGTGTTACTACAGTGAACTTTTCATCCATTCAACAAACTATAGTGAGAACTAGTGCTTGTTCAACATTTCTACCGCGTCGCGATCGTCCGATTACCATAAATAAAGCCATGAACATTTATCCTCAATCCCAATTGATCTTTCTAAACCTTCTACTAACAAACCATGTTAATAAAATTGTTACTTTAAGGTCTATTGCAATGAGGTGTCACTCTAAAGACGTGCCCTCCCACCTTTGCTTATATCTCATTAATTAATTTCTGCATAACCACGTGTTTTATACACTGTTCAAGCTTACATTGTTTCTCCCTTATGATCAGGGAATACAATTCTTTCAACTCAGGAGTGAGTTATTTCTAGGTTTCACGAAAGGGAAACTTGCCCTATTAGTCTCGTGATTCCTAATTAAACATAGGAAGTCTAGAACCTTCCTTTTGACTTTCTCTTCAGGTTTCACAGTAAGTGACCTGCCCTCTTTTGTATAATTGTTATAAAAGTAATTCTGCACAAATATAAGAATTTATAGGAACTTCTATCTTATTCTTCATGTTTTTCTTATTGTTATTTTTGAAGTGGTTACTTTCTCTAGAATGTTTTCTCAGAAATTTCTTATAGTACACACCTTGTACTCTATTTATTGTTAAACTTTAATCACCTTAATTGTCTTTAAATTTTGAATTTTTATCTTCGCTATTTTAAATCCTTGCTAGGATTTTATAAAGGTTTGAAACCTAATAAATTGTTAATTGCCTGGAGCAAACTTTAAATGTTAGGAGGTCTACGACCCCAAATTGTTACTAAAAATTGAAACTATATACTTCTCAAATTTATTAGACTTTTTTGCATTGTTAAATAAATTCAAACTTTCCTTTTCGACTCATCATTTCTCTAATACAACGGTTAGGCAAGATCCTGTCTTCCTACTCAATGCCATTAAATCTATTGATAGGGCTTTCACCACTCGTTGCATTTGAGCAAGAACTCTTAGTGGTAATCTCGTTAAAGTTTCTCTTAGCTTTAACAGCTAATTCTAACTGGCCAGTAAGGCAAGTACAGCTCGCTACGCCAGCTACCTGCTTGTGGAGATCCTCTCCGAAAACTTATGGTTGGTTTTCCAAAAGATAAGTGTCTCTCTTTGTCTAAACTTTTAGCCTGCTCCTAGCTGAGTAAAAGCTTAGCCATTTCCAAATGCAACTATTGGTTCACTTACCAAAATTACTCCCCAAGGTATAATTTTTTTTATCACTATCCTTCTTGGAAGCACTTGGTCGCTTTTTAGGAACTCCACAACTTTGAAAACTGGAAATATCAAAATCGATGCAAATTATTGGCATTCTTCGAATTACTTGGGCAAAAAAGAATTCCTTTGAACAGATCTACAATAAGTCTGTTACTATCGGTCTTGCCAGACCATCACCCTTCCCCATAGTACGCATATGCATGCTTGAGAGGGAATACTCTAAAGCCATTCTCTTGCAAACCGCCCAAGTCCTAGCTGCGGTTCCCGTTAGCTTCGACCAGGTCCTTACCCACTTTAGGTATCAGAGAGCGGATTTGTGGTGGCAACCGCCCTTGAGTGTATTTCAGGTTAAATTTACAACTTTTGTGGGACTCTCCTCCTATCTTTCTATCCTTTTTCTCCAGTCCGAAACCCACCTCCTTTTCTTTATCATCCCTTGGTGGTTAGGTTATTCCTCAGTCAATAATCTACCCAAAATTTGGTGCCGAAACCCGGGAGAGTCCATTTGTCATTTTTTCTGTTCAAAAGATTATTTGACAATACCTTGCAAATTATTAATACCTGCTTTGAATCTTTCAGCTATAACTACATCGTGCAAAGCCTTTGAAGGGGAAAGAGGCCGCTCCTGTCTCCTTTGGTGTGTCCCTTTCTTTCAACTTATTCGCTGCTGCCAGCCTGACAGCATTTCCAAGGTTCCACAGTTTCGTGAGTTACATTTTAATCTATTTTCCTTGACATGGCTCCTACTGAAAAGGATAAGGATGAAAAACTTACTTCTAAACGAGCATCCTATAAAGGACAAATTACCCGATTCAGAAAGTGCATAAAAGAGTTAGATCCCTCAGAAGCTCAATTAGACTTAATGAAACATCGTGTAAGGGATTTTGAACGTTCTTATGAAAATTATTGCAACATCCAAACTGAAATAGAAACTTGTATGCTCAATCAAACCGAAGATCGAGTCGAAGTAGAAAACCAATATTACGAAGGCATAGGTTCTGCTTTCAAAATAATACGCCAACTCGAAGAGGAGAAGAAAAAGGACGCTTCTGTTCTTGGTTCCCTTCACGAACCACAAACTTCTTTCCGTGATGGTACTTACAAGCCCAAACCAATTTTACCTAAAATTGATTTACCCCATTTCTCTGGAGATGAATCTACTTGGGATTCTTTCTATGAATTATTTTGCTCCCTTGTTCATGACAATGAAGACATTCAAGTCATTTACAAGTTTCATTGCTTGAGATCTATCCTCCGAGATCAAGCTCTGCAGTTGAAGCACTCCCTTTAAGCGCCGAAAATTACCCCATTGCCTTTAACTTATTAAAAGAAAGATACGGGAATTTACGGTTACGTATTCAACGTCATATGAAGGCTCTATTCAACCTACCTGCGTCACAGCACAATGACGTCACTAGTTTGCGTACTCTAGTTGACACTACACAACTTCACGTTAAGGCTCTGTCCCAAAGATCAACCTACTGAACACTGGGATACTTTCCTAATACATTTAGTGGTTTCTAAAGTTGATGCTGCTACCCTCAAAGCTTGGGAAATTGAACTTTCTAAGGAAGACGACTACTCTTACGAGCATTTAGTCACTTTCATAAATGCCAGATACCAGCTCTTAACCGCTTTAGCTAATCAAAGTGAACCCTCATCTCCTAGTTCTAAATTTGAATTAATGTCTATCAAACCTAAAAGCGAACGCTTAGCGTCTAGTACCCAAAAATCTGGGTCCAGCTCATCTAAATTTAAATCAAACACCACTAGTTACCCAACTAGGTCTAGTGAACGCCGTATTACTAGCTCTCTCGTTTTAAATACTCAAAGCGAAGATCGCAAGAGTTTAAATGAACCTTTAAAGTGCATACATTGCAAAGATTCCCATGCTTTATATCTATGCAAATCCTTTAAAGAACTGTCAGTCGACGACAGAAGGAAATTAGTTGCTCAAAACAAACATTGCTTCAACTGCCTAGCGCCCACGCATTCTGCTTCTAATTGCAAGTCCACAAGACTTTGCTACCATTGTGAAAAGGCTCATCACACTTTGCTACATCGTCATGATCAGGCAAGGTCATCGACAGCATCTACTTCTCCGAAAAATGATAGTGCTAACAATTCCAATGCTTCATCGTATATTCAAAATGCCAAGTCCATTCGTAGTGCCCAAGTATTGTTGTCTACTGTCCAAATCGAAGTTCAGGATAACTTTGGCAACTGGGTCCGTGCACGCGGTCTTCTTGATTCAGCGGCAACTCATGATTTTGTGTCTAATTCCTTGATTAGAAAACTAGGCCTACCTGTAAACCCCACTTCTATTAACGTGTCGGGCATCAACAGCTCAAAATCGCAAACTTTACAATTCTCAAAGCTAACCATAAGAGGCATTTGTCACAGAAACAACCTTCTTAAATTGAATTGTCTAATTCTCAATAGCATTGGAGAAGACACTCCAAGTCACTCTGTGGATATTTCAGGGTTAAACATTCCCTCGCATTTAAGGCTAGCCGATCCTCTGTTCAACATGCAAAACCCTATTGACATACTCTTTAGTGCCAATGTTTTCTGGAATTGCCTTCGTAAACAGGTTCGCAAGTTATCCTCAAACGTGGTCGCAAGAGACACTAATTTTGGATGGATCGTCACAGGTCAACTTCCCCATTATTCTCCCCAACCCGCATCGCAATGTTACTTCTCCAATACTGATCTGGAACAGTTTTGGAGGCTCGAAAGCGTTGATCCTCCTAACGTAACCTCTTCAGAAAATGAATTCTGTGAGCAACTTTTTTTGAACACCACCACTCGTTCTTCTGATGGCCGGTTCGTTGTTCAAATGCCAAGATTACATAATCCTCCCAAACATATTAACTCTCAGCCCAAAGCTCGAAAAGCTCTCTTTGCTATCGAGAGCATATTCAAGAAAGAACCTCTTGTTAAACAGCAGTACACTGATTTCATGGATGAGTATGAAAGCTTAGATCATATGGAAGTTGTTAACAAATCTGATGATGAATTGCACCCCCCAATTGAAACGGTTTATTTAAATCATCATCCCGTGTGGAAAAACCCTCTTGTAAAAGATAAAATCCGAGTTATTTTCAATGGTTCATCACCCGACGTTAATGGCAACAGCCTTAACGACACCCTTTACTCTGGTCCTGCTATTCAGTCAGATCTATCTGCTATACTCTTAAACTTTCGATTATTTCCCATAGCTGTCATAGCTGATATAAAACAGATGTACCGCCAAGTTTTAATTCAACCGGAACAACGAGATCTCCAAAGAATCTTGTGGCGTGATGAAATCAGTAAGCCCATTAAGGTATTTCGCTTAAAAACGGTTACTTATGGCTTAAACCCCTCTGCTTTCCTTGCTATCCGATCCCTACACTTGCTAGCCTCACAAGATGGTCATTTATTTAATTCCAAAGCCACTGAAGCATTAACTACGTCATTCTATGTTGACGATTATTTGCAGTCCTTCCCCACTTTGGAGGAAGCTTCTTTTGTGTCTTTAGAACTTCAGGCATTGCTAAGGAATGGAGGTTTCCCACTTCATAAGTGGAATTCCAACTCCCCTGAGTTTCTTGCCCAGTTTCCCATCGAAGACGTAGATCCTTCTTCTGTCGAAATTTGTGGAAACTCCGAATCCATAAACACTCTAGGAGTTCATTGGTGCACTAGCACTGACCCTCTCATCTATAAAGTTTCGCTCGCAGAAGAGCTTCCTAACACAAAAAGACAAATTCTCTCTGAAATTGCCAAAATTTTTGATCCGCTTCAATTCCTTGCCCCAGTTATCGTTATAGTCAAACTCTTCATGCACGAGCTGTGGTCGCTCAAATGTGAATGGGATGACACTGTTCTTCTTTCTTTTCTTAATCGTTGGCTCTCGTTTCGCAGGAATTTGCTGGATCTTTCCCTTATTGAAATTCCCAGGAATTTAATTAGCTCTCATTTTAATGCATCTTTTTTCCTTCATGTGTTCGCGGACAGTTCCGAAAAAGCTTACGGTTGCTGCGCATATTTAGTTTATCGCGGTTCATTATATGGATCTTCAGTTTCCAACCTTGTTTGTGCCAAATCGAAGGTCGCTCCTCTTCAAACTATCACTTTGCCTAGGCTTGAATTGTGTGCTGCACTCATGGCTGCAGAACTTGTTAAGAAATTACGGAAAGTATTAAAAGTCGAATTCTCGCAAATCTATCTCTGGAGCGATTCCATGATCACCCTTTCTTGGATCGCCAAGAACCCCTCTCACTGGCAAACTTTGGTTGCAAACAGAGTTTCCAAAATTCAAACTCATCCTTCTGGATGTCAATGGAGGCATGTGCCCAGTGCTGATAACCCAGCCGATATTATCTCTCGTGGTTGTTTACCCTCTCAATTGGCAGCTTCCCAGTTGTACTGGCATGGGCCCTCGTGGTTAATCAAAGACTCTTCTTCATGGCTTTCTAAACCTCCAGCTACAAACTCCAACTTGCCTGACGCTAAAGTACCTCTATCTATTGCTTCGTGTCTTGTTTCCAACGCTTCTCATCCCTTGCTGTCCCGCTATTCTTCCTTTCATAAATTATTTCGAATCGTCGCCTATCTCCTTAGATGGAAATATTTTGTTGTTGACCAACCTCTTCTCCCCAAACCACACCTTACCAATCATGAATTGGATCTCGCTACCATTAAGGTTTTACAACTGACACAGCAAGAAGCCTTTTCTTCTGAATTGTCTTTGCTTTTTTCTAAAAGGGATCTTCCCAAATCCAGTCGTCTTCGTGCTTTAGCCCCGTTCCTTGATGACCATGGGTTACTCAGGGTAGGTGGAAGGGTCTCGCAATCTTTGTTCTCTGAGGACAAAAAACATCCCGTTATTTTGCCTTCTAAACATCACGTAACTTCTTTAATTATACGTGACTTTCATTATCGTAATCTGCATGTTGGCACACGCACTCTGCTTTGCCTCTTAAGGGAAAAGTACTGGATTATAAATGGAATTCATGAAGTTTCTTCTGTAATTCACAAGTGCATTCCTTGCTTCAAAGCGAAACCTAAAATCAATACTCAATTAATGAGCGATCTGCCCTCTTTTCGCTCCTCTCCTATACGCCGATTTGCTCTAACTGGTGTGGAATATATGGGTCCGTTCCAATATCAACGAAATACCCCTGAAGCTAAACGCAAATTGTTTGGTAAGCTTTATGTTTCTCTCTTTGTTTGCATGGTTACTGGCGCAATCCACTTGGAACTAGTAACGAATGCTTCTACTTCTTACTTTTTATCAGCTGTCTCTCGCTTCACTGCTAGGCGTGGTGTTCCTTCAGAGATGTTCTCTGATAACGCTTCCACTTTTCAGGGCGCAGCTTCCCTGTGGAAGAAAGCTCTCACTTCCTCTCCTGCCATGGAACAAATTTCTAATTTTTCCTACTCAAGGGGTTTCAAATGGCGCTTTATACCTCCTTACGCTCCTCATCACGGTGGCAGATGGGAATCTTGCGTAAAACTCACTAAACGTCATTTAAGAAAAGCCTTACGTAATCGAATTCTGACTTATGAAGAATTCAATTCACTGTCCGTTCTGATTGAAGGTGTTGTTAATTCTCGCCGTTTAACTCCTCTTTCCAATGACCCCGATGACTTGCTTCCACTCACACCTGGTCACTTCCTTATCGGCACTTCTCTTTCTGCTCCCTCCTCCTCTTCCCAATTCTTACGGGGATTCTAATTTACCTATTGTTTGGCGTAAACTTGAAGCCCTCCGCAATTCCTTTTGGAAGAGGTGGAACTTGGAATATTTAACTTCCTTGCAACGGAGACAGAAGTGGCTTCTTTCCAGTCCCGACATTAAAGTGGGGGACTTGGTCTTGGTTAGGGATGTTTCTCCTCCCCTGGTCTGGATTTCTGGTAGAGTGACGGAGTGTTATCCTGGAAGCGATGGGAGAGTCAGGGTGGTCAGAATCTTGACCACTAATGGTCAGATCACAAGACCACTTTCTTTCATTGCTCCATTACCTTTCAATGTTTAACTGCTTATTTGTTCTCTGTTGGCGTTTTCACCTCCCAGTATGGTGTATTCTTGGAATACACGGTATGAGAGAATATAATTTTTAATGCTTTTGCATGTTCATTCCTTCCTCTTTATCAAACACCAACAGTGATCTTCTATTTTCTCTTTGATGGTCATGTCTCTTATGTCATTGTGAGTCTGTTCTAGATACATATCTTCCATGACCCACCTAGCGTCATCTAGCAGCGAATCTCAGAAGCTCCTCAATTCTTCCTGGTGCAAGAGGACTTCCTTTTCCTTCTGGCCACCAGATCTCGTTGCCATCGCCAGCTATTATCTCCGTGATCAAGAGAACTTCGTCTATTTTTTCACCCACCAGGCTGTGCTAGTATCGCCTGCTATCAACTCTTTGAAGACCATTTCCTCAAGAGAATTTAAGTTTACAATATTGGTCATGCTTATATGTTTTCCTTTTGTCTCCTACCCCCACCCTTTTACCTTCCTTGAACCCTCCGCGCTTCGCTGAGTGGGTCTCACTTGTAAGTCGGCAGTTGACTCGGTCAGTCAAGGCTCAACTAGAGCCAGTCTCCTCAAACCAAGAGGCACTCTCTACATTTTACGCCATGTTGGCACATTAAGTATTCGTCAAAGGGAACTTCACCTTCGACATGCAACCAAGATAAGTACAGACTTAAGGTTTTAACCTCATCTTCATCAGTTTTATTATCTACATGCATTTATTGATCATTTTATAGACAGCGTGAGATTACTTATTTGGGGCGGTAATCATTCTTCGCGGGATTTGCCATGTTGGGCTTTTGTCTGTCTAAGCCAACCTTAATAGAAAGTAGCTTTTCTTAAGCTATTTAAATGAGAGATCTTCTCACAACGTGGGATATTATCTAATACCCGCTGTCCATAAAATATTAAGCTCGTTCCACCGCTGGATTAACTTTGGCCCCATTCTTCATCCCTGGTTCTGGGAGTCAAGTGCAACTCTTCTAGTTCCCAGAATTTCTGGAGTTGAGTATGGATATCAGTGTCAGTTTTGGCAAAGCATGAGACCACCGGCCGCCGTGAAATATTGGTGCAGGATGCATCACCCTTGTACCTTCCAGAAAGGATACAACCAAACTCAGTTTCCTGTAAAACTGGGTGATCGAGGTCTCTGGTTAGTTTACCTGACCGCTGAATGTAAGAAAAGACTTCTGTACCGAGTAGAATGTCTTCTTACCAGGCTGAGAGTATGCAGGGTATGCTAGTGGGAGATGTATGGGTAAATTCCAGCTTGAAGAATCAATGAAGTGCCCGGGCAAATCGTCAGTAACCTTGGGAAGCAATAGGCAATCAACTGACACCGTAAAATTACTTGAGCATGAACTGATTTCAATAGAGATTGTGTGTTTTGTTTCTGAAGTAGTGTTACCGGAACCTATGCCTTGAATTGGTACCCTACTGGGCCTTCTTCGAAGTTTCAATCGCTGTGCACACGATTATGAGATGAAGTAGGATTGTGAACCAGAATCCAGTAAAGCACGACATGTCTGTATTCTACCGTTACTGTCCTTGACCTTCACAAGAGCTGTAGATAAGGAGATTTGTTTACTGGGCATTACCTTTAATGTGCAATAACTAGCAGTCATAGGCTCGGATTGTTCACGACAGTCATTGACACCATTGTTACGGGAAACATCTTGTTGATAATGACGAGGTTCTGATTGTTGTGAAACATCTAGATGAATAAGGGTATGGTGCCACGTACCACAGGTACGACATCCTACAGATTTGCACATATTTACCTGATGATCCGATTTCAAACAATTGAAGCAGAGGTTTCTTTGTTTAACAATGTCTCTGCGCTCTTGGACAGAAAGTCGGGTGAAAGCGTGACATTTATATAATGCATGGGATTGGTTGCAATAAATACAACGTACAGCAGTTGACATATAAGACTGCTTTACTACTGTAGTATGCTTACGGCTGGAGGAATCTTGCATCCGTTACTAGTCAAGTTGTTTAGCCTTGTGGGAGGACTAGAATTTATAATTTCAATCGATTTAGCCTACACTTGGTTTCTAAAAATTCATAAAGTTGTTGAAGCGTAGGACATGTTTTAGGGTCTAATGTAGATTCATACTCCTTGCGAATTGACATCTCTGTTTTTTCTAAGATCAGTTGAGACATTAACAATTCTTCTAGCGGGACCGTCAACTCAAGGGCCTTAATAGCATTCATGTTACTCATGGCTTGATTTAGCAGAGCACGAAGTTCACTCGCCGAAACTTGATTCATAGAGGACAAACTGAGTAATTGTTTCAAGTGAGCAGATGCAATTAAAAGCGCATTATTGGAGCGAGTACAAATGCTGTCGAATGCTACTTGAAAATTAGCATTTGTGACTGGGAGATTTGCAATGACATTGTGGGCCTCGCCAGTTAGTGAGCTGAGTAAATAATGGAATCTTTGTATATTGTCAAGAGATTCATTATTTACAATGAGGCTGACGAATGTGTCGTGAAAGTGTCTGAACTGAGTTACGTCGCCGGCAAATGACAGGTAACTTAATTGTAGGGAGCTTAATTGAACGTTTACTGGCACTAGTGCTTGAAGAAGGATGTTGATCACTTTCCTGATGACTGTTGCATACGCCTGAGCTGGGCATGACTAATGCATTCATTCTAGCTTCCGCGTCAAAGAACATGGTTTCAAAACAGTCCCTGTCTTGAGCATGCAGTTCAAAGTCTTCAAACATTTCTAGCTGAGATTGGGCTCCTTCAAATTTATCACGGATGTTGGATAATTCTTTCAGCTTTACTATTATACCCTGGATATCAGAGCCTACAGAAAAAAGTGACAGTCAGTCTGAAAGACTAGACTTTGTATCATTTTAAATGCTACAAATGCTGAAATATGCTAGAAAGGCTGGAGGCTTCTCGCTTCGCTCGAAGCCAAAGACCCTTGACATGTTAGAAAATTGTCTGCATAATACTTATCTAGCTTTATAATACTTTATCTTTTTCCAAATTACTCGCGAACGGCAAGTGCAAACCAAGGGCAAAGCAAGATCAAGCGCGCGGGATGCCGTCACGCTCACCAGAGCGCGCGGGGACGTGCCCCTTCCATCCAGTCTAAAAACACTTTATAGTGGGCGATGTATTGAAGATAGAGATATGCTCTCGCGGACGTTTTTGTAGAACTTTTCATGCTGACCAATTCTTACGCTCATAGTATATTGATATGTTTAACGGTTTGCCAAGCGTAAGCTTAAGAAGCGCACGGACACCAAGTTTGTTTTCGACTTTTTCACTGAAATCGTCACTGCTTGGCTTCCTTTGATCATACATAAATTATTTTCTACAGAATCTTTCCTCGAGATATCCTTTAAAGAATGGTGAAACCCGCATCAAAATCCATCCAGTGGTTCTCGAGATTACCCGTGACATCCAAGAATCGGGGATTTTTGTCTTATACTAACGAAGTAGAGATTGTCGGGGAACACATGCACCAAGCGGTACTATGACGTCACACACCTCAGTGCATCTGGGTACATTTCGTCCCGTCACCGTAAGTTAACGCCAGACCCCAGCGTAACGACGAAGTCGACAAGTTCATGATAAAATCCTCAATGTATTTTACGAGTCACGTGAGACTGGCTTTCGCAACTGCGCGCGTCGCAATCAACTATTTTCTATTTGTGGCATCCATGGTAAGAGTGATTGGGAATATAAATAATAGGACAGGATAACAGAACGATAGATAGTATAAATAATTGCAAGATCTAGGTAGGCCTACTTAGTCAGTAATCCAAGTCGTAGCCATGCGGTACGTTTGACGAAACTTCATCCAATAAATCCGGTTCCGGATGACTAAAAAAGTAGGTTGTAGTATAGGCACATCTCCCTGGTAGCTCTTCAAAATAAACACATAATCTTTTCTCGATATGAAAGTGGACTACACCCCGATTCTGTAACTTCACTCGTTAACAACCCACCAACATGGATACGACGGAATCGTAACCATAGGCATAACAACAAATGGCTAGCGAGGCTCAAAGTGGTATTCTGTAAGGCATCTTGTTATGACGCTTGTTACGAGTTCAGGATCAGGATTTCATAGCCATCTTCATAGTACGAAAGCTTTCCACTAGATGTCGGGTAAATCGATTGGCGCGGTATTTCAACGTATTTCATATCATTCGATATCGCAATTAGTTTGTATCATTTTTTAAAACTATTTCCTATGTTCCATATTGCCTTAATCCATACTTTCGCCTATTATGGTGTTTTATTTATCGTATGCATTGACCATTCATACGGATTACTTCAACCTGATAAGATACACCTAACCCCATTTGCGAAAACATTTACGCTGTCTGTTCACATGGTTGGTTGGTTCTTAAGTTTAGGGGCTGAGACAACGCGGTCATGTAGCCCCGTGTACTTTGGGTGTGTGTAGAATCTGTCTGATAACCGGTGTTAATTGTGATGACTGTATTAGTGTGTGTATCTGTTTTTTAATTTTAAGTACTGCAACTTATAATTTTTCAAATAGTTCCTACTTTTGCCGCCAAGCGCCACCGTCAACGACTACTAGGTCTAATTCAGAACTTAGCTACTAGACGCCACCGCAGTCGGCGCTTGGCAACGAACGTAGAAACCTAAGAGCGTTGTTTACATTCTTAACCTATCCAATTTGGCTTCACACAGGTGCAATTAGTGGAAGGATCTTTAACATGCCATAAATCTATGACATGGGACCGCCGGCTTTACTTCCCCTCCGAAGGAAGGCATACTGAGGGATTTTTAACGCTCTTAAAAAATCCGACGGCTTCGGCCGGGTTTGAACCCGCTATCTTGGGCATAGAAGCTCAGCATGCTACCGACTACGCCACCGAAGCCGCCTCTCTGTTCACATGAATATCTATTTCAGTTAGGGTTTACTTTAGCTATTGCCTTAATTAATACCTTATTTTATTTCGGAGTACTGGTATCTTATTTATAGTATGGTATTCAACGGATACTGTATTCCAGCAGATCATGGCAACCTTAAACACCCAACTCCCTTCTGAAGATAAATTACATTGCCTGTCCGCATAAATATTCATTTTAGTTTAGTAGGAATCAAATAGTGTGTTGTCTGGTTTATTACAACATGAACTGTATCAGACACCTAAGTTAATATAAATGTTTTATGTGGCCAGTAAGCTATTGGGCAGCGGCTTCGGTGGCGTAGTTGGTAGCATGCTGAGCTTCTATGCCCAAAATAGCGGGTTCAAACCCGGCCGAAGCCGTCGGATTTTTTAAGAGCGTTAAAAATCCCTCAGTATGCCTTCCTTCGGAGGGGAAGTAAAGCCGGCGGTCCCATGTCATAGATTTATGGCATGTTAAAGATCTTTCCACTAATTACACCTGTGTGAAACTAAATTGGATAGGTTAAGAATGTAAACAACGCTCTTAGGTTGCTACGTTCGTTGCCAAGAGCCGACTGCGGTGGCGTCTAGTAGCTAGTTCTGAACTAGGCCTAGTAGTCGTTGACGGTGGCGTTTGGCGGCAAAAGTAGGAACTATTTGAAAATTCAAAGTTGCAGTCCCTACTTGAATTAAAAAAACAGATACACACACTAATACAGTCATCACAATTAACACCGGTTATCAGACAGATTCTACACACACCCAAAGTACACGGGGCTACATGACCGCGTTGTCGCAGCCCCTAAACTAAGGAACCAACCAACCAACCAAGCTATTGGGCAACTTAGGCCTAATTGACTACCGAGAGCAGTTTAACACATGAACGACAATACCGTTAAGAATAGGTGTATAAATTTAGAATATTGTTCAAAAATCTCCAAGAATGAGGTATTAACTCTTTGGGCAGTAACACAATATAAGTTAATGGGGGGTGGGGGCGATGGTCCAATCTAGTATGCCAGTTTTTCTTCACGGCAGGCCTAGTGTAGTGTTAATATGAAATCATCGGTTCTAGTCAGAACACCACATTGCTCCTCTGGCTGCAGCCAAGAAAGTCAAAGAGTGATTTAATGATCCATCGTAATACCAGCCTTCAATAATAAACCAGAGCAAGTGCCCTGCAGGTAAAACTGAGGTGGCAAGAGGTCCATGGAAATTGTAGGAAGCTAAGATCAGGATCATTTAGACTGCAGTTTAGTATTGTTCACCTTGAAGTTACTTCTCACATTAAGAACTTTGATTAGAAAGGAGTGGGGTATGGGTGCATTATGTGGATCTGTTGCACCTGGAATGATGCAGAGCAGTTCATGCCACTGGAACTAACCATAGAATCCATTACACCCATCAATTACCTTCTGGTTACTCACTACTTTGTCCGCCGTTCCACCGTGGTCCATACAGTAATTTCTGGCAGCTGCTCTCTGGTGACGAACAGAGGAATTTATTCTATATTTTTTGTAATCTCATTGATATACTTTCTTTGGCCACATTGTTTATTTCCATTGAAAAAGGAGGCAAGGTTTCTCCGAAACGTATGTTTTAAATTAAAAATACACACGGCATTAGCCCAAAAGCATGAATTGTTTATATAAGTCTAGGACTGTTGCGTACGATAGGTCTACATGTTAAGTTAAAAGTTTGCAAATTAGTAGAAAGAAAGTATCAGTAGGTCATTGATGTGCTAACTCCTTATCCTAGAATAAAACTACATTCTGCATTTTAGCAATATTTACCACTTAATGGAATTTATTCCAGTTTTCTTCAGATTATGTTATTTATTAGCCTTCTTTTAAATTCAATATATTCTACCTAGCCTAATCCCTTCGGCTCTATATGGCCCTAGGGCATGACAATCGCAATGACTCAATGCTCCTCCGAGATTCTACACAGAAGGGAGGAGGCACTCAACTACGAGTATGACCTTTGTTCCTCACACTGTGTCCCATTGTAGAGATAATCAAATTCAGTTTCTTTCTTCGTCTTCTCATTCAGACCAGGGCACTGGAAGGTGTATCACAGATTTTTTTGGCAGAGAATCCTGGAAAATTGAAAATCAATCCCTTATATTGTTATCAGTACTGTGACAAAAAAATATAAACAAATTTCTAGATTAATTTTGTATCATGACCTGGAGATGTGCTCGTGTAGCCTATATGCTACATTCTTAAACTCAAGTTAGCCATTATAATGTAACAAAACAATTTAAACCGGCTACATCCTTATGCGAAAACAAGAATAATTATTTTAAATAATAATGTTTTTCTTTTCTTTTCTGTGAGGAGCAGTCTTGTGTAGTATTTTGCTAAATTTCCATGCTGGGAAGTGTCTGGAAATACTCTCAAGAAATGAGAAAACTGCCCTTCCTATACTACTGAGCAAGACCAATAAAAGCAATCACTTATCAGACTCAATCGTCACAAATGGACAACACACTAAGGAAAGCCTAACCTCATGTCAACCATCTTCAGTTTACAGATTAATAATATCATTTATTACCCAGTCAGGCAGATGACCTTGATGTAGTCTGTCATTTCGATCACCACTAAAAATAAAATAAAGTTACCCAGCAAATAATACAAGTATACATTAATTTGGTAGACCAGCATATAAAAGCCTCCAAATGAACCTCGTATTTCGCATGATAGACCGGAGTTTGAGAGTCAGAGTAATAAAGTCGTTGACATAAGCGAACAGCTGACGTGTCATACCTCTCGTTAAGAATGCACTACCAAGTGCTTAGTCACAGAATGATGGTGCTGCATGTGATATGAAACGGCGATTCCCAAAGACTGTGTTCAGACGTTGTTGAACAGCCACTGCGAAGTGAGCCGTCACCCTATCGTGTTGAAACCAAATACTGTTTAAGATTCCCAAATTTTGCAGCTGCGGGATGAGCCAGTCATTAGAACGATCAAAAAAATACGGTTCAAACAGATGAGTTTGTATCATGCCGGCCCAGATCATGACGTTAGGTGGGTTCACTTGATTTCTTCAGCTGTGCAGAGATCATGGACGGACAAATATGATGTTTTAAATTCCTAAGATGTAAGTACAAATGTATATGTACTGACAATAGAAATAAATAATAATGAGTAGGGGTATACGGACTTTGTGCGCACACTGTAAGATTTTCATGCATTGTTTCGTCTTCTGGGGGACATAGCGAACTGATATTACTAACCATGGTCACTACAGCACCAGAGATATGTGTTAATATTTATTGCTCATTCAACGATGGCAGCCATGTTCGACAGTGCACGAGGTCTCTTCACCTGTTAATAAGGCGCACACATTGACATCACCACAGGTTGGAGTTAACATTGTTCACGATTGGTCCATATTGACGAATGATAGTTTAAAATTTGAAATATACTTATGTTCCGTCTAGTCAATGTCCTAGGGCATAAATAAACACAAAAAAAAAGTATTGACTAGACGGTAGATAAGTGTATTTCAAATTTTAAACTATCGCCACAGTTGCCAACATGTGGGATACAAAATACACCACTCAGGTCTACTCTGGATAAAGATTATTGATGCTCGATTACCCCACTGTGCATGACAGAAACCAGGTGTGTATATATGGCTAAAGGATATCTAGCAATTATTGGTATAGGCAAAGCCCATTGGAGTGGATTTTAAGAAATTTCACTCTCACAAAAAACATTAATTACAGCAATGCACAACAAACATTACTGTGCGAGACAAAAACCAGGGGTGTATTCGTGTAAATGGCTAACGCAGCCCTCCACCTAATAATTATTGGCCCAGGCAAAAGCCATTGGTCTGCATTTAAAAAAAAAATACTATTACAAATTACTTTTATTGATCTAGAAAAGGCCTATGATAACATCCCTAGAACAAAAGTTTGGGAAAGCTTAACAAATAGAGGGATAGGCAAGGAACTGAGAGACATGATAAAAGGAATGTGCATGGAGTGATCCAGTAGTGTGAAGACTAGAGTCGGGACATCGGAATGGTTTAAAATTGACACTGAACTAAAGCAAGGAAGTGTGGTGATGGATGACATCATGAAGGCAGCAATGAAAGAATATAGTAGGGCAAAGATGAAGGTAATGTTTGCAGATGACGACGTGATCTGGGACGAGGATGAGAAGGAGGTACAAGAACAGTTAGATGTAATAAATGAAAAGATTGAGCAATGGGGATTGAAGATAAATGTGGAGAAAGAGTAAAACAGTGGTGATGAGTAGAGAAAAGAAAGAAGGAAAAGGAGTGATCAAAGTAGGAGATACCAGGAATTGGAAGTAGTGAAACACTTCAAATACTTGGGAAGTGAACTGACTGAAGATGGAAGACTAGATTTGGAAATTAGCAGAAGAATACAACTCGGGAGTGCTTTCTACCAACAGGTACGGGGACTAGTATGGAACAAGGATATACCAATTAAGGCTAAATAAGTTATGTACAAAGCATATTATGTTCCTATAATGACATATGCAGCAGAAACTTGGACAATGACTAAGAGGGATTAGAGCAGAGTACAAGCAGATGAGATTCCTGAGACGTAGGGTCCAGAAAACAAGGAGGGACAGAGTGAGAAATGAAGATATACGGAAAGAACTGGGAGTACAGAAACTAATTGACAAACTGGAGCAAAACAGATTGAGATGGTTTGGACATGTCAAACGGATGAATGAAGTAAGGCTACCAAGACGAACACTGGAACGACGGCCGACAGGGAAGAGAGGACGAGGAAGACCAAGAATGCGTTGGATGGACTCGGTGGAGAATAGTATTAGAAAACTGAACGTGGATTGGAACACTGTGACGGAAGAGGAATGGTGGAACGACAGAACAAAGTGGAGAGGAACCACCCACCCAGTGTCAACTGGAAAAGGGGAAATGAAGATGATGATGACTATTACAAAACGCACCATACAGATTCCGGCGTTTAGCTGTACACTTGACTTTGAGAGCTCAGCGGTAGGAGAGAAAAGGTATTTTAGCTTAATTTCAGACGCTATTTGATGCCGAGCAATTTTGCCCTTTAAAATAAGGTGTAATATTGCGTATTTTGCACCACATAACACATGACCCAGGTATGCAATTTTCCTACATTTGGTGGTAATCATCAGCTCCCACTTAGAATTTGGTCTCCGCAGTACCAGCTCATTAGAGATGTGAATAGAGTAGATTAGGGGGGAGGGCTAATGACCTCGTAGTTTCACCCCTTAAAACAACAATAACTATCACTGCCACACAATAAAAAATACTGTGAAATATCACTAATATACTGTCAAATTTCACTAATATTGCTTAAATGAAGGTTTTTATTTGTAACTTGGTCAACGACGGCAGATGTTTGTGGCCGACAAATTGACATCATATTACGTTGCCAACATGTCCGATACAAAATGCACCACATGACACCTTTGTAATTATGCGAAAAAAGAACTCCAATACCATCATGTCATCAAGGTAACTAAGAATTCCCCTAAACGCCAGTGCATCGCAAGGTATAGATGAACCTTATTGGTCTAGGCGAAAACCATTGTTCTGCCGGATGCGATATAGTATCGAATGCGTATGGTTGGCAATACTGTACATCGTGCTAAAAATGGCAGAGTCAGCTGGAATTTCATCTATATAAGTCGTGATCCTATTTGGGATGGCTGGGTGGGTTACAGAGAGTGGAGAAGTAAACATCTATTACTATATTGTCTCAAGATACCATTACTGCAGGTATTTTGACTAATTTCAGTAGTTTAAGAATTTTTTACTTGGGTTCAGGTAAACTCCACTCTTGGAAAGCTTTACGCCTCGCTGCATGTAGTTAGTTCTCAAATGATAACACAATGAAATGAAGAAAATGTTGTGATTTTTCTTTCTCATCTGATCCATTTAGATGACCGAGCTGTGTCATACCAAGTTATTAAAACTGTGAGCAACTACATGTATCCAGTGCTAAGGTTTTAGTTTCCAGCAGAAGCATGCAATGTAATCTTTTACATGAGAGTCCTCCCTTCGCAATGACAACTTGCCAAGCAGACTGACCACAAACTTTAGTTCATTTGGTGTCTGATATTATTTCTTATTTCTTCCCTACACTGTTAATCGACTGCATGCATTACATGTAACATTAACTTCCCTCATTAGTTCAATATGAAAGCATAGTACAATACTGGTACTCTTTATGTTCCAGCCTGCCTACTAAGGCTATTTGCCATGGTCTTAAATGATATCCTGTAGTTTATATACTTATGGGATCAGGACTGAATGCTTTGACACTACCAGTTCTGACGATGGGAATAACAATTCTTCTCATTCTCTTAGGTAAATGAGTTAATTTCAGTTTGTGAAAGTCCATTATGATGATCATGTTGTCATGTCCCTTCACCACAATTAAGTTAATTATAAATTATAATTTACCAATGGCATAGGCCAAGGCCGTGAAGTAATGTGAACATTTGCAGCCTTAATTTAAATAATTAAAAGCACAATTGCCGCACATTAGGTAGGTATTCGTCTTCAAACTTCTTCCAAAGTTTCTTCCCCATCAAATAATCGTTTTAGATCGCTTACGGCATCTGAAAACAAAAATAAAAGTGTAAGTTAATAACATTACTCGGGACGACATTATTCATATTAAGTATACTATTTACCATAATCGTCAAAGAAAGATATTTGCACAACTTGAAGAATCAAAAATATATTGTTTTGTACTTACCTTAGCCCATATTCAATGAATAAATTAATATTCAAGCCATTAAGTGATAACATACATATCAGCTGTTCGCTTCCATCTTTGATTTTTCATTACAAATAAGCTAACCATGGACTAAAACACGGCTAAACAAGTGCTCGGAACATGCCTTTACGGTGGATGGTTCAGCGGTAAGACCTACGTCACATCATGGATGCGATTTGGCGTTACAGAATACCACTGCCGGCTGGATCGCAACACTCCTGGTTGCTTTAAACTGCCTGCCCATTCGACACTCACAGGCGTACAAGATATATGCATTAATTCACCGCTAGGTGCAGCACCAAGGCACTGAGATTGCCGCGGCTTTTTAAAGGGGAAGATACCTGAAACGAAGTATTGTTATGTTTGGAGGCTTAATATCGAGATTGACGGACGTGAAAACATTACACTAAGTTAGTTCCTTTGTTATTCTAACATCTAAAAGTATTCAGACACATACTTACGGGCAAATGTTCAGTATAAAGGAAAGCAAAAATACATGTGGTGGAAGCGATTGTTTTTAAGGGGCAAAATGTCTAGCTCATTTTCCCGTAATTATGCAGACGATAATAAAAATATAACTACTTCTAACTGACTTATATCTTACATACTTGGCGAGATGAAAAGAAAAGAATAAGGACAATAAAAGACAGGGAAAAGAAATGCCTCCGGCCCCCGAAAAATGGGATGATGATTTATTTAGGGGCTTTGCGACATCGTGGTCATGTAGCCCCATGTACTTGGGTGTGAGGTGAATTTGTCTGATAACCCGTCTTATTGTGATGGCTGTATTATACATTTTTACAGATTTTTTGGACAGATTGTTTATTTTTGTACTTATTTATTTACTTACAAATTTATTTATTTATTTTCTTATTTCTTTACTTATTTGTTTGCTTATTTATTGCTTTTTATTTACTTACGTATTTATTTACTTATTTGTTTGTTTACTTACATGTTTATTTATTTAATTATGTATTTTCTTATTTATTTGCTTATTTATTTACTTACTTATTTGTTTATTTACTTACATATTTATGTATTTAATTATTTATTTTCTTATTTATTTGTTTACTTATTTATTTACTTATTTATTCACGTATATATTTATTTACTCATTTACTTACGTATATATCTATTTAATTATTTATTAACTTATTTATTTTCTTATATATTGATTTACTTATTTAGTTGCTTATTTATTTACTTATTTATTTAATTATTTGTTTATTTACTTACATATGTATTTACTTATTTACTTACACATTTATTTATTTAATTATTTATTTTCTTATTTATTTGTTTAATTATTTATTTACTTATTTATTTGCTTATTTATTCACTTATTTATTTACATATTTATTTACTTATTTACTTACACATTTATTTATTTAATTATTTATTTGTTTACTTATTTATTTAATTATTTATTTGTTTACTTATTTATTTGCTTATTTATTCACGCATTTATTTACTTATTTACTTACACATTTATTTATTTAATTATTTATTTTCTTATTTATTCGTTTACATATTTATTGCTTATTTATTCACTTATTTATTTACTTACATATTTCTTAAATTATTTATTTACTTACTTACATATTTATTTACTTACATATTTATTGTCTCACGTATTTACTCAATCATTCATTCAGGTACCGGTATGTATTTATTTATTTATTTGCTTCCCCTGCGTCACCTTCTCTGTAAATTGCACGTAATCACATCCCACGCAGTGAATTGTCCGATGGTATCTCATGAAATGAGATTCCCCGGTATTCTAACTTGCCCTGTTCTGATTTACAAAAGGGCACGCAGCAGTACAGCATTATAAAATCATTCAGAATACATTCCAAACACAAGTGCTCCATTAACATCAATACAAAACTTATGTCCGCCACAGTGCCTTGGTGCTGCTTCCTAGCGCCTTTATTTGGAAACGAGGTTGTACGCTCAAACCAATGCTGTAATCGTCGAATGGGCAGGCAGTTTAAAGCAACCAGGATTGTTGCGATCCAGCCGGCAGTGCAGAATACCAATTCGACTGCTAACCAGTCTTTAGGGGTCCTAAAGACTTGTTGTAGCTTAACCATTTCTTACAGAATCGGGCTGCTGGTTGGTTCTTAAGTTTAGGGGCTGCGACCGACAACGTGGTCATGTAGCCCCGTGTACTTTGGGTGTGTGTAGAATCTGTCTGATAACCGGTGTTAATTGTGATGACTATATTAGTGTGTGCTATCTGTTTTTTAATTTAAATACTGCAACTTAGAATTTTTCAAATAGTTCCTACCTTTGCCGCCAAGCGCCACCGTCAACAATTGCTAGGCCAAGTTCAGAATTTAGCTACTAGACACCACCACAGTCGGCTCTTGGCAACGAACATAGAAACCTAACAGCGTTGTTTACATTCTTAACCTATCCAATCTAGCTTCACACAGATGCAATTAGTGGAAGGTTCTTTAACATGCCATAAATCTATGACATGGGACCGCCTCCGAAGGAAGGCATACTGAGGGATTTTAACGCTCTTAAAAATCAGACGGCTTCGGCCGGGTTTGAACCCGCTATCTTGGGCATAGAAGATCAGCATGCTACCGACTACGCCACCGAAGCCGCCTTGAAAGTGGGCTATATCATTACTTTATTAACACTCGCGCTATGGCCTGAAACATGGTGTTGCCATGCTTGCTAGAATACAATAACTATGATACCAAATTCTCCCGCTTGAGGGCGGAAGCAACTACACACTAGTCCACAGACTAACTATAACAAGCAGATTATTAGATTGACAAATATGACATAATACATAATACATAAACAATGATTAGCGACCTTCAGGACGCAACAACCATGGCTAATATTATATCTAGAGTATTTACTAGCTAGTATAAACCTTGAGAATTGAATTAATTCGAGTTGTTCCTCTTTCAGCCAATGTTCTGAAATACACAGTGCCGATATGTCTTTTAGTTAATTTTTAAGCATTAGATTTATGTAATCAATTTTATTACCGTATAGAGAGATTGAACATTCTGGTGGTAAAGTTGTTACTTTTTGCAAGCTTGTGTAGGTGATTTATTTACATTATTATGATCATAATTGTTATTATTATTGTTGCTAGAAAAATCTGAAATAACATTGTTACACTCAGTTAAATTTGACATCAAAAGATACTCATCTGAATGCCAAACCGCATGTTTGGCTTCTTTTACCAGTTTCCCTGCTTCCACTCTAAGGATATTATTGTTGCACTATTCTTACCATTTGAATTTACAATTTTGCAGATTTCATCACTAAGATACTCTTTTTCTAGCCTATTTAAGTGTAGGTCATGCCGAGTGAGCAATTACCTGTCTAATTTACTTACATCTATAATTTGGACATTTGGAAAACTCTTACAAATTTTAGTAATTTTCCCATTTGTAGCCTCTATCTCTACAATAACACATGATTTTGGAACGCTAGTTCCAGATCACGGCAGCACCGTCGCTTGAGTTCGCGAATCCTTGCAACACTTATTGTCCGTCCTTTTTCTCAAGGTGTGCGATCTTCCCTTCACCGCAGATGTGTGAGTTTACATTCACAAATTCTCATAGTGTGTTTCTTTTGTTTTTGTATTTCTCATAGTGTTCTTCTTTTGTTTTTGTATACCGTACTAGTCAAATGTACTTTTTTGAATATAACCGTCTGTTTCCGGTTGTGACCAATGGATGTCGGTGTTTGTTTCTTCTCCCATCAATTTGGAGTTTAGGACTGTATTTAGTAAACCCTTTTTGCTAATTATTTTATGACAGGTTATGAGCCCAGTTAAACGCTTATTGCTCTTAATGTGTGGACTTTGTGATGGGAGAATGTCGGTTGTTAAAAGGTGTTGATATGTGCGGCGCACATGTGGACGGCAGTTAAGTGTGCATTCAAGATAGTTTTTGGTGAATTTTGTGGACGATTTTTCTATTGTGAGGACTATTTGTACGCTTTATTTTAAGTATACATACTAACATGGATTCAGCTACGGGAAGCAGCGAGCGAGTAGTTGCAATAGTGAGCTTACAGGACGACAATTGGGAAGCGTGGAGCACCCGAACAAAGGCATTGCTTCAAACAAGGCGTCTGTGGGACGCGGTTCAAGGTTTCCCACGAAAGACCGATACAGGAGAGGTAGAAGATACACCCGTTGAAGAGTACTCCGAGGCCCAACTGGGCAAAGATCAAGACGCGAAAAACTTGCTCATAGGTTTGGTCACCGACCCTTTCCTAGGTGATATCAAAGAAGCGGAGACAGCTAAGGAAGCATGGCAGAATCTTCTGACTTCATGTTGCGATACCGGAGTCCTTCAAATTGTGACGATGTTAGAAGAATTGTGTCTTTTTAAGAAAACTAGTGACATTAGCATGCGTACATTTGTTGATAAAGTGCTTACTTGGTGTGCACGGTTGGACGATGTAGGTATAAAATTTACGGATAAGGCCAAAGCTGCTTTTATTCTCAGAGGACTGGAAAAGCGGGAGTACGAACATTTGATACGCTCATTGGAAAGCAATGAAGAAAACGTAAGTGTAAAGGTAGTGCGAGCCAAACTATTGTTGGAGGAGAGAAAGAACAAGTTGGACAAACTAAAGATGGAGCGAGAACAGGAGACTTATGCGAGGCTGAAGAAGGAAGAATCTGAGGGTGAAAGCGTGAAGGCATTGGTGGCAGCCATGCGCTTAAATTCCAAGGGGGTCATCAACAGCAGCAAAAGTGTCAACAAGACAACAGGTAGTGGTGGATTCATGTGCTACAAGTGCCAGGAACAGGGGCATATTGCGAAGTTCTGTGATTTAGTTCATGAAGCAAGAAAGAAAGGTTCAGTTTTGTGTTTTAATTGTGCCAAGATAGGTCATACTTCCCGGAATTGTAGTAATGGACGCAAGGAAAATGTTAAGGTTAAGAATCGTGAGGTTATTGCCACGGTAAAGGACGATGAGGCGGCAAACGAATGTGTTCAGGTTAATGCTAGTAGTGTTAAGGTAAAGGCTTATGTGACAACTGAGGATGATGCATCTGATTGTGTATGCAGGTGGTATGTAGATTCAGGAGCCACTGAGCACCTGACACCTTATAAGGATATTCTGTATGATTACACCCCAAAGGTTTCTGGTAGTGTAGACACAGCTGATGGATCCGTAGTTAGTGTATGTGGTATGGGAAGTGTGCTTATGAAGCTATCTGACAAGTGTGGAGGTTCTTTTCTGAAACTGAAAAGAGTGTTGTATGTCCCAGGTCTTCAAGACAATTTAATATATGTAGGTCAATTTGACAGGAAAGGTGCAGTCGTAACCATTAAAGATAGCAAAGTTGTATTGTCAGATCATGAGGGTATATTCCTTACGGGTGAGGCCGTTGGAAATATGTATGAGGTAAATTGTGATTATTTTATGGTAGAACAAGGGAAAGAATTTGCTTGTAATGACGATATGGAGGTTGTGTATGCTAAGAGCAACAAAGCTGTAACTAGCGGAATATGGCATCAGCGTTTTGGCCATGCTCTGAACATTCCAGATCGTGATTTTATACCCAAAGAAAAGAATCTTGATTGTGATACTTGTAAACAAGGTAAAATGAAAAGACTTAAATTTAATGAAAGAGATCATGTATCTCAGAAGCCATTAGATGTTGTGTTCTCTGATGTATGCCAGCTAGAGCACCCATTGATTGGAGGTAGCAAATATTTTATTACATTTACTGATGATTGTACCAGATTCTCATATGTAAGGTTCCTTAAGCATAAGAGTGATGCATTTAATGAGTTTCTCAAGGTTAAGGCCCTAATGGAGACAGCACAAGGGACCAAGTTGAAATCTTTCCATTCAGACAACGGTGGAGAGTATTTAAGTACAGAGTTTTGTAACTATCTTGAAAAGGAAGGTATTGTTCGTAGGTTAACAATGGCTTACTCTCCCCAACAGAATGGCGTTGCTGAACGCCTCAACCAGCAACTTCTCACCACTAGTAGGTGCATGCTCATTCAGTCAGGCATGCCAGTTCAATTTTGGGGGGAAGCCATCAGCACAGCCTGCTATATAAAGAATAGGTGTGTGTCATCAACTGTAAAGAACATCCCATTTGAACTGTGGACGAGTAGAAAGTTGTCAGACCAGGAATTGCTTATGTTAAAATCATTTGGTTGTAAAGTTTGGATCCATAAACGTAATGTGGAAAAGTTAGTGCCAAGGGCAAATGTTGGTGCAATGCTAGGGTACCCCGATGACTCGAGGGGCTACCGTGTATGGGACATCGAAAAGAAATGTGTCATTAAATCCAGGAATGTAGAATTTGTTGAAGATGTATTTCCGTTTTCTGTAAAAGCCCAGGAAAAACCTGTAACTCAGATAGATTGTGAACCTAGAACAGTTGGAGAAGTGTTTGTCGAGCAGAAAGATTGTGGAGGTGACGTGTTTGAACACGAAGTAGCCGAATCAGGAAATGAAAATTCTGTAACAAGTGATAGTGATGCCTCTTTGTCAGATTCTGATGTCGTAATAGACTCTCCATTACATCCTGAACACACAGTATTACGCAGGTCGAGTAGAGATAGAAAACGTCCCAGTAAGTGTGTGTGTTGTAATGAAGTCAAGGTCAAATGTCGCATTGTCATGTTGAGGTCAGAATATAACGATCCGGTGTCTTTTCAAGAAGCCACCTCACGAGATGACAAAGATAAATGGTTTGAAGCAATGAACCAAGAGATTGCCCTCTTGGAAAAACATAATGTGTGGACACTTGCAGAAGATTCAGGTGGCAAGACTGTCATAGGCACCAAATGGGTGTATAAAACTAAACGAAACCAAGAAGGTGAAGTACTTAGGTATAGAGCACGTTTAGTAGCTCAAGGTTTCAGTCAGATAAAGGGTACAGATTTCCTTGAATCCTACAGTCCTGTGGTAAAAAGGAAAACTATTAGGACCCTTATAGCCATAGGAGTAGAGCGTGAATGGGATAATTGCCATTTGGACATTGTATCGGCATACCTTAATAGCAAAATTAAGGAAACTGTATTTGTAAATCAACCAGAAGGTTTTCGCAGTGTAGAATACCCAGAATATGTGCTAAAACTCAACAAGAGTATTTGCGGTTTATGTCAAGCTGGTAAAGATTGGCACAATTGTATCACTGCACAACTTGTCAAGCTTGGCTTAAATCAAAGCGAATGTGATCCATGTCTGTATTTTAGCCCAGATCATGACCTGTATGTTGCCCTTTGCTACCATACAAGGAATGATATGCAAATGTTTGTTGTTAGTGTAAGGCTAGTTATGTATTTTTTTTGTTTTTTTGTTTTAAGTTTTTTTTTTGCAATTTGTGAATGGGGGGAAGTGTGAGTTTACATTCACAAATTCTCATAGTGTGTTTCTTTTGTTTTTGTATTTCTCATAGTGTTCTTCTTTTGTTTTTGTATACCGTACAAGTCAAATGTACTTTTTTGAATATAACCGTCTGTTTCCGGTTGTGACCAATGGATGTCGGTGTTTGTTTCTTCTCCCATCAATTTGGAGTTTAGGACTGTATTTAGTAAACCCTTTTTGCTAATTATTTTATGACAAGATGAGCATGCTTGGACCATCTCTAGCTTCGCGAACATAAATCGTGCAGTCTCTTGTTCAGGTTCCAAATATCTTGCCATTCTGCTTCAGGGTCCGGCATTTTCTTGCAATATACCGTAGTCGTTCCTGGGTGATAGGTGGTCGTTGATAAAAATATTGCGTGATAGGCAATTCAGTCCAATGTCCTGGGTTGTCAGAACTCTCTTCTGAATTCTCGCATTCACTATTTCATCTTTCTTCCACCTGTTGGTGAATTTCACGATTCGCCCCACGTCCTCGCCTCTTGCCGGCAAACGATGGGTGACATCGATGTCGCGGAGTCCCAGCTCAACCCCCCAATGCTCTGCAAGCTTGGATCACCAGGTCGTACACATTTTCTCTCGGCATTTCTGGCATTTCACTTATTAGCAAATTGTTCCTACGTGTGTACTGCTTAAGGTCTTCTGACCAGTGGCGGCCGGTAACACGTTTGCAGTGTAGCACAACGACCAGAATTCATGAAAAACAATTAATACCGTTATAATATTTTAGTAATAAAAGTTGTATGTTTCATTTTATATGTATAGGAATTCATAATTCTGTTCTTTAATAATTCGGGAAATCTTATAGTTACTCTGAACTGTCTGAGATATTGAAGCGCGCTCTCTGGGAGCGCTCGTCCATTTGGTCGTTGCCAGGCCCAAGCACCGACCAGATCTCAATATTGAAGGGTATGACAGAGATGCTAGACCGGGTAAGCCCTATCCCAACAGTTAACATGGCTGGTCGTTGCGCGCTGACTCCAACTAGGGAGCCGAGACGCAGGCGCGGACGGAGGCATCCGAAATGCTTCGTCAACTGCCGAAGCCATGTCTTGCAATGTTGCGCGTACTTGTGACACTCGCAGTTCCCACCCTCGTATACAACTTGCGTTGTTTTGTTCTCGTGAAGGTTTTCATGTAGACTAACTTATGATCCATTTAATCCGATGAAAATGTGATGTGTCTGAACTGCGACATTCGTTATGAATGAGGTACATCTGTTTTACCGCGAAATTGGATACTGTTTTCTCCGATATCAAGCAGTCTTTTACCCATCACCTTATGGGTGCCTGCAGGAGGGGCCGTGCCCCCACCCCCTGAAATCCCGAGAATATTTCGATTGATCATTTTCACACCAGTTTATTTCATAAATTGAAGTTACTGATGGTTAACTGATTAGATGTAGGGATATTTTCACAGTTTTATTTAACTTAGTAATTTGGGATTATTTGAGAGTATCTTCAGTTATTTGATAATCGGCAAACTGGATTAACATTACGATTTTAACTACTTTTTGCCTGTTTAAAAAAATTAACATTATGACGGTGATTCACAAAGAAATGCGAACTCCTATGGAGAAAAACTCTGAACTAAAAAAAATATAATTCATGCCATAAGGACCATGTACCCAACGTTTTAAGGGCTGCCAAATAATGAATGTCTCGAAGCAAGTAAGAAATGAAACATAAATTGCGGGGGGGGGGGGGTTACGTCTCAATATCACATGTAGGTAATGAAAAAAGAAATAATACACCCCCCCCCCCTTAGACAAAATCTTGCGGGTGCCCATGTACCACCTTAATGAAAATAGTGCACATCCAGAACAATAATCCGCCAGCCGCCACTGCTTCTGACCCATCTAACGCTAGCTTTGTATCATCGTTGATACTCACCAACGACTTTTCCATTTCTTGTGTTTTCTTTTTCATCTCATTTTGTAGTCTTTAGAAATCTTCAAACTGCTCATTAATAAATTCCGTGGCTTGCTTGGTTGTCTTTAAGTCCAGCGTGAAAATGTTCCTCAGTTGAGTTACAGATTACAGACTACTTTATCTTGTCTGTAACCTCCTTCACCAAGTCACATTCACTGAACTTTTCATAGGAACTGGATAGTTCAGAGATTAGTCAAATTCTAGTACCTATAAAAAGTGTCAGTCTTTGCCTTTACTATGAAATGGTCTTTCCAATCCTTCCTCCTTTCAACTTTCCTTTTGTGAATTTCCAAATTGGACTCGGCATTTATCTAGTGGGTCCCGAGCTAACTTTTCTTTACACTCTGAACTATAATCACAAACGTCAGTCTTGGGTCCTTTAAAACCATCGTTAAAATGTGATTTGAAGTTTCGAACGTAGTTGGTAGCATGCTGAGCTTCTATGCCCAAGATCGTCAGTTTAAACCCACCCGAAGTCGTCGGATTTTTTAAGAGCGTTAAAAATCCCTCAGTATGCCTTCCTTCGGAGGGGAAGTAAAGCCGGCGTTCCCATGTCATAGATTTATGGCATGAAAAAGAACCTTCCACTAACTACACTTGTGGAAGCTAAACTATGTAGGTTATTTTGATAACGCTATATTAGTTACAACGTTCATCGCCAGGTGCTGGCTGCGATGCCATCTAGTAGCCAAGTCCTCAGCTTGGTGTCGTGGACGGTAGTATTCGGTAGCTCAGTAGGAACTACTTGAAAAATTGATCGTCTGCAGTCCTTCTACCTGAATCACAGATCACACACTTTAATACAGCCATCACAATTAACACCGGTTATCAGACAAATTCTACACACATCCAAAGTACACCTCGTCATAATCGCATGACCGCGTTGTCGCAGCCCCTAAACTAAGGAACCAACCAAAGTTTCGAAAATAATGTACATACGGCATTTTCAACTCTCTTGCAGTCTTCTCTTTATAATGCACTCTGAAGGAGTTAGGAGATCCTTCACTCCAAGTTCAGGACTATCAGCCTACAGGCGAGACGTTTTCTGTGCATAATAATGGCTTTTGTCGTGTGGAATGGCTGCTAAATGAGATGCCATCAGGTCAAGTACATCTTCTGCAAGCTTGTGAGGACTATTGACTGTATCAAAAATGTATTGTATACATGTAATTGATCAAATGTATAAATAAATAAAAATTAATAATGTAAACCACGCCTTTCTTGAAAGTAAGAACCGTGTAATATTTTGCTTCGATAACTCGAAGACACTTTACTGATTCCTGAAATAATGTCATAATGAATCTTTTTGGTGTGTGATTTAGTTCATCCATTGAGTTTTGGGTAGTCGTGAGAGTCAAACGAGTTCGAGCCTCGGCTCATGTATAGTAAGTTCGGGTATATAGGCTACTTAGGTTGCTCGTATTATATTTGTTTGGATTTAGATTGTTTTGTTTATCTCGGAGTTGCGACTGCTGGTATACGGTAGGGGTTATGTTACCGATAATATAGCATTGATATTGGCTTTGTTGTGAACCCATGTTCTCAAGGTTGTCACATTGGTGTTTTTGTAGATGCAGTGCGTATTCGGATTATGGTAACGTGGATATTTCTGAATATTCACGGGTACGAGCTTACATATTTCATCATGCACATGTTGACAATTTGTCCTATTTGAGGATTCTCATTCATTATAATAGTAGCCTAGTGTTGTTATTTAGTCCTGAGCCAACGACAAAATTACACGGGTTCAGGTTCCAGGCAACTGTCCTGAACGTCTTAATAAAATGGTTAGGCTACTCATTACAGCTTCAATACCACACCGACATGCTTCGTGAAGGTGTTTCCGGAGGTCTGGAAAGTTATCCCAAGATACCGGTAGTTGAAATTATTTTGCATTTTTTAGGTGGCCTTGTTCATATAGATCAGTCGGTCTGTGACGGCAATTCTGCCACCCCGTCTAAAAATAATCATGTGAACAGTTTTGTCAATGTTTAGTTCGTAGTTTGTTTCTGTTGGCCCAGGGCACCAAATATACCCCATCAGATCTGAGTATTGTACTTGGTCTTGATTTCAGTGTCGCATTCAGAGTCGACCTGCCTTTCCTAAAACCGTATTGTTGATCGGACATGCACAGTATCCGCCATAGCTTATTTCGATTACATTTTAAATTTATAATTTATATTAATACAAATTATAATCAGATGTTCTTTTTAACGACCAATTAAGAAACGGGATGGTTTGGACTTCCGTTGTCTGTATATGTACCTGTTTATGATGTTTATTATTATTATTATTACACGATATATTGAACCCGCTGAGCTATGGTTCATGTGATATTTTTTTTTTATGACAGAGCATTCATGATGGGATGTTGTACTTTTGAACACACCCAGGAAGCCACGTGAAGCTGAGAGATCACGCGATACTTTGAAGTAGCGGTGAATCGCACTTTTGACTTTGGTGTAAACTGCTAATTATTATCTGAGGTCTTATTAATTATTTTTATCTTTCCTACGAGACTCAGAATATTCCATTTCGTCATGCTGCATTATTAAAACATTTTGGAGAATGTTTATTTTTACTTTAGGTAAGGTAATACCCTTGCAGATACGCAAAAAGGAACGTAAGTAGTCGCTCAACGTTTTCGTTTTGACGACCTACTTTCTAGAGACACCCAGTACCGGAGCACTGCGTCTTGAGAATCCGCCTTGTGTAGGCGTGGAATTACATTTGTCCTACGAGACGTAGAAGAATATCCGCTGTTTAGCGTTAAAAGTGATTATAAGGTGCCATCGAGCAAGCAAATACTAATATTCACTGTCGATGAAGTCCAGTGAATTAAATAAGAAGCTTGGGAAATAATTATTGGCAAGTATAGTGTATTGCACAACATTGCTGTGACATCACATATTACCCACGCGTATGTGGAGGGCAGATGCCTAGTGGAAATATACAGGTAATAGTGTTACAATTATCCTGAATAAGTGTGATTATAATTGTATGAGATATTTAATTTGCCAAAGTGGAAATTTCATCTTTGAAACGTCGTATAATTCACGGATGCTGCGTGATACAAAAGTAGCGTCACTAGCACGTGCAGCATTATAAAATAGTGTTAGCTCACATGCTAATCCACATCTGCAAGATTAAGGCTGTGTCGTATTTTATAATTGAAGCCTATAATAGTCACGACGGACATTATAATTTTGGAAGTGAGAGGATGAATAATCACGCAACTTATTTCGCTACCCACGTGATTGGACTTTTATTCACCATGGTTGAAGCAGTCACCATGGGCTAATACCATCCCGGTATGGGGGGGTGACGTTTCTACAGGGACCCGCATGATGGTGGAACTTCCAGAACGATGAACGAGAGGGAAGGAGCCAAAATGCCATTTCCAGGCATATCCACGAAGATGTCGACAGGGACAAATCGAACCCTGGTCTTTGGGGGAGTCCAGATGGGAATCCTGATGAGGAGGATACCGATCCAGAGAGCCAGAGAGGTTTATGTACAACCCTTGTTGTGGAATAGAGAGCTGAGTGAGAGCTCCTCCATTTCGTGAGTTTTTGTCACACCCCTTCTTTGTTCTAGTTTCTGGTGGTATAGTAGTTTTAATGTAGTTTGTGAATCAACCACACTCAGTGTCAGCCATTTTTCTAGGTAGGGATGTAACTAGATTAGTTAGATGTCATTTATTTCAGTTTAGAGTGAGACACCCTGGGGTCAGACATTTTGGTCAGCCCTGGTGCAGCTTGGTGAACGTCGTGGAACGTCAATGCCTACCTTTTTGCTGAACCTGATCGTAGTCATTTTGAGGCTATTTTGTTCAACCCTACTTGGGGTAATTTTCAAGTCTTTGCTGACTGTATTTATGGCAATCAGATGCCTTGGTTATTAATTGACTGCATTCTTCGCAGCCATCCTTTGTTACACCCCTGACTGTCGTTAGAACGGTCGTATCATTTAGGTAGTCGACAGTAACTACCAGTTTATAATTGCATTATATTTCATTTTGAATAAGCTCAGAAGCTATTCTTGGTCATGTTTGAACCTAACAACTAGAAGGAATGTTTCGTTGCCTAGCATCGAACGCGGTTCCCAACGTATCATTAAGCAGATCTAGTGTGTGAATCTGTGCCACATTTATCATATTTTTTTTCTTGTGTCGTGTGAGACACGTTTTTATTTGATGTTCTAGCAACTACTGAGTTGCATTTTTAAAGCAAAGAGCTTCAGTTATTGTAAGTTTACTTTCATTTAGACGTCTTTGGTAGAAAGACGGAATTGTATTACTATACTCAGATTTATAGCGTGCGTTTGATACACGGACTCTGTAGAGATCCGTAACCTATGGTAAAGTTTTTTATGAACCGGCCAGGTGCAGGTTTTGTATTGATTAAATCGCCGGCCTTGAATAAACTGGTTATGTAACCCAGTGACCTAGAGCACGCCTGCTTCATTGTGAGACAAAACTACTATAGACGAGGACAGAGTACAATTTGTATTCGCTTTTCCTTTCATTGCTATTTTGCTTATGGAAATCAGTTTCCACTCTTGTATTTGATCACTTGTTTTATGGATCGGTTTTTGTTAGTTTAACGCTCTGTTGCGTGTATTGTCGTATGACAGGTACAGTTATGTAAGGTTTTCTATAGGATGGTGAAGTCTACCCTGTTATAGCAGGAAGTTATTGTATACTTTGTCCGGGATGATCCCGTTGACCAGATGTTATTGGAAGGTAACTGTTGTACAGGCCTATCCCAGAGTTATTGAACGCGAGCTTAGCGCCGCTGGTAACCCGTGTTATTGTGTGTCCGAGTTGTTATACTCGTTGATTATATTCCGACTGTTGAGTCGAGGCTTTTTGGTGGAGAATGATCTCAGTTGGAGACACTCCGTGCCCAGGCTATTGTCAATGTTATTCGCCATAAACCTACGATAAACCTATAAACCGACATCCTAATAATAAAATGCATAATTGTTGTAAAACAAGCCTAACTAACGATTCTTTCTATCTAACTTTGTTCTTTGCATTCTGGAACTGTTGACATAGCCGTGCAGTTGAAGATAATTTCCTTGTGAGGAAATGACTAGGACAGTTGACATTTTTGTAGCGACCTGAAGCATGTGCGAACCTAGAGTTCGTAGCTTGTGGAGCTCAGGCCATGCGATGTCAGACGTGGTCTCAACTGCGCATTCGTCACCGTAACTATACACATTAGATGACTATGGTTTACAAAGAGTAAACCAAGGTGTAGGCAGGAATTTATAATAAAACTACTGTGTCTATTTCGTTATTAATTTATGATGTCAAGTGTATTAAACCCTACATGTTACTTTATTGTGTGCTGTTAGCACATAGTTATTAAGCATAATTAAATTGTTTGTTTTTCATGGCTGTACACTTAGCTTTTGGACGTAATTGTTTTCTTTTACGGACGTCATCGCCGTAAATTTTGTTAATTGATAGGACTTAGCTAGTTGTATTAATGTTAAATTTAAATGTCGAAATGGTACCATCCTAACCTAGATTTGTTTTGCTACCCTGTTAAATGTAAATTCAGATATTAGCTTGATCTTGTAACTTGAACTAGGGACTTGCGTCGTACCATATTCCTAGCGTTGCTGTTGTTGCTTTATCATTGTGAGTTAGATCTTTCGCGAGGGTTTTCAGTAACTTCTCAGGTAGGGGACCTGTTCTTTATCTTTGTTTATTTATTAATTTGCGGACTAGCCGATTATAACCCTCCGAACTAGGCTAGGGGCTTGTGAAGTTTAATAAATTTTCACGGTGTTTTACATGAGTCTGGATGTTTATTTTCTCAGTCTAGTTTTAAGGTGAACCTTTCCTTAGGCGGTCTATGACCATCGTCACCATGTACCACGATCCCTGTGGACTACGGACTCTCGTGCCGCTTTAGCCTTTATGGAAGGTCACCTGATCCTCACGGTACTTTTTATTCGATTTATGTGTCGTTAGTTGAGTCATCGTGGTTGTTGACATCAACTAAACGGTCACAATATATCTAGAAAGGCAATACAGAACAAATGGCTTCTCCTTGTTATTCTGTGGTTTTGTATATACACATGATAATCTACTATATATTTGTCAAATACCACTCACTCACTCATTCATCACGAAATCTCAGAAACCACCGAACGGATTGGAATGAAATTTGGTATGCAGCTTCCTCAAGGTCCGTAGGTGATCGCTAAGAAAGGTTTTCAAAAAATTCACTCGGGATCATGGTAAAACCGCGAAAACCGCGATTATATGAAGCAATGCGGGCTGCAGCACGTCTCCCCTACCAGTCTTTGCAGGCAGTGAGCTTACTGTCATAACGTGCACGTCATTGTTGTCTGCGCTCCCGACCTTTACCCACTCTCTCTGTTCAAACAGTACTTCTAAGTAATTTCTGTTTGTACTTTATACTTTCACCATCACTTTATAATCATCATATTGCATTATATATTAGCCTTTGGTTGCAGTAACTCTAGAGTTCCTTTGTTTGTTGGATTAGGTACGGCGTTTTTCATCATTTCTTGGTAGTACATAGTTAGGGAGCAGAGTACAGGCAGCTGAAATGAGATTCCTGAGAAGTATGGTCCAGAAAACGAGGAGAGACAGAGTGAGAAATGAAGATACACGGAAAGAACTGGGAGTACAGAAACTAAATTACAAACTGGAGCAAAACAGATTGAGATGGTTTGGACATGTCAAACGGAAGAATGAAGTAAGGCTACCAAGACGAGCACTGGAACGACGGATGATAGGGAAGAGAGGACGAGGAAGATCAAGAATGCGTTGGATGGACTCGGTGGAGAATAGCATTAGAAAACGGAACCTGGATTGGAACACCGAGTCGGAAGAGGAATGGTGGAACGACAGAACAAAGTGGTGAGGAACCATATTTGCCCCCACCCAGTGTCAGCTGGAAAAGGGGAAATGAAGAAGAAGAAGAAGAAGAAGAAAACATAGTTATAATGAAAAGTAGACTGGTACAAGAAAATTACCTCTACCAACGTTAATTTTGTTAAGTTAGGCTAGGTCTTTTCCATTTATCAGGTTTTTTTTAGTAGAGATTTGTTTTATTACGTTAGGAGAATATCCTTCAACGTCACAACAGCACTCAAGCACCTTTGAAGAATACCGTGTCTGCCGCTAACTTTTACAGCTTCAGAATATTTGAGCTTGAGGGTGATAATTCATATCTTTAGTTATTTCGCAATCTTCTCAATCAGTTTCAGGTTGATATGTATGCAAAGATTGAGTTAGAAAGACTACTTTGGATTCGCATCAATCAGAAAAAGTTGAGAAGTGAGGAATATGTGCACCTGAAGGACGCAATGAGTAAAGCTGTCAGCCGTTTGTCAGATATTGGTAAAATGGTCGTCTTGCCATCGACTTTCACTGGAGGCCCGCGCTTTATGCATGAACGCATGCGCCATTTTGGACGTCCTAATTTTTTATAACATTCACCTGCAATCCAAAATGGTCCGAAGTAGTCGAGCACCTGAAACAAGGCCAACAACCTCAAGATAGGCATGATTTGGTAGCGCGGGTATTCTATTTGATAGTCAGGCACATGATAAGACTTCTTAATAAGGGTTGTATCTTTGGTCCTTCAAGGTGTCACATGTATTCCATTGAATGGCAAAGGCTAGGATTACCTCACGTTCAAATATTTATGTGGCTGGAAGAAAAGCTAAGGCCTGAAGGCATCGACAAGGTGATTAGTGCTGAGATTCCTGACCCAAATCTTGACCCTGCTCTCCATGAGATTGCCAAGGCAACCATGATCCACGGTCCATGTGGAGTTATCAACAGGAGTTCGTCTTGCATGGTGGAAGGAGTATGCAACAAGAAGTACCCCAGACCACTCATCAAGGAAATCCAAACCGGGGAAGATGGGTATCCCAAATATCGCAGGCTGCCCACTTCGGAGGATGGGGTTTCTAATATTAAAAAAGAGTGGAAATTGGCAATAGCTGGGTGGTACCCTATAACCCCGTCCTATCGCGCACCTTCTCAGCTCATATCAATTATGAGTACTGCAACTCTGTAAAATCAATAAAATACATTTGCAAGTATGTTAACAAAGGTTCCTACCAAGCTACTTTTAGCATCGGAGAGTTTGACGAAGTTGCGAGATATGAATCAGGACGTTACATCAGCTGCTCAGAGGCGGCTTGGTGCATATTCTGCTTCATCATACATGAATGCTATCATTAGGTCATGCAACTAGCCGTCCACCTCGAGAACGGCCAGCGGGTTTACTTTAATGAAGACGACGTTCGTGACCAGTTTAACAGCCCTCCAAACACAATTCTTCTTGCTTTCTTCGAACTATGCCGATCCAATAAATTTGCTTCCAACACTTTTATATTGTGAAAATCCATCCTATTTCGTTCGGAAAGGCAAGAAGTTCTGTAGAAGGAAAGACAGTCCCAGGCCATCCTGGTGTGAAAAAAGATCAGACCCTTGGCAGAGTTTACTCTGGTAATGCCGAGTGCTACTACCTCCTCCTCCTTTACATAAAATCCCTGGCCCTCAGTCTTTTACTGACCTCAAAACCGTGGCAGGGGTGGTTCAACCAACATTTCAAGCGGCATGTAAAGCACTTGGCTTGCTAGAGAATGATGCGCACTGGGACCGCACACTCGAGGAAGCGTCCTCCACCGACTCTCCCCACAAGATACGCGAGCTGTTTGACATCTTACTGGTGTTTTGACAAGTGAGTGATCCCATCATGCTCTGGAAAAAACACAAAGACAGCCTCTCGAAAGATGTGGTGAGAGAGGTTCAGATGCAGTGTGCTGATGTCAACCTGGTCATGGGTGTTATCTACAACAGGTGTCTGGTGCTTCTTGAGGATTTAGTACTAAAAATGTCTGGTCAACAACTGGACCGCTTTGGACTTCCGTCGCTTTCTCGAGAACAAGACTCCGTCGTTGTTCACCGAGAATATATCAGTGTACTATCTTACGACACAATTAAGTTGTCCAAAGTGGTTGCTGATAATGTTCCGAAATTGAACAACGAGCAGAGATTGGCCTATGACGAAATAGTTCGAAGTGTTGTTTCAAAATGTGGTCAGATCTTTTTTCTGGATGCACCAGGTGGAACTGGCAAAACCTTCCTGATTAATCTCCTGCTCAGTACATTTAGAAGTCGACAGAATAATATAGCCATCGCAGTCGCCTCCTCAGGTATTGCAGCAACCCTACTGGATGGTGGACGAACAGCGCATTCTGCCTTCAAGCTCCCTCTTAAACTCAGTCACGCTGCATCTGCCCTATGTAACATCTCTGCAGTTTCCTTTGAAAGTCTGCTACGCCACGACAATTAACAAGGCGCAGGGACAGATGACATCGTCATTGGATAGGTTATTGGCTGAGGAATAACCTAACCACCAAGGGAAGATGATTAAGAAAAGGAGGTGGGTTTCGGACTGGAGAAAATGGACAGAAGAATAGGATGAGAGTCCCACAAAAGTTATGAATTTAACTTTAAATGCACTTAGAGGCGGTTGCCACTGCAAATCCGCTCTCTGATACCTAAAGTGGGTAAGGACTTGGTCGAAGCTGACGGGAACCGCAGCTAGGACTTGGGCGGTTTGCAAGAGAGTGGCTTTAGTGTATTCCCTCTCAAGCATGCATCTGCTTACTATGGGGAAGGGTGGTGGTCTGGCAAGACTGAAAGTAACAGATTTCTTGTGTGTCTGTTCAAAGAAATTCGTTTTTGCAAAATAATTCGAAGAATGCCAATAATTTAAATCAGGTTTGGTATTTCCAATTTTTGAAGTTATGGAGTTCCTGAAAGAGCGACCAAATGCCTCTAAAAAGGATAGTGATAAGAAATTACACCTTGGGGAGTAATTTTGGTAAATAAACCAATGGTTGCATTTGGAAATGGCTAAGCTTTTACTCAGCGAGGAGCCGGCTAAAAGTTTAGACAAAGAAAAACACTTATCTTTTGGAAAACTGACCATAAATTTTCGGAGAGGATCTCCACAAGCAGGTAGCTGGCGTAGCGAGCTTTACTTGCCTTACTGGCCAGTTAGAATTAGCTATTAAAGATAAGAGAAACTTTAACGATATTACCACTAAGAGTTCTTGATCAAATGCAACGAGTGGTGAAAGCCCTATTAATGGATTTAATGGCATTGAGTAGGGAGAGCCAAGGAGGACAGGATCTTGCCTAACCGTTTTACTAGAAAAATGAGAAAGCGAAAAGAAACGCTTAATTTATTTAACAATTCAAGAGAAGTTGATAACTTTAACAAATATATATTTTCAATTTGGTTAATAATTTTTTGGGTCACAGACCTCAGAAAGCATTAAACGTCTGCTCCAGGCAATTGACAATTTATGAGGTTTCAAACCTTATATATGTTCTAAAACCTTCATAAGATTTCAAAGGACAAATGAAGTAATTAAAATTTAAACATTAGATTGAGTACAAGAAGTGTACTTTAAGAAATTTCTGAGAGAATATTCTAGAGAGAGTGACAACTTTGAAAATAACAATAAGAAAAACATGAAGAATAAGATAGAAGTTCCTATAACTTCTTATATTTAAGCTGAATTACTTTATAACAATTATACAAAAGATAGCAGGTCACTTACGGTGAAACCTGAAGAGAAAGTCAAAAGGAAGGTTCTAGACTTCCTATGTTTAAGTAGTAATCACGAGCCAAATGAGGAAGTTTCCATTTCGTGAGACCTAGAAATAACTCACTCAAGAGTTAAAAGAATTGTTTTCTCTGATTATGAGGAAGAAACAATGTAAGTTTGAACCGTGTATAAAACACGTAGTTATACAGAAATTAATTAATGATAAACAAGCAAAATGGAAGGGCACTTCGTAGAGTGACACCTTATAGAAAAGTTACAATTTTATTAATATGGTTCGTTAGTAGAAGGTTGAGGAAAGATCGTTGTGATTTAGGATCAATGTTCATGGCCTCATTTAATGTAAACGGACGATCGCGACGTGGTAGAAAAGTGGGACAAGCACTAGTTATCACTATAGTCTTTTAAATAGATGAAAAGTTCACTGTAGAGACACGAAAGTTTATGGGAAAAAAGTTATTGCAATGATGAAAATAACTGGTTACACTATGTAGGCGAGAGTCTATTTGTTGAGAAAGTTGTGAATTACAATTAAATGCGCCATAGAACATTCCAACGGTGGAATAAAGTTCGCTATTGGAGTAATTTATAAGGAAGATTCCTCATTTTAAATAGTATTCTCACAAGTGAGTGAAAAATACTTGACGGCAAGACTCGCAGATAGAGTACAGGATCTGGAAGGTTCCAGAACGATCTTTATAGAAGAATGGGGTCAAAGTTAATCCAGCGGAGGAACTAGCTTTGTAATTTATAGACAGCGGGTATTAGATAATATCCCACGTGGTGAGAAGATTTCTCATTTAACAAGCATAAGAAATGCTGCTTTCCACCAAGATTGGCTTGATTAGACAAAAGCCGAACATGGAAAATCCCGCGAAGGATGATTTTTGCCCCAAAATAAGTAATTTCACACTGCCTATAAAAGATCGTTAAAAGCATGTAGACGTTAAAATCATGAAGATGAGGTTAAAAATTGAAGTTTGTACTTAACTTTGCTGCATGGCGAAAGTGAGGTTCTCCTTGATGGTTAAAGCTACCACATGGCGTGGAATCTAAAAAATGCCTCGTTAGGTCAGGAGGCTAGCTCTAGTTGAGCCTTAACTGAGTCGACGGCCGGCGCACAAGTGAGACCCACTCAGCGGAGCACAGAGAGTCCGAGGAAGGGAAAGGAGTGGGGGTAGGAGACAAAAGGAATACATATCAGAATAACCAACATAAGAAATTAAATTCTCTTGAGGAGATGGTCTTCAAAGAGTTGATAGCAGGCGATACTAGCACAGCATGGTGAGTGAAAAAGGAGACGAAGTTCTCTTGCTCATGGAGATAATAGCTGGCGATGGCAACGAGAACTGGTGGCCAGATGGAAAAAGAAATCCTCTTGCACCAGGAAAAATTGAGGAGCTTCAGAGATTCGCTGCTTGATGACGCTAGGAGGGTCATGGAATATATATATCTAGAACAGACTCACAAAAGATATAAGCGACATGATCACCAAAGAGAAAATAGAAGATCACTGTTGGTGTTTGACAAAGAGGAAGGAATGAACATGCAAAGAGCATTAAACTTTATATTCTCTCGTACCGTGTATTCCAAGAATACACCATACTGGGAGGGTAAACACCAACAGAGAACAAATAAGCAGTTTAACATTTAAAGGTAATGGAGCGATCAAAGACAGTGGTCTTGTGATCGGACCATTAGTGGTCAAGGTTTTGGCCACCCTGACTCTCCCATCTCTTCCAGGATAACACTCGGTCACTCTACCAGAAGTCCAAACTAGAGGGGGTGAAACATCCCTAACCAAGACCAAGTCCCCCACTTTAATGTCGGTACTGGAAAGAAACCACTTCTGTCTCCGTTGCAAGGAAGTTAAATATTCCAAGTTCCACCTCTTCCGAAAGGAATTGCGGAGGGCTTCAAGTTTACGCCAAACGATAGGTAGATTAGAATCCCTGAAAGAATTGGGAAGAGGAGGAGGGGCAGAAAGAGAAGTGCCGATAAGGAAGTGACCAGGTGTGAGTGGAAGCAGGTCATCAGGGTCATTGGAAAGCGGAGTTAATGGGCGAGAATTAACAACACCCTCAATCAGAACGGATAGTGAATTGAATTCTTCATAAGTCAGAATGGGATTACCTAAGACTTTTCTTAAATGACGTTTAGTAAGCTTTACACAAGATTCCCACCTACCACCGTGATGAGGAGCGTAGGGAGGTATAAAGCGCCATTTGAAACCCTTTGAATAGGAAAAATTAGAAATTTGTTCCATGGCAGGAGAAGATGTGAGAGCTTTCTTCCACAGAGAAGCTGCGCCCTGAAAAGTGGAAGCGTTATCAGAGAACATCTCTGAAGGAACACCACGCCTAGCAGTGAAGCGAGAGACAGCTGATAAAAAGTAAGAAGTAGAAGCATTCGTTACTAATTCCAAGTGGATTGCGCCAGTAACCATGCAAACAAAGAGAGAAACATAAAGCTTACCAAACAATTTGCGTTTAGCTTCAGGAGAATTTCGTTGATATTGGAACGGACCCATATAGTCCACACCAGTTAAAGCAAATGGGCGTATAGGAGAAGAGCGAAAAGAGGGCAGATCGCTCATTAATTGAGTATTGATTTTAGGTTTCGCTTTGAAACAAGGAATGCACTTATGAATTACAGAAGATACTTCATGAATTCCATTTATGATCCAGTACTTTTCCCTTAAGAGGCAAAGCAGAGTGCGTGTGCCAACATGCAGATTACGATAATGAAAGTCACGTATAATGAAGGAAGTTACGTGATGTTTAGAAGGCAAAATAACGGGATGTTTTTTGTCCTCAGAGAGCAAAGATTGCGAGACCCTTCCACCTACCCTGAGTAACCCATGGTCATCAAGGAACGGGGCTAAAGCACGTAGAAGACTTGATTTGGGAAGATCCCTTTTAGAAGAAAGTAAAGACAATTCAGAAGAAAAGGCTTCTTGCTGTGTCAGTTGTAAAACCTTAATGGTAGCGAGATTCAATTCATGATTGGTAAGGTGTGGTTTAGGGAGAAGAGGTTCGTCGACCACAAGATATTTCCATCTAAGGAGATAGGCGACAATTCGTATTAATTTATGAAAAGAAGAATAGCGGGACAACAAGGGATGAGAAGCGTTGGAAACAAGACCCGAAGCAATAGATAGAGGTACTTTAGCGTCAGGCAAGTTGGAGTTTGTAGCTGGAGGTTTAGAAGGCCATGAAGAAGAGTATTTGATTAACCACGAGGGCCCATGCCAGTACAATTGGGAAGCTGCTAATTGAGAGGGTAAACAACCACGAGAGATAATATCAGCTGGATTATCAGCACTGGGCACATGCCTCCAATGACATCCAGAAGAAAAAATTTGAATTTTGGAAACTCTGTTTGCAACAAAAGTTTGCCAGTGAGAGGGGTTTTTGGCGATCCAAGAAAGGGTGATCATGGAATCGCTCCAGAGATAGATTTGCGAGAATTCGACTTTTAATACTTCCCGTAATTTCTTAACAAGTTCTGCAGCCATGAGTGCAGCGCACAATTCAAGCCTAGGCAAAGTGATAGTTTTAAGAAGAGCGACCTTCGATTTGGCACAAACAAGGTTGGAAACTGAAGATCCATAGAATGAACCGTGATAAACTAAATATGCGCAGCAACCGTAAGCTTTTTCGGAACTGTCCGCGAACACATGAAGGAAGAAGGATGCATTAGAATGAGCGTTAATTAAATTCCTAGGAATTTCAATAAGGGAAATTGCAAATTGCTGCGAAACGAGAGCCAACGATTAAGAAAAGAAAGAGGGACAGTGTTATCCCATTCACATTTGAGCGACCACAGCACTTGCATGAAGAGTTTGGCTATAACGATAACTGGGGCAAGGAATTGAAGAGGATCAAAAATTTTTGCAATTTCAGAGAGAATTTGTCTTTTTGTGTTAGGAAGCTCTTCTGCGAGCGAAACTTTAGAGATATGAGTGTCAGTACTAGTGCACCAACGAACTCCTAGAGTTTTTATAGATTCGGAGTTTCCACAAATTTCAACAGCAGAAGGGTCTACGTCTTCGATGGGAAACTGGGCGAGAAACTCAGGGGAGTTGGAATTCCACTTATGAAGTGGGAAACCTCCATTCCTTAGCAATGCCTGAAGTTCTAAAGACACAAAAGAAGCTTCCTCCAAAGTGGGGAAGGACTGCAAATAATCGTCAACATAGAATGACGTAGTTAGTGCCTCAGAGGCTTTGGAATTAAATAAATGACCATCTTGTGAGGCTAGCAAGTGTAGGGATCGGATAGCAAGGAAAGCAGAGGGTTTTAAGCCATAAGTAATCGTTTTTAAGCGAAATACCTTAATGGGCTTGCTGATTTCATCACGCCACAAGATTCTTTGGAGATCTCGTTGTTCCGGTTGAATTAACACTTGACGGTACATCTGTTTTATATCAGCTATAACAGCTATGGGAAATAATCGAAAGTTTAAGAGTATAGCAGATAGATCTGACTGAATAGCAGGACCAGAGTAAAGGGTGTCGTTAAGGCTGTTGCCATTAACGTCGGGTGATGAACCATTGAAAACAACTCGGATTTTATCCTTTACAAGAGGGTTTTCCACACGGGATGAAGATTTAAATAAACCGTTTCAATTGGGGGGTACAGTTCATCATCAGATTTGTTAACAACTTCTATATGATCTAAGCTTTCATACTCATCCATGAAATCAGTGTACTGCTGTTTAACAAGAGGTTCTTTCTTGAATTTGCTCTCGATAGCAAAGAGAGCTTTTCGAGCTTTGGGCTGAGAGTTAAGAAGTTTGGGAGGATTATGTAATCTTGGCATTTGAACAACGAACCGGCCATCAGAAGAACGAGTGGTGGTGTTCAAAAAAAGTTGCTCACAGAATTCATTTTCTGAAGAGGTTACATTAGGAGGATCAACGCTTTCAAGCCTCCAGAACTGATCCAGGTCAGTATTGGAGAAGTAACATTGCCATGCGGGTTGGAGAGAATAATGGGGAAGTTGACCTGTGACGATCCATCCAAAATTAGTGTCTCTGGCGACCACGTTTGAGGATAACTTGCGAACCTGTTTACGAAGGCAATTCCAGAAAACATTGGCACTAAAGAGTATGTCAATAGGATTTTGCATGTTGAACAAAGGATCAGCTAGCCTTAAATGCGAGGGAATATTTAACCCTGAAATATCCACAGAGTGACTTGGAGTGTCTTCTCCAATGCTATTGAGAATTAGACAATTCAATTTAAGAAGGTTGTTTCTGTGACAAATGCCTCTTATGGTTAGCTTTGAGAATTGTAAAGTTTGCGATTTTGAGCTGTTGATGCCCGACACGTTAATAGAAGTGGGGTTTACAGGTAGGCCTAGTTTTCTAATCAAGGAATTAGACACAAAATCATGAGTTGCCGCTGAATCAAGAAGACCGCGTGCACGGACCCAGTTGCCAAAGTTATCCTGAACTTCGATTTGGACAGTAGACAACAATACTTGGGCACTGCGAATGGACTTGGCATTTTGAATATACGATGAAGCATTTGAACTGTTAGCACTATCATTTTTCGTAGAAGTAGATGCTGTCGATGACCTTGCCTGATCATGACGATGTAGCAAAGTGTGATGAGCCTTTTCACAATGGTAGCAAAGTCTTGTGGACTTGCAATTAGAAGCAGAATGAGTAGGCGCTAGGCAATTGAAGCAATGTTTATTCTGGGAAACTAATTTTCTTCTGTCGTCGACTGACATTTCTTTAAAGGATTTACAGAGGTATAGGGCATGGGGATCCTTACAAGGTATGCACTTTAAAGGTTCATTTAAATTCTTGCGAGGTTCGCTTTGAGTGTTTAAAACAATAGAGCTAGCAACACGACGTTCACTGGACCTAGTTGGGTAACCAGTAGAGTTTGATTTAAATTTGGATGAGCTGGACCCGGGTTTGTGGGTATTAGACGCTAAGCGTTCGCTTTTAGGTTTGATGGACATTAATTCATACTTAGAACTAGGAGATGAGGGTTCACTTTGATTAGCTAGAGCGGTTAAGAGTTGGCATCTAGCGTTTATGAAAGTGACTAAATGCTCGTAAGAGTAGTCGTCTTCTTTAGAAAGTTCAATTTCCCAAGCTTTGAGGGTAGCAGCATCAACTTTAGAAACCACTAAATGTATTAGGAAAGTATCCCAATGTTCAGTAGGTTGATCTAATTGGGGCAGAGCCTTAACGTGAAGTTGTGTAGTATCAACTAGAGTGCGCAAACTGGTGACGTCATTGTGCTGTGACGCAGGTAGGTTGAATAGAGCCTTCATATGGCGTTGAATACGTAACCGTAAATTTCCATATCTTTCTTTTAATAAGTTAAAGGCAATGGGGTAATTTTCGGCACGTAGGGGAAGTGCTTCGACTAACTGCAAAGCTTGACCTCGGAGGATAGATCTCAAGTAATGAAAGTTGTAAATGGCTTCAATGTCTTCATTGTCATGAATAAGGGAGCAAAATAATTCATAGAAAGAATCCCAAGTAGATTCATCTCCAGAGAAATGGGGTAAATCAATTTTAGGTAAAATTGGTTTGGGCTTGTGAGTACCATCACGGAAAGAAGTTTGTGGTTCGTGAAGGGAACCAAGAACAGAAGCGTCCATTTTCTGCTCCTCTTCGAGTTGGCGTATTATTTTGAAAGCAGAACCTATGCCTTCGTAATATTGGTTTTCTACTTCGACACGATCTTCGGTTTGATTGAGCATACAAGTTTCTATTTCAGTTTGAATGTTACAATAATTTTCATAAGAACGTTCAAAATCCCTTACACGATGTTTCAACAAGTCTAATTGAGCTTCTGAGGGATCCAACTCCTTTATGTACTTTCTGAATCGGGTAATTTGCCCTTTATAGGATGCTCGTTTAGAAGTAAGTGTTTCATTTTTATCCTTATCAGTAGGAGCCATGGTAAAGGAAATAGATTGAAATGCAACTCACGAAACTGTGGAACCTTGGAAATGCTGTCAAGCTGGCAGCAGCAAATAAGTAGAAAGAACGGGACACACCAAAGGAGACATGAGCGGCCTCTTTCCCCTTCACAGGCTTTGCACGATGTGGTTATAGCTGAAAGATTCAAAGCAGATATTAATAATTTGCAAAGTATTGCCAAATGATCTTTTATACAGAAAAGTGACAAATGGACTCTCCCGGGTTTCTGGGACCAAATTTTGGATAGATTATTGGCTGAGGAATAACCTAACCACCAAGGGAAGATGATTAAGAAAAGGAGATGGGTTTCGGACTGGAGAAAATGGATAGAAGAATAGGAGGAGAGTCCCACAAAAGTTATGAATTTAACTTTAAATGCACTTGAGGCGGTTGCCACTGCAAATCCGCTCTCTGATACCTAAAGTGGGCAAGGACTTGGTCGAAGCTGACGGGAACCGCAGCTAGGACTTGGGCGGTTTGCAAGAGAGTGGCTTTAGTGTATTCCCTCTCAAGCATGCATCTGCTTACTATGGGGAAGGGTGGTGGTCTGGCAAGACTGAAAGTAACAGATTTCTTGTGTGTCTGTTCAAAGAAATTCGTTTTTGCAAAATAATTCGAAGAATGCCAATAATTTAAATCAGGTTTGGTATTTCCAATTTTTGAAGTTATGGAGTTCCTGAAAGAGCGACCAAATGCCTCTAAAAAGGATAGTGATAAGAAATTACACCTTGGGGAGTAATTTTGGTAAATAAACCAATGGTTGCATTTTGAAATGGCTAAGCTTTTACTCAGCGAGGAGCCGGCTAAAAGTTTAGACAAAGAAAAACACTTATCTTTTGGAAAACTGACCATAAGTTTTCGGAGAGGATCTCCACAAGCAGGTAGCTGGCGTAGCGAGCTTTACTTGCCTTACTGGCCAGTTAGAATTAGCTATTAAAGATAAGAGAAACTTTAACGATATTACCACTAAGAGTTCTTGATCAAATGCAACGAGTGGTGAAAGCCCTATTAATGGATTTAATGGCATTGAGTAGGGAGAGCCAAGGAGGACAGGATCTTGCCTAACCGTTTTACTAGAAAATGGGAAAGCGAAAAGAAACGCTTAATTTATTTAACAATTCAAGAGAAGTTGATAACTTTAACAAATATATATTTTCAATTTGGTTAATATTTTTTTGGGTCACAGACCTCAGAAAACATTAAACGTCTGCTCCAGGCAATTGACAATTTATGAGGTTTCAAACCTTATATATGTTCTAAAATCTTTATAAGATTTCAAAGGACAAATGAAGTAATTAAAATTTAAACATTAGATTGAGTACAAGAAGTGTACTTTAAGAAATTTCTGAGAGAATATTCTAGAGAGAGTGACAACTTTGAAAATAACAATAAGAAAAACATGAAGAATAAGATAGAAGTTCCTATAACTTCTTATATTTAAGCTGAATTACTTTATAACAATTATACAAAAGATAGCAGGTCACTTACGGTGAAACCTGAAGAGAAAGTCAAAAGGAAGGTTCTAGACTTCCTATGTTTAAGTAGTAATCACGAGCCAAATGAGGAAGTTTCCATTTCGTGAGACCTAGAAATAACTCACTCAAGAGTTAAAAGAATTGTTTTCCCTGATTATGGGGAAGAAACAATGTAAGTTTGAACCGTGTATAAAACACGTAGTTATACAGAAATTAATTAACGATAAACAAGCAAAATGGAAGGGCACTTCGTAGAGTGACACCTTATAGAAAAGTTACAATTTTATTAATATGGTTTGTTAGTAGAAGGTTGAGGAAAGATCGTTGTGATTTAGGATCAATGTTCATGGCCTCATTTAATGTAAACGGACGATCGCGACGTGGTAGAAAAGTGGGACAAGCACTAGTTATCACTATAGTCTTTTAAATAGATGAAAAGTTCACTGTAGAGACACGAAAGTTTATGGGAAAAAAGTTATTGCAATGATGAAAATAACTGGTTGCACTATGTAGGCGAGAGTCTATTTGTTGAGAAAGTTGTGAATTACAATTAAATGCGCCATAGAACATTCCAACGGTGGAATAAAGTTCGCTATTGGAGTAATTTATAAGGAAGATTCCTCATTTTAAATAGTATTCTCACAAGTGAGTGAAAAATACCTGACGGCAAGACTCGCAGATAGAGTACAGGATCTGGAAGGTTCCAGAACGATCTTTATAGAAGAATGAGGTCAAAGTTAATCCAGCGGAGGAACTAGCTTTGTAATTTATAGACAGCGGGTATTAGATAATATCCCACGTGGTGAGAAGATTTCTCATTTAACAAGCATAAGAAATGCTGCTTTCCACCAAGATTGGCTTGATTAGACAAAAGCCGAACATGGAAAATCCCGCGAAGGATGATTTTTGCCCCAAAATAAGTAATTTCACACTGCCTATAAAAGATCGTTAAAAGCATGTAGACGTTAAAATCATGAAGATGAGGTTAAAACTTGAAGTTTGTACTTTACTTTGCTGCATGGCGAAAGTGAAGTTCTCCTTGATGGTTAAAGCTACCACATGGCGTGGAATCTAAAAAATGCCTCGTTAGGTCAGGAGGCTAGCTCTAGTTGAGCCTTAACTGAGTCGACGGCTGGCGCACAAGTGAGACCCACTCAGCGGAGCACAGAGAGTCCGAGGAAGGGAAAGGAGTGGGGGTAGGAGACAAAAGGAATACATATCAGAATAACCAACATAAGAAATTAAATTCTCTTGAGGAGATGGTCTTCAAAGAGTTGATAGCAGGCGATACTAGCACAGCATGGTGAGTGAAAAAGGAGACGAAGTTCTCTTGCTCATGGAGATAATAGCTGGCGATGGCAACGAGAACTGGTGGCCAGATGGAAAAAGAAATCCTCTTGCACCAGGAAAAATTGAGGAGCTTCAGAGATTCGCTGCTAGATGACGCTAGGAGGGTCATGGAAGATATATATCTAGAACAGACTCACAAAAGATATAAGCGACATGATCACCAAAGAGAAAATAGAAGATCACTGTTGGTGTTTGACAAAGAGGAAGGAATGAACATGCAAAGAGCATTAAACTTTATATTCTCTCGTACCGTGTATTCCAAGAATACACCAGTCATCTTGGCCGACACGCCTCAGGATTTGAACGAGTTTTTGAATGGTATGGACTCCGTCTTGAGAAAAGAATTCATAATGAAAATTAATAAGTGTAAAAGAAAAATATTTGAATGCAGCCGCAATAAATCAGAAACCTCTATGGACATCAAATTGGTAGGGGAGAAACTAAAGGAAGTAGGAGACTTCTGTTACTTAGTAAGCAAAATAACCAGTGATGGACGAAGCAAAGATGATATAAAAAGTAGGTTGGCTCAGGCAAGGAAAGCATTTCTACAGAAAAGGAATCTGTTGACATCGAATATAGATTTAGATATTAGGAAGACATTTTTGAAAACATTTGTCTGGAGCGTCGCACTCTATGCAAGTGAAACTTGCACTATTGGTACAGAAGAAAAGAGGAGAATTGAAGCGTTTGAAATGTGGTGTTACAGGAGAATGATGAAGATCAGATGGGTAGATAGGGTTACAAACGAAGAGGTATTAAGACGAGTGGGAGAGATGTTTCTGGCGAATGCTAATGAAGAGAAGATATAGGTTGGTAGGACACATACTAAGACACCCAGGAATAGCAAGCTTAGTTATGGAAGGAAGGGTCGAGGACAAGAACTGTAGAGGTAGACCAAGGTTAGAATATGTTAAGCAGATTGCCTCGGATGTAGGGTGTGGTAGCTATGTAGAGATGAAACGATTAGCTCAGGACAGGGAGGCATGGAGCGCTGCATCAAACCAGTCAGAAGACTGAAGACTCAAACAACAACACTGGAGCAGAGTTTAAAAGTAGCTGGCCTGGATCTGAGAAGTGACTGTTTCGCACATAGTCAACTGTACGTGGCATGCTCCAGAGTCAGTTCTTCTGGTGGCTTAGTCATTCTGCAGCCTGAGAGAAAGATTAGAAATGCAGTTTACCGAGAAGTGCTTAGGCGTTAAAAACACTCTCGATATACATGGCAGTAGGCTAGGGGACCTGCCTTAAAATCAAAACTCCCCGTCGTATATTGCACCCGAATTCCAATTTCAACGCACCATGTTGCCGTCATTATCTTCCACTACAGGAAATATGTATATAACTAATGTTATAACGGAATTCCAAATGTTATTACGGGCGAAGCTGCGGGTAACAGCTAGTCTATTATATAAAACAAAGTGTCCTGACTGAATGACTGACTCATCATCGCCCAGCCAAAGCTATTAAAGTTAGAAACATGAAATTTTGGGGATATGTTCGCTGTAAGTCGAAAACGCCCACTAAGGAATGATTTTCGGATATTCAGGTTCTAAAGGGGGTATTAAGGGGGTTAAACCTACAGTTCATTGAATAACAATATCTCACGAGTGGTTTCATTTGGGGATGTAATACTCGGCATATAAACTATTCATTAAAAATAAGCAGACACATGTCTAAAGGGTTTTTTGATGTTCTGTATATTATGAGGTAAAAGGGGTGAAAAGTGGGGGTTGAAGGATTTTTATCGGAGCGGGTATCTTTTAAACAGCATAGGCGAGAAGTTTGAAAATCAGCGGGAAAAAATCAGCTTAAAAATAAGTGAATGGTTGTTCAATCATTATTTCAAAAATTCAATTTAAGGGGTCTATGGTGAGGGGTGAAATTCTGGAGCGAGAAAAAAAGGGTCCTAACTCACTCTACTCAATCTCAGGAAAAACTACCGGTACAGCTTAAAAATAAGTAAATAGGTGTTCGACCGTTCCTTCATAAATCCAATTTAAGGGGCCCTTGGGGAGGGGTGAAATTCTGAAGAAAAAAAAAGAAAAAAAATATCCTGATTGTCTCGCTCACTCATCATCGCCCAGCCAAAACTATTGAAGTTAGAAACATGGAATTTTGGGGATATGTTCGTTGTATGTCGAAAACGTCCATGAAGGAAGGATTCTTGGATATTAAGGTTCTAAAGGGGTGTTAAGGGGATGAAACTTGCATTTCATTGAATAACAATATCTCACGAGAGGTTTCATTAGAGGATGTAATACTAGGCATATAAACTAATCATTAAAAATAAGCAGGTATGTGTCATATTAAGAGTTTTTCGATGTGGTGTATATTATGAGGTGAAAGGGTTGAAAAGTGGGGGTTGATGGATTCTTAACGGAGCGTGTATCGCTAAACGACATAGGCGAGAAGTTTGAAAGTCAGCGAAAAAAAATCAGCTTATAAAATAAGTGAATAGGCGTTCGACCTCTTTTTTTTTCATAAATTCAATTTAAGGGGCCCATGGAAAGGGGTGAAATTCTGGAAAAAGAAAAGGAAAGAAAGTGTCCTAACTGACTGACTGACTCACTTAAACTCAGGGAAAAACAGCTTAAAATATAAGTAAATAGGTGTTCGACCGTTCTTTCATAAATACAACTTAAGGGGCCCATGGGGGGGGTTAAATTCTGGAAAAAAAAGGAAAGAAAGTGTCCTAACTGACTGACTCACTCACTCACTCGATCTCAGGGAAAAAACTTTAAAATAAGTAAATAGGTGTTCGACCGTTCTTTCAAAAATCAAATTTAAGGGGCCCAAGGGGGAAGGGGGTTACATTCTGAAAAGAAAAAGGAAATAAAGTGACATAACTGACTGACCATAAATCTCAGGGGAAAAACAGTTTAAAAATAAGTAAATCGATTTTCGACCGTTTATTCATAAATCCAATTAAAGGGGCCCATGGGCGGGGGTGAAATTCTGGAAATGTAGATGGAAATCAAGTGTCCTAACTGACTAACTCACTCATCAACCTCAGGGAAAAAAAAGCTTAAAAATAAGTAAATACGTGTTCGACCGTTTTTTCATGAATTCGTTTTAAGGGGCCCATGGGGAGGGGTGAAATTCTGGAAGAAAAACGTCCACTAAGGAAGGATTTTTGGATATTCACTCATCGTCGACCAGCCAAAACTATGAAAGTTAGAAACATGACATTTTGGGGATATGTTTGTTGTATGTCGGAAACGTCTACTAAGGAAGGACTTTTTTATTTTCAGGTTCTAAAAGGGTGTTAAGGGGGTTAAACCTGCATTTCATTGAATAACAATATCTCACGAGTGGTTTACAATAATAATGAATTTTATTAATCCCTTAACGAGTCAAGGACTCATATACAGAGGAATCGTACAGTTTCATCTTGTTGGCGACACATTACAATTCAATGTTTAGTTTACAAAGTTTTCAGTATGAAAATATGTACAACATTTCGTAGCTTTCGTAAGTTTTTGTACACAATGTGGTCTTCTTTTGTCTTCTTAGATTTAGGAATTTCTTCAAACTGACATTTTATAATCATTCCACATAAACTGTTTTAGCCTCCTTTTAAAGATTGGTAGGCTAGGTGCATATTTTATATTTTCTAGTAGTCTATTGAACTTTACAAAGGCACTATACTTAATGATATTACTGCTATATTGTTTGGAATTGATATGTTATCTGCATGTCTAGTTTTGTAAGCGTGTAAATCAGACTGTTTAGTGAAGTTTAAATTGTGTGGATACTTTTGTGTAAGATTTGGTACATCAGGACATTTGATTTGATTTCTGTATTTAGGGCTACTGGTTGAATTTTACTCGTAATATAAAGGTGTTTGGTTGGTGTTAAAAAAGGTTAGTTAGAAATATTTCTTATGGCTCTATTATGAATTACCTCAATTTCCTTTTTTAGGTAATTTGAGCATTTTATCCAAATTGTATTCAAATATTGTAAGTGGCTATGGATTAAGGAAAAATACATTTTCCTGAGTAGATATTTTGGGATAGAGTAGCTCAATTTTTTATCATCCCAGCGGCAGGTGATATTTTTTAAAACTAATGCATCAATGTGCTTTTGCCAGGAGAGATTTTGATCTGTTATTAGGCCTAGGTATTTGACAGATGAGACCCTTTAAACTGCCTTTCCATTCAGCATTATATTTTGAGTGATGTCTAACTTTGTTCTACGCTTAGATATTATTAAATAATTTGTTTTATCTTCATTTATTGTTAATTTATTTGACTTGTTCCAGCCAAGTATTGTATTCATGTCCTCCTGCATGTGTGTAATCAGCGTGTTGGTGGTGTACGCATTGTAAAAGATGCTTAAGTCATATGCAAACAACGTTATATTCAGAGGCGGTTCGTGGGCCTTGATAAGGGTGGAGCACGGCAGGTATCAGTTTTGCTAAAACACATGACCATAATTCTCGATGTTTGTTAGTTATTGTTGTTTTAAGGGGGAGGAACTACGAGGTCATCTGCCCCTAATCCCCGATGTTGACCCGTACCATGTGTGAACTATGAAACCAGTGTTGAGTGATTTGATTATGAGCGTCATCCTCATCATGCCTTCCTTTCCTAACTGTAGGCACAGATAATTAAGTACAAGCCCGATCAAATAAACAGGAAATAACGAAGGTTACTAAGTAATTAACACACACAATAAGTAGGCTAGGGTACACGGGATTGTTTACCACGAAATAAAAATAGAAACTAAATCAGAGTTATGTCAAGTAAAAAAAGGCTTACCTTATCGTTCCCTTCTTGTAGAATAGTTCGATCCTTCTATTTTTAGCAGCAGCAAACTCTTCTATCACGCGTGTGTTGAAATCTGGGATACTGTTTATCATCCTCTTCTCCATCGACAACATAGCAAGTGCAGACAGTCTATCAGCACCCATAGAATTTCTTAGGAAAGTTTTTATCCTCTTCAAAGTAGAGAATGACCTTTCGGTCTCTACAGTCGTCATTGTGATAGTAACAATGATTTTTAAAAGTATCACACACTCTGAAAATGTGCGCAACATATTATTGTTATAAAAGAACTGCAGAAGTTGTGCCACACCGGAAGCATTACGCAAATCTTCACGACAGTACAATACCTCCAACTCCGTTCTCAGTTTCGGACCATTTATTACACGGAACAATGTAACGGCTGTCTGGAAATCCCTCTCTGGAAATTCAATGGAATAGTATGGAAACTTTTCAACTAGAAATAATTTTGAAGCACACAAGTGATCCGAAAACTGAAACCTGCCATTAATGCTACTAACAATAGTATCACACACTTCTATTACGGCCCGACGATTACTCTTACTACTTCCTTGTTCAACACAAAGTCTTTTGCTCGCGGGCTCACTAAAGGACACTTCACTTTCCGCATATTCTTCGCGAACTTAGGTCACCGCTTTAGAAAACTGCTTTATAAAGTCACTGACTTTAACAGCATCAATAGCACTTTGCTGAATACTATCAAAGAAAATAGCTACGTGTGGCATAACTTTATGAAAGAAAGTCAGCCAGTATATAAACTGGGGATCTTTCAATGTACGCACAAATCCTGCAGCTTGACTTGAGGCATTTCTGTCATTAACTTCTGAGTCTCTAATGTGCTCAAAACATTTCAAAAGATTTTCTTTGTTTTCGAACACAGTGTTAACAGTTCTATGTTGAAAGTATCATCTTGTCGGAGGGGCGTAACCCATTTTCTTCTGAACCACTTGAATCAAGCAATCCGTTCTCTTTGGAGATCTTGAAAAAAAAAATGGCCCTATCCCTTGCAAATCTTGAAAAAATGCATGTATTCTGCTTTGGGAGCAAGATGAAGTGGCGTGTTGGAGAATCAAATTACCTTGATGTGCGTAACAATGAATGTAATTCGCGTTTGGGTATTTCTCCTTAATTAACGACTGCACTCCACCCCTATGCCCACTCATCAACAGAAGCACCGTAATACGTTTGACAAATAAGTTTCTCAGGGGATTTTTCTGCTTCAATTTTGTTTAAATGTCCAAATATTGTTGCAGCCAGACCGTGCGCGCTCCTGTCGGTGACTTCAAAGAAACCCCAAAATTGCTCAACAATTCTACCTGCTATTTGATACCTAAAAATTAGGGACATTTGTATTTTGCATGAAGCGTCCGTTGTTTCGTCAGCCTGGAGCGAGAGGAAGTCTTCCGAACTGATTTCGTCGACAACATTCTTCCGACAAACGGACAGAATCGTGTCTAAAATTTAATTTTGGATGACCGTCGATGTCCCTTTAAACTCGCTTGAATTTTCCAAGTGATCCTTTAAACCATTGTCAAGCGCCGCAGTGTAATTTATGAGACCCTTAAAAACACCTGGATTAATTGATTCGTCGGTTTCGTCATGTCCACGCAAGGCCAATTCAAATTCCCCACAAAACTTAATAGCATCAAAAATGCGCGACATAACATATCTATTCTTGTCCACAGGTTCGTTGTGTTTACGAACAGAAATCCTGTAGACATCATCCAGTTGCTGCGCTATGCTTATATTCCCTAACACTGCTAAACTAATTTCATTGTTCATATGGCATTTTGACAAACAATGTTTCTTTCCTTTTTCAGATAAATGTTTTAAATCATTAATGCCAGTCTTGGTCCATGTGTCATCGCCACTAAATAACAGGCACAGAAAACAAAAGAATGAATTTACTACCGGACATCCACATAACCAATCCCATTTTTTATACACAGATGTATTGAAAGCCCTGTGATATGTTCTGTTTTTATTTTTAGAGACTTGATTAATGCACAGATCTGGTTTTGGAGAGCCTAATTCCTTTGCTAATAGTCGTCCTCATAAGTTAAGGACTTATTTTGTAAGTATTTTACCTCGTTCATTTCACGGTTTCGTTAACGACATGCTCACCTTCAATGCCTGAAAACACGTTGAAAATTATTAAGTAATTTGTTGCAGCATTAAGTTAAGGTCTAAAAATAAAATGCCACATAATACATAGGATTAACCACTTACCTCGTACGACGAAATACTCGTTCAGTGTATATTTTAACTGGTACGCGTTATTCCCACCTCACAAAACACGCTTCCAATAACAAATATTAGCCTATGTAAGATTAATATTACTGAACACTGCAAAAGATCACCGCAGTCGAACACAATTATACAGTAACTCAATATCGTAGGCGCCAAAACTTTCGGAGCCAAGTACTGAGGCAGTGCTGTCGTCACGCAGTTGTGTATTCCCCCAAATAATGAAATTTCTCAGACTTGACGTTATAACATAATACACATTCGCTTACGGTACATACCCTACGTTCATAATGTTACGTTTCTCTCTCAATGCATATTATACATGTTGATTTTTCTCCGTACATATTAATAAAAGGCGCAATGTTCAGAAGGATGTACCGTACCGTATATTATTTTGGTGGGAAATTACTATGGGTTGGTAAATAAGCTATCTATGAACTTGTCTGCCCTCTATCGGTACGGTACTCCTTGCTAACGGTACACTTAAACACCCCTACCCACCCTCGCTACTTTCATGGCCGTATCGCCGGCTAGTCACAGGAGTTTTGTGCCCCAAGTCTAGGAAACTCCCATAGCCCCTCTGTCGCCTCGCCCCGATGTAGAGGCAAGGGATCTTGTTAAAGAGCCTGGAAGAGGAAGCATGTGGCTACACTGTGTTGGTCACACAAGACATGTGGTCAGCACTTCGTTGTGTCGTGACGACGTGACAGGCTCCTACTGTTGGCGAAAGTGAACAGCAAGCCGATTGAACTGCTTGGTCACGTCATAAGGGCAATTACCACGGAGGTTTATCAAGATGACTAGGCTACGACCCAAGGAGAATGATTATTAATGGTGGGGCACGTGACCGTGTGCCCCTGTTCTAAAACCGCCTCTGGTTATATTACCATGAAAACGGAGTGTTGCTTTGTCATTAATATATAGAGGAAAGGACCCAGTATTGATCCTTGGGGCACACCGTGGGTAATATTTACTTCCTCACTTCTGTAGTCATTTATTTCAATATACTGCTTACGATTAGATAGGTAATTTTTAAACCATGTCCAAGCTACTCCTCGGATACCTGCTTTATCAAGTTTCCCTAAAATAATGTCATGGTCAACAGTATCAAACGCCTTTCTCAGGTTTATGAAAAGGCCACTCGCTGTCATCTTATTGTCTATGACATCCTGCAAGTTAGAGATAATATCAATTGTGGCTGTTTCTGTGCTTGAGTTTTCTCGGAATCCATACTGCCCTTTGTAGAAGTAATCATTTTTATTTAAGAAATTAACCATTCTGTTTTTACTGCTGTTTCGAGTACCTTGGAAATGGGTCTGTAATTGTCTGGATTGCTTTTGTCACCTCCTTTATAGACTGGTATGACTCGTGCTATTTTTAGATCATCAGGCACCAGACCAGTCTCTAACGATAAATTTATTAAAGTACAGTAGTTAGTGGGCTACTTAGCAAGTCAATGGAGTTTTTTAACAATTTTACTGACATACCATCTTTGTCTCGACTACTTTTCATTTTAAGGCTTAATATAATATTGAGAATTTCCATCTCATTAGTCGGGGTCATAAATATGGAATCTGTGTTGGCAATAATGTCATTAATTTTCTTCCCTGGGAGGATGTTTTTGGCTAACTTGTGTGCTATGTTTATAAAGTGAGTGTTTAGAGCATTGCAAATATTTGCTTTTCCCGTGAAAGATTTACCGTCAATTATTATCTCACTGGGACCATCTTTGTTTTCAGTTGTGCAATTGTAGATCATTTCATTGATTACCTTCCAAGTATCTTTTATGCTATTGGCGTTCAATGTTAATGTATGTTCATAGTATGAGGATTTCAGTATCCGTTTTAAAGCTGCCATTTTGTTCCTACATATTATGTGCTCTTCCTTTAAATGGTTGTTGTTTCTGTGAATGCTAGTTTTAAGTTTAGCATGTAGTGAATCCTACGGTATTGGGCTGACTGGTGTCGAACCTGGGTCTCTGGGAAAATGAGAACAGAATAGAGATGCCATCAAGAAACGAACCCAAGGTCTTTGAGGGAGTTTAAGCTATTAAAACCCCCAGAGAAAGGACACAGTAAATCACTGTTGTGATGTAAAGGAATTATGACATTATTTGATAACATAATGTAGAAAATATTAGCAGAATACGGCAGTATTGGGCTGTAAAATGCATACAGTTCTGGACTTAGCACAGAAAGTTGGAGCCCTTGACATGGTACAAATGAGTTTAGAAAATAGGCGTGTTTTCTCGGCGTCACGTCAGTTACTCGGACATATTAACACCGTCTGAGAGGAGGGAGGACAGTAATATATGGTCCAGTGATTCCCCTTCACATTAAAGGAAGCCCAGTGGAGTGGGAAACTGCCAGAACAAGTTAATGATTACTCGTGATTGGAGTAACTCAGAGACATGAGGATTGCACCTACGTGAATGAATTGCAGAGAGGCTAATTATCAAGCCGTCAGACATCGAAATCGATGCAGATTTAAGGCAATGAGCAAGAACACAGGAGGAATGAGCCCAGCGCAGAACTATGACCAGGTCATTGGGGGAAAACCACCCACGTGGCTTGGGTACGCGCTGGCAAAGGCAATTAATATTAATTGACCGATCAATCCTCATGCACACAGGCAGATATGTAATCAGCGAGGCAAGATGGACCAGGAAAACGTCATTTCCAGACCAGAGAAGCACGTAGAGAGGAGATGAAGTTCCAAGGAATTTATGGACCTACTTTTCTGCTGAAAACAGATATAAGGTCAGTGGAGCAGGCAGTCGAGGTCAGTCGTGCCATATTCTAGTGCGGAGCGCATGTCGCTCGGGTCCAGGAAGGGACGCGCGGACGGACTTTAACATATTTAGTGTTCATCAATATGTTAACCAAGCAGGGTAACGCACAAATTAAGAACAATTAATAATAGTCAGTCGTGCCATATTCTAGTGCGGAGCGCATGTCGCCCGGATCCAGGAAGGGACGCGCGGACGGACTTTAACATATTTAGTGTTCATCAAAATGTTAATCAGGCAGGGTAACGCACAAATTAAGAACAATTAATAATAGTCAGTCGTGCCATATTCTAGTGCGGAGCGCATGTCGCCCGGGTCCAGGAAGGGACGCGCGCACTTTAACATTTTGAGTGTTCATCAACATATTAACCATGCAGTGTAACGCACAAGTTAAGAACAATTAATAATAGTCATTCGTGCCATATTCTAGTAGTCGGCATTATAAGTGATTAATATTGAGTACGCAGTTAATGTAAAGTGTGGTGTACGAGTTAAGACAATGTCATATTAGGTCAATCGTACCTCATGAAGAAGATATTATTATGTGGTATTATAAAATGTACGTGGAACTGTCCGAGGCTTTGTTATAAGCATATCATTCAAGGAGACTGTAAGTTCAGTCGAAGGACAATTGAAAGTGGTAATTGTACAAGTACAATGTACAATGGACGAGCGCGATATATAAGCTATTTGTTAGACATGCTAATAGGATGTCGAATTGCGCAGGTATAAACTTTTGTTATACGGGTGATGCATTTTCACAGGGATACCACTTTAATTAACGTTCAGGACGATATGGAAGCATATCTATGTTATATCGGGAAATTATCAAAGGATAGGAGTTGACAGACATTGGGGACCGCTGGGAATCGTCAGGCAGTGTAACGAGACTTTCAAACGAGATACGGGGGTATTCGTGGAGGAAAGGTCTTCAACACCTGCATTTCTGAGATTCTGCAAGAAGGGTCAACCAGTAAGAAATGTATATAGTGATCGTGTGTTTTTTTTTTGTGATTTGTTATTTAAATATGTGTAAATTACAAGTGTAATAATCAATATAACGTGTTTGTGGAAAAGGAAGCGATAGCTTCGACATGAAGAAGCAAAGTGCAGTGTATTTTGTATTGGAAAAATTATATAAAATGTGTGTGAAAAGTATAATGATGCCTTGCTAATATGCAAATGATGGCGGGCATTAACGGAGAGGATGTGGTGTCGGTCACCAGGATAACCAATGTAAGTACCCAAAACCATAATTTTGAAGTGAATATGTAGTCCACTGTATGTCGGGTAATTTCAAAAGTTGTAGAATATGCCAATGAGAGTCAAATTTGGGAGGTAGAACCTTCAGATATTAATCTTGTGTTGATGTTAGTCAAGTTAAGACGTCTTTGTACATCATTGTGTGGATAAATCGTTACCACTAATGTAGAAATGGCAATTGAGTTAAATAGGAAGTTAACGTAACGAACACGGATGTTCGGTTATTGATTATATAAATACGGTTACGTTGTGTCGGAGTAGGGGAAATTTAGGTCAGTAATAATAATAAGAAGAATAAATAAACATCAGGGAAAATGATTGTAAGCAAATAAATGCTAATTTGAATAACTGTGTATCCAAGCAGTATTATTACAAGTGATGGACCAAGCAAAGGAATTGAATATCAGAGTATCTTATGATAATTGAAATAAATATGCAAGGAGATAGGAAATGGAAGTGTTTAATAGTGAATTGAATTGCAGCTTGATGAATAAGCTTATAAGAGTAATTGGTAGAGATTATCTTATTAATTAAGGACGGGATCTTCTCACAATGTTCATGGAAGCCAGGCAACCTAATCGACGTGTGAAATCTCGTATAGCCAAGGGCATACGGAGAGATATTATTGCAATTGAGCGTATCAAGTGAGGAAACCCTAGCTCTGAGTATTGCTATGAAGCCTTCCGGGTTCGAATCCAGTGGTGTATGAGAGGGAAACATGGACACCTCACCATGACACCTGATATCGACCGAGAACTAGCTATTGGGTGAATAAATTCAGCTCCCGGGAGTGAATTTGGACGGCAGAAAGCTGTGCCCTAACCGTGTTCTTTGAAAAGCGCCGGCTATTCTAATTCGACTTGTGTTTGATGAATCTCGTTTCCTTCAGATAAAGGTAAATGGGCCTGTTGAGGCCAGCTATTTATATCCTAATGATAGGAGTAAATGCTTAAACAATTCCATATTCCGTATTGCATTCACTATGAATTAGGTCATATGTATTGTGGGTCACTAAGACGGCAATGTTGTGTTTGAAGCCTCAGGCTAATGCTTTGAGAGGGAAAGAGGGGCGTGAGTGGGAGTAACGACCATCTTGTTACCGCCCGTCGCGGAGCCCATTATATTGAGGAAGGGTCGGGGGAAGAGACCTTACCCTACTCTAGGCTTGGATTGAGATGTTTAAAGTGAAAAACTATGAAACCCTGTTTGTTATAAAATAATGATTGTAGTAATGGATAATAAATATGTGTGGTTTGAGACACATTGATAATTAAGAATCATTCTGATAACTTAATATTTGGCAAAGTTATGATATGTTGAAGTTACACTTTTATACTGACATTATCACCTATTTCCGAAGGTGGATACCAAATGTCACATGCTACGCCCACGCAAGGGTAGCATAAAATCCCACCCGACACAGCGGTATGAAAGTGTTATGAAAGTGAACTCATTACGGCATACAGTGGAGCTACAGAAAGGGTAGAATTACAATTAACAGTGGAGTTGAAATTAAATATGATGTGCAACTAATAAATTGTTGAATGCATGGTTAACTCAAGCATTTTGGTGGGAAGAGAAATACAGAACATGATGGTACGCATAGGGTAAAATCAAATGTGTTTATAATAAGTAACTAGAGATTGTGAAGTTAAAAATGGTCACAATAAGTGACGGAAGATTGTAAGAACAGTTGTGGGTGTGTTTTATCAGTGCGTCAGCGCACCTGAGAGTGAATTCTATGTTAATCTCATGGTATATAATTCAGTAATCATTTGGATTTGTGAGGATAAAATGCGAATAATAGTGGATTGGAGGAGTAAGTTTTGCATTGTTTTTGTGTATTATTGTTGGGATTGTGTCTTCGTTTTGTGTGAAGCCATGATTTAAAGCTCAATTAAAGTCTTTAGAATAGAGTTGTGTCTTATTATTGTAGAGTTGATACCTCTTAGTTTCAGATCTAAAATATGCAACTGCTCAGTGGGTGGTCGGTACACGCCTGAGGACTGATGCTGGCTGGAGGCAGAAGCATGTTTTCCATGGAAATTACCGTATTCACATGGGTACATGGGAAATGGTGCCCTGTGCATTGATTTGAGCTAAAGGTACAACTTAAGTCGGTCAAGATCTAACGTAAACAACTCAATTAACGTAACGAATAAAACGAAGTAGGGGAAGGACCGCACCTAAATTTAGCTAAGTTCCTATACAACCAAACATAAATTTTGATAAACACCATATACTTATCATGGTCCAGGTAACATGGGCGGTATTATTCTATCATGGAATCGCCTGATTATGTGCAATATGTATATCTTGGCATTGCACAGCCTGACCACGGTAATCTAATTTATCATGTCGCCGGTATGTGGAGCCAGTTGTAAATACAGGTTACCATAGGCGCATGTATCTGCTATAATTTATCATGACGAGGCTCGAAGTGGGGCATTCGGCAGTAAAACCGAATCCTTGGATGGTTTCTGCGATGTCTTGCGATGGAGAACCTTGTCCCATGATAAAATCTATAATTTATCATGGCGCCCAAGGTTGTGGAGCTTATGGGATTTAGGTAAACCCCTTAGATTTTATATGGTATTTCATGGGGAAAACCATAATAATTATTTTTATGCCTCAAACTGTGTTTTTGAGCGATTTTGAGTTTAGTAGGCTTTTGAAATAACGCAGAGTCTCTCTATTGAGAAGAGAAGTGTCGAAGGGTACGAGCGCTAAATACCCAATTCACAATTTATCCAAAATCCAAATTTTAAGTACAATCTTACAATATGTGTACAGTGTCTTGAATTTCTCTTCAAAACGAATTCATACATGTATCCGTGAAGCCTGCCTATATCTCAAAGTGAATTGTAGTACGGGATGGCTGGTACGGAGGGGATACTGCATGGTATTGCAGAGCTAAGACAGCATTTTTACGCTGTCAATGAACAAAATAAGCAGGGAGCCAAGGATTTCAAGGATCAAATAGAGGCCAATCAGGCTGAAATAAACAACCGATTAGATGGCAATCAGTTGGCAACTAACAACAATCAGGTTGAATTGAGTAACCGATTAGATGCCAATCAGTTGGCAATTAACAACAATGAGGTTGAACTAAATGCTAAGTTAGGTCAAATGCAAGAGACAATTAAGACCGAGGTAACTGAAACCGTTGTAAACATTATTTCTGAAATGCAGGTTAATACCGAAAAACGTTTTGAGTCGATAGAAGCGAAACTCGAAAATAATTTGCAAGCTTGTAAGCACGCGCAGGATGAAACGAACAGCAGGTTAGATGCGCTGTCGAATGATATTAAGGATATACAAATCCATAATGAGGTTAATCTCGAACGCCAAGCGAAACAGTTTTCTGAATTTACTAGAACGGTAGATCAGAGATTAGAAGAGAACGATATTAAATGGGATGCAAAGTTGAAAAGTTATGCTAGAGCGATTAACGGTGATTTAAAGAAGCAGGATCAGAACATATTAGACCAATGTCAGGAAATAGGAGAAATTAAGGCCATCGCTAACGAAAGTAAAGAGCTGGTAGGCAACGTAAAAGGTCAGGTTAGCAAAGTTCAGCAAGAACTGGACCAAGTTCAATGCGACATTGTTATGGTCAACAAAAGACAAGAGGAAAACCGAGGGGAAATCACCAAGGTCAGAACTGAAATATCAAAGGTCAAGGGACATATCCAAGAAGAAATCAAAGGGCTTAGAGAAGACTAGAAGGCCAAAAGACAGAGGCAAGCGACAAGACCCTTGCTCAAATAAAGGAAGACGTAGAAGATGAAATCTCCCATATCAAGCAAAGCCTGAAGAAAGATAAGAAGAAAATATTTAAAGTGGCGGAAGAAAACCGTGATAGACTAAGCAGAATAGGACAAGAAGTACTCGCTCGATTGGAAAGAGCAGAGATGCGCCACAATCAAATGGAGACTAGGATAATAGCACAGGAGGAATCCCTAATGAAAGATCCTAAGTCAAGTGAAGGCAGCGTGGAAGATGTGAGGAAAAACAAATGGGCAGAGTTAGAAACCCAACCTATAATAAGGAATGCTACAGGGCCAGGCGAAAGCGCATATATGACGCCAGGTGCACCGATTGCAGCTTCTACGCCGCATAAAAATGCTATTCACAACCAAGTCGTGACTGTAATTAGAGCAAGCGTCGAAAAAACAAGAAAGTTCTCAGGTAGCCATTGTAGTATGACACCAAAATATTGGTTGAAAGAGGTGTTCGAATATCTGAATGATGCGCGGATACCACAAGAGCGCAGGCTACGAGCCATAGAGAAATTGACCGAGGGAGAGTGTGCGTTATGGTTTCGCAGTTTCCGTTATACCTTCGATACTGTCGAAGAGCTCCGGGAAGCTTTTCTGAAGCGATACTGGGATCCGAGCACACCACAGAATTTACGACTGGATTTGTACTCGAAAAGATATAGTACCAACAATCCAACAAAGTACGCTGAGTTTTTCGTATCTCAGATGTGTAAATTCAAAGAGCTAGATCAGGCCCCTAGCGAGTTAGAGCTATGCATTGCTATTGCCAAACAACTTCCTTGTGAAATTCAAAGGCTGCTGATTTCGGCAAATGCAAAAACAGCAATGAAAATGGAGGCAGTTCTTAGGCAACTGGACCTCACAACATCCAATAATATGCGTCAGAATCGAACCGTGGAACAGGTACACATGACCAACACGCAGACTGACCAGTACAAAGCTCCGAAAAATAATAAAGCTACTAGTACCGAAACGTTAAATTCCAACGGACATCAATGGGAACATGAGCCCAGAAGATGGCAAACGAAATATAAAGGAAACGCCTTTAGAGGAAGAGGAGGCCGAAACTATTGGAATCAACAAAATACACTGGTTAGACCATACCAAAATAATGGAGGAAACAATGACCAAGAAGGCAACAATTGAAATTGGAGACCCCAGGAAAGAAGGCGTAACTTTGAAGACGAGGTAGAGGAACGTTATCACGCTTCACTGCAATACCTCGATGAAGGAGGAGAAGAACCCAAGAAACAGCAAGTCTGCTGGGATGAAGCTATTCAAAATAGGACGTCACCAGACAGATATGGAGGCGGGGCCAAAAGTTTGGAATTACAGCGCAGTGAACAGGAGAGAAGACACTCTAAAGGGACTGGCGCTGTAGAGAAAAAAACACCAAAATTAGAAGATTTTGAGAATGATGGATGGAATGCAGTCAACATCATTAATTGGATAGCTAAACCTGAAGAATTAATCGAGGATACAGGAGGATCACAGGTCATAGTCAAAAGATAATTGCCCATTATTGTAGTAAGAGTGGCAGGGTTGAATATAAGAAGCCTTTTGGACACAAGCTCAACTGTGTCTCATGACACAAGCTTTGTATAATGAGATAGCGCATTGAGAAAGCGTTTTGAAAATACCTAACTCAAGTGCCAAAATTAAGGGTGTCATTCCTGACAAGACGATGATATGCAAATATCAGGTATTCCTAGACTTATATTTTCTATATTTTCTCCGAGCTTTCTACTCGTAAGCAAACTGCCGTTTAATCTCATTATTGGTGCGGAGTTTATAAGGGAATACAGAGTGGTAATAGACCTATCACAGGACAGAGTCATGTTCCGTGTGAATGAGGAAGCCGAAGGCTTAGAGGTCTCACTCAAACACAATGAAGCCGGGACAGATGAACAAGTATGGCATACATGCAAAGACATGACTGAGGAGGAAGTGTTAGCCGTTGAGCATTTAGAAGACGAACTGCAAGCACTAGCCGCAGACATGGAGAAGGATCTGGAACCCGAACTGGAAGACTGTATTTTGGAAAAATTAGAAGAAGCGAAAATTGGTCCAAGAGATAAAGAAAATTTAAAGAAATTGTTATTGGAACAGAAGGAAGTCTTTGACTCGAGACCTGGTCGTGTAAAGATCTTCACATGCATTCCAAGTTAACGACTGGACACCATTTAGGCAGAAACCCTACCCTATAGCCGAAACGCACTATGCTAAGGTCAAAGAAGCAATTCAGGAGATGTTGGAGGCCGGTGTTATTGAGAAGACATCTACGCCTTACGTAAGTCCATTGGTGATCGTACCCGAGACAGACGGGACTGTCAGAGTGTGCCTGGACTTGAGAAATTTAAATATGAGGGTGATACCGGAGTTTGACAAAGTGCCACCCATTAAGGAGATCCTCAGGAAGTTTAAAGGAAAGACCATATTTACAAATTTAGACATCACATCGAGCTTTCACCATATTGAATTGGAAAAGAAAACTAGTCTATTGACAGGATTTATGTTTGATCAACATACATACTCATTTTTAAGGCTCCCCTTCGGTTTGAAAACAGCTGGTTCAGCTTTGATAAGAGCGTTAGACCGCAATATATCGGAAGAAGTTAAAGAGAGTACCATCAGGTACGTAGATGACATTCTACTCACATCGGAATCTCTGGAGGAGCACATGAGAGACCTGAAGAAGTTGCTGGATACCTTAGAGAAGCTAATTTTAAGGTAAATATAAAGAAATCGCACTTCTGTCAGAAGGAACTTAAATTCCTAGGGCACGTTATTGATGAAAATTGAGTCAGGCCAAACCCAGAGAAATTAGATTTAATTCGAAATTTTCCTCGACCCACGAAAGTTAAGCACGTCCGACAGTATTTGGGAGTTATTGGATTCTTTGCTAACCACTGACCAAACTACACTGCAACTGTGGCACCCCTGCAAGATCTATTGAAGAAAGGCGGCAGGTGGAATTGGACGGAGCATTGTCAAGAAGCATTCGTGAGGTCTAAACAAATGCTTTTGGAGTACGTGAAGCTGGGATACCCTGATTATACCCAGAAGTTCGTAATACAGACGGATGCGTCACTTGTTGGAATTGGGGCGATGCTATTCCAAGAAAATGTTGATAAGCCTGAGGAGAAAGTTTATATTGCCTTTATAAGTAGGAGATTGATGGCCCACGAGAAGAATTACACGATCACAGAGATAGAGTTGCTCGCAATTCTGTTCGCGTTATAGTATTGGCGCAAAGTCGTGTATGGGTTTCAAATCATCCTCAGAACAGACCATAAAGCTTTAACATTCTTGTTAAAGACGGATTTGTCCAGCCAGAGGTTGACAAAATGGTCCCTGTATATTCAACAGTTCAATGTGGAAATAGAGTACTGTCCAGGGAAAGAGAACCTAATACCGGACATGCTAAGCCGATATCCGAGAGAAGAGGAAACTCTAGCTGTCGAGATAGAAAATCGAGATCAGAAGGCCTTAGATGACTTGAAGAATCTTACCACCCTACAACGTGAAGATCCGTGGATTAAGATGATCATTGATTACTTCGAGGGACGCTTAAGCTGCGGTTTCCTCCAGTAGCGGTACCGCTTTCTAGCGGCCGAAATGTGACGGCGAATGACGTCACAAAAACGTTCCCCATAGAAACAAAGGCGAGTGTTTTTCTAGGAAGCGTTGACTACCACCGACACATAAAGTTGCGGTGGCGTCATTCATATGACGGTGGTGAGTACGGTAGCAAAGAGTTCGTCACCGTTTTTGTACGGTGTACGGTGGGTGTGTGCTGAAAGTAGTGAATTACATACAATGACTGATAAGACGATATATAGGAGTATAGAAGAAAAGCAAACATTAGTAAATTTCGTAACGAATGATGAGGCATTGTATAATGTGGAGAGTTACCCTAAAATTACACAGTTTCTGTTCAGGAGATAGGCCTATTGGTCTTCTTTTTCTGTTGTACGGCACTGAAATTACGTCATCCATTATGTAATCAAATAACACTGGTGTCAACCGAAAATGTTCTCAGAATTTATCTTCATTGCAGTGCAGATGACGACGCGCGAAGGACGCCTTTTAAACCGAACGTTCCCTATCGTCTTCGGATGACTCTTCAGTCTTTCAAAAATATTACAAGCGCCATGTCAAGATCATCCATTTTTTGTTTAACTTTATGACAACATTCCGTCACGACAAACACAGCTCTAACTTTACACCATTGTTCACCGTCAACACGGTCCCCAGTTTTTATACGTCATTCGAAGTCACATTACGGCCACTAGAATGCGGTACCGCTACTGGAGGAAACCGCAGCTTTAGCAAGGGCACAGTATAGATACCAATACAGTATGGACACTTCGGCAAAACCGGAAGAACGGATTTTCAAAAAAACAATTGATAAGGGGGAGCACCAATACGCCCGTAAGCCGCTAGGTAGCACCACTTATGGACAAACACATGATAAACAGCTGATTGATGAATGTATATGTTATGTCATTTATTTAACTCTATTTCAACACACTAGCTCTCTTTATAATCAGATATTTTAAGAAAATAAATAACAAGAAAATATAAAGTGTTAATACTACTGTGTTTTAATTCTAAGAAGTGTGGAATTTAATGTTTAACACCACATTCCTCCAGTCCTGTGGTGTCGCATTGTGATTGCATCGTAACGATGAAAGGTTATGATATGTTTTTAATGATTAAATTAACACACGATATATTGAAAAGTGTGGGGGAAATGTGGATTTTGTTTCTTAAACTTTTGTAGTCTGAGATAATGCAATTCAAGTTTTCTACAGTAACTGTAAATACGTGTTAATTTTTAATGTTCTTAGCTTCCTAACGTAAATACCCGGGAATTTATTTAGTCAATAAAAAAGTCATGTTGATGGGTGGGGACAGCCTTATTATGCAGTGTTATTTTCACATTTCATGATATGCCTAGGCTACTTCTTACTCCTCATTTCTTAGCCTACTCACACTTCCGTTCATTATCTTGTGTTCCAAGAAGAATTCAATACCGGTACTGTAATTCATGTGCTAAGGAATCTCTTTTCATTACCTTTATTAGTTCCACGTCTTTGTATGGCTATTATAGGAGCAACCAGTAGCTTTCAGATTCAACAAATAGACTATACATTTAATAATAATGTTATTGGTTTTACGTCCCTTTTAACTACACTGGCTTTTAGAGACGCCGGGGTGCCGGAATTTTGCCCCGAAGGGGATCTTTAACGTGCCAGTAAATGTACTGAGACGGCTCCCTCGCATTTGCGCACCCTCAAATGCCAGCTGACCGCGCCAGGTTTCGAACCTGCAACCTTGGGTTCAGCAAGCGAGAACGTTACCCCTGAGCCACGCAGCCAGACTAACTAAGTTATACATTTACTGGTAGATTTTGTTTAGCCTACAGATGGCCTAAAAATAAGTAAAGTAAAGCTGAAATACAAGCTCAAGCTTACAGTAAGTAAACCGGCCAACCACCCTTCGTACAGAGGCCTGCTTCTTTAATCCTAGAAGCCAAGGTCACACCCAGATCTCCATTCGGAGATCCTAAAGTCGTCATATTATAGTTTTGGACTGGGTTTTGATGCTTGGTTAATGCATGTTAGAATTTCCGAGTTGCATCCAGTGGTTCAAATTCCAAATATAAAAAAGAAAGGTTCTGTGGCTTATGATCACGAGAGCCACGTGAAGCTACAAGTTTGCTTTGCTTTCTGTCGCTATTGAATGTAATAAAGTAATACAACTGGTAAATAACACTATGTGCAATGGTGTCGCCAATCAATCAAGTAAAACGCTCAGTCCTAAACTTGCTCTAACCATAGCTTAACACCAATCAGATCTAACTTTAACCTCGTCACGACTAATAAGTTGCCATCTATCGGCACCGCACTTTTTACTTGTCAGTGGTATGTCAACTCCTTATTCTCCCCATTCTGCACAAATGGAGATAATGTAGGATGAGTTTTCCATGCGATGGATGGTTTTTACACCTGGATGAGAGAAGTGTTAGGCTCATAATGCTGTGTTGCTTTTGGAGAGGCCTGGGGCAGGTCTTTCCAGTTGGTACCTGTAAGCGACATGTACATCATAGCAGAATTAATACTGGTCGTTAGGAGGCCTAACTACATGCCATAGCTTCAGTTACTAGGCCCAAGAGTTAACAAAGGGCTATCGTGGTGTTATCAGTTCACACTCTGCGCTGTGTGCTGGGATTCAGTATCAAGTCGTAACAGCAGTCTTATTTTAAACACTAAAGTTTCAAAGTATGTATAATTTTATTAATGCAGCCAATGGCCATGTACTTTTCTTTTCAGGTTGGGTCAGGGAAGGGAAATTGGCCGTGGATTTATTGAAAGGAACCGTCCCGGCATTTGCCTGGGAGTGAAAATGGGAAACCACGAAAACCATTTTCAGGACGGTAGAGGTGGGATTCGAACTCACGCTCTCCCGATGCCAGCGAGGCACGAGGTAGCGCATTAGTGCTCTCGGCCACCAAGGCCGGTTCAAAGTATGTATGCCTCTTGGTAAGCTATAATCTGGAGTCATTTATATAACCATATTTTTCGACATACCGGTACTGTATATATTATTATAGTTCCAATTAGGACCTCTTTGGTCTATGACCCGTGTACTTGTGTGTGCATGGTATTTGATAATCAGTGTTGTGGTGAATGTAATGTAATTGTTGTTTTAAGGGGCGGAACTTCGAGGTCATCTGCCCCTAGAGTGTTGTGGTGACTAGCAGTGTTTGTAATTTGAACAGTACTCAAAAAAAAGGTTTTGCATATTGCGATTTAGAGTTTTGCTATGTGTACTATCCTAACAGCGAATTGTTACCGGTGGCGGAAATCGGAACTAATGCGCTCCGCCCAGCCACACGCCTGCGATAGACGTGCAGTTGTCGCCAGCGAAACCTCATCGCATGTCATTTGTGTGCATGATTCATGCTGGGTCGTGCGCTGTGCGGTGTGTTCTCATTGTATGGCTGTACTTGCGTTCCCCCTCTTGCGCCGCAACCGCTCGCTGTAGCCATAACGAGGCGAGATGACGTAATGTATACAAGACAGGCCTGCTCCACGTCTAGCAGTAACAATTCCCTGGTAAGGTAGTATGTAATGACACAAAGAAAAACAACACACAATAAGCTGTGCAAAAGAGGCAAACACTAAAAGCATAACAAAAGTGGCAATCTTTTTCATGTTGGGGCATATCAATACCATGTATGGCCACCACGAGCCCTAAGGCATGCTTGCCGACAAAGAGGCATACCGTACTGAGAACCAACGAACCAACCTAGTTTGGGGCAGATTATCCCACTCTTGGAAAGCAGCTTCAATCAGTTGCTGAATGTTTGTTTGTTTGTTTGTTAGAGGATTGGGACAGTGCGAAACTGCACTCTTAATCTTTTCCCATGCATGTTCGATACTGTTCATGTCCGCAGAATATGCAGGCCACTCCATTCTCCGTATGCCTTGCATCTGAAGGAACTGATGACCACCCTAGCTCGATGGGCATTATCGTCCACTAGTGTAAAGCCCTCACCCATTGTGGCAGCTAATCCTGTAACGACAGGTTTGAGGATGTTGTCTCTGTATACCAGACCGGTCATGTTACCGTGGATAGGAATTAGAGGCGTACGTCGACCAAACATGATCCCACCACAAAACATGACAATTTCCTTGCTTTTGGAGGCGTTCCTGGATGAAGAGCTTGTGAAATCTCTCACCCACCCGTTGCCACACTCGATTGCTCCTGTTGTATGGGTTTCTTCTCAACGCCCAAGTACACAGGGCTGACGACCATGATGTACAACCTCCTACATGAAACAACAAGCATTAGCATAGTCACCTGGCTATGGCTTCATGAGACAGTGACGGCAGAGAAACCCAATCTTCGTGGTCCAATAGAGGAACAGTTTGACCATGGTATGATAATGCACCGGATGTTACAGCCATTCCAATAGACCAAGAGGACCTAAGGAGCAATCTGGCCACCATGTTAGACAACTTCTGTACATCGACTGCAATCTGTTGTTTCATTTCAGGGGCCTGGACATCGTGGTCATTTAGCCCCATGTACTAGGGCGAGTGTGGAATTTTGATTGATAACCTGTGTTATTGTGATGCCTGTCTAAGTATGTGTATTTGCAATTCCAGTGAGGATTGGTAAGGAGGCGGCATTGGCTTTAACTTAGGAACCATCACAGCATTTGCCTGCAGTAGAAGTGGGAAATCTCGGAAGACCACTTCCAAGATGTCTGAGGTGGGAATCAAACCCTCCTCTTCTCAGTTGTGCCTCACGAGACTGAGTGTGCCCTGTTGCAGCCCTCAGACCAGAATTATATTTCTTGGCAGAGCCGGGAATCAAACCCAGATCTCTGGGGCAACAGCCAAGAATGGTAGTCACTACGCCACAAAGTGGTCCATGACTGCAATCTAGATCCGCTGTAAATATTCTCAGAATTGCTCATTAACATCACACATAGTATGGATAGTTATTGTTTTTTAAGGGGCGGAACAGCAAGGTCATCTGTCCCTCTTAACATAAAATAATACAAATTTTAGTTGAGTTAAAATTTATAGGTGGAACTATATTATTAGTAGGGCCATGATTCTTATGCAAGATATGTTTACGTAATAGTAATAATGTGTGATTCCTCCAGAGAGACTCGTGCGGGTATTTTTAAAGTTAACACCCATATAGCCTACTGTACATTCTAAGAAGACTATTGAAACCGTAGTCTCCGAACCACCATTAAAATGAAACAAACAAATAAACCCCGTGGCACTACAGTCCATGAAGGGCCTAGGCCTACCAAGCGATCGCCACCCAGCCATTTGGCCGGCAGATTATGTGGTGACGCATGGTGAGCGCCTTGGTTCCCCTCGGCCGTTAATCTTGGTCTCCATGAGCATGGCGCTGCCTCATTGTCATACAGCTATTCAGTTGTCCTTGCGAGGCTGTGTACACCCAGTTCCAACCCTCACGCCGGTTTCTGAAATCCCTGACGGAGCCTGGAATCGAACCCGAGGTCTCCTGGTGCGAGGCAGGCGCGCTACCCCAACACCACCCTTTACTCCATTTAATTGGGCATGCAAAATAATTTGAAGATGGAATGTTTGGTGCATGGAGCATTCTGGGAGGGGGGAAGGGGAATTAGAAACCATAGAAATTCACTTCTATTAGGACCAAGAGGTGGATTAGAATCCATCCCTTTTCAATTAGATCACCTCGTGGTGTAGCAACTAGCATTCTGGTCTGAGGGCTGGAATGGGATACACTCAGCTTTGTGAGGCAAAACTGAGAAGAGGTGATTTTGATTCCCATCTCGGCCATCTTGTAAGTGGTTTTCCTTGGTTTCCCACTTCTACTGCAGGTAAATTCCGAGACGGTAGGCTACCCCTAACGGAAGGCCATAGTCGTCTCCTTCCCTATTCTCATCTAAAATTATAAATGCACACACTAATACAGCCATCACAATAAGGCAGTTTATGAGACAAATGATACACACATCCAAGTACACATGACTACAGGCCAAAATTTAAATTCTCTTTGGCAAAACCAGGATTCAAAACTGGGCCAACCAGTTAGAAGGCAGCTATGCTTACTTCTAGACCATGGAAGTAGCTGTGGAAAAATGGGCTTATATGTTTGGCTATTTTTATTTCTTGGATATGAATATTTCTTTTATCCCCTACTTCACTCCCAAAGTATTTTTCATCCTAATTGACAGTGTCACGGAGCCCTTTCATTCTAGAGAAAAGGATCATCCATGCAGCCTCAACGTAGATGGAAAGTAGAAGAGGCTAAGAAAGGAATGGGGAAGTGACTGTGGTCTATGGGAAAGCCACCATCTCAGCATTTTGAGATGAAAAACAAGGAAGCTAACTTGAAATGACAGGTGAAGGGACATGAACCAACTTATTTCACAAACCAGGTCTTCAGTGTGGTGATGTGATTTGCAGTTAATGTTGTACAACATCCTTAGGTCTCAAACCCCAATCCTTCCATTTTCTAACGGGATGGGATAACCCAGAACTAATGGATCGTTGCACCTGTCTAAAACCATGGAGGATTATGCTAAGTCCTTTGGCTGTCCAACAATAAAATTGTAAGTTATTTTGATTTAGAAGTTATTGCTTTATGAGATTATTCCCAAATCCTTTGTTGTAATGCAATAAACAAACATTCCTGATATCGCCATGATCTCAGATCACTGATTTGATTTCTGATAGAGAGAGTCAGTTTTTGAAATAATGAACTGCTTCAGACCTGTCTTATCACATTTGTTGACAACAAGACAAAACTATAGTTATCAGTCACAGAAGCTGCAGGTTATATGACATGAATTCTAGTTTCTCTACTAAAAGGTAGCAATAAACAATATGTTGGTTTTTGGTGTAAAGATTTGCCTAGGTAGCTCCATTCAAAAATTGCACATTACTTTTCTTAGTAGGTAGCTAAAACCTTGCAGGTATAGTATTATTAAATTTCTTTCGTGTTAGACCAACTTAAATGTTACAGTATTTAGGAAGTTAAATTTGCTCCTCAATGACAATGCCAGGGCATTAAAAATCACTATTGAGAAAACCTCTTTACGATTAAACACTCGCTACCATATTTTATATACTGTAGGCTTCTAAGCCAAGCCACTTCAGGATATAGTCACAAAATTGGTGAGCTTCACCTCTGAAAATTGAAAACAGGAAAAAATAATGTTTCTTAAAAAAAAGTCAAATGTTTCCATGAAAATATATCAGAATACCCAAACATTTGCAGAAAAATATGCCTATTTGAGTTGGAATGTTTAGGCTTTCATGACCAGAAAATAAATTACTGCAAATTCTTCTAGGTACGGTACTATGGATATGATGGGGCACAGACATGGCATAATACCTAGAAGAATTCACTGTAATATTTGTACGAGTTGTTTCTACATAAACCATGTAAACAAGTAAGTAATAACTTACTGTAATGCAGAAAAAGTGTGCGATTGCAAGCAGAAGTTTGTTCTTGACACTTTTCATTCTCTCTGTGGAGTTTCTTCAGGAAGAATATAGTGGTCGTAACCAGATGTGGCTGGTTGAACAATATAGGGGAAATCTGCTGGGACCTTTCCTTTTAATAGGTCACAGGCTTTTCCAGTACCTTGCCCAGTTTCATTCATCTCTAATTAACTCTGATGAGTATAATATTTCTTGAATTGTAATCTTCTGTAAATCTTTCTGCCTAATCAACCCTTAAATGAATAAATAATGTGCAAATAGTGGGGCATGTTCTGGATATTAATTACATCCTTCATCAGCCATTACAATTTAATATGTCATTATAAAGACACACCACTCAGTCATTCACACATCCTTAAAAAGAAAGGAGACAACTTTTCCTAGCATCACTTCACAATCCATACGATTCCTGACCCCCACATAAATATGAATAATCAAGGGTAGAAATTAAAATTGATGCACATTCTGAAATTTATACCGCACCACATACTATGACAAGTGTAGCAAGAACAATGCCTATGTAACATTGACATAGAGGTACTGGTACTGGATACTTGTGATAAACATTTATACCAAATTCTACACCTTTAGCTTGTATCACATGAAACCTTGGCCATGTTTACAGCTAGTATTAAACAGATTATTTCTGCAATGATGAGAATCAAGTCCTTGTCCAACAATAGAATAGGACGTGAGTTGCAGCTTGACATTATCTGAGGAATTTCCGACATCCTTGAACAGGTTTGAACAATGTGGCTTAATGTAAACATTGAAATCTGTTGCTATGACTTAAGATAACTGTAAATTTTAAAACCATTGAGCTTTAAAATGGTATATGAAACTCAAATTTATGAAAATGTTTGGATAGGCAGTAGGCTATTTTCATGTAGATTTATATAGCCTATATTTATGACCAATACATTACATTTTCGCGAGACCACCTCGTGGTGCAGCAGATAGCTTTCTTGACTGTCACCCCCGTAGGTCTGGGTTTGACTCCCGGCTTTGCCAATAAATTTTGATTCTGGCCTTAGGGCTGGAATGGGTTACAGTCAGCCTCGTGAGGCAAAACTGAGAAGAGGAGGGTTCGATTCCCACCTCGGCCATCCTGGAAGTGGTTTCCCTACTCAAGGCAAATGCTGGGATGGTTCTTAACTTAAGGACACAGCCACCTCCTTCCCAATCCTATCCCCAATTTACAAATACACACACAGCCACCACAGTAACACAGGTTATCACACAATATGCCCACCCAATTTCTCAATTCCCGAGTGATAGTGTACGGCTTGTTGACACCCAGAGTTTAGTGTTACATCTCCTCACTTATGCAAGGCTCCACTCTTGTATGATTATTATGTACCGGTATTCATTTTCAAATAACATGGACCTATACGGTATTGCTTTAGTGGCACCATGTTCTGCATGTGACATAGTGAAGAAAAATCATCCCTAGGATCGTTGCTGAAAGTATAGAAGTATCCAGGAATTTGATTAGTGTGTGTCGACGATACAGTTGTTGTTGCTTATTTTAAGGGCTGAGACATCGTGGTCATATATCCCTGTGTATTTGGGCGTGTGTGGAATGAGAGGGAGGTATCACTTGAGAAGAAATTGGGTGGGCTTATCATTTACATGGGTGGGCAAACTTTTAGTGGTCTCACAGAATTAAATAAAATTAAGGGCATTGTGATATGTCTATGAGGTAGGAACATCAAGGTTAACAGCCCTGGTTTTTAAGTCACACAGTCTTAATGCCATGCCGAGCGTAGTGAGGGGTTGCTAACCTCAATAGTTTGTCTCTGAAAGCAACACTATTTACAATTTTGAGGGACTGGAGTACCTTCAGTCATTTCATGGGATTGTAGCTTTGGGTACACGACAATCCAAACTTCTCCAGAGCTCTTCAGGAATAGCACAAAATCCCATAGGTGAGGGAGCAAATGTTAAATCTGATTTGCATTGTAGCTTGTAATTAAAGCACTTAATTCACTGTAAAGGGCTGCAGCTTAACAAATTACATTTAATAAAACACATCAACTAACTTCAGTCAGGAAACCATTTGCCTCCTAGGCTAAGTGGGGTTAGAAAACGGACACTTTAAAGGAGACAATAGCTTCTCTAGGGTGGAGATTTAATGTTTGTTGGGCATTATTACCTAATCTCAGTCTAGCACTGCCCTCCTTGTGGTTTAAAACACTTCCTTTGAGAAATAAAGGCTACATACCCTATATATTAACGTGTAGATTTGCCACGTATGCCAGTAAATCCTCCTGATTACAGGCCTTTATCCAGTCATTATATCTGGATTAGGAATGAGGAATTTGTGAATTAATGGATAGGTGTTTGAGGGACTGATATCTCATGGGTATTAAAACCAGAATTATTCGATGAAACGTGTGATATTTGTATTTACCGCTCCAATGCACGAGGAAACCGGAATGCTGTTATGTCCAGTGTGACAAGAACTGCGCAAAAAATTACCGCACAGATGTTGGTTTCCCTCATTTCTGCCATTGGTTAAAATGCAAAATTATATTTCTGAGTTGATTTTAATAATTACAAACAATGTTTTCATCAGACAAAATCGACAGGCCGCACTCAATGAATACGTGTAGACTGCTCTCTCGCGGATGCATGGTGAACCGTCGCCGCCATGCGTGCGTGCGTGCGGTGCTTCCGGAACCGGCCGATTCAAAACCATGACGAAAAAATTACATGGTAAAAGCCTGATGTGTCCTTACTGTATTGATATCTATACTGTGGCAAGGGGAACGGCAATATACAGAGAGGCGTTATCAACAGAGTACTTGTGGTACAATCAGATGCTGCACAAGTGGAGTGATGTAGAGCATACCCGCTAGAGAATTGTTATTCCTGCATCTCTACAGAGGAGATTGGTATGGCTGGCGCACAGAGCATTTGGCCACCCTGGAATAGACAAGGTAACTGCTCTACTGAAAGAAGCATTCATTTGGCCGAAGTTAAGAGAAACTGTAAGAAATGCTCTTAGGACATGTGATTTGTGCCAAAGGGTAAAGCCAAATCCCTTTTTAATGAGACAACGACCCATTCCGTTGTTACCGGAGAAGTCAAGGCAGCTAATGAGTGTAGACAACTGTGGAGCACTGCCTAGGGCACGTAGAGGCAATAGATACATTTTTTTGTAGCCATGGATGTATTTTCAAAAATGGTGGTATTATGCCCCATACAGAAGACCAGCTCGAAGCAGGTGCTAAAGAGATTGAAAGAGAGAGTTATTCCGATACTTGGGAAACCGGATAACTTACTCTCAGATCATGGGAGCTGCTTTACTAGCGCCGAATTTCGTCGGGAATTGGCAAATCTAGGAATTAGGCAGATTTTATCTACCATTCGCCAGTGGCGGCTGATGGATAATTGTTCCGGGTGTTGCACTATTTTCATTAAGGGGGGGGTTAAGTTGGTACATGGGCACCCGCAGGAGTTTTTCAAGGGTGGTGGAGTAATATGTTTTTTTCATTTCATTACCTCGTCACTAGGTGTTATTGAAACGTACACCCCCGCGCAATTTTCGTTTCATTTCTTAATTGCTTCGTGATATTCATTATTTGGCTGCTCTTAAACCGTTGGGTACATGATCTTTATGGCATGAATGGGAGGAATATTTTTTTTAGTTCAGAGTTTTTGTCCATAGGAGTTCTTTGTGAATCATCGTCATAAATCATCTATTTTAAACAGGCAAAAGTAGTTGTATCACCATGTAGGCCTACCGACAAAAATAAAAATCAAGCAGTTCATTAAAATGGTATTGTTAATCCAGTTCGCCGATTTTCTAAATAACTGAAGATATTCTCAAATAATCCAAAATTTCTAAGTTAAATAAACCAGTGGAATTATCCCTACATGTAAATCAGTTAACCATCAGTAATTTCAATTTATGAAATAAACTGGTGTGACAATGAACAATTTCAGGGGGGAGGGGGCACGGCGCCTCCTTATGCACCCCCCCCCCCTCCTGCGGACGCCCATGAGTTGATAGGACTGCTTGATATCGGAGAAAACTGTATTCAATTGCGCGGTAAAACGGATGTACCGGTACCTCATTCATAACGAATGCCGCAGTTGAGAGACATCACATTTTCATCGGATTAAATGGAATATAAGTTAGTCTACATGAAACCCTCATGAGAACAAAACAATGTAAGTTATATACGAGGGTGAGTATCACAAGTACGCCCAACATTGCAAAACATAGTATCGGCTGTTGACGGAGCATCTCGGATGTCTCCGGCCGCGCCTCGGCTGCCTGGTTGCAATGAGCTGGCAACGACTAGCCGTGTTAACTGTTGGGATAGGGCTTACCCGGTCTAGCATCTCTGCCATACCCTTCACTATTGAGATCTGGTCGGTGCTCGGGGCAGGCAACGACCAAGCGGACGAGCGCTCCTAGACGGCTGGCGCGCTTCGCTTTCTCAGTCAGTTCACAATACTTACAATCAACAGCAACCAACTATGGCGAATTTGTTGAACTCGTTATTAAGGCTGCAAAAGCAAACATTCCTAGGGGTTATAGGAAGGAATATGTGCCTGGATGGAATAAGGACAGTGAGGACTTGTATAAAGAATATCAAAGTACTGGAGATCAATCATTAGGCACTCAGCTACTACTGTCCCTCAATAAAAGCAGGAGAGAGAAGTGGGAAGCAACTGTTACAGAAATGAATTTTGTAAAGTCGAGCAGAAAAGCTTGGAGAATACTTCACGGACTGACTGGTAAGAAAAACTCCAGAAAGACATACGGTACTTTAAGTCCTGACACCATTGCTAATAGAATGGTAGATCTTACAAGGGTAAAGCGAGACAAGTGTCACACCAAAATGGTGAAACGTAACCTCACTCTCCTCAAAAAGAACGCACAGAGAAATAATCAACTATCCAGGGCGTTTTCTGTTGAAGAAGTTGTAGCAGCTATCAAGCAGTTGAAGACCAACAAGGCAGCTGGTCCTGATAACATCTATAATGAATTCATCTTACACATGGGTCCACTCAGTATAAACTGGATTACTTCTCTTTTCACATATATCCTTGAAAAGAATCACCTACCCAAACAGTTTAAACTATCCAAAGTTATAGCTATTCTGAAACCAGGTAAATCTGAACACAATCCTGAAAGCTATCGTCCCATTGCCCTGCTTAGAGCCATGCTTAAACTTCTGGAACGTGTCCTTCTGAACAGGATAGCACCGTACATTGAAGATGTCATACCACCTGAACAAGCTGGCTTCCGAAACGGTCGTAGTTGCACAGATCAAGTTCTTGCCCTTACAACACATATTGAAGCAGGTTTCCAAAACCATCTAAAATCCACAGCTGTCTTCATTGATCTCACGGCAGCCTATGATACTGTCTGGAGACAAGGGTTACTTTTCAAACTGTTTCAAGTTATTCCATCATTTGAAATTGTGAATTTGTTATCAAACATTCTCAGTGAAAGACAGTTTGAGGTGTTCTTGGGTGACTCTAAAAGTCACAAGAGGAAGCTGAATAATGGACTCCCACAAGGATCTGTTTTGGCCCCTATTCTTTTCAACCTGTATATTCATGACTTGCCAAATACTACGGCAAGAAAGTTCATTTATGCTGACGATATTGCGCTTGTAACGCAGAGCAGAAATTTTGAAGATGCAGAAAACACCCTTACTGAAGACCTTAAGAGAATGTCAGCTTTCCTTCAGTCCTGGAGATTGATTCCGAGCCTGAATAAAACAGAAGTATCTTGCTTCCACCTTGCACATCGGTTTTCTAATTACAAACCAAATATTTTGCTTGACGGACAACAACTTAGATACAATCCCTTTCCTACTTATCTTGGAGTGACTTTGGATAGAACCCTGACCTACAAAGAGCATCTCACCAAGCTCTCCCATAAAATTGCTGCAAGAAACAACATCCTACATAAACTTAGTGGTACTTCCTGGGGAGCCTCTGCCGACTGCTTACGCCTAACTGGCATTAGCCTTGTCTATTCAACAGCAGAATACTGTGCACCCGTGTGGTTGGAAAGTGCACATGTGCATAAAGTAGACTCAAGATTAAATGACACAATGCGATGCATCACTGGTACTATTAAGTCAACGCCTTGCCATTGGCTGCCTGTGCTGAGCCACATTCCTCCACCACATCTAAGAAGGAAACAAGCATTGTTGAGAGAGGCTAAGAAGATCAGGGCTTCACCTACTTTACCACTACACCATGAATTTTGCCATCCCTCACAACAGCGAATACGGTCTAGGAGGCCAACATGTGTTACTGCAGAAATACTGTATGTGGATGGGTTTAATTTAAACCAAAGTTGGAGAAACGAGTGGTCAACAAAAACAGCGGGGACAAGTGCCCATTCTCTTGATCCTACAAAGGAACTGAAAGGTTCTGACCTCCCAAGGAAACTGTGGTGCCGTCTTAACAGATTCAGAACCGGCCATGGCTGCTGTAAATTCTTTCAACACAGATGGGGCTGGATCAATTCAGCAATGTGCGACTGTGATCAAGAGGAGCAGACAATGGATCATCTGCTCCGACGCTGCCCTCTGTTCTCATTCCCTGGGAACCCTGCTGAACTCTTTCATGTCACTCCGAATGTCATAACTTGGTTGCAGAATGTGGATAATGTTGTATAATGTAAATTTTGTATATAATTCACCATACGATTAAATAAATAAACAATACTGTAACTTACTATGAGATTTCCTGAATTATTAAAGAACAGAATTATGAATTTCTATACATACAACAGGAAACATACGGCTTTTAATACTAAAAATATTATCGCGGTATTAATTGTTTTTCATGAATTAATCTGGTCGTTGTGCAACACTGCAACCTGATTACCGGCCGCCACTGCCATTCGCCATCCTGAGGCTAGCTCCGTTGAACGTGTTATGAGGGAGATCCAAAAATACATGAAAATCTACTGTTCAGAGGAGAATTGGAGATGGATCGACGTCTTGGAGATCGTAGAGTACTGCATCAATAATACTGTGCACGAAGCGACAGGTGAAGTGCCCATGAGCCTACACCTTGATCAAAGAACGGAGAGGCCATGGACTGGTATCATTCCATTACCTGTAGACGCGCAGCCAGGACGAGAATTGAGGATCCAGCGAACTTTCGAATATCTCCAAGCACAGGCCAAAAGACGCCAGAGAAGAAACCGTGCGAAGCGTTATCATAGACCGCTACTCAAGGGAGAAAAAGTTTTGGTTAAGAGGCCAGCCAGTTCAGATCCAGAAGCACGTACATACAAGAAGTTCAATTTTGGATATCACGGCCCGTTCGAGATTCAAAGAGACCTACAGAACAATGCATATAGAATAAGGCATTTAGAAACTGGAAACGAGGTCGTTATGAATGCTGCCAATCTCAAAATTTATTATTCAGCAGAAGAATTCGACGAAGGATAGGAAGTTGTAGCAGCACTCACCCAAGTGCATGTGGACAGCAAAGTCAGGCAAGCAGACGAGTCGGGAGGCTCACGCAGCGAGACGGTAGGAAACCCAAGCAGCTCGCCTATGGAAGAAAGAAGACAAATAGAGTGCAAGTGTCTACAATAGCTATACAAGGAAATGGTCGGTTTAGCACGGGAGGTTGAAGCCTTGAATAAAGCCCTCCGCGAGGACAATGAACGTCTGAGGGCCAGCCTAAGAGTGGAAGGGGGGAAGTAGACAAACCTACTCGCAGGCAGACGAGTTGAACGACCGCTATTTGTAAACAATGAGGCGGCCATGACACAGTCAGCCGGTGACTTAAAGAAGGTCACTTGCTAATGACTTCTATAAGTTTAGCAAGGGGAATATGAACCCTACGGTATTAGGCTGACTGGTGTCGAACCTGGGTCTCTGGGAAAATAAGATCAGACTAGAGATGCCAGCAAGAAACGAACCCAAGGTCTTTGAGGGAGTTTAAGCTATAAAACCCCTAGAGAAAGGACACAGTAAATCACTGTTGTGATGTAAAGGAATTATGACATTATTTATTAACATAATGTAGAAAATATTAGCAGAATACGGCAGTATTGGGCTGTAAAATGCATACAGTTCTGGACGTAGCACAGAAAGTTGGAGCCCTTGACATGGTACAAATGAGTTTAGAAAATAGGCGTGTTTTCTTGGCGCCACGTCAGTTACTCGGACCTATTTACACCGTCTGAGAGGAGGGAGGACAGTAATATATGGTCCAGTGATTCCCCTTCACATAAGAGGAAGCCCAGTGGAGTGGGAAACTGCCAGAATAAGTTAATGATTACTCGTGATTGGAGTAACTCAGAGACATGAGGATTGCACCTACGTGAATGAATTGCAGAGAAGCTAATTATCAAGCCGTCAGACATCGAAATCGATGCTGATTTAAGGTAATGAGCAATAACACCGGAGGAATGAGCCCAGCGCAGAACTATGACCAGGTCATTGGGGAAAAACCACCCACGTGGCTTGGGTACGCGCTGGCAAAGGCAATTAATATTAATTAATTGACCGATCGATCCTCATGCACACAGGCAGATATGTAATCAGCGAGGCAAGATGGACCAGGAAAACGTCATTTCCAGACCAGAGAAGCACGTAGATAGGAGATGAAGTTCCAGGGAATTTATGGACCCACATTTCTGCTGAAAACAGATATAAGGTCAGTGGAGCAGGCAGTCGAAATCAGTCGTGCCATATTCTAGTGCGGAGCGCATGTCGCCCGGGTCCAGGAAGGGACACGCGGACGGACTTTAACATATTTAGTGTTCATCAAAATGTTAATCAGGCAGGGTAACGCACAAATTAAGAACAATTAATAATAGTCAGTCGTGCCATATTCTAGTGCGGAGCGCATGTCGCCCGGGTCCAGGAAGGGACGCGCGCACTTTAACATTTTGAGTGTTCATCAACATATTAACCATGCAGTGTAACGCACAAGTTAAGAACAATTAATAATAGTCATTCGTGCCATATTCTAGTAGTCGGCATTATAAGTGATTAATATTGAGTACGCAGTAAATATAAAGTGTGGTGTACGAGTTAAGACAATGTCATATTAGGTCAATCGTACCTCATGAAGAAGATATTATTATGTGGTATAATAAAATGTACGTGGAACTGTCCAAGGCTTTGTTATAAGCATATCATTCAAGGAGACTGTAAGTTCAGTCGAAGGACAATTGAAAGTGGTAATTGTACAAGTACAATGTACAATGGACGAGCGCGATATATAAGCTATTTGTTAGACATGCTAATAGGATGTCGAATTGCGCAGGTATAAACTTTTGTTATACGGGTGATGCATTTTCACAGGGATACCACTTTAATTAACGTTCAGGACGATATGGAAGCATATCTATGCTATATCGGGAAATTATCAAAGGATAGGAGTTGACAGACATTGGGGACCGCTGGGAATCGTCAGGCAGTGTAACGAGATTTTCAAACGAGATACGGGGGTATTCGTGGAGGAAAGGTCTTCAACACCTGCATTTCTGAGATTCTGCAAGAAGGGTCAACCAGTAAGAAATGTATATAGTGATCGTGTGTTTTTTTAGTGATTTGTTATTTAAATATGTGTAAATTACAAGTGTAATAATCAATATAACGTGTTTGTGGAAAAGGAAGCGATAGCTTCGACATGAAGAAGCAAAGTGCAGTGTATTTTGTATTGGAAAAATTATATAAAATGTGTGTGAAAAGTATAATGATGCCTTGCTAATATGCAAATGATGGCGGGCATTAACGGAGAGGATGTGGTGTCGGCCACCAGGACAACCAATGTAAGTACCCAAAACCATGATTTTGAAGTGAATATGTAGTCCACTGTATGTCGGGAAATTTCAAAAGTTGTATAATATACCAATGAGAGTCAAATTTGGGAGATAGAACCTTCAGATATTAATCTTGTGTTGATGTTAGTCAAGTTAAGATGTCTTTGTGCATCATTGTGTGGATAAATCGTTACCACTAATGTTGAAATGGCAATTGAGTTAAATAGGAAGTTAACGTAACGAACACGGATGTTCGGTTATTGATTATATAAATACGGTTACGTTGTGTCGGAGTAGGGGAAATTTAGGTCAGTAAAAATAATAATAAGAATAAATAAACATCAGGGAAAACTGATTGTAAGCAAATAAATGCTAATTTGAATAACTGTGTATCCAAGCAGTATTATTACAAGTGATGGACCAAGCAAAGGAATTGAATATCAGAGTATCTTATGATAATGGAAATAAATATGCAAGGAGATAGGAAATGGAAGTGTTTAATAGTGAATTGAATTGCAGCTTGATGAATAAGCTTATAAGAGTAATTAGTAGAGATTATCTTATTAATTAAGGACGGGATCTTCTCACAATGTTCATGGAAGCCAGGCAGCCTAATCGACGTGTGAAATCTCGTATAGCCAAGGGCATACGGAGAGATATTATTGCAATTGAGCGTATCTAGCGAGGAAACCCTAGCTCTGAGTATTGCTATGAAGCCTTCCGGGTTCGAATCCAGTGGTGTATGAGAGGGAAACATGGACACCTCACCATGACACCTGATATCGACCGAGAACTAGCTATTGTGTGAATAAATTCAGCTCCCGGGAGTGAATTTGGACGGCAGAAAGCTGTGCCCTGACCGTGTCCTTTGAAAAGCGCCTGCTATTCCAATTCGTCTCGTGTTTGATGAATCTCGTTTCCTTCAGATAAATGTAAATGGACCTGTTGAGGCCAGCTATTAATATCCTAATGATAGGAGTAAATGCTTAAACAATTCCATATTCCGTATTGCATTCAGTATGAATTAGGTCATATGTATTGTGGGTCACTAAGACGGCAATGTTGTGTTTGAAGCCACAGGCTAATGCTTTGAGAGGGAAAGAGGGGCGTGAGTGGGACTAACGACCATCTTGTTACCGCCCGACACGGAACCCATTGTATTCAGGAAGGGTCGGGGGAAGAGACCGTACCCTACTCTAGGCTTGGATTGAGATGTTTAAAATGAAAAACTATGAAACCCTGTTTGTTATAAAATAATGACTGTAGCAATGGGTAATAAATATGTGTGGTATGAGACACATTGATAATTAAGAATCATTCTGATAACTTAATATTTGGCAAAGTTATGATATGTTAAAATTACATTTTTATACTGACATTATCAACTATTTCCGAAGGTGGATACCAGATGTCACACGCTACGCCCACGCAAGGGTAGCATAAAATCCCACCCGACACAGCGGTAACAGTATTATTATGAAAGTAAACTTATTACGGCATGCAGTGGAGCTACAAAAAGGGTAGAATTACAATTAACAGTGGAGTTGCAATTAAATATGATGTGCAACTAATAAATTGGTTAATGCAAGCATTTCGGTGGGAAGAGAAATACAGAACATTATGGTACGCATAGTCTCCCACAAATCCAACCCCTCGTCCTCGTCCTGGGAGATGGGCAACGTAATTAAGTAGGGGATTGCCTGCAGGGGTGAAGTACAGTGGGGACTTTGTGTGCCTCAAGACAGCTACGGTAGCTGTGAAGGCCCTCCAGGTACCCTGAAGAAATTACGGCTAACGGGGCTCTGGTGAAACAACTGCTGCCTTGTAGTTTGGAGTTGGTTCTTCAAAGGCTAAGGGAAGAAACCCTGACAGAAAATCAGCCTGGTGCCTCAGGCTTAAGGTGGCAGCCCCTCCAAGGCACTCGGAGGCAGTGGGTTAATCACTCGCTCCTCTTAAATAAACTGATTACGGAAACTGAAGCGAAATTACAAAACCGGACGGATAACATGATGACGACTTTTGGCATGAAGAGGACTACGAAAATCGGTTTCTGGAATGTGAGGACCTTGATGGAGAAAACCAGACTGAAACAAGTGATTTCCAGGAAGACCAAGCTCTGCCTTTTCAATAGCAACGTAAAGTCGATTCTTCTCTACGGCTGTGAAACATGGAAAGTCACAAAACCGATCAACAACCAGCTACAGGTGTTCATTAACAGATGTCTGCGTCGCATCATGAATGTGAGGTGGCCGGACATAATCTCAAATCATGACCAACTACAATCCTCGGACCTTAATATAGATAAAACATGGCGGCGATGGTTGCCCTACCTATAGCTAAGATCATGTCATCGGGCTTGTCACAGTTCGTGTAAATTATTATTTTTACTCACCTAAGAGCATAAAAGATATCACAAGACAAGACTAGGTTCCAAAGAAATATGCATCAATAATTTAGACTTACCTGAATTAATTTATCTATATAGTGCTGGCCTCGAATTATAGGTTTCATCGTCTTCACCCAAGGGGCAGGTACAATCGTTTCACTGTTTCTGTGGTTGAAAAAGAAGCTTTTTGGCGAGTTATCACGATTTGTATTAAAGTTCAGTAATTATAGATTAATATTATTAGCAAAAAATCAAACAGATTCTGAAGTAGGAGAGAAGAAAGTACCCGGTTACTGAAGTGCTGTCCCAGCACATGCAGAGTATTTGTGTACACGATCGGAATGAGAATAGTTGCCTGAAATAATCCAACCAACGCCATAGAAATACAATTCAATTAAGACCTCTCGTGGAATTGTCTAAAATCTCGGGTAATGCATCACACCGAATTAGTTGATTGAAATATGCAATGAAGTCGTCGTGTGGATATCAGAACATAATTATGGAGAATACTACACACAAGGGACACGATAATATGTTACCATCTAACCTATTAAACATTCGCTGTTACCGTTTGGAATAGTTGTACGCTGGAAATAGTTGATTTAGTAAAGAACTATAGGTTGGAAAGCACCATCTCCCTCTTACAGAATTATCGCGTCACAGCATCTCGCAATATAAGTACATAATTGGCAAGGTACTCACAACACTTTATTACACACATCATAATAAAAAATAACTTGCAAGCTGTAAGAATCACAGAAGTAGGAATAATGACGGAACACAATGAGTTCACTGCTTGGCACAGGGGGAACATCTTCTTTAACCAATAAAACAGAAGTTCACTGTATTATTTGGCGTGTATACAAGGCAGTGTAGAACATCTGCCAGACTGTTAAGGATTTACGGAGGCACCTATTGCTGAGCGTTCAAGATAACGACAACAGTTTGGTCTAGCTCATTGCGGTTCCCCTTTACGTACTTAAGTTCGACACTATGAAGTGTACTAAGCTATTATTACATTGTCACTAACTAGTAAATCATTGCGGTGTATATTCTTGAGACACTTCTATTATGCTTTAGTTTTAGGTACTTCAACATCCGAAGTAAATGACACAATGCCATCAGTTGACTGGAAAATCATCACACAAACGAACCAGTCCATATTAAGCGTATTATCACATATTTAAATACGATTGCAGTACATTAACGCGAACTGGACTTGACAGACATACAGAAGACACTAAAAATTACAGATGAGCGACAGTTTATCCCAACTTTCATCAAACGAAGCTAATCAAAGCTAAATAGTGTATCCCAGCAACGAATGTAAACAAACAATATGCCGCGGCTTCAGCATACGCCATTTTCACACTTTCGAGACCTGCATTAAGGTCTGAGTATTGTAGTTGGTCTTGCTCAAATGAAGATCTTTGGACCATCACCAATCAACAATCGATTGGCATCCAGATCAAGGAGAGGAAATGGCGCTGGATTGGTCACACACTAAGGAAGCCGGACGGAGCTATTGAGAGGGCGGCGCTATACTGGAATCCTCAAGGCACCAGGAAGCGGGGTCGACCTAAGAAGACCTGGAAGAGGACGATCGAAAATGAAATTTCAGATGTGGACGAGAACTGGAGTCCAGTGAAGAGAATGGCCAGGAACCGTACTGCGTGGAGAAATTTCGCCAAGGCCCTATGCTCCGGGAGGAGCGGCAGGAATTAAACATTAAAAACATGGTACACATAGGGTAAAGTCAAATGTGTTTATGATAAGTAACTAGAGATTGTGAAGTTAAAAATGGTCACAATAAGTGACGGAAGATTGTAAGAACAGTTGTGGGTGTGTTTTACCAGTGCATCAGCGCACCTGAGAGTGAATTCTATGTTAATCTCATGGTAAATAATTCAGTAATCATTTGGATTTGTGAGGATAAAATGCGAATAATAGTGGATTTGAGGAGTAAGTTTTGCGTTGTTTTTGTGTATTATTGTTGGGATCGTGTTTTCGTTTTGTGTGAAGCCATGATCTAAAGCTCAATTAAAGTCTTTAGAATAGAGTTGTGTCTTATTATTGTAGAGTTGATACCTCTTAGTCTCAGATCTAAAATATGCAACTGCTCAGTGGGTGGATGGTACACGCCTGAGGACTGATGCTGGCTGGAGGCAGAAGCATGTTTTCCGTGGAAATTATTCACATGGGTACAGTAGTAGGTCCCTTTGTTTTATTAGCTGAATTAATTCTGTTGTTATCCATGGGTTTTTGTGGTTCAGGTGTATTTACTTCAAAAGTGTGTCAGTGTTTTCTTTGTTGGGTGTCTGTGTCAAGATTTTGTGTTTCACGACGATGCAAGTTTCGTTTACATCATTTAAACAGTCTATTTAATTGAGATCATTCGAGAATTTGTTTTTGTTCACGTACCGGTAATTTTTATTTACATTTTTTGAACTAGACCATGGTCGACTCTAGACAGCTCGGAAGGCTGACACTTGGCAACATGTTCATCAGTCATACCCTTGTCAGACGGGAACACGAAGGGCACGATCAGTCTGGCAGGTGTTCTTGATGATCTCATAGTGATATTTCCTTCTATATTTTGTTTCTTACGCTTTGTACGTCTATACGCTTTATAGTAGCGTTTATACTCTCCTTCCAGGCGAGTTTTTTAAACTGTAATCCCTAATCGAGAACACACTGACGAATGTGCTTTGGATGTGGCAAATATGTTATTTTTAAATGCCTACGGTACATGGAATTAACACATGTCGTACTTCTAGTTTTAAACTTTGATTTTCCTGGATTGTTTTGGCACCGTAACAATGCTAGATAATTTGTGTGTCCCCAACTGTTACGCAAATTATCCAAGTAATTAACACCAGTGATTAGGTTCCCAAGTGACAAAAATCTGCGCCAGGCCTGGATTAGGGAACCTTCAAAATTGTCTGTAGATTGCATAAATCATTTACAAAAAGGTCATATTATTAAAGCAGAGAAATATAAGGATTCATCTGGAGAATGGAAGGACCATCCGATGGATATTAAAATTGGCATCAGGAGCCCTGCCTACATTTTTTCTTTATTTGCCGTCAGACTTGTCTATTCCTGAAACCAAGAAGTGAAGGGATCCTGAGGACAGATAGTCAAGCTGGATGAAGTTCTTGAATTGAAAGCACAAGCATTTTTGGTGAAGCACACTATTAGAGAGTTTCCTTCATTTGCTACTAGCATTCACAATAAACCACAGCTGTTCAAGGATTGGTGTATTTATACCAGTTGTGATAGTGTAGTAATGTATCAGTGCAACTTTCAAATGATTCCACAGATAACAATGTTTCATTTATTCAAGTTTTAGAGGCAGAAAAGAAACTGAGATTGAAATCTATCTTAGGAACAAAATCTGCCAAGTATGGGGTTCTGAAATGGTCCGTTGACACTTGTAACAAAGACTTGCAAAATGTAAATACGAAAGTGGCAGGTTCTGCAAATGTAGCCCCATTTTAAGCATTGTTCAGGAAACAAATATTTTTTACTTTCAAGTTGACTCTTCCTGTCTTCTGCATGTATCAGGTTATGCTCCATTCCAGGTCTCCTTAAAGCTAGAATGATCACTGTGTGTTGTTTGTTTAGTAGGAAAAGAAGCCTCTAAAATGATACTTACGTTGACAACCTTAACAGAGGTGGTCTCACTGTTCCATCAGACCTAGTGTACCACATTGTTGACACTGCTAGCTGTGCTAATGACATGTTCTTAAACACTGTCAAGATCATAAGAGGGTGTTAATAGTGGTGTCTAAAACAATTTTGTTTGGTGATACTGGTTTCCCAAATGATGTGGGCCTCTGGGGAGTGGAAATTAGTCTATTAAGTGAAAAATTGCAAATGTATTAAAACAATTATTCACAGGCAAGGAATGATGCTGTTGATGTCAACAAACTTGGTTATGGGAAGAGAAAGGTACAGCACTTTAGGAAGGAAACAGAAGTAATCTGATACCGTTATGGAATACCAGCAGCAACAGACAATTTCTATAATGGTAGTAAATTATCTACATACATGTGCGGCGGAATTGAGGGTTTATAGACTTACAGTGTAAAGATGTTATGGAAGATATCCTACATTTTTGCATCACATAACCCTCAATTGCATCTTCTTACACCATATTATTATTATAACACCGCCAATTGTTTCATTACCATACTTCAGAGTAGTAAAATACGAAAAGAAACCAAAATAATTTTCTTTATTTTGCTAAACACTTTTATGTTGGTGAATTATGTCCGTGTCATTCATGCCTAACATCAGCTGCTTGGCTCTTATAGCGACTCGTCACGATTAAATGCGCGTTATTTATTTATTTCCGATTGTAACACTGGTCATGTGTAAATAAAAATAAACACATATTTCGCTAAACATATACGGTTATTCTCAACTAGGTTAAGAACTTTTATATTCCATTTTTTTGTGGACATAAACTCCCACTCCTCCACCATCCTGATTTTCTCTGTGTACAAATGCAACAGAATAGTTGTTTAGGTTGAAGTATTTAGCTTAATTACTTTTCACCCAAGTCTCGGTTACCACTATGACATCTAGATTTTCGAAAATATGTATTAGTATCTCGATATATTCTAGTTTATTTTTTATGCTTCTGCTATTTAGGTAGACACTTGATTTGGCTAACCTCATTTTTATAGTGTCGGCTACGTAGTCATGGATACAGTCATATTTACGCTCATCAATTGAAGTGTGTAGTAAGTCAACATCAACTTGATTCATTATTATTTCTGTGAATGGGATGGCTGAGCCTTGTTGATGGAAGAGTCTCTTACTAGCCTTTCAATATATTCTGGTGAACTGATCCTGACAGCCTTGCCACTATCTGATTTACGGACGAATATTTTGCAGTCCCGGGTCCAGACGTATTTAAAACCTAATTTACGGAGGTCTCTTGCCTGTTTCTTGAGTACTTTATTAGCTGGCGTCAAATGCTCGTTTATGTAGATAGGCCTAGCCCTTGCATTGATTCCAGCATCACTTCAGTTCAGGTTGGGTTTGGATCTTTTGCCTTTTGAAATTGTCTCTTTTTTTTAGCAGGCTGCAGAATTTTACTAGTAAAGGAGGTATTTTAATTCTTTTTTTTTCTTTTTGGGAGACCTTCTCTGCTTTATGGTAGCCGATGGCAGGCATCAATAACGGACTCAACAACTGTGACACCCAATTGGTCAGCGATATTCTTTACAATCTGAACGGTGTTTTCGTTCGAAGTGTGCGGTACGCCATGAAGCTCTAGGTTGTTTCGCCGAACGTACTGTTGAAGCTCAAGATTCTCTTGCTTTAACATTTTAACCTCACTGCAAGCGATATCCTTATCCTTCTCTAACTCACAAACTCTTTGGCTGAGCTTTGTTATTTCTGACAAGGCTTGCTTCAGAGTTTGTGCGGCAGTTGAGATGTCACTTTTCATACTATGGAAACAATCAGAAAAGTATGTCACGGACTTAAGCATGTCATTCTGAGTCTTTTCAATATTTTCGAGTTTTATCAGTCGGAGGTTGATTTCACAAACAAGATCTTCTAAATCTGGTTTACTTACATTCTCGTCTGGCGAGGCGATTTTGAGAAACCTTTTCCGTAGTTGACCTACTTATTGCACTGCACTCGACACAATACTATTGCTTGGCTTTGTCGGACAAAATCCGGTTAAAAACTTTCTTCTTTATGTTTACACAGGTTCTGTGGTATGATTTACCACATTCCCCATCACAAATAATGTAGTCTTCGTTATCAGTTACACATTTTTCACACTGACCGCACTTGGTTGATTTGTCACTTGTCACCATCTTGTGATACTCGTCATATTTACTAATGCTTTAAAAAATAAGCAGTCACGTGTCTAAGGGTTTTTCGATGTGGTGTATATTATTAAGTGAAAGGTGGAAAATATGGGTTTTGAGGTTTTTACTTGTGTAATTTTATGATGTGCACCGTACTGTTTTCCATATGAATTTATGTAAATGAATTTTGTGTTTCGTCAGTGTGTTTAATATACGGTACCCATTTATTCCCTATTTACGTTTGTGGTCGGAAACCGTGTTGTGATTTTGAGTCGAATTTTATGCATGCCATCGCGACGTGACGTTGGGGAGATTTTGATATGGATGTGCCATTGTTGTGCTATAGTGTCTTTATTGTGTGATTGTTTACGGTCTTTACCAAATTATTATCATTATTATTCAAAAGAAGAACAGTATGGTTTTAGGAGAGACAGATCAACTTTTGATCTAATCTTTACACTAAGGCATATGATGGAGAAAAGATGGGAGTTTGGAAAAGACATGGTGATGACTTTTATTGATATTGAGAAAGCGTATGACAGTGTGCCTAGACAGGTGGTGTGGGATGTATTAAGAAAAAGGCAAGTTAACAGTGCAGAAGTGCAAATGGTGAAAGCTATGTACAAATATTGTGTCAGTAGCGTAAAGACCACTATAGGAGAAACAGAATGGTTCAAGGTGGAAACGGGTCTCCGTCAAGGAAGTGTATTGTCCCCCTTACTATTCATCATAGTCATGGATGAAATCCACAAGAATGTTAAACAGAGATTGGGACAAGAGGCAATAAAGGCCATGCTGTTTGCAGATGATATAATGATATGTTGGAGTTGGTAGTTAACAATTTAAGTTGGCAGCATTGATTTTATATTTTAGTATTCCTTGTGTTGTTTGTGCCTTGTAGCGTGATGGACGTGTAAATATACGATCTACTATTTCGTCAACAAACTCTCGTTATTTCCACTGAAACTTGAAGATTAGTTGACAACAGGTTATGGGCCCAGAGCAGTGCGAAGTACGTAGATCAGAGCGTGAATTACGGATTGTTGAGATTGAGATGAAATCTGAATTTTAAAAACAGATTGTGAGTGTTTGTGACTGAACCGGCTAACGTTACAGCGACAGTACCAAGATGGCAGACGGAGATGACAAAGGCCTCGTTTCCATTCCAAAGCTAGCAAATGGAAACTACTTCGCCTGGAAACTGAGAGTGAAGGCGCATATGATCGATAAGAACTGTTGGGTGGCGATTGAACCAGGCTTCGATGAGAACGAGTTGAATGTGGATCAGGCACGCTTGAATAGGAAAGCTTTGTCGGTATTATACAAATCCGTTGGGGATGATTTCTTGTTAGATGTGGAAGATTGTATTAGAGCGAAGCATGCTTGGGAAATTCTGGAAGAAATTCACGTCTCTTCTACCAAGTTTAATGCACTTCAGTCCTTGAATGAAATGACAAATATTTCGAAGACCCCAAATATGTCGATGCAAGAGTATGCGGCCAGTATCCAGAGATTGAACAAAAAAATTGCCAGGGGTGGCATAATATTCGACGACGAGATGATGGCCAACTTCCTGCTAGTCGGGCTACCGATGGAGGAGTACGAGACCTTCGTCCAAAATCTACTGAGGGAGCCGGATCTTACAACACGGAAGGTTAAAGGACGACTTCTAGACGAAGAGCGACGCCGGACCCAGTTAGAAGCCGCGCAGGAGACTTCCGCATCAAGTGCACTCATCTCCAAGAAAGGCAAGAATGACAAGTTACTGTACAAAAACAGTAAGAAGAATAGTGTGCAGAGTGGAAAAAGTGGTGATAGTAATAGTGTTAAATGTTACAAATGTCAGAGGTTAGGGCATATTAGCAAGTTTTGTCCAGAAGTTAAATGTTTTAACTGTCACGAGTATGGTCATTGGTCATCAGATTGTACCAAAATGAAATCAAATAATGGAAAAAAGGACGACAATGGAAATTCCAATAAAACGGGGAAGACTATAGCCTGTATCAGTGTGTTCGCAATGGTGTCAATGAACAGTTCTGATGTTTGGTACCTTGACTCGGCAGCGTCAGAACATATGACGTCTAAAAGAGAGTTGTTTTCCTCCTATTCAGAGTGTAAGGGCAATGTTAAGATTGGACAAGGGCAACTCCCAGTTAGTGGATAAGGTATTGTCAAACTTGCATTATCTGATAAGTGTGGTGGTAATGTGCTTGAGATGAGAAATGTTTTGCACGTTCCAGATTTAGCATTCAATTTGATTTCAGTTGGGCGCTTAGCCAAGAATGATGTATTTGTTCACTTTAACAAAGAAGGTGCTAAAGGTAGGTATAATGATGAGTGCGTGTTTACAAGTCTAGAATCAAATGGGTTGTATTTGTTGGAACCTAATCACAGTGTAGCTTGTATATCGAATGCTGATGTCAGTGAAGATGAGATGAGTGATGAAATTGAAGCTGTAGCCTTGCGAGCAGTGAGTTCAGATTTGTGGCATGTAAGGTTAGGGCATCCACATGAAGCTGCTATGCAGAAAATTCCATATTTGTCAGGTTTAAAGAGTGAGAATAAGAGTTGTGATGTGTGTGTTCTGGGGAAGATGACTAGATGTAGTTTCTCGCAGAATAGTGAACGCCAATGCAGTAAACCACTGGAATTGGTACATAGTGATTTATTAACATCTCCTGTTAAATCAAATGGTGGTCATAAATACATGATGAGTTTTGTGGATGATTATTCCAGATTTACAGTTGTTAAATTCTTGAAAAGTAAAGGTGAGGCTTTCTCAAAGTTTTTGGAGTATCAAGCTGAAGTAGAAAAAATGCATGACTTGAAACTTAAATGCTTTCAAACAGATGGAGGTGGCGAATATTGTGGTAATAAATTCGAGACCTATTTGAAAGCGAATGGGATAGGTCATAGAAAGACGGTAGCTTATACTCCAGAACAAAATGGTATAGCTGAGAGGTTTAATAGGATTGCAGAAGATAAGATAAGGTGTTTGTTAGTGCAGTCAGGTTTGTCAGATTCGTTTTGGGCTGAAGCAGCCAACACTGCTTGCCTTACTAGGAATCTATGTCCATCTAGGGCTATTGGGAATCAGATCCCATATGAAATGTGGAAGGGAGAGAGTGCTGAAAAAGAATATCCAAGGTTACGTGCATTTGGTTGTAAAGCTTGGTTATTTCAGAAAGTAGGTAAATTTCAGCCCCGAGCAGTGAGATGTGTATTCATAGGTTATGAAAACAATGTGAAAGGGTATAAATTGTTTAATCTTGAGACTAAATCATTTGTGATTGGATATCATGTAAAATTTGATGAAAGTATATTTCCCATGGTAGAACAGGTTAGGCCTACTATTAAGCATGTTCAAACTGATGTTATGATAAGAAATTATTGTAGTGATGAGTCAGAGATTGAGATTGAAAGCAATGTCCAAGAGAATGATAAAAATGTGATTGAGGCTGAAAATAATGAGAACGTTTTGAGAAGGAGTGAAAGGTTAAGGAAGCGTAAAGAATGTTCTTGCTGTAATTTGTCGGTATATGTTGCTGATTATATCGAAGAACCATTGAGTGTGAGTGAGGTATTGAATGGGGAGTTCTCTGATGAATGGAAAGATGCAATGAAAAGCGAGTTAGACAGTATCCAACGTAAAGGGACATTTATTTTGGTTGACAGGCCTTCTGGTAGAAATGTGTTGGGTTGTAAGTGGGTTTTGAAACTTAAGAGAAATCCAGATGGTACTGTTAATAGATTTAAGGCGAGATTGGTAGCACAAGGTTTTTCCCAAGTGCCAGGAGTAGACTTTAATGAAACTTATGCTCCAGTAATTAAAAGAAAAACGATTCGACTGATGATGGCCATAACTGTCATTAATGGGTGGGTTCAGGAACATATTGATGTGCTCACAGCATATTTGCACAGTGAGTTGAATGAGGAAGTTTTCATGGAACAACCTAAATATTTTGAGGTGGATAAAAATAAAGTGTGTAAATTGCTCAAAAGCTTGTATGGGCTTAAACAAAGTGCTATGGAATGGCATTCGACCTTGTATATGAATTTGTCAGAATTAGGTTTGAAACCTCTGGTGAAGGATCCATGTGTGTTTGTTAACAAAGATAAGGATCTGTTCATTGGTGTTTATGTTGATGACTTGGCATGCTGGGGAAAAAGAGAACGGGTTGAATGGTTCAAAGAAGAGTTAGACATTAGATTGGAGATTAAGAAGTTAGGAAATTTGACCTACTTTCTTTCTATGAATGTGGAGTACAGGGAAGGAGTAAGGTCTGTTCATCAAACTGACTACATTAAAAGGGTATTGAAAGAATTCAAACAAGAATGTTGCAGACTTGTTTACAAAGTCATTGAATGGGCCAAAGACCCCGAGTTTCATAAAGATCCTCAATTTGGTTTAGTTTATAACAGGAACTGAATTTTTTGGTATTTTTGATGAATTAAATGATTGTCAGTGTTTGAGGTTAACTACCAGGGGAAGTGTTGGAGTTGGTAGTTAACTATTTAAGTTGGCAGCATTGATTTTATATTTTAGTATTCCTTGTGTTGTTTGTGCCTTGTAGCGTGATGGACGTGTAAATATACGATCTACTATTTCGTCAACAAACTCTCGTTATTTCCACTGAAACTTGAAGATTAGTTGACAACAGTGATATGGGGTGAGGATGAAAAGGAAGTACAAAAACAAGTAGATGTATGGAACCAAGAGATTGAGAAGTTTGGGATGAAAGTTAGCACAGAGAAGAGCAAGACAATGGTAATGTCAAGGGGAAGTAAGGAGGGAAGAGAAAAGATAGAAGTGAACGGAAAAATTCTAGAAGTGGTGAAAAGTTTCAAGTACTTGGGAAGTGTGATCACAGAAGATGGAAAGATTACTGAGGAAATTGGAAAGAGAATACAACAAGCGAACAGCTTCTACCAGAGTGTTAGGGGTATTCTGTGGAACCAAGATGTCCCAAAGAAATGTAAGCAGGTATTATATTCAACCTATTATGGACCCGTACTAACATATGCAGCTGGAGCATGGACCACTACAAAAAGAGAGGAGAGTAGAATACAAGCAGCGGAGATGAAATTCCTAAGAGGTATAGAAGGGAAGAACAGAAGAGATAGAATCAGAAACGAGGAGATAAGAAGGAGGACAGGAATCTTGAAGCTGCAGGACAGGATAGAAACAACCAAGTTAAAGTGGTATGGACATATGATGAGAATGGGAGAGGAGAGAGTGCCAAAGAAAGCTTTTCTGGAAAAGGTTTCGGGGAAGAGACCGCGCGGAAGGCCCCGAAAGAGATGGGCAGATACAGTGTGGGAGTGCGTGGAGAAGAAGGGAGGAAAACCTGAAGATGTACTTAAAGGGGGAGAGGAGTGGTGGAGAGACAGGCAACGTTGGAAGTCCTTGATTCACAACCCGTCCCAGGAAGCTGGAAACAGGAAATGAAGAAGGAGATGAAGAAGAAGAAGAAGAAGAAGATTATTCAAAATTATACGATAAATCAGACATCAGTCATAGCATTCATGATTGACGTTGCTAAGTGTACTCTTTACAACTACAATATTCGCGGACGAAAATGTCCTGACTGATTGACTCATCATCACACAGCCAAAGCTATTAAAGTTAGAAACATGAAATTTTGGGGATATGTTCGTTGTAAGTTGAAAACGCCCACTAATGAAGGCTTTTTGGATATTCAGGTTCTAAAGGGGTGTTAAAGGGGTAGACCTGCATTTCATTGAATAACACTAGCCTACCTCACGATTGGTTTCATTGGGGGATGTGATACTCGGCATATAAAATACTGAGTTTTGAAGTACCCGAAGCAATCAATAATAATGATAATGGAGTAAAATCAAAGTGCAGGTCATTTACTGAAACAAATGTTACATATTTCAATGACTTATTAGATAAGGAAACACAGTCAGAAATGTATAAACTATAAAATGTAAATTATAAATTTAATGCATTTAACGGTACCCTAAAACACTATTTTGAAACAGTATTCCCCTTTAGACAAAGAACTGTTCAAAATAACAAAACTAGCAATTGGATAACAACAGGGATTATAAATTCATGTCAAAGAAATAAATTTCTACACAAATTATATAAACAATACCACACAACACCTGAATTCAATTTATACTACAAAAAATACACTAGCATATTAAATAAGGTAATAAGACTAGAAAAGAAAATGCATAATGATAATTTTATTTCCCAATCATCTATTAAAACAGGGCTATGTGGTCCGTGATAAAGAAAGAAACTGGAAAATCTGCTAAAATACAAAGGAACATTACACTGACCAGAAATAATAAAGTGATTAATAATCCAGAGGAAATAGCAAACACTTTTAATGACTATTTTCTGGAAATTCCACAAAAATTATTAAATAAATCACAGGTAAATACACTAAATTGTAATAATAAAATAAATATATGTAGTGGTTCTTTATTTATAAATCATGTCACAAGTGAAGAGGTAGAAATAGTTATAAAAGAGCTAAAAATAAATTCTGTGCTGGCATTGATGGCATCTCTGATGCAATTTTAAAGAAATGTGCAGAAAAAATATAATAAATCCATTTACACACTTAATAAACAGAACTTATGAAAGCAATCGACGGTCTGAAATCGAACAAGGCAGCTGGGTTGGATGATCTCAGAGTGGAGCAAATAAAACAATTTGGACCAGCAACACTGCAATGGTTACTTTCACTGATGAACAACTGTACATCCAGGCTGAAGATTCCTAAGGTATGGAGATAAGCTCGCATAGTTGCTATCCTAAAACCTGGGAAGACTCCTGATAGCCCAAAGAACTTTCGGCCAGTTTCACTTCTGTGTCGCACCTATAAGTTGCTGGAGAGAATGATTCTTAATATAATATCTGATTCTATAGATAGCGAACTGATTTCTGATCAGGCAGGCTTTAGACCAGGCAGGTCATGCTGTGGACAAATTCTGAACCTTACTCAGCACATAGAGAATGGATTTGAGGAAAAGTGCATTGCTGGTGTAGCCTTCATAGATTTAACTGCTGCTTACGACACTGTTAATCATAACACACTACTTCGTAAGATTTATGAACTGACAAAGGACTACAGGCTGACCTCACTGCTAAGAACTTTCCTTGAGAACAGAAGATTTTACGTGTCTCTCCTTGGGAAAAATAGTCGTTGGTGCCTCCAGAAGAATGGACTACCCTCAAGGTAGCATCTTAGCACCACTGCTTTACAACGTATACACCAATGACCAGCCCAGAACAGAAGGCACCAGGCGATTTATCTACGCAGATGACACTGCAGTAGCCGTGCAAGGTCGTAGCTTTGAAGAAGCAGAACATTCTTTGTCCTGTGCTTTGGAAGAACTTGGTCGATACTACCACAGACATAATTTGAAGCCAAATCCAGCCCAAACGCAAGTTTGTGCTTTCCACTTGCGAAATAAAGAAGCAAAGAGGACATTGAACATTAACTGGCAAGGTGAAACAATTCTTCATTGTTTTACACCAAAATATCTTGGTGTCACCCTCGATCGAACTCTGTCTTTCAAGTAACATTGCTTGAACACCAAAAGTAAAGTATCTGCACGAAATAACATACTAAGATGCCTAACAGGAAGGACATGGGGTGCTCACCCCACCACTCTCAGAACTTCAGCCCTTGGACTGAGCTTCTCAGCTGCTGAATATGCAGCACCAGTTTGGCTTTCTTCTCCACATTCCAAAGAAGTGGATATAGCTCTGAATGAGACTTCCAGGATTGTATCTGGGTGTCTTAGACCAACACCACTTCAGAAGATCTATCCTCTTATAGGAATTTCTCCACCTCATGTCCGAAGAATTGTAGCAGCATCTGAGAAGAAATGGCAAGAAACCGATTCAAGGCATCCACTTTTCGGCCAACAACCGAAGTCCAGAGACTTAAGTCCAGAAACAGCTTTTTGAGGGGAGTAAGAGCCCTCGAAGGCTCACAAGAAGCTGCCCGTGTGAAGATATGGAAGACAGAGATCACAGACCCAACTATTCCTCTATCAGAAAAAATGGCACCTGGTCACAACTTGCCATATGGAATTTGGAAATCATGGAACATGCTCGTCAACAATGATGAGTTCTGTGACTGCAGAATGTTACAAGATCCAGAACACCTGCTGATCAGCCCCTTGATGGAGGACATATGTTCAAAAGATGATCTTTTGGCTGCAAATGCTAATGCTATAACTGTTGCTACTTACTGGCAAAATCTAATTTGATTTGGACACGGAAAATAAATAAATAACAGTTCAATTCTCTCAGGAACTTATCCGGATATTTTGAAGTTATCAACAGTAATTCCAGTGCACAAAAACGGTTCAAAAGATGAATTAGATAACTATCGTCCTATTACCTTAGGCTACCAACTGGTATTGCAAAAATTGTGGGGAAAAAATCATGTATAAGAGACTGATAAGTTTTATAGAAAAAAATATTATCAAACTCACAACATGGATCCAGAACGGAAAAATCTATACAGACAGCAATTTATGAATGTATTAATAGTATACTGAAATTAATTGACAATAAGGAACATGTAACTGGCCTATTCTTGGATTTATCGAAAGCATTTGACGTTGTTGACCATAAAATCCTCCTTACAAAACTAAATCAATATGGTCTAGCTAATAAATGGATAGAGTCTTACTTAACAAGGCGTAAACAAATAGTAAGCTTGAGACACAAGGATGATGGAACCAAATTACTTAATGAAACATTGTCCAATGAGGGAATTATTAAATTTGAAGTACCCCAGGGATCGGTTTGGGCCCACTACTCTTTCTTCTATATATCAATGATATAACACAGAACGTTCATTCACATAAGGAAATTTTGTTTGCGGACGATACAACACTCGTAATAAAAGGTGAAACTAAACAGGTCATACAGCAGTCTGCTGACTCCGTTACAGGAGAGTTAACCAAATGGTCACAATATAATCGCCTCATAATAAACTATAAAAAAAACAGTATGTCTAAATTTCCACACTATACAGAATAGGAAACCTGCGAAGCCCAATATAACATTAAATGGTCATCAAATAGAACATAAATCAATAACTAAGTTTTTAGGACTATGGATACAACATGACTTGAAATGGAATAAACATATACAATATCTGAATACTAAACTGAACTCGGTGTGCTTTGCGTTACGTATTTTAAAAACCTGCACTAGCATGCACACATTAAGAAATACTTATTTTGCTTATTTCCATTCATACTTAAGATATGGGGTAATATTTCGGGGTATGTCGCCAGATGTACTAAGCACGTTTAGGATACAATAGAGGGCGATTAGAATTATGGCAAATGTAAACACTAGAGAATCATGTAGACCTCTGTTTAAAGATTTAAACATTCTCCCACTGCCCTGCATATATATCTTTGAAAGTATTATGTTTCTTAAAAAGAATTTAATGAATAAGAATGTTTTTCTTAAAACAAACAATGATGTTCATAGGCATAACACAAGACAAAATCAAAACATTCATATTTCACACACACATACAAGCATATATCAAAAAGGAACTTTTCACACAGGAGTTAAATTATACAATAAACTACCCCAGTATATAAAACTTGCCCCAAAAATAAAAACCTTTGATAGAATGTTGAAAGCTTATCTGCAGTGCCATTGTTTTTACTCTGTAGTTGAATATCTTAGTGTATAGGAGCGATGAAATCTATAATTATATTTTACTTTTCTATTTTAATTGTAATACCTAGTTGTAAGTTGTTGTATTTATAGAATTAAGTTTTCATATTATGATAATAGAGTAAGGTGTAAATAGTTGTCCAATAAGATTGTATCTCTTAAGATCTGGTATTATAATAAGTTATAAATAGTTACAGTATTAGTATTATATACCTATTAGTACTTTTATTTTATAGATGTAAATTCTGACGTGTCCTATATAAAAAATGTATTGTATACATGTATTTGATCAAATGGAATTAATGAAATCTATCTATCTATCATTAAAAATAAGCAGACACGTATCTAAGGGTTTTTCGATGTGGTGTATATTGTGAGGTGAATGAGGTGAAAAGGGGGGGGGGGGGGGGGGAGAAGGATTTCTAACGGAGCATGTATCTTTTAAACAATATATGCGAAAAGTATAAAACACGAGGGGATAACATCAGCTTAAAAAATAAGAACATAGCTGTTAGAACGTTTTTTCGTAAATCCAATTTAAGGGGCCCATGGTGAGGGGTGAAATTCTTAAAAAACAAACACTAAAAATGGACAACCGCTGCACAACGGCACAACCTTAGATTTCCCTCTATACGTGTGTGCCATCATGGGGATGAGGACCTGCAGCTAAAAATAAGCAGACACGTGTGTAAGGGTTTTTCGATGTGGTGTACATTATGTGGTGAAAGGGGAAAAATGAGGGCGTAGAGATTAAGATTTGTGTAATTTTATGATGTGTACTTTTTTTCATAGGAATTTAAGTCAATGGATTTTGTGTTTAATATATCTCACTGATTTTATATTTACGTTTGTGGTCAGAAACCGTGTTGTGTTTTTGAGTCGAATTTTATACATGCGATGCGACGTGATGTTCGTGATAACTTGATATTTATATGCCCTTGTTAAGTTGTATTGTCTTTATTGTCTGATTGTTTACGGTCTTTACAAAATGATAAATAAGTCATAGCATTCATGCTTGAGACGTTGCTACGTTTACGCTTTACATCAGGGGCAGATGACCTCGTAGTTCCGCCCCTTAAAACAACAATAACTAACTAACTAAAACTCCTTACCACTACCGGTACAATATTCGCGGGCGAAGCCGCGACGGGTAATGCTAGTTATGACATATTTATGTTGTTTTAGTTGCAAGCGTCGCTAAGAATTGTCACCGCCAGATAGGTCTTCTTTTGTCTCTGCTGAAGTTCGTTGGATCGAAAGAGATACATTTCGATTATCCACAAGTTGATTTAAAGACAAGAAGAGCATTTCTGGTTACTTTAGGAATAAAGGCACAAAGTTGGTTGCTGTTGCTGTGGCCAGTGGCGTCGTTGTTTACATACTACAGCTGTGCCACTATAGACGTTAACGGACCTAACGGTTGTACGTATTTGACGGATAATTAATTGGTATTATTATCGCGCATTTGTTTCTTGAACGAATAACAGGGTAGTATACGGGAAATTTAAAATTTCGTTACAGCAATATTTGGTGACCTAATTGTCAGGAGAGAGTTCATTGCAGAACTGTTTGTGTAGGGTAGGATGGTAGTGTGGTTATGTGTATTAAATATCCAATGGTGTGGTTTAAGCGGGATTTCGTGCACATCTGACCTATATTTTACTTACAGGAAAAATCAAAAGATTACTCAAGGATGGAAGCTAATAGGAGGTCGTTATTGACCTTCAGTCCGAAAATCTCGAGAAGAGGAGATAAGGAGAACATTCCCTTTCCTAGTGAGTATGGTTACGAAAGTATTACATTGCCATCCTACTCATAACCTTGACTCCAATAGTACAGTGCTCTTTACTTGACCTTTTAACTGGTCATAATAAATATAGGCAATATTATAATTGTCAGGCCTAAATTTAAACGTCAGTGAGGAAGGTCTGTGTGGTTGTGTCAATTTGGTTGTTTGTGCAAGATCTATTGTCAGCGAGAATTATTTAGTTGTCTGCTAGCGAATTAATAGTGTTACTGTGGCATTTGCATGGTTCTTGTGAGCATGTTTGACGGCAGCTTAATTCCAGAAATTCTTAATGTGGAATATGGTGGTGACCATAGGGCCCAGATATAGCCATCATCTGTTAGTGCTTGCACTTTTGCCAGTGTCCATCTTTCCTTTCTCACCACCCTTGCACCTCATTCGTTAATAATCATAACCAGTGGTTATGTTGAATATACCTAAAGTTTTCCACTGCCACCATTTGGCTTCAGTCAGTAAGCTATGATTTAATTTATAGTAATTCCTCATCTGTATTGGATACAGGCTTAGGAATTAGTATGTTACAAGATACAATATTAAAAGGTCTACTGTACACTTGCATCGGGCATCATTGTGGTTTTACATTCCTTGTTTCCTATGGCCACACTACCTAACAAGTATTGGTCTAGACAAAAATTATTGATCTAGGCAAAAGCCATTGGTCTGGACTTGACAAATTTTACAGTAGCACCATAAGCTCAGGGTTGGCAATACTGTATTTGGTGATAATTCACACGCATAATGGTGGACACAGCTGGAATTTTACCAGCCTATATAAGTCGTGATCTATAAAGGGGATAGTGTGCGGGTTATGGTCAGAGGAGGAGTAAACATCTCTTACTACATCATTTCCCGATTTATTTTTCATAATTTTAAAAGGTATTTTGGCTTATTTCAGTAGGTACTTATGGGAGCCTGGGACTGAGTTTTTGGTTGAAAAAAGTAAAAATTATTGATTTTTCAATTTGTGCATATTATTGTACGCCGGACTCCTGCGGATCATTTGGAGATGGTATTTTCGGGTTCGGCCATTTTTAAAGTACTAGAGTGGCATTTAAATGTCCGGTTGAGTGCTGGGGAAACGCCCCCATCCACAAGCTTCAACGCAACAATGCCCATCTTCAAATTGCCCCCAGAGCTACTATCTAGTGGGTTGACAAGGTAACAATACCACGGTAACTATAGAAATGCCAATTACGTAACGTATTTCTTCTGTGTTCAGTTTTATTTATATAACTGACGTATTATTAGTTTAGCCTTCAACCGTGTTTTATTTACTAAAATGTGTTTTTTTTTTCCATTTATATATTTTTAGGTGTTCAAAACGTTCCAGCTGAACCAATTTGGTTTCAAATTCCATCAGAATTTCATGGGTTGTTAACACCTATATTGTCTTGATATTAACAGAAGGAATTTTTTATACCGCAATGTTGATACTTAAAAAGATAGTAGCTCTCAAAGGGGTATTTTTTTAGCATAATTTGAGAAAAACATAAACACATAAAATATTTTGTCCTCACATTCATGGACTACATAGGCAGATATTCGGCACTTGTGTAGTTTAGGTGGTACGGAATATTGTACTTAAATTACAAGTCCGTAAAAATACGAAGTGCGCATGCGCGCGCTGCGAACAAATGACATTCCCCAGGCTGCGCATGCGCGCGTAGCGAACAATTGACATGCGCGTCGCGTTGCTAAAACAGATGCGCGATAGCAACACAATCTCAAAGCACTCTTAGCTCTGCAGAACACTGCAGAAGTCATTGGTTCAATTAAGTTAGGTGTGTATTTTCTCAAAGGCAATGTTAGGAACGTCCCCATACTATTTGTATGAACACCATACCTTAGCATTCTGGGTTACACACCGCAAATTCGAATTTATGACTTACAGTAGTACCTGGGTGGGAAACGAACCCTCGCCCCAAGGGCGTTAGGTGTGACGCTTTTGCACAGCCAATGTAAGATACGTCTCCATAATATTTTTATGAACACAATACCGTAGCTTTCCGGGTTACACGCCGCCAAACTCGAATTTATGACTTAGTGCCTGGCCGGGGAATCGAACCCTCGTCCCCAAGGGCGTTAGGTGTGACTTTTTGCACACCCAATGTAAGGAACGTCTCCATACTATTTGTATGAACACCATACCTTAGCATTCTGGGTTACACACCGCAAATTCGAATTTATGACTTACAGTAGTACCTGGGTGGGAAACGAACCCTCGCCCCAAGGGCGTTAGGTGTGACGCTTTTGCACAGCCAATGTAAGATACGTCTCCATAATATTTTTATGAACACAATACCGTAGCTTTCCGGGTTACACGCCGCCAAACTCGAATTTATGACTTAGTGCCTGGCCGGGGAATCGAACCCTCGTCCCCAAGGGCGTTAGGCGTGTCTTTCCTCACAGACAATGTAAGGAACGTCTCAATACTATTTTTATGAACACAATACCGTAACTTTCCAGGCTGCAAGCTGCAAATTCGAATTTATGACCTGGGACTTAGTAACTTATGTAGTTTAGGAGGTACGGACATTTTTCTCGAAATGTGACTTCTTTACATGAATTATGTGTAAATCGAGGGTGCTGATGACGAATATACTATTAGTTTTGCACCAGAAATAATACTTCGACTGCACTTGATCAGCGCGCGACAAATTCGAATTTATGACTGTACCTGGGAGAGGAATAGAACACTCGTCCCCAAGGGCGTTAGGAGCGACTTTCCTCACAGACAATGTAAGGAACGTCTCAATACTATTTTTATGAACACAATACCGTAACTTTCCAGGCTGCAAGCTGCAAATTCGAATTTATGACCTGGGACTTAGTAACTTATGTAGTTTAGGTGGTACGGACATTTTTCTCGAAATGTGACTTCTTTACATGAATTATGTGTAAATCGAGGGTGCTGATGACGAATATACTATTAGTTTTGCACCAGAGATAATACTTCGACTGCACTTGAGCAGCGCGCGACAAATTCGAATTTATGACTGTACCTGGGAGAGGAATTGAACACTCGTCCCCAAGGGCGTTAGGTGTGACTTTCCGCACAGCCAACTTAAGGAACGTCTCCATACTATTTTTATGACCACCATACCGTAACATTCTGGGTTACACTCCACAAATTCGAATTTATGACTTAGTACCTGGGAGGGAATCGAAACCTCGTCCCCAAGGGCGTTAGGTGTGACGCTTTTGCACAGCCAATGTAAGATACGTCTCCATAATATTCTTATGAACACAATACCGTAGTTTTCCGGGTTTCACGCCGCCAATTCGAATTTATGACTTAGTGCCTGGCCGGGGAATCGAACCCTCGTCCCCAAGGGCGTTAGGTGTGTCTTTCCTCACAGACAATGTAAGGAACGTCTCAATACTATTTTTATGACCACCATACCGTAACTTTCCAGGTTGCACGCCGCAAATTCGAATTTATGAACTGGGACTTAGTAACTTATGTAGTTTAGGTGGTACGGACATTATTTCTCGAAATGTGACTTCTCTACATGAAGTATGGGTAAATCGAGGGTGCTGATCGCGAATATACTACTAGTTTTGCACCCGTATTAATACTTCGGCTGTACTAGATCACCGCGCGACAAATTCGAATTTATGACTTAGTGCCTGGCCGGGGAATCGAACCCTCGTCCCCAAGGGCGTTAGGTGTGACTTTTCGCACAGCCAACGTTTGGAACGTCTCCATACTATTTTTATGAACACAATACCGTAACTTTCCGGGTTACACGCCACAAATTCAAATTTATGACTTAGTATCTGGCAGGGGAATCAAACCCTTGTCCCCAACGGCCTTAGGTGTGTGTTTCTCACAGACAATGCAAGGAACGTCTCTATACTATTTTTATGAATACAATACCGTATCTTTCCGGGTTACACGTCTTAAATTCGAATTTATGTCTTAGTATCTGTGAGAGAATCGAACCCTCGTCCCCAAGGGCGTTAGGTGTGACTTTTCCCACAGCCATCGTAATGAAAGTCTCCATACTATTTTTATGAACACAATACCGCAACGTTCCGGGTTACACGCCGCAAATTCGAATTTTCCGGGTTACACGCCGCCAAACTCGAATTTATGACTTAGTGCTTGGCCGGGGAATCGAACCCTCGTCCCCAAGGGCGTTAGGCGTGTCTTTCCTCACAGACAATGTAAGGAACGTCTCAATACTATTTTTATGAACACAATACCGTAACTTTCCAGTCTGCAAGCTGCAAAATCGAATTTATGACCTGGGACTTAGTAACTTATGTAGTTTAGGTGGTACGGACATTTTTCTCGAAATGTGACTTCTTTACATGAATTATGTGTAAATCGAGGGTGCTGATGACGAATATACTATTAGTTTTGCACCAGAAATAATACTTCGACTGCACTTGAGCAGCGCGCGACAAATTCGAATTTATAACATTACCTGGGAGGGGAATCGAACATTCGTCCCCAAGTTGTGTATTTTCTTACAGACAATGTAAGGAACGTCTCCATACTATTTTTATGAACACCATACCGTAACATTCTGGGTTAAACACCACAAATTCGAATTTATGACTTAGTAGCAGGGAGGGAATCGAACCCTCGTCCCCAAGGGCGTTAGGTGAGACTTTTTGCACAGCCAATGTAAGGAACGTCTCCATACTATTTCTATGAACACCATACCGTAACATTCTGGGTTACACACCACAAATTCGAATTTATCCTTAGTACCTGGGAGGGAATCGAACCCTCGTCCCCAAGGGCGTTAGGTGTGAAGCTTTTGCACAGCCAATGTAAGATACGTCTCCATAATATTCTTATGAACGCAATACCGTAGCTTTCCGGGTTTCACGCCGCCAATTCGAATTTATGACTTAGTGCCTGGCCGGGGAATCGAACTCTCGTCCCCAAGGTCGTTAGGTGTGTATTTTCTTACAGACAATGTAAGGAACGTCTCCATACTATTTTTATGAACACCATACCGTACCATTCTGAGTTACACACCGCAAATTCGAATTTATGACTTAGTACCTGGGAGGGAATCGAATCCTTGTTCCCAAGGGCGATAGGTGTGACTTTTCGCACAGCCAACGTAAGGAACGTCTCTATACTATTTTTATGAATACAATACCGTAACTTTCCGGATTACACGCCGCAAATTCGAATTTATGACCTGTGACTTCGTAACTTATGGAGTTTAGGTGGTGTAATAGTCCGAATATTTCCCCTTAATTATTATTTTTATAAAAATCAAAATTAATTTAATATTTTTATTATGTATATTTTACTTATCATATCAATTCTGGATTTATTCCATTATTTCATTACATAATTATATATAAGGGTTTTAATTATTGTTTAGTGAAAATGGAAATTTTCATTAGATTCATGGCAGTGGCGGCCGGCGGTTAAATGTTCTGGGTGTTGCACTATTTTCATTAAGGTGGTACATGGGCACCCGCAAGATATTTTCAAGGGGGGCGGGGTGCGGAGGGGGGGGGGGGCATGTATTATTAGCCTACTTTCGATTTTTGCAAAAAATGAAAGTAGACTTATGAGATCAACACAGGGCGAAAAATTGTGTGTCTGTCTGTGTGTGTGTATGTGTGTGTGTGAGTCTGTGTGTGTGTGTGTGTGTGTGTGTGAGTGTGTGTACTCTGAATGTCTGTCCCCCCCCCCTATCAATTCGAACACGGTGAAACCGAATTGAACGAAATTTGGTACAGAGGTAGCTCTAGCATAGGGCACCTCAGTGTCATACGTTATATCGCCGCCATCTTTACCAAAACTGAATGGTGGCCACTCAAACGTTCAAAACGTAAACTCAAATTACGGCTAAACTAATCATCCGATCTCTACCAAATTTGGTGATATCATACCTTTATATAGGACGCGTCTTTCACCCAAACTTCAAGGTCATCGGCCTTGCCATTTCAGGATGGCGGCCGTGTGAATTATTCAACCATTATAATCCATAGCTTAAGACCCACCAATTCAGATTATCAAGCCTAGGGTGGTTTAAGCTATCCTGAAGGTCGTGATCCGTTATTTATTATAATTTAATATTATAATATTATTCTGTATGAGTGGCTTAAAAGAGCTGAGCCGTATCTGCCTCCCGACAAGATGGCAGCTGTCCTCATGAGCCTGTCTTATATTTCAGTAGTTTTAGTATGTTGTATGTGATATACCCTACTGATTCAATAATATAAACTTTGTATGAAATGATCTATAATGAAGATGTACTGCAGTGAAAAAATAGTTTATTTCAAGTCATTATTTGTCAACAGGTTGTTTCTAATATATCAGTTAAGAACGCCATGATGTTAAGGATATGGTTAGCTCTGGGCTAGCGTGTTAGTCTGTCACGCAGTTGACTGGGGATCGAATACTGCTACAGTTAACTTTTTTTTCTTGAATTCTTTTACAAATGATATGCACAAAACACGTTGTCATCAACCACAGCCTTCTTAATGTCTCTGTACGGTGCTGTCCTCTTGTGGGTTATGTGGGTAATATTGTTCCAAACATACCGCTGTTAAATACCTGGCCTCCTGAAGAATGGCAATTTTGTGATACTGGTAGTTCAACTATTAGCCACGATCGCGCTCCGATTACCTTTAAACACTGCCAGCTGGATCGCCTCTCTCCTGGCTACTTTAAACTGCCTGCTCGTTGAACACCCAGAGGCAAACAAGATAAATATTAATTCACTGCTAGAACGCAGCACCAACCTACTGTGATCGGCGCGGATTTTTAAAGGGGAAGGTACCCAAAACGAAAGATACTTAAGTTTGCAGGCTGGCTTAATATAGAGATTAACGGACGTGAATGCATTAAAATAAGTTAGTAGTTTTGTTATTCAATCATCATGAAGTATATAATATTGATTTTGACACTTACTGGCTAATTATCAATAGAAAAGAAAAACAAACACTACATGGTGGTAGAGGTGGTTTTAGGGATGAGGACAAAGAGTTATAAATATACCCATATATTTAGGAGAAAGTAGGCTATATGTTCTTTGCTGAACATCTTGTTTTTATTTCATTATCTATACGTCACTAGGTGATATTGAGACGTACCACCCCCTCCCCCCGCAATTTTGGCTTCATTTCTTACTTGTTTCATGACATTCATTATTTGTCTGCTCTTAAACCGTTGGGTACATGGAATTTATGCCATGAATGGGAGGAATATATTTTTTTAGTTCGAAGTTTTTGTCCATAGGAGTTCGCTTTTCTTTGTCAATCATCGTCATAAAGTTCATTTAAAAAAACAGGCAAAAAGTAGTTGTATCACAATGCATCGACAAAAAAATAACAAGTAGATACGTCAAGAACGAAAGCCTATTTTCATAATATCCTACTTATGTTAATTGCCTCTATCAGCATACAGAATTTCAGTTTGATTGCTGTAATAGATTCGTAGATATTGAGAACCGTCAAATATTACGGATGGTCGCCATGTTGGATTTTTATATATGTAGGTCTTAGAGTTATATGCTATTACTGAAGATTATTATGTACGTGTAGTATTTAAACTTCAATCACATGATTAGGACACAGACATAAAAACGAGATTTTAAAATTTCGCACAGCTGCCATCTTGTGGTTATGAAAACAATTGAAATAAATTAGATGTCAGTGGATTAACATTTGTATAAGCATTTCCCGTACCAAGTTTCACTGTGCTCGGATGGTTAAATCGCGAGAAATGTCCATTTAAATATATATACATCGCGTCACCGCCATGTTGGATTTGTGCCCACCAGGTTATTGAAAGTCCTATAGGTGAACGTATGTTCATAGCTTCTATGAACATAAAAACTTTCAGTTTGATTGCTGTAAAAGATTCGTAGATATTGAGAACCGTCTAAATACTGTATTTCGGATGGTCGCTATTTTGTATTGTTATATGTATAGGCCATAGAGTTATGTACCATTAAATGAAAATTATTGCGTAGCTTCATTATGCAAACTTTCACTTCGATCGCATGATTACGACACAAGAAATAACTTAATTTTAAAAATTCGCACAGCCGCCATCTTGAGTTTATGTAAACAATTGAACTAAATTAGATGCTAGTGCATTACAATACGTATAATCTTATACTGTACCATATTTCACTGCGCTCAAATGGTTAAATCGCGAGAACAATCTATTAAAACATTTCAAATTCGCTTGGCCGCCATGTTCGTTTTGTACTTTACAGATTTTTGAAAGTTACATAGATATACGTGCAGTAGTGCCCTTTATCACTGTGCAAACTTTCAGGGTGATATCAGTAATAGTTTCGGAGATATAGAATCCCAGTGAAATATTTCGCACAGCCGCCATCTTGAGGTTATGTAAACGATTGAACTAAATTAAATGCCAGTGCATTACAATGTGCATAAACATTTGCTGTACCTAATTTCATTGCGTTTGGATTATTAAATCGCGAGAAAATTCTATTTAAACGTCGCAAATTCGCTTGGCCGCTATGTTGGTTAAATAGTTACCAGGTCTCTGAAAAATCCATAGGTGAACTTTTAGTAGTGCTCTTTATCACCGTACAAAATTTCAGAGTGATATCGGTAAAAGTTTCGGAGATATTGAATGCTGGTTAAATAATTCGCACAGCCGCCATGTTGGATTGGTGAGACGTAGTAAAATTTGAAGGGCTCGGTCGGGGTCGGCTGAAATGGTTCTATGACCTTACTGAGAGGCATTGAAATCGCTCTAGCCGTTTAGAAGTAATTAGGGGGGGGGCACACACACATCCCACAGACACACATACGCACACACACACACACGGACAAAAGGTGATCTCATAAGTCTATTTTTTCTTCATAAAATGAAAATAGGCTAAAAATCAAGCAGTTCATCAAAATGGTAATGTTAATCCAGTTGGCCGATTTTTTAAATAACTGAAGATATTCTCAAATAACCCCAAATTATTAAGTAAAATAAAACTGTGGAATTACCCCTACATCTCAAATTTCAATTTATGAAATAAACTGGTGTGACAACGAACAATCGAAATATCCTCGGGATTTCAGGGGGTGGGGGCACGGCCCCTCCTTGTAGCCGCCCCCCACCCCTCCTGCGGGCGCCCCTGAGTTGAAAGGGCAAAAGACTGTTTGATATCAGAGAAAACTGTATTCAACTGCGCGTTTTTTTTTTCGTGTGGCCTTCTGAGAGGCCGAGTGCAGGTCTTTCTATTCGATGCCCGTGGGCGACCTGCGCGTCGGGATGAGAGATGGAATGGATGAAGATGAATGAAACTGGGCAAGGATGTGGAAGGAAGCGGCCGTGGCCTGTCAGAAGGTACTGTCCCAGCATTTGCCTGGTGTTGAAAATGGGGAAACCACGGAAAACCATTTCAAGGACAGCCGACGGTGGGGCTCAAACCCACGCGTCTACCAAGTCAGCAGAGAGCTTGGCCCCATGGCCTAACGCAGCGCTTTAGCCAGCGTAGCCACTACTGTCGGTAACTGCGCAGTAAAACGGATGTACCTCATTCATAACGAATGCAGCAGTTCAGAGACATCACATTTTCATCGGATTGAATGGAATATATGTTAGTCTACATGAAAACCCTAACGAGAATAAAACAACGTAAGTTATAAAAGAGGGCGAGAACTGCGAGTGTCACAAGTACGCCCAACATTGCAAGACAAGCAAGGTTTCGACAGTTGACGAAGCATCTCAGATATCTCCGTCCGCGCTTGCACCTTGGCCTCCTAGTTGCAGTCAGCAGGCAACGACCAGCCGTGTTAACTGTTGGGATAGGGCTTACTCGGTCTAGCATCTCTGCCAAACCCTTCACTGTTGAGATCTGGTCGGTGCTTGGGCCTGGCAACGACCAAACGGACGAGCGCTCCTACACGGCTGGCGTGCTTCGCTTTCTCAGTCAGTTCACAGTAACTTACTATAAGATTTCCGGAATTATTAAAGAACAGAATTATGAATTCCTATACATATCAAAGGAAACATGCAACTTTTATTACTAAAAATATTATTACGGTATTAATTGTTTTTCATGAATTAATCTGGTCGTTGTGCAACACTGCAACCGTATTACCGGCCGCCACTGATTCATGGTAGGTTATATTATACAGGACATGCTTGGGAAATATTTCCGTCGTTGTGTCGTCATCTTCGCCACGGGTAGTCTGTCCAGTGTAGACTGAATTTCCCAGAAATAGTATTTTGTTTCCGGGTGACGCGAGGCTGCGAGACAAAGCACTTGAGTCAGTTGGTACGACACTCTATCGTTAACGTTTCTCCTGTACAGTCGTTGTTTGCGTCGAGTTGCATTTCTTGTGAAAATGGCAAATATAATTAGAGCTTTCCCGGATCTTTCCGAATTACGACTGAGAGATCTATTCTTGGCCACAGCAACAGTTCCTCAATCTATCCAGTGGGGACGTGATCATGGGCTTTTGAAACGTGTAGTGGTTTGTGAGAATGGTACTTGCGTGGGTCGCAATGAAATGCGTTTGGAAAATAGACCAGGGATAGATGGTTCTATTTGGCGCTGTTCAGCCGGGCGTGTCTGCAGAAAAACCTGTTCTGTAAGGAAACTTTCGTTCTTTAGTGGCAGCCATCTGCCAATTTCAGAAATTATCATTTTGGCTTACTATTGGGCATATGAAATTGACAAGCAATCCTTTTTGATGCGTGAATTGGATTTAAGTAACAAAACAATCGTCGACTGGAAGCAGTTTTGTCGAGATATTTGCCATGAATATTTCAATCAGCATCCCATTCAGCTGGGAGGAGTTGGCCATACAGTTGAAATAGATGAAAGCTGTTTTGTACGACGGAAATTCAATCGAGGTCGCCGAGTACGTGAACAGTGGGTATTTGGAGCATATGATGTTGAAACTAAGGAAAGTTTTATGGTTGCTGTTCAACGAAGAGATGCCCAAACATTACTGCCAATAATTCAGCAGTATATTCTTCCAGGCACTACTGTAATGTCTGATATGTGGGGGGCGTATAATGCCCTTAACAACTTAGGCTACCAGCACTTAACGGTGAATCACTCCATGAATTTTGTCGACCCTGTTACACATGCTACGACAAACCACGTCGAATCTGTGTGGCAGAAAGCCAAGAAAGGTAACAAGCGACGTTTTGGCACACACCGTACAATGATCAGCAACTATTTGGCCGAATTTCTCTGGCGACAGCGTTTTGGGGTAAATGCGTTTCACCATTTCATCGAGCATGTTCGATCAGTGTACCCTGAGGCTGCTATTGACGATTAGCATCTGTGAAAAGCTGTCTCCTCGCTCGAGCCTTGGCTTAATAAACGGCCCTTTTCAGGGCCATCAAAATAAACGGCCCTTTTCAGGGCCACCAACTGATCTGGAAAAGAGCTAGTTTGCTGGTATAGGAAACTATGGCAAAACTAATAGTATATTCGTGATTAGCCACCCTGATTTACCCGTAATCAGGGATGGCTTCGATTGCGAGGGGCAGGGCCTGCCTGGAGATTAGGCGACAGCCTGATCATCTGGCATGGCGCGCTGCGGGCTGGTGGGCCACATACAACTTATAGAAACCTTACTTTACCTGCTCCACAACTCAAAAATAAATTATCAAGTCTAAACGTTCTAAATTATTCATTTAAAAAAAGGCCTTCTCCTTAATATTTCTAAATTCTACTTTATAAAATTTATTAAAAGTACAGGTACTATAAATTTGTGTATAATTAGTATTTCTTGGATAATGAGATTTATAATTATAAAAGTATTTTACTTTTTAGAATAAGAAATTTTAAAAGAATTATGATTAGATTATTTTTTTATGGATGAATAGAAATTGATAAAACTTAATGTAAAGTTTTACTTTTTAAATAAAAATCTTGAGTATTGGGCCGTCAATTAATTTTTAGAAGTTTTGAATAAAAAAATAGTAGATTAAAAAAATAGAATTTTTGGATATAAGGTAATTAATTTATTATTCACTATTATTGGTATAATCATACTAATATATAAAAATGAGATGGTGTGTGTCTGTCTGTTACTCAATAACGCAAGAACCACTGGTCCGATTTAAATGAAATTTTGCATGGATGTAGCTGATTTACCATGTTTACATATAGGATACTTTTAATTTCGATATTTTGCACTATTAAAAATGGCGACCATTTTAGTGACGTCACTACACCCTTTGGTTTCAAAATTTCATATTTCCATAGCAAATAAAAAGAGAACGCTAAGAAATAGCAAACTTTTGATGGCACATACGAGCTTCAAAATGTAATTTCCTATCCGAAAGGTTCTTATCAGCTTTCGTGTATCTCCAACGGTTAGCGAGTAAAACCCACATATGTGACGTCACTACACCCTTTGGTTTCAAAATTTCATATTTCCATTTCAAATAAAAAGAGAACGCGAAGAAATAGCAACCTTTTGATGCATACACGAGCTTTAACATTTAATTTTCTATCCGAAAGGTCCTTATCACTTTTCGTGTATCTCCAACGGTTAGCGAGTAAAACCCACATATGTGACGTCACTACACCCTTTGGTTTCAAAATTTCATATTTCCACTTCAAATAAAAAGAGAACGCTAGGAAATAGCAAACTTTTGATGGAATACATGATCTTTACATTTTAATTTTCTATCCGAAAGGTCCTTATCACTTTTCGTGTATCTCCGATGGTTAGCGAGTAAAACCTAAATTTGTGCAATAAAACACGGTCAACACCGAGCGGTGCGGTATACAGTATCTCTCTAATATGAAAATGAAAGTTCCTGAATTTCTACGGAAATTTGAGTTGTTTACGCGTTTCAAACTGTTTTATGATGGATGCGCGGGAAAATAATGTTTTGTCTGTCTGTTTGTTTGTTTGTTTGTCTGTGGACAACTTTGTTCCCTTATAACTCGAGAACGGCTGGGTGTATCAACGTAAAATTTGGTACAGTTGTCCATCAGAGGCACGACACTAATCATTGATGTAATTCTTCTCCCTACCTCTCATAAAAGGAGGCCCACCCCCTTAAAATACATGCTGAAATAAGCGTAGAAGGGCGAGACAAAGCCCATTTTCAGCCCCTCAATGTCAGAGACAAAACCTCATTTTAAGGCCCTAAAACCAACAGTTTTTTTAGATATTCCCAGAAAACTAATTTCATTTCATAAACTAATGAACAAATAAAAGCCGGTAACCATGGCAACAGATTCTCAGAGGTCCATCTATTGCTGAAAGACGCAATGCAATTGCATTAATTACATTAGTGTGAAAGTTTGCAAAGGCTAGAAGGTTATCACGGAACCAAATTAAGCCGTAAAATTCATCAATTCGTATAATGCGCTTAAGGGGGTCAAGGGGTACTCTAGAATTTTTTCAGGCGATTTACATCTGCGGGTGTGGTACGGCAGGTCTATTATATTCATATCCCTATATTATATTATTATTATTATATTATGGCGTACAACGACGAGACAAAGCCCCTTGGTGCCAGAAACAAAACTCGGGGGCCCTAAAGGGTCCTCGAAAAGTACATTATAAGGCTCTAAATCCAACAGTTTCTGAAATATTCCCAGAAAACTAATTTAATTTAATTTAACAAACTAATGAAGGAATGCAAATCGGTAACCATGACAACATTATCTCAAGGGGTGGCATCCAACTTTCCATCTATTTCTGTAAGAAGCAATGTCACTCCATTTATACCTTGCCACGGTAGGTGAGTGGATAGCGTGTCGGTCTACGAACCCCAAGATTGCAGGTTCACTCCTGGCCGTGGTACAGGACGGACGTTTGTTTTAGACGAGTGAAAAATCTTAATGGAAGCCTGGAGGCGAGTTACTACAGTACCTGTGTTGTTATCAGCTGCCCCAAGCGCTCCGATGATTGATAAAGCTGTTTCACACTATTGCTGAAGTATAGTCACTGGCAAATATAATGACGTTCTGTTCGTAACTACGTAACGTGTACTTCCGTGTCACACAATACTTCGACGTGGACTGTACTGTCTGCTCAAGTCTGGAATTCCATTATATCAGATCGGTGGTGACAAATGTGAAGTGATAGGGTGAGAGAGTGACTGTGTATAGGCTCACCCGCAGGCTTCAAGGTCAAGGGCAATCGTCTAAAACAAACGTCCGGCCTGTACGTGATTTTTGAAAGGCGGCAAAAGTTTGACTCTCATGTCATACGATGTTGGCATATCAAAAAACCCATTTGAATTCAGTAGGCCGTGTTCATAATGGCAAAATTAACCTCAGGAGTTTCCGCCAACACAAAGTTCCTCATTTCTCTACTAGAAAGCGCTATAGTGTTCAAGGAGCTTAGATATCTACCCTCCTTGACTTTCATAGTGATTCAAGGAACAACGAAATTTCGACATGCAAGCTACCCTCTGGGTGTCAAATTACGAAGGTTGCACCCGGCACCCGAGGCCATACGAAATTATTATAATTAGGCTACTCCATTTATTACATTTCTGTGAAAGTTTGCTAATGGCTATAAGGTTATCACGGAACCAACGTAGACTGTATAATTCGTCAATGCAATTAAGGGGGTCAAGGGGTAACCTAGAATTTTTTCATGCAATTTCACGTGCGACATATAGTACAGAAAGTCTATTATATCTACAAACAGCAACATTATTTTCAAAAATTCCTGAATTGAATCAGCATTTTTTGCGGCTTTTAGAAATTTGGGCCATTTGAAGCTAAAGAACCTGAATTTTCATGCACCACAAGCCTTTATAATTTATGAAAGAGATCTTCCTGTGTGTGGGGACCTAACACAACGTAGAGGGTCATTTTTATGTCAGGTGTATTGCGTTTCGTCTACAAGGCTTTCAAATCTATTTCACGTCAGGAAGTACACGTTAGGTGAATTTAGTTTGAGAGAACATTTTAACTAATCTTTTTTTTTGTTGTCGACATACGGGTTCATCGTAAAGATGATTTTGTTTGATACTTAAGGTAGATATACCCATATTTGGATATCTGGGTGATATGTCGTAGACAATAGAATTGTCTTTCTGTGTATCTTTATGTACGCCTATAAATCGTGTTCGGATGCTTGGTGCATCGTAAAATTAGGTATGGTAAACATGAGTCAATACACCAATCATTTATAAAACTCCTCACCGTACTTTTCATACAGTAGAAGGGTGGATATAGGGAAAAACTTCTCAAAATACATGCTAAAATAGGCGAAATATAAAAATTATCCTAGAAGGACGATCAAAGCATATGTTGCGCTTCTCATTGTGAGACACAAAATTCGCGAGTCTATAAGGGGTCTCCGAAAACGACATTTTAAGGCCCTTAAATTAACAGTGTGTGTGATATTCCCAGAAAACTAACTTATTTCTGATAAACATAGATGGACCCTCCAAATTCAATCTGTTATATACATAGTTGGGCAAAATACTCCCAAAATGTATTTTTGATACAAAATACTCACATAAAATTCCTGGAAATACAAAATAAGTTAGTATTTTAAAAAACAATTCAAAATACAAAATACTTTCAGTAAAATATGCTTCTATTCCATTCAAACTTTTCAAAATAGCATTATTATTATTATATTTATTATCAGTGATCTGGTCGGGTGCGTGCATTAACGTGAAGGCCAAAGGGTTAAAATCCCACCGTCAGCCTCCATGAAATTGTTTTCGGGACAGTACTTCCTGATAGGCCTTGGTCGCTTCCCTTGCCCTATTGTCATTTCGTTTCCCATCCAGCTCTGTGTTGAGGATAGCGTCAGGAGGGTCATCCAGCTGTGAAAACCACTGCCACATAGTAGCCTACCTCACCTTGACCCTGAACCCACGAAATGGGAAATATATACGGTAGAGAAATTATTATTATTATCATCGTATGACCTAAGCTACCTCGTGGAGATCTTTTGAGCTAGTACCTTCATCTACCGTGAATCAAACTACCATTAATCCACCAGATTGGTACTGTACTATTTTGTATAAATTTGTGGCTTTCTTTTTATATACGGTATGTTGATTAATTAAGAGGCTTTTTTCATTTCATTTCATATTTATTTATCAGTGCCTTACACTGTATTTACAGTACACTGAAGGGAGTCTCTGAAAAGAGCAAAGCCCCACTTCGCATTCGGGATGCGTCAGAGCCCCCAATATATACACTGGGTTATATTTACATATGCACACAAGATGGGCTTTGCGACATCGTGGGCACTTAGCCCGTGTGCTTGGGTGTGTGTGTGTGTGCGTGCGTGCGAAATTTGTCTGATAACCTGTGTTACTGCAATGGCTATATTAGTGTGTGTATTTGTAATTCAGATGCCATCTCAGCATTCGCCTGGAGTATTATTGGGAAACTACGGCAAACCACTTCCAGGATTCGAACCCGCCTCTTCTCGGTTTTGCCTCACGAGGCTGAGTGTATCCCGTTCCAGCCCTCATACATTTACAGAAGTCTCAGCAAAAGTGGGCATGTCCTCTCACGGTGTATCATGTTGATTTATGAGTTATACGATAGGCTACTCATCTTTATGTTGATTCAGTTTTTTTTCAACAAGATCCTGTGCTTTATATTGCAATTAGCCCTGAACGCCTAAAGTATCATTTTCGAAGATTATTGTCACCTACCAAGTCCATCTTACCTTTCAAATAATGCTACATGCAGCGGGAAAGAGGTTTAACTTACACTAGGCTACACATGAGACAATTTTCACTCATTCGTAACTGGGAGATAACCATAATTCCGGGAATTGCTCGACATACCGTATATTAATGTTATATGAAATAACTCGGCTGACAGCGATCTCATGCTCAAGCAGTTAATAACGATCACACAAATAGTGTTAATGTACCCATAGCATTTTCTAAGTCCTTATTAAAACGCGTTATTTTAATTAAAACTAGATTAATTTACATATAACTTCTCTCCCGCTAAGAAGAGAAAAAAGGCTAATATTGTCCCGCTAGGTGGGATTCACAATTGTTGGGCGCTAGCCTCAGTTTCAAATAAGCTACTGTATATTTCGCGGGGGCAAAAGTTAGATTGGTAAACCTGTGAGGACGGAGTTGTATTACCACAGTCTAAAATACACAAGTCACGAAGCTCGCTGCGTTACGAAATTGCATCCTCTTGGTAGATGGAGCGACACTAGCGCTGGCGGCGGCCAGCAAGCTGGCAACTGACTTGAGCGCGTTATTCGCGGAACTGATGATTTCACTTTTGTAGGGGTTTTATGAATTTTAAATCACCGGAGTGAGTGAGTCATGTTAAATCACAATGTTGATATACTGTACACTCTTAATTCTTAGGAAGATAAAAAATGCTCTGTTTATATTAGTTCAGTCCTCTACAAGTATCCCTAGGTACAGTTGTATGACGTATTTAGTAAGTCTTACGTAGAATTAATAGCCCATACTAGTTATTTCATGTTTTCATTTCAATGATAGTCGCGGGCATCTCGACATACTGTAGTATAAAACAGAGTCCCTGATTCTTCGATGGAACGGGTAATCTCGAGAACCACTGGATGGATTTTGATGCGGTTTTCACTATTCTGTAAAGGATTTCTTGAGGAAGGTCTATGGAGAAAAACATTCATTTGTGACGACATGAAGCCGAGCAGTAACGATTTAATAGAATCAAGTCGAACAAAAACCTGCCGTCCGTGCGCCATTTAAGCTTACGCTGGATAAACCGTTAAAAATATCTATATAGGCCCACTGTGAGTGTAAGCATAAAAAGTTCTACAATGAGGTCCGCGACAGAATATCTCTATCTTTAATACACCGCCCACTATAGGTGATTTTACATTTCTTCCAACAAACTCTATTCAGTGGAAATATGAATTATTAGCTTCGGAGTGAGTTTACGGGGTAGCGAGTGAGTCTATCCCCCCAGCTTCGGCCAGCATCAACTTTCGAGTCGTGTCGAGTTAATATGTGTTTAGAGTTTCGCTGTTCACCTCGCCTATTTTGAATTGCGTCTGGGACCTGCCATCCATACCCCTTTCAAGCTTACTCTGGGTAAACCGTTAATGCAACCGGGCGAAGCCGGGGTGGGTTACTAGTATGGGTATATTTGTAAATAGCTATGCTATAACAAATTCTTAACCTAATCAAAAGCTTGTTCTAAGAGACAGGAGTGTGTTTTTGTCTTAAACCTCATTCGAGTCCAGAGTGCATTAAAGCTCCAAAAATAGACTGTAGGGGAGAAAAGGAAGGGTGATACCGAGCTCCGCTGATGAGTTCTCTCCACGGGGGTCAATTAGGAAAATCCTAACAAGGGAAGTTGCCTGAGGCGTGTTTTACTGCCCCCCCACTCCAAACTGGATGTGAAGGTAGTAATATTAACGGAATGTGTCAACCTGCGATGATCTTCACTATCTACTCTTGTTATCTCAAACACGTAGTCCATACCACTCATTAGAAATTCTAGGCATACTATACAAATCAATATGCACATTTTAATTTGTATGTTGTAGCTTTGGAAAAATGTTATCATATGAAAGTTATAACCAGTAGTATGAGCATTGCAACGATATTCTGCTACAAAGTGCAAAACTGCAGACAAAAGCTTTACTTCCACTGGCAGTTCGTGGAGTTAACATTAAAACTTTGACGGTATGAAAATAATTCATCTTTTTAGTATTTTCATTCAATCAAGACGAAGTACTGGTATAAGAACAAAATTGAATGTAGACATTTTATGACACATCGTTTAAGTCTTAAGAGAATAAAAATAACCTTTACCACAAGGTGATTTCTTAAAGTCTGCAAATGTGTAAATTGGGGGATCAAAGTGAAACGATCATGGTGGGGGGGAATTGTGTTTAAATGTACCTCCTGTATTAGTCCAATAACTAACCAAAATACTCATTCTACTAATATTTAATATAACAACCGCTTTTTTTTTGGTGGGGTGTGAAATTTGTCACCGCACTGGTAGCCCCACTAAACTACATTTAGTGGCAATATACCTAAATGAAACCTTGTTATTGTCACATTGCATTACATTTCATTTGCATATTCCTTGTTGGTGCACACTGTTTCTTGAAGATACTTAGTTGAGTATATTCTCGACTTATCCATATATTTTGGCCCGTCAATGTCCAATTATTTCATTCAACCTATAAATATACTTGGCAAATTGAATTATGATATGAAATAAATCACCCGTTTGGACAGCTAGTTCTACAGAGCTAACCTAGAAGTAGGATCATCTGGTTTTATTCGAGGTTAGTTAGTTAGTTAGACGGTTTTATCATTTATAAAACATATTTACGATGTCCGACCATCTGGAAACAACATATTGTAACCACAAATATATTTCAACAGGACTCTTTATAAGGTTAGATGACTTCAAAAATCTTACGCATTGTTCCATATCAGTATGCCTGGCTGGAAACAACATCCCATAGCATCCATCAGCGACATCCGTTTCAATATATAATAATAATAATAATAATAATATCATATGGCCTCGGGTGCCGGGTGCAAGCTTTGTTATTTGACACCCAGAGGGTTGCTTGCATGTCGAATTTTGTTGTTCCTTGATAATAATAATAATATCGTATGGCCTCGGGTGCCTGGTGCAAGCTTTGTTAATTGACACCCAGAGGGTAGCTTGCATGTCGAATTTCGTCGTTCCTTTGAACGCTATGAAAGTCAAGGAGGTTAGATATCTAAACTCCTTGACACTACAGCGCTTTCAAGTAGAGAATGGAGGAACTTTGTGTTGGTGGAAAATCCCGAGATTAATTTTGTCATTATGAACACGGCCTACTGAATTCAAATGGTTTCTTTGACATGCCAACATCGTATGACATGTAATTTTTGCCGCTTTTCAAAAAATCACTTACCCCGGCCAGGAGCGAACCTGCAAGCTTGGGGGTTAGTAATCCGACACTATAACCACTCACCCACCGTGGCAAGCAATATACTATTATTTAGCCGTATTGAATAAATCCAGTCTAATATAGGCCTAATATAGAAAGTTTGGGTTCAACTAGAACGTTTTTCAAGGTTAGAGGACTTTATCAGTCAAAAATTGTTACGCATTTCACCAATTCGTTATACGTGGAAACAACACCTTTTAGCAATCAACAGGAGATCCGATTCATTATATTGAACCATAGTGAAGAAGTATAATGTAGACAATCTATTAAGGTAGATTTATATTAACTTTAGTCTTGTTTCGTTTATGTATTTTTCTGTTTTTTTGTGACCTTTCATTTTATTTAAATTTTAATGTGTACTTTGTAAAGATATCCATTATCACTATGGCATTAATTGTTAACATAGTTTTTAAGATTGTTTTATTATTTCAATCTACGCTGACGATTATCATTGTATACCGAAGCATGTATGTATTAATTTAAATATTAAACGTCTTTTAAGTGTTTGACAAGGCGGCTATTATAATTTGAGATTAATATAATGAAAACCAAAATGTTAATGTACAGTCTATATCATTTTAAAGCTTATAAAACAGGTTACAAATGTTAATACTGAGAGCTCTCCGTTATTTTTTTGACGGAGGTCCATGTTTTATTCCCGGCTCTGCCAAGAAATTTAATTCTGGTCTATGGGTTGGAACGGGGTACACTCAGTCTCGCGAGGAAACACCGAGAAGAGATGGGTTCAATTCCCACCTCAGCCATCCAGGAAGTTGTTTTCTGTGGTTTCCCCACTTCTACTCCAGGCAAATGCTGGAAGGTTCCTAACTTAGGGTCACGGCCACCTTCTTCCCAATCCTCCAGTCTAGTCTGCAAGCCTCTGTTTGTGAACAAGTCACCTCCATGATCCCCTATTAGCAGTTAGCACTGCGGCCTCCTCTGCTTCTACACCTCTACATTGAAATCGTTCAACACTGAATCTAACCATCGCCTCCTAGGTCTACCTCTACTTGTCTTACCCTCTACAGCCGAACATTAACCTCTTAGGTAACCTCTCCTCCATTCTCTTCACATGACCCCACCATCTGAGTCGGCTCATACGAACATCTGGCGTGTTTATTTCTAACTTATCCAGCTTCTCTTCATTTACATACAACAATACTTAAATGTTCAGTCTATAAAAATAGTTTCTCTTTTACACAAGTATTTCAAATTTGATGCAGTAGAAAACATAATAATGTTATTCTCTCTGTCTTTTACCAGAAGCATATTTTCTTTTAGTCGGCCCCGTGGTGTTGGGATAGCGCGTCTGCCTCTCACCCGCAGGCCCCGGGTTCGATTCCCGGCTCCGTCAAGGATTTCAGAAACTGACGTTAGGGCTGGAACGGGGTTCACTCAGCCAATATTAACGGCCGAGGGGACCCGATGCGCTGATCACGCGTCACACCAATATCGGCAGGGCAGCGGTCTCTTCGTAAGCCTAGGCCCTTCACGGGCTGTAGTGCCAGGGGTTATTATTATATTTTCTTCTAAGTTCGATCGAATGTCCATAATGGCTAAAGTATCATGAACTTCTTGCTTATTTTGAGGCAGAGGTGGTAAGTTTCTCAGTCGCAATATTATTTTAAATCCTCTCTATGCCATTTGATAGTCAATTATCAGACAAGTGCTTAGGGGCAGCAAGTATATCCCTTCTCATCAACTTCGATGGCCGTTCACATATATTGTCACGTAAATTTCTTTTTTCACTGTTCGAAATAACTTCTTGATTAATCGTCGTACATGGTTCGTGATTGTGAGACCCAAATAACAGAAAGTTACCACCATTTGTAAATAAATGGGCAGAACATTCCTTGACACCTCCACTGTTAACCCCAATTTGACAACTCACACTTATGAAATTTATAGTTTCCTATAATTCGCAATTCTCCAACTCTTTGGATAACATGTTCACTGCACTGATTATATCTACAGAAACCCCAGGGTGTCCAGGTCTATGTAGCTGTCAGTCAACTCATGACTTACAAACATTTCAGGAGAGGTTGCCTACCCCCACTCTCTTCCCAAACCCATTAGCGTGAGCTGACAGGACTGTTTGGGTTTAACCTAATCAGCGGAGTTCGACCATCCCGAAAAGGAAAATCTTGACTGATAAACACTGATGCTTCAATTGTTTAAAGAGTGTTTGATTCCCCTCCCAGGTACTGTTATAAATTCGATTTGTCGCGCGGTGCTCAAGTGCAGTCGAAGTATTATTTCGGGTGCAAAACTAATAGTATATTCGCGATCAGCACCCTCTATTTACCCATAATTCATGTTAAGAAGTCACATTTCGAGAAAAAAAAAAGTTCCGTACCACCTAAACTACATAAGTTACTATGTCCCAGGTAATAAATTCGAATTTGCGGCGTGCAACCTGGAAAGTTACGGTATTGTGTTCATAAAAATTGTATTGAGACGTACCTTACATTGTCTGTGAGGAAAGACACACCTAACGCCCTTGGGGCCGAGGGTTCGATGCCCCGGCCAGCCACAAAGGTATAAATTCGAAATTGCGGCGTGTAACCTGGAACGTTGCGGTATTGTGTTCATAAAAATAGTATGGAGACGTGCCTTACATTGGCTGTGCAAAAAGTCACACCTAAGGCCATTGGGGACGTGGGTTCGATTCCCCTGCCAGGCACTAAGTCATAAATTCGATTTTGCGGCGTGTAACCCGGAAGGTTACGCTATTGTGTTCATAAAAATAGTATGGATACGTGCCTTACGTTGGCTGTGCGAATAGTATCACCTAACGCCCTTGGGGACAAGGATTCGATTCCCTCCCAGGTAGTAAGTCATAAATTAGAATTTGCGGCGTGTAACCCGGAAAGTTACGGTATTGTGTTCAAAGAAATAGTATGGAGACGTTCCTTACATTGGCTGTGCAAAAATTCACACCTAACGCCCTTGGGGACAAGGATTCGATTCCCTCCCAGGTAGTAAGTCATAAATTAGAATTTGCGGCGTGTAACCCGGAAAGTTACGGTATTGTGTTCAAAAAAATAGTATGGAGACGTTCCTTACATTGGCTGTGCAAAAAGTCACACCTAAGGCCCTTGGGGACGTGGGTTCGATTTCCCTGCCAGGCACTAAGTCATAAATTCGAATTTGTGGCGTGTAACCCAGAATGTTACGGTATGGTGTTCATAGAAATAGTATGGAGACATTCCTTACATTGTCTGTGAGGAAAGACACACCTAACGCCCCTGGGGACGAGGGTTCTATTCCCCACCCAGATACAGTCATAAATTCGTATTTCTCGCGCGGTGATCTAGTACAGCCGAAGTATTAATACAGGTGCAAAACTAATAGCATATTCGTGATTAGCCCCCTCGATTTACCCATAATTCATGTAAAGAAGTCACATTTCGAGAAATAATGTCCGTACCACCTAAACTACATAAGTTACTAAGTCCCTGGTCATAAATTCGAATTTGTGGCGTGAAACCTGGAAAGTTACGGTATTGTGTTCTTAAAAATAGTATTGAGACGTTCCTTACATTGTCTGTGAGGAAAGACACACCTAACGCCCTTGGGGACGAGAGTTCGATTCCCCTGCTAGGGCACTAAGTCTCAAATTCGAATTTGCGACGTGTAACCCGGAAAGTTACGGTGTTGTGTTCATTAAAATAGTAAGGAGACGTTCCTTACATTTCCTGTGAGAATACACACACCTAATGCCCCTGGGGACGAGGGTTCGATTCACCTCACAGATACTGTCATAAATTCGAATTTGTCGCGCGGTGCTCTAGTACGGCCGAAGTATTAATACAGGTGCAAAACTAATAGCATATTCGTGATTAGCCCCCTCGATTTACCCATACTTCATGTAAAGAAGTCATATTTCGAGAAAAAAAAAAGGCCATACCACCTAAACTAAATAAGTTACTAAGACTAAGGTCATAAATTCGATTTTGCGGCGTGTAACCCGGAAGGTTACGCTATTGTGTTCATAAAAATAGTATGGATACGTGCCTTACGTTGGCTGTGCGAATAGTATCACCTAACGCCCTTGGGGACAAGGATTCGATTCCCTCCCAGGTAGTAAGTCATAAATTAGAATTTGCGGCGTGTAACCCGGAAAGTTACGGTATTGTGTTCAAAAAAATAGTATGTAGACGTTCCTTACGTTCGCTGTGCGAAAAGACACACCTAATGCCCTTGGGGACGAGGGTTCGATTCTCTCCCAGGTACTAAGTCATAAAATCGAATTTGTGATGTGTGACCCAGAATGTTACGGTATGGTGCTCATAGAAATAGTATGGAGTCGTTCCTTACATTGGTGTGCAAAAGTCTCACCTAACGCCCTTTGGGACGAGGGTTCGATTCCCTCCCAGCTACTAAGTCATAAATTCGAATTTGTGGTGTGTAACCCAGAATGTTACGGTATGGTGGTCATAAAAATAGTATTGAGACATTCCTTACATTGTCTGTGAGGAAAGACACACCTAACGCCCCTGGGGACGAGGGTTCGATTCCCCCGCCAGGCACTAAGTCATAAATTCGAATTTGCGGCGTGTAACCCGGAAAGTTACGGTAATGTGTTCATAAAAATAGTATGGAGACGTTCCTTACATTGTCTGTGAGGAAAGACACACCTATCGCCCTTGGGGACGAAGGCTCGATTCCCCTCCCAGGTACAGTCATAAATTCGTATTTCTCGCGCGGTGCTCTAGTACAGGCGAAGTATTAATACGGGTGCAAAACTAATAGTATATTCACGATCAGCACCCTCGATTTACCCATTATTCATGTAAAGAAGTCATATTTCGAGAAATAATGTTCGTACCACCTAAACTACATAAGTTACTATGTCCCTGGTCATAAATTCGAATTAGTGGCGTGAAACCTGGAAAGTTACGGTATTGTGTTCATAAAAATTGTATTGAGACGTTTCTTATGTTGGCTGTGGGAAAATTCACTCCTAACGCCCTTGGGGACGAGGGTTTGATTCCCCTGCTAGGGCACTAAGTCTCAAATTCGAATTTGCGACGTGTAACCCGGAAAGTTACGGTATTGTGTTCATTAAAATATTAAGGAGACGTTCCTTACATTTCCTGTGAGAATACACACACCTAATGCCCCTGGGGACGAGGGTTCGATTCACCTCACAGATACTGTCATAAATTCGAATTTGTCGCGCGGTGCTCTAGTACGGCCGAAGTATTAATACAGGTGCAAAACTAATAGCATATTCGTGATTAGCCCCCTCGATTTACCCATACTTCATGTAAAGAAGTCATATTTCGAGAAAAAAAAAGGCCGTACCACCTAAACTAAATAAGTTACTAAGACTAAGGTCATAAATTCGATTTTGCGGCGTGTAACCCGGAAGGTTACGGTATTGTGTTCATAAAAATAGTATGGATACGTGCCTTACGTTGGCTGTGCGAATAGTAACACCTAACGCCCTTGGGGACAAGGATTCGATTCCGTCCCAGGTAGTAAGTCATAAATTAGAATTTGCGGCGTGTAACCCGGAAAGTTACGGTATTGTGTTCAAAAAAATAGTATGGAGACGTTCCTTACATTGTCTGTGAGAAAAGACACACCTAAGACCCTTGGGGACGAGGGTTCGATTCTCTCCCAGGTACTAAGTCATAAATTCGAATTTGTGGTGTGTGACCCAGAATGTTACGGTATGGTGCTCATAGAAATAGTATGGAGTCGTTCCTTACATTGGTGTGCAAAAGTCTCACCTAACGCCCTTTGGGACGAGGGTTCGATTCCCTCCCAGCTACTAAGTCATAAATTCGAATTTGTGGTGTGTAACCCAGAATGTTACGGTATGGTGGTCATAAAAATAGTATTGAGACATTCCTTACATTGTCTGTGAGGAAAGACACACCTAACGCCCCTGGGGACGAGGGTTCGATTCCCCCGCCAGGCACTAAGTCATAAATTCGAATTTGTGGCGTGTAACCCGGAAAGTTACGGTATTGTGTTCATAAAAATAGTATGGAGACGTTCCTTACATTGGCTGTGCAAAAAGTCACACCTAAGACCCTTGGGGACGAGGGTTCGATTCCCCTAACAGGCACTAAGTCATAAATTCGAATTTGTGGCGTGTAACCCGGAAAGTTACGGTATTGTGTTCATAAAAATGGTATGAAGACGTTCCTTACGTTGGCTGTGCGAAATGTCACACCTAACGCCCTTGGGTACGAGGTTCGATTCTCTCGCCAGGCACTAAGTCATAAATTCGAATTTAGGGCGTGTAACCCGGAAAGTTACGGTATTGTGTTCATAAAAATAGTTTGGAGACGTGCCTTACGTTGGCTGTGCCAAATGTCACACCTAACGCCCTTGGGGACAAGGATTCGATTCCCTCCCAGATAGTAAGTCATAAATTCGAATTTGCGGCGTGTAACCCGGAAAGTTACGGTATTGTGTTCATAAAAATAGTATGGAGACGTTCCTTAAGTTGGCTGTGCGGAAAGTCACACCTAACGCCCTTGGGGACGAGGGTTCTATTCCCCACCCAGGTACAGTCATAAATTCGAATTTGTCGCGCGGTGCTCTATTACAGCCGAAGTATTAATATGGGAGCAAAACTAATAGTATATTCGCGATCAGCACCCTCGATTTACCCATAATTCATGTAAAGAAGTCACATTTCGAGAAATAATGTCCGTACCACCTAAACTACATAAGTTACTAAGCCCCAGGTCATAAATTCGAATTTGCGGCGTGCAACCTGGAATGTTACGGTATTGTGTTCATAAAAATAGTATGGAGACGTTCCTTATATTGTCTGTGAGGAAAGACACACCTAATGCCCTTGGGGACGAGGGTTCGATTCCCCGGCCATGCACTAATTCATAAATTCGAATTGGCGGCGTGTAACCCGGAAAGCTACGGTATTGTGTTCATAAAATATTATGGAGACGTATCTTACATTGCCTGTACAAAAGCGTCACACCTAACGCCCTTGGGGATGAGGGTTCGATTCCCTCCCAGGTACTAAGTCATAAATTCGAATTTGTGGAGTGTAACCCAGAATGTTACGGTATGGTGTTCATAAAAATAGTATGGAGACATTCCTTAAGTTGGCTGTGCGGAAAGTCACACCTAACGCCCTTGGGGACGAGTGTTCAATTCCTCTCCCAGGTACAGTCATAAATTCGAATTTGTCGCGCGGTGTTCTAGTACAGCCGAAGTATTAATACGGGTGCAAAACTAATAGTATATTCGCGATCAGCACCCTCGATATACCCATAATTCATGTAAAGAAGTCACATTTCGAGAAAAAATATCCGTACCACCTATACTACATAAGTTACTAAGCCCCAGGTCAGAAATTCGAATTTGCGGCGTGCAACCTGGAAATTTACGGTATTGTGTTCATAAAAATACTATGGAGACGTTTCTTATATTGTCTGTGAGGAAAGACACACCTAACGCCCTTGGGGACGAGGGTTCGATTCCCCGGTCATGCACTAAGTCATATATTCCAATTGGCGGCGTGTAACCCGGAAAGTTACGGTATTGTGTTCATAAAAATAGTATTGAGACGTTCCTTACATTGTCTGTGAGGAAAGACACACCTAACGCCCTTGGGGACGAGGGTTCGATTCCCCGGTCATGCACTAAGTCATATATTCGAATTGGCGGCGTGTAACCCGGAAAGTTACGGTATTGTGTTCATAAAAATAGTATTGAGACGTTCCTTACATTGTGAGGAAAGACACACCTAACGCCCTTGGGGACGAGGGTTCTTTAGAAGACGTATAATACATGTCTCTTACATCTGAACAAATGTCTGCACTTCTTGAGAGTTGAGAGAGTGGCGCGAGATTGTGTTGCTATCCCGCATCTGTGACGTTTGTGTGACGCATATGTGTGCTTCAATTGTTCGCAGTCGTGCGGTTCTCTATTACAGCCGAACTATTAATCTGGGTGCAAAACTAATATTATATTCGTGATCAGCACCCTCGATTTACTAATAATTCATGAAAAGAAGTCGTATTACGAGAAAAAATATCCGTACCACCTAAACTACACAAGCTTGTGTAGTTTAGGTGGTACGGAATATTGTACTTAAATTACAAGTCCGTAAAAATACGAAGTGCGCATGCGCGCGCTGCGAACAAATGACATTCCCCAGGCTGCGCATGCGCGCGTAGCGAACAATTGACATGCGCGTCGCGTTGCTAAAACAGATGCGCGATAGCAACACAATCTCAAAGCACTCTCTTAGCTCTGCAGAACACTGCAGAAGTCATTGGTTCAATTAAGTTAGGTGTGTATTTTCTCAAAGGCAATGTTAGGAACGTCCCCATACTATTTGTATGAACACCATACCTTAGCATTCTGGGTTACACACCGCAAATTCGAATTTATGACTTACAGTAGTACCTGGGTGGGAAACGAACCCTCGCCCCAAGGGCGTTAGGTGTGACGCTTTTGCACAGCCAATGTAAGATACGTCTCCATAATATTTTTATGAACACAATACCGTAGCTTTCCGGGTTACACGCCGCCAAACTCGAATTTATGACTTAGTGCCTGGCCGGGGAATCGAACCCTCGTCCCCAAGGGCGTTAGGTGTGACTTTTTGCACACCCAATGTAAGGAACGTCTCCATACTATGGGTGCGTTTTTTTTTAAAGCGGAACGCGCAGCGATTCAGCAGTGTCGCGCGCAGCGCGTTCTTTTATTCATGCTGCACTCTCTGCTGCTGGCTGCGATTTACCCCTTCGTGCAGCGTAGTTTTACTTTGCTACTTTGCTTTGCTGCGTTGCTTCGATAATCAAAATGGCTCCAATTGAATACGTTCTTATCCTACAAGATTTTCTGGAATGTGTGATTTTCTTTAAAGTGTTGTTGTACATGTGTGTATGACCGAATATCAAGTTTGATAAAGTAGGATCAAGCCTACGAAGACGTAGTATTGCTTTGAAAGTCGTAATCACACGAGTATTGAATTGATGATTAAATTTATTTGGTTATGTTCTGTGCTATGTAGGCCAACTATGGTGGAAAACCCTTACTATTATACCATACTCCATAAGAAGTCGCAGATTTGTGAATGCATCTTACTTACAGTACGTCGTTACGAAAAAATACTGCATGTTATGTCTTCGGTCTACAAACATTTTCCCCCATTTTTGTTGTTGGTGTACATAGGCCCTACCTCAGCATGGTAACAAATATCTGTACTTGGCCGGGTGGTAACAAATTCTATTATGTTTCTCATGAAAAATAATATGGACACTAGCCTATTTTATTTCCCTAAGGTGCATTTTAACTAAGTATACAAATAGTTTCATTTGTCTTCCATTCCTCCCACTGTGTGTACTCTATTCATATTCACTCCAATTATACATATTTATTTTGGCCCTGACTGTTATGTGCTGAAGTTCTTGTAATTATGGTATTATGCGATATGAACAAGGATGCCATGACCCTCTCAGAATACACTGCCACTAAATTCTGTACTTAACTGTTATAAGAATCATACCAACCTCTTCTCAGTTGTCCTTATGAAGCTCATTGTATGATATTCCAGAGCTGGGAATCAAACAATCTCAATACATACTTCTAGACCACAACAATGGCAAGAAATTTATACAGAAGGGACTCTATCTATGTTGGTGAAAATAATTCCTGGATAAACTCTCGAGTACCATGGTAGCGCTTTTATGTTCCTACAGTTGTAAGGCGTAGGGAAGGGGATTTTGATTTTACTGACTACTTTGTACATTTCATTCATGCGTGGAGTGTAAATGTTAGTGAGAATTCTAAAAACAAAGCATACAGAATTTTTTGTCAGGTCACAATCAGAGTGTAGGCCTACTGTACTTAGTTTGTGGGACTCAAGCTTCTCAGAGCCGACGCACAACCAATATATTAAAAGTCTATAAAATACTCAACTGTGCATGCGCCATGCCAACCCGAGCACTTGGTGCTTGCGCGCCCCGGTGCTTTTCCCTTCCCACCCCTCTTTCTCCACAGTCAGACTTGGATGATGAGCAATGGATCACTGACCTCGCTTTCATGAAATACATCACGGGGTATTTAAATAACTCGTTGCAAAGCAAAAATAAATTAATCAGTACTATGTGTGACCGTATTGAAAGTTTCAAATTGCAGCTTGTGCTTTTTAAAAGTCAGCTTCAAGAAGGAAATTGGGACAATTCTCCCAATTTACAAATAAACAACACGACTCTCGCCTCGCTAAGCGCTGCTACTACAAGTTCCTCTCTTACAGCAGAGCACCGTGCTTTTCCAGTTGCCGGCCAGTGCTCGCTAAGCACCTGAGTTGGCGAGGCCTGGGTTATGGAATACTCAATTGCCCGTGTGTTTTAAGGGGTGGAACTACGAGGTCATCTGCCCCTCTTAACACAGATTAATGAATACAAATTTGGAATTGAATTTAAAATTTAGAGGTGGACACCTAAATTTGAAAAGACCTAAATTTAATAAAACAAAATATTAAATAAAAATAATAATTATAAAAATAAACAAAAATTATGAAAAAACAAAAAATTATCATTCAAAAACGAACAAGTCGTTGAGTCAATATTCACTGGAAAATTTAGATTGCTGGCCCTAACCCACTCTCGCTTATAAAGCGGATAACGCGATCAACAGCCACCGCGTCATCGGCTAATATAAGTTTGAGTGTCATCTGCAAACCAAGGTTTCTTCGTAAGTCAGTAAGATCCACACACTCGGTTAAAATGTGGGCCACGATGTAGTTCCCTTGATCGTTCTCAGTTTACTGGGCAGTGGGTCAGCTATCCACTGACTCTCCCAAAATACCAGAACTTGTAGGCGTAACTGAGAGCGAATATCTCTAGCGGGTACCTCCATTGTTCGAGGTGGTAGTGATCCCGCCTCTTTTACAGCTTGATCCGCTAACTCATTTCCCGCAATTCCCATGTGGCTTGGAAGCCACAGAAAGGTGATTCGAGTATCAGCGTGACACAGCCCGGCTAGTAGGTCGTGGATTCGCTGCACTAGGGGGTGTTGCAGGAATCAAGTAGCAATTGACTGCAACGAACTCAAAGAGTAGGTGCACACGAGAAAGTGGATTCATGCATCCTGTAGTGCAAACTGCAGAGCTTCATAGATGGCAACGAGCTCCGCAGTAAACACACTACAGCAGTGGCGTATACTGGTCTGAAGATCTGGGCTACCACTGAGCTTAATATTACACAAATGATGCTTTTGAACTGCCGTGCGAAAAAAAAACCTTCCTTTCACGGCTAAATAACAAACATGGCCAGCAATACAATTTAGACAGTTAAGAACTGCCAGATAACCTATTCCACCTAGCATGTAGATGATGTGAAATGACGAGTGTACATTGGCACACAATTGCAGTTCAGGTCATATGTATAATATGAACTTTCTCACTGTATAGACGACGGCAGAAAGGAACTTCTAACAAACTCTCTATTATACAGTCATTGGCATTTAAAGTCCCCGCATGTGTTAGTTCCATAATTGTCTTACAAAATCACAACTGGCACAGTTAAAACAAAACGACTACATAAAGATTATTCAGCATACACACATTTAAATAAATCACACATCGAAAATACTACAACTTCTAAAACATATTCACATATATGCGCGCGATAATGTATATTTATTGTAGGCTATTTGTTCCTTTAAACGCTTTTAACTTCAAAGAAACCGCTGGTACTCAATTAAATTAGCCTCTGGCTGCGCGAGCCAGCGGCGTGTGGTCCAGGTATGCGGTGCGACTAAGCGCTCCTTAGCCTGGGATTTAACTTGAATCGGGGTTAAAAATTGGTGGATTCTTGCTTGGTTTCAAGTTGTTAAGCGAATAATTTTTATTTGATGTTGTGTATGCAATCATTTAAATATTTGGTAGTTTGATGTTATTTTGCGTGGTATAAATATGTTAGTACCTATTTCGCTCCGTGTTACTCAGACCATCGCCGCTCCAAGCTGTGTTAATTCTTGTTAGGCGCTGTCCAGTATGATAAGAAACCGCTGGCCGTAGCGGCAACTCACTCGCTATGAACGATGGGCCTGCACGGTACAAGGGAGGGTGCGGAGAGATGGGGATAGCGGCGTAAGGCTGCCGCTTTCTCGGATGGTTTCTGCTGCGTTGCCGCGTTGACTACCCACGAACCATTATTTCTTTCGATAAAGAAGAATGTGCATGAAAGTCACGATTGTTTGAATGCTTTGTTGAACCAGTAATAAAGTGTTATTTATTTTTAATGTAAATTTCTTGGGCTACCGCCGTTAGCCCCGGTAGCCCTAAGAATACGCCCCTGCACTACAGGCCTCTGGCAAAGAGATCTTGGTATTTGCACCATCAATAACGTAAGCACAACCCACTTTCTCATCCACCTTCGACCGAGTTTTGTCCCTCTGAGCAATGGTAAGTGGAACAGCGGGTGGCTAATTATAGCACTTACTTAGTCATCGGATATACCCACGCAGGCAAGCGCAGGTATAAAGCTTTTTTTTTTTTTTTTTGTGGTAACAATAATTGAGGGTATTTCCATGACTGGCTTCTCTCACTTCTCATTCTCGTACAACCCAACCGAAAGCAAATAGGGAAATAACAAGAAACGTGAAAGACGCAGTTCTTAGTAAGAACTAAAAATCCAGTTCAACATTGTATTCTAAAATCTATCCGCAAATTTACTCTAAATATTATCCGCTATCCGCACAGTCGTGCAAACTATATTCGCAAGGCGAACGGTTTTGATATCGTGCCAGGAGATGGCAGTTGGGATTGAACTGCAGATGTCTTCCCGCTCACTGCGCATCGCACATTCCAAAAACATTAAGTTGGCCACTACTTGCTTCACTCACACAGCACATTCCTTTTTCACTGGCTGCGAGTCATCTGCTGTGATAACCATTGGCATACGGGAAGCCGATATATTTAGGTTTAGAATAAGCGGGCCACGCATACGTACTGCAAGACCCCCACACACCCCGTCACAGTGTGTTGAACTTCCATCTCCTGGTGCGATGACAATAGTAGAGCAGATGCAAGAAGAGCTTGCCGAAACTCAACGATGAGCAGAGACCAATATCAATTGGCGTATTTCAATGCTCATTGCGGGGCTCCTGTGTGTCCCCCGAATGCTGATTACTGGGCTCACTGCTCACTCCATTCTTCAACAATGCGGCTCGCTCCAAGACACGGTCTACAGGTTTAAACCAAGCGTAGAGTGCAGGAGGCATCACACGTGTGTATTATTACTATTTTATGTATATTACGTAGCTGAAAGTGTGTTTGTTGAATACCTGAAGCCTTGAAATTTGTGTATAATATTCAGTGTACCACAATGCCACCGTTTCGCTTTAAATTAGGGAGTGCCAAAACTTTACATAGTCGAACTAGTGAAGTTATTTATAATGTGTATAAATTCATGAAAAAGGAAACACATCTCGCTGGGAACTTATACGCAATTCAAAATAAAGTGGCTGAAGCATCAGGTGTGTCGGAAAGGTCGGTGCGGAATATAATACAAGGCGCCAAAAGAATTGAAAGTGGTGAAGTGGATTCATTTTCAATGCCTGGAAAGAGAAGACCAAAATCTGCCAAGAAGTGTAAGTTAGACGATTTTGATAAATGCGTGGTAAGGCATACGATTCATAATTTTCACTATAGCAAAGGTGAGAGGCCAACGCTGGAAAAGATCCGTAGGAAACTGGTTGAGGTTATAAATTTTAAAGGTGGCGTACGAACATTAAGCAAGATAGTTCGAGGCCTAGGCTTCAGATGGAGGAAGACAGAAGACATGCATAGAATACTTATGGAGAAGCCTGACATAACGCATGCAGTACTTTCAGAGCATAAGGCGGTACCGACAACAGGGTAGGCCTATTGTTTACACTGATGAGACATATTTGCATAGTTCGCACACTAAGCCAAGTGCTTGGAGTGACGGTTCTCTTCATGGACTGAAGTCGCCTATCTCGAAAGGACAAAGATTAATAGCGGTATATGCCAGTTCTGATGCATGTTTCTTTCCAAATGCTTTGTTGGTTTTCAAAATCCAACAAAAGAACTGGGGACTATCACGATGAGATGAACTATAGAAATAACGAAAAATATCTGACAGAAAAATTAATTCCCAATTTGCCAACACATTCTGTAGTCGTGATTGACAATGCCTCGTACCATAATGTCCAATGTGAGTGCGTACCCACATCATCTTCCCGAAAAACAGTTATGCAGGATTGGTTGACCGATAAGGGTATTCCATTTTCTACAGAGATGATAAAACCTCAACTGTACGCTTTGATTAAATCCCATAAACCACGTTATGAGACGTATCAAATCGATACACTGCTTGCTACCTATGGACACACGATCTTGCGTCTACCATCGTACCACCCCGACTTGAATCCCATCTAAATGATTTGGGCTCATGTTAAAAATTATGTAGCTGGACAGGTGGTGGTGGGGATGAATGTTTTAAGGAGTGTAACATCGAGGCCCCCTTTCCTGTTGGCGTCGAGTTAGGCTATAGAAGGAAGAATTTCGACTCTTTAAAAAAATTGGGGTAGTGAGTAAAGAGAAAGGCCATGACAGACTCCCTAGGCTTCGAAGGTCTGAAGAAAATGAGAGATGACCAAGGGAGTTGTAGTTATTATTTAAAGGGGTGGAACAATGAGGTCTTCTGCCCCATTGACCCAAGGAGATCGCCAGGAAGATGAAAGAGGAGCCTGGCACAAGTAAGTAGATGTACCATACTGCATAATTCAGAAGATTTTAGGCATTGGAAAGTCTGCCCCTTCAAGTTGACAGATGTATAAACTAAGGAGGACTACTTCATCGACGACATCAAAATACAGTTCTACCTACCAAACACCAAAGCCTATGAGAATGCACGCCGAACCTTAAATGAGAAACGAAATGCCATTTGGTCCAACTTTTACTCCACAGATGCCATAATGACGGAAGAGTGGAAACAAACTAATTACGAACTACGACACGTAATAACACGTTACGCCACCCATGGATTTCACCATAGATTCTGCAAAACCAAGAATTTGCACCAACCGAATGAAGACTGTATGTGACCTGTGCAACGATCATTGTGAAAGGTACCACACACAAAACTGCAAAATGAGGACAACCTCAATAATAAGACTGGCATTAGCATAATTGATCATATGTTCAAATATGTATTTGCACATTGTGCGCTTTTCTTTTAATAATAATTCAGAAGAGGCTATACACTGCCCCACAAGTGACTATCCTGGGGAAATCATTAGTGACATGCACAGGCTATTGGTGTAGCATATAATATTGCACAATGATAGGCCTACATTTCCATTGGCAGCATCTCAGTTGGTTAGTTAGGAAATATTTATAAGAAGGCAAAAGGAGTCAAGAGCTAGGTCGTCCCATTTTGCAATTTTTAAATCCAAGTTACCTTGCCACATAAAAGTTATGCTGATTATTATAGATATGGTAACCTTAAGTTCTGAAATATTTATCTAACGCTACTTCATTCGTAAAACGGTCATTTTGAATGCGACTTTAATGGCTAAGCCAAGGGCATTACTTCGTGGAAGGCAACTCGAATGACATGGGCTAGGCCTAACCTAAAAATTACAAGCAAGGTGAAATCCTAGTGTACGGTAATTAACAAAATTGTTTATTGAGCGATATAACTATGCATTCATCATAACTTTGGTCTCCTAGTAGACGCATAATATTCAGTGTACCGCAATGCCACCGTTTCGCTTTAAATGCTTTAAATTAGGGAGTGCCGAAACTTTACACAGTCGAACTAGGAAAGTTATTTATAATGTGTATAAATTCATGAAAATGGAACACGTCTCGCTGGGAACATATGCGCAATTCAAAGTAAATTATAAATAATTTAATTACATTAAATTTATTTCGAAATAATGACCGAAACACGTTTTAAACGACCGCCAATTCGCGCCATCTTTACCGTTTTTATTTACAGGTAGTTGTGATGTAGCGATTTACTTCCCCTTGATGCAGCGCTGCAATTTCTCGCTTTAAAAAAAAACGCGGCCTATTTGTATGAACACCATACCTTAGCATTCTGGGTTACACACCGCAAATTCGAATTTATGACTTACAGTAGTACCTGGGTGGGAAACGAACCCTCGCCCCAAGGGCGTTAGGTGTGACGCTTTTGCACAGCCAATGTAAGATACGTCTCCATAATATTTTTATGAACACAATACCGTAGCTTTCCGGGTTACACGCCGCCAAACTCGAATTTATGACTTAGTGCCTGGCCGGGGAATCGAACCCTCGTCCCCAAGGGCGTTAGGCGTGTCTTTCCTCACAGACAATGTAAGGAACGTCTCAATACTATTTTTATGAACACAATACCGTAACTTTCCAGGCTGCAAGCTGCAAATTCGAATTTATGACCTGGGACTTAGTAACTTATGTAGTTTAGGAGGTACGGACATTTTTCTCGAAATGTGACTTCTTTACATGAATTATGTGTAAATCGAGGGTTACATTGTCTGTGAGGAAAGACACACCTAACGCCCTTGGGGACGAGGGTTCGATTCCCCGGTCATGCACTAAGTCATATATTCGAATTGGCGGCGTGTAACCCGGAAAGTTACGGTATTGTGTTCATAAAAATAGTATTGAGACGTTCCTTACATTGTGAGGAAAGACACACCTAACGCCCTTGGGGACGAGGGTTCTTTAGAAGACGTATAATACATGTCTCTTACATCTGAACAAATGTCTGCACTTCTTGAGAGTTGAGAGAGTGGCGCGAGATTGTGTTGCTATCCCGCATCTGTGACGTTTGTGTGACGCATATGTGTGCTTCAATTGTTCGCAGTCGTGCGGTTCTCTATTACAGCCGAACTATTAATCTGGGTGCAAAACTAATATTATATTCGTGATCAGCACCCTCGATTTACTAATAATTCATGAAAAGAAGTCGTATTACGAGAAAAAATATCCGTACCACCTAAACTACACAAGTGCCAGATATTCTCTCTGTTAAAATTCTTTCCATACCTTGATGTGCCTGTACACCAGTTTTCAATGTGATATTTGAAGTAACTGTTCAGCTGGAGCATTTTTATCCCTCAAACACAGGGCTACATGACCACGTTGTCGCAGCCCCTAAACTAAGGAACCATCACTACTAGGAAACATGTTACGTATATTCCTACCCTGAGTCCCACGGACTCACTTTTTTAAATATCAAAATTAAGAAAAATATTAAAATGCACTTGACTTGATATGGACATTTAATGTTAATACACTTAATTACTAATACAGTAAATTAGAAATATTTACAAATAATGAGATATTCTCACAATGATCTCAATAAACATCAATCACATTTTTTCAAAATGATAAAAAATGTCAGAAACTATATAATTCACAAATCTCATCAGCATCATTTTAAAACCACAATTACTGTTGTAATCAACACCAAAACAAATATCACATGTATTGTATGACAGTGAAGATCCAGCTGTTGTTAACTAATCTTCAAGTTTCAGTGGAAATAACGAGAGTTTGCTAACGAAATAGTAGATCGTATATTTACACGTCCATCACGCTACAAGGCACAAACAACACAAGGAATACTAAAATATAAAATCAATGCTGCCAACTTAAATTGTTAACTACCAACTCCAACACTTCCCCTGGTAGTTAACCTCAAACAATGACAATCCTTTAATTCAACAAAAATACCAAAAAATTCAGTTCCTGTTATAAACTAAACCAAATTGAGGATCTTTATGAAACTCTGGGTCTTTGGCCCATTCAATGACTTCGTAAACAAGTCTGCAACATTATTGTTACTTGGAACATATTCGAAAATAATGTTCCTCTTACTTACATGGTCCCTACAAAACTGATACTTAATATCAAAGTGCTTTGTCAATTCAGAATCACCACTGTTTCTGGTGAGCTTAATGGCACTTTGATTGTCACCTCTGATGACAATTGGTTTAGGCAAAACCGATTCCTGACCCAACTCGTTTATTATTTGTCCTAGCCATAATGCCTCCTTAGCAGCATGGAACATAGAATCATACTCTGACTCGGTTGTAGATGTGGCAACCGTGTCACGTTTCTTTGGTAACCTCGTGTTCCAGCTAATTGGTGCATTTGCTAAGATTGCAACATATCCACTCACAGATTTCCTGTCTTTGGCATTAGCAAAATCTGCATCACAATACATTCGGACATGTACATCAGATTTTTCAAAAAACAATTTTACATTACATGTTTTCTTCAAGTACAACATAATGTGCTTTACATCTTGCCAATCTCTCTTTGTAGGCGAACGATTTTTCTTGCTCACTTTACACACTGCAAAAGTTATGTCTGGCCTAGTCGTTGTAGCCAGATATAGTAACATACCTACTGCTTTTCTGTACTCGTACTCATGTTTCTCATCACCTGACAATTTACCGTCATCTCTATTTATTTCTAAAGGAGCTGACCTGCCCTTCCCATCTTCAAGTTAGAATTCTTTCAATACCCTTTTAATGTAGTCAGTTTGATGAGCAGACATTACTCCTAATAATAAACAAAGTTTATATGGTTCCGCCTAGTCAATACATTGTTTTATTAGAGGTTTTATCGTGACATTCTGTCAATACGGAAAAATGTCCGACTTTAAAAGTAAAAAAAAAAAAAAAAAAAAAAAAAAAAGAAGACATTACTCCTTCCCTGTACTCCACATTCATAGAAAGAAAGTTGGTCATATTTCCTAACTTCTTAATCTCCAATCTAATGTCCAACTCTTCTTTGAACCATTCAACCCGTTCCCTTTTTCCCCAGCATGCCAAGTCATCAACATAAACACCAATGAACAGATCCTTATCTTTGTTAACAAACACACATGGATCCTTCACCAGAGGTTTCAAACCTAATTCTGACAAATTCATATACAAGGTCGAATGCCATTCCATAGCACTTTGTTTAAGCCCATACAAGCTTTTGAGCAATTTACACACTTTATTTTTATCCACCTCAAAATATTTAGGTTGTTCCATGAAAACTTCCTCATTCAACTCACTGTGCAAATATGCTGTGAGCACATCAATATGTTCCTGAACCCACCCATTAATGACAGTTATGGCCATCATCAGTCGAATCGTTTTTCTTTTAATTACTGGAGCATAAGTTTCATTAAAGTCTACCCCTGGCACTTGGGAAAAACCTTGTGCTACCAATCTCGCCTTAAATCTATTAACAGTGCCATCTGGATTTCTCTTAAGTTTCAAAACCCACTTACAACCCAACACATTTCTACCAGAAGGCCTGTCAACCAAAATAAATGTCCCTTTACGTTGGATACTGTCTAATTCGCTTTTCATTGCATCTCTCCATTCATCAGAGAACTCCCCATTCAATGCCTCACTCACACTCAACGGTTCTTCGATATAATCAGCAACATATACCGACAAATTACAGCAAGAACATTCTTTACGCTCCCTTAACCTTTCACTCCTTCTCAAAACGGTCGCATTATTTTCAGCCTCAAACACATTTTTATCATTCTCTTGGACATTGCTTTCAATCTCAATCTCTGACTCATCACTACAATAATTTCTTATCATAACATCAGTTTGAACATGCTTAATAGTAGGCCTAACCTGTTCTACCATGGGAAATATACTTTCATCAAATTTTACATGATGTCCAATCACAAATGATTTAGTCTCAAGATTAAACAATTTATACCCTTTCACATTGTTTTCATAACCTATGAATACACATCTCACTGCTCGGGGCTGAAATTTACCTACTTTCTGAAATAACCAAGCTTTACAACCAAATGCACGTAACCTTGGGTATTCTTTTTCAGCACTCTCTCCCTTCCACATTTCATATGGGATCTGATTCCCAATAGCCCTAGATGGACATAGATTCCTAGTAAGGCAAGCAGTGTTGGCTGCTTCAGCCCAAAACGAATCTGACAAACCTGACTGCACTAACAAACACCTTATCTTATCTTCTGCAATCCTATTAAACCTCTCAGCTATACCATTTTGTTCTGGAGTATAAGCTACCGTCTTTATATGACCTATCCCATTCGCTTTCAAATAGGTCTCGAATTTATTACCACAATATTCGCCACCTCCATCTGTTTGAAAGCATTTAAGTTTCAAGTCATGCATTTTTTCTACTCCAGCTTGATACTCCAAAAACTTTGAGAAAGCCTCACCTTTACTTTTCAAGAATTTAACAACTGTAAATCTGGAATAATCATCCACAAAACTCATCATGTATTTATGACCACCATTTGATTTAACAGGAGATGTTAACAAATCACTATGTACCAATTCCAGTGGTTTACTGCATTGGCGTTCACTCTTCTGCGGGAAACTACATCTAGTCATCTTCCCCAGAACACACACATCACAACTCTTATTCTCACTCTTTAAACCTGACAAATATGGAATTTTCTGCATAGCAGCTTCATGTGGATGCCCTAACCTTACATGCCACAAATCTGAACTCACTGCTCGCAAGGCTACAGCTTCAATTTCATCACCCATCTCATCTTCACTGACATCAGCATTCGATATACAAGCTACACTGTGATTAGGTTCCAACAAATACAACCCATTTGATTCTAGACTTGTAAACACGCACTCATCATTATACATACCTTTAGCACCTTCTTTGTTAAAGTGAACAAATACATCATTCTTGGCTAAGCGCCCAACTGAAATCAAATTGAATGCTAAATCTGGAACGTGCAAAACATTTCTCATCTCAAGCACATTACCACCACACTTATCAGATAATGCAAGTTTGACAATACCTTTTCCACTAACTGGGAGTTGCCCTTGTCCAATCTTAACATTGCCCTTACACTCTGAATAGGAGGAAAACAACTCTCTTTTAGACGTCATATGTTCTGACGCTGCCGAGTCAGGTACCAAACATCAGAACTGTTCATTGACACCATTGCGAACACACTGATACAGGCTATAGTCTTCCCCGTTTTATTGGAATTTCCACCGTCGTCCCTTTTTCCATTATTTGATTTCATTTTGGTAAAATCTGATGCCCAATGACCATACTCGTGACAGTTAAAACATTTAACTTCTGGACAAAACTTGCTAATATGCCCTAACCTCTGACATTTGTAACATTTAACACTATTACTATCACCACTTTTTCCACTCTGCACACTTTTCTTCTTACTGTTTTTGTACACTAACTTGTCATTCTTGCCTTTCTTGGAGATGAGTGCACTTGATGCGGAAGTCTCCTGCGCGGCTTCTAACTGGGTCCGGCGTCGCTCCTCGTCTAGAAGTCGTCCTTTAACCTTCCGTGTTGTAAGATCCGGCTCCCTCAGTAGATTTTGGACGAAGGTCTCGTACTCCTCCATCGGTAGCCCGACTAGCAGGAAGTTGGCCATCATCTCGTCGTCGAATATTATGCCACCCCTGGCAATTTTTTTGTTCAATCTCTGGATACTGGCCGCATACTCTTGCATCGACATATTTGGGGTCTTCGAAATATTTGTCATTTCTTTCAAGGACTGAAGTGCATTAAACTTGGTAGAAGAGACGTGAATTTCTTCCAGAATTTCCCAAGCATGCTTCGCTCTAATACAATCTTCCACATCTAACAAGAAATCATCCCCAACGGATTTGTATAATACCGACAAAGCTTTCCTATTTAAGCGTGCCTGATCCACATTCAACTCGTTCTCATCGAAGCCTGGTTCAATCGCCACCCAACAGTTCTTATCGATCATATGCGCCTTCACTCTCAGTTTCCAGGCGAAGTAGTTTCCATTTGCTAGCTTTGGAATGGAAACGAGGTCTTTGTCATCTCCGTCAGCCATCTTGGTACTGTCGCTGTAACGTTCGCCGGTTCAGTCACAAACACTCACAATCTGTTTTTAAAATTCAGATTACATCTCAATCTCAACAATCCGTAATTCACGCTCTGATCTACGTACTTCGCACTGCTCTGGGCCCATAACCTGTTGTTAACTAATCTTCAAGTTTCAGTGGAAATAACGAGAGTTTGCTAACGAAATAGTAGATCGTATATTTACACGTCCATCACGCTACAAGGCACAAACAACACAAAGAATACTAAAATATAAAATCAATGCTGCCAACTTAAATTGTTAACTACCAACTCCAACACCAGCAAGGGCTCAACTACTTCTCTGTTACACAGGATCTGCATATCTTCTTCGAACATTTTTTAACTTTGGTTTTCTTCTTCTTGGAGCCATGAATTTATAACAGACTCTACATCCGGATCAGTGATACTTACTGAAGAACATCCAGCATGATTATGATCCATACTCAAATATAAAATAAGCATATAGGCCTATACTGCAAGCTCATGAATAGAAGTTGTAACATAAATATCTACCATGAGTCCCCGGGACTCATTCGAGCACTTTGGCCCACTTTCCAGTCACCGCTTGCACACGTCTCTTCCGCTACACATTGAACACTCAACTGAAGGAAGGTAGCCTATACAGTGGCGGAAAAAAATTGGCGCAAATTCACGAGATGCCCAAAGATTGAAAATATGACTGTGAGTCCCGGGGACTCAGTGAATTAAGGGTTAATGCTTATCGATTTTTTAAATTTTAATTATTGTAAGTGTTAATTTCTCAAAAAGTTCTGTTGCTATTTTCCTGAAAATTAGTATATGGCCTTATTTCACCGTCAGGAGACCTCAAACCAAATTTCATCAATTCATTTCATTCATCAATAATTACTATTTTTCATAAATTCAGTCCCAGCCTACCTTAAGGAAATTTTATCGTTCAATGATGTCTCATTCAGTGTTACCAGTTGCACTGAATGAAATACGAACAACAGTGATTTTGTATCCCACTTTTTTTATCAACAGTGAATTTGTATTCCACTTCTTTTAATCAACAGTGATGTTGATAACAATGTGTATGCCTCGGTTTGTGCCGTTAAGAGTAGCCTACTCCTTGTTGACAGTTGAACAAGATTCAAGCGCTGTCGGAAAATTTCTGCCTTTTTTAAAGAGCAATAAATTAAACCTCATATTTACGTACTTTAGCATGTAGGCTATACAACTTAGTTTCCTATTACAGTATAACCAGGAGTTCCCAACTAGCAGGCAGTTCCTTTGGCAACTGTTTTGAGCTAGCCGGACCATTTTATCAAATTTCTTTGTGAATTTGTTAATGTTTATAGCTCAATCGGACAATTTTACATCCTGTTTCCTTCGGGAACAGATATTTCCAATAGAAATGAGGAAGGAAAGAGACTATTGGACTTCTGCCAAAGGAACAGCCTGCTAGTTGGGAACTCCCGGTTCAGGAAAGGAGAGAGCCACACAATCACATGGTACAGTGATGACTTGACCAGGAAGTCGGTGGTCGACTATATACTGTATGAGAAAGAACTAAATAAGAACATCACGGACATCAAGGTTATACCATCGGAGAACCTGGATAGCGACCATCGATTGCTGGTAATGAACCTGAGAGGGACTAAGGAGAAGAAAGGGACTGAGAACCAGGAAAGACATATAAGGGTATGGAAACTGAAAGAAGGAGATAGAAGGGTCGATTACCTCAAAATGGTGAAGGAAGGAATTTCAACAGATGAAGAAAGAGGGGTGGAAGAGGAATGGGCTAGATTTAAGAAGACACTAGTAGGTGCAGCAGAAGCAGTATGTGGGAGGACAAGTAGTAAGAAGAGGTGGAAGGAAACACCATGGTGGAATGAGAATACAAAAGAAATAGTAAGGGAAAAGAATAGAGCCTTTAGGAGGTGGTATCAAAATAGGACGGTAGAGACAAGGGAAGAGTACCAGGAAAGAAAGAAGGGGCAAAGAGAGTAATGGCTGAGGAGAGAAGAAAGTGGATGGAAGAGTGGACAAAGATGGAGGAGGATAGTGAAGGTACAAAAAAGGTTCTGTATGGGATGGTAAAGAATAAGAGGCGGAAGGATCCTACGGATTATGTTAGAATGGTGAACAAAATGGGACAAGGGATAGAAAATAGGGAAGAACTGAAGAAAATGTGGAAAGAATATTTTGAAGAACTCCTGAACCCAAATGGAAACCACGGCGAGGAGGAAGAAATCGGGGAAGAGGTAGATGAACTGCAAACAGAAAAGGACTTAACATGGAAAGAAGTGGAAGATGCAGTGAGGAAGATGAAAGGAGGGAAGGTACCGGGTGTGGATGAGTTGAGTGTGGAGATGGTGAGAGCAGCAGGAGAGGTGGGGATACAATGGTTGTACCGAATGATGAAGACAGCATGGAAGGAAAGGAAGACCCCAGAGGACTGGAAAAAGGGAATAATTGTCCCGATCTTCAAGAAAGGTAGTAGAACAGAATGCAGAAACTATCGGGGAATAACACTGATGAGTCATTGTGCAAAGATGTTTGAGAAAGTTTTGGAAAGGAGAATTAGGACAAGGATAGAAAGAGGGATGAGGGAAGAACAACATGGCTTCAGAGCAGGAAGGTTCACAGTGGATTTGATTTTTGCTGTAAGGCAGTTACAAGAACAGCACTATGAGTATGGAACAGATCTACTGATGGCCTTCCTGGACATTGAGAAAGCATATGACAGTGTATGCAGAAACAAAGTACGGAAGTCCATGGAGGATAGAGTAGTAGAAAAATGGACTATAAGGAGGATAAAGGAGATGTACAAGGGAAGCGTGAGCTGTGTGAAAGTGGGAGGAGAGAGATCGGACTGGTTGGAACAGAGAAACGGCCTGAAACAAGGAAGTGCACTGTCACCGTTACTTTTCATTGTGGTGATGGATGACTTAATGACCCAGTAGCACAAGTAATTGGGGAGGAAAAGATGAAAGCAATGGTGTTTGCAGATGATGTGATGATTTGGGGAAACGAGGAGGAGGTACAGGAACAGTTGGACGTGTGGGATGGAATACAAGGGTATGGGATGAAATTTAGCATAAATAAGAGTGAGATGGTGATCACAACAAGGAAGAAGGAAAGAACCACAACAGGAATAACAGTTGGTGGGGAACAGCTGAAGAAAGTGGATAGTTTCAAGTATCCGGGAAGTCTGATACAAGAGAATGGAAGAAACGATAGAGAAATAAATGAGCGGGGGAGACAGGCAGAAGCATCCGGAGGAGTGTGAGAAGCATGTTATGGAGCAAGGATGTCCCTCAGAACAGCAAAAAGATCTTATATCGGACGTACTATGTCCCTATCCTGACGTATGCCTCGGAGACCTGGGTTATGAAAGGAAGGGAGAAGAGCAAAATACAGGCCAGTGAGATGAGGTTCTTGAGAAGCAGTATTGGAGCTACAACGAGGGACAGAATAAGAAATGAGAGGACCAGAGAATTAATGAAGGAGGAACCATTACAGGATGATATAGAAAAATCTAGACTTAGATCGTATGGACATGTAAAACGAATGGAGGAGAAGAGGATACCCAGGAGGATACACGAGACGAAGTGGGAAGGAAAGAGACCAAGAGGGAGACCGAGAGACAGGTGGCTGAAGGGGGTGGAAGAAAGCGTGAAGAAGAGAGGAGAAGAATGGACATGGGTGGAGGCTGAGAGATGGTGGGAAGACAGAAGACGTTGAAGAGGCTTGTGTTCCAAACAGACCCGGCCAGTGGCTGGAAACTGTGCAAGATGATGATGATGATGATGAAGTAACTTAACCTCAGCATTATCATATTAGAAATGTTTCCAGTCCCAGCATAGGCTGAAGTTTGGGAACTTCTTCCAATAATTGAAATCATATTAACTAACAACCTACTATCAATGTGATTAGCTCTTCTCTCCCGAAGAATGGTATCTTACTTTCAGGGAAATGTTAACACACACTCTTGTATTCCCCGTAATGTACAAATAATTTCTAGGAATGTTGTGTATGCATTGCTTTCTTAAATTGTCGTGGTGGGGAAGGAGAAGCAAGCCACATTGCCATTTCTTTCATAATACCGGTAGTTTTCTATAAACAAACTTTTGACATATGTGCGACCTGGGAAAGAGGTTTCCTGAACTAACAACATTTTATTACCATCCAAAAAACCTTGTATGAGTCGAAATAATAAGTGATATAGAGGTCCTAACTAATACATAACCTTCTGTGTGATGACAAACATGCAACACAACATTTGCGTAGATACAATAACCTGCCTACAAAATGAACATTTGTTTCAGAAAATAAATAATCCTCATTCTAGATGACGTAAGTAGAAACGTTCTCAAGCTTTCTCAAGTATCACTTTTCACGCGGATACTCATTCATAAAAGATATAAACAACACACACAAAGCATATTAGTCGCCCTTGCGACATTGATCAGCTGATCAATCGTTAAGAGTCGCTGCATGATGGCCTGTACATTACGATGGCAGTGATTCTTTCCTCAAGACATAGGTCTAGTCCATATAAAAACGCTTTTAAATCTTCTGATGAATCGGCTAAGATGACAATGTCATCAGCATTTTGATGACCTAAAACTGTTGAAGAAATGACCTAAGAAATAACTTGCAAAATTCCCATAAAATTACCCAAAAACTTAAAAAACTGACCTAAAATTTTGAATGAAAGTGACACAATTTCATCACACACAAATTGCAAACCAACTACATCATTGCATGTTGTAATGATTTTAATAGGTACCTCATCATCATCATCATCATCATCTTGTACAGTTTCCAGCCCCAGGCTGGGTCTGTTTGGAACATAAGCCTCGCCACTTAGTCCGTTCTTCCCACCACCTCTCCGCTGTCACTCTGGTCCAGTCCTTCCTCTCTTCTTGACACATTCCTCCACTCCTTTCAGCCATCTATCTCTTGGTCTTCCCCTTGGTCGTTTCGTCTGCATCTGCATCTCATGTATCCTCTTGGGAATCTTCTTCTCATCCATTCTCTTTAAGTGTCCATACCACCTCTGTCTTGATGTCTCAATCCTACCTTGCAAGGGCTCCTCTTTCACCATTTCCCTGACCTTTTCATTCCTCACCCTGTCTCTTCTTGTTACTCCGATCCTACTTCGCAGGAACTTCATTTCACCTGCCTGTATTCTGCTTATGTCTCTTTTCTTCATTGTCCACGTTTCTGAAGCATAGGTCAGTATCGGGATATAGTAGCTTCTGTATAACACTTCCTTGCTTTTTTGTGGGACCTAATATAATTTAATTATTATTTGACAAATACAAATTATTTGCACACAAATACTGGTTACTATTTCAGTCTTTTACTTGGCACTCCCAAGTTCTGTGTTCTTTATTTCAAGGAAAATAACACTTCCTGGTAAGTTTGTGGAACTTCAAGGCTGCAACATCTGAAAAACAAAAAAGAGAATTTCACCACCGTTAGGTACTCTAATTCATTATCGGATTAGAGGTAATAAGAAATATGTGTATTTAAAATACATGACAGGCTATACAGGCTTACCTCACTCCGTTTTACAGTAGGTGACTGACCATTCGTAGATTCTCACATGAAAATGAACGACGATTGTCATCCAGCTCATTTTTGTACTTTGAAAAGCTCCTTTCAACGAATTTCAAAATTATTTGTTTGAAATGAACAGCCCTAGATGGTTTTAACTTTGGCATTTTAAATTCACTCGAAATGACAATCACGGCAGATAACACAAATCCACATAGCACACGTATGGTTGCATTGAGGTACGGTACTTAACCAGACTGGCATTACTGGGCGTACTGTTGTTTGTCTTCCTACCCCCTCGATTTCAACATCGCTTCCGGATTAGTTGCAAGCGCAGTGTGTCTCCTGGAATGCGGATATTCCAAGAAATAAGGGTTGAACAAAGTTGTAAAGAGTCTCATGTCTTCGTATTCATCCTCAGTTTCAGTTCGTTAATATCCAGTTCCATACGTAAAAAATGCATCATAAACCATTAAAAATGTGAGAAAATGGCTCAAACTGTATAAAATATTCTAATAAATCCTATAAAATGACATAATAATGCCGCGAAAAGCGAGAAAATTACTTAAAGGAAAATGAAGAAAAAATTTCTTAACTTAATAAATATACATTTCTGTAACGTGAGGGCCATGAACAGGATTTGTATAGAAGTTAGCAATGTCTGTGCTGAATCATTTAAAAGATGACATGTCATCAGAATCCGGGCCCTGGTCATCAGCAAATCCCAGAGTTGAGATTATTTCTCGTTGGAACTTTACTCCTACTTTAATTTTTTCTGTAATTTCCTTCATTGCTTGTTCAATGTAGCCTATAGATTGGAAAGTCCCGTGGCTTATGATCGCGAGATTAACGGTCACGTTAAACTACAAGCTTCCAAGATTGAAAAGTATGGGTGATAAGTTACAGCCTTGGCCTAAACTTTTTTAAATACCAGCTTTTCTCTCATGTTCTTCGGCTCGAATAACTGCTGTCTGGTTTCTGTATAGATTCTAGATCGTTCTCCTATCCCTGCAGTTTATACCAATAGTTTTCAAAATGCTAATCAACGTTCTCTTATCTTTCCTTATTCTGCCTCCCAATATCAGCCTAAGCTTCCCTTGTTCCTACGTTTCTCCTGAAGCCAAATTTGTCTTGATCCAACTTTGTTTCTATCTGTCTTGTAAATTATTCTAGTCAGGATATTTGAGCATGAGTGATCAAGCTGATTGTACGGTAATCTTCACATCTGTCAGTTCCTGCTTTCTTCGGTATAGGGATGATAACATTCTTCTTGAGAGCAGAGGGTACCCCACCTGTCGCATAAATCCTACATATTGGAAATATCTGTTCCCGAAGGAAACAGGATGTAAAATTGTCCGATTGAGCTATGTACATTAACAAATTCACAAAGAAATTTGATAAAATGGTCCGGCTAGCTCAAAACAGTTGCCAGCGTTTCGCCCCAGTGTACCAATGGGCTCTTCAGTTGGTTATGGTACACCTCACCAAGACGCGTGGCTAGTACATACTGAGAAGGCCGCTGCAAGGCACTAAATGTCGCCACGAGCAGCGCCAATGTACTACGGAAGCCAAAACTTCCTTTCAAAAATAATGTTAGCTTACCTTGCTAATCCATGTTGGAAATATCTGTTCCCGAAGGAAACAGGATGTAAAATTGTCCGATTGAGCTATGTACATTAACAAATTCACAAAGAAATTTGATAAAATGGTCCGGCTAGCTCAAAACAGTTGCCAGCGTTTCGCCCCAGTGTACCAATTAGCTCTTCAGTTGGTTATGGTACACCTCACCAAGACGCGTGGCTAGTACATACCGAGAAGGCCGCTGCAAGGCACTAAATGTCGCCACGAGCAGCGCCAATGTACTATGGAAGCCAAAACTTCCTTTCAAAAATAATGTTAGCTCACCTTGCTAATCCATATTGGAAATATCTGTTCCCGAAGGAAACAGGATGTAAAATTGTCCGATTGAGCTATGTACATTAACAAATTCACAAAGAAATTTGATAAAATGGTCCGGCTCGCTCAAAACAGTTGCCAGCGTTTCGCCCCAGTGTACCAATGGGCTCTTCAGTTGGTTATGGTACACCTCACCAAGACACGTGGCTAGTACATACTGAGAAGGCCGCTGCAAGGCACTAAATGTCGCCACGAGCAGCGCCAATGTACTACGGAAGCCAAAACTTTCTTTCAAAATAATGTTAGCTTACCTTGCTAATCCATATTGGAAATATCTGTTCCCGAAGGAAACAGGATGTAAAATTGTCCGATTGAGCTATGTACATTAACAAATTCACAAAGAAATTTGATAAAAAGGTCCAGCTAGCTCAAAACAGTACACTGGGGCGAAACGCTGGCAACTGTTTTGAGCTAGCCGGACCATTTTATCAAATTTCTTTGTGAATTTGTTAATGTACATAGTTCAATCGGACAATTTTACATCCTGTTTCCTTCGGGAACTTATATTTCCAATATGGATTAGCAAGGTAAGCTAACATTATTTTTGAAAGGAAGTTTTGGCTTCCGTAGTACATTGGCGCTGCTCGTGGCGACATTTAGTGCCTTGCAGCGGCCTTCTCAGTATGTACTAGCCACGCGTCTTGGTGAGGTGTACCATAACCAACTGAAGAGCCCATTGGTACACTGGGGCGAAACGCTGGCAACTGTTTTGAGCTAGCCGGACCATTTTATCAAATTTCTTTGTGAATTTGTTAATGTACATAGCTCAATCGGACAATTTTACATCCTGTTTCCTTCGGGAACAGATATTTCCAATATGGATTAGCAAGGTAAGCTAACATTATTTTTGAAAGGAAGTTTTGGCTTCCGTAGTACATTGGCGCTGCTCGTGACGACATTTAGTGCCTTGCAGCGGCCTTCTCAGTATGTACTAGCCACGCGTCTTGGTGAGGTGTACCATAACCAACTGAAGAGCCCATTGGTACACTGGGGCAAAACGCTGGCAACTGTTTTGAGCTAGCCGGACCATTTTATCAAATTTCTTTGTGAATTTGTTAATGTACATAGCTCAATCGGACAATTTTACATCCTGTTTCCTTCGGGAACAGATATTTCCAATATGGATTAGCAAGGTAAGCTAACATTATTTTTGAAAGGAAGTTTTGGCTTCCGTAGTACATTGGCGCTGCTCGTGGCGACATTTAGTGCCTTGCAGCGGCCTTCTCAGTATGTACTAGCCACGCGTCTTGGTGAGGTGTACCATAACCAACTGAAGAGCCCATTGGTACACTGGGGAGAAACGCTGGCAACTGTTTTGAGCTAGCCGGACCATTTTATCAAATTTCTTTGTGAATTTGTTAATGTACATAGCTCAATCGGACAATTTTACATCCTGTTTCCTTCGGGAACAGATATTTCCAACATGGATTAGCAAGGTAAGCTAACATTATTTTTGAAAGGAAGTTTTGGCTTCCGTAGTACATTGGCGCTGCTCGTGGCGACATTTAGTGCCTTGCAGCGGCCTTCTCAGTATGTACTAGCCACGCGTCTTGGTGAGGTGTACCATAACCAACTGAAGAGCCCATTGGTACACTGGGGCGAAACGCTGGCAACTGTTTTGAGCTAACCGGACCATTTTATCAAATTTCTTTGTGAATTTGTTAATAAATCCTACATACCAAGTGAAATAACCTTATCAGACATTCATCACCTATGCAGCGTAGCAACTCAGTCGGTAGCATCTATGCCTGGTGCTTTGTTCCTGCTTAAGTCTTCCAGTGCCCTATCAAATTCTGATCTTGGTATTAATTCTCTTTCTCATCCTCATCAATTTCCTCGTACCTATCCATTACATGATTCTCAATCTCCGTACCCTCATACAAATGCTCTATGTAAGCTTTCCATCTTTCAACCTTTTCTTCCCTATCTGTTAGAGGTTTTGCAGCTGAGTCCTTAATATTACAGCACAAAGTACTCTTAATCCTTCGATAAGCTGTATCTACGTTTCCTACATTCAGACAATTTTCTGTACGTGCACATTTTACTTTCAACCAGTCTTCTTTCACTTCTTGTTTACTTCATTTCTCAGACTTCTGTATTCTGCTTTCCCCTCTTCATCTCGTGCTTCCGCCTTCGTCCATTAATTCTAGTATATTCTGCCTGAGTGATCTAGGGTTTTCTAGTTATTCTTTCTTTCCTACCAATGGTTTCTTTTGTGGATTTTGTTCTTCAAAAGTGCCCCTTCTCTGCAATCGAAGTTTGTTCAGGGTTTATCATTAATAGTATAAGGTGTGTTCAAAAAGTAACAAGCCGGAGGCATAATTACCGAAACCAGTTCCTGTATGTTGGAAGTATTGGCCTTGGCTGTTGAGGCACTTGTCCCACTGTGACATGAGGCGGTGAATGGTTGTCTCATAAAATTCCCTGGGCTGCGATGTGAACCAGTTCCGCACGTACTGCTGGACGTCGGCATCCGAGGTGAATCGTTGGCCCCGCAGAGCCCTTTTCAGGGGACCAAACATGGCGTAATCACAGGGAGAGAGGTCGGGACTGTATGGAGGGTGGCCGAGAACCTCCCATTTGAATTTCTGCAGGAGTGCCACAACTGTGTTGGCTGTATGAGGTCGTGCATTGTCATGGAGCGACCACGGCGGCTGTGGCGTTCACTGTCACTCGGCGGTCCTGGGTAATGAGTGCATCAACCAGCTGGACGTTGTCATCGGTAATGCAGGGGGTGCCCCAGACTGGGCATCATCGGCTAACGACACCCGTCCTTCCCTGAAGCGCTTGTGCCTCGCCTTGACCCTTGCAAGGGACATGCAGTGTTCACCGTTCACTTGTGACATTCGGCGATGAATGTCCGTTCCCCCTACTCCTTCCGCTGTCAGAAACCGAACAACACCTCTTTGCTCTTCGGTTGACGCCTCCATGTCACTGTTTGCAATGCGACTGGCAGCGTTGGACGATTGATGCATGCTGCTGCTCGCTTTGTATCGTTACGTGACGTGCACGCGTGCCCTCTAGCAACGGGCTGTGACCTTCCACGCTCTGGTCAGAACCACACCTCGTTACACACGCCATGATTAGCCGAAGCAGTCGCCCGTTTGCGCATTCCAGCCTCCGGCTCGTTACTTTTTGAACGCACCTTATATAATTGCACACGAAAGTGCTTTTAGAATAAATACATCATAATCGTAATCATTGTTCACATTTCACTATACTCATTGAGAGAAATTGACCTTTGTTGACATAAAGTGATATCGTTGGTCCGGAGGAATAGTGACACAACTCAAAATCACTGATTTTCAGGTGAAGAGTTTGAAAATTATTATTATTTGAAAATTGTTCTGGATGGAAGATTGAGCTTGTATACTTAATTATTTCTTGTGGTGGAAACGTTAGGCCATGCTCTTTGTTCAAATGTCAAAGGTTCGAACAAATCTGTGAAATTAACCCTTAAAAATTAATTTTTATGTTCGACCCTGACTATTATGTGTCAGTAAACTGTATCATAATGATGGTCATTATAACACTATTTTTTCATTATGAAACAGTTTCTCCCACCAATCACAGCTGAAGAAACAATTGTTTGACCAATTAGATAAGGTTAGCATCACACCTGCGTGGAGTTCCAAGGCCTTCTAAACTGCGTTGCCTAGTGTCATAGTGGGCTAATCGAGAAGGCCATGGTCAAACACAAGGCATTCTCTGCGTCTCATGCGCTCTGTTCGGTACATAAAACTGGCGAAATCTCGACAGATATTTATGAATATTTATCTTCGAACATAAAATAGTTATAATAATTATAGTCGAACATAAACAGTCGTATGCAACTCGCCTATAATGGTAATTAAGACACTCGTATGGAAATTATAAAACTCGCATACGCTCGTTTTTAAAAATACTCGTGTCTTAATTATAGCCATTATAGGCTCGTTGCATAATGTACTATTAATAAATCATTTTGACTTGTGATATTGTTCTTATGAAATTTATTTTCTGATTTTGTTGCTTCTCTGATCGGACATCTAAAAAAATACAGCGTGTTAGTAAAATAGTTGAGTATCATTCACATAAAATGATGAATAGTGACACATCCCGAAAAAATACTATGTTTGTTAAAGCCACTACAGAAATCGTACTCACCTTCTCAAGAACACTGTCACAACTCGTGATGTGTCACTCTTCTAAAATAAATCCTAACACTAAGTCTGTCACTTCTTGATTACACCACGCTCTTAATCAAGGCTACAGCTCATCTGATAATGTGACACTCTTCTTCAGTCACCAGTCGACAAACACGCTCGGAGGAAGACCGTCACTACTGCATTCTAGTGGCGAGAATTCTAAGTGGAGTTGTTTAGTTTTTCCACAACAAAGATTGCCTTCTCAGTATAATAATAATATCGTATGGCCTCGAGTGCCGGGTGCAAGCTTTGTAATTTGACACCCAGAGGGTAGCTTGCATGTCGAATTTCGTTGTTCCTTGAATCACTATGAAAGTCAAGGAGGTTAGATATCTAAGCTCCTTGAACACTATAGCGCTTGATAGTAGAGAAATGAGGAACTTTGTGTTGGCGGAAACTCCCGAGATTAATTTTGCCCTTATGAACACGGCCTACTGAATTCAAATGGGTTCTTTGACATGCCAACATCGTATGACATGCGTGTCGTAGTTTTAACGATTCTAATGGGGTGAGGGGGTCTCCGCCCAATCAATACAATTTATTACTGGCAATTAACAATTTATTGCCTCTGGGGACATGTTTCGGGCCTCATGGGCCCTTCTTCAACCGCATAGATTATGTACATTTTCACATCCATCATATTAGACACAAATCATGCATATTTTGAGAAAAACATTAAAAGTAACACTCTAAAAGCTATTTCTAAAACATCATCTTAACCATATTATAAAAAACAAAAACAAGTACAGCTAGAAGAGACACATGTGGTCTTAGTGACCTTCTTAATGTTTTGATCTGGTATAATGCCCAATTCAAATTGCTATTAAAATATTTATTTAAAATGTTTAAAAAATATTTGGAGATAATTAGAAGAAGACCAATGGGCTTATTGGCTCTCCTTTGTAGTTCTGCATCCCATTTTCCAGCCAATCTTCATGGTTTGGCTTGAGAGTATATTTTGAACAAAGCTGGACCGTTGCCTTTCCGGCCTTTTTCTTTAATGCTGGATTGGGTAGAGACATTACAACCTTGTGATGAAACGTCAATCGGAACCTATGAAGCGGGTGAACCAGCCAAAGGGTATGTCTGCTGTCCAAACTATAAAGAGATCATAATGAGTCTTAGAAGGAACGAATGCGTCAGAAAAACGAGGGATAAAACAAAAATTTGTATTGTTACTTACTAAGCTCGAATTGAAGGTATAACTGACTGTCAGCCTTCCTACCTGGAGGCTGTAATAGGAAGAAAAAGAAGTATCATTATAGTCGCCTACACGTATAAACATGTAAGAGGATGACTCAAGCGCCGGATTGCTTACCTTTACTTAAGCTGTTGAAGGTTCAGAGTGTGCTGTGTCTGACGGCACGTTGCTGTGTGAACTGAGCTAGCCCGACCTTGTAGCAAGTCCGGAACTGGAAGGAGGGGAGGGAAGTGAGGCGGTATGCGCCGGTATGCAATACCCGCACTGCTTTCAAAGGCCCAATGGCATACTGTCACTGCTTCCAATGTCAAATAGCATACCGCCACTGAAAACCAGTGGATCTTAAACTTGTTTGCGCCGTAGGAATTAATATAATTACATTTCATGATCATTCATCCACTGGTACCAAGCTACCTTCACCGATAAACATTCCCCTGTAGACATCGCCAAAATAGAACCGTGCGTTCCTTTTTAAAGCCAACCCGTAAAACGCTTTAGCATCGCTGCAGCAAACTAGAGTGGGAAAAAAGATCGGCCATGGCCGTCCTTGCAGCAAAACTCATAAAGCGAGATCTCTTCACCACTGCTGCAGCAGAGCGCTTAAAAAAAACATGGCTTTGACCGGTAACTTGTGATGACCATAGTCGCCACCTTAAGAATATACCAGGGGGCGTGGTGGCTCAGCGGTCTAGCTGTATGCCTCTCACCAAGGCGGTCCGGGTTCGATTCCCGGTCAATGCATGTGAGATTTTCGAAGTGAAATGCCATGTCCTGTGGTTCGGATTCCACGTAAAAAGGAGGTCCCGTGGCTCATAATCACAAGATTCACGGTCACGTAAAACTACAATCTTCCTTCCTTCTTAAGAATATACCGCAACATCTGATGTTTTTAAACATATTTCTCAGTAAGATAATATAACTTTTACATTGTTTAAATAGGTCTTGACTTTTAAAATATTTTTAAAATATCTACTCTCAATCGACAAGACATAATATTCTTGACTTTTGGGTTCCTGCTTGGCGAAAATCTATAAAGCAAGGTTGGTTACTCGTGGAGGAACCTTATTAAAAAGACGATAGTCTCCCGCCTCGTTGTCGGGTTAAAAACTAGTGTTGTGGTGTATGGTCAGTACGATTGTGTATCAAGTAGCATCATTGCAACTAAAGTATTCTTATCAGCATCGGCTGCAGAGCTGATATCATGGATAAATTTGCCGTAAGAGGACAAAAAGAGAAATTTCAGCGAAACTGGTGATTGTGTTGAAGATAATCGGTCTGGGAAAATTTTGACGAAATCGGCTTTGTCTCTCACCTCTCATAGACAACAAAGCACAAGTGAAATAGAAACCAACAATGTAGGCCTAGATAATGCAGATTTTGAATGTTTGCAACATTTCTGAGTCCTGCTCAGTGGAAAACTAAATTCAAAGAACACGAATTGTTATCCTACAAAACCGAAACAAAAGGATTAGGTTGCAAAGTATGCGTCAGAGCGCGTGGAACTTTGGGTGCTTTTAAATCAGAACGAACTCGCTTATCAAATGAGTGGTGTTCTTATTCTGTAAAGGCTTTTGGTGATAGTGATGTGAAAATGCGTCAGGCAATAAGAAAAAAAATCTTTGATCACAAGAATTCCCATGCCCATGGTCAGTGTGTTAAAATTCTTGAGCAGGCCAAGAAACAAGTTCTTCAAAGCACAACTGCAAAACAAGAAGGGGTTTACCACGAGAATACATGCAGAGTTTTTCGCACAGTGTACAATCTTGCAAAGCTAGGAAGGCCATTTTCTGATCTACCATCCTGGATTGATGCACAAAGAGCAAATGGTTTAGATATGGGACAGAATTTGCATTCCAAACATTCCTGTGCTGACATTACCAATCTGATTGGTGAATAAATGAGGAAAACTGTTGTTAAACAAATTTTTGAAAACAATCTCAAGAATGGTGTGATGGTGGACGAGTCAACTTCAGTGGGTCAAAAATCTGTTCTTTGTATTTGTCTTCGGGTGAATTTTAATAATTCTGAAGAAACCAGCAGCATATTTTTTCGATCTAGTTGAACTTACAAACACCTCAGCTCAATGTATATAGATTCCTTAAAGTCTAATCTTCTTCAGCATTTTTCACAAGAGTTTCTAGCCAGCAATTTTATATCATTTGCTTGTGATGGTGCATCTAATAGGATAGGGAGTGTATCAGGATTGGCAGTAAGACTCCAGCAAGAAGTCCCTCAGCTTTTTATATGGCACTGTGCTAACCACCGTCTCGAGTTAGCAGTTGGTGATGTTGTTTCCAAACGGACAGCTATCAACCACATGAGGAACTTTTTTGATAAATTGTATTCCCTATACCATGCATCACCAAAGAACAAAAACCAATTGCAGCATTGTGCATCAAATCTGAGTACTAAAATTCAGGTTATAGGAAGAATTTTAGGAGTTAGATGGGTTTCGTCATGTGCTGGATCAGTTAGGGCCATTTGGAAAGATTTTGCAGCACTCTCCCTCCATTTTAAAAGCGCCATGGAGGATCAAACAAGAGACTCTAAAGAAAGGGCCCAGTATGAAGTACTGCTGGATCGTCTGACTGATATAAACTTTATCCTGAATATGGGTTGGATGATAGATGCTCTGAATGAATTAAGAGAATCTGTCGCTTCAATTGCAGAAGAGGGAGATGTCTGTTATTCAGGCTCATAAGCTAGTACTCCAAAAACTTCAAGTTTTCCACTCTTTACAAACCCGACCTGGGGAGTATACAGAATTAGCAAGAAGTGCAGCCAAGTGTAAGGAACTAAATGGTGTGAACTTGCATGGACCTGGAAGAGTGCACAGAATTGATGAACAAGCCTTCTACAGTCTACTTGTGGATGAAATGGAAAAACGAATGCTAAACAGCCAGTCTTCGAGATCTTCTGCTTCTACTGAAAAATCTCTTGCAGCAAAGTATCAAGAACTTCTAAGTAATTTAGAAGTATTTGATAAAACAAAGTGGCCAGAAGATGTGGCCAGTGATATTTGTTTTGGAGACAGTAAAATAAAATATCTGTGTGAGAAATTTTGTATAGGTTCCATCAGAGAAAGTGTAACTGGTTTCAGGCTGTATGCATCAGACAAAACAGTATCTGATGATCTGAAACCACTTCTTAGGGTTGTGAAAACCATAATCATATCCACAGCAGAATGTGAACGATCTTTAAGTGCCATGAACGTAATATATTCAACTGAAAGGAATCAGCTTCAGTTGAAAACTGCTGGAAACTTAGTCTTTTTGAAGTTGGTTGGGACCCCAATTCACAAGTTCAAGCCTGAGAAATATGTTAAGGCATGGCTAGGTAAGGGGCGTCGCAGTGCTGATGACAACAACTCCATGACGTGAAACATGTCAGATGTCTCTCCTCCAGGGTTAAAAGTAGTCGGGGAGTTTCTACAGGAATAAAATGGTAGGCTACAAGTAAAATGAACCTTTCTGCAAAAGCACAAATTTCGAAACACTATTTTTCGTTAAGTTAATGATAAGTGCATTTAATAATTTTTTTCCTATTTAAGTTAGGCCTATCAGTCTTAATTTTATGTATTTTTTACAATATAGACTTTATTGTTTATATTGCTGTACTGTATTTTCAGATGCTATCTTTGTGTGATTTTCAGACCAATCTATTGTGACTTATGACACATTTACTGTTAATGTTTCTTCTTATACGGATGCTAATTAGCCTATATATCAGTAACAAACAAACAAAAATTAATTTAGTTCCCCACTTCACTCATTTAATTTTATTTATCTATATAGCCTAATAGGCCAGACGGCAGGTAGTTCAATAAGGAATTAATTAGTGGAAAGCTGGAAATTGCTTTAATCGCTTTATTTGGACCCAGATATTACTCTCCCAAGTTTTTCCCCTCGAGCGAAGTCGGCGTTGGCCCTTCTGGCCCTAAGAAGGTACCATTTTTCGTTTTTTTTTTACAAATATCTCCCATACCATGAACTTTATCAACAAAATACCTATTATAAAAAATAATTTAGAGTAAATTTACTACAAAAATGTACCCTACCGTTTGTCTCTAATGTGAACCGTTACGATGCTACGACCAGTCAAAGTGGAGCCCTTATTGATTCTTGCGGAAAAGCTATGGAAATTATATGCCATATCAAAGTTTCTTCATGTTATAAATATTTGTCAGCATTCCAGGTGCACAAGCTGTTAATTTGTTACAAGTATAACAGCTTTTATATGTAAACAGCTGTGGCAATGTACCTACCATTAGTATTATTATTGCGTTGTATTGGCATAAAACCACTCTTTTCCACACCACCTGGCGGTAGAGTAAATGACGCGTTTCTTTTAAAGTGTTGTCCCCAGGAGGCCTAATCCACAGTTCAAATGTCAAAGTTAGTCGATTTTAAACTATTTTGATGAAGGCTGGCAGTCTTGATCGTCTGCCTCAATTTCTCCGTCATCGCTTTCATCGTCTGGATCGGTATATTTGTCCGACGTCGCAGGGCGCTCAAGATTAACATCAATGTCTCCGTCACAATCATCCATATCATCTTCCTCGGCAGCATTTGTACTTGACCGTCCCATACAATTCATGCAGATTCTGGAGCATCGGAGGCCCGTTTTCCTGCAACCACACGCTGCGTTACATCCTTTCGAACATTTGCTGGACACTGTGTTTAGAAGCGCTTGTGGCGCCGGATCCCTCATCGTACAGTAGGTATGGGAGCCAAACCACATTGAGAATTTTTCCAGCCCCAATCTAGGGGATTTGTATAGTTTCCAAACCATGTTTGGATTTGATGGTATGTTCTTAAAGAGTGCTCACGTGCCGCTGATTCGGTGGGAGGTAAGCTTGAGAGATTAAGTCGATGTTTGCTTAGAGATTTTGCAAACAGTTGGAACCGCAACTCATTTAGGGTATTTCCCGTGGTTTTGTTGTCATAAAGCCTAGCCAAAACCAACTGGCCCGCTTTGTCAATTTCATCGGGGTTTGCGTTCACGTCTCGGAAAACCCTAACAGCTGTTTGCAGTTCCTCATTACTCTTCAGCAGTGTTACGAATTTCATTTTGCCCTGCCTGTGAAACGAAGACGTATCGCACCCGCTAAACGCATGCAAAAAGAGGAAGTTTTCTTGCACACACGGCGGGAGATTGAGACTTGTTGTGCAAAATAGTTGTTGTTTGGTTGAACCTTTGCCGGGTTTCATAAAATACATTTTCGTGGAGGGTGGCACACGAGCCGCCAAGATGACCAGGATATCTATATCTTCAGCCACTGTAATGACCAATTGTCTGGCCGAGATAACTCGAGTGCGGTGGTAACGATGAGCACATTGGCATTTTCTGGAGCTTGTCTGGTTTCGATTCCTTCGCTTTCGAATTTGACGAGCAACAAGTCGATCAATCTTCGTTTGTTTTGTCAAATTTTGCTTGTGGCATAGGTGCCGTCATGGACTCATAAAAAAAATATATTAGCAGCATCATGCTTGTGCGATCGTCGAAGACATTCAGCGGACTTGGTACTGCGAGCAGCTGGGTCGTCAGGATACCCATCGAAAATAATGACACTGTTTTTGAAGTATCTTTCAACGTAATTCACACATTTGCCATTAATGTCGACAAAAGTATTGGTTTGGTGCCAAATTACACGGTGCAGAAGATATCCTCCGCCGAGAACATGATGTAGGTCCTCAAATGTGGGCTCATCGGTAACAGGATGGAATAATTTATAGAACACAGACTTTTGCGTCTTACGCATTCCCGCTTCATCAAAGATCGCAACCGGATACGGAGCTAGTTCAAACTGGAAATATTGTTTCAATTGTGCATCGGATTTCTTTGCAAGGCAAATGCGTTGGAAAAACACAAGAGGATCAACAGGAATATCCGTGTTGAGGATTTTTATTTTCGAATTTACCGCGCGGAGAGGCATCACGAGACTGTGGTTGCTAGCTGTATGGGAGGCCGAGCGCGGCAAGCCAGCTTCATCTGTACACATTGTTGCCAACGCCTTCGGTGAGAAAGTAATGAAGTCTGCATGAAAAATGTACTGAATCAGAACTGAATGTACTTACTGACCATTTGTTTATTGATACTTGTAACAAGTTAACAGCTTGTGCACCTGGAATGCTGACAAATATTTATAACATGAAGAAACTTTGATATGGCATATCATTTCCATAGATTTTCCGCAAGAATCAAAAAGGGCTCCACTTTGAATGGTCGTAGCATCGTAACTGTTCACATTAGCGACAAAAGGTAGGGAACATTTTTGTAGTAAATTTACTCTAGATTATTTTTCATAATGGGTATATTGTTGATAAAGTTTATGGTATGGGAGATATTTGCAATAAAACGAAAAATGGTACCTTCTTAGGGCCAAAAGGGCCAACGCCGACTTCGCTCGAGGGGGAAAACTTGGGAGAGTAATATCAGGGTCCAATTAAAGCGATTAAAGCAATTTCCAGCTTTCCTCTAATTAATTCCTTATTGAGGCTTTTTTTCCAACCTGTCACCTGGCCTATAAATAATAATTCACACATATATTTTTTAAGTGAAAAATAAAATTTATTACTTGAACATGATACAATTCTGAGTGAATAGAACAATTCACTGCATATCACGTTATGTTGTAAGGGAGGGGTATGCTTTCTTGAAATTGAGGTATGACAGGGAAATATCTTCAGATAGCATACCGCCTCTGGTTTTTTCCCACTTCCTTCACTGGGAGGGAGGAGATGTGTGTGGGGGTAATGATTGACTTGTTGCAAAGCGGAGTATGTCTTAGGTTTGTGGCCTTAATTGGATATGTGTGAGGGGGGGGGGGTGACTTTACATGGGGGAGGAGAGATAAACAAGGAGGCTGACGAACGGATCTGAGCTTCAATAATTATGTTTATGTTTTGACTGCTATGATTGTTGTGGCGAAGGAAAAAATTTATAAATATTTTCAAAAAGTATGTTAGCATCGAAATTGATTTCGTTTAGATTATGCGTCGGATTACACGTCAATATGGACCTTGTGAAATGGATAATCCTCCAATTAATCTTGTCGTAGTTTTGCTGCCTTTCAAAAATCACTTACCACGGCCAGGAGCGAACCTGCAATCTTGGGGTTAGTAGACCGACATGCTATCCACTCACCCACCTTCTCAGTAATCTTACCCTATGCTTAACTCAAAATAAGACGTTTTTGAGTTGTGTCACTATTCCTCCGCACCAACGATATGGTATCTTTCACACACTGAAAGGCACTGGCTGCACACACAAGTATCGTCTAGCTCATGGAAGAGAGTATTTACACAGATCAAGTGGTGGTAACCGTGCATTGCCAACTGGGTCTTATCATTGGTCCTTCCTTTCCACTCGTCTTGAATCTTTTGTTCACATCCTTCGTTTTATTTAATAAAAGATTGTACAATGTACATAGGTTATTCAATTTCCTTGCTCGACTAAGCAAATTACTCTCTGGTACAGTACTCTGTAAGGGATACTTTTCTTTTCCCGCACACCTTGATGTGGTAAGTATCCCAATGCATGTCGCATATTTCTCACATACTGTTCTCCTGGGTCATGGTGCTTCTTGTTGTTGCAGCATTTGAAGTGAAATCCGTGTGTAGCGAACCTTGTCGTCATGTGTCGAAGGTCATAGTCGGCCTAATTCCATCCTGTCATGACCATTGCGTCCATGGAATAGAATTCGTCCCATATTTCTTCTTTCCTCATACGAAGTTCCTTGATTGCCTCATTGTATGCATCTGTGGTGGTGCAGAATTGTTCTCTTGTAAGTTCGTGTACTTCGAGAGTCTTAGGGCCTTTTTTAAATACGTTGCCTTTAATTTTTCGATCTCTAAAAGGTCTCTCTTTGTCAGGTCTGTCCAAATTGCTGGTAGCCCATATGTGACGACCGGAGTGAATTTTACTTTGAAGAGTTTCAAGGCAGTATGTAATGAAAGTCTACGTAATTGTATAATGTCGTTCATTGCAATGATCGCCGCGGTGGTTGTTTGTTTTGTGCCTTCTAAATGCTGTGCCATGTGTTTGAAAGGTTACTCCAAGGTACGTGAAATTATTCACCTGTTGCAAAGTTTTGCCGTTAACCCTCTAAGCGCCAACGTCCTTTTGAAAGCCCGTTTGGTTTTCATCTGAAAAATGCCAACGTCCTTTCAAAAGGACGTTCAGTATTTATTTTTTATTATTAATAGTTACAGTCATTTCCTTTCAGAATTTCTCAATATAGTTAGTTAGAGACTTACTGTTTTTGCAATAAAGAGCCTCTTTTAATTTTAATGCCATTGTTTCAGTATATTAGTCCAATCAGCAGGCATATATTTTTGGCGCGCTTTACATGGCGCGGCATCAACACTAACAGTCTTGCTGTGCACGTTGTCCGCTCTGTGTCTAGTTGCTCTCGATCTTTTACTTGTTCATTTTTTTATTGCTGTGAAAATGAGCCGATCTCCTGTTAGTTAGAACACTATTCGTAATATGATCGAAGAATATTTTTTGGTTATTATTATTATTATTATTATCAGTATTATCATTATTATTATTATTATTGTTATTATTATTATTATTATTATTTGTAATATGTTATGTAAGTGTTATGTAAAAGAAGTTTGTATTGTATTCCGTAAGTATTGACATATAAACCAAACGAATGTAATAAGACTTGTGTTGTATTTTTGGCTCATTTGAATATGTAAATTAATTATTTTTATTACAGATTTATTTTAGGTTCAAAATGAATGAAATTTTCAATATAGCTTCATAATAAGTCGTACTATTCAATAAGTAGGTTCGCGATGTATAAAAATATTTTTGTTCTACCAAAATTTTATTGCTAAACTTTGGTTTTGTTTTATTTTTAATTAATATTTTTGGGTTCTGGCTGCCAAATGTTTACAAATGGTCATAAATGAACTGAGTAAGGCTTTATTCGTTTAGGCCATCATATTAGTAAACAAATAACGAAAATTTTAAGTTTCTACCTATAATAACAGCTGAACTATGAGTGATCAAACAAAAGCTTGCAAAAAACGAAAACTGGCCTTGGCGCTCAGCGGTAGGCAAACCGTAATAGCACGCGGCGCTCAAAGGGTTAATTATGACATCATCTTTATTTGTGGGCCGTCCACCCTTCCTGAGGACACTGACATCATGGTGGACAGTTGAAATCACTAGTGAAATAGCGAGTTAAAAATATAGCCTACATCCTTCTTTTTCAATCTATAGTCTTTTATTTTGCCCTTACTTCAGTTTCTTCAACTTTAATCTGCATTTCATAACAATCAGATTGTGGTCAGAGTTTGTCAGCTCCGGGATATGTTTTGCAATCCAAAATCTGGTTTTGAAATCTCTGCTTGACCATAATGAAGTTGATTTGGTAATGCCTTGTATTTCCTGGTCTCATCCATGTGTATATTCTACTATTGTGGTTATTGAATTAGGTGTTAGCTATTATGACCAACTCGTACTCAGTGTAGATTTCCATCAGCCTGCTTCCTTGATTGTTCCTTTCACCTGCTATCTTCCCTTCTCTTCCTTTTCCTACCACAGCATTCCAATCTCCCATCACTAATATTTTCATAACCCTTGACATAGCCTATCTCAGAATTTCATCTATTTATTCGAAAAATGAACAATCTATAATTATGAACTTTCTGTTGGCCTACCTATATTTGGAGGATTATTTCTGTCTTACTTTTTTGAAAAAATCCACAGCCTACTTCCAGTCTCGGACCGGGTCAGGAATGGAATGAATGAAGCCCCCCATCTAGCGGCGAGGATATGAACTGTGCCGGCTGCCGAAGCCTGTCGCACTCCTCTGGGGCAATGATTAAATGAATGACAGATGAAATGACATGATAGTGGAGAGTGTTGATGGAATGAAATTTTGACAGGGAAAACCGGAGTGCCCGGAGAAAAACCTATCTGCCTCCGTCTTGTCCAGCACAGATCTCACATGGAGTGACTGGAATTTGAACCATGGACCCAGCAGTGAGAGGCCGGCGAGCTGCCGTCTAAGTCACGAAGGCTTTTTCTGTCTTACTTTCTTCATTTAATTTAATAGAAGATCATACAATGTACATAGTTTATTAGATGTCTTTGCTCGAGTAAGTAAATTACTATCTGGTACTGAACTCTATTAGATATACAGTCCTTTTTTTTCCCCCCGCACACCTTGATGTGGTAATGATCACAATGCATGTTGCACAGTTCACAAACTCACCTCGATTGTGGTGCTTCTTATCTTTCTTAACCCTAGAGAGGTAGCGTACGTAATCCGTGCTTAAAAGGTAGCAATACGTAAATTTTAAGTATTCTGAACAAATGCTTTTTTATTTTAAATTTCTGTTTGAAAACATGTTAGATTATTTGTTTTTTGTAATTAATTTCTCTTTACATTCAATTATACATTTACATAGAAATTATTAATGCGATCAAAGCAAAGGATTTGCACTCAAGTCATACATTAAATATACATGTGAAGTAAGAAAATGCACTTCCATATTTTATCTCTCTTATAATATCACTTGATTTCCAGAATAGGTAGATTCCATAATAAAATATCAGTAATAAGATTACTTACTTTCAGAAGTAGAACAAATCTCTTGCAACATAGTAAGTCAATTCCTTGATTACAAGTAATAAAATGTCTTAGAACTACAAAAGTTAAATGAAATAATCTTAACATAAACTGCACAAACTTCTTATATACATTCTGGACATACTTTCTTCTGATGCTCTCCGCACATTGGACGACTGCAGCTACAGTAAGTAGTGGTCATCCTCTTCTTCGTATAGTGGCAGAAGCTACAGTATTTCCTAGGACCTTGCTGCTTGTTATTAGCTTCGACTGGACGGTCTTCTCTCATGTCTAGATTTTTTAGGATGGATGTTCTCAGCTCTTTCGACATCCGTGAAGTGTTTTGGAGTCTTTGTTGTTGCCATTCTCTTGTCAACTCTTTGTGGAGCGAGAATATAAAATTTTGCCTTGATTCTGGTTTCCTATTTCGGCTGAAGAGGTTATGTGCGTAAACAACACAGGCATTTACTTTGCCGATATTCATAATGTTGTAGAAGAAACACAACGGCCATCTCCTTGTTTTTCTACAATGATTCATATTTTGGCGCATCTGGTCTAAGCTGTCGACTCCGCCTTTCGTCTGATTAAATACTTTCCCAATTTCAGGTTTCTTTGTTGCACTATCAACACAAGAAGAGCTGTGCATGCTCGAAGCTAATATCACCAACTTATTTTGTTTGGGTTTGTATGACACTATTGTCATGTCTTCATGAAATAAAGACATTGACGATCCAACCTCTCTAGCCTCATATTTGTTGCCAGTGGCTTCCTGTGGCAGTTCATGTTTATTTGTCTTCATTGTGGCCACAAATGTCAATTTATGGTCCTTCAGAAGACGTTGAATTAGAGGGACGCTGGTAAACCAGTTATCGAATGTAATGTTTCGATTGCTTCCATCAATTTCCTTCACTAGATCCAAAACAAAATAATCAGCGGCCGTCATTCCATTTGGCACTGTCCCCTTTCCCTTGTACACTGTAGCATCTAGCATATATTTTGTTCCATTGTCACAAAGTATCACAATCTTTATCCCATTCATAATAAGTCGTACTATTCAATAAGTAGGTTCGCGATGTATAAAAATATTTTTGTTCTACCAAAATTTTATTGCTAAACTTTGGTTTTGTTTTATTTTTAATTAATATTTTTGGGTTCTGGCTGCCAAATGTTTACAAATGGTCATAAATGAACTGAGTAAGGCTTTATTCGTTTAGGCCATCATATTAGTAAACAAATAACGAAAATTTTAAGTTTCTACCTATAATAACAGCTGAACTATGAGTGATCAAACAAAAGCTTGCAAAAAACGAAAACTGGCCTTGGCGCTCAGCGGTAGGCAAACCGTAATAGCACGCGGCGCTCAAAGGGTTAATTATGACATCATCTTTATTTGTGGGCCGTCCACCCTTCCTGAGGACACTGACATCATGGTGGACAGTTGAAATCACTAGTGAAATAGCGAGTTAAAAATATAGCCTACATCCTTCTTTTTCAATCTATAGTCTTTTATTTTGCCCTTACTTCAGTTTCTTCAACTTTAATCTGCATTTCATAACAATCAGATTGTGGTCAGAGTTTGTCAGCTCCGGGATATGTTTTGCAATCCAAAATCTGGTTTTGAAATCTCTGCTTGACCATAATGAAGTTGATTTGGTAATGCCTTGTATTTCCTGGTCTCATCCATGTGTATATTCTACTATTGTGGTTATTGAATTAGGTGTTAGCTATTATGACCAACTCGTACTCAGTGTAGATTTCCATCAGCCTGCTTCCTTGATTGTTCCTTTCACCTGCTATCTTCCCTTCCCTTCTCTTCCTTTTCCTACCACAGCATTCCAATCTCCCATCACTGTAATATTTTCATAACCCTTGACATAGCCTATCTCAGAATTTCATCTATTTATTCGAAAAATGAACAATCTATAATTATGAACTTTCTGTTGGCCTACCTATATTTGGAGGATTATTTCTGTCTTACTTTCTTGAAAAAATCCACAGCCTACTTCCAGTCTCGGACCGGGTCAGGAATGGAATGAATGAAGCCCCCCATCTAGCGGCGAGGATATGAACTGTGCCGGCTGCCGAAGCCTGTCGCACTCCTCTGGGGCAATGATTAAATGAATGACAGATGAAATGACATGATAGTGGAGAGTGTTGATGGAATGAAATTTTGACAGGGAAAACCGGAGTGCCCGGAGAAAAACCTATCTGCCTCCGTCTTGTCCAGCACAGATCTCACATGGAGTGACTGGGATTTGAACCATGGACCCAGCAGTGAGAGGCCGGCGAGCTGCCGTCTAAGTCACGAAGGCTTTTTCTGTCTTACTTTCTTCATTTAATTTAATAGAAGATCATACAATGTACATAGTTTATTAGATGTCTTTGCTCGAGTAAGTAAATTACTATCTGGTACTGAACTCTATTAGATATACAGTCCTTTTTTTTCCCCCCGCACACCTTGATGTGGTAATGATCACAATGCATGTTGCACAGTTCACATACTCACCTCGATTGTGGTGCTTCTTATCTTTCTTAACCCTAGAGAGGTAGCGTACGTAATCCGTGCTTAAAAGGTAGCAATACGTAAATTTTAAGTATTCTGAACAAATGCTTTTTTATTTTAAATTTCTGTTTGAAAACATGTTAGATTATTTGTTTTTTGTAATTAATTTCTCTTTACATTCAATTATACATTTACATAGAAATTATTAATGCGATCAAAGCAAAGGATTTGCACTCAAGTCATACATTAAATATACATTTGAAGTAAGAAAATGCACTTCCATATTTTATCTCTCTTATAATATCACTTGATTTCCAGAATAGGTAGATTCCATAATAAAATATCAGTAATGAGATTACTTACTTTCAGAAGTAGAACAAATCTCTTGCAACATAGTAAGTCAATTCCTTGATTACAAGTAATAAAATGTCTTAGAACTACAAAAGTTAAATGAAATAATCTTAACATAAACTGCACAAACTTCTTATATACATTCTGGACATACTTTCTTCTGATGCTCTCCGCACATTGGACGACTGCAGCTACAGTAAGTAGTGGTCATCCTCTTCTTCGTATAGTGGCAGAAGCTACAGTATTTCCTAGGACCTTGCTGCTTGTTATTAGCTTCGACTGGACGGTCTTCTCTCATGTCTAGATTTTTTAGGATGGATGTTCTCAGCTCTTTCGACATCCGTGAAGTGTTTTGGAGTCTTTGTTGTTGCCATTCTCTTGTCAACTCTTTGTGGAGCGAGAATATAAAATTTTGCCTTGATTCTGGTTTCCTATTTCGGCTGAAGAGGTTATGTGCGTAAACAACACAGGCATTTACTGTGCCGATATTCATAATGTTGTAGAAGAAACACAACGGCCATCTCCTTGTTTTTCTACAATGATTCATATTTTGGCGCATCTGGTCTAAGCTGTCGACTCCGCCTTTCGTCTGATTAAATACTTTCCCAATTTCAGGTTTCTTTGTTGCACTATCAACACAAGAAGAGCTGTGCATGCTCGAAGCTAATATCACCAACTTATTTTGTTTGGGTTTGTATGACACTATTGTCATGTCTTCATGAAATAAAAACATTGACGATCCAACCTCTCTAGCCTCATATTTGTTGCCAGTGGCTTCCTGTGGCAGTTCATGTTTATTTGTCTTCATTGTGGCCACAAATGTCAATTTATGGTCCTTCAGAAGACGTTGAATTAGAGGGACGCTGGTAAACCAGTTATCGAATGTAATGTTTCGATTGCTTCCATCAATTTCCTTCACTAGATCCAAAACAAAATAATCAGCGGCCGTCATTCCATTTGGCACTGTCCCCTTTCCCTTGTACACTGTAGCATCTAGCATATATTTTGTTCCATTGTCACAAAGTATCACAATCTTTATCCCATACTTGTTAGGTTTAGAGGGAATGTACATACGAAACGGGCATTTTCCTCTAAATCCGACGAGCTGTTCATCGATCGTTACATAGCTTCCTGGTTTGTAATTATTTCTGCAATTACGAAGAAACATTTCCCAGATCTCAGTTATGGATGAAAGTTTATCAGTTTCCCTTCGAGTAGCCCTGGTCTCCTTGTCATCAAATCTTAGGCAATTGACAACAAATTTAAATCTCCTTTCTGACATAGTTCCACGATACCTGTCTCCACTGTACGATGTATCGAACATTGTCTCTGTAGATAAGTGGTTGTCCTTCAATACAGCAGATAATGAAAGCAATCCCAAAACTGCATCAAGTTCTGCCATACATAGGTCTTGAAGTGTTCCGTCAGAACAGTTTTTATATTGTGCTCTCCGCACGGCTATTTCCTTATTGGAATTAATCAAGATTGATTCCATTATGTTTGGAGTGAAGAAAAGTTTGAAGCAACTTGACGCAGTTAACTGTTGCTTTGCATTTGGTGTCGGACCTGGTCATACATGTACTATATTTCTTGCTGGATCTTTCCCTAATCGTTTATCAGACACCTTTGTGTGCCATACAAAACCATTCTTTCCGAATAAAATATCTGCTTGTGGCTTCAAGATTGGGTCATTCTCTGGATCTCTTATGGCATTGTCTATTCTCTCTTCCCTTAACAATTCTTGATGATTCTGACTCATTTTCCTCTTCCTGCTTACAGGCCTTGTCACTTTCCGGCCTCTACACGTTTTCCGTGTATTATCCGCCTCTGCAACTGTATTATCTTCTTGATTCTGTGTTAGAACCAACTCGAACATTTTGACGCCCTGGAGAATAGCATCATCTTAATCTTCAATATCCGATTTATTTGGCAAGAATTCCGGATCCTTATCGCTGTCGTAATAGTCTTCGTGAATGTCAGCTTCTACTTCATCATCTTCTTCTTCGTCAGATGATTGACAAATTAGTTGTAATATTTCTTCATCACTTTTTAGTATTTCAGACCTAGTAATCTGTGAAATATAAATAAAACCCAACAATTAAGATCTGGGCACCAATAATGGATGACATGCAGCTTAAAAATCAAACAAACATCTCCAAAAAATAAATATTCCACTCGCTACTTTAAGGTAGTGATACGTAAAATTGACGTGTGTTATATTCATCAAAGGGTAGCGATACGTAAATTTTACGTCCCACTTGACAGAAAATTGTAATTAGCAGGGAACTCACTGCAACTGCTGCACAAGCACTGACTGGGGAGAGAACTGCTGGACGGTAGAGGGAGGCGCTCGTTTCATTGAGGGAGGGGGAAACAGTATAGCCAACCTATACGTAAAAATTACGTACGCTACCTCTCTAGGGTTAATCATGTCACTAAATTCCAAGGTCCCAGGTTAAAGAATGGAACCCTTTATAAACCATGTTAAAGAAAACAGAGGTTCAAATTATTTGAAAATTATGCCAAGTTTCCTAATTTGGAATCCTTATAATAATAATAATAAGAAGAAGAAGAAGGATCACTCAAAAGAGTATAAAGTGTATCTAAGATCAGTCTATGCTATACTGAGTCACTGATTTTGTTCTGTTTTTGCACTTGAGGAGATGATAACGTTCATATCTGTCCCCACACAACGAGCACACACAGTCTTAATTCGGGAAGTGAAAAATCTTCTTAGTGCAAATCTTATGGTGGAACCCGTGAATCCTTTTAATCCACTTTCCATACCTTGACAGTCTTAGGTGTTTGGATTAGAATGCATCTACAAATTTTATGTGCCTAGTTTATGAACCCAAAATAATAATTACTTACCACAAATGCTTTGACCAGAGTCAAAAATTGTGGTAGGATTATTTTTGAATCCTCAGTCTTCTGGTGGCAGTACTGTTCTCTACTTGGGGGATTGTTGGTTTTGAGTTAAGCAGAGTGTCATTGTTGTAAGGAAGCTGTAGGCCAGTGTCATTTGTTAGAGAAGTGATTCCTGACCATGTTGATTTGGGTAGACTTATATTTGTTAAAGATGTAATGTTACAAACTGTTGCATATATTCCTTATTATCCATTAGAAGGAGATGTTTCCAGCTGCTTATTTGCAAACGAGGAATCCAATATGAAGCTGTGTAGTGAGTACCATGAATTATAATGTGTTAAGTTAGTAAGTTGTCCCCTCTCCCAAGTTCATCCTCCTCGACTCTATAGTTCACTTCATCTGCATAAAATTTACAACCATACAGTAATTGGAAACTTTGCCCCATTTCTTCAGTTCCAAAGACAAGAGCTGCACATACTTTTTAGTAGCTTCAGTTCAAATAATGCTATTGACTTGATGTGGTTTGCAATTTGTGTCACTATCAATTACTTTATAATTTTTTGAGGGCTTTCTTTCTTTTTCTTTCAAAAGTGAGTACTGGTATTTCAATCACTTCTGTATGAATTTCCATTTGCATGTTGGAGAATGTTCCAAATTAATATTTAACCCGGCAGGACGGCGCGCTGGGTGAAAATTACGATAAGGAATAAATACTCCTCAATTCTAAATGTTAATTATTGGAGACCATGCAAGTGATGATACATATATGTACTAAATCAGTTGTCTCCCTAAAATGTTCCCAAATGACTACAAGCAGTGTCATTGTTGCCGGATTTGTTCGTGCTGATTCACAGGAATAAACATTGAGCTCTTGCGTGGTATGGTGAACAAAGTGACCTACACCACGCGAGTAGCTATATTTTAGTATAATATTGATTCAGTTATTTCACTCAGTCTTATTTTTTATTAGCTTAAGTCATATTTTAATAGAATTAGAAACTATCTCCGTGTCTCATATGGAGGGCTTGTATATACGAACTAAACATCCGAAGTGACTTACTGAAGAGGAAATCTATGATGTTATAATGCAAGAAGTCTGATGAGACGCAATTACTTTCGAGGAAGAATTTGTAGAGGAAAATGATCACGATACAAAATAGCCTTAACCCGGCAGTGGTCGCTAGGGGAGGGATTGTCTCACTTGGGAAATGTCTTGTATGTAACTCTCCAGCCCACACATGGATTCACCTATCCTCCTAGGTATTCCTGGTAGGGGGGCATAACGAGACACCTCCCGCAACAATAGCAATTTAAAACTTCAAACATTCACACGGTTACTATTATTGTACTCGTCTGCACAGAAGTGAGACTTTCCCTCATCCGCGACTATAAACATAGCTATTTTTGTGTTACTTTTCATTGTATAGCCCAGTTTGTTCTCAACGGCTAATAAACAAGAGGTGCAGGTTATGGTATGGTAGGACGAAGCAGAGCAAGAATTAAGAAGACATGGCAGTGCTAGTGAAGTCTGAAGAGGATAATATAGAACTTAGTGATTCAGTGCTTCAGATATTTCTGACGATGAACTGGATAATACTGGTGCACAGTACTCTGAGAAAGATGAACGCACAACCTGGTATATCCATTGCCCAAAATACGTTGCAAAATCCAGACACAAGATCCTTGTTCGACGCCTTCCTGGAGTAAAAGATGAGGCAAAAATTGTGACCTCCCGTAGTGAGGCGTGGAGATTGTTTTTTCCTCAAGAAACTTTCAAGAAATTGTTGACTGCACTAACATACAAATTTCAAAATTACGGACGAGAAGGGGATGCTCGAAACTGTGACTGTGAAGAAATAACTGTTTGAAGGTTTCTCATGTGAATGCAAAAGACAATTGGGCAATCTCTGCCTTATTTTTTCCTAACAGTTTCCACTGCTGTCAATCCTTTCTTCAGCGAGTCTAAAACCAGGGAAACCGATGAAAAATAATTATCCACACAATTATCCTTCCACTATTCTCAATAGGAAATGCTAGTAATGCAGTTTGACAACCTCTGCAGGCTTGTTCACAAGAGAGTAAAGGGTTGCTTTCCATTATAAACTTTCCTTTTGTATGTATGCTTAATAAATGAGAGCGTTTGCCGGAGAATATATTTCGATTGCTCTGATTTAAAACTTTTAATTATTCTTATTGGCCTGGCAAAATTAAGTATCCTTTTATGTAAATATCTATTAGATACTTCACGAAAGCAAATAAACGTATTACCGTCCCACTCAAAAGAATAATTTGTGTATAAAACTTGAAATTACGTAGGTGAGTGAAAAACTCACCCGTGACCACTTATGTCAAAATTACACCGCAACCACTGCCAGGTTAACTATTCTTCTTGTAGAACAGTTGATTTAATGTGTTTACTAAGATAAAATATTGACACTAAGTGATTTCGTGACATTATTCTCTTGGTGCACAATATTCACCACGCATGTACTTATTAAATATTAATAGGTGTGTGTAGTCAAAGGTTAATAATATATTGGAAGGTAATAATAGGGTACAGTTAGTTTGTGAAAACTTTTATCATTATGTTAATACGGTATGTATTGCAGCTATGGAAAAATAACTCGCAGCTAGTTATAGCAGCATTGCCTCAGTATTTGAAGCAAACCAATTTCCATCTAAGTAATTAATCATAAGACTCTCATAATGAGTGACTGAGAAGAGGTGACAAATTCATTTGTCTACATCATAGAGATAGATTGGTTGGTTCCTTAGTTTAGAGGCTGCGACAGTGCCGTCATGTAGCCCCATGTACTTTGGGTGTGTGTAGAATTTATCTGATAACAGGTGTTAATTGTGATGGTTGTATTAGTGTGTGTTATAGGACGCCTCCGTGGCTTAGGCGGCAGCACGCCGGCCTCTCACCGCTGGGTCCGTGGTTCAAATCCCGGTCACTCCATGTGAGATCTGTGCTGGACAAAACTGAGGCAGACAGGTTTTTCTCCGGGTACTCCGGTTTTCCCTGTCAAAATTTCATTCCAGCAGCACTCTCCACTATCATTTCATTTCATCTGTCATTCATTTAATCATTGCCCCAGAGGAGTGCGTCAGGCCTCGGTAGCCGGCACAGTCCATATCCTCGCTGCTAGATGGGGGCTTCATTCATTCCATTCCTGACCCGGTCGGAGACTGGAAGCAGGCTGTGGATTTTCATTGTATTAGTGTGTGTTATCTGTGATTCAGGTAGAAGGACAGCAGATGATCAATTTTCCAAGTAGTTCCCACTTTTGCTACCAAATGCTACAATCAATGACACCTAGCTGCAGACTTGGCTACTAGATGTTATTGCAGCCAGCACCAGGCGGCAAACATTGGAACTAATATAGTGATATCAAACTAATATACACATTTTAGCTTCAACAAGTGTAGTTAGTGGAAGGTTCTTTTTCATGCCATAAATCTATGACATGGGACCGTCGGCTTTACTTCCCCTCCGAAGGAAAGCATAGGGCTTAATGAGGGATTTTTAATGCTCTCAAAAAATCCAAAGACTTCGGCCGGGTTTGAACCCGCGATCTTGGGCATAGAGGCTCAGCATGCTACCAACTGCGCCACCGAAGCCGCTCATCATAGAGATATCAGAAATAAATTGTAACAAAAGGCTTCTAAATAAGTTTCAATTTAAATGACTTGTAACAGGGTGTGTTTTAAGAAATTCTGTAAAAGTGTAACAGTGGGGAAAGCAGATATGCTGAGAAGAGGCTGTATAGAACAAATTCAAGAAATTAGAAAACACTGTTCACCAATTAAATTATGAAAATGTTATATTGCCGAGCAAGAAGTGTGTTCCTAATGAATTGCATTTTTTGATTATCTTCGTATGATTAGCCTATTTGCAGTGTTATAGTGATACATACATTATTCTCTTAACACCAGCACTTTTGTACATCCCTAATGCATGTTAGCGACTCCAACAACTGATATACAGTTGACTACCACAGGTTTCTACGAGCAAGCACATTGAAGATGAGTAAAGCCATATAGCCTGACTTTAGGTGGGTAATTTGAAGATTTTACTCAATAAAAATAGTACGTAATGACTATAAATTGTCAGTCCTTATATTTTTATTTAAAGAATTAAACAAGAATAATGGAACTGACTAATATTCCAAGGATATTGTCTGGAGATGGTCAGTATCGCTTCTTTTTAATGTGATATTGTTGAGTGTTGAAAAGTGAGATGTGAGAAACTGTAGGTTGTGAAATGAAATGCGTGTTGCAAGGACAGCACATCAGAAGTTACTTGAGACAAGAAAGGAAGACTCTTGTGATGGTCAAAGACAGTGGATATGGTGTGTGTTGATAGCTCTAAAGTAAAGATAGCCTTGAGCCATTGGTGGGACTTGAAAGTATTAAAAAAAACTGAAATTTCCTGAATTATTAGTCGGGAGAATATCTGGAGAAGATTTAGTGTTAGATGTTCACTCCTCCGCTGTCATAGACCCACCAATCCACCGATATAGGAGCATGACTTATATAGTTGAAATTGCAGCTCTGACAGGTATCTTTGTGAATAAGTCAATAATGCCAACCCCACGCATTCGGTACTGTATAGCTTCCAGCAGACCAATGGTTTTGCCTAGACCAATATTTTCATCCAGACCAATGGTGGTTGGGAAGTGCGGCCCTTTAGCTAATAGATAGCACCCCTGGTTTTTGTCACGCACAGTGGGGGTAGTCGCGCATCAATAATCTTTATCCAGGCCAATGGTTTAGCCTTTTATTTCATTATTCATGTTGGCAATGTGTCACATGGGGTATGACGTTGTGTCTGACGTCAATGTAAAAAGGCAGACGTTGTTCAAATGAACACGACCAAAAATGCTTTATTTGCGTAAAGAACAATTATATTTCCGGTGTAGGCAGTGGGAATTCAAACAAATGAACTCACAAGGACTCCCAGAAAGGTATGTAAATCATAAATGATATGTTTTCAATAAGCTATCTTGTTAAAAGTTACGAAAAGGGAGGTTCCTCTACTTTCTAGTTTTAATGAGCCATTTTTCAGCGTTCCCTTATTAACAGTATTGATATTGTAACTTTCAGTCGGTCAACACAAAATAATAATATATTTACAGCCAATGGCCAAAGCAAACAAGTTAAGAAATATAACTACATAACTAGTCACAACAAATTTCCTTCAAGGACTTATTCCTCTTCATGCAAGTAGCAAGGTGATAATGCTCACATGTTTTCTCGCAGAGAGAACAAACACAGTTTATATCAGGTGTGTGAAACTGTAATGTGCGGCAAACTCTGTGGTGAAAACCATGTACCGCATATCGGGTAACAAGATGACGCAATTCGTAATTGGCAACTGACCACTCTCTGTTTATCATAGCGTCAGTAGAGTAAAAATCGCTCCAAATCTCGGCTTTCTTCTGATGATGCTCTCGCAATAGTTCTTGATATGAAGGCGTAGATGGCAGTGACAAACATATGCGTAGGTCTTCCAAGAACATGGGTTCTCTATATACCAGTCGAGACGGAGTCCATTTGGAGATGCATAACACTCTTTTCAGAAACGTAGCCTTAAGCTTTTCGATGACTTTCAAATTTGATTTTGTAAGATGTGCCCAAATCAGATGAAGGTCGTAGGTAATTATTGGTTGTACTTTAATCTGGAATAGTTCTAGTGCGGTTTCCAAGGATAATTTTTGCAGGTGTTGAATATCATTAATTGCCAGAATTGCTGCCGATAACCTCTCCTTTACATGTAAAGTGAAAGTAGAACACAAAATAATTCCAATTGATAACTTTGTTCACAGGAGTTAGTTACTGCTACGAACATGCTGCCATGTGTTTGATTGAGAAAATCTCTTTGTTTGCTGTTGATCTCTTCTAACTAAACTATTGTTTACTTTTTTCTAAGCAATTTGAATTTCCAGGATTGATTCTCCACGTAAGAAGTATTTTACTGGGCCATTTCGTACCGAGTGAAATTAAACCAATTGTAGTAATTATAAGAAAAAAATACATATTCAAATTATTTTTTAAAATACGGATTTCAATGACATGCATGAGCCTAAATATTTCAGATGTTGCGTACTTTGAATACAGAATATTAGGAAAGACCTTTTCACTTTCGAGTGTATTTATGTGGTGACGTGTTCGGAAAAACATGTATAGTTTGCTTCACCTTAAATAAGAGAATACGGTTGAAACCTTATCATATTTTCTTGCAGTTATGATGAATTAGGATTACATTCACTGTTGTCCTCATGTGTGCAAATGAAAATGAAAATCCACAGCCTGCTTCCAGTCGACCGACCGGGTCAGGGAATGGAATGAATGAAGCCCCCCATCTAGCAGCGAGGATATAAACTGTGCTGGCTGCCGAAGCCTGTCGCACTTCCCTGGGACAATGATTAAATGAATGACAGATGAAATGGAATGATAATGGAGTGTTGCTGGAATGAAAGCAAATGCTGTAGTAAAACTGGTGGTGACCATCAGAGTTCATCCTCTGTTAGTTTTGAAGTCATCCGTGGTTGCCAGTCTTCATATCATGGGGGCATGGTGGCGCAGCGATCAAGCTGTTGGCCTTTCACCGCGGCGGACCCGGTTCGATTCCCAGTCAATGCATGTGAGATTTTCAAAATGAAATGCCATGTCCTGTGGTTCGGATTCCACATAAAAAGGAGGTCCTGTGGCTCATGATCTCGAGATTAATGGTCACTTAAAACTACAATCTTCCTTCTTGACATCATTAGCCAAATAATGTTCTATCTACCACTTTTTGTATTTGATTGGCATGTGATTTTGACATTCATATTCATCTACTGTTATATTATTGCAGTATGAATTACCTGCAGTCGTGAAAGTGAACACAATATGACTTGGATAATTCAAACTTCTGTAATTCAAATCCGTCGATAATTCGAAGATTTGTGTAGGTCTCTCGAACTTCATATCAAATCAATGGGAAAGATTCGTGGATAATTCAAAGTTGACCTTCCTTAATTCGAATTTTTTGTACACGGTTACTAAAATATAAGTGAAAAGTTCCTGCACTATTCACTGCAGAAATAGTGAGAGTGACTCTCACCCCTTTTACCCTTATTGTATAGTAGTCATCGCTCTGTTATTGTTGTCCCCGGGTAAACCCCGCCATTGTCTAGTACAGGAGTCATTCCTGGATATCTTGCTAATTGCTCTCCTCACATTGTGGGGACAGGTTTTCCACTTGGTTATCATTTTATAAAACTGAGCTCTGCAAAACAATCAGACATCTACAATTCTTTGTAAAACTTTAATTTTACCTAATGAACGTTCTGCTATTGTGCACTAGATAGTAATAATTCCCATCTGATCTGGTGCTGCACATATTGTAATGCAATCTGATCTGGATCCTATTGTACAGTAATGCAATCTGATCTGGATACTATTGTAATGCAATCTGTATTAAATTTGTTTTAAATATTCTGGTGTTTAAATGTGTCACATTTTTAAAAAAGTATTACAATGCTTTCTTTTCTCTCTCTTGCATTTCAGAAGTTCCAAAGTTGAAGGCAAAAAGGTTATGTCTGGGTAACAAGAAAGATAAACCTTTCTCTGAGAAGCAGGATTCTCCCTCAAATTTAAAGAACATCAACAATAACGTGCAAGCCAAGAACAGCTGCAGATGTTCACCTGGTAAAAAGAGGTCGTGTAGTGGACGAGGGAAAGAGAACTCCTGTAGTCCCATGCCATGTTCTCAGTCGAGCAAATCTTCCAAGATTAGTAACGTTGTTCAAAGTTTGTGTGTGGTTGAAAGTTCCACTTCTAAGGGGAAAGCTAATGGTAAAGATATTTATTCTGCATTGCTCGAACATGGTATGCAGCTTCAGAAATCTCTCGAAGATTCTCTGAAACAAAAAAGTGATAACGATGACAACAAGAGCGACAAGAATACCAATGATGACGACAGTGTTATTGTTATATCAGAAACTAGTGGCAGTGACGTTCGACCTAACTTTACTCCCAGCGGTCAGTGGCGGCAGAATAGAACTTGTGTCCTTAGTTCAGACAGTGAGGTGAATGTGCAAACTCCCTTCCGTCTCAGGGAGAAGACTGTGGTGTTGGAGACCTCGACATCAGCTAGCGAGGAAGATGTCTTGCCAGGTAGTCCCCATCAGAGAGTGCTAACTACGCCTTTTTCCAAGTCGAATGTAGTCAATAATTTTTTATCAGATACTAGATATAAGGATATCGAGAAGTGGTTGACGAGACTTTCACCAGGTAATGTCTCTTCTGAGCATGAGGCACCTATTCCCTCCCAGACACCGCAAGAACACACTCCTGGTAAGCGTGATGGGAAAACTCCTAAACCCTGTGAGCCCCAAACTGAAGGTAGCGTTTCCGCAGACAGCATTGGGAGTTCATCGGCAGAAAACATTCTAAACGATGTGTACGGCTCAGAATGGCAACGAGATGTCCTCTCAACCATTAAGCGCCCGCAAAGGAGGAAAAGGATGCAGAAGGCTGTTACAGAACCTCGGTTAGTTTCTTTTTATGCTCACTGCATGTCCATCTGTAGTAGTAGTTATTTACTGTATATGCCTACTAGGGAGGTAAGCTAACTTGGATCAGGAAGGAGATGTGCACTGATAAAATGCAGTGATCTATCTGGTAAGTTGTTCATATTATCCATGTTGATATATTGTGAAATTAAGCTGACCCTATTGAAGAAAGAAAATTGTAAAAATGGAAATTCAGGTGGATAGTAAATGTTTTAAGACTTGTTTATATACTGTAGTATTATGCACAACCCATTCCAAAAATGTGCAGCAAGTGACATACTGTGTCTTTTCTTCCATTGCTGTTATCACTACAGGTACTAACAACAAGAACAATGAATAAATTCAGTTCATTTCAACATTGTTAAATTATATATTTCCAAGACTCAGCAATTCTTCTAGGTTTGTGCCGTGTCTTGTGTGGGGTTTCGCCTTGGACACCAAGCTGGCTCATCGGCGGGCTCTTGGTGTCCCCGCCCGGACCTCCACAGGAGTATCGAACTGCGCGATACCTCCCTTTATATAGAGTGCAACTGCACTCCTTGACTGCGAGAACCAAAAGCTCAAGCAGCCTCAACCTCCCTATGAAGGCTTCCAAAAAGATGGTATTTCTTCTAGGCAATTCTTCTAGGTTTGTGCCATGTCTTGTGAGGGGTTTACAATTAAGTCCAGTAGTTGGATTCCATCCAATTTATTTATTTATCCAATTCAAAAAAACAAAACACTAAAATACAATCCTAAAATTACAATCTATCAATAATTGAAAGAACTTCATAGGCCTACTTTGTGATGCCAATGTTCAGCAATCAGAACAACACGGTCATTTGCTGCAAACAATTCCATAAAATAATAAGTTAACTTATGTATTGGTTTGAAATTCATCAATTTCTTGTGATTTGTCCGAATTGACATATAAATTAAAATTTATACCTATGAATAGGTAAATAAATGATGATCCACCTTACAGTCAATAATATATTGAAACTAATTATAATATAATACCAGTTTCGGTTATCTTGTAACCTTCTTCAGTTATAATAAAAAATATTAAACTACTGTCGACCAAAGTATTATGTGCACTAGAGTTTGAAGGTTGTTTGTGAAGTAACCAATAGACCTACATAAAATCCAATTCATCATTTTCGTCGTTCTATTTTACGTTAGTTCATGTAGGTTTGGAATATTTAATTTATATTTTAATATTTTTTATCGCAGTTGGAACACAAAAGCGTGTTTCAACCATGCGTCATATTTAAGAATTATTATCTCAAAAACCCGTCATCAGATCGAATCCAAATTTAAACTCAATATACTGTCCCATTTTTAGGGTTCGTAAAATAACTGGTCAAGCTTATGATGCACTAATTCTTTATTTACACAAATATAACTCTAATTAACACTATGGCGCACCTCGCTCAGAAGTGATGGGCTGCATCTCAGCAACGCCATGACGAATAGAAATAAATAGTGTTATCACTCACCGAGTTCAACCGCGCCCCGCTCGGCTAGCGCTAGCGGCGCTGCTCCCCAACGCTACACAGTCAGCTGTTCAATAGTGGGATACGCGTTGGGCTACGTAAACATCTTTACGAAGGCTGCGGTTACGCTGATTACACAAAAATTGTGTGTTTAGACTTATGAATAATACTGTCAAAAAGTTAGTATTAATATTCTCTGTCCCCATGTAGAACTATCGTTTAAAACCCTCCGTTAGTCGCGCATTGGTCTGACAGCTCCATGGTTCGTTATATTAGTTTTAATATCAAGCCAACAGTTCAAGTTATGATCTTATCGTCTCGTGACATCTTACACCAAACCTTAGTAAGCATTTTTCTGGAGTAGTGGAATAGCGTGCCTAAAAATAACTTTAGCACGTGTAACGATTTGTCAGCGTGAGATTGATGGTACCAGCGCTCCCAATGATGTTACATTCTGTCAGTGAGTGGCAGGTGTGCTGTTATACCGATTATTTGGCTTAGTATGTTGCCTTAGTTAATATCAGTAAGGAGATTGCGCCTTACGAAAACCTAAGGATGCAGATGAAGCGTGTCACCTTCTGCTGAAAGATAACGAATAGCTAGTTCATGATTCAGTAATTTCAAAGGAATTTGTGATTCTGATACTGAAGACAAAGTTGAAACAAGATCAGGAGGACGGTAACTGAAGCAAAGAATTGGATGACCGTTTATTTTATTGGCAGGTTGGCCTTTATTATATGTCCGACTCATTCTTGGCCACTTGGCTATCACCACGGAAGTCCGGGTTCGATTCCCAGCTCTGCCAATAAATTTAATACTGGTCTGAGGGCTGGAACGGTGTTCACTCAGCCTCGTGAGGCAAACATGTTAAGAGGCGCGTTCGATTCCTACCTCAGCTATCCTGGAAGTGGATTTCCGTGGTTTCCCACTTCTCCTCCAGGCAAATGCCGGGATGGTACCTAACTGAAGGACACGGCCACTTCCTACCCAAATCCGACCTCAATTCCAAATACACACACTACTACAGACATCATAATGACACATGTTATCAGACGAATTCTAAACAAACCCAAACACACGGGGCTACGTGACCACGATGTCGTTAAGTCCCTAAAGAATCAACAACTATTATTATTATTTTAGGCCTATTATCATTTCATTTCATCTGTCATTCATTTAATCATTGCCCCAGAGGAGTGCGTCAGGCCTCGGCAGCCGGCACATTTCATATCCTCGCCGCTAGATGGGGGCTTCATTCATTCCATTCCTGACCCGGTCGGAGACTGGAAGCAGGCTGTGGATTTTCATTTTTCATTATTAAGACGGATGTTTTTTTCGTTTTAGGTAAGGATGGCACGAAATAGAACAAGTAACCATGGAAGGCTGCCTTCATTCCGTATCCTACTGGGCAGCTTTCGTGATTTTACATCAGTGGATAGATATTTCGGTAAATTTTGAAAAATGTGAGGTACTGATTCTGGTTTTAATTTCCACTTAACGCGAGGAATTTCCACGTTCTCATAGTTCAATACGAAACAGTCCGCCTTTATAATAATTAAATCTTCCGAAAAACGCTCGTCACAGATTCTATTTTTGATCGACAATTGCTTATCCTTCCACGGCATAACTTTCGCCCATTTCGCAAACAGATTTGTTTCTTTTGGCGGTGTGAAAAAATGTCTACCATCAGATTTTCTTCGTAACCCGATTTACTTTCAGGAACAAAACATAACGACATTTTCCCGAAACAACAGAAAACTTAGTTGTTTGCACACACAAAGCACTGCACAGACATTCGTAAACTATTACAAAGAAACAAATTCCCTCGAATAATGATATTACAGTACTAACCTCGTGGGTTACTGTCACACGTGCTTATGGTTCGGCGCGACTTCCGCGCCACACACTGGCTGGACCATGAACTACAATGCTTAAGTAGCGGAGTGATGACTCTATTTATTTCTATTCGTCATGGCAACGCTGTGCAGCTTTCCCCGAAGGGGCTAGCTGGTGAACAATGTCTTATTTCCCCGTACAAATACAAACCGATATGAAATAAGTGGATTAATTTACGTATTTCAAAGTCATACAGCATAACGTTTTGATGTAAAGTATAAGGATTACAACGCTGCCAAGAACTACATTTTCCAACCACCCCGAGCCAAGAAAAAGTTACCTTACAAAAATGATAACAACTTTGTTTCTTGGACACACAAAGTTTTGAAATTAATCAATCAGTTATACAACATTCCAATGTATATTGTGTTAAAATTTGGATTCGATCTGATGACGGGTTTTTGAGTTAATAATTCTTAAATGTGACTCATGGTTGTAACACTCGTAAAACAGGCATTTTTTGTGTTCCAACTACCATAAATATTAAAATATAAACTAAAAATTCCAAACCTACATGAACTAACGTAAAATAGAACAAGGAAAATGATGATGATATTGGATTTTATGTAGGTCTATTGGTTACTTCACAAACAACCTTCAAACTCGAGTGCACATAATACTTTGGTCGACAGTAAGAGCATCAATCTAACATTAACATTCTATGAAAACAATGGTGAGCCTTAGAAATAAAATGTTCACTGCAATTTATTTATTTTTCCAGTAATTGTAGACTAATCTTCCAAGATATTAAAAATTATGTTTAAATTACTCTTAATTATAATTGAAAATACTGTCTAATTTGAAGAAATCGTTAAAATATGGAAAAATATACTGTAACATTGCTTTAAAAAATTATTATATTATTGACTGTAAGGTTGATAATCATTTATTTTCCTATTCATAGGTATAATTTGTAATAAAATTATATGCTGTGGCCTATGATTAGAGGCATGATTTTTTCTCACTAATTTTCAAACGATTTCGCGAGAAGGATACTAATTTTCGCATTATTTCACAAAATAGATCTCTTTAATTTTGCTTTAATGAAATTCTAAAATTAATCATTAATGGTGTCATTATTTTGATTCTGAATTATGTATATGAATGGTGGATGTATAAATTACTAGTAAGCATCCAATATTATTTTATTATATTCCTGATTATGATTACATAGCACATACATTACAGTATCATTGGGCCATCCTACCCATTTCTTACTTTGTGAAAAGATAACATAGCACATGTTACAATAGAGTACTCATTCATTAGTCATCTCTAGTCATTGGCAATCAAGTTGTGATAATTGCTCTGCATCAAGGATGAACAGGGAACCCAAATATATTTTAAAACAGAATTTGCAATGTTCAGGTGCATTAATTTTAATGTTAGCAGTGACTGAATTCAACTTTTTGACCGAAATTCTCTTCAATTTGTTTTCGCAGAATATCATTAAAAGCAAGATACCCAGCAATATTATCAGACTGCTTCAACATTTTAAAGCCAGACAATTTTTGTACCTTTTCACTCAGTGATGAAACATTTGTATAGTTTGATTGAATTACATTACTTGGATGAAACGAATCTTCCAAAAGTCCAAATAAAATGTTAGGATAACTTGGGGACATGTGCTTTTCAATTTTCTTTACAACTAAGACACTAACATTTTGGAAGAGGAGAGACGCTTCACTTTTTAACGATTCACTAAGCCCTTCAATAGTCTTACTAACTAGTTCACCAACATGGCCAGAAGCATTCATTCTATCCTTCAGGTCTGTTATTTTCAAAACAAGCAAGTGAGAATATGGATAAGTAGACCCTTCTAATTCCTAAATAACGTCTGCAATAAACTTGCAATTTTGTCTGCAGTCCTTACTTGAATTGAAAACAGATACACACACTAATACAGTCATCACAATTAACAACAGTTATCAGACAGATTCTACACACAACCCAAAGTACACCGGGCTACATGACCACGTTGTCGCAGCCCCTAAACTGAGGAATCAACCAACCAAACTTGCAAGTTTCAAAAACAAATCCTGCTTGGGATTTTACCAGGTTTCAAAATCTGTCATCTTCCATTTCTACCTACAAGTTCACTACTGGTACAGGTTTCAGTGACAGCTGTTTGAAAAATGAGTGGAGGATATCTATATTTGTATATAGCTGTAAGAGGCAGCTTTAAACCAACTTCCTCTTCTACTCAACACAGACTCGGGTTACAATGAAATTGACATATCTGGGAAGTTTTCGTCTAGGTATGAACGAAACCTGTGTTCGATTTTCCTTGACATATGAAAACAGTTCTATGTTTTCGACACAATGGCATTAAGTTCTTTCAAATTCTTTCTCAGGACATCGCCGAACGAACTGAATTTATGAGCCCAGCAAGTGATGTGAATTAAATGTTCTCCCATAATGCCCTTAAGCAGTTCACAACATTTTAACATATACGGGGCGGAATCAGTTATCACTAGGGCTCGGATCGATATGCTCGATAAAATCTCTAGATATGCTCGAACACCATGTGTTTTATGCTCGATAGATATGCTCGAAAAACCCATTATATGCTCTAAAACCCCATTATAAACCCATGCTCGATAGATATGCTCGAAACCCCCATTATATGCGGTTAAATATGCAGAATATGCTCGAAAAACACCGTTAAAACTATAGAAAGGAAAGTGAAACTAAAAAAAACAATAAAATATCTTTAAATACGAGCTTTATTTTCTAATTGTATGTATGATACACTGCAATAAACTTGCATTCAAGTTTTACAAGTATATATAAGAGAAGTGCTCTTATAAAAGATACAGTTTAAAAGTTCATTTACAAAATGTTCAGAATTAGGCGAGTCAATGAAGTAGATCTGCATTGGTCTGTACAACAAGAAATTTTCTATGTTTTCAGTTTTGAATGATTTTCTTAAATCAGTCAATAAAAGTTTCAATGACGAGAACGACCTTACAAAAGGTTAAAACCTGCAGTTCTATTATTCGCACCAGATAGGCTTTTCAATAATTATTTCTGTTTTCGAACCTTAAGGATTGTCAGGGCCCGAATTCGGGGGAGAATTCGAAGAAAAACAAATTATTTAGACGAAAACCACAAGAATATGCATTTATATGCTTCTATTCTGAAAACCGCGGTTTTATGCATTTATATGCTCGATAAATTTCAATTCTGTTGGTCCCAGAGAGGTGAAAATACCACCGAAAGGCTTCTTTCAATGTGTACTATTCCGGAAAAAAATATGCAAATATGCTCGAATCCGAGCCCTAGTTATCACATACTTAACATTCTCATGGTTAATTTCAAAATTATGCAAAACTGGCAGGATTGCTTGAGAGCACGTTCTGCTGTTTGCAGCATCTAGAAACTCGCATTCTAAGAAAAATATTTCCGGTTCACATACTAGATCTTGTGTTTTGATGAAGATTGCGAACACACAGAGGTCTGAAGAGTCGTTAGTTTCGGCGCATATAAGAGCCAAGTCCTTTTTCCCTTCTTGCTGGTACTTCGTTTGAGAAACGGGGGACATATTGTTTCTTTGGTTGGTTGGCTGTGGGAAGCACTCCAGATCCTAACCAATGGAAAAAAGAAAAATCTTTATCAGAGAGAGGTCTTCGAAATCCTAGTCCTACTATCACTAATCGTTGATTGTGGAGGTTTAATTGATAGATTGTACTTACTTGGTACATGCCTTTTGAAGCCATTTCCGGTTTGCAGGGTCGTCTGCCTTCTCCAGTGGGATGCTGGCTTTTAGTAGCTTCGCAATACTAGGTTGGTACCCAGCTTAAGGCCACGGTCGCTTCGTACCCCAATCCTACCTCAATTACAAATACACACACTGGTACAAACATCCCAGTGACACAGGTTATTAGACAAATTCTACACACCTAAATACACGGGGCTACACGACCAGTGACACAGGTTATCAGACGAATTCTACACACCTAAATACCGTACACGGGCTACATGACCACGAAGTCGAAAAACCCCTACAAATAAATAAATTAGACCGATGTCTCCATGTTTCTTTTCCTTAAATTTAATGGAAACTGACGTTTCAAATTTGTTTATCGAAATGAGCAAAACATCACTAATAAATTTTAACATTTAATTCAGTCTGATTTCAATAATGCCTCGTAAGAAATTTGTGAATGTCTAGTAATGTGAACCCTGTTATTTGTAATGGAAAGTTGGTACTTGTTTTCTTTTAATTGTGTAATTTCTTATTTCAGTCATGCACAAAACTCAGCATTGAGCCCTGCATCTTCCAGTGAATGTAGTGACAGCTTTGATTCCTGTAAGTTTACAAGTTTTACTTTATTCTAGTGAGGAATTACACTGTATAAAATTGTTTGAGAATTTGGAAATGCCCTTCAGATGAAAGGATAATAAATTTAAAATGCTGGTATTAGTTCTTTAACTCGAATATGAATTAAATACCATGTAGAATACATGTAAAAGGTTGATATTGGGGAGCAGCTATTATTTGTCCTCCATGAGGAGGTCACTGTATAAACTGCTTATCAGTCAGTTGCAAAAAATCCTGTCCAGTTAGATTGAATTACAAAGATTCAAATTGACATCTTCGGATCTTCGTTTAACATTATTGTAATCAAATTAACAACTTGGCTACCTGACGCATGAACTGTCTTACTATCTTGTATTCATTTAAAATTGACAGACATTTTTGTGATATAACATGTTAGTTCTTATTACTATAGACTGAAATAAACTGTTCTTGAATATAATCGCAGCCAATGGCCATAGCAGGGTAATTTAATTGAATGCCTGCAGGCTCCCAGCATGTTCAAATTCAAATAGTTCATGGGTAGAATGGCCATAATACAAACCCAAAATCATGCAATTGATATCTGAGTGATGGTGATAAGGTTCGTGTCTCACTTTCATCCTTTTCTTTAAATTAATTTTTATTTTAAACTAGCTGTACCCGGCATGCGTTGCAATGCCAATCAAAGAAAGTGTGGCGATGTGACTTTGTTTGTTGAACTGCTTTTGGATTCCCAATATAATTTCTTCTTACGTTAACCACCTCTAAACTATTATAAAATTGATTTACTATCTCAGAAACATTCATAGGAGCGTGCTCAGCAACTCACCACAGTTTCATCGCAATGAAATGAATGGTATATGTACGCATACGGGTCTTGGTTGAAACGATTCGAGCACCGTCACCCATTTGTTGAATATACTCGTACGCTACCTATTGTAAAATGGATTTACTAAGTCGAAAACCTTCCCAGGCGTGTACACAACATCTCGCACAAGTTTCATCGCCATTGGACGAATGGTATTTGAACGCATATGGGACTTTGTTGAAACGCTTTGCGCGTCGTCGCTCATTTGTTGAATCTGTTCGTGCGCTGCCTATTGTAAAATGGATTTACTAAGCCTGAAAACTTCCCTGGAGTGTACACAATAACTCGCCCAAGTTTCATCGCTATTGGACGAATGGTATATGAACGCATATGGGACTTTGTTGAAACACTTCGCGCGTCGTCGCTCATTTGTTTAATCTACTGTACTTGTGCGATACCCATTGAAAAGTGGATTTACTATGCCAGAAACCTTACCTGAAGTGTACGCAACATCTCGCCCAAGTTTCATTGCTATCGGACAAATAGTATATGAACGCATACGGGACTTGGTTGAAACGCTTCGTGTGTAGTCGCTCATTTGTTGAATCTACTCGTGCGCTACCTATTGTAACATGGATTTACTAAGCCAGAATCCTTGCCTGGTGCGTACACAACCTCTCACTCAAGTTTCATCGCTATCTGACAAATGGTATACAACGCATATGGGACTTTGCTGAAACGCTTCGCGCGTCGTCTCTCATTTGTTGAATCTACTTGTGTGCTACCTATTGTTAAGTGGATTTACTATGCCAAAAACTTTCCCTGAAGTGTAGACAACATCTCACCCAAGTTTCATCGCAATGGGATGAATGGTATATGAACGCATGTGGGTCTTTGTTGAAACAAATCGCACGCCATTTTATTGAAGCTACTCGCGCGCTATTTACTGTAAATTGGATTTACTATGCCTATAACTTTGCCGAGAGTGTGCACAACAACCCACCAAAATTTGGTCGCAATCGGATGAATTGTAGGCTAAATGAACACATCGCCAACACCTATTTGTTTAAACTACTCGCACGCTCTCTATTGTAAATTGGATTAACTATGCCTATAACCGTCCCGGAAGTGTTCACAACAACTCACCAAAATTTGATCCCAATTGGATGACTGGTTTATGAACGCATAAAAGACTAACAGACGAACATCCTTTTTTATATATATATAAGATATATATTTTTCTCACAACCACTATTCTTGTTTTAGGGGCAGATGACCTCGTAGTTCCGCCCCTTAAAACAACAATAACTAACTAACTTGTTAACTGTTCATCTTACTAACAGTATTTTATAACTTTTTTCATTTGTTAAAAAGAAGTGGTAATCTCTTGTAAAATAATGTCCCTGTCTATGGCTAGAAGTCTATATTAATAACATGAATGATAATCATTTATTTATTATTATTATTATTAATCTTGATTGGTCACATTGGACCACTTGAGTCGTTCCACAATCACTTCTTCTTTGAAGGTAGTACTGCTTGGTTCTTGCGCTCTTTCCAGTACTTTTTCATTCTTTCAGATCGGGATTTTCTCAACTCATCTGAAATCTCCATAGGCTTTCTGTGTGTCATTTCTGCAGAAAATTTGTGAGTTTTAAGAATGGTGTTAATTTTATTTTTCTCCTCGGCATCTGTTATCTTGAGTCCAACTGCTTTGAGATCTTGTTGGATTTCTTGGATCCATTTTCCTCCAGTTTTCTTTCCTAGATTTCTCATCACCAGTTGGCGTACAATTCTGTTTTCTGGAAGCCGTAAGATGTGAAAAAAATATGAAATTCTTTTCTTCTTCATTGTGCTGGTGATTGGATCAATCTCACGATAGACAGTTTCATTTGGGAGAATCCTCCAGACTCCCTCAACCTGATACTTTTTATTTATGCACGTTCTAATGATTCTTCTTTCCGTTTTGAGGAGCTGATCAGTTCTTTGTTCATTTTTAATTTGGAACAGTGTTTCACAAGCATAAGTGGCTTCAGGGAGAGTTACAGTTTTATAATGTTGGATCTTAGTAGCTATTGATAGGCATTTTTTATTATATGTTGACCAGGTTAGAGATTGTGCCTTTTTCATTTTATTTGTTCTATTTATCCAAGTTACTTTTTCGTTTAAGTTATGTGTTATAATTTCTCCAAGATACTTAAATTGAGGAACTAGGTTAATTTTATGATCATTTATATAGACTTCATTTATATCTAAGGGTTTCATAGGCATGATCTCAGTTTTTTCAAAGGATATCTGTAATCCTATCCCTTGAGCAATTTCTTGGAGACTAGTGATCTGAGTACAAACCTCTTCCTTGTCTAGTGCTAAAAGAGCCAAGTCATCTGCAAATCCTAAGCAGTTAATTTTTATTGATGGTTTTGTTCCAATTTTGATCTTAGGAGGGTTTTCCTTTTGCCAAACCTTCATGATATAATCAAGAGCCACATTGAAAAGCAGAGGGGATAATCCATCACCTTGTCTGAGACCAGTTTTTACTGTGAAAGCTGTTGATATTTCTCCCCTAAATTTAACTTTCGAATTTGTGTTTGTTAATGTTAATTGAATGATTTTTATCAATTTAGGATGGAGACCGTATGATCTGAGGATTTTGAGCAGTGTCAGTCTATGAATACTATCATAGGCTTTCTTGAAATCTATAAAAGAGATAAAGAGTTGCTTATTTCTGTTTTTGTAATATTCCATTATTAATTTCAGGCTAAGGATTTGGTCTGGACAACTTCTGTAAGGGCGAAATCCTCCTTGATATTCTCCAAGTTGTGGTTCCAGAATGTTTTTGATCCTGTTGTAAATTATACGAGAGAAAATTTTATATGTGCAGTCCAGAAGGGTAATTCCTCTGTAGTTATCTGGGTTCGTTTTGTCTCCTTTCTTAAATAATGGATGGATTATTCCTGTGGTCCAGTGTGCAGGAATTTCTTCAGTAATCCACATTTTAACTAGATGTTGATGAAGATTTATGATCGCAGGTTTACCAGCATTTTTCCAGATTTCAGCAAAGACTAAGTCTTCGCCACAAGTTTTGTAATTTTTTTTGTTCTTTAATTGCGAGTTCTACTTCATTAATGTTTGGAGGTATTATTAAATCAGGTGAAGTTAAAATAGGTGTATCAGTGTTTACTTGCAGGGTTTCCAGTGGATCATCACAATTTAACAGTTTCTCGAATGCTTCTGCAAGGATCTCTGTATTTTCTTGGTTAGAATGTGCTAACTTTCCTGTTTGATTTTTCAACATTAATGTTGGAGCTTCAAATTTTTTTAGATATTTACCAAATGTTTTGTAATAATCTCGAGATTGCTTTTTCTTGAAATCGTCTTCTATCTTTTCCAGTGTATTTTTAAGATGATTACGTTTCGTTTGTCTGATGATTTTATGGGTTAATTTTCTTTGTATAGTTAGTTCTAAATTTGATTCTTCTGACTTTAGAGCTTGATGTTTTATCCATGCTTGGTGTCTTTTCTCTATTGCTTGATCACAATCTACATTCCACCATTCATGTTTTTTCCTTGGATTTATTGGTGCTAACTCCTCTGCTATTGATTTTAATTTAGTGATTAATTCGTCCAATGTTTTAGTGTTGAGAGATTCTTCTCCTGTTCTTTCACAGTACTCTATATTTTTTATTAAGGTAGATGGATCAAATTTCCTCCTATTGTTATTATTAGGTTTTTTCCTGGCCATTGGAGTTAATTTTATTTTTATCTTTACCACATAGTGGTCTGATCCTGAGTCAACTCCCCTTAGAACCTTGACATTGTGAATTTCGCGATGGTGAAATTTATCCATGCAGACATGATCCAACTGCCATTCACCCCTTCTGAAGTCAGGATGTTTCCAAGTTTTCAATTTATGGGGCTGTCTTTTAAAACATGTTGATTTAGAGATTAATTTGTGGTTTCTACAAATTTCGACTAATCTTTGACCATTTTTATTGGTTCGTTTATGTGCTGTCCATTTTCCAATTATATCTCTATATCTTCTTTCTTGTCCAAGTTGCGCATTGAAATCACCAAGGAGAATTTTGATGTTTGATGAAGGGATGTTTATTAAAGTTTGATCCAAAAGATCCCAGAATTTTTGTACTTCTTCTCTGTCCTTAATGGTGTTGTTTTTTTGATTAGTAGGAGCATGTGCATTAATAATTGTATATGTTTTATTTGCCGATTTCAAAGTTAGGGTCGTAAGTCTGGAGGATTGAGATTTAAATTCTGTTATCGAGTCAATGATTCTGAGATCTATTAAGAATCCGTTACCAAATTGTGGGCAATTTTTCATAACTCGTTTTCCTGGGATTCCTTTATATAGTCTATATCCTTGTGATTCCAGATGGCCTTGATCACCATTTCTAATTTCCTGAAGGGCCATAATTAGAATTTTTAGACTTCTCATGATATCCGTGATGATCTTCAATTTTCCAGTTTGAACCAGAGAGTTAACATTATGTGTAGAAAAGAATGAGACTTGTTTAGGTTTGATTTTCCGTAGTATTTGTTTGTTTGCTACTTGATGAGTTTTCAGACGCTCCGATTCGTCATTATCTTCCGCATGACAGCCCACCGTATCCGAATGCTGTCTTTTCTGTAATCTATCATTACAGACGGCGGAATTATTCTTCAAATGACTTTTCATGGTCGACTATCTAAGGTTTCACCTTGAGGGGAGGATAAATCCTCGAATTACAATCCTGAATGTTATTCAGAAAGGTGAAAGAACTGAGAAAATAATTCTCAGTCCCCCCCAACACTAGTCTGTTCACTGACCCAGTTTCCCGCTGGGATTGATTACCCAACCTTCCACTGGGTTGCTCAGCTTAGCAGGGGACACCACGTGCAGGTCAGTGTTTGGAGTTGGAGTGGAGAGGTTATGAGGATTCTCTTCTGCTGAATCCTTGTATTACTGATTTTGTTAGTTAGTATCATCACATCACACTCCCTTTGTCCAGGTCTACATATTTATAGACCTCCCCAGGTTGATTCCTAGGGCCCAATCATTTATTTATCACACTGTAATATAAAATAAAATACGCAACACATCCTCCGACATTTTCACTCAACACTTTATTGATCTAGTTGCTAAGATATAAGTAACATGAAAGGAATAACTATCAAGGAGTTTATAGCAGTGATATCTAAAATAATTATCATGTTTAGGGCCTACTATTTTAACCAATAACTGCTTGTTGTTTACATCACTGACCTAATCGAGAAGGTTATTGCAATCTTAATATGATTTGTATATTACGCAAATTCATTTCTCCAAGCACATATGAAAATACTACCTGTAATTTATTTTTTATAAACTGGAACTGAAAAATCAGGGTACACACACCTTTTGAGTCAAGGTTGGTACTGAACTCTCCTCTCCTCAATGACGTCAAATGCCCGCAACACGTGATATATGGCAAAAAGATACTGACCTCATCTCTAAGCAGATGCACACAGTAATATTGCATTCATGTAATCCTGAAATATCCTCTGATCTGCTCTACTGTACTGAAATATTTTAAGTGCATCGACTGAGTCAAGTAGTGGAGTGTCACTGTGTCTAATACTTAGTTCAACACCGGAGTGGTCACTAATTCCAGGAACTTTCATACAACTAGTATACAGCACATCTAAAGTATTATTCCCTCTCGTGGGGAAATCAACCACCTGGGAGAAACCCCCCTCCCTAACTAGCTTGTTTGCTAAAAGTTGAGCTTGGCTACCACTAGTTGAATCACCGGACCAGTTCACACTTGGAAGATTTAAATCCCCGGCAATTATAACATTCTTTTCCATAACTTGACCCGTACATGTACATGTGATGTCATAAAGAGTATCCAGTAGCGAGAAGTTGTCCTTTGGTGCTCGATACGCCCCTATCACCTGAAGAGAGTTGAACTTTGCTTCAGCCAAGATTTCTACACATAACAGCTCATGATCCATATTGGCCCATATTAAGCAACTTACGATGTCCTTACAAACACAAATAAATAACCCACCACCTTTCTTACCTCGGTCTCTTCTGTACATTGTAAGTACACTGAATTATTTCATTACTATTTACATCCTCATATATCCATGATTCAGTAGCTATGACAACGTCCGGTGAATATGTCTCTACTAGATTCCAAAATTCTATTATTTTATTCCCTCTACTCTGACAATTAACCTGCAGCAATCTTAGAGTCTTACCTCCATTTCGAAGTTTCTGCAATCGCTTCTCCCGCTCGTGACGGTAGCCTTCCTCTGGTCCAACTGCTCCTCACGAATGCCGGCAGGATTCGATAACTCTCTCGTTCAGATTCCCCAGGTTGTAGGTGCCTCGTCGATTCAAATGTAGCCCATCTCGAGCGAAGTCATGGTCCCCGATCCAGCAGTCAGCGTCCACATAAACTAGTCCCAGTTGTGCGCACACCCAGTCCATGCGATCATTAACGGCCTTAGCTCACCATAGTGGGACATCCCCTCGCCGCACAATGCCACTCAACACAATTTTCGCGTTCCTAAACTTATTTCTGGCTTTCATACCTAACTCATAAAGCTGGCCCATAATATAATCAGCTGCAGCCTTTTTCTTTAAATCATTAGTCCCAACATGGAGAAGCAATACTTAAACTGTGTCACAATCTTCTATTGTAGCGGGTTCAAACCCGGCCGAAGCCGTCGGATTTTTTAAGAGCGTTAAAAATCTTGCCGTATGCCTTCCTTCGGAGGGGAAGTAAAGCCGGCGGTCCCATTTGATAGATTTATGGCATGTTAAAGAACCTTCCACTAATGACACCTGTGTGGAGCTAAATTGGATAGGTTAAGAATGCAAACAACGCTCTTTGGTTTCTACGTTCGTTGCCAAGAGCCGACTGCAGTGGCGTCTAGTAGCTAAGTTCTGAACTAGGCCTAGTAGTCGTTGATGGTGGCGTTTGGCGGCAAAAGTAGGAACTATTTGAAAAATTCTAAGTTGCAGTCTGTACTTAAATTAAAAAACAGATACACACACTAATACCGCCATCACAATTAACACCGGTTATCAGACAGATTCTACACACACCCAAAGTACACGGGGCTACATGACCGCGTTTTCGCAGCCCCTAAACTGAGGAACCAACCAATCTTCTATTGGCACTTCTTCAACTTGATGGGCGAGCTGGTCAATTTTTATTCCCAGATAGCAGATCTCTTTGTTACCTGTTTTCCTCGGTATATCCCTGCTCCACTTAATCATCGAATCACCCATTATGAGTATGTCATTGTTAACAGTTTGCTCCTTCTCGCCCTCTTCCACACTGATCCCAGTAGAATGCCGTTCAGTCACATCCTTCACCGTTTCTTCTGATTCACTAAACTTAGTTCTAAGTTCCTGTATTATTTGATCCCTTGCTTTGATTTGCACCCTCAAACAGTCTGGCGTATCACATACTTGACAAAACCAATTCCCAACATCTCAATCCTCCTCCTTGACCGTAATACAGCCGAAGTGAAACCATTTCTCACATAGTCCACACTCAATATCGTTCTTCAATGTTTTACTGCACGTAGAACCCTTTACAGCTGCTACTGGATCATTTGCCTGATTCACATTTGGAGTAACTGGGCCCGGTTTCACTTCCACTTCACCAATAACTAACAACGCAGCTATCACTAGGGCTATAAACCACAAGTTACTAGGCCCCGTAAGCACACACAAACACCGGAGATCCGACTTCCATTCGCATACCACAGCCGAATCCTCGCGCGATAAGACTCCAGAGAACAACCCATTTCAGAACACCTGCGAGCTTGGAAAAAACACCTTTCAATTTGACTGCCAACTAAGCTGTGGTGAGAATCGTCGTAGGTTCGTGAGTTAAGCTGACCTTATTTCCGGTCATGCATGCTATGTAATATTGCAATACAGTCTCCTGCTGCTCCCCAAAAATTTGCCCTACTGATCACCTGTGGACTGCATATCTTATTGCGTACTCTTAAATCTGTGGTGCTGAGAATAGCGGTAGACACTAATGGTGGTGGTTGTTGTTTTTGTTGTTGAAGGTGTGGTGGTGCAGGGGTCAAGCTGTTTGCCTCTCACCAAGGTTGTCCAGTTTCGATTCCCGATACAGGCTCCCACGACTGCCAAAACTGTTCATGATGGCGAGAGGAACAATTGTCTCACGTACTGTGAACGCGAAACTTTGTGGAAGTTGATGATTATTGTTTTAAGGGGCAGAACAGTGAGGTCATCTGCCCCTAACGTTGGGGAGCTAGAGAACACAAATTTTGAAGTTTGGTGGTGGAGAGATTTGTGTAATGCTGGCCTAATTTCCAGGTATTATATTATGAAACAGAATCCCGCTATCACCAAAACTTGGCCCTGATTGTGGCCGGTAGATGACAGATGGTTTTGACTGTAACAAGAACAGGGTGTCGAGCGATACGGGATATGCAGGAAATATACGGGAATTTTAGTGACCCGGGAAAAACGCGGGAAATATACGGGAGTTTCGCATTTGATACAGAAAATCTTGAAAAGTCTCAAAATGTCAGACTTCTTACCCTCCGAACGCTCGGCCTTCTGTTTCGCCTGGAGACCGCACCGCCACCCGCATTTTGTCAAACCACGCTAAGCGGGGTGAGAGCCTAGCCAACGTCGCGACTGATGCTTTGCCAGGCTGTCCGCCGGCCGTACCCTTGCTGCGCGCCAGGCTCGTTGCGAGACAATGACGGGCAGGACTCGGCCTGCATTGTTATTCACAGAGTAGACCAGTTGTTTTTCAGCATAGCTGATATTTTTGTCAGTGAGTACATTTGCCAATCTTTGCAAAGCTCAATGTAATGGGGAAGGGTATTCAGCAGAAGTAGGAACCATTATGCTACGTCGCCGTCCGTTACTTTGAGGGATTTCTGCTGATCCTACGGCATCGAGGTCGAGGCTGGGTACTGCGTAGGGTTGCCAGACGTTCCGTTTTACCCGGAACAATTCTGTTTACTCTTGTTTTGTTCTCCGTTCCGTTTTAATCTTCAACTGAAGCCAAATATTCCGTTTTTTGGTTAATATATTCAATTTTGCACCAATTTTCAAATGTCCCGCTTGAGCAATCCATGCTTTACGTGATTGGCGATTGTTGGTAGTGATGTCAAATAGCATCAGCACGCCGGCCGCGTTGCTTCACTTTACTGAGTGGTAGTGTACAGGTGCTAGTTTGGAAGAGAAAATGATTTCTAAGTCTGTGCCAGATAGATGGGTACATGTTATAGGAATATCTTAGTCCTTGTGATGTTCATACTCAGCATTTTCCCCTCCAAGGATTTTACGGAGAGAGATTTTTCTGTGATGAACATCAAATGGAGAGATGATAGAAACCACCGTCGTCAACAATTCTCAAGCCGTGTCATTACGTTTGGCAACTCCGCCCATCTCTCATCTGGGAGGCCTAATGCAAGCACATGGTAATTGCTAACACTGCGTAAACACATAGACTTTGACGCCAAATGTTTCTGAAACTTGTACAACAGAACATCACAACCTTTAAATCTACACACAAATAAAATAAAGGATACATATTATCATGCTATGTAGGCCTGATGTCAATTCTCGATAAGGTAATAATAAAAGGCTGTACCGTACTGTACCTCAATGTCCCAATGTCTGAAGTTCCCTTTTCTTGCTGCTATTGCCGTCATTGATATGCTCAGAAAAAATATTTAAAATATTTGATAATAAATTCTTCACTTTTTGTCCACAGATGCACTCATCATAGTCACAATAAGCCTCCAAGCTTACTGTTGACTGCCTAACAATAATACTCCACTGGTCACTTAATTTAAAGATAGGTAGCTTTCGAATGAAATCTACCTAAAAGCACTTGCCAACTGTCTCCACTCCATAATGCACTGGAATATTGAGGCCACATGAAGATATATATCAAAACTAAATTACTAGGCACTGAAAGTTCACCTCCCTGTTAGTGATCAAAACGTAGTGATATAACTAGTTATTTTAATAGTGCTGCTATAATTTGACTTACAGCCAGGCACACAACACTTCCTAGGCATCTGAAATTGAAATATTAATGAAGAATTTGTTGGTTCAATTCATTACCAGGTATTGGTTGCACACATGTAACTTAATACGGGAAATACTCACTTCCACAACTTTCAACAGGTCTGATTTACCACGAGGAATTTCACGGGTGTTGAAATAGTTAGTATGAACTGCTTTTAGATGCTGTCATATCAAAATAAACAATATTTATGAATACAACTTAGCATGTAGTCTTATGTGTTTATAGAATTTAAGGACTCTACTCAGTGTGCCAATTCTACCAACAGCACGCCTTGAGAATTATAGATGGTGATGTAGAAACAAAAGCTCCATTAGTTTGAAAAAACAAGAAATATTCACATATTTCAATTATATTCTACTCAGTGATCGCGAGTTTACGGTGGAGCGTGGTCTGATTTTGGGGAAAGTCGTGAGTACGGTACGCAATTGGATGTGATCACTGATCAGCACCGTTCGTGTATGACAAGATTCCGTAACTTTCACGATCACAAGTTATTCTTCATCTGGATAATGACCAATCCCGATATACTTAATTTGTCCCTAGTACGTGTTTAGAGGTCTCATCATGAGACACTGTCGCTATGCAATTACACATATGCTAGAAAAACTTGATTCGCGCTTTAAGATTCATTCTTCAGCCATTCGGTGTGCGAACTCCAGTCTCAGGGAGCTCTAAAATATACTGGAATTTGGTTGATTTTCGTTCGGGAAATGCAAGAATTTGAAAACAGGACACCATGAAGAAGAAATATTTCAAGAAATATCTCAAATGCAAGTTAATTGCTTGCATCAAGAACAGAACAGAATGCCTGCTTGTGTGAATTTTTCCAGTACAACTTAAACTTCATGAGGAGAGATCACTATTGCTTCTGTTTTTTTTTGAGCACACTAGACACTTTCTATGCTATTTGGGGGAAAATTACTTCGCTTTTCCACCCCTTAAAATATCACTAACTAATTGCTATTCGAGAATCCTAAAAACTCTCTTTGAGTACTGGTACATGATGTTGATTTGTATCCACAGTATAATGATGCTTTATACCACGAAATGTCAAAATCCCCTCAGCTGCAGAAACCCCATCACTTGATCCCGGTTGAACGAAGAAGTTGGTAATTTACTGTAACCTCAAAAATTTCTGTTTTGCAGTTTACAGGTGGGCTTCTGAATTTAACAACCTGTTGTTCACACCAAAACATGCATACTGGCACATAAACAACATTATTCGCTTTTAAGTTCAATGCATTTTTGTTTTGGCATTCCTGTTGTTATTCTTCTTCTTATTGTTATTGCTGTCATTTCGGCCATCTACGGACAACGCTATTTCAACTGTCCTTTTCCATGTCTTTGCGCCTGGTCTTTACCGTTTGCCCAGTATTCCCGCATTCATTTCCTATGCTATTCCTTGCTCGCTTCAGTCCATGTTTTGCCAGTTTTTGTCTTTTCTTGGAAACCATGATGTTCTTGGAATTTCGACTTCAGTGGAACACGTTTCTGGATATCCTCCTGGGTTATCCCCACTTCACGCAGGTCTTTTCCTACCTCGGTGAACCACGCCCCCTTGGTAAAAAAAACTGATGATCCTATTGTTGTTGTTATTATTATTATTATCATCTCATGATGATAATCTAACTATGAAAGCACAACAATAAAGCGTGCTAAAACATTCAAATTAATGCAAATGCCTGTAAGAGGTGGCGCGACACTAAAAATTGAGATGCTTACCAGTACCAACGATGTTTTAGTATCAAGTTTTACAATTCACACTCAAACTCTTCAAACTAACATGACTTGCTGATATTTGTATGATGTGACTGACTACGATTATTTTCAATGTTTAAATATTTTTTTACAAGGATTTGTAGAAAACCTGGACATTTATACTCTGAAAAGAAGAAAAAAATCCACCTGAATGTCCTTTTCATTATCTAATAATAAAAGGAGGAATGTCTGGGGATAACGCTGTTTCAAATTAATTTCTTTAGTGCAAGGGTGATTAGATGTTTTTTTTTAATCATTATTATTAGATTGTTCAGGGCAACTAAGTCATATTTGAAGTGATAAATTTTGCATATCATAGAATGCTGTAGTGTTTTAGGACTATCCGTATGTAATTGCATTTTATTGAGATTGTTAAACAACTACTTAATTTAAATTAGGTTGTTTGAAGTGGTGCCACCACAATGTTGCTGCATGTATACAGATTTCGTATATACATATATATATATTAAAAAATAATACTGTAGATATTTGAATTTCAAATGGTAATTTCTAATACTTGTTAAATATTCAAGTACATTTTCCTTGTAGCTTGTTTCTATTTATGATGGCAGTGGAGCTCATGACTCCTTTCCAGTTGCCCTCAGGTAGTGTTTATAAGATTAAACTAGTAGTCTTAGTGTGTACCATTCAGTCATTGTTATTACATTTCAGTTATGAAGAATATTCGACAGAAATTCGAATCAACTCGTGCACAGTGGGCAACTCCTGTTGAAAGACAGTCGTCTTTCATTGTTGACGACGACGCTGTTGACGAAAACAGTTTGGCTTTCTACCAAGCTATTGCCAACAAGGTCGCTTCAGATGGGAAGAAGGAAAAGGAAGTTCAGTATGTATACTATATAACAGTTGGTAGGAGAACTGATCACATATAAATAGATCACTTTTCATTCGGTCAACACGGCATTCACCAACATATAAAGATGTGGCAATTGAGCTTGGATTGTGTATCGATGATTCAGAATGGCAACGCTCTTTGATGGAAGCTTCGGATATTCAAATGCCTTTTCAACTGCGACAGTTAATCACCTATATAGGTATATTTCATCAGCCTTGTATACCAGTCAATTATGGGACTTGTACAAAAACTCTATTTGTGAGGATTATTTAAAGTCTGCAGGAGAAAATACAGCTTCTCAGAGATCATCATCATCATTTCCCCTTATCCAGCTCCTGCCGGGTCGGGGTATTTATGGCACTTCTCCACTTTCCTCTTTCCTTCCACCATTCTTCTTCCACGATCTTGTCCCAGTCCAGATTTCTTTTTCTTACGCCGTTCTTCACTGAATCCATCCACCTTGTTCTAGGTCTTCCTCTTGGTCTCTTACCCTTGCACTTCGCCTCCAGAGATATTAAGTAATAAATGCCCATAGTTGCGTTTTCGCAATAAATGATAGATATGTTACTCAATCTCTTCAGCCACTACAGTTGGTATACAATCTAAGCAGTTTATTTATTGACAGACCAACAGTGCTGCAATATGTGACAATACCAATCACCAACAATACTGGGCCTTTGTTGAGTCACATGTAAGTGAGGTAACATGCATTCTGAACATGTTAATGGTTCCCAATACTATATATACTGTACAATAGGTAAATACTATATAATTCTTGCTTTTGCGTGTGATTCTTTAGTAGAAAGGTGTAATCTAATCATAAAGCCCATTAATGTGATTGACAAACTCACCGGTTGCCATTAGAACTCAAATATCTGGAAATTGCGAAAACACAACACTGGGCAGTTGCGTTAGCAAAATGTGTCTAATAACCTCACGTTGTATGTACTTAAAAACTTGTCATATTGCAATCAGATTATCAGTTCCATTTAAAATGTATTGGAATATCATACCAAATAATCTCTTTTAGTCAATGATCTATTTTTTTTTATTTTCTTTATATTTTTAGAATTCTGAGTATAGATGATATTCTAGAAATACGGTACGTGAAGAGCTTGAGATGCTGATGCTGTTGGCTTATTTGTTGCTCCACCTGATGTCAGATATGACACAGAAGACTGGGGAGGAAGATATCTAACCTAACTGGGAATCAGTTCAGATCTAATGAACTCTTAGTATTGAGAAATAGTGCTGAAGATATTCTAGTGGGAGAAAATGATGCAGGTAACACTATGAGGGGCATACTATGTTGTTTTACACTGTATTTTTTTTTTCTACCCAAATGAAGTACATTACACATCAGTTGTTACGTCCACCTTCTCAACATAATCTAAGTTGTAACTTTGTGCACTTTTGCCATCGATGTGTCAGTCTCTCCAGACCTTTCTCAAACCATTCTTTCGGAGTGATGTGTACCCATGCCTTGACAGCTGTGTCCAGAGGTTTCTTCATGTTCCCGAACAGGTGATGGTCACTTGGTGCCAAGTCGGGAGAGTATGGTGGGTGTGGCAGCACCGTAAATCCCATTTGCTGGATGGCAGTGGTGGTCTCTTGGCTAGTGTGGGGGCGGGCATTGTCATGTTGCAGAAGCACACCTTTAGCCCATTTTCCTAGCCGCTTAGTTTGAATGGCACGACGTAACCGTTTAAAGTTTGCCACATATGCTGCACTGTTTATCGTGGCCTCCCAATTCGAGCCATTCAATGAGGATGTAGCTCTTTGTGTCCCAGAACACTGTCGCCATTCGCTTGACAACTGATGGCACTGTTCGACATTACTTTGGGGGTGGACTGCCCCTATGCTTCCATTGCATGGTCGCCATTTTGCGGAACCGAATACAGCTGTCGAGGCATAGGTACTCCTAAATAATGGTTTCAGGAAGGTATGGAGAGACTGACCCATCTATGGCAAAAGTGCATAAAGTTACAAGGAGATTATGTTGAGAAGGTGGACGTAGCAACTGACGTGTAATGTACTTCATTTGGGTAGGAAAAAATAGAGTGTAAAACAATATAGTACGCCCTTCGTATTAGGGAAGAATCAAGAGGTGAAAAACCAGTGTTTACTCAGAGGAAGTTCAAATCAAAGCCAAATACAAGAGTATGAGAAAGTTCATACTTACCTCAGCAGTTGGATATAATAGAGAAACTATCTAGTGTAATTTATGCTGCTCTGAAGGGAAATACTAATTTTGTGTTTTCTCCTGATTATCTGAAGTCATTCATTGGCATATTGCTGCTTAGCGGCTATGCAGTAGTCCAGTGAAGGGAAGAGAGTAAAGAAACCTGAAATGAAGCTGTTGTAGCGATGAGAAGAAATACTTTAGAGGGGATAATGCGATTTATTCACATCAAACTAGATAAACATAATATATCAAATGTGAAACCCTATTTGGATATGCTACGAGAGTATTCGCCAAGTAGAGTCAAGTACTAACGAAGCAATGATGGTCGCCATGGTCTAAAGCAGTTCATTGGGGTTCAACCTGATCGGTTTGGATACAAGGTATGGAGTCGCAATTTGAGGACTCATGTTAACTTTGAAGTGTATCAAGATGCTAAAGCTGTATCAAATACAGTATATACAAAGATGAATTTGGCCTGGGAGAGAGTGTACTTCTGAAGTTCACAAATGCTTTACCCCACAAAGGCAATAATGGCATATTTTTGTTGATTATTACTTCATATTGGACAGGTTCACAGATTTATGCATTGGATTTATGGGAACTCTCCGCTCAAACCGCACAGAAAAATGTCCAATAACGGATATTCCAACCATGAAAATAGAGTATGTAAAACATACGAAGGGCGATAGGAAAGTTTTAAGAATTGGCTTGTAATTTTACAATGGCGGTACTTACATGCTACTGCATCTCCTTCAAAAGTCCCCTTCTGACTGAACACACCGACTCCAACGGTGTTTCCCCTTTTGGAAACATTCTTGGAAATCTTTTTCCTGAAGTGTGTTAAGGCCGCTCTCCGTATTTGCCTGGATCTCTTCAATCGAGTCAAATCGCTTCCCTTTCAGTGAAAATTTCAGTTTAGGAAACAGGTAGAAGTCCGCAGTGGCTATATCAGGGCAATAGTGCGGTTGTGGAAGCACAGGAATTTTGAATTTAGTAAAAAAATTCAACGATTGAGAAGGCAAAATGAGCTGGAGCATTGTCGTGGTGGAGCACCCAACTCCTTTCTTTCCACAATGCAGGCCTTTTCTCCCGCACCTTTTTGCTCAAATGGCCAAACGCTTAAAGACACATTTGTAGTCTTCTTTATGTGGCACTACAGCCCGGTGTGAGCTTTGGCCTCGCCAACCCCAGATTTCCATCGATCTCGATCTTGGACAGCTGTTCTCCAGGGTCGTACGTTCATTGTTTGCAAGTCCACCTCCACTTCATCTTTCCATCGATTCCTTGGTCTCCCAGGGCGTCGTCATCTTTCCATTCTGGCTTTATATATAATCTTTGGTCTTCCATCCTTTCAATGTGGACCTGCCATCGTAGTCTTTGTGACTTTATATATCGAACAATGTCTTCGCTTTTGAGGATTTCATCTATTTCCCTATTAGTTCGTATCCTCCATTCTCCTCTATCCAATACAGCACCATAAATTCTCCGTATTATTTTCCTCTCAATCACCCTAAGTTTATTGCAATCCTGCACATTTGTAGTATTCCTGATTGTCTGTCCTCTAGGGGTAAATTCATGATGCACAATACCGGTAGAATCGAAAAAAATCACCAATTTTGTCTTCACCTTTACTTTGCCGTGCTTTTTTCGTTCGTGGTGAACCTGGACTCTTCCACTGTGAAGACTGCACTTTGGTTTCAGGATCATATCCATATACCCACGATTCGTCACCTGTAATTACCCTATTTAACAAATCTGGGTCATTTTGAACCCGATTAATCAGTTCATGGCACACTTAAAGTCGGTGTTGTTTCTGGTCAATTGACAACAATCCTGCAAGGAACCCTAACAGACCCTGACTCAACCAGCTGCCACAGCGAACTGATTAAGGAAAACACAATTTCCTGCCAGAGGGCGTTCAAGGACAAGTCAATGATTCACTCCCCACCCCCAGTGTTCCTGCCTGATAAAACCAGTAAGCAGTGGCAGATCCATTCTTAAAACTTTGCAATCATACCTCGTATGATATAAAGTGTTGTGATTCAAGAATTGTTGTGTGTCGATGGAATGATAATTCCCTAATTGTAGTAGCTTCAAATTGAAACCATATTCAGTCAACATCAATGTTTACAAGATATGCTCTCATTCAAAAGAAGAAAGTAATGATCAACCTACCAAAACTGTTGAAGTCTTGCAATACTCATAGGAGGCATAGAACGCATGGATCAAAACATAGGCTCTTAGAAAAGTAACATTAATTCTAAGAAAGGGTGGTGGCCTCTGTTTACTTGGGGTATTGATGTTACAATGCAAAATGCGTTCGTTCTGCATAAGAGGTCTGCAAAGTGCACAGGTACTGAAGATATGGATTTCTTACAGTTCCAAAGAAATGTCTCCATGAGCCTTGTATCAAAATATTGTAGCCCGAGGTCAAGGTCAGGACGGCAGGTTACATCCATTCCAAGCAGGGTTCCTGTTGACGTCCACTTTGATCACACTATTTGCTAAGAGATCTCGGTGCACATTGTGCAAATCACAAACGGGAAATGTGCAAACTATGACATAGCGCTGCATGATATTGATTTTTGCAGTTTCATGAGGCCAAATAGATCTGTCATTGCAGTTACTGAAAGAGGATTGTTATTCATGTAGTTAAGGACAGTTAGTAACTTCCCTGACAATTTTTCAATGTATTGTGTAACTTCTATTTTATGTTGTTTTGTGTTATTCTGTCAGTTTCTCTCTTTTCATTTTGAATGTTTTGTTTTACATTCTGCTTGTTGTTTGAGTCTTCAGTCTTTTGACAGGTTTGGTGCAGCTCTCCGTACTTCCCTATTCTGAGTTAATCGTTTAATCTCTACATACTGTAGTTACCACACCCTACATCTGAGGCAATCTGTTTAACATGTTCTAACCTTGGTTTAACCCTACAGTTCTTATCCTTGATCCTTCCCTCCGTAACTAAGTTTGCTATTCCTTGGTGTCTTAGGAAGTGTCCTACCAACCTATCTCTTCTCTTCATTAGCAGTCGCCACAGACATCTCTCCTCTCCCAATCGTCTTAATACCTCTTCATTTGCAACCCATCTGATCTTCATCATTCTCCTGCAACAACACATTTCAAACGCTTCAATTCTCCTCTTTTCTGCTGCTCTTAACAGTCCAAGTACCACTTCCATAGAGTGCCACGCTCAAGACAAAAGCTTTCGAAAATTACTTAATAATACCTAGATCTATATTAATGGATGTCAAGAGATTCCTTTTCTGTAGAAATGCTCTCCTTGCCTGTGCTAACCTAATTTTGATATCCTCTTTGCTTCGTCCATCACTGGTTATTTTGCTTCCTAAGTAACAGAAGTCTCCTACTTCCTTTAGCTTTTCACCTGCCAATTTGATGTCCATTGGGGTTTCTGATTTCTTTCGGCTGCATTCCAATATTTTGTTTAACATTTATTAATTTTCATCATGAATTCTTTCCATGAGACAGAATCCATACCAATTAAAAACTCATTCATATCCTGTAGTGTGTCGGCTAAGATGACTATGTCATCAGCAAATCTCAGAGTTGAAATTATTTCTCCTTGAATTTTTACTCCTACTTGGAATTTTTCTCCAATCTCCTTCATTGCTTGTACAATGTGTAGATTGAAAAATATGGGTGACAATTTGCAGTCTTGCCTTACACCTTTCCAAATACCAGCTTCTCTCTCATGTCCTTTGGCTCAAAAAACTGCTGTGTGGTTTCTTTATAGATTGTAGATTACCCTCCTATCCCTGTACTTTATTCCAATCATTTTCAGAATGTCAAACAACGATATCAAAAGCCTTTTCTAAGTCTACAAATGCCATGAACGTTCTCTTATCCTTCCTTATTCTAGCTTCCAAAATCAGCATTCTGCTACCATAATTGTTATATTGGTAATTATTGATTATTACTAGTAAAATTTACGGAAAGGCAGCGTGTTTTACGGATGAACTATACTATTTTACAGATTTACGTACCAAGATCTTCTTTTTAAAATTTGCGCCAGTTCAGTTGTCTGCCTGTCTTATCTGTCCTGACAGAATTGCGGAGGCAAGCTAGAGATTGGGCTTGGTTAAAATTCACGAGCAGTAATGGACATGTTGTATGGTCGGCGGCATGATTCCCGCTGTCCCTATACTGTAGTTGGGAGTTCATGGTGTATCACGAAGAGAAATGAGTATCGCTGAGACCAGCGCCGATCGTGTAACATCTCGATATTCGTCCATACTTGACTGCGATGACAGAATGTGAACAAATTTTTAGCCTGATTAAGAACAGGACACAGTTCAGGTCATCGATGTCCAATGGAACTCTGGAAGGCATTTCTATTATGAAGACCAGAAGTTTTGAAGCATGTTATACAAACACATATTCTATTGACTTTCTGAAGAAAGCAAAGCAAGCCACCACTTTAGCTCTTAAATCAGACCCGTATTATGTCATCGGTTACTGTAGTGTTTTATATTAATGCTGTTGAACTCTTAATTTTCCGAAGTGAAGAAACTACATGAATTTTGTCATGTCAAATGAGTCTCTGGAGTCGTATTTCTATTTTGAACACCAGGAGTTCTGGTCCCTGTTATGCCAGAACCTTTTGTCCAGACTTTTTGCAGGAAGCTTAAAAAAAAGCCACTGCTATGAATTTAAAAGTGCAAGTACTGTAATTTCCAGTGATTGATATGTGGATTACCTAGCCTGTTATATCTATGTTCCAAACCAAAACTCACCACACCTGCTTCTTGAGGGTCATGCTCGTTTACAAATTGGCGTATGATGTAAGTAGATAAGATTTCATTGAAATACCCTGTTTAAAGCATGAATTACTGTATTTTGTAGCCCAGGAGGATTATTGTTTCAAGCCAGGGTAGTAAAAATTTGTTTGATTTGTGGCCCACACGAGTTTTACTGAAATGCCTTTTTGAAAGTTGGCAGGTATGCATGTTGCAGCAAATGTGAACCAAGTTGGGGAAGAGTGAAGTATAATTTGGAAATCCCAAGATAATTAATTTCTGATTGTGAATCCTATGCTTTCTTCCATTCTAGGAAACATAATGCGAAAGTTCTAAAGCCCAAGGTACTCTTCTCATCAAGTGATGACTCGGATGACAATCTTGTTACCAAGGAAGCTGTTTCGAAGCCAAAATTACCTACAAGAACCCCTGCTAAGAAAGGTAAATAAATTCTAAGGTTCTATACTTGTTTTATGTTTAGTGTTGTTTCATTTATTTTTTTCTTTCAGAAAAGCAAAGACTATTAAAAAACATTGTTGCGAACACACACAAAATCTATACATAACAAGTTCAGTCTCGGTTTGTTTGATAGATTGTAACAGTTTCGCTAGCCCACACTGTTGGGAGAAAATGTAATTGTTTACCTTTGCCTAAGCTATGTTGTTTTAATGGGCGCCAAGACCTCAATGCAATGCTGAAATCTAAATTTGTATTTAACAACGTCTAGCTCTGGTAGAACACCGTCAAGAATCTATTCACTCAGATCGTGGTATGATTTGATCATTAACCCTGGTTCGGCCACTGTCTTGGCAAACCAGTTTTTGTGTTTCCCCATTTGTTTCCACTCTGTGTGGTTGTACATATCTGTATTATTTGTTTTCATTGTATTTATTCATTGTCAAGTTAGTTTTGTTTCTGTTGATTAGTTGTCATGATTTATTTGTTTTGATTGCATGTAGTATTCCCACTGCCGTATTTCCAGTAGGATATTTTGGCTTAGAAGGTAATTTTGTATTCTAAGTTGGCCACATTGATTCTTCTTTAACTTGTTTGAACTCTTTACTGTGATTGGCTGCTTTCGGCCTATCAGAGGCCTCTAATTTGTTTTTTGAACTCTCTACTGTGATTGGCTGCTTCCAGCCTATCAGAGGCCTTCTTGCTGCTTGTAGCGACCAATCACGTGTTTCTTCTTCGTTGTTCTCTAAGTGTGTAGCCATGACACAATGGTGTGCTTCAACGCTGGTTGTGATATATCAACAAGTATCCAGCTAATCATTTCTATAATTGGTGCTATCTTCATAGTAACCGTGCTTAGCAATCATGTCCTATGCACATGATTCATATTTTGTTTGGGCAGTGACATTACGGTGATTTTCGATCTCATCATCACCATGCTTGATGTTGATACGCGTCATGTCGACGAATTCTTCAATCCGCGGCGTCGGATAGTTTGTTGTAATGTGTTCACTTCTATCTTCATTTACTGCCTAACAATTTGTCTTCACGCGTATGAATAATGATGATGCTTCGTGTGATAAGTAATTCATCGTGTCTGGAAGCATGTTACAAGGCCAGGCATCATCACTGGAATGGAAGTTGACGCTAGGCTTAACTGCTTTATTATTGTGACAATACCGCGCGATTGGCATATCCCGGTATTTGTATGATAGCAACTATTTTAACTTCCTGCAACATCACTGGAATGGAAGTTGACGCTAGGCTTAACTGCTTTACTATTGTGACAATACCGCGCGATTGGCATATCCCGGTATTTGTATGACAGCAACTACTTTGACTTCCTGCGTTTCACACATAATTTGTTTTATTAACAATTCATTTTGGGCTTACAGTATCGGCGCATCACTGTAAGTCAGTCCTGGTTCGACGACACATTCTCGTTCCATGCGACCTGTTTTTTCATTATTTGTTGCAACTCCACTTGTGTTGCATATTTAAATTATATCATTCTTTGGAACCGCCGTGTATTGCATGCCGTTCTATGATGTACTGATCTGCAGCTACGTTCAAGACAATATGTGTGTTTTAGGCTCAAGACGTAACGTGTGTTAATTCTTTGAGTGTTTCTTCAATTGTGTAAATTTGTGCTAGTGTTTCTCATATGTTTATGTGTCACCTTTGGATATTATGTTTTATGTGCCACCTATTTGATAATATATCTTATTATTAGTTAGTGGTGGTGTCGTGTCCTTTATGCCTTCCTGGACTTCCTTATTTAGTGACAATAATATTGTCTGGTCCTCCACATGTTTGCTAAATTGTCAAGCGACCTTTGTAAAGTCAACTCTTTGTATTATCACATCATTATCTAATGCTTTGGCCAACAAATTTTTATACATTGTCCACTATTACCAGAATACTCTTGGTGGGTTGTTGACTTCCCGCGTTGGCCAATACATTATTTGGTCCTCTCCGGGCCGGATATTGAGCTGTTTACTACTTTGCATCATTAAGCATTGTTTTGGCCATGTTGGGCCCTTGTTTCTTGCTATTTCACCAGGAAGGCCATAAATTTAAATTGTATACGTTCCCATTAACTTCCCAAGGACACAATACAGTATTCTATGTTCAGATGTTTGTTTACAACTTAATCGAGACCATTGTCTCAGTGTTTATTTTTTGTGTTAGTTAGTTGTTGTGTTAGTTAGGTGTGCAACTCTGGTAATTACATCTAGGCGGGCAATCCTAAGGTCATTATGGAGGATGCCCAAAAACGACCTTTAGTTAGGAAGCGTGCAGTCGCTAAGGCCATGCTTACCTCACAAGAAAAAGTAATTAGCAACTTTCAGGACATTACAGAAGAGCAATATCAAATGTTAGTGTTACGCAAACACAAATGCGAGGAAATTTATAAACAATATAACGAAGCGCAAGTCGCTTTAGAGGATATTACAGACAATATCGACGAAGAAATAGCCGAACGTTGTGACTTCGAAGATAAATATTTTGAGTTGCTGGTTAAAATTAAACTACATTGTGACAATTTCAAAAAATCCAACACTACAGACAGTGATAACCCTTTGAATAATTTGCAGAGTGCACAATTTCCTACTGCTAACGTAGCTGCAGCTCATATAAAGTTGCCTGAAATTCAAATTCCGCAGTTCAGTGGCGACTTCACAGACTGGTTGAATTTCAGAGATAGCTTCAAGGCTATAGTAATTGATAACCATGCTCTGTCTGATATTGTTAAGTTCTACTACCTTAATTCTAGTCTTAGTGGTGAGGCCAAACTCCTCTTAAAGAACATTACTGTGTCAGATGATAACTTTATGGTTGCATGGAACTTGCTGACAACTCGATACAATAACATTAGGCTCATAGCGCATAATCATGTCACCAAGCTTTTCAAGCCCCCCGCATACGGTAATGATTCAGTGTCATTGCGTGCCATCATCGACCACTTTGTTTCTCATGTCAATGCGTTAGAAGCTTTGGACTTTAACGGGGTTTCCCTTCAAGACCTGTTATTGTCACATTTTATATTGGAGCTACTAGATAATGATAGCATCCGTGAATGGGAGAATCATGTTGATTCTGGGAGAATTCCCACTCTCCAGGACTTGGTTAGCTTCTTAGAGAAAAAATGCAAGGTACTGGAAATAACTGAAAGGAATGTGTCCAGGCCTGCATTACATACTGCTGTAACCAAACTTAAAGCTGAAGGTCATTCGCCTCAGAAACCCATGTTAACTACTACCAAATCTCGTTGTACATATTGTAGGAGCATTGATCACCAATTGTCGAAATGTGGTACCTTTATCAAACTTTCGTCCACAGCCAAATGGGATTTTGTCAGGTCTCGTAAATTGTGTTATAATTGTTTGCGTAATTTCGAGCCTAATCATCAATGTTCGAAGTACTCTTGTAACACTTGTTCCCGAAAACACCACACTCTTCTTCACTATGAGCCCTCCAGTGGCACTAGTAATGATGCTTCTCAAGCTCATGCTAACGTGGTAAACACTAGTTGCAGTAACGTCGCTCGTGACAATCAATTTTCAAGGACGCTATTACCCACTGCCAAGTTGAATATATTAGCTGGCAATGGCTTACGTGTACCTGTCACTGCACTACTTGACTCTGCATCAGATTGTAACTTAATTTCGTCACACTTAATTAAGAAATTAAGACTCCACACCAAACCTATGAAGGTACACATTCGCGGTGTTGGTCAAAATCAAAGCACTGCTACTGTTGTTGCTGATGTGAACGTTTTTGCCTGTGCTACTAATTGGTCTGCTAAGCTTGAATGTCTCGTGGTTCCCAATATTGCACTTGAGCTACCCGCTGCTGGTTTCGATACCTCTGAATGGAACATTCCATCACATATTGATTTAGCTGATCCTGATTTCAATTGCACTAAATCTATTGATCTTGTTCTTGGTGCAGAATATTTCTTTGACCTGTTATGTCCTGGTAAAATCATACCATTTGGTGATTTGCCCATCATTCAAAATACCTCTGTGGGTTGGGTGTTTTCTGGGAGGCTGCCCAGTGCAAGCACCTCGCAACCATCGCACGTGGTATCAGCACTTACACTCTCACGCCCTCATGTAGAACAACAGCTGGAAGCGTTTTGGAACGTTGAAGAAGTTGAAACCCCAGTGTTGTCTGTTGATGAATCCATATGTGAAGAACACTTCGTTGCTACTACCACTCGCAAAGACGATGGTAGATTTGTGGTTAGACTCCCTCGCAAGGTAGACTCGGAGCCTCTAGGTGCCTCTCGCTACGCTACACTAAAACGTTTTCACTCTCTCGAAAGACGTTTGGCTCGTAACCCTGAGTTAAGGTTAGAATACACTGAATTCATGCATGAATATCTAGCCTTAAACCATATGCAAGTTGCCCCCCACCCGACTGATGGTGAAGTTTACTACATTCCCCATCATCCTGTTTTCAAGCCGCACAGTACTTCTACAAAGCTCAGAGTGGTATTTGACGCTTCGATGGTTACTACGTCTGGGTGCTCCCTTAATGATACTTTGTTGGTGGGCCCTGTAATTCAGCAGGATTTGTTCTCTATTTTGCTTCGGTTCCGTACTCACTTGATAGCGTTTGCAGCTGATCTGAGTAAAATGTACAGACAGATTCTTGTAGATCACAAAGATCGTGACTTACAGAGAATATTTTGGAGAGACTCTCCTTCAGACCCTATAGTAGAATATCAATTAAACACCGTTACATATGGTACTGCCCCAGCATCCTTCTTAGCCACTCGTGTGCTAAAGGAGCTCGCCCTCACTGATGGCACAGCCTTTCCAGCTGCCACTCAGATTGTTTTAAACGACTTCTATGTTGATGATTGTATCTCGGGATGTGATTCCGAGCATGACGCACTCATTCTGTATGATGAATTGACCCTTCTTTTGAGATTAGGTGGTTTTGAACTGTGTAAGTGGAGTTCAAACTCCATGACTCTAATAGATAACATTCCTCTTGTTCATCAAGAGAAACAACAACTCCGTAGTTTCGGCGATGGTGAAGAAACAGTCGCCAGAACGCTAGGACTTTATTGGCAACCTATCGATGACTTGTTGCGGATTCAGTCACCTATCGTGAACTGTGACACTTCAATTACTTTTACTAAGCGTTCATTTTTGTCCATTGTTGCCTCTATTTTTGACCCTTTGGGTTTAGTGTCACCTATTGTGGTTGCTTGTAAGATTCTCTTCCAAGATTTGTGGATTCACAAACTCGGTTGGGATGACCCCCTTCCAATGGAAATCATGCAAGCTTGGCTGAACATTTATAGCAATTTACCTGCGATTTCTGAGATTTCTACTCCACGTTTGATTAAGCCTGCTTCAGAAATCAAATCTATGCAACTTCATGGCTTTTGCGACAGCAGTCAGCTGGCCTATGGAGCTTGTCTCTATTTATTGTCAATTGATACCTACGGCGTCGGCACTTCCCTCTCCAGTCATGCTTTCGTTGTAGCCTTTACTCGCTTCTGCAGTAGAAGGGGCGTTCCCGCTCAAGTGTATTCCGACAATGGTACCAACTTTCAAGGCGCACAGTCTGACCTTGCTGATCTTGGTACGTTGCTCTCCTCTGCAGATTTTCAATCTGTTGTTCAAGATTCTACGTCATCGCTACTAATTCAGTGGCACTTCATTCCTCCTAGTTCTCCGCACTTTGGTGGAATTTGGGAGGCAAACATCAAATCTTTGAAATCTCATTTAATAAGAATCATGAAGGCTCAAGTACTTACGTATGAAGAATTGACCACTCTCGTGGTGCAAATTGAAGCCATTCTAAATTCTAGACCCATTTCGCCTATGACTGAGGATCCTACTGACTTGTGCTATCTCTCGCCAGGTCACTTTCTTGTTGGACGACCTTTGAATGCCTTGCCCATTCCTGACGCTTCTGAAGTGCCCATCAATAGGTTGTCTAGATGGCAATTACTTCAACAGATTATGACTTCATTGTGGCGTAAATGGTCCACAGATCATTTACTCTCCCTTCAACAACGTCGCAAGTGGAACCGTATGTCTCCTAACCTCAAGGTTGGCACGCTTGTGCTTATTATGGACGACAATGTTTCTCCTACTTACTGGCGACTTGGACGTATTCTTGAGGTTCATTGTGGTAAGGACGGCCTAGCTCGTGTGGTCTCTCTACATACCACCTCTGGACTCTTGAAACGTCCCATCGTCAAGGTGTCTCCCTTGTTGCCGCAGAACTAAACACTCTTGTATTTTCATAAACAACCTGCCTGTTGTTTCTGTGCGGGCAATATGGTTCGGCCACTGTCTTGGCAAACCAGTTTTTGTGTTTCCCCATTTGTTTCCACTCTGTGTGGTTGTACATATCTGTATTATTTGTTTTCATTGTATTTATTCATTGTCAAGTTAGTTTTGTTTCTGTTGATTAGTTGTCATTATTTATTTGTTTTGATTGCATGTAGTATTCCCACTGCCGTATTTCCAGTAGGATATTTTGGCTTAGAAGGTAATTTTGTATTCTAAGTTGGCCACATTGATTCTTCTTTAACTTGTTTGAACTCTTTACTGTGATTGGCTGCTTTCGGCCTATCAGAGGCCTCTAATTTGTTTTTTGAACTCTCTACTGTGATTGGCTGCTTCCAGCCTATCAGAGGCCTTCTTGCTGCTTGTAGCGACCAATCACGTGTTTCTTCTTCGTTGTTCTCTAAGTGTGTAGCCATGACACAATGGTGTGCTTCAACGCTGGTTGTGATATATCAACAAGTATCCAGCTAATCATTTCTATAATTGGTGCTATCTTCATAGTAACCGTGCTTAGCAATCATGTCCTATGCACATGATTCATATTTTGTTTGGGCAGTGACATTATGGTGATTTTCGATCTCATCATCACCATGCTTGATGTTGATACGCGTCATGTCGACGAATTCTTCAATCCGCGGCGTCGGATAGTTTGTTGTAATGTGTTCACTTCTATCTTCATTTACTGCCTAACAATTTGTCTTCACGCGTATGAATAATGATGATGCTTCGTGTGATAAGTAATTCATCGTGTCTGGAAGCATGTTACAAGGCCAGGCATCATCACTGGAATGGAAGTTGACGCTAGGCTTAACTGCTTTATTATTGTGACAATACCGCGCGATTGGCATATCCCGGTATTTGTATGATAGCAACTATTTTAACTTCCTGCAACATCACTGGAATGGAAGTTGACGCTAGGCTTAACTGCTTTACTATTGTGACAATACCGCGCGATTGGCATATCCCGGTATTTGTATGACAGCAACTACTTTGACTTCCTGCGTTTCACACATAATTTGTTTTATTAACAATTCATTTTGGGCTTACAGTATCGGCGCATCACTGTAAGTCAGTCCTGGTTCGACGACACATTCTCGTTCCATGCGACCTGTTTTTTCATTATTTGTTGCAACTCCACTTGTGTTGCATATTTAAATTATATCATTCTTTGGAACCGCCGTGTATTGCATGCCGTTCTATGATGTACTGATCTGCAGCTACGTTCAAGACAATATGTGTGTTTTAGGCTCAAGACGTAACGTGTGTTAATTCTTTGAGTGTTTCTTCAATTGTGTAAATTTGTGCTAGTGTTTCTCATATGTTTATGTGTCACCTTTGGATATTATGTTTTATGTGCCACCTATTTGATAATATATCTTATTATTAGTTAGTGGTGGTGTCGTGTCCTTTATGCCTTCCTGGACTTCCTTATTTAGTGACAATAATATTGTCTGGTCCTCCACATGTTTGCTAAATTGTCAAGCGACCTTTGTAAAGTCAACTCTTTGTATTATCACATCATTATCTAATGCTTTGGCCAACAAATTTTTATACATTGTCCACTATTACCAGAATACTCTTGGTGGGTTGTTGACTTCCCGCGTTGGCCAATACAAACCCAACAAACAATTGTATCAGGAGAAGGAATTGGTCTATATCTATTGCTACCTACTGAAAGCAAAGATTGCATTGTAAAAGAAATGAATTTATTATATAAAACAAGTATAGCAAAATTAATAATAATAATAAGTACAAAATTTAAATTGGAGCGTTGTGATTTGAATATTGCCGATAGAAAATTACGTGAAAACGGAGTCTGATAAATTGATTTTACTCTTATTTCCAAGCTATGAAGTTACTGAAATATGAAATATAAAACAAAGAAAAATGAGAGATTGCGTATTTCTGCGTCATTTGCGCTTACTACTGGAAATTGCCAAAGCATTTCCCTCGTACTTGATGATGCTGTGAGCTTCCCACAGTCTCCTGGAGGTCGTCATCTTCGTCGATGTTTGATGAGATTCTAGTAGATTAGATAATTCTATGGTCCGTACCTCGGACCCAAACACTCGTACAACCGCACTGGTTAAGTTTTGCAAAAGTTAGTCTTCAACTCCACTGAACATCGGAGCGACACGCACTTGCAACCGTACTCCGCAAGTTCTACACAGATTGTCCTCGTTTCACGGCGCGTCGAACGATATATCCACACGTTGGCTCCCCCCACCATGGTACCGTCTTCCAGCTTACGTTGTCTCCCCTGATTGGCTGAGCACGCCGCTAGATCCCCACTCTGCCTCATTACACTCGGCGCGCGAGAGGGAGAAGTCGTTTTCCGTTCCAACAATTCGCCTTTTCTAGACCTTGCGACCCAGCCTTGCGTAATACTTCTCGACTGGAATCAGCTTGTACTTGAAATCCCAGTGAGTCACGTCTCTCGTTATACCCTAACTGACGAAAACTCCGTAAAATTCCGTAATCACATAATTTTCTATGATATTGTCGTTCGTAATAATTTGCTTGATAGCGTTTTCTAAGACATAGAAAACCTATCTGAATGCTAATAATTTTTATAAAATGCTCCGAAAATACCTTAATAATAATTATAATAAATTAATAATAATAATAAATTAACATGAAAAATTCTCTTGGCTGAACAATTTGCCGCGTAAATAAATATAGAATGGCTTCCTACTGACTTATGCCAGTTGCATAAAAACCCCTCGAAAAACACGTTACATATTCGCCTCGGATCATCGGATGATTTACCGTGACGACGGTCCATTATCCGATTATCCCAGACACGTTAATAAACCCCATCCAAAATACATATTACATAAATGAAATCACCCTAAATTACAGATATATACACTCATATTTTTTCTTCACGCACTTTGCGTCAAAGTTTGTTGTCACTATGGATTGCACTTTGCAACCAGTCCAATGTTTTACATATGGAATAGTGTTCCACGGATATTTCCGCCTCTCAAATTTCTCTATGTTGGAGAAATAGACATAATTAATGTGTGAGCACTATGTATTTATGATGTCATATCACACGCATTGAAGGTGTTCTGATATATTTATATCACCATAGAACTTCCTAATTTCACTGGAGGTCCCCTCCTTATGGTGACATTTAATTCCACTTATCACCGAGCACACGATCACACTATTGTGGCAGCGCCTCGTGACCATAATACTTAATCTCTCTTTAAAGTAGAGTAAATTAATATTGACTTCTGAAAAAAAAACAGTAAACGCGCATTACATATAACACCAAATATTTCTGTGCCGTAATCGCCCTGTCTTGTTAAGTTCCCGTTAACCATATTCTACTTAAGACTAGTTCTCAACACAGACCATTTCTCCTCACACAAATAATACCATTGTACAAATTATCTTAAAATTACACACTTACAAATCTTACATGGCGAGGCCGTAAACAGAAATCACGTGTGCTGATATGTATGAGTTTCATGAAGGACTGTCTCGCATTCTGATGGCCCATCTTTTATCTCGTGGACGCCTTAAGCTAACAAGCCCTATACAAGCGCTCCCCCATCTCTTGGAGATAAATGGGAACCCATCAGCGCTGCCAAAATGGCCTTGGTGTATCGAGACATTTTAGTGCTCAAGAGCATCCGACAATCCCGTCATATTTCCCTGTACCTTAAAAACTCTCATTTACTTACATACTACCCCCCTGTGTGACTTCTGATACGCCTGCCTGGAAGACCAACTCTTCAACGCACCAAATACCACACTTACTCATTTGATAGGCTGGCTCGCCAGCTAAACACACTCACTTATGACACATATTTTCGCAGACTATGTATATTATACGTCCCGTATAATCTGTTTCCCTTACTATCCTCCAGCACATATGCTGTTTTTCCAATACGTTTGGAAACTATAAATGTTTCTGCGTCACCTGCTTCCAACCTTGCAAGTGGCTCCCTTAAATGAACGTCATCACGTTGCTCTACCTAGCATATTTCTCAGTGTCTGTAACGATGCCCTGTTGCTACTGTCCACACATGCACATATTAAAATACCGTCCTCTGCTTTAACCTCAGGATAATCCCTGCATAAATTAGTGTCCCTCGATAGCATGTCTGCTAGAATGTTATCTTTACCTTTAATATATTTTACTGTGAATTCGTATTCCTGCAGAGCAAGAATCCACCTACTAACTCTGTTAGAACTGAGTTTACAAGTCCTCATATACAGTAATGCATGGTGATCTGTGTGGATCTCAAATTTCCCCCCTACTAAATACATTCTAAATTTCCCTAAACTGAAAACAATACCTAAAAGCTCTAACTCAGTAATCGTGTATCTTTTCTCTGCTGCTGTCAGTCCTCGCGAGGCTAAAGATACTATGCACAGATTACCCTCATCATCTTTCTGACATAATACTCCAGCAATGCCTATATGTGAAGCATCTGTCATAACCACATATTCCTTATCTTTTAACGGATATTTCAGCACTACAGCTTTCTCAAAACCTTCCTTCAGCGCTCTAAAAGCCTGATCATGCTTGGACTCCCATCTCCATCGAGTCCCACTTTCAAGCAATTCCCTGAATGGTTCTACCAACCCTGAGTATTTAAGAACGAACCTCCTGAAAAAGTTGCAAATTCCCAGGTACGTTTTTAACTGTTTAACATTCTGTGGCACCTCTGCGTTAAGTATCTTATTAACCCTACTTTCTTCTGGTGTTACACCTCTACTCGACACTCTATGACCTAAAAATGTCACTTCTGACTGACAGAATGACGACTTAGACAGCTTCAAAGTGAACCCTGCCTGATCTAACTTCTGAAAAACTATATCTAAATGACGTAGATGCTCCTCAAAACTGCGTGAACTAATTACCATATCATCTATGTAAATGGTAACAAACTCTCCTGTGTCATCCCCTAATGCGATGTTTAAAGCCCTAATTAAAGCTGCTGAACTACTCTTTAACCCATAAGGTGTTCTACAAAATTGATAATGGTTATATTTATGACTAAAAGCTGTAAATGGTCTATCTTCGTACATAAGTGGCACTTGCCAAAAACTGGAACTCAAATCTACACAAGTGAAATACTTCTTCCCCTCAAATGTTTGCATTAATTCCTCTATTGACATCGATTTCAGCTGATCTGAACTAATTCTACTGTTAACCAAACGAGCGTCTAAACAAATACGAACTGTGCCGTCGGTTTTGGGTACCGTGATCAAAGAATTAACATACGGACTGTTAGAGTGCTCAATAATCCCATCTTCAAGCATCTGGTTAATTTGTGCCTCAACTGCACTCTGATAAGCGAAAGGTACAGGATATCTATGTCCTGTGAATACTGACCTATCACTAACGTTCAATGAATGTGTATAGCAATTGGCCATACCAATGCGATCCTCAAAAACTCTCCTATTACACCATAACACATCATAGAGCCGAACACATTGTTCCACCTCTATATTTCCCTGAAATGCAGCCTCACGTAACGAGTCCTCTAGACTTCCGTTCGTAATCACACTGCCCACAAAACATGGAGAACCCCGCTCTACGGCTGGCGATATCTCATTTAAAGTACAAATCACACCTACAATACTACTCCTCTGAATATGGTCATTGAACGCTACTTCTACTTCAGAATCTCCCCATTTAAATTTCAAACTCCCTACATCATAACATAAGTTACCAGACACTCTACTTAGCCACTCTGAACCCAAGATAACACTGAATACTAAATTTGGAATTACAAGACAAATCTGCTTCTCTACATGATTATTAATTTTAATGTCTACTAAAACTTGCTTAGAAATTACTTTAGACCTCTTCCCAACAGCTGTGATAACAAAAGTGCTTTTAATTGGCATCTCCTCAAAATTTACTCCAGTTCCTTTCATTTTATCATAAAATGCACTACTTATGCAACTCTTCATACAACCACTATCAATTAAAACATCTGTGTACGCCTCGGACACGTTAAATTTAACTATGGGGCTCTTACTAACCACTTCCTGAATAATACCTTCATCATTTAGTTGATGTAATAATTCATTTCATACATTTAGGTCATAGGGTTCCTGTATAATTGTATGGACAGGGCATGCTACAGACTGAGATTCTGACCTTACTTCGCAGCCTGGTTCGCGTTTAAAGAACCGCTACAGCTGGCCGTAGTACTACTAACTACTAAACTGGTCTGGTTGTTCTGGGCTATGTTGTCATTGTTTGGCTGTATATTACTACCACTAGGCTGTCCTCTTCCTTGACCCCTATTCTGGTTGTAATTATTGTCATTATAATTTCTCCCTTGATTTCCCCTGAAATCATTGTTTCTCCCTTGATTTCCCCTGTAATCATTGTTCCTCCCTTGATTTCCCCTGAAATCATTATTCCTCCCTTGATACTGATTACCATAGCCATTTCCTCTGTTCTGATTTAGCTGATTACTATTATTTCTATTTTGAGCGTTGGCCCCTTCGCCACCGTTCCCTTGAACTTCCTGATGCCTGGCTTCGTTAGGTCTATTATTATTATTACCCTGGTTCCGATTGAAATTGTCCTCATAACCCCCTCTCCCTAGTGCATCAAATGTGCTTAACAAATTTTCTACTTGTGATATAGTCTTTACATTCTGGATACAAGCAGCCTCCTTGATCCTATAGGGAAAGTGCCTAAGTAGCAACCTCACCACATCACTTTCCTCCTTCAAGCCATCAAGATATTTACACACTAATACCTGCCCTAAAAAGTATTCGGTCATGGTGGAGCTTCCTTTAGGGTTATATTTACCACACACTACTCCCTCACGATGCTGCGACTGAATAACCTCATTCCAGAACTTTTCACAGAATTTCATTTTAAAATCATTAATATCAGTAAACTTGTCTCTGTAGACAGCAAACCAATTCCTCGTTTCCCCCACAAACACTTGTTCTAAAATTTCAACTACCTGGCACCACTCAATACTACCATTTTCCAACCTCTCCCCGAATTTATTTTCTATAGTGTTCATGAACTCCATTGGGCACCCCTGTCGATTGCTGAACTTACCCAGTTCTACCTCCCTGTGTGTGCTATTCACAAAAACTGGCCTATTCTGACTATTTTCTTGCCTGATCCTAGCTTTTAATTTTAATTCTAATTCTGCGATTTTCTCCTCAGCCTTCCTCTCAATACTGTTTACTGTTAATTTAATGTTTCCTTCTGATTCTTCTACTTTATAATATAGCTTTGCTTGTTTCTCCTCAATCTTGCTAATGCTCTCTCTATTACTCTCTCTTAAATCATTTACTTCTGCAACTATTTGCGAGTGGACTTTCTCAATTCTACCCCCCAGCTGTTCCTTAACCTCTTTAGTTGCTACCTGAATTTTGTCAATTTCTCCCCCCAATTGCTTTTTGACCTGCTGTGTTTCCAGTTGCACTAGTTCTTTTAAATTTTCAGCCTGTGTACTGATTCTAATTTCCAACTCCTCCTGTACTTTTCCTAATTTTCTGTCTACATCTGCAATAATCTCTTTAGCCTTTTCTTCCATCACCCCTCTGATCTCACCTCTAATCAGTTCGAATTTGTCACTCATTTCCCTACTGTTTTGTTCTAATTTAGCATTTAAAGTTTCAGTACTCTCTCTATTTTCCTTACTGTTTTGTTCTAATCTGGCGTTTAAAGTTTCATTACTCTCTCTATTTTCCCTACTGTTTTGTTCTAATCTGGCGTTTAAGGCATCTGTACTTTCTTTATTTTCCCTACTGTTTTGTTCTAATCTGGCGTTTAAGGCATCTGTACTTTCTTTATTTTCCCTACTGTTTTGTTCTAATTTTGCATTATTCTGTTCTAATTTTGCATTCAAGGCATCACTACTAACTTTGTTCTGATACATGAACTCGAGAAGTAAAGTTTTTAATTCTGGTTGGCCGCCTACACTCCCTGTTTCAGTATCGGGATTTACCTCCGCTACCCCGGTACTACCATCACTCGACATACTGCTCGTATCATCACTCTCCAGTTGATGACCACTACGTAACCTCATCTGTCTTTCTTTCTCATCCCCCATAATGATATACACTGATAAAGACAAATAACCCCCAAAATACAGGCACAGAAATATATACCCTTCTCCTTCCACAAATGTTATTAGGTTTTCAGCCCCAAGTTGTCGGCGACAAATGTAGCAGTTTTGCTTAGGCTGGGATGACAAGTGAAACGGTATTTACTTTGCTCCACGTTGAGCGTACAAATGTAGCAGTAATTAATTATTGCCCCACGTTGGGCGCCAAATGTAACAGTTTCGCTAGCCCACACTGTTGGGAGAAAATGTAATTGTTTACCTTTGCCTAAGCTATGTTGTTTTAATGGGCGCCAAGACCTCAATGCAATGCTGAAATCTAAATTTGTATTTAACAACGTCTAGCTCTGGTAGAACACCGTCAAGAATCTATTCACTCAGATCGTGGTATGATTTGATCATTAACCCAACAAACAATTGTATCAGGAGAAGGAATTGGTCTATATCTATTGCTACCTACTGAAAGCAAAGATTGCATTGTAAAAGAAATGAATTTATTATATAAAACAAGTATAGCAAAATTAATAATAATAATAATAAGTACAAAATTTAAATTGGAGCGTTGTGATTTGAATATTACCGATAGAAAATTACGTGAAAACGGAGTCTGATAAATTGATTTTACTCTTATTTCCAAGCTATGAAGTTACTGAAATATGAAATATAAAACAAAGAAAAATGAGAGATTGCGTATTTCTGCGTCATTTGCGCTTACCACTGGAAATTGCCAAAGCATTTCCCTCGTACTTGATGATGCTGTGAGCTTCCCACAGTCTCCTGGAGGTCGTCATCTTCGTCGATGTTTGATGAGATTCTAGTAGATTAGATAATTCTATGGTCCGTACCTCGGACCCAAACACTCGTACAACCGCACTGGTTAAGTTTTGCAAAAGTTAGTCTTCAACTCCACTGAACATCGGAGCGACACGCACTTGCAACCGTACTCCGCAAGTTCTACACAGATTGTCCTCGTTTCACGGCGCGTCGAACGATATATCCACACGTTGGCTCCCCCCACCATGGAACCGTCTTCCAGCTTAGGTTGTCTCCCCTGATTGGCTGAGCACGCCGCTAGATCCCCACTCTGCCTCATTACACTCGGCGCGCGAGAGGGAGAAGTCGTTTTCCGTTCCAACAATTCGCCTTTTCTAGACCTTGCGACCCAGCCTTGCGTAATACTTCTCGACAGGAATCAGCTTGTACTTGAAATCCCAGTGAGTCACGTCTCTCGTTATACCTTAACTGACGAAAACTCCGTAAAATTCCGTAATCACATAATTTTCTATGATATTGTCGTTCGTAATAATTTGCTTGATAGCGTTTTCTAAGACATAGAAAACCTATCTGAATGCTAATAATTTTTATAAAATGCTCCGAAAATACCTTAATAATAATTATAATAAATTAATAATAATAATAAATTAACATGAAAAATTCTCTTGGCTGAACAATTTGCCGCGCAAATAAATATAGAATGGCTTCCTACTGACTTATGCCAGTTGCATAAAAACCCCTCGAAAAACACGTTACAAGATCAAGCCGTGAGGATCGCTACTAGCAGTTTCCAGATTCTTACTTGATGTATGTTCTTCCTATACTGTCTTCAAACAGATGAAATATTTACATAATGCTTTCCAATCATCTGTCTTAATATGTTTACAACACTGTTTTTGGAAGATTTCCTGCTTAATCTTCAGAGTGCTATTGATGAAACAGTTCGTCTTGAATTCTACCACGTGGTGGTCCCATTGACCAAAAGGTTTGTCACAACGCACGTGCCTCTTTAATTTCACATTCCAGCTGTTTAAGGCATTGTTATTTGAAAGTACCTGCTCTTTTGTGATAGTCCATAGAACTGTATTCTTTGCATTTTTAATCTCTATGGTGATTCGAATTAAGCTATTCATTTGTTTAAGATATGCCCATGTTTGACTTATGTTACTTCTGTGCGATGCAATAGCTGACAAAACCAGGTAGTAGTTGGAACAGTGATGCTTCTAAACGTCTACCCTGCCCAGGAGGGGACAAATGGGATATATCCACCCTAAAAGTTTGATTTGTCACTCCTAGCAAGAGGCTGTTTAGCCACTACCTCCCCCCCTAAAATTATTTTCCGGGTACGCCCCTGAAGGTAACTTCTTGAGTGCATGTGTGTAAAATGTAACGCTACATAATATGTAGAACCAATAAGAGAAGGGAGAATATGTTAAATGTATTTAGGTCAATTTATATATTTTTCTATAATTTGTAAATTAAATAACGAGCCATAGTATCTGATTAATTTTCATTCTAATTCTGCACATAATCCATGTTTCTAGCCAATTTGCTACAAAACTCTAAATTCAACATTCAGAATATTAATGTTCGTCTAACCATCATGATTGTTTTCCTTGAGATCAGACCAACATGGAAATAATGTTTCAGTGAGATTGGGAGAATGGATGTTCATGATGTTCCCTTGTAGGTAAAGAAACATCTTGAAAAGGGAAGGAAGCTTTTAGTTTTACGTGACCGTTAATCATGCAATCATGAGCCACGGGACCTCCTTTTTACGTGGAATCCGAACCACAGGACATGGCATTTCACTTCGAATATCTCACATGCATTGACCGGGAATTGAACCCGGTCCACCTTGGTGAGAATATCTATAATGGGAGTATTATGGTTCCTATGAAGGCATGTCCCAAATAGCACATTCCCGACTAATTCCACACACTATCCATACAATTCATGTCACCCCTTTGTATCCACCCTGTGTTCCTTCTTAGTATACTGGCACCATATCTGACCAAAAGCCACTCCCGAGCAGTGGCGGATCCAGAGGGGGGCACCAGGGGCAAGTGTCCTCCCCGAAAATCCAGTTGTGTGCTACATTGATATTGCCGATAAAAATGATTGTTTCTCCAAACTGCACTGCAAGTAAAATCTTTGCTCTATTGCCTGCATTCATGTAGCCTATGTGGTCAATGTTTGTTATCATATAGTATGTAATGGCAACACTGTTAATATAATCCCTACATCGACTGTTGCAAGTGCAGAGAGATCTTTTAGCAACCTGCAACTTGTCAAATCATGGCTACGAACGCGAATGACAGAGGAAAGGTTGAATGGCTTGTCTGCTATTTGTTCACCGTGATATAAATGTTGACGTTGAAAAGGTTCTAGAACGTTTCTCTAAAAGGGGTAAACGAATGATCGCCCTGGATTTTATTTTGTAATAGGCATGTATTTTGCCTAGGATAGTCACCGAATAGAATCCCAATCAGTATTCATTACAATTGTTTTTTTAAAATTTATATTTATGTGACTATTAGTGACTCAGTGACTGACAATGTTGGTACTATGTACATATTTTGTAACATTTGTATAGTAGACTTGTAGGCCTATATTGTCTTCAGATAGTCACTATGATTGCAAATATTTCAATACATATTGGACTGTGTAATGTGCATTACAATGTGGAAATGTAGGCTACATATTTTGTACAATTAAAAGTTTTTTTTACATAATGACAATGACTTGAAATTGAAACCAATAAACCATTTTAATATAATGAATTTCTTGTAGAATTATAAAATACTAGCAGAAGTACCCGCTCTTCGAACGGTCTTCGGTATTAATAACCAGACGTTATCAATTGAGCTACTGTTGCAATGGTTAGGGGCTTGTTGTTCCTTCATATGTTTATCAGAGCGAAGTTAGTATTCTGGGAATATCACACACACTGTTAATTTAAGGGCCTTAAAATGTGGTTTTCGGAGACTCATTATAGACTCCCGAATTTTGTGTCCCACATTGAGAAGCGCAACATATGCTTTGGTCGTCCTTCCAGGATAATTTTTATATTTCGCCTATTTTAGCATGTATTTTGAAAAGTTTCTTCCTATACCAATCCTTCAATGAGAAGTACGGTGAAGAGTTTTATAAATAATTGGTGTATTGACTCTCATGGGTACCTAATTTTACGATGCTCCAAACATTCGAACACGAGTTATAGGCGTACATAAAGATACACAGAAAGGCTGAAAATCCCTAAGTATGCCTTTTTTCGGAGCGGAAGTAATGCCGGCGGTCCCATGTCATAGATTTATGGCATGTAATAGAACCTTCCACTAACTACAATTGTGTGAAGCTAACTTTGTAGGTTAGATTTGATTAACGCTCTATTAATTCCAAAGTTTGCCGGTTGCGGTGGCATCTAGTAGCCAAGTCACAGCTAGGTTTCGTTGAAGGTAGCATTTGGTTACAAAAGTAGGAACTACTGGATATTGATCGTCTGCAGTCCTTACCTGAAATACAGATAACACACTAATACAGCCCTCACAATTAACACCGGTTAGCAGACAGATTCTACACCCACGAGGCTACGTGAACGCGTTGTTGCAGCTTCTAAACTGAGGAACCAACCAACCTACAACATATTACCCAGAAGTCCAAATATGGATATATCAACCACACGGTTTCAAACAAAATCATCCTTACGATGAACCCGTTTGTCGAAAAAAAAAGTTAGAATGTGCTCAATCTAAATTCACCTAACGTGTACTTCCTGACGTGAAAATAAAATTGAAAACCTCGTAGACGAAACGGAATACACCTCACATAAAGACTGACCCTCACCGTTGTGTAAAGTCCCCATCCACAGGAAGACACCTTTAACAAATTATAAAGGCTTGTGGTGCATGGATATTCAGGTTTTTTAGCCACCAATGGCCCAAATTCCTAATAGCCGCAAAAAATACTATTTCAATTGAGTATTTTTTGAAAATAATGTTGCTGTTTGGAGATATAATTCTGTACGACATATCACACGTGTAAATCACGTGAAAAAAGTCTAGGCTACCCCTTGACCCCCTCATGCGCATTGATGAATTTGAAAGTCTAAATTGGTTCCGTGATAGCCTTATAGCCATTTGCAAACTTTCACAGAAATGTAATAAGTGGAGTGGCATTGATTTTTACAGAAATAGATGGAACGTTGGATGTCTTCTCTTGAGAACCTGATGTCATGGTTGCCGGCTTGCATTCCTTCATTAGTTTATTAAATTAAATTAGTTTTCTGGGAATATCTCAGAAACTGTTGGTTTTAGAGCCTTAAAATATAGTTTTCGGGAACCCTCGAGTTTTGTTTCTGCCACCGAGGGGCTAATAATGAGCTTTGTCTCGTCGTTCTATGCCAAAATATAATAATAATAATAATAAATACAATATAGGGATAGGGATAATACGAAAGACCTTCCGTACCACACCCGCACGTGAAAATCGCGTGACAAAATTCTAGTGTACCCCTTGACCCCCTTAAGCTCATTATACGTATTGATGAATTTTACAGCTTAATTTGGTTCTGTGATAACCTAATAGCCGTTTGCAAACTTCACAGTAATGTAATAAATGGAATTGCATTGCGTCTTACAGAAATACAGTAGATGGTCCTCTGAGATTTTGTTGCCATGGTTACCAGATTGCATTCTTGATTTTTTAAGAGCGTTAAAAATCCCTCAGTATGCCTTCCTTCGGAGGGGAAGTAAAGCCGGCGGTCCCATGTCATAGATTTATGGCATGTTAAAGATCTTTCCACTAATTACACCTGTGTGAAACTAAATTGGATAGGTTAAGAATGTAAACAACGCTCTTAGGTTGCTACGTTCGTTGCCAAGAGCCGACTGCGGTGGCGTCTAGTAGCTGGTTCTGAACTAGGCCTAGTAGTCGTTGACGGTGGCGTTTGGCGGCAAAAGTAGGAACTATTTGAAAATTCAAAGTTGCAGTCCCTACTTGAATTAAAAAAAACAGATACACACACTAATACAGTCATCACAATTAACACCGGTTATCAGACAGATTCTACACACACCCAAAGTACACGGGGCTACATGACCGCGTTGTCGCAGCCCCTAAACTAAGGAACCAACCAACCAACCAACCATTATATTATTAAATGAAATTAGTTTTCGATGAATATCTCAAAAACTGTTGGTTTTAGGGCCTTAAAATGTGGTTTTCGGGGACCCTCGAGTTTTGTTTCTCACATCGAGGGGGTTGAAAATAAGCTTTGTCTCGTCCTTCTACGCCTATTTCAGCATGAATTTTAAGGGGGAAGGCCTTCTTTTATGAGAGGTACGAAGAAGAGTTACATCAATGATTAGTGTGGTGCTTCTGATGGATATCTGTATCAAATTTTACGTTGATCCACCCAGCCGTTCTCATGTTATAAGGACTCGAATTTGTCCACAGACAGACAGACAAAAATCTTATTTTTGCGCGCATCCGTCATAAATCAGTCTGAAACGCGCAAATAACGCAAATTTCCGTGGAAATTCAGATAAAACAGACAAACTTTCATTTTTATATGTATAGAGATGGTGGTTGGATGTAGTGTAGTGTGTGTAGATTAAATACAAATTTAGTAATTTTATTACATATTTTCTGTAGCTACCGGTACTCTGAAATCCTAGAGTGCCCCCTCCGAGGTGAACCTCTGGATCCGCCACTGCTCCCGAGTTCCCTGTCTGTGAGCTTTTAGGAACCTAGTTCACATTTTAAATAACTACATGTTGTTTGTTGCAGCTGTCCATAAGAAGATACTTCCACTGAACACAGCATCGAAACCAGAGCTACTCAGCTTCCTGCGCTCTCTCTCAGGTCAGTCAGCTTTCGAAACTAAGGATTGCTGGTCCTGTTCTGGTCCAGATCAATAACATTTGAGGGTGCTTATATGTGACAACATTGTATCAGTTAATTTACTGGCCAGATATACAGGGAAGCATCTATTTATCATTTCAGGCAGTATTGTTTGCCCCGATTCCTTGTCCAAATTTCGTGCTATAGAGAAACTTCTTATTCAGCCTAGGTTAAAAATGCCCACGTCGAGCGTTTTTCGTAGTATTGTTTTCCAGTGTTTGTTCTCTTGAAATGTTGGTCTCAACAAACCTTGATCACTGAGATTGTTTTTAGGAACAAGTGTATTAACAAGTAGTTCGTGAAGAACTATACAGCTTATTTTCATGTATCCTCTATCAACATAAAGAAATTCAGTTTGATTGCTATCATAGATTAATAGATATTGAGTACTGTCTAAATATTTTGGATGGTCGACATGTTGGATTTTTATATACGTAGGCCATAGAGTTATGTACTATTAGATGACGATTTTTTGCGTAGGTTCATTATTCAAACATTCATTCCGATGGAATGATTAATAAACAAGAAATTTAAAAAAATCTTAAAATTGTGCACAGCCGCCATCTTTAGGTTAGGTAAACAATTGAACTAAATTAGATGTCATTGCATTACAATGTGTATAAACATTTCCAGCACCAAGTTTCATTGCGTTTGGTTGGTTAAATCGCGAGAAAAGTCTATTTGAAACTTTCAACTTCGCTTGGCCGCCATGTTCGTTTTGTAGTTAACAGGTTTTTGAAAGTCTCATAGGCTAACTTTTAGTAGTACCCTTTATCACCGTACATAATTTCAGGATGATATCAATAATAGGATATAGAATGCCGGTGAAATATTTTGCACAGCCGCCATCTTGAGGTTATTTAATCAATTGAACTAAATTAAATGCCAGTGCGTTACAATGGGTATAGCCATTTGCTGTACTAAGTTTCATTGAGTTTGGATGGTTAAATCGTGAGAAAGGTCTATTTAAAAGTTTCAACTTCGCTTGGCCGCCATGCTCGTTTTGTAGTTAATAGGTTTCTGAAATTCTCATGGGTGAACTTCTAGTAGTGCCCTTTATCACCGTACAAACTTTCAGGGTGGTGTTTTTTTTTTGTGAATATTTTGCACAGCCGCCAGGTTGGATGGGCGAGACTTAATAAAGTTTGAAGGTAGGCCGATATATATAGTACTATGACCTTGCCGAGTTTTATTGAAACCGCTCCAGCCGTTTAGAAGTTATTAGGGGGGTGGCACACGGACAAAAGGTTATCTCATAGGCCTATTTTTTCATAAATGAAAATAGGCTAAAAATTCAAGCCATAGCAATTCGTGTGCAACGTGAAACTTTTTGAAAGCGTCCTGTACTTGAGGTGAGGTGTTTTCCTTCAATATAAGTCTTGTCCAAATCTCTCTCTGTGCCTGTGTGTCTGTCTCTCTCATTGAAATTAGACTGTGTAAGCTGATTTTGTATTGCACATTGTAGTTCCTGAGAAATATATGTGTGCATAATGTAACCAATTCTCTATTTACTTATCAAATTCCATCATACTGTCTACTGGGAAATATCACATCAAATAGTGATAAATTATAACAAAAATATATGCTGAAAGTAAATATTTGTGCAAGTATGGCTATTCTTTGTAGAATTGGTTGCTATCCTGTACGGCGGCAGTTTTCTTACACCGCAAGCAAGCACACACTTAGGCTAGAATAATTCGTGCATTCCCCAGCCACTACTTGATTTTAAGAGTGAATTTTTTAATGCAAAATTCCCTACTGTGTCTTTTCCTAGTCTACCACATTTACCGGTAATGTGTGTTCATCATTATATGCAAACTCACATCAACACTCAGCTGGTCTTTGGTTCCATCCATTGTGTTCAAGGGCACAGCCATTTCATGGTGCGATCAACCCCAAAACATCATCATCATCGCAAGATATCCTTCCAGCGAGCCATGTGGGAGGTTTGTGAACGATATGCCTCCATTTAGACCTGTCGTGGTATAGCTTTCCCCTTTCCACAGCATCCCATGTTACTCCTCTCCTTATGAGTTCTTCATTAACCTGGTATGTCCATCTCTTCCTAGGACGTCCAATTGGTCTTCTTCCTGGCACCTCATCTCCAAATTCTAGCTTGGAGTTCTGGTCTGATGCAACCCCTTCAAATGACCTAACCACTTCAATCTCGCCACACTCATCCTTTCCCCCGTGGTCAAGTTCACCTGCATATCTCTCCTTACATATTCATTCCTGTCCCTGTCTCTTCTGGTTTTTTGTAGGGCTGATCTAAGGAACTTAATTTCACATGCCTGTAATTGACTTTCTTCTCTCTTATTTATGACGCAGGTGTCCAAACTATACGTCATGATTGGCAGGAGGTCGGTTTTATGCATTGTCTGCTTAGCTCTTAGAGGTACTCCCTTGTCCCAAATGAGGTTTCATACTTGGATCCTTTTGCAACTCTGTTTCTAGTTTGGCACTTCCATCACATGATATGACACTACCCAGATAATTGAAACTGTTTACACATTGGAGCTTCTCTCTCTCCCTCTAGTATGATGTTACAAGGTGTGGGTGTCCTGCTCAACTTCAACACCACTGACTTGCTCATACTCAGTCAACTTGAATTCCTTAAATTTGGTATTCCAGTAATCTAATCTCCTCTGAACCTCCATTTCTGTCTCTCCCCAAATGGCGATGTCATCAGCAAAAACTAAGGTGTTGAATGCTGTTGTGCAGTAAACTCCTTTAGCAAGAACAATACTTTTTAGTTCGAATTTTTTTTCTCGTGTCTCTATTATGCCAAATTTCCAAGTAAGGCACAAGTTAGCCTATTCAAATCCAGCTCATTCTTTGAAACTATGCATTGTGATACTGCTCGAAACCATTTCAGAGGTGATAGTTCACCCTTTCCTCCATAGATGGCACAATATAACTTTATGTACAAAAAAATTATGGTTAGCCCTTTTGTTGCAAGCACCCACTCATAATTACTCCAACTATAATGTGTGTTCCAGGATCACCACCTGCTGAAAGATGTAATCCCAGGGCTCAGTTGTACAAAAAGCAGTTCAAGAGAATGAGAGATCAGTTGGTAGCTGAGTTGTTTGCTTTATACAACGAGAAAGTGTTTGACAACCAGGTGAGTACTAAACACATCCTGCTGTGTCTCTAGGGACTGTGATGGAACATTTTTGCTAATAACGTGCTCCTGGTTATTTTTTATTGTTTAAACCACTCCACTTCATTTATAACTTAATTAAATTAAACTTAAAATATAGGTTGCAATCAAGCTTTGTTCTTTGTGCCAAGGACCGAAAATAATCACATGGAAAATCTGTAGCTTCAATACAATGTGTGTTATTGTGATGACTGTATTAGTGTGTTAAGTTGTAATTCAGATGAGACCAACCTAGAGTTAAGTTTAGGTATCAATACCTGAAGTACAATAGATGTCCTAAGTACTTAGGCATAACATTGGACAGGACACTGACTTATCAACAACATACAGAAAAAACTGCTGCAAAACTAAAAAGTCGCAATCACCTACTAGTAGGTTAGCTGGAACATCATGGGGCACTGACACCAGCACACTCAGAACTACCGCTCTGGCTGTCGTGTATTCTCCAGCTGAATATTGTGCAGGCGTGTGGTTGAACAGCTCTCACTGCCAACTCGTAGATATACAACTCCGCCAGGCAATGCGCATCAACTCTGGTACTCTACGTTGCACCCCTACCCAGTGGCTATAGAGCGTCTCTACCTTAAAAGACAGTACACATTAAATGGAGCGCGCTGATGCCAGATCTGCAAGGCCAGGCATATGATGTAACATAACTCGTGTACAGGCGTGCTTTTACGCAAAACACGGGAAATTTCCAAAATATTTGTTTGTTGTATATGACTGTACCTCATGCCTTGAAGCGAAAAACGGTATAATATTTAGATTATGATACACCGAAGCTCAAGGCACGATTTTAATGCACACATTATAATACAGTAAAACTCGGTTAAGAAGTTCCCGCATAAAACGTTTTTCCGCTTAAGACGTCCAATATTCTAGGTCCCGTGATTCGTCCCATAAGATACATGTATATTTTTCCCGTATATAGTGTTTGTGCATAAGAGGTTTTCCCGGTTAAATAGTTCAGATTTTGTATTCCCTTAGAGCATAAGACGTTCACTGAGAGACAACTGACTTAGAATCAAAACTCGCCAATCTCCGCGGAAGATACATCCGGTGTTCCGAATGAAAGAATACAAGAGTTCCGATTGTTCGCGAGTCTCTGACCGGGCCCGGTGTTCCGAATGAAAGAATACAGCCGCTCCGAGTGTTCGCGGGTCACTGACCAGGCGAGCATTTCAAGGCTGAATGACGTCACGCTATGACGACACCCGACCAAGACCGACTACAATATACAGCATCATGCTTTCATTCGTGGCTTTTATCGCTGTTCTGTGTGATCTAACTTGTTAGCCAAGCCTTGCCAGACGTAGCATAACATTATTGAGATTACGAGAATTGCGTCGTCAGTGAAGTAAAGTTTTCAAATCATTGTGAAAATGAATGGTTCTCAGATGAAAGGCATCAAAAGAAAGGCACTTTCTATTAAAGATAAAGTGGACATTATAAGAAAAGTAGAGTCGTCTACTCTTTCACGTGTTGCTCTTGCGAAGGAGCTCGGAATGCCGCCGTCTACTTTGAACGGCATCATAGCAAAGAAAGAAGAGATCTTGGCTTCTGCCGGGAATACTTCGGCAAGCTGCAAGAAGATTAAAAGCGGGAAATACGAAGACGTAGAACAAGCTCTGCTCGTGTGGTTTAAACAGCAGCGAAGTTTAAACATTCCTTTGAGCGGGATTATCGTGAAGGAGAAAGCCGAAGAAATCGCGTGTCGATTACAAGTGCCTTTTACTGCGTCGAATCGGTGGCTGGATCGCTTTAAAAATCGGGCTGGGATAGTTTACAAGACTATTCGTGGTGAAGCTGCGAGTGTAAGTACAGAGGAAACGGAAGCGTGGAAGGAAACACTGCTGCCGGCAAAAATCAGTAATTACAAACATTGTGACGTTTTTAATGTTGACGAATTCGGACTTTTTTATCAGGTTGTCCCGGATAAATCTTTGGTTTTGAAGGGAGAAAAAAGGGACAAAAAAGTGTTTTCAATTCAGTCTTAGTTGTTGTTTATTTACATTCTAAAATGTGTCTATAACTGTAGTTTGCTGGAATATATGGTGTGTGCTCAAACAGTTATTGAAATTAATTCTATTAATGTGAATTGTGAGGATTATGCCAATTAATTTCTCTTAATCTCTGGTCTGATAGTCAGATTTTAATATCGGGGCTTGTCTTTTTCTGGCTTTTATATAGGCCTATGTACAGTATATTATAGGATCCTTCACAAACAACAAAAATGTGTGCGTTTCACATGCATTTCAGGCCACTACCCTTTTAAGAAGTTTCCCTGTTATGAAGTTTTTTTTAATGGTCCCTTGAAAAACTTCTTAACAGAGTTTTTAATTTATAATTTTCAATTATTCATGAATATGATAAGGCCTTTTTCTCGAATATCATAGGTTATAATAAATTATAATATGACATAATATTATTATTATTATTATCTTGATTGGTCACATTGGACCACTTGAGTCGTTCCACAATCACTTCTTCTTTGAAGGTAGTACTGCTTGGTTCTTGCGCTCTTTCCAGTACTTTTTCATTCTTTCAGATCGGGATTTTCTCAACTCATCTGAAATCTCCATAGGCTTTCTATGTGTCATTTCTGCAGAAAATTTGTGAGTTCTAAGAATGGTGTTAATTTTATTTTTCTCCTCGGCATCTGTTATCTTAAGTCCAACTGCTTTGAGATCTTGTTGGATTTCTTGGATCCATTTTCCTCCAGTTTTCTTTCCTAGATTTCTCATCACCAGTTGGCGTACAATTCTGTTTTCTGGAAGCCGTAAGATGTGAAAAAAATATGAAATTCTTTTCTTCATTGTGCTGGTGATTGGATCAATCTCACGATAGACAGTTTCATTTGGGAGAATCCTCCAGACTCCCTCAACCTGATACTTTTTATTTATGCACGTTCTAATGATTCTTCTTTCCGTTTTGAGGAGCTGATCAGTTCTTTGTTCATTTTTAATTTGGAACAGTGTTTCACAAGCATAAGTGGCTTCTGGGAGACTTACAGTTTTATAATGTTGGATCTTAGTAGCTATTGATATGCATTTTTTATTATATGTTGACCAGGTTAGAGATTGTGCCTTTTTCATTTTATTTGTTCTATTTATCCAAGTTACTTTTTCGTTTAAGTTATGTGTTATAATTTCTCCAAGATTCTTAAATTGAGGAACTAGGTTAATTTTATGATCTTTTATATAGACTTCATTTATATCTAAGGGTTTCATAGGCATGATCTCAGTTTTTTCAAAGGATATCTGTAATCCTATCCCTTGAGCAATTTCTTGGAGACTAGTGATCTGAGTACAAACCTCTTCCTTGTCTAGTGCTAAAAGAGCCAAATCATCTGCAAATCCTAAGCAGTTTATTTTTATTGATGGTTTTGTTCCAATTTTGATGTTAGGAGGGTTTTCCTTTTGCCAAACCTTCATGATATAATCAAGAGCCACATTGAAAAGCAGAGGGGATGATAATCCATCACCTTGTCTGAGACCAGTTTTTACTGAGAAAGCTGTTGATATTTCTCCCCTAAATTTAACTTTCGAATTTGTGTTCGTTAATGTTAATTGAATGATTTTTATCAATTTAGGATGGAGACCATATGATCTGAGGATTTTTAGCAGTATCAGTCTATGAATACTATCATAGGCTTTTTTGAAATCTATAAAAGAGATAAAGAGTTGCTTATTTCTGTTTTTGTAATATTCCATTATTAATTTCCGGCTGAGGATTTGGTCTGGACAACTTCTGTAAGGGCGAAATCCTCCTTGATATTCTCCAAGTTGTGGTTCCAGAATGTTTTTGATCCTGTTGTAAATTATGCGAGAGAAAATTTTATATGTGCAGTCCAGAAGGGTAATTCCTCTGTAGTTATCTGGGTTCGTTTTGTCTCCTTTCATAAATAATGGATGGATTATTCCTATGGTCCAGTGTGCAGGAATTTCTTCAGTAATCCACATTTTAACTAGATGTTGATCATCATCATCATCATCATCATTTTCCGTTTTCCAGCCTAGGCCGGGTCGGAGCAAACATGAGTCCCCTCCACTTTACTCGGTCTGTCCACCACTCTTCCTCAAGCACTGAACGCCACTCCATGTTCCGGTTTATCACGCTGCACTTAACAAGGTCCAACCACCGACCTCTAGGTCTTCCTCGTCCTCTTTTTCCCGTCATCTGCCTCTCCATCGCTTGTTTTGGCATTCTTTCATCATTCATCCTCTTCACATGTCCATACCATCTCAATCTGTTATGTTCCAGCTTTTCGTTCAGCTTCTGTACATTCACTTCCTTTCGAATGTCTTCATTTCTCACTCTATCTCTTCTAGTCTTCTGTAACATACTCCTCAAAAATTTCATTTCGGCTGCCTGCATTCTACTTTCATCCCTCCGGGTCATAGGCCAAGTTTCTGCTCCGTATGTCAATATTGGTAAGTAATAAGTCTTGTACATCACTTCTTTAGCCTTCATTGGTATGTCTTTATCCCAAATTAAATTCCGAACTTGATAGTAGAAGGCACTCCCACCTTGTATTCTCTTGCTAATTTCCATATCCAGTCTTGCATTTTCCATCAATTCACTTCCCAAATATTTGAAGTGCTCAACTACTTCCAGATTTACATCTCCAATTTTAACAATTCCTTTCCCTTCTTCCTTATGTCTTGTCATCACCATTGTCTTACTCTTTTCTACACTGATTTTCATTCCCCATTTCTCAATATTTTCCTTTAAAACATCCAGCTGTTCCTGGACCACTTTCTCATTCTCTCCCCAAATCAGAACATCATCCGCAAATACGATTATGTTCATTCTTGTACCTGTGTAGGCTTCCTTTGTTGCCTTCAGTATATCATCCATCACCATTATGAATAACAGTGGTGAAAGCACACTCCCTTGTTTCAAACCAGTTTCAATTTCAAACCATCCTGTTCTACCTGCTTGGGTCTTCACACAACTGCAACAATTACTGTACATTGCTTTTGTCATTTGTATCATTTCATCTCCAATACCTTTCTGTTTTAAGCTTTCCCAAACTCTGTCTCTAGGGACACTATCATATGCCTTTTCTAAGTCAATCAAGGTCATTACCATGTCTTTTCCATATTCCCAGTGTTTTTCCATAGTTTGTCTTACAACAAAGATAGGTTCCACTGTTGATCTTCCCCTTCTGAACCCAAATTGTTCCTCTTGAATTTGGTTTTCAACCCTTTTTCGGATTCTTTCCTCTAGTATTCTCTCCATGATCTTGGCAACATGTTGATGAAGATTTATAATCGCAGGTTTACCAGCATTTTTCCAGATTTCAGCAAAGACTAAGTCTTCGCCACAAGTTTTGTAATTTTTTTGTTCTTTAATTGCGAGTTCTACTTCATTAATGTTTGGAGGATTTATTAAATCAGGTGAAGTTAAAATAGGTGTATCAGTGTTTACTTGCAGGGTTTCCAGTGGATCATCACAATTTAACAGTTTCTCGAATGCTTCTGCAAGGATCTCTGTATTTTCTTGGTTAGAATGTGCTAACTTTCCCGTTTGATTTTTCAACATTAATGTTGGAGCTTCAAATTTTTTAAGATATTTACCAAATGTTTTGTAATAATCTCGAGATTGCTTTTTCTTGAAATCGTCTTCTATCTTTTCCAGTGTATTCTTAAGATGATTACGTTTCGTTTGTCTGATGATTTTATGGGTTAATTTTCTTTGTATAGTTAGTTCTAAATTTGATTCTTCTGACTTTAGAGCTTGATGTTTTATCCATGCTTGGTGTCTTTTCTCTATTGCTTGATCACAATCTACATTCCACCATTCATGTTTTTTCCTTGGATTTATTGGTGCTAACTCCTCTGCTATTGATTTTAATTTAGTGATTAATTCGTCCAATGTTTTAGTGTTGAGAGATTCTTCTCCTGTTCTTTCACAGTACTCTATATTTTTTATTAAGGTAGATGGATCAAATTTCCTCCTATTGTTATTATTAGGTTTTTTCCTGGCCATTGGAGTTAATTTTATTTTTATCTTTACCACATAGTGGTCTGATCCTGAGTCAACTCCCCTTAGAACCTTGACATTGTGAATTTCGCGATGGTGAAATTTATCCATGCAGACATGATCCAACTGCCATTCACCCCTTCTGAAGTCAGGATGTTTCCAAGTTTTCAATTTATGGGGCTGTCTTTTAAAACATGTTGATTTAGAGATTAATTTGTGGTTTCTACAAATTTCGACTAATCTTTGACCATTTTTATTGGTTTGTTTATGTGCTGTCCATTTTCCAATGATATCTCTATATCTTCTTTCTTGTCCGAGTTGCGCATTGAAATCACCAAGGAGAATTTTGATGTTTGATGAAGGGATGTTTATTAAAGTTTGATCCAAAAGATTCCAGAATTTTTGTACTTCTTCTCTGTCCTTAATGGTGTTGTTTTTTTGATTAGTAGGAGCATGTGCATTAATAATTGTATATGTTTTATTTGCCGATTTCAAAGTTAGGGTCGTAAGTCTGGAGGATTGAGATTTAAATTCTGTTATCGAGTCAATGATTCTGAGATCTATTAAGAATCCGTTACCAAATTGTGGACAATTTTTCATAACTCGTTTTCCTGGAATTCCTTTATATAGTCTGTATCCTTGTGATTCCAGATGGTCTTGATCACTATTTCTAATTTCCTGAAAGGCCATAATTAGAATTTTATGACTTCTCATGATATCCGTGATGATCTTCAATTTTCCAGTTTGAACCAGAGAGTTAACATTATGTGGAGAAAAGAATGAGACTTGTTTAGGTTTGATTTTCCGTAGTATTTGTTTGTTTGCTACTTGATGAGTTTTCAGACGCTCCGATTCGTCATTATCTTCCGCATGACAGCCCACCGTATCCTAATGCTGTCTTTTCTGTAATCTATCATTACAGACGGCGGAATTATTCTTCAAATGACTTTTCATGGTCGACTATCTGAGGTTTCACCTTGAGGGGAGGATAAATCCTCGAATTACAATCCTGAATGTTATTCAGAAAGGTGAAAGAACTGAGAAAAGAATTCTCAGTCCCCCCCAACACTAGTCTGTTCACTGACCCAGTTTCCCGCTGGGATTGATTACCCAACCTTCCACTGGGTTGCTCAGCTTAGCAGGGGACACCACGTGCAGGTCAGTGTTGGGAGTTGGAGTGGAGAGGTTATGAGGATTCTCTTCTGCTGAATCCTTGTATTACTGATTTTGTTGGTTAGTATCATCACATCACACTCCCTTTGTCCAGGTCTACATATTTATAGATATAGATAATATATATATTGTGGTCCACGTAATTTACCCAATTTTATGTGGTCAAGTGGGGGTATGCAGCCGAAATTAAATTATTCATTTCTTGTTTCTTGTTTCTTGAATGAGACGTTATTCAATTTTATATAGTTCTTCACTTGCGCCCGTACCATTTCGATGGGATTAAGTTCACTGTGGTATGGTGGAGTGGTAAGGTGACAAGCAAGAACATATTTCTCTGCTGTGATAGCCTACATTGTCTATTACTAGCCTAGATCCTTCGGGAACATTGAGCAACAATATAGCTCGGCGAACCACTTTCCATATACTTCACCTGTCATTTTGTCGTGTGTGTCGACCGTGTTATTTTGGCACAGAAACGTTAACACTGCACCATTAACTAACCCTTGTTAATTCCCGGGACGAACAAAGGCAAACTACGGAAACCACTTCGAGGATGGCCGAGGTAGGAATCGAACCCGCCTCTTCTCAGTTTTGTCTCATGGAGTTGAGTACACCCCGTTCCAGCCCTCAGACCAAATTACATTTCTTGGCAGAGTCAGGATTCAAACCCGGGCCTCCACGGTAACAGCACAGTGACAGCCAAGAACGCAACAAGGCGGACAATTTATAAAGAACACAAGATCCACTTCATTTCATAGTTTTACTTCACATCATCACCTACCCTCCTTCAAATGTAGTCGGGGGAGATAGCCTGCGGGTCACATTAGTAAACAAACTTCCGGTGCGTCAGCCCTGAGCGGGAGGACTAAGCGAAGTGCTATAACTTATGAATGCTACCTGATATTGAGCTCTGGTTTGTTTTAAAAACTATTTCAGACATTAATGAACATTTCTTCTCGCTTAGTCACCAACGTAAAGTCAACAGCAAAAAACTTTCTCGCTAGCTAACTTTTCTCTGACACCATCCCAGATTTTTCAAGTAACATTTAAGAAAAAAATCATAACTTTCTTATTATGAAAATAATTACTGCCCTGAGAAGTAGGGTATCTTCTACCAACATCAGGCAATCTAAAAATAAATTCTTGATCTGTTGCGATCATTAGTTCATTATCTATGGCGTGATAAGTTTTATAAATGCAAAAATATAGATTTGCGCTAAAATATCGTAATTGTGAAAATTGGGCCATGTGTTAATTATTTATGGCTTTTATTTTTACACCATCATAAAGAGCGGGAAATTCTCTATAAGACCACGCAAACATTTTCTTAGATTTGTCACTTTCAATTATTGGGAAATGGCAACATCGCCGGGCTAGAGGACGAAGCTAATTGCAGGACATAGGAGTGCGAGTGAGAGGCAAATACTACATTTAATTCCATACTGTCCTTTCTCCACTCAGCAACTCCTGATGCAATTGCGTGGATTACAGACCTTCCTGTCCAGATTTGAAGAGATGGTTTTAATGCTGTGAATAGTGTTTATTGTAAATAGTGTATATAATATTCTTTTCTGTCTTGCAAGCATCATACGCTAAATAAATAATAAATAAATAATAATAATAATAATAATTCAGATGAGGATTGGGAAGGAGGCGGCCATGGCCTTATTTAGCAACCATCCCGGCATTTGACTGGAGTAGAAGTGGGTAACCATGGAAAACCACTTTTAGGATGGCTGAGTTAGGAATCGAACTCGCCTCTTCTTAGTTTTGCCTCACGGGGCTGAGTGTACCCCATTCCAGCCCTCAGATCAGAATTAAATTTCTTGGCGGGAATCGAACCCGGGCCTTCGTGGTTAGATATGTGCCACTTTGTGTGAAACTGTAATCTTTAAGAAGTTTTAGGGAAGCAGCTACATTTTCAATTGTTTTTCCGTGGAGGAAAGGTGAGCATTATTAATACTGCATCACTTTTGAAATATTTCGCACAATGTATCCAGCTAAATGATACACTAAACATTCTTTGTCTACCTGAAGATGATTGTTATCCAGATCTACAGCCGGGTGGGCATATTGCGCGCCCTGAAACACGCTGTCTCAAGGCAGAATGGGTATGTAGCAATGTAGACGGTAAGACATCACAACTCGCACTACTCACTCATGAACACTTTAATATGAACTGCCGAACAGTGACAATGGAGAGTGTACGACCTTTCCTGTGATACGAAGTAGGAGACACGGGAATCCAACCGCGCTCTCGCTACACCCTTACTATACAACATATGCGGTAATCGAAACACATTCTCTAACGTCGTACTCTGGCAACCATTCGTAAGAATGGCCAACCAGGCGGGTAGGATACCCGTGGTGTGGATTTAGGCCTCGAGTTTCAAAGGCGTGGGTCTGGATGATGCTACAGGGTGGCATGCCACATTACTTAAGAAAAGAACCATGGATAAACAACTAATAATAATAATATATATTAAGTAAAGAAAATACATTGTGGAAACAAAAACATCGCAAGAACACTCCTATCCCTATCTGAAAACCCGCATGGCGAGGGGAAATGCCAACGGTCATGTCTGATAGCATTTGAAATATAAATGGCCTAGAATATATATATATATATTCCTCATTAACGTGGAACCAAGGTTGCCCATCTATGAGCTGAAATGAAATAATAAAATGGCAGGAAAAATACCTCACCGTAACGTGAACTAAACCATGGACCTTCGAGAAGGTTCGAAACACAAAGGAAGGAGGAAAACATACTTCAGTATCATTAAAATTAAAAACGGAACAAAATGCCAAAACTGCATAATGCCTTAGAGCAAGGCTCATTAAAACAAGCTACGCATGACCGTTGCCAAGACGCGAGTTTTGTTCGCTTCCGACTGTCCGCCATGAGGCTAGCCGTTGGCGACACCATGCCCAAGACGATGCAAGGCATTGTCTTCCTCAATAAGATACCCTCCAAAAACATAGTAAAACAAACACAATACAGAACTTAAATTTAGTATGTTCACACGCGAAATTATAGAGTTTAATTTGCCTAACGACCTTATGGGTCGTTCTATAAAACAAAGGACACTTGGGACGGGATATGACCGTCAGTTTGTTCAAGTTACAGTTCGCCGGTTTATAAGAAAAATACGTAGAATGTTGTTTACTCATGCCGACACCATGAGGATTATTTAGTCACTTGTAAGAAATTGTTATACATACTGCCTTATGTATAATCGGAGCAGACATTACCTTAGTCTGATGATAGGCCATGTGCCTGTGTAAGGAAGATCGAACTCCAAGAGCTCGGATGCAAACACACTTGTCCGCCGCATCGTTCAAGAGCTTGTGGGGAGAGAGACGCTCTCAGAGAACGCTTCAGGCGAGGCGACAGGAGAGTCGCGCGCGCCTCACGGAGAATTTAGGAATTAGACACTACCAACTGCAGTCGGTCCTCAGAGTCACGGAAACCACCTCGCTGGCCCAACCACAAGGACATATCAGTTGGCAGGCCGGGCCAGGCTCACTCAATATGCAAGTCACTGCGCGCGGGATCGCGCCATTGGTTCGTTTGAACCGGCCGGGCCAATAGCGTTAGAGACCAGGCCAAGACGAAGTCCAACTAGCCCGGAATAGTTCATTCGTCCAGGCGGGACAGTTCATTTGTCGGGGAAGGGGAGTGCAGCGTCAGCGGCGGGACATTCAACATGAGTGGAACACAAGTCACGTAGAAAAGCCGCCCGGGTAGCCGCGGGCAGGGGCAGAAATGTGTGCCAGTCTTTGGAGTGGCACAGCCTCCCCCTCATAAAGCCGACAGTGGGGGTGAGCCAACAGGAAGAGGCTCCCCCATGTAAGTTCACTTGAGGATGGCTAAGTTCGCCCACAGGCAAAATAATGTTTGTCCATGCATCACTCACTGCACCAGGAAGTCGAAACAGCAGGAAGGAAGAAATGCCCAACTAATGATGTCGTGAAGACCCCTGGGCTTGGCAAGAAGGAACACCAACAGCACCATACCAGATGACCACCACATCATCACTCGAACATCACCATAGTACCACTTCAGTCGTTCAGCATCCAGGGTCGACATCAGGGAAGAGATCACCATCCGCACCGACCAGCAGGCATCAGGATCACCATCAGATGGAAGAAGACGTCATGATAGCGGCCCTTGCGCAGGCCACCACCATCTCCAGATGTGAGGGGCGCAACCCTCACACTGGATCACCACTGAAACAGCCAAGGACAAGAGCAGACACAGCACGCAGAGACGCAACACAAGGTTGGGTTGGCTTCTTCACCAGCAGGGTCGAAGAATGCCACTGATCTGAGAGGGACCAGGGCGAGAGCTTGAGCAACTTCCGTAGCACATGTTAGGACTTTTCACTGTGCGAGCAAGGACTTGGCAATTCACTTGCCTTAGTGATACGAGATCACATTCACTTTCATAGGGGCAATGCACACACAATGCACACGCAAACTTTAGGTTTAGCAGAATTACGTTTAATGTTAAGTGTTTAAAAATGGGAAGAAACACTGGACAGCGTTCTTTTGAACCTTTGTTACCTCCACTTCACTGGAGTTATAACCTACATAGAACTGGTACCCAACCAAAATCCTAACGTTACAATGCTATATTGAATAAAAGGAAAATCTTTATACATTTTTCACCGTAGTGAGAAAATACTGAGATGGGGTCGCACGAAAGAAATCTAGGGGAACCCACGACCACAGGAATAGCTCAGCTCTCACAGTACAGGGGAGATCATTAAACAGTTACCTTGTCACCACGCAGATTACAACTGGTGTCAACAAATTTCCAACATTTACATTTACAATCTACCTTTTACATTACATTACTTATACATCAAATGCCCACACCTACACGGAACGCAGAACAGGGAACGCAGAGAACAGAACAGGAACTCACACTTCTCTACAATCTTTACCACTCACCAACACAAGGACAGGAACAGTGACTCAAGGAACAGAAAATTTACCAATACTATCCAACGGATCATCTCCTATGACACCAAGGCGCCTGCGAGCAAATGCAGGGCAACCTTCATCACCACCGCAACGTAACAGGTACAGTCACCATCACACAATGCGCACCACGCACAAGGAACCAATCAACAGTTCCTAACTCTCTACGCTACACACAGCACACAGACAAAATTCAACGAGGAAAGGGTCCGACATCAGGGCTGCGAGCAAATGCAGTAATCCCTGATATCCACACACACACACCAGAACAAGAGTACTACGACTCAGAACATATCCATGTTCACCTTGACAACTCCAAATACAGAACGAAGAAATAGGCCACAAGGGGCGTAGAAAGACCTCAAGCAGGTCCCGCTAACAAGAATGAAAACTTGAAAAGAAAAAACCAGACGACCCATTATGCCTATCACTAGATGAGATAACTAACTGGAGAAACTTGTGCTTGTCTCTCGATGAGATAATACTTCGGCGAAGAACTGACTCACGATGTACTTGTGGAGATATTGCACAACCTCGGCAATTGAACACGACAGAAGCACTACTTCAACTTCACGTCTGTCGACACAGCGTCATACCAAGACAGCACCACACACACACGACTCCAAGAACTCTACACGATACGAAAAATTCAATAAAAGAATCACTGTTGCCAAATCACTGCACAGAAAAAACTTCTACAACTCACACTGCACCTCACGTTCTGCGTTCTCTGCTTCCTCGACTTCTTCTGTAACGTCCAAACAAAAACCACCACAAGAATTACCGAGCAACCTCAGGCAATACAATCAACGCTTTACTCGATACGGTTCACCACACCGACCAAGTGCGACCTCACAAGGGTACCAACTTGCGACAGGGAATTCAGCATCCTGTGCACGACCAACCAAAACCACAGAAAACATCAAGAACCAAGGCACCAACACACAAACCGACGTTAGCCGATAGGAGCCAATCGCAGAACACCAAACACAAGAACACTAAAACATAAACAACACTCCAACACTGGTACCAACAACAAATGAACCAAGAAGACCCGACAGCTACACACTAGAGGGGAGAATCTCTCATGCCGAGCAAAACGAACAAGGACGCAATAAGCCAGTCGACCAAAAGGATAGACGCCAAGAAACCGGAGGACACAGGAGGACCAAACGGAGACCGGCACCCACCCAAGGCACACACGGTAAGTCCTAAACACAAGATGAAACCCTGAAAATAAAATGGTCTAATACCACCGCAAATATCTCAACAACTTGAGATACCTTGACACCAAACAACTCTACCGCAACTACCTGTAGAACCCGATGCCACCAGAACAAATCGACTCAGTCGACAGCACCAACTCTTCAACCCTAAAACCCTGAAATAAAATGTCTATGCAACTACCTAAGACACACAACAAGTTGCTCCTGTCACAAGGTGAACTCCACCAGTTCACATGACAGAAGGGGACGAACGAGCTCGACACATGACACGTAAGGATAGCACTTCCTCCTGCCGAGCGTTGACGTAAGGAACACACAAGCCAGCAACCAAAAGAAAACACCGTGTCACCAGAGGACGCCGGGGTACAACTGAGACAGGCACCAACTCAAGGAAACACTAGCCAATGTCCAGGAACAATACAATAAAAACCTTAAATAAAACAACAACACTCATACTCCGACACTACTCTTATCTACATTAACGACTGATGACATCGACATAACATCACGATGCCAGGCCTCAGGATGTCATTGCTGAGGAGAATTACACGTGCGGTCTGAATGACCAAAATGACCACAGGCGTTACATTTCACAGAACTGCTATTCACTCGACCTTCTTGACGGTTGGAACCTTCGTCACGGTTAGTAGCTTCTTGGTGTCTGACATCACCTCTACTATTTGAAGGACCTTGGAAACGGACATTCCTTCCAGAATTAAAATTACCAGAACTCCTGACTTCATCATTACGAACAGGACTACTATGAGGCTGATTACTCGACCATCGACCTCCTGAACCTTGAGGTTTACGATTTCCCCAATTACCTTGTCTACCCTGGGAACGAGCATTGTTCCAACGATTAGAAGAACCTTGCGGTTTATATGAATTAAATTGTGAGGGTTGATCAACAGAACCCCTACCATAGTCAGACTGGCGTACGGACTCTCCACGTACGGCAAAAGCACACAATTGAGCAATAGTGCTCGGGCGAGACCCTAAGCATAAAAATGAACGATATTCTGGCGTCACACCATCCAAAATGTGTTCCACCATCTCTTGCTCGGTGAAGTTAACAGAAAACATCTTAGCCAGCTTTAACATATCTTGCATGTACACATCCAATGATTCACCATATTTCTGTACACGATACAAATGACGTTGAATTACAGTACCCATCTTTCTATACGGAACGAAATTTGACATTACTTGCTCACAGAACACTTCGATACCTGAGTTACGGGACATAGCCTCGACAACCATACTTCTCATCATACCAGAAGTGAACGGGAACATAAGTTGGTACACCTGAGTATAACTCACACCAAATACAGCAGCATACTCATAAATATCTACCAACTCACGCAGAAAATGTATAATACCATCAGTGGTATCAGTATTCATGTGCTTCAACTTAGCTACACAATCAGATAACGGGTGGGCGAGATTCCCAAAATTACGGTTAGAAAAAACTGAATGACTAGAACCCGGACCTCTCTGTTCGCCACGAACAGGTCCACTATCATCACTCGGGCTATTGAAATCCCGACCTTGCGGTTCTACACGAGAAGAAAATCTGTTCTTGTTGCACCAAACTTTATCTTTAGGCCAACGGAAATGAAGAGGTTTGATACCTAACGAAGGAGGACAACTATTACTAGAAACGTCTTGGGGAGCACTTCGTCTCGGAGTAGGATACATGCTCCGACTGTGGAGATTGACTTCTTGAACACCCCTCGTACTGGGCGTAAGAACAGAACAGGCAGGACGAGAAAAGGCATTAGAATAAGAATACGTTACTCCACCATTGGAGTTACTTGTGGTGTACACAGGAGTTGTGCTACACACGGAACGAGGCTTTTCAGTTGACATGAACAACTCTCTAGTACTCGGTTGCAAATTTTCGATAACGGAAGAATTACAATTGACATCACCGTTAGAATTGTTTACAGTAGAAACAGAATGAACGGACACTGGTACACGAAAACTAGAATTAGTACCCAAATTATTTATCCATGAAGCGTTTGACACTTCAACCAAATTTGCGTCGGACGATAATACTTGGTTAAAATTTAACCGGCTAAACTCAGTCGCTAAAACACTATCGACTGGTTGCCTCTCAGTGACCTGGAGGTATTGTGTAGACAATTTAACAACACTTGCGTTACCACCAGCATCGACACTACTGGCTGGCAACCCTGACATGACACGTGACTTGCCTACAGAAGTGATATCTTCATACACTTTTGACAAAACTCTCGCAAAAGGAGGAGAGTAATAAGATCCAGGATTTACTTCAGCAAAAGAAACTACTGGCAACTCACTACTACTATCTACTGTAACACTATTGTTAGTAGAAACCGGAAAGACACTGTTGCGGTCAGCAGATTGAAACATACTAGCATTATTTGAAACTTCACAACTCAATCTAATTGCATCTAACAGATTAGCGGTACATGTTGGAACATAAGGCTGATTATCACCTTCACTGGTAGGGAACCTTATTTCATCACCGTCTACACTGACTGCACGGAGTGCTTCTGCACCATTACAACCACTAGAATTTTCATCGAAAACTTTATTTGCACATTCGGCTATCATGCGCTGAATTTCAAAAATATTGGCTAGTTCCTCGTCAGAACGATGAGACGAAACAGATAAAACATCTTCGCAACGAGTGAACAAGTACTGCAGACGAGCACGCAACTTTTTATATTGGGCAGACGTACCATAATCATCGAGCAAAAACAAATTAATGAGATTAGCACAAACTTCTACTCTATGGAAAATCTGTGACTCACCAATTGCAAATTCTGCCTCGGACAGCACAGGCAACAATACAGGGTCCTTAAGGGCAGGTTTCAGAACTGCTCGAGCCACCTCCGTGCTCGTGGGGACCTCCAAATTCCTGATCTCCAATTCAAATTGGATTTCTTCATGATCCAAATACTTTGGATCTGGTACGTGCCGCTCCATGACAATAGCATGAAAGAAAAAAACAAAAAATGTCAAACACTTGAATTTTACAACACCTCAAGTTTAACGGTTTAATTTTCCACATGAAACTTTAACACAAATTTTACTTATTTGTCCATGGTAGGAAGTTATAATTACAAAAAAAAAGGGATTCCACACTTCAGTGTTTTCATCCTGATAAATATCAGGGCAGAGTCGATAATATTGCCACGTGGCTTCCATCTACCACCAGCGGTAGCAAACCAGACAAAATCGACAACTAACGCTCTGCTTCACTTACTGTACGACCTTTCCTGTGATACGAAGTAGGAGACACGGGAATCCAACCGCGCTCTCGCTACACCCTTACTATACAACATATCCGGTAATCGAAACACATTCTCTAACGTCGTACTCTGGCAACCATTCGTAAGAATGGCCAACCAGGCGGGTAGGATACCCGTGGTGTGGATTTAGGCCTCGAGTTTCAAAGGCGTGGGTCTGGATGATGCTACAGGGTGGCATGCCACATTACTTAAGAAAAGAACCATGGATAAACAACTAATAATAATAATATATATTAAGTAAAGAAAATACATTGTGGAAACAAAAACATCGCAAGAACACTCCTATCCCTATCTGAAAACCCGCATGGCGAGGGGAAATGCCAACGGTCATGTCTGATAGCATTTGAAATATAAATGGCCTAGAATATATATATATATATATATTCCTCATTAACGTGGAACCAAGGTTGCCCATCTATGAGCTGAAATGAAATAATAAAATGGCAGGAAAAATACCTCACCGTAATGTGAACTAAACCATGGACCTTCGAGAAGGTTCGAAACACAAAGGAACTCGGAAGGAGGAAAACATACTTCAGTATCATTAAAATTAAAAACGGAACAAAATGCCAAAACTGCATAATGCCTTAGAGCAAGGCTCATTAAAACAAGCTACGCATGACCGTTGCCAAGACGCGAGTTTTGTTCGCTTCCGACTGTCCGCCATGAGGCTAGCCGTTGGCGACACCATGCCCAAGACGATGCAAGGCATTGTCTTCCTCAATAAGATACCCTCCAAAAACATAGTAAAACAAACACAATACAGAACTTAAATTTAGTATGTTCACACGCGAAATTATAGAGTTTAATTTGCCTAACGACCTTATGGGTCGTTCTATAAAACAAAGGACACTTGGGACGGGATATGACCGTCAGTTTGTTCAAGTTACAGTTCGCCGGTTTATAAGAAAAATACGTAGAATGTTGTTTACTCATGCCGACACCATGAGGATTATTTAGTCACTTGTAAGAAATTGTTATACATACTGCCTTATGTATAATCGGAGCAGACATTACCTTAGTCTGATGATAGGCCATGTGCCTGTGTAAGGAAGATCGAACTCCAAGAGCTCGGATGCAAACACACTTGTCCGCCGCATCGTTCAAGAGCTTGTGGGGAGAGAGACGCTCTCAGAGAACGCTTCAGGCGAGGCGACAGGAGAGTCGCGCGCGCCTCACGGAGAATTTAGGAATTAGACACTACCAACTGCAGTCGGTCCTCAGAGTCACGGAAACCACCTCGCTGGCCCAACCACAAGGACATATCAGTTGGCAGGCCGGGCCAGGCTCACTCAATATGCAAGTCACTGCGCGCGGGATCACGCCATTGGTTCGTTTGAACCGGCCGGGCCAATAGCGTTAGAGACCAGGCCAAGACGAAGTCCAACTAGCCCGGAATAGTTCATTCGTCCAGGCGGGACAGTTCATTTGTCGGGGAAGGGGAGTGCAGCGTCAGCGGCGGGACATTCAACATGAGTGGAACACAAGTCACGTAGAAAAGCCGCCCGGGTAGCCGCGGGCAGGGGCAGAAATGTGTGCCAGTCTTTGGAGTGGCACAGAGAGCAATAATAATTCCGATCTGCCGAACAGTGACAATGGAGAGCAATAATAATTCCGTTAACTTGACACAAATTTAACGCGCACTAACGACGAGCATCGTCGGTTGCCATCTCAATCGATGGCGCTGTTGCTGGTGGGAAGACCAGTACTCTCTTCAGTTGGCTGATGGGTGTAAAGAGATGAGTGCACACTTCCTTTTCCATACGCTGTGATAATACCTTAGAAGTTCATGCTAATGCTCGTTAGCAAGAGGCTTCATAAACTGGCCCCAAGTTGAATAGTACATTCGATTCAGTCACTGTCCACTAAATGTTGTAAAATATCAGTTCCGTGAGAGAAGTCATAACTGAAGCTAATTTTACGTACAAAGCATGCCATAATTAAACTGTCCTAAACATATGATAATAAGAGGTTACAAAGTTATTAGTAGTACAAAATATGCAAGCAAATATGCCCTAAAAACTAGCTGAATATGACAAGAGACCTATGCATTTTAGAAATATGTGGCAAGTATGGAGTAATACTATACCCGCAAGAAGAGCTTGCCGAAATTCAACGATGCGCAGAGACCAATATCAGTCGGCGTAGTTTAATGCTCATTGCAGGGCTCCTGTGTGTCCCCCGAATGCTGATTACTGGGCTCACTGCTCGCTGCATTCTTCAACCATGCGGGCTCGCTGCGGGACGTGGTCTACAGCTGTAATTAAGCGTCGAGTGCAAGGAAGCAGCAAATAATATAGGATAATAAGGGTATAGGTTACTGTGTCCTGGCTCAGGTAATAACTATTGTCTAAGGCATTACATGCACGTGCTGAGATCTCACTTGAACCCCAGTCACAGTTCAGCATGACAAGCCTCTGGCTGGGCAGACAGTCCATTCAGAACTGCTGCCAGCGAGCTACTGAAGCGAAGTGGGAGGGGCGTGTTCTGCCACTACCGAGCCCACCCGAACATTGCCGAAGATATGCGCAGCATTCTGTGGCAAGGTCTTCTTGTGTGTATTCTATCATAAAACACAATAATACAGCAGGCAAATTTAATCATACAAACTAATGGATGTTCAATAATCATAATCATCAACTAGAGCAGTTTCCAACCGCAGGTTGGGTCTGCTTGGAGCACAAGCCTCTCCATCGTTTTCTGTCCATCCACCACTTCTCTTCTGTCACTGTTGTCCAATTAACTCCTTTTCTCTCGACACATTTCTTCACCCCCTTGATCCACCTATCCCTTGGTCTTCTTCTAGGTCTCTTTTTCTTCCACTCCATTTCCAATATTTTCCATGGTATCCTCTCTTCTCCCATTCTTTTCACATGTCCATACCACTGTAGCCTTGATTTTTCAATCCTATCCTGTAGGGGTTCTCCCTTTAATATTTCTCTGACTATAATTTCTGACTCTGTCCATTCTGGTTACACCTATACGACTCCTCTGAAACTTCATTTCCACTGCTTGTATTCTGCTTTTATCTCTCTCCCTCATCACCCAAGTTTCTGATCCATACGTTAGGATCGGCACAAAGTAAGTCTTGTACATGATCCCTTTGCATGCAATGCATACATTTAATATTCCCATATTTCTTCAGTATGGTATACATAGCTTTGGGACGCAGTTCTGACTCGCTTTTCCAAAAAGAGTATCTAAAAACGAAGCATTAGCGAGCTAGTTGGAATCGTTATTGCTTACTTCCTTTGCCCTTAAAATACAGTGGAATTACTACCCTCGGTTGTTATTGTTTCCAATCCATGTTGTCTATGGCCTAATATTAATTCCTTTGTCTTAAATACAGTTCCCAGCAGACATGAAGATCCAGTGGAATGTGCGGATGAGAAGTAGTGCTGGTTTCTGTTACAATCGCCGTGTTTTCAGTCCTACCAAAGGGAAGTTGAGAGCGTCTAGAATTGAGCTCTCTACAAAGGTGTGTTATTGATCTTATGCATTGAGATGTGTATAATTAGCATATTGAAATTTATTTTGTTACACTTTGAATGTTTGTCGACGGTGAAATAATACCTTTCTTAAAAAGTTCCAAATAGAATGCTTACTTCCCCTTTTATATATATATAAAGCATTTGTATTGTTACTATCAAAGTAAATGCCTCTATGTATCTATTTTGCAAAAAATGAAGAATATTGCATTATTTAGCAAAAAACAAATAATTTTACATTTTATTGCCAATTCAGAATCTCTGAAATCCACTCGTAAAAGTCGTAAAGCATGAAGCTGCATCAATGGCTAAACATAGTGTTAAATAAATACTTGAGTATGTAAAAGACTGTGGCTCCTCGCTCAAATGTTTAAATTTGAAATCGGCTCCTGCATAGTCCCAGAGTTTGACAACTGTTTATTCCTAGGTTTGCGCCACTCCCGACAGAGTTCGGGACACGCTGATCCACGAGTTGTGCCACGCAGCCACCTGGGTTTTAGATGATGTGAAGGGTGGTCATGGTCCCCATTGGAAGGCTTGGTGAGTAGCACGTTTAGTACATAGTGCATTATTTCTCTTCATCCTAAGAGGTACATGAACTAGATCGAGTCAGGGAATGAGATGAGCTCAGCTGTGCAGTATTTTTTTAATAATCTTCCTCACGTATGAACTGCCATCACATAAGAGTTGCACCCTATTTATGACCCAAAAAAATGTGTATAAAATTTAATTCACTTGAAAGCCACATAGCTGATTTGCAGGTTTGCCAATTCAATAGACCAAATAAAAATGAAAATCCACAGCCTGCTTCCAGTCAACCGACCAGGTCAGGAATGGAATGAATGAAGCCCCCATCTGGCGGCGAGGATATGAACTGTGCCGGCTGTCGAAGCCTGTCGCACTCCTCTGGGGCAATGATTAAATGAATGTCAGATGAAATGAAATAGCTGGAATAAAATTTTGACAGGGAAACCTGGAGTACCCGGAGAAAAAACCTGTCTGCCTCTGTTTTGTCCAGCACAGATCTCGCATGGAGTGACCGGGATTTGAACCACGGACCCAGCGGTGAGAGGCCGGCGTGCTGCCGCCTAAGCCACAGAGGCTTCAATGGACCAAATAATATTTCCAAATCTTTCTCTGTCGGAATTGAGCTATTTCAATTACAAATTTATTCTATAGTTTTTTTTACCCAGCATTCATATTAGAACATGGTTTTTCAACAATTTTCTATTTTTATTACTGACTGAAGAAGACCTCAACGTAGATCGAAACATGTATCATCATTAATACTTAAATTAGTTATGTTCCATAAAGTATTGATTGGCGTATTCTTTATCTTATAATTTCTTGGTTTATCATTACTTGTGAACTAATATTGTGCATGTATTCTCGTCACTCCACATCATAATTCATTATTGTTCGAGTAATTCCAATTCCTTCAATTCACAACACTTTTTCCATTGTTATTATTCAATGGTAGCAACACAGCCGTTTTGACATTGGCACCGCGGATATGCAAAAGGTGAGGTTATTTTTCAGCTAAAAATAATATTTGAAATAATGTATTTGTAAAATTTTGAACTTTAAACCCATAAACCTTGTAGAATATTGCATAATTGTTCTTCGCCCTCCAATAACTACCATTATAGCAAGAATTTCTGCTTCAAATTTACTTTTCCATCATACTGTTATGTATTTCTACACAGGGCCAAAACATTGTGTGTCTGTGAGTGTGTGTGTGTGTGTGTGTGATTTGGTATGTCTGTCTTCCCCCCCCCCCTATCAATTCAAACACAGTGAAACCGAATTGAACGAAATTTGGTACAGAGGTAGCACTAGCAAGGGACAACTCAGTGTCATGTTGTACTGTATATCGCCGCCATCATAACAAAAAAGAAATGGTGCCCACCCAAATGTTTTGAGCTTAAATCAAATTACGACTAACATAGACATCCGATCTCTACCAAATTTTGCAACAATATACCTTAAAGTGGGAAGTGTCTTTTGCCCGAACTAAGGTCATCAGCCAAATAGTTTCAAGATGGCGGATGTATGAATTATGAAAGTATTACAGCCAAACCGTAACTAACGATTCAACAAGGCCTGACTTTACCAAATACGCTCATCGTAAGTAGGGAGGTTTAAACTGTCCTAAAGGTTACCGTATTTGCACTGAAAATGTTCACACATATTTTCGGTCAAAAAAGTGTGAGATATACGCGGGGAATGACCGTATTCCCGAAAAAACACAAAATTTGTATTAATGAAACAAGGCACAACTGGCATACGGTATTCGCCCTATTCATTGTCACTGCTGCCAATCTCCGAGGTACTCTCACGTGCATCATTCTGGTAGTCATCCATACTGCTTCATCCTGACTTCCGTCCAATGCATTTGCGATGCACGTCTTCAAGAAGCTCTTCACAACAATGTCCGTCGACACCATTTATTTCTATTCGTTATGGTTATACGACATTAAGACCCTATGAAAAAGACGTCATATGCAGAAAAGGAATTTAGAGCGCAGATGCTTAGCCAAGCTTAGTGATTGATACGATCGATCATCTTCCATATCGATTCCTCGCTACATGCACGAGCGAGCTCAAACTTGCCGACGGCGGCCGAAGCCTAACGATGTACTCCGTGCTATAACACTTACGCCGCGCCGCATGTTTGCAAGTTCTTGCACGCAGACGAGCTCTGATGCGACGCAATGCGTAAAAGACTAAATCATTCAGATTCGAGAAGACTGAACTGCGTTTCTCTGCGATGTAACAGTAGGCCTACTTGCGCATACGAGCATGTTGGCACGAGTGGTATGCATAGATTTCCTTTATCTTCGAAGCCCGAGTACAGGTAGGCTTACTGATGCCTACAAGGCAACTGACAGACAACAATAAAGAAAACCTCTGCCGCTAAAACGAAAGATAACATTGCGTATCGATGACTGTTGTGGCGCTTCGAGTAAGTTCATGGACAATGACGACTGTTGTGGCGCACTAGACTCGAATGTGATTCTACCTCAAGGTTATTACGGTCATTTATATGACGGTGTCAGAGAATGCGAGTCCTTTTTTCACCCTGAAATTTCAAATAAAACAAGAAGTTCCGTGACGAACTAAAGAGCCTACTTTTCTTAAAATATAAGATGCATGCCAATAATTAATCTATATGAATCTATCTAGAATAATGACTAAATTAAATTGGTAATATCGAAATTTCTAATTAGTTCGAAATACTGTATACCTGGCATAATGTAGCCTAATAAAGCACTACATTTGGCAGCCCTGGTGACTGAATATATTCTTAGATCCATTTCTTAAGGTACAGAATACGAAATTTGGTTAAGTCCAATGGATAGCAAGGACGGTACATGCAGTTAAACATTGAATCTAACAGCGCGCGTAAAATCATGTTGGCAACAATGCCATGCATATATTGGTCAGAAATAATCTGAAATAATATGATCTATTGTTGTGCCAATTTTGAATGAAATCCATTAGTTAGTATAGAAGTTACATGTATTTAAAGTTGGACTTCTCAGCAGGCTTAGAATCATGTTGGTAGCACTGACGTATATAAGTTACTCCAAATTAATATAGGATGTCAGGTACTATACGTGTGCGTAGTTTAAAGCTGTCGGCTTGCATACTTTCTGATATATGGGTATTTGGATTTTAAAAAGTTGAGAGCATTTATTAACAGTTGGCAGCCCTGGTGGCTCTTAAGAATACGCTCAGTCATATCTGTTTTTGTACACATAGCACATACGAAATTTGGTTGAAATCCAATTGATAGTGTAGAAGTTATATGCATTTAAAATTTGGACCTATCAGCAGGCTTATAATCATTTTGGCAACACTTCCATATATGGCCTCCTGAAAATTAAACTGCTATATTATTATCTATATGTGTGCCAATTTTGAAATAGCTCCCATTCATACCTTCCAAGATATCCAACATGGAGCTCAAATTTCAATTGTGATTTTTCAGCAGTTGGTAGCACTGATATCATTTTCGAATATGGCCGTGAGATATTGAGGTATAGATCTTTACTCCTACCAAATTATGTTTCGATTGCTGCAGCCGTTTAGGAGTTGATAGGGGGGGACACAGACAGACACACGTTTGCCAGATCTCATAAGTCTACTTTTTCCTCATTTTTGCAAAATTTGAAAAGTAGGCTAAAAATGGGGTGCGAGATGTACGCGAGCAAATACGGTATTAGCGTTTTAAAATAAAATATTATTCCAGAGTAGTGACTAATAGTTCAGGCTGATCGTGCCGTGTCGTGTTTGTCCGTACCGCCCAGTTTTCAAAATGGCGGCTATTTCCCCCCCGTAAATCCATATATTTCTGTAACTTCATAAGTTTATATCCTTTTAGGAATGTACTGAACAGAATAATACATATTTAGTATGGTTGGTTGGTTCCTAAGTTCAGGGGCTGCGACAACGTGGTCATGTAGCCCCGTGTACTTTGGGTATGTGTAGAATCTGTCTGATACCTGTGTTAATTCTGACGACTGTATTAGTGTGTGTTATCTGTTTTTTAATTCAAGTAAGGACTGCAGACATTTGAATTTTTCAAATAGTTCCTAATTTTGCCGCCAAACGCCACCATCAACGACTACTAGTTCAGAACTTAGCTACCAGACGCCACCGCAGTCGGCTCTTGGCAACGAACATAGGAACCTAAGAGTGTTGTTTACATTCTTAATCTATACAATTTAGCTTCAGTGGAAGGTTCTTTAACATGCCATAAATCTATGACGGAAGGCACACTGAGGGATTTTTAACGCTCTTAAAAAATCCGACGACTTCGGCCGGATTTGAACCCGCGAGCTTGGGCATAGAAGCTCAGCATGCTACCAATTACGCCGCCAAATATTTGCCGGGACTGGGGTTCGAACCCGAGACCTCATTCGCAGACCAACGGGCTAACCACACAGCTATTACAACCACATATTTAGTGAAAAACGGCTGAAAACGCTAATGAAATCGTTCATTGCAAGACAAAATATTCTAGGCAGTTATACTAAAGCTGTTAGTAACGCAATGTTAGCATTGATAGTGTTTAGCGCAATGGTAGCGTCTCTGACTCGTTGCTTGAAGGTTCCTGGTTCAATTTTTTTTTTCTTCTTAATTTATAACTACTCACATGTTATAATTCTAAGCATATTTATACGGTATAGTGTGTATTTGCAATCGAAAATATATATTGTACAGTAGCCTATATACTTACTGTATAACACCACATGTTTCAACACTCGACTACAGCGATTAAAATTCTTTGTCCTTGATCTGCGGTAGAGTTTATTGTTGTTTTTGACGTTGATTTTTTAAGGGTTTTGCGGCATCATGATCTTGTAGCCCCGTATACTTGTGTGTGTGTGTGTGTGTGTAGAAGTTGTCTGATAACCTGTGTCAATGTGATGTCTGTAGCCTTACTAGTGTGTGTACTTTTATACGAGGAAGGATTTGGGTAGGAAGCTGTTGTTGTTTCATTTGAGATGAATGTATATCATGGTCATTTATCCCCGTGTACTTGGGTGAGTGTTGAATTTTGTCTGATAACCTATGTTATTGTGATGGCTGTATTAGTGTGTGTATATATAATCAGGAGAGAATTTAATCAATCGACGTATAATATCCGTATAGCATGTTGTATTTCAACAAGCTACTACAACTAACATTCAATTACCGTATATACTCGAGTACCACCCGCACATTTTTAAACAAATTCGGACGTGAAAAAATTGAGGTGCATGTCTTATTTGATTCATCCAAATTTGAAAGATCTAAATTGCCCGCCGCGCGCGATATCGGGTGTTGCGAGTATCCGCTAGATGGTGCTAGCCTTCTTCCAGCTATAACTTTGTTTTACCGTAAGCACGCGGCGTCATACAGTCACGCGCACGTTCTCCGGGTGTAAACATGAATGCTACGAAACGTCATTTACTGTGAGTGAGAAATTGAAAGTTGTGAGGGAAGCTGAAGTTATTGGAAATCGTGCCCGGTAGGAAATATGATATTGACGAGTCATGTATTCGTGATTGAGCGGGATGATGTCTATGCTACAACCACGGGATGTCTGCGTGAACTGCCCGTACCAAGCAGCCTTGAACCAGCTGTATACGGAGCGGATGGCGGCCGATAAGCACACACCGACTCCAACTGATCGTATTCAGCACTCGAAAGTTCAGCTGTTGTGTTCGTGGATTTTGACGGCATGGAATCGTATCGCTGGAGATCTCATACGGAAGAGCTTCAAGAAATGTAGTATTTCGAATGCTATGGATGGCAGTGATGACGACATTTAGTGGGAAAGTGATGGTGATAAAAGTTCCGAAGTTGGTACTTCTGATGACGATGAATGAAGTGTTTGTGTACTTTTATTTGTATTTTTAATCGTTTGATGTGTGTTATTTTAGGACGACTTCAAAACTGTTGGAAACTATTTTGGATAAATGCTATTCTGTTGATTTAGTTAAGATAGTAAATAATTTTGAGTAAATTTTTTTTTAAATTTTGTTCTTCAAAATCAGGGTGCGGGTCTTATTCGGGGGCGGGTCGTACTCGAGTAAATACGGTATACTCCTTGAAAAGGACAACAGGGTGACCGCTTTCTTTCTGGAAAACTCGGGGAACACAGGGAATTTAAATTGCACAGAATAAACAGGGAAAATACAGGGGAAAATTTTGGCACAATGAAAAAAAGATGTCTTGACGTATGATTAGGCTCAATAATAACGCATCATTGTCGATATTAATTAATCTTGCATACCAAATCAATTACCGTTAAGATTAAAGATTAAGTACGGTAATTTGACCGTTCTGCCATCTCTTCTTTTCGGATATTTGCCTTTCAGGGTAATCAAAGTCAGAAAAATTAACTTCGTGAAAAAAAAAATCTCGAGTGTTTATACCTTATTCCATATAAGTTGAGAGTAATTACTAGGGCTCGGATTTTTAGGTAAATAAATATTTTTTTATGTAAATACATATTTTAAGCATTTTTTCTATAAATACATAAATTCCTGCTTTTCACTTATTAGCACATAAAAAGACAAAATATTTACATTAAAAAAAATCAGCTATCTTTCAGTTTATTGCATTTTTGTTCTGTGTTACTTCAACGGGGAAGAACCTGTGAGCTATCTAATCTTCATACAGAGCGTGTGCCAGCTTGCAACTGTGTTATTCTTAACTTGTCGCCCCATGCCACTGACTGTGGAAGCCGGGGATTTCCTTCTTCATAGCCATGTTGCACCATATGCTAGACCTCCCCCAGCTACCTGGAACCAGTGTCACACATATGCAGTTCATTTCTGGCACTGTGAAGTGTAAGGCAGTTCTACGATGCCTAAAGTAAAAACAACTACAAGTTGCAGAATTTAAACATAATTCTACTTCTTATGGGGGCTTTCTGTTGTGGGAAAGCAATCAAAGCTGAACAGCGATCTCAAGTTGCACAACACCACAAGGGCAAGAAACATACGGTATTGCCGCAGTTTCGTGCCTTCAGAAGACGTGTTTCGCGATAATCGTCAGTCATTTATGATGGAAAACCTGAAGATGTATCTCGTTGTGTATTGTAATGCTTCAGCAGTCAGTGAGACATAGAATAAATTGCATTCGTGAATACTGCATATTGTTTATATTCATTTAATAAACTAAATTATAATTAAATATTTTTACCTTTTTGTCACATATTTCAGGTATTTTTAATACATAAAAAATAAATATTTTCCCGATTTTTAGCTCCTAAAAATCCGAGCCCTAGTAATTACAACACACCAGAGCTTCGGAGAAGAGCTCTTACCTATTGAAATATTACAGACACCGTACCAATTGTAAACTGGCTTTAACTTCACGTCAGTAAGAGGCAAGAGCTCTTCTCCGTAGCTCTGACGTGACTCTCAACGTAAATGGAATAAGGTATAGTTGTGGTGTAAAGTGATTCACTGAACACATCGCGCAAAATCTGAATTGAGATTACTTATGAGTTATGACCCAAGCATCCTTCCTGAACTGTATTTTTTTTTTTTTTTTTTTTTTTTTTTTTTAGTAAGAAGCGATGAACGAAGAATCATACAGGTAAATTAACAAATTCACAAAGAAATTTGATACAATGGTTGTTAATGTACATAGCTCAATCGGACAATTTTACATCCTGTTTCCTACGGGAACAGATATATCCAATACAGGTAAATGGAATTTCTTTGGCAATAATGAGTAATAAAACAAATACCTTCCACTAATTACACTTGTGTGAAGCTAAATTATAGGTTAGATTTAACTAACACTCTTAGGTTCCAATGTTTGTCGCCAGGAGCCGACTGCGGTGGCGTCCAGTAACTGAGTTCAGAACTAGTTGACGGTGGCGTTTGGTGTCAAAGTAGGACTACTTGAAAATTGAATGTGTGCAGTCCTTACTTGAATTAGAAACAGATAACACACACTAATACACCCATCACAATTGACACCGGTTATCAGACAGATTCTACACACACCCAAAGTAGACGTGGCTACATGACCGCATTGTCGCAGCCCCTAAACTGAGGAACCAACCAAACAAATACTGCAATGACAATGGTTTACATAAACTAAAATTCACTCGTCAACAATTAACATGGCGGCTTCGGTGGCGTAGTTGATAGCATGCTGAGCTTCTATGCCCAAGGTCGCGGGTTCAAACCCGGCTGAAATCGTCGGATTTTTAAAGAGGATTAAAAATCCCTCAGTATGCCTTCCTTCGGAGGGGAAGTAAAGCCGGCGGTCCCATGTCATATATTTATGGCATGATGAAGAACCTTCCACTAATTACACCTGTGTGAAGCTAAATTTTAGGTTATCTTTGACCAACGCTCTTAGGTTCCAACGTTCGTCGCCAGGAGCCGACTGCGGTGGCATCTAGTAACAAAGTTCAGAACTAGTTGGTCGTTGATGGTGGCGTTTGGTGGTAAAAGTTGGAACTACACGAAAATCTTATGTATTCAGTCCTTACTTGAATTGAAAACAGATAACACACACTAATACAGTCATCACAATTAACACCGGTTACCAGACAGGTTCTACACACACCCAATTATACAGGGCTACATGACCGTGTTGTCGCAGCGCCTAAACTGAGGAACTGACCAACAATTAATACTTTTGTATTTAGTATTTTTTGAAGATCGTGGAGGGATCATCGAAATTCAATTCAGATTAGCTGCAACCGTCAAAGTACCCAGATTTTCAGCCTTGGTTAGAAGAAGTTTCCAAAAATGCAAAACATACTTTTTGTACCGTGTGCAAAAAACAGATTGCTTTGGGCAACATGGACAAGAGAGATATCACTAGCCACAAATTCACAAAGCAAGGATCACCAGCCAGCATGTGACTGCGCTTTTGTCAGATCGAGCCATAGTTCAGTTCGGTCGTTTTATATCCCGTAAGACTGAGCTTGAACAATTTGTTAGGAGTAAATCTCGCCTGGATCATTTTTGGAAGAATTTAAGATGTGTTTGAGATCATAAAAATCATCCTCATGTTTTCTCACGGTAACACATTTGTGGAAGTTTTTTTCTTCTTCTTCTTCTTCTTCTTTTTTTCTCCATTAACAAGGAAATGTTAGTGGAAAACATTCACGAGGAAACTCTCATAGCGATGAGAAGAGAACGGGTTGGAATTTAGGATGCAGGTGGTGAAGATACCATAAACATTGATGATGAATAGGTGCGTTTCGATTGTGGGGCTAGGGCTAAGGAAAATATCGCTATCGAAGAACGGAAACGTCGGGAAACTGAAATGGAGCAGTAGAGTCGGTACGAGAGAGAGAAGAAGAAGAGAAACGATGAAGTGTTAATGGCATTAAATAAAGAAAAGGAAGAATTGTGCACAAAGCAACATGAGCTGGAAATGAAAATAAAAACATTGAAGAAAAAAGAACTTCAAACGCATTCAAAGTCACCTAAATACCTGTGATTAAATATTATACCTAAATAATTGTGATTATTTTGGAATGTGATCAATGAAACGGAAAGATATACATTGTAGTGAGAGACTATTTGTGTTATGTATTTTACGTTCTTCTTCTTTTTCGCCTTTTGAAACCACACAGGATCACTTTATCCAACCATTAGTTCGTTGACTTGTAGGAACTGTACGAGCCTTGCGGTCCTCCCAGTACTTCTTCATGCGTATTGATCGTCTTGCCCTTTCTTGGGCGGAAAATATTCTTGTTGGAATTTTCTTTTTTGTGAGTGGAAAATAAAAAGTCATATTTTTAAGTGCTGTAGTTAAACTTTTCTTATTTGCAGCATCTTCTGTTGTTAGGCCAATTTCTTTTAAGTTCTTTCTGATTTCTTTTAACCATCGGCATCCAGGTGTGTTTTTTGAAGCAAGATTGTACTGTACTAGTTGTTTTAGAAGACGTGAATCTTCCATTCTCATTATGTGCCCAATGAATCCTAGTTTATTCTTTTGCATGGTATCAGTAATGGATTCTAGGTTGTTATAGACCATATTGTTAGGTATTATTCGCCATTGCCCATCTTTTTTTATAGCCTTTATTGATACAAGTTCTTCCAATTCACCTTTCGATCTTCTGTAATCTGTTGGTTTTAGAATGATCATTTAGATGGAATAATGTTTCTGCTGCATATGTGGCCTACATAAATTTTATTTTATTTTTTGAAAATAAGTGTAAATAGTATCCTTATAAAAGTATATGTGCTAATAAAAGGTTAAATTTAACACAGGGAAAAATTATAATAAAACAGGGAAAACGCAGGGAAAATAATTTTAAGGTAACAGAGTTATAACTATACCCATGCATTTAGGAGAAAGTAGGCTATATGTTCTTTACTGAACATGTTTTAATTTATTTAAGTAAAATGAAGGTTATTGTATAATGCACCAATACAGTACTAGGCTGTACAAAATGCAGAATAACTAGTGCAGTACAGGATTAGAACAATGCACACCTCCATTGACCACATTTGACTGGTTTGAAGAAACTGTTGATCTTTTGTGTCTTCCTTTGACATTACAGTAATTTCTTTAATATTTAACTCGCACAGATGTCTCATTATGCTGCATTTATTCATTACGTATTATTAAACGGCTGCTTGCCACGGTGGGTGAGTGGATATCGTGTCGGTCTACTAACCCCAAGATTGCAGGTTCGCTCCTGGCCGTGGTAAGTGATTTTTGAAAGGCGGCAAAAATATGATACGCATGTCATACGATGTTGGCAGGTCAAAGAACCCATTTGAATTCAGTAGGCAGAGTTCATAATGGCAAAATTAATCTCGGGAGTTTTCGCCAACACAAAGTTCCTCATTTCTCTACTAGAAAGCGCTGTAGTGTTCAAGGAGCTTAGATATCTAACATCTAACCTCCTTGACTTTCATTGTCAAGGAACAACGAAATTCGACATGCAAGCTACCCTCTGGGTGTCAAATAGCAAAGTTTGCACCAGGCACCCGAGGCCATACGATATTATTATTATTATTATTATTATTATTATTAAACGGCTGTCAAGATTTAGCCAAGTCCAGACTAATGGGGTCCAGATTAATGAAGTTTTACTGTATACTATTTTGAGTCTATTGCAATAGTTGACAGAAGATTAGTATAAAACAAGCAAGATACCTTCACAAGGTTTTTGTCAGTCCACTCTATTAAGTATGAATTATTTCCAGGGCTACAAAAGCAAGGAAGCGGCTGCCAGAACTGCCGCCTATAAGGCGCTGTCACGAATACGCTGTGGAGAAGAAGATCACGTACCGCTGTACAAAATGTGGATACAGGTAAGACTTCTTTGTGGTGCATAGGAATTTGATAGCTTGGGCTTCAAGCCAAGCTCTGTTAACAAACAGATGTTTTAACATGGATACCCCCAAGGGCTCACATCCAGTGGGACGTGGGTTGGCGACCACGGGACGCCGGCCGAGTTCGGCATTGCTTCCACTTACTTGTGCCGGCTCCTCTCCGTTTCCTTCCCTGTCGACCTCTCTTGGTCCACTTTTGTTCTTTTCCGACCCCGACAGTATTAGGGTATCTGAGGTCGAGGCAGTCTCTTTCTTTCCCTCCTTAATTGGCCCTTCTCCTCCCTCAATCTTTGAGAGATCAGCCTTCTTTTCCTTTTCAATATACCCTCAAGGACTCACGGCTAGCAAGTTCGGGAGTTGGCGACCCTGAGGGATTCCTGAGCTGGGTCTGATTTCCCACCTGCTTTCCCCCTCCCCTTTTTTTAAAATTGTATTTTGGAAGTATTTTCAATCTAAATTATGTTTTGTATTTTCAATCTAAATTGCTTGACTCTGCATTTTGTGAGTATTTTGTATCTACATTACATTCCTCGTAAAACTGAGGTCCCGTGGCTCATGATCGCATGATTAACAGTCACGTAAAACTTAAGCTTCCTTCCTTATTTTCAACCTAAATTACATTTTGCAAGTATTTTCAATCTCGATTGCATTTTGTAAGTATTTTCAATCTCAATTGCATTTTGTAAGTATTTTGAATCTAAATTATTTTTGTGAGTGTTTTCCATCTAAATTGGTTTTTCGTTGCGGTTCCCATTTCATTGTCTTTTTCACTATCACACAGACCATTAGGGGCATATAATCTAGATGTTAGGCCCCTTAAAACATAAATTGTTATCATCATCAACATGGATATGTATTAGGGCTGAGAGTCGAGCCAACATTTTTGTGATACAAAATGTGTGACGATCTACCGTGCATCTTGATCCTAAGCGGGTGCTCATAGATAGAATATGCACAAGAAGAGCTTGCCGCAGAATGCTGCGTAGATCTTCGGCTCGGTAGTGGCAGAACACGCCCCTCCCACTTCGCTGCCGTAGCTCGCTGGCAGCCATTCTGAACGGATCGTCTGCCCAGGCTTAGCTGGCTAAACTGTGACTGGGGTTCAAGTGAGATAGCACGTGTATGTAATGCCTTACACAGTAGTCATAATCCGAGTCAGAACACAGTAACGTATAGCCTAATTATATTGTTGAAGATGCAGGAAACAACCAAGAGATTAAGAATGATCTAATCGTAAAGTAGCAGTAAACTTACCTAATGACTAAAGATACGAGAAAATAGCATTTTGAAATTAATTTTGTAGCACTTTCATTTTCAAAAATAGTATTTTGAGCATTTTGAAATTTAAAAATTAGCATTTTGTAGCATTTAAAAGTTCGTCACCAGGTACAATAAACAGGTTCAAAATAATATGCACAGAAACTAATTCAAACATATGCAGGATTGGAAATATGGGCGTTTCTGATAAACGGCATAAGCTTTTAATATAAGTCTCCTGCTGTGTGTGTGGTTTTTATTTTTACTAAGGGAGTGTTAGAAGTATTAAAATCCTAATATCAGTATTACAGAAATGTAGAAACTTGACATCATACATTTTTCAGAAATGTGAGATCTCTGAAAATAAAGGCATCAGCCTGGCTAATTGGCAAGATGAGTTCAAGTGCTGTCTGTTGGTTGTATGACGTGAGACGAGGGTACCTAAGCTATGCTCAAAAGATCCAAAGGTCATGTTCTCATTATACAATCAACAATATCAGGTGTTGTGCAGCAACTCAAATATTGAGAGCCGGCGGAGAGTTGTATTAGTTCACTGGTACCAAGGTTCCAATTGTTAGAATAAAGCGAGCTGTGGTCAGGCAACAATGCTTGTCTTACGAAGTTTACTGTGTGGCAGGTGAAATGACGACAATACCAGGCTGTCCTGGGCTCGATGGATGAATTGGTTCAAATTCTGAGGATGGCTATAAAATCCGATTGTGTGGTTTTCCTACTAACTCCTAGCCAAGTTCCATTCATTTCTTTTAATAACTTTTCTTATGAGGTAGGATTCAAGAAGTGCCGTTTGACCATTAAACCACCGGCAAATAGAAATTCAATGCCCCTCATCCATGGCCCTCATTGAAAAGGAAGTAATAATGTGAATCATACATTTACTTAACTTTGTGTAAATATCACACAATGGATAATTAACTAAATAATAAAATGTATGTTTACTCCCTCATTATTTCCTGACCACACTGCGACTCTTGACTGACAATCTGTAAAACAGTATCCGAATTCACGGAGAAATCGCCAGACGACATGTAACATAACCTATAACTCACACATGGTAGAGAATACTTTCATCATATTATACAACATTTCCCAAAGCAAAGAGAACGCCTAACAATAATTGTCTATTCATATCGATACTTACTTGAGAGTTTTCATTTTCATTTCAAATACAACAAATGAGGGCCGGCGCGATATAAACCTATATAAGCATAACCTTATTGCTCTAATTTTTTAAAGAAATCTGCACCAACGATTGGAATATTCCTATTATTAGCAGAACCAACTGAAACTACGAAATAATTTCTCCAAAATCATCGTTTTACTGGCGATAAACAGTGGATATTATGCGACAATAATAACAGCACCATTTTCAAAATAATTTTTACCGTAAACGATTGTTTTCACGACAATAATTGATGTTCGTACATATCGATTATTACTCGTAAATATCGATTATATAGCCGATATTTTCATTGCTGGGAACTCGCAAATTTCAAAGTTGCGGCGCGAAAATGTAATAAAACATAATATTCAACTTTAATCGGTAAATTCTGCACTTTTCGCATTTATCGCATTTATGGGAATAATTGGCAAGAACGCACTTTGTCGCACATTCAGTTTCACAAATTTTGGGTATACATAGTCATATTAGTTACCAGGTAGTTGAAAAAAGGAGAAAAAAGTAAAATTCGCATTTATCGCAATTGCGATTTTCCCGTATCTCTACTAATGACCTATTCCTAGTCCGCGTCTTTTGAAAGAGGTTGAAAGCCGCTCCTATCACCTTCACTGTCATCCATGCTATTGACGTCCGAAACGGGGGAGGAGCTTGCGGTCAGCTGTTTGCAATATGGCGGCGAGATAGTGACGAGAAGTAAGCGAGACAGTGATAGGGTGTGCGTTTGTTATGGCTTCTAATTTATGATGGCAAAGACTGCATATTTTCTTTCATTGGTAGAAATGTTTTTATAATCAATTTAAATGCTGTACTTAATTACTAGACTACCAGTTAAAAATATTACCCACCTGTAGATAGTTAATTTACTGTCTGCTGTTACATATATGAAGCCTGTACTTGGGAGCCTAGCGGTATCGATGTTTTATTAATTTCACAATATATATATATATCAATATCACATAACACAAAGGACGACTCCCTGATAATAAATTGAATCCAGCAACCCTGAATTTGCATGAATGTTTTGGGTTCAAAGAAGCGTTACTTGGGATGCTCAAATCATACTTCAATATTGCTAATATTGACCTACATACTTGCTGTTCAAAGGCAAGAATATAAATTTATTAATCTCTTGCCACGGGCAAGTTAAAATGGAGGCATCCTCTTTATCAATATATTTAATTAGATATTTAAGATACAGATATTTAACAAAGCTGGAGTCTCCATTTGAACTTGTAATAAGCAAACGGAACAGATCAAAAACTACACCTTAAGCCAAATCAAATTCACTCCCCAGCTCGACATAAACCATAATACCAATTAAAACCTATACAAAACATACTCTCCTTACTGTTGTACAACTTTCAAACCAACTATTCGCACTCAAAACTGAAAAACCCTGAAATGGGAACTAATTAAAGTTAGAATAGCCTAGGCCGATCAGGTCTCCAGCTAAATTACCGCATATACATACTTAACATCACTATAACTTCTAAATTACGACTAAGTGACCTATCTGCCTGAGTAGTATAGGTGTTACCGGCCTGCCTGGGATGATGGGTCACCAAACCGGTACCGTACTTAAAACTAAGATTTTACACATTGAAAATGAAAATCCACAGCCTGCTTCCAGTCTCCGACCGGGTCAGGAATGGAATGAATGAAGCCCCCATCTAGCGGCGAGGATATGAACTGTGCCGGCTGCCGAGGCATGACGCACTCCTCTGGGGCAATGATTAAATGAATGACAGATTAAATGAAATGATAGTGGAGAGTGTTGCTGGAATGAAATTTTGACAGGGAAAACCGGAGTACCCGGAGAAAAACCTGTCTGCCTCAGTTTTGTCCAGCACAGATCTCACATGGAGTGACCGGGATATGAACCACGGACCCAGCGGTGAGAGGCCGGCGTGCTGCCGCCTAAGCCACGGAGGCTCCATTTTACACATTAATTAACTAAATTCAACAGTAAGGAGATCATAGACAAAAACACAATTTAAGCCAAATCATACTTAAAATATTGCAAATATTGAGCTACATACTTGCTGTTCAAAGGCAAGAATATAAATTATCTGGCAAATTAAGGCTAGGAACAGCATTTTTCTTAAGTTTTCTAACCATTCGACTATTGCCAATCGGAAGAACCCCTAAAATAAGTTTACGAAGAGCGGATTACATTCGGTTCAATGTACGGCACAGAAGTATTAGGCTACAAGTTTATCAGTATTTTTGATGTAGCTAAATCCTTGTGAATACAAATTAGAGACAATAACTATCAATAATTAACAGTACCGGTGCTTCCGCTGTGGAAATAAGTCGTCTTCACGAAAATGCAGACTGCACACTGTCATGTAACGTGTAACACGTTTTCCAATTGACAGCGCCGAAGCCCATCTTTCTCTCTGAACTTTTGGTACAGGAATGTAGTGAGGAGAATTCGTACCCATTTTATACGATTTGCAACCGTATACAGAGCAGTACCTCCTCGTATTTGACAAATTCCTTTATGTTTCCATCACGACATCAATGCTTCACCATGAAAATAATCCTCACCAGTCACAATGTTACAGCTTCAGCATTCTACCGCGTGGCTGCGCCATCCAACTTTTCTGACGTCAATTGGTGCTGGCGTCACTAACATGCTCTGTCACTGTCACTCGTCCCCCAGATTATGCGGTATGATACTTCATCCATTATGTGATTGCTGTCTCAGTGTGTATTACGTGCCTACACTGACTCGACTATTCTTCTGCTCCAGTTGATGCAATTATTTCCATAAGCAATGTTCTTGCGTGATCAAGTAACATTCTTTTCTACTATATAATTTTTAACATGAGCCCAAATCATTTCGATAGGGTTCAAGTCAGGGTGGTATGGTGGTAGAGCTCAGCAACTTGAAGTGTGACCCTGCGTGAGCGCTAGCTCCGTCAGCTCGAGTGACAGAGAGGACAGCGAGCTTGTAGTTCGCATTTTTTCCGGGGTTTCAGTTGGAGTTGCTGAGCTCTAGGCGCAATATCGTGTGTCCATAGGTAGCAAGTAGTCTGTCGATTTGATATGTCTTATAGCGCTTTTTATAGGATTTCATCAAAGCGTACAGTTTAGGTTTTATCTCTGTAGAAAATGGAATACCCTTATTGGTCAACCTATCCTGCATAACTTTTCTTCGAGTAGATGATGCGGGTGCCCGCTGACATTGGACATCATGGTACGAGGCATTGTCAATCATGACTACAGAGTTGGGTGGCAAATTAGGAATTAATTTCTCTGTCAGATATTTTTCGTAATTTCTATAGTTCATCTCATCGTGATAGTCCCCTGTTTTTTGGTTGGATTTGAAAGCCAACAAAGCATTTGGAACGAAACCCTTTCGAGTTGGGTGACTTCAGTCCAAGCACTTCGCATAGTATGCGAACTATGCAATTATGTCTCATCAGTAGGCCTACCCTGTTGTCGGTACCGCCTTTTGCTCTGTAAGTACTGGATACGTAGGAGCCTTCTACCAACACCACCTAGAGAGAAAGCCTTGCGATACGATTTCTGACGTCATAGCCTTCCGGCCGTTAGCGAGCGCGCTACCCAGCACTGCTGCTATGAACAACCTGTGAGGAAACGCGACTGAGTGTTTGTGTCAAATTACGTTCTACAGACGCGAATAAATAAATAACATAACCATAAATGAAACATATGGTCAGAAGTTGATGCGATCGATACATTACTCTAGCTAATAAATCGACGTTTTCGATCATAATCGATAAGTATGCATTTCGAACCTTGCGAGTGTGAACTTGACCGAAAACACTGATGTCTCAATAAATGCGATATATAGAAGAATTCAATAGAAAACTTGAAAAATATTCACCCCATTTTAACGTGAGATGTCGACTACACAACAACAAATAACTAATTAATCTGTAACAGTTAAAACAGAAATTAATATCTACAGTATAGTCAATCATATCTGTCCAAAGGTCTAGGTTTGATTCCCATCTCTGCCGAGAAATATAATTCTAGTTAGTTATTGTTGATTATTGCTGTTTTAAGGGGCGCAATTACGAGGTCATCTGCCCCTAAAAATACAATTCTGATTTGAGTGTGAAACGAAATCACTCAGCCTCATGAGTTAAAACTGAACTGAGAAGAAGTGGGTTCGATTTCTCCTTTCTCCTCCAGGTAAATGCTGGGATTGTTCCTAGCAGAAGACCATAGTCACCTCCTTCCCAAGGGCAGATGACCTCGTAGTTCCTCCCCTTAAAACTACAATACCTAACCTTCCCAATTCTAGCATCACAATACACACATACAAATTCTACCCATATCCAAGTACACATGGCTGATGACAGTGATGTCATAACCCACTTACAAAACAACAACAACAACAACAACAACAACTAGCCACAGAAAGTTTTCATGCGTGATATGAAAACAGGCTAGTAATGGCATGCCTATGACAGAAAAGGTTACCTACTGAAATGGAACAGAGCAGCAGTCATGAGACATGAGAACATTTACAAAAGGGGAAACTTTTTGTTGTTGATGATTCATATAGGGGCATGATGTGGTAATAATTTAGAAACAAACACTTGATGTAGAGTAATCCTACAGTAACAGTTTTCATATGGCAATATTTATAATATCAGGCATGGTACAAGCTTACCCGACAATACATAAAACTTGCTAATTACCAGTGATCTTAGCATTTTGTTTTCAACAGAATACAGTGAGTCATCTGCAAAAACATGTTGTTCTCATATTTTCTATGTTACACAAACTGTGCTGTTTTATAAAAAAAACTGAATGATGACCATATCTATCCTTCACTAGTTAAATAAATATCCATATCCAAAGTATACATGGCTGATGACAGTGATGTCCTAACCCACTCACAAAACAACAACAACAACAACAACAACTAGCCACAGAAAGTTTTCATCCGTGATAAGAAAACAGGCTAGTAATGGAATGCCTATGACAGAAAATGTGACCTACTGAAATGGAACAGAGCAGCAGTCATGACATATGAGAACATTTACCAAAGAGGAAACTTGTTGTTGATTCATAAAGGGGCTTGATGATTTAATAATTTAGAAACAGACACTTGTCATAGAGTAATCCTACAGTAACCGTTTTCGTATGGCAATATTTACAATAACAAGCATGGCATACGCTTCCCCAACAATACATAAAACGTGCTAATTACCAGTGATCTTAGCACTTTGTTTTCAACAGAATACAGTGAGTCATCTGCAAAAACATGTTCTCATATTTTCAATGTTACACAAACTGTGCTGTTTTGTAAAAATAAAAATAAAAACTAAAAGATGACCATATCTATCCTTCACTAGTTAAATAAATATAGCCTTTTCATAAGATCCTTTCTACTTTTCAATACAAAATTGTTGTATTCCCTATTATATTGGTAGCACTGAATGAAAGTAGAACGAGCGATAACATTCTATATAGTACATGAATTAGCCAAAATACCTTATCAAACGATGAGAAATAAATCAGGGAATGATGTGTTAATGGATGTCCACTGTCTGTGACTCACCCAGCCATCCCAAATAGCATCACGACTTATGTAGGCAGAATTCCAGCTGTGGCCACCATTGTCTACATCAATCATCATCAAACCGGTATTGCCAACCTTGCCCTTACGGTACTATGCCACACCAACACCCTTCGATTTGTTTAATCCAATGGTTTTTGACGCGTCCAGATCAATGGTACCCCGCTGGCTGCGCTCGTCCAAGGCCGCTCCTACACCCAACCATTCTAACCTTCGTTATGTGGTATCCAATGGTTTTTGACAATAGTTACGGCCTAACACGTTCAGATAAATGGTTTTGTGCTGGCTGCGCCTACACCCGACCTTCTACCTTAGTTTTGCCCAATCCAATGGTTCTTGACAATGGTTACAGCCAATGCGCCCAGACCAATGGTTTTGTGTCAACTGTGCCGCGCTAGCTGCGCGCAGCCAAAGTCGCACCTACACGCAACCATTCTAACCTTCGTTTTGTCCAATCCAATGTTTTCTGACAATGGTTACAGCCTAACGCGCCCAGATCAATGAGTTTTGACAATGGTTACAGCTTAACGCATCCCGATGATTTCTTTGATCAACAGTGTTTTTGTATCTCACATGTTGGGAACAATGTGTGCGTGCCGCTAGAGTGAGCCGTGATGACAGTGGATCGAGATGCAAGCGCTGTAGAAACATGGCAGCCGTTTTTAAAATAGCAACTTGAGCACATATATGAGGTTCAGTAGTGACAATTCAAATTGAAATCAACGGTAGCTATGAATAAAGATAGAAGGTGCTATAAAATTCTCTAAAATACATGAATTAGCCAAAATACCTTATGAAACGATGAGAAATAAATCAGGGGGCGATGTTTTAATAGATATTTCCTCCTCCGCAGTCTGTGACCCACCCAGCCATCCCAAATAGGATCACGACTTATATAGAGAAAATTACAGCTGTCAGCGCTATTGTTCAAATCAATCGTCATCAAAACAGTACCATGACAGTTCTGCCAACCTCGCCCTTATGGTACTATGAAAAACAAAGAAGCGCCCAGTTCAGCAGCTAGTGTGCACCACTTAGTTCATTACATCGTGCGCCGAATTGAATCGTTTAAACCATGGATTGTGGAAATTGCCTCATAATGATCTGTAATTTCAATCGGCGATTCTATGATCAACTGTAGTAAATATTTGGTTTTTTTTTTCCGCACAACTGTGGTTTTGAAAATGTTTACAGCCTAACGCACCCAGATCAATGGTTTTGTGTCAACCATGTCCCATTAGCTGCGCACGGCCAAGGCCGCACCTACACCCAACCATTCTAACCTTCGTTTTGTCTAATCCAATGATTTTTGAAAATTGTTACAGCCTAACGCATCCAGATCAATGGTTTTTAAAACGGTTACAGCATAACACGCCCCGATGTATGTTTTTTTTATCAACAGTGTGTGCTGCTAGAGTACGCCTTGTTGACAGTTCAACGAGATGCAAGCTCTGTCAGAACATAGCAACCGTTTATAAAAAGAGCAAGAAATATAAACACATATTTATGTACTTTAACACATAACTTATATGAGGTGCAGTATTGATCAGGTTTCCTAATTTCAATGTTGATGCAAGTGTATAAGCTGCGTTTTACTTTCATTTAGAATTAATATTATATTATTTACAGGGTGGATACATTTTTAGGCATTTGCACCTTGAACAGTCCTTATGCGAACACTTCCTAAAAAATACTCTCTAGCATGTATGTTACATTAGATTAAAACTTTTAAAATAGGCCTACATTAACGTTCATCCAATGAAACTAGATGTAAGGAAACTTGCAAGACTTCATTCCAGATTGTGTTCCATTTTATCTGTGAAATTGAAACAAAAACCCTCTTAGAAATTGTATGTTAAAATTGCATGAAATATCCCATTTAAAGCGTACACTTACCCTCTCCATTCTAACCTTCGCTTTACAACCATCATTCTCCAAAACACTCTGCTGCTTTCAGAGCTATTTACCACTTTCTGGACTGGACGTTTAATGTGACTGTACACAGAGTTTATTAGTTGCATTTTAAACTGACATCTCCACTTTAGGACAACTTCTTGCAATCAGTTCAACGTTTGGTGTGCTAACACTACACTACCTATTGTAAATGCCAATTCATTGTTCATCCTATACTTCAGTGGCGGCCGGTAATAAGGTTGCAGTGATGCACAACGACGAGATTAATTCAAGAAAAACAATTAATACCGTAATAATATTTTTAGTAATAAAAGCTGTACGTTTCCTTTTATATGTATAGGAATTCATAATTCTGTTCTTTAATAATTCAGGAAATCTTATAGTAAGTTACTGTGAACTGTCAGAGAAAGCAAAGCGTGCCAACTGTCTAGGAGTGCTCGTTGCCAGGCCCGAGCACCGACCAGATCTCAATAGTGAAGGGTATGGCAGAGATGCTAGACCGAGTAGGTCCTATCCCAACAGTTAACTCGGCTGGCCGTTGACCGCTGATTGCAACCAGGGACCCGAGGAGCGGACGGAGACATCTGAGATGCTCCGTCAACTGCCGATACCATGTCTTGCAGGTTTTCATGTAACCTAACTATTTAATCCGGTGATCCAGTGATAATGTGATGTTCTCTGAACTGCGGCATTCGTGATGAATGAGGTACATCCGTTTTACCGCGCAATTGAATACAGTTTTCTTTGATATCAAGCAGTCTTTTACCCCCCCCCCCCCCATTAATGAAAAAGGACAACACCCATAACAATTATCCACCAGCCGCCACTGCTATACTTACAGATTAGTAATTAGCCATGTACAGAAGTGGATCAAGTAACACAATATTAATTGAACCAGAGGGTCATTATCTTAGTGCGCCCTGGAAATCGCGGCAAACTATGGCTTCATTTGGCTGGTCAGGTGCGGAGCGAGTGGACCTCGCATTACCCTGCTCCGCTGACTCATATCGTTAGATCACACGTGTTTTGTCATTTATATGGGTGTGTATCTGCAAAGTTTAGAAGTTAGTGTTGCACGTTTAGTGAGTATTGTGATTACAGTGATTGTTGGTCATGCCTAGACACCAATTCACATTGCACGAACGTGTGTATATCCATAATTCGTATATGAAAAGCAGAAAGTCTTGTTCTGAAACAAGATGAAAATGTCGAATCAAGTTTCCAGGAAGACCTGTGCGTAATGCCAGTACAATTGGGAGGCTCGCCAAACAATTCAAGAAAACGGGCACCGTAAATAATCAACATTTTAACAGACAACGTTGTGTTCTTACAGAACGGGGACACCAAGAGCCAGCTGATGAGCTAGCTTGGTGTCCTAGGCGAAACCCCACACAAGTCACGGCACTAACCTAGCAGAATTGCTGAGATTGTTGTCCATTCTTTCATCAGAAGATGTCAGGTGTGTGTTACAAGAGAGGGAGGACATTTTCGGCATCGACTATGAGCACTGTTCATATTATTGAACATGGTTGGTAAGTGTTCAAGTGTGCACCAACCACCGACTGAACATTGTACGCGTGCCCACGATCAGCACCAGTCAACGCCGGCTTAGCTTGCCGTGTTTACCGGGGCGCACAATGATAGCGACACTGTACATACAATGAAAGAATATTGTAAATTTCCTAATTTCTACTGAACGGCCATGAACAGTTATTGGACAAGCTTCCTCCTCTTATGCTGAGCCAAAGTTTTGGGTGAAAACCTGTCGTTAACATTGTGTACAAAATTATTAATCAAGATATTACTGGCAGTGCCCGGTACAATCTTTTCAATTAATGCCCTGGCATGCTTTGGGCAGCTGTACCCCATAAACAGTACAGTGGGCAGACATCTTTGTGTTACATTCACCAAAACACTCCGCTGGTGGCAGTGATGCAAAAATTCTGTCTTGTAGCTATTGAGTAGCTTACTCATAACAACAAAAGTAAATGCAGCACAGTTGACTACATCTGCATGGGGATAGCATAGTCCTCCTCACTTATTGGCATTTATTAGGCTGGCGTGATCACTCTGGCCTGCCTCATCGCAAAGAAAGACTTTGCAATAATTGCAATCATATCGCTTTAAAAAAACATACGAGCAATAACCACTGATGTAGTGTAAGAAAGGCCAATACTCATCTTGTAGGACTTCTACATCACTATCATCAGCAACACAAGCATCAAAAGCTCTTATGTCACATGTCTTGTCTTCTTCAAAATACTCGCTCACTGCAGCATTGAGGTTCAGGATGCTCTGAAGGCGCAATTTATTCTCCACCTCAAACACTTGCCTCAGGGAAATATTGTACTGGCTCCCTGCCAGTTGGCGATATTTTCCAAATCAAGCTTCTAGGTTATCTGTCTGTATGAGACAAGCAATTCCCAGGAATAGTTTTTCACTTTACGCTTTGTTAGCAAGTGAACTTGCTCTTTTAAGAAGTCTAATGTATCCTTCTTCTCCTAAGGAACTTACTCTCCAAGTTCTTAAATAAACTGTCCATAACAGATATAGTATCCTTAACACTTTGTTGTTCATATGCATCAGGACCAGCATACACTGAATGGGCATTCCTTAGAAGTTCTTCAATTTCTAGCACTGTACCTAACTGTCTTGGTAAAGACATGTTATTACAACGTTTCACTTCTGTATTCGATACATACAAGGAGGCACTCAAACCTTCTGTTATCTTAATGCAGCAACGCAAGTGTACACTAGGATTTTCCTTCATTAAAATAAAATACATACAAGATTCCTCTCTAATGCAATTCCACTCAGGATGAAGACTCGCACTGTTTAACTTCACCATCAATTCCTGAAAGTTTCTAAATGAAACTGCTTCCAGATTTTCCGCCAATGTCTGCATACTTTCAGCGAGAGCCTTCGATAAACTTTCATTATCAATCCTACGCCTCCTATCATCTGGATCTTCTCGGCAGACAGTTGCAGTGTCAGTTAAATACTCTGGGCAGTTGGGGAACTGAGACGGGACTGCTCCTAGGAATTTAATTCGAACATTATTTTACGACACAATCATTTTATCACAGTCTTGCATTACATTAATTACTCTATTTATTCTAAATTTATTCAATCTCCAACCTAATTCACACACACCTCTTCCCCCACCCCTATAAGAAATGGAATGAATTAGATTACTGCAATAGAAAGAAAAAAAAGATTAATCATGGCCTGCTACAGGTTATCGGTCTCTAAACTCATGCAGTTAGCTTGCAATTCAAACCCCAATAGAAATGTGAATACTATCCATATTAACACCCACTTATACCTCCCACTTGAAATTGATAGCCCCATAAAACAAATAAACCTAACCTACGACATTAGCCTGTAGCACATAATTTAGGTTAGAAAATTCTGACTTCTACATCTAAATGAATTTTCGTGATCAGAAGAGCTAGCCTATGCTAAAATTTAAGGGTGGGACTATCTGCTAACTAACCTCTAATCAGTCTCGGTTTATACAACGGAGCAGTAACTAGCTTTCCATTCTTTTCATCATACATACTAGTGGTCTATTGAATCTCATGTGGCTTCAAATGGATGGCACACACCTACAAGAAAAGAGACTTGGTTACAAAGTTCCTTCCTCCCATTACACTAAACTTGTGAGAATTGGAGCATAAGTATTGATGTAACACATACCATAGAATATTTCGTAGGAATAAAATCCTTGCGGTGAATAGCTCGTATCCATTTCGACTTTTCACCTTCATCAATAGGAAATGAGAAAACGTTTACTTTCGGTCCATTGGCGTAATTGCCTTTACAATTTCTATAGGCACAACTTTACACTGCACTGATAACCATTAAGTATAACCGGGTAGGAAATCTGAGAAAATCAGCACCTGGGACTGTAAACACAACACACAACACGCGGAAACCATACCATAACCTGCAAACTCGAATGTTATGTCTCAATGTCCACGGCCGGGCTTCCGTGACATCACTCGCTTGTCAACTTCATATCGCAAGGCTTTCTCTCTAGGTGGTGTTTCTTCTACGCATGTCTTCTGTCTTCCTCCATCTAAAACCTAGGCCTAGAACTATCTTGTTTAATGTTCGTACACCACCTTTAAAATTTATATCCTCAACCAGTTTCCTACAGATCTTTTCCAGCGTTGGCCTCTCACCTTTGGTATCGTGAAAATTATGAATTGTACGCCTGACCATGCATTTATCAAAATAGTCTAATTCACACTTCTTGACAGATTTTGGTCTTCTCTTTGCAGGCTTTTAAAATGAATCCACCTCACCACTTACAATTTTTTTTTGCGCCGTGTATTATATTCCGCACCTACCTTTCCGACACACCTGTTGCTTCAACCACTTTCTTTTGAATTGTGTATATGTTCCCAGCGGGATGTGTTTCGTTTTTCATGAATTTATACATATTATAAATAACTTCTAGTTTGACTGTGTAAAGTTATGGCACTTCCTAATTTAGAGCAAAACGGAGGCATTGCTAAGTACATGACTATTATACTCAATTTTCTAGGCTTTAGGTATAGCAAATGTACATTAGTACATAAAATAGTAATAATACACACACGTTTGCTGCTTCCTGCACTCTACGTTTGGTTTACAGTTGTAGACCGCATCTCGGAGCGAGCCGCATTGTTGAATGGAGTGAGCAGTGAGCCCGGTAATAAGCATTCAAGGGAAACACAGGAGCCTCGCAATGAGCATTAAAATACGCCGATTGATATTGGTCTCTGCGCATCGTTTAGTTTCGGCTCTTCTTGCAGGTACTCGACTACCCGCATCTCATTGCTGTGTCTGTCGGGCGAGTACCAGGAGCATATACAATATAACACATCGATACTTTACAGTGCAGTTGTTTCTGGTTCTGGATTTGTACTTGTCCCTGCAACTTCAATGCAAAAATAGGGAACTTTGTGTGTCAACGTTATAAAGAAACTGGTTCACAGACCAATCCTCATTCAAATTGCGAGTATTGTAAGCACGTGCTCGCGTGTGATATAACTTGTTAGAAAAGTTAACAGGTATTCATCATCTAGATCCTGAAACACATATCCATGATTCGATGTTCCTCAGTGTAGTGGAGGAACTTCAACTTTCTTTCTTTTTATATTTTTCTTTCTTTATCTATTTATTTGTTATTTTCACCACATTTTGTTTCATAGACCTCCGTGACCTGAGATGATGCATTAGCTGTAGTTAGTCTGTTCCCAAACGTCTTGCACACATAACCCTCTTTTTGATAAAATTATTGGCAATCCCCTCAATTCACTTCCCTGCTTATAATCATTAATTTGCAAGTTCTTGCTCACAGTTCAACAATGTGACATTTATTTAGTGAGTCATAATGCCACAGTTAGTTGGAACTAAGAAAGAGTGAATTTAGATCAATTCAATTTTACAAGTCTAATAATGTGGACTGTGCACAGTCTCTATGTTTTGTAAGATAAGAATCAGAAGGATCGATAAAAGAGGATATTCTGTTTTGCACCCAGGGGAGTGCGACAGGCTTCGGCAGCTGGCACAGTTCACATCCTCGCCGCTAGATGGGGGCTTCATTCATTCCATTCCCTGACCCGGTCGGTCGACTGGATGTAGGCTGTGGATTTTCATTTTCATTTGGTTTTGCAAACCTTTAGTTGTGTCACTCTACTGGCAAGTGTTTATATGACAAGTTCATTGATACTACCAAAAAAAAAATTGACTGGGGCAAAAACTGTATCTCTATATTTAGTGATGGAGTAAAATTTTGTTGAACAACTGTAATCTAATATTATGCCAAATGCTAAATGGATACACTGTTTCCTCCATCGACAAGTTTTAGCCGCTAAAAAATCCCACATCAATTATAAGATGTTGTTAACATTGCTGTTGAAATTTTCAACGTCATTAAGTCGGCCACTATAAACCCGACTATTTGCTTCACTCTGTGCACAAGTCACTCCTCTTCCATACCCAAGTCTGTTGTCTTTCACACGGCAAAGTGTTGATTAGTGTTGAAATTTCTAATGCGATGGCGAGTTATATGCTAGCATATACGGTAATTGGCTGATATATTCTGTTGCAGCTTTGGTCGACAGTCCAAGTCCTTGAATTTAGCTGTGAAAAGATGTGGTCGCTGCCTGGGAACGTTTGAATTGTTGGTCAACGTCAAATCCAAGAATGCAGAAAATGGCACCACTAGAACACCTCGGAACCCCACAGGCTTTGCACTCTTTGTTAAAGAGAATTACCGCTCTGTGAAGAGCTCTCAGTCTCACCTCAAGCATCCAGAGATCATGAAGCTTCTGGGCCAACAGTTCTCCCAGGTGAAGATATCGTCCACTGCCGACAAGTAACAGATCTGAGAAAGAGTGGGCCTCCACTAGGTAATTTCACTGTTATACAGTGACACCCCATTTGTACATTTTCTGGCTTACAGGATTAAGCCACTTAACATGACATTTCTGTGATTTTATCTTGTTTTATGGACTTTTATAATTGTATGTGTGTTTGTGTTTTTAGAGTAGACTTTGGCCTGATAAATCCATAGCCATGAAAGGAGACACAGGGTGTGATAATAGTGGCAAAGTCTGATGAGGAAGTGTCGTATAATGCTTCAAATATCGCCCCTGCTGGTACAAAATATTAGAGAAGTCTTTTTACTATGGGTGGAAGCTGACTCGGCTAGCAGTAAGAATAATAAACTTGGAGATTCTAGTCATTGATTATTCTCCCCTATTTCACTTCATGGACAAACCCTGTTTAGTGCCTTGCTGTGTCCTATTTCTGTTCTTGTTGAGATAGCCTTTAAATTGTCAACATTCAGACACTTGTTACATGCTGTTGTAATATCAGATCATCTTGCAATGGTTAGTAATTAAATTACAATGAATTCTAGCTTTTAACCCAGATTGGATGGATCAAATTATCACCCATCTCAGATATCGACCTATGTGTAACCCACAGTAATTTGAGGTTCATACAATATGCTTCAGGTGTTGACCCTGATGTAAGAGGTTGGCATTTCAAACATTTTTTCTGATGAACCACATGATAAAAGATATAATAAACAGTGAATTATTGCTGTTTGATAGATGTTGCTCTTTCACACCTCCTCATTTATTGGGACTTACGCATTCGACGCCCGAGGCGTTTTGGTTGTTAGGTTGTGTATTGTACAAAGAGTACATTGTGATTTTGTTGGCAAAGGCTGGTTTCAGAGATATAACATTGCCATGACAATTAAAAGCGTCCACTGGTTCAGCTCGGTTGTTAGAGCTGTGAGGACCCTGGTCAAAATCATGTCTTTGACTCCCGCATTTGTCAGAAGTTTTAATTACCTTCTATCTGTATGGCTTGTATTCTTTGCACAATACATGCCCTAATAACTGGAAAGCCTTCTTGGTCTAAAGTCTGTCGTTAAAATACAATTCTCATTATAGTGCTGCCTCGGTTTTGTGGGTTTCTACCACATGACCTATGGTGGTGCTTTCTGAGGATCCAACCAGCCTCCAGGCTGACTACCCAACAGACAGGAACCCTTCTGAAGTTGTGCCAATCGGCACAAATCTCCCTGCCTAAAACCCCTTGCCTGTGGAGGAGATGTGAGCCCAGCCTGGCATCGAACCCTGTGGCCCCAGAACCTAAGACACAGGGGAGTGAATTTTAATGGTGGGACGTACCCCCCCCCCCCAATTTGGGAACAAAATATTTGGAAAATAGGGGGTCCTACAGCAAAATAAATACGGTAGTCCCTTTTTGGGGTATTCTTGGGTTGTAAATTCTAAATATGGTATTAGTTTTTGCATATCACCTCTCCTTCTTAAGAGATGACAGGTTACTAAATTAAGCTTACAACAAAGCCAAAGGAACACCGGTACTTCATTAAGATAAGTATTTTTGGGTCAAAGTTTGTCATTTTGAAGTTAGATCCATTTCTTGTTCACTATAGCAGAAAAACACCGTATGTATGGCACTTTCGATTTGGCATATCACTGAATCCACGTTTCTTTGATTTTCTGGACTTTCTCTATGGATGCTCCAACAATAGTCTGCCATAATGAGTTTCCCTTCATCCAGGACACCGTTCTTACAGGGCCCTAATTTTTAAATTAATAAATTTTCACTTAATATCTAAAAGAATAAGCTGTTGGAGCAAATCGGAGGCAGGTTTGGAATCAGCAGAGCAGACATACCTATATCAGTTCTAAATTCCAGACATCGTGCAAAAACAAAATTTGTTCCCCAGTGTAATAACTTGGACAATTGAAAGAACAAAATAAAACACTGGCGGTAGTCAATCCTGAGTTCAGGCTCGAATTGTTGGAAAAACACTTATGCAAAATGAAATATCAATTGACATTTAGTAGGGTCACTTCAGTAAATATTGTGAGTGGTGGACTCACAAAGCATAACCCTTGGAATCACTTGCATAATTACTATTGTCCTGAATCTGGATTTGATCTGACCCACTCTCGTTATCTGTATCACTAGTGGAGTTGAGTCATTTAGTAACAAATCCAGTCCACTTTTGAATAACTATCACTTTTAATTCATATAACCCCTGATTCAGAACACTGAAGCATACTTTGCTACTGATTTGCTTTATGAAATGTTCAATTAGACAGGGATGAAACACTCTTTGAATCAAATATAAGACAGTGCTTAGTAATATTGGAAATAAGAATCGAAGTTAACCTTATTCACAGCTGGACTTCACTGGCTTTGAAACTTAACAACTCAATTACAATACTAGATTTCACTATATTCTAATTGCCTTGAAACCCTATCATCACTTAAACATGCAATATTTACTTCTGCAGTCACCAAATTGGCCACATGTAAACAAATCAAGGAAGTCCTTACAGCTGAAGAAAAAAAAAAACTCCTTCAAACATTGCTTGACAGTCTAGCTAATACATTTTTTATCAATAGATGTCATCTATGGTACTTTCTCATGACTTTTATAAAGGTAGATTTTTTATTGACACTGACTCGACAGACATCCGCAGATCATAAAAAGATTGATGTTTAGCTGGGTTAAACATTAATCATATTATCTTGTGTCTTCTGGTATGCTGGCTTTGTTTTTATCACGCCTCTGTTCTCCATTCATGTGATTACCGGTGACGAGTAATATTGTTATATTGCTATTCTGAGTGATTTTTATATCCCTTTTGATGACATAACTTTTGGATGTGTAGCCACATTAGAGGGCAAGTGCCTTAAAAGTGCCTGTGTGTTGCTCTGTGGGGGCGGGGGAAGGATCACAGTTGCTTTCACTTGTTTGCCTACCGTAAGGTGTGCAGGTATCTATTTAGAAGAAACACATTGAAGACCAGTAATGTGGTGTCAAAATTATATTTCTCACATTCTGCTTATTGTGCATACATTGAGGTACAATTTAATTTGAATAAATCATTGGAAAATTGGTGTAAAAATAAGTCCTTGGTGGGGTTTTAAACATTGTTGATGGGTATCAATATTACCTATTTTTTAATATATAATTTGTACATACATTGTTAAAGCTGAAGTTAAACCATAAATTATTGGCATGCAAAGGGTAAGGTTATGTTTCCGTGAAAAGACATGTTTTCAACTACACAGATCACCCACGAACGTTGTAGAATATCCCTAACATATATGTAAATAATAGGTAGAAATCATTATTTATTATTATTTATAAAATTATGAATACAGAACCAATATGAACCCTTTAAGTTCTAAAAACATATAATTATGTATTCCTCCAAACCAATAACTGCCATTACAGCAAATTTTTTACCCATATTAATCCTCGGGAGAAATTTTCCAAAGTGTTCCCAATGTATCAAGATCAATAAAGGCTTTAAAATATTTCCTTCTAAGAGTTCTTTAACATGGAAATAAATGAAAACAAACAGGATTTGATCCTGCCATGCCATGTACAATAAGCCAGTGACTGACACATTGCACTACACAGCCAGTCAGAAGTATTCGGTAAAGGCAGATGACTTGGGATGGTTTGTCCCATAAGAGTTTGAAGGATTTTCATGGGAAAACAGCCTTGTAAGTTCTTTGAACGTCAGGGTTTAATGAAGTTAGATCTTGGTAAATTCTTTCTTGAAGAAAGCAGCTAGTTATTGGTTGAGTCCATCTATCACAGGCTCTATGGCACTCGAGAAATATTTGTTGCACTTCCTCATCTTTCTCAATTCTCCATGTAAAGGCAGGCAGTAGGGTAATAGGAACCTTCAAGTTTTGTGATAGTGTTTCTTCACGAGCAACTGCCAAAGTAAAATGTTACTAGGTCACTCAACATAATGCTGCCAAATTGGGAAGTAATGTTGAAACTTCTCACCTGACTAAAGATTAAATAATTAATTCACCAATTAAATTTATAATCCTCTATATAGTCAAAACATTGACAAAAGAAATGATATTGGCGAAAAGAAAGCTAAAATTGTGTAAGAATTAATGTTATTGTAAATGCAAATTTTGTATTTTCCTATTTCTCAATCGAAAATTGTCATTTTCTCTAAAATAAAGAAAAATTTAGAATATTCCCAAAACAATGCAAAACATTCCTGAAAAAGTGGCAAAATTCACAATAATGCAAATGCGAATTTTGCATGTCCCATTTGATAATATTATATGAGTGATATGCCAAGACGTGATCTAATATAATGGCCTAACACCCTTCCATTCTTAATATTGCACCATGTTTATTTGCATAGCTTTCCATTGGTTATTTACACAAAGAAAAGAAAGCACATTTCATCTTTCTGTTCACATAGGTTTTGTGCGAGTTGGGTCTTTCCTGGCTGTATGGATTTTGGAATGCACAGGACTGTCCGTCTTGGTTATTGATATCATATATCTGTGACTTCACAATGATAGGATTACTCATTTTGTGGAGTAGAAATTAGATGGTTGGTGATGGATGCATTATAAGAGATTTTGGAAATTTCAGGCATTGAAACATGATATGAATTAAACAGGATTTTTCTTGATGTAACAAACTGCATGGTGTTACAAACAGACCATCTATTTAGGAACTAGACTATATTATGACATTACCAAGTTTTAATGCAAAGGGTTATCATTGCTTTGGCATGAGTCTGGATCCACGTTTGCTTGTCTGCATTAACTTGCAGGTTTCAAATAATATCTGTCAAGCAGTATTGGTATATATGTCATTTTATAAGTCGAAATTGAATGTATAGTAAACTTAGTGTTGCCTTGTTAGATTCTATGTAAAAATCCTCCTTAGTCCGTTAACAGGTATAGGGAAGCCCAATTATCTTGGGCAGCTAATATAATATTTCTACTCAAGTACCCGAAATAAAGTACTCGCTTACAATCGTAAGGAAAATGTTAGTGTGAACAGTAGTCTCGTCTAATAGAGTTAATGTGGACCATAGCAACCTTGGATGGGCAAATTGTCTGTTAACACGGATATACAGTAATAGATTGAGAAAATACGATCACATTACGAAAGCAGCAGTATCACTGTATTGACATTAAATAATAAAGTACATAGCCTACCTTTGAAACACACAAAATTTAAAACATTAAACTTTTTTTGAAATCTGCTCGATTGTACTGCCTCGCTCTTTGGCCGCACACACAAAATTGAAAGTTCACACTGTTCGTAATTGTTCATCCAATCATTTAAGTCTTTCTTGGTGATTATTTCAGCAAATGGAATTTTATTTAAACGATGGCTTAATGGCAAATTGTCTTCGTCATGTGAAGAGTCCCCGTTTTCAGAAGGGCCAGAGGCGTCACTTTTTGGGGTGATATTTTTCCAGCTTTTCTGTAACGTAGATTGTTTTACCCCATTCCACGATTCACCAAACCAGTAAATGAGATCTTTAAGGTTGATTTTCATCAGGCTCTCAACAACGGTTACATTATTATCTAAGTCTTTGTCACTAATGCCGATGTTCAGCGAATCCTTTTCCCTTTTTTAGGCTCGGATAACATGGAACTACAGTTAATTGAGAGACAACTGTGTTATCTTTCAGGTACTAGTGTAGAATATCTTAGCATTAACTACTCCAGAAAACTGTGCATCCGAATATGCATTGATTGACTGAAGAGTATTTTTATAGAGGAAACTCCATGAGTGTTCGTGGCTGAGCCCATTGTTGTCATTAGAATGACGTCAATTCTGACTTTGAAATGTGCTCTGAAACACTGATTAAGTCAGTTTAATAACACACTAAGGGTATCATCAGCAGTTGAAGCCAGATGTGACTCCACGAGGCAGGGGAAATGATCCTTAATTACTCAATGAGTAGTGATAGTATGGAGTAAGCAACAGTGATCCTGCCCCTTAACCTGAATGTTATTCTTGAAGAAATTTGTACACCTGTATTTACAATGATTCATACTTGAATTAGTTATAAGGTCTTTACATATTAATAGGAATTTTCTACAAAAATATTCTTATCTGCTGTTACAATTTGTCATCAAAATAAAATTTATTATAAAATGTGTAAGTGGACTTTAAAATTACAAGTTGAGAATACAGTAACAATAACTTGGCCAAGAGTAGGTCGAGGCTGGAGTCTTTTCTTAAGTTTGTACAAATTGTGGATCATGTATCGAACTGCTATTAGTACTGGAAGCTTGGGAATGATGTTCAGATATTGTAGTTTGAGTTGTGAAATAGGTCCTAGCTAAGGCCCTTGTTTGGAACTGATGCCTCTGTGTTTCACAAGTATTTCCAGAACACCATTTATGAATATTGGTATGCAGAACTTTTCCAGAATTGGATTTTTACTACTTAATAGCTGAAAGCTTCCATTTGTCACTAAGCACTTGTATACATGGATGGATCAAAGGTGGACTTGCTTCAGTTTGTTGTTATTTGAGTCTTCATTCTTTAGACTGTTTTGATGCAGCCCTCCCTGTCCTGAACTATTCTACATAGCTACCACACCCTACATCGAAGGCAATTTGTTTACCATATTCTAACCTTGGCACTCGTATAATTTTTGTCCTCGACCATGCTTTCCATGATTACAGTATGTTTGCTATTCTTGAGTGCAAACCAACATATCTCTTTCCTTAATATGCACTCTCCAGAAACATCTCTCCTCCCCCACTCATCTTAATACATCTCCGTTGCTACTCTTATCTACCCATCTAATCTTCATCATTCTCCTGTCACCCCACGTTACAAGTGCTTATTTTCCCCTGCACCAATGGTCCGGGTTTCACTTCCATAGGACACTGGAAGACCTGTGTAGGAATAAAGCACCAGACCTAGATGATATATTGACTTTCAAAAATACCTACTTACATGAACGGGGAAAGAATTAGTACTCGCATACCTTTCGTGTACCATGAATTAACAAACAAGTACTCCAGACAACGTTAAGGTGTTTGAAGCCAACCAAGCTTGAAATCAGGTGGCGCACTCAGTGACTCTTCCTCTGCTATCTAGTGACCCCCCACTTTAGTATATGTTTTTCATATAAGGAAGGCGGCTTCGGTGGCATAGTTGGTAGCATGCTGAGCTTCTATGCCCAAGATGCTTGCCACGGTGGGTGAGTGGTCAACGTGTCGGTCTACTAACCCCAAGCTTGCAGGTTCGCTCCTGGCCGTGTCAAGTGATTTTTGAAAGGCGGAAAAAATTACGACACCATGTCATATGATGTTGACATGTCAAAGAACCCATTTGAATTTAGTAGGCCATGTTCATAATGGCAAAATGAATCTCGGGAGTTTCCGCCAACACAAAGTTCCTCATTTCTCTACTAGAAAGCGCTATAGTGTTAAAGGAGCTTAGATATCTAACCTCCTTGACTTTCATAGTGCTTCAAGGAACAACGAAATTCGACATGCAAGTTACCCTTTGGGTGTCAAATAACAAAACTTGCACCCGGCACTCGAGGCCATTTATTATTATTATTATTATTATTATTATTATTATTATTATTATTATGCCCAAGATCGCGGGTTCAAACCCGGCCGATGTCGTCGGTTTTTTTAAGAACGTTAAAAATCCCACAGTGTGCCTTCCTTTGAAGGGGAAGTAAAGCCAGTGGGCCCATGTCATAGATTTATGATATGTAAAAGAACCTTCCACTAACACTAACTGCAAATGTGTGAAGCTGAATTTGTAGGTTAGATTTGATTAATGCTATATAAGTTCCAATGTTTGGTGCTGGCATCTAGTAGCCAAGTTCACAGCTAGGTGTCGTTGACAGTAGCATTTGGTAGCAAAAGTAGGATCTACTTAAAATTGATCATTTGCAGTCCTTCTACCTGAATTACAGATAACACTCTAATACATCCATCACAATTAACACCAGTTATCAGACAGATTCTACATACACCCAAAGTACACCGGGCTACATGACCACGTTGTCGCAAACCCTAAACTGAGGAACCAACCCTCATATAAGGAAAATGATTCTTGTAAGAAGAGGAAGACAACGGTAGAATAATAATAAGTGACTGATTTGTGGCTTTTTAAAAGTACTGGTTCTTCTGAGTACAACGGTACACAAAGGTTTAAGGGGAAAACTAAAATCGCTCGATAATGTACAATATATCATTAACCAGTCACTCTTCACTGAAAATTTTAAATTGACCTGATTCCAAAATATATTTCAGCAAAACACAACAAAGAAATAAAAATGTCTCCCCACTTTTACCATTGAAATAGCTAATTCTTAATCCTATTCGCCAATCCCATTTACATTGATTATGTGCAGTCGCCACTCATTTGATCTCATCATTCACCAGTAATTGTTTTAACAACACTCCAGAAATCCAGTGTCTAAGTCTTCTTGTATGCTGACTTAAAAAGAAAGTCATGAAAATCATTTAGATAATAATAATTATTATTATTATTATTATTATTATTATTATCATCATTGTCAAACAGGGTAACTTCATATGTTTCACATTTCTCTTTCCAAGATATAAAACTGCTAATTTGTAAGGAAGAAAGTTGCTGTTTGATGTTAGTCATGATCTTGACTTACAGTTAATATTACCTTTTTTAAATTAGAAATACATTTTATTAGGTTAGGAGAGTTAATCACAAAAAAACAATCGTTTTAAAAATGAACTCTTATTAAAATTATTTAATAAATAATTATAAACTTATACATCACACGCAACAGTTGAAGCCATTGCAAGACCAAATGTCTGTTGCATTTCTTACTTATTGAGAAAAATGGCAATAAAGATGACTGTTGTCTGCAGGACAGGGCTACGCGGTAAGACATAACCTAGACTTTTGTTCCATAAGCCAACGCACTACATTGCGCGCTCTCACTCACTCGCACATAATGGAGAGTATAATAGCGTTATTTTAAGTTTAATGTTATTGTTGGAACCTACTTATAATGCATTCGTTCGTGAAAATAATGTTCTTTTAATAATGTAAAACTCGAATGAACTTGTTTCTTTGCCGTGGACAAGGTATTTAATTAAGTTTTAAAATACAACTATAGTGCTTTTCCTTTCGGTTTTAACTCAATAATTTGCACTAATGAGTTTAGTAATACACAGCTGATAACACCAGAATAGCCTCTTGACTAGAATGTGTTCATTGTATTAATTCCCTTCATAACATTATTGCCGCGTTCGAGCGGGCAGCGATGTAACACAGACATATGTTCCGTTATTTTTAAAGTGCACTTCACTTCACAATTTCGGGATTACTAAAGCCAACTGTTGAGATATGCTTTAACTACTTGCAAATACATATTCAGAAAACATCATAGATGTTTGTTCCGTGAATATCTCAAATTACACAAAATGTAACATAGATGTTTGTTCAAGCATACGCTTCAATTAAGTATAAATTTTCCCCATAAAAATCATGCTAGAAAGGTTATTCCAACTTTACTGAAAGGAGTGGTATAAATAAAGTTAAAAGTGACTCATCCTAATTTTCAACCCATTCATAGCCTAATACTCAATCATTCAAAATGCAAATGGAATGTTCAGTGAATTTGCAGTAAAGAAAGTCACTGTTCACTGTGGCAAAGAAAAATGATCTTGTATGTTTGATGTGCATTTCTTGGTCAGGATGTGCTAGACTTCTGAATATTGGCTTGATTACATCAGCCACAGGCATTGGCAATGCATGCTTATGAGAATAGCTTTCTCCTTTAACTAAGGACCTGTTATACTTACACCACGAATAGAAACCTTTGGGACCGAGGCAGTGCTGGGGAACCTCATCTGTGGAAATTTTGTGTAAGAAATTGTCCCGACATCCTGCCTCATTCCCTCCACACTACTTGTGTTCGTTCTTATGGCCATACCATAATAGTTTTGTAATGTATTTATTTCTTTGTCACTGAGCCTACCCTTTCCTGATAGCAATTTACCATCCTCCAATTTCTTCCCTTTGTATTCGCTGCGCAATGTATGGAGGCGAGAGCCCATTAGTTTCTGGATATGACCTATACATTCCAGTTTCTTAATAATTATTTCTCCATAAGGTATCTTTTGAACAACACTTGTGAAAGCCTTGCTGTCCCCATCCCCTAGGTATTTAACATCTCGAACACCATGCAATGCAACTGAACATTCAAATATTGCAATAGCACCAGCTGATTCCATCCCACCACTTACATAACTGTAGTTACAGTGACACAAACCACCCTCCCTGAGTTCTCTTAATTTTTCATCATTTATATTTAGGTTTTCACAACTCTTGGCAGTATTTTGTTAGCACATCAATGTCAATCACTTTCCCAGTGTCTATACTAGTGGCTGAGACAACTCCATTCAGACTTGTATGCCCTCTCTTCTGCCAGTGCTACAAGATCAGTTGAAATCATTAATTTCCACAGTATCTTGCACAGCTTTACTCATTGAGTTTTGTGCGCAAACTTTCACTGCCTTGTTCAAAGAATCATAGTAAGACTGGAATCTAGTAAGTAGGTTCAAGTTCATTACTCCACACGTCTTACCTGCGCTTTGGCCTGACCTGAGTCCATACACAAATCTTACATTAGTTTCAAAGCCATACTTTGTGAATTTGGATGACCTAAATGTATACTGCTTACTACAGTATGTACATTTGATAATTAAAAGTACTGGCTAATCCCACCCTTTTAGCTCTATCTTCAAAGCACTGCATACCTGAGTCACTATCGCAGTATTTACATTTCACAAAACCTTTCAGAGCTCTACTGATCAGAGTTATATCCATAGTACAGTTATTACTATCCAAGCTATCGTCATAATTATGTACACTATCTTCGCCACTGCCATATATTTTCTTTCTTGAAGCACTGCCTTGTTCACTTACACTAAACTCACTCTCATTATTCGAAGCACTGCCTTGCCCTTCAACCACCTCGTGTTCTTCACTCACACTACCCTCACTTTCATTATTTACAAGAGTTGAACCTATATTTAAGTTATCTACAGCCTTGAGTTTCCCTCTACCAGGACCACCTTTCCTTTTCTTGAAAACTCTTGTTGGCCTGGACATGATAATACGTTACATACAAATTACACAACCATGAGAATAAAGAAACAACTTTGACCACCACATATAACCGCCAAACAAACAATAGAATGCAGCATAGCGTCTGTTTCCCAGGCTGGCCAACACACAGAAATCTCCTAGAACACTCAAACCTCTGAAAGAAAGAAAAAAAAGAAAAAACTAATCCAGACAACAGAAAATACAGCTAATCTCAGGCCTGAAGGAACAGATCGTGAAATGAGGTGTGGCTCTCTTATGTCACGTGGCATTTAAATGGCGTTTGTGCTACAGTTTCAACAAAAGAACACATGCACATTATTAAATGGACTTCCAGCTATCAAAATCATACAAATTTTAAAAGTGGGTATTTTCAACCGAAAATGGCTTACAACCTCCCCTTAAAATAGACCACTAATAAATTATAATACTATTTTATTATTGAACAACACTAGATGCTCTGAACGAAAATATTCAGAAGTACGGCCTGAAAATCAGTATAGAGAAAAGCAAGACCATGGTGATGACGAGGGGAAAGACAAAGAAAGGGCACTGTGAAAATTGGAAGTCAGAGTTTGGAAATTGTGGACACGTTCAAATACCTAGGAAGTGAATTGATGGAAACTTGTAGGTTGGACATGGATATTGGCAGGAGGGTACAGCAGAGCAATGCATTCTATCAAAGTGTAAGAAAACTTGTTTGGGATAAGGAAGTACCAAGGAAAAGCAAGGAGGTAATGTATAAAGTGTACTATGTTCCCATATTAACTTATGCAGCTGAGACTTGGACCCTGACAAGCAGGCAAGAGAGTAGAATCCAAGCCAGTGAAATGAAATTCCTAAGAAGTATGATAGGAAAGACAAGGAAAGACAGAGTGAGGAATGAAGATGTTAGGAAGGAAGTTGGGATGGGAAAACTAAATGAGAGAATTGAGAAGAATAAACTAAGGTGGTTTGGACATGTAAAGAGGATGGAGGAAAATAGAATACCAAGACAGATGCTGGAGGCGAAGTGCAAGGGTAAGAGACCAGGAGGAAAACCTAGAACAAGGTGGATTGATCCAGTGAAGAACAGCGTAAGAAAAAGAAATCTGGACTGGGACAAGATCGTGGAAGAAGAATGGTGGAAGGAAAGAGGAAAGTGGAGAATTGCCATAAATACCCCGACCCGGCAGGAGCTGGATAAGGGGAAATGATGATGATGATGATGATGATGATGATTTTATTAATGAACAAAGCGATAAGTTTTTTCTTTTATTTATTTAATATACTGAACAGCGATTTCTGGGCACTATCTCACGTGTTTTCTCGGTTGCTTTCATTGTGCAGTAGTACAATAGAAGTATTTACAGAAGAATTATTATCATTATTACTATTATTTATTCTCTAAAATTCTAAGTTCATATCCCCAACGGGTTTTGTTTATCCATTTCATGTTGGGCTTGCTCAGAATGACGACTAGGTATTGCACTCTTCAAATTCCGAAGTACTTACGACTTGCCTATAAGGGGTTCCATATACAATTTTATCATCCATTCATTATTGAGGTAATAAGGTGTTTTTTTTTAATTACTACTTTGCCCTAAAATATTGACTAAAATTACGATAAAACATTACGACAATTGAAACTGAGTAGAATAATTGAAATAATTATACATAAGGGACAATTTTGTCACTGCGTAATCTAAGGGATTTTACATCACCACGATGTCTATGTCTTGTAGCTGGTTTAGCTTTTGTTTTGAGTGTGACGTTCCTTTTGAGTCGGTCTTGGCTTCTCAGTGTTTGTATTCAATTGATTCTGTTCCTGTAAATCGAACTGGGGACTCTGGATTTCTCTTCCTGGAATATTCTCTAAATTGAACTGGGGACTCTTGAGGTTTGGTTACTGGATTTTCCTGTGCCTTGAACTCGGGACTCTGTTTCCGAATGTTCCGAGACAGAACACCTGTCACTTTGTGCATGTGGTGTTCTTAGCACACGTGGTTCCCTAGCAAGTGGAATCTGCTTTTTGACTTGCTTTCCAATCGTTCGGGCAGGGCAAGGCTTAATCCAATTCACATGTACCAACACTGTATGCAAACGTACCTTAAGTTTTACATTAAGTAGTGAAACAACTTGTACAATTGTGTAGGGGCCTCTCCATAACTTCGCTAGCTTTTTGACTTTCTCTCCCTATACACGGGGTGTGAAGGAAAGCCATTTGTCCTGCTTGATAAGTCACAATCTTGGATTTTTTAAAATCATATTGAGCCTTTTGCTACGTCTTGGTTCTACTAGTGTTAGCCTCTGCTGTGGTCCACAAATCTGCGAGTTTACTTCTTAGCTCTTCGACATGGTCACAATAAGTCTCTGTATCGTCAGTGATAGTTAAATCAGCCTCCATGGGTGCTGACATACGTCTACCAAAGACAAATTCCTAGGGTGGCACCTGCGAATTTATTGCCGTCATTACATATGGCAAATATTCATCCCAATCAGTTTGACTGTTATTGATATAATGACTGAGCATATTAGCTACAGTTCAATGTACTCTTTCTATTCGGCCCTTAGGTGAGGGTTGATACGCTGTAGTTTGAAGTTGACGTATTTTCAAACGTTTACACATTTCCTGTATTAAGGCGGAGGTGAAGTTTGCACATTTAACAGGGTTAAACAAACAAAAGTTTGATGCTTTTCAGTCGGTTATTACGATTTTGTTTACTAAGGCAACACTGAAAATGGCTTCAAAGCGTTAAACAATTAGTTAATTTTCAGAAAAGATTCTCTCACCTTAAACTGCTGGGTTGAGCAGTGTACATACTGTACACTGGTCCTGCTGCAAATTTGGTGAAAGCAACAGGCCTCAAATGGACCCGTGCATAACCTTTATAAGACTTTAGGGGCTGACACTTTTCGTCTCCCACCATTAAAAGTTCCATCCACTTGTCATAGCGTCCTATCATTCTAATTGGTCAAATCTTTACAAGTGCACATTTAAGTTGGGTGGGTCTACTTAGCATATGGCAAATAATTCCTTCGTCGCCTTATAGATACAATATAAATAAATGTAGCTCTAATGAGAAGCCTGAGAGTTTCACGTTTTATGGTTTGTTTGTAAATATTTAAAGCTGGAAATATACACAGTTCCAACTAATTAAATTTGGAGACTGACTGTGAGAGAATATCAATAGGGGCACTTAAACTGAATGGTCCACAAGTCCCTCTTGCCATATAGGCTGTCTAAACAAACCCTTCGCCTGCACAGTTATGTATACCTAGTAGAAACTTCCTATAGATTTAACCACGCATATCTTCTTCTCTGTAGAGCTTCGATGTAATTGAAAAATATCCCATGCTTGACAATCGAACATGGTCTCGAACCCAGGAACTCCCTGTTACAGTACAACGTACACAACCACTACGTCTCATATATATCCCTTTCTTCTGGTCAAGATGACTGGCATCATTTTGCACCAATCACGTTAGAATTTATACATAAAATATAACCATTCAAAATCACGGTCAAGTTCGTTAAAGGGTAAAATCGCACCCATGGGGTTGAAATAAAGGGACCTTTTTTGAAAAATGGAAATGCAGTAGAAGCCCGATACACTGCGGTCTGATATACCTCGGATATAACACGGATGAACTATGTCTCCCTAAATAAAACACTGTATCATTTATGATTGATTCAGGGTGTCAACTGATATGGGAAATGCGGGAAATATACGGGAATTTCAGTGATCAGAAAAATATACGGGAAATTCGCATTTGATACAGGAAATATTGAAAAGTCTCATAATGCCAGACTTCTTAGCCTCCGAATGCTCGGTAGAGTCCTCCTGCTAGGCCATCTATTTCACCTGCAAGCCACACTGCCACCCGCAATTTGCACCACCGATAGAGCTGTAAGCGGAATGAGAACCCAGCCAACGTCGAATGCATGCTTTGCCTGGCCGACCGGCGGCCGTACCCTCTCCGCGCTCGTTGCTGACAATGACAGACAGGAATCAGTCCGCATTGTTATTCACAGAGGAGATCAGTTGTTTTTTCGACCTGGGTTTCTCGACAAGAGCAGCCCTTAAAGAAGCTAACAACTCAAGATCTCTGAAAATTCCAGACGCGGATGTGCTGTAATTTCGCACCAACTGCCGAAAATTGTACATTCGTATCCTATGGCTGAAATAATCAAAAAGAGGTCACCTATTGCTTACAAGATGACCCGTGCTATTTCCTGCGTAGACCCTATAGTGGTCGCTGAGACTCCTCAGTAGGCAGAAGATAGGATCGTCATTGCCCTGGAAATTGTAATCAGAAGAATTTGCTTTCTGGCGCAATGGCTGAATGCATCAAAAGCAGCCACTCCGCACATCTGCACCTTTGAAGCAGTTCGACGGAAAAGAGCCACGGCTCAATGTGCAGTGGTCTGAATTAGTGTCTTCTGCACCTTCCTCAGTTCCTGCCAAAAACTATCTCGCAAGCTTCGTTAAAATGATACTGATTTTGCATCACAGCAATGCAGCTCTAGAGAGAAGTTTCTCCCTGAACAAGGAGTGCAATGATGTCAATCACAAAGAAGCAAGTCTGATTGGCATGCGTACTGTTCTGCACCCTGTGATGGCAGCTGGTGGAGTAGGAAAGATAACCGTGAGCAAGAGTCCGTACTGCACGAAACTCCTACTCCGTGTTAAAGGAAGCAAAACCGGTGCGAAGCCAGGAGGAAAAGGAAGCGACGGCTAAGGTGGCAGTCGAAAGAAAAGCCACGAAAGATCTCCAGGAATTGGCAAAAAGAAAAGAAGAAGATATTGAACGATGCCCATTCTGAAGCAGAGAAAATTGAGGAGCAGATAAGTTCCCTAGAGAAGCTTTAAATTAATAAATCCTTGATTATTGTTTGTTTTATGTTATTTTGTCTGACATTCAGAAAGGTGTGAGGCAAGGCTGCAACTTATCGCCCATACTTTTCAATCTCTACATTGAACAAGCAATGAAGGAAATTGGAGAGAAAGTTAAAGTGGGAGTGAAGATTCAAGGAGAAATAATTTCAACTCTGAGATTTGCTGATGACATAGTCATCTTGGCCGACAGGCTTCAGGATTTGAATGAGTTTTTGAATGGTATGGACTCCGTCTTGAGGAAAGAATTCATGATGAAAATTAATAAATGTAAAACAAAAATATTGGAATGCAGCCGCAATAAATCAGAAACCTCTATGGACATCAAATTGGTAGGGGAGAAACTAAAGGAAGTAGGAGACTTCTGTTACTTAGGAAGCAAAATAACCAGTGATGGACGAAGCAAAGAGGATATAAAAAGTAGTTTGGCTCAGGCAAGGAAAGCATTTCTACAGAAAAGGAATCTGTTGACATCGAATATAGATTTAGGTATTAGGAAGACATTTTTGAAAACCTTTGTCTGGAGTGTCGCACTCTATGGAAGTGAAATTTGGACTATTGGTGCAGCTAAAAAGAGGAGAATTGAAGTGTTTGAAATGTGGTGTTACAGGAGAATGATGAAGATCAGATGGGTAGATAAGGTTACAAACGAAGAGGTATTAAGACGAGTGGGGAGGAGAGATGTTTCTGGTGAATGCTAATGAAGAGAAGAGATAGGTTGGTAGGACACATACTAAGACACCCAGGAATAGCATGCTTAGTTATGGAAGGAAGGGTCGAGGACAAGAACTGTAGGGGTAGACCAAGGTTAGAATATGTTAAACAGATTGCCTCGGATGTAGGGTGTGGTAGCTATGTAGAGATGAAACGATTAGCTCAGGACAGGGAGAGCTGCATCAAACCAGTCAAAAGACTGAAGACTCAAACACACAAAATTCCTAACCACAATCTAGTATTGACAAAGTGACTTATTTTATTTTGTGTATTACTAGCTTACAGTTCCTATTCAGAAATTAGTACTGTCAAAAGAACCAAATTTTGTGTTATTTATAACTAAAATTCCTAGTAACAATCTTGTGTTTGTCAAATTGACTTATTTAATTTAGTTTTGCATTATTTTATTTTCTATTACCTACTTTGATTAAATAAATCTAAATTATAAGGTATTTGCGTCGTGTGGAATTTTACTGTTTTAGCCTTTCCATGGTCTTTGGGGTCTTCTTCCGCGGGGGAGATGCACATTCCAAATTGTTCAAGTCCGTGTGAACACTCACTGCAAATGCGTCACACATGCATCATTTTCAAAAACTACAAAGAATATCTGACATCTCTCGACATTTTACTATCAAACACCCGTCACCAACATGTGGCTACAAAATACACCACACAAGTGACAGAATTCTTGTCGTGTGGGCAGGCATTGTTTCAGTCGCTTGTTAACCACTGTCTGTGTCCTATTTCCTTTCATTGTCATTGTCTCGTTACTTTTACTTCGCCGAAGTTTGACCCGAGGACTGGACACGTGCCGTACAGCATGCACAGAACGAAATACTGAAGGCGTTCTGGATATCGCGGTGGATGAAGTGATTATTAACCTTGGCAATTCATCAAGCTCTGATGAAGACAATGATGGTGGTGATGATGATAGGGATAGTGGAGGGATGGAATGTGTCAAATAAACCCTTGTAGTGGGGAGGTTAGGTAAAACCACCGTTCATTTTTTGATAGAAGCATGAGACTTGGCACACTTATAGTTTGGACCATAAACTTTTGATCTGAGATGGTAGCCACTTCCGGAAGTCGCGCCGAGTGCCTGTTTTGCATGGTTGCATACCCACCCGGAGTGAACTACGAAATCAACGCTTAAGTTGATTACAAATGCCTGTTTTGCTTCGCGATTAATACTTTTTGCACACAGAATCACCTGGAAAATGTTGGTAACACGATTTGGAGTGGAAGGATTTATATTTGTGGTATGGTTGCCTACCTACTAGGCGCATCTTTCTTAAAGCTCCAAAAACAAGCCACCACATTCTCCAAGCTTTTTTATTTACCGTAATAAAAATCACACATCATTTTTATAACTTACAAAAAAGCAAAAAAGGAAGAATAACAAGGCATGAAAAAACAACGAATAAGAAGGCAGAAGTCCCAAGTTTTGTAATGCGTGTGGCCCTATGCATCAGGCTCACCAAAACTAATCTTGGAGGCTCAACAAACTTCCTAAAAAAGGGAAAAAAATTTATTAAAATAATCACTTAGCTATTAAGTGGACAGCGATCACCAGAAAATAAAGACTGAAGTAGAAAATAAGCTGAAAATATTACTTAGCACTTTGCGTCACAAGAGCACAGTTCCATGCAAATCAAATCTCTCCTCCTGCATACACATTGCTGAGGCCTAGTTGCACAAATTTTGCACCCGCAACGGATTAGTTCTAAACAAGCCTTAGTTGCAATTGGGATAGTCGTCCACCGGGGTGTCCATCCTGATGGACTTTCTTCCCAGCCCCAATCTGACGGTGAGGGTAGCTCCTGGATGGGGCTCAGAGATTGCCCCACACATAAACCCCCTGGTACATGGCACGCCGGATGTGTTGCTCCAGTGCATTCTACGTTGGAGGAATACTCTCCAGAGATCAGTTTTTCTTGGTAAAAAAAGTTCCTTTCGGCAGGCATTTACGTTGATAAATTAACTCGACCTGCAATGCAATAAAACACAAGGGTTAACGACCAAGTTAACAAAAACGCATCGGTAACAATTACGAATCAATTTTTCCTACCTGTCATACATAGTGATTACCAACTCTTCCATATAAGGTAAAGCTTTGTCCAAATCGTGCTTCTGAGCTGCCAAAAATCCTTTGGTGGTGTCAGGAAAAGCCGTCCATGCTTCGAAGGCACTCTTCTTACCTTTGTTGGAAAACGAGGAAACGGTATCACATCCAGAAAATACGTGAAATAGGGGTAAACTTAAAGCCTTGTTACGACCTGCAACCAGTAAAGCCTCTTTTGTTACCATTGCCTTTCTATGATAACATAAGTTTGTCACCGACATTGGTCTCTACCTAAATCTTGGGCAATTTTATGTGCAGCTACAATCTGGTGGTTCGTTCCCATGCCAATGTGGACCCAGAGCTCTTCAATATCCGTCAATTTAGGCACAATACTCACGGCCAATACAAGGACATCGGTGTCCACAGTTCGCACAAGAATTTTCCGGTATCCCTGACTAACACAATCCGCGATGTGAATCATGACCCTTGTGTCTGCCTCTTCGTGATTGCATGGAGACAACATATCCAAATCTTCTCGATGAGGCGATGCTCACACAGACGAATCCTGTGTACTGTACATTTCTTTGCCCTCCTGTGTGATCTTTTGTATTTGCATATTTAGGAATTCGAACAACTCGCATTTGTTTTCGGAGTTGCGCAGAAAGTTGGGCCATCCTTTTGGAATGCGTGTTCCAGCTGTGACTCTTGTGCGTATTACTTCGGCCCGTTCTGCCCTTGTTTGGTTTTTCAGACTATCCTGTATATACTTGTCCCAAATGACATCAACGCAATGAACAGTATTAAGTTCTTTCATGAGGAATGGCATCAAAATGCTGTCGGCATATTACTGAAACGTTCATGACTGTTCGGGGTGTAGCATATGGACTAGGGCAGGTCCATCGATAATTTTTGCTTGTACGGCGGGTACGTCACTGGTGTGGAAGCCATCTGGAATTGCAGCCATCAAACATTTCAAAAGATCTGATTTTTTGCCTGGTCTTAGTTCGCCGTTTGTGGAGAGAAACGGTGGTTTTGGTTGGTTTTCATGTGCGAAAAACTGTCTAGGTATCCCAATCGGTGCTCACTTGTAGCTATGTATAATTTACTGAAAAGACTGCAGTCGTTTTTGTAGCCAAAATTTTTTTCTTTTGTCCTGGTCGACGATGCTTTTGAAGCTAACGTAAAAAGAGGGTATTTATTTTGCTTCACAATGTCTTAATAGTTTTTTCCCCCGCTGATAAGGCGTTCCTCAACAAATTCTTTGTATTGTTTTTCGCCCAGTGCTTCAATGGTCATTATTGTAGTAACGACTTCAGAGGATGCGACCCGCTTGCTATCAATATTGTACAAATCCGAGCTTTCTTCCAAAAAAGGGTTTCCTAGTTCAACAAAGACACTATCAAGATTTTTAACGTCCTTTATAAACCTCGCTTTTTCGGAGCTGTTGTCACTGTTATGTAGGGTACTTCAGATTCGCTTCTAAGATTCCACTGAAAAAGTGCAAACCACAAAATTAGAAAAGTACTGGGAGGATGTTAAAGCTCGATGCAGCAAGAAGCAGTTGAAATGAGGTGGTCCTTAGATGGCCGAATCGAAAGAAGAATAAGAAGAAAAAGTCATGTTATTACTTTCAGAATGAAAAATTGCCGTAACTCACTTTCTTTTTTTTTTTTTTTTTTTTTTAAGATTCCAAGCCACCACATCCTAAACAAACAACACGAAACACATAAAATGTAAATAAAAAATGTAAACCTTACCGTTGTTAGAAGTACCTAAAAACAATTTTTAACTCTTAAGTATACATAACCTATAACACAGGGATGTAACGAATAGTCGAAATAAACAAGGGACAACAGCTTTAAAAGCAAAGAAAACATTTACTGTGTATGTACTTATCAATATATTCGCATGCACAGGATGAATGACGCACAATTATCTCCAAGAAATCAGTTCCCCAAACACAGCAAAACAACACAGCACCAAGCTTCTGTTACTGACCGCAACAATACACGGCGGTAGCGGTGCGTCGCTTACCCGCGTTAAGCTGCATAGAGACTAGGAGACTGTGACGTCACACGCACTTCTGCATCTCACTTCATCAGTCTCGTCGTCTGATTCTCGGTCCCCAACAGAGGCGAGGGCCCATAAGAAATACATTGGCGAGTTTTTGAAACTGAGAAACGGCATTTGTAATCGACTTAAGCGTAGATTTCGTAGTTCACTCCGGGTGGGTAGGCAACCTTGCAAAACAGGCACTCGGCACGACTTCCGGAAGTGGCTACCATCTCAGATCGAAAGTTTAGTGTACAAACTATAAGTGTGCCAAGTCTCATGCTTCTATCATAAAATGAACGGTACCCCATTGATTTTCGTCTTAACCTCTCCACCATTGCCAAGTGACTGAGGATAATTTATTTATTGGTGTCAGTTCGCTTGTGACAGTCGATAATAGAGCACAAGCTATTGTTTTCCGTCATAGTGTTCAAAATACTGCCTGTCATTCAATAGCCTACAACTCGACAATATAAAACCACGGCAATAAAATCGCCACAGAGCGGCTTGTTTAAGTGCTCAGTGCTAAATATGTCTTCACCTTAACTTTACTTTTGTATTATCTCGAAAGCTAATATTAACCATAGAGAGTTGCGATTCAGTGAGTGTGTATCGTGTTATCTGTCAACTACTGTAGTAAGCTGTGAACGACCTCCACTCAGACTCTTGTTTCATGTTACAGAATAATTATTGCATTGTGAGTGTTTTTATATTCATTAGCTGTAGAGTGTTTGCCCTCTTTGTCATATTTATTGACGTGAATGCCGATGATAGCTTCAGTGTGTAATTTATTTATTGATCTAAGTACCGTATTTCTCTGTTTGAATGTCCTCGGCATTGACTCAGGATCGACTTTTAAAATATATTACGTATAATTGTACAGAAATAATGTATGATGTGTAGCTCTGAGTATTATTCAAATCAGTTGATTTACAACAACACTAAAAAAATCAGTCAGTCTGAAAGACTAGACGTTGTATCATTTCAAATGACACATGCTACAAATGCTACACATGTTAGAAAGGCTCAGGAGGGCTTCTCGCTTTGCTCGAAGCCCCAGGACACTTTCAAACAGACTGCATTACCCATTAACTTAGGCTTCCCGCGCGGGCACCTCTTTAAGGGTCACTGGAAGAAATGTGTTTCTTGTACTTGTATTAGAGATGTGTTTGGTTGAATAAAGCGTAAATTGTGTACTTTTTGATAGAGGTTTTGTGGCCCATCATCCTAGGCAAGCCGGCGGAAACCTTTGCCTCCCTGTCAGAAGGATCATTTGGCCGTAAATTTGAATTAGTGTAAGGATGTAGTATGAGTGTCCAGATTTAGACAATAGCCTACTCCATGAAGGGGTCATGACTATGCCTTATATGTTTGTTTAATGAATAGTGTATCTGAAATAAGGGGAGAATACTGATTTACAGATTTGTGGAGTGAGTTTCTAATTTTTAAACAGAGTTTATGAAATTTATGGTAAAGGTGAAGGAGAGGTGAACATGATTAGACAATAGCCTACTCCATGAAGGAGTCATGACTATGCCTTCTGTGTCTGTTTAGAGTATAGAGTAACTGAAATGAAGGAAGTTTACTGAATTTGGTGTTTGTAGAATGTAATTTTCGATTTTAATTTGGGTTTTCGTGAAGCTTGTTGCAGAGTTGTTATTTCTCTGAAAAGGAGTGTTTTTGCCTCAGGCAGGCCTGTGTTTGATCTGGCTAGACTAGTGTAACGGTAGAGAGTTGGGAGATGAGTTGTAGAACCTGGGAGCGAGCAGTGGCGAGCTGAACATTGGGGGGGGGCTATTTTGAGTGAGAGTAGGGATGGAATATTGGGACTGGTTCGATGCTTTGCTCTGACATCCTGCACACCTCTTTAGGAGGCATCCTGTATTCTTATTTCAGACTGACTGTAATTTTTTGCTCTGACATCCTGCACACCTCTTTAGGAGGCACCCTGTATTCTTATATGGCATCTTGTTTATCTCTTTAGAAGTCACCCTGTATTCTTGTGTTCGCTTCGCTCAAATCCCCAGGTTGCTCGACGCCAGGCCTCTTTCAACAGACTCCAATAATCATTAGCGTCTGCTTCTCGCTCCCCGCGTGAGCATGACGTCACTTCCTGCGCGGCTGCATGACGTCACGTCCATCTCCGTGTCCATAACGCATAACGTTGGACCCCAACCATAATGACGAAGTCGACAAGATCATTTGAAATGATAAAACTTGGCAACACAGCTCAGCTGTTCCAAGCTCCCGACATGTCCTTCACGTTCTTTCCTTCGAAATACAGGGTGTTGGTGAGAAGCATGCTCAGAATTCTTGCCGTGTGGCGACGTGGGTTGCGTAGAGGAAAAGCGGGGCAAAGAGGCATGAAGGCTGTCGGTACAGAATGCGCGAGGTTAGCGATACACTATTTGTCTCATAATTTACGTGTGTAATGGCGGACACACCTCCAATTTTACTATAGGCTATAAGTCGTGGTTTAAAAAGGGATAGTGGGTGGGTAACATCTATTACTACATAAAAAAAAACCAACCACCCCTGGCACTAAAGAGCCCATGACGGGCTAAGGCCGACCAAGCGACCACTGCGCAGCCATTTGGCCTGCAGATATTACTACATGAGCCTCAAAATTATTATTCGTTATTATAAAGGGTATTTGACTATTTTCAGTTGTGTAGTAAATTGTATCGCCTTGTTTCTGGCTCCTATACTGTTATGGTACCATACAATTCAGTCACTTCCCGTAATCATTTATGATGTGACACTACTATTCTCTACTCTCTCAACACTCCTCAGTAAAACAAACAGTCATTTATATCAGCTCTCCTCAGGTAAACGGTAGTGATGTGCTTGAGCCCAGCTCGAGCTGCTTAAACAGATGACGTCTAGAGTTCGAACAAGCGAGCTATTGTGCGTGCCGTTATCCCCAGAAACCTCAAGAAGGCTGTGTTCGAGTATGGTGCTAGGCGGTACCGGCTCGTCCTGTATTTGCTGTGCACTGCTGAATATGTTATGCTTGTTTTTACTGTATTTGCCACAATCTGTGTTTGTGCGATGATTCGATGCACATGTCTCCCCAGAATACACAAACTGCCCATAGAACTTCATTGGCGCCAGGTAACAACACGTTCTACGTACAATGGTGCGGCAACCGTATGTGTATAATGCGATTAATTTGTTCCGTTGCAGGAACATATGTTTGTTACTATCCTCAACAGTATTACATTCTTCCCAGACGCCCAAGGCGTATCGGAGATGGGGGGGGTGGGGCATAATCTATATTATTATTATTATGTACGATTTGGTTTACGTCACACCGGTACAGATAGATCGTATGGTGACAATGGGATAGAAGAGGGCTAGGCGTGGAAGGAAGCGGTCGTGGCCTTCATTAAGGCACAGCCCCAGCATGTGCCTGGTGTGCAAATGGGGAAACCATCTGCAGGGCTGCCAACAGTGGGGTTCCAACTACTATCGCCCGAATGCAAGTTGACAGCTACGTGACCCAAATCCCGCTGCCACTCGTTCGATATTATTATTATGTCTACACATCGAAGTTTCATTTCATATGCTATCCGCCTATGTATGCAATTGCACAGCCAGGTGGGTGATAGTCCTGATGTAGAAACACCGTAGCTCCAAGAACATCCACAAGGACGTTTTTGATGTCAATCCGCCGCACAGTTCTAGTGTGAAGACTACAGAGCATCTGGTGTTCACTACCCCACACACATCAATATACTAAGTGTAGTAAACTAATACGTCATTCACACCGTACGCAAGCAAAAGGTTTCAGGAAATATCGTCCAGGCTGTCAGCGATCCGCATAGTATATGAGTGGGGCTGTGGGGTCGCCTGAAAGTTCTAACAGGTTCAATACCTTATCGAGACTACGTTGCGTATCGGACCTGCGCATGCCCGCTTAAACTTGAGTATCATTCGCCCATCACTGGTAAACGGTATTTTATTTGTGTTCGTAGCATCTCATCCCATCTGTGAGAGAGTTCAATCGCGCGCACGCGCATTGCTCACGCTACAGATTAGGCCTAAATCTCGCCATCACCCATGGGCTGTGGAAGTACTGTATCTCCAAAAATGCAGTTAAACTTACGCTAGAAAATCTTGATTCGCGCTTTAAGATTCATTTTTCAGCCATTCGGTATGCGAACTCCAGTCTCAGAGAGTTCTAAAATATACAGGAATTTGGTGGATTTTCATACGGGAATTTAAAAACAGGTAATCACTCAACACCCTGTGATTTTTGCACTCTCAGTGGTATTTCATAAACTTTAAAAAAATGTATACAGTCTGCATGTAGCGTTTCTGCAGTATAATATACTGCTGCAAACTTCAAGCTCTCGATACAATAACCAAAAGAGATGGACATAATTAAACTCAACCTTTGGTGTGCCTTATCAACATACAGGGTCTTTCATATAAAGTAAGAGCGCCAGGCGGCGGTTTTGTTATCCACTGCTGCGGTGGCCTTGGCCAAGCTTGTGGTGCGCCACGACCCCCTGCTGTAGTATTGAAAGCGCGCGCATAGTGTATACTTGACCTTGCAATAAGCATGTAGGTGTTCAGTCGCCAGTCAAATAAACCTCAGATGCTAAAATGGTGAGACAGTTATCATTGCAACATCGTATTTTTGTATGTAAAACTTATTTTAAGTACGAGTCGGCTCGGCGGGTACGTGATGCATTTGTTCAGCAATTTCCTGATGAAGTGCCACCTTCACTAGTACAAGTTCACGTAATTGTAAATAAGTTTGACACTACTGGCTCAGTGCTCAATAAAAACATGCTCCCACACGAACAGTTTTAACAGAGGATAAGCTAGATGACATTGGCGAGAACTTGAACGGTCTCCGAATAAATCACTCACAGAATTAGCACAACAAGTAGGGAGTTTTGGTTTCATCTGCATACAGAGCTAAAAAGCTGTTACGTATCAAACCGTAAAAGTTTACACGGGCCCAATGTTTAAAACCTGTTGATCCAGCCACAAGAGTGAGATATTGTGAGTGGTATCTTGCATAATTGAATGATCGTTTATTTAACCCACAGCTTGTGTTCTTTTCGATTGAGGCCTGATTTCACCTTAATGGGCATGTGAACAGTGATTACTCTCGCTATTGGTTTGTTTAGAACCCTAATGGTGTTTATGAAGTCCCTCTTTATGATAGGAAGATCGGTGTTTGGTGTGCTGTTTGTGCAGGAAGAATAATAGGACCAATTTTTTTCGAGACGACAGTAAATGCAGGGAGGTACCAAGATGACATTTTGAAGCCGTTCTTCAATCAGTTAACGGAAGAAGAAAAAGAAGAACAAGATTCAGTCCCTGCTCATACAGCAGAAGATTCCCTTCTTACAATCTCAGAAGTGTTTGCAGACAGAGTGATCAATGTTGGTCTATTTCCCCCTCGTTCTCCAGATATAACAGTGTGTGATTTTTACTTGTGGGGTAAACTGAAAGAACAAGTGTATCGAACAAATCCTCACACATTGGAGGAACTGAAAGGAAACATTACAGTGGCAGAACTCTCTTGCGTCAGCCAGAATGTGGTTACCAGATACAATGCCTGTATAACCCAGGAAGGACGACACTTCCAGCATCTTTTATAAGGTAACACTTCATATAGGATTGTACACACGCTTAAAGCAGGGGGCCGTGGCGCACCACAAGCTCGGCCAAGGCCACCACAGCAGCGGATAACAAAACCGCCGCTTAGCGCTCTTACTTTATATGAAAGACCCTGTACATCTGTATCAAGATTGTTGATAGACAGAAGCTTTAAATACACATCTCACGGTTAACATTGTGACGCAGTCAACAGAGTGACTATGCAACAGTGCTTGGCAATAATTGAAATGAGCACAACCTCACATGGATCATAAATTATTCTAGATTTCTGTGTGCTTGTTGCGATGTCACAGAAAGGAAAGCGAAAGAAAGTTTATCACGCAAGATTATTGTTTGGTCGACGTTTGAGTTAAGTTTGTCTAATTGCTCTACCTTATTTGATTCGTTTCTGAAATGTTTTACAGTATGTAGGCCTACTTCTAATGTTCTTTAAATTTAAATACAGTACAGTATATAGTACAATATATATAATACTGCGTTGCATTGTGTGTTCTTCCTAACTTTCCATGCTTAGTTCTTCATTACACGGCTCACTATGGATATCACAGGGTAAAGCATTTCTCCCGACATCAGGCTTCTACCATTTTGCTACACCTTTCTTGGTATGCGAAAACTCGAAACCATTCAAAATTCATACTATTCTTCGGATAAGGGCCAAAACCTTATCCCAGTGAAGGTTTTTGGTACCACCAACCATTGACCAAAAGGGTTGATAAAATAGATTTTTGAGACAAAGAAAATCATACCTCCCTTAATAACAATATGAAAACCGTTTAAAATGGTCAATGGTCCTCTAAAAATTACCTAAAACTATTGTCTGAAAAAATGTTTGATATGGCCCAACTTTACGCCGAGAGCCAAATGTTTTCGTAATTATAAGAGGGGCTTCTCGTACGCTTAACATGTAGAACATTTTTAGGTATACAACAATTGGCAAATTCAGGAATTAGAAATATTTTTCTTTGCCCAGTGAAATCTACCTCTGCCTTCCGGCATGCTGAGTGGAATTTTTTAATATTCATCTATCATGCTAAGTAATGTGATGACTCGGGTTCATTTGTTATGTTGAAGCAGGACTGATTAATTTGAAACATGTACAAACTGTAATCTTCCAAGTATTAAGTGTATTGGTAAGGTATAATACACACATCAAAAAAAGTTTTGCATCACCTCGGTTCCAAGAGTTCCGGAACCTTTAAATACAAAGGGAATAGAGATCAACACAAACAACATTTCAGCTCGTTTTATTGCTCATGAGACCCACACATTGCATGTTGTACCATCATACAGCTAGACTTTCAGCATTTGTGGTCCAGATTGCAGTACACACCACTACCTCTAATACCCAGTAGCACGTCCTCTTGCATTGATGCATGCCTGTATTCGTCGTGGCATACTATCCACAAGTTCATCAAGACACTGTTGGTCCAAATTGTCCCACTCCTCAACGACAATTCGGCGTAAATCTCTCAGAGTGGTTGGTGGGTCAAGACGTCCATAAACAGCCCTTTTCAACATATCCCAGGCATGTTCGATAGGGTTCATGTCTGGCGAACATGCTGGCCACTGTAGTCGAGCTATGTCGTTATCTTGAAGGAACGCATTCACAAGATGTGCACGATGAGGTCGAGAATTGTCGTCCATGAAGACAAATGCCTCTCCAATATTCTGCCGATATGGTTGCACTATGGGTCGGAGGATGTCATTCAGGTATCGTAAAGCCGTTTCGGAGCCTTCCATGACCACCAGTGGCGTACGTCGGCCCCACATAATGCCACCCCAAAACATCAGGGAACCACCACCTTGCTGCACTCGCTGGACAGTGTGTCTAAGACGTTCAGCCTGACCAGGGTGCGTCCAAACACGTCTCCGACGATTGTCTGGTTGAAGGCATATGCGACACTCATCGGTGAAGAGAACGTGATGCCAATTCCGTGGGGTCCATTCAGCATGTTGTTGGGCCCATCTGTACCGCGCTGCATGGTGTCGGGGTTGCAAAGCTGGACCTCGCCATGGACGTCGGGAGTGAAGTTGCGCATCATGCAGCCTATTGTGCACAGTTTGAGTTGAAACACGACGTCCTGTGGCTGAACGAAACGCATTATTCAACATGGTGGCATTGCTGTCAGGGTTCCTCCGAGCGGCAATCCGTAAGTAGCGGTCATCCACTACAGTAGTAGCCCTTGGGCGGCCTGAGCGAGGCCTGTCATCGACAGTTCCTGTATCTCTGTACCTCCTCCATGTCCGAACAACATCGCTTTGGTTCACTCTGAGACGCCTGGAAACTTCCCTTGTTGAGAGCCCTTCTTGACACAAAGTAACAATGCGGACGCGATCGAACTGCGGTATTGACCTTCTAGGCATGGTAGAACTACAGACAACATGAGCAGCGTACCTTCGTCCTGGTGGAATGACTGGAACTGATCGGCTGTCGTACCCCCTCCGTCTAATAGGCCCTGCTCATGCATGGTTGTTTACATCTTTGAGCAGTTTTAGTGACATCTATGAACAGTCAAAGGGACTGTATCTTGGATACAATATACACAGTCAACGTCTATATGCCGGAGATCTGGGAACCGAGGTGATGCAAAACTTTTTTTGATGTGTGTATGTTAATACAACATTGTTAGTCATTACAGATTCAAAATCATGTTCTTAACTTTCTTTTTGTCAGTGCAATGTGTTATTATTAAGGAGTTTTAGATCATGTAGAACTATTTAAGTGAACAATGTTTTTATAAAGTTTGCTCCTTCACAAGGTTGCTTAAATAATTCTACACAATCTAAAACAAAATTTGCTCATTTAATTTTAATTGATTTGTAGTTAGTAATTTATAGCTCGTTTAAATGGCCTGTAAGTTTTAATTTGCATTTATTTTGTGGTGTTCTAAAATTTGTAGGACAAAGAATTCAGTAAAAACAAACAAAAAAGGAAGAGATTGCTTGATGAGTTGATCTCAATGTACCTATGGAAGTGGAAATTAGTTGTAGTGCTGAATTCCATAACAATTTTATTGGTTTTGCTGGTAAACTGTGTGAATAGGTTAGTGAATGTGGAGAAAGATTGAAAATTGATTGAAAAGTTGTTTGTGTGTAATTGTAAATTTACTTTAAAGCATATGAAATGTATCCAAAGGCCATTGAGAATTTAGTCTCCCAGTCTAATTTTAGAGGCATTCAATGGACAGGATTTATTTCAGTAAAAGTATTTTGAATAATTAAATGTCACAAAAAACAAAATGCTGTAAATGTGGTTTCTCAGTATTTACAGTTTTTGTTATTTATTTGTAGAGGATATTTACCAAAAAGGAGAAGGAGAATTAGTGCTTTATTGTTAGCAATAATATATAACAAGGAAGTGGTTGGAAATAGTTTGAAATATATTTTTTTAAATCTGATTACCCTGTTTCAGTTAGTGTGGTAGCATGTGCTGCACTCTACAAATGCAGTGTGTAGAATTCTTGGATCACACTGGGTAGAAATTTTAGCAGGGTTGGGGAAGTTACTTTCCAAAAGCAACTTTGTTACAGATACTTGTCAAAAATGGTTACAATTGCCAATGTAATGATTCGTTACGTTTGTATAAAAATTATAGTTGCTTAATAACATTTCCCCCGCTACTATAATTTACTTGATTTGAGCGGAATAGTGGATTCCAGTATTATGGTGCTCGTCGTATGGTAGCACATCCCATGCCTTATAATAATATCAAGATATCAAATTACTGATGTCTTACCTGCACATGCTTCAAGTTCACTGCGGAACTGTGACTGCTCTGTTTTATTTTTCCATCTGTACACACTTTACAGCCGATTTTAAGAAATTGAATACGGTATGACGGCCAAGGCATTGCTTTCTCTTCTTTCTGCTCCTAACAAGCCTAGACATAAACACGTTTTAACTTCAATGTCACCAGGGAAGTAATAATTAGTTACTTTGTGTTCTCAGGCTCTCTAGTAGAAAATATGTTTCTCGGAATTAAACATGTGCTAAATAGGCTGTATCAGCTATTTCTTGGATGTTTTATGCCAAGAATGGTTCATAAACCCTTATACAGGGTGGAGTCTAATCTTCAATAGACCTTTTAGATAAGCTGGATGTGCATTACTGAAGATTGTGGGAGGTTTACTATTCTCGGACCTTCAAGTAAATCGTCTACATAGGTTTGGAACTTTTATGGTGCCAGTTACGTTAAGGGAACAGTTCAAATCCATCATAAATTCACGGTTCGTTTATGGTTATTGTTTCTTTTCAAGATACAACATAGGGGCGTGGTGGCGCAGCGGTCAAGCTGTATGCCTCTCACCAAGGCGGACCGGGTTCGATTCCCGGTCAATGCATGTGAGATTTTCGATGTGAAATGCCATGTCCTGTGGTTCGGATTCCACGTAAAACGGAGGTCCCGTGGCTTATGATCGCGAGATTAACGGTCACGTTAAACTACAAGCTTCCTTTCAAGATACAACATGGGCTGGTACGTGCCATTGACAACTGATTTGCTCCATCTTAAAAATGTAGCGGTGTTACAATTACTTACTTTAAAAATAACTATTACTAGTAAGGGCATTATAAGTAATATGTTACTCCCCAACCCTCAACTTGTGCCTGTTCTCTAACCTTCGATATTGGTCGAGGGATATCCATTTGAGAAATCTCTAATTTTCATTCACCAACATGGATTGTGTTTACTAAGATATATTGACCATGTGGAATAAATTCCAGGACTTTAATACTGAAACATATTAAAAAGTTTGTATTGAATTCAAAGAGATAAAGTTGAGTGAATGTTATGTTATTTTGGTGTGAAAGATAATAGATTCCTAGGCAAGAAACTCAGATCTGAAATATCAGGGATTTATACAGCCACTCAGTTTTTATAGGAACATGGATCTGAACATCACTTCATGTTGATATGTGCTCAAGTATTATGAAGCATTTTTCATAATATATTGTTGTTTAATTAAAGTATATTTTACTAAAGATTTGCAATGTATTTTAATGTGTTGTGTGCACCCAGCGTGTGTATTTTTTATCAAATAAAGTCTTTTAAAATGAAATGTTCTATTTGTTAATACAAGTCTCTAAGGGGAGGTATGACTGAATTTTTCAGATTTTGAAGCAAAAAATCTTTTGTTTTTGTTTTATTTATACAAATGTAGCCCAATTCTTCCTCATTCAGAAAATGATTTTATTTTAGTCATTCCGGCTGTTAAGCTTGATAGAGGCCATTTAATATGAGCCCGCATGACATTTAAACATTTGATATGGTTTTATGATAATACAAAACAGGTGCCATGATTACTGATCAGGAGAAAATGACTTGGAGACATGTAAAATGGCAGAAAATATCTAAGGAAGAAAAAGCGAGGAGATGTGAAGGGAAAACATATGGAGGGCGATTCTGAGTGAGTAAATATTAACTTGCCTCTTTCTCGCACAGCTCTTTTTCAAAGTTTTGCTGTGTAAAAAATGCTCCTTGTGGTGCAATTCTTTTCAGATATTGTAACTTGGTAGGATAGTTGCTAAAGGTACAGTAATATAACTTTGGGTTTTGAACTGCTTTGAGTTTTAATATAAATTTTGATAGGTATATTTAAATTGTAAGCCTCCGTGGCTTAGGCGGCAGCACTCCGGCCTCTCTCCGCTGGGTCCGTGGTTCAAATCCCGGTCACTCCATGTGAGATCTGTGCTGGACAAAACGGAGGCAGACAGGTTTTTCTCCGGGTACTCCGGTTTTCCCTGTCAAAATGTCATTCCAGCGACACTCTTCACTATCATTTCATTTCATCTGTCATTCATTTAATCATTGCCCCAGAGGAGTGCGTCAGGCCTCGGCAGCCGGCACAGTTAATATCCTCGCCGCTAGATGGGGGCTTCATTCATTCCATTCCTGACCCGGTCGGAGACTGGAAGCAGGCTGTCGATTTCATTTGGATTTCATTTCAGGTATATTTAAATTAATAATGCTGAATTTTCAAAAATATTTAGAACAAGTGTTTAAACATTTTTGGAAAGAACAGTATGCATCCGATGCCAAACCTCAGAGCAATTATTGTTTCTATACATCTTAACTACAGCGAAACCTTTCATAACGGATGATTTTCTAGGTCCGTGACCAAACCCCTATTAAGTATTAGTAATTAATTTCTCTTAGGCAGACACTTGCTATTACGGACACACTGGCCGCTTTTTTAGAAAATCGACCAACCTCTCTTAGCGGACACTTGTATTGAAAAGAAATCGCATCTCTGTAGGTTGTATTAACACACTGTTGTGTTAATGTACTTTCGACACATCTTGTGCTTCCTGGAAGCACTGTACTGCACTGCTCCAAAAATAAACCTGTTCTCTTGAACTTGAAGTGGTCGGGATAAGGGAATTCATACTTTCTCTATCTGGTCAGTTTTACTGTGAAATTTCTTAAATCTATTGTAGGACCTGTGCGTTACAGTAGCAAGTGAGTGCATTTGAAATGGCTCCTAGTAAATGTTTAACTCAGAGAAAGTAGACATCGTAGATTATCACAAACGTGAGGAATGTGGTGTACGGAAACCATGAGACGTGTTTAAGATTGGAAAGACACAGGCAGCAGAAATTGTGAAAAAACAAGAAGAGATAAGGTATGTCGTCTTAATGGTAATTAACTGCAAATTAGACAGTTTCAAAGTGGTAATGGTGCTGTTATTGATAAGTCAGTGATAGGGTGGTTCAGCAACATAAGAAGTCGGAGCGGACCAATGATACAAGCCAAAGCATTGGATTTTGCGGCAGAATTAGGTATCGGAGATTTCAAAGCCTTGAACACCTGGCTCGCGAATTTCAGAAAGTGCCACGATATAAAATTTAGAGCAATTTGCGGAGAATCCTCCACTGTTGATATGGATAATGTTTCAAGCTGGGAAGAAAAATTGCCTTCCATCACGGACGGCTATTCGCCGGAGAACATTTTAAATGTGGACCAAACTGGACTGTTTTACTGCGCGTAACCCTATGTTTTCAAGTAAGTACACATTCTGCACAAGTACATGTGCCAAATTGCAATTATTTTCTCTAACTCTCTCAATAGTGGACACCCCTCTTTAGCGGACAGTACTTACGGTTCAAAGGGTGTCCATTTTAGATTGGTTTCACGGTATATGTAGAAAAACAAGTAGTTCCGTGACAAACTAAAGAGCCTCTTTTCTTTCTGGCGTTGTTCCCAGTTATATTTTGGGGTCCACTCTGCAGCATGCTCTCCATTTGTTGGGGTCTGCTGCATCTATAGGACGAAGACCTACGATGCGCATATCGTCATGTAGGGTATTCATCAAACGCCTTTTTGGTTGTCCTGGAGGTCTTTGTCCATCAGGCTCGAGAGCAAGTGACTTCCTTACAATGAAAAAGGAAGATTGTAGTTTTACGTGACCGTTAATCGCGAGATCATAAGCCATGGGTCCTTACAATGGACTCTGCATTTGTTCGGGCTACATACCCGTACCAACGCAACCAAGCCTCCCTCATTTTGGCTGGAATAGGGGCAATCCCAAGAGTATGGCGGACGTCTTCATTCTTAATATGATCCAGCCAAGGACCATCGTAGCATTTGCATCTCCATTGACCCTTGTTCATGTTTCTTTGTATTAGGCCAGCATTTGGCTCCATACAAAGCAACAGGGCAGACAACTGTTTGATAGAGCTTAGTTTCGAGGCGCAAAGGGATCTTGCAGTCACAGAGAACGCCTGTGACCTGGCGCCACTTCATCCACGCAGCATTCGCTCTTGCACGGGCATCCAAGACTGTGTCTCCATCTGGTCTCATACCGGAGCCAAGATATCGGAGATGTGAAGCCTTCGGTAGTGGGTTGCCATCTACTATGATGGTCCCATCTGTCTGGGAACTGCATTCAAGGTACTCGGTCTTAGTAAGGTTGAGCCATAGTCCAAATTCACAGAGCCTCACATTCCAGAGGTTGACCAAGTGTTCTACATCATTACGGGTCTCGCTTGCAAGCATGACATCATCAGCGTACAGTAATGTCCATGGTGGTTGCCTCTGCAAATCGGCAGTCACTGTATCCATACATAGGATAAACAGGAGTGGAGAAAGTGCAGATCCCTGGTGAACCCCAACTCTAATATCCAACTGTTTGGTGAAGCCAGCAGCACTGCGTACAGAGCTAGTTGTATTATTATTATTATTAATCTTGATTGGTCACATTGGACCACTTGAGTCGTTCCACAATCACTTCTTCTTTGAAGGTAGTATTGCTTGGTTCTTGCGCTCTTTCCAGTACTTTTTCATTCTTTCAGATCGGGATTTTCTCAACTCATCTGAAATCTCCATAGGCTTTCTGTGTGTCATTTCTGCAGAAAATTTGTGAGTTTTAAGAATGGTGTTTATTTTTCTCCTCGGCATCTGTTATCTTGAGTCCAACTGCTTTGAGATCTTGTTGGATTTCTTGGATCCATTTTCCTCCAGTTTTCTTTCCTAGATTTCTCATCACCAGTTGGCGTACAATTCTGTTTTCTGGAAGCCGTAAGATGTGAAAAAAATATGAAATTCTTTTCTTCTTCATTGTGCTGGTGATTGGATCAATCTCACGATAGACAGTTTCATTTGGGAGAATCCTCCAGACTCCCTCAACCTGATACTTTTTATTTATGCGCGTTCTAATGATTCTTCTTTCCGTTTTGAGGAGCTGATCAGTTCTTTGTTCATTTTTAATTTGGAACAGTGTTTCACAAGCATAAGTGGCTTCTGGGAGAGTTACAGTTTTATAATGTTGGATCTTAGTAGCTATTGATAGGCATTTTTTATTATATGTTGACCAGGTTAGAGATTGTGCCTTTTTCATTTTATTTGTTCTATTTATCCAAGTTACTTTTTCGTTTAAGTTATGTGTTATAATTTCTCCAAGATACTTAAATTGAGGAACTAGGTTAATTTTATGATCATTTATATAGACTTCATTTATATCTAAGGGTTTCATAGGCATGATCTCAGTGTTTTCAAAGGATATCTGTAATCCTATCCCTTGAGCAATTTCTTGGAGACTAGTGATCTGAGTACAAACCTCTTCCTTGTCTAGTGCTAAAAGAGCCAAGTCATCTGCAAATCCTAAGCAGTTTATTTTTATTGATGGTTTTGTTCCAATTTTGATCTTAGGCGGGTTTTGCTTTTGCCAAACCTTCATGATATAATCAAGAGCCACATTGAAAAGCAGAGGGGATAATCCATCACCTTGTCTGAGACCAGTTTTTACTGTGAAAGCTGTTGATATTTCTCCCCTAAATTTAACTTTCGAATTTGTGTTAGTGTTAATTGAATGATTTTTATCAATTTAGGATGGAGACCGTATGATCTGAGGATTTTTAGCAGTGTCAGTCTATGAATACTATCATAGGCTTTCTTGAAATCTATAAAAGAGATAAAGAGTTGCTTATTTCTGTTTTTGTAATATTCCATTATTAATTTCAGGCTAAGGATTTGGTCTGGACAACTTCTGTAAGGGCGAAATCCTCCTTGATATTCTCCAAGTTGTGGTTCCAGAATGTTTTTGATCCTGTTGTAAATTATACGAGAGAAAATTTTACATGTGCAGTCCAGAAGGGTAATTCCTCTGTAGTTATCTGGGTACATTTTGTCTCCTTTCTTAAATAATGGATGGATTATTCCTGTGGTCCAGTGTGCAGGAATTTCTTCAGTAATCCACATTTTAACTAGATGTTGATGAAGATTTATAATCGCAGGTTTACCAGCATTTTTCCTGATTTCAGCAAAGACTAAATCTTCGCCACAAGTTTTGTAATATTTTTGTTCTTTAATTGCGAGTTCTACTTCATTAATGTTTGGAGGATTTATTAAATCAGGTGAAGTTAAAATAGGTGTATCAGTGTTTACTTGCAGGGTTTCCAGTGGATCATCACAATTTAACAGTTTCTCGAATGCTTCTGCAAGGATTTCTGTATTTTCTTGGTTAGAATGTGCTAACTTTCCTGTTTGAATTTTCAACATTAATGTTGGAGCTTCAAATTTTTTTAGATATTTACCAAATGTTTTGTAATAATCTCGAGATTGCTTTTTCTTGAAATCGTCTTCTATCTTTTCCAGTGTATTTTTAAGATGATTACGTTTCGTTAGTCTGATGATTTTATGGGTTAATTTTCTTTGTATAGTTAGTTCTAAATTTGATTCTTCTGACTTTAGAGCTTGATGTTTTATCCATGCTTGGTGTCTTTTCTCTATTGCTTGATCACAATCTACATTCCACCATTCATGTTTTTTCCTTGGATTTATTGGTGCTAACTCCTCTGATATTGATTTTAATTTAGTGATTAATTCGCCCAATGTTTTAGTGTTGAGAGATTCTTCTCCTGTTCTTTCACAGTACTCTATATTTTTTATTAAGGTAGATGGATCAAATTTCCTCCTATTGTTATTATTAGTTTTTTTCCTGGCCATTGGAGTTAATTTTATTTTTATCTTTACCACATAGTGGTCTGATCCTGAGTCAACTCCCCTTAGAACCTTGACATTGTGAATTTCGCGATGGTGAAATTTATCCATGCAGACATGATCCAACTGCCATTCACCCCTTCTGAAGTCAGGATGTTTCCAAGTTTTCAATTTATGGGGCTGTCTTTTAAAACATGTTGATTTAGAGATTAATTTGTGGTTTCTACAAATTTCGACTAATCTTTGACCATTTTTATTGGTTCGTTTATGTGCTGTCCATTTTCCAATGATATCTCTATATCTTCTTTCTTGTCCAAGTTGTGCATTGAAATCACCAAGGAGAATTTTGATGTTTGATGAAGGGATGTTTATTAAAGTTTGATCCAAAAGATCCCAGAATTTTTGTACTTCTTCTCTGTCCTTAATGGTGTTGTTTTTTTGATTAGTAGGAGCATGTGCATTAATAATTGTATATGTTTTATTTGCCGATTTCGAAGTTAGGGGAGGATAAATCCTCGAATTACAATCAGAATTACTGTACAATCAGAAAGGTGAAAGAACTGAGAAAAGAATTCTCAGTCCCCTCCAACACTAATCTGTTCATTGACCCAGTTTCCCGCTGGGATTGATTACCCAACCTTCCACTGGGTTGCTCAACTTAGCAGGGGACACCACGTGCAGGTCAGTGTTGGAGGATTGAGATTTAAATTCTGTTATCGAGTCAATGATACTGAGATCTATTAAGAATCTGTTACCAAATTGTGGACAATTTTTCATAACTCGTTTTCCTGGAATTCCTTTATATAGTCTATATCCTTGTGATTCCAGATGGTCTTGATCACTATTTCTAATTTCCTGAAGGGCCATAATTAGAATTTTATGACTTCTCATGATATCCGTGATGATCTTCAATTTTCCAGTTTGAACCAGAGAGTTAACATTATGTGTAGAAAAGAATGAGACTTGTTTAGGTTTGATTTTCCGTAGTATTTGTTTGTTTGCTACTTGTTGAGTTTTCAGACGCTCCGATTCGTCATTATCTTCCGAATGCTGTCTTTTCTGTAATCTATCATTACAGACGGCGGAATTATTCTTCAAATGACTTTTCATGGTCGACTATCTAAGGTTTCACCTTGAGGGGAGGATAAATCCTCGAATTACAATCAGAAAGGTGAAAGAACTGAGAAAAGAATTCTCAGTCCCCTCCAACACTAATCTGTTCACTGACCCAGTTTCCCGCTGGGATTGATTACCCAACCTTCCACTGGGTTGCTCAGCTTAGCAGGGGACACCACGTGCAGGTCAGTGTTGGGAGTTGGAGTGGAGAGGTTATGAGGATTCTCTTCTGCTGAATCCTTATATTACTGATTTTGTTGGTTAGTATCATCACATCACACATATTTATAGACCTCCCAAGGTTGATTCCTAGGGCCCGCTAGTTGTATTACTGTAGAGGAGTTGGACCCAGCGCACAAAAGTTTCTGGTACGCCATGAGATCGAAGAGATTACCATATAAGCTGATGAGGAACCCGGTCGAATGCTTTCTCCAGACCCAGGAAAGCCATGTGAATTATACTTTTCTATCAGGAGCCGCATTGCATGGATAGCATCAGTTGATCCGTGACCTTTCATGGACCCACACTGGTTAGGTCAGATGGTAACAATGTTACGTAAGAGTGTGTCAATCACATGTTCTAGAATCTTTATTATGTAGCATAGGAGACGAATAGGACGGTAATTGGCACAGATAGTTACATCGCCCTTGCCTTTCCATGTTGGTACTGTGATGCTAGTTTGCCAAGCTGACGGGATCTGATTACTCGCAAGTCATTTGTTAAAGAACTCGGCACAGTCATGACCCAACTGCTTCCATAGCTCCGCAGGGACATCATCGGGGCCTGTTACCTTGCCATTTTTCATGGCGTGAATCGCAGTATTTACTTTTCTTAAAATTTAAGATTCATGCCAATGAATAATCTTTATATCAGAAATGAAATGTTACATTGGAACTATCAGCATGCGTAAAATCATATTGGCAACAGTGTCATGTATGTATTGCTTAGAATTAATCTGAAATATTATGATCTATTATTATACCAATTTGGGATAAAATCCATTTTGTTAATATAGAAGTTACAAGTATTTAAAAATTGGACCTATCAGCAGGCTTAGAATCATGTTGGCAGCACTGACATGTATTGGTTATTCCAAATTAATCTAGAATGTCAGGTACGTGTGCAGAATTTAGAGCTGTTGGCTTGCATACTTTCTGATATATTGGAATTATGATTTTTTTAAATAGAGAGAGCACTTATTAACAGTTGGCAGCCCTGATGGCTCTTATGAATATGTGTAGTCATATTTGTTATAGTACACAAAGCAGATACAAAATTTGGTTGAAATCGATTTGTTAGTTATAGAAGTTACATGCACTTAAAATTGAACCTATCAGCAGGCTTAGAATCATGTTGGCAGCATCGACGTACCGTATATCAGTTACTCCAAATTAATCTAGAATGTCAGGTACTATACCAGCAACGTAATCGAGTGGATGTGCTGCGTGGGGCGCCTCGGCCTCACGCCAGCCAATCTGTGCAGGTAGCGTTTAGCTATCTTCAGGGCTACCAGCGACTCACTTTTCTCACTATTATTCACTATTTTCAAAGCAGCCTCACTTTTCTCACTATTTGATGAAATTACTCACTATTCTCACTTTTTTAACAAAACTGGTCACATTCTGCGTTAAAAAAGTGACAGTCAGTCTGAAAGACTAGACTTTGTATCATTTTAAATGCTACAAATGCTGAAAAATGCTAGAAAGGCTGGAGGCTTCTCGCTTCGCTCGAAGCCAAAGACTCTTGACATGTTAGAAAATTATCTGCATAATACTTATCTTGCTTATCTTGTTTCAAATTCGCGGGGACTTGCCCCTTCCATCCAGTCTAAAAACACTTATAGTGGGCGATGTATTGAAGATAGAGATATGCTCTCCCGGACTTTTTTGTAGAACTTTTCATGCTGACCAATTCTTACGCTCATAGTATATTGATATTTTTAACGGTTTGTCCAGCGTAAGCTTAAGAAGCGCACGGACGCCAAGTTTGTTTTCGACTTTTTCACTGAAATCGTTACTGCTTGGCTTCCTTTGATCATACATAAATTATTTTCTACAGAATCTTTCCTCGAGATATCCTTTACAGAATGGTGAAAACCGCATCAAAATTCATCCAGTGGTTCTCGAGATTACCAGTGACATCCAAGAATCGGGGATTTTTGTCTTATACTAACGAAGTAGAGATTGTCGGGGTACTCATGCACCAAGCGGTACTATGACATCACACACCTCAGTGCATCTGGGTACATTTCGTCCGTCACCATAACGTAACGCCAGACCCCAGCGTAACGACGAAGTCGACAAGATCATTTAAAATGATAAAATGGTCTTGTGCACAATCAGATTGCTAGAAACGACACAAAATATACCCATGAATGGGTAGTTCGTTTTTCTGCCACCGGTGCCTGAGTGCGCTGCCGGCAGCGAGCCAGGCGGCCAGAAAGCATAAAAAGCTTCCATGGTGCAATGCCGGAGCCGTGCAGCGATCGACAGAAATGTTAACAAAAGTGTTGTGACGGAAAGGAGCATGGCATCGCCGTATATTCTAGTATTTCACAATTTATCAAAGGTAAGTCAATAGTTGGCCTTACACTGACGAATTTTCAGTCGGTTTTAGAATGATATACCGACCCCGTCTGCCACTTAAAAAGGGAAAGGATGCTGAAAAATTCCTGCAATCAAAATGTTATCAGGCTACTGCTAGTGCTCTAAAAGATGATACTTGCCCCACTCAGATTGCGTTTGTAATAGTGCAAATTTTTTTGAATGATTTTCAAAAGTATTTTAATTACAGCAACCTATGATGCATGTTCTGTATGAAGAAGTGTCAAATTTATTCATATTGCTCTTGAGTAGGTTCTGCCAGGCAGAAGCATTGAAGAGTACCAGTGAATTTTTGAAAGAATCTTTCATCATGGATGGCAAAAATTTTATGGAATTGAAAAATGTTGACTGGGAAGAGTGCTGAACGTCTCCTGATCGATTAGAGCTGTAGTGAACTGCAAGTATTGAAGTTTCATCAAGAGGCAGCAAAGCACTTGCTTAACAAGTCCGTCCTTAATACTGGAAAGGATGCCAAGCACTTGAAATGCTTGCAGCGTCAGGCCATCAAAGGAAGTAAGTGTCTGATGAGCATTGTCTTTGTTTACAAAATGTTGCAGCTGACTTTAAAAGATGTGTCCGAAGAGAAGCTTCGCAGTGAATGGAAGCTGATGCAGCCAGAAAATCTCCCACGTTTTATGGAAAGTCCAAGGATTGTCCATTATTGGCATCAAATTTTTGACATTTTCGACTTTATTGGGCAGGCAAAATATACGCTTGTGAGCAAAGTCGTGAAAGCCATCCTACCAGCAGCTCATAGAAGCTCAGATGTGGAATGTGGATTTTCGGAATCAAGAAATCAACTTCCGGCAGATAGAGCCGCAATGGAAGAGCGCACCCTGAATGCTCGATTGAACATTCGTGAGGGTATGAAGGAGTTCGGTGGGCGGGAGCAGTTCCCATCACAAAGGCTCTTCTGAAAGCGGCTGCTGGCACTCACAGCAAATATGAAAACTATTTAGAGGCTAAGCGCAGAGGAGGAGCAAAGGAGAAAGGAAGAGGCGGAGGATATTCGGCGCAAGCAAGAAGAGCAAGAAAAAACTCAAGTTAAAGAAAGGAGATAGGAAAATTACAGGAAGAGTTCAGGAAGGAAAAAGAAGCGGAAGAAGAGGAGAGACAAGCTTTGATGACCTAATTGATGAGGCCAACCAAAAGCTAAAAGCTGCTTTGGTAAAGGGTGATCTGAAAAGTGCAAAAATTGCCAAGGTATGCTAGAAGGTGCCCACAGCATGCGATCCTGGGCCGAAGATCTCCGCAAAAAGCAGTCGGAGCCACTAAGGAAGAAAGTCGGGAAACGACGGTGCGATGAAAACAGCGACTATCCAGATGACCCCGACACTTGAATTTATTTTTAAGACTGATGACAACTTGTGAATTTTATCTTACGACTGATGATATCTACTTTTCTTTTTATGTGGCAGTACGACAGTATTATTTGTTTTACAGAGGTTTTTTTTCCATGGCCGGCCCTGTGGTGTTAGGGTAGCGCGCCTGCCTCTCACCCGGCTCCGTCAGGGATTTTAGAAACTGACGTGAGGGCTGGAACGGTGTGCACTCAGCCTCGTGAGGACACTTGAGTAGCTGTCTGACAGTGAGACAGCGCCCCAATCACGAAAACCAAGATTAATGGCTGAGCGGATCCGATGCGCTGATCGTGTGTCACCCCAATATCTGCAGGCCAAATGGCTGGGCAGCGGTCGCTTGGTAGGCCTAGGCCCTTCACAGGCTGTAGTGCCAGGGGTTATTATTTATTATATGTTTTTTCTAGTAAGGTGTGCATTATGGCATAAACATTGTTTTATCTTACGATTAATGATATCTATTTTTATTCTTTTGTGCCAGTATGGCAGTATTATTTGTTTTAGTTTTTTTTCTTTCTAGTAAAGAGTCCATTATAACATACACATTGTTTTGTATTCCAGATTTATATTTTTGTTTTACGATTTAAATTTCTTGAGTGTTGCATTGATTTTACAATCCATTATTTCAAAGTGTCCTCTCTAACTAAATGAAAAATCACGAACAGTACTCAGAGATATTAACATAGGTGCAATTTGGTTTACATTTTTGGGGGGCTAATTTGTTTTTCAGATGCACATTCCTAAAAATTTTGTCTATTTCAAAACAGTTTTGTCACATTTTTTTTTTTTGGGGGGGGGGGGCTATGGTTGGTTTTGCGGAGGCTAGCCACTCCAGCCCCCCCCCCCCCTAATTGCGCCTACAGATATCAACAAAAGATCAAATTATGAACCAGATAAACGGCCATAAATGCGAATAATGCTATGAATTTACTCACTATTTACTCACTTTTTCATGCATAAACTCACCTTTTTTTTCACTTTTTTGAAAGAAAAACACTCACTATTTCACTATTTTTGGATGAGTGAGTGGATGGGAGCCCTGGCTATCTTGCACTATCAAGGTAATGAGTTGAATTTGAACTTAATCGTGTACTTGACACAAGACTACATTGGTCGGACTTTCACTATTGTATCTTTTAGTTTTGTGGTCTCATTGTGCGTATCTTAAGAGACTGTGCCAGGAACTTTATCTGTTACACCATGTGGCTTGCGACATGCTTTGTTCTTTTATGGTTAATTTCTAACCTGGGCTTATGGCCATGTCGCCAGCCTGTTTTGCTTAATATACTGTATATTATCGCACATGTGGTAGACCACGCCATTTACAAAACAAGTAGGAATGGCGCCATCGTAACTGAGGATTTTTTATTATTATTTTTCTGTTTTAAAGTTTATAACTATCTTCATTTATTACTGTGCTATACTTTTGGTGTGGGTAACAGTGTAACTATGTGCGGCATATCACTTGCCTTTGTCATCCACTCCTTTCTTCTTTGTTGCCTGCCCGCTCGGCGATTGTAGCCAAGCAGCGGTGTGTCGACTACCTGTTGCGGTCGAACCGGACGTTTGGTGTGTGCTCTGTGCGAGGCAAGGTTATTGCCTTGGTCTTAGGTTTCAAGATTTTTTTAATGTGTAACATCTTTCCGCTCGGTTGCTGGATAGTTTTGTGGGAGTGATTTTGAAAATTGGGGACGGAAGTGGATCGAACATAAGTGAAGACGCACTGCCAGATAAATGGGACGGAAGTGGATCGGACAGAAGTGAAGACGCACTGCCAGCTGGATGTACAATTGAAAATGTGTGTATTGGAAACAAGGCAGTGTGTGCTCTGTAGCGTGAGAATGTTATGGCAATACAGTAGGCAGTGCATTTAGCAGGCACTGGTTTGACGAGCACAGAGGCAAATGTTTCACCGACTTTCATTTGTCATTGAGCAGTTTATGAAGCTTCACGTTCATGGTTGAATATCACATGGGGTAGGACAAAGACGACAAATTACATTTAAGTAAGCGGCATTATTGTCAAGCGGTGGGAGAGTAGTCAAATATTAAATGCATAACAGAATGTTGTTATATGAGTGGAATAAAAGCTGCATTTTCATCATATGTGAGACTAGGTCATTTCATGATTGTAGGAAGCCATGTTTTGATTGTTTACGACGAACTGTATGAGTGCCTTGAGAATAATGAATGTTATAGTTACTGAGGAATGTGCTCACAGTATTTGAGAGTACTGTCGACGTTGTGTGTCACTTTGTTATTATGAATTATTAATGTAAAAGGAAGGAAGGAAGCTTGTAGTTTTGCCTGTCCGTTAATCTCACGATCATGATCCACGGTACCTCCCTTTTATGTGGAATGCGAACCACAGGACATGGCATTTCAATTCGAAAATCTCACATGTATTGACTGGGAATCAAACCCGGTCTACCTTGGTGAGAGACCAACAGCTTGACCGCTGCGCCACAAATGTGACAGTAGCATATCTCCAATTCAATCTATACATTCATCATAGTACCAGTATGAAAATGGAGTGTAAATTAACATTTTAAGAATGTCCAAGCTGTGTAGTAAGTATACAAGTAGGATAACATGTCAAATGTTACACATCATATGCGACTACTGTAAGGCTCGTATATTTTTTCTGATTAGTAGGGAGGTAATGAGTAAATATATATTGTTTCGAGCAATTTTCTACATTTTCTACTAATGTTATCTCTGGTGAGAATGCAAGTTATACTTCAAATTTTCACACCATGAGGTGGTACTGCGTTGCATGTGGTGCGTGCTTTTTGATGATTCTCTGTGAAGTAATTACGTCGTATTAGCTACCTTCATGCACTCAAAAGCTCGAGCGTTGCTTCCCTTATTGTGGGATTTATTTAATTAATCTATTTTCTGCCTTTTGATTTTTATTTCCTTTACTTATTTTCGGGCTCAGTTCCCAGTAAATGTTAACGGTTACTATTTCCTGTCCCGGGGTTTTATGTAGGCAGTGTTTTCCTGTGTGTTCGTTTCACCCCCATTTTCCTATTTTGTATTGTTCTTATTTTGAATACATTGATATTTTTATTATTTTTAGATATGATTTTCCTACTAGCACTTCCTTATAGCCACCCCTCCGGGGAACAATCCCAGCCGCCCGCTCCAAGAGCATTCTGCTCTAAGTCCCTAACCCCTGTCTTCCAGGTAGCCAAAAATCTAGGCAGATGATTAAAGGGGGCAGTCTCATCTTTGGGCTGGAATTCGTTATTAGCAAGTAATATCCCTCTTCATAAACTTACAAACCCTATCCTCAAAGGTTGTCTGCACAAATATTGCTTAAATCAAAATATACCAGATGAATCAACATTGCAGAAAAATTACTTGCCGACAATTTATCTACATGTTCTGGAAGAAATACGCAATGAACTCCACGATAACATCATTTGGATTTCATCTGATTAAACTACCAACAATTGTGGCCGTTACATTGCTAATTTAATTGTTGCTTCTTGTTCCTATTTGGTGGCCTGAAGAGAATTACAAAATGTAAATCATTCTAGGATCGCCAGATTTGTGAATGAGGGCATTAAAAAGATATTTCCAGAATCTTCTGCAGATGAAAGGATGTTTGTGTTTCTCTCAGATGCTGCTCCCTACATGATCAAAGTAGGAAAAGCCCTCCACGTATTTTACACCAATATGATTCATGCGTCGTGCTTCGCTCACGGAGTACATCGCCTCGCTGAAGAAGTACCATACGATCCATGTTTGGGAATGTAAACAAACTGATTTCATCAACAAAGAAAGTGTTTCTTAAGTCACCTGCTCACATCAAGGCCTACAAAGAAAACTACAAAATGTGCCTTTACCTCCCAAACCAGTGACAACTCGTTCGGGTACCTGGGTCGAAGCTGTGTTGTTTTACAATGAACATTTCGAGGCCATCAAAGGTGTAGTAAACGACTTCGATAGTGCAGAGGCTTTTGCAGTTTGTCAGTGCAAGGAAGCTTTTAACGATTCTAGTATTCAGAAAAACATTGCTGTGATTAGCAGTCATTTTTCCCATATACCTGAAAGTAAGCCAGCAGCCTGGCCATGTTGAAACACCGGATCCCATGAGAACTCCGCAGTTAAGCAGCATTGGGCATGGTTGGACCTTGGATGTAATGCTGGTTCAGTGGGACCACACGCTGGTGGGGAAAGGAGGAGCGGAAAGGTCCTGGCCACCCTACCGCAAGTTAACTCCGGCTGAGGATAGCCTCTTCAGAGGCACGGACCTGCCTTCGGCCAGAATACCATTAATATCCCAGGATGGAACGATGAAAGTGAAGCATTGTATCAACACTTCCAGCAAAGTGGTGACCCAGATAGCTACAGAAATTTTGACCAGCTTGGACTAATTTCGGAGACAGAAATGGACAGAAACAGTTGAAAGTATGGACTTGACCCACTCAAGCAGGGAAGCATGGAGCCTTTTGAGAAGATTGGGAGGAAGTGGGCTACTATGCAGAAAACCTTCAGAAGTAACACCTGACCAAATTGCTTCGCACATCAAGAGTGCCTTCCGACAAGAAACATTAGACGGCAGATTCACGACCTGAAAAAAGCAATCTCCCTCATCTGAATATGCACGACCTTTCACAGTTTTAGACATTCATTTGGGACTGAAGGACCTAAAACCTTTCAAGTCACCTGGTTTCGATGGCATCCATCCCGAATTTCTGATTCATATTGCGCCCGTTGACGCATGTTCGCACAGGTAATAAAGACCGAGATCCATGCTGAAGAGTAACTGAACATACCCTGCGAGCGGCGGCAAGAATCCGTAGTAATATCGATTATAATAACATGTTTATGCACCTTAGACACTCTATAAATCATTAATAATTTAATCAACGTAATTCTGCTCATTTAAAACGCGGTATACATCGCAGATAAGCGAAACCGTCAATTTACGCGGCTAACTCATGTCCTGAGTGAACGCCATGCTTGTCGTTTGTTGAAGCAACACCTATGTGCATGTGAAGCACGAGTGAGGACACGTTCCGTGAACGGAACCCATGTGCAATGGAAAATCCAAGTGTATTAGTAGAAGGCCAGCTATCAGGGCATAATCTACTAACCAAGCGATTGTAGACAATTATTAACGTTTAAACAGTGAAATATTTTTTATCCACGAAGTGAGAAACTATGGAAGCGTTGTACGCAAACTTTAAGACCGCATGGTCGCATCTAAGTGCGTCATAAAACTGTGGAACTGATAACCTGAGAAAATCAAGAAGTATTTTATGTTTCGCCTAAGGGCAGTGATTTTGATTTATTTTGTTTAGTGTAAATAATTAGTGAAAAGTTGCGAGTGAGCATCGCACAAGCGACAATTTAACGCCAGTGGCGGAGTGAAAAAAATTGGCAAATTTGATTACCGCACCTTGGAATCTGTGAGTGCAAGTATCTTTAAAATGTGTATTATATCACCAACGGCAACATTATGGAACTATTGAATCATCTAATTTTGGAATATAACCACTACCACGCAATGGAAATGGATTACTAAATCATGCGTGGGGAATTGATAACGGAAGGTGACCGAAACAATGATGAGCTGATCTAAGACCATTGAGGAGACCGCTTATAACATCTCATGGCGGGTCTCGAACGAGGATCCCTGCAATCTGTAAGTCAGATCATGTATCAGAAGCGTAATTGTAATGAGTTGGAACAAAAGAATTAATTTTAATATGGTTTCATTTAAAGTACACAACGCAGGTAGCTAAGATAAGACCACGTGTGGAAAGTTACAGTTTCGTTATTAATTTATAAACGCCAGGAAGGCAGTATTTTCAATGTCCATTTCGTATCATTTCAGAACAGTTATTATCAACTTTTATTTTGTCAAGCTGATGACAAAGAAACTAGTTTCGGCAGATGTTAAAACAAGGCCAAGGTTACATGTGTACAAGTCAAACCACTACACAGCACACTAGATCTTAGGCAGTGCATTATTTATTTAGAAGGCTGTGAAATTCCTAGTATTATATAATCGAAATGCAGAGTTCCGTTTTTCACATTTGTTTTGCCAGATCAATACTTGAAAACAGGTTTATTTCTTTACGAGATGCCAGACAGGCAAAGAAAGGAACAGTATTTTGTAACCAGAGAACATAGGTTCGACCTCATTCAGGGAAGAGGCATTTTAATAAATGCTCAATCTCACACCTTAGTTTGTATCAGAAGCCTTCGTGTTAATTCAGAGCGTTGTTAGAATGTGTTTTCTACACACATAACCTTTATGATCAGTATTTCAAACGTGTATAATTCAGGGATCCACACTTATTGTAACTAACGTTATTATTGTATTATTGAAATGAGTCGTGATGGTGGATTGATACCTCCGACATGTTATTGTGGTTATTCGGGTGGTAGCGAGCTACTGCAGTCGTACCAAACCGATGGCGTCAGGATTGATGAATCCGTAATTGAAGGAGTGAGACACAGGGTGTCGAATAATAATGAAGTATTGGTGGAGACACAGGGTGTCTATTAAACTATTTAGTTATTATGCATTAGTTGGATACACACGTTACCTGAGTATACTGAACGCTATTTAAAGGTCCATAAACTGAACAACTATAGTGTGAGGAATAAATAATTGTGTGAAGCTTTAATAATCAAACCTAGGATTTTGTGAAACTAAACAAATCTCATAATTCCCCCTGACCCTAAATAATAATAAATACTAAAAATAAAATATTTCCTGGACCAAATGTTCGACACTTAGTTATTGTTAAGTTATTTTAGATATATTTTGATACATTTTACATGAATAGTCGACAACCAATTGGTGATATGATACCAGGAGCACACACATCAGATTGGTAGCAATATGAGTCGATGTAATTGTTTAATTACCATCGCATTTGCAGGCTTTCCTATTTTTCTAACTTTCTTAACACTTTGAAACTATGACCATTTGTTACAAACAGTAACAAATCGAGTACGCAGGCAGTGCCAATTGCACAACCATACGAGTGCTGAATTATTGTATGCATTTGTGTTGTATTAGCATAGCTCTTTTTTTATTCAGCAACGTCGTGCACATAGCTTGATTTTCTTTGTAATAAACGCGTCTCGTTTATTAATTAATGATATTTAGGACTAGCTAAATATGTAAATTTAAAGATAAATGTTGGAGATGGCACCATCGTAGCATAGGACAAATTTTTCCCCTTGCTATTAAATGTAAATATTTCTAGTATTTGTAAACAAGTAAATGTCTTGCTTTGCAGTAGATTCTTTTCATGTGTGATCCTCCCGTAGTCATTTTCGATGTAATTGCTTAGGGCTGATCTTACGTGCCATACTCTTAGCTTGTTCGTTCTTATTCCAAATTTGTATTAGGACCATGAAAGAAATTTAGATCTTGATTAGAACTTATTTTTATATTTTCTTTCAGGGCAGAATAGTATCGGACTAGCCGTTTGCAACTCTCATGCTAGGCTAGAGATCCACTCTGAAATTTTAACATAAGACTGACCTCTCTTTTCTTGCTTAGTTTTGTTATCGATGCATTCCTCTGAGCTGGTTAAGAATCGAACCTCCCCAATTCTCGATACCCCCGAGTGCAGACGTTTGTGCAACACCAGCTTATGAATGTGTCGTCCCCTATATGTGTGTGTTAACTGGAAGAGGGTCTCGGAAGGGTCATTTGAAACCGGTGTCTCCCCGAAACCTTCGGCCAGCGGGCACATATAGTACGTAGGCGCCGAACTTGGTTGCGTCGAATTTTGTGTTCGATCTCCATGATTCGTTTATTTGTGAGGGTTTTGTTTCGATAGCAAATCCAACAGATTAGTGACGAATTGAGATTTCGTACTAGTGTTTTGGAAGGCTACATGGCATCCTTATCCCAGAATTAAGACCATGAGGCTAGGTAACATTTATTAATGATAATAAGATGAGGATTTGATTTGCAGTTAACCTAATCTTGAGTAAATGTAAGTTTGTTTGTTGTCTCGATGTCATTTAATTTTTACCAGAGGTTCAGCTGTTTTCATCGAATAAATTTATGAAGGAATGGATTTTCTACTGTGTTCCAACTCAAATCATTGTTAAGGCATGTGAAGTTGTTAGTTCTCCAAGTGAAATTATAATGTCGGCGCAGGAGACGGCCGAGTTATTGGCAAACTTGCCAGCCCTACTGCACAACCTGCAGGTGTCGATGGACAATTTGACACGAAATAACAATGATTTAAGGGCCGAGATGGCCCAAAATAGTGACAATTTAAGGGCAGATATAAACACTGTCAGGGCCGATATAAACAATGTGACAGAAAATGTAAACACTGTCAGGGTCGATATAAACAATGTGACAGAAAATGTAAACACTGTAAGGGCAGATTTGACACAAAATAATGAAAATTTGAGGGCAGACATGAATGAGAACAGTAACACTGCTACAGCTACTCTGTTACAAACTAGTAACAACATAACCACTAATGTTAGGGCTGACATGGCACAATTGAACACTAATATTAGGGCAGATATGGCTCATAATGTAGTAGAAGTACGAGAAGACATTGCCAATATCAAAGCTGAAATCACTATTACTATCAATAAGGTTAGTGATGACTTGCGTGCAGAAATGGAAACTTATCGCACAGAATATCAAGCGCATTTAGAAGGAGTGAAGAAGGAAATACGCACAAATAGGTCAGAAATCAACCAAAAACACGAAGACGTTCAGATGGAGATGAACGATAATATTGAGTCGGTTAGAAATGAAGTCGCTAACGCTAGAGAAGTGGTTAGTACGAGAATTAATATCGTGGAACAGAGGATGGAAGAAGTTAACACGTACGTTGGAGTTTTGAAGGCTGATGTCGCGATAGTTAATACTGGATTAAGATTAACGCGAGGCATAGCAGTTGCCGTACACTTGAACACTAAACGTGTAGCGACCAAAGTAGAAAAGGTGAAGGAAGAAGTCACTGCGAACACAACGGCGATCAATACAATAAAAGATGACTTAGCTAAAGATATTGAAGCGATTCGAGAGGAAACTCGTGAAAATAACCATAAATCGAATCAATATGTAGGAAAAGCAATCGACGAATACCTTGAGGAACAAGACGAAAAACAAAAAGAATTCGATAGCTGTATTCGAGGAAAAATCGAGCGGATAGAATTGCAGATTAATGCTATGACTAACAAGCAACCTGAGAAAGTCCCAGAATACTCCGAACTCGATGAACGCATCAATCGTTTATTAAGACCTAGTAGCGAGGGTGTACAATCTACAAACACCACAACTGGTATAGAAAAGCCGAATGTTCCATTGGAGAATCAAAATTACAATCCATTTCGAACAACATCTCAATTTGTAACACCGAATACTAATATAACGCCGAATTATGGGCTGACACCTAATTTTTATGTCACACCGAATTATGGCCAAACACAGTACTCAAACATAATGTATTTGAGAAGCCATGAAGATAGACCGTCCAAGTTCAATAATTCGAATTCTGTTAAACCGATTGATTTTCTGAGAAACTTGGAATCTTACATGAGAAAAACCATAGTAACACCTGATAGGGAGTTACGGACTGTCGAAAAATATCTAGAGAACAGCCGTTAACCTGGTTTAAAGCTTTCAGATATTCATTCCATAACTACCAGGAATTTAAAGAGGCATTCCTTAAGACCTATTGGTCAAAGGAAGGACAGCAAAATATAAGGGCGGAAATGTACAATAAGAGGTACGCCAGTTCTCAAACAAACAAGTACGCTATCTACTTCGCAAGTCAACTCTCGAAATGTAGACTTTCACGACCGGCGTTGAAATAGGAATCTCCGTTTCGCGGGCTTATAGGTCGTGTTCCAAGGACATTTTGTCGTCCTGACGTTTCGCTGAATACTGCGTTCAGCATGTTCACAGGACCTATAAGCCCGCGAAACGGAGATTCCTATTTCAACTCTCGAAACTTCAATGTTTACAACCCCCTTTGTCAGAGTTAGAACTTGTACAAACAATTAGAAGTACAAAGGCTACTCATAGCGTCAGATGCTAACACATTCATGAAATGCGACGAAGTCATAAGGAAGCTGGATAGCAGCCACGAACAATTCGCACCTACACCTAGGCATCGTACAGGCACACATGACGTAAATGAAACTTCAGTCGACAGGACTACCCAAACTATTCAACCTACGGAAAATCGTCGAATGAACAACCGTCAAAATCAAGAGGGACCGGATAGGAGGAGAGATTTCCGTGATTACCGCAAAGATAATACACATTCTGGAAGGAATCGTCGATATGACCCGATCAATAACAATTATCAGAATAGAGGAAACGATTATAACAACAATCGTCGTAGCAATAATAACAACAATAATAACTACAACCGTGGTTATAGAGGACAGCAGCGCGATCGTGATGATCGTAATAACCGGTATACTGAAAATTCCAGGAGAGACTTCAGATATAGTGGCGATTACCCGAAGGAAAATGATACTCGTGTCCAATATGACAATGATTGGCGAGGTGTTGTTGTTTGAGTCTTCAGTCTTTTGACTGGTTTGATGCAGCCCTCCACGCCTCCCTGTCTTGAGCTAATCGTTTCATCTCTACATAGCTACCACACCCTACATCCGAAGCAATCTGTTTAACATATTCTAACCTTGGTCTACCCCTACAGTTCTTGTCCTCAACCCTCCCTTCCATAACTAAGCTTGCTATTCCTGGGTGTTAGTATATGTCCTACTAACCTATCTCTTCTCTTCATTAGCAGTCGCCAGAAATATCTCTCCTCTCCCACTCGTCTTAATACCTCTTCGTTTGTCACCCTATCTACCCATCTGATATTCATCATTCTCATGTAACACCACATTTCAAATGCTTCAATTCTCCTCTTTTCTGCTGCACCAATAGTCCAAGTTTCACTTCCATAGAGCGCCACGCTCCAGACAAAGGATTTCAAAAATGACTTCCTAATACCTAAATCTATATTCGATGTCAACAGATTCATTTTTTGTAGAAAGGCTTTCCTTGCCTGAGCCAACCTACTTTTTATATCCTCTTTGCTTCGTCCATCACTGGTTATTTTGCTTCCTAAGTAAAAGAAGTATCCTACTTCCTTCAGCTTTTCACCTGCCAATTTGATGTCCATAGAGGTTTCTGATTTATTTCGGCTACATTCCAATATTTTTTGTTTTACATTTATTAATTTTCATCATGTATTCATTCCGTAAGACGGAGTCCATACCATTCAAAAACTCATTCTAATCCTCAGGCGTGTCGGCCAAGATGACGATGTCATCAGCAAATCTCAGAGTTGAAATTATTTCTCCTTGAATCTTCACTCCCACTTTAAATTTTTCTCCAATTTCCTTCATTGCTTGATCAATGTAAAGATTGAAAAGTATGGGTGATAAGTTGCAGCCTTGCCTTACACCTTTCTGAATACCAGCTTCTCTCTCATGGCCTTCAGCTCGAACGACTGCTGTCTGGTTTCTGTATAGATTGTAGATCACTCTCCTATCCCTGTACTTTATTCCAATAGATTTCAAAATGTCCAACAATTTAGTCCTATCGACGTTATCAAAAGCCTTTTCTAAGTCTACAAATGCCATGAACGTTCTCTTATTTTTCCTTATTTTACCTTCCAAAATCAGCCTAGTACTTAGTACAGCTTCCCTTGTTCCTACATTTCTCCTGAAACCAAACTGATCTTCACCCAACTCCGTTTCTATCTGGCTTTCCATCCTCTTGTAAATTATTCTAGACAGGATTTTTGAAGCATGAGTAATCAAGCTGATTGTACGGTAATCTTCACATCTGTCAGCTCCCACTTTCTTTGGTATAGGGATAATAACATTCTTCTTGAAATCAGGGGGTACCTCACCTGTCTCATAAATCCTACACACCAAGTGAAATAACCTGATCAGGCATTCATCTCCTATGCAGCGTAGCAACTCAATCGGTATATCATCTATGCCCGGTGCTTTGTTCCTGCTTAAGTCCTCCAATGCTCTGTCAAATTCTGATCTCAATATTAGATCTCATTTTGCATCGTCATCAATTTCCTCCTCCATTTCCATTACATGATTCTCAATCTCCTTTCCCTTATACAAACACTCTATGTAAGCTTTCCATCTCTCAACCTTTTCTTCCCTATCTGTTAGAGGCTTTCCATTTGTATCCTTAATATTACAGCACTTAGTCTTCTTTTCCCCAAAAGAATTCTTAATCCTTCGATAAGCTGTGTCTACTTTTCCTAATTTCAGACAATTTTCTATACCTGCACATTTCTCTTTCAACCATTCTTCTTTCGCTTTTTGCACTTCTTGTTAGGGGGCGTGGTCAGCGGTCTAGCTGTATGCCTCTCACCAAGGCGGTCCGGGTTCGATTCCCGGTCAATGCATGTGAGATTTTCGAAGTGAAATGCCATGTCCTGTGGTTCGGATTCCACGTAAAAAGGAGGGCCCGTGGCTCATAATCACAAGATTCACGGTCACGTAAAACTACAATCTTCCTTCCTTTACTTCTTGTTAACCTCATTTCTCAGACGTCTGTATTCTGCTTTCCCCTTTTCATCTCTTACATTATTGTGTTTCCGCCTTTCATCCATCAATTCTAGTATATACCGAGTGATCCACGGTTTTTACCTATTCTTTCTTTCCTACCAATGTTTTCTTGTGCGGATTTTGTTATTTCTTTCTACAAAAATGCCCATTCGTCTGCAATTGAAGTTGGTTTAGGGTTTTTCATTAGTCCTTCCTTTATACTCTTCTTGAATCTTTCGTCTACATCCTTTACTTTCAGCCTGTCTATTGCCCACCTTTTTGGCTTTTGACTTTTCTTCAGTTTCTTCAACTTTAATCTGCATTTCATAACAACCAAATTGTGGTCAGAGTTTATGTCAGCACCAGGATATGTTTTGCAATCCAAGATCTGGTTTCGAAACCTCTGCTTGACCATAATGAAGTCGATTTGGTAACGCCCTGTATTTCCTGGTCTCACCCATGTGTATATTCCTCTATTGTGGTTATTGAATAAGGTTTTAGCTATGACAAACTCATGCTCGGTGCAGAATTCCATCAGCCTGCTTCCTCGATCATTCCTTTCACCTAATCCGAAATCTCCTACTATCTTCCCTTCTCTGCCTTTTCCTACCACAGCATTCCAATCTCCCATTACTATAACATTTTCATCACCCTTGATATACCTCAGAATTTCATCTATTTCTTCGTAAACCTTTGAAGAAAGTCGACAGTATCTTTAGGAACGGAGGAGAAGAAATGGAGAAGATGAAGAATCTGACAGAAGAAGAGATGGAAGTAACCAACGTCGTAAGAATGACAGGAAAGTTACGACAGCTGATGTTCACAACATTGAAAATGAACCAGCAGGAGAAGACAACCGTCTGAGTGACGAAGAATATAACAGAATCACTGATACAATGGATCGTGCGAGGAGAGAAACCAAGGATTGGTAATTGGATTAAGGGGGCGTGGTGGCTCAGCGGTCTAGCTGTATGCCTCTCCCCAAGGCGGTCCGGGTTCGATTCCCGGTCAATGCATGTGAGATTTTCGAAGTGAAATGCCATGTCCTGTGGTTCAGATTCCACGTAAAAAGGAGGTCCCGTTGCTCATAATCACAAGATTCACGGTCACGTAAAATTACAATCTTCCTTCCTTCCCGGTAATTGGATTAAATAAAAATTGATTTCCACAATTTTTATTTACTCGACGTGGAGATGTATGCGCCCGTTGACGCATGTTTGCACAGGTAATAAAGACCGAGATCCATGCTGAAGAGTAACTGAACATACCCTGCGAGTGGTGGGAAGAATCCGAATTAATATCGATTATAATAACATGTTTATGCACCTTAGACACTCTATAAATCATTAATAATTTAATCAACGTAATTCTGCTTATTTAAAACGCGGTATACATCGCAGATAAGCGAAACCGTCAATTTACGCGGCTAACTCATGTCCTGAGTGAACGCCATGCTTAGTGAAGCCAGTACCTAATTGTCGTTTGTTGAAGCAACACCTATGTGCATGTGAAGCACGAGTGACGACACGTTCCGTGAACGGAACCCATGTGCAATGGAAAATCCAAGTGTATTAGTAGAATGTACAGCCATCAGGGCATAATCTACTAACCAAGCGATTGTAGACAATTATTAACGTTTAAACAGTGAAATATTTTTGATCCACGAAGTGAAAAACTATGGAAGCGTTTTACGCAACTTTAAGACCACATGGTCGCAACTAAGTGCGTCATAAAACTGTGAAACTGATAACCTGTAAAAATCTAGAAGTATTTTATGTTTCGCCTAAGGGCAGTGATTTTGATTTATTTTGTTTAGTGTAAATAATTAGTGAAAAGTTGCGAGTGAGCATCGCACAAGCGATAATTTAACGCCAGTGGCAGAGTGAAAAAAATGGACAATTTTGATTACCGCACCTTGGAATCTGTGAGTGCAAGTATCTTTAAAATGTGTAATTATATCACCAACGGCAACATTATGGAACTACTGAATCATCTAATTTTGGAATATAGCCCCAACCATGCAATGGAAATGGATTACTAAATCATGCGTGGGGAATTGATAACGGAAGGTGACCGAAACAATGATGAGATGATCTAAGACCATTGAGGAGACCGCTTATAACACCTCATGGCGGGTCTCGAACGAGGGTCGCTGCAATCTGTAAGTCAGATCATGTATCAGTAGCGTAATTGTAATGAGTTGGAACAGTAGATTAATTTTAGTATGGTTTCATTTAAAGTGCACAACGCAGGTAGCTAAGATAAGACCACGTGTGGAAAGTTACAGTTTCGTTATAAATTTATAAACGCCAGGAAGGCAGTATTTTCAATGTCCATTTCGTATCATTTTAGAACAGTTATTATCAACTTTTATTTTGTCAAGCTGATGACAAAGAAACTAGTTTCGGCAGATGTTAAAACAAGGCCAAGGTTACAGGTGTACAAGCCAAACCACTACACAGCACACTAGATCTTAGGCAGTGCATTATTTATTTAGAAGGCTGTGGAAATCCTAGTATTATATAATTGGAATGCAGAGTTCCGTTATTCACATTTGTTTTTCCAGATCAATACTTGAAAACAGGTTTATTTCTTTACGAGAACCCAGACAGGCAATGAAAGAAACAGTATTTTGTAACCAGAGAAACTAGGTTCGACCTCATTCAGGGAAGAGGCAATTTAATAAATGCTCAATCTCACACCTTAGTTTGTATCAGAAGCCTTCATGTTAATTAAGAGCGTTGTTAGAATGTGTTTTCTACACACATAACCTTTATGATCAGTATTTCAAACGTGTATAATTCAGGGATCCACACTTATTGCAACTAACGTTATTATTGTATTATTGAAATGAGTCGTGATGGTGGATTGATACCTCCGACATGTTATTGTGGTTATTCCGGTGGTAACGAGCTACTGCAGTCGTACCAACGTACCAAACCGATGGCGCCAGGATTGATGAATCCGTAATTGAAGGAGTGAGACACAGGGTGTCTAATAATAATGAAGTATTGGTGGAGACACCGGGTGCCTATTAAGCTATTAAGTTATTATGCATTAGTTGGATACACACGTTACCTGAGTATACTGAACGCTATTTAAAGGTCCATAAACTGAACAACTATACTGTGAGGAATAAATAATTGTGTGAAGCTTTAATAATCAAAGCTAGGATTTTGTGAAACTAAACAAATCTCATAATTCCCCCTGAGCCTAAATAATGATAATAAATACTAAAAATAAAATATTTTCTGGACCAAATGTTCGACACTTAGTTATTGTTAAGTTATTTTAGATACATTTTGATACATTTTTACATGAATAGTCGACAACCAATTGGTGATGTGATAACAGGAGCACACACATCAGATTGGTAGCAATATGAGTCGATGTAATTGTTTAATTACCATCGCATTTGCAGGCTTTCCTATTTTTAGCCTACTTTCGATTTTTGCAAAAAATGAAAGTAGACTTATGAGATCAACACAGGGCGAGAAATTGTGTGTCTGTCTGTGTGTGTGTGAGTCTGTGTGTGTGTGTGTACTCTGAATGGCTGCCCCCCCCCCTATCAATTCGAACACGGTGAAACCGAATTGAACGAAATTTGGTACAGAGGTAGCATTAGCAAAGGGCACCTCAGTGTCATACTTTATATCGCCGCCATCTTTACCAAAACAGAATGGCGGCCACTCAAACGTTCAAAAGTAAAATCAAATTACGGCTAAACTAATCATCCGATCTCTACCAAATTTGGTGACAACATACCTTTATATAGGACGCGTCTTTCTTCCAACATTCAAGGTCATCGGCCGTACCATTTCAGGATGGCGGCCGTGTGAATTATTCAACCATTTTAATCAATGGCTTAAGACCCACCAATTCCGATTATCGAGCCTAGGGTGGTTTAAGCTATCCTGAAGGTCGTGATCCGTTATTTATTATAATTTAATATTATACTGTATGAGTGGCTTAAAAGAGCTGAGTGGTCTGTGTCACACGACAAGATGGCAGCTGTCCTTATGTGCCTGTCTTATATTTCAATAGTTTTAGTATGTTGTATGTGATATACCCTACTGATACAATAATATAAACTTTGTATGAAATTATCTTTAATGAAGATGTACTGCTGTGAAGAAATCGTTTATTTAAAGTCATTATTTGCCAACAGATTGTATCTAATGTCAGTTAAGAACACCATGATGTTAAGGATAGGATTAGCTCTGGGCTAGCGTGTTAGTCTGTCACGCAGTTGACTGGGGATCGAGTACTGCTGCAGATAACTTCTTTTTTCTTGAATTCTTTTACAAATGATGTGCACGAGCTCTTTCCACAGATACTGAATAAGATGTCATTTAGCTCAAAGGGGAGGCTAATGGATACTCTCGTTTATTAATAAAATCACAGCCCCAGCATCGCACATAAACAGAAGACATTAGGAAAAGGAGAATAGAAGAACTAGATACACGTTGTCATTAACCACAGCCTTCTTAATGCCTCTGTACGGTGCTGTCCTCTTGTGGGTTATGTGGGTAATATTGTTCCAAACTTACCGCTGTGTAAATACCTGGCCTCCTGACGTATGGCAATTTTGTAATACTGGTAGTTCAACTATTAGCCACGATCGCGCTCCGATTACCTTTAAACACTGCCAGCTGGATCGCCTCCCTCTTGGCTACTTTAAACTGTCTACTCATTCAACACCCTTAGGCCACTGCCATCGTAGTACATTGCGATGGCAGTGCATAGGCGTACAACATAAAGATTAATTCACTGATAGGTCGCAGCACCAACCTACTGTGATCGGCGTGGATTTTTAAAGGGGAAGATACCCAAAACGGAAGATTCTTAACTTAGCAGGCTGGCTTAATATAGAGATTAACGGACGTGAATGCATTACAATAAGTTAGTAGTTTTGTTATTCAATCATCATAAAGTATACAATATTGATTGTGACACTTACTGGCTAATTATCAATATAAAAGAAAACGAACAATACATTGTGGTAGAGGTGATTGTGTTAGGGATGAGGACAAAGAGTCATAAATATACCCATACATTTAGGAGAAAGTAGGCTATATGTTCTTTGCTGAACATCTTGTTCTAACTTTCTTAACACTTTGAAACTATGACCATTTGTTACAAACAGTAACAAATCGAGTACGCAGGCAGTGCCAATTGCACAAACATACGAGTGCTGAATTATTGTATGCATTTGTGTTGTATTAGCATAGCTCTTTTTTTTAAATTCAGGCAACGTCGTGCACATAGCTTGATTTTCTTTGTAATAAACGCATCTAGTTTATTAATTAATAATATTTAGGACTACCTAAATACGTAAATTTAAAGATAAATGTTGGAGATGGCACCATCATAGCATAGGACAAATGTTTCCCCTTGCTATTAAATGTAAATATTTCTAGTATTTGTAAACAAGTAAATGTCCTGCTTTGCAGTAGATTCTTTTGATGTTTGATCCTCCCGTAGTCATTTTCGATGTGATTGCTTGGGGCTGATCTTACGTGCCATACTCTTAGCTTGTTCGTTCTTATTCCAATTTTGTATTAGGACCATGAGAGTAATTTAGATGTTGATCAGAACATTTTTTATATTTTCTTTCAGGGCAGAGTAGTATCGGACTATCCGTTTGCAACTCTCATGCTTTATTCGTGATTTTAACATAAGACTGACCTCTCTATTCTTGCTTAGTTTTCTTATCGATGCATTCCTCTGAGCTTGTTAAGAATCGAACCTCACCAATTCCCGATACCCCCGAGTGCAGACTTTTGTGCGACACCAGCTTATGAATGTGTCGTCCCCTATACTTGTGTGTTAACTGGAAGAGGGTCTCGGAAGGGTCATTTGAAACCGGTGACTCCCCGAAACCTTCGACCAGCGGGCACATTATGAGAGGATATGCTAAGAAATGACTGGCCGAGTTCCTCACTGACATCCTGCTGACTGGTCAACTTTCATTGGAGTTCAAGAAGGCGAAGATAATTTATATTCTGAAACCAGGCAAACCCAGCAACGAGGTAGAAAGCTATCGGCCCATCGTCCTTCTTAGCTGCTGCTACAACGTTTTGAAAGGTTGGTAAATGACCGAATGAGAAGCGCAATCCTCGGGCATATTCCAGTTGAACAGGCAGACTTCAGACCAGGGCGTAGCGGCTGCGACCAAGTATTGTCTCTTACATCCTTCATAGAGCAGGATATCAAATGAAGCTGAAAACATCTGTAGCATTTGTTGATCTTGCCTTTGACACTGTGTGGAGGGAAAGTCTTATCTACAAATTTCTTCGTATCATACCCTGCAAAACGATGACTCAACTGGTTAACAACATGTTAAGTGATCGGAAGTTCCAAGTAATCACTGGAAGCAAGATAAGCATGGAGAGGAAGCTAAACAACGGATTTCCCCAAGGATCAGTTCTCTCACCTTTATTGTTCAACTTATACCTCTCTGACCTTCCTGACACTTCATCCAGAAAATTCTGCAATGTCGACGACCTGGCTCCAGCCGTACAAGATCAGACAATGGAGACGACTATAGAGATTCTTACCAAAGACTTATCTACACTGGAAAGTTACTTCAAAATCTGGAGACTTCAACCCAGTGTGGGTAAAACAGAAGTGTCTTGCTTCAATTTAAATAATCGTTTGGCGAGCGTGAAACTGAATTTAAGTTTCGGAGGCAGAATTCTTCGTCATAATTGGAACCCAAAATACCTTGGCGTCATCTTAGACCCTACACTATCCTTCAAACAACACCTCCTGAACTTAGCACAAAAGTTCAGAACTCGAAACAACATCCTCCATAAACTACAGTATGTGGAACTACCTGCGGATCTTCAGCAACCACCTTGCGATCTTCATTCAGCCTTGGGTTTGGTGTATTCAAGGGCTGAGTATTGTGCACCTGGTTGGTTGAACAGTCATCACACCCAACTTAATACCACAATGCGCACCATATCTGGCGCAATCACATCTACTCCAGTTCATTGGCTTCCACTGCTAACCGGTATAATGCCACCTGATCTATGCCGATCTAATGCCCTTATTAAGGAATTCCACAAGATCTCCAGAAATCCTAGTCTACCCATGCATAATGTCCTGCCACTTTTGAATCTTAAAAGACTAAAATCACGCCGTCCAAATCTGTGTGATGCTGCTGACATGGATGCTAAGGATTTTAAATATCTTGATGAATGGAAAGGTCGGTGGGAAGCAGCAACGGATATGCGCCTGCATACCTTCTTCTCAGGTCCCAGATTTCCAAGTGGATTCCACCTATCACGCAAGACCTTGACTGCCCTGAACAGAATCAGAACACGACATGGTCGGTGCAGAGATGATCTTCACAAGTGTAAAAAGCTACCTAATCCAGACTGTGACTGCGAGCTCCACACCAGAGAATGCAAGAATAGAGCTTATCACGGTGATGAAGCAGTTGGTAACTCCAGATGCTGTACGCTGGATTGGAAATATAGATATTCAGTTGTGAAGCACATATGACTGTTTCTCTTCTGTAAATATGTATATACAGTGTGGTCCACCCGCCCCTTATTATTTAGTTTTATGAAACCCAACTAACATCACATTTCTCCCGATGGTCGATATTGCTCTGCGCTCTGACTGAGTGACAGCAATGTCATGGGTCATGGGTCTAGCAAAGAAAAACCGACCTTAAACTTTTCCCCGCCAAATACTATGGCCCATTCAACTAACATATGACTTACTGCTCCTTGAAATAACACACATACACGTAATACGATCGTATTAATAACTTACGCCACTTGATCTGTAATAGTAGAAAGTTAAATCAACACCATAAACCGTGATTGAAGACATTGAGATGGACTTAAACGTTTGAGGTGGGACGGCTACAGTAACTACAGCACGTTTAGCGTGCATCACCTACCATGTGTTGATGGCTGAGAGGGTTAAAGCCTGACCGTACGTGGTGGGCGCGAGCGGGTAGAATGCTGCTTCGAATCCAGTAGTAGGCATACTTTTTTGAACGAAAGCCCACATTCCATTTTAGTCGGGATGTAACTACATTGCCACATTTATTGCCTTACGACGTATTTTTGTGAAAAGTAGCCTACGTTAAATTTTGATGATTTGTAAAGAGAATACGATCGAATTGGTACGTTATGCCACGCGACATGTAATGGCAGAAAATGTAAAAACTGGCATGGATATTAACATAACATATCGAAGTGTTGCTCCGGAGGTCCGGGTTCGATTCCCAGCTCTGCCAAGAAATGTAATACGTGCCTGAGGGCTGAAATTGGGTACACGAAGCCTCGTGAAGCAAATATGAGAAGAAATGGGTTCGATTCCCACGTCAGCCACCCTGTAAATGGTTTTCCGTGGTTTCCCACTTCTACTCCGGCCAAATTCCGGGACGGATTCTATCTTAAGGCCACGGCCGCCTCCTTCCCTATCCTTAATTGCAAATACACACATCATTACAAGCCCGCAATAACTAAAGTTATCAATCAAATTCTAGACACACACCCAAGTAAACGGGGCTAAATGACCGCGATGTTCTAGCCCCTCAAATGAAACGAAACAACAACATATCGAAGGATATTCTGATCGCCAGTGCTTGCATCGAAGTATACGTAATCCTTAGAAATTCCCATGGAATTATTAGCATACTTTCGATTTTTGCAAAAAAATGAAAGTAGACTTATGAGATCAGCACAGGGCCAAAAATTGTGTGTCTGTCTGTGTGTGTGTGTGTGTGTGTGTACTCTGAATGTCTGCCCCGCACCCCCCCACCCCTATCAAATTTTGGTAGAACTAGCAAAGGGCACCTCAGTGTCATGTTTCATATCGCCGCCATCTTGACGGAAACGTAATGGTGGTCACCCAAATGTTCAAAGTTTAAATCAAATTACGACAAACTTAATCATCCGATCTCTACCAAATTTTGCAACAACATATACTTGTATGGCGTGCGTCGTTTGACTGAACTACAAGGTAATCAGCCCTTTAGTTTGCAGATGGCGGCCATGTATGTGTGCAAATTGATTCCCCCTATCAATTCAAACACGGTGAACCCGAATTGAGCGAAATTTGGTAAGGAGGTAGCACTAGCAAAGGGCACTACAGTGTCATGTTTTATATCGCCGCCATCTTGACGAAAACGTAATGGCGGCCATCCTAATGTTAAAAGCTTAAATCAAATTACGACCAACCTAATAATCTGATCTCTACCAAATTTTGCAACAACATACCTTTATGTATAGAGAATCTTTTGACCACACTACAAGGTCCTCAGGCCAATAATGTGCGGATAGCGGCCATGTATGTGTGCAAATCGATTCCCCCTATCTTTCCAAACACGGTGAAACCGAATGGAACGAAGTTTGGTTCAGACGTAGCACTAGCAAAGGCCACCTCAGTGTCATGTAATATATCGCCGTCATCTTGACGGAAATGGAATGGCAGCCACCCAAATGTTAAAAGCTTAAATCAAATTACGACTAACCTAATCATTTGATCTCTAACAAATTTTTCAACAACATACCTTTTTGTGGGAATCATCTTTTGACTGAACTACAAGGTCATCAGCTCAATAGTTTGCAGATAGGGGCCGTGCATGTGTGCAAATCGATTCCCCATATCCATTCAAACACGGTGAAACCGAATTGAATGAATTTTTTTTTACAGAGGTAGCACTAGCAAAGGGCACATCATATTCATGTATACTATCCGTATAGCACGTTGTATTTCAAGAAGCTACTACAACCAACATTCATTTATACTCCTTGAAAAGGACAAAGAGTTATAACAATAGCCTACCCGTGCATTTAGGATAAAGTAGGCTATGCGTTCTTTACCGAACATCTTGTTTTGTTATTAAATTTTAACAAAAAGTCTTAGCGTATCTTTAGGCTCGTATCACACGACACTCGCTGTCAAGGAAGCTGCTGTGATCGCTGGTACAAAATCCTGTATGATTATGTTCTCTTCGTCAGTAAATTACACCTGCATGTATGACCGAAGTGTATCACAAGCTAGCATTTTGTACGCTAAGTTGTATGAAATAAAACCGAAGGGCTGTCGTTTGAGGGCATTATTGGCAGTTCTATCGCCTTATTAACTCAAAGCGGTCGCGAAACTTGCTTTAAGTAAATTAGAAAACATGCTAGGTACTGAATGAATGCATTCCAATCAATATTTAAGATCAAACTATAATAATTGAATATTTTACCATACGCGTTAATAAGAAGCGCAACAAAAACCTCCAGAGTGTGTTGGAAATTTGTGCAAGTGTTATTGCGCCCGCTTGCTCTTTCGAAGATCCCGGGTTCAAGACTAACAAACGGCAGATTTTAAAATTCTTTTAAACTATTTTATTATACCCTCCCTACCTCGTACAGCAAGATTTCAACTTGGTTTTGTTCACATTGGGCCGTAATTACGTCACTTTTTACTCTTACTGCTCTGTTTAGTCGATGGTCTCTAGGACTCTGCCTGCAGTGAAGATATCAGTTCTCTGTTTTGCCGCTAGAGAGCTGCACCACGGTAAGAAGTTGATTGTAACCTTGGGTCTGCTATATGTATCTTTTGCGCATGACCAGTCTTCCTGATATTTTGACGTCTATTGCTGTTTTGTTTTTCTTGGTTGTTCTGTTGTGTTTCTTAACTATGCACGACAGTCAGCTGTAATGAAGACAGAAAACGATCGACGGAGCCATTGCTAAGTTCTGTCTTCTTATGAAGTTATTCGAGTAATATAAAGATTTTAATGGCTATTCCTTCCATGATAATGAGACCTATATAATTGATAGTTGGATAACTGTCGTGAAATGTATGCTGGTCTACATAAGTCTTTCTACGTACGACAGTCAGCTGGGATGTGAATAGAGAACGATCGACGGAGCCATTACTAAGTTCTGTCTTCTAATGAAGTTATTCTTGTAATTAAAAGATTTTAATGGCTATTCCTTCGATGATAATGAGACCTATATGATTGATAGTTGGGTAACTGTCGTGAAATGTATACTGGATTACATAAGTTTTTCTCCGTGCGAAGGCAAGTACCGGGAACGTGAACAATTTCCACATCTTCCTGTTTTGTTAAATCTAATCTCGTTGTTAATGTTATTGTAAATGTAATGTTAAGAAATGTCAATAGAAGTTGTTCATTTAAGGAACGCAAGTGTATTATTTCCATGTCTAAACTTAGTACTGTAGTCACGGAATACTATTCTGGGTATGTTTTTTTATGGGCCTGGTCATTCCAATTAAGGGGGTAATTCCTGCGTTTCAACTTGTATCATGAGCGTGGTTCAGATTATTTACCACATTTATATTTAATTGAGGTTAACTTGCTGGTTATAGACATGGAAGTGATTAGATATTGAATGAAATTACGTCAAGTGTTTATGATATTTTTATATAATCTCTAATTATTGTATTTTTTGTTTCATGTTATTTTACACCAAAACCAAATGGATAATCGAGCTATGCCTGCCATTTCATACTTGAATAAAAGTGAGGTAGCCTATGAGATATTGATTAGAAATGGATCTCCATCCTATCATCGTGAATTAGATGTCATTGCTTTAAGGAAACTAAAAGGCGTGCCTATTGTCATTCCCTCTCATGACAATATCTGTTGGGATGTAGGTAAGTCTGACATTGTACCCTCTGTTTCTTGCTTATTGGATTCGTTAGGTGGTTTGAATTGTGTTGGAAATCAGTCTGCTTCGCAATTGAATCGTATTAAGTACAGATCCATTCATTGGATTAATAGATTGCACGACTTGATTGAAGTTTGGTCACGAAGTGATAAGATATTTTCTGAAGAGTTATCTAGATTGCGAGCGAAACTTGTTGAGTATTAAGACCAAATCTTTGCTGAGGTTTCTGAAGGTGAGAGTAATGATTCTATTGTGTGTGCGAATAGTGGTATTAATAATTGTGATGAAGCGTGTGAAAATAGTGATGGTCTTAATGTTATCGAGAATTTAGAACGTGTGTCATTGAGTGAAGATGAAAACATGGTAGATAATTTTGAAAATAGGAATACTTCTGATGTTAATAGTCTGGTAGGGTCGTCAATCAGTTTATCCAGGGGTAGGTCGTGTACAATTAGGACCGATGTGAACAAGCAAAGCAATTTCATAGAAAAATGTATCCCGGTAAATACTTCTGTACCAAATGTTTCTGCGATTAGGACTCCACTTAATTTGAATTATAGCTGTTCTGGTGTTAGCAAGTCTGTGCAGACTGGGAGGAGCCTATTAGATAAAAGTGAAGCGATTGATTGTGATATTTTCAATCCTCTATTGAGAAATTGTGCTTGGTCTCAGAGTAACGTACCGATGAATGCCATGCCTGACAATAGTGTTAGGTTCCAAAATATTCCCAACCCTGTGAATTTAATTCTAAAAGACTTCCATGTGTGCGATGGCACTGATAGTGACCTATTGGTAAAATTTTTAAGGAAGGTGATAGAATTAACAGATGCTGCGGTCATGTATGGGTTATCCGAGTTGCAAATATTTAGGATCGTATACCCATGTACGAATGGTTTACTTCGAGACAAGTTACTAGAGTGCATGTCTGCTAATTATTCTTTGGAATATTTTCAATCTGAAGTTTTAAATTATTTTATTTCCCCTCGTCTGTTGTCTGATTTACAAAGGGATTATTTGTTTCGAGTACAACGCATGGACGAAACATTAAGTAATTATTTTATCGACATCAGATGGTATGCTAGGTTATTTGCTGTTGGGTTGTCTGAACAACAAATCGTTACTTCAATGGTGGAGGGAATTAATCCTAATTATAGATTATCGTTAGCTATGAATACCAAACCCAAAAGCTATAAAGAGTTCAACGATATTATCTTCGAAGCAGAGAAAGTTAATAAAGCTAATTTAAGGCGCATGGATGGTCCAGGGAGGTTATGTTCTACTGGTTTTCCCCCTTCTGGAGCTATTGTTGATACTAATTATTTTCAGAAGCGTGAAGAGAGGCAGCATGCTGACAGATATAACCAGCCTGACCAGAGTAGAAATATTTTTTTTAGTAATGATTTTCAGCATAGCAGCAGAGAACTAGTACCAGTTCGTGTAGGTGCGGAGATTCCTCAGGGGCATAACTTCAAGAGACCCGGTAGGGGTAGCAACAAAGGTAGGAGATGTGATCGTTGTGGGTCATATGCCCATATTAGTCGTTGGTGTGATGTTAAATATAACAATAAATCTTTATCGTATGTAAACAAGACGTCATCAGATGATAAAATTTGGTATTCTAATGTGTCAAAAAAGAAATGTAAACGTTCACGTGACAGTAATTTTTGTCGGGGTCTGGTCAAAAGTAAAAAGATGTGTAACCGTATCACTGATGTTGCTCATGGAATTTCTCCATTTATTGTCATTGACATTAATAACGAGCCAGTTTCTGCACTTATTGACTCTGGGAGCGTGAGTTCATTTTTAAGCTTAGAATGGTTTAATAATATGAAATCTGTATGTAAATTTGGAAAACTGATTGCCGAGAATAATGATGTGAGATCCGCAAATTCTTCTCTGGATATTAAAGGGTACATAACAGTTAAGATCAGGATATTAAGTTTCACGTGGAAATTTAGGTTATGGGTCGTACATCGTCTGTCTTGTGATGTCATCCTTGGTGCTGACTTTTTGGCACATGTTGGGTTACTGATTGATCTGAGGGATCAAACATGTCAATTTAAGTTCAAGCCCCGTTTAAGGTTAAAATTTAATAATTATACTTGTGGTGTTGGTATTAATGCTGCTCAGCGTGGTGACAAACCTAATGATATTGAAGATTTGGAGCTGGGACATCTAAGGGAGGATCAAGCTAATAGTATTCGTAAACTATGCTCTGAGTTTACTGATGTTTTAACCGACAGGTTAGGTGTAACGAATATTTTGGAATATGAGATTGAGTTATCCGATTCAGTGCCTGTTAGGTCTTCTCCTTACCGTCTGGCTCCACCGAAGATGAAGGTTTTGAAAGGTATCATCGATGAGATGATTGATGAGGGAGTAATTAGGAAATCTACTTCTTCCTATTCATCTCCCATTTTCTTAGTGCCCAAACCTAATGGAGAATTTAGACCTGTGGTTGACTACCGTGCATTAAATAAGAAGGTGATTCTCCAACAGATTCCTTTGCCGGATTTACAGTCCTGTTTTGGGTGGTTTCAGGGAGCAAAGGTATATTCCGTTCTGGACTTAAACAAAGCATATATGCAAATTCCGTTGAGTGAGAAATCCAAAGCAGTGACTGTGTTCACCACGGATTGGAATTTGTATGAATTCGAACGTTTGCCCTTCGGGTTATCGACAGGTGCCGCTGTATTGAGTCGTTTACTGGACAATATTTTTGATGGGATAAAATTTAAGTCAGTCTACCACTATCTTTATGATGTGGTGATATTCAGTAAGTCTTTTGAAGAACATGTTGAACATGTTAGAGAAGTTCTTAAAAGACTTAAAGAAGCAGGATTGACAGTAAAGTTATCTAAAGTGTCCTTCGCAAAACCCCAAATTTCGTTCTTGGGTCACATTGTGTCGTCATCTGGTGTTTCAGATGATCAGACTCGTACTCAATCCATTCGCGATTTCAAATCACCTAGAAATGTGAAAGAAGTTGCACGTTTCGTAGGGATGATCAATTATTTCCGTAAGTTCGTTCCTAATTTTGCGCACAGGGCAGCTCCGTTAAATATGTTAAGGAAGAAAAGTACGGAGTTCGTTTGGGGTCCCTCGCAAGAATCAGCTTTTGAAGATTTAAAGATGGCTCTTATTAACGCACCTATACTAGCGATTCCCGACTTCTCAAAGCCCTTTATCATTCAGACTGATGCCTCCAACAGGGCAGAGGGCGCAGTTATGTTTCAGCAACATGAGGATGATAGATTGCCCATCGCCTATGCCTCACGTACTTTGTCTGATGCAGAGTTAAAATATTCAGTCTATGAATTAGAAGGATTGGCAGTTATGTTCGCCCTAGAAAAAATTAAGTTGTATGTAGAACACGTTGAGTTTGAGCTTGAAACTGACAACCAAGCGTTGAGTTGGGTTTTAGGTAGACCAAGGAAAACCGGAAGAATTGCTCGCTGGGCAACGAGGATTCTGTCCTTCAAGTTCAGGGTGAAGCATATAAAGGGCACTGAGAATGTGATTGCAGACTGTTTGAGCCGGATGTACGGAGAATTGTCTGATGATATTGATAATAAGGAAAATGTATGTAATAATGTTTTGATCAACGAGTCTTGTAATGCTATACTTTCTAATTATCCGTTGTTGTTCCGTGATGTATCGGGGTACCAAAGGGAAGATCCTGTGTTGTCAGAAATTATTCAGAAGCTTGAGAGGGGAGAATCGGTCAAACCGTATTTCCTGAAAGGAAACTTACTTTGTTGTTCAGCACGTAGTGATAAGTTGGCCAAAATCGTATTGCCTGTTGTATTAATACCTGAAGTATTTAGGTACTTTCATGAGTCACCTATCGGTGCACATTTAGGTGTGTTCAAAACTAGATTAAGGATAAGGGAAAATTTCATTTGGAAGGGAATGGATAAGGAAATCAAACGTATGGTAAACCATTGTCAAACTTGTAAACTGGCTAAACCGGCTACCAACACTAAGGTGGGAATGTTGTCATCGGAAGTGGCTACTAGGCCAATGCAGAGGTTGTTTCTAGACTTTATTGGCCCTTTTCCGGTGCCTAAGTGGGGAAACAAGTTTGCTTTGGTATGTACGGATGGGTTCTCAAGGTTTAATTGGATATTTCCAACTAGGGCTGCTACAACGTAAGTTGTTATCCGATGTCTTGAAAAAATATTTGCCTCGTTTGGTCCGTGCCAGTTTCTGATCACTGATAACGCTCAATGTTTCAAGTCTAGTGTGTTGAGAAATTTCTTATTTGAATTGTCAATTTCTCAAATTACATCTTCACCGTATTACCCTAAAGGTTCGTACGCTGAGCGTGTCAATAGAAATTTAAAAGCGGCGTTAATTGCCTTTCATCACAGTGATCATAGTAAATGGGACTCCTGTATACCTTGGATAACCTTTTCTTTTAATACCGCTGTCCATGAATCCCATAAAACCACTCCATTGTCATTAATGTTTTCTTTCACTCCTAACACACCTTTATCTAATATTTGGTCGATTAATCAGTTGTTACCTGAACAGTATACCTTTAGTCATATCAAGAGTACTTGGAAAAAGGCTAAGGAGAACATGAATGTGGCTCATGATAGATTAGAAAAAAGGTATAATCTAGGTCGTAAACCTGTTGATATTAAAGTTGGAGATAAGTTTTTGTGAAGAATTTTTCTTTGAAGGAGGTTGGACCAAAAGAGTCGGGAAAACTAAGAGATAGGTTTCGTGGCCCTTTTAAGGTTGTTAGTTTCTTGACTCCCGTTACTCTTCTGGTCAGTGATACTGTTAAAAAGAGAATTTTCAGGGTGCATCTGTCACATGTGAAGAAAGGTGCTAACGATATGAAATAGGGTATGTAAACGTGTTTCTTAAAAATTGTGTACGAAAAATTGATTATTCCTCTAGTATGTATGTTTTGTGTGTGCTATTGGTACATTTTTTGTCTGCACGTGTGTTTTTCTAAATTGTATTAGACAGACAAAATCATTTTCTTGTGTGCATGGTATGGGTATTTTGTTATGTGAGTACAATTTTTTAAATTGTACTAGACAGACAAGATCATTTTCTCGTGTGTATGGTATGTGTGGACGTTGAGTGATCGTGTATATTTAGCTTTGTTTTGGTAATTGGGTGGTTTATTGTTGCTTTGATGGTAAAATAAGTTAGGGTTTTATTATATTTAATGGTTTTAAGGTATTTTAATATAAAACAGAATATATAAAATGGGATCTCGTTAGGATATCATTGGGCATCTTACGATCCTAATATTATCAAGGAATGGGACTTGATTGGGTGATATAAGGTGTTCAAAAATGTGATGGTAGGTATTTACAAAACAATTCCATTTGAGTCTCCAAGTAAGTGTCTAGAGTGCACTTTTAATCGCTTGTTTATTTCGGAATGTAAAGACTTACAAGTGAGTGAGGTTATCAGAAGTATGTCGAAAGGTAATTGTTGCTGTTGGTCGAAGAGAATAAGTCAAGGGTAATTATGGTGATGAGTCGACATATTAATAGTGTTTCAGGGTAATTTTATTTTGTGTATGTCGGTGTTCTAATGTGATCCTATTTATATTTTTGGTAGAGTTTTGGGATATTTGTGGGTGGTAACTTGTTGTATGTAAGGTGTGATTTTTTGAGGTTATGGATGTAGGAATGTAAGCTTTCTTATGTGATTTTGTTTGTCTGTACGTGTGGTCTGGTTATTAATTTATTGTAGAGTCTTTTGGTTGATCTTGGGATTTGCTCGAGATCTTTCATCGTTTTTTTTTGGGATTTGCTAATTTTTCGTTATGTATGTAATTTCCTAAATTTGTGCAGATCTTTAAAATGGACACAACCTTTGTTTATCGTGTGGATATATGTTTGAGTGTGAGATGTTAGCTTTGCATATTAATTTGGGTGGGATGTTTCGTTTCTTGTTAGGGTGTCAAAATAAGGTTAGGTTTCTAGCGATTTTTGGGTTAACTTATTAATTTAATTTATTACCGAAAGTATAATCTAGTATTTGTTAAAATACCTTTCAATGAGGTAAGTATTAGTTTAAGAGAATTACCTTACGATCCTTGACATTTTCTGTATGGGATCTGGTTTAGGTGAAAGAAAGTAATTATAAGTTTAGTGTTTGTTAATATTAAAGGGTAATGCATTTGTGTCATTGTGTTTGAATAGGCTTTTTAACGAGAACTTGGTTATATTCTGGTATTTTCTGGGTAATTTGTGGGTGGTAATTTGTAATTTTGTTGATTGTGTGAAATGGAGGTTATGTGAGTGGTGCTATGAAAGGGTTGTGTGTTTATTTTGTTGGTTTGTGCGTGTCGTCTGATTCTGCTATATTTTTCGTTTTTGGGAATTTGTTCGTTGTTTGGTCGAATTTTATGGGCGATTCTTCTTGTTTTTTTTTCTCTGGTTGGTGTGTGTCTGGTCAGGGTTTCTATGAGTGGAAACAGATGGGCGATGAAGGATTTAACCTGCATTTAGTTAGTTCTGTGAAATTTTTATTATTTTCTTTGGCAAGCAAGCTCATTTTCATTTAGGTCTATATCTGTGTAGGTGGAAAGTATTTGTTTTCTGTTAATAAGAGAGTTCATTTTATTTGGAAATAATGTAGGTATTATGGAAATGATTATTTTGATCGTTAAAGATGATAAATATTTATTACATTTGAGTACATGACATTAAAAAAAAGATTGTAAAACTTAAAACCTTGATTGTAAAAGATGTGGAAATTTTTCCTTTTCTTGGAATTCGATTTTGTCGAAACTCTTGCCAGATTTAATTGAAAGTTTATATATTATGCTGTTTCGAAAATCATTTTATTGTGTGTTAGTTGTAAGATCTTCATTACATGGTACTGTCCCAAGCGAAATTGATTTCAGCCCTATTTATTTGGAGATTGCTTCTGCGGAGAAGATTCTTTGGTGTATTATGTGAGGCAATCCTGAGCCCAAATGACTAAGCTGTTGCCAATGGATCTGTACGAATGGGAAACTACCTTCGTCTATGTTTGAAGACTTCGAAGATACATTTATATTGTATTTGTACGAGAAAACCTGTATTTGTAATTTTGTACCATTGTAAGACGCGTGATAGTACTAGCAAACGTTCTTGACATGATGTCAAAACCTGGTAACGACATGCTAGTATGATTTGAAATTGGTGGAAGAATGTGAAAAGAATTTATTTGGCATGAAGTGTTCATATTCTAATATGTTGTGATAAAAAAAAACTTTTTTTCATGAAGGTTTGCATGTCAGCATGATGTAACTATTCTTTTTTCATTGACGTGGTTGTTGAACCAACGTCAAGCTTGTAGAGGGGGAGATTTGTGCCGTAATTACGTCACTTTTTACTCTTACTGCTCTGTTTAGTCGATGGTCTCTAGGACTCTGCCTGCAGTGAAGATATCAGTTCTCTGTTTTGCCGCTAGAGAGCTGCACCACGGTAAGAAGTTGATTGTAACCTTGGGTCTGCTATATGTATCTTTTGCGCATGTCCAGTCTTTCTGATATTTTGACGTCTATTGATGTTTTGTTTTTCTTGATTGTTCTGTTGTGTTTCTTAACTATGCACGACAGTCAGCTGTAATGAAGACAGAAAAAGATCGACGGAGCCATTGCTAAGTTCTGTCTTCTTATGAAGTTATTCGAGTAATATAAAGATTTTAATGGCTATTCCTTCGATGATAATGAGACCTATATAATTGATAGTTGGATAACTGTCGTGAAAAAGCCTCCGTGGCTTAGGCGGCAGCACGCCGGCCTCTCACCGCTGGGTCCATGGTTCAAATCCCGGTCACTCCATGTGAGATCTGTGCTGGACAGAACGGAGGCAGACAGGTTTTTCTCCGGGTACTCCGGTTTTCCCCGTCAAAATTTCATTCCAGAAACACTCTCCACTATCATTTCATTTCATCTGTCATTCCTTTAGTCATTGCCCCAGAGGAGTGCGTCAGGCCTCGGCAGCCGGCACAGTTCACATCCTCGCCGCTAGATGGGGGCTTCATTCATTCCATTCCTGACCCGGTCGGAGACTGGAAGCAGGCTGTGGATTTTCATTCATATAACTGTCGTGAAATGTATGCTGGTCTACATAAGTCTTTCTACGTACGACAGTCAGCTGGGATGTGAATAGAGAACGATCGACGGAGCCATTACTAAGTTCTGTCTTCTAATGAAGTTATTCTTGTAATTAAAAGATTTTAATGGCTATTCCTTCGATGATAATGAGACCTATATGATTGATAGTTGGGTAACTGTCGTGAAATGTATACTGGATTACATAAGTTTTTCTCCGTGCGAAGGCAAGTACCGGGAACGTGAACAATTTCCACATCTTCCTGTTTTGTTAAATCTAATCTCGTTGTTAATGTTATTGTAAATGTAATGTTAAGAAATGTCAATAGAAGTTGTTCATTTAAGGAACGCAAGTGTATTATTACCATGTCTAAACTTAGTACTGTGGTCACGGAATACTATTCTGGGTATGTTTTTTTATGGGCCTGGTCATTCCAATTAAGGGGTCAATTCCTGCGTTTCACACATTATCTACGAAGACGATAGGGAAAGTTATTTTCTTGTCTCATTTAAATGGTTATTTTCCGTAAATTCTGTTCAAAACCATGGATGGATACTATTCGTTATAATTATTATTCTTTTAGTCGATTTTACCCTCCAGGTTAGGTTTTCCCACGGACTCAGCGAGGGATCCCGTCATTACCGCCTCTACGGGCAGTGTCCTGGAGCTTGAAATATCTCGTCTGGGGGATACAACTGGGGAGGTGGAATCAGCACCTCGCCCAGGCGGCCTCAACTGCAAAGCGAACATGGTCCTCTTGAGGGATGGGAAGGGAGGGGAAGAACGGGAGGGATAGGCAAGAGAGAGGGAAGAGGCGGCCGTGGCCGTACGGTAGGTAACATCCCGGCATTTGCCCGAAGGCGAAGTGGGAAACCACGGAAAACCACTTTGAGGATGGCTGAGGTGGGAATCGAACCCCCTCTACTCATTGGACCACCCGAGGCTGAGTAGACCCCGTGCCAGTCCTCATACCACTTTTCAAATTTCGAGGCAGAGCCGGGAATCGAACCCAGGACGTCAGGGGTGGGAGCTAATCACGCTGACTACTATGCAACAGAGGTGACTCTATTCGTGATAGTTAGAATTTTAATAGTTCAATCATTCTCTTCTAAACGCTATGGTTCAATATTTATAATAATATGACACGTTCTGTAATTACTGCCTTGCTGTGAGGCTCAGCGGTAACGTTCTCGCTTGCTGTGCCCAAGGTTGCAGGTTCGTATACTGTCGTAGTCAGCTGACATTTGAGGGTGCGCAAATGCGAGGGAGCCGTGTCAGTAGATTTACTGGCACTTTGAAGATCCCCTTCGGAGCAAAATTCCGGCACCCCGGCGTATCTAAATGCCAGAGGAGTTAAAAGGGACGTAAAACCAATAATGTTATAATTATCTGTATTTACTGTATGTTTGGGGCGGATGACCCCGTAGTTCCTCCCCTTAAAACCTCACTAACTAACTATTACTGTAAGTGTATAGCAAGCGCTTTTCGCACAGACGCCGTTGAAGGAAATTATAGTTTCGGTCTGATGTATTTATTCGTGAGCCTACCCACATAACAAATAGATTTGTTATGTGGGTCGTCTGAGTGAGTCGGAGTTTTCCTTTAAACAAAGGTGGTCAAAATTTCGAACACTTGCTACCTTGAATATACAGGATACCTTGCTTTCGTTCTACAGATCATTATGTCGTCGTCCAATCTGGCTGCGTACCATTTGATAAGTACGGTCCTTTTGAGGACCAAATAAAAAATCACTCGTTGGAACAGACAGATATGCGTCCACAATACATCCACAATAAACGACAATAAGCACCCAAAAAATGTACTAGTTCAAGGTTCGAACCTTCTACAATGCGACTTCGTTGACGCTACTCTCGCAAATCTTGATTTAGCCACCATAGCTACCGAGAACCATGGTGTATTTCTGGCACGTATTGAATCTATTCATAGACACTTCCTGTCCAAACGTAAGAAGGTGTTATTCGGAGTTCTGATCGTTTCAATCATGCATTATATTTGAGGCCATTGAAAGAACACTGCGACTATTGATTTCTACTATATTCGCGAGGATGTACTCAACGGTTTAAGTTGTACAATGGACGTAAAGGAGCAGGTACTAATGTTTTCAGGATGACTGTGATATACGCGTTGCCCTCCTCCAAAAAAATAAGGGGCTGGTGGACCACACTGTATATACATTACTGATACCGGTAATGTCTGTATAAGCCATACGCTAAATAATAATCTGAAAGTATTAAAAAACTCGAAACTGAAGGTTTGGCGTTGAATGAATCTATTCAGATAATGAATAAAATTCGTCAAGTGAACTCATCCTTGCGGAGGTTATTCCAGGAGAAACTTAAAGAAAAGTACGAAAACATTTTGAATAATAACCCAGGCTTTGAACCTTTGAGTCAAATTGATAGTTTTATTAATGGGATGGGCAAACGTTTGCCAGAATCAATAAGTGCCAATATAGCACCCCAAGTTCAAATACCGTCCAGTTACATCAGTTGATGTAGAGCGGTCCTTTTCTGCTTATAAAAATGTTTTGAGCGATCGACGATACAATCTTACTACTGAACATTTGGAACAGTACCTGATCGTTTCTGTTTACCATAGTAGCAAAATGTAAAATAATTTGTAAACGATACTTTTTTCTGATGAAGTAAATAGTAACAAGTAGTTCCGTGAAGAACTAAATAGCCTATTTGCATATATCCTACCAATATCAATTGCCTCTATCAACATACAAATTGTCAGTTTGATTGTTGTAATAGATTCGTAGATATTGAGAACAGTCTAAATATTTTGGATGGTCACCATGTTAGATTTTAATATTATAGGCCTTAGATTTATGTACTATTACATGAAGATTATTGTGTAGGTGTTTTATTCAAACTTCAATCGCATGATTAGGACAAAAGAAATAAAAGCGGGATTTTAAAATTTCGCTCAGCCGCCGCCATCTTGTGGTTATGACAATAATTTAAATGAATTAGAAGCCAGTCGATTAAAATTGGTATATGCATATACCGTATCAAGTTTCACTGCGCTCGGATGGTTAAAACGCAAGAAACGTCCATTTGAATATTTACATTTCGCGTCGCCGCCATGTTGGATTTGTGCTCGCCAGGTTATTGAACGTCCCATAGGTGAACGTATGCTTATAGCCTCTATCCACTTACAAAATTTCAGTTTGATTGCTGAAGTAGATTAATAGATATTGAGAACCGTCTAAATATTTCGAATGGTCGCCATGTTGGATTTTAATATATGTAGGCCATAGAGTGATACACTATTAGATGATTATTGTGTACGTTCATTATGCAAATGTTGATTTCGATCGCATGATTAGAACACAAGGAATAAAAACGTAATTTTCGAAATTCGCACACCCGCCATCTTGAGGTTATATAAACAATTGAACTAAATTAGATACCAGTGCATTACAATGTGGATAAACATTTGCTGTACCAAGTTTCATTGCGTTTGGATCATTAAATCACGAGAAAGGTCTATTTAAAACTTTCAACTACGCTTGGCCACCATGTTCGTTTTGTAGTTAACCGGTTTTTGAAAGTCTCATAGATGAACTTCCAGCAGTGCCCTTTATCTCCGTACAAAATCTCATAGTGATACCGGTAATAGTTTCAGAGATATAGAATGCCAGTGAAATATTTCGCACAGCCGCCATCTTGAGGTTATGTAAACAATTGAACGAAGTTAGATGTCGGTGCATTACAATGTGTATAGACATATATATATACTGTACCTAAGTTTCATTGCGTTTGGTTGGTTAAATCGCGAGAAACGTCTATTTAAAAGTCGCAACTTCGCTTGGCCGCCATGTTGGTTTTGTAGTTACCAGGTTTTCAAAAGTCACATAGGTGAACTTCTAGTAGTTCCCTTTATCCCCGTACAAAATTCCAGGGTGATATCAGTAATAGTTTCGGAGATATTGAATGCTGGTGAAATATTTCGCACAGCCGCCATGTTGGATTGGTGAGACGTAACGAAATTTTAAAGGCACGATCGGGGTCGCCCAGAATAGTGCTATGAACTTAGCGAGTTTCATTGAAATCGCTCCAGCCGTTTATAAGTTATTAGGGGGGAGGGACACACACACACTGACAAAAGGTGATCTCATAAGCCTATTTTTTCATAAATGAAAATAGGCTAAAAATTGCGGATTCTATGTTGTTATCGAAGTAATACAGTATAACTATAACCTTGCTTTTTATTATTTATTTGATGTTGCATATTTTGACACTTTTCATGCATATTTTAAGCATTTTTCATGCATATTTAAAGTTATTTATGTTGCACATAATCGGTCTGTAGTTATAACTAAACCCATACATTTAGGAGAAAGTAGGCTATATGTTCTTTACTGAACATCTTGTTTTATATCACGCTTCGAGATTAACGCTTTTCAGGTATCCATTCTGCCTCGTTTGGTTACTACGTTCCCCCTCCTCTTCTTTTATGGATTCCCTTTATTTCGTCTTTGTGCAACATTCATACGAGGAAAGCCTCCAGAAATTAGATCCTATCCATAGAGCACTAAGACACATCTGTTTTGTTCCGATTCCAGGTCGTCATTATGTAAAGTAATGTGGTGCTTGTTTCATTATGTACGTGTGTATTAAGGTCTTGCCTGTAGTCTTTATTTGTATTATTAGTGGTCTGTCCACTATTTCATTTTCTGTTCCTCTCAGTTTACAGTGATCTCTCTGTTATTTTAAATACTAAGTAAGAAAATCAGACATTTGGTCAAAGTGTACTATTTTCATGAATAATTTGTTTCAGCGTATCTCGAAAGGATTTAATATGTATGTAGCTCTTTAGGCCTACCAAGTTCATCCATCCACGGCCCTGAACCATTCCTGGCACAACTTTTGGAATTTTCTATTCACCTCGTGGGCCTAGAATTTAGAAAATCCTTCCATCCTCTCTACTCGCTTCCATTGCATTTTAGCACTCTTCCAGACATTTCCTCGTTGCTGATAAAGAGGATGAGACTAATTAATTAATTAATTAACCTCTATTTTTAACAGTGGCACAATTCATAAACTCACTATCAAGGGAGATATTTTTAGTTTTATGTTCAGTACTTAGCCTATTGTGGTTCTATTCAAATTTCACAACAAATGCCGATATTCATAAAAATCCAACAGTTTTTGTGTAATAATGAAACAAATAGGCAGATATGAACAGGTTTTCTGACGATATAAAACATATAAAACAATTAAATATTTCTAAAAATTCCAAAAATCAAACAGACTTTTTTTTACAGATAGTGATTCATTTCTTATTTTAGCATATTCCAAGCATGCAGGGCATGATTTTGTTTTATGCCAGGAATAAGGACATCTAGCGACAATACAGCAAGTTTATTTTTAAAGGACCAGGAATTCACTAACAGTTTTTTTTTTAAATCAACTCACTTGGCATTATTGCATATTTTATTTCTCTACATTTACTGTAGGGTGCAAGTCTTCAAAATTGACACCACTTAGGTGACTTGCATGTCAACAATACAATATGATTCTAACCAGAATTACATTTATTAGCAGAGTCGAGGATCAAATTTGAACCTCGGGGATCTAACCGCCATTGCTCAACACTAAACCATGAAGCAGGGACCATCGTCTTGTTTTTCCTGTACTATTGAGACGATTTGGAAGGTTTTGGCACAAACTGCACCTTCTAACTCCCTCTAGTTGCAGAGCTTGAGTTTTGTGAAACATACAACTAGCATTTTATATGGTATATGATTAATGATAATAAACAAAAATATATGGGAAACAAAAACCAGAAATTCAAAAAAGAGCAAGTTTTTTCAGTAAATACACACTTGATAATTTCGATTGTTTGGGTATTTTGAAACGCAAGATTTGGTTTAGATGGTTGGATTGATTCTAGCAACTGGATCGTAAAACCTTCTCCTAAAACTAAGTACAAATAAACAATACGCAGAAAGTTCGTCACATCCCCATAAATAAATTGCTAGGCAATAGAGAAAAATGTACTTCAGATTCAAAATCAGCACAAGCAAATTAACAATGAATCAATTAGTATTTTCATTACTGAAAATGATAAAAAGTTTAATTTTGTTGTACTAGCACCAGCATTTCGTGCTATGGCCCAATATTTTATTGAGTGTATGGGGCAGTGCCAACACTATAATTAATTTGCTCACCTCTCTGCACCTTGGAACTCTTGATTGTGTTCTGAGCATAACTGATATTTATGATAATTGTTTTACAGTGTGGAATAGCAAAGTCATCTGCCCTTGGGATTAGGCCAACATACCTCAAACTTTAATCTTACCCGTACACAACAACCACTGGCATTATTCAAGATTACTCTGCAAGAAGATTTGACAAACTATACATAAAATGGTTGTTTATCAAAATTATGTATTGCTTCTCAACAATGTTTGGAGAAACACTATCATTGTAATTATTTACATTTTACCCTTGTGTCTGCTGGTGGGTGAAATGGCATTCTTTGCCTGTGTCACATAGGTTGTGACGCGAATGGCTAGTTTCTCTCCAATTAGCATGATGCCACTTCAGCTTTTACACATGCTCCAACTCCCCCCTAACCTTCTCCAGCTTTGATGCCAGCATGAATCACAGAAGCTGAAGACTCATGGACAAGTTCTGCTGAGGCCAAGGAGATAGTTTGATCTGGCATGTTAACTTATTTGAAATTCACAATAGTGCAAAATGAGAAGTTCGAAAATGTAATCAAAGTTTTTACACAGTGGCATTGCCTCTGGATCCACCACTAGTGATAGCTTCTGATAGGGATTACAGTATAACTCCTACTACACAAGGAAATGGGAATGGGAGGATATTCAGGACTCAGTGAATACTCCCCAAAGAAAGAGATTGAAATGTGTAACTCCCAGTTCAATAAGGGATACAAGGATTGAATTTATTCCTGAAATGAATAGAAATATTGGTTCTCACCCGTTCCCTCAGCTTTGCTAGCTATGGTGCTCCCAAGTACCGCCTCAGCTTAGTGCCTCTTGTTCAACGAGCGTCCAATGACCCAACTTGCCTGATCTCCAGATCGGCAGGCAATCGACCTCGGTCACTGTAGCACTTCCGTCTCTGCAGTGCCTGACTGACCCCTCTGACCTGAGTCCGCAGCTTTTTATAATAAGGCAGCATGGTTCTTGCAGACTACGGTTTTGCTTTGAACCGCCCCCGGGACATAACAATATATTGATTAATTTTCTCCTTGCTTCCTAAATTTTAAGATTCAATTTAAATTTTGGATTGGTTCCAAAGACAAAAATCACATCATTTTATTTAACCACTTACTCAAAGCATTTAGATATTCCTTTATGGTGCCAAACCATGTCTCATTTCTAAAAAATAATTTATTAAATAATTCTGACACATTTTTATGTGGGTTACTTACCTTGCTGATGTTTATTCTGGTGAATGTTGCCACCCCTCTCTGTGAAGAAAAGTTTTGAGATACCTACCTTAAGGAAATAAAGGACAGGATGGACTTGGAAAATCATATTCAAAAGTTTAATATGAAATTTCAATCAACATCCATTATTATATTTTGAAAACTGCATAAATTTACATTACATACAGATGCCAATATTAACTTACATGAAGAGAAGGAAAAAGTCTGTCATAGAATTGACAAATCATCACACTCTCTTAGTAAAAATCATACTCGTTCTTTTCTATTTCTAATATTTCCTCTGGGAGACTGAAAAACTGATGCCCTAGAACTATACTCACTAATGGCGACAGCATGAAAAAGATGTTTTGTTATTAATAAAAGTAGTGTGTCAGTTTCCCAGTCCCTCGTGTACATGTGTATGAAATGGACCTGGACTCTTTAGGTTTTGTTTTGTTCTTGACGTATACTGAGACATGCATTTCTGCATTTACACTATCACTCTTATGCTTTAGAAATTAATTGTAACAAAGGGTAGCCATGAACAAATGTACATGGACAATATTTCAATGTAGTCACAATACTGGGTGAACCTGAGAAACCTGCGAATACAGAATATTTACAAGTATTTTATATGCAATGCTGTGTAGTTTCCTTTATTATCCATAACCCAATAACGTGTGACCTTAGGGTGTAGAGGGCAAGGAATTGAAATACAATATTATACATGCAGAGACCACCACAACATTTGTGATATCTTTCAGCAAATGCCACGATATCAAGTAATTTCAAAAGAGAACATCCCTTAGTTTCAAAATTACCATGAGACAGTTGCTTGAGAAATTGTCATTAAGGATATTCCCACTTTAATAAAACATGTAACTGCAGGGTCTACCTGTGCTGTGTTGCAAAATAGAGTAATATTCTAATTCAACAATCCAAAGGATTTTAAATTAAGAACAAACATCATGGGAGAATCTAGAAACTATTCCAAGTTATGTTCAAGAACAGTTCTTAAGACTGCTTGTACTTAAATTATTGTTTCACATAAACATCTCTCTTTCACATCAGATAAGCCATTTTAGTGTGTCTAATTGGCAAATAAAAAAAGAGTTCTGAACACTCTTAAAGCATTTATGGATTAAGGACATTTATGTACCTAGGTAACATCCCCTACCCCCACAGAAATTTAAGGCCACTCTTATCGCTCTCATCAAAACTAGTGAAGTGCAATGGCCATTGTTATTGTTATCTTTTTCTTATGTATTGCTTCTCAACAAGAGTTGGAGAAACACTGCCATGCTGTCCATGAGCAAATCCTTGCAACTATATGCAGACAGCCTCTGCTAGTGGGTGAAATGGCAGCAGATTTAGGAAGTTTTGGTTTTATCAAATATATATTTCACACCAATGTGAGTGCTACACTTTCATGACATCAATGACTCCTATCCCATAAGTAACTCATCAATAGCCTGTAGGTCCAGTTGAAAACAGTCATAAAATACTGTTGTATTTCCAAGTACTCACCTCAGATGTCTTGCTTCAGGCTTGTATCCAGCCTAGGGGTTTTCTTTGGAGTGTGTATGCAAGGAGGACTCACTGAAATTGTGGCAAATGCTGAACACCTATCAATTATTTAGAATGATTTTGAACAAAGGTATAGTTTATAATTAATTGCAGCTGGCATGTCCAAAATAAACCCATATCATATAGATATATTTATTTATAGAGCTGTGGTATTTTAAATGCTATGGAAACCTATGTCTACTACTGCTAGCTCTGAATTCAGCATAGGAAAGGTACCTGCATGGTTGTATGTTACAAATTAGAATGTAAATAGCTTCCTGTGACAACTCATAGGTTCAGGTGTAGTCCCAATGACTAGGACTTGGAAAATGCTTTATTACATACATAGCATGGTGGTATTGTTTCCAGACTCCAATGCTAGTTGTTGACGGTATTTCTGTGTTATTTTAATTCTATTATGGTGTTATTTCAAGGTGTTCCACAACACTTAGAAAAAGAACATGATGTGGTGTGCTATTAACGTTATATATAACCTGACATCAGCAGTAGATGAAATTCCGATATCTTTGGAGGTTGGTTTGAGAACCACTGCTCTGTTAAGCATGTCAGCTGCAATGATGACTATTTAAATTCAAATTGAATTTTTAAGAAACTGCTTGGGTCAGTTGTTACTTAAGAACTGGAAATGCTCCAATTTCAATAATTATTTATGATGTTGAAACCATTATACATCTTTGCACTAGAATTTTGGAACATTTCATGAAACACTGGCATTTCTTAAAAAAATATACATGCTATCATAAGCCAACGTTTTGCAGTTTGATGGTTCAAATTTATATTTTCCCATGCACCGATATTTTAAATTTCGGGCTATTTGTTTTTCTTTCATCCTCTGGTTTCCTTTTGCCATTGCTCCTTTCATTTCTTAGTACTGCCCCAATTTCAATAATTATTTACGACATCATTGCACTAGAAATGATTGAACAAAGAAGAGAGGGAGAATCACACCCACTATGTTGCACATCTACTCAAGAACTCTATTTCTGTAAAAGACTATGTCTTCTCAGATTTACCCAGTCAAGTGATGACCAAATCGAAGAAATCTGCACTACAAATTAAGAAAGAGCAAAAAATGAGATTCCTAAAAACATTTCAAATACATGAGGTCTGTGGTGAATATCAAAAACATTCCTCAACTCCCTATCTCCACTATCATGCACCATCACCGCTTACATTCTCGTCCTTCAACTAGGTAACTCATGGTACTTTATTTTTGCAAAAGTGAAAACTCTGTACCGAGTTGATTAATAACACTCTCCCCAAAATTAATTGGGCCAAAGGCTATCGAAAGTTCCTTTTAGACTGGAAGATCATGATCATATTAAAGTAATCAAATAGCTTGTGTTAATAGCAAGAATATGATCTCATTTGAAGCTACAGGAAATAGTCATTAGAGGCCTTGAAAGTGTCACTTGTGCAATGCAGAGGATTTATGGGTTTTATTAGTACCATTCCAAACATAGGACATCTTAATTTTGACCTCTTTTTCCCCAACAAGTAAGTGTTAGCTTAAAACTAGTTCATTCAATGTAGATGTTATGGAATGAAAACATATCAAAAAAGTTTGAGAAATTAAATTTTAATAGCAACACAAAATACAATTTTAAAAAAAATCACACAGTAACTCATATCTTTGACAAAGACATAATAAACTGTGATGGGGCTAGACTTGGAGATGGGTCCACAACATTTTCTCATCATTAGAAACTTTCTTTGCTTTCAAGTATTTTATAATTTATTTTACTAAACGCTACACATTTGTCAAGAAAATGTTTTCTACCCAAACTGAATTTGCTTGTCTTGTCTAGCATGGCTTGGTGAATACAACTGACATCACACTAGGTGTTGGTGAAACAAAATAAGTACATGTTATCTTAGTTAATCTTAGTATATAAGTATAGAATATCTATAATTTGATATTGAAAAATCGTATACATTCTTGGGGGATTGAGTTCCAGTGCTAGAACTGAAGGAAACTCAAACTGTGGAGCACTTGTGGTTCTAAGAGCAGAGCGTGTCAACAAAACACTTGATATATACATACAGAGTAAAAAGAAGCATTACAACCTAGCATAGAAAATGTAGTAAAATCATACTCTCACTTGTGTGTCTAACAACTTGACACACAATGAGCTCTCAACATGACTATCTACATACATAGGCCTAGAAATGCAGTAATTTAATGAATTGAATATTTTGGTGTGGATACAATTAATGCTGCAAGAAAGACATTTGTCAGGTCATCAGTATAGCTTGATGAAGATTATCAAAAGACACAATCCACATGGGACACACCCCAAATATGAAACACTAGGGTTCCTTTCTCTATCAGACCTTACCCACGAGGGAATATGCATGCTCACACAGCTGCCATTTTATCACATTCAACCGAAATGTTTTCCAGAATCATAGTTCTTAAAGAGAAATCAATTTAGGATCTTTTTTCTTTATGTAATAAAACCAATGGAGGTTATTTCTTTAACTTTTTTGAAGTAACAAATCCATATTCTGAAGAAAATCCTTACACTGATTTTTCCACATATCATTTTAATAATAACAAAAGAGCATGGCGATTGTGTATATCTGGATGGCAGTACATGTAGCAGTTACATGTCCCTCAAGCACATGTGTTGACTGGATCTGAACAGGACTGATAGAGGTAGGAAGATCTGTCGCACCAGCTGCCCCATTCGACTATAAAACGTACAAAAATGTTCCTGAAGTAGTATACTGTGCAGTGGGTTCCTCACATCACTTCCTGTCACGGCGACTCGTCATCATCATCGTCATCATCCTGCACATCACACAGCACCATCTCAATACATCAACAACACAAGAAACAACACCTCTAGATCTAAACCAGTTCTCCAATATGACTTTCGGAACATGCAAACAATGTTATCAAAACTTTAAAATATTTCAAATACAGTTTTCTACATGAATTTAAAAGAAAGAACTTCTTTATTACTTTAAATTTCCACAACCTGAACATTTCATGACCACCACCAAAGTTATGTTTGTAAGTCAAGGATGAAGAGTGGGCTTGAAAGCTGAACTCTCGAACTAAGGAAGCCTAAGCTACCCCATGCAGGTTTATCTGCCAATCTCTACATGAGTTTTGCTGCCACTAGAAGCCCGACTAAGAACTCTGTAACTGAATAAGTTGCCAAGATTAATTTTGCCAAATGACTGTCTAACATTAGATGCTAGCCTACTACAAGGAAAGCAGTGGATAACATCATCCTCCAAAAATCTGATTCGCTCATAATTTATGCAGATAAAAAGTCAAAATATGAGTTTCTCCAAATTTGTCACTCAAAGAGCTGCACAGGTCTTGAAAAACACAAAGAATGCCATGGTAATTTTTCTTTCTCCTGAATTTGCCAGGTAAAGGGGTAAAACTGCCAACAATAAAGCATTAAAATAAAATAAAACAAGAGTTCACAGGAGAAAATGAATACAGTCAAACCCACTCAAATCTTCCTTCCAACAAAATAAATCAAACAGAAATTATTATGCAGCACAAGTGCTTACCTATGGATTTAGCCTCTTTCAATCATGTCACAAATGATCTTACATTACATGCAGAGAAAACAGGCATGCTACTAATATGACTGTGATGCTGATGTATTGAAGTAGAGAGAACCTCACATTAATATAAACTTGATATTGCTTTCCGAACCTCCCTTCAAGAGCCAATAGTTCCATATATGCACACCAAACACTCTGCCATCACCCTACAGCCAAAGTACTAATGCCTATTCTCAAATGTTATAAACATGCCACATTTTATTTTTTGTGTATAAAACTCAGTTGCAGTGTAAAATTGGGCACTTAAGATAAGTTTTCGAACCTAGTGTGGTAAGTTAACAAATGGCAATCACCTGCCATGAAGACCCATACCAATTACTACAGTTTGTTAAGTCACCCTGCACAACAAATACAACATAATACAGAACCCTTCTAAAGAATGTGCTAAAACCAGATCTCGATTTGGACATCTGAGTACATTATCTCTGATAAGTGCACTGGAGAGCAGGCATGAGATGTTAAGTGTGCATCATGGAAACCACATATCACGGTGAAGAAATACATTGAAATACTTAACATCAGTACCATATTTCAATATATTTATCACCACCACCACGCATAAACCAACCAGTTCAGAAAGATACTCCAAATTACTTCATGCTACAACATTCCCTGCTATGCAACATGAAAATAACATCATACTCGAGGAGCTCCATCATTATTTTATACAAAACAGCACCCTCCCTCCTTCACCCCTTGAATGAATGAGCAAATGGAAATACTAGAGTAACTTTCTGGCTCTGGTCAACAGACACTCTCTCTCAAGCTTGTTCAATCCCTCCACTCCCAATGTATAGCTTGAAAGAAAGAGTTGAGATTAAAAGTCAGTTGCATATTCATTTTGTACAAAAATTAACATTTCGAGCTTGGATCACAAATTTCAATTCCCAATGAGACAAGTTTTGTACAAAGCCATGACATGGTTTGAGACTGCCAGCGTCTCTGTCACATTTGGGACAACTAATGTGACACATTGATTGCTTTAGCTTCATTGTATACTGTTGTGATCACCCCTTGTGGACCCGTGACCGTCATGTCAAGATGCCCAACACACAACAAAATTGTGCTTGATCCCAGACACTGCCACGGGACACACAATACATCGTATACATAGAGCTCACATCAAATAACAAAACAATTGGACCACCAATGCTGTTTGAGGATTAAGGCGAACGTCAGTGTCTGCTTGAGGCGGCACTCAATAGAAAACACTCCCACCACCACTAACTTAATGGCCCTCATATCTTTGACAGAGATAAAACATATGTCTTTTAAAAGAAAGAGAAAAAAACTACATTAAAAAGAGAACACAAAAACAGGGCCAAGTATGTCCCATGTGGCACAGGAAGCCCTCCACAAGTAAAGCAGCTGCCTTGTAGCTAAGACATTCGTTGTTCCAGAAGTAGGCCGCTAGCTGACGGCGCTCGCTGCTCGTGGCGAGGCGAGTCGAGTCGAACTGCATCGGCATTATTGTCAAGCCTGGGTAGGGTCACACGGCAGCGAGCGGCGGGCGGGCAGGATCACGGCCCTAGAGCTTCTGTCTCTTGACAGATTCAGGGTCGCTGCTATCCCCGCTCTCATCTTCGTCCGCGTGCAGAGGCTGGACAGGCGGGAAGTCCGGGATCTGCTCCCGCGGCGGCGGGCCCTGCGGGTTCCAGCCCCCGGAGCCCGGCCGTGGCGGCGAGCCCGACTTGGGCGTCACGTGCCCGCCCTGCAAGACAACACATGTTCACATACCCAGCTCGTCCTTTCACTGGTTGATCCAAATCCATTATAAGACAGAACAAAGCCTACAAGAGAAGCTGGTGTTGCACTACACAGATTTTCAGACAAGGTTGGATCTAATCATCAAGATATGAAGGAAATTTAAAATTCTTGCACACTGTGCAAACAAATCTGTTAGGATGGTGTGATCGCATTGATTGGTGCATCAGCTACGAATCAGACTTCATCTAGAACATTTTGTGTATGCTATTTGGATAGCTTGGCTCTAACTTAAAATGGCAGAAGAAAACAAGCCAGGTCCAATTTCACGTAGAGACCAGCAGTCCAACATCAAAATTGAAATGTTGCGGGGGAAAGAAGCCAACAAAGATTTGCCTGAAGTGGGTATGTACTTATAACGTAGGCTACATGGTGCATTGGATCGTGGCACATTGCCAAAATATGCTGCTCGCTTCCATGACGGTCGAGTAAGAATAGTGGACAACCCAAGAACTGGATGACCATCAAATACAACAGATATCAGTAAAACATGTGAGGAAATTGCAAATAAAGCTTCTAAGAGTAATTACCAAATGTGTTAGAAATTATTAATATCACTTCCTTTTCATCTGCTGGAAAAACAGAAAGAGACGTTTCTGAATGGGATCGTTACCATACATGAAAACTGGATATGAGCCTAAACTCAAATTCAATCCGCTCAGTGGAGAACCCCCAGGGTCTAATCACCAGAGAAAATGCCACTACAAAAATCTGAGGCTGGAGTCGTAACAATGAATATTGTCAGTAACAGGTCCATACTACAAACTGCTTTTGCAAATACAAGAAATGTGGCCCAATAGCCTGTTGCAAATCTTTAAAAATGACACCACTTGTTTGACTTGAATCAGTATTGAATTTCGTGGCAGAACTGGAGATCAAACCCGGCATCTGGAGTAGCAAACAATTACACCTAGCACTACACCGCATGTACTGCATCACACTCTACCAGACCTTGATGTGTTCTCCAAACTGAAGAAACTACTCCATGGGAAATGTGTTGGCACAATTAGAGAATCTCCCAATGTGGTAATAACAATGAATACACTGTACCTTGACCATAATACAAGATTTGTCTAAATGTCGAGATGCAGAAGTTTGTTTTTCACTGCAATTTACAGTGCGCAAGACAATGAAAATGACCCTCATAGGGAATATTTGGTCAAAATATCAAATAGAAGTTTCATCTTTTACCTCTTAAGAGAACAAACATTTAAACCACTGTTTAAATGGATAAAGCATCTTTGGTTGGTTGGTGGTGTCTGTGCCTTTAAGGAAGATTATTTAACATGCAAGATGTTGCTGTTTTGTGTCCATGGACTCTGAAGAGGGAAATATCTTCAGATGTGCAGTGCAGCCTTTAGCTGGGAATGAACTGGAAAAACTGTCAATATGTGTGCTTCCATTGGCATTAAATGGAGTCCTAAACTCAAATTATGATTACCATTTGTTAATTTTACATAAAGGCCATTCAAGTATTACATAAAAGATCCAATTGGCACATTGTTCTACTTCAAAGAAATATAAGTTTAATAGTGGGTACAGAGAAACTGAAGGTTATCGCTGTTGCTACTATGTGAAACTCACCATGACCAATATTTTACCTTTATAGCATCATCATTACCCTCCTATTATAAAAGTAATGACTTCAGATTATATACCAGTGTTTCAAAAATGGTGATACTGGTCCATAAAGAATGTTATAACATTATCTGAACTATTGAAGAAAAAAAAAAGGAAAAATGGAATCATTTCATTATCTATGCAGCAAGTTTATACTGACTTTGTTTCTTGTACAAGGGTAAGTTGTATTTTTTGTAAAAACAGTGTTTCAATAAATGATGACTCTTCATATAATTAGCTTTTGTTGCTCTGATACCATTTAATAATGACTTCTTATCTTGAAGATTAATGTATCATGAAGTAATAATCAAGATAATACCTTGATTATTTTATGAAGTACTTAAATGGCCACAAGTTAGAGAATAATACCATTCACCTATCACTGAAATAGTAAACACATTCTGGATACCATCATTTCCTACTATATGTCCTTCATGTTTCATGTTTGTTAGGAAAAGAAAGCAAGGACTCCAATGATTCTAAAGAAACATCTATATTCCTTATCTGGACGGCCAACAATGCAAGGATGAAGAATAACTGAGAGAAATATGCCCATGTCCCTCCTCCATTTTAGGAGAAGAATCTTAAACTCCATTATCTTCTGCCAGCCTTTGAAACCCTGCAACTCTTTTTTTTAAGTTCTAGCTAACCCAGTTTTGGTCTTAATGCTCAGGTTAGCCTCTGTTTACTCTACTTAGCAGAGAACAGTCAGAACAATAATTGAAAAGATTGATAAATTGATGAATAAATAAATTTACAAAAGGACTGAAGTTGACGCAGAGGAAAAGAAGGAGTTAATTCAGGGTTTGGTAGGTATTCATTCATACTGTGAACAAAGTAGACCATTTATTTAGTCAATGAACTATGGTAAATATGCAGTTTATTTAACATGCCTCATTATGGCATCTTCAAAACTATAAATACATCATTATGTAATAATGTTTATTATGTTAGCTTCTCCTAACCCTTTAGAGGCTATATTAAACCCAGCATGTCTCCTTGCATGGTAAATGAAGAGTCCAAGCAGGGTCTGGAACACTCAAGAGCTAAACTATTGTCTCTTGAGGTTTGTTTATCCGCTTGCTCTAACTAGTTACTATCAATGAAAAACACACATTGACAAATACCAAATGATTCATGGGATACTCGGTAGAACAAAATAACAAGAATGGTGGGAGTCAGGTATGGCAAAAGCGTTACTGATAATAACAAGTTTGGATTGTGTGTGTATGTGCAAGTTTCTCTACTTTTTAAATTAAATTAATATTATTTTTAGAAAAATCTCAATTCATGCTCCCACTACCCGAGTTGCAGCTTTCTGCCCATTACTCCCAGTTTGCGAATTATAAATTAAATTATTACGACCAGCTATGTTGCATCAAAGAGGCCATCCAGATGTAGAAATCATTGGTTGCTAAGAACAAAGCAGTTCAAATATTTATAAATGGAACATTTTGTACAGTCAATTTCCTTTTAGTCCCAAGCACAATTTGTTTGTAAGTTATTTTAAGTTTATTCCAAAGTGTAAAGACACCATTACTCTTAATTTCAACATGTTTTGCTGTAAATGAGGAAAAGCGCTTTCACTACAATCCCACCACACATACGCAAATTTTTCCACTCAATAAGTCAGCTTCACATTCATTAATATGTACACATATAAACAAGTAGATTCAAAACTCACCTTATAGATCAAGTCACTGCTTCTGTGTTGTGATCTAGTAAACTTTCAGAAAAGTAACAGTACTTACATCATTATGGCCATTAAGGATGCTTTAATGAATTTGGATCCCTTCTCTAACAATGATGCCATTTGGTGTGTTACCCAAGTGATCAATTTTATAGACATGAACACACGACTCTGTATTTCTAAATTTTGAACAAAAGCTGCTGCTTATGTTATAAGAATATAAGGCCATATATATTTATATGCCAAGTAGAAACTATGCTCAGCTTGCATTGTTCATTACGAGCATTGCTAGCCGCCAACCAATACAATGAACAAACTAGCACTACCCACATCTCAAAGAGATAATAATACTGTATCATCTTAGGAGTATCTAGGCACCATACTGAAAGGACCCAAGTTCAATGAATGACTACAACTTGAAAACTTAAAAGCTATAGGACTGGAGACAAAACAGAGCACTTCCACATCATACCAAACACTGCAATCAACATTGGCTCAACCTGGGCTCTTTCTCAAGACAAAAGTGCCAACTCTGAATGAGCAGTCTTGTAATGATTGTCAGCATTTGCATCGTTATTTGCAATCTTGACCCACATTTTTGAGAACTTATACTACTCACCTCGCTCCTCTCAAACTAACTGCTAAGACTTTAAGATAGCAGTACCTATAAAGATTAGGAGCTGATGTTACCCACATTCAACTAGTGTGCACAAATCCTCAAACGAGAACAGTGAAGAACATCAGCATCACCAATATGGAGATATGAGTCAGGATGTGAAGTGGCCTGATAAAGAAGATGTTCTTACCATTTCAGCTATTGCAAACCCTAGTATGATCATTTTTGAGCGAGAGTGCCACTGGAAAACAGCCCCGCGAAGCTGATCGGATGATCAGAAAGGGTTCGTCTGGGCAGCTGGAATAGTAACAACAACTGTCCGTAGGCTCTCTCTCAAGACAACAAAACATAAGTCAAACTCAACAAATTTACAAAACTGATCATACTGAAAGTCACAAACATTGCCCACAAATGCTGGCTTCATAATGGCTCACTGAATACGATTCAAGTTTGTTAGGTTGAGGTTCTGATGGGATCCAGTACTATTAAGGGCAAGGAGTCCTTTGGTGCAGGTTAGGTGAATAAAAGAGATATCAGTATAACCAAGTTGGCACCAGGATATCTCAGGTAACTGTGCTAGATGAGGTACAGTTAAAATGAAATACTTATGACTTTCAGTACAACCCTCAAAATACTGCAACAGTCTGTGCCAAAAATCAACACATCTTCAGCATTAGTCCACAGGTATAATTCTTCTGCAACACTTAAAAATCAAACTTTGGGCAGATGTCGATTGGTAAAGTCCTCAGTGGTGCTCGTACAGTATTTACTCATAGAACGAAGCTGCACGCCATCAGCTCACTAGCTTTGGCATTCCTGTGCAGGTTGCTTCCAGGTTGACAGGAAGCCTGCGCCATGTCCTTTATAGGCCAATCCCCCTTACTGTTCCATTTGCAACTTATGATATTTAAATCAAGGATACATGCTAAAAATGTAGTGTAGACCACTTTTAGCATTTCCTTTTTAACATCACATTTATATTACTGTACTTAGATGTATTAGAGAGAATCTAAATTTAATCCCCCCCAAGAGTTCTTTCAACGTGAACTCAGAAATTGCTGAAGGCATTTTTATGTAATTACAAGATTTCTTCATTTGCCTGAAGAGTCTGCTAATATTGCTGATAAAACTTACACAATCTCTGGCAGTCATATTTTCCTCAAGGAAGAACTTTACCGTCCACCCAGAATAAGAACCAATGAGCCATGCTGGTGATGTATGGCATTCTCCTTGTTGCTTTCTGTGGCACAGACTTCCCCAATCATTCAACACACTCCAACAAACAAATGAATAGGATTAATTACAGTTACACATTCCCAAGATTTAACTATTATGTTATTGAGTCATATTTCCATTATATACAGAATGAGGGAAAACATCTCAGAAGGCTCCGAGTGATGTTAAACTACCTCACGTAACTAGCATGCTTCTGCTATAGAATAATGCAATAGTGTACTGTAGCTCTAACACCACCTCAAATTACTAACTTTTTGGAAATGGTTCCTCTGTCTTGTACATGCAAGGTCATTGTTGCTTGAAACTTGTCTACCTCCCTAAACAAACTTAAGTGTTCATAGAGCATTTTACTTAAGACCCTCGATTACTGCTGTGTTAAACCACTGAGTTGTCATGGATAAAAGGTTTAGATTTGAATTTCACACTGTCTTTTTAGAAAGACTAAGCTGACAATATGACAGTTGTTAGAATGCAGACCAAAGAACTAGTCTTCCTTCTACCATTTCCCATGGCTCAACTAGAGCATTGAAACAAGGTGTGAACAGTATGCTGGTGTGTATTGTCTTACCTCTGTAAGCTCCATCTGCTTAAATCAATATGATGACCACTGCATGGAGTGTTTTTTTCTTTAATTTCTGAATGAGAAATGGTTATGAAAATGTATTCTTTTAAAACTGTTCCAAATAACTTTCCAGTATATTATGTCCCTTAAATTTCACTGGCCCTTAATAAATGATATATTTCAATTATTTCCAAGCTACACAGTCCATGAGATTCAGATCAGGCCTATTTGGGGGCCAGTTGTCAAATGACAATTATATCAGAATTATTCTAGCTTCCTCAGTGGATCAGTAGTAGAGCATTTGTCTCCTCATCCGAAGACAGTGGGGGTCAATTCCCACCAAGAAAGTAGGAAATAATCCACAGCACTCAAGAGTCATAGAAGATCACCGGTATCACATTTGGTGATTACAACACAAAATAATTAAACTTCAGTCTATGGTCACCCAATACATTCCAACTCAAAAAATCTACAGCAAATAGTTGAGAAATTGTGATTACTGTTAGAAAAAATCCAACAATTGAATTAATTGTTGGTTATTACTGTTGTAAAGGGTGGAACAGCAAGGTCATTAATAGGAACGGAATGTGTGTCGAGCACCTAGCAATGGCATCTCTTCAAAAGACTATATTTAATGCACTGCAAAGGGATGACTGTTGTGGTTAAAAAAGAAATATAAAACCAAGATATTCAACTTTTATTGGCTTATTAGGTGAAAGTTGTAGATTGATTAAATTAGACCCAAGGGGCAGGGCTGTTGACAAGACAAACATTCTTGTATCTTGAAATGAGCTTGGTCTTGCTCCCCTAAATTAGCTCTCTATGTGAGCAAGACATCTTACTAGCAGCTAACCACACAGTAGCAATCACATTAAACTTAACACTGGGACTGAAATTTTAGTGAAATTTGTGGAAAATGTCGATTTTCGGTTTTTTCCATATTAATACACCCCTATCCCCTGCGGATCATATAGCAGTGTTTTTATCCGAATTCCGCCATTTTTAAAGCCCTGGCGTAGCTTTAAAATGCACGGTGTGTCCTTTAAACGCCCCAGCACAGTAAGTGTCCTGAAGGTTCTGAGTCTTGGTGTTTCTACAATCGAAGTATCGCAGCTGGTAAAACACCACAGAGTCATGACAAAATGGCTGTAGAACTTTATGAACCCTTAGTTGTCAAGATTATGCCTGTTTATCAAAGGCTGGCATCAGATGAGCTACTATCCAGATGCATCCGTGGTGCTACTGAAAATCAGAATGAGTCACTGCGTTCTGTTATCTGGAGGAAGTGACCAAAGGAGATTTTTATTTCACGGAAGATACTTGAAATTGCTGTTAGTAATTCTGTAGCAGAATTCAACATGGGGTGTAGTGCAACAACAGAGTTGAAATCAGGAATAAGACTAACTTCAGTATCTCATGTCACAGCACAAACACTTGAAAGGTGTGTCAGTCGCAGGAAGTATGTAAGTCCGCGGTCATAATTGGAGAAGTGAAAGGCATGTCGACGGAAGGTGAAACTGACGGAAATGAAGGAGGAGGCTGCAAAACAGAAGAAGGAGGGTGTCACCTATGCTGTAGGACAATCCTAATGTCATTGGTAAGCTGAAACCTTGTAAATTGTGCATCATTTTAGAAAATCGCTGTTTTCTCTGATTCACTTTTTCAGGCATTCAAAATGTTACTCGCGTCATAAATCTTATGATATTGCTTTCAAAATGGGAATTTATTATCTTCATTGCAATGACTATAAACCTGCGGATCGTTTTTTAGATTGCACTTTTGGTATGGCTGCAAAAAAAATTCAAACTGGAAAAAATACGATTTTTTTGTAGAAAAAAACTTGGATATGGAAAAAAATTAATTTCTTGGCCCTCATTAATGCAATTCAAAATCGGATCCGTAGGTTTCTTCCAATTGTTATAGTGCAACAGAATATTGCCTAAAAGTTACACTATCTTGTTTTTTTTAACGCGGCTGACCTTTATAAAACTTGAATAATTAGCACAATAAATGTACAAAATAATTAATATCTGGAGAACTAATCAACTTACAATGCTCACGTTTCCCACAGTGGTTAATAATATGACTATTCATAACCATATAAAATTTCAAAGCTGTACCTCAGTTTATATAGAATTTGAAAATTTCAGTCCCAGTGTCCCTTAAAAATTGAGAAAAGTTGCATTTCCCATTGGCCACGGTCCAGCAGAGTTCCTTAAAGGCCATGTACTTCGTCATGTTGTCTTATATTCTTTTCTGGGTTTAGTTTGATACATACAATGCCTCACAAGTCAAGTAGAATTGTTATTCTCTCTCCAAAGATGAACTTAAGAATGGCAGCTTGGGTTTATCTACACCATGGAAGGTGTGGAAGTTTACACAGTGTACTGCATATGTGTGAAGTAGAAGTGTCTGATCTAGCTCAGCACCTCCTGGTCATATGGTCACAGTTGATCAGTCCTCCACTAAGGCGGAGAGGAGACGATGTAGATGGAAAAAGTGTGCAGATGTCTAGAAGACTTTTGCAAGAGCTCTCCACACGAGCAAAATTCCTTGTTTGCTTGTTTGTCCTCAATAAACTATTGTTGTGTTTTCTTTCGGAGAGCCACAGAAAAGAGGGCACCTCGAGTTGGAGTTGGGTGAGAACAAGAACGGATCAAGATAGATCAGACAAAAAGGACGAAAGAGGGAAGTCTAGCACATGCGAATGGAAGCAAAGCCACACCTAAATCACCTCTCTTGAAATAACGCACAGCTAATTATTTATTGAGAAAAGGATTGCAGGTAATAAGTAACAATCTTGATTTTAAGAGTTGGTTCTATTGGAACATGTGTCTCATGACTATCCCTGTCATTGGCCCAATGTAATTAGGAGTGCGTAGAATGTGTATGATAACCCATCTGAAATACGTGCAATTGTAAGGATTTAGGATCAAGATAGCTTCAACTGGACTAGTTATAAGGTACACCCTGTAATTTCCTGGTTTAAAAAAAAAACACACAGTCAGGATTCAATTGCCTGATCTTGCTATGTTGTCGTGGTTTCAATGAAAGGTTTGGGGGATATTTGGTCATCTGCCCCCATGTGTTTGTGTATGTGAATAGTATTTGCATGGTAACTGCAATAGTGTTGACTATAATTAAGTGATAATGGAAAAGCATTTAGGAAACCCCACTCAGGCTGGCAGCTGTGAACGCCAGGCCTCAAACCTCGGGTCACCAAACTTGCAGCTCTGCATTACGGTCATGGAGCGTGACTTAACGCGCTCGACTACAAGGTAGGTAGTCTGCCTCGTTGCATAGTGGCTAGCATTGTCACCGTGGAGGCTCGGGTTCGATTCCCGGCTCTGCCAAGAAATTTAATTCTTGTTCGAGGGCTGGAACGGGGTACACTCAGCCTCGTGAGGCAAAACTGAGAAGAGACGGGTTATATTCCCACCTCACCCATCCTGGAAGTGGTTTTCCATAGTTTCCCACTTCTACTCCAGGCGAATGCCGGGATGGTTCCTTAATCAAGGCCACGGCCGCCTCCTTCCCAATACTCATCTGAATTACAAATACACACACTAATATAGCCATCACAATAACACAGGTTATCAGACAAATTACACACACACGCCCAAGTACACGGCGCTACATGACCACGATGTTGCAAAGCCTCTAAATGAATCCACATCCATCCGTGAGTAGTTCCTCTCTTTACTTATCAAACATAACATTATTATTATTATTATTATTAATAATAATAATGCTTATCTAATAGTTATCTAATGGGGTTCCTTTGTGGTGAAGCCATGTATGCGATCTACTCTCCAATTTCGAAGTTTGGTTTTGCATTGTAATCTGGTAGAAATTCTATTGGGCGACCAGTAACTGAGATTAAATTAATGTTGACACATAACCACCAATAATCTTTTACGAGCCGCCATCGTACGACTGCCCTGGATATTTTTCCGCCCAACAAAAATCGGACATTCTTGGGAGTACCTGCGACCTTGTGACCGAAAGAAAGAAAGAAAGAAAGAAAGAACGCACAATCCTTTTAAAAATAAGTTCAGTTTTGAAGAGCAAGAATACGTACGATATTCGTGTCGATTCTGAAAGACGGGGACAGGAATCGTACCGTTCTTCTTTACACCGGACTTTCAGCAGCCGCAGCCCTCTCAGAGACGGGAGGAGGAAGGGGGTGGGGGAGGGGAGTGGGAGGAGTTTTTCAATTTGCAGTTAATTTCCGGGCGAAAGAGTCCGAGGCTACTGTCGCCGACCTGCCCGGCTGCACCATCATCGTCCGCGCCTTGCCTCGCCTAGCCGCAATAATACAGGACATTCGCTACCAGACAACATACACTCCTACCAAACGCCAAATAACTAATCCTGACGTTATCGTCCTCAACTGATAACTTGCTGAAATATTCAGGAGCAATGAAGACAAACTCGAACTTAATACTGAGGTCCCACGGAATTGATGGATTCCAACTTCTGTGAGCTTCTGAATTACCAAGGATTTGTAGAAGCAATGCAGCTTCTCTGAGGCAACTCGTAGAAATTCCCTACAAAGTTAATAATAATAATAATAATGCCTCAGATGCCGAGATTAAGTGGGAGCAGGGCAATGCGACTCGGGAGTTGTTTTCATTAAGGAGCTAGGGACGTCGTGGTACTTGAGCTTTATGGAGTCTGATAACCTGTCCTACTGGAATGCCTGTAGCAGAGTGTGTAACTGCAGTTATTAGTGTCTAGAATTGGGGTAGGTACCGCGAGACTTGAAATAAGACACCGTACCATCTTGCATTTTCCTGGCGTATGTGTGTGTGTGTAAAAACAAAAACAAAAACACAGAGAAAACCACTAACAGGATGGCCACTGTCAGCTCAGCGATTCGAACTTCCGATCTTGCTGTAGCTCCCCATGGTGGTCGTGGTGAGCGACTTAACACGCACGACTACGCCGCGGGGTTTTTAAATTATCAGGATGAGACAGGCAAGTGACAACAACTACGAGAATGTAACTTACAGTTAAAAGTGTACTTTGCAGATCCAGGTAATAATTTCAGAATAATTTATTCCATGCTACCTGAACAAATATTAATACATTCAATGCTACCTGAACAAATATTAATACAATGTACAGGGTGCCCACTTAAAATTTTCACCGCAAAACTATTTGAAACAAAATTATTATTGAAAAACGAATTTTCACAGAAAAAGGCAGGGAAGGGCTCATTAAACTGTATGGGTCATTTTAAAACTCAAGCAAATAAAATGATCAACATAAACTTACGTGTTTATAAATGTACACTGTGTAGGCTATTATTTATTGCACAATTGGCAACATGGAGACTCACGTTAGGAATGGCGTTTGTTGCATCGCAATAGGTCAATTACATCCTGAGAAATTGTCACGTGAAGTTGATGCTTGAGATAAACGAAACGCGCATCAGTTGCACATCCTGAAGTTAAAGTGCGAATTTCACGCTGCTTCAAAACGCGATGGGATTGACGCGCTACGGTGCGACAAAAGCTGTATTACCCTTTCACGAATTGATTGCCGGCGGTCGAGATGGGAACTATTCCTTGTTTACTTGTGTCACACGTCAGCCTGCTTCGTTGACAATTGCGCGAGTAGGATATGACTCAGCTCAGTTTTCGTTCGACTGTCCATGGTGACATGAGCTCCTGTGACGCGCAATGCTGCTTGTCTTCTGTGCAAAATGAACTTCTGTCATCGCTGTGTTCCCCGCTTCGTCCCGCGGGACGGCTGCTACAATAAACAACAAACACTGGCGCAGCCAGGCTCAGCGGCAATCAAATGTTAAACGGGTAATAATCAGCAACGTGAACTTCATGCCTGAACATCAGCATGCGCGCTTCGTTTATCTCAAGCGTCAACTTCGCGTTTCAATTTCTCAGGATGTAATTGTCCTAATGCGATGCAACAAACGCCATTCTTAACGTGAGTTTCCATGTTAGTAATTGTGCAATAAACGGTATGGGGTGTTCATTTATAACCACAGAAGTATATGTTGAACATCATATTTGCTTAAGTTTTTGAATAACCCATATTATCTACCCACCTGCCTCCATAACAAAAATAAAATTCCAGAGTAAAACTCTAACGCTTAGGTAGCACAAAAAGAACGCCATACGCCCGTGTCCCAACACCAATATTTTCCAAAATAAAATAGCATATCTTGTGTAGATGGTGACTATGATTCAACTCGCAAAGCTTCATCAAGATTGATGCAGACAATTAGGAGGATTTCGGACAGACAAAAGGAAATGGAAGGGCGTTTGTAGTTTTACTTTACACTTAATCTCGCGATCATGAGCCACGGAACCTCTATTTTTACGTGGAATCCGAACCACAGAACGTAATATTTCACTTCGAAAATCTCCATGCATTCATTGACTGGGAATCGAACCCGGTCCGCCTTGGTGAAAGGCAAGCAGCTGGACCACTGCACCACCACACCCCCCTTCGGACAGACGACATGCATTTGTACATTTTTTATCACACCATTTTATCTACGGTACGTTAAAACCTCAATATGTGTATTTTTAAGTCATTTCAGGATCAAGGGTTTATTACATGAAATACTCAAAAATAAATCGGGTACAATGTTTCTATAATGTACTTCACTAATAACCCTGAAGTACATGTTTCTTCTACTAGGATGTTATGGAACTCAAACTAAAATGCTATGCAGAGCTTCGACTGACAGAGGCAGCTACGAGCACTAAGGTACAAAGCCGGACGTTTGGTTTAGAAGATTTCCCTTGACCTTGAGGGTGAGCCTGACACAGTCACTCTCTCGCTTCACAGTTGTCACCACCCTTATGGAATTCCAGACTTGACACCACCGTGTAGAACAGTACAGTCACGTCGAAGTATTAAGTGACGCGGAAGTACACGTTACATGGTTACGAACAGAACGCCATTATATTTGCCAATGACTGTACGTCAGCAGTAGTGTGAGATAGTTTTGTCCATTATCTAATCGCATGGGGCAGCTGACAACAACACAGGTACTGTAGTAACTCGCCTCCAGGCTTCGATTATGATTTTTCACTCGTCTAAAACAAACGTCCGGCTTGTACATGGCATAGAACCAGGCTCTCCGAACTCAGGAGGACGAGTGGGTTCGAAACGCAGCGTCGGCTATCTTGAAATGATTTTCCGTGGTTTCCCATATTACATCTTCATTTATTCCATCTCTCATTAATTTTATTTCATGATGTTGGCGTCAGGAAAGACACCCGGCTGCAAAAACTACTGTCACATTGAAACTCATCTCACCTTTTCCCAGAGTCTGTAAGAACGTGAATAATAAGGGGATGAAAATCGCTATCAAGAACTTTTATTTTCAATACAGCCATGACGCTACCACAGCATTCTTTATTTAATTAGTGGGAATACATAAAGTCACACAGAACCAGATCGGGTGAGTACGGCGGTTAATGAACTACTGGGATATTATCAGAAACTGCCGAAGAGTTTAGGTGGTGTGCGCGGTAACATACACATACACACACACACACACACACACACACACACACACACACCAACGAAAGTTTTGCATATTGCCATAGAGCACATTGGGGATGAAAGTGAGGACGGACTTATTTATTAAGCAGTGTCCACACCGGCTCTAATTGAGATCGGGAGCATAGGCAGGCCATTCCATTCTGTGAATACCATTCTCCACAAGAAATGCATTGACAATGCCAGCTCTGTGCGGGCGAACATTATCGTCCACGAAAGTGAAATTTTGGACCGAAATTGTCAGCATAGCCTTCCACTCATCATCATCATCATGTTTTTCAGTCAAGCGACTGGTCTGCCCCTACAATGAGTCTTCTCCACGTTGTTCGGTCTTGTGCTGTCCTTTTGACCATTTCATAATTTCGTAGGCCAGAGCTATGTTGGAAAGATCTCATGAAAGTGTTCCGTGGCCTCCCGCGAGGGCGTTTTCCAGGTATTTTGCCTTCTAGTATGTCGATCATCAGGCCACCATGTCGTAACCTGTGGCCAAGCCAGGTGGCTCTCCTTCTATATATCTGGCGGATCATTTGCCGTTTTTTCCTTTAATCGATCCTGCACCGTTATGTTGGTCATTTTCTCTACCCAGCTGATCTTTTCCATTCGGCGCCAACACCACATCTCAACCGGGTGAGTTAGCCGAGGTCGTTGCGGCAAGACTGTTGGCAGTCGCTCACATCCGGGAGGCGAGGAGGTTCGAATCCCCCCGCCGGCAACCTTGAAGATGGTCTTCTGTGGTTTCCCATCTTCCTTCCAGGCAAATGCCGGGGTTGGTCCTTAACTATAGGCCACAGCCGCTACCTTCCTACTCCTCGACCCTCCCTTCCAACGTTCCTCCCCAACGGTACTTGTAGCTCACCCATTGGGTGTCCGTCTCGAAGCAGCTACAAAAACTGGCGAGCCGAACATGTCCTCGGACACTCCCGGCACTAAAAGTCATACGCTAAAAAAAAAAAAAAAAAAAAAAAAAAAAAACACATCTCAAACGTTTCTAGTCGTTTAATGTCACCTCTATTCATTGACCAGGTCTCACTGCAGTACATTGCAACTGGCCATATGTAGGTCTTAACCAGTTGTTTTCTAAGGCTGAGGGACATCGAGCGTTGACAAATTAGAGAATGCTTTTCACGGAATGCCTGCTTGGCCATGGCTATACGGCTCCTGATTTCAACTTCACATCGTAGGTCTTCTGTGAAGCTCTGACCAAGGTATTTAAAACGATTGACCTGTTGTACTGGTTCTTTATTTATGGTAATATTTAGTTCGTGTTGATGCTTACGTATCACCAGAATCTTGGTCTTCTTAAAATTGATTTTCATTCCATATTCTGTAGCTGTATCATTTAAACATTGCAACATGTTTGTTAATGTATGCGGATTTACTGCAAGTAATGCCAGATCATCAGCAAATTTAATATTCTGGATAAGTCTTCCACCAACTTTCACTCCCATATTAGAACCTTTAAAAGCCCACTTAGTTATAGCTTCAGCGAAGGCATTGAACAGTCCAGGGGACAGCAAACAACCTTGTCGCACACCTTTGCGGATCTTAGCGGGTTCTGATACGTCATTTCCAAGCCGAACAACAGCAGTTTGATTTATATACAGATCAAATATTAATCTGATGAATCGATGGGGACAACCTATTTGATTCAGAAGAGGAAACAGCTTGTGCCAGCTGACTTTATCAAATGCTTTTTCTAAGTCCACAAAGCACACGTAAAGGTTTCTGTTTACACTTAACATCTTTTCTCCAAGACATCGCAAGGACCCGATAGCATCACGTGTAGACATATTCTTTCGAAAACCAAATTGAGAGTTGTCTAGATACTGTTCGATGTATATTTCCATCCTTTTCCTTAAAATCTGCAGAAGTATCTTTGATGCATGAGGGATGAGACTAATGGTCCGATAGTCACTACATTCAACTGGTACAGTCTTCTTTGGAATTGGAATGATGATGCTGGTGTAAAACTCCTGAGGCCATTTACCTTCTTCGAAAATTCTTGCTCCAATTTGAATATCCATTCAAGTGTACTATCCCCACTATTCTTGATTAGTTCGGCAGGAACACTGTCAATACCTGGTGTTTTACCCATGGATATTGATTTTAGAGCTTCATCGAACTCTGATCTAATAATTCTATCTTCTGCAATTGACCTGTCTTCCTCGCCACGTGTTGGCAAAAGGAATGGAATTGGTTCTGTGTATAGATCTTCAACATACATCCTCCAGTGTTCCTTCTTGTAATTCAGGTCTGATATAGGATTCCCATGTGTATCACGGAACTGTCTAGTGCGGAATCCTTTTAGTTTCTTAGTAGTTTCCCTGATCTTTTGGTAGGCTAAATCTGTTCTTCCTTGTTTTTGCAGAAATTCGATCTCTTCGCATTTTGACTGCCACCACTCCATTTTCTTCTCCCGACAGAGTCGAACAATCTGGTTCTTTAGCATTCGGTAGTTATTACTGCCTACTTCTGAAGAGTCGTTTTTAAATTTTCTTCTTTCATCCATCTTTAAGAGAATGTCCTGAGAGATCCATGGTTTGCGATTCACTCTTTCCACAAATCCCACATAGTCTTCAGCAGCCTTTTCGATGGAGAATTTGGCTATTGACCATAAATGATCAACAGTTTGTGAGTTGTTTGCATATGATGATATGTTGTCATCAGTGGCTTCCTGATATTGCTTTTTAGTCCGCTCGCTTTTAAATGCTTCAAGATTCCACTTCTTTGTTGGTTTTCCCTGAATCCTGCGTTTAAATTTCAGTTCCGTACTCATTACTAGTAGAGAATGATCAGAACAGATGTCAGCGCCCGGATATGCCATGGATTTCTTCACTTGATTTTTGTATCTTTCCTTGACAAGAATATAGTCAATCTGGTAACGTTGATCATCACCTGGCTATTTCCAAGTATATCTCCGCCTCTTTGGTGAGGTAAACCAAGTGTTACTTATAACGAACCTCTCTTGTTCACAGAATTCGAGAAGACGTTGACCACGTGAATTTCTTCTACCAAGACTATAGGTAATAATAATAATATCGTATGGCCTCGGTGCCGGATGCAAGTTTGTTATTTGACACCCAAAGGGTAGCTTGCATGTCTAATTTCGTTGTTCCTTGAAGCACTATGCAAGTCAAGGAGGTTAGATATCTAAGATCCTTGAACACTATAGCGCTTTCTAGTAGAGAAATGAGGAACTTTGTGTTGGCGGAAACTCCCGAGATTAATTTTGCTATTATGAACAAGGCCTACTGAATTCAAATGGGTTCTTTGACATGCCAACATCGTATGACATGGTGTCGTAATTTTTGACGCCTTTCAAAAATCACTTACCACGGCCAGGGGTGAACCTGCAAGCACTACAGGTGCCAGGATAGCATGCACTCCCTGAGACGAAGGCCTACACAAGAGGGGTTCCGCGACCATACATGATCCCACCCCAACACATTGCACCACCTCCTCCCTGTTGGTATCGGTCTCGGATGTATTGTCGTGCATATGTTCACCGGGTCGTCTGCACACTCGCACAGATCTATCCTCACTGACACAGGCGAGTGTACACAGCCGATATACACGCACGCAAGAACGACTAATAATGGGTTTGAGACCACTACGATTCTTGGCCAGTAATATGCAAAACTTTTTTTGATATGTGTATCATCGTGGTGCGGCCTCCAGTGTTCACTTCGCCCCCTTAGCACACCTCTCCCTTGTCTCCTCAAAACTACCACGTAAAAATGGAATCAAAGTAGGAGGAACAAATTGTTTAAGCATTTTACCCCGTTCGCATCAACATTTTCTTTATAATTGTTGTTAATTCAATTTAGGGGCTTGGGGCATCTTGGTCATCAGCCCCGTGTAGTTGGGTGTGTTTTGAATGTGTATGATAATAATAATGTTATTGGTTTTACGTCCCTTTTAACTACACTGGCTTTTAGAGACGCCGGGGTGCCGGAATTTTGCCCCGAAGGGGATCTTTAACGTGCCAGTAAATCTACTAATGTGTATGATAACCTGTATATATGTATTGACTTTAGTAGAGGGTATGCAGTAGCTGTATTAGGGACAGGGATGGGGTAGGTGCCCCAGGACTTGAAATAAGGTAGCCTACTATCCCGGCATTTGTCTAGAGGAAGAGTGGAAAAACCCGGGGAAAACACATTCAGGATAGCCGCTGTCAGCGCCAGGATTCGAAACTACAATTTCCAGACTTGTTACAGCTTCCCACGCGGTCGTGGTGCACGATTTAACGAGCACAGCTACGCGGCGGGACGTCTTCATTATTGACGATCTGGACATACCGTAATTTCTTCAATCTCGGCGAGTGCTTTCATAGGTTCGATAATCGTTTCAATTCTAGATCATAACATCTATCGCCTGGAACAAGGTTCGAAATTATATCCGGATCTTTGATAGCAGTCTCCTTTCCTTCAAGTCTTGGCCACGCGATTTATTTCTACTTTGTGAGCGATGAGGTACAGATTTCACGGACACCGTTCTTAGCTGTCAACTATTACACTATCGCCACATTCTCCGGTAAGTGCTACGAAAAAGACTATTGTCGAATTTTCACCACATAAAACGAAGCTAATCTGCCGAGTGACGCGGGAACCTTTGTCGTCAATTTGTCAAGTCATTAAATTTAGCAGATTTGTGAATTCACTAGTTAATACAGCGACCAGTGGCGGCTCGTGACCTGAGAAATAGTACGTAAAGCGGGGGTAAGGAGTGGGAGGGGGATACTCTTATTCTAAAAATCTTAATAATTTCATAATAGGTGATATCAAGCTGCAAATCTTAACATAACTGAGAACACTGCTCTGTACGGACTTCTGGAATTGTTCAGGGCCAATGAATCGGTATTTGAATCTTGGTAGTTGTGTTACCGGTACAGTAATTAATCCAAATATAGCCCAAGTATTTCTTTAAAATTATATTATTATTAAAATAATAATTTGATGGGCTCGGCTACTCTTTCGAGTTGGAGGCATTTTAGCGATCAACTCTCAAACTTCCCGTAACTCAATTGGGTGATCTGTGGCTGAGATTGAATTGCTTCTGTCCTGTACTCATCAATGTCATGCGAGGGGTTTGCAAGACTCGTAAGTGGATTTGCAATTCCTTCATCCCAGTATATTCGGGCACATGATATCTTGTTTATGTTGTAGTTTATCAGTGTTTGCAGTAATTCCTCCCTTTGAACCTAGTGTACTTTCTACATTTTCCCAATTAATTGGGGGTCACCGGAACCAACCAGGCTCATTTTGGTTTTGGCCGGGGATTTACGGCCAGATGCCCTTCCTGACGCCACGTGATTTTCTCAGGTGAAAATTTCACCCCACTGCCACCGGGATTTGAATCCCAACCGTCCTGGCGAAAGACGAGTCGCTAAGCCTCTGCGCCATCACGTTCCCCACATTCAGTCGCATTCAGGCACTAGGTCGATCGGGGATCGAACCGCATTTTACTCCAGCCGTACAACCTAGGACGTCCAGAATGTTGGTTGGTTCCTCAGTTTTTAGGGGCAGCGACAACGCGGTCATGTAGCTCCGTGTACTTTGGGTGTGTGCAGAATCTGTCTGATAACCGGTGTTAATTGTGATGGCTGTATTAGTGTGTGTTATCTGTTTTTAATTCAAGTAAAGACGGCAGACATTCGATTTTCAAATAGTTCCAACTTTTGCTACCAAACGCCACCGTCAACGACCAACTAGTTCTGAACTTGGTTACTAGATGCCACCGCAGTCGGCTCCTGGCGACGAACGTTGGAACCTTAAGAGCGTTAGTCAAATCTAACCTATAATTTAGCTTCACACAAGTGTAATTAGAGGAAGGGTCTTTATCATGCCATAAATCTAAGACTTGGGACCGCCGGCTTTATTTCCCCTCCGAAGAAAGGCATACTGAGGGATTTTTAACGCTCTTAAAAATCCGACGACTTCGGCCGGGTTTGAAACCACGACCTTGGGCATAGAAGATCAGCATGCTAACTAAGCCACCGAAGCCACCGTCCAGAATGTCTTATAGTATTTGAACTTTGAGTGTGGCGACACTTAGCCTATGTTTTAGAATACGCATATACCCCAGTCCAAACATATAAATGCCCTAAAGTAAATACAGTAGTGATGGATCTATCAACCACCGTAGGCGGCTATATGGAGGGGATAGCAGGCTCCAGAACAAATTCTGACCAAGAGCTGTACCCTGCCATAAAAACCCCAGGTCGTATTCAAGTGAAAGTTTCTTTGATTTGTCATGGCAAGCAACGAAAACAAATCTTTCACCCCAAGTTACAGGATAAACTGTTGGGAACCGTCTGAGTGCAGATGGCTTAGGAGTCCCTGTTCTAGCAGAAGGGGTTACATTGGCCCCACAACATCAACTTGAAAGGTTGGAGCGGTGTCAAGAAAGATCGACGAGGGTCGGTGAATAGCATATTGTCGCCTTAAGTGATGAATCGCGTTTAGTCTTGCTCGCAGTGATCAACGCAATCGTGTGCGACGACGCACTGGGGAAGTGGGTCCACCCAAACCTGATTGTCGAGAGGCACACAGGACCAACACCGGGCATTATGATCTGGGGAGATATTGGTTTTGATGTGCAAACACAATGAGTAAATTGTTGAAAGCAATATGACTGCTCGCCAGTATGTTGACAAGGTACTCTATCTAGTGGTTGTCCGTATGATGGCGAGGGACAGATAACCTCGTTGTTCCGCCCTTTAAAAGAATGACTAATTGTTTAACTCCCTATGATGGCGAGCATTGCAATGGGGAGTTTCAGCAGAACAATGCATTCATCTCCAGGGAAGCTCTCTATGAAATCACATTACAAAGGCCCACCAGTTCCCCGGATCTCAGCCCTAATGAGCATGTGTGGAACATGATGGGACAAGAACTGACCAACTTCCCTCAGCCACCCACAACTCTAGTACAGCTATCCTTGCAATGCAGCAAGCATGGATCACAATTCCTCAGGAAGTAGTTCACGGCCTTATTGAATCCATGCCTCGAAAAATGTAGCACTGTATTTCAGCTCATAGTGGGCACATCCCCTATTGGTTTTTGTCCACATTTGAGTGTTATCATCGTATCACAGCCAAACACTCGTCTCACAGTACATGTTCAACTGGAGCTGTGCAGCATCACTCCTTAATGGTGTTGCAATTTCCATGTTCATGAGTGTATGTAGTCAGACATATTAATAATCAAATACAGTCCTCATTTGGGAGGGGGGATACACATCCTTAACAAAAATTTCTAGTAATTAATAATCATAGACCAATTTCTTTTTTATTCTATTTTCCGTGAAGTTTCGAATATTCACCAGCTGATGAGTTATGGTTTCTTAAGGTAGCACGGCTTTGAGGAGAAGCTGAACGAGGTCTCTCCATCTTTAATGACAGGGGGACCAAGTGTGTAACGCGAGCGACAAGCTATTAGCACCAATTATTATAAATTGTGTTAGGAAAATGAACTTAAAAATTAATTCCTGGTCGTTAAGAGCCTCACCTTCCGAACAGGTCCCATAAAAAATAATGGCACCCATCGGCGACTCATTAACCAATTAATTCATTCGTACCTGGCTTCGTAAAGAAAACAAGAACAAAACTTCTAAATTTGGGGACAGAAGTAACAAGTGCTCACATAAGCACGATGCCAAGTAGTGAGCAAGTGTCAGGGGCACTCCCCACGTCTCCATTTGGAACTTTCCATTAACAGCTAAACGAAATCAAACATTTCACACCCTCCCCCGTACAGCAGGGCTGCAATGCACAATGTAACCAGGACTCCACGCGGTGTAGAATACTGCTGCCCTAGTTGGCGTTGTCTGCTCGACATGGTCCGATGTGGCTATTAAATGGATAGGTGCAGAATGGATTATTCACCTCCAAAAACAGCATGGACCGATGACGTTACATTTATAGTGAAAGTGATGAATTTGCGTTTTTACTGGTGCAAGGTACGAGTGCAACATGTTGAAAGTATTCTGATATACAGGGAGGTTCAGCAAAACACTAAAAATCATATAAATATATCGAGAATACTGAGGATAAAATCTAAGCAAGAAAAAAACTGAAGAGAAACTTTAAATAACTTTTATGTTCGACGATGTCGAAATGTAAATATTATATGTCAGAAAACTGTACTATAATGAGGCTCGTTATAGTAAAAGTTTTCATTATTAGACAGTTTCTCCCACCAATCAGAGCTCAAGAAACAGTTGGTTGACCAATTAGGTAAGGATAGCATCGCACCTGCACTGAGTTCCAAGGCCTTCTAATTTAAATTTCACTGCGTGGCCTAGTGTTATAGTGGGGTAATCGAGAAGGCCATGTTCAAATACAAGGTATTCTCTGCGTCCCATGCGCTCTGTTCAGTACATAAAACTGGTGAAATCTCGACAGATATTTATGAATATTTATGTTCGAACATAAAATAGTTATAATAATTATCGTCGAACATAAACAGTCGTATGCAACTCGCCTATAATGGTAATTAAGACACTCGTATGGAAATTATAAAACTCTCATACGCTCGTTTTATAAACATACTTGTGTCTTAATTATTGCCATTATAGGCTCGTTGCATAATGATTTTTAGCCTATTTTCAATTTTGAAAAAATAGGCTTATGAGATCACCTTTTGTCCGTGTGTGTGTGTGTGTGCGTGTGTGTGTGTGTGTGTGTGTGTGTGATTCGTGTGTGTGTCCCCCCCTAATAAAATCTAAACGGCAGGAGCGACTTCAATGAAACTCGGAAAGTTCATAGCACTATTCCCGGCGACCTCGACCGTGCCCTTCAAATTTTGTTACGTCTCACCAATCCAACATGGCGGCTGTGCGAAATATTTCACCAGCATTCAATATCTCCGAAACTATTACCGATATTACCCTGACATTTTGTATAGTGATAGAGGGAACTACTATAAGTTCACTTATGTGACTTCTGAAAACCTGGTAACTACAAAACGAACATGGCGGCCAAGCGAATTTGCGACTTTTAAATAGACGTTTCTCCCGATTTGACCAACCAAACGCAATGAAACTTGGTACAGTATATGTTTATATACATTGTAATGCACCCACATCTAACTTCGTTCAATTGTTTACATAATCACAAGATGGCGGATGTGCGAAATATTTCACCGGCATTCTATATCTCTGAAACTATTAGCGGTATCTCCCTAAAATTTTGTACTGAGATAAAGGGCACTACTGGAAGTCCATCTATAAGATTTTCAAAAACCCGATAACTACAAAACGAACATGGCGGCCAAGCGAATTTGAACATTTTAAATAGACCTTTCTCGCGATTTAATGTTCCAAGCGCACTGAAACCTGGTACAGGAAATATTTATACACATTGTAATCCACTGGTATCTAATTTAGTTCAATTGTTTACATAACCTCAAGATGGCGGCAGTGCGAATTTTAAAATTAAGTTTTTATTTCTTGTGATGTAGTCATGCGATCGAAGTGAAAGTTTGAATAATGAACCTACGCAATAATTTTTCTTTAATGGTACATGACTCTATGGCCTATACATTTAACAATCCAACATGGCGACCATCCGAAATATTTAGACGATACTGAATATCTACGAATCTATTATAGCAATCCACCTGAATATTGTTATGTTCATAGGGGCTATGAACTTAAGTTCACCTATAGGACTTTAAATAACCTGGTGATCACAAATCCAACATGGCGGTGACGCGAATTATAAATATTCACATGGACGTTTCTCGCAATTTAACCATCCGCGTGCAGTGAAACTTGGTACAGTAAATCTTTATCCGAATGTTAATCCACTGGCATCTAATTTATTTCAATTGTTTCCATAACCTCAAGATGGCAGCTGTGAATTTTTTTTTAATCTCCTTGTTTTTTCTTGTGTCCTAATTATGTGACTGAAGTTTGAATACTACACGTTCACAATAATCTGCATGTAACAGTACATAACTCTAGGACCTACATATATAAAATCCAACATGGCAACCATCCGAAATATTTAGTCGGTTCTCAATATCTACGAATCTATTACAGCAATCAAACTGAAATTGTGTATGTTAAATAGTGGCAATTAACATAAGTAGGATATATGAAAATAGGCTGTATAGTTCTTCACGGAACTACTTGTTTAATATTAAATAAAAATAATCTTTGTTAATCGCAAGTAACACATATTCCAAGTTTCGTTCTTTCAACTGTAATAACACAGTTCGTTTACGCCGTGCACCATCTTGCATATACATAGTGGTTCACCAGCCCCTTATATTTTTGGAGCAAGGCAACCCAACTAACGCGAATATCATAGTCATTTTAAGGGGCCTCCCTTATGGCATTAGTACAACTTTACCGTTGAGTTCATGCTCGCGAATATAGTGGAAATCATTATCGTTAGTGTTATTTCAATGACCTAAACTATAATGCATGTTTTAAACGATCACAGCTCTGAATAACACCACCTTACGTTTGGACAGGTGTCTATGGGGGCTACGAATAGATTCAATACGTGCCAGCAATTCGCTATTTGGTAGCTAAGGTGGCTAAACCATGCATTTCTCCTGTTGCGTCAGGCAAGCCGCCTGGTAGTAGGTTCGATCCCTAGGCTGGTACATGTTTTTTCGCTTAATGCCGCTTTTGTACCTGTTCCAACGAGTGATGTTTTATTTATCCCGAAAAGGACCATTCTTATCTTATTCTTATCAGGTTGGACGACGACATAATGATCTTAAAACAAAAGCAAGGTACCCTGCATATTCAGGGTAGCAAGTGTTCAAAATCTTGAAAATCTTGGTTTAAAGAGAAAATCAGACTCACTCAGGCCACCGCACGTGTCGCGTCAAAACACCTGTAACCTCGGGATGTAAACCATTCCTCATTCTTACGTTCGACAAATATAAAACAGTATTAATTCATCCACTAAGGAGGGAACCCGCATCGTATCTAGTTTATTCGATTGTAAACATGCCTTTTCTTTCTGAAGATATGGTAAGAGAATAACTGAAATTATCAGAAACGAAAGATACTATGAATGAACGTCTGCTGAATGAATTTTCAGGTAGGATTATTTTTATACAAACAAAATAAAGTGTGTTGGCATGCATGTGGAATTGGTTTTCAAATCTTTATCATCTACTCGAGACCAAACTAAGTCATCCTGGAAGTGGTTTTCCGTGGTATCCCACTTCTACTCTAGCTAAAATGCTGAGATGGTTCGAAATTTAAGACCACTGCCACCTCCTTAACACTCCTACCTTCAGATACAAATACACTACTACCAACACCGTAATAACATAGGTTAGCAGACAAATTTAAACACGCACAAGAACACAAGAATGTGATGATCACGATGTCCAAGCCCCTAAAGTTTAAAAAGAAACCTCAAATATTGACGCCGCTGAAAACCGCAAAATGAAGTCTCATGTGCATTGTCTTCTGGCTATGAACTACACACATCAAAAAAAGTTTTGCATCACCTCGGTTCCCAGATCTCCGGCATATAGACGTTGACTGTGTATATTGTATCCAAGATACAGTCCCTTTGACTGTTCATAGATGTCACTAAAACTGCTCAAAGATGTAAACAACCATGCATGAGCAGGGCCTATTAGACGGAGGGGGTACGACAGCCGATCAGTTCCAGTCATTCCACCAGGACGAAGGTACGCTGCTCATGTTGTCTGTAGTTCTACCATGCCTAGAAGGTCAATACCGCAGTTCGATCGCGTCCGCATTGTTACTTTGTGTCAAGAAGGGCTCTCAACAAGGGAAGTTTCCAGGCGTCTCAGAGTGAACCAAAGCGATGTTGTTCGGACATGGAGGAGGTACAGAGATACAGGAACTGTCGATGACAGGCCTCGCTCAGGCCGCCCAAGGGCTACTACTGTAGTGGATGACCGCTACTTACGGATTGCCGCTCGGAGGAACCCTGACAGCAATGCCACCATGTTGAATAATGCGTTTCGTTCAGCCACAGGGCGTCGTGTTTCAACTCAAACTGTGCGCAATAGGCTGCATGATGCGCAACTTCACTCCCGACGTCCATGGCGAGGTCCAGCTTTGCAACCCCGACACCATGCAGCGCGGTACAGATGGGCCCAACAACATGCTGAATGGACCCCACGGAATTGGCATCACGTTCTCTTCACCGATGAGTGTCGCATATGCCTTCAACCAGACAATCGTCGGAGACGTGTTTGGAGGCACCCTGGTCAGGCTGAACGTCTTAGACACACTGTCCAGCGAGTGCAGCAAGGTGGTGGTTCCCTGATGTTTTGGGGTGGCATTATGTGGGGCCGACGTACGCCACTGGTGGTCATGGAAGGCTCCGAAACGGCTTTACGATACCTGAATGACATCCTCCGACCCATAGTGCAACCATATCGGCAGAATATTGGAGAGGCATTTGTCTTCATGGACGACAATTCTCGACCTCATCGTGCACATCTTGTGAATGCGTTCCTTCAAGATAACGACATCGCTCGACTACAGTGGCCAGCATGTTCGCCAGACATGAACCCTATCGAACATGCCTGGGATATGTTGAAAAGGGCTGTTTATGGACGTCTTGACCCACCAACCACTCTGAGAGATTTACGCCGAATTGTCGTTGAGGAGTGGGACAATTTGGACCAACAGTGTCTTGATGAACTTGTGGATAGTATGCCACGGCGAATACAGGCATGCATCAATGCAAGAGGACGTGCTACTGGGTATTAGAGGTAGTGGTGTGTACTGCAATCTGGACCACAAATGCTGAAAGTCTAGCTGTATGATGGTACAACATGCAATGTGTGGGTCTCATGAGCAATAAAACGAGCTGAAATGTTGTTTGTGTTGATCTCTATTCCCTTTGTATTTAACGGTTCCGGAACTCTTGGAACCGAGGTGATGCAAAACTTTTTTTGATGTGTGTATTAGTCCTCCTGACGCGGAATTTGAATTAAAGAAAACTTTGGACCTTCTTCTCCACCTTGTAATTCGTTGTTCTTTGAGGCAACTATTTTCCTAAAATTGGCTACGATGGTGAAATTACACTTTCGAAACATTTCACTGGGTAATTTCCAGCCAATGGTTAACTACTTAAAACTGATTTTTAGCTTGAAAGCAATACCAATTTGTGCATGAGGGTATATTAATCATACCGTACCTCACTGATTTGTCTACAAATGCCAATGATACGACAGTTTGAGTGTTAAGGGTGCACGGCATTTGCATTGAGAACAGCCCATAACCGTGAGAACATTACAATACCGGTACTGTATTCCTAATTCTCATAGCTCCATAACGTAATGTTTCCACTATCCGCAATGCAGTGGAAACGCACGTGGCTAGGTGATACGATCGAGGTGGCCGTGGGTGAAGTAAACACCTGCACTTTTAAAACCCACCACTACAGAAGAAAAGAAAATTAATCTTATCATCGAACGTGAACATCAATATTTCTAATGCCCGACGACTAAAATCGAATTCGAACCGGTAAGAATGTTTTAGATAAAGGAAGTCTAGTGTCCAACGCAAACGTTCTCACTATCTAGCTTCATAAATTAGCAAAATTCAACGTGCTCTGCACAGAAAAACATCGTAAGTGAATAAAAGTGGTAATGTGACTTTGTAAGTGTTGCTTACACTAAAATGGAGCACGGCCTACGGCTGGATTCGAAGGACTATTCTGCTCGGAATTGCACACCACGTCAGATTGGTATTTAACCGTACACATGGCGCGCTACACGGGTACTAGTTAACTAGGCTGTTCCTCCTCGAACGTTAGTATGGGTGTCCAAGTCTTCAATCGGCAGCTTCGGTTGCGTAGTCGGTAGCATGCTGAGCTTCTATGCCCAAGATCGCGGGTTCAAATCCGGCCGAAGTATGCCTTCCTTCGGAGAGGAAGTAAAGCCGGCGGTCCCATGTCATAGATTTATGGCATGTTAAAGAACCTTCCACTAATTACACATGTGTGAAGCTAAATTATATAGGTTAAGAATGTAAACAACGCTCTTAGGTTCCTACGTTCGTGGCCAAGAGCCGACTGCGGTGGCGTCTGGTAGCTAAGTTCTGAACCAGTAGTCGTTGACGGTGGAGTTTGGCGGCAAAAGTAGGAACTATTTGAAAAATTCAAAAGTCTGCAGTCCTTATTTGAATTAAAAAAACAGATAACACACACTAATACAGTCATCACAATTAACACCGGTTATCAGACAGATTCGACACACACCCAAAGTACACGGGGCTACATGACCGCGTTGTCGCAGCCCCTAAACTTAAGAACCAACCAACCAACCAAAGTCTTCAATCATGGTTTATAGTGTTCATTTAACCTTCTACTATTGCAGATCACGAGGCGTGACCTATTAATTCGATTGTATTACATGTATGTGTGTTCTTCAAGGAGCAATAAATCACATGTTCGTAGAATGGTCCTTAGTAGATTTGGCGCGGAAGTGATTACGGTCGTTTTTCCTTTGCTAGGCACATGGCTCAGTTTAAATTGCTGTCACACAGGCAGTGCCCAGAGCAATATCGACCATCAGGAGAATTGTAATGTTAGTTGGGTTTCATAAAACTAAATAATAAGGGGCTGGTGAACCACTCTGTATATTGGCAGTGAAGTCAGGAAGGCAGGCGCTGGCATATGCCGTAAAGTTGAGGGCTTTGCCTATGCTACAACTGTTATGGTCAACAGTAATAACCGTTGCTAATCCTCATATTTAGCACTATCCAAAGAATATTTCCACCTCTCCAATTTTTTAGGCCGTTCCTATAACTGATGAAGCTATCACATTTCCGTCAGCAACTTTCCACTAAATATCACAAGCAAATAAATGATATCTAACACGACTCAAACATGCAAGAAAGTTAACGGACAGCACCTTATGCATTTTAGATGCCTCTTTGTATCCAGGAAGAACATATTATGCATCACCCTCCAAACGAGAGGGGCGGAGATAACTTTTAAGATACTGTATTTATTGTGGTGTTTGAAGCCATATTGTCAGTGTTGCCTTAGTAAACAAGAGTTTAGTGCTTTTCAGTCGGTCAACACGAATGTACCCAAAAGAGATGGGTTATGCCCTAATCCTGAAATAAATTACATGAGTTCATTTGAGTGTAATGGATCTGATGATGATCGCTTGACGATCGAAACTGGTCATCCTAGTGTTTTATTAATCTCATGTAATTTATTTCAGGATTAGGGCATAACCCATCTCTTTTGGGTACATTCGTGTTGACCGACTGAAAAGCACCAAACTCTTGTATACTGTATTTATTTCAAGATCAGTTGATTTGGATTTTAAAAACAAATATTGGTACGCCTGTACGCAGTCTCTCGAAGTAGGCCTATTTCGTAGGAACCATGACAAGCGCAGGAGAACTGAGCATCTGTATTTCATTTGTCAATTTAAGTTCTACACACGAAGTCAGAGAACGAGTTCATAAGGAAATACGCCTTGGGTATAGATACTCGACGTTTATCTTTTCAAGAATGTGTTCTATAACTCGGTGTATTAAGCCAACGACTAATTTATTTGTTACATATGCGAACTAATTACGGAACCATACCAATGGGTGACGGCTCATTTCCAATAGCCACTTCACACTGTAACAAGCTGTGTTGAAACGTAGTTACCATAAGTTGATAGGTGCATTCATCCTGATTCATCCAACATAACCAAGTTAAACTACTTTAAATGACAATCGTACAAGATTCTTACAAATTTTCATGCATCATCATCATCATCATCATCCATAACCGTCTCTGACCGCGGTGGCCGAGAGCGCTAACGCGCTACCTCGTGCCTCGCTGGCATCAGTAGAGCGTGGGTTCGAATCCCACCTCAGCCGTCCTGAAAATGGTTTTCGTGGTTTCCCATTTTCACCACCAGGCAAATGCCGGGACGGTTCCTTTCAATAGGTCCACGGCCGATTTCCTTCCCTGACCCGTCCTGAAAACAAAGTACTTGGCCATTGGCTGCATTAATAAAATTATAACAGTCTCCAGCTAGCCGGGTGCGGTATATGAGCGCTCGCCATCGCTGTCTATCCAAGTAGATTTCTTCATCCAGGATCCGTTCCTGATCTTGTTGAACATTAGTGATCCACTTCTTCCTTGGCCTCTTGCCTTTGATCTTCTTATCCAACCACCTGCGGGCTGTTCTCTGATAGACCATCTTCAGCCCAAGGTCGCGGGTTCAAACCCAGCCGAAGTCATCGGATTTTTTAAGAGCGTTAAAAATCCCTCAGTATGCCTTTCTTCGGAGGGGAAGTAAAGCCGGCGGTCCCACGTCATAAGATTTATGGCATGTAAATACTAATTACACGTGTGTGAAGCTAAATTATAGGTTAGATTTGACTAAAGCTCTTAGGTTCCAAAGTTCGTCGCCAGGAGCCGACTGCGGTGGCATCTAGTAACCACGTTCAGAACTAGTTGTTGGTGGTGTTTGGTAGCAAAAGTAGGAACTACTTGAAAATTTAATGTCTGCAGTTCTTACTTGAATTAAAAAACAGATAATACACACTAATACAGCCATCACAATTAACACCGGTTATCAGACAGATTCTACACACACACAAAGTACACGGGGCTACATGAACGCATTGTCGCAGACCCTAAACCGAGGAACCAACCAACCATCCTCTTTAGGTGTCCAAACCATCATAGCCTGGCATTGGTTAGGGATTTACAGAGTGATTGGATGATGCCTACTTTAAGTCGAATCTCTTCATTTCTAATCCTGTCTTACTATTCTGAACCATTGTTCTTAAGAACTTCATTTCTATTTCTTGAAGCTTCCTGGCGTCCTTGCTGCAGGAAGAAACTTTTGTACAGAACTACCTAAGCTCTCAATGAAATTTGTTTATCCCAAAGAAGGTTTCTCACTGGATGGTAAAAGTTTGCTCCTTTCTGCATTCTGTATTCTGTGCGAGATTTCTACAGATGATCGGTTGTCTCGAAATACTAGGCCTATAGCCTACTTTTAAGATATTGAAAGTGATCTACTTCTTCCAACTTGTTACCATTGAGAGTTATAGTTACGTGAATGGCTTGTCTACTTACTGGCAACGCCACCGTTCTAGAATGAATATCGGCCGAAAATAAGAAAATAAATAAATTAATGAATACATAATTGATAATATTTCGTGTTTTGTAGGGCGCATGCAGATAAATTTGTTTCTAGCTCGTAATATAGTAGAAATCTACGTCAAGTTAAGCAGTTCTTTTAAGAATCAAATGGCATAGGATATTTCTGGAGATACAAGATTTAAAGGACAAAGGGAGAAAGTGCGCATCCTTAAGTTACATGTGATCACTGATGAGGAAGGGATGCTGAGTGTGTTCGTCCTAAATGTGACTCTTCTTATGGTTTCTTCCACAATCGTTCCAGCAAAGTGCTGAATTCTTATTTTTATGTATTCGGATGAATCTTTTATAATCCGTTCACAATCACGGACAAATACAGACATGACATGAATCACATATAAGTACACAGGCCAATTGACTCGTTCTCATACCCTAAAATAAGCAGGAACAATAACATGAACAGATTTATGCTTGAGGGCAGGGAGCGTAATGGCGCAGTGGCTTAGCTGCTCGTCTTTCACCCGGACGGCTGGGGTTCGAATCCCGGTGACAGCGGGGTGGAATTTTCAACTGAAAAGTCACGTGGCGTCAGGAAGGGCATCCGGCCTTAAATCCCCGGCCAAAACCAAAATGAGACTGGTTGACTCCAGCGATCCCAATTAATTTGGAAAAGGCGAAGAATATCAGATGGATGCTTTAGGGTCCCAGCACACTGTGTTTTACATGCATAGGGATATCACAAATATAGCAGCGTGACATTCAATTCACGCCGGAGAAAATGACTGTTTGATGTACTTTAGTATGAAAATTACACGTGTTATCTCGCATGTTTTGATTCTCGGCCACATCCGTTTGGTGAGTTTCTGTAACCTGCTTATACTGTAGTTTTACTTGGATTTAAATTTCTCATCGTGAGCCAAGAGATGCAGAAAATTAGAGAGAGTTCGAATTTTTTAAAAATACATGAAAAGAAATTGAGAAAATATCGCATTCAGCAAGTGGAGATCTATCCATGGTCATGCTGTTAAGAAGTGACTACTTTCTTAAAGCAGGTGCGTGGAGGATCTCTCATTAATATGGATAGGTTTTTGGCTGGGAGTCTATCTGGACAAATTTCCGACACTTAGTTACCATGGCAACAAGTGTAAGTGCACTTAGTTTCCACTCGTTGAAGCACGTGTGATACTTATAATACGAACAGCTGAATAAAGTATATTCACGATTCTATTTTTTTAAATAGCTTAACGTTTCCCTGTATACTCTACATTGATGCAAAGATATTCGCTATGGTTCAACTTTGAAGAGACTACGCGTTGGCGTTCAATGTGCATAGGCCTAATTGCTGCCTGGCTTCCTGATCAGAAAATACAGGATGTAAGAAATACTTAAACTGAAAATCCAATCCTCCCTGGTTTTAATTCAACCAGTTTTGACCATTACTCACAGACTCACCTCCTATGCGCAGGGTCTTCGTTTTATCATGACACGAGACTACTCGTAATGGCCAGCGGCCGAGTGTCAATGGCAGAAACTTGTCGATGCCTGAGAGGTGTTATTCCCTCGGTGATTGAAAAGAGAGCCTGTGCAAACTAGGCTGCAAATTTAATCCGATACGTAATGCCATACATAGAGAGTGTTCACCTGAGGGATAAGCAAGTTTAGATGTCCTCAACTCATTGCCTTGGGTAGTGCGGAACCAACAGCCAACAGTACCACTGGCTAGTTGATGTCCCGCAACGCTCCTGTCTTCAGTGTATGACTGGTTGCAGCCCATCAGGCGGGACGAAACGAAATATTCAAACTGCTTATTTTGTCAGTGACAAGAACGGAAAATAGCAAAACATTTCCCAAAGATGTGCTTTAATTAATAATGTGTGTTGCCATCAAACTCTTGCAGTAGTTACTGTTATAGGGCAGCCTTAAAAATCCAATCGTTAAGGTGCTTGACTCCTGTACTCAAGGTTGCGGGATCTAATCCGAGCCAAGTCGGCTGGCACTTTAGGGTGCTCAAATGCGAGAGGCCCACCGTGTTAAGATTATAATTTCTTGGCCAAAACTCTGGCATCCTGGCGCCTCCAAAGTCAAGGAGGCATTAAACCCATAAGATTTATTATTAATCATCATCATTCCATCTACAGTACATCTCACAGCACAAGTAATAATTAGAGGGGATTTGAAGAGATCAAGAAGCTTGCCCTGCAACAGGGTTTTATATCGAATTGACTTGACACAATCAGATACCAAACACACGTGTAATCTGTCCTGCATATATTTCCTGGCCTTTTGGAATCGTAGGAAAGGGAACAAAGGCTTCAAAATATTCAGGTCAGTTTTTATAAAGGTCTGGTAATTTCAGCAGTAATTGATTAGTGAGGACGCGATGCGATGCCTCATTTTCTTTGAGAAGAGCGTGGGCCGCTAAACGCTGGCGCGCCTCATCACGGGATGTTAATGGGGTGTTAATGGTTGACGTGGAGAGTGCTCCAAGCTTTGTCAACACGCGCAATGCATGCTGGGGGGCGGGGCGCGCACGACACAGCCTGCACACAGCGACCATCTTAGCAATCAGCATTTCTCTCATTTGCATCCGTTTTAAAATGTTACTTATTTCGAAAAAGAAAAAAAAAGGAACGATTACAGCAACAATTCATCTGAAATTTTGATTGGAACATTCTTAAAATGTTGTATTTGCTGAAAAGCACCAAGTGTTAGTCACAAGTGACTAGATTTCTGATATCTGAAAAAAATGACTGTCGCTAAAAGGAATTTTTTAAAATCACAAAATTACTGTTTAAATCATACTACATGAATAATATTTTATCATTAAAATACATATAAAAATTACTACAAAACAAGCGACTTTTACGTTAAAGTTGGCAATAACGCTTCTCGTCAAAATACACATTGAAGGTTTTCCTACAGTGCGGTAATGCCACTAGGTCACAATGGAACCCATCTTAGCACAGATCCATTTGAAGCACCTTATAGGGAGGGGAACAGAGATAAATTTCAGCATCTGTTTTCTTGGCAATGAAAATGATTTTGAAACGCGCTCTGTGTGCTGGTTAGTGTCGTCCGCTCCGACTAAAACTAGAATACCGTCATCACAGCTGTAGAGCAGGTGTGATGACGGTAGTTACACTAAAGAGTAAGATGAAAAAGCTGAGCTATACCTACAGATCAGTCAGAATAGTCGCTCACCTGATGCATGGGATCATAGCCCATACTTCCGTCCGTGTATGGGGGCTGAAACACAAACACAAAACAAAGTTACATATTGTTGTTCATTGACCCACTAGAAATAACAATTACCGTACATAAACTACTGCAGAGAGGGTGGAAACTGGCCTCAGAGGACGCTACCTAATCTCCAGAAATAAAGTAAGCTTTGAATCTTTTGCTAAAACTTGAAGTTTATTCCGGATGAGGTGTATACTCTCTGTTATGGGTTAGCGTCAAAACTACTGGAGCTAATGGGATGAGAATTCGTATGTACAGTAAGTAGAAGGCTCCGTTATAATAAAACTAGGGTACAAATTATTTCTGCAATACTACAGTAAGAGGTCAGGGGGTTAAGAGGAAGTTAGTTATCACTGTTGTAAGGTCATCTGCCCCTCTTAACACAGATAAAATTTAGATAAATTTTAAATTTAGATAAGAACACCTAAATATGAAAAAGAGCCTAAAAATTCTAAAACAAAAAATAAAACTAATGATAATAATAATCATCTAACAGTTATAATATTAATAATTATAATAAGTTTCAGAAGGACTGTGAAAAACCATCACGGTTTTATAGTGGATTCAGAATCCAGGAAAAAGAAAAAGAGAGGACCTATATCCGAAGCGAGAAAGAAAGCACTGGTTGATGGACTCAAAAAATACTGGCAGGATGTCAAAGCTGGCAAACGAACAAGATCTACTCGTTACTGAAATGAGATTGGTTGTTAACACGGCTCAAGGCTCAATTCGGATGTAATAATAATAATAATAATAATAATAATAATAATAATAATAATAATAATAACCGGATCTTTACCCATTTTAAAGATAAGAAGACCAAGCCAGCTTGGTTCGAAGATATAGAAAGTGACCTACCTGTGAAGATATTCAAGAACGCAACCCCCTCAGGAAGAAACTAAACGACCACCAGGGTTTTCAAGAGAAAAAAAACAGAGTTGAAGACGGGAAAGATGTGTACGGAAGAAAGAAAAGAGCAACACCGGCAACGTATGAAGGAGCACTGGCAAAGATCAAAGCCCAGAGAAGACAGCCTTAATAGGCCGATACGATTAAATAATAATAATAATAATAATAATAATAATAATAATATCAAAATCTATTAAGATAAATACAGGTGTACGGCAAGGTGATGGTTTATCACCCCTTCTGTTCAATTGTGTTTTAGAGAAACTTGTAAGAATTTGAAATTTAAAGCTAAAAGAACATAACATTTCGCCAGTAACTTTGGGGAGAAGAAACAAAGGCATTGAAATAAGTTGCCTAGCATTTGCAGACGATTTTGCTATATTGTCAGAAAACCTAACAAGTGCAACAACACAAATCAATATCTTGGAAGAAATAGCCAACAAAACAGGTTTGAGAATCTTCGTAGAAAAAACTAAATTTATTACAAACATCAAGAACGCTTCAAAATATTTGGCAACAGATATTGGCCCAGTGGAAAAAGTAAAGAAATTCAAATATCTGGGAGAAATAATTCAAGAAAATGGTTTAGAAAAATCTTCGGTAGAAGAAAGGGTACACAAGATGGAAAGAGCATATGGTATCACTAAGAATTTTTATAACAAAAAGTGCTTGTCTAAAAATCTTAAAATAAGGCACTACACTACAGTGGCGAAACCGGAATGCCTATACGCAAGTAAATGTCTGGTACTAAACTACAGATTAGATAAACTTGAAGTACTAGAAAGGAGAATCATGAGGAAAATTTTACGCCCAGTGAAAACAGCAGAAGTATGGGAATTAAGATCTAATGATGAAATATACAGGAACAGAAAATATAACAGAAACGATAAGAAAAAAAAGAATGCAATTTTTTGGACATATTTACAGAATGGATGATTCCAGATTAACAAAAAGGATATTCAAGTACCTTTGGGAGAAAAGGGCAACAACTAGCTGGATTCAAGAAGTAAAGAAAGATTTAGAAAGAAATAATATAAGCGAAGAAGAAACGGTGAACAGAGAGATCTTTGGAAAAAGGGTATTAAGTATGAAAGGATTCCAAGGAAGATTGCCAAAGAAACCTGGTGCGAAGTGGTCCGAGGACAGAAAGAAGCAGCATAATGAACGGGTGAAGGAGTACTGGAGGGAACGGAAGAGAAAACAACAAAGTGTGAAGAATTGAAATTGGCACGTTGTCCCTAGCAGGCCTCATCGGAACGAATAACAACAATAATAATAATAATAAACAAAAATATACGAAAAAATATCAGAAATTAAAAAAAGACTTTCTTTGAATAAATACACACTAGAAAATTTGCCTCATATCCAGGAGTTCCAAACTTTCAAAAACAAAAACCGGTTTACACCCGGTCTATTTTACTGGACATACGGTATAAATTTTAATAAAGTAGGTGGTAACATGGAATAAAACATTACAGAATATAAACTGAATAAAAATTCTTTCGTCTTTGTAGTCTTGTAAGTATGCGCAATGCTATTCTTCATTCAAATAGACGCCTATCTACTAATTCACCTTCATTTTTAGGTAGATTTCATTAGAAAGCTAACTATTGCAATGGGTCCCATGTTTCGACTTCAGGAAAATTTCGACATATCTTCGCGTTTCACATCCCCCAGACCCCAAAACCACCACCAGTTCAAAAGTTTATATATAATTTATGTATATATATATATATGTATATATATATGTATATCAGTTTCTTGTGGACACGATAACTGCCGTAATTTTGCACCAATCACTTTGAATTTTTTACATAATATGTATCCCTATAAAATCTCGGTCGAGTTCGTTAATGGGCAAAATCGGTCGAAGGGGGTGAAAATGGGGGGCTTTTTTCGAAAAATTGAAATTTCGCTATAACTCTCTTAATACGTGAAATATCGAATCCATTCAAAGTTCATAATATGTGTCGGATAAGTGCCAACAATTTATGTCAAATAAGTTTTTTGATAGCACCAACCATTGACCAAAGGGGTGGAAAAAAGTGGGTTTTTCGGGAAACATTAATCATATCTCTCTTAATAGGCACAATATCAAAACCGTACAAAATGGACAATATTCCCCTAATAATTACCTAAAACTTTTGTCTGAAAGAATTTTTGATATGACCCACCATTACGCCAAGGGATGAGAAAAATGATTTCGGAATTATAAGAAAATGCCAAGAGCTATCAGAGGTTGCCATGGCAACACTACTAAATTGATGAGGGATGAGCCGTTGCCATGACAACGCACTTGCACGAGATCAGATTCAGTATTTCCATCTGACTAAGCCGGCCCCGTGGTGTTGGGGTAGGGCGCCTGCCTCTCACCCGGAGGCCCCGGGTTCGAACCCGGCTCCGTCAGGGATTTTAAAACTGACGTGAGGGTTGGAACGGGGTGCACTCAGCCTCGTGAGGACAATTGAGTAGCTGTCTGACAGTGAGACAGCACCCCGATCACGAATACCAATATTAACGGCCGAGGGGACCCGACGCGCTGATCACGCGTCACCCCAATATCTGCAGGCCAAATGGCTGGGCAGCGGTCGCTTGGTCGGCCTTAGCCCGTCATGGGCTGGATGGTGCCAGGGGTTGACTTTGACATCTGACTAAGTGGGAAGCGGCTTCGGTGACGTAACTGGTAGCATGCAGAATGTCTATGCCCAAGGTCGCTGTTTCAAAGCCGGCCGAAGTCGTCGGATTTTCTAAGAGCGCTAAAATCCCTAAGTATGCTTTCCTTTGGAGGGAAAGTTCCAACGTTCATTACGAGTTGCTGGTTGGGGTGGCATCTAGTAGCCAAGTTCACAGCTAGGTGTCATTGACGGTAGTACCTGGTAGCAACATTAGGAACTACTGATTGAAATTGACCGTCTGCAGTCCTTACCTGAATTACAGACTAATACATCCATTACAATTCACACCGTTTATCAGACAGATTCTACACTCACCCAAAGTACACGGGGTTAGATGGCCACGTTGTCGCAGCCCCTAAACTGAGGAACCAACCAGAGGTAGATTTCATTAGAAAGCTAACTATTACAATGGGTAGGCTACCATGTTTCGACTTCCGGAAAATTTCGACATACCTTCGCGTTTCACATCCCCCAGACCCCGAAACCACCGTCAGTTCAAAAGTATATATATATATATATATCAGTTTCTTGTGGACACGATAACTGCCGTAATATTTCACCAATCACTTTTTACCGAATATGTATACCTATAAAATCTCGGTCGAGTTCGTTACTGGAATAAATCGGTAGAAGGGGGTGAAAATGGGGGGCTTTTTTTTTCGAAAAAGTGAAATATTGCTATAACTCTCTTAATATATGAAATATAGAATCCGTTCAATGTTCATACTATGTGTCAGATAAAGCCCAAAAATTTATGTTTGAAGAGTTTTTTTTATATCACCAACCATTGACCAAAGGGGTGGGAAAAAGTGGGTTTTTCGGGAAACATTTATCATATCTCTCTTAATAGGCACAATATCAAAACCGTACGAAGTGGAAAATATTCCCCTAATAATTACCTAAAACTTTTGTCTGAAAGAATTTTTGATATGACCCACCATTATGCCAAGGGATGAGAAAAATGATTTCGGAATTATAAGAAAATGCCAAGAGCTATCAGAGGTTGCCATGGCAACACTACTAAATTGATGAGGGATGAGCCATCAGATGTTGCCATGACAACGCACTTGCACGAGATCAGATTCAGTATTTTCATCTAAGTGGGAAGCGGCTTCGGTGACGTAACTGGTAGCATGCAGAATGTCTATGCCCAAGGTCGCGGTTTCAAAGCCGGCCGAAGTCGTCGGATTTTCTAAGAGAGCTAAAATCCCTCAGTATGCTTTCCTTTGGAGGGGAAGTTCCAACGTTCGTTGAGAGTTGCTGTTTGGGGTGGCATCTAGTAGCCAAGTTCACAGCTAGGTGTCGTTGACGGTAGTACCTGGTAGCAACATTAGGAACTACTGCTTGAAATTGACCGTCTGCAGTCCTTACCTGAATTAAGACTACTACAGCCATTACAATTCACACCGTTTATCAGACAGATTCTACACTCACCCAAAGTACACGGGGTTAGATGACCGCGTTGTCGCAGTCCCTAAACTGAGGAACCAACCAGAGGTAGATTTCATTAGAAAGCTAACTATTGCAATGGGTACCATGTTTCGACTTCCGGAAAATTTCGACATATCTTCGCGTTTCACATCCCCCAGACCCCAAAACCACTGTCAGTTCAAAAGTTTATATATAATTTATGTATGTATATATATATATATATATATATATATATATATGCATATCAGTTTCTTGTGGACACGATAACTGCCGTAATTTTGCACCAATCACTTTGAATATTTTACCGAATATGTATACCTATAACATCTCGGTCGAGTTCGTTAATGGGCTAAATCGGTCGAAGGGGGTGAAAAGGGGGGGCTTTTTTCGAAAAAGTGAAATATTGCTATAACTCTCTTAATATGTGAAATATCGAATCCGTTCAACGCTCATACTATGTGTCGGATAAACCCAAAAAATTTATGTTTGAAGAGTTTTTTTTATAGCACCAACCATTGACCAAAGGGGTGGGAAAAAGTGGGTTTTTCGGGAAACATTAATCATATCTCTCTTAATAGGCACAAACTCAAAACCGTACAAAATGGACAATATTCCCCTAATAATTACCTAAAATTTTGTCTGAAAGAATTTTTGATATGACCCACCATTATGCCAAGTGATGAGAAAAATGATTTCGGAATTATAAGAAAATGCCAAGAGCTATCAGTGGTTGCCATGGCAACTCTACTAAATTGATGAGGGATGAGCCATCAGACGTTGCCAAGATAACGCACTTGCACGAGATCATATTCAGAATTCCATCTGACTAAGTGTGAAGCTGCTTCGGTGACGTAACTGGTAGCAAGCATGCTGAATGTCTATGCCCAAGGTCGCGAGTTCAAAGCCGGCCGAAGTCGTCGGATTTTCTAAGAGCGCTAAAAATCCCTCAGTATGCTTTCCTTTGGAGGGGAAGTTCCAACGTTCGTTGCGAGTTGCTGGCTGCGGTGGCATCTAGTAGCCAAGTTCACAGGTAGGTGTCGTTGACGGTAGTACCTGGTAGCAACATTAGGAACTACTGCTTGAAATTGACCGTCTGCAGTCCTTACCTGAATTACAGACTAATACAGCCATCGCTAAGTACACGGGGTTACATGACCGCGTTGTCGCAGCCCCTTAACTGAGGAACCAACCAAAATCTCTGCGGGAGATATAATTTTGCGTGAAGAAGTAACAGACCGTTACATAGTTACACATCAGTGTCAAAACCTTGCATAAGGACAGTGTGACCACAAGTATAAAAATGGACCCCAAATGACAAGAAGGTTACCGTTCCCATAAGACAATAAAATGTTTAAAATAAGCATAAAATGACGAAAAACAAAGTTGATTAAGCTCCAATTATAAAATACCTTATCGCAATAAATGAGATCTGATCCTTCTACGAAAACCTGCATATTCTGCCTATTTTCGCCTATCCCCAAGTTTGTCCGGTGAAATCTACCTCCGCCTTCCGGCGTGCCGAGAGGACTTTTTTTAAATCTTTTTGAAAAGCAGTCCTAATCAGATGAATGGATTTTTTTAATAATGTTGTACAGATCCCTTCGATTAGCTACGCTCTCAACATTGAAAGCTCAGCGGAAGGAGAGGGGCTCAGGGTTCGTGCCGAACGGCTGACAACGACCCGCCACAGTAGCATGTTCCCTCGGACATACTAGTCTAAGCCAGTGCCGCTAACGCTGCAGTAGTATGCAGGAGCAGGGGGATGGGCAAGAACTGTAACTGTACATGCCACGTTCTTACGATGAGTTTAACTGCCACTGTGTCTACATTAAGACGGTTTCTCTAGTTTGTCCATAAGAAATTCATCTGAGATGAAGAATGCTCCACACAAGTTTTGGACCAAGATAGGGTAAGACAGAAAGTTACAAGCACTGTCACTTAATGTTTTGATGAAATACCTCGTGGCGTAGCAGCTAACATTCTCGATCGCGAAGGTCCGAGTTGGATTTCCGGCTGTGCGAAGAAATTTACTTTTGGTATTAGGGTTGGAACAGGGTACACTCAGCCTCGGGAGGCAAAACTAAGAAGAGGCGGCTTCCATTTTCACCTTAAGTCATCCTAGGAGTGGCTTTCCGTGATTTGCTAATGCCGGGATAGTATCTAAAGAAAGGCCACGGGCAACTCCTACCCAAATCCTAGCCCCAATTACAAACGCACACACATACTAACTAGCACAGTCATCACAATAGCTCAATGACTCCACATACTCGCCCAAATAACTACAAAACTATGATGTCAGAAAGCCCCTAAATGAATCAACTACAACTCTATTCTCTCTGGAGATAGTGAACTAAAGAACACATATTCCGATAAAACCGTGCATAAACATAGTCCTATAAAACAGATTTAAAACCACTTCTAGGACGACTGAGGTGGGGATCCAACCCACCTCTTCTCAGTTTTGGTTCATGGAATTAAGTGTTCCCCGTTCCAGCCATCAGAGCAAATTTCAAGTTCTTGGCAGAGTCGGGAATCGAACTCGGACTTCCGGGACGACAGGCAAGAATGCTAGCGGCTGCACCACGAGGTGGTCTTGCGATTCGTCAATAATTACGCGAGGAAGCTTGTAGTTTAACGTGACTGTTAATCTCCCAATCATAAGCCACGTGTTCTCCTTTTTTCGTGGAATCCGAACCACAGGACAAGTCATTCCACTTCGAAAATCTCACATGCATTGATAGGGAATCAAAACCGGTCCACACAGCCAGTTGTTCTGCTTGTAAATAGAGAGCTTGAGTGGTGGCAACAACATATGCAGTGTGCAATTTAAGTACGTAATGCGACTAGTATCGTAGTGTGCGATTGGGCAACACTGGCGTCGCGGAACTTGGGTGGGGAGGCAGATGCACATGTCAGTGCGAGTTAGACCCCGCTAGAGTCACGTTGGTTAACAGTAGCGATTGTTTTAGTGATGCAGGTTCTGCTTGTGTGACACAGATCAACACTTTTATCGAGAGCTACTTGAAAGACTTCGCAAAAGAGCCATGCATGTGAGACCAAGCATCAAACACAACTGGGTGTTGCATCAAGACGATGCGCATTGTCACCAGCGATTTCGGTGAATCAGTATTTGGCCAGTAAGAAGATTCATGTGGCTTCTATGCCACCGTATTCGCCCGATTTGAGTGCTTGTAACATTTTCCTCTTTCCGAGATTGAATAAACACCTCAAGGGACGTAGTTTTGGGGGTCACTGGGCACCGTTAAAACGGCTGAAACCGACCAGTATTTCAGTATCCGAGTTCCAGCACTGCTGTGAGGAATGAAAGAACCGCCTCCAGCACTGTTTGGCTTCCCATGGCAGTTAATTTGGAGGGGGGGGGGCGGTGTTGAATTGTAATGGTATTTGAATAAAACCAGGGGAAAAATCCGTCTCATTACTTAATTTACACACCTCGTAAGTATTCACTCGGCAAACCAGCAGTGAAATGTACCATTGTGGCTGGAAGGAAATAATAACCCGCGATGGTATTATATTAATTAGTTGCTTAGGCAATGAATTGGTATACAACTTTCCTTAAGGATTTAGAACACCTTATAGCAAGGTTTAGGTAATCGACAACGGTAACTGGCGACTCGATAGGCGAGTGCGTTCCAACTCCACCGTCGGCCATCCTCGGCATGGTTTTCTGTGCTTTCCCATTTTCAACACCAGACAAATGCCGAGACGGTACCTTCTAATAGGCGACGGCCGCTTCCTTCTATTTCTTGCACAGTTTAATTAATCCTAATTCCTTCTCTCAGTAATTCGGCCGTTAAACACCCATTAGCCTGCATGAAAATTCATCGCATCTCTTCCCCGATCCCACTGAAACGGAAATAATAAAAGGTTAGACATGCATAACAATGTTTAATCAATATTTTCGCTTACTTTTCAAATATCCACCGCAACTTGTCAAGATAATCGATTAAAATAAATAATTGCAATTTCCCAAAATAATCAGGTCTCGGTATGTCATATCATTAACAGTTTACGATTATTTTAAATTTTACTCTTCGGACAACGCAGGAAAATTAATTTTGCGTGAGAATAGATCAATAAACTTTCACAAAATACGAGATGTGTTCAATTGAAACCCGTCCGAAACGTGTCACGTGATGTGCTAATGCTTGAGGATACTTGCGCTTGTCTTTGATTTGGTTGGTGCGATTCAGAACCCATCAGAGAATGATTACTGTATGCAGTGGAAAGTGCTGGTCAAAGATAATTGTTATGGATTGGTCACGAATATTCGGAAATGACAGGCACACAAAGTTGCGGCCGAGACTCTTTTGGTGGATATTGACAATGCGATCAAGATTGACAGTCGACGAAGCAGGATGCAGTTAAAAGGATTCGTTCCAGCAGCAACCACACTCGTTCCTCGTGGAAGGCATTCACCGCCTACCCAAACAATGGGATGCCTGTCTAAACGCCATGTGCCTTTTTTGACCAAATGTAACCGGTAATGTGTAAAAATAAATTTATTTGCTTAGCGTGTCGACTTTCCTATTCTCCCATTCCGATGTCCAGTAACCTCATGCAGGAAATGCTAAAACATGATAGTTCACACTGACCGACTTATGTAGGTTTCTATTGCCTGTTGAGGTGTTTGTGAAGAATGAAGACTATTTCGCTCTGTTTCTATGGTTAGCGAGATGAGAAGTTTTGAAGTTATTCGTAATGTTGTTAACATATCACAAATATTCTTTAACTTAATGCCAAGGTGAGATCAGCTTATTTTTTTGTAGATCGAGATCTGGACTTTAAAATTCAAGCAGTTCCTCTTATTTACTGCTGTCTATCGTCATACTGCACTATATTGCACCGACAACAACAAAAACCAAATCAGAAAGGTTAGTTCTTCGTCTAGACATTCGGGATATAGACTACTAGCAAGGAATATTGAATATTCGCAAAGTACCTCACTGATAAAGGTATAAAAGCAACTACCATGGACAGTTCAGCAGCCCATAATGCATTTTATGCGCCTAGATGGTTACTGAATACAACTGGAAACAAAGCCATAAATGATGATCGTAGCTGTCATTAGAGATACTATTTGTGGATCGCGAAATAGAAATCTGGTAAGCACAAATGTAAACGATAGTTAGTACATTGGATGAAATATATATTTATGCAATAGTGGGTTGAGCACCTCGCAGAGTCCCTGTCCTAGATAACATTGTCAGGCGCTTAAGGATCAGTGCATGAAGGTTGATGATAGTGTTATGACTCCGGAGGTCAATACCAATACTGTTGAGTAACACACACTCACAAAAGCGTTTGGCTAACTTCTTTCATTGCCGAAAAAAAGTATACATCCTAAGATTGAATAAGGAATGTTGCACCCGGTGGAATGTTTGTTACCTGTGTGTGTTTATCCGGAATGAGGAACAGTTTTCGTTGAAGTGAAAATCAGTTCAGTGCCCCCGCTAGTCGCGTCCGATTACAGATTCTGCCACAGTTTGAAGAACAGCTAAATACAGTACGCTAGACGTAGCGGAACATAACAAATACAGTACGGTATGTCGCCGCCTTAATAGTGAAACCACCAAGTCAGAGAATACATTTATGAGAAGAGGCCTTTAGCATCTCTATATGCACACCTCATTTCCGTATGAACCTATTCCCTGAATTATTGTATTGTAGTGTGTTTAACTTCTAAGCTAACAATATCATGTTCTGGAATGTTTGTAATACCATAGCAATCGATTTTTGCCAGCCCGATTGACATGATTGTACACTGTGCAGTGACACAAAGCCACTAAGGGCTGAAGAGGAGCAACTTAACTTTACAGCCATTGTCTGTAAAAGCTCAAGAAAAAAAGAGCAGAAAATCGCCAAGATGGCCGCCAAAAAGCACGATCCGCTCCTGAGTGTTCTTATGCTACCCGATTGAACCCACATGACAACAGTGCGTTCTGGGTGGGACTAGTATTCCCTTCAGTGAGCCATTTTGTACTCTTGGGTGATAACTTACTACTAAACACTAGCATTTCCATTTAGTCACTACTCCATTACCAGGTGCAGGATCTACTCCAGCCACTGAACCCTGCAGGGCTTTAGAATTCTAGAATCTTAGTACCAACAGCAAAGATGGGCAGTGATCAAGAAAAGGTGGCTACAAAATCCGCATTTACAGCCGCAATCGGAGGAATGCAACTTTTGTAAATGGACACACTGTAAACTCCCCATGGACATGTCTTGGACGTCACGCATGCGCCGACCGAAATGGCGACAAAGGGCAAACGGAATATCAACACTGCCTAAAGACGAGGTACATTCTTAGCCTCTCACATCAGCCTTCTCCTTACCTTGAAGGACTTGCATAGTATGATACAATGATAGGAACGCAACCTGTGGAATATCCAACTACATCAGTAGGAACCATATAAAATAGCCTTCAATTCGTATTCGAGACCAAAGTGAATTTATGCGAATCCAAAAACGTGCTGACATCTCATAGAATTTAAATGACCCGTGTAAGCAAAACATTTCTGAAGGGCCATTAACTAGCACATTTCATTCAAACAACGACTTCTTATCATCCATCGCAAAGCATGTGAAAAAATAGTCACATCAGAGAAAATTCACAAGGACCGAAAGTCGACATAAAACCGAACTTCAACTTTAATTCAGTGGCCGACATCATCTAGTCATAAGAGGCATTATTCGCACACGAGTCCTAAGCAACAACGTCGATCCTCCGAAAACTGCCAACCTAGAATACACGGTCTTTGTATGCACCAACTAACGTCCGGTATAGCAAACGTCACATGGACAATCTATTAGTTTTATATCACAGCAAATCCCACGATTACAAGTTTTTTCATGTGTTATCCGAACCGTACGGATGAGACCTCTCATTTCAAAAATATCATATGTTCCAGCTGGAATTAGAAGCTAGCGACCGACCTATCACGCGTGCTTTGAAAAACGTAATAGATTTCACATCAATGTAACCACATCGATCCCTGTCATAAATCAACAAAAATTCTTCGATCATTTCCGAGAAAAGGAAGCTACGAAACTCGTGCATCAACTATTCTGTCACGCATACTATTTCTCTCATGTAGCACGGCTATCAACGCAATAGATAAGGCGAAATGGTCTATAATCCATCCACGGCGTCTGCGCATGTCATCACACGGAGAAAGTGAGAATGAGAATGCGAATGCGATGGACGGAGCATGGCAGTTGGGCGCCTCTATCTCGCTACGGTTGCCAGACTCCTCCCCTTCCGTGGCCTCGCGCCTCATTGCCTGCTATGCGCGGACAACGTGTTTCTACACTGGCACTTCGCAGACTACGTGGATGGAGTATAGTCATTTTCATATTCCCTTTTAAGTAGCTGACTGAATGGCTTCCATGGCAAAACCATAAGATGTGCAAAGTAAAAAAAAAATGATTCTCTTATAGGGAGGTTAAATTTGTTCTGGGTGGAAGGCACTTCCGAGACTTGAAAATGACAACTCTTTCTGTACGTGATTTGCGCACTCGGAATTCTCAGTTTCTTAATACTTGTTATGTGGGCACGGAGGTTTGATGTTGATGTGAGTACGTACCTGAGAGCCTGGCATGGAGGAGCTATAGTCCCCCCCATTCATGTTCATGCTGTAGCCCATACTGTCCTGGGGGCCGCCGGGGGGCGCGGGGGACATCATGGGGGTGGGGGTCCCCTGAGAGGCGGGACCGAGGCTGTACGGAGAGGCGCCTGCAACACACAATACGAACATTAAACTCGTCAAGGCTTTTCGGATAAACAAGTATTGGTGCCGGCATTTAACAGTCACATCAACAAATGTTAAGGTCTAATTCAACCGATAGGACAATGATCAACAGAATGCTGCAGCCACAGTTGAAATAGTGTGTGCCTTGCTATTTCTGATAATCTACCATATTGCACATCAAAATGCTCCGTCTCCGGTAAGATCAGCCAAGTGAAGGCAGAAGGTTTTTCACAACAGGCTACAATGACTGACAGATACTTCGTGGAAACTTTCAAATGTATTACCCAGGGGTGGTCGGTATGGGCATAGGATTTCAAAATGAAATCTGTAATGGCAACAATGTAAGAAAAGGTGGCAAATTTTATGTTCACCTTCTTGCGGAATTGTGCCTTCGTTATATAATATATTTCTCAAATATAATTATAATTCTAGTAATACGGTACTAAACGCTCCAATAAGGCAACGAAACCTTCGTACCTGGACAGACAGCAAGCTTTATCCTCTGCCACCAATCACGCAGCCGTCACGTTCACACACGCGCAGACAGGGACAAGTACAGCGTTTAATAGCCACGATGGACAAACGATTATCGTGCCCACCAGGACTATACGAATGGAAGATAAGGAATCGTGGCAGCAGTTATCATTAATTTCACCAGATATTACTACAAGTAGAACATTTTTCAACGATGAACCTTGTGGATTATAAGTAGGGAACCCTTCTGTTTCCACTCTTCCATGTTACAGACGGATTTCAACATTAAATGTGAGGATGCAGTGTGAAAGCGGAACCCCAAAAATGTAATAAAAGAAATTGTGAAAGATTTTTGAATGCAATATCAACTATATTCCCCTTTATTTCCTCCTCCATATATTGTTCCACCTAAGTTAAAATCTATGGAGTGGCTAAGGAAATTTAAAAGAAAAGAAAAAGTAGTACACGACCGCAAATTTAGCACCAACTCTTAGAATCAAGAAAATACTCTACATGTTCGCCAAGGACTGAAGTTACAACCTGTCAACTATAGGAACTAGTAGTCATCAATGGTAATTTGAGGAGGTACAGAACATCTAATTTATTCCGAATACAGTATACTAAGTAATTAGTAGGTGGTATTCTCCAATTCTGCAGTCAAGCAATATTTGTGTAATCAGAACAGAGCAACAGGTACTTAAGCAGTAGGCATATTAACTTCTTTGTACAATACGAATTTGCTACATTTGGCAAGGAAACTCCTCAGTCGCGGGAATCCATTTTCTCGATAAATATGGGGTGATGCAAACACAGCGAGCGCCAACTGATTACAAGTGATCGAAAGCGCACGCCGCTTCATCTTCGACAAAAGGAAGGAAGGAAGGAAGCTTGTAGTTAAACGTGACCGTTAATCTTGAGATCATGAGCCACGGGACCTCCTTTTTACGTGGAATCCGAACCACAGGACTTGGCATTTCACTTCGAAAATCTCACATGCATTGACCGGGAATCGAACCCGGGCCGCCTTGGTGAGAGGCATACAGCTAGACCACTGAGCCACCACGCCCCCTTCATCTTCGACAGGTTGACCAAGAGTGGAGAGATATCTAAAGCAGATTGATAGTTCGTATGAAGCACGTTGCCTGCCTGGGAACTCAAGGGACCAGCTGTCGGAGCACCACGTTTTCCTCAGCCGGTTATATTTTGGCATATAGGGACTCCTCTTATTTTCATTACACCGCAACCTGTGTTACGTAAAAAGCGCAATATTGATGAATGGCGGTCGATAGCAGTGCAAATATCTGATTTTATTTCAAGTTAAACTTGCGATACAGGGGACGGGGCAAACTTACGCGATAAAGAATTAAGGTCTACTGTTTATTAATCATGATGGGATACTAAGCTGGAAATTATTCACTACAACCACGATTCGAATAGAAGAGAAGAAACATTAGTAAAGCTAGACACCTCATCCACAAAGTGATTGCCATACATCACATGTCTTAGAATAATTTAATTCACTACAACATTATAAAAGACACACACTTCATCATCACAAACATTCGCAGTTATAGCTCACTCAACGACTCCTCGTCTCCTCAACTTTAAACATAACCTCTACTGAAGTCTGCAAATGTGGCAGATAGGTGCGTGTTTCGATGCACACTACTGGATCCCCTCGCTATATCACCCTTCTCACCACACAATTCCCCTCGTTCCAATGTTGACGGAAACTAGGGGGTACAAACTAGAAATTGATCCATACACACATTCACCATAACACCACGCACTATTTGCGAACAGACGAACTACTTGATACAGTACATTTGGAGTGATAGATTACCATGAGTCCTTTGCTCGGGTACGTTCAACTACAAAAATCTAGCTGCTCTACTCGTCATTAACGATTATATACTGACAATGTACAAATGACCTAAACCTATTAGGCTATTCATGGACGTGATTTGATCATTTCAAGCCAGTTCTGGAGAGTCACATTTTTTAAACGGGAATACACTCATGTCCACGACACATAGGAAACAAAATATTTCCCTTGTTGATTCATTCAGGGGCTTTGATACATCGTGGTCATGTAGCTCCCGTGTACTTGGGGATGTGTGAGTATATAATGTGTCTGATAACCTGTGTTATTGCGATGGCTGTATTAGTGTGTGTAATTGTAATTCAGATGAGGATTTGGAAGGAGGCGGTCGTGGCATTAATATAGAAAACATTCCGGCATTCGTCTGGAGTATAAATGGAAAACCACAGAAAACCACTTCCAGGATGGCTGAGGTGTAAATTGAACCCATATCTTCTCAGTTTCACCTCACGAGGCTGAGTGTACCCCGTTCCAACGAGGTGGACATTTCCCTTAACGCACGAAGTTTCTATTAAAAAACCACAATACATTACCCCTTAAACCATCCCCACATGAGTTCCCTCCAGCCGCGCAACAATTAAATTAATTTTACAGAGAATCGCATAGTGGATCACTATCTCCAGGTCGTGCACAGCTAAACATGCAAATTGAGTCTCTGACATTAAATACAATTAATGCTTATAAGAAGAACAACAAAACAAGTTTAATTGTGAAAGCATGCCCAATTATCCATACAGTACATGTACAGCAAGTTTTAATAAAGTCGACTAAAATGTGAAATTTCGACGGAATTGAAGGAAATAGTCGTTAAAGTCATCCAAATGAACGAAACGTTTCTTCTGATGTAATCCATTAAAACATCAAAATTCAGTATACGGTGTTCAGTGCTATCAATGTAGCTTGTTAAAACTGTTTATCTTCATACTTTTGACATCAACAGTGAAATCTAATTGCTAAGGTTGCTGAGAACAACCTTCAAGGTTTCATCATATGAAGAAAAAAAACAGGCTTTTAATATACTAGCTTTGATTTCCCAGAAGATCGTAAAATATGTGGGTTGCCTACCTTTAGGGAGTATTTTTTAAAAGGATGCTTCTAGTTTTAACCGACCGCTAATCTCGCTAACATGAGCTTTCCTTTTTACTTGGAAACCGAACCATAGAACATGGCAATTACCTTCGAAAATCTCACATGCATTGGCCGGAAATCGAACCCTTGGTGATAGGCAAACAGTTTGACCGATGCGCCACCACGCCGTTTATTATAGGTTTAACATCCCTTTTATCTACTATGATTTCCAAGATAGGGTGCCGAGAATTTGCCCTGAAGGGGCTTCTCAGATTTAATTTAAGCCCCCACCTCATATTGCCACCTGCACAGCGATTCGAACCAGAACCCTGGGCAATGAGAGCCTTAACAATTGCGCCACGCAGTCTAAGAAGAAGAAAAAAGTAGGTCACAATATACGTGCTATCAACTCCGCCATTGTCCGGTCCCAAGTCCGGAATGAGAAAGGAGGAGGGTTGGTTGGTTTAGCACCCAGCCGGAAAACTGCTAACGCCGAGCGTTAGGCGGCGTCAAATAACCTAACTCCCTAAAGAGGCCAACGGCTTCGGGCGGTTGAGCTGCTTTAGGTGGGAGCTAGACCCGTCAGTGGAGGAAATGCCACTAAAATCTAGCGAGCAGCGTCTGTTCTCCAGGTTAGGGGCGGCTGCTAAAGGCATCTGTTCTCCAGGTTAGGGGCGGCCTCAAGATAACTCGGGGGCTTACAACCTCAGTTTTAACTCCGACGACTGGGCTTTGCTCGTCATCCCAATTGTTTTCAACTTAAGGCATGATGGAAACACTTTTGGTAGAAACTACTCCAGGAGGTAATCGGAAACGTAAATCCTCCACCGCTATGAGCGGTACAACCAGGCCTTCGGAGTCTGGAGAGCCTCAAACAGCATGTAGGGAAGAGTCGGAGCTTCCCAGAACTTCAACACAGAAGGTACGACCCAAGCGAAAAAACCTGCTTGGAACGCTAAACATTCAAACACTTCTGAAGGTAGGAAAACTAAAACAACTGCTCAATGTTTTAAAGGACCAGAATATCTGCATACTGGCATTGCAAGAGACCAGATACATGGACGAGAACTCATTTGATTCCGAAGGATTCAGAGTATACAAAGGAAAGCCTGGAATAAATAATTCCAACATAACGATCTTAGGAACAGCCTTCATAGTCAAAAGGAACATCATTGAATCCATAATCAATTTCACCTCCCCATCAGAGAGGATCTCGCTACTTTCCATTCGATCTGGAAATAAAGCGTATAACTCATCAACGCACATGCCCCAATTAATGAAGATAACAGGAAAACCCCTGAAAAAGTGGATTACTTCTGGGAGACTCTTGAAGACGCAACTTCCAAAGACCCTCAACATCATGTTAAAATATTGCTTGGTGACTTCAATGCTCAGGTGGGAAGAGAGAAAAGAAGTATAGAAAGGTTGTGGGGGACTATCCAGCCCATAAAAGAACTAATAGAAATGGCGAAAGACTTGTCACCTTTTGTAGACAATTCAATCTGAAACTAATGTCCACATACTTCAAGGCACTACCAAAGAAGAAGACAACTTGGGTCTCTCCCAACACGATGCTTGGGGAGTTCCAGATTGACCTTGTCGCAATAACAACCCGAAATCATAAAGAAATCCTGAACGTCAAAGTGGGGAAAAGTGCCAACATAGACTCAGATCGGAATCTTTTAGAGATCAAAGTTAGATTCCAACCAAACAGACCCAGACCGAGATAAAGGAAGAAGCCCAGAATCAATTCAGAGACGCTGAAGAAAAATAAAGATAAATACCTTGAAAATCTTTCTTCGATGGAGAAGAACAGTTGGGAAGAGATTAGAGATTCCGTGATCAAAGCATCCGAAGATTTGGGAAACCCTCCAAGGAAAAGGAAAAACAGGTGGTGGAATGAAAGATGTGATGAAGCACTTGAAAGAAGATTAAATTTTCTGGAAAAGGTGGAATTCCAACAAATCCGAAGAAAAATGAAAAGATTTTAGGAATGAAAGGAAAGAAACAGCCAAGATCATACGAGCCGAAAAGAGAAGATATGATACATCTCGAGTGGAGAAGCTGGAAGAAGAATTTAAAAAGAACAACACTAGAGAATTTTATCGCACCTTTAAAGAGGAACTGCACGGGTATGAACCACCGACTCTTTGCTTTAAGCGTAACGATGGTAGCATAGTTACTAACAATAAAGAGAACTGCGAGCTCATGGCGAATTATTTTAAAGGGCTATTAAATTGCGAAGAACCACTTGCTAGACTAGATGCCAAAACACAAATTCACGAGAACCCAGATTCCCAACCACCAGGGCTTGATGATGTCGAATTGGTAATCAAAGAGCTCAAGGATAATAAAGCACCAGGGAAAGATGGCATTTTGGCTGAAATGTGGAAGATTGGCGGAGAGATCGCTGCAGGAAAAATCCATCACCTTATAAAAGAAATATGGAAAACTGAACAGATTCCAAAGGACTGGAAATGTGCGCTCATTCACCCTCTACATAAAAAAGGCACTCGAACAGACCTAAATAATTACAGGGGGATTTCTCTACTTCCAATGGCATATAAGATACTCTCTAAGATTTTGTTGAGCAGAATTGAAGAACAAGTTAATCACCTCATAGGAGAATAACAAGCTGGTTTCCGAAAAGGCAGATCATGCGTTGAGCAAATTTTTAACTTGAAAAGTATTCTGCGAACAAGAGCTTTAAGGAGCCTGAACACTGTGGTCATCTTTGTCGACTTTCGAAAGGCATACGACTCGACTGACAAACTTTATTTAATACCTTAAAAGAGTTTGGAGTTGACAAAAAAAAAAAAGAGAGAAATCATTAAACAAACACTGACGGATACCATCTCGAAAGTCAAGTTCTTCGGAGAAATTTCTGATCCATTTGAAATTAGGACAGGGGTCAGACAGGGAGATGGATTATCTCAAATTCTCTTCATCGTCTTGGAAAACATAATGAGAACTTGGGAAGAGGATTTGAATATGAGAGGAATTGTAGGAATACACCTGGGGAGGGGAAAACAGAATCTTGAAGTCAAGTGTTTAGCTTTTGCTGATGACCTTGCTCTCTTAGTCAACAACCGAGAAGATGCTCGAAAGATGCTTGACAGTCTTCATGAAATAGCTCGAAGAACAGATCTTCAAATCTCCTATGAAAAAAACGGAATATATGGAGTGCAGACACCAAAATGAGAAATATATGGAAGTAAATCATGGGAAGATTAAGAGGACAGATAAGTTTAAATACCTGGGGGAATGGACCCAACCCAACGGACTGGATAAGGAAGCAATCAAAGGAAGAACCAGAAAACTGGACCTGGCCTACAAACTAACCCAGAATAAATACAACAAACGAGCAAGGCCAAAATCAGACACTACAAATCGGTAGTACAACCTGAAGGATTGTACGCTTCAGAGTGTCTTATTTTAAGTAAAAAGGGAGAACTTCAAGTACTAGAAAAGAGAGAAAGGAAGATTCCGAGAAAAATACTTGGACCACAGAAGACTACTGATGGGACATGGAAGAAGAGAAAAAATGAAGAACTTTACAAATGTACTGAAAAGATCACAGACGTAATGAAGAAGCGGAGGCTAAAGTTCTACGGACTTTTACTACGAATGGATGAAGGCAGGCTGACCAAAAGGATCTTCAGCTACATCATGGGGTTAAAGGTTACATCTAAATGAGTAGATGAGGTGAGGGATGCAGCGGAAGTTGGAATTACTTCACCGAAGGCCTACGATAGAAGAGAGTTCCGCAGTCGAGTTGACGGAGTAAAATCATTTCAGGAGAAACCACCAAGCAGGAGGACCAAACGGATCATTTCCGAGAAGGAGAGAAAACAAAGAAGTGACAGGATGAAGAAGTTCTGGGAAGAGAAGAGAAAGAAAGCCAATAAGTCTCGAGTTCCTTGCGGTCCATAGTTGGCCAAATTCGATGATGATGATGATAATAATAATAATAATAATAATAATAATAATAATAATACGTGCTATCGTGCAAGGGATGATCTTTTCCAACAGACGGCCTAGAAACAGGTCCATGACGCATCTCAAACAAAGTTTCAATTTTTACAATATTGAAATATGCTTAATTTTCGGGGTAATGAAATTTTATATACATAAATTAGTTAATAATTGATTTAAAAAAAATAAAAAGCTCGTATATAGACTTTTTGTTCATTTCATCGTAATTTTTAAGCGATTAAAACAGCCAACGAGAGGGGAAAGGTGGCAGAATACTCTTTCCCTTCTCTCGGGAACCGCGCCTTTGCCGAGTGGGATAACAATTAAAAATAAAATATAAGGATTATTCAAATTAAATGGTCTGATGTCTAGAAACAAACACAATAGGTATTCGGCAATGTACACTATGCATATCACAACGACAGTATACTGATGACAGTTCATGGGCAGATGACCTCGTAGTTCCGCCCCTTGAAACCTCAATAACTAACAGATGACAGTTCGAGGGAGTTGACAAACAATTGGTAAATTTGGTAGTTAGTCACAAGCTCAATATACAGATGGCAATTCGAGGGAGTCTACAACAAACAATTCGTAAATTTGGTAGCCTAGTTAGTCACAACGATAGTGTGTAGATGACGGCTCGAGGGAGTCTACAACAAACAATTCGTACATTTGGTATTTAGTCACAACGGTAGTGTGTAGATAACAGTTCGAGGGAGTCTACAACAAACAATTCGTACATTTGATGTTTAGTCACAACAATAGTGTGTAGATAACAGTTCGAGGGAGTCTACAACAAACAATTCATACATTTGGTGTTTAGTCACAACAATAGTGTGTAGATAACAGTTCGAGGGAGTCTACAACAAACAATTCGTACATTTGGTATTTAGTCACAACAATAGTGTGTAGATAACAGTTCGAGGGAGTCTACAACAAACAATTCGTACATTTGGTATTTAGTCACAACAATAGTGTGTAGATAAAAGTTCGAGGAAGTCTACAACAAACAATTCGTACATTTGGTATTTAGTCACAACGATAGTGTGTAGATGGCAGTTCGAGGGAGTCTACAACAAACAATTCGTACATTTGGTATTTAGTCACAACGATAGTGTGTAGATGGCAGTTCGAGAGTGCCCACAACAAACAATTCGTAGCATTTAGCAACTAATAAAATATACAAGTTAAAAAAGAAATAGCATTATTTGTAACCATTACACTTGACTCTGTAATGGCGTATAAATCCGGACGTCAAGAGTCGAGACCCGCATTCGTCAGCCATTTTAATTCTCTGCTTTCTATCTATATGAGTTGCACTCCTAATAGTTAACGCCCTAATAACCGACACCTTTTGGTTGGTTAGTTGGTTCCTTAGTTTAGGGGCTGCGACAACGCGGTCATGTAGCCCCGTGTACTTTGGGTGTGTGTAGAATCTGTCTGATAACCGGTGTTAATTGTGATGTCTGTATTAGTGTGTGTTATCTGTTTTTAGCCGAAACTTGTTGGTTATCAATGGGGACGTGCAAAGTCAATTCTTGGAACATTATTGTGGCACGAAATATTGTACTGTAAATTCATTTATCTAATGATAAATACCGCCAGGAGTTAAAAAAAATCCAAGAGATTTGACAAGACTAATTTTTAAAACTGACGTGTGCTCTTGCAAAAACAATGGCTGAAAATGAATAAGATAGCGTGATATGACGAGGCGACCTTGGTGAAGTGTATAAGAGAGACGTTGATCAAGCAGGAATGCGCTCAGTAGGGCACAAACAGCCAGCCAGGCTCGGCCCATTCAGACTGTCAGGACCAACGTTACCGAGTTGTGATATATTAACTCCATTTCGTTCCTTTGCCTCTCTCTCACTACACTCTCAACACCAACAAAGTGGACACCCACAACATCTCATTTCCGATCTGAGGGTTGGAACGGGATACACTCAGCCTAGTAATGGAAAATTGAGGAGAGGTGGGTTCGAGTTCCACCTCAGGCATCCTAGAAGTGGTTTCCTGTAATGTGTTGGTAACTTAAGGCCACGGCCGCCTACACCCCAAGCTTAGGCTCAATTACAAATACACACATTACTACGGACACAATAACAACAGAGTGAGTGGCTGTGTTATAGGATGGTGCAAAATTGTGGTAGATGCCTTGGGACATGAAATAAAGTACCAGGATGGCCACTGTTAGCACCTCGGATGTCACTTGGACCGCTCGGCTACGCTGGTGAGTCCATAAATGTAAAAACCATCAATTATTGTATTTCCGTTGAAATTTAAATGCACATTTTTAATTTAACTGAGCACAGACAGAGTTATAAATACCAGATTAACACTACAATTTTCCACATAGAGAATAACCATAATATAAGTTATTAGCAGCTTCAAGATATTTCCTCGATTTCTGTCAGAATAAATGCTTTGAAATGACGAGAAAGGGCTTCAGAACAAAGAACACAGGTTTATAATACGTTCTATCTACAGAATACTCTATATTAATAATAATGTTATTGTATTTACGTCCCTTTTGCGGCTTTTAGAAACGCCGGGGTGCCGGAATTTTGCCCCAAAGGGAATGTTTAACGTAAATCTAGTGACACAGCTCCCTCGCATTTGCGCACCCTCAAATACCAACTGACTGCGCCAGGATTTGATCCTACAACCTTGGGAGCAGCATGAGAGAACGTTAAATAACCTACTCAATATTCTTGAACTGCTTAAAGTTAGCTGAGCGTTAACCAGGAATCGAATCGAATCCAATCCACCCTGTTTAGAGGCAAGCAACTTGAGCACTGCGCCATCACGCCGTCTCAGCGACTGTACCAAATGTGGGCTGTGCAATTCGAAAGTTAAGAGCGCGTAACGAAGGAACCAATGAGCCATCAACTGCAGTCGCACTCAACATCCAAACTGGACTTCATCAAGCTAACCCACCATGCTTTATGTGCTACACAGCTGACTTTTCCGCTCAGACTAAACCAATCATTCGGATATAGCATTCTTCTCGTTGATCCTTTCTTGCCACAGTCCATAAGAGTGGAACCTCTTTGATTTAGCTCTTTTAGTTAGAGCAAAATCAAGCCAGATTTCAAATTAGCTCATTTTTCCTCCCGCCTCTTAGTTTGTGTAGCATCCTCGCCATAGGCGTAAATCGGGAGTGGTAGCTGCCTAGCCAAATATATATAGGCCTATATATAATACGCTAAGGTGTATGTTTCACAAAACTCAAGCTCCTAAACCAGAGGGAGTTAGAAGGTGTGGCTTGTTCCAAAATCTTCCAATTCGTCTCATTAGTACAGGAAAAAATCTTGTATTTCTTGAAAAGTCAACGGAAATATTGTATTTATTTATAAAGTGCTTTTAAACAAATAAACAAGACGATAGCCCTTGTCAGAACTGTGTCGCGTACAGCCGCATAGCACTAGAGACGGGCGTGTACACATGGGGCGCACACAACCCATTGTGCAACCAGCAGCAGTGATGAATTGCTCTCTGATTTCATAAATATCGAAAATTAGTTTAAAAAGTGCGTTTAAACAAATAAACATAGTTATAGAAGCCCACATAACAGTAAAGACAGGCGGGTTGTTTATACACATGCGAGAGTTCTCGCACGGGTCCGCTAGTTAAAAATAAATAAAAATAAAATATTTAAAAATATAGTATTTTTTAATTACCGGTGGCACCTAAAAGCCGGAGAGCTGGAGGAGAAACCCCTCACTTGACTGCGCCGAGCTCAAGACGATTACATGTACAGAATTTAAGCACACGCGATGCCGACAGTACGGCGGACGACGAAGGACTGCTGTGGCTGTTCCCGCACCATGTGGCTGGAAAACTGTCTGCCCAGAGCGGTCAGCTTGAAGCCTCACCACATACCGGCTGTACTCGTATCATATCGTATCAAATGTTTTCTCATCCGTTTGATTTGTCTGTTTCGTTGACGAGTTTTTGTGTAGATCCACGCTCGACTCTCGCCGAGGACGCCACTGCAGTGTACTATTATTATTAGTATTGGCTGCGGTCTCGCTATGAGCCAATAAACATCTGTACCTTTAAGATTAGAAATTTTTTAAACAGTTTTAATTACGCTCCTCTAACGAAATTGGGCTCTTGAACTCAGGATTTAAAGTAAACAGTGGGCATTATCAACAACAACAACAACAATAATAATAATAATAATAATAGTGTTATTGGTTTTACATCCCTTTTAACTACACTGGTTTTTTGAGTCGCCGGGGTGCCGAAATTTTGCCCCGAAGGGGAGCGTTAACGTGCCAGTATATCTAATGACACGGCTCCCTCGTATATGCGCACCCTCAATTGCCAGCTGACTGTGCCAGGATACGAACCTGCAACCTTGGGCCCAACAAGAGAGAACGTTACCGCGGATCCACGCAGCCAGTCCATTAGCAATAACTTTGCGGTTAAATGTCTCTCAAAAGGTTTTAAAATAATGCCATTTTAATAATACTAATGAAATGAAAATCCACAGCCTGCTTCCAGTCTCCGACCGGGTCAGGAATGGAATGAATGGAGCCCCTAACTAGCGGCGAGGATATGGACTGTGCCGGCTGCCAAGGCCTGACGCACTCCTCTGGGGCAATGATTAAATGAATGACAGATGAAATGAAATGATAGTGGAGAGTGTTGCAGGAATTAGATTTTGACAGGGAAAACCGGAGTACCCGGAGAAAAACCTGTCTGCCTCCGTTTTGTCCAGCACAGATCTCACATGGAGTGACCGGGATTTGAACCACGGACCCAGCGGTGAGAGGCTGGCGTGCTGCCGCCTAAGCCACGGAGGCTTAATAATACTAATGCTATTTTTAAAAAAATTACCGAAGTAATCCCTGTCATCCCAATAAAATGCTGAATTCACGCCTATTATCCTCACCAGTTCCGCGGTCAGCTTTTGGTATAAAACACACAAGTTGGGAGGATAGTTTCCCAACAATCACCCTTTTATTAATTTACACATTTCTTTCTTTCTTTCTTTCTTTGGTGCAAATAATTTGCCTAACGTCGAGTGGGCTGTAAAGGGGTTAGTTTAAGTATTCTTGTATTTATGAATGAACGCCAGTTATTGACCATTTCAGTCAAATATCGATGATTATCAATGTTAAAAGCTCTGCTGGTCGATATCTAGTTTTCATTCTTAGGCCTTCAATATTCGATTTCCACGACAGGCTTTTTACCTATGTACAAAGAGTTTAAAAAATGCAATTCTCTACTATACATCAAAGCGCGCGCGTAACCTGTGCTATTGCGATGACTGAACTAGTAAGTGGAGCTTAGGCAAGATAGCCCCAACCTAAACAAGGTACTACTTGAGTCGAAGTGGAAGACCATGTAAAACTACGTCTACGTTACTAGACAGTGGGATTCAAACCCATCCCCCTTTAAAATGGCGTGTCGAGGCTGAGTGCACTTCGTCCCAACAGTCACACTAGGGTAAATCCTCGATGGTAGCCTCCATGTTCCGGGACACTTAATGAAAAAAGAAACGAATAAGATCTCTAACCTTAGATACACAATATTTTAAAGGAATCCAACCTCACTGTTCATACACCAGAATCAAGCGATGTAACAGAGTCAATGGGTATATTATTATTATATCATCATCATCATCATCCATCCATCATCAATTATGGTAAATTCCCCTGGCTCGGGGACTGGGTATTCGAGAAGATTTCATTATTTATTTAATCGTCATCACGACGCACAGGTTTCCTACGGGAGTCCACACATCATAATTATTACTGTTATTATTTTCCGTAAAGAGGTTCGAGGATGAGGTAAGATGAGATTCTATGAGATGGATAGTTTTTACGTTGGTTGCGCTTCCTGACACCAACCTCATCGGAGGAGTTATTGAGAAATAAAATTAATGAAGATAGATGAAATAGGATTTGGATGGAAACTACTATAGCCTTAAATTCCGGCATTTTCTTGGAACAGAAAATGGTCAACCACGGAAAGCCATTTCCAGGACGACATTCGCCTCCCAAGTCCAGAGATAGCCTGGCCCCACGGCTACCCGGTCGGTGATTATTATTATTATTAAGACTGTAGGCTGTAACGATGCAGTAGAAGTCTAGATAGATGTTTTCCTCCGCCACTTTCCCTCGCTCCCACAAGCACAGAGATTAAAAATACACCGAATGATTTCTACGACAAAAATAAAATGGAAAGAATGGGGGAGGGAGTGGGAGGGGTGAGAACGGCAGAGCTCAGAGAAGCAGAAACTCATATAAAGAACTTTTCTTCAAAAACTTCCATCAACTTTTTTTTAAGGAAGTGAAATGGGGGAACAAAGATAAGAGTTCTGGCGACGGAAAGGCCAACAAGAAATGAAGGTTAAAAAGAAGGCGAGCGAAGAAGAAAGAGTTAAAGTTGGCAGCGCGGCCTGACTTCCGGCGAGCGCTGCCGGCGCCATCACTATTGACTGTAACGTCTCCACCCAGTGTTCCCCAGGTAGGAGATCTAGGAACCCGGAAATGTCTAGGGTGCTCTTCATGGGTGAGGTAAAATTTCTTGACCTACGCAAATTTTTAGTTTAAATAATAATAATAATAATAATAATAATACAGAACAGCGACCGGGACAGCAAAGCGCGCGCTAAGGCGCAAGGAGATGAGGCCAGATTATGTCTGGATCCGATAGAAGAGTGGGTTTAAACCCCACCGCTGACTGTCCTCTCAACAACTCCTCTAATTAGATTGGCGTCAGGATGGGGGTCTGCCGTAAAAACCATCCGCCACATATAAATTCATCAAGGCGAATAATAAGAGGTAGACATACATACATACATACATACATATAGTCGCGACGACCAATGAATCCCCAGTGAAGTCCCAAAATCCTACCATAAGAGTCTCGCCCATGCCATTACGAGGATAACAGATGTCTTGACAGATCTCTCCTGGTTTAAAGGGATTGTGGACATAAGTTGCCACATTTTGCTTCGACTATTTAAAAACGTTAGCATTTGTTCTGACGACAGATCATGGACCACAATATTTTACTTCGTGCATTACCGACAAATGCTTGCCACGGTGGGTGAGTGGTTAACTTGTCGGACTACCAACCCCAAGCTTGCAGGTTCGCCCCTGGCCGTGGTAAGTGATTTTCGAAAGGCGACAAAAATCACGACATGGATGTCATACGTTGTTGGCATGTTAAAGAACCCATTTGAATTCAGTAGGCCGAGTTCAATGGCAAAATTAATCTCAGAATTTTCCGCTAACACAAAGTTCCTTCATTCTCTACTAGAAAGCGCTGTAGTGTCAATGAGCTTAGATATCTAACCTCCTTGACTTTCATAGCGTTCAAAGGAACGACGAAATTCGACATGCAAGCTGCCCTCTGGGTGCCAATTTGAAGTCTGCTCTGATATTAGCCTTTCAAGATAACAGTCCCGCAGAACTTGGCTGCGGCGTCAGCGTTTGTTGATCATGGCAGCTGGAGACTTGCGAGACGAGAAGAGGGGCAAAGCGATGGCGGAGTGCAGGTTACGCATAAGTCAAGCAGCATTGCACGCGGAACTTGTGCTGGACAGAAGTTACCACAATGTAAATCGTGAACCGAAAAATTAATAATACCGTAATGGGAGAATTAAGAATGGTGCGTTTATTTATTGTTTCGCAACAACACAGCTGAGCGTTACAGAATGATGATTGGGGCTACTGGAGCCGAGTCATGTCCTACCCGATGGACTCACCAGTCAACCAAGCAGGCTTGACAGCATGTTACACGTAAACAAAGAATAGTTCTCACCTCGTATCTTGAAAGGATAACAATAATGGGTGTATTGGATTTGTAAGGATTTGTCTTGGAGTGTGGATACTTGACAACTTTCGTTGACATCCCATTACTCTCATAAAATCCCCCTCCCTGTCGAAAGATAAACACTGATAAAGGAACGGAAGATCAATCGCATGCCGCTCTCTTTACAAGCCGGGGGGATTCCGTTGGCCGGCGAAACTATACATATATATATATATATATACAGTACCGGTACCTACATAATCTTCCTCGACCAGTGTTAAGCACGTAATAAGCATTTGCCTTCGGCACACTCATGCGAAGGAAAGCCCGAAACTCGTACCAACCGCTGCACAATGCGACAGAGCGCCTTGGCTGTAAATATCGTTCGCAGGGCATGATCAAGGCTAATGCCTCGCTCCCTACAAAACAAATCTTCTGCGGGTGTGGTGTTAAGGCTGTGTCCCAATAGTACAATTTCAGCCGTAGTGAACTAGATAGTCGACTACTTTACCGGATGTGACGTCAGAAGTAGTGATCCAATACTGCTTAGCACATAGCAATCAAGTCTGTAGCATATAGTGAACGAAAGTGCATGCTAGATTGTCGACTACGTCAAGGAAGTTATAGAAATTGTAGCTTATCGGAATTATAGGTTATGTAAATTGTAGGTTGTCTTTGACTTAAGCCAAACACAAACCATAATTAGGGCTCGGCTAAAAAGTGATCTTCTTGGCGCATCCATGATCGTATAATTCAGGTATTATTTATTTAAAACAGCAGATGAAAGCGCAAAAAGCTTACAAGGAGTAGCAGATCACCGCTATCTTGAGTGTTGGTTTGGTACCAGCATGTAAGTTCAGTGCGTTTCAGAACACAAGTCTATGAAGGAGGCTGTGATCAAGCAGACATGTCCCAAATCTCCGTAGTGCATAGCACATAGCACATAGTAGCTAGCAGCTAGTCAATAGCAGACAACTTGAGTATTGGGACACAGCCTAAGCACTGGCCGAGAGACCATGTACATACAGTGTGTTTCAAAATGGTGGTGCCTCTCATAGTAACTAAAGTCTATTCGCCGAGTCGAGACTGTGCCCCTGGCTACACGGACAGGGAAACTCGCCCAGTTCACGTCATCAGCTCTTCCGGACAAGGGTAGCCAAGAAGCTCCGAGATCATTAGTCATGCCGTAGTCCTAGAAAAGACAAGACTTGCTGCACTGTATACTGTTGCCTGTCATAAGCACATACCTGCCAACCTCTCAAAATGAAAAATCGGGAGATTCGACGCGGCGGCGGAGGGGGAAGAGCGGGGGGGGGTGCAACATAATACATACACAAGCTAAGACATTACAGCAAATATATAAGTTACACTATTAAACTGTACATGACTAATATGATATGACATCCCAGTTTACAAATGTACTTGAGTAATTTTAAATTCTAACTAGTCTATCAAGCAAGCATACATACCTTTCTTTCGACCACACTCAGGCATACAAAACTAGTGACGTATCGAAGATCATATTATTGGTCGTTGTTGCAGGTGACTGTGGCTGATTTTGCCCTCTACAAAAAGGTCTTGCTATATTCTTGCTCAAAACACTTCCCTTTCTGAAGAGACTTCAGAGTTATAAGTTTGTCCAAAGTCTTGTCGGAGAGAGATGACCTGAACTGCGTTCTTTTTTTTCTGACAAGACTGAACATCCTCTCACACTCGGCATTACTTTGCGGAATGGTCAGAATGGAAAGCATAACTTTAGACAATTTGTCATACTTGAGTACCCCACCACTACATTTCATTTGGCCTACCAGTGCCCACTTCACATCAATTCTCTCTTCTTCCTCAATAGATGTTACATCTTCAAGTTGGAAGTTAAAGAATTGGGAATGCACATTTCTGCAAGGATGGCCGATGTTTCAGTTCTGGCTGAGCCATATCTCCCGGCAAATTTTGAGTCTGGGAGCATCTTCCTAAATAAAGGACCAGCATGATCGAAACAATTGACAGGGAGGTTATGTTCAATAATAAACGATGTGAACAATACTTCTGCACGTGTTATACTGTCAGTGTCTTCCTCCTTACACTTGAAATTATCAAGTTTCTTGTTTTTTTCCAACACATTGTACATTGTCTTTATGTTTCTTTGAGCGCACATGTTTTGAAATGTCCCCCTTTCCACCATGCGAGATGCTGAAATCACACCTACAGACACTACAAAATGCAAATATTGCGCCTCTTCTTGACTCAGTTGGGTGCGGAAAGTTATCTTTGTGCACACTTTTAAATGTCACATCATATTTCTTCGCCATATTACCGAGGAACAGACGCAATCACTCAGATCGAAAAATCACAATAGCCTACCGGCATATTATCGCCAACAACATCTAACAAAGTTATACACAAATCATATAATGTCACGTGTGAAAGAGATACAATATTCCGCAGCGTACAACAAACTACCTTTCACCCACAGGTCGTTATGCAAAACATCTAGGAACAAGCGCTGAATTAACCATCGACTATTTCAAACAAAGACGTATTCGAAGCTAACTTTTTATAACAGCAGGACGCGACGCGGGACTCGGGAGTTGTCGATTATCGATACAGAGCAAAACTGTGGTATCGAGATATAACTTCAAAACACGTAAAATCGATCCGTTCGATAGACGATTGGAGTGTCATCTCGCACATTCAATCCGAAATTACGCGTGGAAATTTTGAAAAATCGGGAGATTTAATACGTTAAGCGGGAGGGCGGGAGAAATGGTCTGAAATCGGGAGTCTCCCGCCTAAATCGGGAGAGTTGGCAGGTATGTAAGCAGTTAAGAACTTATTAATTAATTAAATAAATACATAAAGGAACAATAAATAAACCTCGCTGTAGCATGTAACCGATAAGTCAGCCCGCTTCACAAGTAGGCTATACACAGCAATGAAGTTGGGAGTACGTTCATCAGGCTAAGCTCTATGCACGCCTTACGGGCAGACCTGCAATCACGTGTGCAACTGTGTTTACTTCCACTATCTCGACTCGGCGAACAGACTTTAGAACAAGATCACAAGGCTCATGCCTCTTCAATAGCGTTAGTGGCGGAAAATTCGATGTTATGGAGTTACATTTCTACGCGAAGAATCTAATTTCTGATAAAATTCTGAATTCTTCGCTGCTAGTAAACCTGTGAAAACCAACGTCTGAATAGTGTTTTGCCTGGCAGATTGCACGAGTATCCTACACTTAATAACTACACAGGAAAAATACATTTTCTGACGATTAAATGACACCCCTTAAGCACGAATAAAAACAATGCCATGGCGTCGATTAGGCATTCCATTGTTCAATACAGAAGAAGCTCTTCCACTGAATGCAATGCCTCCTGCACCGTTGGCCGTGCTCCTGCACAACCATGGGTGAGCCCTACTGAGTTATTCTACTCTAGTTACCAATAGTACCTCAATTCGAGGAATAAATATATCAGTCTATATCTACCGACAGCGGTAGCTACGCTCGCTAACGCGCAGCGCTAGTCCATGGGGCCAAGCTATGAGCGGACACTGCAGACGTGGGTTCGCGCCCCACCGTCGGCCGTCCCATTTTCAACTTCAGGCAAATGCTGGAACGGTACCTTCCACATCATTACCCAGTTTCATTCATTTAATCTCTCACTAACTCCTCTCATGATTTTGGCGTCAGGAAGGGCATCTGGCCGTAAAACCCACCCGCCACCTAGACTGTCATCGCATCTCATCCCCGACCCCGTTGAAAACGGGAATAATAAGGGGTGGATACATATCTGTCTATATCTGAAAGCATAACCTACGTAAGCACTTCGTAATGAAGTTACAACCGTACCAGGGCATGTGCTTGTAACTAGAGGCCCGAGTATGGGAAGGAGTCAGCTGCGATTGGAATTTACTTTGGGAAACCACATCTACGATGGCAGACACTACGACACCCACCACTTGCTACTCTTATCAACTACCCTCTAGTCTAGAGGCTGACCAACTTCATACCACTAAAATTCACGACAGAACCGGGAATCGAACCCAGGTCATCTTCTAAGAAATCTGTTAGCCATTCATTCTGGAATCCATTATTCCGTTCAAAGTATGCAAACTCAAGTATTCCGTTTAGAAACCCAGTATTTAAATTAACTTATGAGCTATTCTGGTATTTTGGCTAACAGATTGTAAAGTTTAAAATAATAAGAAACTACATTTTTATTATAGTGTTGGAGCCATTTTTCAGTGTTACCTTAGTAATCGAAATGTAATGTTTTTCAGTCAGTGCAGACAGCAGAGGTGGCAGCTGCGCGGAAACGGACCACACATCGCTCAAACAACTAAGTTCACAATCCACAATAACCTGACCATTTAATAACAATTACATAATCACACTAAGCAAGAAGTTCTGAACTAGTAGTTGTTGACTGTGGCGTTTGGCGGCAAAAGTAGGAACTACTTGAAATTCAATGTCTGCAGTCCTTATTGAATTAAAAAAAAAAATCCTCTCGGCACGCCGGAAGGCGGAGGTAGATTTCACCGGGCAAACTAGGGGATAGGCTATAATAGGCAAAGTATGCAGGGTTTCGTAGAAGGATCAGTCCTCATTTACTGCCAGAAAGTATTTTACAATTGGAGCTTAATTAACTTTGTTTTCGTCTTTCTATGCATATTTTCAACATTTTATTGTCTTATGGGACGGTAACTTTCTTGTCATTTGGGATCCATTTTTATACCTGTGGTCACACTGTCCTTATGCAAGGTTATTACACTGATGTGTAACGTTCCAACAGTCCAAATTCTCCACGCAAAATTTTATCTCCCGCAGAGATGTTGGTTGGTTCCTCAGTTTAGGGGCTGCGACAACGCGGTCATGTAACCCCGTGCACATCGGGTGTGTGTAGAATCAGTCTGATAAACGGTGTTAATTGTGATGGCTGTATTAGTCAGTAATTCAGGTAAGGATTGCAGACGGTCAATTTCAAGTAGTAGTTCCCAATTTTGGTACCAAAAACTACCGTCAACGACACCTAGCTGTGAACTTGGCAACTAGATGCCGCCACAACCATCAACTCACAACGAACGTTGGAACTTCCCCTCCTAAGGAAAGCATATTGAGGGATTCTTAGCGCTCTTAGAAAATCCGACGACTTCGGCTGGCTTTGAACCCGCGAACTTTGGCATAGAAGTTCAGTATGCTACCGGTTACGTCACCGAAGCCGCTTTCCGCACAGTCAGATAGAAAACTGAATGTGATCTCATGCAGTGGCGTTCTCATGCCAACCTATGATGGCTCATCCCTCATCAATTTAGATGATGATAATTGTTGTTTTAAGGGGCCTAACATGTAGGTTATCGGCCCCCCTCATCAATTTAGAAGCGTTGCCATGGTAACCTCTGATGGCTCTTGGCATTTTCTTCTAATTCCGAAATCATTTTTCTCATTCCTTGGCGTAATGGTGGGTCATATCAAAAATTCTTTCAGACAAAAGTTTTAGGTAATTATTAAGGGAATATTGTCCATTTTGTACGTTTTTGATATTGTGCCTATTAAGAGAGATATGATTAATGTTTCCCGAAAACCCACTTTTTCCCACCCCTTTGGTCAATGGTTGGTGCTATCAAAAAACTTTTCAAACATAAATGTTATCCGACACATAGTATGAACTTTGAATGGATTCGATATTTCAAATATTAATAGAGTTATAGCGATATTTCACTTTTTCGAAAAAAGACCTCCATTTAACCCCTTCGACCGATTGTGCCCATTAACGAACTCGACCGAGATTTTATAGGGATACATATTATGTAAAAAATTCAAAGTGATTGTTGCAAAATTGCGGTAGTTATCGTGTCCACAAGAAAGTGATATGTACATATATATATATATATATATATATATATAAATTATATATAAACTTTTGATCTGACGGTGGTTTTGGGGTCTAGGGGATGTGAAACGCGAAGATATGTCGAAATTTTCCGGAAGTCGAAACATGGTACCCATTGCAATAGTTAGCTTTCTAATGAAATCTACCTAACAGATAACACACTCTAATACAGACATCACAATTAACACCGGTTATCAGACAGATTCTACACACACACACACACACACACACACACACACACACACACACACACACACACACACACAGAGTACACGGGGCTATATGACCGCGTTGTCGCAGCTCCGAAACTAAGGAACCAACCAACACAAAGCAAACAAACTTGAAGTTCAATCACCACTAACAGTACGGTACCTCAACAAAAAACATATCTTGACTAGTTGTGATAGTTTAATTACTACTGCAACTGAATAAGTGTAGGCTATATATTGTAAATATCATCATGACATGTCACTAGAAGTAGTGATGAGAACTCTGTGGTAAAATGGCCCTCCGATATGATCCAGGAGGGTATCATCCCCGTGGGCACCCAAAGAAATGTTGGATAAAATCAGCGAAGACCTATCGGTATGCAGCCTCAAACCTGAAGATGCCCCTGACAGGAAGAAGGGGCAAACAACTACCAAGCAAGCGGACCCTGCGCCAAAGCGGGAAATATGCTAGGAAAAAAAGAATATTGTAAATATCATAACCCATACTTGTAGATCTAATAGTCTAAGTGTAAAGGCTCGGATGATGATCACTTGACGATCGAAACTGTAATTATTAATCTTGTGTATTTGTATCTTTTTTTTTTTCATTATTAGGGAGCCACCCATTACAATTGGGTACAATCGAGTTGACCGACTGAAAACCATTAAATTGCGACTACATTTTTACACAAACGTAATGATGTGCTGCTTGGAAGAATGTAACAGGAATTATAATTAAGTTTCGTGCAAAGTAACTGTAAATTCATTACTATTTTGGTAATTAACGGTAGGCTGTAACTTAATTACTTGTAGAAAGTAATTTACCCAACTCAGATTAAACTATAAGTAAGCTATCTACATTTTCAGGAATCATCTGTACACCCAATAACTGCAAATTGGATCAATTTTGTAAATATATTTTCAATTATGAGGTCAAGTATAACCTAATATTGCATTGTTTTTTCTTCATATAGCTATTCTTCTCCTTCTGCTTTTACGGCCTCATTGGACCACTTCAGTCACTCATTTCTTGATCCTCTTCTTCAGTTTTTCTTTCCGAGTTGCCCAGTAGTGTTTCATCCGCTCTGATCTTCTCAAGCATTCCTCATCTTTAAATACTCTTTTTAGCCTATTTTCATTTTATGAAAGAAAGAAAAAGAAAGGCTTATGACATCACCTTTTGTCCATTGTGTGCGCGTATGTCTGTCTGCCCCCCCCCCCCCCTCTCTCCCCCTATCTCTCTCTCTAATAACTTCTAAACGGCTGGAGCGATTTCAATGAAACTCGGCTCGGTAAGGTCATAGTACTATTTTGGCCGACCCCGTCCGCGCCCTTCAAATTTTATTATGTATCACCAATCCAACATGGCGGCTGTGCGAAATATTTCACCAGCATTCTATATCTCCGAAACTAATATCGATATCACCCTGAAATTTTGTACGGTGATAAAGGGCTCTACTAGAAGTTCGCCTCGGAGACTTTCAAAAACCTGGTAACTGAAAAACCAACATGGCGGCCAAGCGTAGTTGAGACTTTTTAAATAGACTTTTCTCCTGATTTAACCAACCAAACGCAATGAAACTTGTTACAGCAAAAGTTTATACACAGTGTAATGCACTGGCATCTAATTTAGTTCAATTGTGTACATAACTTCAAAATGGCGGCTGTGCGAAATATTTCACCGGCATTCTATATCTCCGGTACTATTACTGAAAATTTGTACGGTGATAAAGGGCACTATTACAAGTTTATCTATGTAACTTTCAAAAACCTGTAAAGTACAAAACGAACATGGCCAAGCGAAGTTGAAACATTTTAATAGACTTTTCTTGCAATTTAACCATCTGAGCGCAGTGAAATATGGTCGAGTATGTTTATACATATTGTAATGCACTGGCATCTAATTTAGTTCAATTGTTTACATAACCTCAAGATGGCGGCTGTGCGAAAGTTTAAAATTAAGTTTCTATTTCTTGTGTCGTAATCATGCGATGGAAGTGAAAGTTTGAATAATGAACCTATGCAATAATTTTCCTTTAAGTACATAACTATGGCCTATACATATAACAATCCAACATGGCTACCATCCGAAATATTTAGACGGTTCTCAATATCTACGAATCTTTTATAGCAATCAAACTGAACTTTTGTACATCGATAGAGGCAATTAACATAAGTAGGATATATGAAAATAGGCTTTAGTTCTTCACGGAACTGCTTGTTACTGTATGCCATTTGTCTATTTTTGGTTGAAATCTCACTTTTATGTCTTTCTGTTTTTTTTTGTTTTGTTTTGCAAGTCATGCAAGGTAATTTCTAATTCTTTGATATCTTCTCTAATTTCCTTAATCCATCATACTTGTTTCATATTCCACAGTTTCTCAATTTTTTTTTTCTAAATAATATGGTTTCCGGTGTCCTCATAATGTGACCAAAAAAAAAAAGAAATCCGTTTCTTCCCAATAGTGTCAGTGATGGGCTCCAGTTCTCTGTATACCACTTCATTTGGTACTATCAGATATTTTTTTATTTATGCATGTTCTAGCTATACTTCTTTCTACTTTTAGAATTTTGTCAATTCTATTTTTCTGGGTAACTTTATAAAGATTTTCGCTTCCATATATCACCTCTGGTTGAACCACCGTCTTGTAATGTTTTAATTTTGTTGTGATTAATAGACATTATCTTTTATATGTAGACCATGTTAATTTTTGGGCATTTATCATTTTATTTGTTCTTTCTTGCATACAGGTTTCTCATCCAAGTTGTAAGTTATAATTTCTCCTAAGTATTTAAATTGCTTCCCTATTTTTACTTTCTCATTATTTACTGTTATGTGGTTGATTACTAGTGGATTTGCTAGCATTATCTCAGTCTTTTCAAATGATATCTGAAGTCCAATTTTTTGTGCTAATTTTGTAGGCTTATTATTTGATTTCTGGCTTCTTGAATATTTATTATTAGCCAGTAACGCTAAGTAGTCTGCGAATCCCAAGCAATTTAAATCTATTTGATCTTTCTTGATTCTAAGTCTTATGCTCCTAGGATTTTCCCTGTACCATTCCCTCATCACGTATTCCAAAGCACAATTGAAAAGTAAAGGCGATAAACCATTTCCTAGTCTTAATCCTGTTTTGATCGTAAACGGCTCAGATATTTCTCCTCTGAATTTTACTTTAGATTTGGTGTTTGTTAGAGTTAGTTTTATAATTTTTATTAATTTGGGATGAAGTCCGAAATTCCTTAGTATTTTCAGCAATCATAAGCTTTTTTGAAGTGTACAAAGGATATGACTTCTTGTTTTTGTCTACATTTGTAGTAGTCCATTACTAATTTTAAGGTGATTATCTGTTCAGGGCAGCTTCACCAAGGCAGAAATCCACCTTGGTATTCTCCATTTCCAGTTCTAATTGATCTTTATAATGATTATATAGAATTCATGACATGATTTTATATGTTATATCCAAAAGGGAAATTCCTCGATAGTTGTCAGGATTTGATTTTTCTTCTTTCTTGTGTACTGTATTATAGCTGTAGTACAATGGCCTGGCAGTTCTTCTTTGATCCAAATTTTCACTATGCATTGGTGTACTGAAATCTATTATATCACTTTTTTATTCTTTCTTTTGTGTAGTTTGGATTTCTTGCATTCCATACTATTTTTTAAATTGAAATCATTATTATTAGTAGACAAACACTGTTTTTGTATGTTGCAGAGTACTTGTAGGTCATTTCAGGAAATTAGTTTACAATTCTAGATTGGGGCTTATTGCATAAGTGTATCAGAGCAATAGTAGCTAAACCTTCATGATTATTTGGTGGAGGAGACTGTTGGTGTATGTGATCATCATTTCTCAGTCCAGCAACCTTGTAGATATTAAAATACCTAGTTCTTTTTTCAGAATACTTAAGTATTTATCAGTAATAATTGTCACACTTTCTTAAGTTTTTGCCATGCTTTTTGTCTTTGCAGAACAGTGACCATTTGTGGGTGGCATTGTGGGTTTGGTAGTATTATGTAGACTCAGAAGTCCTCAAAGTGGGGGGCACCGGCTCTGATTGAAATATTTATATTTCATATTCTGTAACAAATATTACTATCCTCATATCCATGAACCTATCATAGGCAGGAAGCTCCCACGACCATTCAAGAATAATAAACTCGTACTTTTGCTGGCTTATTTCACAAGAACTGCCAGCAGGAATTCTGAGAAAAGGTGTCGAGTAATATTTCACTAACAGCACCCTTTCACCCACCACTCGCAGCGATATCTCCTAACCAAACACTTAACAACCACTAATGACAGTAAAGCTAACGGCGTGGCCATGTTGAAACACCGGATCCTATGAGAACTCTGCAGTTAAGCAGCAATGTGCCTTGGATGGAATGCCAGTTCAGTGGGACCACTCACAGTTGATGGGAAAAACGAGGAGCGGAAAGGCCCTGGCCACCCTACGGCACGTAAACGCCGCCTGAGAATAGCCTCTTCGGAGGCAACGACCTGCCTTCGGGCAGAAGACCAATAAATAATAATAATAATAATAATAATAATACTAATAATAATAATGACAATAAGCCACTTGAAAATGGGACCGCCATTTCCTTACAAGAATAGATTCTTCTATTTCTGCCATTGTCGACTCGAATTCAGCCCTTTGCAGTCAGTTTATAGACAGTGAGTGAACAGGTGAATTCTAGTACGCGTTCAGTGAAAGTGGTTAGCCCGATTTACAATAATCTAATAGAAGTAATCCATGGATAAGTAGCCATCAGTGGCAAAAAGAGACCCCATGAAAGTGATAGTGCTTGCTCTCCTTCGGAAATAGTCAAGATTCGAATTTAAACAAACCCCATTGTTCTTCAGCGTCTACTTCCGCTCAATGTGTTCTTTGGATATTTTAGCAAACGACAGTTAGAAGCCTGTGAAGCTTAAGAGACGCTTACAGACTAAACATCCAAGCTGTGTAAGTAAAGCTATAGCATTTTCTAAGCGTCATGAGCAAGAACTAAAAGGAAATGTGCATAGTAGCCTATGAGAAGTGCTAAGAAAGGAAAGAAGAATAAGGGGGAGGGGACGATAGATTTTTTGTGTTTCAGAAGGAGGGGAGGGGACAGGGGTGCGTGACAGAAAAAGTTTGAGAACCCCTGCTGTAGAGTTAGTTTGTCTTTTATAATTGGATCTGATGATGCTCACTTGACGAACAAAACATGTCATCCTTATTAGCTCTTCTGTAATCCATTACAAATATATATTATTTTCTTTTTATCAGGTTCTTTTTTCCCCGCATGTCCCAGTACTTGGGATTATATAGTGTTGACCAACTGAAATGTTGCAATATCAATTCTCAATAAGTCAACACTGAAAAATGGCATCAAAGCTCGCTCTATATACATTGTTTTCTTGCAAAGTTGTGCAAATCTGGATAACTTATATTACTTTTGATTTAAGCCCACTACGGAGTGATTATGTCTAGTTCTTCTTCGATGCTCTTTTCAATTCCCAATATCTCTTGAGCCCTGCTGATAATTTCGCCTTTCTCTCCTGCAAAAGGGGCTTCCGACATTTAGGGACTCAAGGTGGTGGGGTCCAAGACTCTACCATAGCACAAAATTTTGAACGATCATCTACATCAAGGTCAGCAATTCCAGCCGAATCCAAGTCCTTTAGTACTTCATTAAGCCTGACGCTTTTAGTCTTGGGATAACTTTTTTTAACTGCCCGAAGAGAACGTTTGCTTGAGAGACTGAAATTCGACCTCCTTTTTCCTGTTGTGTACAGTAAATGGGCTCAGAAACTTGCTATTAACAAATACAGTTTATGCTCAAGTTTTCTACTGTGTTGACTTGCTGGTAAAGCATAGTATGACTTACCCCTCCGCTCAACCTCCATCCGTGTTAGATTGTGTTTGTTTTGCAATGCAACAAGGCACAGTCCCATATGGCTATTTGAGGAATGGAGTTCATACATTTGCCACTGCCAATTTGGTTTTCACAAGTTTATCTTTTTAATTTTATATTCCGTTATCACTGCACGTAACTTCCATGCTTCTGATTATAGATATTCCACATTAATTACATGGCCACCTACTGCATCTAATAAGGCCAACAAGTGAAAAATGGTTACAGCGTTAAATAGTGCCACAAGGAGTGTTATTTTTCTTCATAGACCAACAAGTAATTTTCAATAAATAGTTACTGTGTTGCTCAAGATGGTTTTTAAATCCTTCGTAATTCTTTGTACAATATGTCCGATCAAGGGGTTCTGATGCCCCAAAACAAGTAACGGGAGTAATTTTTATTTTATTTTTACAATTTTTCTTAAAGAAATTTTATATTTGGTTATAAGATTTTCGTAACATTGACTTAAGAAAAAGCTATATTAATTAGAATGACAATTGAAGTAAATGAAATTAATTCTTTGCATTAGTCATACCACAAATTCTGATAAAAATTTAAGAAAAAAAGAAGAAGATTGTTTTGAATATACTGCAGATCATTCATAATATTTTTAAAGCACTGTACGTCCCAACCGATTATATTCTGAGCAGACATTTCAAAATGCAGAGTGTTAACTTGTTGACCTCACCTACTTCGATTCCTCCTTCCACAGGTGTAAGAAAGTGCGGCGAGCATAAGTGGAGACAATGTCGCAGCTATTATAACATTACTCACTGCAATCCCTAATGATGATCCAACTCCCAGATCTCATATTCACTCGCATACCTCTCCTCTCCCCAGAAGTAATAATAGATGGGGTAAAGCCCCGATTACTGCTCAGGTAGAGAATTTTCCTTAGCTCTGTCCTGAACCACCAGCACCTTCACCAAACAGTGAAGAGTACTGACTCTCCAGAGAATGAAAGCATTCAGAAAGGTACGAGAGACACCGGAGAATTATTGATAACCTGGCCCTCAAACGCTTTATTAACTCCGAACACTGGCTTGAAAAGATAAACTGTTGACCAAGAGATGTCAGACAAAAATAAAAGATTAATGAGGAGCAGAAGTGGAACCTATGCACGAGTCACCTCATGGCCAGTGGTTGCTGTCAATGTCTTTCTAAGCCCAGCTGAGGCAGAATCCTAATCAATCACATTATCCTGGTGATGACATGGACCAAAAGATATAGCTTAGGGACCCCCCCCAGCAAAAGGTACAAATTTTCAAGAATTCCAGAGGATGCAGTAGAAAACTACATACTCATTTTTCTTCTCTCAAGTTTAGACACATGTAACACTTTTAGACTTCTGTAACATATTGCCTGTGTTACATAGAGATAAACCCTAATTTCCATTATTTTTTAAAGTCCAGATTTCATGATCTGAAAACCTACATACAGGTAAATATATATTTGATATTCACAATTTTTTAATTTATGATAACAATTTTTTAAATGCTTATTTCATGCTTATTGCACCTGGTGGGTGTTTCACAGTCTTCAACCAGCACAGGAAGCATGTCGAATGTGACTCTCTATGGAACATCTGCTGCGCTATGCCAAAGAATAAAGGAATGTGTTCCTGACATGGGTGGTTGCAGGAGATGAGACATGGTGCCATCACTTTCAACTCAAGTCAAAACGACAAAGTCGCCAGTGGAAGCAGGCAGGCTCGCCTTGCTACCATCCAGAAAGTTATACACAGCTTCTTCTTTGACCAAAAGGGCGCCCTTCTTATGGACTTCCTGCAGCATGGGACAACGCCGAATGGGCAGCGATACCCACAAACCTTGACCCCTTCACACAGCGATCAAATCAAAAAAAACAGGATAGCTCACCCACGGGATCATTCTGCTTCATGACAATGCAAGACCCCATACGGCCAACGCAGTGAAGGAGCTCTTGCAGACATTCAAATAAGAGGTCCTCAGCCACCCTCCGTACAGTCAGGACTTGTCTCCCTGCGATTATGCCATTTTTGGTGAGCTGGTGAAGGCTCCGAGAGCCAAACAATTCACCTCGGAGGATTGACATAAAGCAGTACGTTCGGAACTGGTTCACAATGCAGCCCCAGGAATTTTACGAGATGGCTATTTACCGCCTTGCGTTACAGTGGGACAAGTGCCTCAACAGTGCTGGGCAATACTTTTGAAATAACGGTATAGGTTTCCATTTTCTAACCTCCATTAATTTCTTTTTGAATGGCCCTCATATCTGCATTGGCTGTAATACAAACTTAAAGTGTGTTTTGTGAAGCAATGCAAGAGTTTTCAGAAAAATGAAGATAATTTTGTGACTTTTGCAATGCTAAATCACTGATATTTAAAACAGCACTATGTGCAAAAATACAGCTTGTTACTCTCATCAAAATATTCCATGTTTTTTGCAAGAAACATAATTCCGATGCTTCTAATGATACAGCAAAGTCTATGTCAAGGGGTCATGTGTTTGAATGGTACAAGAGGCTTCCAGAAGAAGGGCTACAGTGGAAGACTATCCAAAATACCCAGTTATTTACTAGATCGAACACTAACACTTATTATTATTTTTTAATCGTTTCGGTCGTCTATGGACCACGTTATTTCTACTGCCTTTTCCCTAGTTCTTTCACATTGGCCCAGTATTCGCGCATTCTTCTTCGGTGAGCTTCCCTTTGTTCCTCGGCCCACTTCTTGCCGGATTTCAATATAGGTTTTGGCTGAAAACTCGGTATCTCCCCAAGTTTCTTCTTCAAAGAGTCACGTTCCACGATGTCCTCATGTGATATCCCCAGTTCTTGTAGGTCTTTTTCCACCTCTGTAAACCCACAAAGTAGGCACAGATTCGATTGGACAATCTTCCGGAGTTCATTCGTGTTAAATGGCCATAAAAGGAGAGTCTTCTTTTGCGAATGGTGTCCGTTATTTTCTCCACATGTAGATAAGAGTTCATCGTTGAGTCGTCTTCTATACTCTCCTCGTTCCTTGACCGGGGCCAAGATCTTTCTCAGAATCTTCCTCTCTTTGGCTTCGAGTTGTTCTACCAGGCCTTTCTTATTCATCGCCAGGCATTCTGATGCATATAACGCCTCCGGGCGAATAACGGTAACGAAGTGTCTCAGTTTGGCATTGAAGGACATTGATCGTGATTTGTAAATGTCTTTGGTTAAATGGTAAGCCATTTCCATTTTGTTAATCCGTGCCACGAAGGCTTCCTTTTCACGAATGTTGGGCTCAATCCATTCACCCAGGTATTTGAATTTCTCTACCTGTGTTATTTGTCCTCCATTCACCGTAAGTTCTCTGGGTTCAGACTTTATGTTCGTTATAAACTGCGTTTTCTCAAACGAAATCTGAAGACCTGCCTTTGCTGCTTGCACCTGTAATTGACTGATTTGTTGTGTGGCTGTGTCAAGAGAATTAGAGAAAATTGCAACATCATCTGCGAAAGCTAAACAGTCGATTGTCAGGTTTTTGTTCTAACAACCTAGTCTGACCCCACTCTCTATACCATCCTTACACAATTCTTTACGCCATTCTCGAATAACTTTCTCAAGAACACAGTTGAATAAAAGAGGCGAGAGCCCATCTCCCTGTCTCACCCCTGTCCGAATTGCGAAGGATTCAGAAATCTCTCCCCTGAATTTCACTTTGGAAGCCGTATCCAATAGGGATTGGGAATGATTGCTCTTGTCTTATTATCTAAACCAAATTCTCTTAAAACCTGGATCAGGGTACTTCGATCCAGCGAGTCGTAAGCCTTCTTGAAATCAACAAAAGTCACAACAAATTTCTTACTTCTCAGATTCATGTACGATAGAATTGATTTTAGATTCATGATTTGCTCAACACAAGAGCGCCCCTTTCGAAATCCACCTTGGTATTCGCCCAGGTGTTGATCGAGCTGTGCTTCCGCTCTCGTTTGAAGCGCTTTCGCGAGAATCTTGTATGTTATCGAGAGGAGAGATATGCCACGATAGTTGTTTACGTCCGCTTTATCACCTTTCTTGTGCAGGGAATGAATTAGGGCCGATGTCCAATCACTGGGCAGTTTCTCTGTTTCCCAAATCTCCCGGATGATATCCGTTAGCTTGTCGACTGGTTTTTCACCTGCGTATTTCCAGAGTTCAGCAACTATTGAATCCTCACCTGGTGCTTTATTGTTCTTAAGTGAGTGAATGATCTGCTTGATTTCTTCCCTAGTTGGTGAACTTGTTGGTGGATTGACGAGCACATTATTCTGAAAGGAAAATTTTGACGTTGGAGCCTCACAATTGAGAAGGGACTCAAAGTATTTCGCCAGGATCTGACAGTTGTCTTTGTCATTGTAAGCAACTTTCCCATCGGGATTCCTAAAGTGAAGACTGGGTGGTGTGTATTTGCTGAGATTTTGCTTGAAGGTTTTATAGAAATCACAGGTGTTGTTCGTTTTGAAATCTTGGTCTATCTGTGCCAACTGATTTTTTTGGAATGCTAGTTTTATCCCGCATATGGTTTTATCAGCCTGCTTTCTCACGACCAGGAATCTTTCTCTGTTTTCTTCATTCTTCTGTTTGTTCCATCGCAACCAGGCAAGCCGCCTCTGGTGAATGGCATCGTCACATTCATTAGTCCACCAAGGATGCCGCCTCAACTTTGTCAGTGGGATGGTTTCCTGTGCCGTTTCAAGAATTGCTTCTTTGAGTTGTTCCCAATTCTGTGGCTCAAGTGTTTCAAGTTTCTGACTGAATTCGCTTTGTGTTTTCAGTTTTTCCACATCAAACCTTTTGATCTTTCTTCCCTGAAATCTCTTGGTGGATCTTGGAAGAAGTTTTAATTTTATCTTTGAAAGAGAGTGATCAGAGTCAAGATTCGCACTCCTTAAGACTTTTACATTCTGGATTTCTCTACGAGATTTACGAGAAATAGCAACGGGGTCAATTTGGAATTCGCCGAGATGGGGATGTGGGGATGTCCATGTTTTCTGTTTTGCAGGAAGTCGTTTGAAAGCGGTTGACTTCATCACTAGGTTGAACGCCTTGCACAACTCCACTATTATTATTATTATTGTTGTTTCAGGTAACAATTTTATATGCTTCTTTGTTTGATGTGCATTGCTATCATTATTTTTTATTTCCTGTATTATTCTAACTTAATTTCTAGTTTACGTATCTTATTCAATGGTAGTATTTGTGTATTTTATTATAACTATGTGGTTAAGTGTAAGAGAGGGCCACGAGCCCTAACTTCGCCACTGCAAAAGACATAAATAAATAAATTATTCATATGAACATTTGAAAACAGTGACTTACCTGCCGCCTTCTTGGCTGCGTATAGGTTAGCCTCCTCCTGCGCTTTTCCTATGTTCTTCTTATATCGTATCCGTTTGTTACCAAACCAATTAGACACCTACAAGCAGACAAAAAAACACAACTGAGGTACAAAAAGCTGATATAAATGAGGCACATAGTTTCTCAGTTATATGAAAGAATACACTTCAATGCAATAGGGCTACAGCTTAGTAATAATAGTGTTATAGGTTTTAGGTTCCTATGAATTACTGCAGTTTTTAGAGATACTGGGGTGCCAGCATTTTGTCCTGAAAGGGATCTTTTAATATGTCAGTAAATCTACTAACATGGCTTCCTCACATTTAAGCACCCTCAAAAAACAACAGACTACTGTACTCTGGGATTTGATCATGCAACCTTAGGCACAGCAGGCAAGAAATGTTACCACTGCACCTAGCAGCCAGCCTAATTCAAAACACTGTAATCTGAGATGGGAAGTTAGACACTACCAATAACTACTACTTTCACAGTAATCATTAATTTTACTAATAATCTACTGCAAGATATTACTGTCCAGGACATGTTACAAATGGGAAACTTGGAAAATTATAGTCAAAATTTAATGCTTATCAGTTGGTCAACTCGACTGTACCCAATTGTAATGGATATCTCCCTAAATCTAAAACAAAATTACACAAGATTAATAAATCCACTTGGATGACTAGTTTCGATCATCAAGCAATCATCATCAGATACTTTACAATTAGGCTGTTAAATCTAGGTCTACCAGTATGTGGTTGATGGTATTTACAATATACCTAGGTATACACTTATTTAGTTACAGCAGTTATTTACACAAATTAAGATTTGAAAGATCCCTTGCAAGGTAGGATTGAGACATCAAGACTGAGGTGGTATGGACACTTAAAGAGAATGGATGAGAAGAAGATTCCCAAGAGGATACATGAGATGCAGATGCAGAAGAAACGACCAAGGGGAAGACCAAGAGATAGATGGCTGAAAGGAGTGGAGGAATGTGTCAAGAAAAGAGGCGAGGACTGGACCAGAGTGACAGCGGAGAGGTGGTGGGAAGAAAGGACTAAGTGGCGAGGCTTATGTTCCAAACAGACCCAGCCTGGGGCTGGAAACTGTACAAGATGATGATGATGATGATGAAGATTTGAAAGAAAGAAATGAATTGGATAGTTGATTAAGAATATCAATAATGTGAGTTAGTGGCATACATGCCTTTAAAATTGCAAAGGAAAAAGAAACCAGCAATGTCTTGTCCAATGTATTTTATTAATATTATTGCATTATGTACATAACCCAATATTTCCTATTTTAGCTTCAAGATATATGATAGTCCTTCATCACTGGCAATAGTACTGTATGCACAGTGGCATGACAGACCATAGAAAGCACCTTGTCGTTATTTTCGTTAACCAAGTGAAGCGTACAACACTGCACAATACTTGAACTCTATTAGAGTGTATAATATGACGGCGTAGAGCTATATAAAAACCTCCAATTAAACCTCTCAGAATACCATGTGGTTCATCTGTTGTAAGAGCAAGACAGATACCGGGTTGTGAAGGGGACAGCACAAGAGCCAAGCACTAAGCTGTTTTACAGGCGATGATTTGGAGACAACTACATTGATAGGCAAAATGTAGAAGCTTTCTTTTCCTAGATCAGTCACAGCTGTTCCGTGCATGCAACTTTGGTCAAACAGATGTACTCTATGGTCCAATACATGCCACACCTGCTCCAACATGTCTATTTTTCCCCATTACTGACTGGATTTCTTTTTGTCAGGATGTGTACCTCACAAATCCCAAAGAAAATAAATTGTGAGGAGTTAGATCTGACGATTGTGCTGGCCACAGGTACAGTTCTCGATTTATAAATGCAGACCTAATCCATCTGTGTAGTATGTCAAGCTAATTTTATGCACTGTTCTCTTGCAGTTGGAAGACACAAAAAGCTAACTCATCTCGGCTGTGAGGCAGCCATTTTACAGTTACTCGCAATCGGGCCTTAATTAAATGCACAACAGACAGTGCAAGCTGTACAAAAACTTAAATTTTAACCCATAGAGTGCACACCTCACCCAATGTTAACATGTTCCTTATCATGAAAGGAAAATATGGGGTATTAGGAAAGTGTCAATTTCTTTTTCCTGTTTTATGTTTCATTAATTTTGCTTTTAAATATAGATCCACATAATGCCGTAGGGGAGAATCCAAATCTAGATAAATTCTGACCTTAGCTTTAGTATTTGACCAAGTCTTGCAAATTAATCTACATTGATATGAATGTTGTAGATTTACGTGACCATTAATCTCGCGATCATAAGCCATGGGGCTCTTTATGTGGAATCTGAATCACCAGACGTGATATTTCACCTACATAATCCCACATGTATTACCGGGAATTCAACTCGGTCCGTCTAATTTGTCCCATCGTAGATCGGAGGTGCTCTTTAACCATTCTCATCACCGAAAACCTTCTCTCTGCAGAACAGCTTGAAGCAGTCGACAAGCAGATTAACGGTCATCACAGTGACAAACTTTACAAATTTAAACGAAGTAATCAATAAAGTTTAGACAGAAACTGATGAAATGCTGGAGCTCCACCGATTTAGGTAAACACGGCACAAGCGTAGCACCAAATCTCGAACTTCTAACGCCATGTGCATCATTGCTTTTCGAACCTTATCGGAGCAACGCAGGGCGCTTGCGTAGGGTGTGCTTAAAACGGGAGATGCGTGAGGGAAGAGTCATGTTACACTGTATAACAAAAACAAAAACGACACACCAGGAAGGAATTGTCCGATGGCGATAAAAATCGTTGGATGTGAGGAACAGACATAGAAAAACAAACGATCAAAAGTGCAGAACAACAATCGAATGATTTATTGCAGATTTCGAGCGTTACAAAGTAAGGACGTCAATAAGGAGTTGGTCCACCCCTGGCCTGGATGCTTTCACTCGACGTGGCATGGACTGATAAAGTTCCCGGATGGTGTCCTGCGGAATTTCGTGCCAAATGGTCTCCAACTGTTGAGCTAAATCGGCGACATTCCGAGATGTTCGCAATCACCTCCCCATGACGTCCCAATGTGCTCTATGGGAGAGAGATCAGGCGACCGAGCTGGCCAAGGAAGGATAGGTCAAGCTTGAAGACAGTCCATAGCAAAACGTGTCGTGCGCGGCCGGGCATTATCCTGTTGGAAAGTGAGGCCTGGATGTCGCTGAAGGATCGGTAACACAACCGGCCGTAGAATGTCATCAACATACCGGTGCTGTCAGTGTGCCAGGTATGACTATCAGAGGGGTCCGGCTATCAAAGGAGATGGCACCCGAGACCATCACTCCCTGTTGTGAGGCTGTGTGGCGTGCGATAGTCAAGGCAGGATCCCCACGCTGACCTGGACGTCTCCAAACACGTCTGCGGTTGTCGTCAGGGCACCGTTGGAAACGGGACTCGTCACTAAAGACTATACGTCCCCCGTCAGCGCAGTTCCACGTTGCTCGAGCGCGGCACCACTGTAATCTGACTTGACGGTGAGGAGGCGTGAGTGGTAAGCGGCGTAACGGGCGGCGCGAGCGCAAATTCCTGTCACTCAGGCGCCTGTTGATGGTCATGATGGACACATGTGTGCGGGTCACACGCTGGATCGTTGATAACGACGACTCCGGTGCTGTGACAGCTGTTCTGACAATCGCTCTGTCTGCCCGTGCTGTTGTGTCCCTCGGTCGACCACTGCCGTCCTGACGCTGATGCCCGCCGTTGCTGATCCACGCTTGCCAGCATCGTCTGATCGCCGCATCACTTCAACGTAAATGACCAGCGGCAGCTCGATTCGACCAACCAGCTTTTTTCAATCCAATCGCACGACCTCTTTCAAACTCAGACATCTGTTCGTAATGAGTACGAATCCTTCGGTGTGGCATTCTTACAGCCGACGTTCAGATATCGCAGTCAAATGCAACAGCTACTTTGAGCATACGCATCAGAATCGCGCCTTATATACACCTGATGCATGCGCAGTTCGGATGCGCGGGAGATCTCGCTATTCATTCATTGGACACGAAGCTTTAATCAGTTGCATGTTCGGTCCGAATGTATTTGCATGCATAATTTCCTTACAATCGGACAACGCCTTCCCGGTGCGTCGTTTATTTTGTTATATGTGTATTTTACCTTTTGTATTAAAAAAACGACGCGCGCGCTGTATTTTTCCGGGCAGGAGTAGGCCTAATGATTTTGTGTATCCCAGTATCTTACCTCAGTTTAAAACTAGGGCTCAGAAATAATCGTTTAGTTTGATTGAAGATGTACATCTATTACTATGGTTTGTTCAATGATATCTTTAGTTCCTTTATTGTATGTCAGCGTGATGTTACCACAGCAGCAGTTTAGCTCGATACCAGCATGGTCTCAGGATTTGACCCCAAGGCACCTTTTCGGATCGTCGTGGTAAAGGGATAAAGCTAAAAACGCTTCGGCTCTCGGCTCAGTTAAAACCTCGGCGGGAAACGGGAGAGGGGGCAAAAACAGACTGTTCGTTCAGTAGAATAAAGATATTATGACTAAGCAAGGTAAGAAGCCTTTTCCCATCTTCCGCCTAACGGTATGAAATCGTTTATAGAATCAGGATGTCCGGCCTACCGTAAAGATAAAGCATGACGAATAGAACACGGATGCGCCTGCAAGCAAAGCAGCTCATCATGCGGTGGAGAAAAAAATGAACTGGACTTAAAGCGGAATTATTAAAACGAAATAATAAATAAATAATAGATATTTAATAGGCTATCAAATGAGTTGTTTCAGCTAATATGTCATCTTGAGTACAAGAAGTTGTTGACCATTTGACGAGATTCCCTTTGTCCCAGTGTCACTTTTAGTAGTTTGGCGGAGATTTCCATTGTCCTTGTGGTTGGGCATGGGAAAATCTATATACTGTATATATTAGGCTAAGGTGTTTGTTTCACAAAACTCAAGCTCCTAAACCAGAGGGAGTTAGAATGCTTGGTTTGTACCAAAATCTTCCAAATCGTCTCAATAGTACAGGAAAAGGTCAACGGAAATATATTTATTTGTTTATAAAGTGCTATTAAACAAATAAACAAGACTATAGCCCCTTGCAGAACTGTGTCGCGTAAAGCCCGCGTAGCACTAGCGCCGGGCGGGTAGTCTGTACACATGGGACGCACACAACCCATTATGCGATAGTTCTCGCAAGGGTCCGCTAGTATATATTTATTACGCAATCGTCGGCGCTTGCTGACTGTTTGACAAGAATCCAGTTGTCCTCGTCATCGAAAGTGGAGAAGTACCGTGATGTTACGCAATCGCCGCCGCTCTCGGCCGTTTTACGAAAATCACGTCCTCTCGGTTGGAAACTGATAACGTGATATTATCCAATCGGCGCCGCACCTGGACGTTCAACGATTGTTTGCCTGTCTAACTGTCCTAGCAGAATGGCTAAGGCAAGTTCGGGGTTCGGCATGGTTAAAATTCACGAGCAGTTATGGACATGTTATATGGTCGGCGCCGCTCGGAAGTAGCGTGCCATGATTCCCGCTGACCCTATGCTGCGGTTGGGAGTTCGCGGTGGATTAAGAGGAGAAATGAGCATCAAAATGCTACGTAGTCAATGCCGTTCTTAAGTGGGTTGATGCACTTCTCTCCCCCCGTGCGCTTTTAAGTGACAGGATTCCCACAGTCCTCGTGGCCACAAGTTCATGATCGGGCAAGGGTTTTACGCAACCGGCGTCGATCTCTGTCCGATTGACGAGATTCCCGCAGGCAAGTCTTTATGTACGTCCGAAGTAGGTATCGATTAATATGAATTCAATTATTCTGAGAGGAATGCACGAACACATTTTCATTCGAATTCGAATCGTGAATTATATATGTTATACACGTTTTAGAGATAACCAGTTAGATGGAACCGATGGAACGAAAGTTCGAAGGAAATATCGCCATATAACGGAATTTCAAACTAACCATACTGGATGTCGCAAACGAACGAGACGGAGATTCTTAAAATATATGTATTTCCATGTTATTTCACGATGTTTTTTTTTTCGAAACGGTACCATTTCGCAAGAATGCGACATTAATTCGCGTCATTTCTAGACTTCAATTCGAGATAGTCCCCAACAATAATAGAAATGAGAGGTTTCTGTTGAGTTTCGGAAAATTTCGCGAATAAAGGACTCGCGAAGAGTCAGGGTCCCTAATAATACAGAAAAATATTTCACACGAAACTAAAAAGTCTTCTTGATGCCGAAAATATACGTTGAACCAATGTATACCGCTCAAGGTATCTTTAGTACGCATTTCGTTGAAGTCGGGCAGGGGAAAATATAGTTTGATTACTCAATCGGCGGCGAATTTTCGTTAACTCCAACTATCCAGACTTAAAAATTAGCTACTTTTTGTTACTTCCGTTACCCGTTTGTAAAATTAGCTACTTTCGTTACCGGTAGACACCCTAAGAATACTTTCTGGTTATTTTACTTTTATTTTTTAAGGGTAGGCTACTTAAATTTTTGGTCTTCCATCTAAAACAATCATGTACACATTAACGTCTGTACATACAAAATAGGCTACTAATGTTATCAGCATGCATTCTGTAGAACACCGACATAAAAGTGTAAACTAAAGTAAGAATAAAACATATCTGTTGCTCTATAGACAGAAGACCTCAATGCTCCACACCTTAAACAACAATCACCACCAACATAACCGTGCCTGTTGCACCTAATTTTGCAGCTCTTTTCTTCCACTCCCTAGCTAAAACATGTCTGTCCAGGTATTGTTTATGAAGTGTATTCCATATTGAGGATAATCAAATCGACACCGCATCGGCAAGTGCCGTCTTTCATAACTGTCAGTACAATATGTAACTATGACGACACTCGCAGCATCAATTTCAATAAATCTCATTTTTAGTACTTACGCTTCGAATACTATACTTTCTAACTCGGCAAATTCCAATTCCTCTACCAGGAAAAACCCGCCAACAACTTGACTATGTGCAGAGGAAATTAACTTTCAAACAGGAGAGACCGAGATTTATTTAGGTGAAATTTGCCTCCAAGGAATACCTATCGGGATATAAATAGTTAGCTCAACCTGGTGGAGTGACAAGCAACAAACTGAAGGATGCCACTGAGATAACCGCCAATGTTTTGTCCCATGCGTGCTCGATCGGTTAGATCTCAGAATAGAGTCCACTGCCCACAATGCCAGTGTGTAAGAAAACCTTCCGGACTTCTGGGATGGTATACTGTTTATCACGCTGAACTGCTCAAAACATCCACCACCCTAAGATTAGATCGTTAACGCATTACCATAAGAAGGAACTATCATGTGAAAGAAGTTCACAGCTTGCCTGTGAATGGATCTAAAAGGCGTATTGATATGATCGCCAACCCAGGTATAGTTATTGCACGGTTTTTGGCCGGTCAGTCCCGGTTTCACAGTCGTACAGAGGACAGGCGGTGAACCTCAGGCATGTACAATTGATACGTGAATTTTCAGTTGCGCGGAAAGCAACTCATGCCTGAGGTTCACACCTGTCCTCTCCGACTGTGAAACCGGGGCTCACCGGCCAAAAACCGTGGCGTGAACTGTAGTTCAACCAATGGCTTAATTACTTATCGACCCAGCCATCAGAATGAATATGAGCTACATCGAGAAGTAAAACCTCCAATCGAGAGTACAGCAATATGGTGGATTATTGGGGCCAGAGGTTTGCCAATACCTGCAGATAGTTTTGACTGATACATATGTTGTGTTGTGTTTGAGTCTTCAGTCTTTTGACTGGTTTGATGCAGTCCTCCATGCCTCCCTGTCCTGAGCTAATCGTTTCATCTCTACGTAGCTACTACACCCTACATCCGAGGCAATCTGTTTAACATATTCTAATCTTGGTGTACCCCTCCAGTTCTTGTCCTCGACCCTTCCTTCCATAACTGAGCATGCTATTCCTGGGTGTCTTAGTATGTGTCCTACCAACCTATCTCTTCTCTTCATTAGCAGTCGCCAGAAACATCTCTCCTCTCCCACTCGTCTTAATACCTCTTCGTTTGTAACCCTATCTACCGGTACCCATCTGATATTCATCATTCTCCTGCAACACCACATTTCAAACGCTTCAATTCTCCTCTTTTCTGCTGCACCAATAGTCCAAGTTTCACTTCCATAGAGTGCGACGCTCCAGACTAAGGTTTTCAAAAATGTCTTCCTAATACATAAATCTATATTCGATGTCAACAGATTCCTTTTCTGTAGAAATGCTTTCCTTGCTTGAGCCAACCTACTTTTTATATCCTCTTTGCTTCGTCCATCACTGGTTATTTTGCTTCCTAAGTAACAGAAGTCTCCTACTTCCTTTAGATTTTCACCTGCCAATTTGACGTCCATACGGGTTTCTGATTTATTTCGGCTGCATTCCAATATTTTTGTTTTACATTTATTAATTTTCATCATGAATTCTTTCCTCAAGACGGAGTTCATACCATTCAGAAACTCATTCAAATCCTCAGGCGTGTCGGCCAAGATGACGATGTCATCGCAAATCTCAGAGTTGAAATTATTTCTCCTTGAATCTTCACTCCCACTTTAAATTTCTCTCTAATTTCCTTCATTGCTGATACATAAGTTTATTAATAAAGTAGGATGATACGTAAGTTTATTAATAAAGCGGGAGTCTCTGCAGTGAAAGGATCTTTGGCTGTATTAACGGACATCTACGAGTGTGACTGAGGATGGACCACCTCATGGTATAGTGACTAACGATCTTGGTTGTTACTCATGAGGACCGGGTTCGATTCTTTTCTAGCTCTGAAGGCTGGAGAAAACTGAGAAGACGTGGGTTCGATTTCTACCTAACTATCCTAGAAAGTATTTTTCAGGTTTCCCATTTCTACTCCAGGCAAATGCCTGGGCGGTTCCTAAAGGCCACGGCCGCCTCCTTCCCAACCCTAACCTCAATCACACACACACACAAATGTTATACAAGGTTATAAGACAGCTTCTATAGCCTACACACACACAAGCTGATGTCCACACTAAAAGCTACTAGGCTATATGAAATAACACCTAAAATGTTTTACCTTTCTTCGAGTAACTTTTCATGATTTAATTTTCCTTTTTGTTCTCTGAATTTGAAAATAAGTTTTCTTGTAAGTTTTGTCGGTGTGACAACCTCCAATTACATGGAGCAGAATAATATTGTATTCATTCTGTATCTCCAAATAATGTCAGTTAAAATTCAAATGAGGATTATAGTTGAAGGGGAAAAGGAAGAAAAAAAACTTATTATTAAGTTCAGTTCGAGCTTTCGGCGACATCTACAGTAGTAATGAAAGCACTGATAGCTAACTTACCTGCGATACAGTGATGCCACACTTCCGGGCCAGGTCTTCCTTGGCCTCTTCGGAGGGGTACGGATTGCTCAGGTGTGAGTAGAAGTATTCGTTGAGGATTTCTGACGCCTGCTTACTGAAGTTGCGACGTTTTCTTCTGTGGGCACACAACGAATCCATACACACTACCAACCCTGAATCCTCACAACAAAATGACAAACCCTAAATAGAAATTTTTAAAACTATAACATGCAAGTGTATATAACACATAGATCAAACCTTCATTTTGGGTCGATCACAAACACTTAATGATGTTCAAAAAATAAAGTCCGAATTGCCATGTTCTCCATGAATAATGAATGCTTCTCTTGATTATATCTGTGCGGCATGGTCTAGCATCGAAATCATGCTTATCATAATATTATGAAAGAAGAGAGTAATAAAAACAAAATATAGTGTAATTGTTCATTCGATATACTTTAAACTAACACAAAATATCGAAGGCCAGTTTTACATGAATGGTTGTTCAAGAGATGGTTTGAAATCCTTAAGGCGAAGACAAAGACGAAGAAGAAGAAGAAGAAGAACGGTTTTCAGCCCGAATGCTGGTTTGCACCTCCGAGGAGGCGGTCAGGACCCAGAGTTTACTTGCAGTAGTTCTTTGTGACATCCTAAGACATGTTGTTCTTAGACGATCAGCCTCTAAACGATTGAATGAAATATATATATATTATATTTTGTAAGTAGATTTTTATATATTCTTCGGTATGAAGATGTAACCATCCCAGATGGACATAAAGAAAAGGATCGATCATATCACATGCAAGTGAGAATGAACAAAGCCATTGCTCAGTTGGATAATTTATTCGACTACAGACAAGGCCCATTGGGCAAAACTATTCCAGGCTAGAAATGAGTCCAGTGGTCATACAAAGTATGCATATGAAATAGACCACGTAGAAAACGTGTTTGTGCTCCCCCTTTCCCAACCGGTGCGACGTTACGTTATTATTTGTTTCTGGTAAATCATTTCAGACCCACATCCAGAGCCACAAATCCCAATAGGTCAGGGGCAGATGACCTCGCAGTTCCACCCCTTAAAAAAACAATAACTAACTGACTAACTAACTAACCCAATAGGTCAACTAGGCCGTGGCCTAGAGCGCCGCCTAAAAGGGATGCACGAAACTTGCGACAAAAAAAAGAAGAGAAGAAGAAAAGACCGTGAAACGCGGTTGGAAGGGGTGACGAACAAATTTTGCTTCTAAGAGAGCAAGGAAAACAACACCGAACTAGAAGAACGAAAAAGTGAATCATATACAAGTACTAGCAGGTACCCGCGGCTTCGCTCGCGTCATAGTCATGTCATATTGTTATTCAATGAAATGCAGGTTTAACCCCGTTAACACCCCTTTAGAACCTGAATATCCAAAAATCCCTCCTTAGTGGACGTTTTCGACACACAACAAACAAATCCCCAAAATATCACTCTTCTATCTTTAATAGTTTTGGTTGGTCGATGAGAGTGAACATCCAAAAATCCTTCCTTAGTGGACGTTTTTCTTCCAGAATGTCACCCCTCCCCATGGGCCCCTTAAATTGGATTTATGAAAAAACGGTCAAACATCTATGCTGATTTTTTTCCGCTGAGTTTCAAACTACTCGCCTATGTCGTTTAAGAGATACACGCTCCGTTAAGAATCCTTCAACCCCCACTTTTCATCCCTTTCACCTCATAATATACACCACATCGAAAACCCCTCAGACACGTGTCTTCTTATTTTTAATGATGATTTTATATGACGAGTATCATATTCCCCAATGAAACCAATCGGGAGATATTGCTATTCAATGAAAAGCAGGTCTACCCCCTTAACACCCCTTTAGAACCTGAATATCCAAACATCCTTTCTTAGTGGGCGTGTGCGGCCCTTGAGGAAGCTGCATACCAAATTTCATTCCAATCCGTTCGGTGGTTTCTGAGATTTCGTGATGAATGAATGAGTGGTATTTGAGCTTTATATAATAGATAGCTAGATAAATAGATTTGTACAGTACAGACTCTTTTTACGTCATAGTATGTATAGCCTTGCTCCTGTTTGTTTATATTTGTAATGCCGAAGCCTACATGCATTAACAGGCATCGCATGCCTAGTGCTTAAGTTTAAGAAAAATGAGCTATTCTGAATTCGCGGAAGGACGCTGAGGTGTTAGTCTAGAAGCACACTTCAATACCAACATACACATAATTGATAAAAGTCAGTTCGAGATATTCTAGTCTTTTTCTCACATTCTCCCACCTAAGTTAATGGCAGCCAGTCCAACATTAACTTACAAAACACAATCACAGGCTTAGTTTCACAGGCTTGCGAACAGTCCTTCCGAATCTCGTCTCCACCTGGCTCTTAGAAGTCTTCCCTTCAATGTTGATTTCATCCTGAGGCTGTTTTTCCTCTCGAAGTCTCCTGCCGATGATTGAAGATTTACCCTGCTCACTAAGTTCCAGTTCCAATGGATAGATTCTCTGCACAGGTCTCAGTAGAAAACCACTTGAGGTCTTTACTCGGACCAGCCTAGTTTCTCCATTTGTTCCTTTTAGTAGTTCGACAACTCTAGCCAAAGGCCAGTCTAGACGTTTTGAGTTGTCATTTCCCACCAAAACTATTTCACCAACAGAAGTTTGTCTACAGGGATGTTTGTTGGTTAACAATTTCAATTGCCCAATATTCCGAACGAAATCTACTTCGGAGGTCTTCTCTTAGCTTTTGTCTGTAACGAAGTCTCTTATTTAGATCAGTGGATTCAATCAAGTCAAAATCTGGAACTCCTATCTCTTCAACTTCCTGCAGAAACATACTGGGAGTAAGTGGCGTCAAATCTGCGGGATTATTGGATACGTATGTGAGGGGTCTAGCATTGATAACAGCCTCACAGTCACACACAATCGTTTGCATCTCCTCATAGTTCACTGATGTTCGGCCAAGAACACGGCGTAGTAGTTTCTTCAATATTCCAATAAGCCGCTCCCACCAACCACCCCACCATGATGCCGTTGGAGGGTTAAACTTCCATTTAATTCTCCTGACATTACTGTACTGACTAATGGCATCCCAGTCCAATTTCTTACAGGCACTATCAGCACCTGAAAAATTGGTACCATTGTCACCGTATACCAAAGATGGTCGACTTCTTCTGCTGGCGAATCTGCGAAAACTCTGAATAAAGCTGTCAGTAGAGAGTGAAGATACAAGCTCCAAATGCACTGCTCGATAGACTCCACAGGTGTACAAACACACCCACGCCTTCTCCCTGCTGCCACTCTCATTTTTCAGATACAGCGGACCAGCAAAATCTACGCCAGTAACTTCAAATATCTTAGCATTTCGTACTCTACCTTCAGGAAGAGGTGGCGGATTTACTTCTATATGTTTTGCTGTTTGCTTCTTGCAATGAAGGCATTTATCCAGGACAGATAGAACTGTTCGTCTTCCACCAAGAATCCAAAATCTCTCTCTAAGAATAGTCATCATCATCTGTGTGCCTGCATGACATGATTCTTTGTGCAAGTCCATAATCAGGTTAAATACAACAGGATGCTCACAACTAGGGAGAATAGCTGGGTGACAAAATTCATTTTGATCCTTCCTGTGTGAGTTTCGTCCTTAGGCGTAGAATTCCATTACTGTCAGCAAATGGCATGAAACTAGATAATTTTGGGTCATTCACTCCCGAGAATACTTGTCTCTGAACTAAATTCACCACTTTAACCTCTGCAGCGATTATTTCTTCGGTAGTCAAGTTACCATGGAATCTGTCTTGTTCTTCTATTCGACAGTTCTTCACAAAACGACACGTCCAACCAACTAAACGTACACTTTTCTTGAAAGTAGAAGCACGGGCATAAAACCAATCAGGTTCAACCGAAGCTGCGAGCATGGAAGAAACAACAAGTTTCTTTTTACCACTAGTTATCTCTTCTTCATCAAACTTAACATCTACGCAGGACCATGAGTCTGGTGATTCTCGTAGCCAGTCAGGCCCCTTCCACCATCTTGATTCCAACAATTTCATAGCAGTAGTGCCACGGGATGGGAGATCTGCAGGATTCCTAGTGCCGGGAACATATCGCCATTCCTGTCCTTCGGTCAGTTTCCTGATTTCTTTTACTCTGTTGGATACGAACACATCCCACTGGTCTTCTCTTTGAATCCAGGCTAAAACCGTTGTTGCGTCACTCCAGAAAATCGTCTTAACACCAGGGATGTTGTAATCATGAACAATATTAGAGTACATCCTAGAGCCAATTGTTGCAGCCAACAATTCCAGCCTCGGGATCGTCATTTTCTTGTTTTAGAGACTCTTGCTTTAGCGAGAATAAGCTGGACACGAACATGATTCGGTTGTTCCACACGTAAGTATGCCACAGCAGCATAAGCAAGTTGGCTTGCATCTGAAAAAAATATGAATCGTCCAGTTTTCTTGACAGTCTGTCCCAGGTAGCCACCTAGGAATTTTGATTTCTCGTAAGTAGAGCAATTCCCTCACCCAGGCCAAGAACTGAGATTTAATATCATCATGTACTTCCTGATCCCAACTTATGCCTGATTCCCAGGTTTGCTGTAAAAGTAGTTTATGAAGTAAAGTGACACTGCAAGCTATTCCAATGGGATCAAATATCCGATGAGCTGCCGAGAGAATGACCTTCTTAGTTATTTTCTCCAGACAAAGGGTATTTAGATTTTCTGTGTTAATTCTCAAAGTATCTTCAGATTTATCCCAAAGCAGTCCTAAAACATTGACAGGTTTTCCGGGGGTTAAAAGGGGGTTGGTGTACTCCCACCCTCGAAGTTCGAACTTTCTCTCTCCCATGATAGAATTTGCTTCATTAATGAACTGCTGCAACTGTTTTATATCATGTACACTGGTCAAACAGTTGTCAACATAAAAACTGCGGGATAGCAATTCTACCAAATCTTGAGAATATGATGATTTTCCCTCCTTGCACTGACTAAGGACAGTCTCTATGTGGTACTTGATCACTGCTCCTAATAAGTATGGACTACATGACTCTCCAAAAACCACTCGACAATGCTGATAAACCTTTAAGGTACCCTGTCGGTCAATCCACAAGAATCTCAAGAATGGTCGGTCCCCTTTAGAGAGACTGATCTGTAAGAATGAACGGCGGATGTCAGCCATCACTCCAATTACTTTCAACCGGAAGTGAGCCAATACGGAAGAAAGTAGTTCAATAAGATTTGGTCCCCTTTCAATGCAATTGTTGAGACTGGGATGCTTATTTTCACATGCCGATGCATCGAACACTGGGCGAATAGGTGTGGTACTGTTCTGCTTAACGACATGACGATGTGGTAAATAATGGCAAGGAGAACTCATTGTTTCAGCCGTTACCTCCTCTATTACACCTTCTTGTAACCACTCATCCAAAACAGACATAATCATGATAATAACCTTCAGACTGTAATCTTTTGATTGTAGAATGAACTCTTTTCATAGCCATATTATAGTTGTCAGGAAGTGGAGGATGATTTTCTATCCATGGCAGGCAGCACTCAAATCTCTCATCTTCATTGATCCTTACTGTATCCAAGAAATGTTGATGAACAGTCTCTTGCAATTGCAGCTTACTTTTTTTCTCAGCAGGGTCCAGTATGCCAAGTGTATCCAAAGTCCACAAATCTGTAATGGTTGCTTCCTTGGTCAGCATGCTTGACACAACAATGGCTAGACTCTCATTACTGGGCAAGATACCTGGAACTTTCCCTGACAGTGTCCAACCAAATATCGTCTCCATCGCTACTAGTCCCGAACTAAGTTGCACTCTTTTTCCAGTCCACAGTTTAGCAGCATAATCAGCTCCGACCAAAATTTCAATATCTGCTGAAGAGCCAACATCACTTAATTCAATGTCATGCAAAACAAGTTCTTGTATCCAAGGACCATCAATAACAGAAGAAATCTGTCCACAAATCTTCTGTTGACCAAGTACATCAAAATGACAATGGTATGACTTGTCCAATTTAGAAAGGTGAAGTGTGAATACATCATGTTGCACCACTCCAGTTGTTGTTCCTCCAAAAAGAGCATGCTGAATTAATTCCTGAGAGCGTGGAACGTACCCCATTTCTGCAGCAGTACTAGCCAATATATGTGAACGGTGGGACGCTGAATCAATCAAAAGTCTCGCCTTACGTATTCGATCATTGTTGCCCTTCACATAGACTACCAGCGTTTGCATCAGGACATTGCAATGATTTCCTACTGCTGCAAGGGCCTCGTCTTTACAAGCATTACCCGGTAACTTATTTTGGCTAAATGGTTGATGAACTTCAGCCCTTTTCCTATGTCGCTCAGTCTGTATCTCTCCGCACATTAATGCAAAATGCCCCTTTCCACAGACGATACACTTGGGACGATTCCTACATTTCTTAGCAGGGTGACCAACTTGCAGACAGCAGAAACAGGCCCTACTTTTCTCTACCACTTGTTTTCTTTCTAGTAAATACAGCTTTAATACAGTCCTGAGGATTGTGACTAGAAGAGCAAAATATAAATTTCTTACTAGCGGTATCTTTATAGGCGGTGAACAACCCTGTGGCAGTAGGGATCTCATTTGAGACAGATGTGGGTTGATTCCCTCCACCTTTTGCTTCATGCTTTGTGTCCTTCCTTCTAGATTTATCTGCATCTCAAAGACCGAAACCTGACATTGCCATAGAAATTCTATGTTCACTTTCGACCTCAGACCTTAAAATTCCATGAGTTGTGTTAGCCGAGCCTTTCCCATGTCTCCACTGGGTGCATTGGCCTCTCGTGCATGTGAAGCTAGAGATCTTTGCCATGCTCTTAAATGTTCTTCTGGCAAACAAGATTCCATAAGCGGAAAAAGCATTGTTTCGCACTTATCAGTGGTAACCTTTAAAGATTCCAGAGCTCTTAAATAACTTTCAAGCCGATCATACAATGAGCATAAAGTCATACCAAAAGAAGGATTGCTAGCTTGCAGTACGAGCCTAAGTAATTCTCTAACATATACACACATCAAAAAAAGTTTTGCATCACCTCGGTTCCCAGATCTCCGGCATATAGATGTTGACTGTGTATATTGTATCCAAGATACAGTCCCTTTGACTGTTCATAGATGTCACTAAAACTGCTCAAAGATGTAAACAACCATGCATGAGCAGGGCCTATTAGACGGAGGGGGTACGACAGCCGATCAGTTCCAGTCATTCCACCAGGACGAAGGTACGCTGCTCATGTTGTCTGTAGTTCTACCATGCCTAGAAGGTCAATACCGCAGTTCGATCGCGTCCGCATTGTTACTTTGTGTCAAGAAGGGCTCTCAACAAGGGAAGTTTCCAGGCGTCTCAGAGTGAACCAAAGCGATGTTGTTCGGACATGGAGGAGGTACAGAGATACAGGAACTGTCGATGACAGGCCTCGCTCAGGCCGCCCAAGGGCTACTACTGTAGTGGATGACCGCTACTTACGGATTGCCGCTCGGAGGAACCCTGACAGCAATGCCACCATGTTGAATAATGCGTTTCGTTCAGCCACAGGACGTCGTGTTTCAACTCAAACTGTGCGCAATAGGCTGCATGATGCGCAACTTCACTCCCGACGTCCATGGCGAGGTCCAGCTTTGCAACCCCGACACCATGCAGCGCGGTACAGATGGGCCCAACAACATGCTGAATGGACCCCACGGAATTGGCATCACGTTCTCTTCACCGATGAGTGTCGCATATGCCTTCAACCAGACAATCGTCGGAGACGTGTTTGGAGGCACCCTGGTCAGGCTGAACGTCTTAGACACACTGTCCAGCGAGTGCAGCAAGGTGGTGGTTCCCTGATGTTTTGGGGTGGCATTATGTGGGGCCGACGTACGCCACTGGTGGTCATGGAAGGCTCCGAAACGGCTTTACGATACCTGAATTACATCCTCCGACCCATAGTGCAACCATATCGGCAGAATATTGGAGAGGCATTTGTCTTCATGGACGACAATTCTCGACCTCATCGTGCACATCTTGTGAATGCGTTCCTTCAAGATAACGACATCGCTCGACTACAGTGGCCAGCATGTTCGCCAGACATGAACCCTATCGAACATGCCTGGGATATGTTGAAAAGGGCTGTTTATGGACGTCTTGACCCACCAACCACTCTGAGAGATTTACGCCGAATTGTCGTTGAGGAGTGGGACAATTTGGACCAACAGTGTCTTGATGAACTTGTGGATAGTATGCCACGGCGAATACAGGCATGCATCAATGCAAGAGGACGTGCTACTGGGTATTAGAGGTAGTGGTGTGTACTGCAATCTGGACCACAAATGCTGAAAGTCTAGCTGTATGATGGTACAACATGCAATGTGTGGGTCTCATGAGCAATAAAACGAGCTGAAATGTTGTTTGTGTTGATCTCTATTCCCTTTGTATTTAACGGTTCCGGAACTCTTGGAACCGAGGTGATGCAAAACTTTTTTTGATGTGTGTACTTCAACTAGTACATCCTCTCTACCAAAACAAGACTTTAATGCTTCCACGGCCTTGGGGTAGTTTTCAGAAGTAGCAGGATAACTACTGACTACTTCTCTGGCACGAGAACCTTCAGTAGTGGCTTGAAGAAGATACTGATACTCATCCGAGGGATCTAAACTGTTATCTTCATCAATTTTACCAAACTGAGCCCAAAATTGTAGCCATTCTTTTGGATTACCACTGAATTTCGTAAGTTCGAGCAATGGGAGCTTATACTTTCGCTGAGCGAATGAACCAACACTTGAAGGACTTTCACTGATAACATTCTGCTGTTCTTTCTCTCTCAACAATGTAGCAACGTTATTCTGCAGATTGTTGAATTTGCTTGAATAATCATCGGTGGCACTAACATCTTTTTCTATGTTATCCTCATCTTCGTCCGCTTCCAGCATTAAGTCGAATATCTGGTTGTCCAACACTCGTAGGTCTTCCCGCTTTTCCCGAAGTAAATTAAATTCTGCTTCAATAGCAACTGGATCAAGTTCTACACTTTCTAGGCCGTCGACGATCTTCTTAAAAATTCACGTGTAAGCACGCCGGCGTACCGCTCGAACTTTAATTAACTTATCCATTGCTATTCTATATATAAATTTAGTCTTGTCACTTGTCGCCAAATGTTGGAATACACTAAACAATTACTTAACGAGAAGACTCTTTCTAATGAGACATTGAACCACTATTTATTCACATACAAACATTACATTAACCTAAGCTTCAACCATGTTCCATGCTTCAACTGGGTGTGTTCAAAAACATAACGCACACTTCAATACCAACATACACATAATTGATAAAAGTCAGTTCGAGATATTCTAGTCTTTTACTCACATGAAGAGAATATGAAAACTGCGCCACTGCTCCGCTACAAATTGAAGAGGGATTCCACTCCGGCCTTCCTTGCTTACATTGGGCATTCATGGCGCGAGTCCCCAATCATCTTGCATAGCAGTCAACATTTCACGTCGTAAGAATGGACGCTGGTGCTTACGAGCTGACTTGGGAACATCAATGGACATCCTTCGATCTGTTAAGTTCTTGGTGGACTCTTCTACTTCTTTTGATCACCCTGCGTTTACTGCACGCACGTATTATTAGATAGAGACCGTAGGTATAGCCTGTCACATCGCATTTAGGCATCAATCTTCACCAGTAGTATTGGAAGCTCAAGAGTATACTCTAAATTGCTTTGAACCAATGTTGGCCCACTTGAATTGCATTTAGTCTGGCAAATGTCAAATCTTGCTGAAAACATTGTGATGGACTGAACACACCCATGTACCACAGTTTGCACTTCACCACAATAACAGGAGGTATCTTCACATAAAAAGCCCCATCGGTTGATGTAGACTACCAACTCAAGTCCTCAATCAATTGAGAGAGTTTCACACGGTCTCACTGTGTCCAACTGGTAGATCTTCAGTTGGATCCATCCAATCCCGAAGTTGAGATACCTGAACTTTTCATAGTTGTTTCCTGGTTCTGTTATGAGATTTTTCCAGCGAATTTGTTAAGTTTTAGAAATCCTTTCTACACTCCAGTCTGGACTGAGATAGTTATTGTGAGCGAGGTCCAATTTAACTGCCTTGAACATTTCAATCAACTGAAACTTCACACCAAATAACAGGCGGGGCAGCGAGGATGCAAATGTTCTCCATGGGGGGTTGCTTTTAGCTATCGTGTATCAGTTCTATATGTCTCGATCAGGCCCGTGTCTACTTGCCTGGCATGCGCTGACCTATACGCATAGAACAAGCATATTCTCCAGCGAGTAGGAAAGTTCAAATTACTTGGGGTTTGGCACCTTTTGCTTGATGAGCTAGCAATGCTGTTAGAGAGAGAGTGTACGATCCAGTGTGAAGTCTAGATATTCAGGAGAATGAGTGTCCAAGGTAAGCACCTTTCCATGATACTTTCGTTTCTTCCATGCCTCTTTGTTCCTCAGGTAAAAAAAAAGTCCTCTCGGCACGCCGTAAGGCGGAGGTAGATTTCACCGGACAAACTTGGGGATAGGCGAAAATAAGCAGAATATGCAGGTTTTCGTAGAAGGATCAGACCTCATTTATTGCAAGAAAGTATTTTATAATTGGACCTTAATGAACTTTGTTTTTCGTCATTCTATGCATATTTTAAACATTTTATTGTCTATGGGGACGGTAACCTTCTCGTCACTTGGGGTCCATTTTTATACTTGTGGACACACTGTCCTTATGCAAGGTTTCGACACTGATGTGTAACTATGTAACGGTCTGTTATTTCTTCACGCAAAATTAGGCTATATCTCCCGCAGAGATTTTGGTTGGTTCCTCAGTTTAGGGGCTGCGACAACGCGGTCATCTAACCCCGTGTACTTTGGGTGAGTGTAGAATCTGTCTGATAAACGGTGTGAATTGCGATGGCTGTATTAGTCTGTAATTCAGGTAAGGACTGCAGACGGTCAATTTCAAGCAGTAGTTCCTAATGTCGCTTCCAGATACTACCGTCAACGACACCTAGCTGTGAACTTGGCTACTAGATGCCACCGCAACCAGCAACTCGCAACGAACGTTGGAACTTCCCCTCCAAAGGAAAGCATACTGAGGGATTTTTAGCGCTCTTAGAAAATCCGATGACTTCGGCCGGCTTTGAACCCACGACCTTGGGCATAGAAGTTCAGCATGCTACATGGTACGTCACCGAAGCCGCTTCACACTTAGATGGAAATCTTAATCTGATCTCGTGCAAGTGCGTAGTCATGGCAACGTCTGATGGCTCATTCCTCATCAATTTAGTAGTGTTGCCATGGCAACCTCTGATAGCTCTTGGCATTTTCTTATAATTCCGAAATCATTTTTCTCATCCCTTGGCGTAATGGTGGGTCATATCAAAAATTCTTTCAGACAAAAGTTTTAGGTAATTATTTGGGGAATATTGTCCATTTTGTACGGTTTGGATATTGTGCCTATTAAGAGAGATATGATTAATGTTTCCCGAAAACCCCACTTTTTCCCACCCCTTTGGTCAATGGTTGGTGCTATAAAAAAGAACTCTTCAAATATAAATGTTTGGGCTTCATCCGACACATAGTATGAACTTTGAGCGGATTCGATATTTCACATATTAAGAGAGTTATAGCAATAGTTCACTTTTTCGAAAAAAGCCCCCCATCTTCACCCCCTTCGACCGATTTATACCAGTAACGAACTCGACCGAGATTTTATAGGTATACATATTCGGTGAAAATTTCAAAGTGATTAGTGCAAAATTACGGCAGTTATCGTGTCCACAAGAAACTGATATACATACATATATCATCATCATCATCATCATCATTTATTGCATGTGACAGGCCATTAAGACCCATAGCAGAAAAAACAAGGGTATACAATTCTTGATTACAATATAAATAGCAAGCATAACATAATATAGGCTATAACATTGTACTTCATAACAGGAAGAATGATTTCAGCTTCTCAAATAATGGTGGCATATATTAGACCAACGATTTCTATCCCTGGCATCTTCCATACTTGCATCTGGATCTACCTGGTTCAGTGCCAACATAACTCGATCTTTCCATCTCGTTCTTGGTCGACCTCTTGGACGTTTTCCCGTCGGCTGAAAATTGAACACACGGTTCGGGAGAGTACCTTCTGCTCTGATAATGTGTCCTAACCATTGTAATCGTCTTCTCTCTATCTCTCTACTGATGTCTGCCTTTTTATAACGTCGATATAACTCCTCTTTACTCCGTCTTTCCCAACATTCAGTTTCTGGGCAGTAAATTGGGCCATAGATTTTCCGCAGCATTTTTCTTTCAAATGCACATATACATTCTTCAAAAGTTCTTGGAGTCGCCCACGTTTCACAACCATACATCAAGACAGGTCGTACTAGGGTCATGTATAGGTGGATCCTGTTTTCCTGAGATATTAGACGTGAAGTGAAAATTCGATTCATGCTATAGGAAACATGAGTAGCGTTGGTGATTCTTTGTCTAATTTCCTTTTCTATTTCACTTTTGTTTGACAATATTGATCCTAAATATTTGAATGATTCAACTGTCTCAAATTTGTGCATTCCAACGTCGATAGCGATCGGAATATTCTGTCGACGTGATATAATCATGTATTTTGTTTTCGATTCATTAACCACCAACCCCATTTTCTTTGCTTCCAGTAGGAATCTTGATGTATCAGTCGTTACCTGATCCAAAGTGTTCCCCATGATCACCACATCATCAGCAAATGCAAGAATTATGTCGGATCCGACCATCTCCATTTCCCTATTCCAACCCGTTCCACGTTTAATCTTTTCCAATGCTATATTGAAAAGGACTGGGGATAGAGGATCTCTTTGTCTTAGTCCACTTTGAACGCTAAAGGATTCTGATTCTTGATTTGCAAACCGCACCTGGCATCTAGAGTCAGAGTAACAGGTCTTGATCAACCTTATGTACTTCATTGGAATGCCCATCTCGTGCATAGCCGTCCATAATACTGTACGGTTTATACTGTCATAGGCCTGACGAAAATCAATAAAGATTAAATGCAATTCCTTGTCAAATTCGTAGAATTTCTCCATGAGTTGCCTCAATGTAAAGATGTGGTCGATAGTAGACCGACCAGATACAAAACCACATTGATATGAACCTATAATGTCTCCCAAAAATGGCCTAAGTCGATTCATAAGCAGTGAGGTAAAAATTTTATATCCTATCTCGAGTAAGGCAATCAGTAGGGGGGTGATACGGGTTCTGCTTCACTTGACACTCCTGTGCCCAATAAACCAACATGGCCGCCGCGCGAAGTTGAAACATTTAAATAGACTTTTCTCTCGAACCCATGGTCGGAGTTTCACGAATGAGGTGTTCATAGGACTTGAGGTGACGCCCCTTTGCTATGGACCACTCGTTATACTTTTGAAAAAAAAAAATGAAAATTTTTGTTTTTGAAACTAGGTGATAGTTTGAAAACTAAACATGATAGAACGTTGTGCCATAGCTCAAACGAATGGTCTTTATGCCCTTTATTTTCTATAATGAAACTTTTTTATTTTTTATATTTTTTTGAAAACACTCGAATTTTGAAAATCCTATATTTTGGAAACTAGGAACTCTACAAAAAAAATTGTTTAACGTAAATCAATGGTCCCTACCCCCTCTACCCCCAAAATAAATTTCAAGTCTCTAGGATGAAAACCTGCAGTAGTGGGATGGTGGGGGAGCTGCTTATAAAAGCAAGTGGTGAGCCCCTGCGACCTTGGAATGGAACGAGCCATGCTAGGAGGGCGTGCTTGGATTCGTTTTTTTCGTCTCGTCGTGCTCTTTACGGGAATGTCGGTGTCGAAAATGTGAAAATCTGGAAACACAGTCTTTTTGGGGTAAAAACGTGATTTTAGACTTTTTGCTATATCTCACGAACCAATAACGCTAGAGGCGTGTTCGACAGGTCCAAGGACTCGGGGTAACGTCCTCTCTCCTATGGACCACTCGTTATAATTTTTAATAAAATTGGAAACTCGATTTTGGGGTAAACACATGTTTTTTTGTGATTTTGCCGATATCTCACGAAGCAATAACGCTAGAGGCATGTACGATGGGTCCAAGGACTCGGAGTGACGTCCTTTTTGCTATGAACTACTCGTTGTAATTTTAAAAAATTTTGGAAACGCGATTTTGGGGTAAACACGTGTTTTTTGTGATTTTTGCCGATATCTCACGAACCAATAACGCTAGAGACGTGTAGGAGGTGTCCTAGGACTCGGGCTAACGCCCCCTTTCAAATGTGGTAGATATTTTTTTTCCAAAAAGATAATTCACAAAGGGCCTAACGCCATACATGTTGAAAAAACGTTTTCTTTTTCTTTACCTGTTTATAATTTTCATGGAGCGTGGTGGTTGAGAGAGACGATACTGCTGGATGTGTGTGTTTCAACGAACCTGTCGCTGACCAAGGTGGCTGTGTTCAATAGATCAATCGCTATTTCGGCGGGTCGGTGTATGACAGAGCGAGGGTGCGTTTTTCCTGATATTTTACCTTTAACGTGTAAACGGTGATGAGAACTAGGTTCTATGTTGGTCGAAGCGAGTAGAGAAAACAAACTTACAGGAGGTGAAGGTCATTTGAGATTATTGGAAGGCTCCGATCTGACTTGACAATAGGTGACGCTTGAAGGTGAAATAATCTGACCATCGTGGTGGCAGGGGAGTGTGAAAAGGCATGCACACACACATTTGTGAAACCACATGTAGGCTAAACCAGTGACATCCTGTCTTGCTTCGTACGTGACAAAATGCAAGTTCAGGTGACATTTGATCTACCTCAGGTGTTCGCTTGGGACGTTATCTGTCCACGTGCATGATAACTGTTAACAAGTTACATCCTGTCTTGCTTCGTACGTGACAAAATGCAAGTTCAGGTGAAATTTGATCCGGCACAGGTGTTCGCTTGGGTGTTATCTGTCCACGTGCACGATAAGAGAATGTTCAAAGCGTGGGAATCGCTGAATCAGTAAAAAGTATAATGCAACTTGTCGGAATAATGTCACAACCAATAGATAGGCAAGAGCTGCAAACAGCAGTGGTGGGAGGTGAAGGGAGGGAGAGGGGAGGGGGTGATGTATGAGAGAACACAGGAGGAAAGGGAAAGACAAACATGTATGAACATGCATGAAGCGCGGAGCGCTGTACACATAGAGCTATAGGTGGTGTACAACATGTGCGAATAAATAAAAAGTACACAGGTTCACACAACATGTAGTTTATTGATCCAAGAATTAAACGTAGAGTTAAACCCTAACCATTTGACGTAGAGTTTATTTCCTTTTTGTTTCAACACTTTTTCCACAAGATAATGCTGAGGAAATGCTGTTTTCTGAAGTTCATGGAGATAAAATCTACCTTTTATGGGTTGATGGTTGAGGTCCTCGAGTAAATAGGTGACTGGACTGTCCAAGTAGACTCGACGAATTCGAAATAGTTCAGTCCCCCACTGAGGCGTGTAGCCCTTATTGAAGACAGACTTAAATTTGCTTACACGAACAAAATCCCCAATGTTCAGTCGGTGACGTTTAGGATCGGCTGTTTTTATGGGGTTAAACAGTTTATCCAATCGCTGAATATTTTTAGTTACGAGACGTGGCTTGGTCCCAATCGTTCTATGGTTGGTGTCATTGTAACGTGATACTAGCTCAGGTAACATGTCCAACCAGCGATAACTGCCCTGAGCGGTAAACGCTTTCCACATATGGGTTTTCAATGTTCGGTTGAACCGCTCGACCACACTGGCTTTGAGATTGCTGTACGTGGTGTAATGGTGAATATCCTTAGATTTGAGAAAACTGGAGAAGTCCTTGTTGAAAAATTCTTTCCCCTGGTCAGTTTGTAGCAGTTGAGGTTGACGTTGGGAGTGTTGAATAATATGTTGAAAGGCCTTGGTAACTAGTGGACCAGACTTGCGACGCACAGGTTCAACAAAGGCCATTTTGGAATAGACATCAATGACGGTCAACATATAGCGTACACCGTCGTTAACGCCAGCATAGGGTATCATTTCAACCAAGTCAGCCTGCCAAAGTTCATCCACACCTCGTGAAATCACCTTGAGTCGTGGATAATGACGCCTAGCTGGGCGATGCAACTCGTGAGCAATACCCATTTTAATGGGTGAGGGCTTAAACAATAATTTTGGCATTTCGAAGTTCTTGTTCAATTTCTTGAATTTCCCAATCGTGACCGGTGTGGCCAGCTTGACGTGAAGCATGCAACAACTGTAGCCGCTGGACGAGCTTATTGGGATTGTGCCAGTAGGTAACATCCACAAGGGGTTTTAATGGTTTAAATGTCACTCCCGAAGCGGACACTTTACGACGAGTACTTTGACTGGTGGGAAACATTTTTGCAATGATGGTTTTATATTTTTGAGATATATTGGCATTCACTTGTTGCGTGGGATCATACTGTCTTTTGTGGGCATGGGTATCCAATAAAATGGATTTATATTTGTCAAGATCCTCTGACGTATAATCATGGGAAGAGGGGGTCCGAGAAAAGAGCAGCTTTAACAGTCCTGGCGTTAATTTATAGTTGATGTTTTTAATGACAGCTTTAGTACGAGCAAATTTAATGGATGAATCGCCAATTTTAAAACTATCATCCTCATAGCGAACACCATACGTGGTATCTGTGTTTCCAATAAATAGATCGGTGAAATAGGGTTCCAATGTTGATCCATAATATTTTATTAAAATGGTTTTCAGTTGAGCTTTATGTTGAGGGGTGGCCAAGAGTTGTGAAAACGGAGACGCCCTGGAAGGGCAAGGTGTTTCGACCATGGCCAAGGATTTCTTTTTTCTCAAAAACTCTGCAAGGGGTGCGGCCTTTTTTTGAGGCGTAAACACTTGTTCCTCCTCATCCTCAACTTCACTAACACTAGTCAAATCTTCCTCTTCCTCTTCCTCAGGGTCCTCGTGCAGCGTTTGCGTGGCTTGTGAAACGGTGGGTAGCGTTTCAGATGGCTTGAAAGAGGGTTTCAACATGGCTTTTAGTGGAGGTGCTAAATGTTGCTGAATAAACAAAGCATGATTGGCACGTGATTGTTTCAATTGACGAAACTTTTGGCGAATAGTATTTTTTGCTCTAATAATATGCTTTTTCAATTGACTCTCTGCTAACGCCATGGTGTCTTGACAAATGACTTGCCGGGGAATGAGACAAGGCCTTAAATAGCAATAAAATGATCAAACCCTAAGCGATACCGTCCTTGGTTGAGTTCACTTTGTTTGTCAATCACTAAACAGGCATGACGTTGAGTGTTCCAGCACTTGGCACACAATTCTGTAAACATTTGAAAGGTCATATCAGGATTCACATGTTCATTATAAATGTGACGACTGTTCCTCTCGTCCTGACGAAATAAAACAATGACATTGGCATTGTCACGAATCAACTGTTTGGACATTTTTGAATACGTTTGTCCGAGATAGAAGCAATCGATATGTTTGTGTCGACCCATGCTGAAATAGCTTTGAATGATACCTTGACGTTCAGTGGATACATCATCGAAAATCATGAGTGAATCAGGCTTTACCTCATCCGGTGAAATCACATTTTCTTGCATGGAAAATGTAAAATAACCCATATTCTCTTTTTGTAATCCAGACATGACTTGATCCAGAAACACGTAGAGGGGTTGGTAGAGAGATTTTGCAAAAATATAAATATTTTGAAAACGCAGACCATTGGGCGCTGTGATGAGCGTTAGCAAAAGATTAGTCTTTCCACAGCCGGAAGGCCCCACAATGATGCAGCGAATGGAAGATGGAAACAGTGAACCATGGCGTTGTTCACGTGATGTGGGACAGAGATGGGAAACCATGTCCCCCACGGGGAATGACTCTTGCTGCTTAATAATCTTCATGTCAACTAAGGCTTAGACAGGCTAGCCGGCTGTCTATATACAGGACACCGAGCCTTGTCATAGAAACAGTAGACTGCTACTACAGGTTGACGATGGATGTCTTTGGACGTGCGTTGATGGCCAAAGCTAGGCCTGTCCCCATACATGATCCTAAACAGGAAACAGATCCTGCTAATAAACACTATGTGGATAGGTCAGTAGTGCCACGCACAAAACAGGGAGATTATGACTTTAAGGGAAAGCGGTTAACCCATGTAAAACATCCTCAAGTGTCTACAGACGTTACTACGAAAAAGTATGTGGATAACAAAGTGTATGAGTTTTATGACAAAGTGCCCCAGCTTATGGTGAATGGCTATAGCGCTAATCACCATCGGATTATTCACGTGGAAGACCCACAAGACGAAGACGATGTCTGTACCAAGCGTTACGTGACCCATGAAATGAAAAGGCTTTATAAATTTATCCCATCTGTGTTTTTAGTGTATCTGACAAATGAAAAACCTGTGAATGACAGAAACCATTTACCGCTAGTCCATGATCAGCACTTGACCTATGCGCTTGCTTCGGGTTTAAGCCACTATCGATTACACTATGATGGAACCATTCACATCAAATATGCCATACCTGATGAGAACCATTTACAAATAAAGATAAATGGTCATAGGATGTTGCTTCATAACCATGAAATGGTCAATGCAGGTGACGAATTATCCTTTTATCTCATGTTGACATGGGATGAAAAGCAAGCGGGAAAAACCATAAACGACTTCCCACTTTATGTGGAATTGGAATATACAGCCATGAAATAACCATCTGACGTTAGTTGTGATTTAAACTTTCTTGTGAAAGGTTGTGGGTCATTATCATCATGGTGAAACAAAGGTATGCAGTGAGAAAGACTAAAAAAAGGACTTTGTCCTTGGCAAAGCCAGGGCTTACAACATTCGAGGACAAGCCCTTGCGAAAGAAAAAAAGAAAAAATAATGTATTGACCATAAGGAAAGCCCTTCGAGCAGCACAGAGACAGGTTATTCCAAAACGTCGGCGACAGGTTTCAAACCAAGGGCGAGTGATTCCCGTTCCCAAACGAGCGGGATTTTTACCTGCATTATTTGCTGGTTTGGCTGCTCTGGGCTCACTTTTGGGCGGTGCCAGTGCAGTGGCGAAAACCATTAAAGCCGCGCAGCAGGGCAAGCAACAACTCAAAGAAAGTCAGCGACACAATGAAACGATGGAAGCGATTGCCATGGGGGCTAGAAATGCCAATTTAAAGCCAGCCTTTTATCAACAAGGATTTGGGATTTCACCATTTCGAAATATTAAAAAAAAAAAAATTTAACCTCAGCCATAGCGAGACATGCCCTGACGCATCAACAAGTGGAAAGCTATGCTAAACAACTAAAGCTTTCTCATTTTCGAGGTGTGTTTATGCGAAACCAATTACCCCCACGACCCTGGAAACAGGAATGTGCTGTTGTCAATTTGGATGATCACCGAGGACCAGGAACGCATTATGTAGCTTATGTCAAAGAGGGATCCACGGTATGGTACTTTGACAGTTTTGGGAATTTGCCCCCGCCCATGGAACTAGTGACCTATTTTGGAAACAGGATCAAGATATATTATAATGTGAAACGTGAGCAAACGTTTAACAGCCAACAGTGTGGACGTTTGTGTTTAATTTTTTTATATAAGACGCAGCATAAGCAAAAACGCCACCAGTATGTCGGTAGAAAGTAAAACGTTTACAGTGCATGGACGTGGACCTGAAGTCAGCCTAGACTTTTACCCGCCTATCGAATTGAGTGAAAAACCCTATGGTTTAGGACTTGTTTCTCTTGAAACGTACAATCGAATATACAACATACGTGAAAATGTGAACAACAAGTTTTACTATGATGATTCTGTGCTCACCCTGAACTCTGGTGGATACACGATCGATGATATTTATGAACACATTTATGTGGTGTTGATCAATCAGTATGGTTTAAAGTCATTTCTCGACGGAACGCACAAGTTTGAACTTGTAGGCAATACTAACACTCATCGCTGCAGTATTTTCTCTACCTTCAACATTGACTTTAAAACACACCCCGATTCCATTGGCCCATTACTCGGATTTAAACCACGTGTGTTGGAGCCCAACAAAAAACATGAATCGGACCATGAAGTGAAATTCATTGAGGACCATCATGTGTCGGTGACGTGTAATATTATTAGCCAAGTGTACACCAATCAAGAACCATCGCATTCGCTTTATGACTTTATTGTGACATCGCCCAATGGGTATATTATTCGTGAAAACCCTCCAGTGGTGCTTTTTCATGCTGTGGCTGTCGATAGTATTAGTAATATAACATTAAGACTGATCAATAGAGATCAACAACTCATTGATCTAGATTCTACCACACCAGTGACTTACAAGTTGGTGCTAAAGCCACTATGAAATTTGTGTATAAAGCAACAACACCGTCTAGGAATGGTGTTAGTTGTTTGCCACGTGAATACACGTTAACATCTCAAGGCAAGCAGATTTTACAGCATTTGGGTTACCGCGTCAACCCTCATAATGAATTCTATCCTAGAGATAGCGAACCACATCGAGGAGCAACCAGGAGTGGTAAGAATTGATCTCCATTCCTATCAAGCTCAAACACCTGGACTCAATAACAATGATGAAATTCAATTTGTTATCAACAACCAAGATATTTACACCCTACCGCATGAAAGTGTCATTCAGATTGAAGGTCGGCTCACCAAAGCCGATGGCTCTACACCTACCACATCCAAGTTGGCCAACCATGGTTTGGCCTTTCTGTTTTCTGAAGTGCGGTATGTCATTAACGATATCGTGGTGGATAGCACTCGAAATGTGGGCATTTCCAGTGTCATGAAACTATACCCCTCTTATAGTGAGGAAGAAGCTAAAACACTTTGCATGGCAGGTTGGTGCCCTGACTCGACCAATGACTGGATGGTACACACCGATGGGACCTTTACTGGATATTTACCTCTTAAACTAATTCTAGGCTTTGCCGAAGATCACCAACGCATTGTGGTCAACGCAAGGCAAGTGCTTTATCTGGTGAGAGACAGGAGTGATAACAATGCACTCAAGGGGGCCGACAATGCCTCCATCGATTCAAAAATTCAACTACAACGCTTGCTATGGAAAGTGCCTCATGTGACCCTTAACGATAGCAAAAAACTGGACGTACTCAAAATGGTAAAGAGAGATATGCCTCTACCCATGGAATTTAGAAGCTGGGCACTCCATGAGTATCCGCTATTGCCCACTACCAACACACACAGTTGGTCTGTAAAAACAGCTCGCTATACAGAGAGACCTCTCTACCTGATCGTGGGTTTTCAAACGAATCGCAAGTATCAACAAACCAAAGATGCCACGCAATTTGATCACCTGCAATTGAGAAATGCACGTCTTTTCCTCAACGGAGCTGTGTTTCCCTATGAAGGACTGGATTTGGATTTTTCAAAAAATAAGTTTGGCCCCCTGTACGACTTGTTTTCTAAATTTCGATGGTCGTATTATCAAAAAGAGAACAGTCCCATGCTACTACCCCAAGCGTTTAAGGCAAGAGCACCACTGATTGTTTTTGACTGTTCTTACCTGGAAGAGTCTGTCAAGCCATCCAATATCGACATTCGACTAGATTTTGAAACGCATGACAATGTACCAGCCAATACGACAGCCTACTGTTTGATTATTCACCACAAACAAGTCAACTATTATCCACTGTCCAACCAAGTGACGAGTGTATAAATAACAGGTCATCCCACGTCAAGCCACTCAGTCATGTCTTGCTTTAAAGCCTCAAGAGACGTTACATCCATGAATTTAAACTCTGAGGAACAACGTTTCAAGACTTTTGCCACATGGCCAGTGCCTTTCATAAACCCTCAAGCCTTGGCGGCTGCTGGATTCTACTATTTAAAAACAAGAGATGAAGTGAAATGTGCCTTTTGTCCCATCATCATAGACCAATGGCAGGAGGGCGATGAACCCATGCAGGAACATCAGCGCTGGTCACCCACCTGCCCCTACCTGTGCAGAATGAAAGTGGGAAATATACCCTGTCATTCAAGCTATCCCTCACTTGTGTCTCTGGGTGATGAAAAAAATACAAGTTATGATACATGTGGGCCGTATGGTATCCATGGTGCTTCGGTGAGCAGCTCACCATCAAAAACGCCTAGTTTAGAGACATTGGGACATCATCGGTGTTATGGACGTTACAAACACAAGAGACTATATTGTTGTATCAGTTGCTATCGTCCTTATCCTAAAATGAGAAAAGCCTGTAAGACGTGTTATGATAATAAAATGATGTAATTCTTAAATTCTAATTTTTGCAGGTCCCCCTGTCCTACCCTAACCTTCTTTTTTGAAACTAGCATGGCAGGTAAGTCCATGTCATGATCACACCTGATCGTCAGTCAGTCGTCAGTTGAACTTGGTCCAGGCAAGCGTCAACATGTTGCGCACACTCATTGTGGATTGCCAAGGGTTTAAAATTGGTGACAACAAATTTATATTTAAACAAGTGGCCATGATCGATTGTACCACGTTTTGGATATCGCAAGCTACGCATTTGCTATTTAAACCACCCCATGCTTTTGATTTGTTGTGTGAAAAAGACCGTAAACAAACCCAGTGGATTGAAAATCATATGCAACTAGACTGGAATCAGGGAACCATTTCCTATAAATATTTGGACGTGGTCATGAAAGCACACTTGTCCTCGGCCAATGTGGTATTTGTGAAAGGTAATGAAAAACGTCAATGGTTGCAACCATTTTTGGCGTCTTACTGCCAATGTATCGACCTCATGGAGTTGGGCTGCCCCTCCCTGCAAACGCTCATGGATACTTGTTCCTGTGGCAACATTACCCATACAGCCCTATCGCATGCGTGGCATCTCTTTCATTGGTTAACCACTCATGCCTGCTGGGAGTTGTTGAACAAAATTATAACTCAAGATTTACCTGTGAATGACGTCAGTGAGATTTCTACAAGCGACGTGTAAACATCTACAGCACGTGATACCATGGAGAAAGGCAATGCTACGGACAAAGCCATCGGCAAGTTCTTTGTGTGCAAAAAGAAACTAGACAGTTTTACCAAAGAGGAACTCTTGGCGCTGCCCAAGTCGTTCATTTATTATGTGGCCGCCAATGCAGTGAAAGAAATCTGGCAACATGTACCAAAATCATGGACTCAAGACCCTGTGTTGAGTGAATTGCAACCCTGTACGGATTACGATCACCATAAGCAAGTGGCCATGGCAAAAATACCGTCTATGCGTCAGTGTGCGACTTGCCAGCTAGTGAAACTGTATCACGGTCATAAAAGTCCATGTAAAGACTTTGTTGAATCATTCCATGGGTGTCATGGCGAGAAAAAGCAACAACAACAACAACAACAACAAACACAAACATCGTCCACAGAGGAGGAGGAAGACCAAACCTTTTTACCATCGATGGAAAAGGATATGCCAGACCTGTACTGGCAATGGCGTCATTGACAAAGTGATTCAATACCTACCTTTCGAAATCCATCTTCCAGGTTATCGTTTTTGCGGCCCTGGAACTCGTCTCGAAAAACGTTTACAACGTGGTGATGTACCCATTAATCTTTTGGATCAAGCATGCAAGGAACATGACCTTTCTTATCGCCATAGTCATCCTGGTTTAAGACATGTGGCAGATAAATTGTTATTAAAGAAAGCTAAACAACGTTTCACATCCAGTGATGCCTCAGTGGGTGAAAGAATGGCAGCCCTAATTGTCATGAGTGCTATGAAAGGAAAGTTGATGATGCATGGACATAAACATTGAGGAGTGAGGAATTGGGATGTGTTTGTATTCTATTTTTCTTTTGTCAATTCACTATGACTATGAAATAAAAACAAAGGTTTACCAGAGCACAATGATTTGTTATTTTTAATTTTAAGAAATCGTGATGTTGATGGCTGATTTTTTCATTTTACACATTTCACACATAATGAATTCCACACACTGTCATTTGCCAATTTGCAATTTACAGTTTTTGAAAACGTTCATTTCAAGTCTAACGTTTTTGATGAAATGGATTTTTCCATTTTGTTGATGACACATTTTAAACAATGTCTGTTTGAAGTTTTTAAATTTTCAAATTTCACACGTGGCCATTTCCAGTTTTTAAAAATGTCCGTTTTAAGTTTTCCTGTTTTTGGTGATATGGAAACATGGATTTTTCATTTTGCTGTTTTCACATTTTTTCCATTTGGTGTATGTCGAAAGTTGAGATTTGACAATGATGTTGATGCGAGTGCTTGACCTTGATAATACTGCAATGTGTTAATGTGTGTTTGGAGAAACGTCGAGGTCTACGACTACTGCAGGTAAGACTGTTTTTACAAAAATAATGTCTTTTGACTGCCACATTTCAATGAAAAAACGAAACTATTTAAAACAAAATGAGTATATAAGTGACCATTTACCCCCTCCCCACCCACCCACCCTACCTCACCGTGTTTGCTCTGGTCAACCATATACATCAGTTTTCTCTCTCCACTCATACATTCACACCTGTCTTTGGGAACAAACACAACCACTTTATTTATTCCCAAAAGCACATTCTCGACATGCACACTCATCCCAAAAGAACTTTTTAGTTTATCATTTACATTACGAAAATAATTAAATACTAGTTATTAAAGTTACTAAAAATCTTACTTATTTCATATTTACAAAAAAACTCAACTTTGTACAGCGTTAAAATAATCACACTATTAACCAATCAAAAAAAAAATTAAAAAATAAGGTTGCATAGAACATTTTAAAGAGCAAAAGGTCCAAGTGGGTTGTCACTATTTACAAAATCTACTATTTACAATGACGGAAACCAATATTTACAAAATACTAAATCTACAAGTTACATAAAGCTATGTCCCATAAACGATTAAACAATGAAATCACACCTCCTCCTCGTTGCGATCATAACCCCAGGGCAGGCTGGTGAGCAGGTCATTAGCCCACACACGTTTGTTATCCATGGAGGCGAGGGTGCGTTTTCTCTGTTCCACAAGATACAAATGATGGTTGCTGGATTGTATCCTGCACTGTGTATGAGACATAGCTTTGCCCGTGCGTAAAACCGCTAGGTAATCGTCTACACGTAGCGATTTTACCACTGCCCTACCTACACCTTTTGCTCTTTTGGCTTCCTTACAGTCGAGTGTGCGGTAAGCATACATTTTTGAGGCCAAACCTACGAATTCCGTCATAATGGAATCACCGCATTCATCTTTTAAAACGCCCATTTTCTTTTTGTTTTTTATGGGCAGCTGAAACACGTTGTCAGCGCTATAGCAAGAGGTGTCGAACCAGTCACTATGTTGCCTCATGACGTCATAGGGGTTGCAGTGGCGAATGTGGTAAATGAATGAGTCCGTGTCCATATACAAAAGAGAGACGTCCTCAAAATGGCGTTTGGCAAACTCATAGTGGAATCGATACATGACCGATTTAGAAAAGTCTAAAATGACTTGACCCAAGTAAATGGGCTTATCCATGGTCACGCTGGTCTTACTCATTTCAATAGTAGCCAAATCCTCATCGATAATTTTGATCGATTTAAAATTTGGCTTGGCAATGTACCGCCGGGCACCCCACTGCCCCTCCCAGACATTCACTAATTTAATGTCACGGTATTTGCGGACATTCTCCATGGACTTGCCATAGATGCAGTTGTTCATTAATTTAAAAAAATTAATTTCAAACTGCTGTGTTGCCATTTGTCGGTGCTCTGTGTTGAGTCGCATGTATGGCTCAAGCCATGCTTTTTGAGCAAAAGAAATACCCCTGTGGACTTTCTTCAACACCAAGCCTTGGGCGAGGCATTGCACCAACATTTGTATATGTAGCACATACCGATTTTTGTTGTAAAGTGTGCCCATGAGTTTTTCAATCTTCACTTTACTGTCAGGGGGAACCATTTGCTCAAGGCAGAATGGGAAATCGGCATGTTCATCATACAAGGATGAGGGATATTCAATATCCACTTCTAGCACATATCCACAGCCTGTTTCTTGGCTAGCCTTCATTACATCAAATTCTGACACTTGTTTCTCTGTCAGCCAAGCAAACTTTCCATAGGGCAAAGGCTGACTCATGGCGTAACCGTACAAATTATTCACGTCATAGTACATTAAGTACGATTCTGGTTTGTCTGGTGAATAATCAGGCATGTAGACATTGTTCGCTTCAGCATGGCGCTGGTTAAGTGACACAAAGCCGCCACGAATGCCCTTTTCAAAAAATAGAACCATGTCTACATCAGTGAGTAAATCCAATTCCACTTGAGTGTATTTCAAAGCGGCATCAAACGAGAGCCCAGGACTCGTATAATAGTGAGCCGGGTCAAGACCGTAAATGTGTTGACACAAGTTACGGAATTTTTCAAACACATCAGTGAGCAGCAATACATCCAGTTTTAGGTAATGCAAAGCATATTCACTTAGCGTGTTCATGCCAAACACTCGCCAAACTTGACATGCATGTGCATAGTCTTCATCGGAAACGGTACTGCGTGTTAGTTTCGAGTAAAATTTCTCTTGTGGAGGGAGTTTTCTTTGCTTTAACACGTCCCAGCTGTTGCAGAAATCATACGGGAATATACCTTTCCGAATGCACAACTGAAATTGCTCAGGATCATTAAAATGCATTCTAGTATTTTTTAATTCCTCCTCATTCAAGCCATTCACAAGGCTGTCTAGCGAGGATGCCATAAACTTAAAGGAATCCAAAAATCGAATGCTAAAGTTGCTCAACCTCCATGTCAGGGCCGTAAAACGCTCATGGTTTTGGGGAATAATGGTAAACGAGCCCTTGTTGACATGGCCCAATTCACGAATCAAAAACTGAATGTCATAATTTGCCAGATTGTGGAAAAAGACACCGATGAAACGAGGAGCTGGAAAGTTCAAATTGCATTTACTATGCGCAGCTCCACGAAACTCCCCTGTAAAATGCGAGTGGTCTCTGACTTTTTCCTCTCCACTTAAAATAGGCTTTTCGCAGATATGGCATGTCATGGCATGCTCATACTGCTGCTGTTGTTCTGGAGATAGGCTCATGGGTACTGGGTGGTCCAGTAATTCCTGTACATGGTCGGCCAACTTGACAAGTTCATCCAAGAACCATTTGGCACAATCTGGCCCCTCACGATATTTGTAAACGGATTGTGTGGGGTCGTAGGCACACACCACATTAAATCCTATGGCAAAGGGTTCATGTTTTTGAATGGGTGTGGTTGAGCTAACGGTGGGATCTGGTTCACATCCCGCCATGGGTGTGGTGAGTGCTTCGAAATCTGCATATACCACATAGGGAACAGTGTCACGCTTATGAATGTCTTTAAAGTTTAACACAGCCTTGTCCCCTTGTGGCAATATCAGTCTCACCGCTTCCTGAGTAACACAATCTACCCTATGACGTTCTAAGAGCATGGAGGTTGTAAAATATTGCAAGCAACGGTCACAAATATGTTTTGCACACTTGTCCTTTGACATTTGACTGCTTAGCAATCTACTTAGGCTCTTAATAAGGCAATAGTGATTCACCTCTCCCTCAGACAGATATAAAAGATGAATGTGGTGTCGTTTCGGTTCTTTTGTGGCATAAAGAGGACCCACAATCTCATCACCATCAAGGCCATACACCATGAACGAAAAGTCCTGGTTGTCTTGTTCAAACCTATGGATCTCGGTTAAGTCCATAGGGAACGACACTCGAGTTAAATTTAACGTTTGTTTCAATTCATCAAACTTGGCCTTGTACTTTCCTGGTCGAGAACCATTACGGTCTTGTGCTGGCTGCAAATACGCGGCCATGGACCACAGAAAGCAATCATTGTCATAATTCTTAATATTTACCACAGCCTTTTTCAATGCTATTGCTGGTGGTGTTTTAATAAAGCTAGACCCAGCATTCAACGGGTTGAAATGACAAATGTTGATTTGTAAATGGTGAATTTTGTCTAAGGCAAGGCCACTCGATCCTTGTTGCAGTTTATCAAATTTTGATAGCAAGGCATTCACCACGTGGGTTTCATACCACTGTTCCAAATTATGGGCTATGAATAGCTCTTGCATTTTACTGCAAATATAAAATGTCTCTTTATGCTCTACGTCCTTCTTTTTATATATGAAATCGCACACTAGTTCTGTATTCACCTTTAAAGCCGTATGCAACCTTTGAGCTGTGCAAATTTCAATTTTAAAAATTTCAAAACAAGATTGTAAAAATTCTTTGGGAATCAAACTTTTTCTAACATTGACTACGCGGCCAGAGCACACACGTGATTTGAAACAACTGTTTAGAGGTTCCCAAGTTAGGCTATCGGTAGCAGTAGCAAATGACATTATTTTAGAAAGAACACTCTCACCTGAGTTTTCAGCTGTAGACTGCTTGACAATGGTTCCACTCTAAAGCCACTTGGTTTTCAACTGTATTTGCTGTAGCAGTGAACCCTTTTTTTTTCTCCAAATATCTAAAAAGAAATAAAATAAACCACCATAAGTATATCCATTCCATATAGTTTATGTATTTCATAAACAAAACAAAATCAAACAGGTTATATTATATAATAAAACAAATCTCACCTTGACGTATAATGCTTTGCTATATTCCCGTCTCGTGGGCTAGTGTGGAAATGGTTTTCTTTTCTGTCTTTCTCTCTTTCTTTAATATATATTTCCCACAGACACACGACAGGTAGGCTATACACGTTATCTGCAAACAAATAAATAAATAAAAATCATTAATTACCTAATCAATAAATAATTGCATGTATTTATATAAAAATCAATAAATATATAAATAAATATATACCTACCCCACAACAAGGTTAAGTATTTTCTACCAACACCAAAACTGATAAACAAGACCAGGGGTTTCTTGCAACGCAGTGTGTTCAAAGGTAGTCACTTAAGTGAGCGTGGAAATGATAACGACATGTCTTTATATATGCTATGTTGCATGTATAATCATTTTTCCCACGCTTTGAAGATTCTCTTATCGTGCACTTGGACAGATAACACCCAAGCGAACACCTGTGCCGGATCAAATTTCACCTGAACTTGCATTTTGTCACGTACGAAGCAAGACAGGATGTAACTTGTTAACAGTTATCATGCACGTGGACAGCTAACACCCAAGCGAACACCTGTGAAAGATCAAATTTCACATGAACTTGCATTTTGTCACGTACGAAGCAAGACAGGATGTCACTGGTTTAGCCTACATGTGGTTTCACAAATGTGTGTGTGCATGCCTTTCACACTCCCCTGCCACCACGATGGTCAGATTATTTCACCTTCAAGCGTCACCTGTTGTCAAGTCAGATCAATGCCTTCCAATAATCTCAAATGACCTTCACCTCCTGTAAGTTTGTTTTCTGTACTCGCTTCGACCAACATAGAACCTAGTTCTCATCACCGTTTACACGTTAAAGGTAAAATATCAGAAAACGCACCCTCGCTCTGTCATACACCGACCCGCCGAAATAGCGATTGATCTATTGAGCACAGCCACCGTGGTCAGCGACAGGTTCGTTGAAACGCACACACACCCAGCCGTATCGTCTCTCTCAACCACCACGCTTCATGGACATTATAAACAGGTAAAGAAAAAGAAAACGTTTTTTCAACATGTATGGCGTTAGGCCCTTTGTGAATTATTTTTGGAAAAAATATCTACCACACTCGAAAGGGGGCGTTACCCCGAGTCCTAGGACACCTCCTACACGTCTCTAGCGTTATTGGTTCGTGAGATATCGGCAAAAATCACAAAAAACACGTGTTTACCCCAAAATCGCGTTTCCAAAATTTTTTAAAATTACAACGAGTAGTTCATAGCAAAAAGGACGTCACTCCGAGTCCTTGGACCCATCGTACATGCCTCTAGCGTTATTGCTTCGTGAGATATCGGCAAAATCACAAAAAAACATGTGTTTACCCCAAAATCGAGTTTCCAATTTTATTAAAAATTATAACGAGTGGTCCATAGGAGAGAGGACGTTACCCCGAGTCCTTGGACCTGTCGAACACGCCTCTAGCGTTATTGGTTCGTGAGATATAGCAAAAAGTCTAAAATCACGTTTTTACCCCAAAAAGACTGTGTTTCCAGATTTTCACATTTTCGACACCGACATTCCCGTAAAGAGCACGACGAGACGAAAAAAACGAATCCAAGCACGCCCTCCTAGCATGGCTCGTTCCATTCCAAGGTCGCAGGGGCTCACCACTTGCTTTTATAAGCAGCTCCCCCACCATCCCACTACTGCAGGTTTTCATCCTAGAGACTTGAAATTTATTTTGGGGGTAGAGGGGGTAGGGACCATTGATTTACGTTAAACAATTTTTTTTGTAGAGTTCCTAGTTTCCAAAATATAGGATTTTCAAAATTCGAGTGTTTTCAAAAAAATATAAAAAATAAAAAAGTTTCATTATAGAAAATAAAGGGCATAAAGACCATTCGTTTGAGCTATGGCACAACGTTCTATCATGTTTAGTTTTCAAACTATCACCTAGTTTCAAAAACAAAAATTTTCATTTTTTTTTTTCAAAAGTATAACGAGTGGTCCATAGCAAAGGGGCGTCACCTCAAGTCCTATGAACACCTCATTCGTGAAACTCCGACCATGGGTTCGAGAGAAAAGTCTATTTAAATGTTTCAACTTCGCGCGGCGGCCATGTTGGTTTATTGGGCACAGGAGTGTCAAGTGAAGCAGAACCCGTATCACCCCCCTACTGCAATCCCTCGGTAGTTAGAAGGTTGTGTGGCATCACCTTTCTTAAAAATGGGGCATATCACGGCTCTCTTCCACTCACTTGGAATAACTTCTTTCCTCCAAATATTAACAATTAATTGTTGCAGATTTTCCATTAACACTGCTCCACCATACCTAATCAACTCGGCAGTAATTCCACTTCCTCCCGGAGCTTTGTTGTGCTTTAGAGATTCCACAATATGTCTTATCTCATCAATAGTTGGCTCAGGTACTTGCATTTCCGCCGTCATCATTGGCACCTGTGCATTTATAGCATCCATCTCAACATGAACATTTAGTAGCTGATCAAAATGTTTTCCAAATAGATCTGCCTGTTCTTCAGGAGGTACAATTTCTCCATCTTCGTCCTTTAGTATTAGTGTATGTTGCTTGTAGATTCCCCTCGCAGGGTTAACCATTCTAAAGAAGGATCTCGATGCTTTCTTGGATTCCTCTATTGCTGTCAGTAGTGCCTTACCATGATCCCGTTTTTTCTGTCGGATGAGTCGATATGTCATACGTCTCACTTCCATATACGCTGCATTATTATCTTCCGATGGATATTTCACCCATTGCAATCTTTTTATTGTTCTGTTTTTCACTGCGACTTGACACTCATTATCAAACCAGGGTTTGTTTTTGGTTTTTGGTCGCTGTCCCAAAACTTTATTTGCACTTTGTAGAACTGCTCTCCGCAAAACAGACCACTGCCCTTCCACATCTTTTAATGTATTTGATGTAGATAGACACTCCTTGATTCTATCTTGATATTCTTCCCTCACAGACGTAAGGGCCAATTTATCTTTGTCCGGGATGACCATTTCTTGCTTTCGCTTTCGCCATTTGGTAGACAGCTTGAGGCGCAATTTCATTACTACTAGAAGATGATCTGAATTCATATCCGCTCCACGGAATGTTCGTAATTGTTCAACACACCCACGATGTGTACCATCTACTATTATGTGATCAATCTGATTCCTCGTATCTCCACCTGGTGATATCCATGTTGCTTTATGTATTTCTTTATTATATATAAACTTTTGAACTGACAGTGGTTTTGGGGACTGGGGGATGTGAAACGCGAAGATATGTCGAAATTTTCCGGAAGTCGAAACATGGTACCCATGGCAATAGTTAGCTTTCTAATGAAATCTACCTAAAAGCACAGATGTGTGTGTCTTGGATGGTTGATCTTAGGTGGTTGTCTAGGCAATACGCATTTAACTCTTCCAGTGAACGACAAAGAGAAGTGTCTACCCGTTCTGTCCAGAAATTTCGTTTTGGGTAGAGAGAAGTCGCCGGTAGTCGTGGTAGAGAGTTGGTGAACATGTTAAACAGCACTAGAACCAACACACTTCCCGAAGGCAAGCTATTTGCTACGCTCATGGAATTCAGCAAAGAATCATCGGTTGTGTAGGAGAGTGCCAAGGATCTTGCTGAATTGGTATCATTAATAAGATTCTGGATATTGTACAACAGTATTCTATGGTTCACTGTCGTCACGTCAATGAATGGAACTCAAGCAACTTCGCAGTTCTCAAAACAATTTCCAACGTACTGCGTAAAATTGAGTTTCTTAACTGTGCAACTCTTGCCTGGTCTGAATCCAGCTTGTTCCGGAATGAGTAAAGGTTCTAAATGTCTTATCAGTCTATAAAGCGGCATCCTTTTAAATATTTTAAAAGGCTTACCGAAATATCTATACTCTATAGACTTCTAGAACATCCTATGAAGTGAGTGGGTAAATCAACAAGACAAGGCCATAGCATTTTTAAGACATGGGCTTTTTTAAGTTTTCGCTGTGATGGAGATGGCGCAATACGGAAACAAAGTTGACAAAAATAAGGTCATAAAAGTAATCCCCCTTACGTTTTATTTTGTTCTTCAAACACGTTTATTTGAGAGAGAAAGAACATGGATCCTTCGGGAATAGTTTATTTCAATAACCACTGTTCTCAAAAGGCGTGTAATCCAACGAAATGCGACGAAACGCACATTTGCGGGTATTCTCAAGTTTTCTATTTTGTAAATGGTGGTACTGAGTTTTAATTAATAATATTTTTTCAGACACCCTCATACATTATTATAATTACGCAATACTGTATTTGTATTTGCTTCCGAATAAAAGGAAGTAGTTACACGTGACCGTTAATCACACGACCTCCATTTTACGTGGAATCCGAATCACAGGACATGGCATTTTACTTCGAAAACCTCACATGCATTGACCGGGAATCGAACCCGGTCCACCTTGGTGACAGGCAAACAGCTCGACCATTTCGCCACAGTGACAATAAATTATTACATGGGTACGGTACAGAGAGAAGCAAAAGGGAGTGTCGGATTTGAGTTTTCCCAAAATTCACACCGTGCTTTATTGACCATCCGAGGTAGCTACGCGCGCTACGGTGCAAGACTATGGGACCAGGTTATCACCAGACTCGGAATACTAGTGGAATCAAACCCCCACCGTCCATATCAAGCATTATTAAGCAACTGTCGGGACGTCACATTTGCAAGACAATTTAATTAATTAATTAATCTATAGTAATGGGTACTATGTTACGAGTTCCAGAAAGTTTGCATATCTTCGCGTTTCACATCCCCTAGACCCCAAAAGCACAGTCAATTCAAACGATTATACACAGTATAATTTATATTTATCACTTTCTTGTGGACACGATAAGTACCGGTACTGTCATTTTGCACCAATCATTTCACATTTTTACATAAAATATAACCAATTAAAATCTCGGTAGAGTTCGTTAATGGGGAAAATCAGACCAAGGAGGTGGAAATGGGGGGGGGGGGGGGGAAATATTGGTATAACTTTCTTAGTATGTGAAAAATAGAATCCAGTAAATTCACACTATTCTTCAGATAAGGGCCAAAAGTATAATGTCATCACGCCAGGAGATAGCAGTTCAACACGCGGTGACGGGGTAAGGGGGGTTCTTGCAGTACGCATGCGCGGCCCGCCTAATCCAAACCTAAATATATCGGCTGGTAGTCAGTTGCTGCTACTTCCTGCATTATAATTTGTTATCGGGCTTCACGTGTGTATTGTCACCTTCCTTCCTTCCCACTGTCTATATCCTTTCAAGCCTTTGCGTTTACTTTTAACAGTGAGGCAGTATAATGTACAGTAATGGAAAATGACCAACTTAATGGTTTTGGAATGCGCAATACGCAGTGAGCGGGAAGACAACTGCAGATCAAACCCATCCTGGCGAGATATCAGTACCTCAGTCAAAGTTTTTGGATAACACCAACCATTGACCAAAGGGGTGGGGAAAATGGTGTTCACAAGATCAAAACTCCTCTAAAATTACCTAAAACGTTTGTTTCAAAGAATTCTTTATATAACCCACCCTTATGCCAAGGGATGAGCAAATTGTTTTCAGAATGCTTTCTTGTATGCTAAACATGAGGAACTTCTGTAGGTGTACAATTGGCAAATTTAGTGAATTTCAAACACATTTTTCTTTGCCTGGTGAAATCTACCTCCGCCTTCTGGCGTGCCAAGAGTATTTATTTAAATATAGAATTCGAACCACAGGATGCGACATTTCATATCCAAGATACCTTTCATGACGGACGGACGGACGGACAGACGGACGGACGGATGGATGATAGTAAGAAAGTGAAAAGTGAGCCATCAATAGGCAAATAATACAGAGATTGGAAGACACAGTGATGCAACAAAAACGAAAATTCGTAGATTCTTAATTGGCGTATACTAACGTGAATTTTTATTTATTTTATGGGGTCCATGCAATTTCGTCAAAACTGATTATAATGAAACCTCCAATACGAAGAATATCCGGTGTTCGTGTCTGCACGGCGGGATCTTAAGTCCGAAGGTCGGAGTTTCAAATCCGCGGCTTACAATGAGAATCCTAGTGTGGTTTTTCCACACTCCCTCCAGGCAAAATGCCGGGATGGTACTTGTTTCAAGCCACGAAACAGCTACCCCAAACTTAGATCCCAAAAATTATAATTACATATACTACTAAAGACACCACAGAAACACAGGTTAGCTGATGACCAAGATGCCCCAAGTCTCTTAAACGAATTTACGACAAAATACAAGGAGGAATCATCGTATGAAACAAGGCTTTCGTGCAGCATTTTTAGTAATTTCGCAAAATGAACCACCACACTGCTGAAGGTCGCTAACCTTGTAGTTTAGCGAGAGTGAGAGATGTTTTCTGGACGGGCGGTACGCACATAAAGATTACCGAGCAATAAGAGGCGCCATTAGGAATCAATTCCCGGCACATTGCAAGCGCGCGGACCGCCAGTAAAACGCGCATTCCACCCCGCCTGGAATTTCCTAATAAAACCCCGAGTGGGAGGGGGAGAGAGGGGGAGGGGGTGAGGCGACGTCATTGATCCATTGCCGAGCGGGCGGGAGCACAGGCAGGCTGAAACAAAGACGGGACGGCACGGGACCGGCGAGATAAGTGAACAGCGAGCGCCATGCGGGACAGATAGCATTGTAATTACACACTTCACAAGTTTCCAGATCTTCGAACCTCAGTTATACGTTTTTCAAGCCAAATATGACGTACAAGTAAGGAAACAAGAAGTTTTATTGAACACTTGCCACATTAGTTCGTATAAATGGACAATGAGTTTCTATTAATTCTCCGACAAAATCATATTACGGTATATCAAGGCCTGATATTTTCGGGAAAATAATTATTGGACAGTTGGTACGTAAATCTGAAGAACGACCGCTTCGAGGTATATTGGGTAGCGTTGTTGGCTACCATCCCTAAGGCCCGGGTTCGATTCCCGGCTCGCCAAGAAATTTAAATCTGGTCTGAGGGACGGTACGGGTCCAAAACACAGCGTCAATTACAACTACACTTACTACTCTATAAACACCACACCAACGCAGATTTATCAGACAAGTTCCGTACGCAGCCAAGTACACGGAGATAATGTCAAAGCCTCTACATAAGACGACTATCTGAAAGAAAATGGACGGTTTTGTTTGTTTCTAAAATGTTGCAATAATAATCCTTTGGAGAAGGCGAATGACCTGTCTCAACAAAATTAAAGCATGGACTTGAGTTGTTTGCTTTGTTGTTAATTCATTTAGGGGAGTTACAACGTGATCACAGTCTCGTGTACTTGAGTGTGAGAAGGATTTATCTGATAATCTGGAATATACTGGAGTGAGAACTGTTGAACAGCTGTACCACCTGGAGAAAACCCAGAATCACATACCGAAGTGATCACCAAAGTCAGAGAGGCAGGGTACGACAAGAAGACTACTAGAACAGCGAATGTGCCGCAAATGTAGGCATGAAGGCATGCAAAGTTTGCACAATGCGCTTCCATCTGATACAAATTATTTCTATCTCTGTATTTATTTTACTTACAGAAGAGGCAAAGACCAGAGAATACTAGCTTATAAGTGGGCAAACGTTTAAATGAGCTAAATTTTAATGGGGAAAACTAGACGCCTTGAACACGTTACATTAAATAGCGACAAACGTGTAAGTAGCATAGCTTAGCAAGCTCCACTGTACACGTACACACACACACACACACGCGCGCGCGCATATCTCCACCACTTTGAATTGTGGTATCCAATTAAAAACCATTGAAGGGCCAATTTGATGATATATGGATCACAGCCAATGGCCATAAGCTGGGCATTTTTGATTGAACGCCCGAGGACTCCCAACAAGTTCAATTTCAAGTAGTTCCAAGTTTGGCTGCCAAATGCTACTGCCACTAACACTAGCGGCGAACGTTGGAACTTGTGGAGCGTTTCCTAACCCGCCAAATATAACCTTCACACCACCAATTACAGTGGTAGGTTCATTTACAAGCCATAAATCTAAGACATGGGCCCGCCGGTTTACTTCCCCTCCGAATGAAGGCATACTGAAGGATTTTAACACTGTTAAAAATCCGACGACTTCGGCCCGGTTAGAACCCGCCATCTTGGGCATAGTTCAGCATGCTACCGACTACGCCACCGAAGGTAAATTAGTGAACACGACGGTTCCTGGGTGATGGGGCACCACGAATGAAACCGTATGAAACGTGGCAATAATTACTTGATGCAAGATCGTATATACAACCGTCCATAGTCCCGTACATGAAGCAACAGCAACAACAGATCATTGGGCTACGTACTTAATGTGGTGATTTACGAATAAGAGAACACATGAATAATAAACTATTTTAATAGCCTACTATACTGCACATATTTCAAATTTAATAGTTAAGACACCCATTTTATCTGCAGCACATGTATCCTTTTCTGACCAGAAGCTTGGACACGCTACTTTAAACAGCTAGTTATGTATTAGGTTGTCTTATAAGTAATGCCGTTTTTTAAGTTTGGTGTTTTTTAAGATAGAATTGGTTTTCTTTGGTTCGCAAATGCTATTTACAGGAGGCCATGACTAGAATAGCGTATATTACGAGAATGTATCAGTCGTCAGTTGTTGATACACAATCACTAATGGAACTTACAAAGTTCGAGGTTAGGGTCCTTCTAAATCACTACTGGAAATAAGATTACAAAGCTGATGTCGCAGCTCGAAGAATACGTTAAGTGGAAGGAGAAGGTGTCAGTGAACGTTTGGCACAACGATGGTTCCAAAGTTTCAACACTGAAGAAGAAAACACTACAGATTTACCGCGTTCTGGAAGACCAAACTATGGGATATTAAGAATACACGCAGATTTTTGGAAGACAATCCGCAAAGAAGTACTCGTAGGCCGTGAAGAACTTGGTGCGTCAAAATATATCAGACATCGCCAGAACAAGAAACGTGGAAAATCAAACAGAAGCTGTAGATCTGTACCTCATGAATTGACCCCTGGACAGGCTCATCGTAGAGCGTATACCTATCGCAAGCTTATCTGTAACTTCATGGATGATAGATTTATCAGGGGAATTGTCACATGTGATGAATAATGGGTCTAATACCGCAACGCTGACGCCTCAAAACAGTGGCTCAATCCCCATCAACCTGCCAAAGTCATCGTTAAAAAGGATCGGTTCGGCCCCAAAGTGATGTGTGTCTGGTGGAATCGCGAAGGAGTGATTCACTGGCAGTCTGTTCCAAACGGGCGTGTAGTCAATGCAGATATTTGCTCTCAACAACTTGAACGAGTTCATGAAATTTTGAGACGGAGATACCCAGCAATAGTTGACCGAAATAGAGTTCTCTTGCAGCAGGATAATGCGAGACCTCATACTACACGAACAACCATGGCGAAAATTCAGGAATTGGGAGGAGTCAAACTGCAACCACACGCAGCATACAGCCCTGATCTTGCACCTTCAGATTACCATCTATTTCGATCCTTGGCCCATTTCTTACGTGGAAGAAATTTCCAAAACATTTAAGCTGTGGAAGTGGGTGGGCCTCGACGATTTCTTCGCATCAAAACCCAGGAACTGGTACCGTAGTGGGATAAGAAACCTCAACTTTCCAAATAAAGTTTTCTTAAAAAAAAGTTTTCTTAAAAAGAGAGAGGCATCCCCATTATATTAAGAGAGCACACAATTTTTAAAACTAAAAACTAATAGGTGTCACCTAACTTTTACTGTCAAATACACTTCATTTTGTGCATTCTTGAAAAGTTATTTTACGTGATTTCGAGCGTAGACAGAACTCGTGCAGATGTTTTATACGGCACATAACCTCGGAGTTCCACCGTCATTAATCAATGTTTTCTAGTTGTCCTTACAAACATATTGGTAGATTCCGAAGGATTTGTATTTTGTATAATATTCCTGTGATTATAATAGGCACGTCGGGAGCAAAAAAATCAAAACACACACAGCTCAGAGGCAATACACGGCCCTCTAAGGACATTGAGACCAATTATTAAAATAAATGCACATCAGTGCAGAGATGTAAACAAGAGGTATCCCTAGATGTTAATTACACTTGCTAAAGATTTGTATAAGGTATGTAGCAGCCCTCCCCATCGCCTTTCTCTTTTTTGTGTGTGCATTTTAAATGAATGATCTACCATGTATAATAGCCGGGGAATGTGTTACTACATTATAACTGCTCTAAAATGTTGATTTCACTAGCCCTGAGGTGATTAAGAGCATGTTTCATTTATAATAGATCGAGACACACTGCATTTATGTCAAACAATGAACTGCTAATTAGGCTATTTGAGAAAAAGGGTGCGAGGAACATAAGCATAATGTTATGCGCTTAACGTCTTTTTAACAACTGTAGTCAGGGTGCCGGAATGTTGACTGGATGGGATGTGCAGATTAACAGTTGCGCTCTCCGCAATACCAACAGTTTGTGCTGGGATTCGATTCCGCAAACCTGGTATTCAGAAAGGTGTAAGGCAAGGCTGCAACGTATCACCCATACTTTTCAATCTTTACATCGAACAAGCAATGAAGGAAATTCGAGATAAATTTAAAGTGGGAGTGAAGATTCAAGGAGAAATAGTTTCAACTGTGAGATTTGCTGATGACATAGTCATCTTGGCCGACAGGCCTGAGGATTTGAAGGTGTTTTTGAATGGTATGGACTCTGTCTTGAGGAAATAATTCATGATGAAAATTAATAAATGTAAAACAAAATATTGGAATTCAGCCGAAATAAATCAGAAACCTCTAAGGACATCAACTTGGCAGGTGAAAAGCTGAAGGAAGTAGGAGACTTCTGTTACTTAGGAAGCAAAATAACCAGTGATGGACGAAGAGGACATAAAATGTAGGTTGGCTCAGGCAAGGAAAGCATTTCTACAAAGAAGGAATCTGTTGACTTCGAATATAGATTTAGGTATTAGGAAGTCATTTTTGAAAGCCTTTGTCTGGAGCGTGGCACTCTATGAAAGTGAAACTTGGACTATTGGTGCAGCAGAAAAGAGGAGAATCGAAGCGTTTGAAATGTTGTGTTACAGGAGAATGATGAAGATCAGATGGGTAGATAGGGTTACAAACGAAGAGGTATTAAGACGAGTGGGAGAGGAGAGATGGTTGGTTCCTAAGTTTAGGAGAGGAGAGATGTTTCTGGCGACTGCTAATGAAGAGAAGAGATAGGTTGGTAGGACACATACTAAGACACCCAGGAATAGCAAGCTTAGTTATGGAAGGAAGGGTCGAGGACAAGAACTGTAGGGGTAGACCAAGGTTAGAATATGTTAAATAGATTGCATCGGATGTAGGGTGTGCTAGCTACAGTATGTAGAGATGAAACGATTAGCTCAGGACAGGGAGGCATGGATAGCTGCATCAAACCAGTCAAAAGACTGAATACTCCAACAACAACAACAACAACAACCATTTTATCGCAGGAGGAAGAAACGCTCCACACACAGCCGACGAAATATACGGAGAATTCCGAAAGTATGCATACCACGTAAATTACATATTATGAATCCATGTAGGTTTTATATTACTACAAGTATAGGGTCATCGAAAAAGGTTGCAACAATTTCAAAAAAATATATCTCCCGTTGTGAGTTAAATTAATAATTCGACCTGAAAACTAATCAGGAACTCATCGAGTTTTAGTTATAGATGTGACTATAGGCCTACTCCGCCCGTGACATTCAGCCGATGCACAGAATGAGTGCGCGACAGGAAGCTGCCACGCCACTGTTTCAGTAGTGAGTGTGATTGCAATGGCGACAGTTCAGCAGAAAGCAGTGTGTGTTGTGGTTAGCGGAGTTTAAATCTACCATGCTCATGCTTATAGCATTAGACGGTGGTATGAACAGTTTCAGGAAATTGGCAGCGTTGACGTAAAGAAGTCCCCCAGACGCCCTAGAACGAATGACGAAACAGTCGAGTGCACATAGAAACATTATATAAAATAAATAAAAAGTTTTTGAGATGGTGAATTTAACCTAAAAATACCCATTTTAATATCTTAAATAGTTCCTGACCTATGATTTTTTTGACATTGCGGTAACCTTTTTCGATGACCCTGTATCTAATCCCAGTACACATAATAGAAAAACAAATAAATACTATTAATGTCATTTTTCGAGTCCTTGTATTGCAGCTCGTTCACCAAGATTTTTAAATACCCACAGACGTTTGCGTTGCCTTTCCACTTCTTTTGCATATCGGTATTTTGCCACTACAGTATTTCAACTATTATGGTTAAGTGAGCAAAGAACTATCCCTCATCCATTTTGCTGAACTAAGTTAACATATTTAATGCAGTGTAATGATTGCTTTGTTTAACTTTTATAAAATATTTCATAAAATGTCTTTGATTTCTTTGTTAGTGTAATGCCGGCCTAATGGGAGAGGCGATGTACAGTTCTAGATGGTTGGTTCTTAAGTTTAGGGGCTGCGACAACGCGGTCATGTAGCCCCGTGTTCTTTGGGTGTGTGTAGAATCTGTCTGATAAACTATGTTAATTGTGATGACTGTATTAGTGTGTGTTATCTGTTTCTTAATTCAAGTAAGGACTGCAGATTTTTGAATTTTTCAAATAGTTTCTACTTTTGCCGCCAAACGCCACCGTCAACGACTACTAGTTCAGAACTTAGCTACCAGACGCCACCGCAGTCGGCTCTTGGCAACAAACGTAGGAACCTAAGAGCATTGTTTACATTCTTAACCTATACAATTTAGCTTCACACAGGTGTAATTAGTGTAATTAATGCCGTAAATCTATCACATGGGACCACCGGCTTTAGTTCCCCTCCGAAGGAAGGCATACTGAGGGATTTTTAACGCTCTTAAAAAAATCCGACGACTTCGGCAGGATTTGAACCCGCGATCTTGGGCATAGAAGCTCAGCATGCTAACAACTACGAACCTTTTTCGATGACCTTGTATCTAATAGAAAAACAAAATACTATTAATGTCATTTTTCGAGTCATTGTATTGCAGCTCGTTTACCAAGATTTATAAATACACACAGACGTTTGCATTGCCTTTCCGCTTCTTTTGCATATCGGTAAGTTGCCACTACAGTATTTCATCATGATGCTGCTGCTGCTGCTGCTGCTGCTGCTGCTGCTGATGATGATGATGATGATGATGATGAGTATTTCAACTATTATGGTTAAGTGAGCAAAGAACTATCCCTCATCCATTTTTGCTGAACTAAGATAATATATTTAATGCAGTGTAATGATTGCTTTGTTTAACTTTTATAAAATATTTCATAAAATGTATTTGACTAATTTCTTTGTTAGCGTAATGCCGGCCTAATGGGAGAGGCGATGTACAGTCCTAGAGCAACGAGGGAAGAGATGCGCTTCTTCAAGTCTCAGGCCAGCTGAGGTTGTGATTGGACAATATATCTCTTGCTCGATAAGGCTTGCATGAACCGCTATTGTGCCAAAACACAGCGAACGATGTGATTGGCTTATTACATTGCACAGACGTACACATGATGATATGCAGCATTTGTCGGAGCCGATGAAAAACCAAGAGGAAAACACATTCGCCGCGATCCGGAACCAAACCACTTCCCAGTAGTGATGCCAACCCGTGGGATTTGTCCCAAATTGTGGAACATTTAGACAAATATTTTTTGGAAAGGGTTAAAGGGATGTTTTTGCAAAAAGTGAGGGATATATAACCGTTGTCATACATCACCAGCTGAGTTGCCATAAATACCGTACATAAAAGCTTCGTTTGCAAAGCAAACATGCACAATAGGTACGATTAATACTTGCCGATAGAATAAAAATAAACCTTTCACGGAAGTATAGTATTAAATTAGTCTACAATCGCCCACTGCTGCTTGTACGATAACAGGCAGTTTTGTGTGTTTTTGGACATTAAAACTTATGTGCTATGTTTTTGTGAAATCTTCATTTTAAAAAAATTCAAAGACTTATACAGGGAAAGATAAACATCTCATCTTTAAATGAATAAAAACGTGTATTAAATGAATGTTTAAGTGTATGATAATTATAGTTTACAAGACAGTTTTGTGTTTCGTTAAAATCAATTTTAGCGCATAATGGTACTGCAATTAGAAACACATTATCGGGACTCTGGAGCACATTTTTTATTCATTATACATTTGTTTTGAACAAAATAAATTTTTACGTGGGATATTTTCCAGTAAAACGGGACATTATGAGTGGAAAGTTGGGATTTTGAGGTTTGAGAGGTTGGCAACTCTGCTTCCCAGTCAAGCATGCGTTGTCTCCACTAGTTTTGAGGCTATACAAAGGATAGTAAAGAGCGACCTGAAGAACGCTGACATGATCAGGAACAGTGTTGTTCCTATTTGGTGCTACTGTTGTCACGGATGACTGATGTCGCGTAGCCGAGGGTTACCTGGGTTATATGTTTTCAGGTAACAAGCCGTGACAATCAAATCAATTTTGAATTAGTTGCCGAAAGTTGGTTGCTTGGGTTCGAACTCGAGCCTTGGCCCAAGTAAAAGAAGAAGAAGATGTTAGCTGCTTATAGCGAAGATGGCTTCTCGAAGTTCTCTTCTGCCGTAGCTGTTATTCTGCAGAGCAGGAGTTTTAAAATAACAAGTCGTCGAGTAGAAGGTAATAGTTGATAGATTTATTTTAAAGATGAAAGTACAGTCCTCCAGTGCATGGATACAGTATGTACCCGCGAAGTGATGATGGTGCACTGACAATCTCATGAGGAAATATCCTCAGTATTTATATTCTCCCAATGGAGAGTTTTGTGCTCTTGGTCACGTACCCTGACCTGTTTCCACAAATATACACATATTGATATCCTGGTGGAAAGCAAGACCTTGCCCAATGAACCTCCCAGAATATTCTACTCATTACTGATAATGACTGTTGGTTGTTGACCGACATACTTGGGCTATGTGTACACAGATAAATATTTGCCCCTTGGTAGTGAATTCTTCTCACAGAAATGGAATCTTAGTAATAATAGGAATATTCCTAAATAGTTATAACGTGTGGTGCGATTATGCCACACCTCCCCCCTTGAGGACAAAAATTATAAGTCTTTAGACTTTTAATTTTTGTACATTGACCAAAGCTCTCTTTTCTTAAGTCTAGCGGACCTCCTTAATTGGTCAGACTCCAGTTCTGTATCTCTCTCAAGTTCTGATAATACAGGTGCTGAAGGCAATGATCTTACTGATCCCGTTCTTACAGGTTGATTTGACAATCTTGATAATTCCATTAGACTTTGTCTTTCAGCTGGGATATGTTCTAGTGACAAATTAATATTATGTACAGGATTATTTAACACATGAATTTTAGGACATAAGTCTTTTGATTCTTTCCACCATTTCTTTGGCGAACACTGATTAAATAACCAAAAACTCATTTTTCTACAGCAAGAACAACAACAACAAGCACAAATCCAAATACCAATTAACATTATTACAGATATTACATAGGTGTACCAAGATGTACCAAGTCTTTTCCATGAGTAATTTCTCTGATCTTCTCTTATTTTTTGTTCTTGTATAAATTTATTAACTTCTTCTATTTTAAGACTAGCAATATTTAAATCATTTATTGATGACATAATATTTGATAATGGTAGTTTCAATGGTGCATTTTTTATATCTTCCTGTTGAGGAAGGGTTAAACAGCAATCTACGTTGATATCTACAAAAGGTAAGATATCATCTTTTGTTAAATTTGTTTCATGATGTGACAATGGAAATAATGTGGTTCTACTACCTAGACCTTTACAATCTTTTCTTAAGGTAAGTATACCTCTACCTTGCAGTCGATTGGAATATTTTTCTCCAGCTTGACATACTGTCGTAAACAATTCCATTTGAGGTGCTATGAACAACCATGAATTACTTCTGTGAAGAGGTATCCACATTACTTGACTCATAGGTAAGTAATTGAAATTACAAGAATCAGGTAACTGAAAAGTATTAGGATGAATTAATGTGGGTATACATTCCACATTAGGTATATAAGTCATAATTGGATTCTTTTCCATACATACGAAATTAAGTTGATTAGGTTGTACACATTTGTCTAGCTCATATTGAGTTATATAACCATATTTTTCATTTAACATGTCAACAAATATATACTCTTTTTTCACATTTAATATTTTTGTTGTCATATTGGATTTCATAATGGCGGGAAAAGGGATTATCTTGTGTAATACAAATTTCATTTCAATTACTAAAGGTATTTTAACAGAATATACTAGATATGGTCCTTGAGTGTAGATTGTTGGTCTAATCAAGGATAGGAGTTCGGATGATGTGAAGGGTGGTAACATTGTAGATTGTGGCATTGGCTGTTGTTCTAGAAGCTCTCTTATTTTTTGTATAGTTATTATCTGAGGTTGGAGAATTCCATCCTGAGCGTGCAAATAAACGTCTATCAATAAATCAAACGTATGCTGACATTCTTCTATTCCTCGCTCAATTTGCTTAATTAACTCATTTAATATGAGACTAATATCAATCTCTTTCTTTAATTCTGTAGTTTGCATTTTCATTTCTTTATTTAATACCTGTAACGCATTTGATAATTTACGTTCATTTTCTGATACGTCTTTCAAAGTAGTATTCATCGTAACTATCGTTGATTTCAAAACTAGCAATTGTTCTGAAGCTATTCTTAAAAATTCTTTATGATCTCTTTCCATTGCATTTATATGCTCAAAATTATATACTACCTCGTCTTCGGTCGCTGTTCCAAAAAGGAATTTCAATATTTTACCTCCAAAATTAAATAAATCTCGTTTACGCCTGTTTGAATTTTGATCTCTCCCAATTAAATCAATTAATATGTTTTTTAACTTATCAACAATTCGTTTTTTAGATTGGAAATAAGGTGTACTTGGTTTACAGTCTGTATAAGTGAACCACGTCTCATTACTTACTCTGTTACATAAATTGTTTAGGGATGTAATTCGATTCTTCGTGTCCTTCCATAAATCTTTAACCGGTCTCAAATCTATATATGTTATAAAACTCCACTCTGTAGGATAAAAGTATACATTTCCTATATGATCGAAATAAACACCTGATTGACTTGTGATCTGGGTGATATATGATCCTTTGCTGAGATCTATTGGTTCCGCCTCTGCTGTCGCCTGATGGATTGTCCACCACCAAATGATTAGTAAGGCTTTCCACATCGTTATGTTTCGATCTGATCTGAAACATACGGTTTCGTTCTATTAATGTGTGTTTGTATTACTTTTTTACCTGTTGTTCCTACCTTAATTAAAGTTACATTTGTCCCTTTTATTTCCTTGATTTCATATGGACCTTTCCATAACGGATCTAACTTCTTTCTTTGCTCATTATAGACCAATAATAAGTCTCCTACGTTATATTGTTTAATTGCTCTATCTTCATTTACTTTATCACATTGCTTTATCTTTGCTACTTGTAATCTTTCTTTAGCCTGTTGCCATGCTGTTTGGAATTTTTGCTTAATATCATGTACTAAACTTTCATAATTATATAAAGGTTGAGGATTTTGCTGTAATTGTCCTGGTATGCTTGCTTTTCTACCGAACAATAATTCGTAAGGTGTGAACTTTGTAACACTGTGCGGTGAAGTGTTATACGTGAAACAAGCGAATGGAATCCACTGGTCCCAGTCATTCTGTAATTTATTACTAAAACATCGAAGATACTCAACTAACAATTTGTGTGATCGTTCTAGGCTACCATTTGTTTCTGGGTGGTACATACTTGTTTTCAGTTTCTTAATTTTTAACAATTTGCAACAGTTTGTGAACACATCACTCATGAACTGTGTCCCACAATCTGTTAAGAGTTGATCGGGTATGCCATATTTTAAGACTATTTCATACACAAATTTATGAGCTATTGTTTCAGCCGTCATATTTTCGATTGGAATACCAATAAGATATTTACTTAAATTATCTTGGCATGTAAGGAGATATTTATTTCCTTTTTCCGAAACTGTAAATGGACCTACGATATCTAAATAGATTTTACTCCAAGGTCTGTCCTGAGTGTCTGTTATTTGTAATTCCGCTTTTACTTTTGGAAGTGTTTGCTTGTTTAATTGGCAAACGGAACATTTTCGGATGTATGATTCTATGTCTCTAAACATATTAGGCCATGAAACATATAATTTTAATCGTTCATATGTTCTCTTAGTTTCTGAAATACTTCTCTCAATCGAGCGTGATGCTCTTGGAGTGTTTCACCAAAAATAATTATATCGTCAAGATAGACTAGGCAACGTATTCCAACTAATTCACTTAGAATAGTGTTCATTAATCTTTGAAATGTTGCTGGTGCTGCTTTCAAACCAAATGGCATTCTTTGGAAGTGAAAGTGTCCTTTCTGGGTGCTAAAAGCAGTTTTACATTGATCTTCTTGTGCTATAGGAATTTGCCAATATCCGCTCGCACAATCTAAAGCAGAAAAATATCTTGATTTACCTAGTTTGTCTAACACATCTTGAATGTTAGGTAAGGGATAACTATCTCCTACTGTGATTTCGTTTAGCTTTCGAAAATCTACACAAATCCTCCACTTCTTGACACCTGAAGCATCCAGCTTCTTTGGAACTACGAGAATAGGAAAATTCCAAGGTGAATTACTAGGTGCAATAATATTTTGCTCTAACATTTCTTCTACCTGTTTATCTACTTCCTTTTGATGTTGCTCAGGAATTCTATAATTTTTAAGCGTTATTGCCCTGCCTGGTAATAATGAAGGGGTTGGTATTGAATGTACTGTTGATTTTGTTTCAGTTAGTCGATCACCTGGTAAACGAAATATGTCATTATATTCAAAACAAATTTGCTTTAATTCATCTACGTTTTCATTTATGTGAGAAAAACGCAATTTACTTAGTAACAAATCATTTCTATTTTTTGCATTAATTACGGATATGTTATCCTTCAAGCTAATGGTTGTTAATTCTGGTACTTGTTCTATTAGAGTCTCTTCCTCGTTACAATTGATTATCAGACAGCAAAACTTACCTTCTTCGCATTGAACTACACTATCTGCACAAATTACATTTTCTCCTATCATTTGTTTTTGACAATATCGTGTTCCCTGTTCTAGTGTTGGAAACTGAACTACTGTTTCACTCATTGCAGGCAATTTAACAAAATCCTTCTTCCATGGAATTCTTATTTCACTCTTATGAATTTCTAACCAATCTTGCCCAAGTAGCATGTCAACATTGTGCGGTAAACTCTTTACTACATAGAAAGGTACTTCTTTTTCATTACTTACATTATTAACTCGCAAGTTAACTACACCTTTTACTGGAAATACTTCACCAGTTACACTTTGAAATGATACATTTACAGGCTTTACTCTGATATCTCTTAAGCTTTCTTCTCTTACTAAAGAAACTTGTGACCCTGAATCAATTAACGCTTCTCCATAACCTTCCTCAAAATGATCATTCAGTACGTACACTATATATGGATTATCTATCTTTACATTACGTTTGTCAGCTACTTTATTAGAACTACTCTTCATATTTTCATCAATGGCACTTACGGCCTTCCTACTTGCTTCAATGGCACTACCGGCCTTCTTATTCGCTTCAATGGCACTTCCGGCCTTCTTATTCGCTTCAATGGCACTACCGGCCTTCTTATTCGCTTCAATGGCTTCGTTTGGGTTGCAACCTCTGTCTCTTTGAAATGGACTGTAGCTGGGTCGCTCAGGCAGTCCAGCTGCTAGTTTCCCTGACTGTTAGTACTACAACAGTCCTTAACTACATGACCATTCTTTTGACATCCCACACAGAAAGGTTTGCCTCTGCATTCCCTTGCTATGTGACCTTGCTTCTGACAACGATAGCAAGTTACCGTTGCAGTCGCATTAATTCCGACCTCTCGTCTAACGTGCACAGAAGTACTCGCGCCACCTCCGCTTCGTACATTCTGAGGGGGTTTACTTCCGCTGTACCCCAAAAAGCTATTTTTCTTGTAACTACTGCCATTATATGCCTTAAAGTGATCCCTAGATTTCCTAGCACTCTCTTCCTCAGTTGCAATTTCAATTAGTTGTCTCAAAGGTTTACCTTCTGATTTAATTTTCGTAATTGTTTTCACGGATTCGTCACAAAGCCCTTGAATAAAGCAACACTTGCTTAATAGAGATATTGTTTTATTACCTCCATCCTGCATTTCGTTAGTCCAAGTTATCATTTGCCTAGCAAGCGCCTTGTTTAATTCTGTTGTCATTTTTTTCAATTCTATTACCCCATTGAGTAACGTGTTCTGTGTGTTGTTGTTTACTAGTGAAAAGTTTATTGGCGTAAAAATCAAGTGTTCTTTGTACGGAATAATTTAGCTCTAATTTGTCTTTTATCGTTTCCCATGTCTGGTATTCCTCCGGAATAGTGTGAAAATTAAGAACAGTTTTCGCATCACCCGTGATATGGGCTAACACAAACTTTAAGAATGTCGAGTGATCTCTTGGATTTAAAATGCTATATGCGTTCTCAACATTGTCAATGAATTCCTGTAATTCATCGGGTTTACCACTGAAGGTGGTCTTTAATAACTTGACCGCTGTTTCTACTGAGACTACTCTATAGTGAATTGCTGGCTCTTCTGTTGTGCGAACTGAGCTACCTACTGGTTGATCAGGCATTTTAATGCAGTTACTGTTATTTGCAGCTCTTTATAACTTCTAAAACAATGCCACATTCAACAATGCTGAGGACTTACTTGGAAAGATAGAAGGGAGAAGGTCACTCCTCGGAGCTGCCCCTGATGTCGAATACCGCCGCGAAGAGGGATAGATGCAGGCTTGTCGGGTTGCGCAGTGTCCCCTCGAGGACCCCAACTGGTACTCGCTCAGAAGTTGTCACCTTCTCGACGCCAGAAGACGGACGGGCTGCGTCGGCCTCCGGTTAGAGGAAGAAAAGATGTCGCAGTCACTCAGGTGGAAAGTGACCACTGAAGAGGGAGACGATCCAGCACCTCGGTGTAGACCGCCGTGAAGATGAAAGTTGACTTAGTTATTTTTTTACCCAGGTCTTGCAGATTCTTCTTTATCCAAGCCGCTGCCACCAGATTTTTATGTCGCGTAGCCGAGGGTTACCTGGGTTATATGTTTTCAGGTAACAAGCCGTGACAATCAAATCAATTTTGAATTAGTTGCCGAAAGTTGGTTGCTTGGGTTCGAACTCGAGCCTTGGCCCAAGTAAAAGAAGAAGAAGATGTTAGCTGCTTATAGCGAAGATGGCTTCTCGAAGTTCTCTTCTGCCGTAGCTGTTATTCTGCAGAGCAGGAGTTTTAAAATAACAAGTCGTCGAGTAGAAGGTAATAGTTGATAGATTTATTTTAAAGATGAAAGTACAGTCCTCCAGTGCATGGATACAGTATGTACCCGCGAAGTGATGATGGTGCACTGACAATCTCATGAGGAAATATCCTCAGTATTTATATTCTCCCAATGGAGAGTTTTGTGCTCTTGGTCACGTACCCTGACCTGTTTCCACAAATATACACATATTGATATCCTGGTGGAAAGCAAGACCTTGCCCAATGAACCTCCCAGAATATTCTACTCATTACTGATAATGACTGTTGGTTGTTGACCGACATACTTGGGCTATGTGTACACAGATAAATATTTGCCCCTTGGTAGTGAATTCTTCTCACAGAAATGGAATCTTAGTAATAATAGGAATATTCCTAAATAGTTATAACGTGTGGTGCGATTATGCCACACTGACTATGTCTGGCACCACATGCCGCGTTATAAATCAGGCCCAGCCGCCAATGGCTCGCCGCTATCAGTTCCATCTTGGCGCGCTGCTTGTGGTTAGTTAATTCGCCAATTGTTTGGCCGAGCCGTTAATATCCAGTGCCGCAGTTTTAAAAAAGCTCCAAATGTGTCGTAACTTTGTTATTATCTACCTCAGTGAAACCAGTTAAATAATTTGTATCTGCTGTTCTTTCATGAGACGGGTCAATTTTATGACAGTCCGCCATGGATTCAGCATTAATACTTTTTTTTCTCCAAGTACACTACTCGTGATAAAACGAGCACATTACATTCGTGTTACTGTGCTTGTATTATAATGGACTAAAACATGAAGGATAGACTACATAAATGGAGGAAGGCTCGTTGACATTTTTATAGTCTTATAGGAAAGAGTTTTCAGATGAAAACACTAAAAATTAGCTTGGGCTCGAATTTATTTGTAACTTTATTTAACTGAGTGGCGTTTCTCTTATTATCAATCATCTGTAGATAAATATAAAAGAGCACTTCATTTTTCAATTGAAAATAATAATAATAATAATAATAATACCATAATAAGGTAGTAATCAAGAGCTCTCATGGAGGCATATTCGCCTCGTATTCGAATATTCCACAAAAGCCGAAGCAGGAGACTCCAGGTTTAATACTGTGCAGCCGTTAGATGGTACATGTTGTGTCAGACCCTTACAATAACAGTTAATGATAGGTGCCTGCACAGAAATATGATCAAATGTGGAAGTGTGTAGTGTGGTTCAGTTTTCGTGCATCGTAACAAGAGACATGTGCGTACATAATGAGATACCGAAGACGAAGCGAGCATCCATATCTTTGTACTCATCACGCAAGAAAATCCGAAGAAGAAAGTTACGGCAGCGGTTTTTTACCATTAGGGTGTGCTTCTGGTTGATTTCTTAGCCAGGGGAGTGACAATGAATGCTGCTAATTACTGTTTCTTCACATGGCTTCAGCGACAGGACGTAGATGCCATCCATGCCGGCATCGATGCATTGAATTACCGTTGGAACAAATACTATGAAAAGAATGATGATTATGTTGAATAGTAATGCGTAACAGTGACCTTATACAGTGAGATTCTTTTGCTGAAGCGCGGCCGGCGACCGACTGCCCGGCGCGCGCGCCTTCCGCCAGCCAACCGAGCTCGGTCCGCAGGGTTGCGCGAGGCGGAGGCGAGCTAACCAGGGTCATTCACGTCATTAAGTCACTAAACTTTTATCACCAGGAAGTGAAGTGTCAGCGCACAGATAAGAAGGTAACACAAACAACAGCTGCAAGATTTAATTAAAGAAGCACAGATGTTTTGTTTTATTTATTGGGAATCTGGATTACCTCACGTCACCAGTTTAAGGGTAGAACTTATCTTTTCACAGAAGATACTAAAATTGTTCTCCTTAGCTGACAGACAGTAACATCGGAAGTTACATCGTTACATTATGTAGCTACTCCTGCACCCCCCTGCGTGTTTACTGTAATTAATCAAAGTACGGACCTAAGCCCGTTTGATGTTCAATTGTGGGTTAATTTAAAATACAAAATGTACAGATCAATTACCCGTACTCTAGTGGAGCTGGAGAACAATATACGGCAGCAGATATCCCTCACAACAGAAGGGAATCACAACGTGTAAACGCTAACTTATTTACACGGTACAACGCCTGTCTGTCAGCTGAAGGAGAACACTCTTAATCATGATTTGTTGGTGAATTTACCATTAATTAATGTTCTTTGTTACGGTTTTCACCTGCGCGCAATCCGAGGTGCGAGCTCGGTTGGCTGGCGAAAGGCGCGCGCGCCAGCTCCGCTCCAGCAAAAGGATCACCCTGTACTTGCCTGTAAAATACATTTTCTCCAAGAGAGTTCTTCTTACCTTATTCTTTAAAGCTCCTTCGCAGAATGCACAATATGGTCACCACTTTAAAAACTTACCAGTGTCGCAGTTTTAAACAAAGCTCCAAATGTGTCGTAACTTTGTTATTATCTACCTCGCATGGTTTGGAAACAATATTTCTTTGTCCAAAAACATAGAGAGCAGATAAAGAGAGAGCTAGTCATCAAGATCGAAGGAAATGCAAGACAAAATGCCCGAAGAGCATTAAATTATGAAAAACTCAAGTAGCGTGTCTTTTTGTTTACCGCCGAAGTGTTTAGAGCGAATCTAATTATGAGTGTATTAAATTTCCAAGCAAGCAGCAGCTTGTAGCTACTAATTCCGGAGGGCAGCGCCTGACAAAGTTTGGAGCTCTTCTCTTTTCCGGGGCATCACTCCTGCTTAGTCGTCTTCCTCCTTGGCAACTTGCTAATGAAAACTGGGAGCAAGCGCTTCATGCATATTCAGCCTGTTTCATCAGCACACAATGTCTTTTGCCTTTCTTGGTTCACACCATCTCCCTGTCACAAATATTTGCCTTTTCAACCAGTAAAATACTTTAAAAAACACACAATTACCCTATACATTAATTTTGTCAAGAGAAACAAACCATAGTATATTTTCTATAGTTATTTCATTTATTTATATTATCACGGGTTTTTCACTTTTACCTTGTCGGACCAGTTATAACTCACCCCATTAATGCGACAGGCCAGGATGTCAAACTAAACCGGACCAGAGTGTCAAGTAGGCTCGAATCCGATCGTCTTTTACCCAGTTTCATTTACCTTTAAGCTTGCCACGGTGGGTGAGTGGTGAACGTTTCGGTCTACTAACCCCAAGCTTGCAAGTTCGCTCCTGACCGTGGTAAGTGATTTTGAAAGGCGGAAAAAATGACGACATGCATGTCATACGATGTTGGCATGTCAAAGAACCCATTTGAATTCAGTAGGCCGTGTTCATAATGGCAAAATTAATCTCGGGAGTTTCCGCCAACACAAAGTTCCTCATTTCTTTACTAGAAAGCGCTATAGTGTTCAAAGAGCTTAGATATCTAACCTCCTTGACTTTCATGGTGCTTCAAGGAACAACGAAATTTGACATGCAAGCTACCCTTTGGGTATCAAATAACAAAGCTTGCACCCGGACCCGAGGCCATACGATATTATTATTATTATTATTTACATTTATCCCTAATTAACTCATCTGATCAGGCTGTGGTCATAAAGGGTATCCGGACGTAAAATCTATTCACCACATAGACACATCACAAATCCCCCGATTCTGAAAAAATGGGAATAAAGTTGGTAGAAATACACATGTATTTATTTATTTATTTATTCATTTATTGATTTATCTTTCCTCGAGTACGAACATTGCCAAACAAACTATTGAGTTCGGTTCCGCCCCTTAAAACAATAACTAACTAAACTACTCTTCGCAACTTAAGCCATCAAAAACTTTAGGGTGTTGACTGCAATGGTGTAGTGGGCTAGCACACCTGCCCGCGATATAGGGGATTCGAGTATGAGTCCTGATGCCGGTCTCATGTCCAACTCTTCCAATTCAAATTATTATTATTATTATTATTATTATTCTTTCTTCGAATGAGCCAACTATGGACTACGTAGGTTAACCAAAATGGTTTTCAGCCTGATGAGTTGGGATTGGTTTCACGTTCTTAAGAGTCTTCTTCCTAGCCCATATCTCCTTCATTTTCTGACTTAGTTGTTTAGCTGCTTCTGACCTCTTTGGTCTCTGCCCTTTCTTTAGTTTAATCTGTGGGTCTTATTTTAATATTATCATTATTACTACCAACAGGTTTAATTGCTCACTTTAACGTCGTCGGACAAGACTTATCTCCAGGTTCGAGAGACTAGTGGGTTCGAAATCTTAACATCCTTACAGTAATTTCCAGTAATTCCAGAAAAAATGGCAGTGATGTTACATTTCAACAGACCACCGACGTCGTCTTGAAACTCCTTGCCCGATTAACTCGTCTGATGAGATTATCATTAAGAAAGGCACCAAGCCGCATATACAATCGAGACCTTTCTCACATCTACCCTGACCCCGTGGACAGGGGATTAATAAGGTTTAGGAACACAGAGTCTTTAAAACGCTAAGATGTCTCTCAAACTCCTAAACCAGAGGGAGTTAGAAGATATGGTTTGCACAAAAATCTTTTAAACGGTTTGTATCAGGAAAAATCATAAATCGTTTAAGAAGGGGGCTGGGGACACCAGAGGTCCTTTAATGTGGGGTCAAGACGATAGTACCCACCAGAACAATGTCGCGTAAAACCCGCAAAACACAAGTCGAATGGAAAATAATCTATATAGCCTACATATCACAAAAATAGGCCTATTAGGTAGCCAAGGCACGAAGTAGCTTCAGAGGCAGGTGACCTCGCTGTTCCGCTCCTTAAAACATAAGCAACGGAGTATCTCTTATTTCATAATCAGAAATTCAGACGAGAAAGAGGGCTCTTAAGTGGCCAAAATGGCCTGACCGGGAATAAGAATACGAGGAAAATACAGTAGTGAAAATTAGGGGATGTTTATAGTCTTCCATGTGCCATAAAAATAACATATCTAATAAAAAATATTGGGCAGGGGAATTCAGGCACGGGGTCTGTTAATTAATTAATGAACAATGAAGAATAAGGGACTACGGAAATGTTTCGTCGTTTAAAAGGTTTTAACTAGTTTTACACGGGAAAATATCTTTTTCAGTTTTTGTCATCGATATGTAGAATTACGTCTATTTAAACACCAATTATATTATCCGCTAAATCTTGTACAATATGCTTCGGAAGGTTCAAATTAATTTTGCAAAATACAAAATCACACGACAGTGTCGTTTGAATTATCTTTGTCATCATGGTTCTCAAAGGCATATGATACCAGATTTCAGAGTATGGGGCGTGGAGGGAAGGAATATAACTGTTTCCTCGCCACAAATATTTGGAATATGTCTTCAGTGGAGTGTTCAGGGTAAATTTCGTAACACGTCTTCTCTCATTATTTACAACGCCGAACTGAAATGCTATCATCATTATCATCAACATCATGAGACGGGGCAAGTTTGCGCCGCAGACGACTGTACCACTCCGGCTGCTACAAGTAAGACGTGCGTGGCTTCCCCCAGCTGTCAATCACCCGCGAGCGGCAGAGAGGTGGGGTGGTACATGCCACACGAGTCATAGAACGTGGGGATAATGGTGATCGCGCAGCTCTCTGGACTTGCAATAATGCCGCATTTCCTCGGAATTAAATCTCAAGAAACTTTTCATTTGTAGACGAAATTATTTGAAAGAGTTTTCGTATTTGCCCATCAGACAGACTCTTTGTAATATTGCCATATTTAATTTTGACATCGCGATCATTTCTGGACTTGTAATAACATTTTCGCCTTCATCTACAAGACTCTACAATATTGCCCTATTTAAGTTTGACGTCACGGTCATTTCAGTTTTCAGTCCCTTAATAAAACAGCAATAATTACCACCACCACCACCGCTTCGGCTCTGCTCGCTTTAGCACTACACCAATGGTTCTGCTGACGCCGACTGTCCCATACAGAAGGCCACTCAATTTTCGTGTCACGAAGTGTACACTATACCAGGGGTATTCTTATTTTAAAGTAATATGGAGTTTGCGATAAAAATCTGATTGCAAAATATTTATTTACGATATAAGTTTCTACATGCCTTCATCTAACATAGTTTTCGTGTTGATTCAAACATTTGTTGTAGCGTATGATGGGCTCCTGCAGTATATACAAGAAAGTCTGCCATCCGCGAGGAAATCTAACAAGGGGAGGATACTATGCATGGGTCACCGATTCGAACCATATTTAGTACACGTGTAGGGCATGACCAGGTGTAGGCCTATAGCAGGTGCAAGTAGTAAGGTGCGCTTCTTAGCCGTTTCCGAGAAATTAATTAATTGCAGTTACAGTGCAGCGTCTATGTGCGTTGTACGCTAGCAAGAAGGCAACGAGCGCGTAGTGCAGCGGTAAGAGCCCTGCTACGTAAGTGCGGGATCGCTGGATCGAATCCCACCGGTGAGCTTTTGAAGTGTTTTTTTTTTTAAATCATTGGCAATTTCCAACCAATACCCACAGCATGAGTCACTGCTTGCGAGGTACGGGGTGGTTTGATGGTTCACAGACGTGCAGTGAACGAACCGACTGGGCCTTCAATGTATAAATGTATGCATATAAGAGAATACACCTGACCGTGAATAATACCAATGTATTTGCAACGTCGATACTGTAGGCCTACACTATGTAATGTCACAAACGTTGACCCCCATACGATGATTTCAGAATCTGTTTCCCAGCTCACATAACACGTTATTACAATCGACTGCAAAATAAACATTATTCACGACACCTACAGTTGTACGAATTGCCAATGTTTAAAAAAAAATGCAAAAGCTCACCGGTGGGTTTCGATCCAGCGATCCCGCACTTACGAAGCAGGGCTCTTACCGCTGCTCCACGCGCTCGTTGGAGTCTTGCTAGCGTACAACGCACATAGACGCTACACTGTAACTGCAATTAATTAATTTCTCGGAAACTGCTGAGAAGCGCACCTTACTACTTGCACCTGGTATACGCCTGGCTATGCCCTACACGTGTACTAAAGTTGGTTTGAATCGGTGACCCATGCATCGTATCCTCCCCTTGTAAGCATATCAGAACACGACTGATCTTTGACGTTCTCCCGCCTATCCTTGCCGCATTGGGGCCGTACAGTTCACAAATCTGGTGATGAATGTCTGCCACAGTAATGTTCTTGACCGTACCTCACAGTCAGCGGGTTGCTCGATCATCTTATTAAACATAGCAGACAGACACACACCGACAACGTGCCTACAAATGGAATCTGTGAGCAAGACACGCCGAAAGTCCGTGCATAAGCGAACTACCACCAATGTACTGGATTTAAAATTATATTTGTAAACGGATCTGAAATTTTAAAAAATATATCCTTCGTTCACTGTGGCGGTTTGTGATGGATAAGCAATATGACAGAGCAATCACGACACGCAAAGAAAGTTCCTAATTCCCACTAAAAAAAGAAGGTTCGTATAATGAAGTATGCTGTGAGCAGGGCACAGAGCGAGGATGTATTGGCCCCCAGTGAGGAGGTGACTGATTGCGACAGCACGAATCTTGAGTATGTAGGTAAAAGGCTCCGCTGAAATTTTAATATTGCTCTCGGCTTGTGCACGACCAATTTGCATACAAATAGCGGCGGAAGAATAACGGATGGGTTCGAGGGAATTAAGTCGGGAAGCGACAGCACGTTACCCAACAACAATGTGTCTTTCGCCTAGCTCTGGACTAAAAATCACGCCGTCTGGCATTCACCATACCTTAACACAGGAATGTGGCTTTAAGATACTGGTGAAATAAACATACCAATTTACATGAATTATTTCTGTAGACGTGTAGATCCATTGACATTCTATTCAGGTAAAACAATTGTAATTTAACGAGATTTTAGAATTGGTGTCTGTTAATATTCCTTCAACTCATAATTTCGTAATTTCGAAAGTTAATCGCTAGGGCCGGCGCAGCGCTGCTCTCGTTAAACAGTTGAATAATTTGAAAGTGTGAAATCCAGGAGGTATATTTAATTTTTGTGATAAAATCATCCTTCAGTATTCGGTTGGACCCAAGTTCCAAATTATATATTTTTCAAAAAAATGCGCTCCTACGTCACTTAAGCCGTTATGGTTTCATCCATTCCAATGATATTTTGCGCAGACGAGAAGAAAGACTGCTCATATTTAGGGGCAGATGACCTCACTGTTCCGTCCCTTAAAACATCAATAACTAACTTAACTAGGCAGCTGACAAGGATGCCACTGCACTGGTATCTTTGGTATGTGACAAGACGTGCAGTTAACTAGGCGATTGACCACTTCTACTCTGTAAAGTGAGAGAATGCGATTGACAGTTCTCGTCTCGCCATGTGGTCTGAGAACGAGGTTGCCAAACTGTACAAGCGAAAGATACAGCTGACCAGGCACTGAAGCACGTGCAACGCTGGGTATTATGACATCAACTATGCGAACATGGATTGGTCAAGAGGCAGAGGGGTGATAACTGACGTGAAATTTCCGGCCAAATGTCAATCCCATTCTGCAAGCGTACAGAGTATAGTTGTCGGAATTCAACCAAGAAACATGTCTATACAAAACAGTAGATTTAGATGCATTGTTCATTAACAAAATCTCCTCTCAGAATTATCGTTCATTGAAAATAATATGTTAACCATAAAAGCTTTTTTGAGTTTTCAAATCCGTCCATTGCTAAAATACCTTCTCAGGGCTACTCGCTTTCGTACAGCAGTAAGAAGCATGTATCTTCTCAGATCCCCTTAATCTGCATTTACATCTGTCACTTCAAAACATTTAAAAAAGTACATCATTCCATTTTTTACATTCATTAATATCAAATAAGAACACTTTTTTGTAATAACGGTACGTTATCTTCGATTTTGTTTTGGTAAAATGTTTAAAGAACCAGACTCTAAAACCAAAACAATCCCAATCTGTTGCTAATAACTGAAAGTTTCTATAATCTAGAATGCATTTTACTAAAATCAGGGGCTGGCTATCCTGGAAAATTGTGAGTATACCCAGAAATATCAACCAATATATTAGAGCATATAACTTTGTGTAAATATTTTAGATAAGATTCAAAGTTTATATAGCCTACAATTACTGGCAATACAAAAAAAAAGTTGGAAAATACAGCACAACACACAAATAACATTTTATACTTAATGAATTTTCTATGCGGTCCATAGTTGGCCAAATTCAAAAGAAGATGAAGAATAATTTTCTATTATGATCTATGGAGTATGAATGGCAAATATCTAAATATTTGTCAATTTACTTAGCAGAAAGGTTTAAAAAAAACTTTTTTTACAAGTTGATAATTTATTTCTCAAAAGAACTGTACTGTGGAATTCAGTTTTGCCTCACAAGGCTGAGTGTACCCCGTTCCAGCCCTCAGACTAGAATTAAAATTTCTTGTCAGAGCCGGGAATCGAATTCGGACCTCCGGGGTGGCAGCCAAGAATGCTAGCCACTACATCACCAGTTAGTCTAATTTCAATCTTAATATTGTTTATAACTCAGCCAATAAGTTAACATTAGGGTACAACCAAATTTACAATTATTTTATGCTCATACCAAAGCAACACTTTCTTAATTTTTATTGGCTTTTTTCAGGGGGGGGGGGCTGGAGCCCCCTCAGCTCCCCCCTTATATACGCCCCTGACTAAAATACATTAAAAATTACAATCACGGCCCTTTTGAATATTAATATTCATTATGTTCTGGGACCATAAACAGGGATGTAGAAAAGAACACGCCGTTTACCCTCATTAATATTATTATTATTATTATTATTATTATAAGTTATAACCATAACTAACCCTGGTCTCGAATGATTATGTCCTCAGTTTAGGCAGCCATGTATTTTACTTTCGCCATAACATCCTATTGAGAAAGACACTAGATTGTAGACCACCCGGTGTAGCAGCCAGCGTTCTTGGATGTCTGGTTCAATTCCCGGCTCTGCCAAGAAATTTTAATTCTGGTGTGATGGCTGGAACGGGGTAAAATCAGCATTGTGAGGCAAAACTGAGAAGAGGAGGGTTCGATTCCCAACCCAGCCATCGTGGAAGTGGTTTTCCTCTACTCCAAGCAAATGCTGGGATAGTTCCCAACTTAAGGCCACGACCGCCTCCTTCCCAACCATATCCCCAATTTACAAATACACACACACACACACACACACACACACACACACACGCACACACGCACACACACACACACACACACACACACACACACACACACACACACACTAGTACAGCCATCACGATAACACATGTAATCACATAAATTCCACACGCACCAAAATACACGGGCCTATATGACCACGATGTCGCAGCAAAAACAAGCAACAACAAACACTAGATTGTAAATAAATATTGACCAAAACTGCACCTGAATTTTCAAAAAATTCAAATATGTCAGTCAAACTTCACATAGATGCCGCTTTCAGAGTCCCGATCACACAAAGTAATCTTTTCTAAAATGTACCGTACTAATTTACGTAAAATAATCCAGAGGAAAGAGATACAGCTCCCGGGAGGCCTGATGTAGGTCTTTCGAGCTGACACCCGTGAGCGACCTGCGTGTCATCATAAGGATCAAATGATGATGAAGTCACAAACACTCAGTCCCCAGCCAGGGGAACTACCATGGTCGATTAAACTCCACACAGCCGGGTCAAGAATCGAACCATGACTCTTCAGACCAATATCTAACAGGCTAATCACTTAAGCCACTATTATGCGTTATGAGTATATTTATTAATTTTATACCCAGTGCATTTATCGTTATACTAAATTAATTCGACTACTTCGAATATTCACCAATTCAAAATTGGAATAGATTACTCTAATGTTCGAAGTAATCAATAAAATAAAAAGAACAGCTGAAATATTTGAAAAATCACAGCAATTTGTGTAAAGAAATATGTCCAGTGGAGTTATTCGAAGCAGGGTTCAAGGGGTCAGATGGGGGTTAACCCTTTCCCCGTTCAACATGATAGATCCTTATAAATAAATATCATTCAAAACAAGCATCACTTGTTATCTCTCTCTTTCCTTATTTTTCCTTGTATGCTTTCTCTTCTCTTTGTTTGTATGTTTATTATAATTATTCGAACATTTGAATAATTCGACTTGTTCGTCGATTGACTGAATAGTCGGGTTATTGCCCTATTGCGATTATTTCGAAATTAGAATGATCGAATTTGTTGGAAATTCGAATGTTCGAATAAAATATTCGTCGTATTCGAAATTATTCGAACAAATCGAATAATTCCGTGTTCGAATACGTACAGCCCTAATCTGCAATTAATAATCACACATATGGAGTCCGCAGCTCACCTAGCGTCGAGGAAGCGCGAGCGAAGGATCATGACGGCCTCGCATGTACTCTGCTTGAGCTGCATCTGGATGGAGGAGAACTTCTTATGGATGATCTGGACCATGCGCTCGATCTCCTTGGGCGTGATGGGTCTCGTGCGGGACTGTTCGCGGAGCAGGTTCATCACGTGCGTCGTGAACTCGTTACACGCCTGAAACAAACAGAAACAGTGTCGTTAAATACCTAATGACTTCAAGAGGGAGCCTTGTTTATCTCTTCGTTTTAGGGAAATAAATGGTATAGAAATCCACCGTACGCTATTTAATATTATTGTTATTATTATTTGTTATTCCTCAAACAATTTGGTTTTTTATAAACAAAAGAACTTCGGTGCAGTAAAATGCACAAGAAGTCTCTTTCACATAACCAATCTTCATTGTGAAAAATTCTCTTCACAATATTCCACGTGTCCAGGATAACTACACCGTAAGGATCTCCAGATAGGCAGCACCGCACCAAAGGAACAATTCCTGTAGCCGACGGTATGATGGGTTGTATTTTCCACATTTACTGAACTTCCTCAGGTGGATACATTTCCATTGAGGGGGACTACAGTACTGTACAACGTCAATCAGATCTACAGTAGGCCTACTACTATATTTGTACTGTCAATGAGGACTTTTTCTTGTCGATTCGCATGTATGGTCTTGTCAGTGACGATAGGCCTTTCCCAGTACATATTATCTTATTATATAATAAGCTAAGGTGTTTGTTTCACAAAACTCAAGCTCCTAAACCAGAGGGAGTTAGAAGGTGTTTGTACCAAAATCTTCCAAATCGTCTCAACACTACAGAAAAAATCTTGCATTTCTTGAAAAATAAACGGAAATATATGTATTTGTTTATAAAGTGCTTTTAATCAAATAAACAAGACGATAGCCCCTGGCAGAACTGTGTCACGTACAGCCCGCATAGCACTAGAGAAGGGCGGGTAGTCTGTACACATGGGGCGCACACAACCCATTATGCGAGTGTTCTCTCACGGGTCCGCTAGTTATTATTATTATTATTATTATTACTTGTACCGTTGCCAAGCAGAAGGAAGTGTGATGGTGGTGGTGATTGTTGTTTTAAGGGTTGGAACATCTGCCCTTGAGGGAGGAAGTATCTGAACGCAGTAGCTCAACTGGATAGAACATCGGACGGGAAATCCGAAGGATCCAGATCGAGCCCTGGTAACACCAAGACATGTTATAACTTTCTGGTCAACATCTTGAATGGCTTGTACTTATTGTACACAACATGAACTAAGCTGAAAACCTCATTTGGAATTATTATTATTAACCACGGCGAGGAGGAAGAAATCGGGGAAGAGGAAGATGGACTGCAAACAGAAAAGGACTTAACAAGGAAATAAGTGGAAGATGCAGTGAGGAAGATGAAAGGAGGGGCAGTGAGGAAGATGAAAGGAGGGAAGGCACCGGGTGTGGATGAATTGAGTGTGGAGATGGTGAGAGCAGCAGGAGAGGTGGGGATACAATGGTTGTACCGAGTGATGAACACAGCATGGAAGGAAAGGAAGACCTCGAGGACTGGAAAAAGGGAATAATTGTCCCGATCTTCAAGAAAGGTAGTAGAACAGAATGCAGAAACTATCGGGGAATAACACTGATGAGTCATTGTCCAAAGATGTTTGAGAAAGTTTTGGAAAGGAGAATTAGGACAAGGATAGAAGGAGGGATGAGGGAAGAACAACATGGCTTCAGAGCAGGAAGGTTCACAGTGGATTTGATTTTTGCTGTAAGGCAGTTACAAGAACAACACTATGAGTATGGAACAGATCTACTGATGGCCCTCCTGGACATTGAGAAAGCATATTGTTACGTGCCACCCCCCCCCCCCCCCCTAGTGGCACTTTTGTTAACTGGATTACGGTGGGTTGAAGCACAACACAGAATGTTTCTTTAAAGAAATAATTAACTTTATTGCGGCCAGAAAATTACACTACTCATCAGCAAATACAAGCAATAGGAACCTTACTCCAGTTTTCTCAAGTCTCTTCCTTGAGCGCTCTTGGCCCTTTCACTTGTCAACAGACCACAGAAGTTAATCCGTCCTAATGAGTACGGTGGCCTTGACAGAAACTACCTGCTCCTCTCCCTTATTGTACACCGACTACAGTTACTTACGATCACTTGCTGCAGGCTGTTCACAAGCTGGGAGAAACAATGTCACTGGATTTCGTAACTCGCACGGCACTTCGTCACCACACTTCTGTCGCTCAGGAAAACACGCACTAGCTCAGAAAAACACACCCACAGAAAGTTCAGTCCCCTCACTTTGAGGCCGCTTATATAGCAGGCTGGTGACTCAATGAATTCTAGAATCGACCAGGACACACGGCTTCAAGAGATTTCCATCACTGGCTGGGTCACGAATATTCCGGACCATCCCTTTGTCCTAGTAGCCCTGTTGCATAAGGCGCACGCAATACACGAGGCAGGGCACAGCCCAGCCCTGGGGCAGTTGTGACTCATGCGGCGAGCGATGACACAAACTCACAGCCGTAACACCACCCCCTTCCTAAAAAGGCTGATCGTCCCGATCAATCATTGGTCCGTCTGTGTCCCTCCGTAGGCTGCCAGGCGATCTCGATGCACGATCTTCATCTTCCCTCTCGGGCTCCGCTGGATCCTGTAGACGACATCGTTGATCCGTTTCACGACTCGGTACGGGCCCTCCCAGGACTTCTGCAGTTTGGGTGACAGGCCTTTCTTCCGTAATGGGTTGAAGAGCCAGACCAGGTCGTCCTCGTGGAATCCGCCGGCATCCGTCTGCTGGTCGTATCGGGTCTTCATTCGGTCGGTCTGTCTCGATCCGCAGTTTCCTCCTCGCGAACGCGTGCACGTCCTCCAGTTGGTCGACCAGTTCTTGACAATACTGGCTTACCGGGATCGGATCATTCCCAGGTCGGCTGAAGGCAAGATCGACAGGTAGACGGAGCTCCCTCCCAAACATGGCCCGGGCTGGTGTGCACCCGGTGGCTTCATGCACGGCGGCGCGGTAGGCCAGGAGAAATAGTGGAAGATGTTTGTCCCAATCCCTCTGGTGCTCGCTGACGACTATTCGGAGATGGTTCTCGATGGTGCGATTGAATCGCTCTACCATCCCGTCGGACTGAGGGTGTAGCGGCGTTGTCCTTGTCTTCCGGATTCCCAGCAGCTGCCATAGGCTCTGGAACTCCTGCGACTCGAAGTTCCTCCCTTGGTCGGAGTGCAGCTCCAGGGGTACTCCGTACCGGCTGACGAATTCCTTCACCAGGGACTCTGCAATCGTAGCGGCTTCTTGGTTAGGGAGCGCATACGCCTTCGGCCATTCGGTAAAGTAGTCGCTGACGACTAATATGTAGCGGTTCCCTGCCTCACTTAACGGGAATGGCCCAGCAACATCGATGGCCACTCTCTCCATGGGGCCGCCCACGTTGTAGGTCTTCAGTGGACCCCGTCGTCTTCGTCCAGGGCCCTTGCTGGCTGCGCAATCGTGGCACCTCGCGCAGTGGTTCTCCACGTCTGTTCGGCATCCGATCCAATAGAACCGCTCTCTCAGCTTCTCCAGGGTCTTCTTTATCCCTAGGTGTCCACCAGACGATCCTCCATGAACTTCCTTCAGGACTTCCTCCGTCATAGCCTTTGGAACGACAACTTGTTCCCGAGATGTCTTCCCGTCGGTGCTCTCCCAGGTACGGCAGATGAGGCCATCCCTTACAATCAGCGAGTCCCACTGTGCCCAGTAGGACTTAAACTTTGGGCTGCAGTCACTCACAATGTTCCACCCGGGTCTGGGGACACAGGCCCTCTTCCATTCGGCTATCAGTCCCAGGTCATCATCTTCTGCTTGTGCCCGCGTGAAAGACTCGCGGCTCCAGCTCCCTTGAAGTTCCACGGTAGTCCTTCGGCACTGTATCCCGGTGTTCTTCTCCCTTCGGGCACAGAAGGTGCAGTCTTCGGGGCACGGTCTTCGTGACAGGGCGTCGGCGTTAGAATGCAGTTGGCCTTTCCTGTGCTGAATCTCAAAGTTGTACTGTTGAAGCCTCTCTAACCACCGCGCGAGTTGACCCTCGGGCTGCTTGAAGTTCAGGAGCCACCGCAGGGATGCATGGTCGGTCCTGATGAGAAATTCTTGCCCGTACAGGTACTTGTGGAAGTGTTCAATGGTCTTCACGATGGCGAGCAGCTCCTTCCTGGTGACGCAGTAGTTCCTTTCTGGCTTTGACAAGGCCTTGCTGAAGTAGGCCACTACTCTCTCCTCGCCGTCCACTACTTGCGACAGGATTCCCCGTATGCCAAAGTCGCTGGCATCGGTATCGACGATGAACCTTGTTCCAGGTCTGGGGTAGGCCAGAATAGGCGCGGTGCACAGAGCCTGCTTGCGTTGTTCGAAGGCACTGTGGCATTCTGCTGTCCACGTGAAGAGTTGGTCCTTCTCAGTCAGTCGATGTAAAGGTTTGGCGATGTCGGCGAATCCTCTCACGAAGCGACGGTAATAAGTGCAGAGTCCCAGGAAGCTTCGTAGTTGGGACTTGTCCTTCGGAACTGGCCACTCCCTCACAGCTGCGGTCTTCTCTGGGTCGGTGCGCACCCCTTCCTCGGAGACGATATGCCCAAGGTACTGGACCCGCTTCTGAAAGAGCTGACACTTCTTGGGGCTCAACTTCAGCTGGGCAGCCCGTAGCTTCAACAAGATCTCCTTCAGGTTGCTGTAGTGCTCCTCGAAGCTTCTCCCCAGAACGATTACGTCGTCTAGGTAGATCAGGCAGGTCTTCCAGTGTAGTCCCCTCAGAATGGACTCCATTAGCCTTTCGAAGGTCGCAGGGGCGTTGCACAGACCGAATGGCATGACGGTGAACTGCCAGAGCCCGCTGCCCACAGAGAACGCAGTTTTCTCGCGGTCCTTAGGGTGGACCTCCACCTGCCAGTAGCCACTCTTCAAATCCAAGGTGGAGAACCATCTCGACCCTGATATGGTGTCCAGGGTGTCGTCGATCCGGGGTAGAGGGTAGCTGTCCTTCTTCGTGACGTCATTCACCCGCCTGTAATCCACGCAGAACCTGGTGGAACCGTCCTTCTTCACTAGCACGACCGGAGAACTCCAAGGACTATGTGATGGCTCGATCACCCCTTGCTCCTTCATCTTTTCAACCATCCGGTCAACTTCGGCTTGCTTGGCGAGCGGGACACGTCGGAACGGGGCCCTAATCGGTGCGCTGTCCCCAACGTCGATTCTGTGCTGAACCAAGCTTGTCCTGCCGAAGTCTTTGCTCCCCACGGAGAAGACGTCCTGGAATTCGCGTAGAAGGTCCTGAAGTTGGCGTGATTGTTCCTCGTCTAAATGGTCCTGGGATCCTAGGTACAGCTTCTGTAGTTCTTCTGGCAGTGTGCGTCTTCTTCGGTTGTCCGTCTGCAGGTGTCGTCCGTCGTATCTGTGACGCGGGCAATCCAGGTAACGGGCTCGCAGACTCCTAGGTTGGTGTCCCGGTGAACCGTAATGTCGTAGTCGTTCAGGTTGGACAGGCGGACGTACGGCCGAGACGTCGTGTTGATGAGAGTCTTGGCAACTAGCAATCCTTTTGTCTGGATGTCCTCATATTTTGGCCCGATGACAGCCGCCACTCCCTCAGCAGTTCCGTCGACAATTACGGCAGCGCTGACCTCCGTCCTGGCGAGAACGATGACGTCTTCTCTCAGCCTTACTCGTCGTGCGGTGATGGACTCGTGCGCAGGTTGCAAAGCAAGTTCCTCACCTCCGAAGTGCAGAGTGTTGGTACTCAGATCCAAGATGATGTTGTTCTGGTCCAGGAAGTCCAGTCCGATGATCACTTCATTTGATACGTCAGCCACAAGCACTGGATGCTTTATCGCCCGTCGACCAATGACGAACTCCAGTGATGCTTCGCCATGTACCGGTGCGGTCTCTCCGGTCGCGGTTATTAGCTGGAGGTTCCTTTGTGTGGGTTGCACTCTCCACTTCGGGATCACGGTGGGACTGACGATGGTCCTCGATGCTCCCGTGTCGATTAGCATGGGCCAGCTCTCTCCGTTGACGACTCCGTCGACCATCAGGCTGCTATTGTCCCTCCGTAACTTCGTCACACGAACCTGGACTGCCGGGGCTTGACGACTGTCACAAGCCAACCTTTGCCCCCCAAGGCTGGCTAATACTCGTTTCCCTGGGTCGCGCGGTTTTCAGACGACTGATTTCCCGTCGGATACCCTCGGCGGCGGCGATCACCGCAGTCCTTGCTCAGATGGCCTTTCTTACCGCAGGTCCAGCAGGTCGGTAGTCCTCTTCCGGGCCGCCTCTCCGGTTGCCTTCCGGCTGTGTCGTTGCTGGTGGTGCCGCGACTATCGAAGAAACGGCTTAGCGCCTCCATTAATTCGTCGGCCAGGAGCTTGGTCTCGTTGGTTTTTACTGGTTCGTCGACGTCCACTTGACGCACCCGGGCGTGCATTCTGGATGCCTGTTTTGCCGTCTCGAACTCAAGTGCGTGGCTCAGCGCATCTGTCAGGGTCTTATTGCGCGCGAGTCGCAGCGCCTGTTGAGTGTCCGAGTCCCGTAGCCCGTTGGTGAAAGTCTGCGTCGCTATCTGCTCCAGAAAGTCGGACGGCGCTGTTGGGTAGGCGAGCCTTACGAGACGTGCGATGTCCATCTCGAACTCCTGCAGGGTTTCCGCGTTCTTTTGTACCCGGGTCCGGAGCTGCATCTGGTAGGCCTGCTGAAGATGGCTATCTCCATATCGGGACTCCATATGGGCGATTAGTGAAGCGTAGTCCTGAGATCCAGTCGGGATGGCCTGAAGGACGTTAAGGGCGTCCCCTCTCAGCGCTACAATGAGAGCTGTAGCCTTTTCCGTGCTGTTCCAGTTGTTTATTGAACAGGCTGCCTCGAACTGACGTAAATAGGTGCTCCACGGGACCTTTCCGTCGAAGGTTGGGGGCGTCACTCTGCTCTGTCCCGTTCCTGATATTCCCGGTGTACCTGTGGGCGGGCGTCGGCGCAGCTCGGCAACTTCCTCTTGAAGAGCGTTGAATCTCGCTTCCATCCCCGTCGACGGGCGTTGGTTCAGCTCAGAAATTTCTTTTTGTAAAGCGTTGAATTTTTCTTCCACCCCCGTCAGTGGGCGTTGGCGCAGTTCGGCAACTTCCTCTTGTAAGGCGTCGAACTTCTTTTCTACTGCTGTGACTTCCTCACGTAGGCCCTGGCAGACGGTGTTGACTTCCTGACGCAGACCCTGTTCCAATTTCTTTTGGCTTTCCTGTAATTTCGTCAGCAGACACTCTTCCAGATTTTTCTGGCCATCCAGAAATTTGGCGGTTAGGTCCTCTGCTAGCTTATTCTGACCGTCTTCTAATTTGGAAGTTAGGTCCTCGGCTAAACTTTTCTGGCTGTCTTCCATCTTCTTCAGGTCCTCCACTAACTTATTTTGACCGTCTTCCATCATCTTCTGGCCGTCTTCTAGCTTCTTCTGGCCGTCTTCTAATTTGGCAGTTAGGTCCTTGGTTAAATTCTTCTGGCCATCTTCTAATTTGGCAGTTAGGTCCTTGGTTAAATTCTTCTGGCCGTCCTCCATTTTGGTTTCAATGCCATTTAACTTTTCTAGCAATGCTGCCAATTGCGCCTCCATTTTAGTTGTTTGTCTTGTCAAGGGCATGCACTCACAAGAAAATTAGAGAAAATGACCTGCTCGGGTTTTGAAACCAGGACCGTCAGGTGTTGTGCTTGAGTTCGTAATCCGGCTTCTGACACCAGTTGTTACGTGCCACCCCCCTAGTGGCACTTTTGTTAACTGGATTACGGTGGGTTGAAGCACAACACAGAATGTTTCTTTAAAGAAATAATTAACTTTATTGCGGCCAGAAAATTACACTACTCATCAGCAAATACAAGCAATTGGAACCTTACTCCAGTTTTCTCAAGTCTCTTCCTTGAGCGCTCTTGGCCCTTTCACTTGTCAACAGACCACATAAGTTAATCCGTCCTAATGAGTACGGTGGCCTTGACAGGAACTACCTGCTCCTCTCCCTTATTGTACACCGACTACAGTTACTTACGATCACTTGCTGCAGGCTGTTCACAAGCTGGGAGAAACAATGTCACTGGATTTCGTAACTCGCACGGCACTTCGTCACCACACTTCTGTCGCTCAGGAAAACACGCACTGGCTCAGAAACACACACCAACAGAAAGCTCAGTCCCCTCACTTTGAGGCCGCTTATATAGCAGGCTGGTGACTCAATGAATTCTAGAATCGTCCAGGACACACGGCTTCGAGAGATTTCCATCACTGGCTGGGTCACGAATATTCTGGACCATCCCTTTGTCCTAGTAGCCCTGTTGCATAAGGCGCACGCAATACACGAGGCAGGGCACAGTCCAGCCCTGGGGCAGTTGTGACTCATGCGGCGAGCGATGACACAAACTCACAGCCGTAACAATATGACAGTGTATGCAGAAACAAAGTACGGAAGTCCCTGGAGGATAGAGAAGTAGAAAAATGGACTATAACGAGGATAAAGGAGATGTACAGGGGAAGCATGAGCTGTGTGAAAGTGAGAGGAGAGAGATCGGACTGGTTGCAACAAATAAACGGCCTGAAACAAGGAAGTGCACTGTCACCGTTACTTTTCATTGTGGTGATGGATGACATAATGACCCGAGTGGCACAAGTAATTGGGGAAGGAAAGACGAAAGCAATGGTGTTTGCAGATGATTTGATGATTTGGGGAAACAAGGAGGAGGAGGTACAGGAACAGTTGGACGTGTGGGAAGGAATAATACAAGGATAAGGGATGAAGTTTAGCATAAATAAGACTGAGATGGCAATCACAACAAGGAAGAAGGAAAGAACCACAACGGGAATAACAATTGGTGGGGAACAGCTGAAGAAAGTGGAGAGTTTCATTTCAAGTATCTGGGAAGCCTGATACAAGATATTGGAAGAAACGATAGAGAAATAAGTGAGCGGGGGAGACAGGCATAAGCATTTCGGAGTGTGAGAAAAATGTTATGGAGCAAGGATGTCCCTCAGAACAGCAAAAAGATCATATATCGGGCGTATTATGTCCCTATCCTGAGGTATACCTCGGAGACCTGGGTTAAGAAAGGAAGGGAGAAGAGCAAAATACAGGCCAGTGAGATGAGGTTCTTGAGAAGCAGTATTGGAGCTACAAAGATGGACAGAATAAGAAATGAGAGGATCAGAGAAATAATGAAGGAGGAACCATTACAGGATGGTATAGAGAAATCTAGACTTAGTGGTATGGACATGTAAAACGAATGCAGGAGAAGAGGATACCAAGGAGGATACACGAGACGAAGTGGAAAAGAAAGAGACCGAGAGACAGGTGGCTGAAGGGGATGGAAGAAAGCGTGAAGAAGAGAGGTGAAGACTGGACAAGGGTGGAGGCTGAGAGATGGTGGGATGACAGAAGACGTTGGAGAGGCCTGTGTTCCAAATAGACCCGGGCAGTGGCTGGAAACTGTGCAAGATGATGATGACCGGCCACGGTGGCCGAGAGCACTTGCTCGTGCCTCGATGGCATCGGGAGAGCGTGAGTTTGAATCCCACCTCGGCCATCTTGAAAATGGTATTCGTGGTGAATAATTGGTACGATTGTTCATAGCAGTATATTTTTTATTCATTAGCCCTGAAAGCAAAGTGCTCCACGGAGAGTTCCAAGTCTCTATACACTGTATAAAAATTAAAAAGAAGAAGGTTGTCGTGCGTAAATTGACCATCAAGCGTAACTGATGCATTCCCATAAGTTATAATTATATCTTGAATGCAACTATTCAACTCTCACCTACAATATGCCTATCCAAAGGAGATTACAAACGCACGTATCAGCTACCACGACTATAAACACATCAGATTAGATAAGATAGTTTATAGCAGCAGCAACCATCTGTATAGTCCCGAACACAGAAAATTAACGCCCCTGGAAGGTATGATTGCCCTCACATGGAGATTAGAGGGGATAGGACATGCAGCATGGCGTTTAGGCAAGTTGCATTCTATTTCGTCGTCCTTATAAGACCACAGGACATAGCTTGTTACGTCTCATAATATATCCGTCCAGTGGCCATATCAGTCATACTGTCATACAGTCATGTAGACCCATAAGTCGTAGCCAGATAGTAAAGTCCGTCACTTCATGAAAATCCTAGGCACCTCATGAAAAGCCGGCATATGATGTAAAAAGGGATAGTGTCATTATCTGTTGAGTTTCTTCACGAAGTGACAGACCGATTTAGGCAGATGGTGTAAGGAATTTTACATTATCAGCCGAGACATTTCATGAAGATCCGGTGTTCGTTGAATCGACTTAACATGAAATGATTGACGCAATGGAGCCTATATTAAATATTTTAATTGTTCTATTCCAAGTAATAAATTAATGCCCGTTTATTATGTTGATCGAAATTAATTTCCACGTAAGACCCAAATTCACATCTGTCCCGAATGTTTCAGTGTTCATTTTCTAAAGAAATATCAGCCCTTCGATGTCCACTTGTCTGCCAAACCGTATGTAGGGCATTCCACAATCCCCTCCCGATACTTTCTTGGTACGCCCCTTCAAAACTACAGGACTTCAAAAACACGACATGAGCTGACGACAAGTTATGTTCTATTGCTTTAAAACGTCAACTGGCATAGAACATTGCATTGTTCTACTGCCATTCGGCCTTTTAACTATCTCCAAGTAACAGCACGCGTAATATTTCATCTGGACAAATGGGAATCATCCTCGGACTTGTTATGCTGCCGGTATTTGCGTAAGCAACCACCAATCCTGTGTTAATCTGCTACCAGTGTCATGTTTTTCCGATGAAATCTTGGAAAGCACACTTATCTCACGAGGACACCGCTACCGTTACTTCATGAAGTGCCTGGGATTTTCATGAAATGACGGATTTCAGTCTCTGACTACGACATGTAAGGTACACTATATTAGTATATTTTGTCCGGAGGTCGTGTTTGGCTGTTAGCCAAGGCGGTAGCCTTGCGTTTTAAATAGCGAGTTTTGGTGTGAAGCGTTCGAGTCTCAGTGGGGTTAACTATTTTTAAGGGCCTTATTTTTTGGTGAAATAAATGGTCATAATGATCAATGTTCCTTCTGAAATCTTCATTATAGTATGGGATAAATCTAACAGATTATGTGATAAGGGGGTTTCTAAACTTCTTTGCGATGTGTAGAGTATCGCCGAATGTTATTTGCCGCTTAGAATTATGTCCATTTCCTTCTTTCTTCCTCTCTTTATGCGTTTCTGAATCCCTGCAGTGTTTATCGCACGTGTCTTTTCGTTCCCACTGAATACGAACATTGGAGTATTTACACATTAGAATCTTTCCTGCAGCGTCAAATACATAGAACCATTCACTGTTGTATTCCTTGGCCCTCGAGAAAATTGTTGTGACTTTAATTTTCGGCATTTTCATACTTAAATGCTGGATGTTTGCCGAAAGTTTTATCAGTCGCAAACTCGCTCTGATGTATCTACGACCACAACGCCATTTGATGTAATCGATAGCGGATATCGATTTTCATAGATAGCCTTAGAGATCGCGGAACTGAATACACATACTTCCGGCGTTGTGGGCTTTTGTGTAGAGAATATGCAGCACTATCAATCAAATGAGAAGGAAACCACGACAGTCAATTCTCAGAAGCATTTAAATGCTCATTTGAGAGCTTTTTCGATAATATTTAGCATTTTCGTACCAAGTGGATTATATTTTGTGATTATTTGTGCAATTCGTGCAATAAATCAGATTTCGTGATATTTCGCGAGTTGATTTTGCTAAAAATACGCCACTTTAAGTACCTACAAGGTCATATATAGGCAAGAAAGGAGGTATGAAAAAATTTCGCGCGTATCGCTATTACCAAAATATACGGCCCCTAACTATTTTATATTTTTAGTCCTACACTGCCGTAGGCTATATGGCGAGTCAAGTAATTTACTTTGTTTTATCATGTCATTATTGACATGGAAGAGGACCAAGCACCGCTGTTGTGCAAGACTTTTTCCAGACGTGTGGCCATGGAATCTATTAAGGTATAAGCATAAGTATTGTCGCTATCTGCCAAAGTATTGTCACTACCTGCCACCTCGTCCCACGCTACACTGACATCCCAGATTGCGTAGTTCGTAAGTGGCGCGCGATCAGGCCAGGTTTCCACCATGACTCTTCGTCTCAGCCCACACTTTCTCGATGGGATTCACGCCAGTAAAACACTCGACCTGACCTCGTCTTGCGAATCAGTACTGAACTAATGAGGACGTGTTGATCGGAGACAGGTCCTTCTGAAATTGTAAAACACCGGCAGGATGGAACACCCGCACAGAATATAACAAAATATCCTCCAAAATGGGCACTTATTGGACGCTGCTCATTTCTGTGCAATATTTCTACACCCACGCGAGCTCTTCCAACCCCAACACTAACAGATTCATGGCCAGAGCGCTGATGCTCGGCTGTCAAAAGCCGGAAGGGTGAAGCACGCGTACCGGTCCTTCGAGCGCCGAGGAAACGTGCTCTTGTCTGAAAATAAGACATTCGACCAATCACACAGCACGTTGTCCTCTGAAAACGCACGGCAGTACATCCTCTTTCCATCAGTGAACTTTGTTTCTTAGCTGACTTGATGCGTGGCAGAGCGGTAGCACTCTCGCCTGCTGTTCCCAGGGTTGCAGGATTGAATCCCAGCGCCATCAGTTGGCATTTGAGGGTGAGCAAATGCGATGTAGCCAATTTCAGTAGATTTACTGGCACGGTAAATATCCCCTTTCGGGGCAACATTCCACACCCCGGAGTCTCTAAACGCCTCAGTAGTTAAAAGGGACGTAAATCCAGTAACATTATTATTATTATTATTTCTTAGCTGTTCATCAGTATTGTAACCATGGCTCATTCAGGCGTCTCAAGACAGTACTCGAGCAGCCAGGAAAACGCGGGGATTGGCGTAGCTGCACGGCGTTCACGAATGGGGTCGAATGAGCCTTAGCGACCAATGCTTGTTCCTGGTTCGAGACCCGCCGGGAACCCGAGCCAGCATGTAGACTGCCGTCTCTCGATTTCCGAAAACCTCTTATTCAACTCGACACTGTACTCTGGGGGATTTCGTAGCGTCGCCCAGTCTCCATTGCAGTTAGATTTCCTTGTTTAACGAGAGAATTCCCACTCACGGATGTGCGGTCTTTGTTGTGTCATAGTTGCTGATAGAATAACCCACTGTGAGCTATAAGCATGGTTGAGCCATCCTGCAATCTGATTGGTTTGCCCGATGTTGCTGCCGGCGAAGTGAAAGAATGATCATCCCAACCAGATTCAAACCAGCAAGCTTCCCACTATGAATCCTAGTCCGTACCCAATGGGCATGGCGCTTCCAAACAGGCACACATAACATATCTACTGTATTAAGCTGCCAGTTGTCTTCCACAGCGCTAATATGAAAAGCCTTTAACAGGAAACTGTGGTATTCAATTGCTTCCCAGACTCGCAAATACTCCAGTTATGACATCAGTTACTGTAGCCTATGTTGCATTGCCCCTAAGTCATTCTGCACGATTTTTCACACTTCGCTCACTTTTCGAAGCTTCACCACTACAACAGTGAGGGAGACTGACGAATTCCGCTGTCAAATCGCCTTTGTTGAGCAATTAGTAACGGTTAAGGCAAGGGGCAACAGTTTCACATGGAATCCGAACCATCTCTATCTCTATATATATAAGAATGAAAGTTTGTCTGTTTTTTCTGAATTTCTACGGAAATTTGCGTTATTTACGCGTTTCAGACTGTTTTATGACAGATTCGCGCGAAAATAAAATTTTTGTCTGTCTGTCTGTATGTCTGTGGACAAGTATGTTCCCTTATAACTCGAGAACGGCTGGGTGGATCAACGTAAAATTTGGTACAGATATCCTTCAGAGGCACGACACTAATCATTGATGTAACTCTTCTCTGTAGCTCCAATAAAAGGGGGCCGACCCCCTTAAAACACTTGCTGAATAGGCGTAGACGGGCGAGACAAAGCTCATTTTCAGCCCCTCAATGTGAGGAACGAAACTCGGGGGCCCTAAAGCGGCCCCGAAAACCACATTTTAAGGCCCTAAAACCAACAGTTTTTGAGAAATTTCCAGAAAACTAATTTCATTTAATACAATAACGAAAGAATGCAAGTCGGTTACCATGGCAACGGAATCTCACAGGTAAGACGCAATACAATTCCATTTATTACATTACTGAGATAGTTTGCAAACAGCTATAAGGTTATAACGGAACCAAATTAAGCTGTAAAACTCATCAATGTCATATAATGCGCTTAAGGGGGTCAAGATGTACTCTAGATTTTTTTCACGCGATTTACACGTGCGTGTGTGGTACGGAAGGTCTATTATATCCCTATCCATATATTTTCATATTATTATTATAATAATTATTATTATACTACGGCCTACAACGACGAGACAAAGCTTATTTTCAGCCCCTTGGTGTCAGAAACAAAACTCGGGTCCCCTAAAGAGCCGTAAAGGGTCCCCAAAAACTACATTTTAAGGCTCTAAAACCAACAGTTTTTTTAGATATTCCCAGAAAACTAATTTCATTTAATAAACTAATGAAGGAATGCAAGCCAGTAACCATGACAACAGTATCTCAAGAGGTGGCATCCAACTTTCCATCTATTTCTGCAAGAAGTAATGCCACTCCATTTATTAAATTTCTGTGAAAGTTTGCAAATGGCTATAAGGTTATCACGGAACCAACTAAAACTGTAAAGTTCATCAATGCGCTTAAGGGGTTCAAGGAGTACCCTAGATTTTTTCACACGACTTACACGTGCGATATGTCGTACAGAAGGTCTATTATATCTCCAAACAGCAACATTATTTTCAAAAATTCCTGATTTGAAATAGTAGACAATTTTTGCTGCTTTTAGGAATTTGGGCCATTGGTGGCTAAAAAACCTGAATTTTCATGCACCACAAGCCTTTATAATTTACAAAAGGGGTCTTCCTGTGGTTGGGCACTTGACACTACGGTAAGGGTCAGTTTGTATGTGACGTGTATTGCGATTCGTCTACGAGGTTTTCAATTTTATTTTCACGTCAGGAAGAACACGTTAGGTAAATTTAGTTTGAAAGCACATTTTAAATAATCATTTTTCTTTGTCGACAAACAGGTTCCAAGCCCCTAACAATTGCAACAGTAGCTCAATTGATAAAGTCTGGCTATTAATACCGAAGACCGTTCGAAGAATGGGTACATCTGCTAGTAAGAGATATGACCACAAATTTGGCCACCATAACTGCCTTCGTGAGGTACAAGCCTCGAGCTAACATATCCGGACTTTTGTTTTTTAAATGGAGGCTCAAGTAGGCTACTGGGTGTAACTTTGAGGACGTAGGATTGTTGCACGCAGCCCAGCACTTGAATCAACGTTTCTAGAATGAGTGTGAAAACCCTTCCGAATATGAAGTTCCCAATGAACCATGATTAGCCATTTTGTCAGATATGACTCTTCAACCAAGCCTAGTCGCAAGTACTGTCACGTTTTATGTAACTGAAATGTTCTGAGAACGTTAGTCCATACAAACTAGTCTAATTTAGCTCAGACAGGCATAACTAAACAATTCTTGGACCCTCTGTCCCGAAGGAGAATTGGGGGGGGGGGGGGGGAGGAGGAGGAGGAGGGGAGGGAGAGGGGAGGGTGTTTCACTACTCCCAAAGACAAATTAAGCCCTGGTAGGTTTCACATAGAAAATAGAATGACAACCTATCGTGCCTCTTGTTTTAACAAAACCAGGCAATCTAAACAACTCACCCCATGGCTTATAATACAGCGAGATGTGGTCGTGAATGTCTAGGATAAAGCAAATCAGCGCCACAAACTTCGGATTACAAGCTTTGCGGCTTTCACTGGAATGATTTTTGTAAAGTTAATTTACACTTGCGCCACGTACACATAATTTCAGAGCCAAAGCAGAGAGCCATTAATAGAGATTGATTCTTCTCTACGTGCCAATTAGCATGGAGCTAATCCCAGGGCTGGACCGTCACATTCACATCAGCCTGTTCGCAATATTTTTCATTTTCATTTCGCAAGTCACAAAGCATTGGAGCAACAAGATTATAGTGGCGGAGCAACCAACGATTGCTTCCACCACAAAGCTCAATAGCCAGGGAGAGGCAGTCTAATACTAACAAACAAACAAACAAACAAACAAACAAACAAACAACTAGTAGTTCTCTCTCAGGTTCAGGGACAGATGACCTCACTGTTCTGCCCCTTAAAACCACAACAATCAATCAATCAATCAATCAATCAATCAATCATCTCTTTTTCAAGGTTCTTCTTGAATTTCTTCCCGGCAGGTAACTCTCCGTCCGTCAGCCAACTTACAAATGCGAGTTCAGTGATTTTCTCCACGTAGAGATTTTGTTTCGTATTCACCAAGGCGGTCCGGGTTCGATTCCCGGTCAATACATGTGAGATTTTCGAAGTAAAATGCCATGTCCTGTGGTTCGGATTCCACGTAAAAAGGAGGTCCCGTGGCTCATAATCACAAGATTCACGGTCACGTAAAACTACAATCTTCCTTTTCATTTCGTATTGATGGCCGGACGAGGCCCACATCTTCCGTATCGGAGGACAAGGGAAGTGAGGAGTCTAGTCCTCTACATTATCCGTTGACCAGAAATGGGTGCTTTACAACTCTTGATGCCATTTTTGTTTCCCATGGACTCGATGATGATGATGATGATGATGATGATGATGATGATAATAATAATAATAATAATAATAAATAATAATAATAATTTAGGTTTTACGTCCATTTTATATACTGAGGCTTTTAGAGACAGCGTGGTGCCGGAATTTTGCCCCGAAGGGAATCTTTAACATGCCAGTAAATCTACGGACACGGCTCCCTTACATTTGCCTACCCTCAAGAGCCAACTGATTGCACCAGGATTCAATCCTGCAACCTTGGGCACAGCAGGCGAGAAGGATACCGCTGCGCCACGCAGCCAGTCAAATAATAATAATAATAATAATAATAATAATAATGCTTGAATAAAATTGAAATGGCTTACCATCTAACTAAGAATGTGTACAACAAAAGAGCTATATCCCTAAATGCAAAACTGAAGCACTACTGCACGGTGATCCGGCCAGAAGCTTTGTATGCAGCGGAATGTCTCTCCATGAATAGAAAAGGCATAATGGAAAAACTGGAGACTAAGGAAAGGAAGATATTGAGGAAAATCCTGGGTCCAGTCAAAGAACACGGCGAGTTCCGGAGACGCCACAACCACGAGTTGTACACTCACGTAGAGAAAATAACGGACGTGATGAGGAAAAGGAGGATTTATTTTTATGGACATATAACCCGAATGAAATCAACACGGCTATCCAACAGAATTTTTGCTTTTCTCCGTGAGAAAAAGACAAAGGGGGCCTGGTTCATTGAAGTAGAGAAAGATATGTTGGAGACTGGGATTACACGAGAAGATATTAAGGAGCGTGGCCCACTTAGGGATAAACTTCAGAAACATCGGAGTTTTCAACTTAAGCCGAAGCTAAAAACCGGGAAGGCGTGGACGACAGAGAGAAAGGTGCAACATCGGTTGCGAATGAAGGAGTACTGGGCTAACATTAAAATGCAGTAAAAACAGTTGACATGACGTGGTCCTTAGTTGACCGTAACGAAGGAGGAAGGAATAATAATAATAATAATAATACCTTTGAGGTAAACCACCGCATGGCATAGTGGCTAGCATTTTTGGATGTTACCGTGGAGGTCCGTCAAGAAATGTAATTCTGATGTGAGGCCTAGAACGGGGTACACGCAGTCTCGTGAAGCAGAACTGAGAAGATGTGGGTTTTACTCTACCTCAGTTGTCCTAGAAGTGGTTTTCCGTGCTTTCTCCACTTCTACCCCAGGCAAATGTAAAGGCCAAGTCCGCCTCCTTCCAAACCTTAGCCCCAATTACGAATACACACACTAATACAGCTATCACAAAGACACGGGTTATCAGACAAATTCCACACATATCCAAAACATGGGGCATAACTACGATGTCGCAAGGCCCATAAATGAATCAACAACAACTACTTCTTTTGAGATAAATTGATAGGATTTGGCAACTTTGCATGTCCCAGCAATTGGTATTATAGTATGTTGACGACTGAAAAGTAGTAATTACAATTGTCAATAAGGCAACACTAAAAATGGCTTCAAAGCTACTCGTATTAATTTTGAGATGAAGGCATAAGGGCGACCCATCACTGCTATCTAGCAGAGAAAAATCTGAGCCCTGTCAGGCGTCTTGAAGCTGAGATTTAATTAATTTATCTAGTTGCCAACAAATATCATACGAGAGGTCTTTTACGAGTCGACATCGTATCCCGAGTACAGTCGATATTTTCCGCCCTTTAAAAATCCAACTTTTCATCCGGGAAGCGAAACCACGATCTTGTTATCATGAAGCAGACATTCCTTCCACTGTTGCACCGCGGAGACTCGTGTAACAAAATATAATACTAGTATATGTAACATAACAGTGTAATACAATACCGATAACAGTAGCTACGCTCGTTCAAGCTCAGCGTTAGGACATGGGGCAAGCTCTCTGCAGACTCGGTAGACGTGGGTTCGAGCCCCACCGTCGGCCGTCCTTGAAATGGTTTTCCCTGGTTTCCCCATTTTCAACTCCAGGCAAATGCTGGGACGGTACCTGCTAACAGGCCACGGCCGCTTCCTTCCGTATCCTTGCCCAGTTTCATCTTCATTCATTTAATCTCACATTAACTCCTCTGACGAGGTTGGCGTCAGGAAGGGCATCCTGCCGTAAAATTCATCCACCACAAAGACTTTCATCTCATCCCCGACCCCATTGGAAACGGGAATAATAAGGGGTAGACATACAATAACAGTGTAACACTGTGAAAATAGCACGATCAGACCCACCGACAGTAGATTATATCATCGATAACGTAGTCCAATATGGCCGCCTTAAGTCAGTTTACGATCTGTTTGATTTCACACCAAAACAACGGAGTTGTATTGTACTAAGTTTGGAATCGATCTTTAGGAATTCAGTATTCCCCAATATCTTATTGCCAGAAATAGATCGGAGGTTTTGGGTAATTAAGTGTTTAGAGCTAGAGCTCGCCTGATTACCATCTCATGAAAGCAGAATGTTTGCATTTGTATGTTACCACAGGGTAGCTTTTCACCGATTCTCCAAACTTATTCATGGCTGTGATAATGTGGAAAGTACTGAAGCACGAGTGGTACCGAGTACTGTAATGACATTTGGAGGAGAGCAAGTGCTTGTAGATGCTGTGTAAGGTTCTGGTCAGGAAAACAAAGCCTCATTCCTCACCTTGCCTAGTACGCCTCACAATAGCGCCCAGTTGGGTTACTGTGGGTCTCGATTGGCATAAGCTACGGTAGTACATTTTTGAAGATCCAACCATCCTCCGGGCTGGTTACCAAACTGACAAGAGCTAGAGGATTGCATTCGTCCATTCAATCATTTTCATTAGAAACTGCATTGCCCTTCAGCGTTGAGTCTAGTTTGCAATCCTCTGTGTACGAACGAGTCACCTCCGTGATTCCCTCTTAGCGGTTAGCACTGGGGCAGCCTATTCTTCTGTAGTGCCACCTCCTGGTTTAGCGGCAGGCGTCCTTGGCTGTCGACTCCAGGCTCTGTCAAGAAATTTAATTCTGGACTGAGGGCTGGAACGGGGTACACTCGACCTCGTGATGAAAAACTAAGAAGAGATGTGTTCGATGCCCACATCAGCCATCCAGGAAGTGGTTTTCCGTGGTTTCCCACTTCTACTCCAGACGAATGCAGGGATGGTTCCTAACTTAGGCCACGGCCGCCTCCTTCACAATGCTCATCTGAATTACTAATACACACACTAATACAGCCATCACAATAACAGACAAAACGTCCACACACACACAAGTGCATGGGGCTAAATAACCACGATGTCCAAGCCCCTAAAATTAAACAATTACTACTACTCTTCTGCTATACCTCTCACCTTGAAACCGTTAAAACACTGAACCTACCCATCGCCTCCTAGGTCTACCTCTGTTTCTCTTACCCTCAGTAGAAGAGTTCATTCACCTCCTAGGCCTATATAGCAACAAACAAATTACATGAGAACAGAGAAAACACGTCGAGACTGGCAGTGGAAATCTATTTAAAACAAACAGTATAATTCTTATGTTGTGTACGAGGGCATTTGCTGATAACAGTGGTAGCCAACTGGTAAGCCTTGTGACAAAGATAATGCAGTATGTGTAACTTCAGCTGAGAGCACAGTGTAGTCAAGTTGTGGAGAGGAGACTATACTTAATAGTACATCCTTCTCAAATCTTCCTATTGAATGCACAGAGCAGTTATCAGCAGTACGGCGAGCTCTGACGTTACATTGCAAGATCCTGCGTGCCCCTCGACTAGGTTTGTCTGTAAGTCATTAACAAGTTCAGTAAATAGCAAACTAAAATTTAGGGGGCAGATAATTATTTTCAGGCGTGGAACAAGGAGCTTATCACCATCTGATAAAATTTGAGGGGCAAATTACCTCAATATTTCACCCCTTGAAACAACAATCGCTACTAGCACCACTAAAAGTATTTCTCAATAACAAGCCCCATAGCCCAAACAAAAATTTTATAGCATGGATTTACATCACGGTGGGTGAGTGGATAGCGTGTATGTCTCCTAACCCCCAATATTGCAGGTTCGCTCCTGACCTTGGTAAGTGATTTTTTTGAAAGGCGGCAAAATACGACACGCATGGCATACGATGTTGGCATGTCAAAGAACCCGTGTTCATAATGGCAAAATTAATCTCGGGAGTTTCCGCCAACATGAAGTTCCTCATTTCTCTACTAGAAAGCGCTCTAGTGTTCAGGGAGCTTAGATATCTAACCTCCTTGACTTTCATAGTGATTCAAAGAACAACGAAATTCGACATGCAAGCTACCCTCTGGGTGTCAAATTACAAAGCTTGCACCCGGCACCCGAGGACATATTATATAAGGTGCGTTCAAAAAGTAACGAGCCGGAGGCTGGAATGCGCAAACCGGTGACGACATCGGCTAATTGTGGCGTGTGTAACGAGGTGTGGTTCCGACCAGAGCGTGGAAGGTCACAGCCCGTCGCTAGAGGGCACACGTGCACGTCACGTGACGATACAAAGCGAGCAGCAGCATGCATCAATCGTCCAACGCTGCCAGTCACATTGCAAACAGTGACATGGAGGCGTCAAACGAAGAGCAAAGAGGTGCTGTTCGGTTTCTGACAGCGGAAGGAGTAGGGGGAACGGACATTCATCGCCGAATGTCACAAGAGTACGGCAAACACTGCATGTCAAGGCGTGGCACAAGCGCTTCAGGGAAGGACGGGTGTCGTTAGCCGATGATGCCCGGTCTGGGGCAACCCCCTGAATTACCGATGACATCGTCCAGCTGGTTGAGGCACTCATCACCCAGGACCGCCGAGTGACAGTGAATGTCATAGACGCCGTGGTCGGATTGAGCGTCGGAAGTGTGCATCATCATGAAGGAACGACTGCACTTGAGCAAAGTGTGAAAATGTAGCTGCTATCATGGAAAGCTAAAATAAAAGTTTCATGCCACTTTCATAAAATGTTTCTGAGAAAAGGTATATTGAATTTCAGTAAAACAAATTTTCGATAAATTAAGCTGGGAAAGAAAGCTGAAGATGCATAATTATCGTGATCAGCAAATTCTGCACTATAATTTAAGAAAAAGAACAGAAATTGTGATTTTTTGATGTGTAACATCTTTCCGCTCGGTTGCTGGATAGTTTTGTGGGAGTGATTTTGAAAATTGGGGACGGAAGTGAATCGGGCGGAAGTGGATCGAACGGAAGTGGATCGGACGGAAGTGAAGACGCACTGCCAGCTGGATGTACAATTGAAAATGTGTGTATTGGAAACAAGGCAGTGTGTGCTCTGTAGCGCGAGAATGTTATGGCAAACTGTATGAGAGATTTGAGAACAATGAATGTTATAGTTACTGAGGAATGTGCTCACAGTGCATTTAGCAGGCACTGGTTTGACGAGCACAGTGGCAAATGTTTCACCGACTTTCATTTGCCAATGAGCAGTTTGTGAAGCTTCACGTTCAAGGTTGAATATCACATGGGCCCAAAGACGACAAATGACATTTAAGTAAGCGGCATTATTGTCAAGCTGTGGGTGAGTAGTCAAATATTAAATGCATAACAGAATGTTGTTATATGAGTGGAATAAAAGCTGTATTTTCATCATATGTGAGACTAGGTCATTTCATGATTGTAGGAAGCCATGTTTTGATTGTTTACGACGAACTGTATGAGAGATTTGAGAACAATGAATGTTATAGTTACTGAGGAATGTGCTCACAGTATTTGAGAGTATTATCGACGTTGTGTGTCACTTTGTTATTATGAATTATTAATGTAAAAGGAAGGAAGCTTGTAGTTTTGCGTGTCCGTTAATCTCACGATCATGATCCACGGTACCTCCCTTTTACGTGGAATGCGAACCACAGGACATGGCATTTCAATTCGAAAATCCCACATGTATTGACCGGGAATCAAAGCCGGTCTACCTTGGTGAGAGACTAACAGCTTGACCGCTGCGCAACAAATGTGACAGTAGCATATCTCCAATTCAATCTATACATTCATCATAGTACCAGTATGAAAATGGAGTGTAAATTAAAATTTAAGAATGTCCAAGCTGTGTAGTATACGAGTAGGATAACATGTCAGATGTTACACATCATATGCGACTACTGTAAGGCTCGTATCTTTTTTTTTCTTCATATTAATGAATGCTGAGGTTTTTCTCTTAGAACAGGCTAGAGCAAATTCTGGCTTCCCCCCCCCCCCCCCCCCCCCATGTCTCAGTGACATTTATGACTGTGACTATGCTACTGAGGTATGGATGGTGCTGAGTAAAGATGACCAGGCCTGTAGATGATATGAAAAGTGGTACTCGTCGAGTCAGTGCTGCAGTGGGGAAAGCAATGGTAAATTACCTCACACCTCCCCTTGCCTAGCATGCCTCATTATAGAAACTGCCTTGGGGAGTTTTTACCTAAACTGCCTAGGGCGGTGCTTTCTAATGATCTAACGGGCCATCGAGCTGATAATCATTTATAAAGAAAACTCATGTGAAAATTCGAACTCTGCTAAATCTCAATCAATTTAAACAATAGGTAAATTACCATACCTTGACGAGGAAAGCTAACTCAAAATCACTAAATTGACAAGGCAAGGGTGATGGGAAGGTTAGTACGGTAGAAAAGAAGGCTAAATTGGCGTATAGTGTAAGCTGGCTAGGCTGGGTATTGATTGAGCGAGTGGCTGTAGCAGGTGCGCGAGCTCGCTGCTTCTCCGCTGCCCAATAAATAACAGCCCACGTTAATTAACTGGACGTAGCGCCCGCGCTACCCCAACCCCAGCATACAGTAACTACAATGAAACCAGGTACCGATCTTACAGCAGCATTGGCCCACAATATTCATCCAGTTCTATTCTACGTCTGGTCTGTGTCGTAACTCGTGCAAGGGCATAGATAACGCGGACGCAACCACAAATGACGTCGTGTGTATGCCAAGTCAGGGGCTTAGGTGCCGGCAATACCATAAAGTAACAAGTAGCATGGGTGAGTTCTTGTGGTAGAAACTCGCCCGTCCAGGGAACATGTGACCATCACCTATTCATGCCACTGTTTATGAATAAATAATTAAATACATATAAAAATAAATAGTCTATTCACTGCGCATTTCCGGTTCCCTATGTTAGAGGAATCAGCGCTGAGGACGGCACACATGTGATGAGACCACCAATCCCTTCCTTTTACCACTAGTTACGCCACTGTACATTTCAAGAATGAAACGTGCTCTGATTTTTTAACTTCACGTTCTTACATTTCCAAAAAAACAACAATAGCCTATATGCTAGATGTTACCTCCAATCAAGACTGAAATTTCAAGAAATCCTCTTCAAAGAAAGGTAATATAAATGGCTTGTGAATTCAGTATAACTACATCAAAGATTACATAACGGACCTCTAGGGAGGCACATGGAGAGTTAGATAATTAGAGGAGAGGGCAGAGATTTAAAGCTTACTAGCTTCTTCAATGATGGATTGATTTTATTCTCCAAACATTTTCATACAAACGTGTGAAGTCGCAAAAAAAAAAAAAAAAGTACGTTCACTACAAAGGTCGTTCGTTGAATTTCCTTAGCAATATGTTTATTCCCATGGCAGTTTGAAATGTCCAAAAGAAATATAACATCACTAGATCTAGCGACAGAATCGCTTTTCTTTTTTGACAATACTGAAACATAGCAAATTTGGAATATTGACTTTCACGGCCAAGGAATTGGTGTATTTTGCGGAGTTCCGCTTGGATGTACCAAGTTACACCCATCAGAAGGCTTTTGGTACGCCCTGTCTGGACCCCGTTGGGACGTAGTGCAATGTTCACAATCCCAGCGACGGCGTCAAGGCCGGTGTTGATGAGCTTAACGTGGTACCCTAGACAAAGCCGAGCAAAAAGAACACTAAAAAAACTAAAAATAAAAAAGGCACGGCCAAAGCCAAAGCCTAAAATAATTGCTGGAGTTTCAGAACAAATTTGCTTTGTTAGCAGAAAGTCTAGTCTTGAATCAAGAATATACGATCTGCACCTTGGATTTTAAACAGTTAAAAATACAGGGCGCCCGAGAATGTTCTCCGCAGTGCCTACAAGCTGCTGCGTGAGATGACGTCACCAGTTATGTTGGCAGCACGGCTGTCGCTGGTATCGTAACAAACAAACAGTAAACTTTATACACACCACAGCCATTCATAACTGATGCTAGAAGTGCTAATGACACACACGCTCGCTTATTGCATTTTTTTTGTCGTGTAGCCTCCTAAGAGGCCGAGTGCAGGTCTTTCTAGTCGACGCCCGTGGGCGACCTGCTCGTCGGGATGAGAGATGGAATGGATGAAGATGAATGAAACTGGGCAAGGATGTGGAAGTAAGCGGCCGTGGCCTGTCAGAAGGTACTGTCCCAGCATTTGCCTGGTGTTGAAAATGGGAAACCACGGAAAACCATTTCAAGGACAGCCGACGGTGGGGCTCGAACCCACGCGTCTACCGAGTCAGCAGAGATTAATAATGTTATTGGTTTTACGTCCCTTTTAACTACACTGGCTTTTAGAGACGTCGGGGTGCCGGAATTTTGCCCCGAAGGGGATCTTTAACGTGCCAGTAAATTTACTGACACGGCTTCCTCGCATTTGCGCACCCTCAAATGCCACCTGACTGCGCCAGGTTTCAAACCTGCAACCTTGGGATCAGCAAGCGAGAACGTTACCCCTGAGCCACGCAGCAAGACAGTCAGCAGAGAGCCTGGCCCCTTGACCTAACGCAGCGCTTTAGCCCGCGTAGCCACTACTGTCGGTGCTTATTGCAATACACACTGACGAATTCGACAGCCCACACATGTGGGCTTCGCCCTATCAAGGACACTGTGCTGCCAACTAAAATGATGACGCAACCACTCGCAGCTGCACGTAGCCACTGCGGAGAACATTCTCGGCCGCCCTGTATAACGCATGTTTACCTTTACGCTACTATACCACAACTGTTCTATTATAATGACTCAGTGGAGAATAGGTCTCTGCATTAGATTTTAGCGCAGGTAACATTCTCCTTCTTCTTCACAACAGTTCGGGACTATCTTCTTTCTTTTCTCATTCCTAAGTAATGTAGGCAACTGGGTGGTGGACAGGGCCTCATTCGGGGAGAGAGAGAGAGGGGGGGGGAGTTAAGCCCATTCGCCAAAAGAAGGACGGGAAGGCCCTCAACTTACCAAAGGATGCGCATGTCATGGTAGGCCTACACAAGATGGAGGGCTAGCGTTCGAAAGTCAAATACTACGAAGTCTGGCAGTAGTGGGTGCAAAAATACACTCGTGGTAACAGTCAATGTACCATCTGTTGTGAGTTCTTGGACGAGAATAACTTCATAATGAAAGCTTGAGTCTGAATTATACAAAGACTTGTTCTAGAAGGAAAACTAGCACTAGAACGTACATCAATATCATTTTAGACAACCTGTGGAACAGTCAGTGTGCTCATAAAATTAAGAAATGCCTACGTAGGACAAAACAGTTTCGTGTTTAGCAGAAAAGTTTTAGATCGAGTTGATTTTAATCGTATATGCACATCATTATAACAGAATCATTTGTTTTATCTTGACGCATTTAGGGACAGCCATTGTTTAGGCTGCACTGTAGATAACACACAACGAGTTGTTGTTGGAGTAGAAGATTCATTTTAGAGGCTTTGGACATATTGGACATCAGCCCCGTGTATTTGGGTGAGTGTTCGATTAGTCTAATAACTGTGTTTCCGTGGTGGCTGTATTAGTGTGCGTAACTACAGTATAATAATCTAAGGTAAGGGGTTGGAGCAGGTACCCCGGGACTTCGAAATGAGATACCATCCCAGCATTTATCTGGGGGAAAAACCGATGGGAAAACCAAACCCAGGATGGCCACCAGGATTCGAACCACCGATCTCTGGAATGGCTGCAGCTTTTAAAAGGGCATAACTACACCGCGGGGCAAAGAGAGTTATATTATTATTGTTGTGTTAAGGGGCGGAACAGCTAGGTTATCTACCCCTAAAAAAGAGAGTTAGGTTGACCTTTGCTCATCGGAGATACGTATGAGCACCTGAGGAGTCAAGCATCTCTGTGTGTACGCCTGGATAATCTACAGCAATGCCAACAGTATGTTGCAGCTGATGGTTTGGATCATTGTGATCACCAGCTCGCTGTACTTGTGAATACACAAGTGGTACTGTACTTGCATACAGCAGGAAACAGGTTTCACAAGTTGGCGAACTTCCTCTGCGCGCAAACTGACCCAAGCTCGCTGCAACAACTCCGTCGGTGAGTACACATTTATAGAGAATCCAGCCCAGTGAATTTGGGGTCCATGCGAGTTGATATGATCCTTCGACAGTGATCCTAGCCTGATGACATTGTGCCTTGTCCTGTTTCATGGGACTGAACAGATAGTCAGTCAGCTGTCAGGTCCCAGCTGCGTTAAATATTCAAGAATGTGCCCCTGACCATGACATCACCGCCGGCGTGTTGGGTCCCAATGGTGCAATTAGAAGATGTGCTATAGCCTATGTTGATTGTGATTACAGCAGATGTATACAGTATCTGCTCATCCGCATTATAGTAGGAAACGAGGTATCTGTGTCTGTAGCCTATGCTGATTACATGAGATGTATATCCGCTCATCCACATGACACAGTAGGAAAAGAGGTATCTGTGTCTATAGTCCATTGACTACCCTCCTTGGCCTATGTGAGGAGTTGTATACGATGACGCGAGTAATGAACCCCTGTCGCCACTTTTACACCATGTGCTCGAGTAGTCACGTTACGTATGAAAAGATCACACCGCCTCACCTTACGTCAGCCAGACTGCGTAGTTGCAAGTTACGGGTAGTTCAATATTGTGTCATTTATTGAATAGGCTACTAAACCAATTAATTCTCAGTAATTTTCATTTACACCTTTTATCAATCATCCATTTTAAGTTGACGTGTTCTTTATTCATTGCCACAGTTTGTAACCTAGAAATATCGTCTGCGCGCCAGGAGAAGCCAGTTCAACAAGCTGCAACGGGAAGCGCGGGTTTCGGCTGTGCGCATACGCAGACAGTCTATTCCTGACCTCAATATATCGGCAGTCGGTTGCTGCTATCTCCAGCATGGTGGTTGTTGTTCATCCGGCTTAAAATGTGCTCTATTATACTGTCGACATTTATACATGGCTGTGTGTTTACTTTTAACAGAGCACATAGTACAAATAAAGAAAGAATGAGTCGACTGAGTGAAGCCGGTAGTGACCGACTTGATGGTTTTGGAATGAGCAGTACGCGGGAAGGCACCTAAAGTTCAAACCCAGCTGATTTCTCTTGTCGTGCTGACAATAAGTATTAAAACTCCAGACCTGTCCCTAGGGGTCAAATTCCCGACTCAGCTAAGAAATCTTAATTCTGGTCTCAGAGTTGGAACAGCATATACTCAGCCTCTTGACTTGAAGGAAATGGGTTCGATTCCCGCTTCAATCATTCTAAAATTGGTTTTTCGTTGTTTCCCACTTGTATAACAGGCCAATGCCGAGATGTTTCCTAATACTGTATAAGGCAACGACCTCCTCTTTCCCAATGGCAAATACATGTACACATAGTACAGACGCCACAAAAACACAGGTAATCAGGCAGATTCGACAACACAATTACAAGGGGCTGACGACTACGGTGCCCAAAGATCTTAAGTAGAACAACTTTATATAAAAATGAACTCCATGGCTACAGCTCGAGTGGAAGTGTTCTCATGGAGAGCACTGTACCCGCAGCGTACCGCAGCCCGGCGGAAGGCGCGCTGTACCGCATATTGCAGCCGGCGAACAAAACCCCGTCATCCGTAGCCCGGCATAATTCAGCTGGCAATCCGCTTCCCCACCCCCAAGCTCACCCGCAACACAGCACAACACAAGCCTTCCACAGCCTCCACTAGAATCCAGGCAGGACTCGCTGCTTTATGTATAGGCAGAGGAATGTGCCGTGGAGCGTGTCCCCCAACCCCAGCAACGAGGTTTAAACAGTTGGTGTTGTTTTACGCGTCTACAATGAGAAGTTAATGAAAGAGGGACTCTCACAATAGTGATACGTGTATAACATCCCTCTTAACTGCTGTGCTAGTAGAGACGCCGAGTGACAGAATTTGGTCCTAGAGGGGATTTTCCCACGCGCCAGTAAACCTCCTTTCGTACTCGCAGTCAAGCGAGTCGGGGTTTTGGATCAGCTAGCCTGTGAGTATCAGGATGCCAGTACTTGGCGGCGTAACTGAGAGCACCTTGGATCAGCTAGCCTGTGAGTATCAGAATTTAGGCCTATAAAAATATAATATTAAGTGTGCTCCTTTATACTGTCGACATTTTTACATGGCTGTGAGTTTATTTTTAACTGAGCACATAGTACAAATAAAGAAACTGAGAGCAAATATCCCTAGCGGATACCTTCATTGGTTGAGGTGACCGCCTATTTTGCGTCTGATCCGCTAACACTTATCATGTGGCTTGGCAGCCACAGAAATGTTTTTCTAGTGTCAGCGTAATACAGCCTGGCTAGAAGAGAGAAAGTGTAACGTGTTTTTCGAGGGGTTTTATGCAACTGGCATAAGTCAGTAGGAAGCCATTCTATATTTATTTACGCGGCAAATTGTTCAGCCAAGAGAATTTTTCATGGTAATTTATTATTATTATTAATTTATTATAATTATTATTAAGGTATTTTCGGAGCATTTTATAAAAATTATTAGCATTCAGATAGGTTTTCTATGTCTTAGAAAACGCTATCAAGCAAATTATTACGAACGACAATATTATAGAAAATTATGTGATTACGGAATTTTACGGAGTTTTGTCAGTTAGGGTATTTGAGAGACATGACTCACTGGGAATTCGAATACAAGCTGATTCCTGTCGAGAAGTATTACGCAAGGCTGGGTCGCAAGGTCTAGAAAAGGCGAATTGTTGGAACGGAAAACGACTTCTCCCTCTCGCGCGCCGAGTGTAATGAGGCAGAGGAGGGGAACTGGCGGCGTGCTCAGCCAATCAGGGGAGACAACGTAAGCTGGAAGACGGTACCGTGGTGGGGGAGCCAACAGGTGCATATATCGTTCGACGCGCCGTGAAACGAGGACTATCTGTGAAATACTTGAGGAGTATGGATGCGCGTGCGAGTCGCTCCGATGTTCAGTGGAGTTAGGGACTATCGGTGTAGAACTTGCGGAGTACGGTTGCAAGTGCGTGTCGCTCCGATGTTCAGTGGATTTGAAGACTAACTTTTGCAAAACTTAACCAGTGCGGTTGTACGAGTGTTTGGGTCCGAGGTACGGACCATAGAATTATCTAATCTACCAGAATATCATCAAATTCCGACGGAGATGACGACGTCCAGGAGACTGTGGGAAGCTCACAGCATCAGCAAGTACGAGGGAAATGCCTTGGCAATTTCCAATGGTAAGCGCAAATGACGCAGAAATACGCAATCTCTCATTTTTCTTTGTTTTACATTTCATATTTCAGTAACTTCATAGCTTGGAAATAAGAGTAAAATCAATTTATCAGACTCCGTTTTCACGTAATTTTCTATCGGTAATATTCAAATCACAACGCTCCAATTTAAATTTTGTACTTATTATTATTATTAATTTTGCTATACTTGTTTTATATAATAAATTCATTTCTTTTACAATGCAATCTTTGCTTTCAGTAGGTAGCATTAGATATAGACCAATTCCTTCTCCTGATACAATTGTTTGTTGGGTTAATGATCAAATCATACCACGATCTGAGTGAATAGTGTCTTGAAGGTGTTCTGCCAGAGCTAGACGTTGTTAAATACAAATTTAGATTTCAACATTGCATTGAGGTCTTGGCGCCCATTAAAACAACATAGCTTAGGCAAAGGTAAACAGTTACATTTATCTCCCAACAGTGTGGGCTAGCCAAACTGCCACATTGTACGCTCAACGTTAGGGGCTAGCAAAACGTTACACTTGTCGCTCAACGTGAGGGCGAAAGAAACCATTACATTTGTCGCTACCAACATGGGGCACTAATTAATAACCATTACATTTGTCGCCGACAACTTGGGGCTGAAAACCTAATAACATTTGTGGAAGGAGAAGGGTATATATTTCTGTGCCTGTATTTTGGGGGTTATTTGTCTTTATCAGTGTATATCATTATGGGGGATGAGAAAGAAAGACAGATGAGGTTACGTAGTGGTCATCAACTGGAGAGTGATGATACGAGCAGTATGTCAAGTGATGGTAGTACCGGGGTAGCGGAGGTAAATCCCGATACTGAAACAGGGAGTGTAGGCGGCCAACCAGAATTAAAAACTTTACTTCTCGAGTTCATGTATCAGAACAAAGTTAGTAGTGATGCCTTAAATGCAAAATTAGAACAGAATAATGCAAAATTAGAACAAAACAGTAGGGAAAATAAAGAAAGTACAGAAGCCTTAAATGCAAAATTGGAACAGAATAATGCAAAATTAGAACAAAACAGTAGGGAAAATAAAGAAAGTACAGAAGCTTTAAATGCAAAATTAGAACAGTAGGGAAAATAAAGAAAGTACAGAAGCTTTAAATAAAAAATTAGAACAGAATAATGCAAAATTAGATAAGAACAACAAGGAAATTAGTGTGAAAATGGAGCAGATTAGAGGAGAAATCAGAGGAGTAATGGAAGAGAAGGTTAAAGAGATCATTGCAGATGTAGACAAGAAATTAGGAAAAGTACAGGAGGAGTTAGAAATTAGAATCAGTACACAGGCTGAAAATTTAAAAGAACTAGTGCAACTGGAAACACAGCAGGTCAAAAAGCAATTGGGGGGAGAAATTGACAAAATTCAGGTAGCAACTAAAGAGGTTAAGGAACAGCTGGGGGGTAGAATTGAGAAAGTCCACTCGCAAATAGTTGCAGAAGTAAATGATTTAAGAGAGAGTAATAGAGAGAGCATTAGCAAGATTGAGGAGAAACAAGCAAAGCTATATGATAAAGTAGAAGAATCAGAAGGAAACATTAAATTAACAGTAAACAGTATTGAGAGGAAGGCTGAGGAGAAAATCGCAGAATTAGAATTAAAATTAAAAGCTAGGATCAGGCAAGAAAATAGTCAGAATAGGCCAGTTTTTGTGAATAGCACACACAGGGAGGTAGAACTGGGTAAGTTCAGCAATCGACAGGGGTGCCCAATGGAGTTCATGAACACTATAGAAAATAAATTCGGGGAGAGGTTGGAAAATGGTAGTATTGAGTGGTGCCAGGTAGTTGAAATTTTAGAACAAGTGTTTGTGGGGGAAACGAGGAATTGGTTTGCTGTCTACAGAGACAAGTTTACTGATATTAATGATTTTAAAATGAAATTCTGTGAAAAGTTCTGGAATGAGGTTATTCAGTCGCAGCATCGTGAGGGAGTAGTGTGTGGTAAATATAACCCTAAAGGAAGCTCCACCATGACCGAATACTTTTTAGGGCAGGTATTAGTGTGTAAATATCTGGATGGCTTGAAGGAGGAAAGTGATGTGGTAAGGTTGCTACTTAGGCACTTTCCCTATAGGATCAAGGAGGCTGCTTGTATCCAGAATGTAAAGACTATATCACAAGTAGAAAATTTGTTAAGCACATTTGATGCACTAGGGAGAGGGGGTTATGAGGACAATTTCAATCGGAACCAGGGTAATAATAATAATAGACCTAATGAAGCCAGGCATCAAGAAGTTCAAGGGAACGGTGGCGAAGGGGCCAACGCTCAAAATAGAAATAATAATAATCAGCTATATCAGAACAGAGGAAATGGCTATAGTAATCAGTATCAAGGGAGGAACAATGATTTCAGGGGAAATCAAGGGAGGAACAATGATTACAGGGGAAATCAAGGGAGAAACAATGATTTTAGGGGAAATCAAGGGAGAAATTATAATGACAATAATTACAACCAGAATAGGGGTCAAGGAAGAGGACAGCCTAGTGGTAGTAATATACAGCCAAACAATGACAACACAGCCCAGAACAACCAGGCCAGTTTAGTAGTTAGTAGTACTACGGCCAGCTGTAGCGGTTCTTTAAACGCGAACCAGGCTGCGAAGTAAGGGCAGAATCTCAGTCTGTAGCATGCCCTGTCCATACAATTATACAGGAACCCTATGACCTAAATGTAAGAAATGAATTATTACATGAACTAAATGATGAAGGTATTATTCAGGAAGTGGTTAGTAAGAGCCCCATAGTTAAATTTAACGTGTCCGAGGCGTACACAGATTTTTAATTGATAGTGGTTGTATGAAGAGTTGCATAAGTAGTGCATTTTATGATAAAATGAAAGGAACTGGAGTAAATTTTGAGGAGATGCCAATTAAAAGCACTTTTGTTATCACAGCTGTTGGGAAGAGGTCTAAAGTAATTTCTAAGCAAGTTTTAGTAGACATTAAAATTAATAATCATGTAGAGAAGCAGATTTGTCTTGTAATTCCAAATTTAGTATTCAGTGTTATCTTGGGTTCAGAGTGGCTAAGTAGAGTGTCTGGTAACTTATGTTATGATGTAGGGAGTTTGAAATTTAAATGGGGAGATTCTGAAGTAGAAGTAGCGTTCAATGACCAAATTCAGAGAAGTAGTGTTGTAGGTGTGATTTGTACTTTAAATGAGATATCGCCAGCCGTAGAGCGGGGTTCTCCATGTTTTGTGGGCAGTGTGATTACGAACGGTAGTCTAAAGGACTCGTTACGTGATGCTGCATTTCAGGGAGATATAGAGGTGGAACAATGTGTTCGGCTCTATGATGTGTTATGGTGTAATAGGAGAGTGTTTGAGGATCGCATTGGTATGGCCAATTGCTATACCCATTCATTGAACGTTATTGATAGGTCAGTATTCACAGGACATAGATATCCTGTACCTTTCACTTATCAGAGTGCAGTTGAGGCACAAATTAATCAGATGCTTGAAGATGGGATTATTGAGCACTCTAACAGTCCATATGTTAATTCTTTGATCACGGTACCCAAGACCTACGGCACTGTTCGTATTTGTTTAGACGCTCGTTTGGTTAACAGTAGAATTAGTTCAGATCAGCTGAAATCTATGTCAATAGAAGAATTAATGCAAACATTTGAGGGGAAGAAGTATTTCACTTGTGTAGATTTGAGTTCCAGTTTTTGGCAAGTGCCACTTATGTACGAAGATAGACCATTTACAGCTTTTAGTCATAAATATAACCTTTATCAATTTTGTAGAACACCTTATGGGTTAAAGAGTAGTTCAGCAGCTTTAATTAGGGCTTTAAACATCGCATTAGGGGATGACACAGGAGAGTTTGTAACCATTTACATTGATGATATGGTAATTAGTTCACGCAGTTTTGAGGAGCATTTACGTCATTTAGATATAGTTTTTCAGAAGTTAGATCAGGCAGGGTTCACTTTGAAGCTGTCTAAGTCGTCATTCTGTCAGTCAGAAGTGACATTTTTAGGTCATAGAGTGTCGAGTAGAGGTGTGACACCATAGGAAGGTAGGGTTAGCATGTGTGGACAGTAGCAACAGGGCATCGTTACAGACACTGAGAAATATGCTAGTGGAGCAACGTGATGACGTTAAGTTGAAGGAGCCACTTGCAAGGTTGGAAGCAGGTGACGCAGTAACATTTATAGTTTCCAAACGTATTGGCAAAACAGCATATGTGCTGGAGAATAGTAAGGGAAACAGATTATACGGGACGTATAATATACATAGTCTCCGAAAGTATGTGTCATAAAGTAAGGATGTTTAGCTGGCGAGCCAGCCTATCAAATGAGTAAGTGTGGTATTTGGTGCGTGGGAGGAGATGGTCTTCCAGGCAGGCGTATCAGAAGTCACACAGGGGGGTAGTATGTAAGTAAATGAGAGTTTTTAAGGTACAGGGAAATATGACGGGATTGTCGGATGCTGTTGAGCACTAAATTGTCTCGATGCACCAAGGCCATTTTGGCAGCGCTGATGGGTTCCCATTTATCTCCAAGAGATGGGGGAGCGCTTGAATAGGGCTTGTTAGCTTAAGGCGTCCACGAGATAAAAGATGGGCCATCAGAATGCGAGACAGTCCTTCATGAAACTCATACATATCAGCACACGTGATTTCTGTTTACGGCCTCGCCATGTAAGATTTGTAAGTGTGTAATTTAAGATAATTTGTACAATGGTATTATTTGTGTGAGGAGAAATGGTCTGTGTTGAGAACTAGTATTAAGTAGAATATGGTTAACGGGAACTTAACAAGACAGGGCGATTACGGCACAGAAATATTTGGTGTTATATGTAATGCGCATTTACTGTTTTTTTTTTTTCAGAAGTCAATATTAATTTAATCTACTTTAAAGAGAGATTAAGTATTATGGTCACGAGGCGCTGCCACAATAGTGTGATCGTGTGCTCAGTGATAAGTGGAATTAAATGTCACCATAAGGAGGGGACCTCCAGTGAAATTAGGAAGTTCTATGGTGATATAAATATATCAGAACACCTTCAATGCGTGTGATATGACATCATAAATACATAGTGCTCACACATTAATTATGTCTATTTCTCCAACATAGAGAAATTTGAGAGGCGGAAATATCCGTGGAACACTATTCCATATGTAAAACATTGGACTGGTTGCAAAGTGCAATCCATAGTGACAACAAACTTTGACGCAAAGTGCGTGAAGAAAAAATATGAGTGTATATATCTGTAATTTAGGGTGATTTCATTTATGTAATATGTAGTTTGGATGGGGTTTATTAACGTGTCTGGGATAATCGGATAATGGACCGTCGTCACGGTAAATCATCCGATGATCCGAGGCGAATATGTAACGTGTTTTTCGAGGGGTTTTATGCAACTGGCATAAGTCAGTAGGAAGCCATTCTATATTTATTTACGCGGCAAATTGTTCAGCCAAGAGAATTTTTCATGGTAATTTATTATTATTATTAATTTATTATAATTATTATTAAGGTATTTTCGGAGCATTTTATAAAAATTATTAGCATTCAGATAGGTTTTCTATGTCTTAGAAAACGCTATCAAGCAAATTATTACGAACGACAATATTATAGAAAATTATGTGATTACGGAATTTTACGGAGTTTTGTCAGTTAGGGTATTTGAGAGACATGACTCACTGGGAATTCGAATACAAGCTGATTCCTGTCGAGAAGTATTACGCAAGGCTGGGTCGCAAGGTCTAGAAAAGGCGAATTGTTGGAACGGAAAACGACTTCTCCCTCTCGCGCGCCGAGTGTAATGAGGCAGAGGAGGGGAACTGGCGGCGTGCTCAGCCAATCAGGGGAGACAACGTAAGCTGGAAGACGGTACCGTGGTGGGGGAGCCAACAGGTGCATATATCGTTCGACGCGCCGTGAAACGAGGACTATCTGTGAAATACTTGAGGAGTATGGATGCGCGTGCGAGTCGCTCCGATGTTCAGTGGAGTTAGGGACTATCGGTGTAGAACTTGCGGAGTACGGTTGCAAGTGCGTGTCGCTCCGATGTTCAGTGGAGTTGAAGACTAACTTTTGCAAAACTTAACCAGTGCGGTTGTACGAGTGTTTGGGTCCGAGGTACGGACCATAGAATTATCTAATCTACCAGAATATCATCAAATTCCGACGGAGATGACGACGTCCAGGAGACTGTGGGAAGCTCACAGCATCAGCAAGTACGAGGGAAATGCCTTGGCAATTTCCAATGGTAAGCGCAAATGACGCAGAAATACGCAATCTCTCATTTTTCTTTGTTTTACATTTCATATTTCAGTAACTTCATAGCTTGGAAATAAGAGTAAAATCAATTTATCAGACTCCGTTTTCACGTAATTTTCTATCGGTAATATTCAAATCACAACGCTCCAATTTAAATGTTGTACTTATTATTATTATTAATTTTGCTATACTTGTTTTATATAATAAATTCATTTCTTTTACAATGCAATCTTTGCTTTCAGTAGGTAGCATTAGATATAGACCAATTCCTTCTCCTGATACAATTGTTTGTTGGGTTAATGATCAAATCATACCACGATCTGAGTGAATAGTGTCTTGAAGGTGTTCTGCCAGAGCTAGACGTTGTTAAATACAAATTTAGATTTCAACATTGCATTGAGGTCTTGGCGCCCATTAAAACAACATAGCTTAGGCAAAGGTAAACAGTTACATTTATCTCCCAACAGTGTGGGCTAGCCAAACTGCCACATTGTACGCTCAACGTTAGGGGCTAGCAAAACGTTACACTTGTCGCTCAACGTGAGGGCGAAAGAAACCAATACAAAAGAACTGTTGTTCTTGTTATTGTTGCGTTATCCATTTAGTGTGTGTTAGTTATTGTTGTTTTACGGGGCGTAACTAGAAGGTCATCTGCCCCTCATCTTGTGTGTGTTTAAAGCGTGAATAATGAATGACTGATAGTAGATGAAAGGATGCTTCGGGACCTTTAAATAGTGTGCTGCCTTGCATACGCCAGAGGAAGAACCACACCGGATATCCGGAACGGCAGCAGCTTCCTTTGTCAGTGAATGTTCCTGAACAGTTGACCTTAGAAAATATGACATTGGTTAGAGGCGATAGAGCTGAGGGTCATGTCTCCTACGGAACAACAATCTCGCATGCAAAGACTTGCACACGCAGTTCACTGCTGTGACTCCATCTGAAGTGGAAGAGTTGAAAATAAGACCCGAGCCGAATCCAATCTACTGCAGTTCAGCTAGGTACCCTTTTCGGTATCGACCGACAGCCCAAGGAAACACATTATCTCAAATCAATGGTGCAAAGTGCCATTGCACGTCACCAAGTGAAATCATAGGCATTTCAGCTTTGTCCAATAAGAGCGCTATACTGCTCAAACCATCAAAAGGGATTTCTAAACACACGTTGTCCTTCAACGGGGTTCACATCATTTGTTGGGAGCTGCAGCAGGTTACAACAGAGAAAACGTGGGGAATAATAATAATAATAATAATAATAATAATAATAATAATAATAATAATAATAATCCCTCAGCTAACTTGCGTAGTTGGAGCCATTTAGATGATCAACCCTCAAATTTCGACGTTCTGCTTGTACTCCCACCTAGCATCGAAATCGAAATGCTGCTAGGAAACCTATGAATGAGAATTTTGTCTTGCAGTCACCAAATCGATGGGTCTTTTACGGGCAGACATCGTACAACTAGGGAGATACGTGCATTTTCCCGACCTTGAGGATCATGAGACGGACACCCTGACAATGATCCACCGATAGATAGTGGGGAATACTATATGGTACCCATACAGGAAAAGGTACCTCTGATCACGTGCTACGTTATCTATTTGACAAGCGTAATGGCGTTTACGTGCTTTTCAACTAGTTTAACTAACAATGGACACCGGCAGAAAAAAAAGATGGCTAATTTCTTAATTTTTTAGTTTCATCCCAAGGCAGCCCTCCTGTTCTACTACCCGTTGTTCAGTTGTGAGTGAACCGAGCAACTGTCCGGTTATTACGCTATTACGCAGCAGACCAAGCAAAGCAAATACGTTCCGCCTGGCGAGACAGAGCGGTCAGGTCGAGGAGACAACTCTGACCCAAGCTCACAACGAGGGCTGCCTCACTTAACACACGGCACCTCACGAGATAGGGTTAGTCTAATGATTAAGGTTGAGATAAAGGATCATCAGCCCCATTAATGGCCAAGAAAATCTTCGTCCATCAATAAATAACGGTGCCAGACTGGGCAAGATTATAACCATGACCGCTACCTTAACGTATCCCAAAGGTACTGGGTTCGATTCCCGGCTCTGCCAAGAAAATGAATTCTGGTCTGAGGGCTTGAACTGGGTACAATGACCCTTGTAAGGCAAAACTGTGAATTCGATTTCCACCACAGCCATCCTAGAAGTGGTATTCCAACTGTTTCCCACTCCAGGCAAATGACGGGATCAATGACGTACCTACGGGGGGTGATTTGGGGGATGAATCTCCCCCAGAGCCAAACAATAAAAATGTAAAACTCGAAGAAATTTGTATTATAAAATAATCTTCGGATGAAGAAAAACGACTGGACTATGTACGTTTATATTTATTGATTCGAGAAGATTTTTCTTTACTTGCGTAAAAATTTAGTGATACCTAAACCGATCTTCAGTAAAACTGTCATTTTTCGAGTTTTTACATATTCATAGGTCAAAATAAAACGATGCTATCGAAATCAAACACAAAAACGAAAACGTGTAGGTATTAGTTTTCATTAATTATGTCTCAATTTACACAAGCCTTCTCCCCACCTAAATGTAATATTTTGACTCCTCTCATCTCCCTCCAGAAGCAAATCCTAGTTACGCCACTGGCCGTGATGGTTCCTAACGTACAGCCAAGGCTGCCACATTTTCATTTTCCACAACATTGCCTCTTAGGCTCTCTCTGATTCTTTTCTTTCCGAGCCTTGTGCACCAGGTCACACTCTGATCAGTCAAGATTTAACAGGTAACCTCCCCAAACAAGTGATGTCAGATTCAAATATTAGGAAATAGCCCTAAAAGCGTACAGGCTGAGAAGCTATCAAACGCGCGTAATGTCAGCTGACGCCGCGGGTCATGTCATGTCATCTCATGTCCCAATCATATCAATTACAAAAAATAATACAGACAAGTACACAGGGCTGGTGGACACGGTGTACACGTCTCTAAACAACAAATGCAACCACGAACAATTACCAAAGTCTTGGATATCTCAACACAGTTGGGATCTGAAAAGGAGAATGTTAAGACAAGAAAAAATGGTAAAGAAACGGAAGGAGCACCAAGACTAATCTTGGTGTCCTTGCTCGCTCGTTTATGCTCTCACCATCCAAGCATTCGCTGTAGTTGCGCTGCTGTTGTGCGAGTCATTAGCCCCTGAATGTTTGATGGGCTCCTGGCCGCTCCAGTCGCCTCAATAATTCACGGCCCCTTTGTTTGCGGTCGGACGGGACCGCTCGCTCTAATATATTGGATTTTTGGGACATAAAAGCCGCGCTACGTTTAGGTATTAATAGTGTATGACACGAGGAGCCGGGTCCACCGTACCTGCAGGAAATGGAGATGAAAATAATTTATTGTGATGTGTTGTGAGGTGCCACCAACTGCCCATTGATAGCAAGTACCACACTCCAGCATTAGCTTGCCACGGTGGGTGAGTGGATAGCGTGTCGATCTACTAACCCCAAGATTGCAGGTTCGCTCCTGACCGTGGTAAGTGATTTTTTGAAAGGCGGCAAAAAATACGGCACGCATGTCATACGATGTTAGCATGTCAAAGAACCCATTTGAATTCAGTAGGCCGTGTTCATAATGGCAAAATTAATCTCGGGAGTTTCCGCCAACACCAAGTTCCTCATTTCTCTACTAGAAAGCGCTATAGTGTTCAAGGAGCATAGATCTCTTACCTCCTTGACTTTCATAGTGATTCAAGGAACCAAGGAACAACGAAATTCGACATGCAAGCTACCCTCTGGGTGTCAAATTACAACGCTTGCACCCGGCACCCGAGGCCATACGATATTATTATTACTCCAGTATTGTTTCAAAAGAACACTATCTGCTTACCCAGATTTCAGGTTCGCAACATCTGATCAGTGGAGGATCCACGTGTGCCCGTTAAAAAACCTAACGTACAACATCATTTTGAAACGAAATCTTTGAAAAAAAAAAGATACGAGCCTTACAGTAGTCGCATATGATGTGTAACATCTGACATGTTATCCTACTCGTATACTACACAGCTTGGACATTCTTAAAATGTTAATTTACACTCCATTTTCATACTGGTACTATGATGAAAGTATAGATTGAATTGGAGATATGCTGTCACATTTGTGGCGCAGCGGTCAAGCTGTTAGTCTCTCACCAAGGTAGACCGGGTTTGATTCCCGGTCAATACATGTGCGATTTTCGAATTGAAATGCCATGTCCTGTGGTTCGCATTCCACGTAAAAGGGAGGTACCGTGGATCATGATCGGGAGATTAACGGACACGCAAAACTACAAGCTTCCTTCCTTCCTTCCTTTTACATTAATAATTCATAATAAAAAAGTGACACACAACGTCGACAGTACTCTCAAATACTGTGAGCACATTCCTCAGTAACTATAACATTCATTATTCTCAAGGCTCTCATACAGTTCGTCGTAAACAATCAAAACATGGCTTCCTACAATCATGAAATGACCTAGTCTCACATATGATGAAAATACAGCTTTTATTCCACTCATATAACAACATTTTGTTATGCATTTAATATTTGACTACTCACCTACAGCTTGACAATAATGCCGCTTACTTAAATGCCATTTGTCGTCATTGTCCTACCCCATGTAATATTCAATCTTGAACGTGAAGCTTCATAAACTGCTCAATGACAAATGAAAGTCGGTGAAACATTTGCCACTGTGCTCATCAAACCAGTGCCTGCTAAATGCACGGCCTACTGTATTGCCATAACATTCTCGCGCTACAGAGCACACACTGCCTTGTTTCCAATACACACATTTTCAATTGTACATCCAGCTGGCAGTGCGTCTTCACTTCCGTCCGATCCACTTCCGCCCGATTCTCTTCCGTCCCATTTTTCTGGCAGTGCGTCTTCACTTCGGTCCGATCCACTTCCGCCCGATTCACTTCCGTCCCCAATTTAAAAAAACACTCCCACAAAACTATCCAGCAACCAAGCGGAAAGTAAGTTAATATGAATTATTAGGATTTCTTTTTTTTGGTCATATTATGAGGACACCGGAAACCAGATTTTCTAAAAATTGTAGAGAAACTTGGGAATATGGAACAACAAGTACGATGGATTAAGGAAATTAGAGAAGATATGAAAGAATTAGAAATAACCTTGGATGACTTACAAAACAAACCAAAAATTTTAAAAAACTGAAAGATATAAAAATAAGATTTCAAGCAAAAATAGACAAACTTCATACAGTAAAAAGGGTATTTACAGATGAGGAACGCCTGAGAAGATCAGAGCGAATGAAAAGCTACTGGGCAACTCGGAAAGAAAACTTACTGAAGAAGAGGACCAAGTGAAGTGGTCCAATGAGGCCGTAAAAGCAGAAGAAGAAGAATTAGGATTTAATATCCCCGCGTTTGTACCAAGGAGAACCGCGCGGTACCGGCTACACAGGTATAAAGTGGAGGGCGGGGGACGGGTTGTCTTCCCTTCTCATTATGTGCGATTGAGTAGACCTTTTATGACCTATCCTTAACCTGCTCGCTCTCAGTTTATTGGGACTTAGATCAGCTAGTCACTGAGCCTCCCAGAATGCCAGTAATTTGGCGGCGTAACTCAGAGCGAATACCTACGGCTGGTACCTGCATCGGTGGAGGTGGCAGTGATACGCTCTCTTTTGATTGATTGATTTATTGATTGTTGTGGCTTTAAGGGGAGGTACAGCGAGGTCATCTGCCCCACAGTCTGTTTAGCGGCTTGATCTCCTAACTCACTTCCCGCTTAGTAACCACAGGAAGGTTAAACGATCGACTGAGGTTACGACTGGTGAGCACTGAAACCACTGATCTACGGAGGTTAGATCATTGGTAAAGTCCTGCGCGGATGCGGATATCTGCGGATAAACCCGCAGACATCCGCAATTTTTTTCGCCATGCGGATACAGTTTGCATGGCTGTGCGAATAGCGGATAAGCTGCGGATAATGTTTAGAATGCAATGTTTAACTGGATATTTTAAAAATAATTTTAGTTTTTGGGTGGTTGGTTCTTAAGTTTAGGGGCCGCGACAACGCGGTCATGTAGCCCCGTGTACTTTGGGTGTGTGTGTAGAATCTGTTGGTTGGTTCCTCAGTTTAGGGGCTGCGACAACGCGGTCATGTAGCCTCGTGTGCTTTGGGTGTGTGTAGAATCTGTCTGATAACCTGTGTTAATTGAGATGGCTGTATTAGTGTGTGTATCTGTTTTTAATTCAAGTAAGGACTGCAACTTAGAATTTTTCAAATAGTTCCTACTTTTGCCGCCAAACGCCACCGTCGCCGCCAAACGCCACCGTCAACGACTACTAGGCCTAGTTCAGAACTTAGCTACTAGACGCCACCGCAGTCGGCTCTTGGCAACGAACGTAGAAACCTAAGAGCGTTGTTTACATTCCTAACCTATACAATTTAGCTTCACACAGGTGTAATTAGTGGAAGGTTCTTTAACATGCCATAAACCTATGACATGGGACCGCCGGCTTTACTTCCCCTCTGAAGGAAGGCATAGTGAGGGATTTTTAATTGTAGTTTTTGCTAAGATCTGCGTCTTTCAAGTTTCTTGTTATTTCCCTATTATTTTGCTTTCGCTTGGATTGTATGAGAATAATAGAGAAGTGAGAGAAGCCAGTCAAGGAAATACCATTTTTAAAAAATCTTTCATACCTGCGCTTGGCTGTGTGGGTAAATCTGACGACTAAGTGCTGTAATTATCCACCCGCTGTGTAACTTGCCGTTACTCAGAGGGACAAATCTCAGTAAACAATTTAAAATATTATTGTAATATCAGCGGATGCGGATAACAGTCCTGCGGATGCGGGGCGAATGCGGATAAGTCATGCAGATGCGATAACAGTCGTGCGTATGTGGGACGGATGCGGATAAAGTTTTGTTTATCCGCGCAGGGGTTTAAAACCATTGGTCTAGCGACAACGCATATGCGAGCTCATAAGGAGTTAGGTGCCTCCGCTAGTAACCTCATTATTAAGCTTGGGCGCATACGCATTCAAGAGCGCAGTTCAGGGTTTACGAGCTCGTGGAATGCAGGAGATTCGGTTTCGAGTCTCGATGGCGGTCTCACTTTCAAATCTTACATTTCACACCATAACATTTTAAAAACATTATTATACACAATTTTACCTTTCTCAGACTCAGTGGTGGTGACGGGGTTTTTCATTGTGGGGAACATCTAGGCCATCTGACCCTCTTGACAGTTATTCTACAAATTTGGAATTAAAAACTTAAGAGGTTAATTAAAAGGATCAAATAGAAATTAATAATAATTATAGTCTACTAATAAACAGAGAACACGAAAAGAATTTAAAACACTTAATTGAACAAGAAAGAATCGTATTTCAGTCAAAAAGGAGCATTCTTCACAAAAAGCACTTGGAAATTTGTGTTTTGCCCTAAGCCATGCTCTCTCATAAAGCGTCATCAACTAATAGCTAGATTGAAAGTATAATTTAAATAAAAGGGTTCTACTTAGATCTGCGAGGTTCACACACTTGGTCAAAATGTGGGTCACAGTGAACACGGTTTCTACCGTATGGAATCAAAATTGTTTTGTGTGCGGTTGACCGAGACGCTGACGTTTGCCCAGCCATAAGGTAACTGAAAATGTTGACTGACTAGAAAATATCTTGCAAAGATTATTACAAAATTCGTTCTAGTTTGTTGTAGAAGACTGGTCAGCCCTGTGGCGTGCGCGAAGCCGCTAAGTAAGTTATCCATTAGCAATGACATTGTAGACACGAGGAACCTGCGTGCAGCTCAAATTGCCCACTTGGGTCACAAGATTACTGTAATTTGAGGAGGGACTCGCACCGTGTCATTACCGACCCTGATTGGCACGCACACAACATCCAGCTACGAGGTGAAACCACACAAACAACTGACAAAATGAGGTGAGATTGTATTTCTTTTTACGCTACCAGATGGGGAGACTCCCCATGATGCAGAAAATTTCTCACGAGTTTCATCGCGTTGCCCCCGTGTTTCTGGGTCATTATGTAGAGCACAAGCTTTCAATGTTTGGGGGATTATTTAATTTTTTTATAAAGTCCATTCATTTATTTTCCACGATTCAGGACAAAGGATAATGTGTATGACCCTTATCCCACATCGGTAAACTTACGATCCCGCCCACAACAGATCTAATTAAAATTAATTCGGAGGACAGATAACTTGAGTTGTAGTTATTTCATTTAGGGACTGTGGTATCGTCACGTATATTTATTTGTGTGTGGATTGAATCTGTGCAATATCCTCTGTTATTGTGGTGTCTGTAGTAGGAAGTGTACTGTGATTGGAGAAAGATTTCGGTCGGTGCCACAGTAGCCTTAAGTTACGACATCATTCCGTGATTTGCCTGGAGTAGAAGTGGGAAACCATGGAATACCTATTCGAGGATGGCCGAGGATGGACTCAAACCACTGTTGTCTTATCGAGGTAAGATGGCCTCGGGTTTCGTCTTTTTAAATAAAGAATGCATAATTAATTTACGAAGTCAATGGAGATGGAACAAGAAGCACTCTACTTCTTGTGCTTTCTTCCTACATCTCGTAAACATACCTATGCTGGCATTTAGAAATACCGTACGCTATTCTCAACAACTGATATGTGATATGATACGACCAATGTCAGTGTCCAACCAATTTTGTAAAACTCATTTCAATCTCTGATTCCTCAACAATTAGAGGACTATTCTCAGTGTAATAAAGTCTCCTACACCAAAATACAACTGTAAAATCGTAACAAAATTACATTGAAACGGAAAGTTTTTCTGAGATCAGAACCAATAGCAGAAAATCTGTGGGGAAAATTAAAGCTCTAAATAAATTGTTAAAGCATTTTAACACTATCTTGGAATGTGATTAACTACCATATACGTAGTCTACCAATGAGTAACGCTCATTTCTGAAGAGCTCATGATAGCTACTGCGGTTGCATCGACTACAAACAACTTCCCCCTTTATTTCTACGTAATTAAATCAGTGAGTGGACTTTTATCCAATGCAACTTATTAGAACTAGATGTAATACTTCTATATTGCCGGGAAAAAGTGGCACAAGTCGAAAACATACATATTACAGGAGAGTTAAAAAACCAACAAACAATCAATCAATCAATCAATCAATCAAACAAACAAACAAACAATAGCTGTCCTAACGAATAAATTAATGATATTTTTTTTGAAACTTCAGTTCCACCTTTTTGATTGGCAAATGACTTGAACCTCTTTTCCCAAGGCATGGTTGCTCAGCGGTCAAGCTGTTTGCCTATCATCATGGTGGACCGGGTTCGATTCCTGGTCGATGCATGTGAGATTTTCGAAGTGCAATGCCATGTTCTATGGTTCGGATTCCACGTAAAAAGGAGGTCACATGGCTCATGATCGCAAGATTAACGGTCACGTAAAACCACAAGCTTTCTTCCCAAGCTGGATGTGATACAGAAGCACAATATGAACGAAAAAAATAAAATAAAATAAAATAGGAATACAGACTTATGCAACTTTTCTCAGGCACTACAGGTTTGAAGGTGTTTCTAATGTGCCACCTATCATTTTCATTAGCACGACTTACAGAAGTACGGTATGGAAGTTTATGCACGTATAAATCGACACTGACATGATGCGAGCAATACATGAAGATATGTTGCAATACAGTACAATTATGTATGACAAAAGAAAAAAAAGAAAAATTCTGACATTCAATGTTTAAAAATCCATACGGAAAATACACTTTAATAATAATAATAATAGCCGGTCCCAAGCCCGGTTGAGAAAGGAGGAGGGTGAAACATGGTCAACGGTCTCAAAGGCGGATGAAGAATTTCAGTTCCCAACGGCAGAGAGAGCGGAAGAACCTAGTGGAGTAAACCACGAAAAAACAATCATTTCGGACTAACAATCCGATCTTATTTCGGAATTTTATTTCCTACACCTACACAACACAATTTCATATGCAGAATGGAAATGTCGCTAAATGAGAGCACTACCCCAGGTGGTAACTTGAAAGAGAAATCCACCATTGCAGTAGGCAACGCATCGGGACCTAGGATTCTGGGGAGTCCCACCACCTGCATACAAGATGAGTCGGAGCGTCTTGAAACACCTTCCAAATTGAAATTCAAGAGGAAATACTTCATCGGGACCATTAACGTCAACTCACTCCTGCGAGTCGGAAAACAGAAAGAATTGGAAAAGCTCCTGGACGACCAACAAATCCAGATTTTGGCTGTACAAGAGACCAGATTCCTAGATGACCACATCATGGATATAAAGCACTACAGAGTATTCAAAGGAAAGCCAGCAATAAAGATAATGGCTAACACCCCTCTCCTTGGGACTGCCTTCTATATAAACAAAACCATAGTGGATAGTGTCACAGACTTTTCATCTAAATCTGAGAGATTATCCCTATTGACAATCAGGTGCAAAAACAGGAATTATACTCTCATAAATTGCCATGCTCCTATCAACGAAGACAACAAGAAGAACCCACAGAAAGTCGATGACTTCTGGGACCTCTTAGAAACAGAAATCGCTCGGATACCTGTGAACCATGTAAAAATCCTTCTGGGAGACTTCAACGCACAAATAGGGACAGAAAGAAAATACAGAGATATAGTAGGAGACTAGCCAGCACACAGGAGGGCAAACAAGAATGGCGAACGGCTCCTTGGACTCTGCAAAAATCTTCCAGTTGAATCTCATGTCGACTCATTTTCGGAAACTTCCAAGAAAAGCAAAGACATGGGTATCTTCAAAGCCCAACCTAGGAGAATTCCAATTAGACCATGTAGCAATATCAAGGACAAATACTGGGGAGGTGATGAATGTTAAAGTGATTAGAAATGGTAAATTTGACTCTGATCACTATCTCTCCAAAGTTAAAATACGTTTTCTTCCACCAAAACAAAAGAAGGATCCACCTAAGTTGAAAAAATACAACACCAATCGAATGAACATCAATGGAGATATTTATTATAAATAACTTCAGAGAAGAAATCCGCTCTTCTAGAACAAAGACCTGGCAACATCTTTGTACAAAGATCAATGAAGCCGCTAAGAAAACATTCGGACTGGCAAAGAGGAAACGTACAATCTGGTGGAATGAAGAATGTGAGAAAGCACTTGAAAAGAGATCCGACACATGGAGAAAATGGAAATGTTCAAGAGATACGGAACATTTGGAACAATTCAGAACCCAAAGGAAAGAAACATCAGGGGTATTCCGCAGGACCAAACGATCGTTTGAGAATGCAAAGTTACAAAACCTCCAGGACGACTTCACTAAGAATAACACCAGAGATTTTTTCCAAACCTTCAAGGACAAGCTTAGAGGATACCAAATTCCAAGTATAAGTTTCAAAAACGAAGAAGGAAAAATTGGACTGAACAGTCAAGAAAACTGCAATGTATTAGCCAGATACTTTGAGAAACTCCTCAACTGCCCGCCTCCAACCAACAAACTAGAATTTCAGACTCATCCTATAAACTCAGAAGATGATATGCCACCAACAAAAGAAGAAATAAAGGAAGCCCTGAAAAGTCTCAAGAACAACAAGGCAAGCGGGGAAGACTCCATATCAGCAGAAATGTTGAAGTGGGCAGAACCGGAAATCCTAGACGACCTGCACCATATCTTCCAACAAATATGGGAGACGGAAAAGCTACCAGACGAATGGAAAACAGCGCTGATCCACCCACTCCATAAGAAAGGGAACAAACAAGATGTTAACAACTACAGAGGCATGTCGCTACTCCCAGTCACTTACAAAATCCTCTCAAGGATACTTCTGAATAGAATAGAAGGAATCCTAGATAAGCAACTTGGAGAATACCAAGGTGGGTTCCGGAAAGGCCGCTCCTGTGCCGAACAAATCCTAAATTTGAAATCAATAATTCGCCACAGAGCGCTGAACGGCAAAAGTATAGTGGTTTCATTCATTGACTTCAAAAAAGCCTTCGACTCGGTGGCCAATATTATCAGAGAAACCTTAACAGCCACAACTTCTAAGGTGAAGTTCATGGGATAATTGTCTCAGTCATTTGAAATCAAGACAGGTGTGCGACAGGGTGATGGATTATCACCATTACTATTCAACTGTGTCCTCGAGAGGATTGTGAGAATTTGGAATTCCGAACTTGAAAATCAAGAGATAGCCCCGATCTGCCCAGGACGAAAACGGGAGGAATCAAAGTCAATTGCTTGGCTTTCGCTGATGATTTTGCGATACTTTCAGAGAACCTAGAAGAAGCGGCCATATAGATCAACCTCTTAGAAAAGATCGCTAGCAAGACAGGACTTAGGATCTCGAAAGAGAAGACAAAGTTCACGATGAATGAAAACATGGACCACAATTCCTTGAAACAGAGATTGAACGGCTTCAGAGGGTGAAAAAGTTCAAATACCTCGGTGAAACCATACAAGAGAACGGCCTAGAGAAAGCTGCTGTAGAAGATCGTATCTCAAAAATGGAAAGAGCTTATGGGCTAACTAAAAACATCTACAACAAGAAATGCATCTCATGGAATGCCAAACTAAAACATTACAACACGGTAGTAAAAACAGAATGCCTGTATGCCAGCGAATGCCTCTCGATGAATTACAAGTTGGAGAAGCTAGAGATCCTAGAAAGAAGAATACTACGGAAAATCATGGGCCTAGTCCAGACTGAAACCGGCTGGAAACTTCGGAGCAATAATGAAGTCTATAAAAATGTGGAGAGAATCTCAGAGACCATGAAGAAGAGGAGGTTATCGTTTCTCGGACACTTGTACAGAATGGACAAAACTAGACTAACCAAACAGTTATTCGACTACCTGTGGAACAAGAAGACAACAACGACATGGATTAAGGAAGTTCGAAAAGATCTCGAAAATTCCAACATCCAGGAAGTTCAGATGTCAAACAGGGAAACATTTCGGTACATAATTCAAAATTTGGAAGGATTTCACGTCACAAGAACCACAAAGAAGGGAATAGCCTGGACGGATGAGCAGAAGAAACAGCATAGCGCCCATATGAAGGAGTACTGGAGGAAGAGGAAACTTCAGGCAAAGAAAAAAAGAATTTGTAGCGTGATCCAAAGTGGTCAATTCGCAAATAAAAATATCCGAAAGACCCGCAACATATGCAAGATCCTGGAAAATACCGTCCAATTACATGCCTTCCCACGATGTATAAGATCATCACGTCCTGTCTTAGTAGGAGGATATATGCCCACTGTGAACAATATAACATCCTAGCAACACAACAAAAAGGATGCACGAAAGGGTCCAAAGGGTGTAAAGAAATACTTATCATTGACTCAGTGGTTTCTAACCAGGCTTTTGCCAATAACAGAAATTTATTCACGGCATATATTGACTACAAGAAGGCCTATGATTCCGTGCCCCATGATTGGTTGATTCATATTTTGTCAGTGTATAAAATTGATCCTCAGATTATATATTTCTTCGAACACGCCATGGCAACGTGGCGTACAGTAATGTGCCTTAGTACTACAAATGGCAGTATTGCAACCAGTATGATCCCAATCCACAAGGGAATATTCCAAGGAGACTCCTTGAGCCCATTATGGTTCTGTCTTGCGATGACCCCACTATCAAACCAACTTAATTCAACAAAATATGGCTTCAGTATCAAGAAGAACTCCAGGGAGCTTGCAAAGCTCAACCATCTCTTGTATATGGATGACCTAAAGCTATATGCTGCCACCAGAGCACAGCTAGAGTTTGTTCAAGATAGTGAAAACCTTCTCGCAGGATGTGAAAATGGAATTCGGGCTGGAGAAATGTAAAACCCTGAACGTTATGAAAAGCAAGCTGCAGGAAGGAATATATGAAACAGCTCAGGGCCAGCAGATTACAACAATGCTCACTAACGAGACCTACAAGTATCTGGGAATGAAGCAAGCCCGACACATAGAACACTCAGTAGTGAAACAAGATCTGACGAAGGAATTTGTCAGCAGAATTAAGCTTGTTTGTAACACCAGCCTCAACAGTAAAAACTTGGTTAAGGCAATCGACGCTTATGCTGTCCCTATCCTTAGTTACTCGTTTGGGGTCATCAAGTGGAGTAAAACTGACATTGCAAGTCTAGAACAGAAAATTAGAACATCACTGACCAAATCACGAAAACACCATCCCAGGACATCTGTGGAACGAGTCATGTTACCGAGACATATGGGTGGGAGAGGAATTGTTGATATAAACAACCAAGTAGCTCGACAGATCTATGAGCTAAGAAAATACTTCTGTTCTGTATCGATCCATTCGATACTGCACAAGGCTGTCACAGAAGCAGATGATTCAACTCCACTACTCTTAAGTCAGGAAGAGACTCAAAATCAGGTGCGCAGTGATTTGGATAGATTCAATGCCTGGTTGCCCAAGCCACTGCACGGAAGACATCCCAATGAATTCATCCAAACTCACGTCGACAAGCTAGCGTCGAACTTTTGGTTGATTTCTGGGCAGATGTTTCCTGAAACAGAAGGCTTTATGATGGCTATTCAGGACCAGGTTGTCCCCACGAGGAATTACCTTAAGTACATTATCAAGGATGCATCTGTGCAAGATGACCATTGCAGATACGGTTGCCCAACATCGGAGACTGTTCAGCATATAATATCAGGTTGTCGCCATTTTGCAGGGACAGAATATAGGAAGAGACATGATTTTGTTGCCAAGATAGTTCATCAAGAACTGGCTATACGCCTTCATCTGCTGAGCCAAGAGAAAATGCCGTACTATAAATATGCTCCTGAAAGTGTACTGGAAAATGACAGCTTTACGTTGTACTGGGATCGTACTGTGTTGACAGATCAGTCAGCTGTGCACAACAGACCTGATTTGGTTCTTGTTGATAAATGCATGAAGCACACTACCTTCATAGATGTGGCAATCCCAAACAGTGGCAACATGCTAACAAAGCATGTTGAAAAGCTGTCAAAATACACAGAGCTTTCAGAACTGATAAGGAAGCAATGGCACATGGCACAAGTCAGGACAGTTCCTATTATCATCTCCAGCACTGGCGTGATTCCCAACAACTTAAAGGAATCTCTCACTGAGTTGAAATTAGACCCTGGCCTTTTCAAACTGATGCAGAAAACTGTCATACTTTCTACGTGTCGCGTAGTAAGGCTGTTCTTGGGCAATCAGACCTGAAGGAGTGGGGGAAAAGCGTAAAGCAACTAGCCTACTGAATGCAGTCACCAAGAATTTGCTCCTTATGGTATATACGGTATCTGGGATTGTAAATGTTTTCTTTCCAGTAGATATGCTGAGAATGTGTAAGCGCATGCGCAAAATAAACAATAATAATAATAATAATCCCAAGAAGAATGCAATGGTCACCACTATTAACGTCCTTATAACTGCTGTGGTTATGAAGAGTTCATTGCAGTACCTTCGGTTCTTTTATGTATATAAAAAAAAAGGCAACTCAATGTTGTGATTTACCTGTTCGTATTTCTCGAGCTCTTGGTGGTAGATTTGTCTGATCTGACCCAGCTTGGCTCGGTAGTCCGAATGCTCGATGGCGTTGTCTGGTTGGCCTGGTCCGCCACTCGCCGCCGCTGAAGCACTTGCCGCCGCCCCCGCACCACCGCCCTTCTCAGGTCCCGCTACCCCCTCCGCTATAAGCATGTTGTCCAGCCTCATGAGTTGAGGGTCCGGTGGCTCCTCTTCCTGGGTGTTCCTCAGACTGAGTACTGAAACACAACAACACATAAGGATTTGAATGAGCTTCTCGACGGCAGGGGTATCTAGCACAAGATTAGTAAATACTAAAACTGAATCAAGTAAATTCATATAAATATCATTTCTAAACCCAGTTTTCTCAAAAGCACTATTTCATATCTTAAATCGTTAGTCAGGGAATTGCGTCCTGTAAATATTGGCGTTGCAAGACGCAAGAATTATTCCAATGGGCTTGAGAACAATAATTTGATACAAGTTTTATACTTTTAAGAACCATATTTTCTAAAATTTTAGGAGATTTGGAGATTTTTCATTTTTTAACATACAATTTTAACTAACATTATGGTGTTTGAAGCCACTTACAGTGTTGCATTAAAAATCGAAATTTGATTTTCTTTTCAGTCTGTCAACACGATTGTACCGAATTGCGATTCATTAATTGCATGTTAATTTTTTTCTGGATTAGGGAATAACCAATCACAAAATTGGGTACAATCGTGCTGACCGACTGAAAAACATCAAATGTCGATTATAATTAAGTACCATCATTATTGTTAATAATATAATAATAATGCAATTTGTTTTACGTCCCTTTTAACTACTGCGGCTGTTAGAGACGCCATGGTGCCGAAATTTTGCCCCGAAGGGAATCTTTAACGCTCCAGTAAATCTACTGACACGGCTCCCGCATTTGCGCGCCCTCAAATGCCAGCTGACTGCGCCAGGATTCGATCCTGCAACCTTGGACACATCAAGCGAAAATGTTACCGCGAGTCACGCAGCCAGCCAATATTGTTAATAAGTTAAATAAGGAGAGTAAAACAGTAAGGCAACTAATGTTTTAACTACATATGCCACATTGTGGTTAAATTTAAGCGTTAAGCCGTAGATTTAAATATGTTGTTGTTAATAATTCATTTAAGGGGCTTGGGACATCTTGATCGTCAATCCCGTGCAGTTGGTCGTGTGTTAAAACCTATCAGATAACCTGTATTTATGTGATGACTGTAGTAGTGTGTTAACTGTATTAGCGGGGGGCGTGGTGGCTCAGCGGTCTAGCTGTATGCCTCTCACCAAGGCGGTCCGGGTTCGATTCCCGGTCAATGCATGTGAGATTTTCGAAGTGAAATGCCATGTCCTGTGGTTCGGATTCCACGTAAAAAGGAGGTCCCGTGGCTCATGATCTCAAGATTAACGGTCACGTTAAACTACAAGCTTCCTTTCCTTTTTTTTTAACTGTATTAGCGACAGGGATGAAATAGGTGTCCCGGGACTTGAAGTCAAGTACTATCCTGGCATTTGACTGGAGGGAAAAACTTTTCTTTTTAAGTTCGTTTCAGAGATTGAAATTACCATTTTAGGGTTTATGCACTGAACAAAAGTTTAGTGCTTTTCAGTTGGTCAACACGAATGTACCCAAAAAGAGCTGGGTTATGCCCTATTCCTGAAATAAATTACACGAGATTAATAAATACACTAGGATGACCAGTTTCGATCGTCAAGCAAACACCCTAGTGTATTTATTAATCGCATGTAATTTATTTCAGGATTAGGGCATAACCCAGCTCTTTTTGGGTGCATTCGTGTTGACCAACTGAAAAGCACCAAACTTTTGTTTACTTAGGCAACACTGAAAAATGGCTTCAAACCCCACAATGTTTATGCACTGAACTGTAGGTTTTACAAAACATCCAGTAATTTGTATTGCATTTTACATAATTCCCTTCTTCAAAAAAAAAAAAAAAAAATGGTGTGAGAATGTTCATATTTTCTCCAAACCTCTTGTATATTACACAAAAATGTTCTTTGTATAAATCCGATCTTTACTAATGAGCCTGGTAGTAACTTATATTCCTCCAGTGGGTGTTTGCTAAGCTTCCGCTCGGCTCGCCACAAACGGCACAACCACATTCTTTAGACACAACCTTGCTCCTTGGCCTTGTTTCTTACGGGTTGGTCAGTTCACTTGTTTTTTCTTTCTTCTTTGACAAGCGAGGAGCGAAATTAGTTTTAAGGGGAACGGATGCTCTTTGTTGGCGTGCGTCTTAATTACATAGTATGTCTCGCGTGGCAGTTATTATAATAGGTGCAAGGCAGAAACAGAAAACGTGCCGCTACCATTAGAATGGGAAGTACAGTAAGAATTAAAGATTCTTGCGTAATTTGCGCGATGCTCTAAAAGAAATAAGTGCGATTGTAAGCCTTAGAATCTATAACAAATATTTGCGTTTCAAAAAGAGAACATTTAAAAGCGTAGGAAATTTAAAAAGAACGAGCAATAATAGCAGCTTTCTTTTATAATTAACAAGCTGTACCCGGCATGCGTTGCAATGCCAATCAAAGAAAGTGTAGGCGTTATAATTTTGTTCTTGAAGTGCTTTTGGCTACACATTTTTTTTTTCAATTTCCGTTAACTGCATCTAAACTATCGTAAAACGGATTTACTAATTTAGAAACATTCGTGAGAGCGTGCACAACAACTCACAGAAGTTTCATCGCAATCGGATGAATGGCATATGACCGCATACGGGATTTTTTTAAAACGATCGTGCGCTGTTACTCATTTGTTGAATCTACGCGTGGGCTACCTATTGTAAAATGAATTCACTAAGCCAGAAACCTTCCCTGGAGTATACACTACATCTCACCAAAGTTTCATCGCTATCGGACCAACGGTATATGAACGTATACTGGACTTTGTTTATACGGTCAGAGCATCGTCGCTCATTTGTTGAATCTCCTCGTGCGCTACGTATTGTAAAATTGATTTACTAAGCCAGATACCTTCCCTGGGATGTACTCAACATCTCACCCAAGTTTTATCGCAATCGGAAGAATGGTATATGAACGCATACGGGACTTTGTTGAAACGCTTCGCTCGTTGTCGCTCATTTGTTGAATCTACTCGTGCGCTACCTATTGAAAAATGTATTTACCAAGTCAGAAACCTTTCTTGGAGCATACACAATATCTCACCCAAGTTTCATCGCTATCGGACGAACAGTATATGAATGCATACTGGACTTTGTTGAAACGCTTCGCGCGTCGTCGCTCATTTGTTGAATCTACTCGTGCGCTACCTATTGTAAAATGGATTTACTAAGCCAGAAACCTTCCTTGGAGTGTACTCAACATCACACTGAAGTTTCATCGTAATCAGATGAATGGTATATGAACGCATAGGAGACATACCCACCCACAGACAAACTATCAAGTAACATTGATTTTTATATATATAGATTTCAAATAGTGGCTGAGTGAGGCTGCTCGTTCTAGTCTTGGTGCTGAGCGCACAGCAACCTGGATGAGCTGCCATTTTAAAATGAAACATTTTCTTTTGTTGCACGGTTATGCCAATAAATAAATATCCTTGAATTGACTACCGTAATAGACCAAACTGAGGTCACCTTACCCATTGGTCAAATAAAATTACAGTAAACCTCAAAGACGATTTGATAAATGATGATAGCTCCAATGGGAGCTATGCCCTAAGACAATTTCTATGTTTCAAAAGTCAGGTTCAGAGTTTGGTATACATGTGGCTCTGTGTGTGCAGTCTGAAGATCACAGACAGCGATTTACGCACTATACAACGCAAAGAATATGAAACCTGAACTTAACACTAAGTTTATGTTACAATGTTGTTTTTTTAGTTCACACTATTTCATTCATTTTCTATTTAAATATCTTAGGTAATTTATTATATCTTTTTAATTTATATCTTGTATATTCAATTTTGAAAATAATTTAACGATAGAATGTAGTCATAACTGCAATCATCAACATATGATTTTATTTTATTAGTATTTCCACTTCCCTCTCCATTTCCAAGTAATTTCTTACTTATTTTAAAAGTATATTGTCCGTTTATAGTAATAAAATATTAACAATATAATTTTTCCACCACCATCTCCATCTGCTTTTAAGGTAATAATACATATTATCAACATCATCATAATCAATTGTTGGGGCAGATGACTTAGCTGTTCCGCACCTTAAAACAGCAATCATCATTAGTTTCTCTGAAAGATTTACGTACTCTAGTTCCATTCATGCTTGTATTGTTTACTCGTGGTATAACCTAGTTAGATTGAAGAGATGGCCCAATGCCCTTAATCTTGCCAAACAAAATAAATCTAATCGAATCAAATTACGGCCATCGCCACGTCATCTAGAAATCACCGCAACAGCGCCTCTCCATCTAACACTTGAAGCGTGGAGCGTGGCCGCATTGGTGTAAGTGGCTCAACGCTTCGAATCCCGAGGGCGGTCACATTTTCAACAGATATGACCGCTCTAAGGGGAACTATACCCTAAAGCCATTACCATGTTTCAAGATCTTGTTTGTAATGGCAACCACAAAGCCAGTTGCACGTTCTAAACTGGGTGATGTGAGGGGTCTCTACCTACATATTAAAAATGCTATTAGAAATATCTTGAGAAACATCAGAGGAACTTCTTGTTCGACTGTCTGACGACATGCTATATGAGAGTGTATAAAAGCTCGTTAAGAGAGTTTCAAAAACAGTGGAGAAGCACTTTCAGTTATTCGAGGTAGACACGATACAAGAGCGTTGGCCATCAGCCCAAAGAGGCCGGGACAACTCATGTTGCGAGTGAACAATTATCACCAGCTCTTGTGTGGCCGATCAGTTGCCAAGAACTGAGAGTTATGGACCCTCCCTTAACATTATCATATAAACGGTATACGAGAGACACCCCTCGAGTGGGATAACTACATCTAACAATGATGTGGCGTCTTGAAGTTTAGGAGAAGCTCATTTAAGCTTCGAAAAGTTCAGTTCAATGAACCCTAGCATTTCGGTACAGAAGTATTGGTATCCTAGGTAACTAACTTTTTTCTCTGGTAACAGCTATGCGTGCGCGCGTGTAATCCGATAACCTGTGTTAATTGGCTATCAATAAAGCCCTACGCGGAGGCGGATATCCGCAAAATTTTTCATCATGCGGATAGCGGATAAGTTGCGGATAATGTTTTGAGTTTGTTGTTGTTGTTGTTGTCGTCTGAGTCTTCAGTCTTTTGACTGGTTTGATGCAGCACTCCATGCCTCCCTGTCCTGAGCTAATCGTGTCATCTCTACATATCTACCTCACCCTACATCCGAGGCAATCTGTTTAACATATTCAAACCTTGGTCTACCCCTACAGTTCTTGTCCTCGACCCTTCCTTCCATAACTAAGCTTGCTATTCCAGGGTTTGGAGTAAATTTGCGGATAGTTTTTAGAAAACAATTTGAACTTGTTGAATATCATTACTGGGACCCGGATATTTATGACATACAGTATGTTTTTCCTTTATGTTTTTTCCATGACAATTGTAAGAAGATTTAAGCTAATCTCATTCAAATTATGTCATTAAGCATAATTAACACTCCGAACTGAAAAGGGTTGCAATTTCGGCTGTACAACATTCACTTTGCACATAGCACATGACATACATAGCCTAGAGGAATGACTTTCTCCTCAAATATATAAATGTGTTGCTTTATGATTTATCTAATAAATTAAAAATACGAGTACTAATGTCAGTAGATTCGGATAAAAATCGTGCGGATGCGGATAACGTTTTGTTTATCCACGCAGAGCTCTATTATCATTGATACTCAATATATAGGTCTCTGATATTGTGCCTCGATTCACTACGTTACGTATTCATTCTTTTAATCCTTTAATCTTATCATGGGCCGGATGACCTCACTGTTCCGCCCCTTAAAACAACAATAACTACTACATAATCTTATCAGAATCTTCGTGGCGAAACAATGTATCGGCTGTATTACTGTCCATACTGATCCCAACGTATAGCCTATAGACTGTTTCCATGGCAAGATCTACGAACAAATGTACTGTGTTATAACATTATAAGTCACCGCTGGCATCTCTAACCATCATCCTTGTTATATAAATGTGCAGCCTCCACCACATTCGCAGAGCAGCTTGTGAAAAGAGTTGATAGATTACTGAACATATTTCTATACATAAAGTGCTTTTATATTATCGTACATTCAAGATACATGACAAATTATTTTACTTACGGGCAGTTCTAAATTTCGACCAATGACTCAATTTAGAGTGTTTTGTTGACTAAAACAAAACATGCATCAGGTAACAATCAAGCTACTTCTTGAAATGGCTAATTATCTTCTACTTGTGAGCTAACACTCCTGGTGTTGTAGTACTGTATATTCGTGTTAATAAAAAAACATATTTGGAGGGGATCCAGGCAGCGCGAGGGCGAGGAGGCGGCGTGGCGCGGCGCGGCGCTGACATCCATCACCGTCGAGACGCTCGTCCCATCACCATTGTTTCTCAAATCCTTCCGGTGAAATAGTTTCAGCTTTGATCTATTCCCTGTCACATTTGTCATGCATGGCGGCCGATCCTACGTTCTCGCGTGCGGGCTTTCCCCATTCGTAAAACAACTAAGAGCACTAGACACACTCTAAGTGGACTGGTAATGTGGTAGCAGCGCCAGGTTCTTGGTTTGATCCCCACTACAGCTAATGGAAGCTAAGAACAGCTAACACGTTATACCATTACGTAAGATGGTCTAAAAGTGAACATTGATACATAGGGGCAGATGACTACGATGTTCCGTCCCTTAAAGGAACCACATCATCAGCATCATCAACATCACATAGAGATGATGTCGCTGTTGTTGCTGCTCCAAATCAGGGATAGGAACATATTTGGTCAAAAGTCCCGGGTAGGTCTACTTGTGTATGCAAGTTTTTGACGACACTGGAAGTCCGAACAACGAAGTTACTCGGTTCGAAACAATTCACCCTGAAGACGTGGGTGAGGAGAAGAGGCAAACACATTATGAGAACACGATACCTTACTACTTGGACACGTACCACCTCGAGACCATTATCATCATTGGTTCTGATCGGAACGAGATAAAATATCCCAAATATGTTCGTGGATTTCTGTAGGATCTTTCAAAGAAAGAAAGAAAGAAAGAAAGAAAGAAAGAAAGAAAGAAATGTTCACCATGTGGCTTAGTGACTTAGCATTCTTGGCTGTCACCACGAAGCTCTGGCAACAAATTTATTTCTGATCTTTGGGCTGGGACTGAGTTCACTCAGCCTCGTGAGACAGAAGTAAGATGAGATGGGTTTGACTCCTACTTTAGTCACCCTAGTAGAGGTTTTCCGTGGTTTCCACACTCACTCCAGACAAATGCCGAAACCGCACCTTGTTCCCGGTCCCATGGCAGTTACCCCGGTCCTAGACTCAAATATTAACATTGCTACAGTAATGTGGTAATGTGACATTCCATACATACTCAACTCAAGTACACGGGGTTGATGACCAACCCTCTATATAAAGTACCAACAACACTAATGTCAATATTAAACTAACTCTCAATAATTCACGGGCAATGATCCGACTGCCGATACATCTGATGTGTTGTTCTGATCCAAGGCCGAGCTGATCGTACGATACCCGTGTCCCAATTCCAATGGCAAATCTATCAACCCGTTCTTCGCCGAACAGTGCCTTCCCGACCCATTGAAAGCAGGAAAAGGTTTGGTTTAACAATATGGGGAATAGGAACCGTCATCATCCCCTGTATATACTATGCCTATTTTCTCAACTCTTTCTCCAGTGGTCCACGCGGGCCGGCTGCTGCCTCCCTCAGCCAGCCTGACGCCGGCTGTCAGTCATTTGTCACTGTCGTAAGAAGTGTCGCGCCAGCCGGATTCATAAAGCAATTGTGTCGTTAAACCGCCCGTCGCGGCACTGTCAAGGTTATGACCAATTCTGGAAGCTGTAAACCCAGGGAAGGTTTTAGGGTCGGTAAAACACAAGGGATGAAGCTCTTGTAGGTAATGGGTGCTTATGGATCTCCGGGTCTCGCGCCCGCCCGCTTGCGCTAGGTAAACACACTGGGCACGCGCTCGACAAGTCGCTGTCTTCCAGGTAGCAATGCTCGACATGTCAAATACTCTGCACCAGATTTCAAACTCACAGCTGTCAACATGAGAAGTTCATGTAGCCTACATCGGAACTTTGACTTTCGATATAAAGAGTACGGACGCCGCACAGTGGTCTGGATTCATAAAAAAGCGGACAAAAATAGATTTTTCAACTTTACATTAGAATGGCCAAACGAACTCCCAAGTGAAATATGTTAATCAGTGTACATTAATTTCACATTTTCTTTGGAAATTGCTTCTGTGTTTCTCAGATATAATACTACAAAAGTGATACAACTCTTCGTTTCTGAATTCCGCGCTCCATTAAGTAAACTTTGAAATATCATTCTAATTTCAAAACGAAACTCGGGGTCTATAATACTGTATCTGTATGAAGTTTGTGATCTGATATATTTGATTATAGCATGATTTTTGATTTCAGATCACTTATAAGGACTGTTATACTTATTTTTATAGTGCTTTATTTTCTTCAAGAAAAATAAATTTTGCTTGACCTACAAAAAAATGTATACATTTGTATACCATGAAACTTATGCAAGTTTTAAAATGAAGACTGGAGAATATATCCTTAAAGGTTTCATCGCCAGAACCCGCCAGATGCGTGATTGAGAAGGGAGAGAACATTACTGCGCGCTCTGAGGATAAACACTCGCGCGAGGTAAGGGCCTGTCGAGTCATTTGTTTATGCTACGCAAGGGATATATCGAGGCCATGAAACCAAAATAATCTTCAATCACGAGAAGTAATTGATTAGTAGTAGTTGTGTGTGTTGTGAAGAGTGAAAAATGAATTTTCGTTGTTAGTCTCAGTGATCTTATTAACAAGATTCGAGAGAACAAAAATCAGTCTCGCGCGCGTCAAGGAAAGTTTGTGGTAACATATCTCCTTAACAAATTCCAATTAAATGTTGACGAGAGAGTGGAGAAAACAGTGTATAATAATATAAGAACCTTTTCTTTTTGCCGTATGTTGACCGTTGGAGAAAGTGTAACTTCATAGAACATGCTTTTTTTTGAAGAAATATTCAGACTGGTTGAAAACAGAAATTGTGATATCAATTCCGAGCATTCCTGGCTCCGCAAAATCAGTAGATCGAGGTCGTCCTCCAAAAGAATTTCAAGAGCTAACGGAGAGAAGCAAAATAAGGAAAATTAAAGACCTAAGGGAGAGTGCCACTTCATCAGAGCTTGCCTATGCGACCGTTATGAATTTAAGGGCAGAGGGAGACGATTCATCAGCCAAGCTAAAAAGAAGCTACCACGACTACACCAACAATGGGCAAACGAATGGTGCGAAATTTTCAGAAATGGAAAATCTACATAAGTGGCACAAAAGCTCGTCGACAATTTACAACTTGAGTTTGAAATTTCAGTTCCTCACGCCCACTTTCGATTTTTTGATTGTCTCCTGCATATTTCGTACCGCCGGGGTTTTAAAAAGTGGAAAGTGAGCGTGAAATATGGTAATCGAGACTTATTCGAAAGAAAGAAAAAATTGTGCAAGACTCATTCAGAACGAGATTAGGTCATCTAGTTGATATTCCGAACCCTGTATGGAACAACAGTGATGGCAACACTGCCGGAAGGTTTTTTTGATCAACCTCAAGTAGCATCCGAAATAACAGGGGTAGACTGTGAGTTAATAACTCGTTTTGGAATAATTTTAAAAGCAATTTCCTCTGGTCATGAAATTAATAGTTCAGAGTTCAATTCCTACTGCTGCGAAACAGCAAGCTTGTATGTATGGCTATATCCGTGGTGTTACATGCCTCTAACACTCCATAAAATACTTATCCATGGATCTTTCATTATAGAAGCAGCTATTTTGCCGATTGGAGAACTTTCAGAAGAGGTCTTAGAGTCTAGAAACCAAGACGTAAGAAAATATAGAGAGAAGACCATACCAGAAAATCCTCAAGAAAATCCAATAATTTTGACTTGTTCCATAGACTATTGCTAAGCTCTGATCCAGTAATTTCAAGCACGGGAGGTCTACCGAAGAAGAAATGAAGACAGTTGCCTCAGGAGGTGTGTAATTTATTGTCAATATCCGAGGACGAGACGGAGCAGGAAGGGGAAGAAGAAGTCGACTCATCCGGATCAGGGGATGAATAAGTAAGTAATTTTATGTACTAAGACAAATTTACCTAATAGTAACATCTAATTTAAAGTTTTATACAAAAGTACTTCTCTTCATTTAGCGGAAAATATTTTTGTCCGCTTATTTTCAAATCCGGACCACTGTGCGCCGTTAGGAGAGATATTCCACTTTCATACTTTAATTCTACAGATCTTTATTTATATGTTGGGACCGTCACGTGGGGATTTCCCAATCGGTTGTTACGTTTACATCAGGCGGTCAAGAAGACATCCGCTTGTCGATTGAAAGAAAATGTATGAATACATTAGTGGATGCACTACGAATGAAATAATAATTCGAAGAATGGGGCGTAGCTATCTGTTGTTATTTCATTGAAGGGCTTGGGGCATCTTTGGTCAGCTACCTCGTGTAATTGGGTGTGTGTTGAACTTGTCTGATAACCCGTATTTATGTGATGAGTGTAGGAGTGTGTATTAGGGACAGGGATGAGGTAGCTGCCCCGGGACTTGAAGTAAGGAACTATACCGGCATTTGCCTGGAGGGAGTGTGGAAAAACACGGGGGAAAACACACTCAAGATAGCCGCTGTCAGCGTCGGGATTCGAACTTGCGATCTCAGGACTTGCTGAAGCTGCCTTCGCGGCCATGGTGCACGAGTGAACGAGCACGGCTACGCCGCGGGACTAAGTCCGCTATACCAGCGGGGTTCAGACAAGATATACTAAAAGCCTGCTAACTAGCCCAATCTAAGGGGCAAATGACCTCGCTGTTCCGCCCCTTAAAACCACAACAATCAATCAATGATCTGGTACCCCCAGGAAAGATATCACAACAGACACGGCGAAAACCTACTGGAATTACAGGTGTCGATATTATAGGCCTTTTATTATTTTAACTAATTATGAATTTCCAACATAATCTATCCCATGTGCCCACTGCTACTGGGAGGTGGGTTGATGACCACGGGACCCCAGCTGAGTCCGACATTGCTTCTAGTTACTTGTGCAGAGTTCCTCTTATATTTCCTGTCGACCTTTCCTGGTCAACACTTATTCTCTTCCTACTCAGACAGTATTAGAGGATCAGAGGTCTAAGGTGTCTCAATTTTCCCCGCCTTAATTGGCCCGTGTCTTTCTATCCTGATACCCCTCATTTTTCGAAGGGTCAGACTTCTATTCCTCACCACAGTATCCTCGGCTGTTAAGGGCTTGATGCACGCTCAACAGCGCTACGCTCTTATTAAAGGCTTCTGGACAATGAATGTTGGGATGGGCATGGGCGAATTATTTTGGGCTCATCCTAAATTATTATTTTTTAAATGTTTCTTCTTCGCATACGTCAGCGTTGAGGGTTTTTCAAACTCCAATCACATCTTTTGAATGTTCACAGGATGAACACTGAAACGTTTTTTCTTCTTCTTTATTCTCGCCAATATCTCGTAGAGGTATGCACAGCGATAACTTCAGCTGTAAACCCTGCCATAGTACATGCTCGACTGATGCGATACTATAAAAGTGTCCTTTCCGAAGGCAAACGCTTCATGCCTAGCTTTAAGCATGGAAATTAACGTTGTTTAAATGGAACCATTTTATTAGTTACCTGCTCGCGTCTCGCGGTTAATTCCTCCCGTCAGTCATGTGACTGAGGCGGGTCGGAACCTATCCTTAGATAAGGGATCATATCTGGTGAGCTCGGAGGTTGGCAACCCCGAGGGATTCCTGATCTGGGCCCATTCTCTCTCCTTTATTCAGTGTCCTTGGGGAGGACCCTCTCCTCTTTCTCTTTCCTCTCTGCCTTTCATGACTAATTCTTCGACAGTTGAAATCCTTTCTTTTACCTATCTTGTACTTCCCTTATTCCAGTATTATTTTCATTTCGTGTAGATGTAAGTCAGTAGTAGTGTTCAATACCAACCCTATCAGAGGCAGATGACCAAAATGTTCCACACCCTAAAACACAGTCACCACCACCACCACCATTCCATACACAATATTCGATGATTTTATTTCAGTTTGTACTTTTGCTAACTTAACATTTTGCTCAAGAAAGCAGCCTCAATTGCCTACATTTTGACATGCTTTCGAAATTCCATGTCACCATTGCTGAAACAGCCTCATGTAACAATATTGGTGCAAATGCTTGCACTGTACTTGTGCCAGGCTCCTAATTTTCATCTCTACAGTCAACATTCCTCGGTCAATTCTCTTCCAATCCCTACGGTATTTCGCCTTTGATGGCTGTTCACTTGGCTTTTACAGATGCCCTGGTTTTTCGAAGGTGGGAACTTATTTAAAGCATTGTACTGTATGTTAAGAGGAGAAGACCTGGAGGTTCAGCCCCTCGTTATTAGCCTATACTCCGACCAGTATACCTCCTTACCATCATGAACAAAGCCAAGAACGAGTTATAAGGTCTTTCAAAAGCATTTCGTTGTAAGCTATAATGGGAATTATTAGCTTGCCACGGTGGGTGAGTGGATAGCGTGTCGGTCTACAAACCCCAAGATTGCAGGTTCGCTCCTGGCCGTGGTAAGTGATTTTTGAAAGGAGGCAAAAATACGACACGCATGTCATACGATGTTGGCATGTCAAAGAACCCATTTGAATTCAGTAGGCCGTGTTCATAATGGCAAAATTAATCTCGGGAGTTTCCGCCAACACAAAGTTTCTCATTTCTCTACTGCAAGATACCCTCTGGGTGTCAAATTACAAAGCTTGCACCCAGCACCCGAGGCCATACGATATTATTATTATTATTATTATTATGGGAATTATTTCAACTCGTGTGTTCCAAACTTCATCAAATATTAGACTGATCGAAATATGGTTATAAAATCTAAAATAAAGACCAAAAAGAGCCGAAGTACAGTTGAAACTCACTTGGCTTATACGTTTCTGCACGTTTATATCATATGTTCAAGACTCCATGCTTCTTACATAAAACGGATCTCAGCTACAAGTCTTTCATTTACTGTAGTCTATAGGGTATGTTTTCTCACTTACGTGTTACTATTTACTGATATCTGCAACTGATAAGTTATTATTTGGGATATATGCCTACGTGAGGATACTCAAATTAAGGTTCATATATTGATTTTAGCTTGGAACGAGGGGTTAACAACTAAACATTTAGGTTAATATCTTGTTATTAGCTTGGAACGGGGGATTGACAGTACAGCAATAATAATGCATTTATAACAAATCGCGTGCGATATGGGAAGTTTCTCACTAACATCAACAAATAGGCATGATTACATAGCGATATCTTCAGCCAAGACTTCTCACCATTACAACACCGCAAAGACTAGGATGCTGATCCATGATGTAGTTTGTTTTAGTCTTTCCGCCATGTGTTTCCACTGGCAGCAGGGTAATAATGATCGCCAACAAACTTACCGTGTGGAAACTCTAAATTTAATAGATCTGTAGACCTTGACAGCCCAACCTACGGCCCGCGAGACTATTTTATCCGGCCCGCGTCGTGTCGCCAAAACTTTGAAACAAGTTCCAGTCGTCGCACTTCACTAAATTATCATGAACTTTATTTCATAATTTGATTATTAATTGTGTCAAATGAACATTGTCATTCAAGCTTTATGAGTGTATTGAATATCATCGTTTCTTCTTCTTCGTCGCGAATGGGTCTCTTAGGACCACGCGGAATCAACAATGGTTAGCCTTTCTTGCAGCCCAGTACTCCTTCATACGCAACGAATGGGTTTGCTTCCGTTGTGCAGACCAGATATGGTGGTATGGCCGTCTTTCTTCCTCCTCGAAACCCCGTGTGAGTGCAAGTGTTCTGATGACATTTCGGTCTAGGAGATTTGGCGATCCTAATTCTTGCAAGTCTTTTTCAGTCTGTTTGTACCAATTTGATCTAGTTGTTTTGTTTTTCATGTATTTGTGAATTTTGTGAGTTAGTCTATTTGGGTCCATTCTTTCCAGGTGCCCCAAGAATTGGATTCGTCGCATACGCATTTTGTCTGTGATTTTGGAGATGGTTTTATATATTTCAGCATTTGGCTTTGGAAGATGAACACCATCTTTGATTCTCGGCCCTAAGATTTTCCTCATTATTTTACGTTCCTTCACTTCCAACTGATCTCGAAGTGTTCTATGTTGAAGAGTGAGAGTTTCTGAAGCGTAGAGAGCTTCGGGCCCGATCACTGTTGTATAATGTTGAATTTTGCATTTCCAGGAAAGACTCTTTTTGTTGTAAGTATTTTTCGTTAACTGAAAAGCAGTTTCCAGTTTTTGAATTCTTGTTGTAATGGACCTCTTCTCATTACAATTGTCGGTAATCCATTCACCCAAATATTTAAATTCCTTCACACGAGATATATGGTCAGTACCAATTTCAATTTCAGATGGGGCATTCTTTATATCTGTCATAAATTTTGTTTTATCAAATGAGATTTGCAATCCAATTTTCTTTGCTTGTTCTTGTAGAAGTTCAAGTTGGTATTGCGCATCAGAGATGTTTTGGGCAATTAATGCCATGTCATCAGCAAATGCCAAACAGTCTAATTCTATGCCTTTAAGTTTTGGTCCTATCCTATGTGTCGGTGCACCTGCTTTTCGCCATTCTCGTACAACCTTCTCTAGTGCACATCATCGTTTCTATTTTAAAGAGATTTATTAAAAAGATTTAAATTTATTTTTAGTGTTTTATATTTTTATCCACTACAAATAAATATAGAAAATGACAACTATACTAAGAAAACTAAGCTCAGACAGCCACAAAACTCACCATATTTCAAGAAAAAATGCTATACCCCTCAAACCCCCCGGAGTGTAATTGGCCCGTAAGGTCTCCCCAACTATTAGTTAACCCTTAGTTAAAAAAGGTTGGGCGTGCTGTAGACTATGATTTGCTGTCTCATGGAAGTAGAGTTGTTGTGGCAGGTCACCCGCGGTATGGGACACAAAATGAACAGAGACAGCCAGGCTTACTTTCAGCTGACTTTGTGAGTCGCGGCGTGCATTCAACAGTGTTTTTCTTTTTAAATTATATTTGCTGTAGAGACAACATACTGAATGCAGCAAACATAAAAATTCCAAACAAAATTGCTGAATTCTTCAAATCAATATTCAATGAAATGGGTTTTGTACAGATATTAGGTCCATGTGTTACTTCAATTTACATGGAAGGTAGTCTAGAGAATTACAATGTCCGACGAACGCACAACTCGAACCCGCGAACTCTGAATTTGTACGCCATTGTTCGAGTCCCACATATGTTATCCTCTACCTTCAATCTAAATTGCTGCACTAATTGTAGACTACAACACAAGACCTGATGTTGAAACCCTCCATTTGTCATCAATACGTTACAGTCGTGAAATTCTAGTTCTGAGGTTTTGTACACGCTTTACATTTACAATTCCCCTTGAATTGATGTTCGACTGTGTAATAAAACCAGGGATAAAGCTACCACCTGGCCTGCAGCTCAGGCAGGCACTGTTCTTGTGGCGCAGCCTGTACCCGTCTCAGTTACACTTGAATGCCCTCTGCAATATTAAATTGTTCGCTTCTCGGCCGCGCTGTCAGACGCTGCCTCTCTCTGCTCATCTACATGGCGCCGCCCCTCACCGCCGCCGGCTGAATAATTCATGGCAGTCTGTAGCGCGCCCGCCCCCCACAATTAGCTCTACACAACAGGCTCTTCAAGAATTCCTCTGCTCCTACACCAAACATTTAATACATTTCACAGCAGGTGACCATCAACTGAGCCAGCCGAAAATTTAGGTCATCGCTTGAGACAGGGATATTTTGGTCATCAGCACCGTGTACAACTTGTATAAACTATGACAACCTACATTAACGTGCTGACTTGATCAGTGTGTGTATTTTTTACCAGCAGGGGCTAGGATTAGGAAGGTAGCGGTCGTAGCCAGCATTTGACTGGATTTAAAAATGAAGCCAAGGAGAGCTATCCAATGTATATCGGCCCGCTCAAAATCAACATGGTTTTTGTATCAGCTATTCTATTCAGTAAAGAGTGGAAAATAATTTTTCAGAACTCTTAGCAATCTACTTTGAAACTCCACAATACATTAGTAAATGTAGCTTCTTCGAGGCAAGTTGTCGTATCTAATGCAAAAATAACCCTCCCTCAGGGTTTTGGGAAGTATTCAAAATCAAATATATGCTGAAATTTACAATCACCCCCCTTTTGTGGAGACAGAAATGCCGATGTCTTATTTTCTTAAATAAACAAAATATTTGCTTAAGGAATGATAGCTAAAAGGCCAATGTAAATGTTTCTACAGGGTATTTCACTCAAAGTGTGGCCGGCCCAGCGCTCCAGGTAGAACTATAAAGGTTAGACGAGCATATCGCAGCGCGCTGCTGTCACAGCATATGTCATAATTACGATGAGGAAGAAGTGCTGTTGGACTGATGCTTCGGAGCAGCGCGGGACTTCGCAGTGCTGGAACAGTTGCAATGCAGTGTTTACCGAGTAAAGTTGACTTATTTCGTTTATAGCCTATTTAATGTTATATGTGTTATAAGTTTATAGCGTGTATAGGCTACGTGTTAGTGGTTATTGATTAATTGTTATTGTGTTCCAAAATTTTATAACGTGTTATTGCTAAGTGTTAAAGCCTATTGGTTCAATAATGCCTCAACCTGCGTACACATTAGAACAAAAGATTTTCATGTACGACACTTATGTATTGACGAATTCCAGTAGAGAAGTTAGAAGGCAGCATATAGGAAAATTTCCAGGTGCGATTCCAAATAGAGAAACTGTAAGAAGACTTGTGAACAAATTTAGAAGTACAGGTTCGATTCTGGTTGGAAAATGAAGAGTAAAAAAGGCGAGTGCTTACTGAGGAGAAATTAGGCGAGGTAGGGGAAAAGTTACAACGTACTCCTACAAAATCGCTCAAAAGTCTTTCGCAGCAAACACAAATTACGATTACCTCCGCGTGGCGAGCTACAAAAATGTTAAAATTGAAACCATACAGGATTACTGTTGTTCAAGAGTTGCTTCCACATGATAATGAGAGCAGGGTAAATTTTTGTAACTGGGTTTTAAGGGGTGTTGATGATGGGGTACTTGATCCGAAATTAATAATATTCTCTGATGAAGCATGGTTCCATTTAAGTGGGCATGTTTCAATTCAGAATAACAGGTACTGGTCTTCAGAAAACCCTGTTAATTTCATACATCAAACACCCTTACATGATGTGTAATGGGAGTGTGGGCGGCAGTAACTGCAGACAGGATAATAGGGCCTATATTTTTTGAAACCACAATCACTAGGCAGAGATATAGGGATGACATTCTCGTACCATTTTTGAACAATTGACGGACACTGAATGTCAATCTGGATATTTCCAGCAGGACTCTGCAACTGCGCATACGGCTAACGAGTCATTAGATTTAATTGAGGAAATTTTCGACAACAGGGTAATTAGTAAACCATTGTGGCCCGCAAGATCCCCAGATCTTACGGTTTGCGATTTTTATTTATGGAGAAACTGAAAAAATAAGGTTTAAGCAACAAACCCTCACACTCTAGATGAACTCAAACAGAATATAACCAAAGAAATTGAGGCTATCTCGGTAGACGAACTGAAGCGTGTAAATGAAAAATTCCTTAGACGATGCCAGAAATGTGTAGATGCAGGTGGAGGACACTTTCAACATATTCTGTGACAAGGTGAGTAATTATTTTACTTTATGTGTTATTTTGTGTATTCGTTATATGCGTGCGATTTGTACGGGTGCTCTCTCGATTTAAGCTCAGCGAGCTGCTTCTAAGCGCCGCGCTGCCGGCCGCACTTGAGTGAAAGACCCTGTACTTTGCAGTTATATTTTCAGAAATATAAAACAGTCAAAAACATACGAGGTACTATCAATCAATTAACACAGTCATTCGTCAAAATGTATTCTATTCTGAAGAGAACATACCATGCATATCAGCGCCATAGCAATGGTACCTTTAAAAACAATCATACAATTCATAAACTCCTCTCTTAAATCTGAATTTAGGATAATAGTTAATGTATTTATGAGGGGACTGGGGCATCGTAGCTACGGTATAAGCGGCCCGCAAATCTTTAAGGAGTTTAAATCCGGCCTTCGAGTAGTACACGTTTGAAGACCCCTGCGCGACCCCTTGTTAAATTGGATTCGTGATGCTGGATATTTGAAAGACATTATTAACATCGAACCAAATGGCCAAAAGCGACCAAACATTATTGGGGGAAGGGGGAGGGGGGGGGGGGGGGCGGACGGACGGACATACACATATACGCGGACAAAAGTCGATTTCAAATGCCTATATTTCATGTCATGGAAATGCTGTAGGTTAAAAAACCAAGACGAGTGATAAACATGTCCGACATTCTACCTGTCCTACAATTTTATGATCGACACACCCGGTCAAGAAAATCAAAACACCTGTCGGATTATCAGATATCCATTGTAAAATATCCCTTGTCAAATTGGCAAGCTTTATAAAAGAGTCAGGACAGTTGTTAGATAAGGCAAGCGCTAAACTGGACACTCACTGGCAGAAGATAACTGTATTCCAGCCTTATCGCAGTGTCCTGCAGGCGGCGCTAAGCTGGGCTTTATTTAGTCAAATCCTTCACGTTGTTTTGAAGGCCGCCTAATGCCGGGATCTGCTGCAGCCCGCCCACTGCCAGACTGGGGATTTAGAGCCCATTTTGGGTTGAAATTTAAAGCTTTAAAGCGAGCTCATGCTGGAGGGGACAGTATAGGAGGAGAAGAAAGTCCAGTACCCTCACCTTGGACTGCACAGTCAATACGGTGTAGAGGTAGTATTTTCATTATTGGTATAATAATAATAATAATAACAACAACACAGGCCTCTCACATTTCAGCATCCTGCCAAATGACAACTGACTGCGCCAGGATGTGATCCCGCCACATGGAGCCGCGCAGCTACTGTAGATAACGTATAGGGTAAAGTTAAGTAACTCCGTGATACTAAGCTTTTTTTGTTACTATTTCTGAAATTTTAGATTTCAGTTATTTCGAGTCATTTCATGTTAAAGAGGAATACCCTACGGAAGATTTCTGGCATACATCTTACATATATTCATAAGTTATTTCAAGATATTAACTAACAAAATCCGGTAGTAGAAGTAGGTAACGCCGTGATATTCAAGTTACTCCGTGATAGTGTTCAAGTTACTCCGTGGTAGCATGGTGTTCACCATTCAGTGTACTTTTTAATCGTAAAAACTAATGTTTAATGTAATAAAAGTATTCAAATCGTATGTAGACTATAAGTTTCTATTACCGCATATTGCCCATATTGAAACATTTCACTATACATTTTTTTATATAAAAAAACATTCTACGAAGTACGTCCAGAAAGTAAGTTCCGTTTGGTAATAACATTAAATTGTGTACAGATACAGAATAGTACATTATGCAACGAGCCTATAATGGCTATAATTAAGACAAGAGTATTTTTTATAAAACGAGCGTATGCGAGTTTTATAATTTCCATACGAGTGTCTTAATTACCATTATAGGCGAGTTGCATACGACTGTTTATGTTCGACGATAATTATAACTTTGTTATATGTTTTAACATAAATATTCATAAATATCTGTTGAGAGTCAGCTACTGGAATTTTGTGATCGCAGAGCGAGCGTTGGGTGTTATATCTCTGCCTTTCAAGAGCTTTGAACGACCGACGCATGCGCTCTGTGTGTTTGCAATGCCATATGCAAACCATATGTTTACATCTGCCGTCCCTCAGTAATATTGTCACCGGTGTCAGTTGAAGACAATGCGCTGTGTAGAAATTAGTGTTGGTGATTTTAAGGTACAGTGCTATTTCTTATCTCATATTCGCCAGTTTATTTACGCGAACATATGGACGGTGGGTATTCCATGTCGGTAATTTATTATAGTTCGATGTTGTGTTTATGTCCGACATGTTGGATTTTGAGCGCATGCGCGAAGTTATCGTTACCTAATTGGTCAATGAACGAGCTCTGATTGGCTGGAGAAACTGTATCATAATGGAAAACAGTGTTATAATGACCATCATTATGATACAGTTATCTGATACATAATAGTGAGGGTCGAACATAATAGTACATTATGCAACGAGCCTATAATGGCTATAATTAAGACACGAGTATTTTTTATAAAACGAGCGTATGCGAGTTTTATAATTTCCATACGAGTGTCTTAATTACCATTATAGGCGAGTTGCATACGACTGTTTATGTTCGACGATAATTATAACTTTGTTATATGTTTTAACATAAATATTCATAAATATCTGTTGAGAGTCAGCTACTGGAATTTTGTGATCGCAGAGCGAGCGTTGGGTGTTATATCTCTGCCTTTCAAGAGCTTTGAACGACCGACGCATGCGCTCTGTGTGTTTGCAATGCCATATGCAAACCATATGTTTACATCTGCCGTCCCTCAGTAATATTGTCACCGGTGTCAGTTGAAGACAATGCGCTGTGTAGAAATTAGTGTTGGTGATTTTAAGGTACAGTGCTATTTCTTATCTCATATTCGCCAGTTTATTTACGCGAACATATGGACGGTGGGTATTCCATGTCGGTAATTTATTATAGTTCGATGTTGTGTTTATGTCCGACATGTTGGATTTTGAGCGCATGCGCGAAGTTATCGTTACCTAATTGGTCAATGAACGAGCTCTGATTGGCTGGAGAAACTGTATCATAATGGAAAACAGTGTTATAATGACCATCATTATGATACAGTTATCTGATACATAATAGTGAGGGTCGAACATAATAGTACATTATGCAACGAGCCTATAATGGCTATAATTAAGACACGAGTATTTTTTATAAAACGAGCGTATGCGAGTTTTATAATTTCCATACGAGTGTCTTAATTACCATTATAGGCGAGTTGCATACGACTGTTTATGTTCGACGATAATTATAACTTTGTTATATGTTTTAACATAAATATTCATAAATATCTGTTGAGAGTCAGCTACTGGAATTTTGTGATCGCAGAGCGAGCGTTGGGTGTTATATCTCTGCCTTTCAAGAGCTTTGAACGACCGACGCATGCGCTCTGTGTGTTTGCAATGCCATATGCAAACCATATGTTTACATCTGCCGTCCCTCAGTAATATTGTCACCGGTGTCAGTTGAAGACAATGCGCTGTGTAGAAATTAGTGTTGGTGATTTTAAGGTACAGTGCTATTTCTTATCTCATATTCGCCAGTTTATTTACGCGAACATATGGACGGTGGGTATTCCATGTCGGTAATTTATTATAGTTCGATGTTGTGTTTATGTCCGACATGTTGGATTTTGAGCGCATGCGCGAAGTTATCGTTACCTAATTGGTCAATGAACGAGCTCTGATTGGCTGGAGAAACTGTATCATAATGGAAAACAGTGTTATAATGACCATCATTATGATACAGTTATCTGATACATAATAGTGAGGGTCGAACATAAAAATTATTTATTGCACAAAATTCTACAACCCTTAAACTACTTTTCCACATAACTGCCGAAATGTTGTAGGCATTTGTCGTAGCGTGGCACGAGTTTTTGTATACCTTCTTCATAGACGTCTGCCGCCTGTGTCTTCAATTAGTTGTACGTTCCGCTTCCGCGCAGTTCCGCATATGCGCGATAGACGCTCTGTATCAAGGAGAAGAAACGTGCGCCATTTGGAGAGCGCTGTCAGCCACGTACGCGTTGTTGTGCATGTTTACTCGTACAATGTCGGTGTTGATTGAAAATCCCGCCGCTTGTAAAATCAGATCTGTGATTCGTTTTCTGAATGCTAGGAAAGTGAAACCAATTGAAATTTATCGGCAAATTTGCGAAGTGTATGGACAAAATGCGACGAGTGATTCAATGGTGAGAAGATGGGTCCGACAGTTCAATGATGGACACCGAAAAACTGAACTTTCGTAAACTTTGCCGACGTTGGGCACCAAAGATTCTTACGGAGCAACACAAAACAAAACGGATGGGTAGTGCACTTCAGTTTTTGACCCGATACAATGAAGGCGGCGAAGAATTTCTGACACAGATAGTCACAGGAGATGAAACTTGGGTGTCTTACGACACCCCTGAAAACAAGCGGCAATCAATGGAATGGAGGCACACTTCATCCCCAGCAAAGGTTAAGCCGAAACAAATCTTGACACCTCGGAAAATGATGTGCACAGTGTTCTGGGACTGGAAAGGCATCTTACTCATTGAATTCTTACCGCGTGGTCAAACAATCAACGCAGATGCTTACTGCGAGACACTTAGGAAATTGCGCCGCGCAATACAGAATAAGCGCCGAGGGTTGCTGTCAAAAGGTGTTGTTTTTCTTCACGACAACGCACGACCACACACTGCAAATGTGACGAAAACCTCCTACAGGGATTTGGCTGGGACGTGTTTGACCACCCTCCGTACAGCCCTGACCTCGCTCCTAGCGACTTTCATCTGTTCACACATCTCAAGTCTTTCCTTGGCGGTCAACACTTCAACAATTACGACGAGCTGAAAGAAGATGTTTCCAACTGGTTGAAGACACAGGCGGCAAACTTCTATGAAGAAGGTATCCAAAAACTTGTGCCACGCTATGACAAATGCCTACAAAAGTTCGGCAATTATGTGGAAAAGTAGTTTAAGAGGTGTAGAATGTTGTGCAATAAATATTTTTTCTGTATCTGTACACAATTTAATTTTATTACCAAACGGAACTTACTTTCTGGACGTGCCTTGTATTAAAATATTCCATTAAACATATTTTAAGTCTTATTAGTCACTGTCAGATTCCTCACACCTATCACACATAAAATATACATTATAGGTACCAAACAATAACTGATAATCAATCCATCGGCTCCATTTTTCCTCTTGGTGTCATCCGCCAGGGGAGCAACCTCATGCACCACAACCATCATCGTCATTGTTCTAGGGTCTGGAATTAGGCCAAGACCGATCTACTGTGTCTATCTTGACACACTATCTTCACTTCAAATTCAGGTGACACAACGAATGGCTTTCCAATTTTTGCAAGGGTTGCACTTCCTGGATTGGCTGAATATTTTGTGCAATAATCCCTTAGTGTACTCCAGGAGTTATTAAAATGTCTACTGGCCTTGTATACTGACCATCCTTCTTCCTTCATCGACCTCAATGTATCTTGACGTGTTTCAGCTGTGTATGAGCGAGCCTCTTTTTTTTTCGTTTTGGCGCCATTTCAGCGTCCAACCTAAGAAAAACGTACTTATTGCTAAGCTCACACACCTTGCATGCGTAACACTACATGCATGTAAGTTTTGTATGCGAATGGTCTGCATCTTACCTCTGACTGGTCTTAAAATGAAACTTATATAATGGAACAGCTGTTTATAAGAAATTAAAATCTTCACCACAGATTTCAATGGATGTGGATCACTTGCTGAAATGTCAAATCTCTGTTAATATATTGTTTAAACCTCATTGAGTTGGTCAAAGATAGAACGCAAGGGCTTCCTGGATTCGTGGTTTCTACTGCCATCTGTTGGTAAAAACTTAGAACTTTCGGAATTGAACCTACGTAGTGATAGAGGAAATTCGCTTTATCACGGTGTTACTTGATATCACGGAGTAACTTGACTCTACCCCACCGTAAGAGATTCCCACCTCAGCCATCCAATAAGTGATTTTCCGTGGCTTCCTAATTCTACTCCAGACAAATGCCAAGATGGTTCCTAATTTCAGGTCACCTCCTCCCAACTTTGCGCCAAATGTCTTGTGTCAGAAACCGGAAACAAACCCGTACCTCATGGATAGCAAACACTACACCTCGAGGTGGTCTTCATTGTTCACAGTAACTGTATGCTTCATCTCTAACCCGGAAACGACTGTAGTGGCATTCAACACTGGAACCTGGGCCAAAGGAAACAGGCACATTACCAACATGAACAAGGGTACATAGTACAAACAGTGAGAGTCTTAAAGGAGTAGCCGACTGCAAAATACATGCTATCTTACTAAATGCGTTTTAAAATTCTTTGTGTGTTAAAGAAAAATCAACCTCATCGGGTAAATAAAAAATAAAAATGAAGGAGTATTAAAATACTACAGGTTCAGCACAAGATATTTCACCAGACCTGTCCACATTACGGTTGCGTTATTTAAAATAATGAACGGCTGAGTACAAAGAGACTGCGAATTTATTTCTAAATTTACTGATTACTTTCTATAAAAGTACTTTCTATCCCATAACTTGTAACTGAATATTATCTCCCGTAGTGAAGTCGTTAAATCCCACATCAAGATTGCTCGAGGAACCTGGAAGTCCGGAGATTGAAGGTTTGTGTCCCGGAACAAACAGCGAACATCTTGCGTGTGGTTTCCCACAAGCCCTTCAGGCAAATGCCTGTATGGCACCACATTTCAAGTCCGACTACCTTGTGGCGTAGTGGCTAGCAATCATACCTCTCACCCTAAAGTCAGGGTTCGATTCCCGGCTCTGCCAAGAAATATAATTAAGGTCTGACAGCTGGAACGGTGTACACTCAGCCTCGTGAGGCAAAACTGAGAACAGGTGGGTTCGATTCCCACCTCTGCCATCCTAGAAGTGGTTCTCACTCATACTCCAAGCAAATGCCGGGATGGTTCCTAACTTAAGGTCACGGGCACCTCCTTCCCAATCATACGATGTGTTGTTGTGATCTTGGTTGTGTAGGAGAAGGCCATGCAGCTATAACAATACCTATACATAGGCTTGCCATATTTTTGGTGAGTGAAACCGGGACACAATAATATGGGATGGCCTTACCTGGAGGTCTGGGGGAGAGGAGGGTCCTCCCCCGGGAAATAAAAAAAAAACAGAAGCAAAATGGTGAGTTTTAAGCCTTTTTAAGCCTCGCAAGTGACGGGAGGGAGGAATCTGTCACCCTAAATTGTTAGTTCTACACACATTTTAAAAATAAAAAATGAATTTATGCTACATAAAATTATATAATTTTTCCTTTTTAATGATAATTTTTTCTGGTCTACCATCTACAAAGAAGTGTTAATAAAATACATTTTAAAATGCTTCATGAAATTGTTTACTTGGACAATTTCTAAGTCTTATTCTTTAAAAAAAAAACTACAACTTTTTGTCTAATTACAAAAACAATTACAAAAAACTTTATTTGTCAAACTAAAAATACAATTAATTAATGAGTTAACAATTTGGGCTATTGTTTTGTGTCATTCGTTTGAATACTTCTGACCTCTTTGACGCTGTGCGCGATATTCAACGATGTTGATTGTTCAAAAGTAACCGATTCATAAAAGATTCTTAAACACATAAATTCATTACTTTTTACATCTTACAGCCGTTTTCCGGGACATTGATAAAACCGGGCGGGACACCGGGACAAGAGCAAAATTCCGGGACGTATGGCAAGCCTACCTATACACAGACAAATGAATAAATACATTAAATAATGATAAATAAAACAATCATGTTCACGGGGATGATGACAAAGATGTCCTAAGCCCCTAAAAATGGCAATTAACAACAATCTTACTGAAGCTGTTGTATCCTAATTTATACGAATTCCTAGTAGGGTCTACTTTTCCCATCAGTGACTGGCAGGGAGGCTGTCCGAGACCCCAGTACACGCCAGACACGAGCAGACGGCGAGGGAACGAAGGGTTATCAAATTAGAGCAAGTACGCTTGTACAGTGCTACCATCTATCGGAAAACGTCGGTAATGACATGGAACGTAACGCCTCTTTTGAAAAATACGCGCTGTATGGTCTGGCAGGAAGGGCGGGCAAAAGAAAGAGGAAAAAAAAAGCAATCCAAACAATGGCCGGCAGTAGGCGAACAGGGGGAGTAATGAAAAAAGAGGGAAAACGAAGCTAACACAGGATCGAATTCCACTTCACCCTCAGCTCTATCACGAGTGTACAGAAAAGTGGAGACCACCGGATTCGCATTCACCAACATTATTTCTTCCCTCTCTTCATAGCGGCAGATAACCTCGCTGTTCCACCCCTCTTCAGATATTTTACAACTAAATGCTCTTTCCAGCCCAACATCTTTAAGAACGTACGTAATGCACGAGCGTGCCGGGATAAGGTAGGGCTAATAGGGGGGAGGGGCACAATCCAAACATGTATAGAATACTGTATAATTATATAATTAGGCATTTTGAAACCATAGACGCACTCCAAATTCGATGAGTATCACGATTTTCAAAATTCTTAAATTACAAAATAAAGTAAGGAAAATAAATATGCTGAGCTTCTATGCCCAAGATTGCGGGTTCAAATCCGGCTGAAGTCGTCGGATTTTTAAGAGCGTTAAAAATCCCTCAGTATGCCTTCCTTCGGAGGGGAAGTAAAGCCGGCGGTCCCATGTCATAGATTTATGGCATGTTAAAGAACCTTCCACTAATTACACCTGTGTGAAGCAAAATTGTATAGGTTACTACGTTCGTTGCCAAGAGCCGTCTGCGGTGGCGTCTGGTAGCTAAGTTCTGAACTAGTAGTCGTTGACGGTGGCGTTTGGCGGCAAAAATAGGAACTATTTGAATAATTCAAAGTCTACAGTCCTTAGGCCTACTTGAATTAAAAAACAGATAACACACACTAATACAGTCATCACCATTAACACCGGTTATCAGACAGATTCTACACACACGGGGCTACATGACCGCGTTGTCGCAGCCCCTAAACTTAGGAACCAACCAACCAAGGAAAATAATGGAACTTGAATATTTGATGCTCATTCGAATACGAAATGCAGTTTTACAACTATTCTGCCGTGTTGTGTACGGTAAGTTACATGAAGTACAAGTCATCAAATATGTTAAACATAAAGTTAAAATGTCTGGTAAGACCATGACACAAGTCAGGGATCTTCAGATGTCCGGCCCGATGCTCGTGCCAGACATTTTAGCATTTTGATGGCTTGTACTTTGTGTACACAACACGACCTAATAGCTGAAAGAACGCATTTGGCAGAGAAAATAGTATTGCGCGTTATTTTTGGGCGAGCATGTGATGTAGAGTAGGCAATCATAAATATCGTAGCTTACAAGTTATACGTTTTAGAAATTGGAGCATTGCTTTTCATTATTACGATATTTTGAGACAGCGTCTCAAATTGTATTTGTAATAGCAATAGCCCTACATAACCAGACATTTAAGGCATGGAGGACCGTTGTATCATACAGGGGGAAATGACCACCTTCCTCAGTCGAGGGGTGAAGAAATAGGTTTGCCTATCAGTAGCTCTTCTCCTACCCTGGCCGTACACCAAGCACATGGAACTTTAGTGCTGATGTATGTGAGGGGAACTGTCACCAAAGGCTCATTGATGAGTAGGGCTCGGATTTTTAGGTAAATAAATATTTTCTTATGTAAATACATATTTTAAGCATTTTTTCTATAAATACATAAATTCCTGCTTTTCATTTATTAGCACATAAAAATACATAATATTTACATTTTTCTTAAATCAGTATGCTAGATCTTTCAGTTTATTGGATTTTTGTTCTGTGTTACTTCAACGGGGAAGAACCTGTGAGTTATCTAATCTTCATGCAGAGCATATGTCAGCTTGCAACTGTGCTATTCTTAACTTGTCGCCCCGTGCCACGCACTGTGGAAGCCGGAGATTTCCTTGTCCTTAGCCATAATGCATCACGTGCTAGACCTCCCCCTCCCCAGCTACCTAGAACCAGTGTCACTCACATGCAGTTCATTTCTGGCACTGTGAAGTGTAAGACAGTCCTACGATGCCTAAAGTAAAAACAACTACAAGTTATCGTCTATTGCAGAATTTAAAGATAATGTAACTTCTGCTGGGGGCGTTCTGTTTTGATAACCCTTCGGGAAAACAATCAAGGCTGAACAGCGATCTCAAGTTACGCAACACCTCGAGGACAAGAAACATATTGCCGCAGTTTGGCGCCTTCAGAATAAGTGTTTCGCGATAATCGTCCGTCATTTGTGATGGACAACCTGAAGATGTATCTCGGGATGTATTGTAATGCTTTAGCAGTGAGTGAGACATAGAATAAATTGCATTTGTGAGTACTGCATATTGTTTATATTCACATTATTAAACTAAATTATAATTAAATATTTTTACTTTTTGTCACATATTTCAGGTATTTTTAATACATAAAAAATAAATATTTTCCCGATTTTTAGCACCTAAAAATCCGAGCCCTATTGATGAGTATTGCTCGGGTCTAAGCTGCGTGAACCTGAGAGGAATGTGCATCAGGGACTATGAGAGGTGGAGGTGACGAGTGATGAGGTTTCTCGGTCCTTGCGTAGTAACAGAAGCAAATAGATTAGTCGGTGACTCACCCACTCATGCGCAATGCCACACTGGTTTCAGAAAAGACCCTATGTTAGCAGTATTGGAATAGACAAGAACGTCAGGTAACACGGCGGGCTGTCGACAGGCTTCTCAATTCTCGCCTGCTCCTTCCCTGCCTCGGCCCTTCATCCCGCAAGTTCACAGAGCTTGGACTCAAGCAAAAATGAGACGTGACAAGTGTGTGTAGCAAGAAATGGAAATATGCCTCGAGACTCAGCCTTAAATCACCTGGATTAAGAGAGGCGTTTTAAGAGAGGCGTTAACTCCACGAAAAAAAACCGCAGCATCTTGAATGTTAACAGCCCAAAATACACAACTCCCCTGTTTCGAGACCTATCATCACCTGCTAGCATGCAAACAAAATCTGTATCCAGCGTTGCTTTAAGAATATTCTTCCAACACCTTACAAGGCTTACAAGCTCAAATTAGCAGCATGTCCGAACAACTCTAACTTCAAAGTACCCGATCTAAATGGATAAAAAAAACTAACATAGCCAACTTGCTACACGAGGGTAAGGCCCCGCAACATACATGGCAACCCCCTAGACGATTTACTAGCGTGTATCTGTTTGCAAGGTTGTGTATCATCACAAATGAGCTTGTAACTTTCGAACTAGAACGTAGAGAACATGATAAAAGATACTGAAATATTTGAATGTTTGTGATTGTCTTCAACCTTCGTACACAGTCTATGTTTCATGATAAAATAGTTTTAAAGATTTGACAGTTTTCAGTTTAAAACTGCACACAGACGTTTATGTACGTTTACAGACCAGAAAATACTTCCCTGAATGGGAGTTTACTTGAGGTAAGGTGGTCAGTTTATTTTGCTCGTCCCTTCCCTGTCTCAAGCGAACAGTACATAGACCCTATTGGCAGTCCACCAGTCCTGCTCAGCTTAGAAAATCTCGACTGGTATACAAGCTGATGTCCAAGTAGTAAGTACCTAGTTTTAATTTTGAACTAGAAAATGTTGATGATGATTGATGGTTGCACATAACAGCAGTATACTGCCCGGGTGTCGCCATGTAAAACAAGGCATTTAATAAATAATAAATAACTGATGGCTGTAGTAAATTGCCGCGTACTAAACACACACTGTACAGTTTGACGCTAACGCTCCCTCTCCCTTGCAAGCCAATGTTTGTTGCCGTTTCATTTAAAGGTTTGGGCACCAAAGTCATAAGTTCCGTGTACTTGGGTCTGTGTGAAATCTGCCTGACAACCTGTAGTGTGTGTCCAATGTAATAATATTAATGTTATTGGTTTTGCATCCCTTTTAATACTGAGGCTTTTACATACGCCAGGGTGCTGGAGTTTTGTCCCGCAGAACGTGCCTTAAATATCCTGACACGGCTCCCTCAAATGCCAACTGACTGCGCTAGGATTCGATCCTGCAACCCTGAGCACAAAAGGCGAGAACGTTGCCGCTGCGCCACGCAGCCAGTCGAGTGTACAGTGTGTGTAGCCAGTCAAGGAGGCGGTCGACGTATTAGTAGGTACCATCCCGGCATTTGTCTGGAGTAGAAAGGGGAAATCATACAAAATAAAATTCTTGTAAGATAGTCGATATGAAAATTAAATCTCCACCTACTCTCGTATCCTCACCACGTTCCAGCCCAGAGATCATACTTTTTTTTTTTTGCTGGGCCACGAATCGATGGTAATTCGATGATCATGGAAGGCAGGTCCAACTTATAGAATATGGATTTGTCAATTCAATTATAGATATCGAATTAGAACACTCATTTCTGAAGAGATTTTTTTTTATTCTTTGAGTCATAAATTCGGGAAGTTTGCCCATAAAGTGGACAGCGAGATCAGCACCAATCTCGTCGTCGGACTTTATGGGATTGAGGGTTTCTTTCTACAGTAATAAATACATTTTCGTAGATCTGCAAGATTCACACGCTCGGTTCAAATGTGAGATGTTGTGAATAGGTTGTTGTTAATTCATTTTAGAAGCTTGAGATATCTTGGTCATCAGCCCCATGTAATCGGGTGTGTCTTGAGTTTGTCTGATATCCTGTATTTCTGTGATGATTGTACTAATGTACTAGTGTGTGTAGCTAAAGTAGCGACAGGGAAGGGGTATGTGCCCCAGGACGTAAATTAAGGTAGGCTACTATCCCAACATTTGCCAGGAAAACCACACTCAGGATAGCCGCTGTCATTGTCGGGATTCGAACCTCCAATCTTGTTGCAGCTGCCCCTCGCAGCCGTGGTGCACAATTTAACGAGCACGGCTACTTCTTACTATGAATAAGGCTCCACCTGCAAACTGGGGTATCTTTTTTTTTTTTTTTTTTCCAGGAACGAGTGAATGGACCGCATGACCTGTCCTTAATCTGCATTAAAATACGGCCCGTTGTTGGGCTCTTAAGAAGAATAGTTATTAGTAGAATTGATATAGGCGTGGTATAGTGATTAGCGTTATTGACTGCCTCTGAGGAGAGCTGGGTTCGATTTCTAGCTCTTTCAAATAATTTCTGGTTGAGGCACTGGAACGATATCAATGTTTAAGACTTGCACTAGGCTAGAGAGGCCACATGAGTTTACTCCAGTGGAATGGTGAGTGTGCATTAACTTTTCAGAGATACTGTACATATACAGCACGTTGCAATGTGCTGGCTCAGAACTGTACTGTAGCTCTGTTTACAGCGAGCACACCCAGAATGAGAATTTATCGATATTGCCGAGTTCTGGCGAGCGAGTACAGGCAGGTGCGTTTACGGATTGAAGAACACAGCCAGTATCACAACCGACATTTCCATGGTTTCCTCTAGAACAGCGGTTTAATCTCTTGCCAATTAAATGTGTACCCTGCCTTTTGTTTTGTTTTAGTTTCAACATCTAAAGTAACACTAAAGATTATTTTCTCACGCTAAAGAGGAACATAATCCTTTTTCTCACGCTAAAGAGGAACATAATCCTAAGTGAATTGTTCTGTTGGAGTGTACCCATAATCTGGAGCAGTCACTGCTGTTAACTGTTATTTTTAAGATTCACTTTACTACCGGTACTACTGTAGTTATTTATGCCAACTTTGTACCTTGCATTATTATTATTATATTCCATATTAAATTAATTAATTAATTATTTAAAAATTAAACAAACATCCTCGCTGCACCTGCAAAATCGCGTGTGTGATAATTTTGTCCCCGCACATTTCCTTCCTTAAAATACGCCCCCAACCATGTGTGGATATAAGAATCAGCAAAATAATTCCTTGAAGATCGTTCGTTCCCTTATATTCTGTGGGACTATACGTTCACCCATAGCGTGGAGGCGTAACTAGTGACACTTCGTTAGAATGCTGACTCAAATCTTAAGATCTAGGCCATCGAATGGCATTTAAGGGTGTTAAATTGCCACAGCCATATATGGGTAGATTTAGTGGTATGCTCAAGAACTTTTCCAGCACCCCACCGTCGATAAAGCTACAGAACTTAACAAGACATTCAACCCACATAATTATTGTTATTATTATAATATGGAGCAGACTCAGATGGTGGGATCGTGTTATGTGGATGGGGGAGGAGAGACTACATAAGAGGTTAATGAGTTCACCCACGAACTGGGACAGTTTTCCAATAAATTTCTACTTTGTGGAAACACTGCAAAAAGAAAATAAGACTAGAAAGCACAATTCTCTGACGTCACAAAGGTTCGATCTGTTACCTGCCCGTCATGGGACTCATATCGTAACTAAATTAACCACCACTATTCACGTGTGATCAACAGACAATGGAACATGTTCCACACGTTCAGACAACTATAGAACTGATAATAGCCTATATTATTATTATTAATTAATTAATAATTATTATTATATTAATAATTAATAATTATTAATAATTAATAATAATCTAGTTAGGTCACGAAGGAATATATAACTTAGCCTCAATTTTCGGCACCTTAAAACATCAATCACCACCACAAAGTTTACGAATAAGGTCCCATAACAGACACGGATGAAAATATTTCTTCGAAGTCTATGTAAAATAAGGTAAAAACAAGTAAATAATAAACAGATACTTACAGTGAACTTGTGAATGCAGGATATCGGATGAATTATGTGGCTCTGCAATTGCAATCGCGACAATCTTTATTGGACGCAGTCCATAGTTTTTCGCTTTTCTCCATGTCCAATTTCATCGGAAACGACCAACAAAATTAGCACTACAATTTTATCTAATGATTTTTTGTGCTTTTCCGCTGGAAACATTTGCATGCAACGTAGCGCGGACCAAACGAATTTATGAATGGGCTCGCCACACCCGAGTCGCACCGCCTACTGAGGTAAATGGCGGCCCCGCCCCCTCGCAGAGGTAAGGGTATAAATCAGACGACACGAGCCTGCACCTGATGTTGCACAGAAATATGTTTCGAGCCGAGATAAGCTCGCCGAGTAGAGAGTGTGGGCCCGCAACATCAGCTCTTCAGTTCAATGGTAGGCAGGTGTTCTTTTATGGTCAATTTCGCATATTTTAGAGTTTTGAGTTTGAAATGGTTGCCCTGTATTTTATCTCAACTTAGGTCAAGTACCAAAAGCTATTTAGCCCATCAATAGAAAATCTATTTAATTGAAGGGGTGCTTTGAGGCGTAAAGGACCAGTGGAGTCTATATATATATATCTATATATATAAAGCACAAAGTTTGTCTGTCTGTCTGACTGTCTGTTATGTATACAAATCTACACCGTTTCACCGATCAGAACCAAAATTTGTATACTTACCCTTTGGAACCCTGCGGGTAACCCTGTCAACTTTAAATTTCGGACAGACCACCCCATTCCCTGCATTTAGGCCCTTTTGCACAAATCTACACCGTTTCACCGATCTGCACCAAAATGTGTATACCTACCCTTTGGAACACTGCGAGTAACACTGTCTACTTAAAATTTCGGACCACCCCATTCCGTGCATTTAGGCCCTTTGGTCCAAATCTACACCGTTTCACCGATTTGAACCAAAATTTGTATACTTACCCTTTGGAACCCTGCGAGTAACACTGTCTGCTTGAAATTGCGGACAGACCATTCCATTCCCTGCATTTAGGCCCTTTGTCCCAAATCTAAACCGTTTCACCGATCTCAACAAAAATGTGTATATTTACCCTTTGGAACACTGCGACTAACACTGTCTGCTGTAAATTGCGGAGAGGCTACTCCATCCCCTGCATTTAGGCCCTTTGGCACAAATCTACACCGTTTCATCGATCTGAACCAAAATTTGTATACTTAACACTGTCTACTTAAAATTTCGGACAGACCACCCCATTCCGTGCATTTAGGCCCTTTGGTCCAAATCTACACCGTTTCACCGATCTCAACAAAAATGTGTATATTTACCCTTTGGAACACTGCGACTAACACAGTCCGCTTGAAATTGTGGAGAGGCCACTCCAACCCCTGCATTTAGGCCGTTTGGCACAAATCTACACCGTTTCACCGATCTGACCCAAATTTTACATACTTACCCTTTGGAATCCGACAAGTAACACTGTTCACTTTAAATTTCGGACAGACCGCACCCTATTCCCTGGTTTTTGGCCCTTTGGCACAAAACTACACCGTTTCACCGATCTCATATAATTACCCTTTGCAACTCGACGAGTAACACCTTCCACTCGAAATTTCGGACAGACCACTCCATTCCTCGCATTTAGGCCCTTTGGCACAAATCTACATCGTTCACCGATCGAAAACAAAACGTGTATACTTACCCTTTGGAACCCGATGAGTAACACTGTCCACTTGGAATTTCGGACAGACCACTCCATTCCCTGCATTTAGGCCCTTTTGCACATATCTACATCGTTTCACCGTTCTGAACCTACATTTGTATACTTACCCTTTGGAACCCGACGAGTAACACTGTCCACTTAAAACTTTGGACATACAACTCCATTTCCTGCATTTAGGCCCTTTGGCAAAATCTACCCTGATTTACCGATCTGAGCCAAATTTTACATACTCACCCTTTGGAACCCGACGTGTAACACTTTCTACATGACATATCGGATAGACCATTCCATTTACCGCATTTAGGCTCTTTGACAAAAATCTACTTAGTTTCACCCATCTCAACCAATCTTTATGTAAGTTACTTACCCTTTGGAACCCGACGAGTAACACTGTCTGCTTGAACTTTCGGACAGAGCACTCCATTCCCGGTATTTAGACCCTTTGTCACAAATCTACATCGTTTCACCAATCTGGATCAAAATTTTTATACTTACTCTTTGGAACCCAACGAGTATCACTGTCCACTTTAAATTTCGGACATACCTCTCCATTCCCTGCATTTAGCTCAGGAATCACTCGGGGTTGCCAGCTTCCTAACTCACCCGCCACGAGCCCTTGAGGGTGTACCAGAAATGGTGGGGCTACACACACCCTGCCTCTTTGAGGGCCTTGAGCAGAAGACAGGAGATATAATGAAACGGAATAGAAGGCAGACCCCTCGAAGAATGAGGGCATCAGGAAAGATGAGACAACGGCCAATTAAGCGGGAAATTGAAAGACTCCCTAGCCCTCGGATGCCCTAATACAGTCGGGGTCGGAAGAGAACAAGAGTTGACCAACGGAGGCCGACAGGAAAGAGAACTGAAAGGAGCCTGGCACCAGGAAGTAGAAGCGATGTCAGTCTCAGCTGGGGTCCGGTGGTCGCCAACCCACGTCCCACAAGTTGTGAGACAACTCTCAGTTGTGAGAATAGCATGCTGATTCATCGCAAGGTGACATTAGATGACTTTCCAGAGCTGTCTATACTGATGCCAGCACAGGGCCGTTGCTCAAGCCACTGTGGTGTTGCGAAAGAGTGAGTGATTCCCCGGCCAATCTAAATACGACGGGGAACCCCGAACGTGTGTCATATTTCGTCATCATCTACGATCATCTCAGGTTCGTGCAGCTTGGACCCATTTTCTTTGCCGAGCAGTACGCCATTAGCTCTTTCACTAGACGCATCGAGTACAGGCCTAAGCCAGAAAATAAGGTTGAGACTTTGGAAGACATCAAAGCTAGACATCTGAATTACCTATATCAGTTGTAAATTACAGCATGTTCGTTTAGTAGTCATTTTTTCATTACCTTATTATTATTATCATCATCATAAGTGCAAATGACCTAGATGTTACGCGCATCATACCACTAATCACCGCCGCATAAAGTCTTTCTCGACTGATTTTTAAAATATTTATTTTTATTACAGTACACCATTAATCACCACACACAATAAGTCTTCCTCGCCTGTGAATTTTGAAATATGTATTTCTATTACGGTAGTTTGTAAGTTTGACGTGTCAATTCAACAGTAGTTTTCATTATCATCCTTATCAAAAGGGCAAATGACCTAGATATTACGCCCTCATTGTCTTTGGGGGAGGGGGGGGGGGGGGCAAATGACCTAGATTTTATGTCCATTATATTTCTAAGGAGACTTTGATACATTATCATCATTCCACCGGGCGAAGCCGGGTACTACTGCTAGTATATATATATATAAAAGTGAAAGTCTGTATGTATGTATGTGGGTATGTGGGTCTGTTCCGTATACAAATCTACACCGTTCCAGCAATCTCAACCAAATTTTGCATACACATAGTTTAGGACCCGGAAGGAACCGCTGGCTACATGAATTTTCGATAGTCTTTCTCATTCTTTTGATTTAGGCCCTTTTGGACTCAAGCACAGGCTAATCAAATCATAAAATATACTCATGAAGGAATGGCAAGGCAGATAGTTTCCATGGCAACATAGCTCAAGTTGAGACACGGCCGTCTGGATGCCAGTTGCGCTCTGCACTACTGGTATAGAAAATGAGCATCTTTACTTGAAATCCCGTTAGTTACTCACCTACTCACACAGCACTGTCAACCGAGTTTAGCATAACAAAGACTTGACACTATCTTCTACTATATATTTGTCAAATACCACTCACTCACTCATTCATTCATCACGAAATCTCGGAAACCACCGAACGGATTGGAATGAAATTTGGTATGCAGCTTCCCCAAGGACCGCAAATGCCCACTAAGAAAGGATTTTTGTATATTCAGGTTCTAAAGGGGTGTTAAGGGTGTAGACCTGCATTTCATTGACTAGCAATATCTCCCGATTGGTTTCATTGGGGGATGTGATACTCGGCACATAAACTCATCATTAAAAATAAGAAGACACGAGTCTCAGGGTTTTTCGATGTGGTGTATATTATGAGGTGAAAGGGGTGAAAAGTGGGGATTGAAATATTCCTAAATGAGCGTGTATCTCTTAAACGACAAAGGCGAGGAGTTTGAAACTCAGCGGAAAAAAAATCAGCATAAAAAATAAGTAAATATGTGTTTGACCGTTTTTTATAAATCCAATTTAAGGGGCCCATGGGGAAGGGTGAAATTCTGGTGGGGGGGACAGGAAAGAAAGTGTCCTAACTGATTGACTGACTGACTCACTCATCAAACTCAGGGGGAAAAACTGCTTTAAAGTAAGTAAATAGCTGTTCGACAGGTTTTTTTTTCATAAATCAAATTTAAGGGGTTCATGGGGAGGGGTGAAATTCTGAAAACAGAAAATTGAAAGAAAATGTCCTGACTCACTCACTCACTCACTCATCATCATCGCCCTGCCAAAATTATTGAAGTTAGAAACATGACCGTTTTGGGATATGTTCATTGTATGTCAAAACAGTCTACTAAGGGAGGATTTTCGGATATTCAGGTTCTAAAGGGGTCTTAAGGGGGTTAAACCTGCATTTCATTGAATAACAATATCTCTCGCATGGTTTCATTGGGGGATGTGATTCACGGCATATAAACTCATCATTAAAAAGTAAGAAGACACGTGTCCGATGGTTTTTCGATGTGGTGTATATTATGAGGTGAAAGGGGTGAAAAGTAGGGATTGAAAGATTCCTAACGGAGCGTGTATCTCTTAAACGATATAGGCGAGGAGTTTGAAACTCAGCGGAAAGAAATCAGCATACAAAATAAGTAAATATTTGTTTGACCGTTTTTTCATAAATCCAATTTAAGGAGCCCATGGGGAGGGGTGAAATTCAGGGGGGAAAAAAACTGGAAAGAAAGTGTCCTAACCGATTGACTGACTGACTCACTCATCAAACTCAGGGGGAAAAACTGCTTTAAAGTAAGTAAATAGCTGTTCGACAGTTTTTTTTTTGGATAAATCAAATTGAAGGGGTTCATCGGGAGGGGTGAAGTTCTGAAGAAAAACAAATGAAAGAAAATGTCCTGACTCTTTCACTCACTCATCATCGCCCAGCCAAAAATTTTGAAGTTGGAAACATGGCATTTTGGAGATATGTTCGTTGTATGTCAAAACCGTACACTAAGGGAGGATTTTTGGATATTCAGGCTCTAAAGGGGTCTTAAGGGGGTTAAACCTGCATTTCATTGAATAACAATATCTCAAGAGTGGTTTCATTTGTGGATGTGATACTCGGCATATAAACTAATCATTAAAAATAAGCAGACAGGTGTCTAAGGGTTTTTCGATATGGTGTATTATTATGAGGTGCAAGGGGTGAAAAGTGGGGGTTGAAGGATTCCTAATGGAGCGTGAAGGCCTATCTCTTAAACGACATAGGTGAGAAATTTGAAACTCAGAGAAAGAAAATCAGCTAAATAAATAAGTAAATCGGTGTTCGTCCGTTTTTTTTTCATAAATTAATTTAAGGGGCCAATGGGGTGGGGTGAAATTCTGGGGGAAAAAAGGAGTGAAATTGTCCTAACTGACTGACTGACTCACTCACTCATCATACTCAGGGGAAAAAGACAGCTTAAAAAATTAGTTAATAGGTGTTCAAGAGTTTTTTCATCAATCCAATTTAAGGGGCCCATGGGGAAGGGTGAAATTCTGGTAAAAATAATTGAAAGAAAATGTCCTGTCTGACTCACTCACTCATCACGCCCAGCGAAAACTATTAATGTTGGAAACATGAAATTTTGGGAATATGTTCGTTGTATGTCGAAAACGTCAACTAAGGAATGATTTTTGTTTATTCGGGATTTAAAGAGGTGTTAAGGGGGTAAAGGTGCATTTCATTGAATAACGATATCACATGATTTGTTTCTTTGGGGATGTGATTTTCGGTATAGAAACTAATCATTAAAAATAATCAGACATATGTCTAAAGGTTTGTCGATGTGATGTATATTATGAGGTGAAAGGGGTGAAAATTGGGGGTTGAGGGATTCTTAACGGAGCGTGTATCTCTGAAACGACATAGGCGAAAAAATTTAAATTCGGCGGGAAAAACAGCTTAAAATACAAGTAAATAGGTGTTCGACCGTTTTTTCATAAATCCAATTTCAGGAGCCCTTGGAGAGGGGAGAAATTCGGGGGGGGGGGGGAAACCAGGAAAGAAAGTATCCTAAATGATTGACTCACTTAGTCACTCATCAAACTCAGGGGGAAAACAGCTTTAAATAAGTAAATAGGCGTTCGACCGTTTGTTTCATAAATCCAATTTAAGGGGTTCATGTGGAGGGGTGAAATTATCAAAAATAAATGAAAAAATGTCCTGACTGACTCACTCACTCATCATCGCCCAGCCAAAATTATTAAAATTAGAAACATGAAATGTTGGGAATATGTTCATTGTATGTCGAAAACGTCCACTAAGGAAAGAGTTTTGGATATTCAGGTTCTAAAGAGGAGTTAAGGGGGTAAACGTGCATTTCATTGAATAACAATATCTGACGAGTGGTTTCATTTGGGGATGTGATACTTGGCATATATACTAATCATTAAAAATAAGCTGACACATGTCTAATGGTTTTTCCATGTAGTGTATGTTATGAGGTTAAAGGAATGAAAAGTGGGGGTTGAAAGATTCCTACCGGAGCGTGTATCTCTTAAAAGACATAGGCGAGGAGTTTGAAACTCGGAGGAAATCAATCAGCTTAAAAATAAATAAATAAATAAATACAATAAATAGGTGTTCGACCGTTTTTTCATAAATGCAATTTAAGGGGCCTATGGGGAGGGGTGGAATTTTGGAAGAAAAACGTCCACTAAGGAATGATTTTTGGATGTTCACTCTCATCGACCAACCAAAACTATTAAAGTTAGAAGAATTACATTTTGGGGATATGTTCGTTGTGTGTCGAAAACGTCTACTAAGTAGGGATTTTTGGATATTCAGGTTCTAAAGGGGTGTTAACGGAGTTAAAACTGCATTTCATTATATAACAATATGACACTCATTCGTTCATTCATTCATTTATTTGCAATGGAGGGTGTGGCCCCCGGAGGCAAATTGGATATACATAACAAATAAATAATTACACATAACAATTCAATTACAATTATACAACAATTGAACTGGAGTATTTACACAAATAGTCAGTCTTTTCTTAAACACACCTATATGTTTGGGAAAAGGCTCTAACACTGCGGCAGGTAGAGAGTTCCAGTTATCAATGGCACGGTTTACAAAAGAATATTTACCATAATTTGTTCGCAGTGGTCGGCCCTTAACTTTGAAAGGATGATCGCTCCTACCCATGTAAGTAATGTAAGTAATGACGCGAGCGAAGCAAGGCTAAAAATGAGATGGTGTGTGTCTGTGTATTACTCAATCACGCAAGTACCACTGGTCCGATATACGTGAATTTTACATGGAAGTAGCTGATTTACCTGGTTAACATATAGGTTACTTTTGATTACAATACTTTGCACTATTTAAAGATGGCGACCATTTTAGTGACGTCACTACACCCTTTGGTTTCCAACTCATATTTCCATTTGAAATAAAAAGAGAACGCTAAGAAATAGCAAACTTTTGATGGCATATACGAGGTTTAAAATTACATTTTCTATCCGAAAGGTATCTCCAATGGTTAGCGAGTAAAATCTAAATTTGTGCTATAAAACACGGTCAACGCCGAGCGTTGTAGTTGGACAAAATGTTTCATCCTTAATCTCCCTCTGCGCAGCACCTCGCCTATCCCCTATTTTAACTGTCACCTTCACATTTTAATTTATTTATGACCCGTAGCGAAGCACGGGTACTTCAGCTAGTATATATACACACATCAAAAAAAGTTTTGCATCACCTCGGTTCCAAGAGTTCCGGAACCGTTAAATACAAAGGGAATAGAGATCAACACAAACAACATTTCAGCTCGTTTTATTGCTCATGAGACCCACACATTGCATGTTGTACCATCATACAGCTAGACTTTCAGCATTTGTGGTCCAGATTGCAGTACACACCACTACCTCTAATACCCAGTAGCACGTCCTCTTGCATTGATGCATGCCTGTATTCGCCGTGGCATACTATCCACAAGTTCATCAAGACACTGTTGGTCCAAATTGTCCCACTCCTCAACGACAATTCGGCGTAAATCTCTCAGAGTGGTTGGTGGGTCAAGACGTCCATAAACAGCCCTTTTCAACATATCCCAGGCATGTTCGATAGGGTTCATGTCTGGCGAACATGCTGGCCACTGTAGTCGAGCGATGTCGTTATCTTGAAGGAACGCATTCACAAGATGTGCACGATGAGGTCGAGAATTGTCGTCCATGAAGACAAATGCCTCTCCAATATTCTGCCGATATGGTTGCACTATGGGTCGGACGATGTCATTCAGGTATCGTAAAGCCGTTTCGGAGCCTTCCATGACCACCAGTGGCGTACGTCGGCCCCACATAATGCCACCCCAAAACATCAGGGAACCACCACCTTGCTGCACTCGCTGGACAGTGTGTCTATGACGTTCAGCCTGACCAGGGTGCCTCCAAACACGTCTCCGACGATTGTCTGGTTGAAGGCATATGCGACACTCATCGGTGAAGAGAACGTGATGCCAATTCCGTGGGGTCCATTCAGCATGTTGTTGGGCCCATCTGTACCGCGCTGCATGGTGTCGGGGTTGCAAAGCTGGACCTCGCCATGGACGTCGGGAGTGAAGTTGCGCATCATGCAGCCTATTGCACACAGTTTGAGTTGAAACACGACGTCCTGTGGCTGAACGAAACGCATTATTCAACATGGTGGCATTGCTGTCAGGGTTCCTCCGAGCGGCAATCCGTAAGTAGCGGTCATCCACTACAGTAGTAGCCCTTGGGCGGCCTGAGCGAGGCCTGTCATCGACAGTTCCTGTATCTCTGTACCTCCTCCATGTCCGAACAACATCGCTTTGGTTCACTCTGAGACGCCTGGAAACTTCCCTTGTTGAGAGCCCTTCTTGACACAAAGTAACAATGCGGACGCGATCGAACTGCGGTATTGACCTTCTAGGTATGGTAGAACTACAGACAACATGAGCAGCGTACCTTCGTCCTGGTGGAATGACTGGAACTGATCGGCTGTCGTACCCCCTCCGTCTAATAGGCCCTGCTCATGCATGGTTGTTTACATCTTTGAGCAGTTTTAGTGACATCTATGAACAGTCAAAGGGACTGTATCTTGGATACAATATACACAGTCAACGTCTATATGCCGGAGATCTGGGAACCGAGGTGATGCAAAACTTTTTTTGATGTGTGTATATATAAAGCACAAAGTTAGTCTGTCTGTCTGTCTGTTATGTATTCAAATCTACACCGTTTCACAGATCTGAACCAAAATTTGTATACTTACCTTTTGGAACCCTGCGGGTAACCCTGTCAACTTTAAATTTCGGGCAGACCACCCCATTCCCTGCATTTAGGCCCTTTTGCTAAAATCTACACCGTTTCACCGATCTGAACCAAAATTTGTATACTTACCCTTTTGAACCCTGCGGGTAACACTGTCCACTTAACATTTCGGCCAGACCATCCCATTCCCTGCATTTAGGCCCTTTGGTCCAAATCTACACCGTTTCACCGATCAGAACCAAAATTCGTATTCTTACCCTTTGGTACCCTGCGAGTAACACTATTTGCTTGAAATTCCGGACAGACCACTCCATTCCCTGCATTTAGGCCCTTTGGCACAAATCTACACCGTTTCACCGATCTGAACCAAAATGTGTGTACTTACCCTTTGGAACCCTGCGGGTAACCCTGTCCACTTGAAATTTTGGACAGACCACGCCATGCCCTGCATTTAGGCCCTGTTTCACAAATCTACACCGTTTCACCGATCTGAACCAAAATGTGTATACATACCCTTTGGAATCCTGCGAGTAACACTGTCCACTTACAATTTCGGACAGACACCGCCATTCCCTGCATTTTGGCCATTTGGTCCAAATCTACACCGTTTCACCGATCAGAATCAAAATTCGTATGCTTACCCTTTGGTACCCTGCGAGTAACACTGTCCACTTAAAATATCAGACAGACCACCCCACTCCCTGCATTTAGGCCCTTTTTCACAAATCTACACCGTTTCACCGATCTGGACCAAAATTTGTATACATACCCTTTGGAACCCTGCGAGTAACACTGTCTACTTACAATTTCGGACAGACCACCCCATTCCCGGAATTTAGGTCCTTTGGCACAAATCTACACCGTTACACAAATCTCAACCAAAATTTGTATATTTACCCTTTGGATCACTGCAACTAACACTTTCTGCTTGAAATTGCGGAGAGGCCACTCCAACCCCTGCATTTAGGCCGTTTGGCACATATCTATGTCGTTTCACCGATCTCAACCTAAATTTTTATACTTACCCTTTGGAACCCGACGATTAACACTCTCCACTTAAAACTTTGGACAGATCACTCCATTCCCTGCATTTAGGCCCTTTGGCATAAATCTACCCTGTTGCACCGATCTGAACCAAATTTTACATACTTACCCTTTGGAACCCGACGTGTAACACTGTCTAAATGAAATTTCGGATAGACCATTCCATTTACTGCATTTAGGCTCTTTGGCAAAAATCAACATACTTTCACCCATCTCAACCAATCTTTATGTAAGTTACTTACCCTTTGGAACCCGACGAGTAACACTGTCTGCTTGAACTTTCGGACAGAGTACTCCATTCCCTGTATTTAGACCCTTTGGCAAAAATCTACATCGTTTCACCAATCTGGACTAAAATTTGTTTACTTACTCTTTGGAACCCAACGAGTATCACTGTCCACTTTAAATTTCGGACAGACCACCCCTTTCCCTCCATTTAGGCCCTTTGGCACAAAACTACACGGTTTCACCGATCGGACCAAATTTTACATACTTACCCTTTGGAACCCGATGACTAACACTGTCCACTTGAAATTTCTCAAATACCACTCCATTCCCTGCATTTAGCACAGGAATCCCTCGGGTTTGCCAGCTTCCTAACTCACCAGCCATGAGCCCTTGAGGGTGTACCAGAAGTGGTAGGGCTACACACAACCTGCCTCTTTGAGGGCCATGAGCATAAGACAGGAGATATTATGAAAAGAAGGCCGACCCCTCGAAGAATGAGGGCATCAGGAAAGATGAGACAACGGCCAATTAAGGCGGGAAATTGAAAGACTCCCTAGCCCTCGGATACCCTAATACAGTCGGGGTTGGAAGAGAACAAGAGTTGACGAAGGGAGACTGACAGGAAAGAGAACTGAAAGGAGCCCGGCACCAGGAAGTAGAAGCGATGCCAGACTCAGCTGGGGTCCCGTGGTCGCCAACCCACGTCCCACAAGTTGTGTGGCCCTGGGGGGGGGGGGGGGGGGTGAGAATAGCTTGCTGATTCATCGCGAGGTGACTTGAGAGGACTTTCCAGAGCCCGCCGTGTTATCTGCTGTCTATGCTGATGCCAGCACAGGGCCGTTGCTCAAGCCACTGTGGTGTTGCGAAAGAGTGAGTGATTCTCCGGCCAATCTAAATACGGCGGGGAACCCCGAACGTGTGTCATCATATTTTGTCATCATCTGCGATCTTCTCAGGTTCGTGCAGCTTGGACCCATATTCTTTGCCGAGCAGTACGCCATAAGCTCTTTCACTAGACGCATCGAGTACAGGCCTAAGCCAGAAAAATAAGGTTGAGACTTTGGAAGACATCGAAGCTAGACACCTGAATTACCTAAATTAGTTTTAAAATTACACCATGTTCGTTTAGTAGTCATTTTTTAATTGCCTTATTATTATCATCTTAAGTGCAAATGACCTAGATGTTACGCGCATCATACCACTAATTACCGCCGCATCAAGTCTTTCTCAACTGTGATTTTTAAAATATTTATTTTTATTACAGAACATTGTGTACATTATAAGTTGAAGTGTCAATTCCATACTGGTAGTAATTTCCCTTATCATCCGCATCATACGGGCAAATGACCTAGATGTTACGCTCATTGCACCATTTATCACCACACACAATAAGTCTTCCTCGCCTGTGAATTTTGAAATATGTATTTCTATTAAGTTACGGTAGTTTGTAAGTTTGACGTGTCAATTCAACAGTAGTTTTCATTATCATCCCTATCAAAAGCGCAAATGACCTAGATATTACGCCCTCATTGTCTTTGGGGGCAAATGACCTACATTTTAAGTCCATTCTATTTCTAAGGATACTTTGAGACATTATTATCATTCCACCGGGCGAAGCCGGGTACTACTGCTAGTACCTTATAAGTTATTTAAAAAAATCCTTCTCGGGTAAATTTCACCGGGCAAAGAAAAATGTTTCGAATTCACTAAATTCGCCAATTGTTGGATATCTACAAAAGTACTATATGTTTAGCAAACAAGAAGCCTATTCCTATTCCGAAAACATATTGCCGATACCCTAGCGTAAGGTTGACTAGATCAAAAATTCTTACATACTTAAGTTTTAGTTAATTTTTAGCTTCGGTGGCGTAATTAGTATCATGCTGAACTGCTGTGCCCAAGATAGCGGGTTCAAACCCGGCCTAAGTCGTCGGATTTTTTAAGAGCGTTAAAAATCCTTCAGTAAGCCTTCCTTCGGAGGGGAATTAAAGCCGGCGGTCTCATGTCATAGATTTATGGCATGTAAAAGATCCTTTCACAGACTAAACTTGTGTAAAGCTAAATTGTTAGGTTAGATTTCGTCGGAACGCTCTATCAAAGTTCCAACGTTCACCACTAGGTATAAATGATAATTGATATCTGGTAGCGAAAGTTGTAACTACTTGAAATTGAACGGAACTTGTAGCTCACTCTAATAAGGGTGTCCGCTGGAAGCAGCTACAGACTCAGGCGAGCCGAACATGTCCTCTGACACTCCCGGCACTAAAAGCCATACGATAAAGAAAGAAATGGTTAATTTTTAGAGGACTATTGACCCTCGGTTTTGGTATTGAGCCTAATAAGGGATGATGTTTTTTTTTTTTTTCAAACCTCCATTTTCCCCACCTCTTTGGTCAATGGTTCATGCTATCAAAAACCTGTACCAAAATAGGTTCCTGGCCCTTATTCGAAGAATAGTACGAACTTTGAATGGGTTCGTTTTTTTTTTTCACAAACTAAGAAAGGTGTAGCGATATTTCATTTGTACGTAAAAACTCCCTCCCCCGCCCAATTTTTACCCCCTTAGTCCGATTTTGCCCATTAATGAACGCGACCGAGATTTTGAATGGTTATATTTTATGATAAATTTGAAAGTAATTCGTGCAAAATGATGGTAGTTATAGTGTCCACAAGAAAGTGATATAAATTATATAGAAACGTTTGAACTGTCGGCTTGGGGGAATGTGAAACGCAAAGATAGGCCTATGTCGAAATTTTCCAGAAGTCGCAACATGGAACCCATTGACATAGGTAGCCTTCTCATGAAATATACCTAAACATAGGTTATAAAAGCTCATCGCAGAACTACTGGTTTGTAGATTGGATAACGTTGAACAAATCCAGACAATGGATAGTTTATTTGCTGCGCATCATGCTTATGACCGCCATACCCATTAAAGCTCACATCGCTCAGCACTTAAGACACACCATTAACCTATCAATGGCTGGCTATAATAACAAACCTATTATCAGACTTACTTTACTATCCCTTTTATCTCGCCTCATTTTATCTATAAAGGTAGTCTATTATTACACAGACATGAATGGCTCACTTGACTGGAGTGCAGAAAACAAGCTTTCGAGTCCCGAGGGCGGTCTAATGTTCAACTCATACGGTACATTTCATAAACACAATAATCGTATGACAGAGTGGATTATGCACGCTAAATGGGGCTTCAGTACTTGGCCTTCAGTCCGTGATTTAATCAATCGATCAATACATACAATCTTTATGTCTGTTCATTTTGAATTTTCGGCTAAAACTTTTGTATTTATCCCGAACAGGCGTAAAATTATCGTACGTATATTACTATTGTATAGTCTCTATCAGACATGGGCAATCTTTTTAGGGACAGACCCAGATGCAATACAAAATAATCTAGGCGGGCCGAAAATAAAACAACACATGTTTACAAATAGATTATAAACTTTTTTATTTCTGAATTTTAAGTCAAACAAAACTTATAGGCTACAATGGTAGAAAACTTAGGAAAAAGAACACACCTTCTTCTTGGTTCGTTGGACCACGTGGTTCCTAACTCTGTCGAGCTTTCTTTTTAGCCCAGTATTCCTTAATCTTTGCACTATGAACACACCTTCATTATTTGTTAGAAGAGGAAGGAGTATGTGACTAGTGAAACTGTGACTGTGCTTCTAAAAGTTTTTCACTATCTGGTTGAAACTGGGATGAGCTGATTCTTGGTAGCGCAGCTAAATGGTGGTCTGTTAATCCATTTCTGACGCTATTTTTGCAAAGCTTCATTGGAGAAAACACCTGTTAACAGATACAGGAAGATGCGAACATGGCAGTTACCTTCTGTGCATGAGATTGCAAGTTTGGGAAGCTTGATTTTGGTAGGGCCTCGTGTAGAACTCAATTTTCGAAACGTTGAGGAATAGTTGCTTCAATTCATTGTTACATTGTAACTCAATCAGTTCTCTCTAGCTCCTACTCTATTACACAAAACGCATAAACACAATGAGATTGAAACAGTTTTTCACGTCTAGGTATACAGAGCAGAAAATATGGCGTATGTGTAATTGTAGATTCGAAACCATGTCGCGGGTCGGATTACACTAGCTCAAGGGCCGCACTTGTCCCGCGGACCGTACTTTGCCCATGACTGGTATATATAACTACTATGGTTTAATTTTTGATTGATTATTATCAGTGGTTTGTGGAATAAAAATTGATTAACCCCCCCTCCCCTCTTCAAAAAATAAAGAAACTTGGCGAAATTGTGAATATAAAATATTGCTTTACTTTTCATTACGTTTTAATTTAACCACCTCGGCGTCTTTTAGAACTTCTTAGGTTATGTTCGTATTTCTTAAATTTGCTTAAACATTCTCGAATTGAAACACCTAAGACTCAATGGTGCAGGTAACAAGGAATTGAATGCCGATCAAGTTGAAGACTTGGCACTTAAGCACTTGCAGTCCGTCTTGGTGAAACACTCCAAAACAATAGTTTCCAGCCTTATCCATGAAGTAGTTTTAATTCACGCCAGCATGGGACAACAATAGCCATTAAAAATTCCCCTCACGTTGTTCAGTCGGTCCACCCGCACTACATCGGCTGCTGAGGGGCTTAAGCGGTGTGTACATCTTTAACAAGAGAACTGCAACACTGTGCACCCCTCGATCGTTCTACCGACACATGTACGAAATATGTTCTCCCTTCCGTCCAGAACCAATCATACCACTAATATACGTTTAATTCAAAATGTTTTAATAATAATCTCTTAACGTTCACTTGGTGTGCGTTTATTGAATTTTCACTAGCAGTAAATCTACCTATTGGGTCTTTCACACACTTAAAAGCCTGTTGTTGTTTCATCAAGGGGCTTGGATACCGTGGCCACATGAACCCCATGTACTTGGGTGTATATCCTATAATTATAAATAGGGCTCGGATTTTTTGGTAAATAAATATATATTTTATGTAAATACATATTTTAAGCATTTTCTCTATAAATACAAAAATTCCGACTTATCACTTATTAGCACATAAAAACACATAATATTTAGATTCAAAAAATCAGTATGCTAGATCTTTCAGTTTATTGCATTATTGTTCTGTGTTACTTTAACGGGGAAGAACCTATGAGCTATCCTATCTTCATGCAATGCGTATGTCAGCTTGCAACTGTGTTTTTCTTATCTTGTCGCCCCGTCCCACTCACTGTGGATGCCGGGGATATCCTTGTCCAAGCCATATTGCACCACGTGCTAGACCTTCCCGTGGAACCAGTGTCACTCACATGCAGTTCATTTCTGGCACGGTGAAGTGTAAGGCAGTTCTACGATGCCTAAAGTAAAAACAACTGCAAGTTATCGTCTATTGCAGAATTTAAAGATAATGTAACTTCTGCTGGGGGCGTTCTGTTCTGATAACCCTTCGGGAAAACTATCAAGGCTGAACAGCGATCTCAAGTTACGCAACACCTCAAGGGCAAGAAACATATTGCCGCAGTTTCGCGCCTTCAGAAGAAGGGGTTCGCCATAATCGTCGGTCATTTGTGATGGACAACCTGAAGATGTATCTCGTTGTCAGGAGTCACTGAGACATAGCATACATTGCACTCGTGAGCACTGCATATTGTTTATGTTCACATTAATAAACTAAATTATAATTAAATATTTTTACTTTTTTGTCACATATTTCAGGTATTTTTGATACATAAAAAATAAATATTTTCCCAATTTTTAGCACCTAAAGATCCGAGCTCTAATTATAAATAATAATAATAATAATAATAATAATAATAATAATAATAATAATAATAATGGTTTAACGTCCCTTTTAACTACTGCGGCTTTTAGAGACACCAAGATGTCGGAATTTTGTCCTGAAGGGGATCTTTAACGTGCCAGTAAATCTGACATGGCTCCCTCACATTTAAGCACCCACAAATGGCAACTGGCTGCGCCGGGATTAGATCCCGCTATTTAGGCTCAGGAGGCGAGAACGTTACCGCTTAGCCACGTGGCCAGTCTATCCTATCCTATAATTAGATAAAATTTGTCTGATAAACTGTATTGTTGTGGTGCCTGCAGTAGTGTGTGTATTACATTTGTAATTGAGGCTAGGATTGAGATGGAGACTGTCTTGGTCCGATATTTACCCGTAGTAGAAATGGAAAACAACGAAATCTTCTAGGATGACCGAGGTGAGAATCGAACGCTCCACTACTAAGTTTTACCTCACGATGCTGGGTGTACCCCGTTCCAGCTCTCAGGCCGGAATTAAATTTCTTAGCAGAGCCGGGGATCGAACTCGGATCTACGGGGCGACAGCCAAGAATGCTAGCCGCTACACCACAAGGTGGTCACACATGCAAAATCCACTAGTGAAACGTTTCAGATCATCGCCATGACTCGACGGGAAAAACTCAGACAGGTCGAAAGGCAAGATAATGCTTTAACTGTTTTTCGACTAATTGGATATTGTTCACATGGAATTCATCCCACAAGGAGCAAATGTCAACAAAACCCGCTACAATGATATCCTTAGCCGTCTACGCGATTTAATTCATCATAAGCGTCTTGAAATTAACTCTTTATGTCCAAAAGAATGTTGAAAACTACGCTTTAAGGCCCTAGAATCAACCGTTTTCGAGAGCAAAGGAGTATATTGATGGCTGGCAATGCGGGATGCATCACGCCGCCGCCCCTAACGTGCATTATTGGTAGGATGGTATCCTATGAGTGGATATTTGTTACAGAATGTAAACTAAGTAGGCTACTGTACGTTTAAGACACTGAAGAGTCTGTTTTTCAATCTCTGGATAAAAGTGATGGGCATCCACTCCTCGAATAACTTTGCCCATCACTTTTATTCCTTCGGCATTAGAAACGCGTTTTTCAATGCAAAGTTACTCGACGGAAGTATCAACGAACGGATTCAGTACGGGTTATGTGATTGGTCAAAATTGAATTCTAAACGATGAACGCTCATGCTAACTCTCGTATCAATTGATTGAAACACAAACCACATGGTCTGTCTTCGTATCAGCATTTAAATGATGATATGATTTAATATGAAACATTGTAACTAGTCGGTATAATAATAATAATAATAATAATAATAATAATAATAATACTAATAATAATATCGTATGGCCTCGGGTGCCGGGTGCAAGCTTTGTAATTTGACACCCAGAGAGTAGCTTGCATGTCGAATTTCGTTGTTCCTTGAATCACTATGAAAGTCAAGGAGTTTAGCTCCTTGAACACTACAGCGCTTTCTAGTAGAGAAATGAGGAACTTTGTGTTGGCGGAAACTCCCGATATTAATTTTGCCACTATGAACACGGCCTGCTGAATTCAAATGGGTTCTTTGACATGCCAACATCGTATGGCATGCGTGTCGTATTTTTGCCGCCTTTCAAAAATCACATACCACGGCCAGGAGCGAACCTGCAATCTTGGGGTTAGTAGACCGACACGCTATCCACTCACCTACCGTGGCAAGCTAACTAGTCGGTAATACCGGTATTATGTTTCTGCACAATGGCTATTCGGATATTAATCCATATTGCGGTAATGCAGTTACCAACATAATATATACGAGGGGGTGTTCAATTAAAAGTGGCACTAATGCTCATGAAAATCCACAGCCTGCTTCCAGTCTCCGACCGGGTCAGGAATGGAATGAATGAAGCCCCCATCTAGCGGTGAGGATATGGACTGTGCCGGCTGCCGAGGCATGACGCACTCCTCTGGGGCAATGGTTAAATGAATGACAGATGAAATGAAATGATAGTGGAGAGTGTTGCTCATACTATCATGTATTGTCATGATTTACACATACAGACGTTTGTCCCTTTCAATGTGCTTCCCCTCCAATGCGAAGCATGCATTTGTCCCACCTCCTTTGCCATTCCTGGAAGACGTGCAGGAAGCCATTCTTTGACATCCTCTTCAGAATCGCCTCTGAAGTTTTAACTGCCTGGATCTCGTTGTCGAATCGACGTCTCTTAAGGTCCTTTTTGGCCACAGGGTCGGGAAAAAAGTAACACGGGCCCAAGTCAGGACTGTAAGACGGATTGGGTATCTTAGAGATGCTTTTTTTGTGCCAGTAACCCTGTAACAGCATTGGCGACATGAGGCCTGGCGTTGTCATGGTGAAGCTTCTATTGTCCAATCAGGTTCCTTCGTGTTTTTTTTTTTTATGTGATCCTTTCCCGATTACTTCCAACTGATATCCCAAGGATGTGTGCGAGCAGCCTGACAGTCAGACCTGAGTCTTCACGAATGATGGCACCTGCCGACTGCCGTGTTGATCGATGTCTCTGTAATGGCAGTAAGAGGTGTACCTTTTCTTCCCTGCAATTCAGCGCTTTCCCGGCCCTCTTTGAAAGCCTTGTGCCAACGAAAACAGGCACGACGAGACATTACAGACTTCCCAACTCCTCAAATCGTTGTAGGTTACATTGTGCATTTTTATTTAACAGAACACAAATCTGTAGGCTACTGCATAACGCTGCGCGCGAAAACTTCCTTGGCAATGTTTAGAGGCAATATGAAAAGACTTGTCACTCCCTCAAGCTACCAAGCCTCGGCTGATGCAGGTATCGCGGTGAACTTGTCCAGTAATTCTCGACTGTACAGTAGTACGTAGTTCCTCCACACGCAGGCAGATGTCACTTGCGGTCACTTTCAAGGGCCGAACAAAAATCAGAGCTACTTTTAATTGAACACCCTCCGTATATCGATGTATTTATACGGGAACTGGGCTAGCCCTTCATGGACTACTGTAGACATTCCCTTTACTGCCAAGTAGGCCTATTCATAACGAATTGCAAACTCAATTCGACGCAGGAACATTATCGGAAAGAGGAAAATATTAATGGAGTTTAAAATATTACTTCCATAATATTACCGGTACGTGATAATAAGTTGCTTTCCATTTGCATGGTTGTAATAGCCGTGATGATAGCATCTAGGTTTAACAATGAGAATCGTGAGGTCTCGGGTTCGAACCACAGGTGGGATAGTTATTTTTGCTTAGATTATCGATTTAAACCAAATTTATCATATCATTATGAGTCATTTCAACAGATTCTACATGAAATAACGATTTCACATTTTTTATTACAATATGTTGCAAATTTGAGAAATTTCATTTTATTTATTTATCATTTCTAGTAGTCTATAGATAGGCTGACTATGGTTTTATCCCTCCTCTTAATTTACAGTATAACGTAAAATGACTGATGTTTGTTGAAACAGGTGTGACAGTAGCATATCTCCAATTCATTATATACATTCATACCAGGTGAGTTAGCCGAGGTCGTTGCGGCATGACTGTTGGCAGTCGCTCACATCCGGGAGGCGAGGAGGTTCAAATCCCCCCGCCAGCAACCTTGAAGATGGTCTTCTGTGGTTTCCCATCTTCCTTCCAGGCAAATGCCGGGGTTGGTCCCTAACTATAGGCCGCAGCCGCTACCTTCCAACTCCTCGACCCTCCCTTCCAACTTTCCTCCCCAACGGTACTTGTAGCTCACCCATTGGGTGTCCGTCTCGAAGCAGCTACAAAACTGGCGAGCCGAACATGTCCTCGGACACTCCCGGCACTAAAAGCCATACGCTAAAAATATATATATATATACATTCATCATAGTACCGGTATTTAATAACATCTAAACGGATCATAAATTCACATTCGTCACAATTTTAAGAATGTCCAAGCTGTGCAATTCATTCTTCTCCTACTTTCTTTAATACTACCTCATTCTTTGACGTTTCTGACATTCTATTGCCATATAATGTATACAAATATAGTCATCTGTGTGCGTACCGACGCTGGTAATTCTAGCGCAGCCATCACAGCACTTTTCGATAAACGAAAACAAGCCATGAAATAAAGATTCAATACAAATAGAATACAAATCCATGATACAAATCATAAAATGTTCACAGCTGGTAGGAAAAAGAAGGCAAGCAACTACGGAGTGTCACTTCTCCGAAGGTTTAATGCTTCTCCAGCACAAATAGCACCGAGTAAATATGACCAACTTGCCCACCACATGTATTCCATTGCCAGCGCTGCCTAGCGATTGAAAAACACAATATGGCGTTTAATGCTGGGAGTACGCTACTCCGAACTTTGCCCAGCGATTGAAAAACAGGCCCTAAGTGTTTTTTCGTGGCTTTCCACTTTTTCACCAGGCGAATCCCGGGATGATTCTTCACTTAAGGCCAATCCTCACGTGAATTACAAAACACACATTAATACAGCCATCACAATAACACAGGTTACGATACAAAAATTCCATACACACCCCAGTTCACGGGTGTAAGTGACCACGATGTCCAAGCCCCTCAAATGAAACAACATAGCATCTATTTTGCGTTACCTTTACAACGCAAACCAGTCAACGACGAGTACGAAGAGCTAGTCTCTACTTACTATAAAACGAAGTCCCCGATCCTTGGATGTCACGGGTAATCTCGAGAACCACTGGATGGATTTTGATGCGGTTTTCACCATTCTGTAAAGGATACCTCGAGGAAAGTTTCTGTAGAAAATAATTTATTCATGATCAAAGGAAGCCAAGCAGTCAAGATTTCAGTGAAAAAGTCGAAAACAAAACCTGGCGTCCGTGCTCTTTTTAAGCTTACGCTGGGCAAACCATTAAAAATATCAATATACTATGAGTGTGAGAATTGTTCGGCATGAAAAGTTCTACAAAAACGTCCGCTAGATCATATCTCTATCTTCAATACATCGCCCACTAAAAGTGTTTTAACGCTTTCATTTCATCCAACAATCTCCATTCAATTACTGGGGCGACAGTTAACGAGCCAGCTAGGGGCAAGCCTATGACCCCAGTTACAGCCTAGCTAGCAAGCGAGCCTATTGCCCCAGATACAGCCAGCAGCAAACTGTCAAGTCGTGTTAAGACTTCAGAGAAGAGTGGTTGTGTTTGGAGTTTTCCTGGAAGTGAAACTCGGCTTTTCTTAATTTCGCCTGTGAACTTTTCGTTCCGCAAAATACACAGTCAAGTTACGATTGGACGGAAGGGGGATTTGTGCTTCATGCACCTCGCCATTCTTAAGTTATGTCTGACAAGAATTCATTGCACATGCATCTCCATGATAATATAATTAATAGTCCAGTCAGTGATTTTAACCCATCAGCCCAAGACGTAAAAGGGATATAGGTCAGTTCATTGACATCGGAAAAAAAAAAAAAAAACCGCTTATCACGTAATGCATTCATAACTGTTCCCGGGCAAAGCCGGGGCTGGTTGTTAGAATTATATAAAGGAGAATGTTTGCGTGTTTGTTCCTTACACGAATTTCAGCACTTCCAGATGCCTACCTTAAACAAATTACTGAACTGAAATTATTTAGGATGTTGAGGACATAACTGACTATGCCATTGGGATACACCACCCGCTTCCTTGGATTCTACGCATGGGACAGTAGCAAGGCTAAACGAGTTCAAAACACTACAATTGAGCATCTTAATATCATTTATCTTGGAACTGGTAGTTGAGTTACGAACTTTATTGATAACACACAATAAGAATATGTGATAATTTTAGGCCGGTAAGTCGTTGTATATACCGGGTGAGATTTTACCCCTTATTTTTATAGGTTTCGGCCACACTTCCAACGCCTGATGTCAGCAGGGTCGACAGTTTCCTGTCTATAGCCAAGCCACAATGACCGTAAACGACTTTACAAGATATATGACGACATGGAAACAAGTCCTTTACAAAAACACCTGTTCGCAACCACCTGAAAGCTGATGGATAGCAAGGGGAGGACCTGTCACCCAGCCTGCTAGATCGCCTGACTTGACTCCCCTCGACTTATATGGGGCTATTTGAACACTTACTTCGCTAAGAAACTTGCTCAGTCAAGCGAATCAAACCCCTAATCATTACGTGCTCATTCAGTCCTCATCTACAAACGAACCCTGATAATCCGAACACTTCCAAATGTGATAGATAAATAAAGAAATAAATAAATATCAGGGTAATTGAATAAATTGGCACTGTGAATGATTCTCAAAAGTACACAATAAGTTAATTTCGCTCTAGTGAAATTCGAACCCACATCCCAAACACACTTGGACCGTTGCTCCACGGCTACTCGTCCCTTCACCTTGCCTGAAAGCGTATGGAATGTGATACTGCTTTCCGCTTCGAAGGTTCATTCACGTTTTTTTTTTTTAAATCAGTATCCCACCGTACCCAGCGTTAATTTCGTGTCCAACTAAAACCGTATAATCGGCATGTACAATGTACATGTCAGTTTGATGCATTGTATAAACACTTGTCACACACATGTTTTTATAAAGGACTTGCTTCCATGTCGTCATACATCTTGTAAAGTCGTTTAGGGTCATTGTGCCTTGACTATAGACGGGGAACTGTCGACCATGCTGCCATCAGACGTTGGAAGTGTGGCCGAAAACCCAATTTTCATCTTGGTTTGTATACGTCACAGCGCTGACTATATTTAAATGTTATTCGTCCACATAACCTATGGCGGTTTGTTTGAGGATCTGACCAACCTCCGAGCTGTTAACTGAACACACAGTCGGTCAGTTACACATCACAGATGAAGCGATCTACTCGAAATCGACATTTTTGCTGAAAATTGTAAGCAGTCAAACGTTTCTTGGACCTTGTTAGCAATAGAGAAAAATTATCTCTTACACTAAAGGGACTTAAAATGTCACACGAAGTTCCTACTCAAAAACGTTAAATTCATGATATTTTGCCACCAAGATATGTTAGCATCGTTAGGTCTAGCAACTTGTTTTGGCGACAATGGATATCTATCTACCAGATATCCTGGAGTTTTTTCAATCTCTTTAATGAATCTGATAAGCATACACTTCGGGTCCTAGTAAAACTGTCTCATCGGTAGCTTGCTTCTCTCGCACTATCCTCGCTGGAAAATGTAAAGTTAGCGATAAAATCCTATCTAGCCCGTGCTCTTCCTTTGCTGCAGTTTCCATGTACAGCAGCCAGCCTGCTCTTATTCAAGCCCACACACACTCCACTCTGTATTCAGTCGACGCGGGTTCTGGCCGATTGCTCGCTCAGCGTCGGGACGGGACGGAACAGGACGCTACACAATGCCTCACAAGTCTCCTACACCCTGCTTCACAAAACCAAAATTCAAGGACATTTTGAAATAAGATATACATATATGAGATAAAACAATATATGGACTCTCCACACAAATTTGAATTTTATAAACTCCTATCTTGCTTAAAGAGGGTTTGTCCTCTATTGCTCACAGATTATGATACATCTTTCTTAACTGTACATACAGCCGGATGAATGGACCAGTAAACAAAAGCAAATCCAGGTTGTAGTTTTGCGTGGCTTCTAGCTTCGTGCTCATAAGATACGGGACCTCCCTTTTACGCACAACGCAAACCATGGTACATGAATTCTCGTCCAAAAAATCCCAGAATCGAAAACGGCCCACCATCGTGAGAAAAAAATAAATGAAACAATTCACAATTCGTTATGTGATAATAAGGTTGCTGTTATTGGTGGCCTAACGTCTCAATTACTGTGGCCCGCCTTACAGACGACGGGGTGCTGAACTTGTCATCAAAAGGATCCTTCTACGTGACAGAAAATTTATTGATTAAGGCTGCCTCATTTAATCACTCTCAAATGCCATTGGACAGAGTGGTGATTGAACCCGCAATCATGGGTTGGCAAGGTCAACGCTTTACCAACTGTGCCACTCAGTCCAACTCTGATTGAAATCAAGACTTCCGAATGACCTCAAAAGTTGCGTACACAGCCGAATCGTTCTCGCGAAAAATCTGATGGTCCGGGTCGCTGTTCGAGTACGGTGTCTTTAAAAAGTTTCTGAAAATAAATGTAAATATTTTAGATGTGTTGTTGATTCTTTAGGGGCTTTGCGACATCGTGGTCATGTAGCCCCATGTACTTGGATGTGTGTAGAATTTGCCTGATAACCTGTGTCACTATGATGCCTGCTCTAGTGTGTGTATTTGTAATTGAGGCAGGAAGCGGCTGTGACCTAAATTAGGTATTACCCCGGCATTTGCCTGGAGTAGAAATGGGGAGCCACAAAAAGAAACACTTCCAGGATAGCTGAGGTAGGATTCTTGCCAGTTTTTCCCTCAAGAGTCTCCGTGTACCCCGTTCCAACCCTCGGATCAGAATTAAATTTCTTGGCAGAACCGGGATACTAACCCGCGCCTCCGCGGTGTATTTTAGATGCAGCTAACAGGATACATATCGCCGCAGCACACAACGCATGTAATAATGTGGTTGCCTTGTAGAACAGCCTCATCTATTTGGCCCTTGAGAAAAATAGTAAAGCTTGTTTGATTCTGGTGTTAATTAATATTAGGGGCTTGGGACATCTTGACGTAAGCCCCGTGAACTTGGATATGTGTTGAATTTGTCTGATGACCTGCATTTCTGTGGTGACTGTAATAGTGTGTGTAGCTGTAATTATTAGGGTCGAGAATGGCGTAGATACCCCGGGACTTGAAATAAAGTACTATCCCGGCATTTGTCTGGAAGGAGTGTGGAAAACCCTGGGGAAAAACCACACACTTGATAAGCCATTGTTAGCGCCGATCTCCAGACTTACTGCAGCTCTCTGTTGCGCTCGTGGTGAGCCATTGAACGCGCAAGCTTGTTACTGAACCTTCCTCAAGTAGTGACAGCTAGATTCCTAATGCAATGTGAAAAAAGGTTGAAACAAATCGATTCATTGTCAGTGCTGATTGTTATTCTTCATACGCTTGCCACCTGTTTATTCTAATCTGAAATTTACTACAAAAGAGGGACAAATACGTGAGATTGTTCTCAATGTTTGTTATTTAATAAGAAACGCAGAGAGGTACACTGTAAGAATAAAGTGCAAGAGCAGTGCAGTTGAGAGTTGGTTTTGCTGCGGGTACAGAGTATTTTACAGTAAGCAGATTAGAAGCGGACGTAGGGCAGAGTCCAGAGATAAGTAAGGGGAGACAATTCAGCTTCTTGCGGGGCGAGCTCACCAGTAGAATTGTTCTGAGGCAGTAATGACCGGTTATAAGCCCTCAGCCTTGAGAGTATACTCAGTAACGTCCACTGTATCAAAGTTATTTTCTTCTACTGTACTCTATAACACAGGATAATAAACGACACGAAAGAGCTGTCAAGCAAAGATTCCTCCGTACTATATCATAGAAAAAAAAACAAGATAACGTTGCACACTGTAACTCTCTACGCGCGACTATAACCTCAATTACTGGGGGTTGGTAAAAACTGACCAGTGATAAGGAAAATAATGAAGCATTTCAAATGCGAGATTTTTCACACTTACAAACGATTTTTCGATATACTATAATAGCTGAAAAAACATCTGAAGATAAAGTGACTAGATACTGCAACGAGTTTCCTGGTCTCTTCATATTGGCTAAGCCCTTCAAAACAGTCGGTTACCCTCGAATTCATCCGGCTGTAAGCCTTTCGTAAGATGCTAAACTTTGTTTATTTCTATTTTTAAAAAGGGAATAAAGGCTAAACCGGAAGAAATGAAGATACCAACTATACTCTGCGAGCTGCCAGAATAGGATTGACAGTTCTCTTATCGCCATGTGGTCTGAGAACGAGATTGCCAAACTGTACAAGCCAGATATACAGCTGACCAGGCACTGAAGCACGTGGGCTGTAATATTGCAACGCAGAGTATTATGACGTCAACTATGCGAACATGCATTGGTCAAGAGGCAGAGGGGTGATGACTGACGTGGAATTTCCGGCGAAATGTCAATCCTATTCAGGCAGCTCACAGAGTATAATAAAAGCCGATTCGTTATTATTTGACAGCAATCGAAGTGAAGTAACGCTAGTTTTCCCCTCGTGCGCTATCACCGGCTATCAGCACACCAAGGACGAGTAGCGTCGCGCTTTAATTTCCGGCGCGCCGGGTAATTAAAGACGCCGCCACACCCTGAGCTACCAGTCCATTCCTCAAATGATGCTAGGATCATCTCCACACCCCTATTGCGTACAGGCAATGGTGACTGAGGCAGAGCTCTGAGCGAATATCCGCACAATTTGGTGCCTGGCGGATATAAATTACATGGCGATGCCGTGGTGTTTCATAAATGTCTTGCAAAGTGCTTCTTAAACGTAATATTCCTTTCTTTGTATGAGGAATCCTTATTATGCAATGAAATATTATACAATTTTGACACCTGATGGCAAAGCTTTCTTTAAGTAACTCTTATATAACAAATTACACAAATTAACACTCCGTCAACTGATACTGAAGTATGCATTCCTAGCCCTCATTATTCCTGTTTCTACGAGGATATAGGGAATGTTAAAACTGAATATGAACTAGTCTACTGTATAATTATGATACTAAAAGTTAAACTTCAATACTCTATTCAATCATCCATGAACATTAAAAAAAAAACAGGTTGAAATGGCGTCGTGAAATTATGTAACGATGTTTCATTATTTTAATAGTAAATGGTAAGATTCTTAGACATCGCAAATGAGGATTAGCCTATGTTCCTTGCTTTCACGCAGGGCTCCACTGTTATGAATTATCCTTATCCTACGTGGTGGTTGTTAGCATTATTTGTAGTTCTCGAAGAAAAAAATTGTTTTTAAATATCGTTTGCTATCAATTATATGTAGAGATTTATGGCATGTTAAAGAACCATCCACTAATAACACATGTGTGAAGCTAAATTGTATAGGTTAAGAATGTAATCAACGCTCTTAGGTTCCAACGTACGTTGCCAAGAGCCGACTGCGATGGCGTCTGGTAGCTAAGTTCTGAACCAGTAGTCGTTAACGGTGGCTTTTGGCGGCAAAAGTAGGAACTATTTGAAATATTGAAAAGTCTGCAGTCCTTACTTGAATTAAAAACAGATACACACACTAATACAGTCATCACAATTAACACCGGTAATCAGACAGATTCTACACACACCCAAAGTACACGGGGCTACACGACCGCGTTGTCGCAGCCCCTAAACTAAGGAACCAACCAACCAATTATATGTATAACAGGGCTTGACATAGAGAACGCAGTCGGGACTTGAAATCCAGTCTCTAATATTCCGGTTAGATGGGTTTTCTATCTACGCCAGGAACGGCCCAGACCACGCGACGTCGTTAATCCTTGTCCTATCATACCTGGGCACTTTGTTGGAACCAACATCCAGCTGGGTAACGCGCCCCCATGCTGCACGGGCAACACAGCATGCTCAACACGGTGCCTGCTAAGACTCCGGATCTTAGTCCTATCGAGCATGCGAGACACATGATGAGCAAGGTGATCACTCATCTACACCAATGTGTACAGAGAGCGCGGGATACTATAACCTACCCCGGACAGACATTCAGTATTGTATTATAGGTTACATACAGTACATGGTTGGGTGGCCGCTCAAAGTGAAGTACCGCCTGTATTTAATGTCCCGCAGGCTCACGTTTGATTTATACAACATCTATGCCATCACCTCTTTTACGCAGCCTTCCGTGGTCTATGGGTACCTATTGAGACGCTTGTTCTAAAGGTTCTGGGTTCGATTCCCTGCCCTCCTAACACATTTTATCATGTCTGAAGACCGGAACAAGGTACACTCAGCCTCGTAGGGATAAATGAGAAGAGGTTGGTTCAATATACACTTCAGCAATCGCAATGTGTCTTATCATTGATTTCCGCATCTACTCCAAGCAAATACCGCGATTATACCAAACGTGAAGTCACGGCCACCTATTTCCCAATCATAGACCTAATTACAAATATACACACACCACTACACAAGGCTGATGACCACGATGTTTCGAGCCTCGAAATGAAACAACAGCAAAGTCTTCTTATTTATTGTGTGCTAACTTTGGAACACATATCCTACGTGAAATCCCACAGGGTATTTTTCAATGCATTCTCACCAATGTATCTGCAGTAGAACAGAAGGCGCTGAACAATATTCAAACCACTGAATGGAAAGCAATTCGCCAGTAGGCTACATAAACAGTGTTGTCCCCAGGTCGAACACCATATATCCTACAAACAACTAATAGACAACAATTACCTTTAGTTGAATATCCCTGAATTACCCACGACAAAAAATAGCTGTTGAAGGACTAATTCAAACCTTCGATATCCAAACTCCTTGCAGTCAGTGTGTGCAACTAGACGCGCACGGCTACACTGCGGGGAGATTAGGCAATAGTCAGGATTTACGATGGAAAGATAAAAGTGTCCAAATAATTGGAAGCAATTTCTGACTCAGCTGGAACCATGAGACTGCCAACCCACGTCCCAAAGCCCCTTGATGGACAAACAATTTGATGCGATTGTTGGCTTCATTCTCAAACATCAAACCTATACGATAGGAAGGAATACCAGAGTAAAATAAGTGTATAATTCCAAGAAATTCAGTAATCGATCCCTAACAGAATCGATGTAGCCACGGACCGGTACAAGTTCAATGGACGCTTGGCCCTTGGAATGACATCAAGGGCACATTGGCCGAGCGGAATGATATACCACGCACTCATGCAACAGAGGAAACAATAAATCAAACGTTGAATGGAAGAATTTATATAACTGTGTGTGATATACCTAGAAATTCCAGGTAGTTTTAACAACTTTAGACAATATATGGCCCCGCAAAATTACAGTCGCGAAGACTCCAGGGATGTTCCGCTGAGATTTCAAAATATTTAAAGAATTGACTAGGTAGATTTGCTATTACCTTCTGAAACTCTCCAAACGACTTACTTCCAATATTGTACGAAATAATGACTGCAAAAACATTCACTGTAACAACGAACGTTACAAAAAAATAATTTAATTTCAAAAGGTTCCCTTATTTTAGGACAGCCACAAAGACCAAGTATATTACACAACATTCAATTTAAAAAATAACAACCAATATTTCAATAATAACCTACTATCCTATGATTTAGACGTAACATTGGTGTAAAAAAGAGTTGACAAGGATGTCTTTGGGTTGGATTATAATTTCCTTCAATTCTTGCACGTAGTGAGCCGAATATTTGATGTGGCGCATTGTGAATGGCCTGATTAAAAACTTCCAGCGTCAGACAGCAAACACCGACTGCACGCTGTGAATCGAGCTTTATAGACCGAACAAGGTGCCTATCGCTAGAAAACAACTTAAGGAAGTAAGTAGAACATATAACTACATCCGCATTACTCGCAAAAGGATATTCATATTCCAACCACTCTGGGGAGAGAATGAAGTCTATCAACCATACACCAAAGAGTATCACGGAAAGAATAGGAAGAATACTAACCACAGCCAAAAGTTAGAATCCGCCTACACCAACGCCATAGCTCTCGCTTAAACCCTGTGAGCGGCTACACTACTGTCGACCAAAATATTATGTGCATTCGAGTTAGAAGGTTGTTTGTGAAGTAACCAAAAGACCATCACTTCAGAGCGAGGCGCGCCATGACGTGTGATGGGCTCCATCTTGGCAACGCTGTACAGCTTTCCCTGGAGCGGCTAGCTGGTGAACCATGTCTTATTTCCCCGTACAAATACAAACCGATATAAAATAAGTGAATTAATTTACGTATTTCACAGTCATACAGCAAACCTTTTTGATGTATAAGGATTACAACGCGACCAAGAACTACATTTTCCAACGACCCCGAGCCGAGAAAAAGTTACCTTACAAAAGTGATAACAACTTTGTTTCTTGGACACACAAAATTTTGAAATTAATACACCAGTTATACAACATTCCAATGTATATTGTGTTAAGATTTGGATTCGATCTGATGACCGGTTTGTGAGATAATTCTCAAATGTGACGCATGGTTGAAACGCGCTTAAAAACGGACACTTTTTGTGTTCCAACTGCGATAAAAAATAATAAATATAAATTTTAAATTCCAAACCTACATGAACTAACGTAAAACAGAACGACGAAAATGTTGATGTTATTCGATTTTATGTAGGTCTATTGGTTACTTCACAAACAACCTTCAAACTCGAGTGCACATAATATTTTGGTCGACAGGTAAGTCTTCTATTCGTCATGCTATCACGCTCAAGTTTGAACGTAATACTGGGCCCCAGTGTTGCCCCCTGCTCGACCAAAAGAATGAGAAGGCCACTCAAAAAAGAAGCAGATCAAAGTAGATGTTTATAATCAATGGATTCCATAAACATACACAGGAAATTGTTATCTTCAAAAGTTCATGCCAAAATATACAAAATGATAATATCTCTGACCTCAAAAATAGACTTAATCTACCTTCTGGTTTGTCATTATCATGGTAAAACAGATTTCTAGATTATAGGCTATCTTCTTAATATAGCCTAATGGTGATTTGCTAGTGGTCACATATAGAGGTTATTGAATTAAGCAGAGGGCAGTTGTCTGAGCAGCTTGAAGACAGAGCATTTCAAGCCCTTCAACACAGTATTAGTAGACAAACACTACTTAGTCATTTGTATTTACACTTCTAGCTTTTTGCCAAATTTCAGTACAGTAATCGTAGACCATATCTGCATTTTGTTTACAATTATTCTAGTTTGAGACTAACCGCTTTAATATACCCCAGCAATAGTACCTACACCTTCATAGGTTAGCTAGTGTAAGGCGCCCGTTTGTGGGCGGGATTGTAGTTTCTCAGTCTTGCAACCTTTTAGATATTAAAATAAATATTGTTTTCTTTGCTTCCAGGTGCTTAATGCTATCACAGGAGTGCTAGCAGTATTTTAAATACAGTATTTTGCCGTGTCTTTAGCGGGTTGTTGTAGGGCTGCGACCATTCGTGGGTGGCATAGTGGGTTTTGGTAGTGTTTTGTAGAGCAATTTTGTATTGTATATTTGGAGCTGACGATACTCGCTTGACGAGCGAAACTTGTCATCCAATTAAATCCCAACATTTGTTACAGAAGTCAACTGCGATAAGTATATAAATAATGTAATATTTCTTTCAGGCGGTAGGGTGATAAAATATTTGTTACTTCCCACCCAATCCAATTGGGCACTCTTGTGTTGACCGACTGAAAATCAATTATATTGATTGAAAATAGACTCCATCATCGTTCACACGGATGCATTGTAAAATTTTAAATTTGAAGCTCATAGTATAATCTGTTTAATTCAATAGCCTCTATATGGAACCAGTAGCAAATCACCAATAAGAAAATATAATTCGGAAATCTGTTTTACCATGAGAATGACCAACCGGAAAGTGGTAATATTATAATAATAATAATAATAATAATAATAATAATAATAATAATAATAATAATAATAATAATAATAATAATAATAATAAGCATCTCACTGATACTCTCTCCCAACATCAAATTCTTATCACGGCAGTACAAGAAACAAGATTTACAGATGAACCTCCTTTTGAGTCTCAGGGGTACAGAATAGGCTATTTAAAGGCAAAGTTGGTAAACGTGTTGCAAAGAACATACCTCACCTTGGCACGGGATTCATTGTAAATAGAAGAATTTTGGACTCGGTTATAGATTTCAGTTCTCCTAACAGCCGAGTAGCAATCCTCACTTTCCGATGCACAAACAAAATGTATACTATGGTTAATGTACATGCGCCAATTAATGAGGCAAACAAAAAAGACAGAGAAGGAACAGATGTATTTTGGGAAGAACTGGAGGATATAATGGCTAAAATTCCGGACAAACATATGATTATCTTGCTTGGTGATTTCAATGCTCAACTTGGCCGCGAAAGAAAATTCCGAAACATTATAGGAAGTTACCCAGCTCATTACAGAACCAACCGCAATGGAGAGAGACTTCTGGAGTTCTGTAAGGCGTTCAACCTTGTTATGAAATCTACTGCTTTCAAACACCTGCCAAGAAAGCAGAAAACTTGGACTTCTCCAAATCCAAAACTTGGTGAATTCCAAATCGATCATGTCGCTATTTCACGCAAGACACACCGAGAGATCCAGAATGCAAAAGTCCTGAGAAGTGTAAATCTTGATTCTGATCATTACCTTTCCAAAATCAAGGTTCAACTTCTTCCAAGAAATACCACGAGGGTCTGCCGAAGAGAGATCAACAGGTTTGACACAGAGAAGCTACGCTTGAATCACGAGTTTACTGAGAAGCTTGAAACTTTGGATCCACAGAACTGGGAACAACTACGAGATGGCATGGTGAGGACAGCTAAAGAAATGGTCCCGCTGTCAAAAAGAAGAAAACAACTCTGGTGGACCAGTGAATGTGAAGCAGCAATAAGGCAGAGAAAACTAGCATGGCAGAGATGAAGCTCTCAGAAGAATTCAGATAACTGGGAGAGTTTTCTGTTAGTGAGGAAACATGCTGCAAAAACCATACGTGGAGTAAAACGTGCATACGACAAAAGTCAGTTGGAAAAGATTCAACAAGACTTCAAGAAGAACACCACTCGAGATTTCTACAGAACCTTCAGACAGAATCTCACTAAGTACACTCCATCTAGCCTACACTTTAAAGATCCTGAGGGAAAAACTGTCTATAATGACAAGGACAACAGCACTATCCTGGCAAATTATTTTGAGACTCTCCTTAACTGTGAAAGCCCAGCATCCTCATTCTCATTTGAAGACAATCCAAATACACACCCGGACTCTACACTACCAACCAAAGAAGAAGTTATGCAGATCATTCAGTCCCTTAAAAACAATAAGGCACCAGGCGAGGATTCAATAATCGCCGAATTATGGAAGCATGCTGGCGACGTAGCTATCGATAAGCTAACAGAAATAATTAGTGAGATATGGGAAAAGGAGGAACTCCCTATTGAGTGGACATCAGCTCTGCTTCACCCTCTCCACAAAAAAGGTGATAAAACGAATGTGAACAATTACCGTGGCATCTCCCTCCTTGCAATAACATACAAAATCCTTTCAAAAGCCCTAAAAACTAGAGCAGAAGAACAGTTGGATCCACAATTAGGGAAATATCAAGGGGGATTTCGGAAGGGACGATCATGTGCCGAACAGATTTTGAACCTTAAATCTATTCTTTCATATCTGAAGCTTAGAAACAAACAGTTTGTAGTGACCTTGATTGATTTCAAAAAGGCGTATGACTCTATCGATCGACCCACCCTATTTGAAATACTGGGACTGGACAACAAAACAAGAGCAATTATTCAGAAAACCTTAACCAACACTGCTTCCAAAGTGAAATTCAGGGGAGAAATTTCAGAGCCCTTCGAAATCAAGACTGGTGTAAGACTATCACATTTGCTCTTCAACTGTGTGCTCGAAAAAGTCATCCGGCAGTGGCGAAAAGTAATGAACATTAACAAGTCTGAAAATGGAGTCAGATTGGGCGACAAGAAACAGAACCTGATAGTTGACTGCCTAGCATTCGCAGATGACCTCGCAATTTTTTCAGATTCCCTCGATGCAGCCGCAGCGCAAATTAATGAACTTCAGATTCAAGCTGCAAAAACGGGCCTTAAGATCTCCTTTGACAAAAAAAAACAGAATTCATCACTAATATCAAGCTAGCGCCAAAAGAGCTGGATGTAGGACAGGGGAAAATCAAGCAAACGAAAGCGTTCAAATATTTGGGTGAGTGGACAGACCCCAATCTCTCCGATAAGGCAGCTTTCGAGTCACGAATCAGGAAAATGGAAATGGCATATAATCTAAGTAAGGCCATTTACAACAAGAAATCCATATCAACAAATGCCAAGTTAAGACACTACCAAACAGTCATCCGCCCAGAGGCTTTGTATGCTGCAGAGTGCCTTGCAATGCATCGCAAGGGACTAACAGAGAATCTGGAAGTGAAGGAAAGAAAAATTCTAAGACAAATCTTGGGTCCGGTGAAAGAAAATGGGGGAATATAGGAGACGGCACAACCACGAACTTTACACCCATGGGGAAAAAATAACCGATACCATGAGGAAACGGAGAATTGCCTTTTACTGTCATATAACAAGAATGAACCAAGCACGATTGACAAATAGAATTTTCACCTACTTCCTCAAAAAGAAAACCAAGGGAGCTTGGTTCACTGAGGTGGACAAAGATTTAAAAGAAGTGGGAATTACAGGCAACGATATTTGGGAACGTGCCACCCTTAAACAAAAACTGACAGCACACCGATGTTTCCAAGAAAAGCCAAAGCTTCCAACTGGCAAGAAGTGGACTGCAGACAGGAAACAACAGCATCGAGAACTAATGCGAAAGTACTGGGAGGATGTTAAAGCTCGATGCAACAAGAAACAGTTGAAATGACGTGGTCCTTATAAGGCCGAATCGAAAGAATAATAATAATAATAATAATAATAATAATATCGTATGGCCTCGGATGCCGGGTGCAAGCTTTGTTATGTGACACCCCGAGGGCAGCTTGAATGTCGAATTTTGTTGTTCCTTGGAGCGCTATGAAAGTCAAGGAGGTTAGTAATCTAAGCTCTTTGACACTATAACGCTTTCTAGTAGAGAAAGGAGGAACTTGTGTTGGCGGAAAATCTCGAGATTAATTTTGCCATTAGGAACACGGCCTACTGAATTCAAATGGGTTCTTTAACAAGCCAACAACGTATGACATGCGTGTCATGATTTTTGTCGCATTTGAAAAATCACTCACCATGGCCAGGAGCAAACCTGCAAGCTTGGGGTTGGTAGACCGACACGATAACAACTCACCCACCGTGGCAAGCAAAATAATACTAACAACAATAATAATACTACCACCCAAATGTTAGTGGCTTTATATACCTTTTAACTGCTGGGGCTTTTACACACATCGGGGTGACGGAATTTTGCCCTGAAGGGGATCTTTAACGTGCCAATAAATCTACTGACACGGCTCCCTCGCATTGCGCTCCCTCAAATGCCGGCTGACTGCGCCAGGATTCGATCCTGCAACCTTGGAACAGCAGGCAAGAACGGTACCGATGAGCCACGCAGCCAGCCACCAGGAAGAGGATTTAAAATTCTATTTTTGAAGACATTAAATGTTATCATTTTTGATTTTTTAGCATGAATTTTTGAAGGTAATTTTCTGTGTGTTTTTATGGAATCAATTGAATTATAAACATCTACTTTAAACACTGCGATTTTTCACAACGAACGGTTACTTATGCAACTGCATAATGCATACAACATAGGTTAAGTTAATTTTGTTGGCGGAACATGTCTATGACGTAAGAGAGAAAGTTGTTGTTAATCCTTTAGGGGCTTGGCGACATCAAGGTTATTTAGCCCCGTGTGCTTGGATGTGTATGGAACTTGGCTGATAACCTGTGTCACAGTGATGTCTGTAGGCCCTACTAGTGTACGTATTTGTAATTGAGGTAGGATTTGTGTAGGAAGTGGCCGCGGCCTTAAGTTAGCTACTATCCCAGCATTTGCCTGGAGCAGAAGTGGGAAACCACGAGAACCACTTCCAGGATGGCTGAGGTGGGATACGAACCCGTCTCTTCTCAATTTTGCCCCCCGGGGCAGAATGTACCCCGTTCCGCCCTAAGACAAGACTGAAATTGCTTGACAAGAGTCAGGAATCGAACCCGGATCACCGCGGTGACAGCCAAGAATGTTAGCAGCTACACTAAGAGGTGGACGCTAATATCCAGGGAGTTAATGAGGCGACGCAAGAGGACGGAAACATGTTGCACCAAGAAAACAATTATGTTAACTCTGTGTTTCTTAGTCATGGAAGATACCAGTAGCTTCATGTCTAAGAATCGAACTAAACTTTGATTTGTATTTGTTTACTTTTAACTGCAAGCATTGCAACAGGAGTTTGAAGATGATGACGTAAAATTCGACGAAAAAAGACTTCATGTTGGATTGGTGAAACGTATTAACATTTGAAAGGCTCGGTCGAGTTCGGACGTGGTAGTAGTATGCACTTACCTAGTTTCGTTCAAATCGCTTCGGCCTTTAGATTTTATTAGACACACACACACACACACACACACAGACAGTAGGTGATCTCATAAGCCTTTTTTTTCATAAATGAAAATAGGCTAAAGAAAAGGTTAAAAAAACTCACTGACATTTCCATAAAGTAAGGAAATTTACTATGTTTCATAAATAAATCGTCTTCAAAACAAGTAGACATGGCAAAACTGTTGGACCGTACTGACTTAGGACCGAGGAGATCAGTGGTAAGTGCTTATGTTGTAGGTTTGTGTCGGAAGCGGGGACATGCCGAAAAATGAGGGACCTGACCTGACCTGACCCGTGCATGACTATTCTAGCCTATCAGCCCGAGGGCCTTGAGTGCTATATCCAGTGATTTCGTACCAACTGCAAATGTGTTAGGGTGATTGGGTGATTACAATGTTATCGGAGTTGGCCAGAATGTGACCTGATTCAGGAAATACAGAAGATAGAGAAGGAGTAAAGATAGATAGTTCTGAGACAGTCAGAAGTTAAGTGTGAAATTGAAAGTAGATAGTTCTTAAAAGAAGAAAAGGAGTGCTATGTTAGCAGATTTGTTTTGAAGAGGAAAGTCATTCTATAAGAATGCGGGGTCGCTTGTGACGGCTACCCCTCGCTTGGTAATCACCCAATCTGTTTATGAGTGGGTCTGTACTAAGTGTAGCTGTTCTGTAGAGTCTAACTGCCTGTCCGTGAATTTTTTCACTGATGGTCGGTAGACCGTACTCATTATGTAGTTTAGCGTTGCGCACGTACCAGAGGGGTACCCGATATCGTGCGCAGCGCATTGTACTGGACGACCTGAAGTTTGTTGATGGTAGAGGGGGCAGCAAAGCCCCATGCGGGACTGGCATATTCCATGACAGGACACACAATGGTGCTATATGTGAGGAGTCTGCTCCTATCATCTAGTGCACTCTGAGAATTCATAAGAGGCCAGAGTTGCGCTTGGATCGCTTTCGCTAGGTTCGCGCGCTGAGTGACCTGAGCGAAAGTAAGGCCTCGATCAAGCGTAATTCCCAGATACTTTGTAGCTGGCTGACATCTGATTACGTCACCAAAGAAATTAAGGTCCTGGACTTCTACAAATTTGCGTCTTTTGGTAAACCGAGTGGCAGCACATTTACCGACATTAATTTTAACTCTCCGATCCCTTAGCCAGGGGTGAAGGGTGTCTAAAGCGACTTGGAGGTTTTCAGCAACTCTATGTCCTCTCCAGGAGGTGGAAGGGATGGCAGTATCATCTGCATTTAAGTTAGCATCTGTTTTGGGGAAGTCAGAAAGATAGATGTTGAAGAGGGCGAGAGCTATGACGCTACCTTGCGGTACACCGGCTTTAATCTTCCTCAGTGAGGATTGGGCGTCAACCACTTGGACATAGAACTGTCTTTTCCTAAGATAGGAGTTGATGACCTTAAGTAAGTGATCTGGAAATCCTTTGTGCTTCATTTTGTACAGCAAACCGCAGTGCCAAACTTTATCAAAAGCACGACTGATGTCTAGGAAGCAAACTCCTGTCATACGTCGTTCGTTAAACGCGCGCGTGATGATCTCAACGAGTCTAAGAAGTTGTTGTACTGTGGAGTGGCCTTTGCGGAATCCGAACTGCTCATCGTTGATAATTTCAGAAATGTAGGAGTTAAGCCTGGAAAGTAGAGTCATTTCAAAAAGCTTAGAGATGACTGAGAGCAAACTAATTGGTCTGTAGTTTTGAGGGAAAGTGCCATCTGTGTTCGGTTTGTGGATCATTATAACTTTGGCCACTTTCCAGGCCGAAGGAAAATACCCAAATCGGTATATGGCGTTAAAAATTATGGTGAGACAAGTTAAGGCGTTCTTGCTCAGGTTCTTAAGGAAGGAGGCTGCAACTTCGTCAGGGCCAGGTGCCTTGCGAGTGTTCAGTTTTTTGATAAGATTGAGCAGCTCGGACGGCGAGACAAATCTAAAGCCCTGGGGAAGCTCTCCCCGAAACCCACCATGAAGATCACGACGGACCTGGTTAACAAAGTCATCGTTGCAAGGTTCCTGGTTGGGTTCGCAGGCTCTCTCAAAAGTATCCGCCAGGGCGTTAGCCTTATCTAGGTTGGTGTAGACCATTCCACGTACCCCGTGTAATGGTGGAATGCCAGTTCGTTTCTTGAGGAGTTTTTTGGCCATACCGTACAGGGAGCTGGAATTCTCAGCCATACTCTGGAGTTTACTTTGCCATTCCTTGTTACGGAGTGTAACCATGGAGGAATGGATCTGACGTTTAAGCCTGTACCAATCTTGCTTGATACGAAGGTCACGAGTGATTTGCCACCGCCACCTGACCATGTTTCTCCTTTTGATAAGGGCTTGAAGAGCCAGGGGAATGGAAAAAGGCATGTATAATGTGTGTTTGGGACCGATAGCTGCGGTGCGGGCTGCGTGTAGGAGTGAATTGGGAGTGGAAGGGGTATGTAGGAAAAGCCCTTAGGACCTTGTCTGCCCCGAATGCAACACGGCGCATTATCTTTAATTTAACACTGCTATTGGACCTAGAGGACCACGCGCATCCAAAGACGTCTGACGTCCAGCTCATAGTCTACGAATTATGAGAGACACGTGGCCGATGTGACGACACCTTCAGCCACATTTATCTTTAGGCCATGGGACGTCACTTCTCAGACCAAAGTGCTACTAAATTGTCCTCGTGATGCTACCTGTACCCCGTTCTAGCCCTCACATCAAATTTCAAAGCTCTGTTGGAGTCAGGAATCGAACCCGGTGTCTCTTATGTAGGAGGTAGACTTGCTATCCCTTTATTACATTGTGAGGTTTGAAGCCATTTTTCAGTGTTGCCTAAGTAAACAAAAGTTTTATCCCTTTATTATTATTATTATTTATTTATTTATTTATTTATTTATTTATTTATTTACAGCGTATTTTCCCAATATTGGAAAGCGTTAAGCAATTTGACTCAATTCTTGACGTTCTTCTTATTTTGCCAGTAGTGTTTCATTCTGTTGGAGAATGCCAATTTTCTTTCTTCAGACCATTGAGGTCTGTAAGGTGTAGGTTTTGGTTGGACTTCCCAGGTCGTGGTCTGTTATAGTCTGTTTCTTTTTTTTCTTGGGCCAGTGATGCATCGAACCAATCTTCTTTCCATGAGCATGATTTTGTTTATGTCCACATTAACTTTAATGTTTCAGTTCCATTAATCGAAATTACCGCTTGCAAAAATTGGAAGATTTCATTTTAGGTATACCCGATGCACCACGACGGGAAAGTAGCAAGTTGAGACATGGTATCAAGGCAATGGTAAGTTATAACTGTATTTCCGTTGTGTACTGTATCACTCGACACCAAGACAAGAAGAATAAGTCAGACATTCAGTATATTGTAATTATGAATATAGTTGCGTGCGGGCGGGCCCACCCCTAACGACCAAGCCATTAGCACTCCCCTCCCCTAATGAGCTACATTAAGAACTGTTTCAGCGAGAAAATGTGTTTTAAATGAGCCACTGCTCCGGCTTATCAGCGCAGCTTCAGAAAAAGAACATCAGAAACACTGAAACCAATATTGATACATATACACTAATACAACATACTCTACAAATGTGACCACTTTAAGAGCTACTACTCCCCGACGGCATTTATACTAATTATGTCACAGATCGGTGAAAGTAAGCTAGAGCAGTGGATTTTCAAAGCTTTTTGAGCCCACGGCTCCACTGAGCTGAATACCAATACCCGCGGCTCCGTTGTACAAAACATTGTCTCAAAATACTGGGATGATTTCTACTCAACTGACGCCATAATGACTGACGAATGGAAACAGGCAAACTATGAACTCCGACACACAATGACTCGATACGCTACACATGGTTTTCACTACAAGTTCTGCCAAAACAAGCGATTCCACGAACCAACTGAAGAATGTGTGTGTGATTTATGCAGCGAATGTGGTTCTCGATATCATGCACAAAATTGCCGACAAAGACATATATCAATAACCCGATTGGGATTGGAATAATGTACAGTACGTTACTCACTTTTGTATTTAGCACATTGTGCGCTCTTTCAATAATAATAAAATACTTTTTAATCGCTTTTCAATAAGTAGGCCTATAGCTTACATCCTTTGGTCCACGACATCCGACACGAAGTAAGGAGGGAGGGAGGTAAATAAGATTAATTTTCAGACACAAATTAAGAAGATTAGTTTAATTTCTAAACATTAACTATGACCACATTTTAATAAACTTTTAATTTTATCGCATCTTATTCTTGTAACGGTCCTCCTCGTTGCACTCTTAGCTGTCACCTTGGAGGCCCGGGTTCGATTCCTGGCCCTACCAAGAAATGTAACTCTGGCTGAGGGCTTGTACGGGATGCACTCGGCCTCATGAAGCAAACTTGGGTTCGACAGTCAACAATGCTAGCCGCTACACTAGGAGGTGGACGCTAATATCAAAGGAGTTAATGAGAGAAGAAATACAGTAAGTGAAGATCAAAGGAAACTAAGAAAGGAGTTGGAAGGAAGCGACCTTGTCCTATTAGAAGTAAGAATTCGGGCATTTGCCCGAAGTTGAAAATGTTAAACTATTTGCACCGAACTGTCTTCGGAGTTCGGAGACAGCATGACCCTCATGGCCTTGACCCTTAGTGATCCCCGTTATTTAAAATAAATCCCGTAAATCATAGAATCTTGTTCCAATTAATTACTCAAACCATAAAAAAATATCACACAGCGTACGGAATGAAACCCTACTCGTCCTATCGTAACTACACATTTGATATAGCCTACTGTACTTTCGAAAAGATCACATTACATAATATCTCTTGACATTACTTGGACTTCATGGCCTTCTCTTACACATAACTTCAATACAATACTAACAAGAGGCCCGAGGCCGGCTTCGAACCGGTTGCAAGTTGGCCCCGGCATACACGTTGTTTCGTTTACGAACCTGGTACATCGTGGTAATTGTACCTGAGTGCGTAAAATTTGTATGAGAACCGGTGTTATTGTGAGGTCTGTAGCTGTTTAGAAAGAAAGAAAGAAAGAAAGAAAGAAAGAAAGAAATAACGTGGAATCCCAACTATAGTTCTTGCAATGTCCTCGTTAACGAGCGGCTCGCCTTTGGAACCTAGCTGGACGGATATGTTTACATTCCATTTAGGCTGGAAGCCAAGGCTTTCTCAGCGCAGGGCACAGTTTTGTCAGGTCTCCACCGCAGTCACCGAGAGCAAGCAGCGTCGCTGGACAGAACTACGTGCAACTGTGCACCTTACACCTGCCTGACACGCGAGCTGGCCGCCAGGACCGCACTTTGGAGTCCATGTGGGGAGATAGAGCAAGCACGTTATTGGTCAGTAGCGAACAATGGTTATTGTCGGCGCGTGCTACTGCCTTATGTTTGAGTCGCCGCTCGTTAATGAGGATGTTTGAGAGAACTGTACTAGATGTGGCACAAGACGTGGCAATGTCACCTCAGAAAATCTCACAAATACATTTAATGGGAATCGAACCCAATTTTTAGTTCAGATCAGTTTTTGAGTTTATTGAGATCAATACATCTATTCCATCTATCTCTATAATCTGCAGATATAGATCGTACCCAGAGTTGGTTTAGTAGGGAAAAGGTGCGTGTGGGAAACTGAATTTTCCAGCAAATACTGCAGTTTATTACTAGGTCTATTATATACGCCCATTTCTAAGTAATTCCTACACGGAAAGGGAGGCCATTTTGCCTCTCAAGAACTGCAAGCAACGTTTTGAGTACCGGTACCGAAAGAAAATTATCGATCGATTAAATGTTAATTCTAAATGGATTAATTCGTATAGAAAAATTAGAAACATAGTTTTACATTATATTCATGGAATCAGTGTTTGTAACTTTACGAATATCTCGGCACATGTCCCATAGTTGATCAGCGACAGGCTCTCTATGCTGTTTTTTTACCTCAATAATTTTAAAGAAATTAAGGGAAAATCCCTCTCGAATTCTCTTTGGAATAAGACTTAGTTGCTCTAAAATACGACGTACAAATCAAATTACAGAGATAGGAAGGGGGGTCATTTCAACCCCTCTGGAAAAATTGCGCTCTATCCTGAAATTGTCGGATATCCTCCATAGAACAATTAAATTAGAAATATTCCCGAATGTACAGTAAACTACAGTTGGTGGCCACAGGCAATTTAACGAAAATTTACCAGTCATTCACGAGTTTCAGTGACATGAATAAGCATAGAATGACTGAACTCCTTTTGTATTCGAACCTTTCCTATCTTTTTCTCGAATTCGAGAGTTGTGGATTTGGACCGTCTCTACTAATGAAAAGGGCTTACAATCTCAACCCACATGAATCGAGCACGTGGTCTTGAACTGTACTATGTGGGACCCTCCAACAGTAAGAACACAACGAGGTGAGAGGAATTCAATTGGCGAGAGCGGGCGCAAGAGAGAAAGAACGGGCGAGCAATCTTTACGAGCTATAAAGTTACACAAGTCTAAACATCATAAAAGTGCCGTAAAGAGCAAGCAGCCTGCCTCTTCACTCGCGCACACAGTCCACGCTTTGGCGGGAGAAAACCATCCTCGTAGATGGATCGTTCACAGGTGCTCAATGGCCTGCGTGTGAGCGCAGTAAGCAATACAGAACCATTTAGAAATAATCACTATTTCCTCACACTTAATTGATGTAATATGATTAGCTGACATTTACATTACTAGAATTTTAATATTTTTGTACTACCTATAACTTAAAGAAAAACACTGACATAGGCTATATACAGACTTGCGAGTTACAGTGAGATCCTTCCCTATAGAACGCAGCCTCACAGGCGCCATGTCACAGCGGGGCACTGTGTGTTAGGCTTGCGCATAATAGTTCGCGGCTGGGAGCGATCAGTTTAGTTCGCAGCTCCTTAGCGAACTAGTTCACTCTTTTAGTTCGTTAGGTCCCATCTCGAATTCCCTGTAAGACAGATCGTTCGCTCGCCGTGCTGCTGACACTGCACGCGCTCTTTGTTTGTTATAGCAGTCTGTCACCACTGATGACTCGTCACCAGTGGTTGCTCATTCACATTGATCTCGTTTCAAGCAATACTGTAGGCTACTGTTAACGTTACTATGCAGTTCGTGTATTAGATAGCGACATGTTGCGTGTGTAGTAATGTGTTTTACATTTTGATATTCGAAGATAAAAAAAATACAAAACTATGAGTATTGAAACATTAGTGAAATTCCTTATTCCTTCCTTATTTCCTTTTATTCCTTTTAGGAACATAGGGCAGCTACAAACTTCTTCCATCTCACTCTATTGTTGGCCATCCTTTTAATTAGGGTCCATGTCTTTCCTTCTGAGAAAACTTCTCTTTCTATTGTTTATAAAGCCAAAAGTCGTCATTTGTTTATCATCAATGGCGGATCTAGGGGAGGGCGAGGAGGGCGACCGCCCAGGGCCCCGCGGTCCGGGAGGCCCCGCGCCATGGATTGTTTTAAATTTAATTGATTCATTTTTTGTACTTTTCAAACTTTCGAACTAATTTATAATTCATATAATTTTATCAGTGCAGCTATGACCTCCCGTGCCCGTGTAGCAAGTTTAGATTTCAGTGAAATAATAGAAGACTTCAGCCGGGAAAAAAGTCGCAAAGTAATATTTTAATATTTCATAGTTTACATAATCTTCTTCAATGGGACTTAAAGGTTTCTTTCATATTATTAAAAAAAATGTACTGTAGTGTATTCAAAATATTGTAACTATTCTTTATTTTCTTCTTCTTCTTTCTTCGATTCGGCCAACTAGGGACCACGTCAGTTCAACTGTCTCTTCTTCCGAGCTTTAACTACCGCCCAGTGTTTCCGCATTCGTCTCCGGTGTTGTTCTTTTCTCTCTTGGGACCACACCTTCCCTGTCTCCATTTGATTTGATTTTTATTATTTCCTATTGTTGTGGGCCCCACCTTATCATACCGCCCAGGGCCCCGCAAGGCCTGGATCCGCCACTGTTTATCATTAGTGAAATACCGGTACCGTACCTAAAAGAATAACAGTATGGACGATGTGTTCGTAGAAGCATACACTTATTATTCTCTTTATTTTTTTCTCTCGCGTGGGGCCGATAACCTAGACGTTAGGCCCCTTAAAACAACAATTACCATCATCATTTTCCGCGTGTATCGGCGCGTCACCATCCGATTCCATTTCCTACTTGTCACTAGGTGATGATAAGACGTACCCCCGCCCGCCGGAATTTTCATTTCTTACTTGCTTCGTGATATTCATTATTTGGCTGCTCTGAAACCGTTGGGTACATTATCTTTATGGCATGAATGGGAGGAATAGGGTTTTTTAGTTCAGAGTTTTTGTCCATAGAAGTTCGCTTTTCTTTGTGAAGCATCGTCATAATGTTCATTTCTTAAAAACAGGTAAAAGTAGTTGTATCACCATGTATCGAGAAAAATAAATATCAACTAGTTCATTCAAATGGTAATGTTAATCCAGTTCGCCGATTTTCTAAATAATTGGACATATTTTCAAATAATCCAAAATGACTAAGTTAAATAAAACTGTGGAATTATCCCCACATCTACATCAGTTATATCAGTAACTTATATTTATGAACCGCCACTGTATTACATTACAAATATAAGGTAGTTACTACTATTAGCGAGTTAGTTCGCTAAGGAGCTGCGAACTAAACTGATCGCTCCCAGCCGCGAACTATTATGCGCAAGCCTACTAGTAGTGTGTTACACTGTTATTATAATAAACCAACATTGAACAATCGCCGCGCCAAAACTTGACAATCTTGCCACTATCAATAGATACACTCAATCAACTGAGCTGACAACAAAACAAAGCACATGCGATTGTGCAATGAGTGGTGATGTGACGAGCTGACGAGCTACGGCGGACCCGCGCTCTCGCGCTCTTACAAGTCGGTCAGCGGGAAAAGAGCGAACGAACTAACAAGCGAGCGATCTGGGAACTAGTTCGGTAGTTCGTCTGAGGGACCCGCTCTTCCGAACTAGTTCGTTCGCGAACTACACAAGACTACTGTGTGTAGCAGCGTGTCGAACAAGGCACTGGCGCTAGCAGCAGCGTAGCACACAACTAGTTTAACACATTTACACTTTTTAACGTATTTAATAATCATCATTACTTACATGCATTTCAGAGTAGTTGCTGGATATGCTGTCCTTCATTTTGTACACATACATTGCACCAACACTCGCTGTAATTCATCCTCGCTGATATTTCGTATCAGTGCAGTTATTTCGTTCTCGAGGGCATCCAGAGTACGCGGATTGTTTTTGTATGCCTTTTGTTTGAGGGGTCCCCCACAAGTACAAATCGCACGGCGTTGAAACGTACGAACAAATCTACTGGAAGATTTCTTTTTGAGAAGATGAGTTTCCACTACGAAAATTCTATGTTCACGGGATACGGTATAGGCTACAACTCAACTAAGTGGTATGGTATTGTCTTTGTTTTAAGGGGAAGAACAGCGAGGTCATCTGCCCAATATCTCAACTAAGGTACAGTATCTTGCCAGCTGGGTAGGCCAATGTATCGCGTATTGGGTTTGAACTGCAGAGGTCTTCCCGCTCACTGCGTATCGCGCATTCCAAAAACATTCAGTTGGTCACTACTTGCTTCACTCACTCAGCACATTCCTTCTTTCACTGGCTGCGTGTCGTCTGCTGGAATAATAACCATTGGCATGCGGGGAGCCGATAGTTAAGTTTGGATTAGGTGTACCGCGCATGCGTACTGCAAGACCGCCCGCACCCCGTCACAACGTGTTCAACTGCCATCTCCTGCCGCGATGACAGTAAATTAGGGATGGGTTGCGAACGGAGTCGCGAAGAGTCGAGACTGCTGCCGCTGGAACCGATACTCTCGACTCCAGTCTCGACTCCACTGATGCACTAACGCCATCTAACATCTGTTTTTGGAACTGCTTGAACATGTATGCCACACAGCGCCAGCAGCAACGTTGTTCGCCATCGCTGCGGCATGTTTACAATACAGCTGACAAAATCTTGCTGCTAGCTTGCCAGTTATACTTTTTTGGTATTGAAATGCATGGCAAGCTATTATAACCTGCAAAACGATTCAATATAATGATTATATGCATAGTCGTTCTTTGTTATGATCTACTGTAGGATTCTACAGTATGAGAATATGCTGCATAGTTATGGGATATTTATTTTGCCGGCAGGATCGTTATATGGAATATCGAATACCAATTACGAAGTTCTTGGCACTGTGTGTGTATTTTTACTTTCATTATAGGGTGTTTCATTTACGTGTCTCAAATAACAAATGTTGGGTGTTGAATTAATATAAGATTTGGCCTATGTTATGGTTTGTTAATTGCTTTGTTTAAGATGTGCGCACAGGCCTCTCATATTGTGACGGTCTTGTTATCCACCCACGTTCGTCCCTTGATACCTTGTGTTACGATGAATACAGTAGGATTATTAGCCAGCAAACATGGAAGATTGTTTCGGGTTATCATCGGTAATGTTGTAGGTGTAATTGTTATTGTGTTTATTATGATGATTATTATTATTATTTATAACCATAATAGTAATACAACCTGCCTAATGTGCAATATTACAACAATTTGGTACAATGATTGTAAATAATAAAAATACTAATAATAATGAGAGATTCGGAAAAAAAAAGGGACCGTGTGCCCCCCGCAATACTCATCAGGTGAGCTTGGAGTCGCGAGGCTTAATGCGAAGCGACCCCGCAATACTCATCAGGTGAGTTGGAGTCGCGGTGTTCATGTGAAGCGACCCCGCAATACTCATCAGGTGAGTTGGAGTCGCGAGTCTTCATGCGAAGCGTCCCCGCAATACTCATCAGGTGAGTTGGAGTCGCGAGTCTTCATGCGAAGCGGCCCCGCAATACTCATCAGGTGAGTTGGAGTCGCGAGTCTTCATGCGAAGCGGCCCCGCAATACTCATCAGGTGAGCTTGGAGTCGCGAGTGTTCATGCGAAGCGGCCCCGCAATACTCAACAGGTGAGCTTGGAGTCGCGAGTGTTCATGCGAAGCGGCCCTGCAATACTCATCAGGTGAGTTGGAGTCGCGAGTCTTCATGCGAAGCGGCCCCGCAATACTCATCATATGAGCTTGGAGTCGCGAGTGTTCATGCGAAGCGACCCCGCAATACTCATCAGGTGAGCTCGGAGTCACGAGTCTTCATGCGAAGCGGCCCTGCAATACTCATCAGGTGAGCTTGGAGTCGCGAGTGTCCATGCGAAGCGGCCCCGCAATACTCAACAGGTGAGCTTGGAGTCGCGAGTGTTCATGCGAAGCGACCCCGCAATACTCATCAGATGAGCTTGGAGTCACGAGTCTTCATGCGAAGCGACCCCGCAATACTCATCAGATGAGCTTGGAGTCGCGAGTGTTCAAGCGAAGCGACCCCGCAATACTCATCAGATGAGCTTGGAGTCGCGAGTCTTCATGCGAAGCGGCCCCGCAATACTCATCAGGTGAGCTCGGAGTCGCGAGTCTTCATGCGAAGCGGCCCCGCAATAATCATCAGGTGAGCTTGGAGTCGCGAGTGTTCATGCGAAGCGGCCCCGCAATACTCAACAGGTGAGCTTGGAGTCGCGAGTCTTCATGCGAAGCGGCCCTGCAATACTCTTCAGGTGAGGTTGGAGTCGCGAGGCTTCATGCGAAGCGACCCCGCAATACTCATCAGGTGTGTTGGAGTCACGAGTGTCAATGCGAAGCGACCCCGCAATACTCAACAGGTGAGCTTGGAGTCGCGAGTGTTCATGCGAAGCGACCCCGCAATACTCATCAGATGAGCTTGGAGTCGCGAGTCTTCATGCGAAGCGGCCCTGCAATACTCATCAGATGAGCTTGGAGTCGCGAGTGTTCATGCGAAGCGACCCCGCAATACTCATCAGATGAGCTTGGAGTCGCGAGTGTTCATGCGAAGCGACCCCGCAATACTCATCAGATGAGCTTGGAGTCGCGAGTCTTCATGCGAAGCGGCCCTGCAATACTCATCAGATGAGCTTGGAGTCGCGAGTGTTCATGCGAAGCGACCCCGCAATACTCATCAGGTGAGCTTGGAGTCGCGAGTCTTCATGCGAAGCGGCCCTGCAATACTCATCAGATGAGCTTGGAGTCGCGAGTGTTCATGCGAAGCGACCCCGCAATACTCATCAGGTGAGTTGGAGTCGAAGGTCTTCATGCGAAGCGGCCCCGCAATACTCATCAGGTGAGTTGGAGTCACGAGTGTTCATGCGAAGCGACCCCGCAATACTCAACAGGGGAGCTTGGAGTCGCGAGTGTTCATGCGAAGCGGCCCCGAAATACTCTTCAGGAGAGCTTGGAGTCGCGAGTCTTCATGCGAAGCGCCCCGCAATACTCATCAGGTGAGCTTGGAGTCGCGAGTGTTCATGCGAAGCCACCCCGCAATACTCATCATATGAGCTTGGAGTCGCGAGTCTTCATGCGAAGCGGCCCCGCAATACTCATCAGGTGAACTTGGAGTCGCGAGGCTTCATGCGAAGCGACCCCACAATACTCATCAGGGGAGCTTGGAGTCGCGAGTCTTCTCCAAGTCTCCCTGCTATAGTCTACTTAATGACCAGGGAATTCCTGTCTTCAAATACTACTACAATACAGAGACAGGGGTACATTCACGAAATAGAGAGGCAAATTAAAGGAATTGCCAAGGGTCGAAAATGTCGGCAGCCTTTATATAAGGAGTGCGACATACCACCAAATACAGGAAATATGTAGCCTACTTAGGAATAAATTCGCCATAATATGTATTTATTTATAAAAACGGCAAATATATGTAAATAAATAGAAAATATTTAGTAAAATAAATACATATAAACACATAACTATCCGGGCCTTACTCATCAGGTTAGCTTGGAATCGCGAGACTTTATGCGAAGGGACCGTGTGGCCCCGCAATACCCATCACGTGAGCTTGGAGTCGCGAGGCTTCATGCGAAGCGGCCCCGCAATACGCATCAGATTAACGTGGAGTCGCGAGGCTTCATGCGAACCGAGACCGGTGTTCGGAGTTGATCGAGTCGACACTCTCGATTCCAGGCTTCAGTCGCGCCCATCCCTACAGTAAATGCCATGAGAGCATCCGAGGCTTCCCGACCCGCTGTTGTGATCGGTATTTTTATAAATCTGGCGAAGACTCATTGCGACCTGTCCGCCACACGGCTCCTGCGAGGCTCCGTTCTATAGAAAGGGCCACTAACGCATTCATGGTTTGGTAGCCACAGAAAAGTGATTCTTGTGTCAGCGTTTCACAACACGGCTAGAAGGTCGTGGATTCGCTGTATTAACAGGCGTTGTGGGAGGCATGAAACAAGTGACTGGAATGAACGGTACACGCACCAAAGTGGAGTCGTGCGTTTTCTAGCGTAAACTGCAGAGCTTCTTAATTAGATAGCAGCGAGCTCTAAATTGACGACACTACAGGTCTGACAAGGAGATCTTCGTATTTGTAGCGTCGATAAAGTAGCCTATGCACAACCCACCTTCGCGTCCACCATCGATCCATCCGTGTAAGGATTTCCAGCGCCTGGAATTTGGCTACCACCGATAAACGGAGGCATCTTGTGTTCACCTAGAACCTCGATATACTGTAGATCTATTCTAACCAAATCACTGGCGACTCACTTGCCACGGAGGCTAAATGACCAGATGATCATAGGGACCTACAGTCACGCCTATTTCAATACACGAGCCATCAAGTGGCATTAAGCTGGTTGTCATACCTCTAATAGTAGTCTATCTGGTGCTGAAGAGAGCTTGATAGTTCGGACGTTCCGGCACTTGGCGCCCACTGGGAGCATACAGTAGTTCCGTCTACTAGTTGAAACCTGATTTTTGTGAGTAGGCTGGAAATCAGGCTGGTCCGGAAAGCCAACCTCCACTATGGTGGATACTATGGGCTGAGGGGCGTGCTCTCGGATCTAAGAATTTCCAAAGTTGTCGGTCTTAATGAACTTGGTCTCAGTTTCTTGAGGCATGTCTTTATCAGTTGCCGTATATAGTGCTGCCACGTTAATTAGCTGTCAAATGGGATGAGTGTCAACTACCAGCAATACAGCATCTCATAGATGTACTGTAGATTCCACTGAGATCGAACGCGTATTGACATACACATCTGAAATGATTACGTATGGCGATGCACTTACTTTTTGGGAAATTTGTACATTCGTGAAAGAAATATTTAAGACAGAATTCTACCAAGCACCAAAGGTCACTACTGGTAGATATCGTATCAAATACACTATGGAATGCAAAAGCAACGGGTGCGATTCTTGACGGTACGACTGGATTAAGGGTTCTTCGTAAAGACCATAAAAAACAGGGTTCATAAAAAACGCAGAGTTTTTAAAATACATTGTGATTTGTTGCATACAACATATAACTTGTCGCTGGTATGGAAATACTGTTCCACCATACGAGGAGCACCGTTTACTATAAGGAGTATATTCCCTTATACGCATGACCAATGGAGCGAAACCGCAGGTTTTCTACTGGCAACGATGAAAAAATTATGCTTTTAGTTGTATTGATAAACTAATTCACTTCATGCATTGGGTGTATGGAAAGTGATAGCTCACCAACACCACCAAAACTAGACCTCGAAGATCTATCCAAACCCTTACGCTACAAACACATTCCTAGTTCGAAGATCAGTTAACTGGAGTAATATTTTGACATTTCAATTCTCGTACTTACTAACTTACAGTTTGCAGACCGAAATTGATGCAATTCCCTCACCTGCAACAAAAGAGAAACAATAAATAGTAATATACGAGACAATTACAGAAAAAAGTACAGAAAAAACAATAGCTGCAAATGGCAGATATCTCTCTCTTGTCGAGAAACAGAAGAACCTTTCTTATCAACAATAGTGTCCTACTCTTGTGAACTTCAATAAACGCATGATGACTTAAGAAATACACGAATGTAGCAAATTTTAAGTTTGTGATTGAGACATAAAATTCTTGAAAACTTGTTACTGCGCACCACTATTTTTCACGACCGCTTTTAATAAATGAAGTATTACAGCTATTAGCCTAGGTCATGTTGTGTACCAAAAGTACCAGCAATATAAATTTTAACTCTGTGGTTAACATATTGATGACTTGTACTTATGTACACAACATGACCTAGTAGCTGAAAATTTTAATGATAATAGCAGAAAGTTTGTTATGTATAAACGCTATACAGGGTTGGGGAGTAACGCCGTTACTAGTAACAGCTACTTTTACGGTAACGAGAGAGTAACGAAGTAACGATAATGCTAGTTACTTTTTCAAGATGGAGCAATCAGTTGTCAATAACATGTGGGAATGGAACCAATACCCAGCCCATCTCTAAATTCAACACAAACAATTTATCTATCGTATGGCTCTTAGTGCCGGGAGTATCCGAGGACATGTTCGGCTCGCCAGAGGCTGTAGCTGCTTCAAGCGGACACCCATAGGGTGAGCTACAAGTTCCGTTCAATTTCAAGTAGTTCCAACTTTCGCTACCAGATGTCACTGATGGTGAACGTTGGAACTTTTGATAGAGCGTTCCAACGAAATCTAACCTAGAAATTTAGCTTCACACAAGTTTAGTCTGTGGAACGATCTTTTACATGTCATAAATCTATGACATGGGACCGCCGGCTTTACTTCCCCTCCGAAGGAAGGCATACTGAAGGATTTTAACGATCTTAAAAAATCCTACGGCTTCGGCCGAGTTTGAACCCGCTATCTTGGGCAGACCAGTTCAGCATGCTACCAACTACGCCACCGAAGCCGCTAACACAAACAATAACAATAAACGAACCGTAAATTCGAGATGGATTTGAAAGGTTCGGGTACCTGCGCCTATCTGTTCTCCGCATTGGTGCTATAAACGACCCAAATGTTTTTTGAGTCGGCATAATTCTGAAATGTCTGTGTGTAGACCATTTACGTAGAGGCCTGAGAATAGAATAGAAAACTTCCCACAATCGTATGTGATACACACCTGGCTTATACAAAGGTCTGCAAGATATTAGGCCCGACCCTCAATCAGGGTTTATGAACCATCCTCGGTATACTGTATTTCAATTTGTGCGCCAAATGTCTTGTTGTAATCATTCCTGAGGTATTACTTCGCTGGTGAGATTGAAGTTTAAACGTGTTTGTGTCTGCCCCGATATTGTTATGAAGCCATCATACGCCGGCATATTCAATTTCTTAAAATCCGATGTCAAATGTGCATAGGTTGAGAAATCAGGGCAGTCTCAAGGCCCGAGAAATTAAAGAATAATATGCAAGCACGACATCAGTAATTCGATAGCTTGACATTTATTATCAACATCCTGGTTACGAAATATTTTTCAGTTTATTGCATCCTATTCACTTTTCATGAATTGAATTATTTTTAAGGCATAAAGTGTACTACCACACGACGAGCGCCAGGTTGTTGCAGTGTTGTAGTGATAGTTCTGTCGTGTGAAGGTTAATTTTGTTTTTCCATAATACTGGAATCCACTCTTGCGTTCAAATCAAGTAAATTATAATAGCGGGGAAAATGTTATTAATCAACTATACATTTTAGTTCAGAGATACACTGGTCAAAACAATTGGGGGATCAGGTGAGATATCATACAAACGATACATATGGTAACGTCTTTTAATCAGAGTTCGATTGCAATTGTAATTTGTGTGTGCCAATGTACGATATTGTGCTGTCTCAACTCTTTACTGGAGGTTTATATGGCGTTTACGTAGAGCGAGGCACCAAGGGGCTACCATAATAGTGAAAAAGTAATTCTCGTTGCCCTCTAATATGGTGTGTGATCACCTCGGACGGCCAGGACAGTTGCACACCTGCGTGGCATGGACAGTATGAGGTTATCAATCAGCTCCTGAGGGATATTTGACCATTCTTCCACGAGTGCAATATCCAGCCCGGCAACCGTTGTGGGAGGTGCTGGTCTGGCTGCAATGCGTCTGCCAAGTGCATCCCAGACATGCTCAATCGGGTTTAAGTCCGGTGAACAAGCTGGCCACTCCATTCGTTCAATGCCCTCGTCGTCAAGCATGTTGTCCACCAGTGCAGCTCTGTGGGGACGTGCGTTATCGTCCACCAGAATGAATCCATCGCCTATGGCACCAGCGTAGGGCACAACAAACTGTCGAAGGATCTAGTCTCAATACCTCTGAGCCGTCAAAGCACCATTCTGAACGATATAGAGGTCCGTACGTCCACCAATACTGACTCCTGCCCACACCATTCGTCCACCACCATGATATGGTGCTGTTTCCTGCACATATGCGGGATTGTTCCGAGTTCCACGTTCTCTTCAGATGAGGGAACGACGATTGTCCGGCTGAACACAAAATCTTGACTCATCTGTGAACAAAATCCGGCGCCATTCGTTACGACGCCAATCATGATGTTCCTCCGCCCAGTTTCTGCGGGCTAAACGGTGGCGTGGTTTTAATGGGACACACACCATAGGCCTCCGTGCGTAGAGGCCACTTTCCCGAAGGCGATTTCGGACTGTTTGTGCTGATATTGCGCGTCCTGTTGCCGCCTGGAGGGTGCGTTGCAGCTGAGTTGCATTCAGCCTCCTGTCTCGACGGGCTGTTAACCGGAGATAACGGTCATCTCTTACTGATGTTACCCGTGGACGACCTCGGCCTGGCCTTCTTTTAACGGTTCCTGTTGTCTGAAATCGCGTCCAGGTTCTGGAAATTACACTTTGGGACACTCCAATAGCTGCAGCCACCTCCCTCTGTGTCTGTCCCGCTTCCAACCTTCCTAAGGCTCTCCACGTCATACTTTCGGGTAAGTCACGTTGTTGTTGCATTGCACTGCCTACTCACTACACCATCTGAACCAAACTGCTTGTGTCATTCGTTTGGGAGAGTAAACACAAGCCCACACCAACCCCCTCTGCAGCAACTTTCTGTTATTACCTCTATCTCGGTTGCCGTAATGTTTTTGTATCCACTCCGTAGAACCGACAGACAGACGTCGAACAATTTTAGGCCATTCTGCCGATGACAATACGTCAGAACCCAGATATCTCAACTGATCCCCTAATTGTTTTGACCAGTGTAGTTCAAAGATAGATATTTAGCAACAATAATAATTTATATAATAAAACAATATCAAATAGATACCATAAGGAAACGGCGGTTACAGTTTTACGGACACCTATATAGAATGGATAATAACAGGCTCACAACGAAAATTTTCAACCCAGCCTTATCAACGAAAAATCAAAACGACTTAGCTAAACGAAATCAGTGAAGATATAAAAGAAAATGGCTGTCATGAAGAAACCATTCAAGACAGAACAAAATTCTGAAATTTAATTGACATACACAAATTTTCTGAGAAGCCCATCCAACAAAATACAGGATGGACAGAACAGAGGAAAAGGGAACACAGCGAGAAGATGAAGCGATATTGGGAAGGGAAGAAGAAAAAGTCATAATAAGTTCAAACGCGCTAGTTGGGCACAGCGAATAAATCATTTAAACAAAAACAATATCACATAAAAGCTTAATTGTATGAGTAAAATAATACTGATTTTTGTAAGGTACATCACTACTGAATCTAGACCACTGTATGACCCTGACTGATGGGATACGGAAAATGTTGTGGTACTGCCCACAGATTTTCATCTGTTCGAACATTTACCGAAATTACTAAATCCACCATTCTACAAACTAGTAGACAGAAATAAATCATTCTGGGAAACTGTTTCAGTAGTCTATCAGCGAGATTTATTTGATAAAAGATTCCATGTATGTTATTGTTTTATTCTTAACGGAAAGTTAAAAAACTGAAGGGAGAAAAATCATTACAACGTTCTCTGTAGATTTGATTAAAATACTAAAAAAAATGCCAAGTATCAATCCTGATTTACAAGCTTTTGTATAAACTAAACCAAACCAACTAACGCATCCGAGCGTTCTAAGACACGCTCCACAACTTAACTAGGTAGATATTCGTTCGGAGATCCGAAGTTTGGAACCTCTTCGCCGACTGCGGCCTTCCGAAGTGTGGTCCCCCTTCGGATTTTTACACTTACTCCAGGCAAATGCCGGTGTGGTACTTTTCAGCTTAATACAACTTAACACACTATCACAATCACAATCAGAGAGAGGTTACACCACGGTACCTATGTGTAGTTCTTGACACAGCACAACAGTAATTACCAAAATCAATAACTATAGTCCGAGTCGCATTGAAAATGTCATTAACAATGTAACCTAATCATTTGTTTCCCATCACTATAAACATGATGATTTACAGTGTCACTTCGTACTGTTGAGTCGAATCAGGGCTGCATTCATAATTGCCACGCATGTTTGAAAGTGATCATGTTTGTAGACCACTTGCGGACTCTGAAACTGGCATTTATAATTTAACTTAGAAAGTTGGCAGCCATGTGCTAATCATCGTGTGTCCCTGTGACGTCATTCCGTGTTCGCCGATCTTCACACCGTTAGCCAGACACATTACATTGCATATAAATCAACGCCTATTGAACATTGATACATTTTCACTTCAAGTAGACTGCATATTCTATCTACTGCGTATTATTGAATATGATTGCAACAAGATTAAGCCATCTACTGTATATTGGTATGTAATTTTACGACGGTTACGAAGTAAATATCTATGTTGACAACATTGTCTCTAACGATAAATGTTCTTCAAAGAATAAATCATTTACTTTTTAGTGGTTCAAGTAAGGTGACGCCGACTATATCTTGAATGATGCATATGGCGTCGCAGTTGTATTGCGATACAATGACATAACTAAGCAAACTTCAGGCTCGAGAGGGGATTGATGGTGGGCAAATAGCGTGGCTGACGTGAGCACAGCGCGATACGGCGAGGCCGTGCCCATGCACTAATCACGCCTGACAAATTACCCAACCGGAACAAAAAATACACTTCCACCAATAAAATACCACAACTGATACAACCCTCGCTGGAAACCTATGCCCTGTACACCACCAGTTTCTTCAAGAATAGCTATTAAAAAAAGGTCTATAAGGTAATGGAAATCTTCCGTTGTGTGGCTGTCAACATCCGCAATGAGACAGAAGCGACTTAACATTTCGCTTACATCTATAGGCTAACCGTGAACTACAGACCGACCACTGCACCGTAGGTAGGCACGCTCTAACACTAGATAAGGCGCCTCCTCGTTTAAACCCCATCATTAACAGCTGTCATTCTGAGTGTGTTTTTTCCAAACTAGAACTGGGCAAATGCCGGAATGTATGATACCTACCTTTATTATAAATCTCGGGGCATCTACTTCAATCCTACAGTAGATCCTTATAATTGCAGCAATACACACGATGGTTTTCACCACATAAGTTATCAAATACATTCAATACACACCCGAGTAAATACATGGAGCATATTTAATTAATCTCAATCATTACACTACCTGTATTAAGGTCTCGCGTACGAGATTAAGTCAGTAAATAAAGATAAATAGATTTCGAATGATATATGATTTCTCTTTGTGCAGTTACCATGAAAGTAACCTACAATTTCGAGTTCATTGTAACGCCAGATGGAAAGTTGCACAAATATTATATTTCTGGTCCATTTATCCTAAAACCGAAATTACAAATTCGAGTTGTCTGGTTAGTCTATCATGAGCTATGAGCTTAGTAGTCATCACACCATGCACTTGGCGTGTTTGTATACTTTGAACCAATGTTATCGTTGAGTCTGTAGTGATGTTTGTACATGCGGGCGCATAAGAACGGCATTCTGAACAGGTATACTAAAACGCAGAAATACAGAACCATCGTAACATTTACTGGAATGCGTCCCGGAAAAAAAGATTGTCATGCTTGCTAGTCGCTTAATGGCGCAGGCGATACCTGCTCATGTAGCAAGAGGATTACAATAATATGCACTCAACGTGTTGATTAAATGGAGTGGCTTTCCAGTAGAAAGGTCGGGACGTTGGAATTTGGAATATTTGTTATTCTAATAGAACCTATATCACGAATTGACTCCAGATTCTTAGTGGTTATTAATTCATAGGGTGAAACAGCTTCCCCTCCACAATCTTAGGCTCAAAGTGCATGAACAAACTGTGAAAACGGAAAACAGTATTTCAAATATTGGCGAGGGACTCGAATTTACCATGTTGTTTATTGTTGTATCATTTGAAGGGCTTGTACAGTGTGGCCATTTAGCCCCGTGTATTTGGGTGTGTGTAGAATTTACCAGCCTTGCCTATTGAAGTTAGCATCTGATGTTTCAAACAGTTCGGTCCGTTCAGTCATAAATGGGCAGACGGTAGGATTTCGAATAATAATGCAATGGCCTTTACGTCCCTTCTATCTACTGCAGTTTTAGAGAGACGGGGGTGCCGGAATTTTCCCCTGAAGGAAATATTTAACGTGCCATTTACGCACCTTCAAATGCCAACTGACAGCGATGGGATTACAACCCACAACCTTAGGCACAATAGGCGAGACCACGACCGCTGCATCACGTACGTATACGAGTAGTAGATGTCTGCATTACAGACCGGGTTGTTACACGGTCAAGGTGCAGGCTATGCAACAAAACTATCTCCGGAAATCGGCTGTCCTTGAAATGGCTTTCCGTGGTTTCAAGTCCAACCAAATGCCGGAACGGTAAGTTCCAAAAGGCCACGGCCAATTCCTTCCGACACCTTACCCGGTTTCATTCATTTACTCCTCTTATGAGGTTGGCATCAAGAAGGCCATCCAGCCGTAAAAACCAACAGTCACATAGGAACTCATCCTCTATCTATAACAAACGGGAAGTTGTTGATTCATTTTAGGGCCTTGGGAGATCTTGATCATCAGCTCGATGTACTTACTGTCGACCAAATTATTATGTGCACTCGAGTTTGAAGGTTGTTTGTGAAGTAACCAATACACCTACATAAAATCCAATAACATTATTTTCGTCGTTCTATTTTACGTTAGTTCATGTAGGTTTGGAATATTTAATTTATATATATATATATATATTTTTATCGCAGTTGAAACACAAAAAGTGCCCGTTTTTAACCGTGTTTCAACCATGCGTCACATTTAAGAATTATTATCTCACAAACCCGTCATCAGATCAAATCCAAATTTTAACACAATATACAATGGAATGTTGTATAACTGGTTTATAATTTCATAATTTTGTGTGTTCAAGATCGAAAGTTGTTATTTTTTGTAAGGTAACTTTTTCTCGGCTCGGGGTCGTTGGAAAATGTAGTTCTTGGTTGCGTTGTAATCCTTATACATCAAAAAGTTGGGTTGTATGACTGTGAAATACGTAAATTTATTCACTTATTTTATATCGGTTTGTATTTGTGCGGGGAATTAAGACATGGTTCACCTGTTAGCCGCTCCGGTGAAAGCTGTACAGCGTTGTCAAGATGGGCTCCATCACGCGTCATGGCGTGCCTCGCTCGGAAGTGCAGGGCTCCATATCAGCAACGCTGTACAGCATTTCCCGGAGCAGCTAGCTGGTGAACCATGTCTTAATTCCCCGTACAAATACAAACCTATATAAAATAAGTGAATTAATTTACGTATTTCACAGTCATACAGCATAACTTTTTGATGTATAAGGATTAAAACGCAACCAAGAACTACATTTTCCAACGACCCCGAGCCGAGAAAAAGATACCTTACAAAAATGATAACTTTCGTTCTAGAACACAAAAAAAAAATTAAATTAATAAACCAGTTATACAACATTCCAATGTATATTGTGTTAAAATTTGGATTCGATCTGATGACGGGTTTGTGAGATAATAATTCTTAAATGTGACGCATGGTTGAAACGCGCTTAAAAACTGGCACTTTTTGTGTTCCAACTGCGATAAAAAAAAATATTAAAATATAAAATAAAAACTCCAAACCTACATGAACCAACGTAAAATAGAACGACGAAAATGATGATGTTATTGGATTTTATGTAGGTCTATTGGTTACTTCACAAACAACCTTCAAACTCGAGTACACATAATATTTTGGTCGACAGTAAGTGTATGTTCAATTTGTCTGATAACCTACGTATCTGTGGTAAATGTAGTTGTGCGTGTCAGGGTCAGGAATGGGGTACGTGCCCCGGGACTTCAAATAAGGCACTATCCTGGCATTTGCCTGGAGGAAGTGCGGGAAACCTCCGAGAATAGCACCGAGATTCGAACTCTGATCTCCGGACTTGCTGCAGCTGCGCATCGCGGTCGTGGTGAGTGCACGGTTACGCTACGAAGTATGAGGGTTAACATTAGATTACATCACTGTTAGTGTTTACCCCCTATCGAAGCTTTCAAGATGCAGCACTGAACTGACCCACTGGAGACTCCACAACAGTGTCCACACACCCATTAGCCCTCTCCCTCACACATCTTGAGTTTTACTACGTCAGTAATCACGGCCAGGACAGGGCAGGCCGGGTCAAACAGCAGCAGTAGCGGTCACAGACCGGGTCGCTTTATGACCGGCATTTTGTTAACGTCCTCGCAATGAAGAAGACGCAATATCATAAAAATCTAGAGCATCACAAGTAAGGAGAGAAAAATATGGCAAATGTACCGTAAAAGTGAAATACAGCGCCGTAAATGTGAGCCCATTTCCAGCTGTGGAGAGCGGGTGGGAGAGACCACGTGCTCGGTAGCTCCGCAGATCAATCTCGACCCGAATACCTCTAAAGAGCTTCGAACACCCAAGTTTGAATAAAAAGTAGCGGTGACCGAGAGCGATAAGCAACGCACCAACTCGTGCCTCGCTGGCATCGGGAGAGCGAGGGTTTGAATCCTACCACGGCCGTCCTAAAAATGATATTCATTGTTTCCCCACTTTCACCACCAAGCAAATGCTGTGACTGTTCCTTTCAACAGGTACACGGCTGATTTCCTTCCAAAATCCCTTCCCTGGCCAGTCTTGAAAATAAAATAAAATAAATGGTCATTGGCTGCATTAACAATAGGGTAGGGCGGGGCTATTTCGATCACTTCAATTAAAAGCAGAAATAAAACACATTCAATATTTTCTTATCACTTCATAATTTACTGTTGAGAGAGTTTAACTATCACTCTCTACATTAGCATACAGTGTTTGGTTAAAAAACTACATGTATGTTGTATATATAGTGTTTTCCATAAACTGACATAATGGTTCTTTGGACAAAATTGTGGGGTAATTGCGATCAGCCATGGGGCTATTCTGATCACGTACCTTTTCCGCAAACAAACTGCTTTCTACCGATTGCGCCAACACATATTTCATGAAACCACGTTTTGCACTTCTGACATTGAATCCAATCACCTCTACTGGCAGACTTAATTCCACAAAACCCACAAGGGACATTCTCTTCAGCTTCCATTTCTTCACTTTCTTCCCCGGGAGAAATGTCATCGTTGACTTAGACCACGAAGAACCTGTGCCTTTTCAGCTTGTTCATTTCCAGGTGGCGCATTTTCTTCATTCCGCTTACAGTCTTCAGTCTAATTTGTTTTTCAATGGTTTCTGATATATTTTTCTGTGAAGTGAGGTGGCGGGCCTGCTGTTTTCTATTTGGCTACTTGCGGTAACAGGTTGATCTTTGGAGTCAGAATTATTTCACTGCATACAGGTGATGGAGCAGGTGCTACAGATAAAGTAGTCAGGTTAGGTGATGGAGAAGGCGCTTTGTGGAGATCAGAAGGTCCAGAAGTTGAAGGAGTCGACGGATTGAAAACTACTCCTGAACAGGCTGATGAAGGAGATGATTCGGCTCGGAAGACTGCTGATGGTAGAAACTTGTGTGATGGAATGATGTTGGGATTCTACGGATAGATACCGGTGCACTGAAATAATCGCAAGTATGAGTTACAGTGGTATGCTTCCTTCCCACGTGTCAATATACTTTATTTTTAGTGATCGCAATTACCCCAATATTCTGGTCAGAATTACCCCGTAATGTCATGCTCTAGGTTTGTCCGTATAGCTGGAAAAGTGTTTGACAAGTGTTGCTATATGTGGCAGGAAAGTAAACTAGAATCCTTAGACTACGAGCGTGGAGTATGGGTAAGTTGGAATGTTTGATAATCATTACGTTAAACCTTATGATATATGACTGGCACCTTATTCAGAGGCTATAATGAGCAGTGCGCTACTTACCTTGCGATGTATTCTGTCGAATCGCTGTCAAACAAATGGGAATTGAGATGCCATTATCCAACGCACTGAACACAAAGGTGGCTGGCAGGCGACTAAAGGTAAAATGGCGGCCGACAAACACTGTGCGGTTGAGCAGCAGCAGTCTTTCTTATGTTGATCGGAATTGCCCCGTGATCGAAATAACCCCGCCCTACCCTATTTATTTATTTATTGTATGGCTTTTAGTGCCGGGAGTGTCCGAGGACATGTTCGGCTCGCCAGAGGCTGTAGCTGCTTCAAGCGGACACCCATAGGGTGAGCTACAAGTTCCGTTCAATTTCAAGTAGTTCCAATTTTCGCTACCAGATGTCAATGATACCTAGTGGTGAACGTTGGAACTTTGATAGAGCGTTCCAACGAAATCTAACCAAGAAATTTAGCTTCACACAAGTTTAGTCTGTGGAAGGATCTTTTACATGCCATAATAAATCTATGACATGGGACCGCCGGCTTTACTTCCCCTCCAAAGGAAGGCTCACTGAAGGATTTTAACGCTCTTAAAAAATCCGACGCTTTCGGCAGGGACTGAACCCGCTACCTTGGGCACAGCAGTGTAGCATGCTACCAACTACGCCATCGAAGCCACTACATTAACAATAAATATATATAAGTAGAAAGCTACACAGTTTCCACGACTTCTGGTCATATTATTATGTTTTATTGTCGTTTGCATTTAGGGCTTGCGACACAATGATCATCATTTGTGTACGTCCAGAAAGTAAGTTCCGTTTGGTAATAAAAACAAAACGAGTAGACTTACAGATACAAACTATTTATTGCAAAACAAACTACAAATCGTGAAGTATGTTTCCACATGTCTCCCACTATTTTGGAAGCACTTGTCATAGCGTGGCACAAGTTTTTGATTGTCCTCTTCATAAAACGTTGCCGCTTGTGTTGTCAACAATTCCATGAAGAAGTGATCTTGAAATTTGCATAAAGTTCGTAGAACGGGTTTCCTTGACTCATTGCACAAACCAAGTCTTCATTAACCAACGATGGACGTTCACTTCGTTTATCATCGACAGTGTATTTGATCACGTCCTTCACTGAACTGTTGGACCCATCTCCTTACAATTGAATCACTCATCGCATTTTCTCAGTACTCTTCGCAAAGCTGTAGATGAATGTCGACTGGTTTAGTGATTTTCGCATTCAGAAAACGAATAACAGATCTAATTTAACAAGTGGCGGGATTTTCAATCAACCTCGCCATTCTAACCAGCACTATAAAGCGTAAACAACAGACACCGATCTCAAAATGTCTGAGGATAACTGGCGCTCATGCACCGTACTAAGGTTTCAGCGATGCTGGGGCAACGTATAAAAACGGAATTTACATTCTGGATGTACCTAGTATATTTTAACTGGGAGAAGGATTTATAAGAAGGCCGCCATGGCCTTTCGTTAGGCACCACCCCGGCATTTACCTGGAGCAAAAAGGAGAAACCAGGGAAAATCTAACAAACTGTCCCATACAGTCCGCTACGGAAAAAAAACAAATATCGTCGAGGGACTCAAATTTACCAGCCTTGGCTGCATTGCCTAGCGTTATCCTCTCGAGGTTGAGAATAACCTGTTCCAACTCTCAAACAGAAATACATTTGTTCACAGAGTCAGTATTTGAACCAGGGACCTTACGGATGGCAGTCAATACCATTAACCACTGCACCACGAATCGGTCTAAGGGTATTAGTCAAGCCCTTTTTGGGTGAAGGTTTGTAACAGGATTTCGTTTTTCATCATACGGCTAATGGAGGAACCACTCCAGCCTTCAGAAGTTCTGTGGGGAAAGAATGGGCAAATTTTTAGCAGTCTCACAGAAGTACTACATAGTTTGCAGAGTATAACAGGCATATGAACTAGTAACGTCAGGGCCATCTAACATGTGTATTAGCTTAGGTTGGGTAGCAACCCCTAGATTTACGACAGCTGGAAATTATGATTTATGACATAAAAGAGTACGGCTGTCCTCGAGACCAATGATACTAGGTATTATAGCCTACATTAGCATTCGTTTAGTGTCGCCCGATCTACTTACTTTAAAGTAGATTTTCTTTTTTATTAACTAGATCTACTTTTCTCTTCCAAAAGTTTTAAGAAACACAACTCCTTACTTCATAGATTTCTTTCTTTCTTTCTTTCTTTCTTTCTTTCTTTAATTATTACAAAAGGAAGCTTGTAGTTTAACGTGACCGTTGATCTTGAGATCATGAGCCACGGGACCTCCTTTTTACGTGGAATCCGAACCACAGGACATGGCATTTCACTTCGAAAATCTCACTTGCATTGACCGGGAATCGAACCCGGACCGCCTTGGTGAGAGGCATACAGCTAGACCGCTGAGCCACCACGCCCCCTTAATTATTACACCTTGTTACCTTAGAATTCCGGATGCAATGACTGTAGTTAAAAGTAGAGTTTGATAAACATGAAAGTTTAGTTCAATGCTAACACATCGAGGCTAAGAAACACAGTTAGCTTTAAGGGAACGTACCCATACTACGTGACCCGTTTAAGTGGGGTCTTAAAATACTACGTTCAGTCACAGGAGCGGGGGTGGGTTAGATTTTTGTTACGTAGTCGATTTCGCCGAGAGAAATTTCGCGCTTTTTCGACCTATCTTTGAATATGGCGCGCAGTGTTTAGTGCTTCTTAAACTCACAGGTGGTGGCGCTGACGCACATATGTCGAGACGTCAGCTGATCGAAAACAGACACCGTTTGTCAGGCAGTTTGTAGTTCAGTGAAGTCAGGCGCGGGACAGTGTTATGGGCGATTCGAACCAAAACAAAGACCGCCATGTGCGTTTTGTTTACTGTTTGGGCCGGCATGCCGACAACTGTTGCAGTATACTCCATTTTTAGTGACTTAATCTGTATTATGTTGGATCTAATACTAAATTGAATAACAAGTGACTAGCGGTGTTATTGGAAATGGCGACAGCTACGTTCGCTCTAAACGTGGGACAACATATATGTAGGGTAGGTTTTAATTGCTAAGATGTAAACCTTTGTCATAGTTTCTGTCGGTATAATTATACTGACTAATCAGAATTTATGGATTTACTTTTATTTGTTTGTTTTTCGCTTAAAAATCCGAATATAGGTACGATAGTCTTGTACATATTGGACAATATGTAATTTATTCCTGCCAAATGTACCAAACAATTGTTTTCATCTTGCTGAAGACTTCTGTCAAGTCTTTGTAAATGTGCAGGATCAGCTTAGTTTAGTTAACGGTAGGCTACTTAAGTAGTTGGATATGCGGTAGGACCTATCCATGTCCATAATTTTCCTATCTATGCTAATACTTGCATGCATGCAGCTGTCTCAATCAAATACTACAAGTACAGTATTAAAACACAAAGTGACTTGTGATCGAAGCACCCAGGTTTGGACCCTGGTCCTATTTTGACATACACTCTGCATGGCTGTGACTTCTGGTGTCCTATGCACCAGGGAATAAGGAAAGGATTGATACAATCCTAGGCATGGGCGAAGAAGTCGACAAAGAATGTTTGTTGGCTCTAGAAATATATGTTAATATTGTTTGTGTACTTGCTAGAAGATATTAATACAGATATCCTCCAGCAAAATACTAGTAGGCTTTATTGACTACTTTGTTATCTTCCCTCTGGACCACTTATTATGCTTAGCCTAAAGCCTGCAAGGTGTAGGCCTACTACATTGTTGGATGTAAAAGCCTAGGAGTACAGTAGGGCTTCATTCAGTACTGTACGTTAGCCCGTAGCTCCTTTTGAGTGCTGCTTCATTGTAGGTTTCAGTCTTACTGTGTTAGTAGTCATCATTTTATGTATGCAGCATGTCAAATTGTACCTCCCTGTTTGATGGAGGAGCTTGCTAACATGCATTTTATAGCTGAGAGAACAAGGGTTGTTCTGGCATCGGAGGGATATTTTTCTTACACTGAGGGTTAAAGTTCTCTTAGCTTGACCACCCAAAATATGTAAGAAAGTTAGCAATGTATTCCTGTGCATGAAATGGAGTTCAGTACCTAGTATTTGTTCTATGTGCTGAATAGCACCCAAATCTGTAATGGGTTCTTTACAGTCTAGCTGAAAACTGTTCTCAATGAGTGAATGACAGTTTGTAGTTCCAGGAAGAAAGGCTACCATGTTTTCAGCTCCCCTATACCTTGTAGACACACAACTCCCTAGTCTAACCCATTAGGCCTAGATACATGCCTGGACACAATTCTTGTTTGTCTGCCTCGTGTAGTGGCTAAAATTCTCTGTTCTTTCCCCAGAGGTCTGGGTTCGTTTCCTGGCCCTGCCCATAAAAGTAATTCTGATCTGAGGGCTGAAACGGGGTATGCTAAGCCTCATGTGGCAATCCTGACGCGAGGTGGATTCGATTCCCAACTAGGCCATCTTGGAAGTGGTTTACCACGTCTACTGCAGGTAAATGCCTAGATGGTTCCTTATTTATGGCCACGGCTACCTCCCTTCCAATCCTCACCTCAAGTACAAAGACACACTAATAGAGTCACCGTATTACAACATGTTATCGTAAAAATTACACACACCTAAGTACATGGGTCTCAATGACCACCATGTCCAAGCCCCTCAAATGATAAAAGCAACAACAAAACAACTTGTGTGGTCGTGCTACAGTGTTGAAAACTTCTGAACTATAAGAGAAACCTGGCCAAACTTTTCTGTTCACAAATCTGTTTCAACTTTATCAGATTCGTCATTTGAGACCTTCTCTAGCTTCATGAAGATAAGGGGTAATAAATGAAACAAGTATCTGGCGCCCAGCCTACACTAGGACTGGACAGAAGAGCAACTCACGTGTGCTGCTCCTCTTCACAGTCCTACTGCAAACAAACATTCCCCCACTCTGCCTCTGCTATATTGAAAGGCGGATTACCGACCATTTGCATATATGTGGTGTTTACTTGCAATAATACTACTACATGCATTGCATTTATCTGTGTAGGCCTACATTGAAATTTAATTTTTGCTTCGACTTGTGCTTTGGACATTTGCAGTTTATCTTCCACCCGGGGCTGGTCCAGTTTTCCAAAGAGGGTTTCCGAGGCTGGAGTTTGCGGTCGGGTGGCTTAAAACAGTCTGCCATCAACCATCCAAGTAGCCTACTGACCACGTTCAAGATCTCATGTGTTTCTGTGTTCTAAACGAGCTTAACCATTGATATTCACATCTCTGAAGGTTGTTTTCAGCTGCACAATCAAATGTAAAAGACAAAATGTAAACATGCCGAAAGCGGTATTCAAATAAATGAAATCTGTCTTTCACAAAGTAATTATCATTTCTCGAAACCTACTCCTCATCCTGAATCCACATTACTGTATAGAATATTGAGGTTATATTGATCTCATGCGGTAGAGGAGGGTGGGGGTTGAATTTATGGGAGAACGAAATATATGAACATAGCATTTCATTGTAGCTACATTAGTGGTGAATAAAGTAACTGGCCGAAAACGCCCTTTTGCAGCATGGTTGGGGGCGAGGAGGGGTTACGACTGTTTTGAGGTTATGATGGCACAATGAAGCAAACTCTAATTACTCATGATTATATAATTTTTTAACAGCTTTTAGTCATTATTAAGAACATTTGTATTGTATTAAAAGCACCGGTAGGCTTTCAAATAGGCAAATAAATTGATTTTTTTTCGTAGATTTGGAAATCATACCAACATGTCACACCAAGACTCATAATTAGTATTTAATTTTTAGAACGATATCGCCTCCTGAGGGGCAATAATGCATGCTTTTGATTCAATGTTAGACACTGACAATCAGTTTCGACCGTAGTAATGTGCGTTCGAGATTGCTAGCCATTGTAGCCCAAACAATGCCACGTGGACCTGAAATTTGAGCCAATATAAGGGTCTTGAAAATTAGTATCGAGTGTCGTCTCTCCTTATTATATGCTCCTTGAGTGAAGTTGTCAAGCAAGTCGACGAGAGTTCATGCTGTACAATAATGTCGTCGTGCAATCGGCTGTACAAAGCTTTTATAAAATGTTACAAGGGTTCCTTTTCAATGCAAGCAATACAAAAAATAAAGAATAATAATTTAAAAAAAAAACAACGTTGATTTCGTAAATTAAATTACGGTAGCAATATGTTTTAACATAAGTTTTTCTTCATAATAATTAGTTTACTAGTAATTTTAAGCATGCGTGCAGTCTTATGCAACAAACGCCGTATTATTAAAGAAGAATATGAGTCAAATTATGTTCATTTGTTTCACTTTCTGCCTGCGAAATGATTAAAAATTATACTTGTCAATACTACGTAAAAACTTTAAGGGGGGGGGGGGGGGGGTCTTGGCATATACGAGTGGTCACCGAGGGGAGGGAGGGGTCGAAAAATCTTAAAAAATAGGTCACGTAGTATGGTTAAGTTCCCTAATGTTTCTTGGTGCAACATTGTTCATGCATGACATCGTGCTCCCTGACATCATAGAAACTTCTCCCTTTAATGAAATTACCTCAACCTCTGTAGGGGTCATCTGTTTTATATATGCACTATGCTGATACATCAGGAACCGTTCCTGGTGAAATTTCATAGCGATTGTATTACTTCTAGATCACACGAAAGAAAAAAGTAAAATTTGAGGAACAGCACAACGAAAGTTAGAAAAATGATTAATGAAGCTACGGTATCCAAGTATCTACAAGAATGTGACATTACCATGTGTTGTAATTGCTCTGAGTGTACAGTGGTTGGCAGATGACGAGCGCCGTTCGTCACTTGTCAAGCGGCCTGTGGCGCCACCTCTGGCTGTATTGGGAAATTATCATCGCGAGCGCGGTTCTATTGCCCCGGCCGGATGTGTGTCGTTTGTCACGCGCGCCCGAAATATGAGCGCCACATAAATTACATGCAGTGCGGTCTCCGGGAGCACGTGGTGTGGTGGCGCGCTCATCACGGGACGCCCTTACACATCCCTAACAGCCGGTACACCGACATCTCCAATTCATATATCCCCACGAAATAACATGACAGCCAATCGCGCGAACGGTTTAGCCAACTGGTCTCAATATCTGATCCTTTGAAGGTTACCTGGAAAATATCAGGGGTTGGGAAAGCACTGATCCAGCCAACGGGTCAGGAGGGTTGCTTTACCAATAGAGGACAATAATAATAATAATAATAAAATATATAGAAAAATAGAAAATATATCAGAAACAATACGGAAGAGAGATTGTTATTTTTTGGACATTTGTACAGGATGGATGCCAGTCGGTTAACCAAGCAGATCTTCACATTCCTGTGGAACAAGAAGTCAACAACCTGGGTACAAGAATTTAAAAAAAGGGGATAAAAGGCAACGAACAAGCAGACATAGCAGCCAAAGAAGCAACTCGTCTTTCCCCTCAAGATTCAAACTTTCTCACCCCCTACAATGATGTGGCCTCTTCTCTTAAACCAAAAATCCACAAACAATGGTTAACCGACTGGATCCGGTCCCCACACTCAAAGCTTCATGACGTCCGGAATGATTCTACAAATAAATTCGACACCCCGCTCCTTCCACGCCGAGAACAAGTCCTCATTACCAGAATACGAATAGGTCATACCAAAATGACCCACGCTCACATCTTCTGCAAGACATCTCCACCGGTATGCGAGAACTGTCAAGAACAGGAAACGGTTAACCACATACTACTAAAATGCCCTTTGTACGATCAACAAAGAACTCTATGCAACCTCCATCAGAGAAGAAGCCTAAGTGAGATCTTAAATGAACACATCCATTTCAAAAACATAATTATTTTTTTAAAACTGACGAATATGTACCAAGATATATAACCTCTGTAACAACTTTTGTAATACCGCACCTTAAGTAAATGTTTGTATCCAGCTATGTACAAAATTCTGTATGTCGCGATAAGACTCTACGAGTTAAAGCGACAAAAATAAATAGGAATTAAAAAAAAGAATAAAAAAAGGATTTGGAAAGAAATAATATCAGAGAATAAGATACACTACTGAGAGATATTTTTAGGCAAAAAGTGCTAAATATGGAAGGATTCCAAGGGTGGAAGGGAAAGAAAACCGGCTCGAAATGGTCCGAGGAAAGAGGAAACGTAGTGAGATGATGAAGGAATACTGGAGGAAGAAGGAGTAACAGCAAAGGACAAAGCAATGAAATTGGCTCGTGGTCCCTAGACGACCAAAACGAAAATAATAATAATATAGGTCTAATATCTCACCTCACTGCCGTGTTTTCAGAGACGCCGAAGTGCAGAGATTTTGGCTTTGGCTGATAAAGCAACATTATCCACAGCGGGTGCAAAATATCGGTAACTACATCAAGATGGCTAAGATCTTGAATGTTTTTTCACCTGCTCGGCCAAGCTATCATCAACAGTTTAACGACTTCACCAAAGCATTCATATTCGTTTCACGCCTTCTTACACAATAATCATACACATTTCAAACGGCAGAGGCATAATGACAGAGATGAGTTGCCGGCGGCTAAGGCGGGGAACATAACGAGTAAGTAATGATAGGTTCTCCTAACAAACAGTTGTCAATACCGTCCAGAAGCACTTAGGGGGTGCTTTGCTATGTATCTTTGAAATTCCAGCGTCTTCCCGGATTCAGCCGATACCTAAGCATTCACTCTTGACTGATACGGATTTGATGATGATTTTAGTAATTATTTCCTTTTTATGCACATCATAGCAATTCACATTGAATACTTTTATACTTTAGACATGTTAATTTTAGTAATCTGTCTTTTGGATCCTCACTCCAACTATTTTGTATGTTGAATACTATTTACAATTCATATGATAACTTAATATTCTGTACACTGGAATAGATGGTTTTGTTTCTCACACCATGCGGCTCAAAATTAGCGTCGTTCCGTCATTTTCATATTTTGATATTTTACCTATTTTAGCATTATTTTGCGGGGGTTTCCGCCCCCTTTAATCCTCCTTTTATAAGAGTCTTTTGTAGCTTTTCAGTCGGTCAACACGATTGTGCCCAATGAATGGGCGGTAAGAGATATGTAAATACATTCCCGGGAAAAATTACATGTATTAGTTAATTATCACAATTAAATGGGGCAATTTAGGATTACGCGCTTCGATCCTCAAGTGGCCGTCATAAGAACCTGATCCCTGTATGAAAGTTAATTTTTTCACTAATGTAATTCAATAGCACGTCGTTAGGTGATTATAATATGATTCGCAATTTGAATCTATTTGACGTGCTATTGAGTTACAGTAGTGAATTTACATTAGTGAAAAATGAAACTTTAACACAGTGACCAGGATCTGATGATGGCCACTTGAGGGTCGAAAAGCGTAATCCTAAATTGCCGCATTTAATTATGATAATTAACTAACACATGTAATTTTTTCCAGGAGTGTATTTACATAGGGTAGAGTCAGGTTACTCCGTGATATCAAGTAACACCGTGATAAAGCATTATTTCCTCTATCACTACGTAGGTTCAATTCCGAAAGTTCTAAGTTTTTACCAACAGATGGCAGTAGAAATCAGGAATCCAGGAAGCCCTTGCGCTCTATCGTTGACCAACTCAATGAAGTTTAAAAATATATTAACAGAGAGTTGACATTTCAACAAGTGATCCACATCCAGTGAAATCTCTGGTGAAGATTTTAATTTCTTATAAACAGCTCTCTCATTGTATAAGTTTCATTTTAACACCAGTAAGATGCAGACTATTCGCATACAAAACGTACATGCATCTAGTGTTACGCATGCAAGGTGTGTGAGCTGAGCAATAAGTACGTTTTTCTTAGGTTGGACGCTGAAATGGTGCCAAAACGGAATAAAGGGGCTCGCTCCTACACAGCTGAAACACTTAAATAAGTAATAAAAACTTAATAGTCTACATACGATTTGAACACATTAAACATTAGTTTTCACGATTAAAAAGTACACTGAATGGTGAACACCATCACGGAGTAACTTGAATATCACGGCGTTACCTACTTCTACTACCGGATTTTGTTAGTTAATACCTTGAAATAACTTATGAATATTTGTAAGATATATGCCAGAAATGTTCCATGAACATGAACCGAATCGAAATAACTGAAATCTAAAATTTCTGAAATAGTAACAAAAAAAAAGCTTAGTATCACGGAGTTACTTAACTTTACCCTATCTTGTACCGCCCATTCATTGGGCACAATCGTGTCGACCGATTGAAAAGCTATAAAAGACAATTTGTAAAATCAACATTAAAAAAAAAGAGGCTTCAAATCTCTACACTTTTATAAGAGGTTTGGTGAAGTTCTATAAATGATTGTTGGGTGTCTGGCCATACCAAACATTACGTTGATCTACCCAGCCATTCTCCAATAATAGACTACGTAAGCGGGCAGACAGACAAAAACATTATTTTTGCTTGCATTCGTCATAAAGCAGTCTAAATGCGTACATAACGCAAAATTCCGTGGAAATTCGTAAAAACAGACAAACTTTCATTTTTATATAGAGAGCGATAAGCAGTCTGAACGCGTAAATAACGCAAAATTCCGTGGAAATTCAGAAAAACAGACTAACTTTCAGTTTTATATATAGAGCGATAACTGCCCGCGAGGTTGCAAATCTCACGTGATCGGTACCATCGCAGACTCGAATCTGAAATTTATTTACAACCCCGCAACCTGCCATGACATTGCCTATGATATCCCGCCGTGACATCATCAAAGGATTGAAGGGGGAAAGCGAGACAGAACGTAGACGTGTTCGGGAAGACCAAAGGACATGACGGTAGGGCGGCAATGTGTGCCGATCCTTAGCAATGCATGTATTCACTCATCCATCACGCGGTCGTGTTCACCCTCACCTTCTAGCACTGTGCGAATACACACTAAATACTGACAGGTATCAGTGACGTCAACGAGAATAGTCCACCTCGATAGGCTGTTATACTTGTGGCTGTAGAACAAGTGTTAGATAAATGTACTCTTCAGAAGAAGCATGAAGGTCTTTTTTACCCTTTCTTGAAACAATACAGTGGAGCGTGATTTAACTGAAGAGTTTCTCACCCACGGGGCTGTAGTTTTGTGATAACGAGCAAGTCTTTCCTTTTGCCGATTGACCTTCCTTTTCAGTAATTCTACAAGGTGAAGGATAACATTCCGCACTCATAAGCATTACAGTTTATTCATAAACGATTTTAACATGTCACACAAGTGCGTCATCTTGACTACTAGCAGTGGGAGAAAAAAGAGTGTTTGTTCCTGACGGTGTCCGGACATAACGTACCACGGACAAAACGTACCACTTGTTTTTCGAGGACATAACGTACCACCTAGGTCGTTATCTATATAAGAACGGTTTTCCCGTAATCCCCAAATATTGACGCTAGGACATAACGTACCAATTGATGTCAGACGGGCATTCCAGTTACAGGTTCATTACCACATAAACATCAGTGGCGATCACACTGTGCGGCTGTAAACATTTTGGTATTGTAACATGTAGTTGTGTACAACGAATAAGGTCGGTTTATGTGCGCACTTCGACGGATGAAGTACGAATTGTACATTGAAAGTTCAACGAGAAAGAATACATAATTATGTCAAGTATGATGAACGGCTTGACAGAATAATGAAGCGGTATAAAGAGAATGGAAACTTGAAATCTTGCTTGAGAGCTCGCTCATATTCGCAGAACTTAGAATGAAACATCCCATGACGAAATTGCTATTCGCTAGGATAGAAAACCCACAAAAACTATTTATTTTTTAATTTAAAAAAAAAACAAAGTAAAGAAAACGAAAATGATCAGAGCTTAACCATAGCTGATTTTAAACATGCCAAAATGTTTATAAACATTTTGCCAGTCCAAAGCCTGAATAAAGTGTGATGGGAATACAAAAACTTACCATATTTTATTTACATAATGACTGTAGTCAACTATACAGGGTCCTAGACTCGATATTGTAGGATCTATTCATACAAAAATTGTTAATATATTATACTGCATTAAGCTATAATCTTGTGTTGTAATTCAAGTTAGGGACGTGGGACATCTTGGTCATCAGTCCCATGTAGTTGGGTGTGTTGAACATTGTATGATAATCTGTATTTCTGTGATGACTGTAGTAGTGTGTGCAATTGTATTAGGGACAGGAATGGGGTAAGAGCCTCTGGACTCCTGGAGGGAGTGTGAAAAAAAAAACACTCAGGTGAGCCGCTGTCAGCGTAGGGATTCGAACATCCAATCTTTATAGACTTGGCGCAGCTGGTCTCACAGCCGTGGTGCCCGATTTAACGAGCATTGCTACGCCGCGGTATAATATTGCAGATACATATTTAGCAACACATATAACTTATGTCAGCGTTACCAAAATAATGCTACGCAAGTTTATAGGTTCCACGTTTAAATGCATGTAAATTTCATAACATGTAATGTATTTTTACCAAATCGTATTTATACAGCTGTATATCTTCAGAGGCAGCAGGCCTACCAACTATCTAATAGCCATATTTAGGTATCTGAACCCTAGACTCGCATTTCTCATGACCAATGCAAGGAAATAATGTCAAACATAGTGCTCTATTATGCGAAAACATTTCGAGTTTTTGAACAGGAAATTTTAATGCCAAATCAACTAACTTAATTATGTCAATAATGGTAACATCTACAGAAAGTAGGTGAATCTTTTGTGATTTATCTTAAATTATGATAAAAGTAACCTCTTTAGTTCTTCACAGAAGCACTTACTAATTTGGTTAATTATTATTTATGTTATATTGTGAATTCTTTTCTACGGTACTGCATTCTTATGAGACAAGTGAATGAAAAAAGTGTTCAAACATCCATTTATATACAACTGAAGAACAGATTTAATAAGCGGCAATATTAATATAATAGGTGTTCAAAAGTTACCAGCATTGCAATAAATCAATACAGACAAAAAAGTAATGCATGGGCATACGAACCAGCTATCTTGCACACTGCGCTTCCTGGTCTAGTTCGGATAGGAATTACATCTTAGTAAAAAGAAAGAAAGAAAAAAGAAGAAAGAAAGAAAGAAAGAAAGAAGGAAAGAAAGAAAGAAAGAAAGAAAGAAAGAACAGGGTTCCTAATCAGGGTCACGTTTCTGTACAAGATTTCTGAGAAGCCAATTGCCAGAATGACTGTAAGCGTGGAATAAAATGAGTTTATGAAAGCATTGTATGGAGAATTGCGCGAGAGTCGTTCTGATCAGCATGGGGTACAACGTGAGAGATAATAACGGTGTATGCTGCGTTGTTCTCTGTTTGAGTGAATCAGTGAAGGAGCGCCGCTACCTGCGACCACGATAAACACTATTTAATTACATCGCTCTCCCTAGCGCTCTTTCGCTATATAAATCAAACTTCTAATCTCGCCTCGCCGGCTGCCACGTTGCGGCGCATCCTCGCTTCTCAGGCTATACACCAGGGGTGCTCAGACCCACGGGCGTGTCAGACCGGACACCCCCCAACACTAAAGCGCTCTTTCATACCCCTGTATACCCCCCACACAAATGAGGAGATTTAAATTTTACTATTTTCCATTACGACGGGTATGATTAGCAGGTCTACGTCATCACAAACCAATAAAGAGTTGATTCAGCGTTGCTGAATGTTGTAATATTGTCATTCCGCTGCCAGGTGCCACACTGTGAACATGTGAAACATTGTAGCCTGACCACAGCCCGCTTTGTTCTAACAATCGGTAGTTTGACAACAGTGAGCCACTATAACTCGCTCCCCGTCTTCAAAGTGCACACCATCCCATACGCGGAACTAGCGCCGATAGCACCAGCAGCTTAGGTTCATAGGTCGAGTTGTCGCGCTATACCTTGGCCGGACTGATTATTAGCAGTCCTCTGAGCATTCATTGGTTGGTCAAAGTTAAGTCTCTTTCACTTACAATGTTAGTACTGGACTCAGCATTTCCGAAGCAGAATAAGTCGAGAAAATCGGCCTAAATCTTGATTGTTCTAGACTAGAGTATATGACTTCATCCACTAAACAGACTGATATGTTTAATTGCTAAGAGATTTTAAAATATTTGGCTGTTTAAGAGGATCACTATTTGGATAATTACCATGAATTGATGCTGTAAATATCATGACAAATATTTCAATTTCATTAATATGGTTCGAGAACCAGATTTCTGCCGTGACGATTTTTTTAAATAGCGCCGAGGCTGGTGTGGCTTATCACACGCCTCCGAGCAAATGATAAATGAATGATTATGGAGTATTCCCGGAGAAAAATTGACAGGGAAAGCCGGAGATCCTGGGGAAAGCATGTCCCGCCTCAGTTTTGTCCAACACAATTCAACATGCACCGACCGAGATTTGAACTCAGGATGCAGCGGTGAAAAACCGACGTCTAACAATCTGATTAATGGAGCTAATTAACATAGCAAAGTATGAATAAAAACTCATTACATTCGCTTCGTATCGCTTTTAATACTGAATTCATCCATGCGTACACTAGACCCTACTCTGTGTGTGTGTCATAACTAGGGCTCGGATTTCTAGGTAAATAAAGATTTTTTAATGTAAATAAATATTTTAAGTATTTTTTCTATAAATACATAAATTCCTTATTAGCACATAAAAATTCATAATATTTACATTTTTGAAAATCAGTATGCTAGATCTTTCAGTTTATTGCATTATTTTTCTGTGTTGCTTCAATGGGGAAGAACCTGTGAACTATCTAATCTTCATGCAGAGCGTATATCAGCTTGCAACTGTGTTATTCTTAACTTGCCGCCCCGTGCCACTCACTGTAGAAGCCGGGGATTTCGTTATCCATAGCCATATTGCACTACGTGCTAGACCATCCCCTCCCCCAGCTACCTGGAACCAGTGTCACTCACATGCAGTTCATTTCTGGCACTGTGAAGTGTAAGGCAGTTCTATGATGCCAAAAGTAAAAACAACTACAAGTTATCGTTTGTTGCAGAATTTAAAGATAATTTTACTTTTGATGGGGGCGTTCTGTTCTGCCAACCATTTGGGAAAGCTATCAAGACTGAAAAGCGATCTCAAGTTACACAACACCTCAAGGGCAAGAAACATATTGCCGCAGTTTCGCGCCTTCAGAAGAAGTGATTCGCGATAATCGTCGGTCATTTGTGATGGACAACCTGAAGATGTATCTAGTTGTGTATTGTAATGCTTTAGCAGTGAGTGAGACATAGAATACATTGCATTCGTGAGTACTGCATATTGTTTATATTGTCATTAATAAACTAAATTATAATTAAATATTTTTACTTTTTTGTCACATATTTCGGGTATTTTAATACATAAAAATTAAATATTTTCCCGATTTTTAGCACCTACAAATCCGAGCCCTAGTCATAACTATTTGGGTATAGGATTGACATAGCGGCTTCGGTGGCGTAGTCGGTAGCATGCTGAGCTTCTATGCCCAAGATAGCGGATTCAAACCCGGCCGAAGCCGTCGGATTTTTAAGAGCGTTAAAAATCCCTCAGTATGCCTTCCTTCGGAGGGGAAGTAAAGCCGGCGGTCCCATGTCATAGATTTATGGCATGTTAAAGAACCTTGTACTAATTGCACCTGTGTGAAGCTAAATTGGATAGGTTACGAATGTAAACAACGCTCTTAGGTTTCTACGTCCGTTGCCAAGAGCCGACTGCGGTGGCGTCTAGTAGCTAAGTTCTGAACTTGGCCTAGTAGTCGTTGACGGTGGCGCTTGGCGGCAAAAGTAGGAAATATTTGAAAAATTCTAAGTTGCAGTACTTAACTTAAAAAACAGATAACACACACTAATACAGTCATCACAATTAACACCGGTTATCAGACAGATTCTACACACACCCAAAAGTACACGGGGCTACATGACCGCGTTGTCGCAGTCCCTAAACTTAAGAACCAACCAACCAGGATTGACATAGCCCGGAATCTGAAGTACAGTGCTGTACAGCCCAACACTGCCTTGGGTTGGAGTAAGAAAATCAGGATGGTCACTGTCATCACTGACGCCTCGAATTTCCTAGTGTGCAGCTACCTAGTCCTTAACGTGGAGTACGACTTTAACGATGGAAGTGAGTGCACAATGAAAATCATAAAATGTACCCTACTTAACGCCGCGACAGAGGCTATTCAGAATCAACACTCAATGGACGTAGATACGGCCCAACTCGATAGACCTGCAAGATAGATGTTCTTAGCGAGTACAGTAGCTTCTTTACTCCTCTATACTAAGTACAGCTATGCCCAAAAAACACCTGACACACTCAATACGGCGAGGACAGTGAGTGTGTCCTGGGGAAATCGCATCCCTTCCCCTTCGTTCACGACACTGAACTGAGTTGACAGCTGATGCAAATTGAATACGAATCTAGCAAATACTCTGTCTAAACACTTAACGAACATCCTTTCCTCGTTGTCTTCACAACACTCCTCAATTAGGCGTAAAGCTATCCAAGGGGGATAATAATAATAATTATAATAATAATAATAATAATAATAAAAAGTGTATCAATTAACTTAACTAGGCTCGCCGCGCCGGAGACAGCTTGACTTATTTTGGTTTTGGCCGCGTTTATGGCCGGATGGCCTCAGCTACATTGCAAGACGAACCATCTGTCAGGCATGAGGAGCATTCTAACAAGAATTTTGATTTAAAATAGTGGTTCTTAACCGGTGGTCCGCGACTGCTTCGGGACTGGTCCGCGGGAGAAAAGGGTCCACCAGCTCATATAGAAAAGTGGCCAATAAATGGGGATTTCGAAAACGATGTGCGTTGAACGAGGATCGTCCAAATGTGTTCGCGGCGATGACTATCAGGTTTTTATTGAAATATCTTTAAAATAAGTGTTATTGAGGAAAGGTCACAACTGATAAGGCGTATTGGTGGATGGTAGGGAGGGAGGAAGGGAGGGGGGGGGGGATGGGGGGGGGGGGGAGAGGGGTGGTCCGTACATGATTCAATTACACGCCGAGTGGTCCGCTGACTTCTACGGGTTCAGAACCACTGTTTTTTTTTATTAAACAAAGCTAAGTCCAAAGGCACTCTGGCCCGAGTAGCTGTCGTGACGAATGCAATTGGGGCAAGCCGTTAATTTCAGAATACAATAAATATCAGGTTCGGTACATCTAGGATCCGGCAGCTTCCCAGTTGTCTTTACGAGAGGCCGTCAACCCTGCTTTAGACCCCATTCCAATGAATTCAATTACTTTTAGGTTGTTACATCCTGGAGTTGAAGTGGGAAATAGTATCTAGGAGCTTCAAAAGTTTCAAGGAGCTTTCTTCCAGCTCGTATTGCCATTCACTCCTGAAGTTGTGTTAGCAATGCTCCCGTATCCACTCGGCTCGGCACAACCACATTCTTCAGACACAGTCTTGCTCCTTGGTTTCATTTCTAATGGGTTGGCAATTTCAAAATTATGTCAATACAGGAGAGATAGGTTTACAAGTGATACTCTTTGTTGACCTCCGTGTACTGGGTTTGTAAAGAGTACAGTACACATACAACTCAGATATTTTTTATTCATTTTTTCTGATTGTGGAATGCAAGTTTACAGTAAGAGCAAAAGGTGTGATTGTACGCCTCAGTAACAGCATCAAAAACTGCGTCAAATAAAAAAGAATCACAATTAAAACTAACTCCCGCAGTTCTGGTGACCCCTGCTCTACGTTATGTGGGTAGAAACCTCAAATGCTGAAGGCAACGCAACAACATGGCATAATAGGCAGGCTGGGGTGGGGAGTGAGGTAGTTGGGCATAGCGGCTCTCACACACCTAGCAGAAGGTAAAGTTAAGTTTGATGTTTGTCGTTTCTAAGAAGCTTTGCTAAGCAGTCCTAGATATTGTCCATCGATCTTCGGCACTCGGGCATTGCTGTGGATCGGCTATCAAAGAGAAAGACTAAAGGAACTACACACATTTATACTAACAGAAGCACTTCTGTCTACACCTACGATGCCGATGCAATCGGGAAATTACTGGACTTCTACCGAAGCTTAAAACATCAATCAGCCAGTTTTATTTACTCGAATCAGAAGCAACACAACATGAAACATAACTTTATAGTATAAATGAAAATGAAACAATAAACAACAAGAATATACAAAGTGTACAAATGAGTAAACATTAACTAAAATTATAAATCAATTGAGTTCCGCAAAGGAAGAGAAACTCGAAAATAATGTTCCTCGCCCAGAATCTGCCAACAACATGCACATTGTCTTGGGCCTTTGTCAGTTCCCCGTCGCTGTATGTCTCACGGCAACATGGACAATGGCATAGATGTTTCATTGTTTGGTCTTCTCCATAGTTACATCGCGCTGGTTCTTTGGAATGCCCACACAATATATTTAGCCTATTCAAAGACCTCAGCATGCTTTATCCATGTTTGAAGGGGGGCCTGGGGTTAACATTTAGCAGCCCACGGTTGATATACGGCCGTTTTTAAATACTATTTAGAGCCGAAAGAGGAAACTTCTCCTGGATTACAATCGACCAATAACACAGGCATTTGCCCATTAATTTCAATTTTTTTAGGTTAAACGGTAAATAATTCCGTATCGATGTTTTACTGTACTGTGTACAATTAGTGAGGAGTGAGAAGTTGTGCGAGTGTTGCAGAACGTGTGGCCAGCATTGTTCGTCTCCGTATTGATCTGAGCCGCCTCGCCTCGCCTCACTTGGTGCCGGGGCCGGGACGGGACGGGACCAACCTCGCAAGAACCGGCAAGGGCCGGCGAGCGCTGTTCATATCGCGGTCTGATCGGGGACAGTCGCCACCACTCACACTAGGCAATTTTACCACACAACAACAATTCGAATTATTCCATAAATCTAAAATCATTCAAAAAACATGGAAGATTTACTGGTGCTAAGAATTATTTCCCTTGAAATTATTTTAAATTTGACGAAATGAAAAGCTTGATTAATAAATTAATACAGAACCTCGATCTTAAAGCAATGACTATTCTTATTTTATTTTGGGAGGTCCTCTAAAATATGCATAGGCTAATAACAGTAATCCATATTTAGAAACAAGAAACATTTAGTCTGTTACGTTGCCACAATAAATACAACAAATTATTGCATAAAAAATAACCCGAGGAAATCATTGATAGAAAAGAAACTAACAAGGATACTGTAGGCTATATAGTTTCATCACTTTCTTGGTTAACGAGCAGAGACTCAAACGTAAGGCACTAGCACGCGCCGACAATAACCATTGTTCGCTACTGACCAATAGCATGCTCCAAATAGACTCCAAAGTCCTGCCCTGGCGGCCAGTTCGTGTCTCACGCAGGTATCAGGTATCCAGTATTGCACATCTGCACGTAGTTCTGTCCACTCTCGCTGCTTGCTCTCAGTGGCAAGTTGACAACGCTGTGCCTCGCGCTGGGAAAGCCTTGGCTCCAGGCAGCCATGGAATATTAACATATCCGCCCAGCTAGATGTCAAAGGCGAGCCGCACGTTAACGAGGAAAGTGCAAGAACTATACAGTATACATGGTACAAGGTCTCCATCGACCAGCGCTAAGCGCATAAGCATTTGCCGTCGGCTCACTCATGCGAAGGAGAGCCTTTTGTTGGAAATATCGTTCACAGGTAGCGGGAGGGCTTCCCACATTACCAATATACCAACGCTACCCAATCACCTCTGAGTTAGTTATTGTTGTTTTAAGGGGCGGAACTACGAGGTCATCTGCCGCTCTTAACACGGATCAAAGTATACAAATCTGGAATGGAATTTAACATTTAGAGGTGATGCCTGGTAGAGTGCCCAGAACTGGGAAAGGCAAAAACGTCGAAAGGCAAATCCCACCTGTTTATTCTACTATGTCAGAACCAACTGCACAGCTATCGAAGGCGGCGTTTGCTGTGTGTTGGCCGTCGCGGTGGGTGCAGGTACTTCTCCTCCCTCCCGAAAAAAAGAAGAAAGAAAAGCGGGAGGGCTTGACCAAGGATAATGCCTCGCTCGCCCAAAAATAAATATGCTGCTGACGGGCGCGTTGAAAAGCTCTGACCGAGAAAGACCCTACCCCGTACTTCTTATCTTGCTTAATTCAAATGCACTAAGATTACATTAGGAATAGAGTCATGATTTAATGGACTTCAAAACCCATAACAATAACGAAGCTTGAATTTTTACGCGGTACATTATCGTACGTGGAATCCGTACCAGTCGACTAACATTTCACCTAGAAAATTCCACATAAATTAAAAGAGAATAAAACCCAGTCCGTCTTGGTGGAGGCAAGCAGCTTGACCGCTGTGCCATCACCCCCCCCCCCCTTTTCTGAAGTTCTAGCAATTAATTAAAGTTCACGTCCGATAACGTTTTGTGGAGACTTAATGATTCGACGAATTTAGCTACTATTATACGAATACGTTATAATGTAGCCGACGTGGCTGTGGATTTAAACGAAACAAAATGAAGTTAAAATCACGAATCTATTAATTTAAATGTGACTCTTGAACCCACGATCTCCTCGCGGTACAATTTAACGAGCATGGCTACGCCGCAGGACTCAACAATAGACTGATACGCACTTTAGTATGTTAATACTGATGTAAAAATCAATCTGACGTTCTTAATGAACCGACAACGGTAGCTATGCTCGCTAAGGCGTAGCACTAAGCCATGGGGCCAAGCTATCTGCGGACTCGGTGGACGTGAGTGCCATCCTTGAAATGGTTATCCGTGGTTTCCCATTTTCAAATCCAAGCAAATGCAGCGATGCTACCGTCTAATACTCTTAATACTCGAAGGAGAGCCCATCACTGTAGCGGCCGGTGCATACTGCAGCTGTGCGGCCCAACATTACTGACGTAGTTCGGCAGTATTATTACTTTGGCTTTGAAAGCAAGAGTTGTGCTTGCTCTTAACAAGAGTGTAAAAGTGATCCAGTTCTATATTAATTCGCAGCCGAAATATGCGAATACAACACTGGATAAGGTATGTAGGCTACACCATTTTTTCTCAGTATGTCCATGCATGCCCATGGTTAACGGCTTCAGTGGCGTAGTTGGTAGCATGCTGAGCTGCTGTGCCCAAGATAGCGGGTTCAAACCCGGCCGAAGTCGTCGGATTTTTTAAGAGCGTTAAAAATCCTTCAGTATGCCTTCCTTCGGAGGGGAAGTAAAGCCAGCGGTCCCATGTCATAGATTTATGGCATGTAAAAGATCCTTAGAAGACATAATTCGTTAGAGGACATGCTGGGGAAGATAGAAGGCACAAGAAGAAGAAGGAGGCAAAGAATGAGATGGATGGATGGCATCACAGAAGCACTAAATTCCAACTTGGAAAATCTTCGAGAGGCAGTGCAGGACAGAAGAAATTGGCGTAGTCTAGTACATGGGGTCACGGAGAGTCGGAATCGGCTAAACGAATATATATAGAGAGAGAGAGAGAGAGAGAGAAAAAAAAGATCCTTCCACAGACTAAACTTGTGCGAAGCTAAATTGTTAGGCTAGATTTCGTCGGAACGCTCTATCAAAGTTCCAACGTTCACCACTAGGTATCCTTAATATCAGGTAGCGAAAGTTGGAACTACTTGAAATTGAACGGAACTTGTAGCTCACCCAAAGGGTGTCCGCTGGAAGCAGCTACAGACTCAGGCGAGCCGAACATGTCCTCGGACACTCCCGGCACTAAAAGCCATATGATTAAATTAAAAAATGCCCATGGTTTAATTATTTTAGCACATACCTATCTCCGGGTTAACCAGAAATCTAGCTTTAACGGAAAAATTTGCGAGTCCCGTTCGATTCCGTTGAAGGCAGGTATTACTGTATTTGTTATTGTTATGTACATAGTCCTAATTATCCTACCTGGCGCAGGTGCCCCGCTGTATGTAGTGAGCCACTTGTCAGCTAATCCCGCTCGAGCCTGGCGACTCCGCGGGCGACGTCTCAATCCCTCAGCCCCCGCCGAGCGCCCCCCAGGTGGCAGCGCCGCTGGGCGTCCCGACGCCACAAACAAATGACAAACGGGTTTAATTTCGAGATGGCAGCCGTAAATTTCAAGAGCCAAACGCCAGCAGATGGGCCTCTTAACCCACTGCCTGCCTATATAGAGCAGGCAAGCGGAAAGAAGGTTGACAGGTACAGGTGTGGTATGTTCTAAGTTTAAAGAGGGGATCCTGTTCAATTGAGTGAGGTAATCGAAAACACAACTAGCTTGCATCTAACTTACCTGTACATATAAAGAGGCATGCTCAGACGGGAAATTAGGACGACTTAAAGGCTATTTAAGATAAAGGAAAGAGTCTGGGTTTCGAATTCCTCATCCAAGGATGGTAGACTAATATCAACTGGTACCGGTGTTGACAAACTGAAAAGCATTTAAAATTTCCGTAGTCAAAAGTAGTTTATATTTATATAAAATACTAGCTTCGCCCGGTGGATTTCTTTGTTTTATGGATGTTAATGAATACTACTACAGAGCTGGAGCGCTCAAGGATAAAGATCGGAATAAATGAAAGTAAATTTGAAAGCACCAACGCTTATTGCAGCTGATAACCTCAGTATACTGCACCAACACCATCGCCCTTATACAGAGGCATACTATTGTCATGATGATAACTGTTTAAGGGGCCTAAGAAATCTTTTTGCACTAATTACTCCCCGTGACTGCAATTTATAAGCAGCTCGCAATTCTGCACCAGTACCTGAGAAGTGTAGCCTAATGCTACATAGCCTAAACTATTCCTCTTGAATCAGGCTATCATATACAAAAATAATTTTTCGAATCCGACTGGTAGTTCCAGAGATTAGCGCGCTTAAACACACAAACAAACAAACTCTTTAGCTTTATTATATTAGTAAATATATAAATCGCTAACCCTCCCAGCTAGGCTTCACCCACGGACTCTGAGAGGGTACCGTCGCAAGGACAGTGTCTGGGAGCTGAACACACTTTGTCAGCAGATACAACTGGGAATGGTGACAGGCCGATACCCAGGCGACCGCTAACTTGGGTCTAATTACCAAAAAGGGTCAGGGAAGAGATTTTGGAAGGAAGCCGTGGACCTGGTGAAAGGAACCGTCCCACCATTTTCCCGGGGGTGGAAATGGGAAACCACGAAAACCATCTTCAGGACGGCCTAGGTGGGATTCGAAGCCACGATCTCCGGATGCCAGCAAGGCACCACGAGTTAGCGCTGACGGCCACCGTGATCGGTTGTAGTTTATGTAAATTCATCGAGTCATGCAGTCGTAGGCTGCTTGGGAGTCGGAAAAGAGAACTTCGGTTGACAGTTGAAATGTAATATGAGTTGTTTCATTTAAGGACTTAGAACATCTTAGTCATCAGCACAGTCTATTACACACTTTAGCGGCTTCGGTGGCGTAGTTGGTAGCATGCTGAGCTTATATGCCCAAGATCGCGGGTTCAAACACGGCTGAAGTCGTCGGATTTTTTAAGAGCGTTAAAAATCCCTCAGTATGCCTTCCTTCGGAGGGGAAGTAAGCCGGCGGTCCCATGTCATAGATTTATGGAATTTTAAAGAACCTTCCACTAATTACACCTGTTTGAAGCTAAATTATAGGTTAAAGTTTGACCAACGCTCGTAGGTTCCAACGTTCGTCGTCAAGAACCGACTGCGGGGGCATCTGGTAACCAAGTTCAGAACTAGTAGTCTTTGACGGTGGCGTTTGGCGGCAAAAGTAGGAACTACTATAAAATTGAATGTCTTCAGTCCTTACATGAATTAAAAACAGATAACACACACTAATACAGCCATCACAATTGACACTGGTTATCAAACAGATTCTACACACATCCAAAGTACACGGGGCTACATGACCGCGTTGTCGCAGCCCCCATACTAAGGAACCAACCAACCAGTCTATTACACGTGTGTGTGGACATTGTGCTGATTATAGATGATAATATTATGAGGTTGTGGGGAGAAGTATTGTGTATGTTTTCTGAAAACGTGGTCATGACTTGTCTCCAAAGCATTACAAATCATCGAATAGCTCAAAATTTAGAAGTTTTCCAGCCAACATCAGCAAATACAATGAAAACATTGTAAAAATGTATTCCAGTAATTTGGGTCACGTCTATACAGTAAACGCTTTTTGTTCACAGACATAAAACCAACAGGTTACAACGTGCTGGATACGGCAACGACTTTAGGAGGGCCGGCTCAGCGTGTGCCATGAAGAAGCTAATCGCGCCGATAGAGTTAACAATATTGAAGTGCACGCGAAACCATGACCAGTAACTGCCCAGAAGCACGCTCTGTCAGTAAAGTTAACTTTCCACACCACACACAACGCTGCCAGAACAAATTCGTCAGCTGTAGATCTTGTCAATAATAAGAACACGTTAGAAAAGTTTCCAACTTCACATTAATAACCATCTGAAAACTGAGCACGGTTGTAATGTTTCCCTTCCGTCACGTACTCCATGCGTACACTGATGAATCTCAGTTTTGCTATGTTTGGTTATTTTTTCAGAAATGTTTGTGCTCTACGATATTTAGAGTTACAACCTGGATAACATTAATTCTTAGTCCATACATTCTTTGGCCAGTGTGTATTCGCTCTGCAGCCCACTTATAAACTGAAGTTCTGTTCTATTACCTATTACTTCCCAGAATAATTTTATGATATATGTGAAATGTCACAAGTGATAACTATTATTTTGTAGGAAACCAATTATCTTCACAGAGTGTTCTCTTTGTGCCGAGCCCCATGGCGTATCCGTGGTCGTGAAATCATGCACTATGGCCGCGAGGGCAGCTACAGCAAGCCCGGATATCGGACGTGCAAATCCCGGCGCTGACTACGGCTATCCTGAGCGTGGTCTTTTCTCCGGTTTTCCCACACTCCCTCCAGGCAAATGCCGGGATAAAACCTCACTTCAAATCCCCGGGCACCTATCCCATCCCTGTTCCTAAAACAGATACACACACTACTAGTCATCACAGAAATACAGCTTATCAGACAAGGTCAACACACACCCAACTACACGGGGATGATGACCAAGATTCCCCAAGCCCTTTAAATGTATTACCAACATCATCTTTGTGTCTGAGGTCCCATACTTCATGAGGAGTCTGCAATAATGGCAAATCACAAGACGCAACTGACTATAGTTGTGTTGATACACCATTCCTTGCCCCCTCTAGAAATGCGTTAGTCCAGCCATGTCAAAAGTCAGCCACCAGTGGCTTCCCTCCGTTACGCCATGCCATGAGAGCTGACACCAACGGCCAAATACGCAACTTCCAGTGATTATTTGTGTCCATAATAGGAAAAATTACCACCTGAGTGACGAAGGAACACCTCGGTTTGCAGCGGCTTTAATTTTTTGGCTGTCACCCCGGAGATCCAGGTTCAATTCCCGGTTCTTCCAAGAAAATTTAGTTGTTATGTGCGTGCTGAAACGGGGTACATTCAGCCTCGAGAGACAAATGAGAAGAGGAGGACTCTATTCCCGCCTCAACCATCTCGGAAATGATTTGCCGTAGTTTCCCCACTTCTACTCCAGGCATATGGCGGGATGGTTCCTAACTTAGGACCATGGCCGCCTCCTTCCCAATGATATCCCCAATTTACAAATACACACTTGTACAGACCCCACAATAAGTTTATCCCCCCCCCCACACACATACATACATACATACATACATACATACATACATACATACACAAATACACGGGGTTACATGACCACGATGTCGCAAAGCCCCTAAAATAAACAACAACGAGTGACGACGCCATAGTCCCATAGTCCTTGCCTGCGTTTGCTACCAGCTGTCATAGTCTTTACGTCCTGGAGCAAAGAATTAGACTTTTTATGCTAGTCCTTCGTTTCATGTCTACGAACAACTGCAACAGAACAAGTTGCTTCGCTCTATACAATAAATTCTTGTCATTACTCTTCACACTTCCTTCTATTAAGTTAGCTATTCCTTCGAGTCCAGCCATCTGACTCTCCTTTTCCATTGTAACACGCCACTAACAGCTCGCTTCCTCCACATGTGTCCATTCATTATTCAGTTTACTCACTTGATTTTCAACATGCCTCTATCACACCAATTTCAAATGCATTTATTCTCCTCATTTCGACTGCACTATCAGTCCGAGTGCCACACTCTAGACTGATTATTACTTGAAGATCACACGACGTCAGAAAGGAGTCTTCACGTCAATGGCTAAACAGAAGTCAATTAAGTGTAAATAGCTACATGAGATGCAGGAGGCTGAAGGGCGGGCAGGCGCAGGCAGCTTGCTGCTCCATTATTGACTGCACGGCCGCTGCAAATAATTCAGTGGCGTTCCAATCTCGCTAAGTGTAGCCGATTAGATTAAGAGCCCGCTAGATCCTCCCTGAGGGCGCCACTCAGCGATATTGGATACCATCTCCAAGTTGGTACCACCAACTCATGGCGGGGACCATTCCCAAACGTCTCTGCTCTTCACAATAAATAACGCCGTGTGGCCTCCAAAGAGGCTTGGTGCAAATACTTCAACGATGTTCGCGGCTCTAAGCCAGAAGAATTAACAGTGCCCAGTTAGAATCTACGACCCAACCGGGAATAGAACTCTGGGCCCTTCGGACTGAAGGCAAGTTAGCCGGACACTATCACAATCAGCTCATCAGGAGGAGGACCACAGTGAGATGTGTTACTTTTCCTCATTTGGGGTCTTGACGGCAAGTTATCGGTCTCGAGTGCTTAAGAGCTGCATGTAGAATTTATCTGGTAAGTTACCAGTGGTAACCTTACAGTTGTTACTGCTGTAATTTTAATTTTAAGGACTCGGGACATTGTGGTCATCGTGACTGATAACCTGTCAGAGATCTTATTGTAATGATGTCCTAGGATGTGTACAATAGGGACTATTCTTTTTATAGAATTAGGGAGGACACTGCTATCCCAGCATTTACCAGGTGGAGAAATGAGCAACCACGCGGAGATGGGATTCAAACCCATCAATTCTTCGTAAATATTTATTCTGATAAAAGAGATCACTGGCCTGCCGTTCGTTGCAAGGTGTATAATTATTATTATTGATCATCTCTATATATAAAAATGAATGTTACGTGATAGTATCTGTATGTCTGTCTGTGTGTCCTTGATGCGTTCATATATGGTACCATACATCCGGTTGCGATGCAACTTGCACGAGTTGTTGTGTACACTCCAGGAAAGGTGTTAGATAAGGAGGCAGTGGTTTTGACAGCTATGGTGTGCATAACAAGAGTTTTGAGGTTAAAAGCATTGAAAATCAACTAAACGAACGGTGTAACGGAGATAAGCACTGCGTTGAGTTCGTCTGGAGAGGACACGAGGAGGTACAGACTACCCAAAATCGAACTGCGGAAGTTGAATGGGGACTTCAAGGAGTGGCTAGGATTCTGGGCTTCCTCTTCGCACTCCCATGATTTGAGATGACACCACTCCTTGAAGTCCCCAATAAACTTCCGCAGTTCGATTTTGGGTAGTCTGTACCTCCTCGTGTCCTCTCCAGACGAACTCAACGCAGTGCTTGTCTCCGTTACACCGTTTGTTTCGTTGATTTTCAATGCTTTAAACCACAAAACTGTTGTTTTTCTTTCATACTCATCGATGGTATTTTGTTCTTCATCAAGAGTTTCTTCATCACAATCATCATACAGCGCGTCTAACACCTTACTATCGAGTGCTTTAAGTTCTACCATCTTATTATTAATTAACTCGATTAATGCACTGATGACTTCTTGATCTCTTTGGGACTTCTCGAACTCCCGTGTAACTTCATTGCACAGCTTAGTTACCGATCGCCGAATCACGGAACGAACTTTCTTTGTCCTTTCAATGTCATCCATTTTCGTATCACGTTGGGGACACAAGGAGGTACAGACTACCCAAAATCGAACTGCGAAAGTTTAATGGGGACTTCAAGGAGTGGCTAGGATTCTGGGCTTCCTTTTCGAAGATTCACGAAGATACTTCACTTCACGGCAGTGACAAATTCCATTACTTGGTTCAATCAATGGAAGTAGGATCAAGAGCTCAGGATTTGGTTGGTAGTTACCCACAGACTGCTGGACACTACTCAAAGGTGATTGAAGCACTCAAACAACGGTTTGGAAGAGAGAAATTACTGAAGCAGGTGTACGTGCGTGAGCTTTTGAAACTAGTGATTGACAATGCAAACACGAAACATGCAGTCGAATTGTCTCGTATGTATGATAAACTAGAGACACATTTACGGACAATAGAGACTTTAGGCGTAACCACTGAACAAACAGCTACATTTCTGTACCCCATGGTGGAGTCCAGTCTTCCGGAGGAGTTGATGGTAGCCTGGCAAAGGAGTTCCAATTATGGCAAGGAAGGACCAACTGATCCTGATAAACCTGGTATTTCAAAGAAGTGTCAACTTGATTACCTCATGGATTTTCTCAAACGTGAGGTAGAAGGAGAGGACCAACGAAATCTGGCTAGGGGCGGATTTATTGACTCTTCCATTGAGCGACAGAAGAATAAGTCTCCCAAGTTTCAACGCCGGAAAGAAGAAATACCGACGGCCATGGGGCTGTTCTCCAGTCAATCCTCCAGCTGCATCTTTTGTGGGAAGTACCATGATAGCCAGTTGTGTACTAAAGCACACTCTCTGTCACTGGATGAGAAGAGAGCACATGCTAAAGGTAAGAAAGCGTGCTTTAACTGTCTGAAGACAGGACATCTAGCGAAACTGTGTAAGGTGCCAGTGAAGTGTCTAATTTGTCACAAAGGTCATACTACTCGTGTGTGTTCAGAAACGAGCAGGGACGTAAAGGATACCACCACCAAAGAGGCTACTTATGTACAATCGGGTATGACAAGTTGCTCGGGAGACGTCATGCTGCAGGCAGCTTTTGCAATGATCCAAACTAAAGAAATCACTAGAAAAGTACGGGTTATGTTTGACACTGGGTCGCAAAGAACCTATATACTGAAGAAAACAGCAGAGAAGTTAGGACTACATCCGATGAAAGAAATAAAATTGTGTCATATGTTATTTGGTTGTGCCAACGAATTTCGTGAGCACAAAGTGTACCAAATAGACATCAGCAATGTGAGTGGTTCATTTAAAGAGAAGATCAATGTGTTGGATCACCCCCAGATGTGTGAAGTGATTCCTCAAGTGCCTAAAGGACCTTGGTTGAGAGAACTTCAGAGAGAAGATTTGGGTTGACGGTGCTGGTGAAGGACCATCGGAAATTGATATCTTGATTGGGAATGACCTGGGGCCTGTTCCACGAATAAACTTTGCAACTTTTCACTTTGCACTTTTCAATTCTTGCAAAGTGCAAAGTCTTTCTGTTCCACCATGATCTATGAATTACTTTTCAATTTCTTTGCAAAGTGAAAAGTCTTTGCATAGGAATGATCCGATCATGTTTATTCCATGAACAAACTGTATATTTATTCCATGATTTAATGCTTTATTTTTCATGGTAAAACATGTCCCACTAATGACCACACAGTGATCTTAATTAATAAAAGTATTGAACAAGGTGGAACTTTTAACCTGTCTATACTAAAGTGAGGTTATGAAAATTCATCTTGTCTTTGTACGTCTTCTTGTTGGATTCTTCATCACTATCCTCACTTGATGATTAAAAAAAGCTCCTGCGTAACATATGTATAACACTAAACCAAATTCTGCGCCGAGAAACTAGTGTAGAGACTTGTCCATTAACAGCTGAAAAGGGAATCGTCTCTTTGCAAAGATTTCTGAAAACTTTTCAATCATTCCTTTGCACTTTGCATTTCTGCACCAATGGAGGAACATAACAGTCTTCTAAAGTGAAAAGATTCCTAACTTTTCACTTTGCAAGACAAATCTGAAAAGTGATGGTGGAACAAAATCTGAACTGAAAAGTGCAAAGTGAAAAGTTGCAAAGTTCATTCGTGGAACAGGCCCCTGTACGATAAGTTGCTGACTGGTCGTGTTCATCAACTCAAGAATGGTCTTACAGCAATAGAAACTAAGCTTGGTTGGACAATTAGTGGACGGAAAATGGGCCCAGGTGTGGGTGATAAGTCCCTCAATTAGTGTGATATTCGTGAAACAAAGTGAAGTCACGATTTCTGACTTGTGGGACTTAGATTTAATCGGTATTCGGGACCCTATTGAACCCACTTCCAAGAATGGACGGGAAGAACAAGCAAAGATACATTTTGGGCAACATGTCAGCCAGTCATCTGATGGACGGTACACGGTGGGACTGCCTTGGATTTGTGAACCTGTGAGCATTCCCAATAATTTAGAAATTGCTCAGAGAAAAGATTGGAGTCTACTACCAAGAAGCGCACAGAACGGGAATTGGTCGACAAATATTCCAAAGTGTTTACAGCATGGTTGAAGGAAGGAATTTTTGAAATAGTGCCAGACAGTGAGATTGATTACAATGCACGTTACCTTCCTCACCATCCAGTATTGAAACCAGAGAGCCTTACCACACCTATCAGACCTGTCTTCGATGCTTCTTGTAAGAGGGATAGAGCTCCATCTCTCAATGATTGTTTGGAAAAAGGGTCTAACCTTGTAGAGCTCCTTCCCACCATCATCAACCGATTCCGTATAGAGAGGATAGGTGTGGTCGCTGACATTCGTAAGGATTTCCTCATGATTGGGGTTAGAAAGGAAGATCGGGATTATTTAAGGTTTATGTGGTGGAAGGAAATTTTGTCGACAGAAACAGTCATATATAGACATAAACTGGTGGTGTTTGGACTGAACTGTAGCCCTTTCTTACTGGCAGCAGAGATGGCGCTACGACAGTAGACATGGAGCATACAGGATGGGACAAGGGCTGACCTGCGTCATGGCAATCAGCATGAAGTGTTTGCAAAAGGGGATTAATTTGTTGCGACAACCATCCCAGTATTGGATCTCACCTGGGATCGCCAATCAGATTGTCTGACGATCGAGATAAAGTACAATGATTTGTGTGAGACAATTACCAAGCGTACGATCTTGGCTAGACTACATCGGGTATTCGATCCGACAGGGTTCCTGTGCCCTGTGTTGCTCATTCCTAAATTAATTCTGCAAGAAATCAACAAGTATGGATGGGTGCCATATCAGTCATATGTTCATGGTTCTTTAGCCTCACTAAAGAAGGTGGGAGTGTATGTTAGATAAGGAGGCAGTGGTTTTGACAGCTATGGTGTGCATAGCAACAGTTGCTGGGGGACATGTTGATTGATGTAAGAAAAGAAAATAAAGCCGTAGTGAGTGACGGTCTTTGGTCTGAGTCAATGTTATTCCAAGTTAGTTCACATAACAAAAGGTTTCTGACTTAGTAAATCCATTTTACAATAGGTAGCGCACGAGAAATTTCAACAAATGAGTGACGGCGCACGAATCGTTTCAATGAAGTCCCATATGCGTTCATATACCATTCATCCGATTGATGACACTTTGATGAGTTGTTGTGTGCACTCCTGTCAAGGTTTCTGACTTAGTAAATCCATTTCACAGTTGGTAGCACATGAGTAGATTCAACAAATGTGTGACAGCGCACGAATAGTTTCAACAAAGTCCCGTGTGCGTTCCTATACCATTCATCCGATTGCGATGAGTTGTTGTGTACATTCCCGTGAAGGTTTCTGACTCAGTAAATCCATTTCACAGTTGGTAGCGCACGAGTAGATTCAAAATGAGTGACGGCGCTTGAATCGCTTCAACAATGCGTTCTTAAACCATTCATACGATTGCGATGAAACTTCGATGAGTTGATGTGTACACTCTTGCGAAGGTTTTTGACTTAGTAAATCCATATTACAATAGGTAGTGCATGAGCAGATTCAACGAATGAGAGACGGCGCGCGAGTCGTTTAAACTAAGCCCCGTATGCGTTCATATACCATTCATCCAACTGCGATGAAACTTTGGTCCCACGAATGTTTCTGAATTATTAAATCCATGTTACAATACTTTAGAGGCAGTTAACGGAAATCAAATTATGTATCCAAAAGCACTTCAACAAGCAAAATTACAACGCCAACATGGTTATTTGATTGGCATTGCAACGCATGCCAGGGACAGCTTGAACAAATAATAAACATATAATTTCATTCTATATTTACCGAGCGCGGTAGCAAAGTGCGCTAAGGCTATGGTGCCAGACTGACTCTGTAGACGAGTGGGTCTGAATTCCACGAACAGCCGTCCTTGAAATAATTTTACCTCGTTTTACAATTTTCAACACCAAGGAAATGACGTGACGGTACCTTCTAATATGCTTAGCCAGATTCCTTGCTAATTTTCAATGATCATATTTCTATTTTTATTTCCTCTCCCATGCACGAGATCGCACGCGTCGCAGCCTCTTAACTTTTAGTTCGAAGTGTGAAGTGAATATAGAGTGTGACAAAATTCTTCAATGCTTCATCCGTATGTACCAAGTGGCCACTGTTAACAGTTACTGTGGTAACTTTTCAAACGATACAACTGCGGCCCGAGAATGTAGGTAGACCACATGAGTGTCTTAATGATGGCTGTATTAGTGCGTGTATTTGTAATTGAGGCTAGAATTTGGGCAGAAGCAGTCCATGGCCTTAATTTAAAGGTACCATCCTGACATTCACTGTATTTATAAAATTAATTCTGTAAATTTCGCAGCTAGATTTAATAGGCTATCCAGAAAACACTCTCGATTCAGAGATAAAAGGAAAGTTTAAATCAATAACTGCTACTACTCACAATATTAGTAAAACTTGCATGTATTAACTTAAATAGCGGTGGTTTGAAAATCGAATACAATTTTAAAAACCCACACACCTACCCACACCAAGAGAGGGAGGGAGAGAGAGAGAGATTTAATTTTTACGGCTACACTTAGAGCTTAAGAGCTCTCGGAGAGTGAGGGGCAGATGAACTCACTGCTCCACCCCTTAAAACAATAACTAACTAACTAACTGAGTGGGACTTGCGTAACACTGAGAGCTCAATGATTTTTAATCACTACAATCACCACCAGGATACACTTTTCCTGGGGAAAATGCACAATTTTTAGAGGTTGGACCATGTAAAACAGAAATTCCCTGAGGTTTCCAGAATGTTCAAATACTGTATCCTGAAAATTCCCATTTTCCAGTAATAAATATTACAACATGTATGTGTACACTGGAATTTCACTCATACATATTGAGCGAGGAAAGTTGCTGCTATAAAATCCCCCAGGCATTACTCGCTGCCGCACCACACCACACCGCACCGCCCCGCACCGCTTGGCGGAAGTAGCCGCAGCGTTCCCGTAGCGGGATGCTGACGGCAAGCGGGAGGGAGAGCTTTAGCTGAACAGCCTTTAATTTTAGTACTGTTGTTTATAACTCGTAGAACAACAGCTCTTGCCCTAGTATACCCAGTGGCCGAATATTGCTGTCCTGTGTGGTTAAATAGCGCTCATATACAGAAAATTGATACTGAGCTGAACGATACTAAGAGGACTATATCAGGAACCATCCGATCTACACCCCTGGATTGGTTATCAGTCCTCTCAAACATTCCGCCTCCTCACCTCTGTAGACAAATGGCATTGACGAAAGAATGGGAAAAATACTGTAAAGATCCTCCATTACCAATATATCAGGACATTTTTGAACCACACCTCAGATTGACATCTAGGAAACCTCCCTGGTGACTAGGTGAGGAATTGGTTCAAAAGCATTTTAATGTCTATCAAGCATGGCGCAACAATTGGGTTTCCTCGAAACCAGACAAATATCATTTAATTCTGGATCGAACTCAACGCCCTCCTGGTTTCAACATTTCCTGAAAAACTTGGACGTCACTAAATCGACTAAGAACCCGACAGGGTAGATGCCAGTATTGGAGGCATAAGTGGAAGATGATCGACAGTCCTTCCTGCGATTGCAGTGAAGTGCCACAGACGGTTTATCACATTGCCAAGGAATTCCTAATAAGGAGGTTCAGTGAGACGCTACAAGAAATGCATGAGGCTACAGATGAAGCAGTGAATTGGTTAAACTCGTTGCACATCCATTTGTAATGCTTGTATCTTCTTCCCTGTCAGAACTTATGTATATTTTTGTATATACTAGCAATTAAGTTTTTCACCTTACTTGAAACATATGTATCCTTTATGCCATACGAAATATATATATAAGGTGCGTTCAAAAAGTAACGAGCCGGAGGCATAATTACAGAAACCAGTACCTGTGAGTTAGAAGTATTGGCCCTGGCTGTTGAGGGACTTGTCCCACTGTGACACGAGGCAGTGAATGGAGTCTCATAAAATTCCCAGGGCTGCGATGTGAACCAGTTCCGCACGTACATCTGGACGTCGACGTCCGAGGTGAATCGTTGGCCCCGCAGAGCCCTTTTCAGAGGACCAAACATGGCGTAATCACAGTGAGAGAGGTCAGGACTGTATGGAGGGTGGCCGAGAACCTCCCATTTGAATTTCTGCAGGACTGCCGCGACTGTGTTGGCCGTATGAGGTCGTGCATTGTCGTGGAGCAGAATGACCCCATGGGTGAGATTGCCTGGTCGTTTTGCTTTGATCGCTTGGCGAAGGGTGGTCAAGGTTTGCGACTAACGTTGGGCATTCACTGTTGTCCCGTACGGCATGACGTGTATCAGAAGGGGACCATCTTGGTCAAAGAAGAACGTCAGCATTACCTTTCCTGCACTCGTGTGGATGGCCTTGCCTTATTTGGGTGGTGGTGACCCTGGATGCTTCCACAGGAGGCTTTGTCGTTTGGATTCTGGTTCGAAGTGATGACACCATGACTCATCTCCAGCCACCACTCGTGCCAGGAATCCATTCCCTTCCCTCGCATAGCGCTGCAGATGACCAAGACAGTGGGCCATTCGATATGCTTCCTGGTGTGGTTGAAGACTGTGGGGAACCCATTGGGCACACACTTTCCGCAAGTGCAGTCGTTCTTTCATGATGGTGTGCACACTTCCGACACTCAATCCGACCACGGCGGCTATGGCGTTCACTGTCACTCGGCGGTCCTGGGTAATGAGTGCATCAACCAGCTGGACGTTGTCATCGGTAATGCAGGGGCGTGCCCCAGACCGGGCATCATCGGCTAACGACACCCGTCCTTCCCTGAAGCGCTTGTGCCACGCCTTGCAAGGGACATGCAGTGTTCGACTTGACGTTACAGACAGTTAGGAACAGGGCTCCGAGTGAAAGCCGAAGTTAAACGATTGACTTCGCGTCACCACATGGTAGCTTTACGATTGGTTACGAAGTGAGAAGCTTATTATCCTCTCTGTTTCAAAATAAATCATGTGATTGTGCCAGAGCTTATCTATATTTACGACACTTAACTAAATGTAAAATACTGTAGTATAATATTCAACATATCATATTCTCAGAATACATTACATTGAAGTACCTCTATTTTCTACCGATTGCACGTTGCCCTGTTGGTCTAGGGGAATGATTTCTCCTTCGGGTGCGAGAGGTCACGGGTTCAAACCCCAGTAATGCCCATCATTCTTAGTTTCGTTTTATCTCTTGAAAAGATTCAAAAAGTGTATAAAAGAACCTTAGGAACGTTTTTTTGTCGAGCGAGACTTGTACTTACTGCGTGCCTGTAATATAAATACATAGTTTGAGGTCAAACGCTATTTTTTTTAGTCGCTTTACCCTCCAGGTTGGCTTTTCCCTCGGACTCTGCGGGGGGATCCCACCATTACCGCCGCCAGGGCAGTGTCCTGGAGCTTGAAACACCTGGACGGGGGTTAAACTGGGGAGGTGGGACCAGCACCTCGCCCAGGCGGCCTCACCTGCAAAGCGAACAGGGGCCTCATGAGGGATGGAAAGTGAGGGGAAGATTGGGAGGGATAGGCAAGGAAGAGGCAAGGAGGGTGGCCCCACCTCCCCAGTGGTATCCCCAACCAGGTGTTTCAAGCTCCAGGACACTGCCCTGGCGGCGGTTATGGTGAGATCCCTCGCAGAGTCCAAGGAAGGGTAGCGGCTTTGGTGGCGTAGTTGGTACATGCTGTTCTTCTAATGCCCAAGATCACGGGTTCAAACCCGGCCGAAGCCGTCTGATTTTTTAACAGCGTTAAAAATGTCTCAGTATGCCTTTCTTCGGAGGGGAAGTAAAGCCGGCGGGCCCATGTCATAGATTTATGGCATGTTCAAGAACCTTCCAGTAATTAAACCTGTGCGAAGCTAAATTATAGGTTAAAATGTGGTTAACTCCCTTAGGTTTCAACGTTCGTTGCCAGGTGCCGACTGCGGTGGCGTCTAGTAACCAAGTTCTGAACTAGTAGTTGTTGATGGTGGCGTTTGGCGGCGAAAGTAGGAACTAACTGAAAAAATATGTCTGCAGTCCTTACTTGAATTAAAAACAGATAACACACACTAATACAGCCATCACAATTAACACCGGTTATCAGACAGATTCTACACCCACCCAAAGTACACGGGGCTACATGACCGCGTTATCACAGCCCCTAAACTGAGGAAGCAACCAACCAACCAACCAACCTAAGTCCGAGGGAAAAGCCAACCTGGAGGGTAAACCGACGAAAGAAAAAAAGAAGCGTTTACCTCAAACTAAGCATTTATATTACCGGTATAAGTACAAGTCTCGCACGAAAAAAAGAACGTTCCTAAGGCTCTTTTATACACTTTTTTAATCTTTTCAAGAGATAAAAGAAAAGACGTAAGCATATCAAACCCTCGTAAAATGCAATTATGTAAACTAATAGAATTATAAAAAGAGTTTTCTGCCTTATATAGGGGGGTCCGAACCTCCAAAAAGGTGTTCCTGAACCCGAATTTTACTTGCGGTAGGGTGGAGATTTCTCTTCCGCTCGAGGGGCAGATGACCTCGTAGTTCCGCCCCTTAAAACAACAATAACTCTCTTCCGCTCCTCCTTCCTTTCCCCAGCCAACAACAATTGATCCAGCAGAACCGGTCACTTATCTAAGTTCTGGCCGTCCAAGGTTAGTTGACTTGTGTTTCAACTTTGCCAAACAGTTAGCCAACTAACTGAACGGGAAATTATAAATAACATAAATTAATAGTTCTGAGTGCCTTAAGTTTGGAGTATCGTCAGTAAGAGTTACCAAAGTTGAAATAAACATTTCACGACCTTAATTACACCCCGGCAATCCTTTTAAATATTTAGGCCGTGCTTGATGCAGTGTTTCGCCTAGGTGCACCAAGTCGGGCGCATCAGCGGGCACTTGGTGACCTGCCCGGACCACCGCTGGGGTTTTGCTTCTTGAAATACAGTCAAACCTCGATATCTCAAACCTCCATTGCTCAAATGTTCGATAACTCGTAGTAATTATTATATCCCGAACAATCTTCCTATAGTTCGAATTTTTATAACTCGAAATTTTCGATATCTCGAAGCTTAAATTAAACTTGTTTTCTCATCTCGAACATTTACGTATTTTACAGCGCTACTCGTCTCATTCGAAGGATGGAATTTTCCAGCGGTTACTGTAGTTGAGTCAACAGTATGCAACTTCTATACTAACAGTTATTACTTAGATAGTATAAAACTTACTTAGATAATGTAATAAAGCTGTCATCGTTACGAACATTCACTTTTATTGCATACATTTAGACTAAAATATGTTGTAGGCTATTTCGGTGGCGTAGTCGGTAGCATGCTGAACTGCTATGTCCAAGATCGCGGGTTCAAACCCGGCCAAGTCGTCGGTTTTTAAGATCGTTAAAATCCTTCAGTATGCCTTCCTTCGGAGGGAAAGTAAAGCTGGCGGACCCATTTCATAGATTTATGGAATGGCATGTAGCTAAAGTTGGAACTACTTGAAATTGAACGCTTAGGGGCGTTCAATTAAAAATACCCTGCTATGGCCATTGGCTACAATTCATATACACTGGTCAAAACAATTAGGGGATCAGGTGAGATATCATACACAAGATACATATGATAACGTCTTTTATTCAGATTTCGGTTACAATTGTAATTTGTGTGTGCTACAGTACAATATTTTGCTGTCTCAACTCTTTACTTGAGGCTTATATGGCGATTACTTAGAGCGAGGCACCATGGGGCTACCATAATAGTGAAAAAGTCATTCTCGTTGCCCTCTAATATGGTGTGTGATCACCTCGGATGGCCAGGACAGTTACACACCTGCGTGGCATGGACAGTATGAGGTTATCAATCAGCTCTTTAGGGATATTTGGCCATTCTTCCATGAGTACAATATCCAGCTCGGCAACCGTTGTGGGAGGTGCTGGTCTGGCTGCAATGCGTCTGCTAAGTGCATTCCAGACATGCTAAATCGGGTTTAAATCCGGTGAACAAGATGGCCACTCCATTCGTCCAATGCCCTCGTCGACAAGCATGTTGTCCAACAGTGCAGCTCTGTGGAGTCGTGCGTTATCGTCCACCAGAATGAACCCATCGCCTATGGCACCAGCGTAGGGCACAACAAACGGTCGAAGGATCTCGTCTCGATACCTCTGAGCAGTCAAAGCGCCATTCTGAACGACATAGAGGTCCGTACGTCCGCCAATACTGACTCCAGCCCACACCTTTCGTCCACCACCATGATATGGTGCTGTTTCCTGCACATAAGCGGGATTGTTCCGAGTTCCACGTTCTCTCCAGATGGAAGAACGGCGATTGTCCGCCTGAACACAATATCTTGACTCATCTGTGAACAGAACTTGACGCCATTCGTTACGACGCCAATCCTGATGTTCCTCCACCCAGTTTCTGCGGGATAATCGGTGGCGTGGTTTAATGGGACACACACCATAGGCCTCCGTGCGTAGAGACCACTTTCCCGAAGGATTTCGGACTGTTTGTGTTGATATTTCGCGTCCTGTTGCCGCCTGGAGGGTGCGTCGCAGCTGAGTTGCATTCAGCCTCCTGTCTCGACGGGCTGTTAACCGGAGATAACGGTCATCTCTTGCTGATGTTACCCGTGGACGACCCTGGCCTTCTTTTAACGGTTCCTGTTGTCTGAAATCACGTCCAGGTCCTGGAAATTACACTTTGGGACACTCCAAAAGCTGCAGCCCCCTTCCTCTGTGTCTGTACCGCTTCCAACCTCCCTATGGCTCTCTATGCCATTCCTTCGGGTAAGTCACGTTGTTGTTGCATTGCACTACCTGCTCACTACACCATCTGAACCCAACTGCTTGTGTCATTCGTTTGGTAGAGTAAACACACGTCCACACCAACCCCCTCTGCAGCAACTTTCTGTTATTACCACTATCTTGGTTGCCGTAATGTTGATGTCTCCACTCCGTAGAACCGACAGAAAGACGTCGAACCATTTTAGGTCATTCTGCCGATGACAATACGTCAGAACCTAGATACCTCAACTGATCCCCTAATTGCTTTGACCAGTGTATAATAAATGTATTTTACAGTATTTTGCGACTAGTAGTCTAGGTTATATCAAAAATATTCACATTTTCCTACACATCTCCAACTCGAATTATCCCCTAACGAGTCGACATATCGAGGTTCAACTGTACGTCCCATATTTATAGCACACAACTGTGCTACTCAGCTGCCGGAACAAAGATTTCCCACAGTTCCGGGCAGGTCACCACGTGTTCGCTGATGAACCTGACTTAGTGCACCTAAGCAAAACCCCGCAACAGACACGGCCTCAAAATCTAAAATAATTGCTGGAGTACCTGTATATATTAAGCAGTTCGCGACATCCCTTTCACCACGCAACACTTTTTGGAAGCAACAACTGAAGCACGTGGGAAGTATCTCTCATGACAAGAGGTCTCGCTTCATGGGAAAATTACTGCTCCAACTGTCGACAGCAGGATACCCGAAAAGCATTACTCCCGGATCACAAGCAGGTGATGTGACCCAACACCAATGAAGAGCTGTAACATGCTAATTGCAAGCAAGACGTCCGGTCCGTGCCGGGCGTTAACGGCGCTAATTTACGACGGCGCCCTCGCCATGTCGCGACGCCCGACAGCGTCTCGTTAGCGCCCCGCGACGCGAGCCTGCCAGCCTCCGTGCTCAATCACAGAGCATGGGGCTTAATGGGGGCATAGCAGCCGGCCACTCAGCATCTCCTAAGCATTCACAATTAAAATTATTGACAAGCCATTCCTCAATTTACTTTAAGTATGTCAACTTGAAATAACTTCGGAACATTTCCGAAATAGATGAGCTTTTAAAAGGTCCAGTTCTGAGAAAATAATGTTTTGTAGTTTTCATTTAGGGCCCAGAACATCGTAGTCATCCATCAGTCATGTGAGCTTTAGTGTTGATCTTCTCGATATCCTTTGTTTCGTAAGGTGTCTGAACTAGTGTGTATAATTATTGAAGAGTATGATTCTAAAATGAGTTCAGTCCATTTTTGCGATTTTCTACTACGCATGTGGAAGCACATTGAAAGGAGTCTTTTTTTTTAAAGCGCCCATGAATGTCCAAACTTGCTGTGACCGATGTTACGGAACTGTTATCTGCACGTTGTATCAGTCAGTTCATAGAGAAGGAAAACTCAAGACTAGCTCAGTCCCAAACAGGCTGGAAGATATGATGGATGATGAAACATCTTCATCTGCTATTACTTGGTAAGCTACCAGAACTTTACAGTATTCTGAAGCCAACGTGACAATCAGCTGTCCAATAATAATATAACTAGCCGCCTTCTGTGGTCTCGGGGTACGTATTGAGACTCCGAATCCAGAGGATCTGAGTTCGATTCTCAGCTGTGCCTGGTGTGAGGGTTGAAATGGGGTACACTTAACGCCGTGAGGTAAAACTAAGAAGAGATGGTTTCAATTCCCACCTCAACTGTCAGAGAACACGGAAGAGAACACGTGCTTCAACACTGTATTTAGTTTTCACTTCCATTAACATCGTCTAAACGCCAGAGTTATTATAAAAACCTGACCTTTACGAGTTGGATAGAACTGTACACACTATGGATACGTTTTCTAGAAGCTACCAAAAAGCGCAATAACTCTGCACAAAAAGGCTATAATTATATTTTCCAATGTGTTTCTGACTGTCGAATACACGCTCGTTTGTTATTACTTAAAACTTGGCATTAAAGCATCATGTATTAATATGTGACTGGAAAGTCCTTTTTTTTTTTTTTGTCGTGTGGCCTCGTGAGAGACCGAGTGCAGGTCTCTCTAGTCGACGCCCGTGGGCGACCTGCGCGTCAGGATGAAAGATGGAACGGATGAAGATGAATTAAATTGGGCAAGGATGTGGTAGGAAACGGCCGTGGCCTATCAGAAGGTACCATCCCAGCATTTGCCTGGTGTTGAAAATGGGGAAACCACGGAAAACCATTTCAAGGACGGCCGACGGTGGGGCTCGAACCCACGCGTCTACCGAGTCAGCAGAGAGCTTGGCCCCAAGACCTAACGCTGCGCTTTAGCCAGCGTAGCCACTACTGTCGGTGACTGGAAAGTGAAAGACTACAAACAGGTAGCAAGCAATCCGTGTAAGACCCCACCTCCTTTCAAAATATCAGAGCAGAAAGAGGTAACCTATGTGAAGGATACAATGATAAATTGATAATCGGTTCCATGTTGACGTGCTTAAGTACGGTACCGGTAAATGAATAGTGTATTCATAGTGAATAGAAACTTGAAGAATCAGCCTACAGTAGTTAACGCAACTTAATAGTAGGATTCACACAATAAGTGCTTCCGTCCGAGCTATTTATGACTAGTGAGGGATTTTTGATTTTCACCGCGGAGGCCCGGGTTCGATTCCCAGTGCTGCCAATATTTTTAATTCTGTTGCGGGGGCTGGAATGGGGTAAGACTGGCTACGTGGCTCAGCTGTAACGTCCTTGCTTGCTGGGCCCAAGGTTGCAGGTTCGTATCCTGGCACAGTCAGCTGGCATTTGAGGGTGCGAAAATGTTACGGAACCGTGTCAGTAGATTTCGGTCAACCTGGGAGTGGTTTTCCGTGGTTTACAACTTCTACTCCAGACAAATGCCGGGATGGTACCTAACGTACGGCCACAGCCGCTTCCTAACCACAATTACAAATACGCACTCGTACAGACATCACAGTGACACAGGTTATCAACCAAAGTCAACACATACCCAAGTACACGGGGCTACATGACCACGATGCCGCATAGTCCCAAAAGAATCAACAACAACGTTATTATTGCCATTACTGAAAAGGTTTAAAATGGATTGTGCTAACGTTGGGAATATATTCTTTAATTGTAACTGGGGGGAGGATTGGGAAGAAAGCAACTGTGGCGTTACGTTTGGAACGATACCAGCCAGCAGTATCCTCGAATAGAAGTGGAAATCATGGAAAAACAATTTTTATGACGGCTTAGGTGGGAATGAATCTCACCTATTCTCCGTTGTACCCTCAAGTCTGAGTGAACCCCGTTCCTGCCCTCATTTCAGAATGAAACATCTTGGCAAAGTTGGGATTCGAGCCTGGGACATATGAGACGGAAGCCTCAACACGATTCACTGGCCTTCACAGTATGCAATAATTCTGTAATACTAATAACAACAATACTGATCGTTCAGTGAAATACTGGAACTGCATTACGTTAAGCTCATTTAAGCAATTCAATGCACCAGCTAAACATATACGGTAATTCCAATGGGGGTAATACCCAAAGTGTATGGACTAACAGAGATGAAGGACTGAAGATCAACGCAACGGTGGGGAAAAGACTGAGGAGCTGGGTCGGAGACGAGCAATTGGCTGTGACACGCGCATTAGCGCTGCCAAAGAAGATCTCCGGGCCCCAACACAGTCGTTCATTTCGGATGCTAATTACTTGAAAGCACTTTTTAAAGCTTCACGTGGACGTCTGCCTCAATACTCGGGGATCTTCATTATTCCAACTGACACTTCGCATTCCTTCGGCTCAGCGAAACGTTTGGCCTGGCCATCGGAATGGTGGTGTAACCAAACTAAATGCCGACCTAAAATGAAGCATGTCTGGACTAGGCCTTATCTCCTACGTCGCTGCTGTAAAATGTAACAGCACCCAACGTTTGACGTAAGCAAACATATTTTATTTTTCTAAAGTGATCTGCACTTCTCCATATCTAATGTGAAGGGTTAAACGTCCCTTTTAATTGCTGCGGTTGAAGAGACTGAAACACTGGAACTGCATTACTTTAAGCTAAACATATACTACTGCATAATGCACTTTTTGTTTTAGAAAATCCATTTTCTCGTGATTGAGGGAAATACACAACTTGAAATTGGATGTTGGCCCTGTCATCATAAAAGAACCCAAAATGCAAAATATAAACTGATTAGCAATCCAAATGACACAGAGGGGTAGGCTCAGCTTCTCAAGGGCAGTAGCTGCTTAATATGAGAGATAGCGGCCTATGGCCTAAAAGCAAGGTAATATGACTGAAGGTGTAATCATGCTGGCCACGCATCCGCCATGATCCCAATAGGGGTCTGAATCTTTCTTTTGGAGGGATATTGAACGTGCCAGTAAATCTATTGACACAATGTTGTCGGAATGAGACGGGATCGAATCCGCTATCTTGGGCTTTGAAAGCCAAGTAATAACAGACCGCATTACTCACTCTGAGTACCCTACAACTACTAGGCAGTTAGACTGCTAGAATCTAAAATTACCCCCCGCGAATCGGCCTCCGAGAACCCCGCGTACCCTAGGACAATTGCCGCCCAGCTCATAGCCTGCGTATCATGGCGGATGCGTGGCCAGCAAGATTACACCTTCAGCCATATTACCGTGCTTTTAGCACATATGATGCTTTCTGTCATAAGCTACTCAACTGTCGTCAAGAAGTTGAGCCTCAACCTCTGTCATTTTGATTGCAAATAAGATTATTTTTGCATTTTGTGTCATATTATGATGACTGGACCAACATCTAATTTCAAGTTTGTGTATTTACCTCTATCACGAGAAAAATGGGTGATCCTATTAACATGAAAAATAATGTGCTTTTCTGTCAGTCAACTCAATATCTAGCATAGGCCTACATCTTGCTTTTATTAAATTTTTAGGGGGTGGACTGCGTTAACTCCCGTCAACTTTGGCTCTGAGCCAGCACCTGGTCAGAAGAAACATTCATCAAGCGTGACGCGTAGTCCAGAGATAGGAAGTTCAAATCCCAGCGCTGACAGCGGTCATCCCGAGTGTGGTCTTACCCCGGGGTTCTCCACAAATGCCGTAATGGTAGTCTACCTCATTTGCAGCCTCAGGCCACCTACTCCAATCATAGACCCAAATACTGTACTACAGTTACTTACACGATATCACAGGTTATCAGACAAATGCAATGCACACAAAAGTACACGGGGCTGATGGCCAAATATCCCAAGCACTTAATTGGAGCAACAACTGCAATAGCCAGACAGCAGCGAGACAGGTTACCTACCTGTACATAGATTCCAGCCGTAGCTTGATTCACTATGATCTTGTCAGCCACCGCCGCACATAGCAATAGTCGAATAATATACGCTTCATACCTCAATGTGCACTGTGTCAGTATTGATTACGAGCCATGCTTCTCATAGCATTCTGAGCAGAATTCGTATACCAGATCAGAATCTCTAACATACGCGTACACTGAATAGTCATAGCTCATAGCAATAGTAGTAAAATTAGAATCATGCACTGTAGACTTTCCATAACCGGAAGATTCACTATAGCATAGCACAGACAACCATCAGCCATGGCGGGGTAGCTAGTTGTCGAATGTCTTGAATTGTCTGACTTGTGGCACGATAGTCTGCAGCAGAAGAATAGACCATTCGGTATCAAAAGGTCGAAGAACAGGATTCGGTTTTCCTAATCTGTCAACGGGTTTTGCCCATGCTGCATCTCCACACACTTATATCGGGAACGACATCGCCATGCGTATTCAACGAACGAATCTGGCGTGGGCTGTCACGTTTGGTAACGACCAACAAATGAGCTACAGTGAGTGAATGAATGAATGTGGGCCGACCATAGTAAGTTTGTGTAAAAACTGGCCGGTCATCACCAACAATCTATGATATTTGGTAGCTGAAGACCCATTGAATCCCTTTGCTGACACCTTTATCACAGAGCAACAGAAATGTCGACAACTTTAATCTGTCTTGCAGCATAGCCGAGCACGAGTCACGCTCCACGTTTGCGATGGGGAACAGTCTTCGAGATACGAGGTTTGAATCCCGGCGTTGACAGTGGACGTCCTGTTTCCCATACCCATTCCAGACAAATGTCGGGATAGTACCTTATTACAAAGCCCCTGGGTACCTAGCGGCTTCGGTGGCGTAGTTGGCATCATGCGGGTTCAAACCCGGCCGAAGTCGTCGGATTTGTTAAGAGCGTTAAAAATCCCTAAGTATGCCTTCTTTCGGAGGGGAAGTAGAGCCGGCGGTCGCATGTCATAGATGTATGGCATGTAAAAGAACCTTCCACTAATCACACAGCTACATTATAAGTTAGATTTGATTAACGCTCTTAGGTTCCAACGTTCGTCGCCAGGAGCTGACTGCGGTGGCATCTAGTCACCAAGTTCAGAACTAGTTGTCGTTGACGGTGGCGTTTGGTAGCAAAAGTAGTAACTAATTGAAAATTGAATGTCTGCAGTCTTTACTTGAATATAAAAAACAGATAACACTAATACAGCCATCACAATTAACACCGGTTATCAGACAGATTCTACACACACCCAAAGTAAACGGGGCTACATGACCGCGTTGTCGCAGCCCCTAAACTGAGGAACCAACCAAAGAACCCCTGGGTCCTATCCCAATACTACAGCCAAATAACTATTACAGTAACTACAGTGACAATAAAATAGTTATCAGATAAATCAAATGGTAGGGATCATTCTTGCATTTTCACCCATATATGGCAAAACGCGTTTTCGCTGGTTCATCTAGAGCTTGACCTTACTCGTGCATGCGAGTAGACCAAATTAACCGAAGGTTTGAATCCTGATGCCATCATGTCAATGCTAAGATCGACTATGCCAACGTTAGCGACAAGTCACTGTATCTCGCAGTATTTCTTACATAATATTTTAGCGACAAAATGCTATGCATTTAGTATTGTTTAAATAGGGATATTTCGACTTTCTAATTCCCTTCAGCGACAGATAGGCTACAATTGTTTTATAGGCAACAGATAAATCTAGAGACTTTCGGGAATTAAAAGTTGGTAACAATGAACAGAGCTGGTTTTCAGTAGCGCCCAATGCCCATGCACTGACATAACATAATACGTTCTGTAACCAATGAAATGATAGTCGGTACATTGATAAGTTCTTCTTGCTGGAAAGAGGTGGTGAGGCCTATGTACCAGCATGCAGCCTAATGTGGAATGTACGAGCGCATAAAATGTAGTGTTCCGGTCGATAACTCGGCGGCTCCCTATTCACAACACTTTCCCGAGCAAGCGCTAGAGCCTTTCCTGCCATTAGTTTCACCTCCTCCGGTCCATGAACACCGTCTGGCTACGGAAATGCGGTCAGCGGCCTCATGAATATTTATAAACACAGCCCGTCCCAAAATATAGAAACATTATTATTATTATTACTATTACTCTGAAATGTAAAAGTGAAAAGTTATATTTAGGGTCTAAATATTACAATTAAACTTCCTTATCCACGAAAATTGATATCAGCGTACAGATCAATACAGGAGAACAGCAGCCTTAAAGGGCAGTCTTGCATATTTGGTCCTTCTGGTCACACAAAACTCCAGTTAGAGAACGCCATTTCATCCCTTTTGCGTTTCTTGTGAATACAAATTCTAGATGTCTGAATTTACCAGAAGTAGGCTAACTAAATGGATCGTCGTCTAAGAATACCGTATTTTGTGGACCATGCAAAAATTACCTCATGGTAACAAAATCAACAAGCCTAGACATGAGGAAACTAATTTGAGCCATTTCTATGCGGTTGACGGTAAGAGCATTTGTCAAGCAAAGTCCTTTGTATTCGTGAATAATCTGTGACAGGCACAATATAAGTAACATCTTAAATTATAATAAAATTAATCCTACCAATATTACGAGCTATTTCAATGCATCCGCGTTGTAGCTGGAAAAAATGTACAGGAGGTATGCCCATTGCATTGTATTAAGTACAGGGTCATCGAAAAAGGTGGCCTTACTTTTGATTTGTAATAGCTCAGGCTGTAATAAAGATAGTTTAATTATTTTTACACCAACCAAGTAGATGTTGCCCTCAATGAGACAGGCCGCAATGTGACAGGCTGTCTACGCCCAACTTCTGTCGATAAGATCTTTCCGCTCAAGGGAGTAGCACCTCCAGAAGTTAGAAGACAAGTAGCGGCAGAAGTAGAGAAGAAAAAGCAAGAAACAGATCCAAGGCACCCAATGTATGGACTTGATATCCATCCACCTAGGCTAAAATCAAGAAAGAACTTCCTCCAAACAACAATATCCATTCCTTCCTCAGCTGAATCTCGCCGAATTGAACTTTGGAAAACAAAATCACCGGGTGGATCGTGGGAAATGAAGGAGAAGCCGGCAGCAGGCTACCATCTACAATACGAATCTTGGAAGACGCTAAACAGACTGAGAACTGGTGTGAGTCGGTGCAAAAGCAATTTAATTAAGTGGGGATACAGTACAGAAGAACTTTGTAGATGTGGTGAAAGACAAGACCCTGAGCACCTCCTGAATTGCAGCATGTTATCAAGACCACGTGCTATGCAGGACTTGATAGAAGTTAATGTCTGTGCCATTCTGTGACTCCTGACATGATTCGGCGGACCTGGACGGAGGTGGACTATCGCTTGGATGTGTGTCGTGCCACAGGCGGAGGTCACATCGAAACCTACTAAATAGGTAAACAAAACTTCATGATTTTCTCTAACTTTTGGTGTAAAAATAATTAAATTATCTTTATTACAGCCTGAGCTATTACAAATCAAAAGTAGGGCCACCTTTATCGATGACCCTGTATATACGACCCTGCTCCCTCGCAGAGGATGACTGGGTGACTGTGCAAATTTGCGGCGGTGGTGGTAGTTTTATCACATCCAAGGGTTCTTCGGATTCTATGTAAAACGGAGGTCAAGTGCCCTAAGATCACGAAATTCAAAGTCACATAAAGCAACACGCTCGCTTTCTTGTTCCATTTAGTGAGATTGAGACATAGTGGTCATCAGCTCCGTGCACTTCTGTCTCTTAATAATTAATACTGTAGCTTTCAGTCGACCAACACAAAATAATTCCAATTTCCACATATTCCAGTAATTGGACTGAAAGCTACAATAAAGCAACACTGAAAAATGGCTTCAAAGCTATCTTTAGCCTACTTGTGTGTCTGTGAAATCTGTCTGATTATTATGGTATTGTGGTGTGTTTGTAATCGGCGCTAGGATAGCAAAAGAAGCGGCCGTGACCCTCGGTGAGGTACTACTCCGGTGTTCACCCGAGTTGAACTTTCCAGGATGACAGAGTAGGTTTCGGACCCTACTTTCTTTTCAATTTTGTCGGGCACTGGCATTGAAAAATTCATAATTTCTGATTCAAACCCAACTCATTACGATGACATGTAATGATGCTTATCTTTAAACACGACAAATCTCCTTTGAGAATGAATGTTGGCCCCCAGACGCCTATAAGAGCGACAGCAGTTAGAAGGGACGTAAATCAATATAAAAAACAACAGTTTTCAGTTGCCAAACTGAGGTTGAGTGTACCCCATTCCAAACCTGATGCCAGGATTTAAAAAACGTCGTGTAGGGGCTAGAGAAAAATATATTTTAAAAATAAATAAATAAATAAAAATAAACATAACTCCACCTGCAGCAACTACTGGGTGGATTGAGTAGCTCAGTCGTTGCTGTTGCCGGTCCCAAGTCCGGGTAAAGGAGGAGGGTTGGCTCGAAGCCGTAAAATAATATTCAGCCCAGAACACCAAGAGGCACCAGTAAACCACAGCATAACATCAGCTGCCGTATGAACTAACAATCCTTACGATGAGAGTGAATTTTATGGATTGTCAGCGATTCACTCGCCCTGGGCTCACGCCCACCAGCTAAAATCAACCACGAACTTAGCATGATGGAAGCACTAGCAAAAAAGCAACTACCTCAGGCCAGAGCTAAGAAGAGCGAAGGCGAACCTGGTCATTCGGCTTCTGGGGGACCAGGACGTCATGCCGGGAAGGATCGGAGCTTCCCAAAACTCCTCAAACCTTAGCGAACGCAATTCATTGGTACACTAAACGTACAGACGCTGACCAAAACTGGGAAACTCAAGACACTGACGGACACCAGCGACAGATTCGGAATTCTCATACTTGCAGTACAAGAAACACGATTCCGTGATTGTGATCACTTCGACTCCGGTGGATACCGTATCTATAAGGGAAAACCAGCAACTAAGCTAAGAAATAGTAATTTACATGTGTTCGGAACAGCATTCCTTGTGCACAACAGTATCCAGAACTCAGTGATAGACTTCACATCACCTTCGAATCGTCTCTCTCTACTCACAGTTAAATGCGCCAATAAGGCCTATACATTGATAAACGCACATGCTCCAGTTAACAATGATCCTGACAAAAACAAAGTTGAGAAGTTCTGGTCTCAACTTGAACGGACACTTACTAAGATTCCTCAACACCACATTAAGATCCTCCTCGGAGATTTCAATGCGCAAATTGGCAGAGAACGGGAACACAGACATAGCATTGGGAATTTCTCGGCACACAAAAAGACGAATGCGAATGGGCTTCGCTTAATCAACATATGTGGAATGGCCAACCTACAACTAATGTCCACACATTTCAAGAAACCACCACGAAAAATGACTACATGGAAATCTCCCATAAACCACATCGGGGAGTATCAAATAGATCATGTAGCAATAACCAGACAATTCTCTCCAGAAATCATGAACGTGAGGGTACGCAAAGGTTACGTAGAGTCCGACCATCATCTCTCGCAGATCAAAGTCCGCTTCATACCCAATCGTAAAAAGCGTCCAAATTCCAAACTCCCACGCATAGATCCGGAATACCTAAAAGAACACGCACATGAGTTTACACAATCATTACAGACTAACACGGAAACATGAGATGAACTTCTCAAGGCCATCCAAGAATCAACAAGAAAACTCGGCAAACCACCAAGGAAACGAAAACACAGATGGTGGAGCATAGACTGTGATAAAGCCCTAGAGTCCCGAATCCGAGCCTGGAAGACATGGAATAGCAACCGAACACCAGAACATTGGCAGAACTTTTTAGAAACGCAGAAGCAAACATCCAAAACAATCAGACGAGTTAAACGCATGTACCACCTCAAACGATTGGAAGAAATCGATAATGACTTTAAGAGGAACAACACACGAAATTTCCACAGGACATTTAGGGAAGAACTGACGAACTACAAGCCGCCCAGTCTTTGTTTTCGCCGCCCTGATGGCACACTTGAGACAAACACAAAGGCCAATTGTGATATCCTGAAACAGTTCTTCGAGGAGCTTCACAATTGTGAACCACCTGCAGAGAATCTCCAACTCCACTTTACTGCCCCAAACCAGGACTCAGTACCACCAACATATGATGAGATACAAAACATCATATTACATCTCAAAAACAACAAGGCACCAGGAGAAGACGGTGTAATCGCCGAAGTGCTCAAGATTGGAGGTGAACTCTTGACTGAAAGACTACAAAACATCATTGCTAATATATGGGAGAGTGACACCATACCGGTTGATTGGAAAACTGCTTTGATTCACCCACTACACAAAAAGGGCGACAAGACAGATCCGAATAATTACCGAGGCATTTCACTCCTGCCAATCGCCTACAAGGTACTCTCACGTGCCCTTCTCACCAGATTGGAGCAACAGACAGAGCACATGATCGGTGAATATCAGGAGGGATTTCGACCGCGTCGATCGTGTGCAGAACAGATCTGGAACCTCAAGATGGTACTCCAACATCGCCTGTCGAATCGCACAGTTGTCACCTTCGTAGATTTTAAGAAAGCATATGATTCAATCGACCGCGCAACTCTGTTTAATATACTTCGTGAACATGGTGTGGACAACAAAACAACTACATTAATCCAACAGACCTTGACAGATACAACTTTTAAAGTTAAATTTATGGGTGAAGTGTCCGAACCTTTTCACATTAGAACAGGCGTAAGACAGGGTGATGGGTTGTCCCCACTCCTATTCAACCTGGTACTAGATAAGATCATCAGAACATGGGAGAAAGAAATACCTGGAATAAGCATGGGAACAAAAGAACAACGAATCAACATAAAATGCTTCGCCTTTGCTGACGACCTAGCAATAATTACCCGGACTCCAGAAGAAGCCAGACATGCCATCGAGAAGCTTCATGAGATATCAATCAGAACCGGCCTCCATATCTCTTACGAGAAAACACGGTACATGGATTCCAAGAGCACAAACCTGGCATCAATTACAACCAAATATGGCGACATCACACAAGTTAAGCACTTCAAGTACCTAGGTGAAATTATCGGGAACACTGGTAACGAAAGAATGGCTAACAAAACACGTGCAGAAAAATTACGCAAAGCTTACACAATCACTTGGAATATTTACAACAAGAAATCACTTTCCACTAAAGCCAAACTCCATCACTACCACACAGTCATCCTCCCAGAGGCACTCTATGCGATTGAGACGTCATCGTTAACCATCAACATCAAATACATTGAGAAGATAGAACGACAAATACTGAGAAAAATCTTTGGACCAAAGCTTCAGGACGATATCTGGATGAGGAAAAGCTCAGACGAACTGTATTCACGGACTGAACGATTCGCCTCACTCGCACGTAAAAGACGCATGAAATTCTACGGACATATAGCTCGAATGGACAACTCCCGACTGACTAAGAAAATCTTCCTCATAGTCAATGGAAACCGACAAACCAAAGTACGCTGGCTAGCAGACACCCAAAAGGACCTCAGTGAAATCAATATTGACCCACTGACAACGACGCGGACTGCATATAGACAAAAAGTAAATTCGTATAAGTTTCCACCCAAGATCCCTACGGGACAGAATTTGAAACTTAAAGCTGCATGGACACAAGAAAGAAGACAGGCACATAGCGAAAGGATGAGGAAGTTTTGGGAAGATAAGAAGAACAAGAAGACCAATGTCAACTAATGGTTCTACGTGCTCCTTAGAGGGTCAAACGCATTATATATATATAATAAAAATAAACATAAGAAAGCTTGTAGTTTTACGTGACCGTTAATCTTGAGTCACGGGACCTCACTTGGAATCAAAACCACACGTTTCACTTCGAAAATCTGACATGCATTGATAGGATGCATCGAGAGGGAATCTAACCCAGTCCACCTTGGTGAGAGGCAAGCAGCTTGATCATTGCACTATGACGCCCCGGGCTAGGGATATCTTGGTTATCAGCGCCGATCATCATTTTTAGCCTACTTTTCACATTTTGCAAAAATGAGGAAAAAGTAGTCTTATGAGATCGATCCGGGAAAATGTGTGTCTGTCCGTCTGTCTGTCTGTCTGGCTGTGTGTGTGTCCCCCCTATCAACTCCTAAACGGCTGCAGCAATCAAAACCAAATTTAGTATGAGTAAAGATGTGCACCGGAATAGCTCACGTCCATATTTGAAAATGATGCCAGTGCTACCAACTGCTGAAAAAACGCACTAGAAATTTGAGCTCCATGTAGGATATCTTGCAAGGTATGCATGGGAGCTATTCCAAAATTGGCACACATGTAGATAATACTATTTCAGTTTAATTTCCAGGAGGCCAACCATGGCAGTGTTGGCAATATAATGTTAAGCCTTCTGATAGGTCCAATGTTTAAATGCATATAACTTCTACACTATCAACTGGATTTCAACCAAATTTTGTATGTAAAATGTGTACATAAACAGATATGACTGAGCGTATTCTTAAGAGCCACCAGGACTGCCAACTGTTAATAATTGCTCTCTCTATTTTTTTAAATCCAAATACCAATATATCAGAAAGTATGCAAGCCAACAGCTTTAAACAATGCACATGTATATTCTGACATTTTAGATTAATTTGGAGTAACTTATATACGTCAGTTCTACCAACATGATTATAAGCCTGCTGATAGTACCAATTTTTAAATACATGTAACTTCTATACTATCAGCTGGATTTCAACCAAATTTCGTATGTGCAATGTGTCCCATAACAGATATGACTATAAGTATTGTTAAGAGCAATCAGGGCTGCCAACTGTTAATAAATGCTGTCTATATTCTTTTTACCCTAATATCAATATATCAGAAAGTATGCAAGCCAACAGCTCTATACTTTGCACACGTATAGCACCTGACATTCTAGATTAATTTGGAGTAATTAATACAAGGCGGTGCTGCCAACATGATTCTATGCCTGCTGATATGTCCAATTTTAAATACATGTAACTTCTATACTAACAAATGGATTTCATCCAAAATTGGCACAACAAGATATCATAATAATTCAGATTATTTCTGACCAGCACACGCATGGTATTGTTGGCAACATGCTTTTACGCGTGCTGATAGATCCAGTGTCTAACTGCATGTAACGTCCATTGGACTTCAACCAAATTTTGTATTCTGTACCTTAAGAGGTGGAACTAAGAATATATTCAGTCACCAGGGCTGCCAACTGTAGTGCTCTATTAGGCTACATTATACCAGGTATATTTTGAACTAATTAGATATTTCGATATTACCAACTTAATTTCGTCATTATTCTAGATAGGTTCATATACTGTAGAATAATCATTGGCAAGAAAAGTAGGCTGTATAGTTCTTCACGGAACTTCTTGTTTTTCGTTAAAACGAGGTCGGGGGTGAGACGCTATGAAAGACTATGTGGCGGGTGGTTTTATGGCCGGATATCCTTCCTCACACTAACTTCATGAGAAGAGTTAATGAGAGATAAAATGAATGATGATGAATGAAACTGGGCAAGTAGGTCGTGGCCTATGATACGGTACGGTATAATCCCGACATTTACTTGGGAGTTGAAAATGGTAAAACACGGAAAACCATTTCAAGGATGGCCGACGGTGGTGTTCGAACCCATGTCTACCGAGTCCACAGATAGCTTGGCCCTATGGGCTAGCGCTGAGCTCTAGCGAGCGTAGCTACTGCTGTCTGTCAACCTATGGCATGTATCTGATAATCTCAATTTTGATGTGGCGGTAGTAGTGTGTATTATACGAGGCAAGAATTGGGGTAGGTGTTGATTAAATAACTATTGAGGTTTTAAGGGGCGGAGCAGCGAGGCCATCTGCCCCTCTTAACACAGATTGGTTGTTTGGTTGGTTCTTACGTTTAGGGGCTGCGACAACGCGATCATGTAGCCCCGTGTACTTTGGATGTGTGTAGAATCTGTCTGATAACCGGTGTTAATTGTGATGACCGTATTAGTGTGTGAATCTGTTTTAATTCAAGTAAGGACTGCAGACGATCAATTTTCAAGTAGTTCCTACTTTTGCCACCAAACGCCACCGTCAACGACTACTAGGCCTAGTTCAGAACTTAGCTACTAGACGCCACCGCAGTCGGCTCTTGGCAACGAACGTAGGAATCTAAGAGCGTTGTTTACATTCCTAACCTATACAATTTAGCTTCACACAGGTGTAATTAGTGGAAGGTTCTTTAACATGCCATAAATCTACGACATGGGACCGCCGGCTTAACACAGATTAAAGGATACAAATCTTGAATGGAGTTAAAAATTTAGAGGTGGACACCTAATTACGAAAAGACCGAAAAGTAATAAAACAAAACAAAAAAGCTAATAATAATAATAATAAACAAAAATATACGGAAAACAAAAATTCAATTATCTAACAAGAACAATTTCTTTGAGTAAATGTACACTGGGAAATTTAGATTTTTGGGGTAGGTGTCCTGGAACTTGAAATAAGTAATCTAACATGCCGGCAATTTATCTGGAGAGTGAAGAAAATATGTTGGTTGGTTGGCTGCGACAACGCGGTCATGTAGCTCCGTGTACTTTGGGTGTGTGTAGAATTTGTCTGATAACCGGTGATAACTGTGTTGGCTGTATTAGTGTGTTATCTATGATTCAGGTGGAAAGACTGCAGACGATTAATTTTTTCAAGTAGTTCCTACTTTTGCTACCAAATGCTACAGTCCATGACACCTAGCTGCGGACGTGGCTACTAAATGCCATCGCAGTCAGCATCTGGCGGCGGAAGTTGGAACTAATATAGCGTTATCAAACTATCCTACACATTTTAGCTTCAACAAGTGTAGTTGGTGGAACGTTTTATTTCATTTCATAAATTTATGACATGGGACCGCCGGCTTTATTTCCCTTCCGAAGGAAGGCTTACTGAGGGATGTTTAACGCTCTTAAAAATCCGTCGACTTCGGCCAGGTTTGAATCCGCGATCTTGGGCATAGAAGCTCAGCTTGCTATCAACTACGCCACCGAAGCCGCTAAAGAAAATATGTTGAACAACACGTAAGATAGCCAAGGCCGACGCCGGATTTCGAACCTCTCATCTCACAGCAGTGGAGCGAATCTTTGACCGCTCGGATTTAAATTCTCCATGGCAGATCCGGGAATGGAACCCAGACTGCTGGAATGCTGAACCTGTTACTTATTGTCTGAGCTGGCGGTGTGCCAGCCAAGAAGCAGAGAGCTGTATTCAAAGCTCTACCATCACCCCTCCACCCTGTCACAGCTCGTAGTCGCCGTCTCGCACGTACAAGCACCCCCACCCCCACCCCTCAATGCCATCTAGAGTTTTCGGCGCCGCCTGGAAAAATTGCCAAATTTATGTGCTATGGGGGTGGGTCCCGGCGGTGGGATTATCTCCGTGCAATGGGACCCCGGGGACAAGCCCCTCCAACAATTACAGCTGGCGCCATCCTGATCACGCGGCAGTGAATGTAAACACCTCACACCAACCTATTGCACTCGACAAGCAATAACAATATTTCATCGTATCAAAAAACTTGTGTTAACAAAGGCAAAACTCTATTCATCTTGCAACTGAACAAAGCAATCGACCACATCTCTGTTGCCAAGTGACGGTAATTGGGAGCTTGTAGTTTTGCGCGACAGATTATTTCCCGATCACGAGACCACCTCCTTACGTGGGCACCGAACTACCGTACGTGACATTTCACTTCAAAAATTTCACATGCATTAACCGAGAATTGACCCTGGCTCGCCTTGGTGGGAGGCAAACAGCTTTACCACTGCGCCATCACACCCTCTGATTGATTTTTTCTTTCTTTTTTGGGGGGTGGGCAACAAAACATCCAGGCTAACTGCCTTTATTTTATTTATTTATTTATTTATTTATTTATTTATTTATTTATCGTATGGCTCTTAGTGGCGGGAATGTCCGAGGACATGTTCGGCTCGCCAGAGGCTGTAGCTGCTTCAAGCGGACACCCCTAGGGTGAGCTACAAGTTCCGTTCAATTTCAAGTAGTTCCAACTTTCGCTACCAGATGACAATGATACCTAGTGGTGAACGTTGGAACTTGGATAGAGCGTTCCAACGAAATATAATCTAGAAATTTAGCTTCACACAAGTTTAGTCTGTGGAAGGATCTTTAACATGCCATAAATCTATGACATGGAACTGCCTGCTTTACTTCCCCTCCGAAGGAAGGTATACTGAAGGTTTTTAACGCTCTTAAAAAATCCGACGACTTCGGCCGGGTTTCAAGCCGCTATCTCGGGGACAGCAGTTCAGCATGCTACCAACTACGCCACCGAAGTCGCTAACTGCCACTATTGATAAGATTAATTAAAATGAAAATGAATACTCGACTACTGACATCTAAATTACATACTATAGAAGAAGAAAGAAAATGAATATATAAATACATTTTAAAAATTGACTTTGTAGGAAGAAGAGCCCTAAACGACAGATGGGAAAGAAAAAGAGGAGAGTCTGCCCCAAAGCACCGAAAGAGACCCGACTAAAGGAATCCCTCCGAATCGTCAACTCCCAAGCTCGCTTTAATGTCTCGTACAGTAGACAGGGGATCCCGTGAAGTACAAGATGAGTCTTGCACCTCAAATATGAGGGTCACAATTAAGGCAGAAAAATGCAAGACATTTTAGCCGATGAAAGAGAGGAGCCCAGCCGCCAGATGTGAACCTCTGAGTAGTGTGTTACGTTTCCCGGCGATGGGAACTTCTGATTTCTGAGTAAATTTCTACCGGAATCTCTAGCAGGGAACTTTCTTCCAAATTACGCCGACCTCGACCCTGGGTTCGATTCCCAGCTCTAGTGAAATTAAAATTGGCAGATAGATTCCACGTAGGTGACCCAAACCAGCGAGGACAAGTATGAAGTTCCTTGACATGAAATACCAGCGTTCTATAACCTAGTCCTAAATGCTAAGGTAACAGGCTGAGAGAAATACTGCGTGAACCATGGAATAACACAACTCTTAACCCGCGAACCGCGCTGGATATCAGGAAGGATCGCACAGCCATAGGTGATGTGAATAGTGAGCGATTATGATTGAGGAAGGTGGGGAGAAATGCCATAGGGTTTGCTGCCATGGCATTAAGGAGAAGTTTGGTACCCACCATAAAATAAACAATTTTCTAGGTCAACTAAGGATTATTTCATCTGTCACAATGGCGTGTGGCGTCTTCAGTGGCGTAGTTGCTAGCATGCTAAGCTTCTATGCCCAAGGTCGCGGGTTCAAACCCGGCCGAAGTCGTGGAATTTTTAAGAGCGTTAAAAATCCCTCAGTATGCCTTCCTTCGGAGGGGAAGTAAAGCCGGCGATTACATGTCATAGATCTATGGCATGATAAAGAACCTTCCACTAATTACACATGTGTGAAGCTAAATTATACCTTATATTTGACCAACGCTCTTAGGTTCCACGTTTGTCCCCAGGAGCCGACTGCGGTGACATCTAGAAACAAAGTTCAAAACTAGTTGGTCGTTGACGGTGGCGTTTGGTAGCAAAAGTTGGAACTACTTGAAAATCGAATGTCTGCCGTCCTTACTTGAATTAAAAAACAGATAACACACACACACACACACACACACTAAAACAGCCATCACAACTAACACCGGTTATCAGACAGATTCTACACACACCCAAAGTACACGGGGCTACATGACCACGTTGTCGCAGCCCCTAAACTGGGGAACCAACCAACTGTGGCGTGTGTCGGATCCCTGTTCTTAAGAAGAAATTTACATTTGACAGGCAAGTCATCGAGTCCAAGTTCATATAAAAGAGTACAGCAAGAGCATTAAACTAAACCAGCCGGACAAATCAACCCTTGCAGCACATGCACTTGTCGATAGCCATGGCATACATTTTTCAGCTGTAGATGTAAATCGCGTGAAAACCAGGCTAGTTCACGAGAATCATAAAAATGAGAAATACAAAGAATAACTCGGCAATTTTTTCTAGGTTTGTGCCGTGTCTTGTGTGGGGTTTCACCTAGGACACTAATTTAAGCTGGTTCATCAGCCGGTTCTTGATGTCCGTGCCCGGATCCCCACATGAGTAGCGAACTGCGCACTACCTCCCTTTTTATGAAGCACATCTGTGCCTCTTAACTGCGAGAGCAAAAAGCTCAAGCAGCCTTAACCTCCCTACGAAGGCTTAAATGGGTGGTAGTGCTACTCCTGTAGGGGTCCAGGCACGGACACTAATAGCCCGCTGATGAGCCAGCTTGGTGTCCTAGGCGAAACCCCACACAAGATACGGCACAGACCTAGAAAAATTGCTTAGTTTTATTTAACTGGCCTTGAAACCCAATATACCATCTTTTTACAAAGACTACTAATTGGGTACAATCGTGTTGACCGACTGAAAAACATCAAACTTCGTTTACTAAGGCAACACTGAAAATGGCTTCAAACACCATAACAAAGACTACTCAAATAGGAAACTAGGAATTTCTGTGAGCACTATACAGACCACCTTTATTATGGTACAACATCTCAAGCAACGGAAGTATTTTTCAACTGTTCCCGGCCAGAAAAGACAGTTTTTGTACCCTTGAGTGACAGCCGAAAGCTGATACAGTAGTATTGTTCCCAGCAGTGCAGTGCAGTGCCCCGTGTTGATACGCAGGGTATTCACATTCTGGTCTGCGTGCATCTACAGATTGTTCCTGATATTTATGTACGTTTGAGTTAGGAGAGCATGCGTTGCAAGGATGCAAACGAAACGTTATAACATATTTATTCCCACACAACGGCATATACCCGAAAGAGAGAGTAAACCATACCTTTCTTTAATTATGTCCACCACCCGTCCGTAACAAGGCTCTCCAAAACTATCACACACACAGTTCAAAACAGGGTGCAAATAAGCGATCATCCATGATTGAAGACATTTGTTGACCGACTGAAAAGCGATTATTTTTATCACTTGACAACTTAGTGGGGACGATGGCTATGTATTTTCCCATAGTGTCACCAACGTTGTAAGTTATGGCATATTGTGTTATTTGGGGACCCTTATAAGGTGTGATGAAATAATGGTGTTGATTTATGTGACACGGCTACCAGTAAGCCATAAGAATCGAACTTTGTCCAACTCTTGCTTTCGCTATAAGGCATCCAACGTTTAGAATGAAGCATTGGTTTTATGGCGCGTTACGACAGTGTTGCCAATCCATGAGAGGAGGCAGCACAAGCGCTTCGCGTACACTTCCCGCATATTCAGCAATCGTACAGTGACGAAGACTTGAAATGAGTACTGTAGCCAATAATAATACTAACATAACGTATACAACGAAATTAAATGGATGCTCCTCCTCACAAAGTCATTGTAGGTTATGTAACATTCTTGCGAAGTGTATTACTTAGAGTCTCTTAGCGTGGCGACAGCACTGGACCCTGTCCACTCTTACTACGTATTTTAAAAACGGTAGTCTTTGATATATTTTTTTAGTCTTTGATATTCCTGTAGCCAGAGCAGTTTCATTGACTAAATTATTTATAATTTCGTTAGGTTTAACATTCGTAAAATAAAATAACTGAACACATTTACAAGCTGTTTTCTCCTCCTTCTGAGCACTTAACCACGCTTTCTTTTAACAAAACTATCAATTGTTGTACGTGAAATAATTAAACTACAACACGTTAAATATAACAGAACTGCTACACACACACACACACACACTCAAGATACAGACAGCTGAACTACTGAAATAAAAGCTCAGAGGGCACAGTAATAAAGCTGCGAGTAGCAAGTTGCACCCCGCGCTGTCCTTCGAAACTTCATTCTTATAATACGCGGTCAATGAACAGCCCAGCCTGTGTAAACAATTAAACCTACACTCTGGGTATGCAGGTAGAAAACTTCTTCCAACTTTCATCTACAACTCTCAAACTGACATGATATGGTTATCTTTAAAAATAGAAAAGTTGGCAGCATACGAACTTTTTCAATGCTGTTACGCGGTTATGAGAGAACATTCATAAGTTTTACCTACATGAAAATTTTAATATTGCCAGTATAAAATATTTCGAGAATCCATCATCAAGACGACACATTTAGCTACACTTGTGTGGAAAATGGGCGCCACAAAGCCAATGTAACATGATAAAAGATCGATTTTATTAAACAGGGGACACAGTTTATAGTTTCTTCAAAAAATTATGGATATCTGATTTTTCTAGCATTTCTATCAGATTTACGTAGTTCTAATATAGGACAAAGAAGATCGGCAAAACATATTTCTACCCGAATATGCTGTTGTTTTTTTTTTTGAACCAAGAACATTTTTTGACAGATATGGTAACAGCGGATTGCTAGAAAATGACAGCGTCATACATGTTTCACTTGCAACAGAAAGAGAGAAGTATATCCCTATCTAACCAGAGCTTCATTCTAAACGTTGGATGCCTTATAGTAACTGGTTTCTGAGTGTGTGATGTGCCATGATTGGATCCGTCTCGCTGAACGCCAGCCTCATTTGAACGAACTGCTGTTGGGCCCAGAAAAGATTAATCGCATAACGCCCTCACTTTTCTGTTAAAAAGAAGTTATTCCAGTAATCCTACTGATCATTGCAATAATCACATGTCTCTACATAACCTGCTATTTACAGAGGAGGGTTACCCTCGATAAACTACTGATAAATGGATACTGTAGAAGAGCCTTTCAAATTTAAAAAACCGAGGGAAAGAGAAGCGGATTGAGAAGGAAGACCAATCACTGTATTTAACGCATCGCGGTTTTAATTGGCAGGCACGCCATTTCACGTTCGGGCGAGCAGGGAGGCAGGGAGTGCTACCGCTCTCTGGGGCCGTGAGCCGCCATGCATGCCCGCCCGCCATCGTCGTGACGAGCTGCAAAAATGTGGCCCGCCGCCCTAACGAGTGTCCGGGGACCGGCACCGTGCACACCCTTTGCCCTCCCAAGCATATATCAGGCCTTCAACCCGGCAGCGTAGCCGAGGCTTCATGTGGGACCAGCACCTTGCCGCATCTTTGTACTGCCCAGCACTGCTACTTGCCCACTACTTGCGCACCCTTATTATACATACCATTCGAATGAATTCGGTGGCGTAGTCGGTAGCATGCTGAACTGCTATTCCCAAGATCACGGATTCAAATCCGGCCGAAGTCGTCGCGATTTTAAGAGAGTTACATGTCATAAATTTATGGCATGTAAAATAACCTACCACTACAATTGGTAGTGTATAGCCAAATGTGTAGGTTATTTGGTTAGAAACGCTCTATCAAGTTCCAACGTTCACCACTAGGTGTCAGTAACAGTGGCATCTGGTAGCCAAAGATGGAACTACTTGAAATCGAACTTGCTGGGAGCCCACGGGTGTTCAATTAAAATACCCTTCTCTCCAATTCATACAGATAATTAGAATGACTTCAAGATAATTGAAAATGAAACCAACCTCGGGATTCAAACTCGAATTTATAGGCTAATTGTTTCGTGTCCACCTCCTGGTGTCGCAGCTAGAGTCCTTGGCAGTCACCCCATATGTCCAGGTTCTATTCCCGGCTCTGCCAAGAAATTTAATTCTAATCTGAGGGCTGGAACAAGGTACACTCATCCTCGTGACTCAAAACTGAGAAGAGGTAGGTTCGATTCCCACCTCAACCACCCTGAAATTTGTATTCCACTTCCACTCCAGGCAAATGCCGGGATGGTTCTTAACTTAAGGCCACGGTTGCCGCCTTCCCAAACCTCACCCGAATTACAAATACACTAATACAGTCATCATAATATCACAGGTTATCAGAAAAAGTTATACACACACAATTACACGGGGCTGAATGACCACGATGTCTAAACCCCTCAAATGAAACAACACTACCATCATTGTTTCATTTACAAGTTTGGCCATATCACATCCGTGTACTTCCATGTGTTTGATAATCTGTGTTATTGTACTGTTAGAAGATATGTGCGCAATAGCCATTATTGGGGCCTGAAATGGGGAAAGTGTCCCGGAACTAGAAATAATGTACAATCCCGGCATTGTGGAAAACAACATTCACGACGGCCAGAAATTTTCAATTGCACTACGATCTGCCAACTCATCCAAGTTATTTTTGGCTCATTACGACCAATTCCTCTTTCCAAACATCTAGAAATGGCTCGCTGGAGAAAGATTCGCACGCAAAGAGAAGATAGTTTGACAAATAGATTTTTGGAAAGCATTACAGTAAGAGCCTCCATGGCTTAGGCGGCAGCACACCGGCCTCGCACCGCTGGTCCGTGGTTCAAATCCCAGTCACTCCATGTGAGACTTGTGCTGGACAAAGCGGATGCAGACAGGTTTTTCTCCGGGTACTCCGGTTTTCCCCTGTCACAATTACATTTCAGCAACACCCTCCACTATCATTTCGTTTCATCCGTCATTCATTTAATCATTGCCCCAGGGCAGTGCGACAGGCTTCGGCAGCCGGCACAGTTCATATCCTCGCCGCTAGATAGGGGCTTCATTCATTCCATTTTCTGACCCGGTCGGTCGACTGGAATCACGCTGTGGATTTTCATTACAGTAGTAAAAAATCCTAGGAAAAAAATGTGTCAAAGTAAAAGAAATTATGTCAAAAGAAAAATAAATTGAATTTTAGTAAGAAAAATAAAACCATATAAAAGTCAGTGACGTTTCAAACCATCCTTGCACTTCGTTATTGAAGTTGGCTAACTGCACATCAGTTTATAAAGTTAGGAAGGGGCATGACGTCACGGCTGATCGATCCCGGGCCAGCGTGCCCCGCTCCCTGGAGAGTGCTCTCTAGGAATCCCAACTATCCATTCTCATTTGGCGCCGGCCACAGGGGTCACTCCCCAGACAGCGTTCTGTTTGTCTTCCCTTTTCATCTCTTCGCACTGAAATACCGTATCGCACGGATACTCAGCAGCGTACTACATATCTATTCTGGATTAGTTGTATACCTTAGGTGAATGATCCTAAACAAATGACAATGGCAAGGGAACACAATATATTTTGATATGCCAGCATAAAACATTATATAATAGTTGCCTCTCTAGCTTACCTTTCATAAAATTAAAAAAAAACAGTCTTTTTTTCGTTTCAATTACGAAATGACTGTTCGGCTTCTGTATGGATATACTGTATGTACGACGCGTGTTTTAAAAAGTACAGTGACCTATCAGAAAACATAGAAACAGAAGATACAAATAAATTATACTCATATTTTCCTTCAAAATATTCATCATTCACCAAAGCACACGTTTGGTAATGTGCACACAGCTTCTCGAAATGGTCAACAAAGGCTTCTTTAGGAATTGATTGCAGAACCGTTGTCACAAGTTTTTGGATGTCCACCACGTCCAAGAAACGCCATCATTCAGTCGCCGATCTTGTGCTAGCCAGGTGTCGCACTCGCTCGATCATGTTCTGCTTGTCGACGGCCGACGTGAATGTGGCTCATTCTTAGTCGTTTTCTCACCGTCGCGCGAACGTTTGAATCAGTTGTAAACACATACACTGCTCATGACTTCCACTCCGCACACTTGAACGAACATTTCGTGTGGCTGTATCGCAGTAGCAGAACGTGATATTTACTCGTTGCTCCATTACACTTTGACACTCTCACAATGATTACGTACGACAGCTAGTTTACCCAGTTAGTTACTACCTGTTTGAGATGAGATTGCCGGTGAGCGAAGTTGCACTGGGGTTTAGTTTAGAGTTTGCAGGCTAGCGGAGACGGAAGGGACCCTCTGCGCCAATTCGAAGTCAGCACCGAGTGTAAACAACGCTCGGTTCCTTTAATAACTTGAGCGTCAGCAATCGTATCTCAAACGGGTAATACGTGTATTCCATACTAGGTGGCGCTTCCTGGCATATCTACGGATAACCATGTGCATGCTTTCTGTTTTATTTCATTTTCCGTATACAACTTAAAAGGCCACAAATATCGGAGAACTCTTCATGTCTACAGTTCTCTATCGTTGTGATAATGCACAGGTTAATTCTTCAAAGTTTCCGAGATTTGGGACATGGATGAAAAATTCCACGGGGCCGCACGGGGAGGGGTTTGAAAATAATGGTGTAGGCCTAATACCACGTTTGGAAGTAACTGTGAATCCATACCAGTATCCAATACAAATCGCTGCAACAATTCAAAATCTATTCAAGACAAACACAACATACCGTCGCGTCGTCGAGGTCTAGCGGTGAGTATGGTAGCTTTCAGGTTCTGTCAGGAAGTATTTTAATTCTGGTATAGGGGTTGGAACGGAATGAATTTAGCCTCGTGAGGACAACTGAGAATTGAGTTGGGTTCGAATCCTACTCTCGGTCATCATACAAAAGATTTTCCAAGGTTTCACATTTCAATTCCAGGCAAATTCCAGGAAAGTACCACCACCACCACTTATAGTCAACAAAATAACACAAATCATCAGGCATAACTTATTCTAAATACACGTATCATATATGGGGCTAGGATAAGCAACTGTATCCTAACTCCCTAAATTAAAAACTAAAAAAATATAGTAATGCACAAACACGAGCAGGTTATTTCATAATTCCATCTAAGTTAAGTAAGACCACCTCGTGGTGAAGGGGCTAGCGTTCTTGAATGTCATCCCAGAGGTCCGGGTTCGATTTCCGGCTCTGAAAAAAAAAAAAATCTGGTGTGAAGGCTGGAACGGTGTACACTCATCCTCGTGAGGCAAAACTGACAAGAGGAGGGTTCGATTCTCACTTCTACTCCAAGCAAAAATTTAGGCCACGACCACCTCCTTCTTAATTCTCACCTGAATTACAAATACACACTACTACTACTACTTTTCGGCTAAAACTTTGTTGCCTATTTATTCCGGATGAGGTGTATTAGGCGTATGACCAAATAAGTTATACCCTCCGTTTAATTTTTGTTCGTCTGTTTGTCGTTTCTTATGTGTTTGTGCGAATTACATTCATATTTTAAGTAGAAGGTACTCCACAACACTGTCAAACAAGGTTACGAATTATTTATGTAATACGAAGGTGTACATTCTAAAAGCGAAGCAATTGCACAATCTATAACAATTCCTTGCACGACAAGGGCGGTTAGGCCTAAGTCACATTCTTTGTCACTCACTTGCTTCCTCTATTCTCAGAATATCGCGAGGTGAGAAGGATACTTTCCGGACGTGGCTGTCACAACGAAGTTCTAATACATGTGTCTAATTCAAACATACAAGAAGTCGCAAGTTATTATATACTATTCACTCCACACGGACCGTGGAGTGAGTCCATACGCACACACATTCATTCTCCACCCCGGAGTAGGGATGATCGATTCTCTTCAGAACTAGTTTACGCTTACTATTGTTCACCCAAATACTACTGGTTTGTTCTCAACAAAGGATATGCTAACATTGATTTTTTTACTATATATTCCAACGTTACTAAGTACTTTATTATTCACAGAACATATAATTAGTGTAATTTGCTCCACTGTTAGCGATTTAAAGGACAAGGCTGTCCTCGAAGAGGCTGTTCACCATCTTTCTGTCATTGAACTTTTCTTTTTTTTTGGAGACAATGGCCTCCACTTTATAATAATAATTTTTATCTAGCCAATGGCCATGTACTTTTCTTTTCACGACGATCAGGGAAGGGATTTTGGAAGGAAATCGGCCGGGGATCTACTGAAAGGAATCGTCCCGGCATTTGCCTGGTGGTGAATATGGGAAACCACGAAAATAATTTTCAGGACGGCCGAGGAGGGATTCGAACCCACGCTCTCCCGATGCCAGCTAGGCACGAGGTAGTGCATCAGCGCTATTGTCCACTTCTACTTCTTGAACCCGTCAACGACTGACAATCAAAGCTATTGTCTGTGCACCAGGAGAAGTCAGCTGGGTTTGAACTGCAGATGTCTTCCTTGAGTCCTGCATACGGCGCAATCAAAAAACATCAAGTCGATCACTGCCAGCTTCATTCATTCACGCCTTCTTTTTTTTTCTTTAGCCTATTTGTACTCCGTACTTTGTAAAGTGTCAGACTACATACTTATAGCTGGACGAAGAACAAGCACAATGCGGGAGGGAAAAGTACCTGACTGTCGATATATTTAGGTCAGGAATAAACAGACCACGCATGCGTACACCCGAATCCCCGCTCTTCGTCGCAGCGTGACGATCTGACTTCTCCTGGCGCGCAGACAATGCGAGTATTATTATTTATACAAAGAGAAAGGGCTAAGACTGAACAGTCGACTTTGGTGGGTTTGTTTGTTTCTATTTAGGTTAGCTGCATGACTGGCAGTCAATAAAGTCACATAGCAGCATTAATGGAGCGTACTAAGCTAGGAGGTATGTGATGTAAGGCTGTGGATGTTTTGCCTGTGATGAGGAGAGGATAATGCGCCCTGGAGAGGCCACTGCTCGTAAAGCAGCGCGGCAGGACAATTTTCCTATTAATTTTACGACAATGTAAAACCGGATTTTATGACCTCAATAAACGAGCTCGTATAAAGAGCAGAACTGCGAGAGGTTAGGTCGAGTCGTGTGCCGCGTGCCAGACAGCAAGACCGCGGGTTCGACTCTGGCCTTTGCGTCCTTACCCGTTTCTTTCCCTTCCTAACAACACCAAGAATATTTGAATACATTCTCAATCCATGGCATCAGTTACTGTATATTTATTGTCTTGGAAAATTAAACTAAGGTGTAAGGAACTAAACATACGTAGGCTATTTACGCTGCCATGGACAAGGTCGTAAAATCCAAGCTTAATACAGACCTCAAAAAGGAATTTTGTTTGAGCTAGCAAAACTGTGTATCCCAGTTTCAAGCGACCATTCCAATGTTGCACTTAGAAGCCGATAGCCTACAGTGTTAGGCCTCTTAAAAAACCTCATCTAATGTTGCAGACCAAAAGGACGGGTATGCTTCAAAAATATTCCGAAGCACAACAGGAAGAATTTCACAATCTAGAACTTTCAAAAGTAGGCTATTTGGTGACTTACTGTAACCATGGAAAGTGACAATTCTTGTTCTTATTGTTTCTTGACTTTTATTTTCATGCTTTATTCATTCAAAAAACAATTATTTAATAATGCTGCATTTCTTATGAGTGTTCATTTTATGCATAACATGATAATTAAACAATACGGGTTAAACATTATGAGGTATCCCCAAATTACTGCAGTGAAGCAGCGAAATGAAAATATTCAACAGTTAGAAGAAAATACTGTATTATATTATCAACACCTGTCTACTTACACATATATTATAGTTATAGTACATTTTGCAACGAGCCTATAATGGCAATAATTAAGACACGAGTATGTTTATAAAACGAGCAAAGCGAGTTTTATAATTTCCATACGAGTGTCTTAATTACCATTATAGGCGAGTTCGACGATAATTATAACTATTTTATGTTCGAACATAAATATTTATAAATATATGTCGAGGTTTCGCCAGTTTTATGTACTGAACAGAGCGCACGGGACACAGAGAATATCTTGTATTTGACCATGGCCTCCTCAAATACCCCACTATGACACTAGCCACGCAGTGAAATTTAAAATAGAAGGCCGTGGAAATCAGCGAGGATGCGATGCTATCCTTACCTAATTGGTCACACAACTGTTTCTTGAGCTCTGATTGGTGGGAGAAACTGTTTCATAATGAAAAATAGTGTTATAATGACCCTTATTATGATACAGTTTTCTGACAAAAGTTATAATACGGTATTTAGATTTCGACATCGTCGAACATAAAATTAATTATACTTTTCACTTCACTTCACATCGACCTTACTATTTCCCAATTATTCACGCTGTTAAATACGCTTGATGGCAGTTCAAACTAATTAGTTATCGTTGTTTTATGGGGCGGAACAGCGAGGTCATCTGCCCCTACAGTACAAACAGAGTAGCCTACTATGGAAATTGTTATGTAGATCACCTAGATGGCACCTCCTTAAAAGATCATCACCAGGTAGCCAACACTGTACGATTTTTTTCTTTTTAAGGCATATTGCTAGCGCAGATAAACCAACTGCCATGAGTAATGAGCATTAGGGTGTCTCTTTACATTCACGTACTTCGGCTGCATTGCCTTCGCACACACCACACACCTACAGTCAACACTTGAACTATTACTCGTATAACTCGACAAGTATTGACGTTAGAATATTGAAAAAAAAAAAAAAAAAGTTATCTATAAATTTACACCCAACTTTTGATTCACCTTTGAAAAAAAATGTGTGTTCTTTTTAAATAGCATACATATGTGCTGAAAGTGGTTGCTGTATTTGAAGTTATACCCTTATCCTTTCAATTTGTGAGCCCTTTACGGGGGGACATTCCTGTGAACCTAGTTCTTTCAATATCTTGTGCCGCAACGAAATTATTTCAGGTAGTAACGTAAATGAAATTCTGAGGTATGTAAAGGCTGATGAAAATGTCATAGTAATGGGAGATCGGAATGCTGTGGTAGGAAAAGTAGGAGAAGGAAATATAGTAGGAGATTTCGGATTAGGTGAAAGGAATGATTGAGGAAGCAGGCTGATGGAATTCTGCACCGAACATTGAGTTGGTAATAGTTAACACCTTATCCAATAACCAGAATAGAAGAATATACACATGGATGAGACCAGGAGATACAGGTCGTTACCAAATCGACTTCAATATGGTCAAGCAGAGATTTAGAAACCAGATTTGGATTGCAAAACATATCCCGGTGCTGACAAACTCTGACCATAATCTGGTTGTCATGAAATGCAGATTAAAGTTGAAGAAACTGGAGAAAAGTCAAAAGCCAAAAAGGTGGGCAATAGACAGACTGAAAGAGAAGGATGTGAGCGAAAGATTCAAAAAGAGTATAAAGGAAGGACTAATGGAAAACCCTGGACAAGCTACAATTGCAGAGGAATTGGCACTTTTGAAGAATGAAATAAAAAAATCCGCAGAAGAAAACATTGCTAGGAAAGAAAGAATAGGTAGAAAACCGCGGATCACACAGGATATAGGCCTACTACAATTAATTGACGAAATGCGGAAGCACAAGAATGCTAGAGATTAAAGTGGGGAAAGGAGAATACATACGTCTGAGAAATGAGGTTAACAAGAAGTGCAAGGAAGCGAAATAAGAACGGTTGAAAGAGAAATGTGCAGGTATAGAAAACTGAAATTAGGAAAAGTAGGTACAGCTTAACGAAGGATTAAGAAAGGAAGACTTAGGGCCGTTTTCACCAACGTCAATTATCTCTTAATTCATCAATAAAGGTTACTTAACTTTGCACGAGCATTTCACCAAACTGGAATGCTCGTTAACTTACCACTAACAAGGAATTACGTTAAATGGCCAAATCTGGCCACTCAACTCTGTAAAGCATCTTTAAAGTGGTGAGAAACAGCTGAACTGTGCCTTGCGCATTCACAATGGCGGTTTGTTTCCCGAGTTTCACACGTACTTTCATCCATATGAATATAAAATATGTTTATGACAATGAAATTATAAAAGATCACACACACTACTAAGTTTTAATACCAAGAAAGACGAATATGGAAATTAAAAAAATATATATATATATCCGAAGGGGGTTTCGAACTGCTCCCAGCACTGCATAATAAATCAGAAGTCTGCACCTCTACAGCTTACGCTACGAAGACAACACGGTAGGGCGTCCTAATAAGATATCTATTCTCACGACTGCCAGTTCTCCTAAATACTTTGTTCATATCATTTTAAGCTTTTGCCACGAATAAGGTCTTCTGTATTTCCCTTCCTTTATAATTATGTTCCAGAAAGTCTCAAGGAAGTATCGCAAACAATGTTCAGTGCTAGACGCTTCATGTTCTGTCCGCCATGTTCTTCAAGACGAAACCGGGTCTACGCATGCGCGAGAGTCGTAAATCTTATTTAAGTAATTGCGAGCCCGAATGGTCTCGTGAAATGCATTGAAGATAATCACGAATTAAATCTCGTATTTAAGTTAAATGGGAATTAACTAAATAATCGTTAGTGAAGAGTTGGTGAAAACGGCCCTTAGTGCTGTAATATTAAGGACTCAGATGGAAATCCTCTAACAGATAGAGAAGAAAAGGTTGAGAGATGGAAAACTTACACGGAGTGTTTGTATAAGGAAAAGGAGATTGAGAATTATGTAATGGAAAGGAAAGAGGAAATTGATGAGGATGAGAAAGGAGATTTAATATTAAGCTCAGAATTTGACAGAGCATTGGAAGACTCAAAAAGGAACAAAGCACCAGGCATAGATGATATGCCGATTGAGTTGCTATACTGCATAGGTATTGAAGGTCTGATCAGGTTATTTCAATTGGTGTGTAGGTGAGGTGAGTTACCATCGGATTTCAAGAAGAATGTTATTATCCCTACACCGAAGACAGTGAGAGCTGACAGATGTGAGGATTACCGTACTATCAGCTTGATCACTCATGCTTCAAAGATCCTGACTAGAATACTGTACAAGAGGATGGAAAGACAGATAGAAACAGAGTTGGTTCAAGACCAGTTTGGTTTCAGGAGAAATGTAGGAACAAGGGAAGCTGTACTAAGACTTAGGCTGATTTTGGAAGGTAGAATAAAGAAAGATAAGAGTACGTTCATGGCATTTGTAGACTTAGAAAAGGCTTTTGGTAACGTAGATTAGAGTAAGTTGTTTGACAATTTGAAAACGATTGGAAGAAAGTACAGGGATAGGAGGGTGATCTACAACCAATACAGAAACTAGACAGCAGTTATTCGAGTCGAAGGTCATGAAAGAGAAACTGGTATTCAGAAAGGTGTAAGACAGGGCTGCAACTTTTCACCCAAATGTTTCATTCTATACAAAGAACAAGCAATGAAGGAAATTGGAGAAATATTCAAAGTAGGAGAAAAGATTCAAGGAGAAATAATTCCAACTCTGAGATAGTCATCGTCATCTCAGCCACCACACCAGAGGATTTGAATGAGTTTTTAAACGGTACGGGCTCTGTTTTGAGGAAGGAATTCTTCTTGAAAATTAATAAATGTAAAACAAACATATTGGAATGCAGCCGAAAGAAATCAGAAACCCCTATGGACGTCAAATTGGCAGATGTAAGGCTAAAGGAAGTAGGAAACTTCTGTTACTGAGGAAGCAAAATAACTAGTGATGACGAAGCAAAGAGGATATAAAAGTAGGCAGGCAAGGAAAGCATTTATACAAAAAAGGAATCTGTTGACATCAAATTTAGGAAGTTATTTTTGAAGTCTGAAGCGTGACACTCTATGGAAGTGAAACTTGGACTGTTGGTGCAGCAGAAAAGAGGAGAACAGATACGTTTGAAATGTGGTGTTACAGGAGAATGATGAATATCAGATGGGTGGAAAGGGTTACGAATGGAGAGGTATTAAGACGAGTGGGAGAGGAGAGATGTTTCTGGCGACTGCTAATGAAGAGAAGAGATAGGTTGATAGGATACATTCTAAAACACGCAGGAATAGCAAAGTTAGTTATAGAAGGAAGGGTCGAGGCCAAGAACTGCAATCTAGGGGTAGACCAAAGTTAAAATATGTTAAACAGATAGCCTCGGATGAGGGGTATGGTGGCTATGAAGAGATGAAACAATTTGCTCAGGGCAGGGAGGAATGGAGAGCGGCTACAAACCAGTCTAAAGACAGACTCAATCACACACACAACGTTCGGAGAAGAATCCAGCATGTAGGCCTAGACGAGAACTATTGTGAGGTGGCGCGTGGCAAGTGCGACGTGACCACTTGGCCATTAATCTTGGCATTCTTGGCCAGGCTCGCTGTATCTCGGTTCAGACATATCCTCAGTTATCTTTTTGAGATTGACTGCACTCCGTCCAATCCTCAGGTCGACCCGAGACCGGCATGCTACCCCTACACCACGGGAGCCGACAATCCCCCCCGCAGAGGTATGACAAAGAACAGAGAAAACTTACTCCACATAGACTACTGTATTCAAAATCCAAAAAAAATGTTTCGAACACAACCTAAAACTTATTGAAAACAACAAACCGCTCCGTAGTCATAAGTGATCCCAGAAGCCATCTGCCATTCGATGAAACATTGGATAAGTTAAAATCTAGCACTTGTTGCTTCTCACAGGGGTTATGGATATCTTGGTCATCAGCCCCGGCCTGCGGAACATAAGGCACACTCTACGACTGGAGTAGATAGCTGCACGTTCGAAGATCATAAGTTCAAATCCTGAGTGTAGTTTTTCTAAACGTTACTCCAAGTCCCACACCCTGAGGAAACGAAATGTTAAATGTTGCTGACAATATTCGGCATTAATAAGTTTCATAAGAGTCACCAAGTGCCAAAACAGAACGCCGGAAAATCCCTTACAACTTCACACATTCCATTACTCGAGTGTCCTGGAGTACCTGGAGACTATATAAGTGAAACCATAAGGTCTACTAACGAATCTAAGACAATAAAAAAGAACGAAATTTTTAATTAGTTTATCCAGAATTGAACGAAATAAATGTTACTTTTTTTTAGGGGTTAGGGAACATCTCCGTTATCAGCCCGGCGAACTTTGGTATGTGTTAAATTTGTCATGACAACCCCGGACTTGAAATAATGTACTATCCCCACACTGGCCTGGAGGAAGTGTGGTAAACACCAGAGAAAAATCATACTCGGGATAGACACTTTCAGCGGCGGGATTCGAACCTCCGATGTGCTGACTTGTTGCAGCTCCCCATCGCGATGGTGGTAGACTGCGATTATTACCTAATGACGTAAACCTGCGTGAACCCGAGAACTTGGAGGGGAAAGGATAAGAAGGAAGGTAGTGGAGGGGTTCACTGCAACTGTGCTCCAAGGAGACACTAACGTGCAATAGGGGCAGAAGACCTCGTATTTCCGCCCCTTAAAACAACAATAACTAACCAACGTGCAATACAGTTCAAGTTACTGTAGGAGCCGATGAGAATATTTCCGTAGCAACAAGCGAATTGGACTCGCCCACATACGAAACGCGTTGCATGCGCATGCACCATCAGGTAATAATCGCGGTTTAAGCGATTTAACGCGCACGGTTACATCGCGGGGCGAAGGAAAATATTGTTCCATTTGAGGGGCTTGGACATCTGGTCATTTAGCCCCGTGTATTTGGGCATAAATATTTAAATTGTCTGATAACCTGTGTTATTATGGTATCTGTATTCTAGTTGTGTGTAGGCTAATGTCAACCTACTTATTTACAGGCAGCTATTCCGCAGATATGTTCTATTTATTTAAAAACAAACAGTTTAAATTATACAGCTGGTTATGTAGGTCTTCAATTTTGAGGGAGTCTTTGAAAATAATCAACGACATTGTCTCGTGGTACATTCGTGCGAAGTCTAAAACGTTTGAAAACATTTAACTATTCCGCGAGCTCCAAACGACATACCAACTTCCAGCTACTGATTTGATATTTTTGACCCATATTGTGAGAGCAAGGCGGATAAGTGTTTAGTAAGACGACTCCCGATCAAGCTATGAGTCTGTGACTCCATGGCGGTAGCAACTGAAAGAAATGGCGCCCGGCAGACACCCACCACGTGTTGAGATGATTAAACGAGAGAGCAGGAAGATAAAGCGCCGTGCAGATTGGCTCTGCACTGCTGCCCTATTTTATACTCCCTGGACAGCGGTCCAGGTCCGGCGGTGCGGGTCACCTGAGACCTTCGCTCGAGGTCCATCTCACTACTCCGCTTCCACAGACATCCCATCCAAGGACATCTCCGAGTTCCATCTACTGGCACAAAAAGTAGAGGTAAGAGTCAGAGTCGCCGATTAGCCACAGTCGCTGTACAAGTTTACAGCTAGACGGCGTGAGTTTGATTCCCGACTCTGCATGTTGATTTATCACTAGGGCCCGGATGTTGATGACATGTCATCTTTTTACTGAGTTGTCTAAAACAATGCTTAAGTACATAGAAACTCCGGACGGGCCACCCCGTCTTCGAATATGTCATTTTTATTTTGCATCTTTTAGCATATTTTTTGTGCTATTTTTCCATTTTAAGAGCATTTTTTAAAGTTTGATAGATTTGTTGCTCATATTTTAGAGAAATCAGCCTTTTAAGGTCATTTTTTTCCCCAATTTAGTAATGCCACAGCTTTAAGTTATATGAGGGAGTTACGTCTCTCAGAGTTAAGAAGAAGCTAGTAGCTATGAACATAAACGTTTTGTTAAATGCTAGAAATCCATTCTGATTGACTTTTCAGTTTGAGCTTCAGATGTCTATTTTGAAATATTGGTGAGTTTATCATTATAAGATCATTTTCTCCATTTTATAGTGCATTTTTCGAATTTTTGAAATATTGGCGATTTTTATCTATTATTATAAGATCATTTTCTCCATTTTATAGATGTTAGGCCCCTTAAAACAACAATTATCATCATCATCATCATCTCCATTTTATAGCGCATTTTCCTATTTTTTAGGTAATTTATTACAGTCCTTTTTGAAAATGTTAAGTGCATTTTTTAAACTTTTTCACGGCATCAACACCCGGGCCCTAATTATCACTATTAATAAAGTAAGCCTTGACTGAGCATTTCAAATTTTCAGCAGAATTTTTGTCTGTTTGTTATGGGTTGGCGTAAAAACAACGGGAGTGAATTGCATGACATTTCATTTTTAATAAGAATAATGTTATTGGTTTTGGTTGGTTGGTTCCTCAGTTTAGGGCTGCAACAACGCGGTCATGTAGCCCCGTGTACTTTGGGTGTGTGTAGAATTTGTCTGATAACCGGTGTTAATTGTGATGACTGTATTAGTGTGTGTTAACCTGTTGTTTTTTTTAAATTCAAGTAAGGACTGCAGACGATAATTTAAAGTAGTTCCAACTTTCGCTACCAAATGCTACCGTCCAGGACACCTAGCTGTGAACTTGGCTCCTACTAGATGCCATCACAACCAGCGCCTGGTGACGAACGTTGAAACTTAAGAGCATTAATCTAACCTAACCTACAAATTTTGCTTCACACAAGTTTAGTTAGTGCGAGGCTCTTTTATATGTCATATCTATGACATGGGTCCGCCAGCTTAACTTCCCCTCCGAAGGAAGGCATACTGAGGCTTTTTAACGCTCTTAAAATCCGACGACTTTGGCCGAGTTTGAACCCACGATCTTGGGCATAGAAGCTCAGCATGCTACCAACTATGCCACCGACGCCGCCGTTATTCGTTTTACATCCCTTTTAACCACTCTGGCTTTTAGAGATGCCGGGGTGCCGGAATTATGCCCCGAAGGGAATTTTTAACGTACCAGTAAATCTACTGACACGGCTCCGTAGCATTTGCGCATCCTCAAATGTCAGCTGACTGCGCCAGGATACGAACCTGCAACCTTGTGCCCAGCAAGCGAGGACGTTGCTGCTGAGCCACGCAGCCAGTCATTTCATTTTTAAGAAGGTATCCCTAAAATAGAATAATAATAATAATAATAATAATAATAAATGAGCCCAGCGAGACAGACCCACATCATCATTACTTCCTTTCTGGAGAGGAAAACCAATTAGGCCTGGTTTATTGAACTGGATATAGATCTAAAAGATGTGGGGATTACATCAACTGACATTCAGAAGTGCATTCCACTCTAGAGATAACTTCAAGCAAATTCCAAGATAAACAGAAGTCGAAAACGGACCCAGAAAAAGAAGAAAATCCTTGAACGAATGCGGGCTTACTGGGCAAACATCAAAGCCCGAAGAATAAGACAGTTTGAATGAAGTTATCCATAGATGGCCAATAATAATAATAATAATAATGATAATAATAATAATAATAATTCTACTGTGGGCCAACAGTAGAAATGATTTCCTGAGGTTACCCATTGGTTTCCACTTCCAATCCACGCAAATGCAGCTCTGCTAGCTACATTATTAATACTATTATTGTTAATCGAATGGTCTAATCTACTCAGGTGTACAACTTTTGAACCGGAACTGTTACGGTAATCTACCATTCAATTTCGACGTTCCGTTTTGCGTTAATCTAGTAGAGATACCGTAACCCTATTCGATGAACTGTCTATGGCTGAATTACTTCATTTTATCTTGTATTTACCAACTGAGTTTCTTTATTTTTCCTCCCACAAAGTGGCCAAACTTGTTAAATCATGCGCCACGGCATCAAGGGCAGATGCAGCAAGTCCGGAAATCGGATGTTCGAATCCAGGCGTTGACAGCGGCTATCCTGAGCGTGTCCCCCCCCCCCCCCCCCGGATTTTTCCACACTCCCTCCAGACAAATGCCGGGATAGTATCGTACTTCAAGTCCCGGGCACCTACCTCGTCCCTGTTCCTAAGAATAGCTATGTAGTGGCTAGCATTCTTGACTGTTGCCGCGGAGGCCCGGGTTCTATTCCCGGCTCCGTCAAGAAATTGAATTCTGGTCTGAGGAATGGAACGGGGTACACAGTCTCGTATGGCAAAACTGAGAAGAGGTGAGTTAAATTCCTACCTCAGCCATCAACGATCAGCGATCAAGTCATAGAAAACATGCTATAAAAGTTGTTCCTTGAATATCTTAAACATACAGCCCATTTTCCTCCTCAATGCTCAATCCCCGAAATGAAAATAAAATTTCATTTCTTCATGAATCTGTACTGTGAGAGCGTGTATCACTCGTAAACCAACGATATATCTAGGTCTATAGACTAAACGTTTTTCATCTGTAGTTTTGAGGATCACAACGTTTGGTGTTCTAGCGACTGTAGCGCTCTGGTGATGATGAGCACAGCAGCAATTAAGATTCCTGGCAGAGAGCAGCTCCTTCCCGAGCCGCCTAATGAAATATTCATGTTCACTTCATACGCACCGAACACTGCTACCGATATTTCATTAAAAACACAACGGCTATTCTGCTAGTCACACCATACTTAAATATGCATTATCATCATCATCATCATCTACTTCTTCAGCGTTTGTCCTGTACCATGACAGGGTCTCTTGACTTTTTGTCGCCACTTGACGCGGTCATAAAATATGTCCGCCACCGCTGTTTTGGTCTTCCTGCTGGGAGTTTTTCGTGCACTTCCAGATAGAGGCCCCTCTCTGTGACCAATGTTCTGTCTGCTCTAAGTACACGGCCATACTATCCTCCCCACATCTTATGCACTATCAGTGCAACTCCAAGGCGCATAACTATATCACTGTTGGGAACATAATAATAATAATAATAATAATAATAATTCTTTATTAGGAATATTCTACAATACAGCAGTTTTCCTTCAACCCAAAATACTCTACTCCTCCACAAATTTCAGTCTTCAGCATCTTCCTCGGTTAAGCCTCTAGTAGCCATGCTTCTCTTTACACTATCCGTCCATTGATCTCTTGGATGCCCCGTTTCCGTTTGCCTTCAGCTTGCCAATGTAACATTACATTTGGAATTCTACTACTCCGCATCCTTTCCACATGTCCAAACCATAATAATAATAAAGCGACGTAGGACTGTATCATTATTATTATTATTATTATTAAAACTCAGCATTTTTCTAGGTTTATGCCGTGTCTTTTGCGGGGTTTCGTCTAGGAACAGCAAGATAGGCTAATCAGCGGGCTCTTTGTATCCGTGTCCGGACCCCCACAGGAGTAGCGAACTGTGCAGTACCCTACACAAGACACGACATAAACCTACAAAATGTGCTTAGTTTTAATTCCTTGGCCGTGAAAGCCAATATGCCATCTATTATTATTATTATTATTATTGTCTTCGGTAGCTACGCGCGCTACGGGCAAGGCCATGGAGCATGGCATCTCTGAACTCTATAGACGAGCGAGTTCGAATCCCACAGACAGCTATCCTTGAAACGATTGTCAATAATTTACCATTCTCAACTACATGAAAATGCCGGAGCGATAGCTTCTAATAATTCTCGGCCGTTTCCTTCCTATTATTCATTCATTTCACCTGCGATGAGCCTGCTTCAGAAATGGCACCCAGCCGTAAAAAACTATCCACCACATAGGAAACTCATCTCAGTGACTCCACGAAACGGAATAATAAAGATTATAAATACATAATAATAATAAAACGTTGATAACTACAGATGCATGTCTCTTTTGCAAACTGCCTACAACGTATTCTCAAAAATCTTCCTGAACAGAGTAGAAACAACGCTTGACAAGCTATTGGGTGAATGTGAAGCTGAATTTCGAAAAGGGTAAATCTTGCTCCCAAGAACAAATATTAAATTTAAAATCCATCATTCGCCATAGGATACTCAACTCAAAAGATATAGAGGAGACTTCTGTCGATTTTAAAAAGGCATTTGACTCGGTTGATAGAGAAACTCTAGATAAAATAATTCGTGAATATGGTGTGAAATCTAAATTGGCAACCCTAATAAGCGAAACACTTACAAACACGATTTCAAAAGTAAAATTTATGTGTTAGATATCGAAACCTTTTCAGATAAATACAGGTGTAAGGCATGGTGAGAAGTGTATCACCCACTCTGTTCAATTGTGTCTTAGAAAACTGTCAGAATTTGGAATGGAAAACTAAAAGAACAGAACATTTGGCCGGTAACTCAGGGAGAAATAAATAAATTGCTAAACATTTGCAGATGTTTTGCTATACTGTCAAGCAACCTAACAAATCTACAATGCAAATCCATCTCTTGGAAGCAAACGCCAGTAAAACAGGTTTGGGAATCTCCGTAGAAAAGACAAAAATTATTACAAACATCCAGAACGCTCCAAATTTTTTGACAACAGATATTGGTATAGTAAGAAAGAAAATTAAAATATATAGGAGAATTAATTCAAGAAAATGGTTTAGACAAATTTGCAATAGAAGAAAGGGTACACAAGATGGAAAGAGCATATATAGTATTACTAAGAATGTTTATAACAAAAAGTGCGTATGTTAGAATCTTAAAATAAGGCACTACACCACAGAATACCTAGATGCGAGTGAATGCCTAGTATTAAATTATAAATTACCCAGTGAAAAACAAAAAAAGTATGGAAATTAAGATCTATTGATGAAATATACAGGACTATAGAAAACATAACGAAAACTATAAGAAAAAGGAGATTGAGATATTTTGGACTTATTTACAGAATGGATGATTCCAGATTAACAAAAGGAAGTACCCTTGAGAGAAAAGGTCAACGACTAGCTGGATTCAAGTGGTAAAGAAAGATTTAGAAAGAAATAATATAAAATAAGACACAGTGGATAGAGAGATTTTTCGAAAGAAGGTTGGTTGGTTCCAGGAAAGAGTGGAAAGGAAACGTGGGGCGAAGTGGTCTGAGGACAGAAATAAGCAGCATAGTCTAAGAATAAAGAAATATTGGGAAGAGAAAACTACAAAGAGTGAAGAATTGAAATTGGCGCATGGTCCATAGCAGGCCGCATCGGAAAGAATAATAATAATAATAATAATAATAATAATAAGCCACGTAGGACTTATTATTATTGTTGTTATTTTTAATTACCCAATATCTTGTTATAAATCCCTGTAGTTGTATGCATTAAGCCAGTCTGATACCTGAATTATTGTGGTGTGTGTAGTAGAGTGTAACCGTATTACTTTTCGCCCTGGGATTGAGATAGGTGTCCGAAACCTGAAGAAATTTACAATCCCAACATTTGCGAATAATGAAAGCGGGAGGGGTACTAGAAAGTACAGTAGTCTACCAATCCCAAAACATGTTCGTTTTATCTGTACTTCATTCTGTAAATAACTGAAAAATAAGCATAGATTTTAATTCAAACCTGATTAATATTTGTTTTATGTTTTCAAAGCACCATACTAAACTAGGATACCGTACTCTTAAAAGAATGCCTGTGAGCAAGTGCAGAAACTGTTACACCTCTTTTTGCTTTAATACACGTTTGTATTTACTGAAACTCTTAAATAAGATTTAAAAAATGCTGTATTTAAATTATTTTAAAACCGAATACAGATTATTTTTAACTGATTACTAGACTGTTATCATCATCATCATCATCATCATCATCATCATCATCATCTCTTGATGAATGCAGTACACTTGCATGTCTATTGGCACAGGCTAGAGTAAAATGTGGCTTTCCACCGATGTCTCAGCCTCATTCATGGCTGTGATAATATGGAAGTTACTGAGGTATGGCCTCAAGGCGCAACTAGTGTCTGTGTGTACTGTGAAAGGCTCTACTCATAGGGTCAGTGCTGTTGTTCTGACTCAGTGAGGAAAGTAATGGCAAACTACCTTACTCCTCATCTTGCCAAGTACGCCTCATTATAGTGCTGCCTATGGCGGTACTTTCTGAGGATCCAACCAGCCTCTGGGCTGACTACCTAACAGACAGACAGACAGACAGACTGGACTGCCCCCACCCCTCTTTATAAACGAACTCGATGGCCACCATGAACAATCCTGACTGGTGGGGACTACGGAGTTATATATTGAAACAAGGGTACGCTACAGGAACAACATAAATATTTCCATCATATATACAACCATTAATTCAGAATATTTAACAAACGGAAGAGATTGTCAAAAGAGAAATGCTAGAACGTCTTGTTTCGTGAAGGAAGACCACACCCACTCGTCAATCAGAAGCCAGTCATCCTGTCATTTGACTGTACAGGTGTAACAGTCACACCTCTCATCCCGACGCGCAGGTCGCCCACGGGCGTCGACTAGAAAGACCTGCACTCGGCCTCTCAGGAGGCTACATGACCAAAAAAAAAAAAAAAAACTCTCTCTCCCAAATCTACAAAGAACGCCAACAAACGAAATGACGATAATGAAAATTGTCATCAAGATCATCTACCCCACTGCATAAAACTGAAACTAACAAATGAAAAGAGTTTGATCAACTTAAACAAGCTCATAGCAGTAATAAATCCTTTCTCCAAGAGTTTCACTGAACACAGATAAGAAAATTAATATTTATTTTTCTTTCGATGTAATAATAATAATCCTTAAACATTGCGGCTTTAGACACACCGAGCTCCGGAACTTTGCCCTGCATGGGGATCTTATACATTCTAATTATCTTCCGACCGGGGTCTCTTACACTTAAGCACCCTCAAAAGCCAACCTTACCATGTTGCCGTTCTCTTTCGATGTGGACCGCGTCAAAATGACAGAAGTTTCTCTATCAGACGCATCGCCCATGCTATGGAGAGTATTTTCAATGATTTGGTTGGATGGGCACAGAAGATAGAGTCAGTAACTTCACTTAGGGCGTCCAGCCTCATGTCCTCGAGTAAAATGTCACATAACATCCCGCATGACCACATTGCGAACGATGAGGGGTGTGGTAACTTCTGGGAGGGTGAACTGGGAGATGCTTTTTAACATGGCAGTAAATTACGTCACCATGATAACATGGATACGATACGAAATGAAACAAAACATGTAAAATCTGAGAAAAGTGCCGTACTGATTAATAGATAATTAAAATGCTCCGCCAATCAATACAAATTATATTCAAATTAGTATGGTACATGTTTCGATCCAACAATGGGACCTTCTTCAGCAAATTAGAATTAAACCCTAAGAAACTAATTTAATAAAACTGTTGAGAAATGAAATCAATTAAAATATGTACAGGATAAAAAGAAAGAAACTGGGAATACAATGAATAAGAACAATGTAAATAGACTATAAACTAAAAATGTTTACAACAATAAATATTTAAAATATAATGGAAAAGTATTCGTGTAAAATGTGACATAATAGAATAAATTTGAAATAAAACAAAATGGATATCCTTACAAATAATTTGGTTAAATAAAGGTTCTAGATATTTGAATATAATTTTCAAAACACACTGTCGATGCTTTTTCAAACTGGTCATTGGAGCCGTGATGGATGGTTGTGATGTTGAAACAGACAGATAGAATTGAGACTTCCAACCTCCACATCTACCAAATTTAAAGTCACAAATGCCGGGCTATTCTCGCTGTAATCGTTCATAAATAGCTTATATACCTCACGATTCCAATCATTTCGTGCTGTTACGTGAATGAATCCAAGCCACACTTGCAATAGATGTATTGCATTTACTTTGGCTTTCTTAACGCTATAAGAGCATAGCATTTGGCTTATCATTAGAGCTTAAAGAATTCCGTAGACTTGTATTTTGTCTATTTTTAACTTTCCAACAATCTGTTGAACTGTTTGTCTTTCTTACAGACTTCAACAACCTTACTCTTTGTGTTCAAATTTAAAACTGTGGATGTTCCCCATTCGAATTTGTGTTTTCTTTTAACATCTACAATACGATTACATATCGCAGCATACTAGTATGACCTTTCCAGGGGAACTGCTCTGTATTGCTTAGCAGGTATTTATTACAGGATTCCCGTCACCCTATCGAAAATCTGTTTACTAATACTCAAACACTACATAGTAAATAGCGAAGAATAGCATTTGAAGGTCTAAGGTTGAAGGGATGGATAATTCTTACAAAAAACGATGTCCAAGCCACGAAGTATACAGTCCACTGGAAGGCCTACTCATCGAAGCTGGAAACGAAATCTATAATTTTCATTCTGTTTCCACGTCAGACCTGTAACTCACTGATCCGGGATGTTTTTCCCACATGATCAGTTTTCCAGTAGGCTACTGTGCGCATGCGTGGATACGGCCATCCAGAGACATAGGCCTATGGAGAAGAGGAAAACGGCGATACGGCCCATGACATGTTGGTGCAGGTGTACGGGACGACAGCCGTAAGCAGTACATGATTTTATAACTGGTTCAGACGTTTTCGAGACGGGAAGGAAACGACTGAGAATGGGCCATGTATGCGTCAGTCATCGACAAGCAGAACCCCCAGTCATGATCGAGCGAGTGTGACACATGCTGGCACGAGATCGGCGACGACTCTTCGATTGATTGCGTTTTGTGGACGTGGCAGCATTCCAAATACGTTTGACAGCGGTTCTGCGATCGATTCCTAACGAGGCATTTCTTTATAAAAGTTGCAAAAAGTGGAATTGTGGCGTGACGATTATTCTTAAGGTCAATAATAGTAATATGATCGATCTTTTGGTTTGTTTGTTTGTTTGTTTGTTTTCCGATGCCATTTGAGACGCATAACTTAGCCTACTTTGGGAGTTTTACTGAGTGGGAAGGCAATTAAAGTTAATTTTACGGGAGCCAACACCATATGATGGCCGCTGTACGCCAGCTGACAGAGTAACAAGCCATTATGACCCACGACTTTTCCGCACTCTAGCGGTGATCTACGCAGAGACAGGCCACCACCACCAGCATGTCATTCACTGCCGTCGCGCGGCGAAAGCTCCCCGAGGTTCACCAAATTACTTCTTATACCTCGTCTCTAGGCTCTTGCCTGACCTGGTGTCACTATTTGGTTCAGTCATGGTTCCGTTTTGATTGTTAGTTAAATATATTAAAATGAAGAGAGACTCCGCTGATCAATACTTTTTATAATTAAAACACAATGAGTTACATTATACCCATATGGTACATGTTTCGGGGTTTATATTAACCCCTTCATCAGCCATACATCGAGAAAAACACTTGTCATTATCATTAAAAATATCCTAAAAAAATATGAATCTAACGTGAAATAAATAAATAAATGAAATGGATGAAAGCGACAGCGAAAACAAATGAGGAATGACGTGGTGCAACAGACATATCAAAAAAAAAACTGGAGAACACAGAACTAGTACAAACACATAAGATAAAAAACACATTAAAAATTGATCACTGGAAGTTCACGTTGGTAAATGTGATTTAACATGTTCACATTGGGTTCTTATGGCCCTGAAAATATTAGATATGGTCCGATGTTTTTTATATAAAAACACTTTCATCCATTTCATTTACTGTATTCATTTCACGTTAGATTCATATTTTTTAGGATATTTTTAATGATAATGACAAGTGTTTTTCTCGATGTATGTCTGATGAAGGGGTTAATATAAAACCCGAAACATGTACCATATGGGTATAATGTAACCCATTGTGTTTTAATTATAAAAATTATTGATCAGGCGGAGTCTCTCTTCCTTTTAATATATTTGACCCGGAGTCTCCACTTCAAGAGCGTGATGTAAAAAGTAATCGGATTTCTCCGCCATGTACTGTTGCCAAATTGCGCTAAAAAAAGTTGCCTTCAAACAAGAAACTCAAGTTCGTTATAGGTCCTTTGGCATTCTATACGCAAATTACTGCAACATGCAAATTACTCACTTGACTGAGGCAATGGTGAAAAGGAGATTCTTACCTGAAACAACGAAATGGAAATTAGCGTCTCTTGAACATCAGTAAAGTAGGAAATAATATAGCCTAGGCTACATAAATATATGTTCACTCACAGAGTTGCTTTTACCTACAGTAAGCTACATAGCCTAAACATACAGTATGTAATATGAAACATTTATGTCCACCTTTTTAAGTCTGCTCTCTTCTTGTGTGAAGTTTACGTTATTTTGATTGTACCAAATGTGGTACAAAATAATAATAATGATAATATTAATAATAGTCTAATACAGTAGGTTATTGAGTAGGTGTAGTATTCAAACTTCAATCGCATGACTAGGACACTAAAAATAAAGACCAGATTTTAAAATTTCGCACAGCTGCCATCTTGTGGTTATGAAAACAATTGAAATAAATTAGATGCCAGTGGATTAAAATTTGTATAAGCCTTTACCGTGCCATGTTTACTGCGCTCAGATGGTTAAATCGTCCATTTAAATATTTATATTTCGAGTCGCCGCCATGTTGGATTTGTGCTCACCAGGTTAAGGAAAGTCTCATAGGTGAACTTATGCTCATAGTCTCTATCAACATACACAATTTCAGTTTGATTGCTATCATAGATTAATAGATATTGAGAACCGTCTAAATATTTCGGATGGTCACCATGTTGGATTTTTATATAATGTAGGCTATAGAGTTATGTACTATTAGAAGACGATATTTGAGTAGGTTCATTATTCAAACGTTCACTTGGATCGCATGATTAATACACAAGAAATAAAAACTTATTTTTAAAATTGTACACATCCGCCATCTTGAGGTTATGTGAAAAATTTAACTAAATTAGATGGCAGTGCATTACAATGTGTACAAACAATTACTGTACCATATTTCACTGCGCTCAGATAGTTAAATCGCGAGAAAAGTCTCTTTAAATGTTTCACATTCGCTTGGCCATGTTCGCTTTGTATTTTACAGGTTTTTGGAAGTCTCATAGCTGAACTTCTAGTAGTACCCTTTATCACCGCACAAAATTTCAGGGTGATATCAGTAATAGTTTCGGAGATATAGAATACCGGTGAAATATTTCGCACAGCCGCCATGTTTGATTGGTGAGACGTAATAAAATTTGAATGGCGCGGTCGGGGTCGGCCGAAATAGTAGGTATGACCTTACCGAGTTTCATTGAAATCGATCCAGCCGTTTACAAGTTATTAGGGACACACACACACATACACACACACACACACACACACACACACACACACATGGACAAGCGACGATCTCATAAGCCTATTTTTTCATAAATGAAAATAGGCTAAAAATATATTTAATTTTTATTATGGGCGTCACCGGTTCACAATAATTATTGGGCAATTCGATGAACATGTCTACTGATAGAAAAGCATACTTCATACAGAACATAATCTGGAAAGCGACTTCATTCTTTGTTAACTAGTGCACTGATTGTTATTGCATTGTAATTTTGGACATAGGTTTTCCCCCTAAAATGGTAGTCTAAGTGACTATGGGCCGATATGTGTTTACTTTGAGAGGGAATACAGACTTAAGTATGAAATGAAAATGTATGTTCAGCGCATTTGGAATGAATGAATAAATAAACAACTCTTCCATGCTCCTAACTATGAATAAGTTACCGTAAGGAAATGTCAATGTCGAGCAACAACTTCCTAATAGAGAAGATCACTCTTTTTTTTTATAAATACAGTTCTTGGATCGTAATGTAATAATTTATTGTTCTTAAATGTTTTATTCCCTGACATAACCAACACCAATCACATTGAAAGACACACGATAATGTCAAATATAACTCTGCAATAGGTAACTGTGTATCGAAATCATTCAAGGATACTAAAAGTAGATCTCACTACTAGGCCTAAGTCAGATCACCTCTTACCATGATATCACGAATACAGTGTATTTCTGAGGGAATTTCAACGTGCTACAGTAGTCTACAATTCGTATAAATTGACTGGCTGTGACGCGCAACGGTAGCGTTTTCGCCTTCTGTGACCAAGGTTGTAGGATCGAATCCTAACGCAGTAAGTGAGCAAGCGAGGGATCCGTGTCAGTATAGGCTAATTACTGGCACATAATATCCCCTTCGGCGCGGAATTCAGATACCCCGGCATCTCTAAAAGCCGTAGTAGGTAAAAGGGACTTAAAACCAATACATTATTATTATTATTCTCATTCGAGAAGACCAAGTTTATTTGCACTAGGTTCGACATCCAGGAACTACAAACAAAATACGGGCACATCAAACGGGTTCCACACTTGAAATATCTCGGTGAGATCCTAGAACCAACAGGATTGGAAAAGGAAGCTCAGAAAGTTCGACTACAAAAACTCAAAAGAGCGTTTTGGAGAACCCGTGACATCTATAACAAGAAATGCATGTCCATACATACAAAAATCAAACACTATAATACGGTGATTAAACCTGAAGTGCTGTATGCAAGTGAAACCTTGGTACTTAATAAGAAAGGTGATCTGGAAAATATCTTGAAGGAGGAAAGAAAGATCTTGAGGAAAATTCTGGGCCCAGAGAAAAGTGAAGAAGGGTATAGACTCAAATCACGCAAAGCCACGGAAAAACTATCCAACCTCGCCGCAGACATCAGGAAACGAAGACTGAAATTCTATGGACACGTTCACAGACTCTCATCTTCAACGTTAACTCACAAGATTTTGACATTTTCTGGAAAACTGAAGAACGTATCTTGGATACAAGATGTTAAAAATGACCTGGAAAAGGCCCGGATAGAAACGTCAGAAATACTAGACAGAAATGTCTACCGTCAGAAGATAAATAAATGGGTGGTACAGCCAGAGAATGAAGTCCCCAGAAGATCGGGGACTAAGTGGTCAGAAGAAAGGAAACAAGCGCACAGTGAAAGAATGAAAGCAATATGGTCTGTTAGAAAGGCGAATCATAATGCGTGATCCAATAGGGTCCATACGCACATAATAATAATAATAATATGTATTAATTCAGCTAACAAGAATAAAAGAGGAAGGTGAATGGATTGACACTATGCCGCTTTCACTTACGCAACAGCATTCAAAGAACATCATACATATTTCAGATTGAAGTAAGACTCTGAACAACGCTGTATTGCACCAAGTCAAATTTTCATTCCTAGCATTTTAGGCATTACACCATTCGACTCTGAACAACGCTGTATTGCACCAAGTCAAATTTTCATTCCTAGCATTTTAGGCATTACAACATTCTGAGAGGACAGAGCCAACACATCTATACAGCTGGTATTTCCTTCTTTCCAGCCACTTGAAGCAGTACAGAGAATTTTATGAGCAGCTGCCCAGCATTTGTGAGCATATGCTTGTTAGTAAAATGAAAGTGTATATGTCGTAGTCAGATAGTGAAATCCGTCATTTCATGAAGATCCTAGGCACTTCATGAAAAGCCGGCATATGATGTAAAATGGGATAGTTACACAATCTGACGCGTTTCTTCATGAAGTGACGGACTGCCTTAGGCAGATGGTGTAAGAAATCATATTTCATTATCTGCCGAGGCACTTCATGAAGATCCGGCATTTTTTGATTCGGCTCTTCATGAAATGACTGACGCGACGAAGTCGTACATAAATTCCTTTAATTGTTCTATTCCAAGAAATAAATTAATGCTTATTTACTATGGAATTCGAAATCAATTTCCACGTACAACCTGAAATCTAATCCTGGAACACTGGGTAAGTTTTTCTCCTGTTTTTTTTTCTTCTGTGTAAGTTTATATATTTTTTCCATTTGTAGACCTGCATTAATCCTTTTCTAATCAGAATTAAATGACTGCCGCAGTGGAGTCGAACATTAATTTTTCTGTGTAATACACGAATTATTCCGAGAAATAAATTGATGCTCGTTTATTATGATGTTCATAATTAATTCCCACGTTAGACTGAAACCCTAATCGTGGAATACTAGGTACACTTTTCTCCCTCTGTCTTCTTTTTGTAGAAGCTTACATTTTTCCCAATTTGTGCAATCTACTTTTTCTTTATGTATATTTTCATAATTTATTTTGTGGTTTGGCTTTATTTCCTAAAATGTGTACCCTTTCTTTTTATTTATTTCTCTCTCTCTCTCTCTCTCTTCCTCATTGATGTATTTTGTATTTTTGAACTTAATATGTCTGATGACCTTATCAGACAACATACTTACACCCTAATGTACTGGGCTGATGACCTTATCAGACAACATACTGTACACCCTAATGTACTGGGCTGATGACCTTATCAGACAACATACTGTACACCCTAATGTACTGGGCTGATGACCTTATCAGACAACATACTGTACACCCTAATATACTGGGCTGATGACCTTATCAGACAACATACTGTACACCCTAATGTACTGGGCTGATGACCTTATCAGACAACATACTGTACACCCTAATATACTGGGCTGATGACCTTATCAGACAACATACTGTACACCCTAATGTACTGGGCTGATGACCTTATCAGACAACATACTGTACACCCTAATATACTGGGCTGATGACCTTATCAGACAACATACTGTACACCCTAATGTACTGGGCTGATGACCTTATCAGACAACATACTGTACACCCTAATGTACTGGGCTGATGACCTTATCAGACAACATACTGTACACCCTAATGTACTGGGCTGATGATCTTATCAGACAACATACTGTACACCCTAATATACTGGGCTGATGACCTTATCAGACAACATACTGTACACCCTAATGTACTGGGCTGATGATCTTATCAGACAACATACTGTACACCCTAATGTACTGGGCTGATGACCTTATCAGACAACATACTGTACGCCCTAATGTACTGGGCTGATGACCTTATCAGACAACATATTGTATACCCTAATGTACTGGGCTGATGACCTTATCAGACAACATACTGTACACCCTAATGTACTGGGCTGATGACCTTATCAGACAACATACTGTACACCCTAATGTACTGGGCTGATGACCTTAACAGACAACATACTGTACACCCTAATGTACTGGGCTGATGACCTTATCAGACAACATACTGTACACCCTAATGTACTGGGCTGATGACCTTATCAGACAACATACTGTACACCCTAATGTACTGGGCTGATGACCTTATCAGACAACATACTGTACACCCTAATGTACTGGGCTGATGACCTTATCAGACAACATACTGTACACCCTAATGTACTGGGCTGATGACCTTATCAGACAACATACTGTACACCCTAATGTACTGGTGACCAAGATGTACCTAGCCCGTTTTTACAATAATAAAACAACTACAACACTATATTAAAATGTGAAGACTGAAAAAATGAAAATACTGAAACCCTCCCGAAATTACTTTCTGGGTACGGCCCTGATTTCTTCATTGCGGTAAGACTTCAGAAACACGAAATAAGCTGACTATTGTGTAGGCTATGTCCTAAAATGTTCTAATAATGGCATTAATATAAACATCGCATTGTTCTATTGACATCCCGCCTTTTAACTAACCCCATGTAATAGAAAGTGTAATATTTCATCTGGACATATGCCGTTCATTCTCAGACTTGTGATGATACTGGTATTTGCGTAAACACCCATTAATCCTCTGTTAATCAGCCACCGGTATCATGTTCATCCAAATGAGACGAATAGAACACTTGTAAATGATTAAAACAGGCAGGCTACAAGTGACATACCGGTAACCTAAAATATACCAAACAAGTATTTCTTACCTTATCCATTCCTTCTTGAGACCAAGGTTTTTTATGAGGTTTCTTCATAATACTCATTAACTTTCTGAAGAAACAACTGCCTCTGTACTTCCACGGTATCTTCCATATCGTATATTGCCACTATTTATTCTTGGAAATCACACTTATCTCACCACGAGGACAACGCTACCGCTTCTTCATGAAATGACGGGCTTGACTTTCCGTCAGATAGTGTAAAAAAGAATTACACTATGTGACGGCTAAATTTAGTCATTTCATGAAACCACGCGTCAGATAGTGTAACTATCTCATTTTACATCATATGCCGGCTTTTCATGAAGTGCCTAGGATCTTCATGAAATGACGGATTTCACTATCTGCCTACGACATATAGGCTACCATTCGGAGAATATTATGTTCAAACTGCCTGTTGGCTGTAAGGTATAAAACGCCAGGCCAAAAGCCATAAAAACTGCCAGCTACCTTGATGTTGAAGTGATAGGCCTACGCTTAGTCTATGAGTTGTGGTTGTTTAAGATATACGAATTACCATACGTTTGTTATTTACATGAAAGTGTTCATTGCACTATTTAGTTGAGTGCCTTGATCATAAGTTTGCAAGTGCATGTCTCCGTTATATTTTCCATGAACAGTTAACATACAGCGTTTCTCCATTGAGTAGTCTAATGTACATGATTGTGCCTACAGCCAATAAAACTAACTTACTTCAGCTTCGAAATGCTCAGCAATACGCAATTGATAGCGCGTTCAGGTGTACTGTAAAGTAATAATGTAAGTTATATTTACGATGTTTTGTTCTGTCCCCACTGTAAATTATGAAAAACGTCCTGTACAGTGTTGTTCGGTGGGCGTACTTCAATTTTTTGATCACTTGGCAAATGTCATTTAGACTATAGTGAATCCTTTCTCTACTTTACAACTTACTTGTTAGTCATAGAAGTGCCGTTATTCTTAAATTTCAAGTATTTAATGCAATTCTGCATTGTTTGTTCTATTCGCTTATTGATATAGATAGCCCAATGTAATGAACTCCAATGATCGTGTTGACCGACATAAAATTACCCAACAAATAAAAAGTGCGATTTAACCAAAGGGAAGTCCACCCACATCATCACAGCCGCCACTGCACACATGCCTCCCTAAAAAAAATCAGAGGCACAAAACAGAACCTATAATACATCAAAAGGCCAAAACAAAAGTTGCAGTAACCATGGATAGGAAAAAGCCAGAACCATAAGTTGTAGACAATCCGAGGTTGAATAGGCCTACCACTGTAATTCTCTAAAAATCTTCGTTAAAAAGTAACTATTAAAAACAATGTTCTTAAACAACAAATCAACACACAGTAGGCCGACTTGGCTTAAGACTATAAACTGCCATAAACCAAGTAGGCCTACAAGTAATGTATAGGCTATACACAAAAATACAATCACCAAAATAACAAATTTTAATACACGGTATCTGAAAGTAGAGCGAAATGAGCCTCGCCAAGAGACACTAGACTCGCAAACCAATGTTTGCAATCACAACAGAATAGGGAAGTCAATGTAGGGTAACATGGACTACAATCGGTTCAAATTGTTAATTTATAGTTTAAGGATACCATGATATCAGCCCTATGTACTTAGGTGTGAGTTGGATTTGTCTGATGATGTGATGACTGATGATAGTATCAGATGATGATAATTGTTGTTTTAAGGGGCCTAACATCTAGGTTATCGGCCCCTAATGATTTGGGTGATAGTGAAAATGAAAGATGAGAATGAAAAATAAAACTAATACTAACTACAAACTAAAATACTAGAAGAAGGAATGGTAAACAAATGAACGATAAGGCAAATAAAGGACAGGAAGAAAAGAAATGCCCTCAACCCTCGAAGAATGAGGATTGAGGGACTTTGAAGGAAGGAGAGCCATGAAAGGCAGATAGGAAAGAGAAAGAGGAGAGAATGCAGAATGCAGGAGATAAAATGAAAAGAAAAAGAAGGCTGACCCCTCGCAGAAGGAGGATATCAGGAAAGACGAGACAAGGGCCAATTAAGGCGGGAAAGGAAGAGACTCCCTAGGCCTCGGATATCCTAATACCGCCGGGGTCGGAAGAGAACAAGAATTGACCAAGAGAGGTCAACAGGAAAGAAGACGGAGAGGAGCCCGGTATAAGTAAGTGGAAGCAATACCGGACTCAGCTGGGGGTCCCGTGGTCGCCAACCCACGTCTCACTAGATGTGAGCCCCTGAGGGGGACAGTATTAGAGTGTGCAACTTTAATTATTTTGGTCAGGGATAGTAGTGGGTAGGTGCCTTGAGACTTGAAATGAGGTACCATCCAGGTATTTTCCTGGAGGAACCGTAGAAAAAACACAGAGTATGGCCGCTGTCAACGCCGAGATTCGAACCTCCTATCTCTATACTTGCTACAGATGCGGCTACGTCGCGGGGTCAATTGCTTGGAAAACTGGAGCTTTCAAAATAGTGGAACAGATGAACACTAAAAGCGAGGCAGATCAGGAAAGAAGACATACAAGGAGATACACGAGACAAGCTGGACACAATAGTTCAGTAATTCTCATTATATGTGAGCTTGCGAACGGTTTCCAACAGGATCGTGTTTGGAGCATGCACGGTTTTAATCTGGCAGTCGGTAAATAAAGGTAGGAAAAGCCAGCACTGCAGGGAGAAGTCAAAATGGATGCAGTGTATCTAACCCAAAAGCCCGGCCAGTTGAGTATAAATCTGTCAGGCCAAGAAACTGTGGGCGGCCGGGGGCGGAGCCACAGCGTAGGGCCGGGCGGGGCGCTATTGAGCCCGCCTCCTGGGGAGCGGAACAGGTGCGCAACACGCAACCGCCAATTATTAATTAGCCTCAACTCACACTAGCATTCACGTGTAGGCTACGATAGTCTTCATACCGCGATTAACACAAGACAAGGCACTGGACCCCTTCCGATCAACTTTCGAGTTACCGATCAATGCTCGCATTTTCGCGCCACAATAGTGCATGTTAACATTATTTCATTATTAGTATTACTACCGTCATTATCATAATCGATCGGGTTAGCTCAGTGCACTAGTGTGCAAGGTCATGGGGCCAGGCTATTTCCGGAATCGGAAGACGAATGGGTTCAAACTCCTTCGTCGGCCGTTCTTAATTTATTTTTGTTCCCCCCACCTTTCAACTGCAGGCAAATGGCGAGACGGTACCATTTAACAGGCCACGGCCGGTCGCTTCCAACTCCAAGTACAATCCCAGTCATTTTCCATCTCTCATTAACTCTTCTGATGTGGGTGACACCAGGTAAGCAATCGCACATATTAAAAGAATAAAATAAAAAAATCAATAAAACCACATTCGCTACAGAGACTATCTCCCATCATCCCCGACTCCATAGAAACGGGAATAATAAGGCGTAGAAATACAAGTTTCCTTTTAGCTTTACTACAGTAATAGTCTACATTATTTTGATCGGTTGGGATTGTTGTTTTCATGGGAGGGACATTAAGAAACCATTATTAACTGTAGTTTTGTTTCATCGTGGTCATCAGCCCCATGCAAGAGTGTTGGTTGGTACCCAGTTTAGGGGCTGCGACAACGCGGTCATGTAGCCCCGTGTACTTTGGGTGTGTGTAGAATCTGCCTGATAACCTGTGTTAGTTGTGATGGCTGTATTCGTGTGTGTTATCTGTAATTCAGGTAAGGACTGCAGACGATCAATTTCAAGTAGTTGCTACTTTTGGTACCAAATGTTGCCGTCAACGACACCTAGTCGCGAACTTGCCGCAACGGCACCTGGCGACGAATGTCGGAACTTTAATAGAGCGTTAATTATATCTAACCGACAAATTTTTGCTTCACACATTTGTAGTTAGTTTAAAATACCATAAATCTTATGACATGGGCCCGCCGGCTTTACTTCCCCTCCGAAGGAAGGCATACCTAGGGATTTAACGCTCTTAAAAATATCCGACGACTTCGGCCGGGTTTGAACCCACATTTTTTTCAAATGAGTGTTTTATCTGCTCAATAACGTGTTTCATTGTGGCGTCTGTAGAAGTGTGTGTAAGCATACTTATGATGGGGGCTAGGATTGGGAAAGACACGCAGCAAATCCATCTGTAGCCCCTAAAAAAATGCGAATCATTATAATTTAGGCCTCGACTATTATTGTAATGATAATAATATTAGTAATAAAATGGCCACTAGGCTTCCCGTGTCCTTCTACTACAACATGTGAACTAGCCCCATCACAGGTATGCTTACACACGTTAGTTCACATGTTGTAGGACCACCTCGTGGTGTAACGGCTAGCGTTCTTGGCTGTGTCGCCCCGGTGGTCTGGGTTCGATCCCCGGCTTTGTCTGGAAACTTTAATTCTGGTGTGAGGGCTGGAACGGGGGTACACTCAGCCTCGTGAGGCAAAACTTCAGCCATCCTGGAAGCGGTTTTCCCACTTCTACTCCAGGCAAATGCTGGTAAGGTTCCTAACTCAAGGCCACGGTCGTCTCCGTCCCAATTTACAAAACACACACACTATTACAGCCTTCACAATACACAGGTTATCACACAAATACACGGGGCTATATGGCCACAAAGTGGCAGCCCCTAAAATAAGCAACGACAACGCATGCTGTAGGATGCACAACTTGTCTACCCTCAATACGGAGAGAGTTAATTGAGCGTTGTCAAATGTATTATTGTCCTTCCACTATAAGCTGCCGTGCGGTTAACTTCACCAGAGAATAGTTCAATTTCGTGTCAGAAAGATCCAATTCCATCAACATCAGATTCAGACAGGATTATCAGAAGGGGCGTGGTGGCGCAGCGGTCAAGCTGTTGGTCTGTCACCAAGGTGGACTGGGTTTGATTCCCGGTCAATGCATATCAGATTTTCGAAGAGAAATGCCATGTCCTGTGGTTCGGATTCCACATAAAGAGAAGGTCACGTGGCTCATAATCGCAAGATTCACGGCCACGTAAAACTACAAATTTCCTTTTTTTTTCAGAATTATCAGACCTCCCGAATAGTAGTATTGTAGCCCGACTATAGCCTGCTTTATTCTAACAGTGAAAGTGTCGATAGCGCTACTGTAGTAGCTTAGTGGCAGCGCTATAGTGTGCCTACTGTCGACCAAAATACTATATGCACTCGAGTTTGAAGGTTGTTTGTGAAATAACCAATAGACCTACATAAAGTCCAATATCATCATTATTTTCGCCGTTCTATTTTACGTTAGTTTATGTAGGTTTGGAATTTATAATTTATATTTTAATATTTTTTATTGCAGTTGGAACACAAAAAGTGCCATTTTTAAGCGTGTTTCAATCATGCGTCACTTTTAAGAATTATTATCTCAAAAACCCGTCATCAGATCAAATCCAAATTTAAACAATATACATTGGAATGTTGAATAACTGATTTATTAATTTCAAAATTTTGTGTGTCCAAGAAACAAAGTTGTCATTTTTGTAAGGTAACTTTTTCTCGGCTCGAGGTGGTTGGAAAATGTAGTTCCTGGTTGCGTTGTAATCCTCACTTCCGAGCTAGGAGCACCATGACGCGTGATGGGCTCCATCTCGGCAACGCTGTACAGCTTTCCCTGCATCGGCTAGCTGCTGAACCATGTCTTATTTTCCCGTATAAATACAACCCGATATAAAATAAGTGAATTAATTTACGTATTTCACAGTCATACAGCATAACCTTTTGATGTATAAGGATAACAACACGACCAAGAACTACATTTTCCAACCACCCCGAGCCGAGAAAAAGTTAGCCTACCTTTAAAAACGATAACAACTTCGTTTCTTGGACACACAAAATTTTGAAATTAATAAATCAGTTAAACAACATTCCAATGTATATTGTTTAAATTTGGATTTGATCTCATGACGGTTTTTTGAGATAATAATTCTTAAATGTGAGGCATGGTTGAAACACGCTTAAAAACGGGCACTTTTTGTGTTCCAACTTCGATAAAAAAATATTAAAATATAAATTAAAAATGCCAAACGTACATGAACTAACGTAAAATAGAACGACGAAAATGATGATGTTATTGGATTTTATGCAGGTCCATTGGTTACTTCACAAACAACCTTCAAACTCGAGTGCACATAATATTTTGGTCGTCAGTAGGTACAATCCTGAGCTGGAAGGGGGTAACCGTAGGAAACCACTGAAAACCACTTCTAAGATGGGTGAGTAGGGAATCGCACCCTCTCCAGCTCTCAGAGAAGAATTCAATTTCTTGTCAGAGCGGGGAATCGAACCCAAGATCAAATTCCATCAACAAAAGATTAAGACAGGATTATTAGGCCACCCGTATTTGCCAGGTTCTCCGTTATTCTCGCCGCATTGTTTCAAATCTCCTTTAAAACCTTTAAAGTTGTTTTCAATGGTGCTGAAACTTCCAAGACACGAAAGAAGAGGATATCAGTTTCGATGTTTCACCAATAATCGAAAACATAATACCCTATATGGCACACAATTTAAATCGAATAACTCCGAATCGATTCAAGAAATAGCATTCCTGTAGATCTCATAAAAGCTCTTTGCAAATTTTAATATCGATAGCTATTCAACGTTCTGATGTCAAATACGACATATAGCATACCTAGTTTGCTCCACTTCATTATGAGTAATATTATTGTTACGAAGAACTGACACATTAAAATACATTCTTAAGTTATTTATGCACACGTAATTGATGTTGCTTTTGAGCTTGTAACTGTTGCACATTTGTTCTGTAATTTACTGATAAAATAGCTCTTAAGATGATAAAATAAGTTGATAAGTGTCGTAGAATGACGTTTGGTGTTTTTTCAAAATTTCCCTAACTTTTAGTAGGAAGCTAGATTTGAAATATGTACGGGAGATTTTCAATTCAAAATCTGTCCACCCTGAATATAGAGCCTCTCTGTCATAAGAGCAATCTATTCTGTCTTCTACCGCTGCACCCCTAGTCGAAATGAAAATTAATAAATGTAAAAAAAAAATTGGAATGCAGCCGAAAAATATTGGAATGCAGCCGAAATAAATCAGAAACCTCTACGGACATCAAATTGGCAGGTGAAAAGCTGAAGGAAGTGGAAGACTTCTGTTACTTAGGAAGCAAAATAACCAGTGATGGACGAAGTTAGTTATTGTTGTTTTAAGGGGCGGAACTACGAAGTCATCTGCCCCTAGTGATGGACGAAGCAAAGAGGATATAAAAAGTAGGTTGGCTCAGGCAAGGAAAGCATTTCTACAAAAAAGGAATTTGTCGACATCGAATATAGATGTAGGTATTAGGAAGTCATTTTTGAAAGCCTCTGTCTGGAGTGTGTCACTCTATTGAAATGACACTTGGACTATTAGTGCAGCAGAAAAGAGGAGAATTGAAGCGTTTGAAATGTGGTGTTACAGGAGAATGATGAAGATCAGATGGGCAGATAGGGTTACAAACGAAGAGGTATTAAGACGAGTGGGAGAGGAGAGATGTTTCTGGCGACTGCTAATGAAGAAGAGGTAAGTCGGTAGGACACATTCTAAGACACCCAGGAATAGCAAGCATAGTTATGGAAGGAAGGGTCGAGGACAAGAACTGTAGGGGTAGACCAAGGTTAAAATATGTTAAACAGATTGCTACGGATGTAGGGTGTGATAGCTATGTAGAGATGAAACGTTTAGCTCAGGACAGGAAGGCATGGAAGGCTGCATCAAACCAGTCAAAAGACTCAAGACTCAATCATCAAGTGGAGAAGGATATGTTCTACCCTGTCACATAGGCTACATTCTAGCACTGTTCTGTAATATATCCACATTAAATATGCTTAATTAATGCATGGTGAATGGTTGAACAAATAAATTGTCTTAAGCGTCTTGATCGTAAGTCCCGACCTAAGATTTGAGACCCCCAAACGTTTGTACGGTAGGTGATTTCTTTCCTTCGTTCTTCACTGTCATTTTCAATTTCACAATGTTTCGTACTCCAGAGTTATTGTACGGTTAGGCATATTTCTCTGTATATTACATTAGATGTAATTGTTTTATTCATTTTGCTATCCACCATTCCATAACTCCGTCTTTGTCCTCCTCATCCTTATCTTCTTCACTCATCCAAGAAAATAGTGAATAACGCTGAGCTGCTTCACAGGATAATTTAATGACATTCAACGGTAAGACACCGAATAGAGAGGAACTCATGCCACTAGATCATCCGACCAGTGGGAAATCAGATACAACAGCTGTTCTACGCCAGCTGCATCGCTCGATACACAGCTGGTTGTAGAGTAAGCTAACTACGTATAGTAACCCACCGTTGTATGTTAATGGTAAGAGCAACAAATGATAATCATTGAATATAAATTATTATTTGCAATGCAACGTAAGTGCTACCAACATTGTTGGGGATATACGAAATGTGGAACAACTACGCAGAAAAACAACTTCATGAGGGCGAACAACCTGAATCTCAATTTATTACAATGCTTAATGTATTAAACCAGTGTGAGAAAATCGATTATTCTGCTTAATTGCAGCAACTCCTGAGGAACAAGACCGGGCATGGTGATAACTCTTCTTCCCTCCCTAGAAAGCCCACTGTTAAGACACCCAAATCGTCTGTGGACATGGGATTTCGGTGCTGTTTTCGAGAAATTCTGTAGCTTGTCCCAATTAAAATGCCCGGGGTCAATTATCATAAATGTCGGAAGAGTGTGTCATTAAAATTAATGAGATCTAATGAGATCATAGTATTGAACAGGCGAAATAATAATACCGATAAGTTAATAATAATAATAATATACGATCAATGCCGGGACTAGCTGGATCTACACCGGCTAGGAAGCGTAGAATAGAGAATAATGGCGAGTTTATCCAGTCGAACAGGGATCATAGTTGTTACTGAACTCGACTGTACATCAAGACGAAAAAAGGCTGGGCGAGCTGTCGAATATGGTGATTACCGGGCTCAGTTAAATAGGGGGCGGGAGGGACTGCCTCTGCGTGCGCCAAGCTTCTAACCATACCAGCCAGCAGAAAGAGCGATCTAGCGGGGACGGTCCATTCTTCTCATAGTAGACCAACATCGTCATTATTACAAAATAAATACATATACTGTACAGTATTTTTTACTATTAGATATGAATTTACTTCGTGGCAAATTACTTGGAGAGGATGGGCAGATGACCTCGCTGTTCCCACCCTCCAAACAACAATACCTAACTTACTTGGAGATCGCACTCATGATACTAGGTTTTATATAAAAGTCTGCAGGAATTTCCTAATTACTTTCACGACTTTTTATTTATAAATAACTAGCAACCCGCCCCGGCTTCGCCCGGGAACAGTTATGAATGTATTACGTGATAAGCGCTTTTCTTTCGATGTCCGTTTTACGTCTCGGCATGATGGGTTAAAATCACTGACTGGACTATTAATTATATTATCATGGAGATGCATGTGCAACGAATTCTTGTCAGACGTAATTTAAGAATGGCGAGGTGAATGAAACACAAATCCCCCCTTCCGTCCAATCTAAACTTTAAAGTTCACAGGTGAAATGAAGAAAAGCCAAGTTGCACTTCCAGGGAAACTCCAAACACAACCACTCTTCTCTGAAGTCTTAACGCAACACGACTCGACAGTTTGCTGCTGGCTGTAACTGGGGTAGGCTAATAGGCTCACCCGCTAGCTAGGCTGTAACTGGTGTGACAGGCTCGCCCCTAGCTAGCTCGTAAACTGTCGCCTCAGTAAATGAATGGAGATTGTTGGAAGAAATGAAAACGTAAAAGCACTTAAACTGTAGTGTGCGATGTATTGAAGATAGAGATATGCTCTCGGGGACTTTTTTGTAGAATTTTTCATGCTGAACAATTCTTACACTCATAGTAAGTTATATTGATATTTTTAACGGTTTGCCCAGCGTAAGATTAAAAAGCAAACGGACGCCAGTTTTTTTTCGACTTTTTTCACTGAATTCGTTACTGCTCGGCTTCCTTTGATCACAAATACATTATTTTCCACAGAAACCTTCCTCGAGATATCCTTTACAGAATCCATCCAGTGGTTCTCGAGATTACCCGTGACATCCAAGAATCGGGGACTTGTTCTATACTAAGTAGAGATTGTAACTTTAATCAAAATTGTTTCCCCTCTAAAACTGAATAAAGGGAAGGTTTGTCTATGGTGTCGTTTAGGGACTTGCGAGAGCTCTTAGAACTGTCACCTAAGATTCCTGACATTAGCCCCGTGTATTTGGGTGGGAACGAGGCGAGGTCCTAAGTTAGGTTCCGTCATGGCATTTATCAGGATAGAAAGTGAGAAACCATGATAAGCCAGTTTTGGGAGGTGAAATCTAACCCGCATCTTATTAGTTACATCTCAGAGATCAGAATTCAACTTCCCGGCGAAGCTGGAAATCGAACCCGGGACCGTTGGGGCAGTTATCTCATACGTAACCCCCAGATCGCATGAGTATATCAGCTCCTCCTGTCTTTTCGAAGGTACTTGAATCTCAAGTATATAGGCCTACATCGATATAGGATACTACTGTAGGCCTATTTCGAAATTCGTACAGTAGTGATAATCAGTTTGGATTCTGGATAAGTATATCAACAGCGTTAGACTTGCAATATTATTTTCTATTCACGTGGAATTTCAAGAGCCATTTGAAACGACTGATCATGTTCACTCATAAGATGATGTACAATTTTCTGGAGAATTAATATTATTTCAAAATCATTTGACAGTCATTAAAGGTCACAGTTACAAGGTAATGATTTAAACGTCGTAATCACTGAAATATTTAGCTACGTCTAGTTAATATTAAATCACTGAAAGAGACGTTTAAGCTTCGATGTGGACCGGCATGCTTGAGTTAGAAGCCCAAATAATATGTGGACCACTGTCGTTATAAACTCAGGTAGCTCACAATTAATCAGCTTCTGGACTACAGTCTTAAGAGAAATTTAAAACATTATTTTAGAAAAGAAATACGGTGATATAGAAATAACGAAAATGGGCGTAGCCATTACTCAAGTAAGGTACAAATACAATAAATATTCTAATAACAGTACCCATACAGTGTATGAATTCATGATGAAAATTAATAAATGTAAAACAAAAATACTGGATTTATTATTTATTTATCGTATAGCGTATACATGAGCTACAGATCTATATTTACACTATTTACATAGTTAAACGCTTGTGGCGTCCCCAGGAAAAATTCTCTTCTATCTCCGTCGAAACGGCTCAGTGGGCATTCTTGGGTGATGTGCTTCACAGTTTGCCTCTCAGCACCACAGTCGCAACAAGATGATGACTAGAGACGGGAATTTGCCTATTTGCCTATTTTATTCCTGTGTTTAGAAACGTAGGCTTTCGAGATATAAATCCATTTTAGGTTCTTCTAGGCTAGATTTCGTTGGTTTTATTGTGCCTATAAATGCCTATTTCAAGGGTTTATGCCTATTTGGAGTATAATTGCCTATTTGATGACTTTAACTGAATTTTAAAGTGCATTACATTGCAGCTGGTGTGCTCGACAAAATTATATTCTCATTTCTCGATATGTGTTTACCCCACGAACAAGAATGGGAATTCTCGGAAGTCACCAGAAATAGCGCCTGGGATCTCGATATTAAGCCTCCAAACTTAACAACCCTACGTTTTGTATTTCGCTTTTCTTTATATTGAAAATTTACCCGTTAGTATGTGTGTAAATTAATATCATAATCTTTATGCTGATTGAATAACAAAAGAACTAACTTAGTGCCATGTTTTCGCGTTTTTTCAATCTCGATATTAAGCCTCCAAAGTTAAAAACCCTTCGTTTCAGGTATCGTCCCCTTCAAAAGCCGCGTTAGGTTGGCGCTGCAACCTAACTGTGAATTAATATACAGTATATCCTGTACGCGTCTGAGAGTTGAATGGGCAGGCAGTTAAAAGCAGCCAGTAGGGATGCGATCCAGCTGGCAGTTAAAATGCCGCGGCGATCACAGTGGGTTGGTGCTGTAACCTATTGTGTTGAAGCACGGCCGACTGAATGCGCTCATAGCGCAGCTCGTATTCAGTCGGCCGTGGTTGAATGGACAGGCAGTTTAAAGCAGCTTCGATGGATGCGATCTAACTGGCAGTGGGTGTAGCATGGCCTCTTACCCAGATAGATGGAAACTTGGTGGTCACGTCTTGAGCTACTGTTGCCATGCAGCCAGGAGGGATGCGATCCAGCTGGCAGTGAAAATGCCGCGGCGATCACAGTGCGTTGGTGCTGTAACCTATCTTGTGTTGAATGGACAGGCAGTTGAAAGCAGCCAGGAGGGATGCGATCCAGCTGGGAGTGAAAATGCAGCCGCGATCACTGCGTTGGTGCTGTAACCTATCTTGTGTTGAATGGACAGGCAGTTTAAAGCAGCCAGGAGGGATGCGGCCCAGCTGGGAGTGAAATGCAGTGGCGATCAGTGCGTTGGTGCTGTAACCTATCTTGTGTTGAATGGACAGGCGGTTTAAAGCAGCTTGGAAGGATGCGATCTAGCTGGCAGTGGGTGTAGCATGGCCTCTTACCAAGATAGATGGAAACTTGGTAGTCCCGTCTCGAGCTACTGTTGCTATGGAGATGGCCGGCCTTGCTATTACTTCATCAGTTTATTTTCTGCTTTTATTAGCCTTTGCTTGAATGCAAAAATGCCGAAATCAGAAGAATGAGAAAGACTATCGAAAATTCATGTAGCCAGCCGTTCCTTCTGGGTCCTAAACTATGTGTATGCAAAATTTGGTTGAGATTGGTGGAACGGTGTAGATTTGTATACGGAACAAATCCACCCACCCACTCACCCACATACATACATACATACATACATACATACATACATACATACATACAGACTTTCACTTTTATATATAGGGGAGAGTCCTCTAGCCCCGGACACATTACTTTTTTTGCCATTACTGCTGAAATTTTTGAATTTAAAAATCAAGTAAAATATGTGTGACATCCTTCATGTAACATAAGACAATATTCCTGATAGCATAATTTTCAACAGTGGCAGGATTATTGGGAATTTAAATAAACGTACTTGTGGCTTTTTTCCCTTTTATTAAGACTGGCCTGTAATACCGGACAGTTTATAACTTTTTTGGATTGTTATTTGAATACTGTAAATTCTATGCATATCTATGATCTTATCAAAGGATGTAGTATTTGACATGATAGTGACTTATAGGAACTTCATACTTGAGATCTATGGACATATTATGGCCCTAAAATAAAGAGACCTTTGAAATTTTAAAAAAAATCTTTTTATTTTTTTAACATGGTAAGAACTGGAGATCTCAGTGCAAGTTCACGATGTCTCTTCATGAAGCTGTAATAGAAATGTTTCCCTGCAATTTTGTTGTCCTTATTGAACCTGTGAGGCAGCTTTAAAGTTGCAGCTAAATCATAAGCAAGTTTCAGGAACTCTTTTCTGGTAAGGGGCATGAGCATGCCATCTAACAGCTTTATATGGGCGACTAATTGTTCTTCAAAATTGTCTGAAAATATTCTATCGAAGCGCCCTAATTTCGGCGTAATTTGAATTTCTCCTCCACTCTTTATTTTTATTAGTATGTCCTGCAGAGTGCTCTTTGGAACACTAAAACTTCTTGCAGCTTCCCTAACACTCAAATTATTAGCACGCACGCGGTTCACTGCCAGTTTCATACCGTCTTCGGACCACGTTCCCCTCCTCTTCCCATTTTTGTCGTCTTTTGGCATGTTTTTATTTGCGATTCAACCTGCAAATAATAATATGACAGCTAATTACGTGTCCGATGGTACAGGGCATAGTACTGTCCGGTCTTACAGGACAAGCATGCATCTAAAGAAACACCTGCCATTAACTAAATACGTTTCATTTTCAATTTATACTTTGTGAACATGTTATTAAGACCACATTAAACAACTTCTCTCAGTACAGTAACAATTCACTTAACTAGTTCAGTACAATGCTCTTCCAAAACTTACTTGAGACACATGAATGAACACAGGAAATCAGAAAATACCACGTAGCGTGGTTACTGCTTGAGTGACAAACTCACTCTTCTTGCGCTGACGTACACTGGAAGAAACCTTTGAAATGCACTCTACATGATGCTGACATCTAGTGAGATTTTCGTGAACTATAGTGTGTCCGGTACTACATGCCGTCCGGTGTTACAGGACTTCCCCCTAAGATAAGTATTTTATTAAATTATAAGTTGCCTATTGTTAATTCTTTTTATAGTAATTACATATGTTAATATATTACAAGAAATTTTTTCATGCCTATTTTGTTGCCTATTTTACACGTTAGTGCCTATTTACATGCCTATTTTGGCTATTTTAAGAGCCTATATGCCTGCCTATTTTAACTGTTTTTAGTGCCTATAATTCTCGTCTCTAATGATGACTTTTTCCTCCATTTGTATAGCAGATCTGCACACACACCATGGTTAGTTCGGATCCGGTTTAGCTTGGACCATACTTTCCGAGGTTGTTATTGTTTTGTTATTGTTGTTTTAAGGGGCGGAACTACGAGGTCATCTGCCCCCTGTTTCCGAGGTTGTTCAAAGCCAGGTACCTTCTGTGTGTTGCATGGCATTTCCAAAGACTCTGCTGGGGCGAATTGTCTCCATTCATTAGACCATTTCTCAGTAAGGTTGAAATTACTCATTGCCAGATTCTCCGCCGTGCAGATGGGTGGATGTCTTGACTTCAGTCTATCTATACTGTATGTAGGTGGTGGATATCCTCATGAATGGGCAGTCTTTGATTAATCTGGATCTTCTTGTATTCGTTCATCAAAGCATTGCATCTGCGGAGGTGGGGTGGAGGAATATGGCTTAATACAGGCAGCCACTGAATAGGAGTTGATCTGATCGTGCCTGTGATCATTCTCATTGTGTCATTTAATTTAACATCTATTCTCTTCACATGAGGGCTGTTTATCCAGACAGGGGCACAATACTCTGCAGTGGAGTAAACCAGGCCAAGAGCTGAGCAACGTAAAGTAGTTGCACTTGCACCCCAAGTAGTACCACATAGTTTTCGAATGATGTTGTTGCGTGTCTGAATCTTGGCAGCACACTTTCTCAAGTGTTCTTGGAACGACAGCGTTCTATCGAGTGTAACACCCAGATATTTGGGGTGTCTATTGTGGCGGAGAAGGGTGTTATCGAAGTATACCTTGAGATCCCTTGAAGCCATTCGGTTGTTCAGATGAAAACAAGAAACTTCTGTTTTACTCATACTTGGTTGGAGTCTCCATTTTCGGAAGTAGTTTCCTAAAACAGCGAGATCTTTTGTCAGCGTTTCCTCTATCTCCTCGAAGCATAGGTCGTTAGTGGCAAGTGCCCAATCATCTGCATAACCAAATTTCCTGGATTTTGTGGGGGGTATATCTGAAATATATAAATTGAACAGAAGTGGGGCAAGCACTGATCCTTGTGGAAGTCCATTGTTTAGTTTGCTGGATCTGCTGATTTCACTTCCCATGACTACGCGAAATGTTCTGTCACTCAGCATGTTGTTTATAAGGTGAGCCAGACTCTTGCATGGAATCACTTTAAGGAGTTTACTGATAACGCCTTCTCTCCACACTGTGTCGTAAGCTGCCTTTAGGTCTACAAATGCTACCGAAGTCTTTAGTCTTTGTTGGAATCCTGCTTCGATGAAGGTAGTTAATGACATGACTTGATCGGCACAACTTCTTTGTGGTCTGAATCCTGCTTGTTCAGTAGGGATCGTTTCGAACACTTTTGTAGCAATTCTATTCAAGATTAGCAACAGTGATCAGGCTGCCAGACTATCCTAGCGATCTCCTGGCTATTGTACATGAAAATCAAAAATACTGGAATGCAGCCGAAATAAATCAGAAACCTCTAAGGAGATCAAATTGGCAGGTGAAAAGCTGAAGGAAGTAGGAGACTTCTGTTACTTAGGAAGCAAAATAACCAGTGATGGACGAAGCAAAGAGGATATAAAAAGTAGGTTGGCTCAGGCAAGGAAAGCATTTCTACAAAAAAGGAATCTGTTGACATCGAATTTAGATGTAGGTATTAGGAAGTCATTTTTGAAAGCCTTTGTCTGGAGTGTGGCACTCTATGGAACTGAAACTCGGACTATTGGTGCAGCAGAAAAGAGGAGAATTGAAGCGTTTGAAATGTGGTGTTACAGGAGAATGATGAAAATCAGTTGGGTAGATAGGGTTACAAACGAAGAGGTATTAAGACGAGTGGGAGAGGAGAGATTTTTCTGGCGACTGCTAATGAAGAGAAAAGATAGGTTAGTAGGACACATACTAAGACACCCAGGAATATCAAGTTTAGTTATGGAAGGAAGAGTCGAGGACAAGAACTGTAGGGGTAGACCAAGGTTAGAATATGTTAAACAGATTGCCTCGGATGTAGGGTGTGGTTGCTATGTAGAGATGAAACGATTAGCCCAGGACAGGGAGGCATGAAGAGCTGCATCAAACCAGTCAAAAGACTGAAGACTCAAACAACAACAACAGTGTATGTTTAAAAATTTCAGTTAAATGTCCGTATTTCTAGTACCTGTCAAACTTAACAATGGGTGACCGTAGAAGTTAACTGAGTGTGTGCCGGGTACTAAACAAGATGAACAGACAGGCAACTATTTATTTCTATTGTAACAATAAAATGAGGCAAAATACACCTAAGAAACGTTTCCATTGATTTCGATTGTCTTGAAGATCCTTGGCTTCCTTCTAGCAATGAGATCTTTCTTAATAGTTCGTTTCCTCATCTCGTTGAGATCATAAGCTCGTCTGTGTAAAATCCTAAAAATGTAGACTGAATGGGTATCTCGCCCGCCACCGAGCATCTGCGCACGACGCTGACATCCAACAGCACCGTCTTGGAAGTTTAGAGGGTGTCTACGATTGTCTTCCCATTGGCACGCCTCATTGTTGAACATTAACCGCAGTAATTGCGTCCTGTCTTCCCAGTTGGAGAGCTCTTAGAACTGTCACCTAAGATTCCTGACATTAGCGTCGTCTATTTGCGCCTCACAACTCCCGAGAACAGGCATGTGTATCCACAAAATTTGGCTTCAAACTACAATAATGAATGCATAAGATACGGAAGTACTATACAACAATATTATTCCTAATCCCGGAGGTAAGGGTTCGATTTCATTCTGGTCCAAGGGTTAGAACGGGGTACAGTCAGCCTCGTTTCCGTTCGTTTCCGTGCTTTTCCGTGGTTTCCCCATTTCTACTCCAGGCAAATGCCGGGATGGTTCCTAACTTCATGCCACGGCCGCCTCCTGTCCACTCCTCACTTGAATCACACACATGGTTGGTTCCTTAGTTTAGGGGCTGCGACAACGCGGCCATATAGCCCCGTATACTTTGGGTGTGTGTAGAATTTGTCTGATAACCGGTGTCAATTGTGATGGCTGTATTAGTGTGTGTTATATGTGCTTTAGGTGGAAGGACTGCAGACAATCAATTTTTCAAGTAGTTCCTACTTTTGACCATCCACGACACCTAGCAGCGAACTTTGCTACTTGATGCCATCGCAACCAGCACTTAGCGATGAACGTTGGAACTAATATAGCGTTATCAAACTAACCTACAAATTTTAGTATCCACACGTGTAGTTAGTGGAAGGTTATTTTTCATGCCATAAATTTATGACATGGGACCGCCAGCTTTACTTCACCTCCAAAGGCATACTGAGGGATTTTTAACTCTCTTAAAAAATCTGACGAATTCGTCCGGGTTTGAACCCACGATCTTGGGCATAGAAGCTCAGCATGCTACCAACAACGCCACCGAAGCCGCCACGAATCACATACACACAGACACCACAATAACACAGTTGTCAAACAAATTCTATACCCACACGCCCAAATACACGGTGCTACATGACCACGATGTCCAAGTCCCGAAAATGAAACAATAACAATTAATAACCAATATCTTACAATATTAAATACATTGGGCAGTTTTGCCAAAATAAGAGATGAGTCACAACACTAAGCGATTTTGTTTTTACACACATTTGGCGTCAAAATGTTGTGAATTCAGTATTGTTTTAATAGTATTATGTACTTTTAAAGTCTCATTGGCGTCGGAAATATGCTTTATCTTTTAATAACTTAGGCATTTAGGAAATGAATTTGCAATGTCGACTAATGTACTTTAGTTCATCATTCAGATGCATTCCCTATTTGAGGTCAAAACATGTTTGACATTGAATATATCAGAGAACATGGCTGAGTGGCAAATAAGAGAAATCATTTGCTCTTCTTTGACGGTGTAGGCCCATGTTTCCCTCGGGAGCAGCTCTCAATAATGCACAAGCACTCACGTCGGTTGCTTCTTGTTTCACTGTGACATCTAATTAGTCCTCCTTAGCCACAAACTGCAGCTTACAACACAAACTTCCTTGTAAGAACCGCAACCGTCTGATCGCAATATTTACTCTTTCGCCATCATTTAGCCATTCTATTTACTAAGCTACAGTTTACTGCGGTGTTCTGTCCTCCTCGAGTAGATTGGCAGTCCAAATGATGAAGTCTTTTTTAGCCTATTTTCAATTTTGAAAAGAAAAAAAAAAAGCTTATGAGATCACCTTTTGTCCGTGTGTGTGTGTGTGTGTGTGTGTGTGTGTGTGTGTGTGTGTCCCCTAATAACTTCTAAACGGCTGGAGCGATTTCAATGAAACTCGGTAAGTGAATAGCACTATTCCGGACGACCCCGACCGTGCCCTTCAAATTTTGTTACGTCTCACCAATCCAACATGGCGGCTGTGCGAAATATTTCACCAGCATTCAATATCTCCGAAACTATTCCCGATATCAACCTGGAATTTTTTACGGTGATAAAGGGAACTACTTGAAGTTCACCTATGTGACCTTTGAAAAACTGGTAACTACAAAACCAACATGGCGGCCACGCGAATTTGCGACTTTTAAATAGACGTTTCTCGCGATTTAACAAACCAAACGCAATAAAACTTGGTACACTATATGTTTATAGACATTGTAATGCACCTACATCTAACTTGATTCAATTGTTTACATAACCACAAGATGGCGGATGTGCGAAATATTTCACCGGCATTCTATATCTCTGAAACTATTAGCGGCATCGCCCTGAAATTTTGTACGGAGATAAAGGGCACTACTGGAAGTTCATCTATAAGACTTTCAAAAACCAGTTAACTACAAAACGAACATGGCGGCCAAGCGAATTTGAAAATTTTAAATAGACCTTTCTCGCGATTTAATGTTCCAACCGCAATGAAATCTGGTACAGGAAATGTTTACACACTGGTATCTTAATTTAGTTCAATTGTTTACATAACCTCAAGATGGCGGCTTTGCGAATTTTAAAATTAAGTTTTTATTCCTTGTGTCGTAATCATGCGATCGATGTGAAAGTTTGAATAATGAACCTACGCAATAATTTTCCTTTAATGGTACATGACTATGGCCTATACATGTAACAATCCAACATGGCGACCATCCGAAATATTTAGTCAGTTCTCAAGATCTACGAACCTATTACAGCAATCAAACTGGAATTTTGTATGTAGATAGAGGCAATTAACATAAGTAGGATATATGAAAATATGCTGTCTAGTTCTTCACGGAACTACTTGTTGTACCTTGCACACGCCACTGAACATTTTAATTTATCATGTTCTTTAACTTACACAAATGGAGATTCACACTTATATGCTACTAGTACCCGTACGTACTCAATTTAGAAAACATTTCAAATAACCCAATGACAAAAAATAATAATTCAAAAGCAGTTTAGTACTATTTATGGTAGATGCACAAATTGCAAACTAAATTTTTATGACCAACGGTTTCAACCAAACGTAGTAACACAGGGAAAAAAAATATATAACTATAAACTTAACGTCCACTTTAACTCCTGCAGTTTTACATTATGCTGGGGCACTGAAATTCTTCCCCAGAAAGGGATATTTTACTGTGCCAGTACATCTACTGATACAGTTTTCTCCCATTTAAGCAGCAAATCTGCTAGTATCATGAAACTTCCGGTTCAGTAGGAAAGAGCCTTGCCGACTATGCCACAGTACCGTTCAAGTTTAATATTATTTCAAAAACATTTGATAGTCATTAAAGGTCACAGTTGCAAGGTAATGATTTAAACGTCGTAATCACCGATATATTTAGCTACGTCTAGTTAATATTAAATTACTGAAAGATATGTTTAAGCTTCGATGTGGACTGGTATGCTCGGGTTAGAAGCCCAATTATGATGCGGACCAATGTCGTTATAAACTCAAGTAGCTCACAATTAATCAGCTCGGCGATATAGAAATAACGAAAATTGTCATAGCCATTACTTAAGGTACAGATACAATAAATATTCTAATAACAGTGCCGGTATTCAGAAAGGTGTAAGACAAGGCTGCAACTTATCACCCATACTTTTCAATCTTTACACTGAACAAGCAATGAAGGAAATTGGAGAAAAATTTAAAGTGGGAATGAAGATTCAAGGAGAAATAATTTCAACTCGGAGATTTGCTGATGACATCGTCATCTTGGCCGACAACCCTGAGGATTTGAATGAGTTTTTGAATGGTATGGACTCCGTCTTACGGAAATAATTCATGCAGCTGCAATAAAACAGAAACCTCTATGGACATCAAATTGGTAGGGGAGAAACTAAAGGAAGTAGGAGACTTCTGTTACTTAGGAAGAAAAATAACCAGTGATGGACGAAGCAAAGAGGATATAAAAAGTAGGTTGACTCAGGCAAGGAAAGCATTTCTACAAAAAAGGAATCTGTTGACATCGAATATAGATTTAGGTATTATGAAGTCATTTTTGAAAGCCTTTGTCTGGAGCGTGGCACTCTATGGAAGTGAAACTTGGACTATTGGTGAAGCAGAAAAGAGGAGAATTTGAAATGTGGTGTTACAGGAGAATGATGAAGATGGGTTGGGTAGATAGGGTTACAAACGAAGAGGTATTAAGACGAGTGGGAGAGGAGAGATGTTTCTGGCGACTGCTAAAGAAGAGAAGAGATAGGTTAGTAGGACACATACTAAGACACCCAGGAATAGCAAGCTTAGTTATGGAAGGAAGGGTCGAGGACAAGAACTGTAGGGGTAGACTAAAGTTAGAATATGTTAAACAGATTGCCTCGGATGTAGGGTGTGGTAGCTATGTAGAGATGAAACGATTAGTTCAGGACAGGGAGGTATGGAAAGCTGCATCAAACCAGTCAAAAGACTGAACACTCAAACAACAACAACAACAACAACAACAACAACAACAACAACAACAACAACAACAACAACAACAGTACCGGTACAGTATATGATTAAAAATTCCAGTTAAATTCCCGTATTTCTAGTACTTGTCGACCTTACACAATGGGTGACCGTAGACCACACAATTATGTTGAGAAGTTAACTGAGTGTGTGCCGGGTACTAAACAAGATGAACAGACAGTTTATACAAATGGAATTATCCAGTGTGTGTTAGTGACAATCATGGCTAGTTGAATTAACAAAAGCATTCAAGTAGAAACGATTGCCGATTCACACCATCATTGAAACACATGGTAAATTGTACAGTTAAATTCCCGGCTCTGCAAAGAAATTTTAATTCTGGTCTGAGGGATGGAAAGGGGTACACTCAGCCTGGAGAGGCAGACCTCAGCCACCCTGAAGCCTTTTTCCGTGATTTCCCCACTTCTACTCCAGGCAAATCTAATCACAAAAACACATGTTATCACACAAATTCCACATACACCCAAATACACGGGGCTATATGACCACAATGTCGCAACCCCCAAAATAAGCGACAACAAACGTCGGGGTCACGACGGAACGAGAAGTTGATCAAGAGAGGTCAGTGGTGTAATGTTCAGTGTTGTCGGCTGTCATCCCTGAGGGTCAGTTCGATTTCCGGCTTTACTAATAAATGTATTTCTGATCTGAGGTTTGGAACGGGGTTCATTCAGACTCGTAAGGAGTAGAGTATAGGTTCGATTTCCACGTCAGCCATCCGAAACGTGGTTTCCCAGGGTTACTCCAGGTAAATACCGGAAGAATACCTAACTTAAAGTCACACCACCTTTTTTCCATTCTTAGCCTCAACTGCAAGCACACGTAGGGCCTACTACTGTACTAGAGACAAAACAATAACACAAGTTATCAGACAAAATTCCATATCCATCCAAGTACACGGGGTTGATGACAGCGATGTCCAAGCCATAAAAAAAAACACCACCAACAACAACAACAACAACAAGAAAGAGCGTCAGGGCAGATTAAAGAGGGCGGGTGCATTACCACATTCAGATCGTGCACAGCCACACGCGTGATAAGAGAATGCAGCACGAACTCCAGCGATGAATGAAGCGAGTATTATCTGAGTTCCTTCCAAGTTTCCTGTTATCCAATAAAAAAGTAGCATTTACTCTCCTCTGTATATTTACGCCCGCCCGCGAGACTTCAAAGGAATTACGTCAGCTGTTCCAGACCTGGCCCAATGCTAGTATATCAAACTCTCAATCAATCATTCCGCGGAAGCGATGACGTCACGGGAGACTAAGGTCCACGACCTACAGCAAACACAGAGCAACAAAAAGCTCGTGGAGTAAACAAGGCTGTGTGCCTGTGTCACTGTCTTGCTCATATGGATCTCGCACTCGCATTGTTCCACAGTACTGTAGTTATTAACCTCAACAACCTCTTCTCTGTAGCAGATGACCGATATCGGTAAACAAAAGGTTCTACATATGGAACATCACCATAAGTTTATGTTCTTCCTAGGTCTTTTGATCGATGTTTTGTGGATTCTTGAAAAGAAACCGAACATTTATCTTGTGCCTGTATGTAGATCATACAAGCACTGATTTCCGCTCTCCGTCCTGGCTCACGAGTCGTGGACGGAAATATTTTGCTGCCGCGCCCACCTTGCGTGCAGAGTGCTACCGACGACGACGACGACGACGACAACAACAACAACAACATAATAATAATAATAATAATAATAATAATAATAATCCCACGTTTTGCTCAAGTTTAAATGGTTGTTCACAGCTTGATGTAAACACTGATATATTGCTGATAGATGTAAAGATTAGTGGTTCAAGAGCAGACAGTTTGTCTCATATCACAGGTATTCTTATTATTACATTTGGTTTTATGTCCACTTAAAGTAATGCAACTTTAAAGGCATCACAGTGCCCGAAATTCGTCCTTAGGGAGATCTTAAACGTGCCAGAGCCTTAGAGACTAAACCACAACACTGAGACCAGAGGAACTGTGAGCTTCCTGTGTTAGAGATTTTATTTATAAAGCAAAGAACAGTTACGTCCTTGTTTTGATTCAACAGCCCATCAATATCGGGTATTATGCTTTATAGGCAAAATCTTAACGGAATATTATGTCAGAGATGCTCGGTTTGCTTGCATCAAAGTAGACTAGTTGCACGCAAATTACGTCCGCCAAAGACAGCACTTCGCGTGACGGGTTAAATAACTACATTCGTTCAAAGCAATGAGCAAAGGGTTTGATCCAGGTGGAGCTAGTGTAGAAGCAATGAGAATGCTATATATCTCTATATATATAAGAATGAAAGTTTGTCTGTTTTTTCTGAATTTCAACGGAAATTTGCGATATTTGCGCGTTTCAGACTGTTTTATGATGGATGCGCGCCAAAATAAAAATTTTGTCTCTCTGTCTGTCTGTTTGTCTGTGGACAATATTTTGTGTCCTTATTACTCGAGAACGGCTGGGTGGATTAACGTAAAATATGATGCAGATATCCATCAGAAGCACGACACTAATCATTGATGTAACTCTTCTCCGTACCTCTCATAACAGGGGGCCTACCCCCTTAAAATACATGCTGAAATAAGCGTAGAAAGGTGAGGCAAAGCTAATTTTCAGCCCTTCAATGTGAGAAACGAAACTCGGGGGCCCTAAAAGAACCCCAAAAACCACATTTTAAGGCCCTAAAACCAACATTTTTCGAGATATTCCCAAAAAACTAACTTCACTTAATAAATTAATGAAGGAATGCATGCCGGTAACAATGGCAACAGAATCTCAGAGGTCCATCTATTTCTGTAAGACGCAATGCAATTCCATTTATTATATTACTGTGAAGGTTTGCAAACGACAATAAGGTTATAACGGATCCAAATTACGCTGAAATATTAATCAATATATATAATGCGCTTAAGGGGTCAAGGCGTACTCTAGAATTTTTTTAACGCGATTTACACGTGCGGGTATGGTACGGAAGGTCTATTATATCCCTATCCATATATTGTTATATTATTATTATTACTATTATTTTAATTATTATCATTATTATGGCGTACAACGACGAGACAAACTCATTTTCAAACCCTTGGTGTCAGAAACAAAACTCGGGGCCCCTCAAGAGCCGTAAAGGGTCCCCAAAACTATATTTGAAGGCTCTAAACCGAATAGTTTCTTAGATATTCCCAGAAAACTAATTTCATTTAATAAACTAAACAAGGAATTCAAGCCACTAATCATGACAACAGTATCTCAAGAGGTGGCATCCAACTTTCCATCTATTTCTGGAATAAGTAATGCCACTCCATTTATTACATTTCTGTGAAAGGTTGCAAATGGCTATAAGGTTATCACGGAACCAACTAAAACTGTAAAATTCATCAATGCGCTTAAGGGGTTCAAGGAGTACCCTAGATTTTCTTCACACAACTTACACTTGCGATATGTCGTACATAAGGTCTATTATATCTCCAAACAGCAACATTATTTTCAAAAATTCCTGATTTGAAATAGGAGACTGTTTTTTGCTGATTTTAGGAATTTGGGCCATTGGAGGCTAAAGAAAACTGAATTTTCATGCACCACAAGCCTTTATAAAAGGGGTCTTCCTGTAGTTGGGCACTTGACACAACTGTTAGGGCCAGTTCGTATGTGACGTGTATTGCGATTCGTCTACGAGGTTTTCAATTTTATTTTCACGCCAGGAAGAACACGTTTAAGTAAATTTAGTTTGAGAGCACATTTTAGCTAATCATTTTCTTTGCCAACAAACAGGTTCCAAGCCCCTAAACATTGCAACAGTAGATCAATTGGTAACATCTGGTTATTAATACCGAAGACCGTTCGAAGAATGGGTACTTCTACTAGTCTTATTATATAATACGCTAAGACTAAGGTGTATGTATCACAAAGCTCAAGCTCCTAAACCAGAGGGAGTTAGAAGGTGTGGTTTGTACCAAAATCTTCCAAATCGTCTCAATAGTACAGGAAAAATCTTGCATTTCTTGAAAAGTCAACGGAAATAATTTATTTGTTTGTTTATAAAGTGCTTTTAAACAAATAAACAAGACGATAGCCCCTGCGAGAACTCTGTCGTCTACAGCCCGCATAGCACTAGGTGCCAGGCGGGTAGTCTGTACACATGGGGACGCACACAATTCATTATGCGCGAGTTCTCGCACGGATCCGCTAGTTTTCTGTAATTTTAAAATATATAGCAGCACTTTTTGCTCCGTCTGAAGACACACTGCAGATCAAAGACAGAGATTTTTTATTGGAGAACATTACGAGCTGTTTCTTCAGACGAACTGTTTTATACAAAATACGCTCTTCTCTATTAATGACTTGATTGTGAAAACGGTTGTTCGCAGAGATTCCGTATTAAATGAGCGTTGACAGGTGATCACTTCGCTTCCTCCTCAGCTACACATTGTAGGTACATTGTACGCCAACGTAACATAAAATACACTACACCTGAGCTATCTAGGTCACAGCAGCGCTGTCTTCTCTCATTCCCTAAGGTTGCAGGATCGATTCCTGGCGCAGTCAGTTGGCATTTAGGGGTGCGCAAATGCGAAGGAGCCGTGTTAGTAGATTTACTGGCACGTTAAAGATCGCATTAGGGGCACAAATCCGGCACCCCGACGTCTCTAAAGGACGAAGAAAATAAAAGGGACGTACAACCAATAACATTATTACTATACCGTATATACTATTCCCCCATTCCACGCTCGAGAGCTCGTAACTTAGTTCTGGCATTCCTCAGGCGGCGTTTGTATAGGAATGAATTTATATTTGAACTATGGTACTTGATGTCTATGCAGCCTCGGAGGGAACGGTAGGACCATGGAAAAATGAGGTTGAGTTGGAAAAGATACGGGACAGGAAAGAGTGGGAGCGGGGCGGGGGAAGGTGGGAGGAAAAGGAAGACATTCTGACGTTCAAAATGTAACTTCAGACAAAAGAGAGCTCTGCCAGTTACAGCTAGAAACAATACTCGACTCAGTTCCAAGCTCCATGATTGTCATACTTGACCTCATCAGGTTGTGAGCTCCCGATGGATTCGGAATTGCAGCTCCGCCTGCCTGTTTCGCGAGCTAAGTACAACGTGGCAGTGATTACAGATTTAAGAGCCTCTAAGAGCACATTAATACGTTACTATACGAATCGGACAACGTGATCATCATCCTCGTTAGTGAGCAGCGCTGAGTTATATCAACGCGATAATACAGGACATAAATCATTGAACCTCATAGCCTGCAGGGTAATTGACGCGCCATGATACGACTCTGAAGTCAAGTTAAGAGGTTGGTATCCGGGCTAGATATGTTTGATGATCTTCTGAGTGTTTTCGCAACCCCCACTCCAGGTAAATACCAAGTTTTGTTTCAAATCTCGGCTCCACATAGTAAATGTTCCACACGACATAAATCACTGCATGAGAATAGGAATAGGGTTGATAACCGCGTTGTCCAAGGCAGCAAACGCCTGATGGCCTATATGACTTTTTAAATAGGCATCGAACTACATCGCGAAATTTATTATAAACCAGCTGTTTCGTTTCAAGGCTTCGACATCGTCATCATTTCAGCCTCTTTCGTGTGTGTGTGTAGAATTCGTCTGATAAATAATCAGTGTTACACCGAAAAGATGGTGAATTGGCTTTCACGGCCGGTGAATTAAAACTCAGCAATTCTTCTAGGTTTGTGCCGTGTCTTGTGTGGGGTTTCGCCTAGGACACCAAGCTAGGCTCATCGGCGGGCTCTTGGTGTCCCTGCCCGGACCCCCACAGGAGTATCGAACTGCGCGATACCTCCCTTTATATAGAGTGCAACTGCACTCCTTGACTGCGAGAACCAAAAGCTCAAGCAGCCATAACCTCCCTATGAAGGCTTCCAAAAAGATGGTGAATTGGCTTTCACGGCCGGTGAATTAAAACTCAGCAATTCTTCTAGGTTTGTGCCGTGTCTTGTGTGGGGTTTCGCCTAGGACACCAAGCTAGGCTCATCGGCGGGCTCTTGGTGTCCCTGCCCGGACCCCCACAGGAGTATCGAACTGCGCGATACCTCCCTTTATATAGAGTGCAACTGCACTCCTTGACTGCGAGAACCAAAAGCTCAAGCAGCCATAACCTCCCTATGAAGGCTTCCAAAAAGATGGTGAATTGGCTTTCACGGCCGGTGAATTAAAACTCAGCAATTCTTCTAGGTTTGTGCCGTGTCTTGTGTGGGGTTTCGCCTAGGACACCAAGCTAGGCTCATCGGCGGGCTCTTGGTGTCCCTGCCCGGACCCCCACAGGAGTATCGAACTGCGCGATACCTCCCTTTATATAGAGTGCAACTGCACTCCTTGACTGCGAGAACCAAAAGCTCAAGCAGCCATAACCTCCCTATGAAGGCTTCCAAAAAGATGGTGAATTGGCTTTCACGGCCGGTGAATTAAAACTCAGCAATTCTTCTAGGTTTGTGCCGTGTCTTGTGTGGGGTTTCGCCTAGGACACCAAGCTAGGCTCATCGGCGGGCTCTTGGTGTCCCTGCCCGGACCCCCACAGGAGTATCGAACTGCGCGATACCTCCCTTTATATAGAGTGCAACTGCACTCCTTGACTGCGAGAACCAAAAGCTCAAGCAGCCATAACCTCCCTATGAAGGCTTCCAAAAAGATGGTGAATTGGCTTTCACGGCCGGTGAATTAAAACTCAGCAATTCTTCTAGGTTTGTGCCGTGTCTTGTGTGGGGTTTCGCCTAGGACACCAAGCTAGGCTCATCGGCGGGCTCTTGGTGTCCCTGCCCGGACCCCCACAGGAGTATCGAACTGCGCGATACCTCCCTTTATATAGAGTGCAACTGCACTCCTTGACTGCGAGAACCAAAAGCTCAAGCAGCCATAACCTCCCTATGAAGGCTTCCAAAAAGATGGTGAATTGGCTTTCACGGCCGGTGAATTAAAACTCAGCAATTCTTCTAGGTTTGTGCCGTGTCTTGTGTGGGGTTTCGCCTAGGACACCAAGCTAGGCTCATCGGCGGGCTCTTGGTGTCCCTGCCCGGACCCCCACAGGAGTATCGAACTGCGCGATACCTCCCTTTATATAGAGTGCAACTGCACTCCTTGACTGCGAGAACCAAAAGCTCAAGCAGCCATAACCTCCCTATGAAGGCTTCCAAAAAGATGGTGAATTGGCTTTCACGGCCGGTGAATTAAAACTCAGCAATTCTTCTAGGTTTGTGCCGTGTCTTGTGTGGGGTTTCGCCTAGGACACCAAGCTAGGCTCATCGGCGGGCTCTTGGTGTCCCTGCCCGGACCCCCACAGGAGTATCGAACTGCGCGATACCTCCCTTTATATAGAGTGCAACTGCACTCCTTGACTGCGAGAACCAAAAGCTCAAGCAGCCATAACCTCCCTATGAAGGCTGCAGTAGTGTGTGAGGCTATGCCTGGGAGGGAGACGGCCGTGGCCTTAGTTAGAAGCCATACTGGCATTTGCTTGGAGTACTGTACAAGTGGGAAGTCACGGAAAACCACTTCTGGGATGGGAATTGAACCCACCTTTTTACAGTTTTCCAGACCTCAGACTATAATTAAATTTCGTGGCGAACCGGAAATCAAACCCACGACCTTTGGGACCGGCGTCTGTTTTATGTACCCCGAGACCACAGAAGGCGGTACAAAACCACATGTATCGTACGCGCTAACAGGAAGTAAACTGCGCAATAAGAAAGAAAACAAGAAGTTCCGTGACGAACTAAAGAGCCTACTTTTCTTGAAATTTAAGATTCTTGCCAATCTATACAGACCTATCTAGAATAATGACGAAATTAATTTGGTAATATCGAAATTCCTAATTAGTTCGAAATATACCTTATATAATGTAGCCTAATAGAGCAGTACAGTTGGCAGCCCTGGTGACTGAATATAGGCCATTGTTAGTTGCATCTCTTAAGATACAGAATACAAAATTTGGTTGAAGTCAAATGGATAGCATGCACGTTACATGCAGTTAGACCTTGGATTCATCAGCGCGCGTAAACTTATGTTGGCAACAATGTCATGCATGTGTTGGTCAGAAATAATCTGAAATATTATGATCTCGTGTTGTACCAATTTTGGATGAAATCCATTTGTTAGTATAGAAGTAACATGTATTTTAAAATTGGACCTATCAGCAGGCTTAGAATCATGTTGGCAGCACTGGCGTAGGCCTATATTAGTTACTACAAATTAATCTAGAATGCCAGGTACTATACGTGTGCAAAGTTTAGAGCTATTGGCTTGCATATTTTCTGATATATTGATATTAGGGTAACAAAAATAGAGACAGTATTTATTAACAGTTGGCAGCCCTGGTTACTCTTAAGAATCGGCAGTCATGTCTGTTATGGTACACATAGCACACACGAAATTTGGTTGCAATCCAATTGATAGTGTAGAAGTTATATGCATTTAAAATTTGGACCTATCAGCAGGCTTATAATCATTTTGGTAACACTGCCATGTATGGCCTCCTGGAAATTAAACTGCAATATTATTATCTATACGTGTGCCAATTTTGAAATAGCTCCCATGTATACCTTCCAAGATATCCAACATGGAGCTCAAATTTCAATTGCGATTTTTCAGCAGTTGGTAGCACTGACATCATTTTCAAATATGGCCGTAGGATATTCAGGTATAGATCTTTACTCCCACCAAATTTTGTTTTGATTGCTGCAGCCGTGTAGGAGTTGATAGGAGGGGGGGGGGACACACACACACACACACACACACACACAGCCAGCTAGCCAGACAGACATACATTTGCCCGATCTCATAAGTCTACTTTTCCCTCATTTTTGCAAAATGTGAAAAGTAGGCTAAAAAATGAAACCACTGAGTATTGATTCCCACTACTCTCGTATACAGACTGAGCGCTGTACCAGCTGTTATTTTATTCCCATTATGCATTTCATTAGCAGCAGTTCCGTTCTCCAGTTTCAATTGCAACATTAATTATAGAGAGCACATTCTTCTGTCTTTACGAGACGAGAAGATTCGGGAAGTCAAACTTGTTGAAAATTCTTGAATTATAATTTATCAAAGTATGGAGCATGATATTCTGGAATTGTTATTATTATTATTATTATTACTAGCAGGTGCCCGCGATTTCGCTCGCGATGAAGACAATGGGGACGATGCATTATTGCTGATAATTGGTCTATTCTATTACACCGATCTCGGGCACAGGTGGGTCCATTTTAATTCCGCAAATTCTAATACATACAGTATTATTGATATGAGCCGCAAAGTGGGAATTCCATAAAGTTGAGAAATTTTGCAGTGTCGATATTGACTTATGTTTTACGTTTTTGGATTTGCCATCTTCTATTGAGACATAACGATTCTGTTGTCTGGATACTCGTGTGCACGCCACATACATGGGAAAAACTGTTTTTGTCTAAATGTACACCTACTGCTGATTGCACTTGGTTAATAATAATTGCGAATACTGTTTGAAGAGGAAACTGCACACTGTAATGACAAATCCATCGGAATAAGAGCAATTAAAAGTATTTTTCCCTAAGCTATTCACGGTGTATTTTCCCCACAATTATTGATGATTTGAACGTCAACATACCGCTATTAATAGACCAATAGCAAGAAAAAAACTCACCGTGGCAGCTGATGTACAATGTGCAGCCTCTTCCAGTGTTACGTCCCAGTTATTGTAATTCTCCAACAACCCTTTTGCCTCACATGCCTCCCTAAATAATGAGAATTCCTGATTATTGTGTTTTTAGAGATCTTTGAAAGAGGTTGCCCTCGCACATGGCTAATATGCATTGTCAAAGGAAAACATTCCATGTTACGAACCTGGGCCGTGTAACCTGTACCGAAAGTTTCTGCAGATTTTACACCAGGCCAATTCTGAACAGTTGTTCATTGGAATCAGATTTGCCAACATTTTATTGGATCGTTCCATGTGTATCTCAGTACCTGATTTGAAAATCACATCTTGTGTTAAGTTTCGAAAAGGTGGTGGGTGTGGTTTTTGGCGGAGTGGATACTCACTCGTGGAAATTATTTTCAGTAAAATAAACTGGTTCACGAAGTGCACATTGAGGTATGTGACTGCGGGATGCCTTTAGTGTTACGGAAACGCCAATAGCCATCACACAGCTTCGTTGCTACTGACATAACGACCAGACTGATATGTTTGTACTTAACTATACGGGATTTGTGAGCCCCGTGTTTATGAAATTGAACGTAGCTAGATCGCTACCTTTATTTATATATTCAGATATATTTTAATAACAGCCTGTATGATGAAGATTTTTACATGATTGTAATTTCAAGTTTTAGAAAGCGCTAGCCTACACAGCACTCTGCTATAAAGCGACGGCAGTAAACTGAATCACTCGTGATGGAACGATATTCGCTTCTCTTACTAAGTTCCCTTCTTAAACATATGATTCGTATACTCATCTGCAACTTCTCGCGCCTTTACCAAATTCTTTTAATCCACCTTGTTTAATCACAAAATCGCTCTCAATTTCATAGATTAACGAGTTTGCCAAACCGACGAAATATCAAATTTGTCGTAGAAGGACTAATCCAGGGCCCCTCTTTTAGCCTCACAAAGAAACAAAAACTCGGGATGTAAAAGCTGGTTCAGTTCGGTGAAACTGTTAGATTTGTAAAAGTAAGGCACATTTTAAGCCTCGCAATGCAAGAAACGAAATTCTGAACATAAAATTAGGTTCAGTTCGGTAGATTTGTATAAATAACACACAAAAGGACACAAAAACCCTTTTTTAAGGCCCTAGGACCAACCGTGTTGGAAGTACTGTATTTCGGTGTTGACGTCCATATATTCCGGGAATTGAGGTGAACTGTAAAAATATTTAAAATAATCTATTGTTGGCTGGCAATGCGGGCTGCATCATTCCGCCCCTACCCGTGCTCTGGTGCGGAGTTGCGAAAATAGGCTACATCTTGTGCTGCTGACAAAATTTAAGTCGCGGGGAGTAATTAGGGGGAAATATTTTTAGGCCCCTTAAAACAATCATCATTATCATCATCATCATGCATAACAGTAGGCCACATCTGTTAGTTATTAGGCCTCTGTATAAGTGCGATGGTGTTGAGGCAGAACATTGAGGTTATCAGCTGCAATAAGTGTTGGTGCTCTTTGACGTAGCCTACTACAATCATTTTCCTACAGCGCTATGTGGCAAAAAATGACGATTGCTCCCTCAGGAGCTCGGGACAGCCGAAGTTTTCCGAAGGGCATCGATCATTTTCCTGCAGCACTATGCGGCAGAAGACGACAGTATTGCTCCCCACTTTTCTATTAGCCAATGGGATATGGGCAGTGTCTTTTATTTCACTTATTCACTTAGTAATCGTTTCTATTTTCATTATTATCATTATCATTAGGGGCCAATGACCTGGATGTTGCATCCATTAAACTACTAAACACAAATAAATAAAGTCTTCCTCAACTGTGATTTATTTTAAATATTCTTTTTAGGCGGTTTCGGGGCGTAGTTGGTAGCAAGCTGAGCTTCTATGCCCAAGGTCGCGGGTTCAAACCCGGCCGAAATCGTCGGATCTTTTAAGACCGTTAAAAATCCCTCAGTACTTCCCCTCCGAAGAAAGGCGTAAAGACAGCGGTCATAGATTTATGGCATGAAAAAGAACCTTCCACTAACTACACCTGTGTGAAACCAAAATGTGTGGGTTAGAACCATTAGATCCAACGTGCTGACTGCGATGCCATCTAGTAGCCAAGTCCGCAAGCTAGGTGTCGTGGACCGTAGCATTCGGTAGCATTATTGTCTGCAGTCCTTACTTAAATCAAAGCAGATAACACACACTAATACTGCCATCACAATTAACACCAGTTATCAGACAGATTCTACACACACCCAAAGTACACGGGGTTACATGACCGCGTACCCTAAACTAAGAAACCAACCAACCAACCATTATTTTTTAGTTTATAAGTTTGATGTGTAGTTTTTGTTAGTATCCTTAAAATAAATAATGGTAAATAAATACAAGTAGAGTATATATCACTTATCTTAGAGTGTTATCTGACCACGGAGCTTAAGGAGACTGTATCATCTTTCCACCGGACGAAGCCGTGTACTACTGCTAGTATGCCATGTTATTATTATCATTGTCTTCATCAAAATGTATAACTGCTGTTAACAAACCCGTTCTTCGGCAAGCCAATGACGCCTAGACGCATTTCGAGAGGTTGCACTCTCCATGAAGTCTAATAGCAGGCGAACACCTTTTTTGCGAGTAATAGTACTGAAATTATTCATCATATTACACAAATAACATTCGCTACAGAATAATAACGCCTCATAACTCGTGTCAGTCTGGTCCCGCGAGCCCTGGCTTGCCCTCCACCACCCTCCCCAACCCCTAGCAGATTTAAGCCCATGAATATTAGCGGCGCAGAATAGCAATCGTAGTTTTGTTTTTAATCCTCGTTATCGCAGGCCGCCACCACTAGCGGCGCCACTGTACAGCAGCAAACCTAATAAAATATATTATGTACCTGTCAACAACCTTCAGATTCCAATTTCCTAGCATGAGAAATGGGGCTCTGGGGGCAGCGCCAGGGGGAGAGAGCGGCAACAATTGGAACCAGGGCAACGGCAGTAACAATTGCCATACGGAACTCGCATTAAACACACACAGGAAGTGGGCTATGGGAACGATCTTTTTACAACCAAACTTTTATCGGGCTGACAATTTGTAATTTGACAAATCGCGTGCCACAACGGATACACTTTATTGGGAACCTAACACAGCACCATTAATTATAAACACAGAGATGGGCATGGGCAACGGTAAAATACAAATCGTTTCTCTTCCCGATGTTTGTTGTTGTACCACTTTTCAGGACTAAAACACCTCGGTCATCAACGCCAAGCACAAAGTGATATGTATGATATGCCTTCAGCTTCGTATTTTCAAACCGGGTAGATACGGACGTTCCTGAGGCTTAGGGGTCCGGACTCCCAAAGCTCGAATGAATTTTGTTGGCTCTTCCTAAATATGTACAGTAATTAACAGGCTCTTTGTTGTTACTTAGTTTTTGGAGTTTTGGATAACTTGGTCATCAGCACCGTGTACTTAAGATGTGTGTTGAATTTGTCACATAACCTGTGTTTCTGTGGTGACTGTAGTAGTTTAACTTTAATTACTGTATTAGGGTCGAGAATGGGGTAGGTGCCCGTGACTTTGAAACAAGGTACTATCCCGGCATTTGATTGGAGGGAGTACGGAACCCCCCCCCCCCCCAGGGAAAAAACTAGGATAGCCACTGACAGCGCAGGGATTCTAACCTCCAATCTACGGACTTTGTGTAGATCCCCATTGTAGTCGTGTTGGCCAATTTGACACACACACACACAGCTACGCCACGGGGTTTTTCTAATTCATACTTATAATTCAAAGTAAGTTTCTTTTCATTTACAAAGACATCTGTTTATACGCGTGTTTCACATATCAATTGCTTTGTAACTTACGTGACTGATGGATTGTGTGTGATGCGGATGCGAGGCAATGTTTGGTAGATTGTCATTAATTCTATGGAAGCCAACCAACATTATAGTATAAAGGAACCTGATAAAACATAGTTCTCTCTTGGTTTTATGGCGAGTCAATGATAGCAATATTTAAAAAAAACAGTTTTCATTATCCACTACAGGCTGTTTTGATGACACTGACTCAAATTGTGCATATCTGATTAAATATAATGACCCATTCCTACATACAATGTTACCTATATAGAAGTTATGACATTTGAAAAGTAATGAGTTGTTGATCCATGAAGAAGGACTTTGCCTATCTCTTGGCCAAGACCACCTCGTGGTGTAGCACCTAGTATTCCTGGCTATCCCCCAGAGGTCCGGGTACAATTCCCATCTCAGCCATCATAGAAGTGGTTTTCCGTGGTTTGCCATTTCTGCTCCAGACAGACAGGATGATTCCTAACTTAAGCCGACGATCGTCTCCACTTCAATTACAAACAAAGGAATCACAATAATACAGAGCGTTAGACTCTGGGCAAAACGACTCTAAGTAAACTGTGGGTTTACTGTATTTTATTTAGTTTAGCTAAAAAAGTAATATTTGAACGTAAGTGAAGATTCCGAAAGGTGTTTCATACAGCCTTGTGTTTTCCACCTCTGTCAAGCACTAAATACTGAACAAATTATCCCTCTACTTACACGTGGGGAGTTACGTAATTCATGTACACTAAAGTCTGAGTGCAAATGTAAATGAAGTGCGAGCGAAATAAATTAGGCCTAGTCTTAAGGAGTTTGTCACTAAGAAAACTGAGGAATATTTTAATATTTCCCAAACATCCCCAAGTACATATAAGGTGCATTCCGTGAGATTTCCAAATGGCTTTCCAGACGGATGGGCATCCCGTGCATCCATTCATTTCGGATCATCTTATTATAAAATACGCTAGGCAGCTAGGGTGTATGTTTCACAAAACTCAAGCTTTATTTGTTTATAAAGTGCTTTTAAACAAATAAACACGATGATAGCCCCTGGCAGAACTGTTTCGCGTACAGCCCACATAGCACTAGGGCCAGGCGGGTAGTCTGTACACATGGGGCACAAACCAACGTGCCCGCTAGTATTATACAACTTGTCTCAGAACTGCGCCATTTGAATTAGGTAACGAACCTCCTATATTTACTGAACACAGAGTTGTCAGAATGGTACAGGATTTTCTTCACCTCTTTGCCGGCTTATTTGCTATCAGTGTGCGTGCGAGCGAAGGCTGGCCTGGCCCTGTATTTGGCTTCCATCACCCAGGGGCTTACCCTGACAGTAGGATTACAGGAATAACTCAGGCTAATACCGGCCAATGTTTAATCACCAGCTCACGCGAGTGGAGAGCATTTTTCAGGTCGGCTCCTGCACCTGCCGATTACCTGCAGCTAATCAATAAACACTACCACTGCGCACATGCAAATGGACCGGATACCTTCAACAATCAAAAACTCCATACATGCACAACATACAGGATATTCTCAATTTGCAATGCAGAAAAATCTGGTTCATACGGGGCAGCCAGTAAAATCGTCGCCCCAAGCTCCAGTTCAGTCACCCATCATCTCCAGGTTCCCAAATTCTTTTCATTTTAGGCTTCTTTAAAATATTTTCGAGGCATCTACACACCAGCTTAGCCGAATAGGTTAAGGCATATTCCAAGACGTCAACAGGGAGCTGTACGTTCGAAAATTCGAGGTTCGAAACCCGACACTGAAAGCAGCCATTCGAAGAGTAATGTTTCCACGGATCTTCTTTCTCCAAACAAACGCCTGGATGGTATAATTTCAAGCCCCCCCCCAAATCCTAGAACTAGACGTCCGAGCCCTCGGATACAGAGGAATTTGATAAATAAGGTTTATAGTCCGACAACACTGCGGTGGTGTTCACTGTTTTCTCTAACAACCGAAACTGGGTGGTGTGTCTACTCACAGCCATCGCTCCGGAACCGGACTGAATGACGTGTCCAAAGACTGGTCAGACCAACACAGGGCAGGTTCGCCAACAGTGGTGTAATGTCACAAATAACGCTTACCGTGGACGATATTTTTATGTAAACAGCTGATAGTAGACTACGATTGGAGCATGTTGCGTGTCTAACTCTGTACCACGTCTTAAAAAATTAGCCCGCGAATTGATAATAAATAAGGTTCGGATGTTAAGGAAAAGTCATATTTTTTTCCTGAGCTCATTTTACCCGAAATATGAAAAATAAGTTTGAATGACGGGTCCCTGACAACGTTTAAGCAATTTGATGTTGCCTCTAAATGCATATATCGGCCATTTTTATTGTTTTGGTCATATTTCGTCATATTTTAGTGATATAAGGTCATATGTGGATATAATTTCAGCATTTTTGTTTAAATTTAGGCGTCGTTAACAAGGTAGGTGTTATCTGCGTCGAGTTTGAAACACAGGATTTCCGAATAGTGCAGTAGATACAGTATATTTTTCTTTCCTTTCCCAGAACAGGCAGAAAGCAGGTTTAGAAGTCCTGATTCCAAGAAGGCGCTCCTCTACGGACGTCTTTTAGCACATCTTTCTGGACAAGTTAGATTGTGACACTGAACGCATGAGGTCACGGAACATGACGGATAGTGTGCGTCCGCCTTTCAATAGGATGTCACTCCAGTAGATATATTTAGCTCAGAAGCAATTAGCAAACAAGGAAATGCCATGTTATGTCTTTTAGGAAAACCGAGCAAGAACTGCATCTCAAGGATATGATACTGAATGAATGTTGAAAATTTTAATCTACTGCAGCTCTCTGTCAGTTTGTATGATTAAATGTGTCTGGTGTATTATCGCTGATCACATTTTGGCACTTAAGACGTTTACTGTATGATACTGATAGACTACTCTACCTATCCCAAAAATTCATGTCTTATTTCATAGTTTTTTAGGTCATATTTTATAGTTTTAGGTCATATTTAGCTAGTTTTTAGGGCATATTTGCTTGCATATTTTGTACTCCTTTAGGTCTTAAACTTCCGAACCCTAATAATAAATATTAAACGAGACATTCAGTTGCAATACAGATATCGACATAAATGTATCCGACATCTGAAAAACAGTCACTGATTTATCATCAGTTTCGGAAAGTAGGAAATAAAGTATCACTCCCACTTGGATCAATCGAAACAGAGGAAGACACGGTCCATGCAAGAACCACACTTCGTTCACTAAAAACCGGAAAGTGATTGGAAACTCACCACACTCAGTCCTAGTATTCACAAGCTGTCAGGCGACTTATTCACATTTGAAAATATGTCCAGGGACTGGTGCCTCTCAGGCACCATTTCCCCTGATGTTCGGATATTTTTCAATACATTTCAAGAGTTTGTTAATTAATGTGCAATAAAATTTAATTTATACGTTGTTGAGTCTATAGGAAGTAGCTCACTAACGTTTGTTTGTCGATTTGGTTTTTATTTTGTCGTTATGTATTATTTTTTTTAAATTTGGGTTGGCTGGAGCTATTTGAGAATAGAAATCCGATCTTACAGATAGCGCTTGGTTCCTAATTAATTTGGTGGTATTGATGGCCACTGCCTCCTTAATTTGGTCGGTTGGGGTTATCAGCAGCAGCAGCAGCAGCAGCAGCAGCAGCATTGGTTTATGTACGAGAGGCGTACTATATTGTTTTACACTTTATTTTTTCTACCCAAATGAAGTACATTACACAACAGTTGTTACGTCCACCTTCTCAACATAATCTCCATGTAACTTTGTGCACTCTTGCCATCGATGTGTCAGTCTCTCCAGACCTTTCTGAAACCACCTGAAATCCATTCTGAGTGCTGCGTACCCATGCCTTGACAGCGACCACGCAGTGGTTTCTTCATGTTCCCGAACAGGTGATGATCACTTGGTGCCAAGTCGGGAGAGTATGGTGGTTGTGGCAGCACCGTGAATCCCATCTGATCAATGGCAGCTGTGGTCTCTCGGCTTGCGTGGGAGCGGGCATTGTCATGTTGCAGAAGCACACTTTAGCCCATTTTCCTGGTCGCTTAGTTTGAATGGCACGACGTAGCGCTTAAGGGTTGCCACATTTTATGTTGCACTGTTAATCGTGGCCCCCAATTCCAACCAGTCAATGAGGATGATGCCCTTTGTGTCCCAGAACACTGTCGCCATTCGCTTGCCAACTGATGGCACTGTTCGACATTTCTTTGGCGGTGGACTGGCCCTATGCTTCCATTGCATCAATAATATTGTTGTTTGTGGCTCATCGTAATGGAGCCATGTCTCATCACCAGTCACAAGCCTAGCTATGAAATCGGCTGGATCTTGTCTGTACGTCCTTCGTATTATAAGTTTGTTTCGTGCGATTTTGTTTCTATTGTATAATATGTCATGCTGGTATGATGGGGTAGGGCAGGTTTATCGTTTTATTGTGTGTTTTGTTTAGATTTTGGATTTTTTTATGGATGGTGTTTTCGGCTGCCAGCCTTGTTCGTGCCTTCTCTGATGGGCGTTATTTGGCAGTGGATTGCCGGTTTTTTCCTTCAATTGGTCTGAACCTGCTGATGGTGATTTAACTAGTTCTTGTTCCAGCAGGTTGCGTGGCTCAGCGGTAACGTTCTCGCTTGCTGATCCCATGGTTGCAGGATCGAATCCTGGCACAGTCAGCTGGCATTTGAGGGCGCGAAAATGCGTGGGAACCAAGCCAGTAATTTACTGGCACGTTAAAGATCCCTTTCAGGACAAAATTCGGCACTCCGGCATCTCTAAAAGCCACAGTAGTTAAAAGGGACGTAAAACAAATAACATTATTATTATTATGTCTTTTTCCCAGCCCTGCTACCCAGCGGTCTAGCAGACAAACTCTGTCGGAACCAACAAGCGAATTGCCTTCGTATGAACTGTGCTGCGATCAGGTTAGCATGCTATTTATATCAATGAGTGTGAAGCGAATGTTATACCCCTAAAATTCATAATTATTTTCCAGACTGCCTGTTATAAATACCGTAGTCAAGACTTTATGAATGGTGAAAGGGATTTGGAAATTTATCATATAAATCAGGTACAGTGCAGAGTATAGGGAAACAGGACGCATCGATATATTTGGCTAATATTGCGCGGATCGACCAAAGAAAGTTCATAAATTGGAACTCCTTTCCCCGATTATATATTAAAAAAACCGACTGACTTGCCATCAAAAAATGTAACGAACAAATTTAAAATATATAGGTTTGGATATACAGTACAAGCAGGTTCGTGTCCTACGTTTAATCACAAGGAATTTGTATGCCCGTTTAGTAGCTAATCTTAAATTGTATTGCGAAAAATAATAACTTATACATATGCTGATGATGTGTATAGCCTTTGTTTGGGAACAGTCTTTAGTTATTGACAACAAGTAAACATTTATAATTTATCTACTGTAACTAAAAAAAACAAGGTTATGGGAGGAAAAAGGCACACAGGAAAGTAAGAGGTTCGTTAAAAATTCGCAGGGAAAAGTGTATCCTTGTAAAACATAAATGATTTTGTTTTTAGTCCTGCAGTGAAAACAAGTTAGGCGACAGTGGGAGTGAGAGATATGGCCAGCCTGGCGGTTTCCGGGGAAGCAAGCACAATAGGCTGGCGGGCAGATAAGGGAGCGAGGCATAATGCAAGCGTTGTGAGGATCAAAACAAGGAACTACTGTCCGTCAGTATCAACTCCCTCTTCTCGCCACTACAATCATCGTCACCATGACCGCGGTTTTCTAGGTCTGTCTCACACCTCTCATAACAAGTCTGCTTTAACGTCTCGAATATCTACATATCTAGAGTACATACTGTAATACTACCGAGCCACACTGTCATCTATGGTTCACATCTGGAGATAATGATGGATAATGATAATGAATGGTGAACAGCACTAAGCTGTAGCTGGAGGAAAGACAGAAACAAGTCCATCATATCCATGGTCTTCTCCAGTGTTGGCCAACTTGCTGGTCAGATAGCACCGTAAGCTGTAGCCTGTAGCTGGAGAAAAGACAGAAAAGAGTGGAACATATCCATGGTCTACTCCAGGGTTGGCCAACTTGCTGGTCAGATAGCACCATGTGCTTAGTTTTACCCATGCACAAATAAAATACAAATTATGCGCGTTTCAATAAAATAAAATAAAACATATATATTTTTCTCTCGTCACAAATGTAGTAAGTAGAATTTCTCTGCGTCTACGGTAGCGTAGTTGGTAGCATGCTGAGCTTCTATGCCTAAGATCACGGGTTCAAACCCGTCCGAAGTCGTCGGATGTTTTAAAAGCGTGAAATCACTCAGTATGCCTTCCTTCGGAGGGGAAGTAAAGCCGACGGACCCATGTCATAGATTTATGGCTTGTAAAAGAACCTTACAGTAACTACAATTGTTTGAAGCTAAATTTGTAACTTAGATTTGATTAACGCTCTAGGAAGTTTCAACATTCATCGTCAGGCGCCGGTTGCGGTGGCATCTAGTAGCCAAGTTCACAGCTAGGTGACGTTAACGGTAGCATTTGGTACCAAAAGTAGAACTACTTGATATTGATCGTCTGCATTACCTGAATTACAGATAACACAAACTAATACAGCCATCACAAGTAACACCGGTTATCAGACAGATTCTACACACACCCAAAATACACGGGGCTACATGGCCGCGTTGTCGCGGCCCCTAAACTGAGGAACCAACCAACAACCTAGAATTTCTCTGGCTACAGGATTGAACACACCAAGGTTGGAAAATATATGGGCCATAATCTGTAGGCTATACTACTTCGCTATTTAGTGAGAACACTTCAGTTTCTGCATCTCGGAAACTAACTACTGCACTTAAATGCACTCGCCAATCTAAGAATGTGTGATAAGATGGTAGGCTATCTGAATGCATCTTCCTATTTTTAGATTTGACTCCCTTGATAACCACTTTTGGCAACTACTGCAGCAGTTTCCATGGGCCAATTCAGTGGCCTGATACATGTTCATGTATGGTTGACACTGAAGTCCTCAGATCTGTAACTGCAGATGCTCTGGATGATATTAGTATACATTTATATTCGTGAATAGAAGAATACGAAAGTAAATAGCTTTGAAGCCATTTTTCAATGCCGCCTTATTGTTAATATTGATATTGCAACTTTTCAGTCGGTCAACACAATATAATCCCAATTACAGGGACATGCGAAAAAAAAACTGAAATAAATTACATATGATTAAAATATATATAGGTACAGTGGTTAAAAAAAAGTTTTCAGACTACATTTTACCCTGTTGGTGTCTATAATTTGTCTTGGAGCATTATGGTATTCCATAGGTTTGTATAAAGAAAGACCTTATGGCAGTAAATTACACACAAACTATTCTTGTAACGTGAACACATTAGTTAATAACGAAACAAAAGGCATATTCGTAGGCAAAGAAAGTATTCATACGCGACCATTACACGTCCTTCCCCCGTCTTAGGGCGTAACGACAAGCGAAGGTCGATCACCGTAGTGTTCTTAGATGAGACTGTTTACTTTACGTCTGGCAGTGGTAGAAAATGGATCGGAAATCACAAGAGTTGAGAGCCGCCTGCAAAGACCACATACAGTAGTTTTCATTATTTAAACAAGGATTCAGCTATCGGAAGATTGGGAAGCTGGTGAAACGATCTCGTGAAACTGTCCAGTATTATTAACAAGTTGAAGACGGGATCAAACGATCATGCAAAGCGACAGGGACGACCAAGGGTCATTTCGCAACGTGAATCTCGCCAATTGGTTCGTGAAGACTTAAAGAACCCTAGAATTAGTGCAGCTGAACTAGGGAAACAGCTTGCTTCACGTTCCGGGAAGATTGTTACACCTCAAACTATCCGGAATCGGCTCCATGAAGCAGGCATTAACGGCATAGCAGCGCGAAAGAAGCCTTTTATACGTGAGATAAACCGTGGGAAGGGTTGGCATTCGATAAGGAATATATAAACATGGGGGCAAGACTTCTGGAAGACTATTTTATTTTCAGACGAAAGTAAATTTAACTTCTTTGGATCTGATGGTCCACAGTTCGTTTGGAGAAGACCAGATACAGAACTGGAAGGCAAAAAAGTACTACCAACAGTGAAGCATGAAGGAGGAGGCCACGCCATGATATGGGGCTGCAGGAGTTGGTGAACTGGACGTAATTGAAGGTAACATGAATACTCAGGGCTACATCAAAGTGCTCCGGGGTAATTTGTCTAGGAGTGTTGTGAAATTAGGCATACAAGACACCTATGTATTTCAACATGACGGCGACCCAAAGCATACAGCAAGAATAACGCGAGAGTGGCTGTTGTACAACGCCCGAAAAGTATTTACCACGCCACCTCTATCTCCGGACGTTAACCTCACTAGAAATTTATGAGCCCATTTCGAAAACAAAATCCGAAAATTGAATTGTTCCTCCAAAACGCAACTAGAAGACAATTTGCGAAAATGGTGGTCTGAAATTACACCAGATTTCACGAACAAGGTTGTTAAATCCATGCAAAGGAGGCTTCAGGCCATTATAAATCCAAAAGGTTGGCATACCAAATATTAATTGCGTTTGTATACTGTAGAAAGCCTCATTTGTGGTTTGTATGAATACTTTTTTGGTACCCCAAGAATGGTTTCAGTTCCATATTGTAATACGTATTGTGTTTGAAAGGTTTTCGTTTTTTTTTTTGTAACGAATAATTGGTACCTTTCGTTCTACATAATGCAAACATGTCGTTCTCTGGCCATATATTATTATTATTATTACTTTTTAATTACCATAACTCATATAAGAAGTACGGAAGGCCTAGTGAAAAAGGGCAAGCCCCACATACGTAATTCATGCTTCACAGACAAACATTCAAAAATTACATGGTGTATGAATACTTTTTTTTTACCAACTGTATATGTTATGGACTACAGAAAAAAGAGAAAACTATGAGATGACATGTTTCACTCGTCAAGCGTGCATCATCAGCTCCAAATATACAAGACAAAATAGCTCTACAAAACATTACCAATCCCACAATGGCACCCACTAACGGGCTCTGCCCTACAAAAACAAAAAGCACGGCAAAAACTTGAAAGTGTGGCAACTACTGTATTACTGATAATTTCGCTACTGAAGCATTACGAGCCCGAAAAAAATAATTATAGATTTAATGTCTACAATGTTGCAAGACTGAGAATTTACGATCCCAATGCAAACAGTCTCTCTCCACCAACTAATCTATGAAGGTGTAGCTATTATTGCTGTGATACACTTAAACAATAAGCCCTGAACTAGAATTGTAAACTAATATGCAGAAATAATCTACGAGTACTCTGCTGAGATGAGGTTAAAAAGATTGAACTGCAACATACAATAATGCAATCAAAGATTAAAGCCTGCCATATCCACAAGGGATGTAGAAAGCCAAATTAGAGTCTCTGACTGTGTCAAGACATCAAGCATCCTAAGCAGAAGTTTACGTGTGGTAGGATGGCGAGCTCCTTTCCACTACTCCTCCTGCCACAGCACCCGGTAGGTTCCCATTTAGCTCACGAGGTTGGGTGACTCCCGTACTAGACCATACCAAGTCTCAAATTGTTGTCAGAGTAGGGAATCGAACTCGAGACTTCTGGAATGGTAGCCGAGAGGTGCGCCACGATGTGGTCAAATACACACATCAAAAAAAGTTTTGCATCACCTCGGTTCCCAGATCTCCGGCATATAGACGTTGACTGTGTATATTGTATCCAAGATACAGTCCCTTTGACTGTTCATAGATGTCACTAAAACTGCTCAAAGATGTAAACAACCATGCATGAGCAGGGCCTATTAGACGGAGGGGGTACGACAGCCGATCAGTTCCAGTCATTCCACCAGGACGAAGGTACGCTGCTCATGTTGTCTGTAGTTCTACCATGCCTAGAAGGTCAATACCGCAGTTCGATCGCGTCCGCATTGTTACTTTGTGTCAAGAAGGGCTCTCAACAAGGGAAGTTTCCAGGCGTCTCAGAGTGAACCAAAGCGATGTTGTTCGGACATGGAGGAGGTACAGAGATACAGGAACTGTCGATGACAGGCCTCGCTCAGGCCGCCCAAGGGCTACTACTGTAGTGGATGACCGCTACTTACGGATTGCCGCTCGGAGGAACCCTGACAGCAATGCCACAATGTTGAATAATGCGTTTCGTTCAGCCACAGGACGTCGTGTTTCAACTCAAACTGTGCGCAATAGGCTGCATGATGCGCAACTTCACTCCCGACGTCCATGGCGAGGTCCAGCTTTGCAACCCCGACACCATGCAGCGCGGTACAGATGGGCCCAACAACATGCTGAATGGACCCCACGGAATTGGCATCACGTTCTCTTCACCGATGAGTGTCGCATATGCCTTCAACCAGACAATCGTCGGAGACGTGTTTGGAGGCACCCTGGTCAGGCTGAACGTCTTAGACACACTGTCCAGCGAGTGCAGCAAGGTGGTGGTTCCCTGATGTTTTGGGGTGGCATTATGTGGGGCCGACGTACGCCACTGGTGGTCATGGAAGGCTCCGAAACGGCTTTACGATACCTGAATGACATCCTCCGACCCATAGTGCAACCATATCGGCAGAATATTGGAGAGGCATTTGTCTTCATGGACGACAATTCTCGACCTCATCGTGCACATCTTGTGAATGCGTTCCTTCAAGATAACGACATCGCTCGACTACAGTGGCCAGCATGTTCGCCAGACATGAACCCTATCGAACATGCCTGGGATATGTTGAAAAGGGCTGTTTATGGACGTCTTGACCCACCAACCACTCTGAGAGATTTACGCCGAATTGTCGTTGAGGAGTGGGACAATTTGGACCAACAGTGTCTTGATGAACTTGTGGATAGTATGCCACGGCGAATACAGGCATGCATCAATGCAAGAGGACGTGCTACTGGGTATTAGAGGTAGTGGTGTGTACTGCAATCTGGACCACAAATGCTGAAAGTCTAGCTGTATGATGGTACAACATGCAATGTGTGGGTCTCATGAGCAATAAAACGAGCTGAAATGTTGTTTGTGTTGATCTCTATTCCCTTTGTATTTAACGGTTCCGGAACTCTTGGAACCGAGGTGATGCAAAACTTTTTTTGATGTGTGTAATACAATATCAATTCATTAAAAAAAAAAGAAGGAAACCGTTCATGGAGCGACCTGCTTTGATGTAAAACTTTATTTGCAGTTCAAAACGTCTAGCGTCAAGTTTGGGGAGAATTTAACTAACTACCGGTATATTGGTATGTATTATTAGACTATTTATTGTTATTGTATTATCGTGTTTTTAGGGAATGTCCGCAGTGGCACGGCAACATGTGATTACAGGAGACAGCCTATGGTAATTGGAATACAGTATACTATTCATAACCGTTAACATTGTCCTTGCTTCTATACCCAGAGATCTTTTGAATACAAGATGCCCAGCCGTCCTGCTTGGGTATTATACTCTAGCTAAAAGAGAGGTATGTACGTCTTTGACTGGCTGTCATTCTAGGTCAGGGGTCTCCAAACTATGGCCCGCGTGTCAACACCAGCCCACAAGCCCCACCAATCCGACCCACTACCGCTACATGCCTGGTATCCGGTCCGGCATAGTTTATTTTGATTAATTTAATGTTTTTATTTTTACTTAACGACCAATTAAGAAACACAATAACTGAAAAGCATAATGAAATTGTACATTTCAATTATGCTTAATGAGCGGTAACTTTCGACTGCAGTTGTGGATCAAGTTTACTAGTGGAAATTATCAGCAGGGACTTCCAAATGTTCATCAGTTAACTTAGATCTGTAAATAATTTTTGTTTATTTCATTTTGGAGAATGTTTTTCACACCGAAAAGTTGTTGGTTTTTTTTTTTCGTATGGCTTTTAGTGCCGGGAGTGTCCGAGGACATGTTCGGCTCGCCAGTTTTGTAGCTGCTTCGAGTCGGACATCCAATGGGTGAGCTACAAGTACCGTTGGGGAGGGAAGTTGGAATGTAAGGACGAGGAGTTGGAAGGTAGCGGCTGTGGCCTATAGTTAGGGACCAACCCCGGCATTTGCCTGGAAGGAAGATGGGAAACCACAGAAGACCATCTTCAAGGTTGCCGGCGGGGGGATTCGAACCTCCTCGCCACCCGGATGTGAGCGACTGCCAGCAGTCATGCCGTAACGACCACGGCTAACTCACCCGGTACACCGATAAGTAATGTCGAAAGAGGAAAAGATGCCATGAGCAAACGGAGCGGAGTCCAATCCTCGCAATCTGTGCCATAGATATCTCACTCGCCAGCTAGTCCCAAATCCAAAATGTGTGCGTAATTCAAAATTACAGTATGTTGGTATGAGCTGGCTAGGTTTTGGCCCTTGTGGGTTAGTGGAGGAGTCAGTATGGCCCTTAGGCTAAAAAGTTTGGAGACGCCTGTTCTAGGCCATAGCTGCTCGCCTACTTGCAGTATATTACCCGCGCGAAATGCGGGCAACCTGCTAGGTATGCATAATAATAGACTAATAATAACATTCTGGGATTTGAGGAACGACAGTCGACTAGGAATAAATATAAGAGCCTAACCAAAAGTTACGTATCCACCTCCGGAATCATAAGAAATTCTCGCTCTCGTGGTGATCCCCTGAAAGTGCAGACCATTTAGGGTTACTTAGGATGAGTCACCAGCTTTTGTTTGCTAAATATCACAAGATAGTAGTCAAAAGTAGCTTTATTCCCCTGTAATCAACAGAAAAGAAGTATTTCTGGCACTTAGCACTAAAGTTGGCAATATTGCCTAAGGCAGGGGTCAGGAATTTGAGAAGCCAACGATGATCCCACCAACCTTATACATGTCAATAATCGAGTTGCCACTTAACTTTGACTCTTTATTACTTTTTATAAACTAACATAGTGTCCGCTACATCTTTCAGGGAACAAGAAAATATTAAAATTGTGATTTACTCTTATTTTATATAATAATTCTCTAATTCTTACGGGGCCGATAACCTAGAAGTTAGGCCCATTAAAACAACAATCATCATCATCATCTAATTCTTGCATGGTCCTTACGACCCACTGGTCCACAGCCTTTGCAGGATCAAATTCCTTTACTGCTGGTAGATACATGTTATACATCAATTCATATAAAATGCTTGTTGGCAATGGCTAATGACGATCCAAATCTGTCTTTTATAAGGTTCATCTCACTAAATCCCAGCCCACACTATGCTGTAGACTGGAAAAACACACATAATATAACTGGTTACATACGCACGGTATAACTTGAGATCGTTTTAACTTTTCTCTTTTCATCGTATCTTCTGTACACGGTCCTAAAGGAAGCAGGGTATGTGTAGTCCCACCACTTATGGTGCACCCTGGATAGTAACAAATGAATTATAACAGCGGCGGCAACAATAAAGGGAAGAACGAAATTGAACGTAAAAAATCGTGTTAAAAGTTGCATTGTCCACACTGAATCCGTGCTACATCCTTGAAGGCTCACAGCTTGCTAGCTCGGGAGTTTGCGATCTCGAGGGATTCCGGAGATGGGTCCTGTCTGTATTTCCAACTCCCTCAGTCCTCATTCTTCGACGGTTGAGGGCATTTCTTTTCCCTGTCTTTCATTTTCCTTATTCCTTTATTTGTCCTTGTCTTATTCTACTGTGCAAGTTAGTAGCATAACAGCAGTTTGTATTAATTGTAGATCTCAAAATCATCATCTTCACTGGCACCATCAGGGGCAGATAACTTAAGATATTTCCCCCTTAAAGCAACAATCACCACCACCATCACCAGGTACGAGAAAAAATAAATAAACATTTTGAAATAAATTGGAGGACATATACAAAGGTGCCATCAGCAAATACGCAGTCACCGCGATGGTCCTGCGCCCGGGATTTCTGCACCCCTGGCCTAGGATTGGTAGTATATTCGGGCTCCTTTAGTCGTCCTTCGGAGGCGAAGTAAAGCCGCGGACCCATGTCATAGATTTATGGCATGTAAAACAACCTTCCACTAATTACAATTGTGTGAAGCTAAATTTGTAGGTTGGATTTTATTAACGCCCTATTAGTTCCAACGTTCGCCGCCAGGTGCCGGGCGCGGTGCCATCTAGTATCCAAGTTTACAGCTAGGTGTCGTTGACGGTAGCATTTGGTAGCTTAATAATTAATATCGTACGGCCTCGGGTGCCGGGTGCAAGCTTTGTTATTTAACACCCAGAGGGCAGCTTGCATGTCGAATTTCGATGTTCCTTGAAGCACTTAGAAAGTCAAGGAGGTTAGATATCTAAGCTCCTAGACTTTATAGCGCTTTCTAGTAGAGAAATGAGTAACTTCGTGTTGGCGGAAAATCCCGAGATTAATTTTGCCATTATGAACACGGCCTACTGAATTCAAGTGGGTTCTTTAACATGCCAACATCGTAAGACATGCGTGTCGTCATTTTTGCCCCCTTCCAAAAATCACTTACCACGACCAGGAGCGAACCTGCAAGCTTGGGGTTAGTAATCCGACACGATAACCATTCACCCACCGTGGCAAGTATTTGGTACCTAAAGTAGGAACTTCTTGAAATTGATCGTCTGCAGTCCTTACCTGAACTACAGATAACACACACTAATACAGCCATCATAATTAAAACCGGTTATCAGACAGATTACTACACACACCCAAAGTACACGGGGCTACATGGCCGCGTTGTCGCAGCCCCTAAACTGAGGAATCAACCAACCAACTCATTTAGTCGCCTCTTATAACACGTTCAGAAATTCCAAACTTCAAAAAGTATAATTGCCCTCAACATGCAGATCAAACTCTGCGAATCCATAATGGAGGAATAGCGGACAGGTCCTGACTTTGGCCCTTTTCTTTCTCCAACACACTCATAAGTCAGTAATATGGCTGTCGGGTAGCGCGCGCAGCACATGACGGGCTGATTGATGGCTCAATTGTCAGGCGCGCGATAATGTTGATGTGTCCGATAGCGGCCGGCGCCACACGTAAATCATCGCCGTTCATCGCAGGCGTCGAACCCACAAACTTCCTACCAGTCACACACACACGCACACAAGAAAAAAAGATAAGAAAAAAAAAAACACCACCACAATTATATTCATGATAAAATAAATGCGTAATATTAGGGCATAAACAACTTTCAACTAAAACCTGAATGACCCTCTTCCAAACTGTAACTATTGCGTATTGACGTCCGAAACGGGGGAGGAGCTTACGGTCAGCTGTTTGCAATATGGCGGTGATATAGTGACGTGAAGTAATTGGGTGTGCGTTTGTTATGGCTTCTAATTTATGATGGCAAAATACTACATATTTCCTTTCATTGATAGAAATATTTTTATAATCAATTTAAATGCAGTGCCTAATTACTACCAGTTAAAATTATTACCCACATGTAGATAGTTAATTTACTGTCTGCTGCTACATATATGAAGCCTGTACTTGGGAGCCTAGCGGTATCGATGTTTTTATTAATTTCACAATATATATATCACATAACACAAAGGACGACTCCCTGATAATAAATTGAATCAAGCAACCCTGAATTTGCATGAACGTTTTGGGTTCAAAGAAGCGTTACTTGGGATGCTCAAATCATACTTCAATATTGCAAATATTGACCTACATACTTGCTGTTCAAAGGCAAGAAAGTGTAATTTATTAATCTCTTGCCACAGGCAAGTTAAAATGGAGACATCCTCTTTATCAATATATTTAATTAAATATTTAAAATACAGATATTTAACAAAGCTGGAGTCTCCATTTGAACTTGTCATAAGCAAACGGAACAGATCAAAAACTACACTTTAAGCCAAACCAAATTCACTCCTCAGCTCGACATAAACCATAATACCAATTAAAACCTATACAAAACATACTCTCCTTACTGTTGTACAACTTTCAAACCAACTATTCGCACTCAAAACTGTAAAACCCTGACTAATTAAAGTTAGAATAGCCTAGGCCGATCCGGTCTCCTGCTACATTACCGCATATGTATACTTAACATCACTATAACTTCAAAATTACGGCTAAGTGACCTATCTGCCTGAGTAGTATAGGTGTTGCCGGCCTGCCTGGGATGATGGGTCACCAAACTGGTACTTAAAACTAAGATTTTACATTTTAATTAAGTAAATTCAACAGTATGGAGATCATAGCCAAAAACACAATTTAAGCCAAATCATACTTCAATTACCTACATACTTGCTGTTCAAAGGCAAGAATATACATTCTCTGGCAAATTAAGGCTAGGAACAGCATTTTTCCTAAGTTTTCTAACCATTCGGCTATTGTCAATCGGAAGAACCCCTAAAATAAGTTTACGAAGAGCGGATTACATTCTTTGTACGGCACAGAAGTAATAGGCTGTAAGTTTATCAGTATTTTTGATGTAGCTAAATCCATGTGAATACAAATTAGAGACAATGACTATCAATAATCAACAGTACCGGTGGAAAGAAGTCGTCTTCACAAAAAATGCAGACTGCACACTGTCATGTAACATGTAACACGTTTTCCAATTGACAGCGCCGAAGCCCATCTTTCTCTCTGAACTTTTTGTACAGGAAAGTAGTGAAGATATTTCGTAGCTGTTTTATACGATTTGCAACCGTATACAGAGCAGTACCTCCTCGAATTTGACAAATTTCTTTCTGTTTCCATCACGACGTCAATGCTTCACCATCTAAATAAATCTCACCAGTCACAATGTAACAGCTTCAACATTCTGCCGCGTGGCTGCGCCATCCAACTTTTCTGACGTCTATTGCCTAGCATTCTTGACTGTCACCGCGGAGTCCCGGGGTCGATTCCCGGCTCTGCCAATAAATTTAATTCTGGTTTGAGGACTGAAACGGGGTATACTCAGCCTCGTGAGAAGGGGAGAGTTCGATTCCTACCTCAGCCATCCTGGAAGTGGTTTCCCTAACTTAACGCCACGGCCGCTTCCTACCCAACTCCTAACTCAATTACAAATACACACACTACTACAGACATCACAGTGACACAGGTTACCAGACAAATTCTACACACATTCAAGTACACGGGGCTACACGACCACAATGTCACAAAGCCCTTGAAAGATTAAACAACCCTTTACAAGCAAAGACCTCTTAACACTAGAAGAAACCAAGGCCCGTTTTATGAAAATAGCAGCACTGTATGGGACAGTAACGTTTGGCGAGCATCAAGGCTGACGTATATTATGATAAAAGAAAACTTCTTAATGTAAGATATGAGGTTGCAATTGCATCTTCCAAATACAAAGGCATATTAGAAAAACTACAACAGGTGCCATATTGACAGACGGTAAGAAACACGTCATCACGAGATTTGCAGTGTACGTTGTTCATTACAAGGTTTGCACCAATAACAGATTTCACTAGTTTAGTGAGGATTGTGTATGTGAACTGCGTGATTTTATCAAAGTTCTCGATATCATGCCAATATGTGAAGAAAAAAAAACTAATTTCACTAACCAAACTGAGCAGTGATTAACTATGATTTATTTTCTTTTATTTGTATATTCATTCGTATATATTTCTCAAGCTATTTTCTGCAATACACATTTCATTCAATACTAGGACATACAGTAATTAATAACAATATTTTAAAAAAATCTATACAGAATGAAACGGTTTCCTTAGCCCTCACTGTTGGGTGACAAGTGAAACGTCTTTACTAGCCCTGAGTTGCACTTTGAAATATTTACTCTGCCTAAGATATGTTGTTTTAATGGGCGCCAAAACCTCAACGCAATGTTGAAATCTAAATTTATATTTAACAACACCTAGCTCTGGTAGAACACCTTCAAGAATCTATTCACTCAGATCGTGGTATGATTTGATCATTAACCCAACAAACAATTGTATCAGGAGAAGGAATTTGGTCTATATCTAATGCTACCTACTGAAATCAAAGATTGCATGGTTAAAAGAAATGAATTTATTATATAAAACAAGTATTGCAAAATTAATAATAATAATAATAATAAGTTTAAAATTTAAATTGGAGCGTTGCGATTTGAATATTACCGCTAGAAAATTACGTGAAAACGGAGTCGGATAAATTACTGATTTTACTCTTATTCCCAAGCTATGAAGTTACTGAAACACTGAAAAGAGACGAGAGATTATGTAGTTCTGAGTCATTCGCGCTTACCACTGGAAATTGCCGTAGCATTTCCCTCGTACTAGATGTTGAAGTGAGCTTCCCACAGCCTCCTGGACGTCGTCATCTTCTTCGTTAGTTGATGAGATACTTGTATATATTATAACTTTATGGTCCGAACATCGGAGCCAATCACCCGTACAACCACACTGTTTAAGTTTTACAAAGATGTCGCCTTGCCTCCACGGCGCGCAAACCATATATGCCCTCCTCGCATCCCCTCTCCGGACCCCGTCTTCAAGTCGCCCGGTCTCCACTGATTGGCTGAGCCACCACGCGCTACTTCCCCACCTCCGGGTCATTACACTCGGCGCGGCGATGATGTCGATTACCGTTCCAGCCCATTTCGCCTTTTCTTGAAGCAGCAACCCAGCTTGCGTCATGCTTCTCGACAAGATTAAGCCTGTAGCCGAATTCCCAGTGACTCATCTCTCTCACAAACTCTAACTGACAAAATCCGAAAAATTCCGTAATCAAATAATTCTCTTACGATAATGTTGTTCGTAATAATTTGCTTGATAGTGTTTTCTATAACATAGAAAACCTATCTGATTATTTATAATTTTATAAAAAATGCTCCAAAGAAATACCTTAATAATAATAAGTTAATAATAATAATAATAATAAGTTACATGAAAACTTCTCTTGGCTGAACAATTTGCCGCGTAAATAAATATAGAATGGCTTCCTACTGACTTATGCCAGCGGCGTAAAATCCCCTCGAAAAACACGTTTCATATTCGCCTCGGATCATCGGATGATTTACCGTGACGACGGTCCATAATCCGATTATCCCAGACACGTTAATAAATCCCCATCCAAAACACATATTACATAAATGAAATCACCCTAAATTACATATATATACACTCATAACTTTTCTTTACGCACTTTGCGTCAAAGATTGTTGTCACTATGGATTGCACTTTGCAACCAGTCCAATGTTTTTCATATAGAATAATGTTCCACGGATATTTCCGCCTCTCAAATTTCTCTATGTTGGAAAAATAGACATAAATAATGTGTGAGACTATGTATATAAGATGTCACATCACACGCATCAAAGGTGTTCTGATATATTTATCACCACAGAACTTCCTAATTTCACTGGAGGTCGTTTCGTTCTGGTGAAACTTAATATCACTGATCTCACTGAGCACACGATCACACTATTGTGGCAGCGCATCGTGACCATAATACTTAATCTCTCTTTATGAAATGAAAATCCACAGCCTGCTTCCAGTCTCCGACCGGGTCAGGAATGGAATGAATGAATTCCCCTTCTAGCGGCGAGGATATGAACTGTGCCGGCTGCCGAGGCCTGACGCACTCCTCTGGGGCAATGACTTAATCTCTCTTTATAATAGACGAAATTAATATTGACTTCTGAAAAAAAAAGTAAATGCGCATTACATATAACACCAAATATTTCTGTGCCGTAATCGCCCTGTCTTCCCGTAGACCATATTCTACTTAATACTAGTTCTCAACACAGACCAGTTCTCCTCACACAAATAATACCATTGTACAAATTACCTTAAATTCACACTTACAAATCTTATATGGCGAGGCCGTAAACAGAAATCACGTGTGCTGTTATGTATGAGTTTCATGAAGGACTGTCTCGCCTTCTGATGGTCCATCTTTTGTCTCGTGGACGTCTTAAGCAAAAATACCCTGTTCAAGCGCTCACCCATCTCTAGGAGACAAATGGGAATTCACCAGCGCTACCAAATTCTGGCCTTGGTGTATCGAGACATTTTAGTGTTCAAGAGCATCCGACAATCCCGTCATATTTCCCTGTACCTTAAAAACACTCATTTACATACATACTACCCCCCTGCGTGACTTCTGATACGCCTACCTGGCAGACCAGATCTTCCACGCACCAAACACCACACTTACTCATTTGATAGGCTGGCTCGCCAGCTAAACACACTCACTTTATGACACATACTTAATGTCATCACGTTGCTCCACTAACATATTTCTCAGTGTCTGTAACGATGCCCTGTTGCTACTGTCCACACATGCTAACCCTACTTTCATCTGGTGTCACCCCTCTACTCGACACTCTATGACCTAAAAATGTCACTTCTGACTGACAGAACGACGACTTATACAGCTTCAAAGTGAACCCTGCCTGATCTAACTTCTGAAAAACTATATCTAAATGACGTAGATGCTCCTCAAAACTGCGTGAACTAATTACCATATCATCAATGTAAATGGTTACAAACTCTCCTGTGTCATCCCCTAATGCGATGTTTAAAGCCCTAATTAAAGCTGCTGAACTACTCTTTAACCCATAAGGTGTTCTACAAATTTGATAAAGGTTATATTTATGACTAAAAGCTGTAAATGGTCTATCTTCGTGCATAAGTGGCACTTGCCAAAAACTGGAACTCAAATCTACACAAGTGAAATACTTCTTCCCCTCAAATGTTTGCATTAATTCCTCTATTGACATAGATTTCAGCTGATCTGAACTAATTCTACTGTTAACCAAACGAGCGTCTAAACAAATACGAACTGTGCCGTCGGCCTTGGGTACCGTGATCAAAGAATTAACATATGGACTGTTAGAGTGCTCAATAATCCCATCTTCAAGCATCTGGTTAATTTGTGCCTCAACTGCACTCTGATAAGCGAAAGATACAGGATATCTATGTCCTGTGAATACTGACCTATCAATAACGTTCAATGAATGTGTATAGCAATTGGCCATACCAATGCGATCCTCAAAAACTCTCCTATTACACAATAACACATCATAGAGCCGAACACATTGGTCCACCTCTATATTTCCCTGAAATGCAGCATCACGTAACGAGTCCTCTAGACTACCGTCCGTAATCACAATGCCCACAAAACATGGAGAACCCCGCTCTACGGCTGGCGATATCTCATTTAAAGTACAAATTACACCTACAACACTACTTCTCTGAATATGGTCATTGAACGCTACTTCTACCTCAGAATCTCCCCATTTAAATTTCAAACTCCCTACATCATAACATAAGTTACCAGACACTCTACTTAGCCACTCTGAACCCAAGATAACACTGAATACTAAATTTGGAATTACAAGACAAATCTGCTTTTCTACATGATTATTAATTTTAATGTCTACTAAAACTTGCTTAGAAATTACTTTAGACCTCTTCCCAACAGCTGTGATAACAAAAGTGCTTTTAATTGGCATCTCCTCAAAATTTACTCCAGTTCCTTTCATTTTATCATAAAATGCACTACTTATGCAACTCTTCATACAACCACTATCAATTAAAACATCTGTGTGCGCCTCGGACACGTTAAATTTAACTATGGGGCCTCTTACTGGCCACCTCCTGAATAATACCTTCATAATTTAGTTCACGTAATAATTCATTTCTTACATTTAGGTCATAGGGTTCCTGTATAAGTGTATGGACAGGGCATGTTACAGACTGAGATTCTGACCTTACATCGCAGCCTGGTTCGTGTTTAAAGCATTGCTACCGCTTGGTGTAGTACTACTCACTACTGCACTGGTCTGGTTGTTCTGGGTTGTGTTAACGGATCTCTCTGTCCGTTATTACCATTGGGCTGATTCCCTCCTTGACCCCTGTTCTGGTTATAATAATAATAATTATTATACCTCCCTTGGTTACCCCTGAAATCATAATTTCGACCTTGATTTCCCCTGAAATCATTATTTCTACCTTGGTAGTTCGTACCATACCCATTTCCTCTGTACTGGTTTTGCTGATTATTATTATTTTGGTTCCCCCTATTTTGAACGCTGGCCCCTTCGCCACTGTTGCCTTGAACTTCCTGGTTCCTATTCTCATTAGGCCTGTTATTATTGTTACCCTGGTTCCTACCGAAATTCTCCTCGTAACCACCTCTTCCCAAAGCATCGAATGTACTCAATAAATTCTCCACTTGTGAAATAGATTTAACATTTTGGATACAGGCAGCTTCCTTGATTCTATATGGAAAATGTCTTAGTAATAGCCTGACTACATCACTTTCCTCCTTCAAACCATCCAGATATTTACACGTCAATACCTGTCCTAAAAAGAACTCGGTCATAGTGCAGTTTCCTCTCGGGTTATATTTCCCACACACAATTCCCTCACGATGCTGAGACTGAATTACCTCATTCCTAAATTTCTCACAAAATTTAACTTTAAAATCTGATATATTCTCGAAATTGTCTCTGTAGACAGCAAACCAGTTTCTTGTCTCCCCTACAAACGCTTGCTCTAAAATTTCAACTACCTGGCACCACTCAACACTACCATCTTCCAACCTCTCCTCGAATTTATTTTCTATTGTATTCATGAACTCCATTGGACAACCCTGCCGATTACTAAATTTTCCTAGTTCTATTTCCCTGTGTGTGCTATTCACATACACTGGCCTACTCTGACTATTTTCCTGCCTAATTCTAGTTTTCAACTTCTGTTCTAATTCAGCAATTTTCTCCTCAGCTTTTCTTTCAATATTAGTTACAGTTAACCTAATGCTCCCTTCCGATGCTTCTACTTTACCACTTAATTTAGCTTGTTTCTCACTAATCTCATTAATGCTTTCCTTATTCCTCTCCCTTAAAGTATTAACTTCAGTGATTATTTCTGCATGTACTTTATCAATTCTTCCCCCCAGCTGTTCTTTAACCTCTTTAGTTGCTACCTGAATTTTGTCAATTTCTCCCCCCAATTGCTTTTTGACCTGCTGTGTTTCACGTTGCACTAGTTCTTTTAAATTCTCACCCTGTGTACTGATTCTAATTTCTAACTCCTCCTGTACTTTTCCTAATTTTCTGTCTACATCTGCAATAATCTCTTTAGCCTTCTCTTCCATCACCCCCCTGATCTCACCTCTAATCAGTTCAAATTTATCACTGATTTTCCTACTGTTTTGTTCTAATTTAGCATTATTTTGTTCAAGTTTAGCATTTAAACTATCGCTCAGCTCCCATTACTCTCTTTATTTTCCCTACTATTTTGTTCAAGTTTAGCATTTAGAGTTTCAGTACTCTATTTTCCCTACTATTTTGTTCAAGTTTAGCGTTGTTTTGTTCCAGTTTAGCATTTAAAGCGTCAGTGCTAATTTTATTTTGTTGCATAAACTGAAGAAGCAAACACTCTAACCCTGCTTGACTGTTTTGATTACCCCCCTCAGTATCGAGATTTACCTCCGACATCCCTGTACTGCTTTCATTTCCAAGATTAGCCATACTGCTCGTATCTTCACTATCAAACTGGTGACCACTACGCAACTTCATCTCTTCCTCAACACTACCCATGCTGATACACACCCATAAATGAAAAAAAAAAAAAAAAAAAGCCAAAATACAGGCACAAAAATATATACCCTTCTCCTTCCACAAATGTTATTAGGTTTTCATCCCCAAGTTGGTAGCGCCAAATGAAACGGATTCTATAGCCCTCACTGTTGGGTGACTAGTGAAACGTCTTTACTAGCCCTGAGTTGCACTTTGAAATATTTACTCTGGCTAAGATATGTTGTTTTAATTGGCGCCAAGACCTCAACGCAATGTTGAAATCTAAATTTATATTTAACAACACCTAGCTCTGGTAGAACACCTTCAAGAATCTATTCACTCAGATCGTGGTATGATTTGATCATTAACCCAACAAACAATTGTATCAGGAGAAGGAATTTGGTCTATATCTAATGCTACCTACTGAAAGCAAAGACTGCATGGTTAAAAGAAATGAATTTATTATATAAAACAAGTATTGCAAAATTATTAATAATAATAATAAGTTTAAAATTTAAATTGGAGCGTTGCGATTTGAATATTACCGCTAGAAAATTACGTGAAAACGGAGTCGGATAAATTACTGATTTTACTCTTATTCCCAAGCTATGAAGTTACTGAAATACTGAAAAGAGACGAGAGATTACGTAGTTCTGAGTCATTCGCGCTTACCACTGGAAATTGCCGTAGCATTTCCCTCGTACTGGATGTTGAAGTGAGCTTCCCACAGCCTCCTGGACATCGTCATCTTCGTCGTTAGTTGATGAGATACTTGTAGATATGATAACTTTATGGTCCGAACATCGGAGCCAATCACCCGTACAACCACACTGGTTAAGTTTTACAAAGATAGTCGCCTTGCCTCCACGGCGCGCAAACCATATATGCCCTCCTCGCATCCCCTCTCCGGACCCCGTCTTCAAGTCGCCCGGTCTCCACTGATTGGCTGAGCCACCACGCGCTACTTCCCCACCTCCGGGTCATTACACTCGGCGCGGCGATGATGTCTATTACCGTTCCAGCCCATTTCGCCTTTTCTTGAAGCAGCAACCCAGCTTGCGTCATGCTTCTCGACAAGATTAAGCCTGTAGCCGAATTCCCAGTGACTCATCTCTCTCACAAACTAACTGACAAAATCCGAAAAATTCCGTAATCAAATAATTCTCTTACGATAATGTTGTTCGTAATAATTTGCTTGATAGTGTTTTCTATAACATAGAAAACCTATCTGATTACTTATAATTTTATAAAAAATGCTCCAAAGAAATACCTTAATAATAATAAGTTAATAATAATAATAATAATAATAATAATAATAATAAGTTACATGAAAACTTCTCTTGGCTGAACAATTTGCCGCGTAAATAAATATAGAATGGCTTCCTACTGACTTATGCCAGTGGCGTAAAATCCCCTCGAAAAACACGTTACAAGATGAGAAATTGAGTCGCTGTTCTTGCAGTTATCAGCCATCCTTAGCCCTGTTACGAAGGACAAGTCTTTTAATGTGTAATCGCCTCGCCTTCATCTTTGAAATGAATGATATGGCCAGTGTTTTGTTCGGATTTGGGACAGTAACGTTTGGCGGGCATGTTACACACATCAAAAACCGTTTTGTATAATGCCATGAAACACAGTTGGTATGAAAGTGAGGACGGACTTATTTATTAAGCAGTGTCCTCGCCTGCTTCACACAATTGACATCGGGAGCATATGCAGGCCATTCCATTCTGCGAATACCCTTCTCCTAAAAAAAAAAAGGTATTGGCAGTGCCAGCTTTGCGCGGGCGAACATTTCGTCCACGAAAGTGAAATCTGGGCCGAAATTGTCAGCATAGCCTTTCACTACAGTTGCCAGGATAGAATCCCTCTAACGTATGCCTGTCATACGCCCTGGGTTGTACACAAGAGGGATTCGGCGACCATACATGATGCTACCCCAATACATTGCACCACCTCCTCCCTGTTGGTATCAGTCTCATATGTATTGGTCGTGCATATGTTCACTGGGCCGTCTGCACACTCGCACAGATCCATCCTCACTGACACAGGCGAGTGTACACAGCCAATATACACGCACGCAAGAACGACTAATGGGTTTGAGACCACTACGACTCTTGGCCAGCAATATGCAAACTATTTTGATGTGTGTATATAGGCATATTATGTAGTCCATCAAGGAAGAGCCCTGATGAGGAGCAATGTGTGTGACGAAGAGCGAAACCCTCCCCTACAAGTTCAATTAACGCTGTGGCGTACGCTCCACCCGAAAGGTGTTATTCGTAATCTTGTGGGAAAGCAACTGTAACAAGTCCTCCTCCACAAATCACCTTGGCACAGACGTCGTAAATCAGAAAGAATAAAACAACGAGGACTTGATTCAATGCAGTTTGTACTTTTACGCATAGGCAACATCTTCACTCTTACAAACAGTTGCAAGGACAGATGAGCATGCATATCACATGCGGCCGAACGAAAACTTCTGTACTAATGTGTACCTACTGTATATCTGGAAGAGAAAATTCGCTGAAAGTTATAAGATCGCTTAAGCAGCCACAGCAACTGTGAGGCAAACTGTACTGAACCCTTCCAAATGGGAGTAGGCCTAATATTTCATCAATTGGGGACCTTAATCGAAATCTTCTACACAAATGATTATTTAGTTGCCCTCGTGGTGTAGCGGCTAACATTCTTGATCGTCACCCCGGAGGTCTGGGTTCTATTCCCGGTTCTCCAATAAATTGAATTCCTGTCTAAAGGCGGGAAAGGGGTACACTAACCTCGTGAGGCAAGAGGTTGGGTTCGATTCCCAACTCAGCCATCTTGGGAGTGATTTTCCGTTGTTTTCCCACTTCTGCTTCAGGAAAATGCCGGAATGGTTCCTAACTTACGGCCACGGCCACCTCCTTCCCAATCCTCACATTAATTACAAATACGCACACTAATACAGTCATCACAAGTATACAAACAAAATACACACACATAACTACACGTAGTTTAATAACCACGAAATCCAAGCCCGTCAAATGAAACAACAAACATAACTGATTTTGTTGTGGCAATTTGTGTTGGCTGCTATAGTCAAGTGGCTAGCACACCAGTTTCGGAGAAGCTTGGGGCCCCGCGTTCGAGCCCCAGTGCCAATCACATTGCCAACATTGTCGTCGGGGAGTGTGAGGTTACCCTTGAGACCAACACATGTGTTTTAAAATAAAGCAAATTCATCATAACCCTTGAAAATGAAAATCCACAGCCTGCTTCCAGTCTCCGACCGGGTCAGGAATGGAATGAATGAAGCCCCCATCTAGCGGCGAGGATATGAACTGTGCCGGCTGCCGAGGCCTGACGCACTCCTCTTGGGCAATGATTAAATGCATGACAGATGAGATGAAATGATAGTGGAGAGTGTTGCTGGAATGAAAGTTTGACAGGGAAAACCGGAGTACCCGGAGAAAAACCTGTCTGCCTCCGTTTTGCACAGCACAGATCTCACATGGAGTGACCGGGATTTGAACCACGGACCCAGCGGTGGGAGGCCGGCGTGCTACCGCCTAAACCACGGAGGCTTAGTTCATCATAACCCTTAAGACATATTTTTCTAAAGGGACGATAACCTATAAGTAAGGGCACTTAAAACAAGAATATTCATCATTTCAACGCTTCCAAAAAGCAAATCGTTATGCACTCAAGAATGTGAAACATGCAGAACTGCCACTTCTGTAAGTTATTTCAGCGTCGATAACAGATAATGATTATGTAACGTCAATATCCAGATAAGAGAGGCAAATCTTATAGGCTGCTGGAAAGTCTGTAGACTGACCAAGCCACGACAAACTCTTTTCAGCGCCTGCTATTTACCACCACAAACGGAAACACATGAAAGCAACCTATTTCTCGTTTAAAATCCCACTATTTTGTCTCACATTTAGGCAACGGCAGAAGAAAGAGTTGCAGGAATCACGCAACAGACCCACGTAATGTGTTTAGCGGGGCATGTCAGAAGAGATGATTACGGTCATCATGACATCGTGTCGCCGAGCAGCTGTCATCGCGCGTCATTGCTGTCCGCACGCGAGGCCGCACCGCACGACACGACAGCGCACGCTAGGATCACTGCAATATTTCCCAATTCATTGCACCACTACCATACAATCTCCTTGTGGCCAGTTGCCTACAAATTTGAGAGACTAGTGGAATTCCACCGACTTCCATTTGGCCACTTTCTGATATATATTTTACAAAATTCAAGTTACACCAATCCTCCATAAGTTGGATGGGTTGGTTGGTTCCTTAGTTTAGGGGCTGCGACAACGCGGTCATGTAGCCCCGTATACTTTGGGTGTGTGTGTAGAATTTGTCTGATAACCGGTGTTAATTGTGATGGCTGTATTAGTGTGTGTTATCTGTGATTCAGCTAGAATGACTGCAGACGATTAATGTTTTCAAGTACAGTAGTTCCTACTTTTGCTACCAAATGCTACCATCCACGACACCTAGCTGCGGACGCGGCTACTAAATGCCATCGCAGTCAGCACCCGGTGGTGAACGTTGGAACAAAGAGTGTAATCAAACTAACCTACAAATGTTTGCTTCCACAAGTGTAATTAGTGGAAGGTTGTTTTTCATGCCATAAATCTATGACACGGGACCGCCCTCTTCACTTCCCCTCCTAAAAAATCCGACGACTTCGGCCGGGTTTGAATCCGCGATCTTGGGCATAGAAGCTCAGCATGCTACCAACTACGCCACCGAAGCCGCTTCCATCAGTTGGAAGGAAGCTTGTAGTTTTACGTGACCGTTAATCTCGCAATCATGAGCCACGGGAAATGACACCAGGTATTGATTGAACTTTAAGTTAATACATTTATTTGGCATTTATTACATTCCAGCACAAAACGTAACTCACGCCTATCAATACAATTCATGAAACATCTATTCAATTGTATTAAAGAAAGCTTTGTAGTCGGTCAACACAAATTGTACCCAATTACATTCGGCCCCCGCCCCATTTTTGTACATAAAAGCGTCTTATTTTCTGATACATAACTTATGATTATGTCATACTTCTCATGTTAAGGCATATAAATACTAGTTTTCCTGCCTAATGTAATTGGGCACAATTGGTGTTGACCGACTGGAAAGCTTTCTTTAAGAGAATTAGGCAACACTGAAAAATGGCGTCTATCATTTCAATTCTATTCAATTGTATATGTTTCAACCCTTCAATGGAGTTTTTCAGCTTAAATCACACATATAATCTACAGTACTCTAATTAAAAAATAAGAGAAAAAATAACTGAACTTTAAATAAACAAATGTATATCCTTACAAAATAATAATATCAACAAGTGCCAATGAGGTATAAATAAATGTACTACGATTTTTAAAATAATCAAATAGTGTCCACTACAATCAACATATTTTAATAAGCGTCTCTTCGGTAAGTTTAATTTTAAATATTCGATTCCATATTCTGACAGTTTACATTGAGATATTTTCTTTTCTTTTTTATAGACTACTAAACTACCCAATGTGTCATAAGATCTAAATCGGAAGATGTTTTCCATATAGATGATTGGATACACCGTAATTCAAGAAATTCTGTTTGCACGTAATTTTGACAATATTCATCAGTTTTTTGACATCTTTTAACTGAATTCAAAATTATATTGTTTCAATCCATTTTTTTTTAAATTTAATGTTTTTGTGTAAGGATATACATGGATTTCAAGTTTAATTATTTTTACTCTTAGTTTTTAAGTTAATTAGAATATATTATGAATTATATTTAAGCCGAAGAAGACTCCATTGAAGGGTCGACACATGTACATTTGAATAAATGTTCCATGAATGTACTGACAGGCATATTATTAAGAGTTATCTTTTAATCAATACGGAAAGTATCTTACATTACCTGGCATGGTTAATGTTATTTCATTTTACGACAAAACTTGGTAAATCAAATTAAAATTAAGAAAGGAAATGTTGCCTTCCTATATAATCAGTCTGCCAAATCGAAGGTATTTTATTATAAATACAAGACTGTTCATAAAGACGCCAACACTTCACAAAGTTTGTACTTATTTGTCATTATGTAGCAATACAACCAATGGCATTTGACATAAAAACTCTCAAAAAGTTGATTCCAATTGATCTGCGATTAAAAATCTACTTCTCTCCATCGCAGATGGCATAAGTGAGCACATATCTGCTACAGAGGAGGCTCTTTTGTGAGGGAGTTTGCCAGAACAAATCCAGCGACTCTTGATGGTGTCCCACCATACTTCCAAAGTCACGTGCGAGCGTGTCTGAACAACGCACAGAACAGTGCCCTCACAGCGGGGAACAATGTGCTCCTCGTTCTCCGGACCTCACACCTTGCGATAATTTATTCGAGGCTTTGTGAAGTACGAGGCTTAGCCCTCCTCCGTCACAAGACAGCAATGATCTGAAACGGCACATTACCAGTGCAGTTTTCCGAGTTACACCTAGCATCTCGGCTGTAGGATCCACAGCATCGTGTAGACGTGTAATGTATCCAAATAAATGTATATACCGCGCCATGCACGAGAGGATAAACTTTCACTCGATTGTACAACCATTCCAAACACTCCGCCCGGAACATTCGAAGTTCTAACTTGAACTTCCAACTCTAATATATAGGCTACCGTACTTAAAAAAATACGCCGGCCTCTCACCGCTGGGTCCGTGGTTCAAATCCCGGTCACTCCATGTGAGATCTGTGCTGGACAAAACGGAGGCAGACAGGTTTTTCTCCGGGTACTCCAGTTTTTCCAGTCACAATTTCATTCCAGCAACACTCTCCACTATCATTTCATTTCATCTGCCATTCATTTAATCACTGCCCCAGAGGAGTGCGACAGGCTTCGGCAGCCGGCACAATTCATATCCTCACCGCTAGAAGGGGGCTCCATTCATTCCATCCCTGACCCGGTCGGTCGACTGGAAGCAGCCTGTAGATTTTCACTTTAAAAATATTGAAACTACAGGTGCCACTGTAAATATGATACAGCAAAGAGGTATGATACCAGCACGGAATCAAGATGTAAAACAGACCCACACATGATGTCAATGTTCTTGGTTTATGACTATTTACAAAGACAGAACATTTCCCTATACAAGTCTATAAAACTCATTCAAACATTGTGTTACTGATTTAGCTATAACCTTAAAATAATATGGTATTGGTGAAGAAAATAAAAAACCTGAAAACATTGATGACAAATCGGAATTAAGAATTAAATTATTTCGACTGTAAAGCTGTTGCATTCCGTATGAAATATCATTCTGAGATATTCAATTTATTGGAACAGAGCGTGACAACATTGTATATTGCAAACTAGTTTTCCTCCCAATTACTATAAATAATGTAAATAATGTAAATAATGTGTGTGTTTAACTGTATTTAGTCGAGTTATATTTAACATCTAGCTTTATTTCAACACACCGCTCCTCAGTACACAAAAAATATACTTCTCAGTGCACTGCGTCGGCAATCCAGCAATAACCGCACTTCCTCAATCTTGAAAACATTACCACTGCCATGCAAATGTTGACTCGCTAAACAATCATAACATTAACTTAATAATCGCACCAACCATCTCATATTGTCTAACGTTTACGACCACCATGATCAAGAAATATTCATAAAATTACCATAATCGCTAACCTGACGACCTTCATACAATACAGTTTCCTCGGTCCATAATCACGACTTTGATATTATTCATAACACCACCTCTGAAGTTCACTTTCACTATAATCATGGAACTCTTTGATCGAACCATATAATGATAGGAGCTTCTTAGTTCATAATCACTCCTCGACAAGCTTGCCCCTATTAACCACCTTGATTATGCAACTCTCTACTTGCGTCATTTTAGTTCGCGAAACATGTACGGTAGTCTGTACCGAGACAAACCTTTATCATTGTCACTAAGTACTACGGAGTAACAATTATACCAGACACTCGCTGGATTTAACACCCAATCGCCTGGTGACATGCTGGATGGGAAAAAGAGGAAGGCGCAGAGCAGCAACCGGGCCCTAGGCTAATAGTTAGCCTACATTAACTTATGGAGATCGTTGATCGTTCCAGCTTTCTTGAAACGTATTCCTCCAATAAAAAAATAGTGCTAGCATTACATGGAAGTGTAACGCTCATCATTTGCAGTAAACGACATTTAAAATAAATATCTTTTTTTTTTAAGTGTACACAACCAAATGAATCCATTCCTTCATACTAATGCTGTTTAATTTGAGGGGCTTGTGCATCGTGGTTATTCAGCCCCGTGTTTTTGGGAGTGTGTGCGCGCGCGAGTATAATTTTGTCTGATGACCTGTGATATTGAGATGGCTGTATTTGTAATTCAGGTGAGGATTGGAAGGAGGCTGTCATGGCCTTAAATTAGAAACCATCCCGGCATTTGCTTCGAGTAGAATTGTAATACCACGAAAAACCACTTCCAGGATGGCTGAGGAAGAATCGAACCCACCTGTTCTCAGTTTTGCATGAGGAATCTCAATGTACACCGCTCCAGCCCTCAGATCAGAATTACATTATTTCTTGGCAGGGTCGGGAATCGAACCCGGACTTCCGGGGCGACAACACTAATCTATTGGCTTATGCTCCCAACTGTACCGTTATGTATAACTTTTGAAAGCAACTACATTACAATTACCGTTACTTACCAAAAGAATAACGAAGTTTCCATTACAGTTACAATCGACGAAGTGACGCATCGTTACATTTCCATTACTTCTGTATAAGATAGTTGCTTGATTTAAACTGAACATTAGATTCCAGTAATATGGAAATACAAAATGAGTTGGCAATTCGTAACGCGTTGGCCAACAACCGCCATAATTCGCAGACTTTGACTGTGCAGATATACACAGACCTATTAGGTCCAATAGGGGTAACAAATAGTTGTTGTTGATTCTTTTAGGGACATTGCGCCATCGTGGACAAGTAGCCCCGTGTACTTGGAGTGTGTAGAATTTGTCTGATAACCTGTGTCACTGTGATGTCTGTACTAGTGTGTGTATTTGTAATTGAGGTAGGAGTTGGATAGGAAACAGCCGTGGCCTTATGTTGGGTACCATACCGACATTTGCTTCGAGTAGAAATGGGAGACCACGGAAAACCACTTCCAAGACAGCTGAGGTAGGAATCGAACCCGCCTCTTCTAAGTTTTGCCTCACGAGGCTGAGTGTACCGTACCCCGTTGCAACCCTCAGACCAGTATTTCGTAGCAGAGCCGGGAATCGACCCGGGCCTCCCCGATAATAGATACATACTGTATATAAAACCAATGCTAAACAAAATACCACACGTAAAGTAATCGTGGCATTTTTTTTTGTATCGACTGAAAATGCCACTAGGCTTATTCCATACACTGGAATGAAAGTCCTAAAAGAAACAAAAATAAATCGCTCAGGCTGGCTTAGTTTGGCGCCACTGTTGTGTCAAGTAAAATAATATGTTCTGCAGAAAAAGAACTTTATCCTCTGCCCATTCCATGCTTCCAGAATAATCCCCAAATTAAAATGAGAACAAAACACCAGTCACATTGATCGCTACACCTTGAAAAGCATACCGGCCAACTTTTCAGATGGCATTTCCGTAAAATCCCCAAGCGACAAAATACACGGGAAACGGCATGCACCAAAACGTAGTAAAACATTGTTTCTTATTTTTTTCCTATCAGGGAAGTACAAACCTGGAGCTTTTATATAAAATGCTCCGATGACATTCTAAGGGACAAAACATTTCACCTGAATTCAATTATCACAAATAATATCTTTAAAATGAAATCCATTCTCACAACGTAATTCGTACATGTACACGACAACTGTCGCAACTCATGGTGAAGGACAAATGAACGAAAATGGCTATAGGACGAATGAATCTTTAATATAAACAATAATAATAATAATCATTAAAAAAAGAGACTAAGCGTCTAGAATTCGGAAGCAATTGTGAGGGAGTTGTACTCACGATCGAAGACCGTTCTGTAAAATACAATCAGAACGATTATCGAATAATCGCCAGTCATAGACCATCTATCGGCAGTCTTGGAAAGCTCGTCCTGACGCGAATTTGAAAGAGTTCTTGTTGTTGATTCTTTTGGGGGTTTTAGGATTCTTAGTCAAGTAGCCCCGTGTACTTGGGTGCGTGTGTGTGGAATTTGTCTGATAATCTGTGTTATTGTGATGACTGTACCAGTGTATGAATTTGTAATTCTGATGAGGATTGGGAAGGAGGCGGCCGTGGCCTTACATCAGGAACCATCCTGGCATTCGCCTGGAGTAGAAGTGGAAAACCACTTCTAGGATAGCTGAGGAAGCTAACCCACCTCTTCTCAGTTTTGCATCACGAGGCTGAGTGGATCCCGATTCAGCCTTCAAATCAGAATTAAATTTCTTTGCAGAGCCAGGAATCGAACCCAGACCTTCGGAGCGACAGCCAAGAACGTTAGCCTCTACACCAGGAAGTGGACGAATTTGAAAGAGATGTAGTGTCCACAAGTTAAGCATAAGTTACGCATAAGCAGGGCAAAAGGAAATAGACCACAAATCGCACGACATTTGCACCTACCAACCTAACGTGTTTGCACTGTATAGGAAAGGAGTATTCTCTGCTTTGACTAGCGGCGTAACCGCAAGGTAAACACAGCCAGTGCCTGCGCCCCATATTCCCCTCAGTCGTGTTTGCCCTGTTATAGTGTGCGGAGTGTAGCCTCTTGTTGAACGTGACAACATAATGGCACAACGACGCCATTTGGACCCCGTTTTGCACGGTAGAATACTCGGCCGCCTGGAAGCAGGCCAGACGCAGACCGAAGTCACCGTATCCTTGAATGTGCCACCAAGTGTCATTTCCAGGCTTTGGAGACGATTTCGAGACACTGGAGATGTTAGTCGTAGGCTAGTACCAGGTCGACCAAGAGTAACCAACCCACAGCAGGACCGATATCTGACCTTAACCGCCTGACGAAATCGGAGTCCGCCTGCAAGACAATTATTGTCTCAGGGGTTGCAGTTTCCCGGAGGCTCAGAACAGCAGGGCTGTTTGCCAGACGTCCAGCGGTGTGCGTCCCGCTCAATCCACCACAGAGACGGGCCCGTTTACTGTGGAGCCGTCAACGTCGAAACTGGACCATGAATGAATGGAGGCATGCGCTCTTCACAGACGAATCCCGCTTCAGGTTGCAGAACGATTCCCGTCGCACATTAATCTGGAGAGAACCGGGTAGCCGATACAACCACAGGAACATCGTGGAACAGGACCAGTATGGTGGTGTTGGCGGCATCATGGTGTGGAGCGGCATAATGTTGAATGGCCATACGGACCTGTACATCTTCATGGGTGGTCCGAGGAACACTGAACGCTCGGAGTTACAGGGGGGAGGTACTGAGACCACATGTTCGACTCTTCAGAGATGCTGTTGTCCAGACTTCCTCTTAATGGACGATAATGCCCGACCGAACCGCGCTGGTTTGGTGGATGAATTTCTGGCTGGGGAAGACATTCATCGCATGGACTGGCCAGCGAGGTCTGCGGATCTGAATCCTACAGAACATGCCTGGGATGCATTGGGGAGGCGAATTGCATTCCGTCAGCCTCCACCAAGGACACTCCAAGACCTTCGCATTGCCCTTTCGGAGGAATGGGATCGACTGCCACAAGAGCTCTTGGACCATCTGATAGAGAGCATGCCACGTAGCTGTGAAGCATGTGTGGCTGTTAGGGGTAACCCAATTAACAGCATATTTTGTTATTATTTATTTATCGTATGGCTTTTAGTGCCGGGAGTGTCCGAGGACATGTTCGGCTCGCCTGAGTCTGTAGCTGCTTCCAGCGGACACCCTAAAGGGTGAGCTACAAGTTCCGTTCAATTTCAAGTAGTTCCAACTTTCGCCATCAGATATCAATGATACCTAGTGGTGATAGTTGGAACTTTGATAGAGCGATCTGACGAAATCTAACCTAACAATTTTGCTTTACACAAGTTTAGTCTGTGAAAGGATCTTTTACATGCCATAAATCTATGACATGGGACCGCCGGCTTTACTTCCCCTCCGAAGGAAGGCATACAGAAGGATTTTTAACGCTCTTAAAAAAACCGACGACTTCGGCCGGGTTTGAACCCGCTATCTTGGGCATAGCAGTTCAGCATGCTACCAACTACGCCACCGAAGCCGCTATATTTTGTTGTGGAAGACATTGGCAAGTTTTAGTTAGTTGTTGTCAAAGGTGTACCTTGGCTATCAGAACCTTTCTGTTGTTTTTTTTTACTAGTTGTGTGAGACATGGTGTGTGATTCAGCTTCCGTTTGTTCAGCAATCCGTTTGACCTGCCTCGTTTAGTGATTATGCTTAACTTTTGGACACTAGTGTACATAAAATCGTAAAATATTGTAGTTCATTCATTAAATTATACGAAAAAAAACTAAAAGTTGGCAGGTATGAAAAAGTAACGAGCATTATCGTTACTTAATTTAATTAGTAGCGTCGTTACCGTAAAAAAAGAAACTGTTATTAATCATGGCGTTACAAGTAATGTGCTACTCCCCGACTCTGCATGTAGGCTATGTATTCATTCTTTATTGTTTCATAAATAACAATCCACAAGTGACAAGATAATAAATAATTAATATAATAAATAACCCCTGGCACTACAGTCCGTGAAGGGCCTGGCCTACCAAGCCTGCAGACACGTGATCAGCGCATCGGGTCCCCTCGGCTGTTAATCTTGGTTTTCGTGATCGGGGCGCTGCCTCACTGTCATGCAGCTACTCAATTGTCCTTACGATGCTGAGTGCACCCCGTTCCAGCCCTCGCGTCAGTTTCTAAAATCCCTGACGGAGCCGAGAATCGAACCCGGGGCCTCCGATTGAGAGGCAGGCGCGCTACCCCTACACCACGGGGCTGGCTAATAAATAATTAACTACAGTATAAAGGAGCGGGGCATGTAGTCCATACACATAATAATAATAATAATAATAATAGATGAGGAATAAAGGGATGCAATACACATTATTGTGTGACGTCATTACATAAACGAACTGCCTTCTACAGGTCACCTGATTATCATCATCATCAGCCCAAACCTTCGCTTATAAAGGCATCCTTCTATTAGTATTGTATAAATCTGCAATAGATCCATGATTGATCGCTTAGTTGAATTTGAGTCGTGGTAATAAAAGGTTAATAATCCCTTGTGTAGAAATTAGCCTCCATAATACGAACATGAACCATAGGTCTTCAGTCGGGAAGGTGGAGAAATAAAAGGTAAAGAAGGAAGGGAGCAATATGGACATTATGCTCGCTGCATATTCATGGCTGGGCAGATAACGACCAGATGTTGGGTCCGGCCAACACCACTGTAATATATCGCACGGCAAATGCTTGACATGGCCTGCACTGCCAAATAGATGCGAAAATAAAAAGCAAGAGAGCACTCAGAAATAAAAAAAAACACGGGGACATGATGGCGGGTTTTAAAAGCACGGCACAGTTAGCATAGCCCCGGAGTTATAAATATACATGGAGAGCAAATATATGGTTCCCTGTGTGAAGAGCAGGGGCGCACAGGCTCGCCAAGGTTACTTAAATACTAAGGTTGGGCCAAGTCGGGGAGCGCGCGGCAATTGGCTGGCAGCTGTGACGTAGCTAATATGTCAAGCAGCGGTTGGGAGTTAGTGAGTGAAGGGAACAGTATATGGAATGAGAGATTTCCGTGAGGTTATTTTAATTATTTATATATCACATGACAATCACACAGTACAAGGAAATTCATATACAATATAATACAATATCACAAGTACATGGCATCACCAACACAGGGATTCTACAAGGCTGATTTCGCCCATTTCAGGCGTTTGCTTGCTGACCTTCTTTCAGCCTCTCTGAGAGACTTAAGGGCATTGAGGAAGCGCATTCTAATAATGTCCTCGTTATTACATACAGCCGAATAGCATTCTCATTAGTGCACGGGAACTTCTGTTGCAATACTAATGCAAGCGTATGCATTATTCGTTGACCCCTTTTCAATTAATTTCCGCGAAAATATTGAAAAATTGTCTCAAAATGTTCATGGGTTGGCGACCACGGGACTCCTGCTGAGTCCGGCATTGCTTCCGTTTACTTGTGCCGGGCTCCTCTCCGTCTTCTTTCCTGTCGACCTCTCTTGGTCAACTCATGCACCCTTTCGACCCCGACGGTATTAGGGTATCCGAAACCTAGGGAGTCTTTCACTTTCCCGCCTTAATTGGCCCTTGTCTCATCTTTCCTGATAACCTCATTAATCGAGGGGTCAGCCTTCTTTTTCTTTTCATGTAACCTCCTGCCTACTGCTCAAGGCCCTCCAGGGGGCAGGGTGTATGTAGCCCCACCACTTCTGGTGCACCCTGGATAATGCTACACCCTCAAGGGCTCACAACTGGTGAGTTTGGGAGTTGGCGACCCCGAGGGATTCCTGAGCTGGGTCCGTTTTGTCCCCTTTTTCGTCTTACCTTGGGGCGGGCCCTCCCCTCTTTTCCTTTCATATCTGCCTTTCATGGCTCTCCTTCCTTCCAAGTCCCTCAATCCTCATTGTTCGAGGGTTGAGGGCATTTCTTTTCCTCCTGTCCTTTAATTTTCTTATCCTTTATTGTTTTATCATTCTTCTTTCACAGTTATATCACATTTGGTATTTTAATAGATTACGACTCAGGTACTTTAAAAAATTAATGACCAGTAAAGTGAGAGATGTTGTTACACTTGTCTAACCTACGTAAAAAGCATTGATTGATTCTAAACTAAAGAATACCTCAAACATGTGCTACGATCCCTCCAATTGAATTGCAGCTCATTTATATTTATTTTGTTGTTGGTCGTGGTGATTGTTTTAAAAAGTGGAACATCGAGGTCATCCACCCTTATATTTTGTTGCTATTGCCGAATTGGTCAATGAAACCAAAATTCTGGGTTCATTTGACTGCTAATAATTCACTTTGTTGTTGTTGTTGTTGGAAAAGCAGGTATTAATTTATATAATTTCAACCTACACGGGAACCCCTATTATTTTGAACCGTCTCTTCGCGAAATGGCTAGCACTCTTGGCTGTCACCGTGGAGGCCCGGGTTCGATTCCCGGCTCTGCCAAGAAATTAAATTCTGGTCTGGCGGCTGGAACGGGGTACACTGCGCCTCGTAAGGCAAAACTGAGAAGAGGAGGGTTCGATTTCCACCTCAGCCATCCCGGAAGTGGTCTTCCGTGGTTTCCCCACTTCTACTCCAGGCGAATGCCAGGATGGTTCCCAAATTAATTAAGGCCACGGCCGCCTCCTTCCCAATCCTCATCTGAATTACGTTGTTTTGCTACGCCACTGATTTCAGAACTCGTAGAATAATATGTATACTGTATACTGACTTGAGAAATAACGACCTACACTACACGCTCAGGAGTTGAAAAGATTTGCATGCTAATCTTCATTTTTATTCTTATCTGAAAGAGCGGTGGAGACCCGTCATTCTAATTATCAGGGCTGTTCTTAATGTCCGAGTAGGGCTCTTGAACACTGGCGAAGGAAAGATGAAAAGATGGCACAGCATCCGTCGTGAGACGTCTTTTATTCCTTAGTGGCAGGCCCAATAATCCATACTCTAAATTACAATAGTAAACATCGCTCGTAAAATGGACGGAGCAAACTTTTGCTTTGACTAGGATATATTTACTTTATCCCCTCGTTTACATTTTGCCAGCCAAGCTTTCACAAGAATTGTATCTTTTGGGAAGCAATTATACACAATATCAATGTTGTCTTTTGATTTCCTCTAATAGTTCCGGCATTTGGCAATAGCACATTCCATTGTAAGGGAACGTACATGAGTTTATTCTGCTTCAACTAGCGCACAGACGATTGTACATACTGAAGGGGAGTACATTCAATACACAATATACCACCTATAAAACATGTAAATGAAACTAGGAACAAGACAAAGGTCACACACAAGAAATAAAGCACTTGTTTCGCTACGGCTACTGACATTCACTGTGGCTAGCTTGTATCTACCACGACACTTGCCATACTAACTACGTCACGGCTTCACGTGACCCAAGAGCGGCTAGGCAGAGGACCACCCGCATTGGCACCCCCCTGCAGGCTCGCGACACTCCACTGCCGAACGAGGAAAACAAGCCCAATACTTGAAAGACATGAAGGGAAATGTTTACACAATCTACGCGAACTGAACAGTAAATCCAGACTAATTTCTTTTTTGTGCTCTATTTCGAATTTTATGTATTTTAAACTTAAAAAGCTGTATGACTTTGTTTTTTCTACAACACGCAAGAAATGCTAAATACAATTTTATGTGCAATCATCTAGGAGAACATATTGAGACTCCTGCCCAAAAAGTCCTGGGTTCGTTCTCGGGTCTACCAAGAAATTTTATTATCATATGAGAGCTTGAACGGGGTTCGCTAAACCTCAAGAGGCCAACTGAAGGTAGGGGAGTTCCCACCTTAGTCATCCTCGAAATGGTTTTGCGTGGTTTCCTAATTCTACTCCATGGAAATTTCAGGATGGCACTTTGTAGGACACAGTCGTATGCACCATAGGTTCTATCATAACTACGCATACACACCACGATAACTCTAGATTCCTCCCTCTCTCACGCACACAAACAGGGCGGATGATAACTATTTACCACGCCCCTAAATTAATAATAATAAATATTATTTCAGTAATCGAACCTGAAGTAGTTAACACCTCGGAAACCTTGCTTATTGGAGGCAGATCTCTTATTAAAGACGTAGAGAAACTAGAAAGGAATATATTGAGGAAAATCCTTGGTCCAGTATGTTCAGAAGGAATCGGGACGCAACGGAAGTCTCGGGAGCTTTATCAGGGTTCTGAAAAGATCACTAATACCTTCAGTAAAATACCATTCAAGTTCTACGACCATATTCTCGGAATGAACAATTACAGGCTCACCAAAAGAATTCTCAACCTTGATCTCTCATTGGAAGTCAATAACTGGCTTAGTGAAATAGAAAAATACCTTCAAGAAATTGAGAGGACATTATACACGATAGACTCCAGTTCAAAGCCACCATCATTTTGCTGAGAAAATGAATACCAGGACCAATAAACCGTAGATTGAAGAACAGAGGAAGATTTCTAGTGCACAGATGAGATTTAGAAAAATCAACTAAATAAGTTATATCACGCTCCACAGATGGCCATAACGATGTAGTCTCTACAACTTAATACCATTACCTAGCTCAGTGAAGGTGATAGTTGACGGTTATCAGTCTCCTCCAGATCAGCTAATCTTTGTTAAATGTTAAGAGAAGTTGAAAGCCAATCTTATTAGTGTTAAGAAGCACGGCCGAACTTACGGAGTTAGAATGGTGCGGATCAGAGGTGCTAACTCCCCCTCCCCGGTAGTGACCGGGAACAAAGCATTAGCGCTCTCGCTACTGTAGACGGATGGCTCGCGACAGGGCAATGTCGATAACGACCGTGCGGAGGGCGGAGAAAAAATAATGAAAGAGAGGAGGGGAGAGCAGCCACGGTCCGGGCGCTCTCAACTTGAGCTACTCTCTTCTACATTAGCTGCAGCTACAGTTCACTTTTCCCACTGCAGAGCCGATGGTCTTTGTTGAACTTTCATGGTATCGTAACACAGAATAGGCGGTTTTAAACCCTCAAAAGAATTGACAGACCAGAGGAACGCTGGGCCTAGCTATATAAAGGCCTTGCTCGAATAAATAAATAATTAAACAAATAAAATCCTCAATAGGTCGCTTGAGTGTGTGTGTCCAAACGAATATATCGATATTCATAGAAATTATATGAGGCCATGAATACAGTCGAATTCAAAACTATGGGTAGCCTAATCGAGTTTAGAGCTAGAAAATGATCAAGAGTTGGTCGTGGTCATCCAGCTTCGTGTACTTGGTTGTGTATTTGTAATTCAGGCTATTATTTGGAAGGAGGCGGCCATGGGCTTAAGTTACGAACCATCCTGATATTTGCCTGGAGTAGAAGTGGGGAAACCAAAGAAAACCATGCTATGGCAGCTGAGGTGGGAATTAAACCTATCTTGTCTCGGTTTTGCCACATGAGGCTGAGTTCAGCCTAGCCCGCAACCACCCTCAGACCAGAATTCAAATTTCTTGCCTGAGCCGGGAATCGAACCCGGACCTCTGGAGAGACTGCCAAGAACGCTAGCGCCGCTACATCACGAAGTGTTCTGCGTATTAATTATAACAATAATTTTAATGTTATTGCTGTCCTCATTGAACATGATCGGGTTATTTAAAATTGTTGACGATTTGAATTGTTTGCATACCCATTGAGTTCGAATCAAAAATCATCTTACTAATGGCTGCTTTTGAAAGCGGACATACTTTGAAGCGCAAAAGTTGAAAATGAGATTGCCGTCGGAAATCTAACCCGAATCCCCATGCATTCCGGGCAGGTGAGCGAACCAATTCTTACACGATCGGCCCACCCGCAAGACAGCTCATACAGTGGGTGAACGCTTGGTTATAATGGCTAAATCTATGAAGCATTGTGCGGTCACCGATCAATGCTTCTGTGGCTCAGTATGACGAGGATCGCGCGCTCTTGTAGCCATTCAACTCTTGCGATTCGAAGTAAAGCGAGTCCACTGTAATAAGTGGTTGTACTGTCTTTGATTATATCGACGAGCTGGTCTCAAGTTGAACGCGGCTGGACGGGCGCCGGCCGGTCCCTGATGACCTCAGTTAATGAAACTCCGGGCTCAATGGAACAAGAAAACCCCGCCAGAGATGACGACATAAAACTCACACGGCGAGAAGCCAGGGAGCGAGCGTGTGCCACAACGTATGGACATAATGTGAAAAGTTTCCTTTCAATTTGATAACTCCGCTTATATTAGTCTGGAGTCGTGTATACTTCACCCCGTACGTCTAATAAGAGAGCTGTTAACCATTTTCACTCACATAAATTTAGTTTAATCTAGACCGGTTAACCCTCGCTATATCCAAGATGCAATTCAAGATCGATCTCTCGTTTAACGATTATTCTACTTCAAGGTCAAAGGATGTCACGGGTTTAACGTTCCTTTCGAACTGTCGCAGCTTAAGAGACCAATGCCGCAGTTTTGAACTTCGAGGTTCTTTGACGTATTAGTTAACCTACTTTGTATGTCTCTCGCGTTGAAGACAAACGCCGGCATTTAACCCGGCAACCTTGATACAGCAGGCCTTTAATTAAAATAACAAAGACAAATCAACACATGTCACAACGATTAGGGAGTAGCAGAAAGATTTGAGCGCGGCGTGTAGCCTATATTCTGCAGTAGTTGTACATTTATTGCAACAAACCTACGTCAACTATCGTTGATGTTAACTCGTTTCAGGGACCTGGGATTTCTCGGTCATCAGCCCCGAATACTTTGGCTATAGTGTTCTAATTGTCAGATACGTGTGTTTCTGTGGTGACTTTATAAGTATTTGTGTAACTGTAATTAGGCCTATTAGGGTAAGTCCGAAATGGCAGGTGCCCCGGGGCTTGAATAAGGTACTATTCCGACATTTGTCTGGAGAGTGTGAACAACCCGAGAAAAAGCCGCACTCAGGATAGCCGCTGTCAGCATCCGGATTTCAACCTCCGATATCCGGACTTAAGCTCACTATCGCCGTTGTGGTGAACGATAGAAAGCACATGGCTACGCCGCGGGGTTATCAAATATAATTTCTCATCATACGATATTCATAAAAAATATATATACTAATTTGCTTTAGCGAATTTCGTTTGGTGGTTGAGGCGTTCATTGTTTCCTCCAAGTCCCTATTGGCGTGGAAGTTCATCTAGCGTAAACCTAATGTAGTCCCTAGTACAGTAAAGACCGAATGAGGGTACTTCATTTATAATAGAGCCCAAATGGTAACCAATGTAGATATTTAATTCTGGTCTGAAGACTGGAACGGGCCTTGTGATGCAAATCTGAGGAGAGGTGGGTTCAATTCCCACCTCAATCATCCTGGAAGTGTTTTTTCATGGTTACTCACTACTACTCCAGGCAAATGTCACAAGGTGGTCAATAAGGTAGCAATAGCAATACTACGTAGCATGGTGACCACCGTAAGAGCCAAAGCTGTGTATTTCCTAAAGTGGTATGATTTCCCCCTTGTCAGATAAAATAAAATGTGACAGTCTGAAAGACTAGACTTGGTATCATTTTAAATGCTACAAATGCTGAAAAATGCTAGAAAGGCTTGAGGTTTCTCGCTTCGCTCGAAGCCAAAGACTCTTGATATGATAGAAAATTATCTGCATAATACTTATCTTGCTTATCTTGTTTCAAACTACTCGCGAACGGCAAGTGCAAACCAAGGGCAAAGCAAGGTCAAGCGCGCGGGATGCCGCACGCTCCCCAGGCGCGCGGGAACGTGCCCCTTCCATCCAGTCTAAAAACACTTATAGTGGGCGATGTATTGAAGATAGAGATATGCTCTCGCGGACTTGTTTGTAGAACGTTCCATGCTGACCAATTCTTACGCTCATAGTATGTTGATATTTTTAACGGTTTGCCCAGCATAAGCTTAAGAAGCGCACGGACGCCAAGTTTGTTTTCGACTTTTTCACTGAAATCGTTACTGCTTGCCTTCCTTTGATCATACATACATTATTTTCTACAGAATTTTTCCTCGAGATATCCTTTAGAGAATGGTGAAACCCGCATCAAAATCCATCCAGTGGTTCTCGAGATTACCCGTGACATCCAAGAATCGGGGATTTTTGTCTTATACTAACGAAGTAGAGATTGTCGGGGAACACATGCTCCAAGCGGTACTATGACGTCACACAGTGCATCTGGGTACATTTCGTCCCGTCACCGTAACGTAACGCCAGACCCCAGCGTAACGACGAAGTCGACAAGATCATTTAAAATGATAAAATTACAACACACTCAGACAGTACTACTTCTGAAGCCAGGAGCCTTTAACTGAATAACTCTTAATACTTGACTTGACTCACAGTATCCCCACATGCTGCACGAAATGTGTGTGAGCGGCTGCAAAGGTAGCCTACATATTGTATGCTACTTCTCTATCAAGACTCACATTATATATGTAGTTGTCACGTGAAATACTGTTTTATGTTTTGTAACTCCGTAACAATCTGCCTGCCAAAGATGTGATTTCATATTTGGATGTGATGATGGTCGTTTGACGAGCGAAAAATGTAATTCCTTAGTTTTCTCCCTCTTTTGTAGTCTATACCAAATATATACTGTATAGTTTAATCACATGTGATCCTCCGTGGCTTAGGCGGCAGCACGCCGGCCTCTCACCGCTGGGTCCGTGGTTCAAATCCCGGTTACTCCATGTGAGATTTGTACTGGACAAAGCGACGGCAGACAGGTTTTTCTCCGGGTACTCCGGTTTTCCCTGTCACAATTTCATTCCAGCAACACTCTCCATTTCATTTGTCATTCATTTAATCATTGCCCCAGGGGAGTGCGACAGGCCTCGGCAGCCGGCACAGTTCATATCCTCGCCGCTAGCTGGGGGCTTCATTCATTCCATTCCCTGACTGGAAGCAGGCTGTGGATTTGCATTCATTTCATTCATAGCTTAATCACATGTAACTTTTTTCAGATTATTTTTTCGCATGTCCCAGTAAATGGAATAATATTGTGTTGACCAACTGAAAAGTTGCACTATCAATTGTCCATCAGGCAACACTGAAAAAATGGCTTCAAGGCTATCTCTACAGTATACCCTGAATGGCAGTATAGCCTCCTGTCAGTTTTAAACATCCTGTATATTAGCTCACATTAGCACAACACTTCCTTAGTCCGGTACAAGCAATAAGGCAGGGATTACAACATGATTAATACACGAGACTACACTTTGTTAATTATGGATGTTAACAACCACGAGAATACAGTACTAGAGTCTATTTCACGCAAGGAACATCCCTCAAACCATAAACACGGTGAACCCAGTCTGAAGATTCAGTAATAAAAATTGGTGACCGACATAGAAGGTTCTTTATAGGCACATCATTCAATGAAGCAACAGTAAAGTCAGGTTTTATTAGCGCGGGACAAATAGGGGGTCGTATCTACCGAGCTACAAACAGCCGAGGTGTAAATCTCGAGGTCAATAGTGTATCACTGTTATCAATACACGCTCATCACGTTCCTATTTATTACGCTTATACATTACGCTAACTCTTAACTTTTTTTTTGGAATTACACCTTATCTAACCACAAGGACTGTAGTTAAGTTCAGAACAAATAACTCAACTGTGGTTTAATATCTATATACTGTGTTTCATTCGCTATGTTCAACCTTCTTCTTCTGCCTTATCCGATACGGACGTTAGCTACCACCATGGCTAACACCTTATCCTGTGCAACCCTGAAGAGTTCCGTGAAAGACAGCCCAAACCACGTTCTTAAATTATCCATCCAAGTTATTCGTCTCCTTCCCGGTCCACGCTGACCTTCAATTTTACCCTGAAGTATAACTTGGGAGCAGACGGTATTTTGGATTCCTCATCATGTGTCCCAAGTATTCCAATTTCCTCTTATTAATTGTGGTTAACTGCTCAAGTTGGTTGCTCACACGCTGAAGAACCTCGGCATTACTCACATGTTCTGTCCACGAGATTTTAAGAATCCGCCTGTATATCCACATTTCAAAAGCTCGAATCTTCTTTTCTGTAGCTACCGACAAGGTCCAAGCTTCAACACCATAAAGAAGGGTGGAGACAACATAACACTTCACAATTCTTTACTTAAGAGTCATACTGAGATCTCGACAGCATAGTAGTTGTTTCATTGTCATAAAGATGGATCTAGCCATCTCTATACGGCATCTTATTTCACCCGAAGGATCCCAATTCTCATTAATATTCTGTCCTAAATAAACCAAACTCTTGACTCGCTCAATCTGATGTCCATCGACTAAAAGGACTTGTGACAATGCTGGTTTTCGCGATATTATCATATATTTTGTTTTCTTAATGTTGAGGACAAGGCCATATTGTTTACTCTTTTGATACACCATAGTAACAATCTCTGTAAGTCCTTCGAAACTATTTGCAATCAATACGGTATCATCTGCATACCGTAGCCTATATTATTAACATAAATGCCATCAAGTGTCTCAGAGAAAATCTGTTCTGCATAGATATTAAAAAGAAGTGGAGAAAGAATGCATCCCTGTCTCACACCACGCATTATTTCCACTGATCTCGATATATGTCCATCAATTCTGATACTAGCCTTTTGACCCCAGTATAAATTAATGATGATCATAATGTCTTTCTCATCTATTCCTGAGTTCTTGGGTGCATTATACAAATCATCATGCTGACAACGGCCAAAGGCTTTTGCATAGTCCAGAAAACATGCATATACATCCTGATTTACCTCACGGCATCTCTGGAAAAGAACTTGAATCGCAAATAATGCCTCACGAGTTCCTAGACCGTTGCGGAACCCAAACTGCGTGTCGCTGATATGCATCTCGCATTTCCTGTATATGCGATTATGGATAACTTTGAGAAATATCTTGAGCACATGACTCGTAAGACTGATTGTCCTAAAGTCACTACATGACTTAGCGATCGGTTTCTTCGGAAGAGCAATAAATGTAGACAAGAGCCAGTCTTCTGGTAATATGCCCGTGTTGAATATCTTGTTATATAATGTAGTGAGCGTCACAATGCTACCATCATCCAAGATTTTCAATAATTCCACTGGAATGTCATCTTGACCAGGAGCCTTACCATTTTTCGCTACATCCTTTCTTAACCCCGATTAGTCTGTATAAGTATCCCCTTCATTATAAAAAAGGAAAGTTATCAAACTATCTAGCAACGTATTGATAACAGCACACATGGTCTGAAGGAATATATTTGCACTGCTACCTCCAAGAAACTCAATATCAGGATGTCATTAAGGACCATACACTTTGTGCACACAACTTACCGTCCAGATTTTGATGTCAAGGCTCCTTCAGGCGAGTTATCGAGTTAATGAAGTCTAGGATATTCGTTGTGAGCTTTTCTTGCATTCACTTAGCATCGTCTCGTGATGGAAGCTCCATTTTACGTTTTTAAATATTCTTGTACTTTGATGGTCCATCACTGTTTATTAGTGTTCTTTACCCTATTTTACACAAGTAATTTGACTTGATCATCCCTCCAAAGCCTATGCCCTACCGAAACATAATTGAGACTCACTCTAGATCTTATTAGAAACCGTACTTTGAGCTGCTCGTGAACGTGGAAGGATCAACTCCATCAGTTAGTTTGATAAAACAATGGTGGTTCTACCTCTTCAGTCGATGGATAGCCATGCGTATAGAAATTATATAGGGAATTTTTTAAATATTGAATAATTAACTTATGTTTCAAAATGTTGGGACAGAACTTAAGGTCAGACTACAGTAGGTGTAGGGTGAAGCTTAATTCGCGCAACCCAAATTATAAAGACTCTGGTCAAATTTGGGGTATTGATCCACTGATGAGCTTGGGAAATCGTAGTCATTAGTGGCATGTACTTGAGTGTTAGTGGAATCTTAAGAATCAACTCTCGTTATATGATCGAAGAGGATAAAGAGTCTAGGCATTAATGATCAACTGTAAGGATACTGTATGTAACAAGCCACGAGCCAGCGTTGACCAGTGCACTCCGGTTCTGTGACATCTCTGTACACAACTGTCACTTCCAAGTGACACGCAAGTCTTCTGCCTCGGAGAGCACAACATCCAGCGTTATTCTAAAAACATGACAAACAAATGATAGCATTTGCTTCAATCGTTCCTATTTGAAACTCAGTCATGCATTTCTGGCCTCTCAAAAACATAATTTCATCTGCAAACAACTTTGTATAGTTGTAACGAACCAGAGCAACAGCGTCAACACGCATTGAATAAACTATTACAATATATACCCTTGGTAAAATGACGCAAAATCTTGCCCCAATTGCAAATATTATTAATTCCGTGATACACAAATGACGTTGTCTATCTGCTTGTATATTCTGAACACTAGAAACATATGTCACTTTCTTTTTTATCCACGACGAGTTATAAAATTATAAATGAATAGCCTAATAATGATCAATCCTAGCTTTAGTTTAATTTCTGCCTGCTTGTTCCCTTTAACGCCATAATTATGGAATGAACGGCTAAAGTATTTAAGGTTCTATTGAAATGCGTAACATTGACCAACTACGTAGCTCACAGACTTAACACGCAGCAAGGTCACGGAGCCAGGCTATCTCTGAACTCGGGAAATTAGTATATTTTACCATTGGCCGTTATTGAAATGGTTTTCTGAGAGTACTCATTTTTTATATCCAGGCCAATGGCAGGATGGTGCCTCAACATAAGCAACGACCCTTAAACTCCTTGCCCAATTCCAATAATTTCATCTCGTTAAAGTCTGTGGTAAGGTTGGCGGCATAAGAACATCCAGCTGTAAAAACAGTTCGTCACATGGAGAATGGTCTCACTCCATCCTCGATGGAGTGTAAAAACACACAGGTATCTATTGAACTGTGAAAAAGCCTCCATAGCTTAGGCGGCAGCACGCCGGCCTCTCACCGCAGGGTCCGTGGTTCAAATCCCCGTCACTCCATGTGAGATCGGTGCTGGACAAAACGGAGGCAGACAGGTTGTTCTCCGGGTACTCCGGTTATCCCTGTAAAAAATGTCATTCCAGCAACACTCTCCACTATCATTTCATTTGTCATTCATATAATCATTGCCTCAGGGGAGTGCGACAGGCTTCGGTAGCCGGTAGCCGACACAGTTCATATCCTCGCCGCTAGATGGGGGCTTCATTCATTCCATCCCTGACCCGGTCGGTCGACGGGAAGCAGGCTGTTGATTCTCATTTTCATTTTCCTATTGTATGATACGCTGTAAAAGTAGCATGACATATATACTAAAATAATTTATTTCGCGAAATGCCGACCGAAATAATGTCAGTTTTAACACCGAAATCAACAGTTTGGAATAGAACAGATTCGACTAAATTTACTGTACAATAGAACCCAGTGACACATATCTTATACAACAAATATGGAACAAAATAAGCGTCTACCATACGGGTTTTGTGAGTATCATGCAGTGCCTAGCCCAATGAGGTACGGAATATCACATACTACTCTTCATTGACAGTATTCCAAACTTTTGTTGAGGCATACCGTATATTTTGGCTATTATCTCATTGAAATCATCTCTCGCTGTGTTGGGTGTCATAATTCAAGATGTTTTACAGAAGGGCCTACATGCTAATGCAGTATTCTGACACCTGTAATCTTATTTAGTGAAGTACTCCAAAATGCTATTTTAAAGATAAAGAAATTAATTCCACAAACTTAACAAGATGTCGGGGCTGAATGTGTAGTTGAGGATCACAGTCCAGTTCATAGCACTCACCTAGAACAAGAGAGAGATATATCATTGCCGACAAGAAATAAATATGACAAAAGTTAGAGGTCTGCAATATTTTAACAGTCAAGGGTCAGATATTGCTTAGCATTTTTTGAACACGTATACTGTGTATGTAAAACCTGGAGCACGAAAACAAAACTTGGAATAAGAAAAAAAAAAAACACATCCTAGTTATTGCAATTATTCATATACAGTAATACATTGCAGTACCAGGCCACACAGTAGATTTTTGTTGGAAAATCAGAGTAGTGCATAGTTACTGCATGCAGAAGTATAAACTGAACGGAGGTTATCAATATCCTTCTGGGAAATGTTTAGCCAAGCTGCTTCTGTAAGAATTCGCATAGGAAGTAAATGGCGGGAGCGTTTGGCAAGCCAGTTGCTGCGCTGCTATGTCCCAAACGTTCGATCGGCGACATATCTGGCGAACGAGGAGGTCACGGCATTAGCTCTATTTGTGTTAATGCATGGTAGAAATCATTTGATAACCTGAGACACATGGGGCTGAGGTTTGTATCACTGAAATATCGTGTCAGGGTAGTGTTAGGTGAAGTATTGGGTGTCACCACAACCTACGCAACAGCATTGATATATTATTGGCTGTTAAAAGGATCCTTGAATTCGCAGCAAGTGAGATCGCGAATGTGATCCAAAGATCACAGGTGCGTTGAACCACTATGTTGAACAATCCACAATTACAGTCACTCTAGATGTACTGCACACTATTATGTTTATGTCAGATGGAACACCTACACAGTCACCATGGTGTATGTTCAAACGTGCCATTCAGCAGAATATTTCTATGCTCGAGGCCCTATTCCAGTCGCGTCGCGTCGCGTCTCTTGGCTGAGGGTCACGACAGTTGCTGCAATGACGCTGAGAAGCGTTAAACACGAGTGAACTTGGGCAACTGCGCTGAGGATGAGCAATCCGTGACGGCCATGCGGTTGAGGTATCTGTTGACACGCTGCTAAAAATAAATCCACACTCGTAAAAACGAGGCAATGAATGCATAAGGGAAGGAATAATTTGGGAAATATGTTATAGGAGGAGGATGCACCATGTGTTATTTTTCAACAAACCAAGGCCTGAATTTAGGCAGTATTGTAGAACCCTATTCCATCTAATAGACCGGTAATAATAATAATAATAATATACTATCGTATGGCCTCGGGTGCCGGGTGCAATCTTTGTTATCCGACACACAGAGGGTAGCTTGCATGTCGAATTTCGTTGTTCCTTGAAGCACTATGAAAGTCAAGGAGGTTAGATATCTAAGCTCCTTGACACTATAGCGCTTTCTAGTAGAGAAATGAGGAACTTTGTGTTGGCGGAAAATCCCGAGATTAATTTTGCCATTATGAAAACTGCCTACTGAATTCAAATGGGTTCTTTTGACATACCAACATCGTATACCATGCGTGTCGTAATTTTTGCCGCCTTTCAAAAATCACTTATCACGGCCAGGAGCTATCCTGCAAGCTTGGGGTTAGTAGACCGACACGTTAACCACTCACCGTGGCAAGCTAATAGACCGGTTAGCAGCATATATAAGCAGGTGCCTTGGCTGTGGGATATGGCTTAAATGGCCCGCAATAGTAAGTAAAATAGTTCCAGAATCTATTAAGATACACAACTTGTATAAGTCACTCCAGGCTAAGTTAGTTACAACTTCAGATAACAGATGTCGCGCACGTCATTCGAACGAATCTGTTCCGGCTTTATGTATCGTCAGTAATGAGGAGACAGGCGATAAGGTAATAAGCTCCATTGAGATAAGTGACCATTGAATTTAGTCGATCCGACTGAAAAACATCAAAACTCTATTACTAAGGCAACAACCAATAACCATATAACCAAGTACATGCTCTATTGTTATTTCTTTTTATTTATTATACAATATTGTGTTGTTCTAAATTGTATACACGTGCATAATACCGATACTCGTACGCAATTCACAAACCCTTAAAACAAAACAAACTAACCTTATAACAAGATTCAAATTGCGAATCGTACTATAAACATCAATTAAACTCACTGCAATTTGCTGTTAGATAATATATATATATATATAATTTTAAACCAGCACCGTGATCAGGATCTGATGATGACCGCTTCAAAGTCGAAACGCGTAGGCCTAATCCTAAAAATTGCTCCATTATAATATTGATCATGAACTAATACAAGTATTTTTTCAGGAGTGTTATTTACATATTATATACATTGTGTCCTGCCTAGTCTTTGGGCAAATTAGTGTTGACCGACTGAATAGTTACAAATAACAGTTCATTATTTTACTACAAACATTAAAGACACATAATGTCATTGTGAAAGCGCAATTTGATCCATCGTGGAGAATTTATTGTCATTGCAGAGTATTCTCAAAATTACATCCTTCAAGATGGTATACAAGGCTGTCACTGGAACACCATGCAAGCGGCCATACACCACGATAATATCTTGGACCATTTGTAGTTCCGTGAAGAACTAAACCGGCCATTTTCATAGTGAGCCCTTTCTTAAGAGCCCGTTAGTTAAATGTCATAGGCGAGTCACAGTCGCGAGTGGAAAATAGCCGTATGCAAGTCATCTGTTATTTGGTGGGAGGTGTGTACCACGCGGGTGAACTATGGCAACTACATGTAGTTATTTCAAGCAAACTAGAAGCAATTAAACAACGAAATTGCGAGTTAAATTTCGATCATGTAACTTTTTATAGCCTAATTATTATCTGCGAGATCTGCCATGTGTCGTCAATTTTAGCGCAAATTAAGAGATCCAGTAGCCTAATTTGTAGGAAGTTTTCCCCGAGAACTTTAGTCCAAACTAGAGGACGAAAGAGGTGATGTTGGATGCAAGACGATGAGAATTATATTAGGCTAACAATTGCCAAACGTCAAGCCCGGTACTGCCAGTGATGATTTTCGTACTCTTCTACGTAGCTTTACTTTACTTGCTTAGTTTTACTTTATATTTCTTAAACAACACATGTCCTGTCTTGTGGGGGTGACTGAACTAGGCAGCGCACCATCTCATACCCCGGACGGGTACAATATATTATATTGATCCTATATCAGTTAAATTAAGTATCCATGTGACTGGCTATCATGAATCAATTTGAAAATATTGTAGGATACGTGAATAAAAATATAAATGCCACCATCTTGGATATTTTGAACAATTGAATTACAATATACGCCAAACTGTTAAGCTCAAAATTAATATTCACATGTCAAGTGGTATGGTGCGTATTACGATTTAGAAAGGTATATCAGTAAACTTGATTTTAGTCCTCTATCGCGGCGCAAATTTCAGGCTTACATGATGTAATCGATTCCCAGAAAAGGCAGTTAAACTTCGAAATTTTGCGTGGGTGTCATGTCATTTTAGTAAATTATTTGTTAAAACTAAGTAAGGCTACAACAAAAGTTATATCTGTTTAATAATTCCCATCATAGAACAAAAGTTCAGGCTTACGGCTCTAGGTTGCGAGGAAAAGCAATTTTGAAAATTCGCCCGGCCACCATGTTGGTAAAGCAATATTCACGGTGTCAAAGACATATCAGTGGATTTTCCTTCAAGTCTTTATCGTGGTACTAATGTTCAGGAGTATAGCTATAATAGATAGAGAGAAAATGCAATTGCACTTTGAAAATTTGAAGAGCCATAATCATGATTTCGTGTTTGTCCCGGTTTCAAATGGCGCACCTGTGACTGCCTACTGAATTCAAATGGGTTCTTCAACATGCCAACAACATATGGCATGCATGTCGTGATTTTTGTCGCCTTTCAAAAATCACTTACCACGGCTAAGAGCGAACCTGCAAGCGACTGCCTCCCCATCTTTTAACACGATACAAACTTTCAGGCTGATCGCTGTATTAGGTTCAGAGAGAAGGTAATTAAATCACGCGGCCACCATATTATTGGATTTGTTTGTCACGGTTTCGAAACGCAGATATCTTAATTTCCCCCCGTGGTCTTGTATCATGGTACAATATTTCAGGATTATAGCTGTAGACTACGTGATCCCGAGAAAGGGCAAGCATTTTGAGGATCCACACGGCCGCCATCTTGGGTCCGTGCTTGCCACGTTTCTGAAATTCATAACAAGAAACTTAATTTATATTCCTCTATCATAGTTCAATATTTCAAGCTAATAACTGTTACAGGTCCTAAGAAAAGGCAATTGAATCGCTATTTTGGTTTTGTGCTCGTCAGTTTTGAAGGTCATATAATTAGCCTGTATGAACTTTTTTTTAAAGATCTCTATGATGGTGAAAACTTAACCTGATAGCTCTAATAGGGTGAGAGATATTGAAAACTGGTGAAATACTTCGCGCAGCTACCATGTTGAGATGGAACTAACTTACTACCATTATATTAACATCGGTCCAGCAAATGGGAAGTTATTTGGAGCGACGGACACGCGTACTCGGAAATAAGTCGATCTCATAAGCCTTTCATATAGTGAAAATTTCAATGGAGAATACGCGGGGAGTTCAAGATATGACAAACGTGCGACAAACGCACACATTAAATTCCACCGGAATTCATGTAAATGGACTGTTACAAAAGTCACCAAACAACGCTTGGGGAACTACTCTAAATAAGAGATAGTCTGACCAAACGTCGGTACGACAGGCAATGCTTAAAAACACATGCACACAAGCTTGTCCGGTCTGTAGAACTCGCGTGCTCGACTGTCAACACTGTCGCATGCATGTTGCAGATGTCAACAGGGTCGTCGCGTGTACAACTCAGTGTCCCATGAAAGCTGCACAAGAAGACTTCTATTCTGGTTTTGGACACCTGTCTGCATGAGAGATCCCTCACAGCCCTTTAAAAAAGCTATGGATTTCCTGAACTAGTGTGGATAAAACTTGCCGGAAGTGTTGTTTTGTAGTGAGATTTTGAAGGACTCATAACTAGAGCTTTCGCCACAGTAACTTCCCAGAGATAAGGGGTTTGCCCATGGTTAAAATTATCGGTTAATTTCAATTATTCTATAAAATTTGAGTAGTTATCTTAAGTTTAAAATGGCATATTTCATTCTCTTGACGGACGCAGTAATTTTGCAACTGTCTTCTGGCATAAGTTACATCAAAATGTGGCTGTCCCCGATGCCTCAGTCACATTTATGCCTCTGATTATACGGGAGCTACTGTATAGTTCTCTCACCTTCCTCGTTAACGAGCGGCTCGCCTTTGAAACCTAGCTGGGCGGATATGTATACATTCCATGTCTGCGGGGAGCCAAGGCTTTCCTATCTCGAGGCACACCGTTGTCAACTCTCCACCGTAGCCACTGAGAGCAAGCAGAAAGACTGGGCAGAACTACGTGCTACACTGGAGACATGACACGCGAGCAGGTAGCGAGGACCGGACTCGCGATTCCACGTGGGGATAGAGAGGAATCATGCTATTGGTCAAGAACCACGAGCTATTGGTCAGCACCGAATAATGATTATTGTCGGCACGTGCAACTGCTTAACGTTTGATTTGCAATCGTTAACGATGAAAGTGAGGGAACAATATGAGCTATACTGAGAAATTGCATTCGGGGAAAGTTCGTGGATGTTCTCATATGGCCAGTGCTGCTGCTCTGGCGCAGGGAGGAAATTAATGGCAAACTACCTCACTGTTCACCTCGCCTAGTATGCCTCATTGTTAGCGCTGCCTTTGGTGGTGGTTGTTTATATCCACAAAACCTTTATGAGGTTCTGACGAGCCTTCATGCTGAGTACCCGATAAAAATATGATTATGCTTGGAAATAATGGTGTGTGGAGTCCTGAGAGGTCTGGTGCAGGTCTTTCCAGTTGACGCCCATAGACAACCTGCACACAGAGACGAGGATGACATGAATGATGAAGACGTAAAAAGAAAGTTCCCTTGTCAAGGAATAATTAGTCATTCGAAGTTAAAATGCCACGACCTAGCTGGGAATTGAACCTGGAAGCCTTTAGAATCAAGGGTTGCCGTCCAAGCCACTCAAAGACGAGACTGGACGTTTAAAATTAAGTCCTTGATTATTTCTCCGTCTGCAACCACTGGCCGTGTGCGGGCTTGGTCTTTTAATGAGACATTTCCAGATCGAAATAGAGAAAACAACTTCTGATCATGTCAATTCATTTAAAAGGCTTGGAACATCTTATTCATCAGCTCCGTGTACTTCGGTGTGAACTGGATTTGTCTGATAACACTGTTCAACAATGACATGTTTACATAAACAAAAATACCCAATCTTTATAGATTCTGGTACGCTGAATTCAAAAATGACAATTTTCGTTTCTTAGCTCCCGTTTTCGTGCCGTATGAAGTTTGTTACGTCCTTATTTCTGTTTTAGCTCCCATTTTTCTCTTATTTCAGGAATGCCAATGATGCTGTGTATTGTTTCTAGCTAACACAGTCTAAGATAGCTTGTCTTCTTAAATTCTCCATTGTGTATTGTGACACGAGTTTCTGCGTTACTGTATGGAATCAAAACTGCTCCGCCTTGTATTGGGATTTTTGCGTGAGTTTTTGAGTTACTGTGTGGAATCAACATTTCTGTTATAATTCCCCGCAGATGTGCTAATAACCCCAACAATGTTTGTCCCATTATATTATGGGAAGACCATACTCAATAACTTCCAAACCTTAGCTAATCTAGATTTTTAACTGTCATTTTCAACTTCAGCACACTCAAATCCATATAAAACGACTATTTTGGCCTTATATATATATATATATATATATATATATACACACAGCGCGGACAGGCCAACAAGGACCACGCAAATATCACTTCTTTATAGGTCTAGTTTCCTTCTTTCTCTTCCAGAAGTCTTTCATCCTGGTCGACTGCGCAGCTCTTCTTTCAGCAGTCCATTCTCCTATGTTGAGATTCTTCTTCTTCCCGACAAGAACTCTGGGGCCATTTTTTTTCTGTACTCTATTCGGTTTAGACAATCTTCTTCAGTAATTTTGAATTTTTGAAGTTCTTCTTTCATTTGTTTTACATAGCCTCCTTGTCCTTTATAGTACCAGATTTTATCAAAAATTTGTTTGTTTAACCTTGAGCAATCCATGCGGACCATGTGTCCTTAGAACTTAAGTCGCCGTTTTCTGATCATCATTTCAAGGTTGTCGATTTTACTATACATTTCTGCATTGGATCTCAGTCTATAACCTTCCTGTGTTTTCCTAGGGCCATAAATCCTTCTTAAAATTCTTCTATCTATTTTGAGCAAATTCTCCATTCCGGTTATATTTGTAGTTCCCATGCCGTACAAGATGACTGGTCTAACAACTGTATTAAAATGTCGTAATTTTGCATTGATAGACAGGTTCTTTTTATTGTATATATTTTTGTACAAAAATTTAATCTTTCCAATTTCCCTTTTTTGGCCTTCGTAAAAAACAAACAGTTAAAATTTGTTGTCTAGTGTAACCTGAGTTTGTGTGGTGACTGTGATAGTGGAACTGTATTCATTAGCGTAAATGATTGTGTAGGTTCACCGGACTTGAAAACCAGGCTTATGCGTGGAGGAAGTGTGGTAAACCCAGAAGAAAAACACGGTCTTGATGGCCACTGTCTACGCCGGGAATTGAAATAACGATTTACCGATTTGTTGTAGCTCTCTATCGCAATCGTGGTGCGCAAATTAACGAGCAAGCTACGCTGGGAGTTAAAACCATTAGTGAGGGGCAATGACCTCGCTCTTTCACCCCTTAAAACACAGAGAGAGAGAGAGAGAGAGAGAGAGAGAGAGAGAGAGAGAGAGAGCGCCACGAACTGGCCTTTCCGGTAAGTGGTCGGGTATTTCGACACCATGTCACAGGGGTGTTCAAGCAACGTCGATAACATAACTGTACAGCGGATAGAGTGATTTCAGGCATTTAGCGATGGAACGAAGGGTAAACCGAACGAACTTTAGAGACAATCTGATAGAACTATGAAGTTTCAGAGAATTATGTCCAACCAATCAGAAGTTATTAGGGGGGACAGAAATGCGTACACATGAACATAGATTATGCGATGAATAGCCCTGCCCCGCTCTCTGAAGTGTTGATGTTGGCTACAGACATAGCCAAGACTTCCTGGGAGGAACGCATGCAACTCTCTTCGACACTCTCCCTCCAGTTGGCAGCGGCGCTAAACACAAAGGACAGATATTGGGCAAACCGCGCAGTCTCTTTCAGTCATAACATATGCAAAAAACCGAGCTGTTAACTTTCTGAGTACACCCTTACAGCGTACAATGCTCATAAGCATTAAAAGTGGACCCAACAAGCCTCCAGACATCTGGCCCGCGAGTGCTCTTCAAAGAAGAGACCTGTTGCTTGCTTGCAAGAGTTTTATAGCGGGGAGCGGGGTCGAAATTACGAGCCTAGTTTTACTGCCACGTTACTGCGCCATACTACACTGCCGGCTCTCAATCGAATAAATCACAGCTTATTGTGGTACAGTCGCTACCTCACTCAAACAGATCTTCAATGAGACAGATCTCATTCAAATAAAGATAAATCACCACTGAATCAGACCTTATTGGCCTACAATTGACAATCTCACTTCCTCTCTACAAGACACTTTATAACCTGCATAGGCACCAGTGGCGATTCCTCCATGTAGGACGTGAGGATCATCGTGCAGTCAGCTCTCAGCTGTAAATATTTTGAAAACTTAAATTGTTTTGTAAAATAGTATTTTGGGCTACCTTGCGCACCCTCACGATAAGCTCTGTCTCACTGTCACTGTCCGTACTTTTAACTAGTTCTACATTTCACCCCTAGATGGATGAAGTGTGACCTTTACTGCCTGGAGTAGAAAGCTGAGGAAGGAAGCCTTGCATCCTCAAATCACGTGTTTATAGCTTTAGAAATGTATGGGAGCCCTTGAGGGGGAAGCGGCAGGTTTGGTGTGTTCAATGGCGCACTGAGGAAGTCGACTGAGATCCTCAAGTCTCGCTATTGGTTGAATTTTAAACCAACACTGCGGGCTTATTGGTTCCGATTTCGCGCGGTCAGAATGGATAGTCTGTTTTCTGCGTGTACACATCTTTGGAGAGGTATTCGATTGTATTGTATTGTATTGTGTAATGTGTTCGTAATAGTACTGTGCGACTGAATAATTAATATTAGACTGAGTATAATATCTCAATTTAACCCAGCTATAATAATTATTTTAAGTTAAGCCCATCATATTACGTCCTACACATTATAAAAATCAGCAGTCGCTACTGACAGGCACAAACTCTTCGACTTAACAACGGAATAAGTCTGTCTGGCAGGTCATCAGACCGTAGGCTAGTTGTATCTCAAAATACATCACCGTAGATTATGAGGGGAGAGGCCCTAAAACCCCAAAGCAGTGAATACTAAGTACACTTAGGAGCAAAATATTTTGCCGCTATTTTATTTACTAAGCCAGTGCAGCAGCACTGCCCCTATGAGTAGCAACTTCCCAAGAATTCGTAGACTTGGCTGTGCCCTGATAGGCTACCTATTACTCAATATCATTCACACCTGAGTAGCACCGTATAATCACAGCTTGAGGCATCGGTGGAAAGCCACTTTTTTCTAGCCTGTGCCAACAGGCAAACGCAAAAAAATACTGGGGTACATTTACCAAGCCCACAAGAGAAGTAGACAGTGGAAGTCTCGGTAATTCGGGGACGGGACTAAGACTACCTCGAACTATAGAAAAACTCGGAACTTATGAAATGCACTTTTGTCAGCACTCTTAGTGAATACAATCAAAACATCAACTGCCACGTGCACAAACAATACAGTCCAAGACCGGACTGGTTTATTTTTAAAACATGGCGGCGATATATAGTTCTCTAATTTTTCTCATTAACGACCAGTTCGCTTTTGAAACCTAGCTGGGCGACCATATTTACATTCCATGTCTGTGTGGAGCCAGAGCTTTCCAAACTCGAGGCATAGCGTTGGCAACTCTCCTCTGTAGCCACTGAGAGCAAGCAGCGAGATTGGACAGAACTGCGTGCAACTCTGCAACACTAGAGACCTGACAAGCGAGCCGAACTCTTGACTCCACGTGGAGTGATAGATTACTTTGTGTGTAAACGTTGCAAGTAATGACTTAATTAATCACTTCAGGGAAGTAACTTAAGTTCTATATTGACATTTCAAATGGTTCTCTTTGAATGTGTGTCGATTACTAATATATTTTAGACATAAGATATTGCGTCCGGTACTAGGGCAAGTTTATTGAACGGCATCATTTGCATCACTTTCGAAAATTCAAAATTACACTAATAAAAACCACACAAGGCCAGTGTTTTCCACTACCATATTAGTATGCATTATTATGCGTATATAATACGCTAGTAAGACAGCGCCCCGATCACGAAAACCAAGATTAACGGCCGAGGGGACCCGACGCGCTGATCACGCGTCACCCCAATATCTGCAGGCCGAATGGCTGGGCAGCGGTCGCTTGGTCGGCCTTAGCCCATCATGGGCTGTATAGTGCCAGGGGTTGACTTGACTTGGTTGACTTGACATAATACGCTAAGGTGTATGTTTCACAAAACTAAAGTTCCTAAACGAGAGGGAGTTAGAAGGTGCGGTTTGTACCAAAATCTTCCAAATTGTCTCAATAGCATAAGAAAAATCTTTCATTTCTTGAAAAGTCAACGGAAATAATATTTATTTGCTTATAAAGTGCTTTTAAACAAATAAACAAGACGATAGCCCCTACCAGAATTGTATCGCGTACAGCCCGCAAAACACTAGGGCCGGGCGGATAGTCTGTACACATGGGGCGCACACAACCCTTTATGCGAGAGTCCTCAGACAGGTCCACTAGTTTTAATTCATGTACAAGTTTTCAATACAATAGGCAAAAGGCTTAAGTGTCCGGCACTGGGGCAACTTCTCCTACCTAATATGAGAAAATCGCGAGGTGAGAAAGATACACTGCTGACATTAATGTGTCGACATCCAGTTATAATGCATGTGTCTCAATCAAGCCAGTAAAATGTTACAGTACAAGAAATCGCAAACAGTGTTGGCATGTTTACTTATTTTGAAGGAGATTTCCTTATTTTTAACTGTGTCTACTTTTCTACGTCAAAAGTTGAAAAAACATAGCAAATCTCCTTGTTTTATGAAATGTTCCATTGAATTGTGGCTTTCCTTCTTTTCTCGAATTTGAAATCTTGTAAATTTGAAACATCGAATGCCAACAATGTACCTTAGTTCAATTTGAACTGAAGCGAATATCGAAGTTTAATTTGGTGCTAAGGCATGGGACGCTCATCCATGGCTAAGAAACACTGAATTAACATTAATGCTACTTGATGCAACATGTTAACAACCACAATCATTTTTCATGTATGACAACATGCTCATAGAAACATACCCCGGCCAATCGGACGTTTGTCCACCTCAACAACTGGGGGGTTATCTCTCATCCGTATTGTACACTAAGCAGTTGCATCAGCAAAACAGTCCCTTGTGATTGCATTACGTGCGTCATACGTTGAAACCCTGTAAAATTTGAGGATCTTCTGTGAGAGAGAAAATACTGGGCACATTACAAGAATCATTATCTTTAGACGTTATGGTATGAGTTTTAGCTAATAGTTTTGAAAATTATAGAAATATTTCCATGTACAGCATATTTAAAAAAAGGTGATACCCACTGAAATTTGATAATTCTTTATACTCCTTTTTTGAGTGAACATCTGTTTTTTGTGCCAAACACTAGTTGGCAACACTGATTGTAAGATACCTTCAATTCAGTTCGTGGAATGAGTCCATACGCCCGCTACTTCATTCGTTTCTTGGCAGAGCCGTGAATCGAACTCGGGCCTCCGCGGTGACAGTCAAGACATGCTAGACACTACGCAACGAGGCGGACCATCGTTATAGGCAGCATATCAATATTAGGGGAACAAAATCCCTGATGAATTCCATTCTGCGTGGCAAGCCATCATTTTACATATCCTTTAGTATTGTTTCAATAGGAATTTGGTGACTTTTTTACAAACCCTTTAGTGACAGGTGGTTTCTTTTGCCATCGATAATGTACGGATTTTATAACTTTTGACAAATGGCAGCACTACTGTATTAAGTTTGAAACATATTTCCCCATTAGTGTGATACTTCCTGTGCAGACTGTGCTAATTAGCCTACACATTTCGTTGAATAGCGAAACATATTTATATAGAAAATTCCAATTAAGCTACAAGCAGATTCCAAAATTTGTAATTTTTAAATAAAGTCTGGTATTAAGGGTCATTCAAAATAGTCTATTGAGAAATTTCACCTCCACACTTCTGCAAACTTCCAAGCAGACACTCCATAACTGAATAATATAGCCTTAAAGACACAAGGAAATAAAGAAGAAGAATTGTGTAAATATTGCGTAAACATTCTCAAAATCACGAGCCATCTTTCAAAGATGGTGATATTATACTAATATAATTGTATGCATAGTCTTCTCTTTCCGAGTTTTCAATGCCTATTTAAATATTTAAAGGAGCCAATTTTTAGGCACCTACAATCGGAATTTTAGAACTTCGAAGTCTGAAGTCTCGACACGACTTACAGGTCCTTGTTTCGATCTGAGCAGAAGAAAGGTAAGTCTGAGTCTACCCGGAGCTCTCGTCTCGCTTCCCACGGCCCTAGCCTGGCCCATGTTGCCATGTCGCACGCCAACCAATTAGAGTCGACATTGTGTGCCGCCCGCAGGTGTTCGCTCGCGCCGCGGGGGGGCGGGATAGTCGGAACTCGCGAGGATAGTCGCGGGATCACAATACACTGCATTTCAAATGATGGCCTTTATGCAGCGTGACTCATTACTTCTAGTTGCCCAACAGAGTAAAATAAGTGCCTAAAATATAGAAGAAAACCGAGAACATCCAATCTGATATGGTCACAACCGATGTATTTGAGGGCTACTGTAAAGGAACCAGAACACTACATGCTAGGTCCACTCCAACCGTCCCGTGCATTAACGAATGCACATGGATGCATTTTTCACAAGCATGGCTTGGCTACGTGACTATTTCAAATGGTTCCTTAAATGTGTCCTTGATGGATTCACTGTACCTGTCAGGTGATTAGCTTAATTCAAAGTCTGAACTTTACAAGAATAATCATAAGCGGACCCGTGCGAGAAATCTCGCATGATCATAAGCTACACTTTCCCCAATAGGCTTATAATAAGTGGCTTAAGGAGAAAGGTTGTTGTGTTTTTATTTGAACCAAATGATTATAGAACACTATTTACGTTTCAGGCGTCCCTACGGCCAAAATGCGAACTGAACAGCAATGATGTCGCGTAGTTTCCTACAGCAACAGTATTTGCAAATCACATATTTCTTACAAAAATTGATATTAATGAAATTAGAATACAATTCGTCACTGCTAATGTCATTTGTGTGCTGAGTCCACTGATTGACAGCTTAGCCGTAACACTCACCGGTTATTCGATACTTATGAAATTACACGATTTGAGTACTCATTTAAATTACTGTTTCTGAAATCCATGCAAAATGATAAAGGAAAGACCTCAGAATGATAAAATGACATGTAACAGGCGTCACAGCGGACAAACTGTGAAGTGGACAGCAATTATGGAGCGTATCTTCCTGCAGCAACAGTATCTGCAAATCGCAAACTTCGCACAGTTTTTTTAGTAATATTTAAATAAATTATAGATATTTATGAAATAAGAGTGCAATGTGTCACTGGTATTGTATATTCTCTTTCATTTAAATGCTCATTTTTCACGATCGGTCGCTTGTGAGCAGGAGGGATTTATACTACTGAAATACTATATACTAGCGGACCCGTGCGAGTAATCTCGCATGTTCATAAACCACACTTTCCCCAATAGGTTTATAATGAGAGAGTTAAGGAGAAAGATTATGTTTTTATTTCAACCAAATGATTAAAGAACACTATTTATATTTCAGGATAAAGGAAAGACCTCAGAATGTTAATATGACATGAAACAGGCGTCACAGCAGCCCGTGGACATCAATTATGGAGCGTATTTTCCTACAGCAACGGTGTTTGCAAATCGCACACTTCGTACATTTCTTTAAGTCATTTTTTAAAGAAATTATAGATATTGATGAAATAATAGTGCAATAAGTCACTGCTAATGTCTATTCTCTTTCATTGGAAGAAAGACTGTGAAAATTCTCTGGTAGGAAGTTAAACATGTTTCTAAACTGTGTCATCGGAGTTGCGATGGATGGTGGTTAAATTGTAAACATTGATACAGGGAATTGAGACATCTGCTAAATTCAAATCCTCATTTGCTGGCGTATTCTCGTTGTGAATTTGTCTAAAAACCAGTGTTATTGTGATGGCTGCATGAGAGTGTGTATTGGATAGACTGGATCGGGGGGAGATGCCCATTGTGGGGAGATGCCTATAGCTTTGTAGTTACTTCGGATACCAACATATCACGACATAAACCGAGCGCGCGCTTTTCCATCGGGCGGCCGAGAATTCCAATGTGTATGACGCTGTGATGGAACTGTTTCTCTGCTTCGGGATCAACATATACACGGTAAGAACAAAAATTAGCGTCTTGTTAATAAATCACAATTGTTTTCAAGTGCCTACGAGGTTGTGAAAAAAGTAGAACAGATAAAATATTATTGTATGTGGAACATGCTGAATACTTGGCAGTAAGTTGCTACCGGCACCCACGGGAGATATGCCACTTTTTGAGCGGGGTAAGATGTCGAATTTGTATCCTCACGCATACAATTTTCCTTTAATAGGAAAATGCCTAGAACGTATATTAGGACATCAAACAGGGGTCAGTGGTCTGAAGAAAGTCTACAAATTGGCATGGAACACCTAAGGACCGGTGGGATTAATTGTTTAGCAGCTTCCAAAAATTATGGCATCCCATACCGTACTCTGAAACGACGTCTGTCGAAGAATGACGACAAGAAGCATGCCATGGGCCCACAAAGTAAATAATTTCTTATTAATTTGAATGTTTTCTTTGATTGTGGAGCAAAATGAGACCGGTAACGCTTAAAATAAAAAATAATTATTCACATAAAAATTTATCCACGTTAAGTATGCATACTCGTACTGCAGTTTATATTATTACTATCATCATTATTATAATTATTTTAGGCCTATTATTATTATTACTATGTTTTATTTATTTACAGGCTCCCTTGGTGAAGAGAACGAGAACCAGTTGGTCACCTACATAAGGAAGCTACAGATTTCTCTGATGCAAGAACCACACTTACGGCTGATTTTATGGGATTGTAATGTACTTTTTATACTTTTATTGTATTAAAATCATAATAAATTTGCTTTGTGAATTAAGTTTAGATAATCTGTACCATGGATACACAAAACTTTCACTTGAATCTCGGGGTGAGATGCCTAAATTAAAATTTCCATAAAAAGTAGAAAAATATAAAATTACTAATGGTATGGTAATGATAACTAGCCGTTATACAGAAAACACTTGACAAAGAATACTAGTTCAGTATCAAAACTAAATCCTATTTTTTCACTTACATTTTGATCCTCAAAACACTAAGTTAGGCATCATCCCCCGATCCACTCTATTTAGGTAAGGATTTGGAAGGAGGCGGCCGTGGCCTTAACTCAGGAACCATCCCGGCATTTGCCTGGAGTAGACGTGGGAAGCCACAGAAAACCACCTCCAAGATGTCTGAGGTGGGAATCAAACCCACCTCCTATCAGATTTGGCTCACGAGTAACTCTTTCCAGCCCTTAGGCCAGAATGAAATTTTTAGGAAGAGCCGGGAATCGAGACCAGATCTCCGGGGCGACAGCCGCATCACGAGGTAGTCTACAGAAAAACGTGGTTTCTCGTATAGAGCGTGCTCCCGTGTGTTGGACACTACCGCGCCTCTGGAGTATAAATTAGCCGCCCGCTCGTCTTGCAGCTCGTTAGGCTCCAATGACGTCACTGCTACTCGATACTCTCACTTGGTCTTTTTCTTCTTTGAAAACTCTTGCCTCAAACCTGAGATATTCACATTCTAGGATCAACCTGGTTATTGGCAATTTGTACCGAAAAACAGTGACGTGCCACTCCGAGATGAACGACGTTTGGTTGAACGGTATTTTGGAAAATGAGTGTGATTGCAAGTTACCGGTACTCGTGTTTGAAATGAACACTTTCAGGATGTCTACCAAAACCAACTAAAATATTTCCCTGAGAATTCCCTGCTTTTTTTTTTCAGGATAAATCAGTAACATGACAAAGTAGAAAAGACAAAAAAAGAAGAAAAACAGAAATATATACCGTAATTTTCTATATTTTGACAATTTCTAAATTTGTCATCCTGAAAAACTATTGTACTTGCGAGTATTGAAAGTAGCTTGTCAAGAGTAAAGCTCTCAAATCATACAGTTACACATTTATATCCAAATACACAGTCTATACGTGCTCTATCTTGCAAGAAATGAGAGGTTACTAATTTAACGTCAGTACCAACATACAACAATCACCACTAGAAATACTTTTCCCCCATCAAAATGTAAATGCTTAATTTCCTATTATTCATGGCTGGACCTTGTAAAACTAAAATTCCCTGAGTGTCATTAATATACCATGATCATTCCCTGAGTTTTCCAGGATTTAAAAATTCCCTGAGTATTCCCTGTTTTCCAGAGTGGTAGACACCTTGTCTTTACAATTGCAATCAGTTATTTTTCAAGAGTCCAAATAGCCGTCTCCTGTACGTTCCTGGGTTATGTTGATTATGTTGATAACTTCTGCCAACGTACGGAAGAGGAGTGTACCACCTAATGCTACATACTATCTCTATATGAAAGGTTTGCACCTCTAAAGATGCGGTTCTGAGCCAGAGTTTACTTGCGGTAGAGTGGCCAGTTCCTCCTTCCCTTCCCTCACTAACAGCACGTGGTCTCCCAGAATCCATCATCCATTCGAAGTTCTGACCAAGCCCTATGTTGCTTAACTTCGGAGATCTCACGGTATCCGATGTTTCAACATAGCCAAGCCGTCACCTCTATAAATCTCTACATATTATAAAACAAAGTCCCCGAAACTTGGATGTAACGGGTAATCTCGAGAACCACTGGATTAATTTTTATGCGGTTTTCACCATTCTGGGAAGGATTTCGGTTCGTTCCTCAGATTAGGGAATGCGACAACGCGGTCATGTAGCCCCGTGTACTTTGGGTGTGTGTAGAATCTGTCTGATAACCGGTATTAATTGTGATGGCTGTATTAGTGTGTGTTATCTGTAATTTAGGTAAGGACTGCAGAGATCAATTTTCAAGTAGGGCCTAGTTCCTACTTTTGATACCAAATGCTACCGTCAACGACATCTAGCTGCGGACTTATTTACTAGATGCCACCACAACCGGCACTTAGCGACGAACGTTGGAACTTAGAGAATTTTCAAATCTAACCTACAAATTTGGCTTCGCAAAAGTGTAGTTAGTGGAAGGTTCTTTGACATGTCATAAATCGATAAAATGGGCCCGCCGGCTTTACTTCCCCACAGAAGGAAGGCATACTGAGGGATTGCGTCTGAGACCTGCCGACGTGCCGTTCGTGCGATTTTTAAGCTTACGTTGGGTAAACCATTCAAGATACCGGGCGAAGCCCGGGCGGGTTGCTAGAATAGTCTGTATGGCTATTTGGACGTCTCTTGAGAAATAACTGATTGTAATCGACACGCTGTCTGTTGGAAAGTGTTCACTGCAAACACGAGTTCCGGTATATACAAAATATTAAATACAAACTGAAATTTACCATGTACCTAGATCATAATCTACATGCAGAAATAATAACAATAGCATACATCTTAGAACACTGTCATGCAGTACATACAGCTATTTCGGAATATATCTACCACTTTCGCACCCTAAGCAGCACATCAACCCGAAAAATTGTCGTCGTTGGTCGGTTTCATTCCGAAGCTTCTCAACATCGTGGTTATGTAGCCCCATGTACTAGGATGCGTGTGCGTGTGGAATTCGCCTGATAACCTGTATTATTGTGATGGCATTTGCAATTGGGGCTAGGATTAGGGTAAGAAGCGGCCGTGACCTTAATATAGGTACCATCCAAGCTTTCGCCTGGAGTAGAAGACCACGGAAAACTACTCCCAGGCTAGCCGAGGTACGAATCGAACCACACAAGGCTGAATATACCCCGCTCCAGCCCGCAGACTAGAATTAAATTTCTTGGCAGAGCCGGGGATTCTGCGGTAACAACCAAGAATGCTAGTCACTACTCCAGGAGGAGGACTGTCCTTTGTTCCATTTAGGAGATGGGACATCGTGGTCATCAACCGTATGTACTTTTTCCTTATTTGCGATTGGGCTTGGGTAGGAGGCGACCGATGCCTTAATTTAGGAACCATCCTAGCATTTATCTGGATTAAAAATGAGAAGGCGCGGAAAATCACTTTTATGATGGCTGAGGTGGGAATCGAATCCAACTTTACTAATTGTAAGTTTTAGCCCAAGTGGCCTAGTGTCTCTCGATCTAATCCTCCGACCAGAATTAAATTTCTTGGCAGGGAATCAATCCTAGGATCTTTGGACTGAAGTTTTAAAACGGACCCCGAGACGACAGGAGGCGGCCAACTCTGAATTCTATAGCTATATCAGAAGTAAATGAAATTAACATAGGCTAGGCTTTCCGTCTTCAATCGTACCTGCATGTTCCAACACCTTACCAGCAACTAAAACCTGACAGAGCTGTAACGACCATGCTCTTTCTCGATTTCATTCCAAGAGCATTTCTGTACGAAGCTGGCAGTGCCATGTAGCAGTGAGGTCATGGAGTTCAAGAAGTGAAGCTCTTCCCTCGATTAGTTCCGCCTCGACCAACATTCACTGGGCATGGACCACGTAGCCATTCTCGGAGACTAGTGCAAGGACGCGTGGCGCTATTGTTTCTGTTTATTCCCAGTTCACTGTCCTTTCCACTGCATTGAAGACTTGATTGTTGTTGTTGCTGCTGCTTATTTTAGGGACTGCGACATCGTGATCATATAGCCCAGTGTAATTGGGTATGTGTAATTTGTGTGATAACCTGTATTATTGTGTGGCTGTACTGGCGAGTGCATTTGTATAGTGGGGATAGGATTGGGAAGGAGGCGACAGTGGCCTTTGCTTAGGACAATTTTCTTCCAATTGGCTATAATCATAAAAAACGGCCATAAGATCGCCTGGAGTAGAAGTGGGAAAACCAAGGAAAACACCACTTCCAGGATGGCTGAGGAGGGAATCGAACTATCCTCAGTTTTGCCTCACGAGACTGAGTGTACCCCGTTCCAGCAATCACGTCAGAATTAACATTTCTTTAATTCTTGAATTTCTTGGCAGAGCCGAGAATCAAACCCATACCACCGGGGCCTTTGCAAAATGAGTCATCTACCAAATCCATTTAGGCTTGGAATGCAGTCTTCCGCTAATTCAGTAGACAGGAAACCATGGAAAACCATTCCGAAGTGTTCGAACCCATTCGACTCGAGGCTGGATGTAGCCTGGTCCCCCTGCCTTGTACGTTAACGCACTCAGCTACCCCAGTCGGTAATTTTTAAATGTAAATCGAATTAAAATAATGTCACTCTGTGCGAATTAATTTACACACTACCGTAACAACATTCGCGTCATTTTATATCATCCACTTTCAAGTGAAAGTAGACTCCTGGGCATTGATTTTATGTGTACAGTGCGAAAATTTTCAAAATTGAAATATTAAAGAAATACCGAGGGCCAGAGAAAGACTGTTGCTTTGATAAACCACCCAACATTATTGTATTTAGGCCCATGAAGTCAAATGAATATAAAGTACAAGTAACAATACATACATGATTACACAAATCAAAGCGTTCTAAATTGTGGGAGATTCCAATAATACCTCCAACTATGGACATGCTCACAAGTAGTCCATAAATGAATTACCGCATTCATCAAACAATCAATTAGTCAATCAATCGTTCAAAAATTATAAAATTCACAAGTACAGCATGAAAGAGCTTCTTGGCGGCTTCGGTGGCGTAGTCTGCAGCATGCTGAGCTTCTTAGCGGGTTCAAATCCGGCCGAAGCCGTCGGATTTTTTAAGAGCGTTAAAAATCCCTCAGTATGCCTTCCTTCGGAGGGGAAGTAAAGCTGGCGGTCCCATGTCATAGATTTATGGCATGTTAAAAAACCTTCCACTAATTGCACCTGTGTGAAGCTAAATTGGATATGTTAAGAATGTAAACAACGCTCTTAGGTTTCTACGTTCGTTGCCAAGAGCCGACTGCGGTGGCGTCTAGTAGCTAAGTTCTGAACTTGGCCTAGTAGTCGTTGACGGTGGCGCTTGGCGGCAAAAGTAGGAACTATTTGAAAAATTCTAAGTTGCAGTACTTAAATTAAAAAAAAGATAACACACTGATACAGTCATCACAATTAACACCGGTTATCAGACAGATTCTACACACACCCAAAATACACGGGGCTACATGACGCGTTGTCGCAGCCCCTAAACTTATGAACCAACCAACCAACCAACCAACCAACCAACCAAAGAGCTTCTTCAATCACAAATTAAGAGGCAATGCACATTCATACAAAAATGGTAAAACATAAATGATGGGCAACATTTTTGTACGATTGCAGACACATGGACAAAATAACATAATTATTTAGTTGCAGTGGTATGATAATGAATGAGCAAGGCCTAGAGAGAACGTTGGTGCATGTCAGATATAATAACAACGAGTCAATCCCGCAGCTCACATCGTTAGCTCGTGATCAAAACCATACTATTCATCCAATAACAATAATAGTAATGGTGATAATAATAATAACAATAATTAATTAATTAAGTCCGCGGTTGGGCCCCGAGAACCGCGAGTCTCCAAGGACGACTGCCGTCCAGCTCATAGCCTACGGATTATGGTTGAACGCGTGGCCAGCGCGATGACATCCCCAAGTCGCATTAGCCTCCTTTTTGGTCATGGGGCACTACCTCTCATAACAAGTAGCTACTCAAATGCCCTCACGAAACTGAGTGTACCTTGTTCCATCACGTGATATTTCAAATTCCTGGTGGAACCGGGAATCGAATCCGAGGATTCCTAAGTAAGAGGAAAGCGTGCTATCCTTACACAACGAGGGGGGTCGATAATAATAATAATAATAGCACAATTCCATTCATTGAATTCATTGACTGACCCACGTTAACATGTAAGCAATCAGTCACAACCCTTAAATACAAATTTACAAGCTACAGCTGGTATTCCTCAGAAAAGTCAGTAGAGTCGAAGCGAATTTTATCGACGAGATCCTGTTTTACCGACAGTAAAAAATCTCAGTAGGCAAAGTGAACTCGGAGACACTACAGGGCAGATTGCATTGGTTTCTTCAAGTGTTCCGACGTGCAATCACGGCTATTCCCTATGTGTGTGTGTCACCTCGTCCCTCCCGCTGTGTCATTGATCCACACAGCTGTTACTGCGCGGCATGCAACTTGTCTGTCAAACAGACACGGGACAAAAGTGTGAAATGTCCATTTGGTTTGATGACAGACCAATTTGAAGCTTTTGATCACGAGCTAACGATGTGAGCTGCGGGAGTGACACGTTGTTATTGTATCTGACATGCACCCACGTTCTCTCTACTGTAGGCCTTGCTCATTCATACCACTGCAACTAAATAAGAAAATAAACTGAATTACAGATGGATCCTGCCTATACCAACAGTCAACTCGAAATCTAAGGGAAATATAATTCCATCTGCGTCCACTACGCACCTTCTCACGCTCTCCCTCCCGGTGATTGTAGACGTATGGTGAGATACGTACCACAGTTTGTGGTGTTGATTCTTTAGGAGCTTTCCGAATTCCGACATAGTGGTCATGTAGCCCCGTGTACTTGGGTGATAACCTGTAGAATACTAGTGTGTGTTTGAGGTAGGATTTGGGTAGGACGCGGCCGTGACCTTACGCTGTCATTTAGAGGCTTCCCGACGTAGCGTCATGGTCGAATCCGTCTGATAACCTGTGCTATTGTGATGACTGCACTAGTGTGTACAGTATGTACTTTTTATTAAGGCTAGAATTAGGGCAAGAAGCGGTCGTGACCTTAATCTAGGTACTTGCTTGGAGAAGTGGGAAACCACGGAAAACCACTTCCAAGATGGCTGAGGTAGGAATCGAACCCGCCTATTCTCACGAGGATGAGAGTACCCCGTTCCAGCCCTCAAAAAAGAGGGATCCGGGAATGGAACCCGGGCCTCCGCGGTGAGAGCCAAGAATTTTAGCCACCACGCAACGAGGCGGACCACACGCACACAGTTTGTAAGGCCAGGGCGATTCGCCCTGGTAAGGCTGTCCAAAAAGTGGATATACTTGATTCATTCATGGCGCCTTCTGTGGTCTCTTGAGTACATATTGAGACTCTTAGATACCAAAGTCTTGCATCCGGTTTCCGGCTGTGCCAATAAATTTTATTCTGGTCTGAGGATTGGAACGAGGTGCACTCAGCCTCGTGAGGCAAAACTGAGAAGATTATCATTGTTTTAAGGGGCCTAACATCTAGGTTATCGGCACCTAATGAAATGGAATGAAATGAAATGATGGAGATAAAAATAGCCCACTGCCAGGGGTTTATATAAAGACAGTGAGCCTTAACAATAATGTCTTATTTGGATAAAAGAAGAGAAAACGTGGATGATAAAAAAAAGCATTTTTAACAATAAAAATAGATATGTACAGAATAAAAGCATAAAAAGACTAAACCTAAATTAAAAGTCTTAAATTATTTTAAAAAATTAAAAAAGGAGCCATTTTCCCTCATGAACCGGCCCGTCATAACGTAGAAGAAGTGAGAGGGTGTTAGGCAATTTCGAATGTTCTTCGTAGATCGGCCAGGTCCACACATTTTGTGCCACGGAAACTGAGAAGAGATGGGTTCTATTCCTCTAGGAGTGGTTTTCCATGGTTACCTACTATTCCAGGCAAATGTCGGGATGGTTCCTAACTCAAGGCTACGACCACTAGAGCCGGGCAAAAAACTGAGTTCCGATCGGTCTCGTTGGACGAGAATGACGAACGGAAATGCTGGTTTCGGAACTGATATTACCGATAATGTGGGCTCGATAACGTTAATTCTCGACATTATCGCTCGTTCTCGCTTGGGCAATATGGCACTGCCTGAAGGCACTGAGGCTTGTTGTGTAAGGATTCAATGGAAATTGTTCATTCCGTTGACTGGAGTCTGCGAATTGGAAGAATCCATTCAACTTCAACGATATCATATTAACAGACTACCTAAGGAATATTGAGCATATCATCCTAATAACATATCGAAGGATATTTTGATTTCAGTCGGTCTTATTTGGTCATTACATTTCAGCAAAAGCAAATTATATTTGACGTGCACATATTAAGATATTTTCGTGTAATGCCACATTCAAGCACTACGTAAATTATCTCGTAATCGAAGCTGAAAATTCATGCATTCGCTATATTACTGAAGCCCTGTGATGCAACTGTGTACTCTATCATTTTTGTAGTAAGATACTGGTAAAGCGGTAGACATAAACAATACAACTTAACGGAAAAAATTACTTCCCCTACTAAGTATCGAGCCCCAGTCCTTTCATTCATGAGTCCAACTCTTAACCAATTCAGCCACTGAGACTCTTATACACAGAGGGAAAATGTCACAAACATACACAGTGAAAACTTTTGTGTTGGATATTTGATTGACTCTCTTTTATCTCAAATGCTCCTACCAGTTTGAATAATATTCTCTAGTCGTCGGGAATACGAAAAAATTATGTTCACCTTCAAGAATAAGATTGATATTTTAATCTTTCGTCATAATGGCTTTGTCATATGCTTAAGCCACCGCCATTTCAATCGCGTCCCTACGCACGTGCTCACTCGTTGCATCATGGGTGATAGTGAGAGCAACGATATTACCTTGTGATCGAACGAGACTGTGGAGTATCGGACAAAGTGACATTCCCGCGGTAATGAGTTGTTCTCAGTGCAACTCCCGTCGCACTATTCTCACTGAAACTGTCATATCTTTGGCATTTATGGACAAATCAGTGAGGTGTTTGCACTGACATGATTAATACATCGCATGCCACAAACTGGTATTGCTTTCAAGCACAAAATCAGAGGTTATAGTAGATGAAATTAGTTGAAACATTTTAAGCGAAATATTTCGCATGTGTATTTTTACCATCGTAGCTAATTTTGGCATTATAGTTGCCTCGAATAACAACCAGTTACAAGGTGGAGAAGAAGGTTGAAAGTATTCTTTAAAGCAAATTCCCAGACAGAAGGGCTAATAATTCATGAGCCATACATGTGAGACTTTCTTTCAGCTCTTCTCCGCTACGTCAATTATTTGAGTTTTGTTTTACTTTAGGGGCTACAACACCGTGATAATTTTTGTGTTCTTGTGTGTCAACTTTGTCTAATAACTTGAGTTATCATGGTGTCCGTAGTAGTGTGTGTAAATTTGCAACTGAGGGTAGGAGTGGTAAGGAGATGGCAGTTGCCTTGAATTACGAACCATGCCACAGAAGGCGGGTAGATATTTGATGTTGAATACGGTACATGAATATCCCGTCAAGTAGGCTTCAAATGTTTATATTAATTTTAAATTAATGCCTGCGCGTTTGATGCAAAACGCCATCCTATTAAACATTAAAAATGCATGCAGATAGCCTACTTGAACCAAAACCAACATTCATTTATTTGTCAAACAAGAAAACAAAAACACATAAAGATAGAGCTTCAGTAATCTAAATGATAGACGATATACTGCGTGAACATGATCACTTCCAATAAGCATTAATAATTTTCATAATAGTGGTTTACATTCCGGAGTTATTAAAGCCCATGATGGAGCCCATCACGCGTCATGGCGCGCCTCACTCTGAAGCGATGGGCTCCATCTCGGCAACGCTGTACAGCTTTCCCCGTGCCAGCAAGCTATGGAACCATGTCTTATTTTCCCGTACAAATACAAACCGATATAAAATAAGAGAATTAATTCACGTATTTCACAGTCATACAGCATAACCTTTTGATGTAGGCTATAGGGATTACAACGCAACCAAGCACTACAGTACATTTTCCAACCACCTAGAGCCGAGAGAAAGCTACCTTACAAAAACGATACCAACTTTGTTTCTTGGACACACAAAATTTTGAAATTAATAAACCAGTTATAAAACATCCCGATGTATATTGTGTTAACATTTGGATTCGATCTCGGGTTTTTGAGATAATAATTCTTAAATGTGACGCGCTTAAAAACGGGCCCTTTTTGTGTTCCAATTGCGATAAAAATCTTAAAATATAAATTAAAAATTCCAAACCTACATAAGCTAACGTAAAATAAAACGACAAAAATGATGATGTTATTGAATTCAATGTAGGCCTATTAGTACGGTGCAGTTAGACCCAAACCCCAACATCCAAAGTAAAAGTTTCCCTTCAGCTCCAAATTGTTCTCTACAGTCCATATGTTGTTCGGTAAAAAGTCTCACCATTTTGAGCGTCGGGTTTGGGGGGAGGGGGGCAGAAGTTGGTAAATTAGTAGTTTTTATCTATGTTTCTTAAATATTTAGAAAAATATGCCGTTTAGCGCAAAATGTGTCATATACAAAAATACTTTACATTAAATTGCGAACAAAAAAGGTAACCGTTGCTAAAGTGAACGGTTAAAGAGTTACAGAGGGTGTAAAAGTGGACTTTTTTTTCGTATTTTTTTTTTTTTGGAAAGAATATGACATTATCACTAAGGAAACTAATTTTGTTTATACAGGATTGTGTTTTGTAAAAGCAAATACCGATTTTATTGACCGGTGGTGTACAAAAAAAATTTTGGTGCTTTTCAGTCGGTCAATACGAATGTACGCACGGCTTTGTACTGGCGGCCACGCTTGTGCTAAACCGGTTTTTGTTCCCAGTATTTTTACGCTTCTAACCCTTTGTGGTGCCTCAGCCTCTTTTGGACTATAATACGATGTACAATATTACTTTTTAATAAAATTGTTTAGTTATTTCTGTTTACATAGTCTAGTAGTTATAATTTCATTTTTCCAAAAAAAAAATACGAAAAATTGCTACTTTCGCACCCTCCATAACTCTGGAACCGTTCACTTTAGCAAGATTATGCATGGGACCTTTTTGTTCACAATTTAATGTAGATTGTTTGTGTAAATCACACATTTTGCGCTAAACCGCATATTTTTGGAAATATTTAAGAAAAACTGATAAAAACTACAATTTACCAACTTCTGCCCCCACCCCCCACCCGACGCTCAAAATGGTGAGACTTTTTACCGGACAACATGTGGACTGTATAGAACAATTTGGGCTTGGAGGGAAACTTTTACTTTGGATGTTTGAGGTTCGGCCGTTTTTAGGACTAATTGCACCGACTATATTGGTTACTTCACAAACAACCTTCAAACTCGAGTGCACATAATACTTTGGTCGACAGTAGTATACATAATATGTCACCAAACTCTTTACAGTGTCAACTGCATGTAAATCCCACAAAAAATACAAATCCCCACACACTCCTTTCAGCGAAAAGCAAAGTTGGTAACAATGATTTACAGACTATTTTCGTTGAGGTTGTGATTATAAAGGCACGCAATCAGAACTTGCAAGAGACTGTTAGAATCACCTTACACTAACAATCAAGAGAAGAATATCTCCTGTCATCTGATAATTGTTTTCAATTTGGTTGCTATTATTAATATTTTTCTCCAAAAGAAATAACAATATTTTGAAAGTCACTTCTTCGTAACCCGAAGTTATGGAAGAAGCAACGCCAGCAAGCTTGAGCGTTATTGATATATGTTGCATTCCTGTACAATTTGCGACTTCGTGGTCATTAGTCCCGTATGCCGAGGAGAGCGTATAATCCATCTGAAAACCCGTATTTGTGTGGAGTCTGTACTAGTAAATGTACTTGTACTTGTACTTGGTGCTCGGTTCGGGTATATGGCAGTCGTGGCCTAATTTAGAATACAATTTTTACGTATCTTACAACTTTGCAACCATGTCACAGGACCTGCATTTAACGCGGAATCCGAACCATTGGACATGAATCTTAATTTCAAAAATGTCGCAAGCAATGACAATCAACAGAATTGCTGTTGTTCATTCATTTTAGGGGCTTGGGATATCATAGTCATCAGCCCCGTGTAGTTGGGTGTGTGTTGAACTTTCCTGATAACCTGTATTTCTGAGATGGATGTATTAGGGACAGGGATGAGGAGCGCCGGAATTCGAACCTACGATCTCTCGACTTGCTGCAGCTGCCCGCGTGGCCGTGGTGCACGATTTAACGAGCACGACTACGCAGTGGTGTAACAGAATTGCTATTCAGTCGGTCAACACAAGAGTGCCCAAATAGATTGGGCAGAAATTGACGATTATATTATAACCCTACAGTACCGTATATCTGAAAGAAATGTTACATGAATGATATTTATACATTAACACACTTCTCTAAAAATATGGTGGAAGTTTAATTGGATGACACGTTTCGCTCGTCAAGCGAGCATCATCGGATCTAAAAATGTAAGACAAAATAGCTGTACAAAACATTACCAAACCCACAAACGGCCACTGCCCTCCAACAACAACAACCAGCTAAAATCAGGGCATAAACAAAACAAAAAGTGCGGCAACTAGGGCTACTGCTGAAAAATACTAAAGAAGAAGAAAAAGAAAATATTTTAATATCTACCAGGTTGCAAGACTGAGAAATGACGATCTCATTCACAAACAGTCTCTCCCTCCACCAACTAATCTATGAAGGTGTAGCTACTCTTTTCTCTATTGTGTTGACCGACTGAAGAGCAATTATGTTGATTGATTATACAGGCAACACTGAAGAATGATTTCTAACATTTCAATATTCAATAACCTGGAACCGAACTTACGTTATATGACTTTTACATATCAACGTAGCTTGTGAGAATGGTGTTTTTGGTGAGCCATCGAGTACCTGCAGAGCATACACGCGATATCTCCACCCTTTGACCAATTCAGAGCCCAGTAGCAACTACAGCTGTACATACTCTGCCCGTGCCAGCCTCTGTCCTCTTGTCCACAGGGTCGGACTCCTCGAGCATGCTTCACAGAAATATGTGGAGCCATGTAGCCTGCTGGTTGGTTCTTATTGGAAGTGACGCGCCTAAGTAAATCAGCCCCAAACTTGATCCCGCAACATCACATCAATCGCTCACTCGCTCCCACTATGGCGGCTTATGGGGTGTATCGAAGCGAGCGGAAAATGAAGTCTAGTAGGGCTCAACTCGAGACGCGCGCCGTCTACTCTCATCAGCGTCCCGACGACTCGGCAGGTGTCTACACTCACTCCTTCACCTCAAGAGACGTGTATCGGAGAGAAGTTGGAGCACACAGACCAAGTAATGTCAGCACACCAACTCCCAGGGAGATTCACATGAACCAAGGGCAATCCTGTTCATAACCAATTCCCTGGAAACAATGTACCTATTTTCGAACATCCTAATAAGCTTCCTACCTCTCACCCGGAGGCCCCAGGTTCGATTCCCGGTCCATCCAGGGATTTTAGAATCTGTCGCTGAAGACTGGAACGGGGTGCACCCAACCTCGTGAGGTACAACTGAGAAAAGGTGGGTTCGATTCACACCACAGCTACTTTGGAAGTAGTTTTCTGTTGCTTCCCACTTCTACTCCAAGCTAATGCCGGGATGTTTCCGGCCGCCTCCTATCCAAATCCTCACCTTAATTCCAATAAAACGAATAAATAGATAACTAAACAATAATAATAATCCATGGTTATCAGACTAATTCTAGACACGCCCAGAATCAATAAGTCCAATCCCCTCAAATGAACAACAACAACAACAACAACAACAGAGTTGACTAAGGGAAATGTAGAAAGAAAAGTTGAAAGAGAGGATCTCGTCAGAAGTAAATGGAAGCAATCGCGGACTCGGCTGGAGTCTCATGGTCGCCCACCCACGTCTCATTAGTTGTGAGCTAAGAAAGTTGACACTTGAGAAGTGTGGATGAGTTGGGAAATTCATAGGTAATGTGATGCACCAGGAATTCATTAGCACCTAGGTACTTCAGATAATGTTTTTTTTTTCATTGGGACGCCTTAAAACATGATGCAGTTTTAAGAGCTTTACAGCGATCTTGGTCATCTATTATAGCCCATCATGCCGAGACGGAAAGCGAATGCAGGTCGTAGGTCATCGGACTCTAGAGCGCTAATGTTGTCTACATCAAAGTATTTTTAAGTGCTCGGTTAAAAATAACCTACCACCTTAAATTCATAATACGAAGCCGGGGCAGGTACCAAGTAAATGAATAAATAAATAAATAAATAAATACAGTAAATAAATAAATACACAAATACACTACGTTACCGTTATTCGCTCGGAGGCGCTATATGCATCAGAATGCCTGGCGATGAACAAGAAAGGCCTGGCAGAACAACTGGAAGACAAAGAGAGGAAGATTTTTAGAAAGATCTTGGGCCCGGTCAAGGAACGAGGAGTTTATGTAGAAGACGACACAACGATGAACTTCATCTATATGTGGCGAAAATAACGAACAGCTTACGCAAAGGAAGACTCTCCTTTTATGGCAATTTAACACGGCTGAGCTCCGGAAGATTGTCCAATCGATTCTGTGCCAACTTTGTGGGAAAGAAAACCAAAGGGATCTGGTTTACAGAGGTGGAAAAAGACCTACAAGAACTGGGTATTAGCATATGAGGACATCTTGGAACGTGACACTTTGAAGAAGAAACTTGGGGAAATACAGAGTTTTCAGCCAAAACCCATATTGAAAACCGGCAAGAAGTGGACCGAAGAACGAAAAGAAGCTCACTGAAGAATAATGCGCGAACATTGGGCCAATGTGAAAGAACGAGGGAGAAGGCAATTGAAATAACGTGGTCCATAGAAGACCCCGAAACGATTATTAAAAAAAAAAAAAAAAAAAAAAAAAAAAAAAAAAAAAAACGTAGTTTAGCCTCAAAGAAAGACGTACAGGCCTATACGTTTTATGATCCCCTGCTATCAATAGTACCCCGCTGCCGCGAGGGCAGCTGCAGCAAGTCCGGATATCATAGGTTCGAATCCCGGCGCTGACAGTGGCTATACTGAGTGTTTTCCCCAGAATTTCCCACACTCCCTCCAGGCAAATGCCAGATCAGCACCTTGCTTCAAGACCCGGGACACCTACCTCATCCCTGTGCCTAATACACTTACACACACTACTACAGTCATCACAGAAATACAGGTCATCAAACTCAACACTCACACAACTACACAGGGCTGATGACCACGATGTCCCAATCCCCTTAAATGACTTAACAACAAGCTATTAATGCCTATACATTGAGACTACTTCGATGTTCTCTTTAAAGCAACAATCAGCAACAGTGTAGAGATGTTTAAGTTCAAGTAACTTACGACGACTGGGAGAAATGTGAACACTGCCTCTCAACGATAGAACTAATGAAAACACTACCAATAACATCCTGCTGAGATACGGGGGACATATGCGGTCCACGGACGTAAGGGAGACAGCAGCCCATTTTATCTTTTCTGACGGAGCGGAGGGTTCCGCCGCGCTGTCTAGCTCGCGTCATGTCACTTCCCCGCGGCGTGACAGACAGACCATCATCTTAGCGGGGTCAAGGTCACTTCCGGGCTAACTCCCTGGAAGACTTCATCTTCTCCCTAACGGTATGTCTTGATCCTTTCGCCGCGTGCTCTCTGCCTGCCACAAATAATACGGTATTCCCCAGCTAAAGTCCAACGAATGAAATGCGTCGGTCGTCGCTTCGAGTCCGACCTTTGTTAAGCACCGTATTCATTATTCCCAATTGCGGGATTATTTTGGTCCACAAATAGTTCGATAAGTTAGGGTATTCTATGTTTGGACACAATCAGTAATAAACAACACAGTTTACAAACTAGGTGGCAAAAAACAATGCAAGGTATTTCTTACATTCATATCCCACACTACATAACGTGTTCTCAGATACTGTAGCATAAGAGTGAAACCCTGTGCGACATTAGGTTGGTTCCTCAGTTTAGGGGCTGCGACAACGCGGTCTTGTAGCCCCGTGTACTTTGGGTGTGTGTAGAATCTGTCTGATAACCGGTGTTAATTGTGAGGACTGTATCAGTGTGTGTTATCCGTTTCTTAATTCATGTAAGGACTGCAGACTTTGAATTTTTCCGTAGTTCCTACTTTTGCCGCCAAACGCCACCGTCAACGACTACTAGTTCAGAACTTGGCTACTAGACGCCATCGCAGTCGGCTCCTGGCGACGAACGTAGGAACCTAAGTGCGTTGTTCGAATTTAACCTATAATTTAGCTTCACACAGGTGTAATTAGTGGAAGGTTCTTTAATATGCCATAAATCTATGACATTGGAACGACGGTTTTACTTCCCCTCCGAAGGAAGGCATACTGAGGGATTTTTAACGTTCTTAAAAATCAGACGACTTCGGCCGGATTTGAACCCGCGATCTTGGGCATAGAAGCTCAGTATGCTACCAACTACGCCACCGAAGCCGCTTGTGCGACATTAGACCACAACGCTGTTGTCAGAATCAAATTCTCAGTAAGCACGGGGGCGTGAGAATGAGTCTGTCTAACTGCTTGCCTCTCACCAAGGTGGAGCACGTTCAATTCCCGGGTTAACGTTTGTGGGATTGTTCATGTCCGGTGGTTCAGATACCATGTAAATAAAGACGAAGTGCCGAGGCTTATGATCGCAAGACAAACGGTCACGCTAAACTACAAGCTTCCTCCCCCCTACCTCCGTATCCACCAAGCCATTGACGAATCTCTCTTTTTACACGTACACCTCAATATAGCGCTGCCTTGGGTTTTTGTGGGTATATACCCACATAACCTAACGGCGGTGCTTTTTGAGGATACAACCAGCCTTCGGGCTGACTACCTAACAGACAGACACCCGTGTCTTAGTTGTTGGTTAGTCTCAAGGTGTACCTTTATGAGATCGTCGTCTAAGGCTGCAGTCTTTCAGAGCGATCCATATCTTGTGAATTGAATCTCTGATATTTTGCAAACCTTTTCCAAATCGCCACCGTCTCAAAGCAATGATTTTTTTTCCAGCGTATTCCCCACCCCTGATTTAAAGAAGAATAGAATCACATGCCAGAAATGCAATTTTTGCCCATCCATATTAGAAACTGATGCAGCCGAAAGGGGATGGATAGCGCTAGGGCCAGCGAGGGTTACTTATACACATTCGAGTTGCAGGTAGCTAGCTAACTCCCAGATGTGCACACTACCATTCAATGCTATGCAGTTTGGAACAGAGAGGTTATCTGCCCCTCATAACACAGTTTAAAAATACAAATTTTGGTTAGTTAAAATTTTGCGGTGGATGCCTAAAAATGAAAACAGACTTATATTAATAAAACAAAAAGTAAAATAAAACTATTAATTATAATAACAGAAATAATATACGGTATATAAAAATTAGAATTTAAATTTAAAAAAAAGACAAGATCCTTGAGTCATAACACACTTGACAATTTAGATTGCTGGCCCTAACCCACTCTCACTTATAAAGCGGATGACGAGATTAGCGTCACCACGTCATCGGCTTATATAAGTTTGAGTGTCATCTGCAAACCAAAGTTTCTTCGTAGATCAGCAAGATCCACACACTCGATTAAAATGTGGGCCATGATGAATACGGCTCTAAAGGTACAAAGTGGGGGGAGGGGGTCTTCCCTTCTCATTCGGTTCGAGAGTGTGGATATGGCATGACCTATCCTCAGTCTGCACAACATGACGGACTCTCTCTGTGAGCTGGAAGAGCTCCGCCACGTGCGAGAAGTTTTCTTGATCACTCAGTTTCCCACTCAGTTTATTGGGCGTTGGGTCAGCTGGCCACTGTCTCTCCAAGAATGCCAGTACTTGTCTAGCCTAAAGGGCGTGGATCCGCTGCACTAACGGGTGTTGCGGGAAACATGAAGCAATTGACTGCAATGAACTCAAAGAATCTGTATACACAAGAAAGTGGAGAAGCGCATTCTATAGTGCAAACTGCAGAGCTTCTTAGATGGCAACGAGCTCCACATTGAAGACACTACAGGTCAGTGGCACAGAGATCTTCGTATTTGCACAATCAATGACGTACGCACAGTAATAATAATACTAATAATAATAATAATATTGAAATGTTAGAAGGCATATTTCAGTGTTGCCTGTATAACCTATTAACCTAATTGTTTTACGGTCGGGTAATATTAGATTTGGCGGAAAGTAATAATGATTTTATAAACTTCCTACTACACAGAAAATAACGTGAATTATGTATATACTTATTACACACTTCTCTGACAAATGGGGGATTGGATGACAAGCTTCACTCGTCAAGTGAGCATTATTAGATCCAAATATACAAAACAACTCTACAAAACATTACCAAACTCCCAAAGCCAACCAACAACAACCCGCTAAAGGCACGGCACGGCTATGAAATACTAAAGCATTAAGCACCCGAAAAAATAACTATTTTAATATCTACAGTACAAGATTACGAGACTGAAAAATCACATCCCACCCACAAACTATTTCCCTCCACCAACTAATCACTGAGGGTGTAGTTAATATTGCTGTGATAATACTTAAGCGGAAATCCCCAAAATAAAATTGTAAACAAATATGCGGCAATGGTCTACACGTACTGTGCTGAAATGATGGTAAAATGCTAGAACTGTATAATACATAAGCAATTGTGTTAATATCATAAAACAGTACCAAAGAAAACGAATCAATTGCTGAGAAACTGCATTTGCAGAGATCTTACTGGGAGAGCGACGCCTATATATTTACATAATATACGAATTACATCAAAAACTTTATTATTAATAACATTGAAACTGTACAAGAAAAGAATGTCAAACTATTAAATTTCATTAATTTACTTAGAAATCACACCTGAATGCACTCATTCAGTAAAACTGACGCCGATGTGTGGGAACATATATAAAAGAATCAGATGCCACATCTTCCGTGTTCACTTTACATCACACCACGAAAGTCGACTGAGAAGTGTAGTCCAGCAGGATGCAGGTAGTGAGCTGGAGTGCTAATGTCGACAGCAAGTGTTTTATACGGATCCCCAGCCATTTGTCACTGCTGCTGCTAATGGCCAATAACTCATGTAAACAAGCGGATCGTAAACACATTTTTCATCCCCGCTCGATAGCAGAGGGGAGCACGCCGCTCCCTCCGCTGGGCACGAACCACGAGCCCAGCGCTCCCAACAACCCTTAAGGGTTCTCTTTGTGAACTCATTACTATCAGAAGTATCCATAGATAAAGCACAGAATATCCCCGAGAGAAATGTTTATTCATTTAGGGTATCGTAGTCAACAAATCACAATTCTTGGAGTGTATGGAAACTGTATAAGTTGATAACCTATGTCATTGTGATGGCTGTACTTGGGACTAGATTGGGCAGGAGGCATGGAATATACATGCACACGTTGATTCTACAAACCTTGTCCGTAGTGCTAAGTAATATTTCAACCCTCATTTGCACCCCTATTATATAAATAACACCAGACATATCTCAACTACGTCTCCTTTCAATTTTATCGAAGAGCGTTCATGTCACGTTTATTGTTTTTAACTCATCGGTTTCGGAAAGAGCCTTTTTTTCATCCGTTATTTTTCACCCCTTAGGAATAAAGTTTTGTAAAAAGTATTTCTTATCCCTTGCCTATGAACTGAAGGGAACCGCCATGAAAAATTAGGTTGTGCATAGCGCTCCAAGGGGCTTCAGAAAATTGAATTCAAAGTACATTCGGTGGGTTTCATTTTGTGATAGGACAAACCGTTATAGTTTCAAAACGGTTGCCTATATCAAAATCCAAATAGCCCTATGTGTTGCCGACCATAGAAAACTATATCCATGTAAAATTTCAGCTCTATCGATTGAGGTCTTTTAAAGGATTTGCCATGCGAGATTTTAAGTAAAGTTTTGTGCTGCGCTCGACGAGGCTTTCACACGGAAAAAGCATAATTTCCTGGAAAACTAATAGAGAAGAAAATATCTAAGACTTTATTTTTGTTGTAGAAAATTTAAATTTAAGTACATGCTCCATTTCATGATAGGATTGACCGATTACTCGTTATGCTGGCTTCTAGCATACGCAAGTTCACGGTAAACCATAATTTCCTGCAAATCTATTAAGAGTTGCGAAGAAAATGCAATGTCTTTTCTTGTAGAAGGTTAAATTTTATTAGTACGCTTCAATTCATCATAGGATTAACAGTTTACGCATTCTATTGGTTCTTAGTAGATAACACATGAGCAAGTTTCGTAAAAGAAACTGGATATTGCCTAAATGGCCACCATTAGACTCGGACTTGTGTGTGTTAACCGGCCATAAAAACTACGCCATGCAAAATTTCAGTTTTGAATAATTTCTGAGTGAAAGAAACACAAACAGACAAAAATTCAGATTTATATATTAGCTGTTGTATGATTGTTCTATTGAAATCTGTTCTGTATCTCGTGGCTCGTATCGGATAGGGCGACTGGTTCTGAATACTAATGCGAGTAAAAACTGCTCTAACTTCGCCATGTTCAAAAATGCCCCCAGTTAGAGCGCGTGGAGAGAAGCAGGGTTGAGGAAGGCACCATCTCGCGCTTCATACAGAAACACACGAGACCACTGGCGATTTCCTCGGGACGACGTGAAGACAAGAGTCTCACAATTTATTCATCGTGTTGCGGGGAGTCTCCACACACTCCACGGGTGGTTCCTCTTCTATTATTCTGACCAAAATGTACGCGGTAGATCGAGTCCCGGAACTTTCCCCAGTTACTAGGCACACCACAATACTCCCGAGGCAAAAAACGATGTGGCTACTGGACAATGAGTCTCGAGTTTCCAGCAACATCTGCATGAAAGGACGGTTGTCATTAATTGCCAGTGATCAATAATAACGCGCAGAAAACTAAACAAATATAGTATTAGCACTGTATGTTGCAAAGGCATAACTGTCACTTTCCAAATGGCCCAAAGTAAAACTGTGCTGTAGTTATCAAGTCCTTGACTCCTTGTATGAAGCGTTTCTTAAGAGTGCTTAGCTGCGCAGATGAGTCATGGAATTAATTTAACCTCATCAAACCTGGTCCAAAATATCACAGAATCGTAAAATCTAGGTTATCGGCCCATCGCTAACATCATTGTTGTACCATTTGTTCCACTAATTAGGGACCAATTTGTCTAATGCATGGCACTGTTCGTGCACATAGTCTAATATGTACATCATATCGGAGTATTTTGACACCTTGGTGATTGGCCGGTTCCACTGGCCAGCACGTAGCCCCGACCTTAACCCAAAAATATACGTCTTTGATAAGCCAAGTAGACTGATTCAACATCGTAATCCTGCTGTGGAGACTTAACGTGTTCTGCGACAGGCACTCCGGGAGGAATGGGATAACATCGACCGAAGAGTAATTAGGGAATTATCCCCAACAATGCCAAACAATTGCATCACTAATCCGGGCCAGAGATGGTCTCATTAGACATCGAGTCTTGTTTTGTGTTAAATTAACGTTAGTTTGTTGTTTTTTTCGTGCATTACCATTACTTTTTATAAAGAGATCTTCAGTTGGAATAGGATTGTCAAATTCCCCTACGAATCAATGTACGATTGTTTTTCTAGCGTTAAAGATACAATACGGTTCAACAATACATGAATATAAATTTTAAAATGCGTTGAAGCTTGAAAATCACAATGCATGAAGATTGAAAACGAAGCAGAAGAGTAATAACGATGTTGAGATAAAAGTTGTGCTTAGTTTACCAGATGATACGCCTTCTCTCTAGTAGAGTCTACTGTAAATACAGTATATAAATACGAACATTTGCAAATTCGTCCGGTGTCGCACGTTTCACTCCATTCCTCGGCATGCTTAAAGCTCAACATAAGTACACGCACTCTTGATTATAGGTAGCATTGATAATACGCAACTGCAGTGAGTAAGCATAAGCCAATCATTAGGCTACTACTTCCACTTAAACTTAGATAAAATAATCAAGTAAAAAAAAATGAATGAACCGAACGACGAATAACTTACTCGTATAAGAATATGAATTGTCAACCAGAAAGCTCAAGTATGCTGACTTCATCACGTTGAAGTTTGCCCGAACAATGGTTTCAAAAATACGATCTGATTCTATTTTATCAATCAATATGAAAGAAACAAGGAAGACTAGTGTAACTAGCGTCAGCTTGAAAATATATTGAACCGCGAACACCCCAGTCCCCGGAGGCTGGTTTCCTCTTGCGATGTAGAGGATTACATCGCCGAGCCTGAGGCGATGCGGTTCCGCTGTAACAGGTACTGTGTATTTTTAGAAAATGTTTTAAAGTTAGATAACCAAGGCATGTCGCCCAAAGGCAAGCCTAACAATTACAACGTCTGTCAGCTTTACACCATACTAAGTTACTGTAGCTGAACAAAGCTACCTGCCACAGCCTCCAGCTACCTCTGACGTGTTTTAAATTTACTACTCTATCCCCAACTTCAGGTCGAGTCTGCTCTCTTAACATTATAGAGTGGTGAGATGTCATTGCGGTGATAGGCCTCAAGGCGCAATTAATGCCCCACGTGCACTGACTTTGTAACGCTTCAATTTCCAATTCTTATAATTAAAAAAATAAAAAGATTTGGAACCGTGTATTCAATTTAGCTGCTCCCGCAATGTTGCAATAGTAAAACCGTGTTTACGCCACACATGGGCGAATTTCCAGAGGGAGAATGGAGGGAGGAGAAGGCCATTAGCCACTCCCCCAACAGAAAAAAAAACCAAATATATCTGACCTCACATACAAAAATGTAGTAAACAACCCATAGAACAGTCCAGATCCGAAAAATGAAAAGTTACCAACTAACGTTTAGTTTATTGAATAGAAGGTAAACGTTCGCCTAATCTTTACTGTGATCATTTTAAAAATATTTGGTCTCCATTTACAAGAATGCCAATAAAAGTACACTACAAGTCTGGACCTCAGAACAATCAGCAAGAGAAGAATTATTTTGGAATATAACCTACTGCAGGGGTGATTAATGTGTCGATCGTGAGATTGCATAGGACTTTCAAATTAAAACGCGGAGACCTCATTGCGAGCACTCCCAACACAGCGAGTGGTGACTCAGTGATCACCTACTGCTAAGTGAGCCGAGGGTAGACAAATATGGCAGTCTAATGTGTCCTGTGTCTCAGATTTAGTTTGGTATCTGTTTCGTTATGGTAAAGCGCGTATTTATATGCAATAAGAAGCGTTTGATTGTTATTTGATTTAAGGGGTTGGACATCGAGGTCATTTAGCTCCGTGTACTTGGATACCTACACACACACACACACACACACACACACACACACACACACACACACATGTAGGTCGATAGAATTTGTATAACATATGTTATTGTGGTGTCTGCAGTGATGCGTGAAATTGTAATTCGGGGAATTATGAAGGAGGCGGCCGTGGCCTCAAGTTAGGGACCATCACAGCATTTGCCAGATGTAGAAGTGGGGGAACCACGGAAAAGCACTTCCAGAATGGCTGAGGTGGGAATCGAACCCATCTCTTCTCAGTTTTGATTCACGAGGCTGAGTGTACCGTTCCTGCCCTCAGACGAGAATTAAATTTCTTGGTAGAAACAGGACAGTAAGAGTAAAGTGTTGTGGTCCCCTCGGAGCCCCAATCTTACACTGGATGATTTTTACTATTTGTGAATCTTAAAGATAAATTATTAATAATAATAATAATACTGTAATAAGTATTACTGGGGTGCCGGATATTCTGAAGACCTTTAACGTGCAAGTGAATCTACTGACACTGCTCTCTCGCATTTAGGGATCCAAAAAATGCCAACTGACCCTGGGCACAGCAGGCGAGAATGTTATCGCTGCGCCACGCAGCCCGTCTTAGGAATAAAATGTACCGATGATACCAGAAGAACTGAAAGGCAACGTTAGACGTGTGATTGAAAGGATTCATCCAGCAGAGCTCCAATGTGTTTTTCAGCGTAAAAGCAGAGTGAGATTTGTTTAGGTGATCAAGGCCGCCACTTCTAGCACCTCCTGTAAGGTAAACATGTCGATGATCTGTATCGGTAATAATGAATCAGTAGTGCTGGGGACGATAGAAGGCACAATAAGAAGAGGGAGGCAAAGAATGAGATGGATGGATGGCATCACAGAAGCACTAAATTCCAGCTTGGAAAATCTTCGAGAGGCAGTGCAGGACAGAAGAAATTGGCGTAGTCTAGTACATGGGGTCACGGAGAGTCGGAATCGACTAAACGAAGAGAGAGAGAGAGAGAGAGAGAGAGAGAGTGGTCGTAAGTGCAGTGACATCACTTCCGAACAGTTAGTACCCCGAGGCCACTCACTACTAGTATGCAACAGGGATGAACGTCTCTCACTGAGAGGTCCTGAGTACGGCAGCGTTTTAATTTGAAAACTCTTCGTCATTCGAAAACTTTTGGAAAGCATGACATACTTAAATTCTTTAAATTTAAACATGTCATGATTTTTCCTGGTGTGTGATATATTTAATGACTTTTGAAAATGTGTTCCAAGAAGTAGTCTACGCGTGGAACAACATTTCCGTACCTGAAACTGATGAAAACGAAACATAGCTCCAATTCAAGTTCAACATTAGTGTTAAAAAGTTGATTGAAATTGGTGTGGTCAAAGTTTAGGCTGCACTCGATTTAGGAAAATTGCTTTTTTTTGGGGGGTATATTTTTTTTGTTTTGTTTAGTTGGGTTGGGTTGTATCAACAAACCCGGGACGCAGGGGCCAGCATGCGCATCATACAGGAACACCATACCTCTCTTAAAAAAAAAAAAAAAAGATGCGCCCGCATTTGGCAATCAGGCATTCACGAAACAAAAGGTTATTCGCTATTTTTTTCTGGTTACACAGACTACAAAATAATAGGATTAACGTTTGTTTGTTATCAGTCAAGGGTCAAGGGACTCCAAGTCGCGATGTGGACACAAGCAGTTATTAACATATCATGCTGAGCTCCCAGGCGCGAGAGCTGATCCAAAAAGCGGCTTAGCGGATCGGCGCGGCGCTATGTAATCCTCTTTACCCTTCCGACTGCGCTGGCAAAGAGCAAATATTCCTGAGAACCCGAACGTCACTTCCTTGAGATGTTTCTCTCCGCTTTACCTCTAAATCACGCAAGACCACGAGAAGAGGAAAATAAATTTTACAATATCATATAGTTTTTAACACACTTCACTTCTAGGATCTGCAACAAACAATAACTCATCCCTTTTCCTTCACGCTAGGGACGTTAGAATACTACAATAATTCAACAATTTCATACAAAGGAAAGCAATAAATAAACCAAGATTTAGAGACACTATTTACCATGTTACTAAAATAATTTTCCTGAGAAATAGTACAGTATTCTTCGTAAAATCAATTTGGTATGTGTTAATTTTAAAATTTCTCCGTCATTCGTTGGTTTTCATTGAAAGAGTTTTATCATCGCAAAACGTAGGCTAAACACATTTATGTTAGGATTTATTTCTGTTTTTAAAAATCACACTGTATGTCTCAAATGTTGTGTCATCACTAGTGCCTACAATAATATTTTCCTCCCCATGTCACTAAGCTCATCTTCAGATGGTATTTAATGTTGTGAATATAGTCGGAAAAAACTGGTTATGAACGCCACTGTCAAATAAAGCTACTTTCATTTGCACTGCATTCACTTTTACCCATTTTCGTTTATGAAAAAAATAGGCTTATGAGATCAACTTTTGTACGTTCGTTAGTTATTGTTGTTTTAAGGGGCGGAACTATGAGGTCATCTGCCCCTCCTTTTGTACGTGCGTGTGTGTGTGCGTATGTCCCCCCTACCTAATAAAATCTAAACGGCTAGAGCGATTTCAATGAAACTCGGTTAGGTCACAGTACTATATCGTCCGACCCCGACCGCGCCCTTCAAATTTTATTACTTCTCACAAATCCAACATGGCGGCTGTGCGAAATATTTCATCGGCATTCTATATCTCCGAAACTATTACTGATATCACCCTGAAATTTCGTACGGTGATAAAGGGCAAGACTAGCCACCTATCTGACTTTAAGAAACCTGTTTTAAAAGTACAAAACAAACATAGCGGGCAAGCGAACTTGAAACAATCAAATAGACTTTTCTCGCGTTTTAACCATCAGAGAGCAGCAAATGTTTCTATATATTGTAATGCACTGACATCTAATTTAGTTCAATTGTTTACACAACCTCAAGATGGCGGCTGTGCGGAATTTTGAAATTACGTTTTTGTTTCTTGTGTCCTAATCATACGATCGAAATCAACGTTTGAATAATAAACCTACGCAATAATCCTCATGTAATAGTACATAACTCTATGGCCTGCATATATAAAAATCCAACATGGCGACCAACCGAAATATTTACACTGTTCTCAGTATCTACGAAACTATTACGGCAATCGAACTAAAATTTTCTATGATGGAGGCAATTACGATAAGAAGGATATATGAAAATAGGATAATTAGTTCTTCACGGAACTACTTGTTATAAGACTAAATACCGAACTCTTAGATACCACGCAAACTGGACTACCGATTTAATTTACTTTACCAATGAGGGCGCATACATCTTAATTCTCAGTGCGAAAGGTACACTATGTGAAGTCAATGTATGCTTGGCTTAACCGTACCGTGAATCCAACGCTTTGTTGCGTCCTGCTGGACTGGTGTGTCTGGCTTTTTAGGAAAAGACTCTTTAATTCCTGTATTCGTTTCACATTAGAGCAGGCGTAAGACAGGTTAGTTAGTTAGTTTTTGTTGTTTTAAGGGGCGTAAGACAGGGTGATGGGTTGTCCCCACTCCTGTTCAACCTGGTACTAGATAAGATATTCAAAACATGGGATAAAGAAATACGTGGAATAAGTTTGGGAACAAAAGATCAACGAATCAACATAAAGTGCTTAGCCTTTGCTGACGACCTAGAAGAAGCCTCAAGCTGCCCTCTGAGCGTCAAATAATAAAGCTTGCACTCGGCACTCGAGGCCATACGAAATGATTAGTAGTAGCACTTCAAGTACTTAGAAGCTTCAACAGATATCTTAAGAACCAGACCTCTTACGAGAAAACACAGTATATGGATTCAAAGAGCCCACACCTAGCATCATCTATAACCAAATATGGTGGCATCGCACAAGTTAAGTACTTCAAGTAAGCTTGCCACGGAGGGTGAGTGGTTATCATGTCGGACTACCAATCCAAGCTTGCAGGTACACTCCTGGCCGTGGTAAGTGATTTTTAAAAGGCGACAAAAATCTCCGACACCCATGTCAAACGTTGTTGGCATGTTAAAGAACCCATTTGAATTCAGTATGCCGTGTTCATAATGGCAAAATTAATCTCGGGATTTTCCACCAACACAAAGGTCCTTCTTTCTCTAATAGTAAGCGCTATAGTGTCAAGGAGCTTAGATATCTAACCTCTTGACTTTCATAGCGCTCCAAGGAACGACGCAAGTTCGACATGCAAGCTGCCCTCTGGGCGTCAAATAAAAAAGCTTGCAACCGGTACCCGAAGCCATACGATATTATTATTATTATTATTATTAGTAGTAGTAGTAGTAGTAGTAGTAGTACGTCAAGTACTTAGGTGAAATTATCGGGAACACTGGCACAGAAAGAATTGCTAACGAAACACGCGCAGAAAGATTACTCAAAGTTTACACAATCACTTGGAATATTTACAACAAGAAATCACTTTCCACTAAAGCCAAACTCCATCACTACCCCACTGACATTCTCCCAGAAGCACTCTATGCGTTTGAGATAGCATCATTAACCAAAGTTTCAAGACGGTATCTGGATGAGGAAAAGTTCAGAACTGTATTCACTGACTGAACGATAGACCTCACTTGCACGGACAAGACCCATGGAATTCTACGGACATGTAGCACGAATGGACAACTCACGATTGACCGAGAAAATCTTCTTTCTAATCAATGGAACCCGACAAACCAAAGTACCAGGCTAGCAGACACCTGCAAGGACCTCACAGAAATAAATATTGACCCACTAAAAACGACACGGACTGCATATAGAAAATAAACTCCCAAGTTTCCGACGACAAGGAATTGGAAACTCAAAATATGCATGGACACAAGAAAGAAGACAGACACATAGCGAAAGGAAGAGAAATTTTGGGAAGATAATTCGAACAAGAAGATCAATGTTAACTAATGGTTCTACGTGCTCCTTAACCCTCCAGAACACGCATGGAGTACTGTTACGCGAGAACACGCGCGCGGTGTAAAAGACCGCAATTTACGCAGTCCTATTTTGGTAGCATTTGTGTTATTCGTATTAATGTTCTATGTTGTTGTTGATTCATTTATTTTTCGTGGAATTAAAGTTCATAGCCCTTTATTTAACCCACGTTCACATTAAAAAAAATACCAATGTTAAAAATGCTGCTTCAGCGTTTAAAATCAGACGCATTTTTAAATACGAAAAACTACAATAAACCTAAATAGGTAAAATTATATAAAACTCAGAAATCTAAAAGTAGATAAGCACAGTAAAGTTATATACTGAGGAGGGAGAGGGGACACCCCAAGTCTGGCACAATCTTTGGTTCCAGCGCTTTCTTCCGTGTCCGAGTCGTGGTCACACTCTTCTGTGTCATTGAAATTTCCTCTTCTGAAGATCAATCCCATATTCGTTGTCTTCGTGAAAAAGTCTCTTCGTGGCAGCACATTGCTCTCTCAATAAAACTACCTCCTGTCTTTTTTCCTTTTCAACACTATCGACCAAGTAATTTATCATTTTTTACTTCTGGATTCATTTCATAGCACTGCGATACATAAATTGGAGCGAGCCACTGAAAACTTTTCACGCACAGCTCAGTACGCTATAGCACAACACTACAAGCACCGCGCGATAACTCAACAGTCCCCACATACAAGAGATAGCGAACTGAAAGGTGACTGTTGTAATAAGTCGAACACTGGAGGTCCGAACTAGGATAAGGTGACAGGGGATCCCATCAAGCAACTATTCACTGAACTGTAGCACAAAACGCATATGTGCGGTCGAAAAGCCGCAGTGCGTGTACTGGAGGGTTAAAGGGCCATTGAATTTTATAAATAAATAAATACATAAATAAAAAATAAAAGCACAGTTTAAGTATTTCCTAACCTGCTAGATGTACTGTACGTAGGTGAATATAGCTTAAAACAATCTCTCCTTTGAATAAGCATCTACCCAGCGTAGTTAGTCTTAATCGTCGGGTTACTACATTTAATCTTTTAACCAGATCATAACATCGCGAAAGGTGCGGCACCTTCGCCGTGAAGGAGATGGCCATAAACAATCCTTAATGGATTATCATCAATAGCTGGCAGCTCGCGGCGGAGTGGGTGCTATAAGCCGCCCGGGAGTCAAGTGAAGTCACATCAGAGGCTGTCAGATCAGCGCGCGGCGAGGGGCAGCAAATCGCTTTAGCGGGAATTACACTTGGCAACGTCGCTCCATGTTAAGCCTACCCTAGCAGGTAAGACTCTTCACAAAGCAGGAATGTACCGTCCCTTACAGGTGCAGGACGATGCACAAAAGACCAAGGGATGAGCACAAAAGCAACATCCATACAACGCCCCCCACCCCGTCCTCTTCGGCGGCACAGAAATTCGTTCCATGAATACATATTAGCGTCTAAGGCGCACGGCACCACCCATATTTCTAATTGAAACAAAATCGAACAAGAGAGTGCAGGCTTGGAAAGATAGGCACCTTTCATATGGACGAGACCCAACCAACCATACAGAATTCAAGTAGTGCTGCTACCTCTGAATGTATTCAATGTTAATGTCCCAAAGCAAGCAATTTATCATTCAGGGAGAATGATTCATCGTTTTATGTAAGATACCTCAGCACCAGGTTCTCAAACTCAATGATATTAACTTCATTATTGTTATTTTCTTTTACGAAAAAACCAAGACTAATACGACGGAAGGATCAACACAAATAACAGAACTAACATCATTGAAAAGAACCTGAAACCACATTTTGTAAGAAACCGCAACACAGTGAAGGCTCGCACGTCATTTTCATGCAGGATTTCGTTTACCAGAACCTATTATAGTTACGACGGTTAACACATCTCCGGACGGTTACAAACGAATCGGCATTTGATTGATCCAAAGCATAATATAAGTGTTTTTCGCCCCACAAGGGGGCGGCTTTATGGGAGCTAGAGGGCTTTAGGAGGTTGTCTCGTAAGATTTTCTTTCCAAGACAATAGTTATACGCTATGGGCAGATGACCTAACTGTTCCGTCCCATAAAACAATTTCTAAGAACGCAATCATCAACAGTTCCCGAGATATTTGCATTCGACGTTCTTATTGACTCACTCTATACAGTATATGTAACGAATGGGGTAGCACACAAGGCCATCGAGCCAGACCATCTCTAGTAAGAATTACATAGATTTAATGAAAAGCCAAAAAGAAGAAGAGGGAGTAGGAGGGCACCCTTGCAGATGTAAAACAAGTCTCTTTTCCTTAACGATAACGTAGTTTTTGTATTTTTTAGGGCTGCCACGAATTTCACAGGGTTGAGAACACAACGCGATGTAGCGCCGTTATCAATCGAGTAGCAAGAGAAAGTCGAGCAAATGTGAGGTAGGCAATAATTACAACCGAGTTGCACTGCAGTACAGCATATAATACACTGCAAGGGGCACGCCACTTGGACAGCAGAAAGTTCTGAACCAGTTAATAATACAGTATAGGCTACATTATTTTTCTACCAACGATATAATGTTAAGTTTGTCGTGCCTTGTTAGCAATCTACATAGGGCCTACTGTAGATGGATTACTCTTCAGTCGGTCAACACGTTAATGTGTTCAATTCAATTGGCGGAAGTAAAACTGTCTACTCAATCTTACTGACCTGAAGAATATTACATACGATTAAACACTATCAAATGGAGTTAAAAGGTTTACATGTTCGTTTGTCAAGAGAATATCAGCACACTCGGATCACATAAGGCGTTTATACGATTTAGGGAATATATACAATGATTTGGTTATGAAAAGAACATCTTATAAGGCGTCCAGAATGAACAACTTTGGGTGCAATATAACTCCATTTAAAAAAAGGAATGACATCTCAAATCATTACAACATCACGCATGATAAAAAAAAAGTACCGCAGCCCACAGAAATTCTCTTACGCAAAGGATATCTATAACCAGTCAACACACTCGCTAATTATACATAGGGGCCTGACTTTCTTTGTGAAATAAAACTGATATCGGTGCTATAAAAGCTCCTATTTTGATGAGTATTTCGCAAAATACAATTGCCTTCTTTTACGAATATTACTAATTTCATTACCAAGTTTAAAGAGTTACAAATAATTTAAAAAAACACAGTGTACTTTGTTACAACATCACCGATTTTCTTACACAAAACAATGGTCGCAACTTTGGAATGTAACACCAATACACACACTGAACATAGCTTCAACATTACCTCCACGAAGTGCTGTTCGACAGTCTATAGGTATCTTCCGTATATGCAGAACCCCTCACCCTGTCCACGCGTGATGTTGGGAATCACTCGGCAAACATTTTGCCTCATAAAATCATAATTCATGAAGGTCTTTTAGCAGACACTTTCACACTTTCCTCGCTAGACAACACTCCACATGCACGGTACTTGTAGCTCACCCCATGGGTGTTCACATACAGGCAGCTACAAACTCTGGCGAGCTGAACAAACAAACAAAAAACAGACACTGACCTTACAGTCCTCTTTTCTTACTCGACCTGCACATTCGTTAACCTAGCTCTGTCAGGAAATATAACATTGAAGAAAAATACTCGGGACACCATTTAGCAAGGGTAAGATTTTCAGTGTTCGTGAAGTTTGAATCGTGAAGTTTGAATCCATTTCAACACTCAGCAGAGTATATAAAATAGTTTTGCAGTATCTTGGAATGTCGGCCCCGTGGTGTTGGGTTAGCGCACCTGCCTCTCACCCGGAGGCTCCGAGTTCGATTCCCGGCTCCATCAGGGATTTTAGAAACTGACGTGAGGGCTGGAACGGGGTGCACTCTGCCTCATGAGGGCAATTGAGTAGCTGTCTGACAGTGAGGGAGCGCCCCGATCACGAAAAGCAAGATTAATGGCCGAGAGGACCCGATGCGCTGATCACGCGTCCCCCCAATATCAGCAGGCCAAATGGCTGGGCAGCGGTCGCTTGGTAGGCCTAGGACCTTCACGGGCTGTAGTGCCAGGGGTATATAAGTGGCTTGGAATATCTTGGCAGCTGGATCCTCCAACACATTTTCCAATTTACTTCACTTCTTGTCTACATGATTCTTAATCCTTTCATTTTTCTTCCTGCCGTTGGTTCATTAAGTGGGATTCTGTGCACCAGTGGCGAGAGAATTCCATAGAGAAAGTAAAACTCCGTGGAGAAAGACAAAAAAATAAGAACGTAACCAAGCGAGAAAAATAAATAAAACATATTTTAAAATATAAACTACCACAGTACCTAGAGACATTCAATCATTTCTGAAGTTTAAACGAAAACTTATATGAATGGAGGAAAAAAGAGAAAGAAGACAAGAACTGCACTGAATACAGTTTTTCGGAACGTACTGTATTTCGCAATAACTGATTTCCCGCTAACCAGTAAATTCCGTGCTATTTCGTGGCATTATTCAGCCTCAATGCAGTACCAGTACATGACAAAAAAAAATGCTAAAAAAATTACATTTATGAGTGATTTTGTGTTTATAGCTTTTACCAAAAAATTAGGCCCATAATTATACATTGTTAGAGACTATTTGATAGAACGTAGCTTCTACTCTAGTTAGTTAGTTAGTTAGTTAGTTACGGGCGGAACAGCGAGGTCATTTGCCCCTAAGCTTCTACTCTGATTCGCCACTGTAGAAAGTTGTTAAGTTTGCAATTACCGTTTATGCTCAAAGTATAAAGCCCTTTTTTAAAAGCTGTGAATTTAGAGACGCGGGGATGTCGCAACTATGAACCGGGATGTCTTATCGTGCCAGTAAATCTACTAACTCACAGATCTTGCACTTATTCCCACCGACAGCTCACGAGATCCAATCCAGCAACTTTTGAGAAAAGAGGCGAACGCCTTAAGTTACGGTACACAGCCGACAATTACTGTCGACAGTATTAAAAAAAAAGAGAGAAATTAAATGTATTGATTTACTTCGTATCGAATTTCTCTTTTGATAATGAAATTTACCAGTTAAATCTATTTTTAAACCATTTACTTTTGAGCTAACCGCGTAGCTGCCCAGATGTTGTCGTTATTGTTCCAAACAGGGGCTTGGTTCATCTAGTTTATCGCCCCCGTGTACTTGAAAGAGTGTGGCATCAGTCTGGCAAGCCAAGTTGTGGTGGAGTAGGTACTATTGCTTTTTGATGAAATTGGGGAACACACAGAGGAGGCGGCCGTAGTCTTAAGTAGAATCCCGACATTAGCCTGAAGCAGTCGTAAAAGGTTCCAGTCATGGCGCTGAGAGTGGTTTTCCAACATTCCTTCCAGGCAAATGACTGTATGGTACATTGTTTCAAGCAAGGGCACCTCTTCCAATCCCAGGCCATAAAATGTTCCGTTACACACCGCAGAAACACAGGTATCAGACAAATAAAACACTTCCAAAAACACGGGGCAAATGACAAGGATGTCCCAAGCTGCTCGTCTCTCACCAAGGCGGACCGAGTTCGATTTCCGGTCAAAGCATGTGAGAGCTGCGAAATGAAATATCACGTCTTGTGGTTCGGATGCCAAGTAAAAATGGAGGTCCCGTGGCTCATGAACGCGAGAAGAACGGTCACGCAAAACTACGGACTTCTTTTTCTTCTAGCCTCTAAAATGAACAACAAATGGATTTTTGGATTCTACTCAGTTCTCAAGATTTAGAAGGTCCTTTGTTCGTTCGTGTGCGTTGTCCAGCGTGACCTGCTTCTCTAGCCACAGCACAGCACAACAGTCTGAAGAGTGAAGTGGATTAGAAAGCCGCTGCTGTCGCGCACCTGGCATACATTGACAAGTGGTCAATGGCGACACACGATACTGGGGGATTAGCCAGGATTAGCGCTCAGCGACACAGAGTCACTTAGCTTATTTCCAAATGAGGCTTTCTTAGTCACGTATATTACCCAATGTCAGTTCGACTGTACAGTAGGACTTTATTAAAGCGACTAGGACTTCACTTCGATTCAGGGGACCAATTTGATTAACTCATATGTATAGAGGGCGGCGTTGTCTTAATTTATTTCTGAATTGTGTTACTAAAATTGAAGATGGGTGGTCAGATCCATTATTTTCTGATATCTCCAGACCTCGGTTTGCGTGCGATAAGGCACGTGCATTCATGCCTTGCCTAAAACGACATATATAACTGCATCTACTTGTACATAACGTCACTTGTAGCCTTCGATCTGAATATTGTTTAAAAACGCAACATTCTAAGAAACCAGACCTTCAAACTGCTCTGCTTAAAACCTACTACAAACAATTTGAGTTGTCAATTTGTTCTTCGAAGCTAGTGGTGGGAGTAATAACATGCGATAGAAATTATGGAAAAATAAGGTAATTTACAAGGTGTATATTTGACTAGAGGCAGATTACAGAAGAAACTGTTGTTTATTTTACACCAAAATCACTAAATTAGTGAGTGGACTACGTACATAATGTTACTACACAATAGACGCAAATTCAAATTCATGTAGCCTACAATAAAAACAACCAATCTACTGGTCAATATCACATTATTCCCTCTCTTCCTTTGACGGAAAGCATAAAACTACATACCTCAGTTTTTACAATACTTGGTCATAAAATGTAATTTTTGAGGACCCTTGGATGCCGCTATAACCAAATTGTACTCTAGGTATAGTATGAGTAGCTTTTGAGAAATATAAAATCGGGCAAACATTGATGTTACTTTTACAAAGAACATGACATCTTGCATGCAAGACAGTCAGAGTGGCATCGTTACCAAATGCGTTTCATAGAGAATAGATTATTTTAAACAAATAATTACTGAATTATTTTTATTACACAAACCTTCAAACCGCTCTCCCCTAAAAATCAGGAAAATGTGACATTACAGCTTGTGCTATACAGGCTAATGTACCACTCTCGATTATAATGCCAGGAAATAAACCCTCCTTGCTTAATAAGTAGTAGTCGTAGTTTTTTATTTACGAGCTGAGGACAGACAACGTGGTGGTATACTTGATTTTGTGTGGAAACTGTATAATAACAGGTTATATTATGGTGAGAGTACTAGTGCATGTTAACTAGGCAAAGTCTTATCCCGTCATTTGATACAAATTGAAGTGGAAAACTACTTCTAGCATGGTGAAGAGTGGAAACTCAGTGCTAGTTTGGACTAAACGGCAGATGGTCCAAAACTTCACACTTGAATTCTTTGTAAAAGTCTATCGTAACGTTGGTACAGTGTGGTCGTGAATGTTTTTCACCTTTTTCGAGAATTGAAGGTATGGTTGGGCGGCAAAGCCAAGCAAAAAGGAAAAACTTCAGGAGACTGTCCAGACGTACCCACCTCAGTGGCGGCAGAATATTTTGCCGAGGGCATTGGAAAGCTGGCGATTATGTCGAGACATAAGAATAAAACAAGCAAACATTTAGTAGTAAAATCAGTTTGGTATGTCAATCTGTTATTTTTATACAGTCCATCGGAACTTGAAAAAAACAAGATGTTCAGTTAAGAGCATATAGCCTACTTTCTCCTAAATGCATGCATGGGTATTGTTATAACTCTTTGTCCTTTTCAAGGAGTATAATTGAATGTTGGTTGTAGTAGCTTGTTGAAATACAACGTGCTAAACGGATATTAAACATGAATAAGAGATGCCCTTTGCTAATGCTACCTCTGTAAAAAAAATCATTCAATTCGGTTTCACCGTGTTTGAAGATTGATATGGGGAATCGATTTGCACACATACATGGCCGCTGTCTGCAAACTATTGGGCTGACGACCTCGTAGTTCATTCAAAAGATGCTTCCTACAAAAAGGTATGTTGTTGCAAAATTTGGTAGAGATCAAATGATTAGGTTGGCCGTGATTTGAATTAAGCTTTTAACATTTGGGTGGCCACCATTGCGTTTCCGTCAAGATGGCGGCGATATAAAACATAGACACTGAGGTGCCCTTTGCTAGTGCTACCTCTGTACCAAATTTCGTTCAATTCGGTTTTACCGTGTTTGAATTGATAGGGGGAATCTATTTGCACACATACATGGCCGCCATCTGCAAACTATTGCGCTGATGATCTTGTAGTTTGGTCAAAATATGCTTCCCGCATGAAGGTATGTTGATGCGGAATTTGGTAGAGATCAGATGATTAGGTTGGTCGTAATTTGAATTAAGCTTTTAACATTCGGGTGTCCGCCATTACGTTTTCGTCAAGACGGCGGCGATATAAAACATGACTTCGAGGTGTCCTTTGCTAGTGCTACCTCTGTACCAAATGTCGTTCAATTCGGTTTCACCGTGTTCGAATTGATAGGGGGAATCGATTTTCACACATACATGGCCGCCATCTGCAAACTATTGGGATGATGACCTTGTAGTTGAGTCAAAAGGCGCTCGCCATATAAATATATGTTGTTGCAAAATTTGGTAGAGATCAGATGATTAGGTTAGTCGTAATTTGATTTAAGCTTTGAACATTTGGGTGGCCGCCATTACGCTTCCGTCAAGATGGCGGCGATATAAAACATGACACTGAAGTGCCCGTTGCTAGTTCCTCTGTACCAAATTTCATTAAATTCGGTTTCACCGAGTTCGAATTGATAGGGGGAACAGACATTCAGAGTACACACACAGACAGACACACAATGTTTGGCCCTGCAAAAATCGAAAGTAGGCTAAAAACCATCCCTCGTATGTACTATGCGCGCGCTTTCAATAGTACAGCAGGGGGCCATGGCTCGGCCAAGGCCACCGCAGCAGTGAATAACATAACTGCCGCTCTTACTTTATATGAAAGACCCTGTATTGTAGGCCTAGTTTACATTCATTTGATTGTATTTCTTGAACGTCGTTAAATCACCACGTATTATATCGCCAATGGCAATATTATTTTAACAGGAGCATTCTAAACCCAAGTTTCATTCTGTTCACACGCGGTGTCACAACATACCAACATTCTTTCCTGTTGACCGGTCTTGATTTTCAACTTTCAATCTTATAGTCTGCATCATACTAAGGTGCTATCAAGTTTCGGAGGTCACAGTTCCGGATCCCGGCACTAGAACTAGCAATCCTACATATTGATTTCCCGCGGAGGTAAAGAATCGGTACTCTCCTACGGCGAGTTATTTTATTCACAGCACGTAGGATATTTTTTGTGAGGTTCCAAGTATGCACTAGTACATAATAATACAGACTATCATACCAACATTGATATAACAGCTTAGGCTTTCACGGCCGGCGTTCATAATTAAGTACAAGTTTTTCGGGCTTGTAGGCCGTGGTCCAGACAGGATATCTCCACGGCCTACAAGCCCGAAAAACTTTTACTTATTATACCAACATTGGTTCTCTACTATGTGCACATTGTATTCTCACTAGCCTCGACATGGATGGCGATGCCTATAATCTTCGAAGTTGTGTCTTACTGGGGCACACTTGAATCGGTAGCACAGTACAAGTCCTTGAAGCGACAAGGTAACGACATGTATTCCTCTCTAAACACATGTTCACAAACAAGTGCTATCTCTACTCAGCAAACAGATAACTATCTAAGAACTAACATTTAATCTCGCACTTCAAACATACCTTGCTACTTCAGCAGCAGGAAAATTCCCTTTACAGCACAGTAACATCAGCAATTCTTCATTTTCTTCATAATTTCCTCTCAAGGTTGATAAAAATAACGCGGATGGTGGAAGGCATAAAAATGAAACTATCTGAAGAACTCAGAGAGAGAAAAAACTGGAACTTTGGATGAGGATGACATACTTTTCTTTCAGTGGTATTCTCTCCGGACTTCAACTGATAAAAATAAAACTGTCTTGGAACGTGCTCTGTATATGACTGCATTGCTAACAGTCTCATGGCTCTGGACAAGCGCAGATGCTCCCTAAAAATTCCACCGATTTGTGTTGTTGTTGACTGGTTTGATATCACAAAATAATATACAAAAGTTCAATATTTCGTAGACAGTATCACTAGTGTTTACCCTACTTCTATTCTTTTTAAACACAAGACTCAGCTTCATTATTATTTAGTTCTATGATAATTGTGATATAGAGAGATATAGACTAGTTCCACGCTACTAACGAATCGTTAGTCATCATAATATTGTATTAATCTAATTCATAAAACTAAAATCATAAGTAATGACAATGGATTAATTCGTTATAAACAATATTAGATCTGTACTAGCAGTTTTCTCCGGCGATGCTCGGGTGGAGTTTTGGTATGTAAGAGAAGACACGTGGATAATTGTATCACTTTGTGTGTATTCACTTCGCTATTAATTGGTCTAAGGTCATAAAATTAACCGCACATCTGATTCATAGTTTCCCAACTTTTAATGATGCTCTTTAAAATAAACGGAAGATCAAATATGACAGTACTTAACATGAAACGTGATAATTTAGCAAACTGGAAAATTTCCACTGTTTTTCGAGGCTTGACCTAACGATCACATTATGATCCTGTTTCTTTTAAAGTAAGCTACTGTGGTAATTGTGACATATTACAATATTCTCACATTATACAAAATTCATTATTCTAATCACGAAAGAAAGTCTTGTATGGGTTAATCAAAACGTCACGACGCGAGGAAAAGTAGAGTCGAATTCCTTTCACGTAAATATGAATTAAATTTTTATATTAACACTAGAAATGGCGTGAATAGTAAGGAATTATTTAAACCGATCAAGTCCAGAGTGCCGATAGCCCACTACCAGAAAAGTGGATGCCTAGTATCATCTTGCAAAAAAAGACCACCATGATAACCAAAATGCAATTTTTTATAGCTTAGCTACAACTGTTATTCTACGAAGTGGATGGTTCAATGCTAATATAGCGACCTCTGTTCAACGGTACCGTCTATAACGCTCTTGCTCACGAAATCAATTCGTGGCAAATGTCCTCGATGTTTCAGCCCTTATAAGAAATACCACCCCAATTGCCTGATTTGATATGCTCGGTAATTATTCAGCAAACAAAAAGATGCCGAGTATCAAGCGGAGTGAATTAGTGTCATTTCAATACCGTATTATAAGCAAGTACTGTCACTTTTCAGATTTAATAACAGCAATCACCGCAATAATGGGACACAAGTTTAAAAAAAAATCCTACTCCTCCCCCCCCCCCCCCCCCCCTCCCTCCCCTCTCTCTCTCTCTCGCGGTGCCATGTATTACAATTCACCCTTGTATAGCACGTGCCAGTGGTACAGTTATATAACAATCTATAGGTTGTCGACAGTTCTCTTGTGTCCATCCTTATTGTACGTCCACCTCTCATCAGTATTTCCTTCTTCTCAACAACCAACTTTTGATTAGACCCTATGGCACACAATCGACGCAAGGTTTTTAAGTCGACAGGTTGAATAGTTCTAAATGTGACAACTTGGCAGACAGAAACCAAGTTACATTATAGGGGTCCACCTAAGAGAATACATGGAGATCTGCATCAAACCAGTCAAAAGACTGAAGACTCAAACAACAATAACAACAACAAAAAATAAAGAATAATAATGTTATTTGCTTTAAGCCCCTTTTAACTACTGCGGCTTTACAGACGCCGGGGTTCCGGAATTTTGCCCCGAAGGGGATCTTGAACGTGCCAGTAAATTTACTGACACGGTTCCCTCACATTTGCGCACCCTCAAATGCCAGCCGACTGCGCCAGGATTCGATCCTGCAACCTTGGGAACAGCAAGCGAGAACGTTACAGCTGAACCACGCTGCCAGTGAACAAATAAAGAGGTACTAAGGGGGAGAGGAACAGTAGCTTGTAGACATCCAGAACTTCTGAATAAATAGATGGAGCGCCATCTAAGGGTGTCACATCCAGACTAGCTTGCCACGGAGGGGGAGTGGATAGCGTGTCGGTCTACTAACCCCAAGATTGCAGGTTCGCTCCTGGCCGTGGTAAGTGATTTTTTTGAAAGGCGGCAAAAATACGACACGCATGTCATACTATGTTGGCATGTCAAAGACCCATTTGAATTCAGTAGGCCGTGTTCATAATGGCAACATTAATTTCGGGAGTTTCCGCCAACACAAAGTTCCTCATTTCTCTACTAGAAAGCGCTATAGTGTTCAAGGAGCTTAGATATCTAACTTCCTTGACTTTCATAGTGATTCAAGGAACAACGAAATTCGACATGCAAGTTACCCTCTGGGTGTCTAATTACAAAGCTTGCACCCCGCCATACGATATTATTATTATTATTATTATTATTATTATTACCGGTATGCATCCAGACTGATCATGATTCGTTACAAAAGACAAATATGATCTTCCAGCTAGCATGGGATTTTCCTAATTAAGCACCCAAAGTAGATCGGCATGAAGTTGCATAGACTACATTTTCGTTGTAAATTTCAAACATATTCAAATGGAAATTGATGTCTTCTCTTGGCTGTTCTCCATTCTTCAGGAACCCCACAACATGACGTCCTCTCCCACAGAGTAAACGTGCGCTGATAAAATAAACATAGCCGTTTGTTTGATTGTGCCTGGGCGTCCACGTGGCGAGAAAACAAACTATGAGAGGAGAGGGGTCCCTCAGGTAGGACCTGCACTCCACCATTCTTTTACAAACAACAGAGTTTCCAGGGCATGGCAAAACTATTGAACATAAGAGTTATTCGACCTATTAATCAGCAGAAGTGACACTTCAGCATTTTAGTCTATAATTACATCTTGGGAGGGAGAAGTTGTTCCTGTACACCCATTTCTTTTCACTCAGGAAAAATACATTGATCTTCAAAGCCTGAAACCATGTTCAGTGATCCCTTTATCATGAACATTGAATAGCATAAATCATCTAGATTTTTTCCGTATGTTTACCCACTTCCTATACCAAATTGGACACTTTAGCAGATGCTTGGTACATCCCGTCCTGACCCCGCTGGCGCTAGTATCTCTATGAGCAGGAGGATGGGAGCTTTCGGCTCGCTCAACAAAGAGGCGGCTGTACTAATTGTTAATGCTTCAAGTATGCGATGTAGCATAAGGTTCGCTAACCCGATGGAGTGTACCAAGCGGCGGTTGATAAAAACATTTTGGTACACCTGAACAAAACCCCACAACATATACGACAAAAACATAGAATATTTTGCTATGTTCAATTACTTGGCCGTGAAAGCCGATATTCCAAGGGCAGTATTCCACTATCACCAAGAAGCGGGAATTTTACATGATTTCATACTCATCACTGTCGTCTGAATGGACATGTGCATCAATTCAACTTTGTGGCATCGATCGCCAAACCTCATGCTGGTGTCAGCCACATAACAATCACTGGAATGGAGCGAAGGTCTGGGAGGCTAAAAAAAGTTATCCTGAAGTGTTTTCGCATCCCATTATCCCAATGATCTTCAGTCCAACGTTCATGCACCCGCAATAAATTAAGACAGTCGGTAATGTGGCAGCAGTGTTGGTCACCTGGCTGGTCTTCTAGAGGTTAAGTTTGCCTCGTGAAGCCTCCTTCTGGCTGTTCTCACTGACAGCTACGCCGTGGACTTGCGTCAGACGATTCCGAGCCATAGCCGCTGTAAGGTGTAGGTTCCCCAAAACACGAGTAATTCTGTTCCCCAAAACACGTGTTACTTCAAAAAACAATCTTGCAAAGAAGAAGTGCACCTTGGAATCAAGTTTTCTACGGTAGGTGTAATAGTTCTCAAAATGTTTCACAGCCCGCTTGTGGGAGACATATTCAACGTCTCGGATAATACCGTACATAGCGGAAACAACGGCCATCATTCGCCAATATTACTGCTTTCTCATAGTCCACGTGATTTAAAAGACATGTTGAGGAGTTGTTTATGACTCAGAAACCTCTCAGGAAATCTTCAGGAAAGGTGCAATTATTGGCGCGAAATTAATAAGAACTGCGCGGGAGCGTTCACATTTGTTTCAGAGGATTACAATAGGGATGTATAGAACTAGCACCGATAGAGCGCACTGCTGTTGTACTGGGTAAGCGCAAGGCGCTCTTCATTTTTCTCCTGTGTTCTCATGCCGCTAATATCCACGAATTTAAGTTGTTTAAATGGCTATTTTCGTGACTATGCCGAGCTATTGCAGTGTTCCTCTTTGCAAAAAGCAGGGAAATCCGATTTCGTGTCACCAATTTTCACAAAATAAAGAAATGAGGAAGAAATGGTTACATGCTATTAGAAGGAAACATTTCGGTGAAGAAAATCGGACCGAAAATATTAAAGTGTGTTCCCATCGTTTTCAACTCGATGACTTCACGAAAACTGTGTTTGGGCAAGTGTGATTTACAAAGGGAAATAATTCCTACCTATAAACTGAATAGACATATCGATAACAACCACTGAATTTATGCGTTTGTATTTGAAGGTGAGAGAGCAAGATTAAAACCGGGCACTGTTCCATCGCTTTTTCCGTGGACCACGAACACAACAAAAATAAGGAAGAGGCCATACACAAGAAAATTGCCAGTTTACCACGATAAGCCTACAATATCGTAATCTGCATAAATTATCTCCATTGAAGTACGGTACGGGAAGAAATCGTCAATATACAGGAAGAAGTGAATGTAACATTTGTGACTCCCATTTTCAAAGGCATCAATACTCGGACAAATACTTCAAGAATAAATATCACAACATTAACAGTCAAAAACGTATTATGGTTGGTTTCTTGAAATCAGAATTAATCGTCAACTTACATCTGCCCGACGGAGAATGTGGTACCGGTAGTGACTGACTTCTACATTCTTGAGTCATAGGCCTAAGTTAGCCAGATGAATGGAAACAGTTCATGGCTTTAAAACAGGGATTCTCAAACTTTTAAAATACTGTACCCCTAAGTCGTTTCCAAGGATTACGGAAACGATTTGTATTAAGAAATTGACAAATTACAAAAGAACCAAACGTTGCGATGCATTTTGAGGTAAACAATACCGGTATCAACTTTCTTTGATTATGTTTACCTTAAAAACAAGACCGTTTCATGTAAGCTATCAACCAAAAAAAATACATGAATCGAAGTCTATAAGCAAGGGGAGCCAGTGAATATTTAAATCTCTATTTATAAAAGGAAGATTATAGTTTTACGTGACCGTTAATCTAGAGATCATAAGGCACAGAGGACTTCCTCTTTACGTGGAATCCGAACAGGACAAGGCATTTCACTTTGAAAATCTCACATGCATTGACCGGGAAATCTCTATTTATGATTTAAGTCTTATGGAGATATAGGCTATTTATCAATATAGGCCTACAATACTCAAGCATGCTGACTCCTATTCATAATTTGAATAATAAAGCGTGTTAGAATTTTGTTATTACCGCTGTAGCCTACTAATTCTTCCCTCCTCCCACTAGTTTTAGCGCCTCTAGTCCGTAGCTCATTTTACAGCTGTTTAACGCTTAAACGCTGAAAATCGTTCATAATATATTAGAGGATATACCTATAGAATTAATTAATATAGTCTTGGAGTAAAATTAGAGAAGATATAATTTACTTTAGCTTAGAAAACTCGGTCACAATCTATACATTCCTCGTAGCTGACTGGGGGAAACATAGGACGATCGCCTTGCGCTTACCCAGTACTACACGAGCGTTATCTGGCGCGAACTTTCTCAGGCTACATCCCTAATTAAAAATAACCTCCTGTTATTCATTGTTGATTCTCCTACAATAACTTTCACAGAACACTAGCCAATATATAAATAAATTAATATTGGAAAACGTATGTTCTCTTTTAAATTATTATTTTTTTTGTGTCCGAGGACATGTTCGGCTCGCCAGAGTTTTGTAGTTGCTTTTATGCGGACACCCATGGGGTGAGCTGCAAGTACCGTCGCGTCTTGAGTGTTGTCTGGGGAGGAAAGGACGATGAATTTGCTATAGGATGTGGCCTATAGTTAGGGACCAATCGCGGCATTTGCCTGGAAGGAAGATGGGAAACCACAGAAGACAATCTTCAAGGTTGCCGGCGGGGAGAATAGAACCTCCTCGCCTCCCGGATATGAACGATTGCCTGCAGCCACGCCGTAACGACCACGGCTAACTCACCCGGTAACTTATGGTAATTCGTATAATTGAAATGTGGAATTTAACTAAGCTTCCTACCAAAATATGAAGTGTTACTTTTTTTTTGGCAGTGTACATAAATGCAAGCACAACTAAGTCAAGTTAATTCAGATGATTTCATTAACTACCTATAGGCTACCTTGCAGTCATTGTACAATCCAGTACTTATTGCTGAAAGCATCAATGCGGTCATAAAAACCAAATCCTGGGAATCAAGATCACAGCGAGCTAGGACTACAGTGTAATTGTGTTAAAATATAGCTAGTTTCACACATGGGCACTTGCAATATTAACTGGAGCGTCTGCTACATTACCTCAGTTCGGCCAAGCCGAAAGTTACGGGTACGAGTCGCACATGCATCAGACATTTTGGTTCTCTGCCTACCATCTATATGGCTAGAACACGACACAACATGGTCAAATTACCCTGGGTCAGCAATTGAATTTTGGAGACGAAGTTTGCCCGTTACACTGACACATGCAAGAGATGATCTTGTACTCTGTACATAAGGTAGATTCCCGCCCGGCACATAGGTTGGTGCACTAACATAGAACCCGTGAGATGACATCTGTTCTACACAGATTAACAACAAGAAACGGTACTCAAAGTAGGCCTACAACAAATGGCACGCCACCCTTGCTTGGAGAACGTGGGAGAACTGTGATGAAAACATCAGTCCATGCCAGGAGGAGGATGTAAACCAGAGTGACAGGCACTCCGATTAGGAACAGCCTGTCAAGAGCGACCTGCGGCCAACTTTGATCCTTTTTATAGCTAGTAAAATATTAAACGACACAGCCTTCTTAATGGCAAACTCTTTCAAACAACTAAGTTGTGCGGCAACCGAACTCGGATGAAGACGTGACGGCCTCGTTCGACAGTACATCAAGAGGCATGCCCAACCACACACGATCAAATGGGATGGTTACATATTACATGGATGTACTGTACTGTACTGTACTGTACAAACGTTTAAATGGTAACGACTTCGCGGCCGAATACATCAGCTGAAAAGGGCGATAAGAATGTGAAATTTTACAATAGCAGAAGTAAGGATCATCGTAAGTGCGGTTTTCAAGAAGCTGCCTTACTCCCAGAAAAATGTTGAGATGGGTGTAAGTTAGACAGTGGCAAATATGTTTCTTCTTCCGTTAATATTGTCTCCTGGTCACTCTTATCTGCAGACCGAAGCGCGCCGAGACCAGGAGGCGGCAGAATACACAAGTCAAGTGTAGCTTTCTTCACCCCGTAGACGCATTATAGGCTATTACGTGTATAAGAACCGGGAAGTGCCACTGATATTGGCTACGCTAGCGTCTGTTCATAGTAGGTCATTGAAGGTCGAGGATGGGGGACACAGCGGTGACGGACTACAGTGTCCACGTAAGTCCAGCACTGCTAAGTGTAACAGGAGCACGCAACCACGGGGAGGGGGACGATGACTGAGGCTACTTTGGGCTGAGTCATATCCTACCCACGCGACTGTATTAACCTTTCAAGATTTGATTGCCGGTGGTAACTACTTTTTGTTCACACGTGTCACACTATCATTCTGCTTGGTTGAGAGATACCTACAGTTGCGCGAGTAGAATATGACTCAGCTCCAGCAGCCTCAGTTATCGTTCAACTGTCCGTGGTGACGTGAGCTCCTGTGACGCGATTTCCCTAATTCCTAAATGAAACAATTTTAGATAACGCTCTATTCTTAATTCGCCCATCATTATCCATTTTTCCGTTCACAATATTCACAATATAACTTCTGTCTAATAACACAAGTAGTGCGCGCAATGCTGCTTGACATATGTGCAGACGGCACCCCCTGCTCGCCCCGCGCTCCAGCTGCAATAAACAACAAACGCTTGCGCAGCTACGTTCAGCGGCAATCAAATCTTGAAAGGCAAACACTTGTCAACAGAGCCGGCTGTCAACGTGCCGAATGTAAACAAAGAATCATTCCCAACTCGGTCGCCGGCACTCGTATCTCAAACGGGCAATACCACTGTGAAGGAACGCTTAATTGAGATAAAATGAGTATTTAGCAACCTAACTCCTCATCACTTTGGGAAATGCTTATTCGTCACAGAGGATGTTTATGGAGCGACGCTGGAAATAGAAAAAGGGAACTGAACGAATGTTAAAGCAGCCCAAACCACAGTGAATTTTCGTGGCGCGACACAGGAGCTATAGAAACCGAGCTGGAGGAGTGCTAAAGCAATCCTGATGTTTATGGAGCGACACTGGAACAAGAGATGGTGAGCTGGAGCAGTGCTAAAGCAGTAATGATGATTATGAAGCGACAAAAACAAGGGATGAGCTCAAGGAGTGTTAAAGCAGCCCTGACCCTCACCATAGTGGATGTTTATGGAGCGACACTGGAACAATAGAAAGCGAGCTGGAGGAGTGTTAAAGCAGTCCTGATGTTTATGGAGCGACACAAACAAGAGATGGTGAGCTCAAGGAGTGTTAAAGCAGCCCTGACCCTCACCAAAGTGGATGTTTACGGAGCGACACAGGAACAATAGAACCTGACCCTCACCATAGTGGATGTTTATGCAGCGACACAGGAACAATAGAAAGCGAGCTGGAGGAGTGTTAAAGCAGTCCTGATGTTTATGGAGCGACACAAACCAGAGATGGTGAGCTCAAGGAGTGTTAAAGCAGCCCTGACCCTCACCATAGTGGATGTTTATGGAGCGACACTGGAACAATAGAAAGCGAGATGGAGGAGTGTTAAAGCAGTCCTGATGTTTATGGAGCGACACAAACAAGAGATGGTTAGCTCAAGGAGTGTTAAAGCAGCCCTGACCCTCACCATAGTGGATGTTTATGGAGCGACACAAACAAGAGATGGTGAGCTCAAGGAGTGTTAAATCAGCCCTGACCCTCACCATAGTGGATGTTTATGGAGCGACACTGGAATAAGAGATAGCAAGCTGAAGGAGTGCTGAAACAGTCCTGATGTTCATGGAGTGACACTGGAACAACAGAAAGCGAACTGAAGGAATATTAAAGCAGCCCTGACCTGCTACAACGTCTTGAAGGCGCCTAGTGATTAATTACCCGCCATGAGCACAGCGCCTCGCATATAAAAGCGACTTTAATTTCCATCGTGTTTGACTTGAGTACCGTTAATATCCCTTCATACGACAGACAGGAGCTGTCTTCCTTGCAAGTGAAAAGTTTGTGAGGCCGCTAAATGAGTTGTCCTTAGCGTCAATCACCAGTCACCTCCCCCACTAAATGTTTGCTCACACAGTCGTTAATGCGCAGCCCAAGAGGGTGCCCGGAGAGATGCGGACACGGAGGTTTTGCGAACATAAGCTATTTCCGAAGATTAGCGGACACTAAGACTTTGGTACCTAAGAAAGGGAAGAGCAAAAAAAGAAAAGTATTCCTATACCGGAGGTTTGCGGACACCTTCGCAATAATACGTCAATAAAACGGCCGATTTTCATCACACTTGTACAGGCTTTGGACTGTCAATACAATAACCATATATCATTTTGGCGTGTTGCATACGATCAGAAGTTGGACTAAATACCAGCGACAAAAAATTTGCAAAGCAGATCTTGTAGGCTTATTAACAGCTGATTTGTAAAGTGTAAAATAATAATTTTAAACATAACGATGGTACATGGCGGAAGAGGCGAAACAAAGATCTTTACGGACAAGCAGAAACAAATCACAGATACCATACGGAAGAGAAGATTAAAGTTCTATGGACACCTTACGAGAATGAGCGATAGTCGACTACCGAAGAAAATCTTTAATTACATCACCAAGATAAAAGCGACTACAAAATGGGTAGATGAAATAAGAAAGGATATGGAGGAAGTTGGGGTCAGTCCAATAATGAGATCTGGAACAGAGAGGTGTTTCGAGTTACGATTGATGCATTCAAGGGGTTCCAGGAAAAGCAAAGGGGAAGAGCCAAGAACATTTGGTCGGAAGAAAGGAAGAGAATCCACAGTGAAAGGATAAAGAATTTCTGGGAGCAGAAAAGAGGACTAATCAGCAAGTCAATTGTTTCCCGTGGTCCAAAGTAGGCCAAAATCGAACAAAGAAGAAGACGAATTTTAAACATGACTGCGCTTATTTTAAATACACCGACATGATATATGGCCATCGTGTTGAAAAAACAGACTACGAAGTGTGATGGAAATCAGCCGTCTTATTAACCCATTATTGGGAAGGTGTCCGCAAAATACTTTTGGAATGTTGTCATCCCTTTCACAGGTAACAAAAGGCCTAGTGTCCGCATCTCTCCGGTATTCGCGTAAAAGGACGCACCTGTGAGCCACTTAATGCCTAAAACTTTTCATAGAACATAGAATATTTAAAGAACCGTTGCTCAATTGCTAGTTCCTGTACAACAAAATAATAATTGTGCCTCAGAGTTTTAGGTTTATAGCTTTGGAGCCATCTAGACCAGGGGTCTTTCAGCAGTATCTTATTGAAAAACCACATATGTACGAGATGAAGATTCGCAAACCGTATGCACTGTTCCGAAAATATTGTATATATATATATATTGAAGCATATAAATATTAACCAATACTAATCAACGTACAGTATTTAAGTAATAATAATAATAATAATATCGTATGGCCTCGGGTGCCTGGTGCAAGCTTTGCTATTTGACACCCAGAGGGTAGCTTGCATGTCGAATTTCGTAGTTCCTTGACTATGAAAGTCAAGGAGGTTAGATAGCGCTTTCTAGTAGAGAAATGAGGAACTTTGTGCTGGCGGAAACTCCCGAGATTAATTTTGCCATTATGAACTCGGCCTACTGAATTCAAATGGGTTCTTTGACATGCCAACATCGTATGACATGCGTATCGTATTTTTGCCGCCTTTCAAAAATCACTTACCACGGTCAGGGGCGAACCTGCAATCTTGGGGTTAGTAGACCGACACGCTATCCACTCACCCACCGTGGCAAGCTAGTATTTAAGTAACAATTAATTATTGAATAGCCCTTTGAATATTTAAAATATTGACTTTTTTACAGCAAATCTTACAGAGTTTCACGATAGTTTAGAAAAAAAATAGAGCTTACCAAGCAGATGCTCGGTACACCGTGTCTGGACCCCTCTGGAATAGCAAACTGTATGCTACAGCCCAGATTTGAATCACATCGTATCACTGACGGACAATGCCTATGTTATAAAATTTTCTGGAAACAAATCAAAACTGATGCCAAGTTCTTTGCAACAAAAATAAAAAATAAAAATATGTTAGTATTTTTCTAAACGACCACAGGTTACTATTTTATTTATATTTTTGAAGCATAGGTGGTTTCATACAATATTACGTATTTCTTGAGAGGCGAACCCATATGATAGTCCGGTGTCAAATGTACATCCGTGTGCTCCTTGATTATGCAAGTGTGGAAGTAGTCTCAATCTCTTCGTTTGACCTTGGAGAAACATAATTTCGATGGTGGCACTCTTGAAAATGGTGCGTTTGAATGCTGCGGGCAAAAAACAAAATGGCCGCCATCGCAACCCGTTTATCTACTTATATCAGTAACCGTTGGGACTACGGAAAAAAGGTTCAAACAAAAAATATAGCTACGCATATTCTGCACAGAAAAGGTTATTACAACGTTTAATGTAATATCAACAGTTTCCTCATAAAAAGTATTTTTATATTTTTCGAAAATAAATTTGAATATGTCTCAGTATGAGGGTCTTGCAAGCCCATATTTACGTACTTGACATTATTTACATGGCCACTGGATAATTCTAATAATAACTAATACACTAAACACTAATAAATTAAAAAAATATCCTCTTTCCCTTATGTTGTGCCGTAGGAAACTGAAAGATAAAAAGCACCACTATAGCTTTAACCTTTAATGAAAATACTGTGGAAGAAATACTATGTTTACAGATTTATACAGACAGAGTGGAGGCAATAATACTTGTCGCTCCTACAATTATATTTATAATAATAATAATAATAATATCGTATGGCCTCGGGTGCCTGGTGCAAGCTTTGCTATTTGACACCCAGAGGGTAGCTTGCATGTCGAATTTCGTAGTTCCTTGACTATGAAAGTCAAGGAGGTTAGATGTTAGATATCTAATCTCCTTGAACACAATAGCGCTTTCTAGTAGAGAAATGAGGAACTTTGTGTTGGCGGAAACTCCCGAGATTAATTTTGCCATTATGAACTCGGCCTACTGAATTCAAATGGGTTCTTTGACATGCCAACATCGTATGACATGCGTATCGTATTTTTGCCGCCTTTCAAAAATCACTTACCACGGTCAGGGGCGAACCTGCAATCTTGGGGTTAGTAGACCGACACGCTATCCACTCACCCACCGTGGCAAGCTATATTTATATTTGCAGTCGTCGTCACTTTCAATGAAAATCTCACTTAGACCTAAATCTTCATCATCTTCTAGCTCGCACTCTGCCATATTGTCACAACGGTCGGGATTACCTTCGCACTCGCACATTTCAGTACTCCGGAGTCCATTTGACTGACATGTACATGGAGAAGAGCAACGTCTTTTGGAGCATGAGCAGCGACAAAGTTCCAAGATAAGCTCTGGTGCACAAGGGTTGGTACAAGCAACAGGCTCGTATGCACCCCCTACTTTGTTCCATCCACAATCTGAGGGTGGAGGGTTATTGGGATGCTGAATTAGGTCCTGATTCCACTCAAAACACTGAAGGTGAGCCCTTAGCAATGCAGGATCCAGTGCAGATCTTGTTGGAGGAAGATTCTCATCTTGACATTGTTTCTGTGTAAACAACAACCATCGCACAGCTCCTATGTCGGTCAGTGTTGTTTTGGGGATATAAAGCTGACAAATTAACGCTTCCAAGTTAGTCCTGATATCTTCAGTGAGGGACGGTGTAGTCCCCAATTTAGCTAAAGCTTCTAGCAGGGTATCACTTACGGCATTAAAAGCTTTCCACCACTTTATTTTTCCTTTGCCAGCAAATGATCCTGTTACATCCGCTCCTAAAAGAGCATGTAATCCAGGGAGTGCAAAGGCTTTCAGAGGTCCGAGTGCTCTGTAAATTGAACCTATCTGAACGAACCTTTTCATGCCATGGCCCAGGAAAAACACAACATTTTTCGAAAGTTGAGGATACTTAGTGCTAAAATCAGGACATCAGTATCGGGGGAGATCACATGACTACATGAGTAGTTTTAATTCCTTTCTGTGCTAAATAAGCTGCATGTAATATGATCTTTGTGTCGGCCTCCTCCTGCGTACTTGCAAGACTGGATATATCATCACCATGTGATGAAGCTGCTTTGTCCCTCCAACTAAGTACGAACCTTCCGTTATTTATCACACCCAATTGAAGAATCTGATCGGAAAGGAACTCTGTTAGTTCGTCCTTCGTCTTATCATGGGCCAATAATTTGTGCATTGGTATACTTCCAATTTTCGTTTCTGGTCCGATTTTGTACCTCATTGGATCTGAGCCCTTTTGCCGGATCTCTCGCATCGCTTTCTTCAATGAGTTGTCTTTGTAAGAGTCAAAAACGATATGTACTTCACTGTAATTGCCGAATTTTTGTCCAATCCATTGGCTGAAGCTTACACCGAGGTCACTACATGTCTTCACTGTGTTAGGTTTGTGGTAGGTATGAAGAAGCGCCATGCCATCTACTATCACAGCTTTTCCCTGTAGCTCTTCATTTTCTTCTAAAACATCACGTGTGGTGGAAGCATGATTATCTTCGTTTCCTTTGGCTGGTATCTCTTGCATTGATTCAAGAGCATCCGTAAGTTTGTACTTAGCTAGACAATGGTGCATACTCCCGTCAATTGCAAACAGCGACTTCGGTAGTGCTGAAAATTCGTAGTTGCTAATATTGTGCCTAAAATCTATATCAGGTCTGCTTCTGGAAGCTATCAACAATCTTGAAATAAGAGATAAGTGTCTTTATGACAATGGTTTTGTCCTTGATGGTAATTTAACCTTTTTCACTGCTGTTTTACACGTTCTAATGACATTCTTTTTCATAGGAGCCAAGAACGGAAAGTTGTTAGTATGAACTCGTTGATCTAAGAAAATATTACGCAGATCTTGACAAACTTCCGCAACACTGCCTAAAGACACTTTTATTTCCTGTGGAAAGACTCGCTGAGTTAGGATATGAGTGAGGTCATCAGTTTTGCATTGGAAGGGATTTGTCGAGTTTTGAAACGCTTCATTTAGTTTACGTACATTATCATCCTGGCTCTGTTGAAGTTTAACAGACACTTCATGATGTTTACTTCGTGCTGTCAGTTGTGTCAGTTTTTCGGTTTCGCTTGCAATTCTAGTTAGTTCCGAATTAGCAAGGAAGAATAGATTTCGAGCATTCTCATTAAGTGTTATACCAACCAGGCCCCCATGTACCTTTAGTTTTCGATTTTGGTGTTCCAGAGCTTCATCACCACCTAGAGCACAAAATGGAACTTTACTTCTGTTCACAACCCAATTACCTTCCATAAATGGTTTCCAAATCTCTGGATCTGTGGATTCCAGGTTTTCCATCTCTGAAATATATACAGAGGTGGCCAAATTATTAGACTAAAGCTTGCAAAATAACATATTGAATTTTTCTGGCTAGCCTTACAAATGAAAATTAAACATGCATGTGCCTCATTACTTTGTATGCATTCCTTTGTTGGAAATAAGCATTTTCATCCTTTTGGGCATACTTTTAACGAGTGTTTGGCAATTGTTTTTGATGTCATTGTCATGGTGCCAAATCCGTACCAAAGTTTCAATCAGACCAATTTTTGTTGTAAAAGTGGTTTTCTTGATTTTCTTCTTGACAATAGCCCACTAATTTTAACAAGGTTCATGTCCAGGCTATTTCCGGGCCACGGAAGCACAGAAATGTTTTTATCACTGAGGAATTGAGCCCCTTTCTTGGCCACATGACAGGGAACACCATCATGCATGAAGACACAAGGATTTTCTCCAAACCAATCTCTTATCTGAGGTAAGAGACGCTTCTCAGGGACTTTTATATATTGGTCCTGCATCATGGTACCCTTGACAATATATAATCTTCCGGTTCCATACACAGACATCATACTCCAGACCATAACTTTTATTGGATATTTTACTGTCTGTTGTATGCACTGGTGATGAAACTCTTCTTCTGGCCTCCTACGAACATACCGACTCGTTTTTTCACTTACTTCAAATATAGATTCATCACTGAAGCAATCCTAGGGTCAAATTTTCATTTTAGTAGTGCATTGGCGGCATTATTACAATCAATCAAGGAACAATAATAACAACATTTTTTTAAAGTTTCCATTGTTAAATCTATGATAAGAGTAGTTAATGTATGAAAAACTATTATTTTGATGTTACATGTACCTTCCAGTCATCTGTAGAGCAAACTTGTAGGCCCTTTGCCCTTTCCAATCTCTTTTTTGCCAAAACTGGAGTGATCATTGCTTTTCTTCTGGGTCGTCTAGATTTTAATCCACTATTGTACAATGTTCTTCTTACAGTACTTGCAGATATATCTATGCCACTACTCTTCAAATTATTTCTTAGTTCATTGCTAGTAGCTGGGCGATGGTTTCGTGAAATTGACATCAGTTTTCGTACAACTCTAGGGCTTAATTTACTTTTCCTACCACGTTTTTCTTTTCGTTGCGACTGGCAAACTTCACGGTTTTCTTCCATTTTCTTACTTCTACTTACTGATTACTGTGCAAAATTAAGTCTTGTTGCTGTCTCCTGCTGTGTGCAGTATCCTTCAGTAAGCAATGCTCTTGTTATCCCAATTTTTCTTGAGGACATAACACTTTTTCCTCCCCAAAAACATAAAATTCCCTTGATAGGTCGATGTTATGAACTGTCTTCTAATCACGTCGCAAATATAGGATTAAATATGTCAGCATAAAGCACCAAAGCTCTGCTGATGGTATTAAGTGAAAATAGTAACTAAACAGTCACTAAATTCTTGGTAAATTTCAAACAAACAACAACATGTGCACAGAAATAAATAGTTCCTTGAGACAGCAGGCAATTTTTTGTAACCGTTTTGCCAAACTATGAGACAGAAAATCCTAAAATCATTATGCAAATGTCGCTATATCATTGTAACAACACCAGTGTCAATTCCCATAGAAAACCCAATAAATTTGAACTCAGAAAAATTGAGTAATGCATTTTCAGACCTTTAGTCTAATAATTTGGCCACCTCTGTAGGGTGATCATCCGAGCATAGTTCAATCTATTAAATGCAAAGAAGTATTTAACAAACAAGTGGAGAGACCCTAAATACAGCATCTAATCCGATGTTCTGACAGCTCTTATGAAATTCATCATAGCTTGGACCATATCCATATATGTGCACGCTAGTTTGAAAACAGGATGCTTGAGCTTTCTTGTTGCTGAAAAATGATCTATTTCTTCAACAAGTCTTCTTTCTTTAATGGTAGAAACTACTGCGGCATGTACCTTTGAAGATCTTTGTTCTCACCAGCTGTGAGTTCTTCTACCAGTTCTTGCAGATGAGGCTTCAAACAGTCTAATTGTCCTGGATATTTATTCTCAAATTCTTCTAGACGTAGGATAGTTAGCGCAGAGGCAGTAGTTATGTGAGCTTCAATTGCTCTTTTGATGTGTTTACCGTCAAGGATTTGTTTCATTGTCGCAGCAGAATATAATCCACATTCAACCCACACTTCAGGTATACCAGAACCTTCAATGAGCTCTCCAATTGTTCGGGGCTGAGCAATTATAATATGCAGCTCACCAGGCTTCAAAAGCCATTTTCCCTTATAGTCATTGACAGCCATTTCCAGCTGTTTTATTGGTTTGTAAAGAGCCATGTCATCTGTGACAACTACCTTCTTCCTTTTCTTCGTGGCCTCTACATCTGAACTTGTATCATGGACTAAAGTATTCAGTTTCTCCAACTGCTTCATCACAGTAAGCTGCACTGATTGATTGGTCGGTGAAATATAATATAATAATAGCTTAATAGTTAATAACAGCACCTAAGAATAATGTCAAGCATATAAATATGAGCTTGCAAAACCCTCATTTTGAGGCATAATCATTTTTATTTAAAAAACGATAAAAGTACTTTTTATGAGGAAACGGTTGATATTACATAAAACGTTGTAATAACCTTTCCTGTGCAGAATATGCGTAGCTATATTTTTTGTTTGAACCTTTTTTCCGTAATCCCAACGGTTACTGATATAAGTAGATAAACGTGTTGCGATGGCCGCCATTTTGTTTTTTGCCCGCAGCATTCAAACGCACCATTTTCAAGAGTGCCACCATCCAAATTATGTTTCTTCAAGGTCAAACGAAGAGATTGAGACTACTTCCACACTTGCATAATCAAGGAGCACACGGGAGCCTATTTTTGTACATTTGACACCGGACTATGATCTAATATTTTACGGCAATTCCTATCAATACATTTGGAATATATTTCATACATTGCTGATCCTTAGACCAACATTTCCCTGTGCATTTTATGAGGAATAAGGAGATGTGTAACTTCGAAGGTTGGAAGAATCCTGATCTAGGCGATCTAATCTAAAATTTCAATGTTCCGTTTGCACTGCCACCTACCAGCTAATCCGGTATTCTATTGGGTGAACTGTAACTGAAATTTAGTTAAATTTGTCTTATAATCAACGTATGTAATAGGAGAGGTCTCAGATCACCGCAGATTTTTTCGCACCTTTCAAGAATCCCAACTTCCTCGGCCGGGAATAAAACCTACTATCTTAGGACTATGAGGCGGTTCACTCGACCACTGATCCACCGAAGAATCTATTCAGTCCCATAGTTTGTGGAGCATGCCAACTGAAAGTAAATATACCCCTTAGTACAGTGTCATCGATATTTTGGTGTCCGCAGCTGAGGCGGTATTTCGCTAGGCCGATACGGTTGAACCAGTGTTGCATTCACTGCCACCGCTGATGTTTCAGTATGTAAGCATTAATGTAACTTGAACGTTAGCAGCATAAGCTGTGTACTAGTGTGACGTCATTAATCTTCACATTGTTAGCCAGATAACAACGCATGGCATAACCAATACTGTAATGCAACACCTATTGAAGAACATTGATACATTTTAACATCATGTTTGCTGCATATTCTATCTACTATGTATGATTGTGATATGATTGCCACAAGATAATGCCATCTATAATAATTGGCATACTGTTTGTTATTGCGCCGTGATTTTAAGACGATCACGAAAGTATCTATGTTGGAAGCACAGTTACGCCCGATACATTTATTTCAAAGAATACATAACTTGCTTTCCAGTATTAAAAGGAAGATGACGACTCTCGTGTAGCGTGACTATAACCATACCGAAAAATAAAATTTGTAAGAATCCAGCATTATGCAAATCTCTCTCTTGAGCATTGCATATATAAGGTACGTTCAAAAAGTAACGAGCCGGAGGCATAATTACAGAAACCAGTACCTGTATGTTAGAAGTATTGGCCCTGGCTGTTAAGGCACTTGTCCCACTGTGACACGAGGCGGTGAATGGCTGTCTCATAAAATTCCCTGGGCTGCGATGTGAACCAGTTCCGCACGTACAGCTGGACGTCCGCGTCCGAGGTGAATCTTTAGCCCCGCAGAGCCCTTTTCAGGGGACCAAACATGGCGTAATCACAGGGAGAGAGGTCAGGGCTGTATGGAGGATGGCCGAGAACCTCCCATTTGAATTTCTACAGGAGTGCCGCGACTGTGTTGGCCGTATGAGGTCGTGCATTGCCGTGGAGCGACCACGGCGGCTATGGCGTTCACTGTCACTCGGCGGTCCTGGGTAATGGGCGCATCAACCAGCCGGACGTTGTCATCGGTAATGCAGGGGGGTGCCTCAGACCGGGCATCATCGGCTAACGACACCCGTCCTTCCCTGAAGCGCTTGTGCCACGCCTTGACCCTTGCAAGGGGCATGCAGTGTTCGCCGTACACTTGTGATATTCGGCGATGAATGTCCGTTCCCCCTACTCCTTCCACTGTCAGAAACCGAACAACACCTCTTTGCTCTTCGGTTGACGCCTCCATGTCACTGTTTGCAATGCGACTGGCAGCTTTGGACGATTGATGCAAGCTGCTGCTCGCTTTGTATCGTCAAGTGACGTGCACGCGTGCCCTCTAGCGACGGGCTGTGACCTTCCACGCTCTGGTCGGAACCACACCTTGTTACACACGCCACGATTAGCCGATGTCGTCACCGGTTTGCGCATTCCAGCCTCCGGCTCGTTACTTTTTGAACGCACCTTATACATATACATTCATATTAGTACACAGTCTTAACATTAATAGGTACATTTTGTAAAGCGATCCACTTACAACATGACGATCTTGAATGGCAGGAATGTGAGGAGATCGTTACTAACCTGCAAAACAGAGAAGATACTATTAGTCTCAACACAACACAACTCAGATGCAAAATATTATATCCCTGTAGCCTCAAACTCACGGCCCGCAATAATATATGAGGGTCGGGGAGAAAGTAATGTACAACATATTATACTAAACCATTTCATGACGAACTTATCCGTCTGATGAATTCTTGCCGGTAGTGTACTTTTTTTAGTAGGTGCATGAACTATAAGCTGTCAGCGGTGTGACGCAATCTGTTTACCGGAGATAATGGTAGTCTACATTGTAGGTTGGTAGATCAATGTGGTATGAGCATTGCGATTGATCAGTTGAGTATTTTAAATTTGTGTTATAGCAATAGTTTTAATGAATTCATATACTTAACGGAAAAGCAGTTTACTATGACAGTAGAATTGTTACATTATTAGTTTTATATCATATATTAGTACGAGCAGCAAAACACACGCAATCTCCTAATATCAATAACACTTGATGCGGAGTGTACATGTCTTTCCTCTTGCCCCCACACTCACCCTGACGCACCAACATACAGATGTAAACAACACACACAACACCACAATATAATACAAGTAATAGCGCAAGGTAAGGTATTGAAATAAGAAACCACTGCAGCACACCTAGTGGTACGGCAGTGAACTACAAGTATGAAGATATTAGCTTCCAAACATTTTAAAGTTTTTGTTTATGGGGGTCACTCCAATCCATATTATTAATACAAGGACATCTCTCCATAAAAATAAAATAAAAAAATGCACCAACTGGAGACTTTGGACTGGACGGTTATATTCTGAACTGTGTACACCGATGTCGTATGACCCATATTCTTTGATGTGAATCACACAACAATTTGTTAATTGAGAAATATGGTTTACGAAAGAAAAATAAGGAGCACATATTATAAGCTACAAAAAATACGACATATCGTGTTATCCATGAATAGGCTTGCCACATTTTTGGTAAGTGAAACCGGGACACATTAATATGGGATGGTCTTACTGGGGGGTCTGGGAGGTATGGAATACTCCCTAGCAGAGCGGGGCTTCGGGGATCCTCCCCCCGGGAATTTTTTAAAATTAGAAGCAAAATGGTGAGTTTTAAGCCTTTTTTAAGCCTCACAAGTGACGGGAGGGAAGAATCTGGCACCCTAAATTGTTAGTTCTACACACCTTTTAAAAATAAAAATAAAGGATTTTTGCTACATAAAAATATATAATGTTTCCTTTTTAATGATTTTTTTTCAGGTCTACCATCTAGAAAGAAGTGTTAATAAAATTTAATTTAAAATACTTCATAAAAGTGTTAAATTAAACAATTACTAAGTCTTATTAAAAAAAACTACAACTTTTTTTCTAACTACAAAAACAATTACAAAAAACTTTTTTGTCAAACTAAAAAAAGAATTAATTAATGAGTTAACAATAGTCTACTTCTGACCTCTTTGACGCTGTGCGCGATATTCAAAGATGTTGATTGTTGAAAAGTAACCCATTCATAAAAGATTCTTAAACACATAAATTCATTTATGATCGACGATGTCGAAATGTAAACATTATGTGTCAGAAAACTGTATCATAATGAGGCTCATTATAACACTATTTTTCATTATGAAACAGTTTCTCCCACCAATCAGAGCTCAAGAAGCAGTTGTGTGACCAATTAGGTAAGGATGCCTTCGCGCATGCGCTCAAAATCCAACATGCCTATATAAATTACCGAAAGTGCCCCGTTCATATGTTTGCGTAAATAAACTGCCAAGCACACAGAGCGCATGCGTCGGTCGGTCAGAGAGCTTGGAAAACAGATATATCCTACCCAGCGCTCTCACTCCCGATCACAACATTCTAGTGACAATCTCAACAGATATTTATGAATATTTATGTTAAAACATGTAATAAAGCTGTAATTATCTTCGAACATAAACAGTCGTATGCAACTCGCCTATAATGGTAATTAAGACACTCGTATGCAAATTATAAAACTCGCTAACGCTCGTTTTATAAATATACTCGTGTCTTAATTAATGCCATTATAGGCTCGTTGCATAATGTACTACAGGGTGGGGCAGAATGGACTCCCTGATTTGAAGGATGAATTGTGAAAGAACAAATAAAGATAATCTCAAAACGTTTTTATTTCCCAAAACTACATTCAATGCCATTTTATTCTCGTTTGGTTGTGAAAATTAGTTCATCCAGGTGAAGACCTTGGCGAGTGATGCACATGTTGAGTCGTTCAAAAACGTTTCCGAAAACTCTTCTCAGCATATCTTCTGATATTCCAGCGACGACATCTGTAATTGCCTCCTTAAGGGCTTCCAAGGTCCTTGGTCGAACTTTGTAAACCTCAGCTTTGAGATAACCCCAAAGAAAAAAATCGCATGGGCTCAAATCCGGGGAGCGAGGGGGCCATGGAACATCGCCACGTAAGGAGATCAGGCGGCCGGGAAACAGTCTTTGCAGGATTTGCCGTGAACGAAGGGCGGTATGAGCCGTAGCACCGTCCTGTTGAAACCAAAAGGCTTGTGTGTCATATTGCTGACCATACTCTTCCAATTTAGGTTGAAAAAAAGTTCTCTAGCATGTCACAATAACGCTCAGAGGTAACGGTAACAGTTAGACCTTGAGATTCAAAAAAGTAAGGCCCAATTATGCCTATGGAGGACACGGCGCACCAAACTGTCACTTTGGGGCTATGAAGAGGTCTTTGGTGGAGTTGACGAGGATTTTCAGTCGCCCAGTAACGAAAATTTTGCTTATTTACTGTGCCGGAGAGGTGAAAATGCGCTTCATCGCTGGACCACAGAATAGCGTCAGGTTGCACAGAGGTTAAAATTGCATTACAAGCATCTGTACGTTTCACCCAGTCTTGTGGACTCAATTCTTGAACGACCATCATCTTGTAGGGGTGTAAATTAAGGTCAGTGTGTAAAATTCGCCTTACCGTTCTGGACGATATTCCAAGGGCAGCAGCATGTTTCCGCGCAGAGCGCGATGGAGACTGTTCAATGGACGTTCTCACTGCCACGATGTTTTCAGGTGTCCTCACACTTTTAGGTCGCCCAGCTGGTTTTTTAGGAAGTGCAGATCCTGTCGCCCGTACTCTATTAATCCATTGCCTAATGGTTTTAGCATCAGGAACCTTATCATGACGAGCCAAACCAAACCGCCTACGAAAAGCCCTCTGTGTCGCCACCACACTATCATTGTTTTTAAAGAACGTTTCAACGACGAAGCCTCTATGCTCACCAGACCACTGCATGGCGACTACTGAAATGGCATCGTTTCCCCGACCTAGCGCCACTATCCCCACTCCGCTAACGCACCTGCGCGCTCTACAGTGAGTGTTTGAAACTAGGGAGTCCATTCTGCCCCACCCTGTATAACCTACTACTTACATCTTATAACCGTTTTCCGGGACATTGATAAAACTGGGCGGGACACCGGGACAAGAGCAAAATACCGGGACTGTCCCGGTCAAACCGGGACGTATGGCAAGCCTATCCATGAACAATATTTGCTATTGCGAGAAGTTTGAACGTATAAGTGACTTAAATATCTCTCTAAATCAGGATAATGATCAGTTACCGTAACGTGTTTCAAGCATGTCATGTTATGAACAACACAGAACATCAAATATAACAAGACCAAACCAACCAATTATGAGGCGACCTTTTGCCTAGCAGCGCTCTCAGTGGGATGGCGCTTAAGTACCGAATGTTGTCACTACTCGTATCGTAGCTTCATCACCGTGTGTAAACAGATGACAGCGTACTCACTTCAAAACTGCAAAGAATCGTCAGACGTGTAATGCATCTACAAGCCTTCAATATAATCCACTGAAACAAGTTGTGCCCATCGCCAGATGTGTGGAACGCGAAGGATACCAAGTAATGGCGTCATGGTTAATGTCCGCGATGGAATACCCTGCCACTTGAAGTGTGGTATTTCCTGTATGGAAACGCTTCCCTCAGAGTGGTTCCTTTAGTTTGGAGAACATATCGAAATCACAGACTCATACCCGATGACAGGATGGACGTTCTTCTTCCAACTTGCCAACAGGAGCAGCAACAGAAATTGTGGAGCAAGGTTTAGCATTTAGCATATTATGCCATAGATCCTGAGAAATAGTACTTTGGCAAGACACGTATCTGTACTCAGGGAATACGAATTCGAGAAGTGGTGAAGGACAAGGAATTTTTCTTTATGAAGAATTCCTTCCTCGTAACCGTTAGATAAGAAGGCATGATGATCTCTCTAGATCGGAGTGGAAGCGCGCTGAAAATGACATTGAATGTGGCATCTAAGATCCATAGCAGGAAGATTCCATGACGGTGGCAATTGTTTTAAGGAGCGCAACATCAAGGTCATCTGCACCAATCCCATGACTCTACCCAGTACAGAAGATGCAGTGAGACAAGCTTTAGCTCACGACTGCGAACTGGGATTCATAGAGGTGCCTCGCTCGTTCAGAGGTATGTTGATAGGCTTACCCGTCTATAATGAAAGTAAATGCTTAAATTTAAAATCAAGCCGAATGGAGTGTAAGTTTGTGGTGGTGATTGTTGTTTATAAGAGTAGGAACATCTAGGTCATCTGGCACAGTGCAAGTTGGTAAAAGCTTATAGTGGCCGGTAAGTATAAACTTTCTGTGTAATTTATTGTTCATTTAATTAATACGCTTTTGCTCCAACGCTTCTCCCCGACTTTTAGACCTTATGGTGGTGGCTGTTTTAAAGGATGAGATATTGAGGTCATCTTCCCCTATCCCGACTTGTGGTTCGAATCTTCGAGAGTGATGCACTTCTTTGTAGTGAATATGTAGTTCCTTGGCGACAAGCTGGAGGGGCGGAGCGTAGCGGATAGGCCTTACAACTGACATTTTGGTGCTTACAGGAATCGTTATAGTTTTTATCAACCTTGTTTAATGGTTAGTCCCGTTCTAGCCAGTCATCTGTAATCAATGGCTATTAGGTTCGTGCGGTAGACGCCAGCACCCGTGAAGACAAGCGATTCACATTTCCACGCGATCATTGGAAGTTACGCAAGTTTCAAGGTCAGTTCTGTACGGCACTGTCTCTGCAAGAACCTAGGATTCGGCGGCAAACTTCAGATACAACAGCTCTCATCATACGCTGCGACAAAAGTGATAAAATTAACACGGAAACTATGGAAAATTATAAAGACATGTAGAATCTGTGTAATGATGTTATTGGTTGTACGTCCCTTTTAACTAGTCTGGCTTTTTAGAGACGCCGGTGTGCCGGAATTTTGCCCCGAAGTGGATCTTTAAACGTGCCAGTAAATATACTGACACGGCTCCCGCGCATTTGCGCACCCTCAAATGCCAGCTGACAGCACCAGGATACGAACCTGCACCGTGGGCCCAGGAAGCGAGAACGTTACAGCTGACTGTGAGCCACGCAGCCAGTCTGAACAGATGTTTCAGCCCATAAAGTCATAAGTATGTCCAAAACCTAGCTGGCTCGTCCTCCCTATTAGTGAAACGACGAACAAAGGATTTTGAAGAGAATCGCCCGACCGCTGATAGTTATCACAAGAAGTAATCCCTTATAAATTTTTCACTATGGGTGGCTACTAAAATGTTCTCCACTCAAGGAGGGGAGTATATTCCGTTTGTATGGGTTCGGGGGTTGAAGTAGACCCGGCAGGCTGGTTCTACAGCCGGCTGCCCTACTTGACGCCACTCCCTTGAGATGAGTTACTGGTGGACGAATGAAGATTAATGAAATTGGGGAAGAGTTGGAAGGAAGCGACCGTGGCCGATTAAACGACACCGTCCTGGGGTTTGTCTGGAGATGAAAATGGGAAACAACAGAAAAACATTTCAAGATCAGCCGAAAGTGGGGTTCGAACTCACTCGCTTTCGAAGTTAGAAGATAGCTTAGTCCCATGGTGTGCCTAGCTACCGATCTTGCTAAAAAAAAAAAAAAAAAAACTTCTCAAAGTTCAAGAGCGACCACAAGGCAAAGGTTATACGGTTGTTGCTGGTGGGGGTGGCAGTGGTGATTGCTGATTTAAGAGCAGAACATCGAGATTACCTGCACCGGTGGTAGGGTTACTGGGCACGGGATGGCCGACATCCCAGACACGAGACATGGATAACATCCTTATGGATGGGTATTATCAAAACACAACTGACCGATATTTTAACAATGTACTTGTAGACGAAGTGCTGTTTCTCTTGTAGTGTGGATTGTTTAAGGGAAGGTGAAGCTCGCTGGAAGAAAGAGTTGGTGCAGACGCCAAGGCTAGCGGCTATTACGAGAACGTGACCAGATTTATGGGCCGGAGCGATGGGGCGAGCGAGTGGTCTGAGAGGTCCGCCGGCTGGCCTTGGCGCGTACAGCACCGGCCAAGAGCAGCGCAACCTTTGCCAGACTTCCATACACAATTGCACAGAACATCCACGTTGGGCTCTATCAAAACTAGGTATATTCGCCCGCCATTTTGGTTCTTTGCGGCATTCCCTTGGGTGGGTTGTCAGTGCAAAATGTATCCTTCCTGCTGCTCCCCACAGCAAAAAAAAAAAAAAAAAAGTAGCAGAGTATAAGTCATTAATTGCAAATTATATCAGCAGTCGGCGGGTTCCAAAGGGGCATTTCCCTAAAGTTTAACCCTCCATGATCTGTCCAGTTCGACAAGGTATTCCAAAGGAAGCAGCCGTGGTCTATTACAGAGGCAAATGGGGAGACGAAAAATGACCATGTTGGGATTCGATTCGATTTCTAGCTTCTACTGCCAGTGTCTCATGGTTCTGGGCTTACCTAAACGATACAATAAATTGGTATACAAACATAAATCTGGAAGTCTCAAAATTCTATTGATCAAACGCTTAAAACATTGGCACCAAACAACAAACCTTTGCTATAAAAACACGCGAACAGACAATACTAAAAGACCGCAATTTCATCAGAGCCACCTGGAGTAGAAGTGAGAAATCACAAAAAAACACTTAAGAGTGGTTGCGGTGGGAATCAAACCCACCTCTGTTCGGTTTCATCTTCCAACCCACAGACAAGAATTACATTTCTTGGTTGAGCCAGGGATAGGTCCTCGACCTTTGGGACCTGAGCCTCAATACGTAGACTACTGTACCCCCAGATCACATAAGGGGAGAATGTACTGGATGTTCTTTCCAAAGCAGAGAGGAGTTTAGTTTGTCTTTATGTGGTGTAAATGATGGTGCTGTATAGTAATCGGTGACCAGGAGCAAGGAGTAACTTAGGTTTGATCAACTGTCTCCCATTAGCCAAAGAACCAAGAGTACACCCACGTTTTATAGAGCGCCTATCCCAATCGTATACTTAAATAATTACAATTACACGTATTACTACAGGCACTGCAGTAAAACAGGCTATCAGTAAAAGTCCGTATACAGAACACACTCACACGGAACTGGTGACCAAAATGGTCGTTATCCGCAACTGGAATCAATACAGTAGCCTAAGAGTGCCCACTGTCACCCAAGATCCACTGGGATTGGTTCATATCTCGGTCATGACCATTGTATTGGAACTAAGTTTTTACTTTCCAGATCAGCTCACTGTGAATTACGTTTCCATGCTACTGCAGTCTTCCTCGGACGCTTTGTTTTCTCATTGCATTGAATCAGAAGTAGTCGTTGTTTTGAGGTTTATTTGAGGGGCTTGGGACATCGTGGCCATCAGTCCCATGCATGTGAGTTTTGAACATGCTGATAACCTGTGTTTCTGGGATGACTGTAATAACGTGTATAATTGTATTAGGGATAGGGATAGGTGCTCCGGGACTTGAAATAAAGTGCTAGCCTGGCATTTGCCTGGAGGAAGTGTGCAAAGAAAAACGGGCGAAAAACACTGCCAGCGACGGGATTCGATCCTCCGGTATACGGACTTCCTGCAGCTTCCCGAGGCGATCGTGGTGCGCGATTAAACACACACTTCTACGCCGCGGGGGACATATGGAGTACTTGGCCATTTAGGTTAACTACTTGATATAACATGCTGACTGACATGTGTCAGTTTGAGATTATTTCTGGGGTATATTCCTGGAAGTAACATTTTAGGTTATACAGGGTGTTTGGAAATTCCGGTTCAACACATCTAGGACTTGTAGTGGGGAGTGAGTACGTAATATTTTTGAACAGGAACCCATGCCCGAAAACCGACCATTTCCGTTCTACATTAGTTTCAACTCAGGTGTTCAAACTAATCCTCTTCTGCTGAGGGAACGAGACATGCCAGCCAGATTGTTAATTTTCGTAACTACAGTATTCTTCGAACCTAGATTGTGTCTGCTTCTGCAATCCTAACCCTCACAAAAGGAGACTGATTTGTACGAACGAATGGAACATCTAGTTGTGTTGAGCATTTCGTACCAACTTTCAAAGTTTTATTGGAGAATAAACTCGCACCCATCTAGACTGAATTGGTGTTGTGATATAGGAAGAATACTGTTGATACGAAATTAACAATCTAGCGGGCATGTCTCGTTCCCTGAGCAGAAGTGGATAAGTTAAAACACCTGAATTGAAACGGATGTAGAACGGAAACTGTACGTCTGCGGACATGGGTTCATATTCAAAATATTATGTACTCACTCCCTTCTACAAGTCCTAGAAGTTTGTAACCGAAATTTCCAAACACATTGTATACAGCTCCTACACTCGCCTTTTAGGGCACAATTAGCCACTTATATGGAAGAAATGAAAACGTAAAAACACATATAGTAGGCGATGTATTGAAGATAGAGATAAGCTCTCGCTGACGTTTTGTAGAACTTTTCATGCTGAACAATTCTTACACTCATAGTATATTGATATGTTTAACGGTTTGCCCAGCGTAAGCTTAAAAAGCGCACGGACGGCAGGTTCTCTTTCGACTTTTTCACTGAAATCGTTACTGCTTGGCTTCCTTTGATCATAAATTATTTTCTATACAAACCTTCCTCGAGATATCCTTTACAGAATGGTGAAAATCGCATCAAAATCCATCCAGTGGTTCTCGAGATTACCCGTGACATCCAAGAATCGGCGACTTTGTTTTATACTAAGTAGAGATTTCACGACGAGAATAGGTTTCAGTACCCAACAGTAGTCAATATATTCAACAGCGCATTGGACGCGGTTAACTTTCAGTACAGCATTATGATTGATCAAACGATGATTCATACAAATCTTCTATAGATCGACAGCCTGACACACAATTTATTATGTACTATCAGTTTATACTGTACCTTGTAACATCGTAAAATAGTGTACGTACTGTGTATTGCAAAAAACTCCAACATTCTCTACATATAATTATCAATACAGAGGATGGCAGATATCCTGGAAAATGACTGTTCATTATTTGCATTAAGAAAATCACCACCAGAATGCGTACTACCCGTTAACCCGTGTTCCAGCTTTCGAGATTGAAGGTCCCGTCAGTAGGCGAATGTGTGGCCGATACATGAATCCTCGCGTCGTGAGTCAAACATGCAGTGTAGGAGCTGGAAGATTCCGTCAGTAGTGCATAGTATGATAGAGATACGAACTCAAGATAGCCGTGCCGTGCGAGAGTAGGTAGTGTTACCGCTGGGAGGTTCTGTCGGTAGCTCATTATGTAGATGTGATGCGCGCCCCACCCAACTACAGCAGTCGGCTGAGCTGTTAGTCTCAAAATCTACAAAGAACCTCAATTAAAAGTACGCTGATGACGACCATGGGGCTCCAAACTGAACGGAACTGCTAGAACTAACTTGTATCCAGCCTCTGTTATACCACTTGCGTAGTAGTTAGACCTTTTTTTTAGGTACCGCATTCACGCTATTAACAAACGTCTCTCTTATGGATGGCATTTTCATGGTTGATTACAGAAGTTGAAAATGCAAATTGCATGGATAATGCAGAAACGGATCTGACTACCGTGAAAATGCATTCCAGAATAGAGGGCGAAGGTCAGCTAATCAACCCAAATACATACGAAAAGAACACCCAAATTAATTAATTATAAATATTTCATTGCAGATGCCAACATTAAACGGAGTAAGTCAATCTCAATACAGGCCAGTTCATAGTAAAATAACTTTAAAATTACTTGTTTTAACCTTCATTAAACACAAGTTAGAAATTTACTTAAAATCACAGTACTGGAAGGCCGGATAAAGTCATGTCTGGCGTCGATTTTAAAGTCGTCATTTTTGTCCTTCTAATCAATGTTTAATGAAAAATTGTGGTTTTTCGGCTATCAAGAAGTTTTGAAAGAAGTAAAAGCTAAACGGATGATAATGAGAGAATTAAAATGATTTGGTAAGACCAGGATAAGAGTTCGAAACCTTCGGATTTCCAGACCGATACTCCCGATTCATCCATCGAGATCAATCACTTCTCAACACATTTCACGCAACGCATCGGTACATTGCAAAAATAATCTAGTGATTAACGTTCGTCAACACACTCCCCTCTGCAGTGAGTGCAGAATGCATGTATAACCTACGTTTCGTCTTTAGCACTCGCAAACAGTGTCATGTTTATAAAACCATTGATTGATTGATTGATTGATTGAAACTTAGGGAAAGACGATCGTACTTAACTTCTTGCTTATTGATGAGAATTTTATAAACTGTAACACCACCTTCCTGGCTAAATCATTTGTTCAAATGAGTCAAGTGCATGATCGGAACAGTAGGTTCACAGCTACAACTCTCAGCTTCGCACAGCGAAATGTAACAAGTAGTTTGTTGTAAATGATTCCAGATTCTATAGCCTATAATAAAAATGAATCGCTAAATGTGTTGCTAAGCGCAAAACTCGAGAACGGCTGGACCAATTGGGCTATTGTTTCTTTTTCAAATATTCGTTTAGTCCGAATAAGGTTTCTATGAAGAAACAAATTGGAAAAATTGCCCAGAAAACGTAAAAATCCCATTTTTCAGTGCCTAAAAATGCGTTGCTATTGTTGCTGGTGTGGCGGCAGTAACATAGTTTGCCACCAGAACCCGCCAACATACAGAGACAATCCAAAGACTTTTTTTTTCTAAGACTAGCGGTCTCCATGACGACAGTTTTTGTTGCACTTCTCAACTGACAAACAACTTCATCGATTTATCTTTGGTTTATTGTTTTATTTTGTGTGTGTTTCCATATATACTCATTTTAAGATTCATGGCACCTGTAAGACGCGGGCGGAGCAATTTTGGTCGAAGAACTCGAAATGGTACGAACCAAGCTAATTTTCAGTGCACAGCAACGTGACGAGCGAAATGAAACTGAAATGATTCGAATCTCAAACACGTGCAGCACGTCATTTAGCTAATAATCTTGCAAGTTTGAATCGAGCTGCTTTCAGTTACTGGTACGATGTTTCAACTGACTACAGTGACTACCAATGCGATTCTATTGGAACTATGAACTCAGTTTGCCCACATTGTAAGGAATTTAAATACAAAAACGTTTTGCGGAAATGGCAAAGTGAAATTAGTGCCAATGGTTCCACCACCAGAGCCAGTGTACTCATTGGTTTCAGAAACAGGAACGGATTCAATACATTTCTTTACAAATATCCAAAAATATGACAGCTGCTTCCAAATGACCTCATTCAAGGTAACATAACAAAATACATACTTATCCCCCATATTGCTTTGTTTATTGTATAGTTTTTGTGACAAAATTAATAAACCTAGGCCAAATATTTCACCGAGCAGGTTCACTGTTGCCGGTGTCAGATGGAGACTACAATTTACAGCAATGTAAATTGATAGTGTGGGATGAATGAACGATGGCACAAAAAAGTCTTTGGAGGCATTAGACCGAACCATGCAAAATCTGCTGAACAATCAAAACCGATTTGGTGGTGCGATGCTTTTGTTATCAGGAGATTTTCGTCAAACATTGGCAGTGATTCCACGGTCAACATGAGCTGATGAACTCAATGCATGTTTCAAGTCCTCCATTTTGTGGAAACAGATCAAGATACTGAATTTAAGCAAGAATATGTGTGTCTAGTTACAAAATGATCCATCTGGAGAAATATTTTCAAAACAACTCATTGACATTGGAAATGACAAATCCCTTCAGACATTTTGACTGGCTGCATTACATTTCCTGAAAACGTTTGTCACACTGATAGAAAAAACGAACTCATTCAAAAAGTGTTCCCAAAAGTTGCTCAAAATTACAAAGACCATATTTGGTTGAGCAAACGAGCTATTTTGGCTGCCAAAAAACATGGATGTAAATTAATTAAATTTCAAAATTCAAAATGAAATTGCCGGTGATTTGAGGACATACAAATCAGTTGATTCCGCTACCAACCAAGATGATGTCAACTATCCACCCGAATTTTTGAACTCGCTGGATTTGACAGGATTGCCGCCTCACATTCTTCGATTAAAGATCAGATCGGTGGTCATAATGTTGCGAAATATCAACCAACAGCGTCTTTGTAACGTCACATGGCTAGCGGTGAAGAAATTAATGAAGAAAGTGATCGAAGCAACCATTCTAAAGGGAAAGTACAAAGGAGAAGACGTTTTGATATCACACATCCCAATGGTTCCCACTGACATACCAATTGAATTTAAACGACTGCAGTTTCCAGTGCGCCTTGCTTTCACAGGGGCAGTCATTGAGTGTTCGCGGCATTAATCTTGAAAATCCATGTTTCTTGCATGGCCAATTGTATGTTGCCTGTTCCCGAGTTGGAAAACCATCAACTTTGTTTACGCGCCAAGTAATCAAACAAAACATATCGTTTACCATAAAGCATTACAATGAAAATATCATTTAACAGAAGAATTTTCTTTGGAACTGGTCAATATTATTACATGTCCAAGACGTATGTCATTATGTGGCAGTAAATTATTAGCCACACCCAAGAAATGTGATGTGAGGAACACACTTACGCCAGCGAAAAAAACTATTTTTGACAGAATTTTATCATTATAGTGTTGATTGGAATCAGTGTTTTCTATGATAATTATTTGTCCCGAAGAAAGAAAATTACGTTTTGGCACATTATCTTCACATCAACTTAGCAAATTATTCGATTTGCAACGGGGGATAATGGCTCAGTGAGGGATTAGAAGACCTCCCAAACTGTTTCCATCTACTAAACAGTCAGTCGGGGTTATTTCTGGGTAGTGATATGCTGATATATTTTCGAGCGTTTCCTTAGTCACTATGAAGATAATATTGCAGCTACTGAAAACACATAGGCCTAGTTACTTAGTAACTTTTGGTAGCAGTAGAAAATTAACTCATTTCATGTTGATGATGTAGTGATTTGCATTATTCTGATTTTTGCGTGCAGTACAGACTGAATTGGTCTTCAAAACATTGTCATTTATTTTGACAGAATGCCGTCTGTCGGATCATCTTGTATTCCGTAATTTAAGACCATGCGACGTACGGCAGAGGAGTGTCAAGGCTCAGAGATCATATATTAACTCCCACTATCTGTGTAAATACTAAACCATATGTATGTGAGTTTAGTTGTCTGTCTGTTGGGTAGTCAGCCCATAGGCGGGTCGGATCCTCAAAAAGTGCCACTATAGGTTATGTGGGCTAAAACCCACAAAAAAGAACCGAAGGAGCACTATAATAAAGCATACTAAGCAAGGTGAGGAGTGAAGGAGTTTGTCACTACTTTCCTCACTGAGCCAGTACAACAGTACTAATCCTACGAGTATAACCCTTCACAACACTCCACAGGCACTGGCTGTGTCCTGAAGGCCATTACTCAGCTTCTAAATAATCACAGCCATGAATCAGACAGACATCGGTGAAAAGCCACATTTTACTCTAGCCTGTGTCAACAGACAAATGCAAATATTAGCGTAATAATATTTCATATTAAGTAAGTAGGTAATTTCTTCTGCAGTAGACGAATTAGGTTAATTTAAGACTATTTATAAATGAAATATGTACAGTAATGGCAGTCAGTTGCAGCTAAAGGGACTTTTAACACTATTTGTAATTAACTTATGAAGTAAATAATTTCAATATTTTTCGGCTACAGCACATCTACAAGGTCACTTAGAGGCAGATGACCCAGATGGTGGCAGTGGCGCCGCCACTTGCAGGATCGACGTGTGATGTAGAAAGGACTGCATTACATTGCTAAGTCCCTCTATGGGAAACCTGTATTTTTCACGAAAGCATTGCATACTTTTCTGAATCCAGAAATAATTAGGTTAAATATTTATGTAATTTAATATGAGATTGGCGAACTAGTTACTTTTTTATTCAGATCTAAATCTGAGGGTCTATTGTTTCTGGGTAGTAGGTATCCAAGGGCAATATTGTAATTGTCACCTTTTCTTTGCCCCATATCTGTGTGGCTCAGGGAGCACAGGGCACTTCACAATACTATGGCGTATAACCTTTGACCTCAACACAAGGCTGTTATTAACTTGTCATAAACCATGATTAAGCGGCTCCGACTCAACTGCAGAAAGCTTTTACACTTGTGGCAAGTGTGTGATAAGTTTATTGTTAAAATTATGTTAATATTTCTCACAACCCCGTTGTTGAGGAGGTAATTAATTCATAATTACCTCGACTTTGTGTTGGTAGCAGAGACATACATCGGACTCAGCTCGATTCATCTCGCTTCAAAAGAGCTGGTTCGCGTACGTAATAAGCAAACGTGTAGCCCGGCGAATTGACCACCAACTTGCAAATTAAGGGCCAGTTGGGCTGTGCCAGTGTTGCTACTCGTAAGCACCTCACATAAAATTAATATCTCGAAATTACAAACTAATTGAATATGAATGAATTTCAAGAGATACCATTTGTTCCGGCAAATTCTTTTCTTAGAAATATCTTAACAGACCTGCTAATCCTATGCAGAAAGTAAAATCATTTCTTAACAAAATCTAAACCATTACGAAATGCACCTGTTTAAGAAATCATGCTGTTACAAACAGTTCCTTAAGTTCATTCACCACATCTACAATAATCTAGTTTGATAATTTTGTATGAATGGACCAATAATTAACTGATCAAATCTATAACCCTAATATAATCGTGTACAATAGGGTTCATACTGTTAGGATATTCAATAAATAATAAAGGACATTTTAGCAGAAGTATCACTACTGTAACGTGTTTTTCGAGGGGTTTTATGCAACTGGCATAAGTCAGTAGGAAGCCATTCTATATTTATTTACGCGGCAAATTGTTCAGCCAAGAGAATTTTTCATGTTAATTTATTATTATTATTAATTTATTATAATTATTATTAAGGTATTTTCGGAGCATTTTATAAAAATTATTAGCATTCAGATAGGTTTTCTATGTCTTAGAAAACGCTATCAAGCAAATTATTACGAACGACAATATTATAGAAAATTATGTGATTACGGAATTTTACGGAGTTTTCGTCAGTTAGGGTATATCGAGAGACGTGACTCACTGGGATTTCAAGTACAAGCTGATTCCTGTCGAGAAGTATTACGCAAGGCTGGGTCGCAAGGTCTAGAAAAGGCGAATTGTTGGAACGGAAATAGACTTCTCCCTCTCGCGCGCCGAGTGTAATGAGGCAGAGGAGGGGAACTAGCGGCGTGCTCAGCCAATCACGGGAGACGACGTAAGCTAGATGTCGGTACCATGGTGGGGGAGCCAACAGGTGCATATATCGTTCGACGCGCCGTGAAACTAGGACTATCTGTGAAATACTTGACGAGTATGGATGCGCGTGCGAGTGGCTCCGATGTTCGGTGGAGTTAGGGACTATCTGTGTAGAACTTGCGGAGTACGGTTGCAAGTGCGTGTCGCTCCGATGTTCAGTGGAGTTGAAGACTAACTTTTGCAAAACTTAACCAGTGCGGTTGTACGAGTGTTTGGGTCCGAGGTACGGACCATAGAATTATCTAATCTACCAGAATATCATCAAATTCCGACGGAGATGACGACGTCCAGGAGACTGTGGGAAGCTCACGGCATCATCAAGTACGAGGGAAATGCTTTGGCAATTTCCAGTGGTAAGCGCAAATGACGCAGAAATACGCAATCTCTCATTTTTCTTTGTTTTACATTTCATATTTCAGTAACTTCATAGCTTGGAAATAAGAGTAAAATCAATTTATCAGACTCCGTTTTCACGTAATTTTCTATCGGTAATATTCAAATCACAACGCTCCAATTTAAATTTTGTACTTATTATTATTAATTTTGCTATACTTGTTTTATATAATAAATTCATTTCTTTTACAATGCAATCTTTGCTTTCAGTAGGTAGCATTAGATATAGACCAATTCCTTCTCCTGATACAATTGTTTGTTGGGTTAATGATCAAATCATACCACGATCTGAGTGAATAGAGTCTTGAAGGTGTTCTGCCAGAGCTAGACGTTGTTAAATACAAATTTAGATTTCAACATTGCATTGAGGTCTTGGCGCCCATTAAAACAACATAGCTTAGGCAAAGGGAAACCATTACATTTGTCACCCAACAGTAGGGGCAGCCAAAACGTTTCATTTATCTCCCAACAGTTAGGGGCTAGCAAAACGTTACACTTGTCGCTCAACGTGAGGGCGAAAGAAACCATTACATTCGCTACCAACATGGGGCATTAATACCCATTACACTACCATTACTCAACAACTCGAGAGCATCCGGAGTTGTTCTTCAGCACGTTTAACCGCATCATTGCACGCATTAAATGCAACTAATGTGCCTAATGCTATGAAAATGCTAGCGCATATGGAATCTCATCAATTAGATGCGCCGCTTCCTAACTTGTTATTTGTCTAAATTATCACGTCACGTTAATGGCAAGGAACTAATGAGAAAAGCATGCTTCCTAAACAGCATGACTACAGCTCCTCGTTTCTCCGCTCAAACCTCGCGATTCGCGACAAGTGCAGTCACAAATTTAGATAGATTTCATGAGAAAGCTACCTATCAATGGGTATCATGTTGCGACTTCCGGAAAATTTCGAAAATTTCGCGTTTCACATACCCCAGACGCCAAAACCACTGTCAGTTTATATAATTATAAATTATAATTAATATATAACTTTCTTGAGGACACTACTCTTATAACTACCGTCACTTTGTACCAATTACTTTCAAATGTATAAAAAATAATATAGCCATTCGAAATCTCGGTCGATTTTGTTATGGGTAAAATCGGACCCAGGGGATGGAAATGGGGGTCATGTTTCGAAGAAGTAAAATATCGCTGTAACTTTCTTAGTATGTGAAAAAATGGAATCCATTCAAAGTTCGTACTATTTTTCTGATAAGGGCAAGTTAAGTTTTTTGATGGCACCAACCATTGACCAAAGGGGAGGGGAAAATTGAGTTTTGAGAGAAAAATAAACATACCTGCCGTAATAGGCACAAAGTCGAAACCATTTAAAATGGTCAATAGTCCTCTAAAATTAACTAAAACTTTTGTCTCAAAAATTGTTTGATATGACCCACTCTTACGCTAAGGGATGAGCAAAATATTTACGGACTTTATAAGGAGATTTGATAAACGTGTGGAACTTTCGTAGGTATATAACAATTGGCAAATTGGGTGGATTCTAAATATTTTTGGGCCGGTGCAATCTATCTCAGCCTTCCGGTGTGCCGAGAGGGATTTTCGTTTGTTAGTAGTAACATAAATCGGCTTCTGAGAATTCAGGGGCGCACGCTTTATAATCATATTGATTTCGTTTACAATATTTATTATCTGCCTTTTCCAGCCCAATTATTCTTTCAAATCAGACACTGTTAATCAGTTTAAAAGACCCCACAATTACAAACAGTAGCACCACAGACCAGTGGCCGACAGGATAGACCTGGGAGAGCCAGCTCATCCTCTCGGTTCTGCTTCCCGCCATTTGACAGCATGCGAATCTGCAGCGTGCTAAGCTCATGGCGAGTGCCTAACGTCTTTAATGGGTTCCTACGAGCTCCTGTCGCTCTCGACCAGTACACAGTCAAACTGACGGCCTCCGTTCGAGTAGTGTTCTAAACTCATTCTTGGTCATGTCTCCATAGAACATTTTGAAACGTCTCTACAATCTTACTAAAAGTCCCTATACAAATGAAAACTTATGGGAAAAGGCATTCAAACCCGATATAGTCATGCATTAAAGAAAATTAACTTAAAAAAATACAAATTATTGACACACTTATATTTTTACAGCGACTGTAATTACTTCAGAAATCCATTTCAGTATAAGTATTATCGAAGTATTCAGTGTAACTCCGCACAGGCCTTGGCGTTGAATTTTCTTGCAATTCTACTTTCATAGCCAACAAAAACATTTGGCTCAACATTAAAAAATAAAAATAAAAAATAGAGCAGTGTTTTTATTTTTAATTACGAATATTTAAAAAAATCTATAGCCTATTTTTTTGGGTTACTGAGAGAACAAACGTCCCTAACCTTTGAACTGAGTTCACAAATCCGTCCCTATATTATGGCAACATGGAAAAGTTTCTACGATGTGTCTATAATTTGCAACACTGAGTCAGAGACGCTTTCAGCTTGCCGTTAGCTCATTTTGCTGAATGACCTACGGCAGGGCAAGAAATTTCAAATTATAAGAACTAGCCTGACTAAAAATTTTGGCCACCACTATTTTAAAAAAAATTGCGTTCTTATGCAAATAAAACGGACGAAATTTCAACCAACAAAGGTTTGAAACATAATGTAATTGCTAAGTTCACAGTATAACCATCGCGAACAACTCATAAACATCTGATAAAAACTATCCAACCCCGCCACTGTGTTTAAAAAAAACTGCGTGTACCTAAGGTCGACTGTCAACCTGCTTGAGTCTACGGATTATGAGGAACGCGTGGAGCGCAACGACACACTCAGCCACATTACATTAGTTTTAGGCCACGAGGCACTATTTACTCGATTGTCCTCACGAGGCTGAGTGCACCCAGTTTCAGCCCTAAGAGCTAGGAACCTAACCCATGGCCTGGGTAAGAAGCAAGTGTGCTACTCCTATACCACGACACGGGGCCGATTAAACCTAGTCTAATACACTGTCTGAACAATGCCCGTAGGTACGGGAACAATCACGCCAATCCTAGGATATTAGTATTTTACAGGTCATCGCCAGCATTTGTTAGTTGATCGAACCGTCGAGCTAGCCTTTCACAACAGCATACAGCCAGTTTTATTGTTCGAGAGCGGTTGCAGACTTCCTTCCTCCTCACCTGCCATGCATCATCAACCGTGACAGCCGCGTGACATGTTCATTTGCAGGAAATAACAGCGCCGCGCATAAAGTTTTCATATGCAATATCATTTAAAGTTTCAATTACCCGGATTAGAGTGCATTAGCACAAAAAACTGCAACCAGATACTAAACACGGTGTGGTGGTTTTCGCCGGATCTTGGCTCCATCGGTACATTAAGGGGTGACCAATATTATTCACAGGCATTAAAGCCGAGGTCTCGGGGGTACCAAGGCAATAGCCACCTATGACCAAGCCCATCCAATGGTATCGGGGATTGATATTGGTACCCATTAACAAAACATACGACCTTTAGGTGTCAAAAATACGTCTATTAAACCTTCAAATGATCTTCTAGATAATTAGAACAGCATTTTTAATATTTCTGTATCAATTTCAAATATAAATATGGTTAATATTTATCCTTATAGAGCAGGAAAAAAAAACCAGAACAGTAGTTCAGTGGAGCACGTTAAATAATGACACAGGACTGCATTGGGGAGATGCAGTCATGACATCCGAGGTTTGAACCCAGCGAAGACTACGGCCGACCTGAGTGTGATATTCCCTCGGGTTTTTCTATACTCACTTCAGGTAAATGCCAGGATGCTAACATTTATAATTACACACAATTTATAGTCACCCCAATTCGTTGTTTCACCCCGGAGGTCTGGGTTCGGTTCCTGGCTCTGCCAAGAAATTTAATTTAGGTCTGAGGGCTGAAAAAGGGTCCACTCAGCCTCGTGAGGCAAAACAGAGAAGAGGTGTGTTCGATTCCCACCTCGGCCATCCTGAAGTAGTTTTCCGTGGTTTTCCACTTCTATTTCAGGCGAATGCCGGGATGGTTTCTAACTTAAGGTCAGGGCCGTATCATTTCCAATCCTCATCTGAATGACAAACGCACACACTACTACAGACATCATATAGGCTACAATACTTGTTATCCGACACATTGAACACACACCACCAGTAAACGGAGCTGATGACCAAGAAGTCCCAACCCTTAAAATGAATTAACACTATTCTATGTCTACCGACCTCGTCCATGAGTCAATTCGGAATTGTATTGGTAGGAAAACAACTTCGAAGAGTTTTTAAAAGAATGAAGTAAATGTAGAAAAAAAAGATACAGTCAGTCTGAGAGACTAGACTTTATATCATTTCAAATGACGCATGCTACAAATGCTACAAATGTTAGAAAGGCTCAGGTGGGCTTCTCGCTTCGCTCGAAGCCCCAGGACTCTCTCAACAGACCTCTTTAAGGGTCACCCTGTATTTGAGTCTGACATCTTTTACAACTCTTTAAGGGTCACCCATTATTTGAATCTGATATCGTGCAAACCTCTTTAAGGGTCACCCTGTATTTGAATTGAATCTAACATACTGTACACTTCGTTAAGTGTCACCCTGTATTTTGCTGTGACATCCTGCATACCTCTTTAGGAGGCACCCTGTATTCTTATCTGGCATCTTGTATATCTCTTTAGAAGTCACCCTCTATTCTTGTGTGGCATCTTGTACACCTCTTTAGGAGTCACCCTGTATTCTTATCTGACGTCTTGTATATCTCTTTAGGAGTCACCCTGTATTCTTGTGTGACATCTTGTACACCTCTTTAGGAGTCACCCTGTATTCATGTCTGACGTCACGCACTCGCCGTCTCCGTATCGCACAACGCCAGACCCCAGGAGTAAACTCAGACTCGGTGCATATGCACTGAACAACATGATGACGTCATACACGCCGTAACTGTAACGCATAACGTTAGACCCAAGCATAACGACGAAGTCGACAAGATCATTTGAAATGATAAAACTTTGCAGTGCAAACTACTTAGAAGTTTCGGTACTACAAGGGATACTTCAAGAAAATAATGTAGGAATTGGTTTTCCCTCGGAGTTACCTTTCACTCCAAGCAAATGCCAGGATAGCGATGGTTGTTACAAGTTTCAGGGCTCCTACCCTAACCATGAGCCTAATAATTACAACTGCACACGAAACTACTGTCATCACAATATCACAGTGTATGAAACAAATACTATACACACAAGTGCACAAGTCCAGTACACTTCTTTACGACGTACAAAGACAGTAGTTTGGTTGGCTCGAAATTTTCTTGATATGCCAGCAATGACAGGGTAAGCTTACGTCTGAGAATGTACACCAATAAGAACTAATAAATACTATCAGAAGTTAATTTCAAGAGTTATTATCCAACATGACATTACGTTCCATACATAAAATCAAGGTGTTATACAATCAGAAATGTATTTTAACTTCAATTTCACTGAAACCATGAATAGCCTGTGTCGTAATAACCTGTCATTTCACAAAAAAAAAATGGGAGTTTCATATAAAACGGCACTTAGTGGAACAGATATATATGTACTTCATTACAAGCCTCTGACCTTTATGACGTGTAATTCTCGCCGCATACAATGCAGCTTCTTTTACATTATTGTCCACATCATTTCAGAAAATTGCAGAGCATACGTTATAAATTTACTAAAGAAAGTTTACGATATGTCGGAAGAGAATATTTTGCATCTTCTGAGCTTTTACAGGTGTGTAATCCATGAAGTGGGGCTAGTAAGAAATTAACATTGGGATTAGGTTTTCTGAAAGTCCATGAAATACCAAACATATGATGGAAATAAATAATTTACACTATCTGCCCAAGTCTGTTCCGTTACTCCCGTTAATTATTATTAGCACATTATATGCCGGATTTACATCAAGAAAAAAAAAGTACGGATTTTCATGAAGTTACGGACATCAACAGCCTACGAAATACAGTATATATAGGAATGAGTTTCACGAGTGAAAAGCGATGCTAACATACGGTTACTGGCACGTAAATTCGCAGGCTCATTTTGATACCTAAGTGAACTGTATTTGCATTTGGGTCATTGGACAAAGTAGCTATGGTCCTGAGGAAGCCATTATCCAAGCCGATGAAACCTGGACAACCATCTCAAGGAAGGTAAACAGTGAGTTTCGAACCCAACTGTTCAGCACAGCAAAGCATAGCCCAATGCAGCAAAACCGTCGGAGACGGCTGAGCTGGATGTTGCAAATAAAGCCCTAGGGCCTATAACGGTTTGGGTCCTGACATGGTACATTTCTAGCTTTTAAAAGCAGATAGCTATGATGGTTATTCCCAAAGTTCGATATATTTTACCAACGACTGCGTGAAATAAGTTGTGTACACTAGCAGGGTGTCTACTGTAAGGATGAAGTAAAAATTAGTTACTTTTTAGGTACCTTTTAGTTAATTTTAGTTACCTTTGAATTCAAGTTACGTCTGCGGTCTACAAGCATAGGCGCTCATCACGTGGTGAAGAAAAAAAACAATGAACTGTTTTTAAAGAAGTTTTTTATTTATCGTATGGCTTTTAGTGCCGGGAGTGTCCGAGGACATGTTCAGCTCGTCTGAGTCTGTAGCTGCTTCCAACGGACACCCTTAGGTTGAGCTACAAGTTCCGTTCAATTTAAAGTTGCTACCAGATATCAATGATACCTAGTGGTGAACGTTGGAACTTTGATAGAGCGTTCCGACGAAATATAACCTAACAATTTAGCTTCACACAAGTTTTGTCTGTGGAAGAATCCTTTACATGCCATAAATCCATGACATGGGACCGCCGGCTTTACTTCCCCTCCGAAGGAAGGCATACTGAAGGATTTTTAACGCTTTTAAAAAATCCGACGACTTCGGCCGGGTTTGAACCCGCTATATTGGCCACAGCAGTTCAGCATGCTACCAACTACACCACCGAAGCCGCTTTAAATGAAATTCACATGATGTTATAAAAATTTAAAAAATAATAAATATATACTAGATATTTAATATCCAATGAGTTGTTTCAGCTAATATGTCGTCTTGTCCACAATATGTTGTTATTATTACGGTACCAAGAGGTTGCTCAGCTCTTGACCATTTGGCGAGATTTCCTTCGTCCCCGCGATAGGTCGCGAAGAAATGTATGCGATGTTACGCGATCGTCACCGAATTCTGTCTTCGCAGTCAAATGCGGAGAAATATCGAGATGTTACACGATCGGCGCTGGTCTCTGTTGTTTGGCGAGCTTCCCGTAGTTTTCACGATAGAACACGGAGAAAAATCGCGATTTAGATCATCAGCGTCACTTTTAGTCATTCGACGAGATTTCCATTGTCCTTGAGTTCGGGCACAAAAAAATGTAGCATTATTACGCAATCGGCGCCACTTGCTGTCCGTTTGACAAGAATACAGTTGTCCTCGTCATTGAACGCGGAGAAATATCGCGATGTATCGCAATCGCTGCCGCTCTCGGCCGTTTTACGTTGTCCTCGAGATATTATGCAATCGTCGCCGCACCCGGCCGTTCAACAATTGTCTGCCTGTCTATCTGTCCTGATAGAATGGCGGATGCAAGCTCAAGGTTGGGCATGGTTAAAATTCACGCGTAGTTATGAACATGTTGTTCGGTCGGCGCCGTGATTCCCTTTGTCCCTATGCTGTAGGGAGTTCATGAGTTCAGGGTGGATCACGAGGAGGATTTAGTATTTCGATGCTACGTAGGCTGCCATTTTTAAGTGGGTTGATGCACTTCTCGCTCCCCGCACGCTTTTAAGTATACGGTCATGGGAAAAGTGGCATGTAGGTTTCGTGATGGGTGCCCTGTGATGGGTGCCCAATCACCTTTTGACAGGATTCCCGCAGTCCTCGTGGTCACAAGTTCACGATAGGGGACGGGTTTTATGATTTTACGAAACTGACGTCGATCTCGGTCCGTTTGACGAGATTCCCGCAGGCAAGTCGTGCGGTCAGCCGGCCGTTTTGAGGATGCGATTTTGGAGGATGAACGTTCGAAGTAGATACGATATCGAATATTACGAATTGTTCTGAGAGGATTGCACGAATAATACAAGAGGGCAAGTTTTATTTCGATTGAGAACCACGAATTATCAACAAGTTATCGAAATAATCGGTTAGATTATATATCCGATGGAACGAAAGTTCGAAGGAAAAATCGACTTATAACGGAATTTCGATTTAACCATACTGAATGTCGCAAATTTACTTGACATATTTTTTAAATAAGTTATATGTATTTCGAAGATTTTTCGCATTTTTTTCGAAACGGTAACATTTCGCAAGATTGCGACATTAAATTGTTTCGCGTTATTTCTGGAATTCAATTTGACATAGTTTCCAAATAACAGAAATGAGAGATTTCTTTTTAGTTTCGGAAGTATTCGCGAATAAACGTCTCGCGAAAAGTCAGGTCTCCTAATACAGTAACACAGAAAAATATTTCACACGAAACTGAAGACTTCTTGATGCCTAAAATATACGTTGAACCTATGTATACCGCTCAAGGTATCCTCGGTATGTATTTCCTTGAGGTCGGGCACGGAGACATATAGCTTAATACTATGCAATAGGCACGGCGCCGCTTGCGTGAAACTCGCAATCTCTGAGCCTAGCGGCGCGAGTTTAAATGATTCAACCCGCCTTCAGAAAATTTTCGTTACCCGTTTGTAAAATTCGTTACTTTATCGTTACTTTCGTTACCCATTTGTAAAATTCGTTACTTTTTCGTTACTTTCGTTACCGGTAGACACCCTGACTAGTCACTAGAATTGCCCGACCAACCCTCTTTACAAATTACTAATATTTCCTGGCTACCGTCTCGTGGTGTAGGCTAGCGCTATTGGATGCAACTGGCTGCGTGGCGCAAGGTTGCGGAATGAAATCCCAACGCACAAGGTGCTTAATTGAGAAATCCCCTAAGGGTAAAATTCCGTCACCCCCAGATCATGATTATTAGTATTATTATTAATAATAATTAATGCCACACCTGAGGTCCCGATTTAGATTCCCGGCTCTAACAAGAAATGACATTCTGGCTTGAGGGTGCGGATGGGAAACACTCAACCTCGTAAGGATAACCGAGAAGACATGGGTTCAATTCACAACTCAGCCATTTTAGAAGTGGGTTTTCCACTCGCCAAATATCAGGATGGATCCTACCTCCAATTACACATTCCCTGAAGTACACGGGGTTGATGACCAGATGTCACAAGCACCTACAGTATATAAAAGAAAAGCAACAAAGCATTTGCTGACGAAAGTATTAAGTAAGCTGACGTGGCTTTACTTCTCACAAAACGTTATTATACAGTATCGCACACAACGACTGTAACAGCCCAGTGCAGTGTTAATATACCGACACAATAGACTATTAACTTTGTAACGGAGGAGGCCTTCACTGCTTTATCAACTCTGTAACATTCTGATTTATCAACTCGAACCAGACGGTATCACACAGAAAATTTGCCCAGCTGATTCAGGGTCTGAGTTTGGTCTATAAATGTACGTCCCAATATACAATCGATTATAACACTTTTAGTGCAATGACCAGTAAAAACTGGCATTACACTAAGAATACTTAGCCCACATTTGATATAATATTGCCCGAAATCAACATAGATGCTATTTTTTATACCTCCTCTCATCCAGTTCCCATTTTCGTAAGAGTAAAATGTGAGTCGATAAAAGTTTGGTGAATGGTACCTGGCAAAACAAGAAACAAACAAACCACAGTCATCGACCTTAAAAATAATCACCATTAGCCACAACGTGAATACAGCTTCTGGAAACGTTCAGCAAACTTATATTTGGGAATCAATAGCAGAAAAACTGCCACACGTTCTTAGACTACCGCCAAGTACACAAAACGCAATCAATCGAAGAGTCAGTCGCCGATCTCGTGCCAGCATGTGGCACACTCACACGATCATGTCTGGGGTTCTGCTCGTCATGAGAGACAGAAACGTGGCTCATCCTCAGTCGTTTTCTTCCCATGCAGAAGCATTTGAACCAGTCCGTAAACAGATTTTCTGCTCACAGTTTTCGGTCTACATATTTGGACCAATATTTCATGCATTATACGCTGTCATTTCCCCAATTTGTAGCAGTCGTTGCTCCATTTTGTTACGCTGTTCACAGCGGGTTTACCACAACGACCACGTTAACTTCTCGCTAGGTGGCACTTCTGGATATATCTCTGCATAGCCATGAGTATGCGCGCACTTGAAAACTCAACTGTTCTTTCTTAGATAACGAAATTGCATTCTCGTAACTTAAACCTAAATTGGTCGCATACGTATACGTTCATTGAAAAATAGGTTTCGATTATTTTTTTTGTTTCACACTATTGAGGTGGTTACAAACCCTTTCAATAAACTAAGAATCGACACAAATCATTTTCCTCACGTCAAAATATTAACATCACATGTAAACGTGAAACAGCAAGGGAAAGCTGGAGCAATAAAATCATCTTTCATTGTTGTTTACTTCACCACTGCTATGTGACCAACCCTATCAGTAGTGTGGTAAGGACAGAGCTGCTTATAAAAGCAAGTGGTGAGCCCCTGCGACCTTGGAATGGAAAGAGCCATGCTAGGAGGGCGTGCTTGGATTCGTTTTTTTCGTCTCGTCATGCTCTTTACGGGAATGTAGGTATCGAAAAGGTGAACTTAGGGTTTTGGGTAAAAAAATGCGTTTTTCACATTTTTGTCGATTTTCGGAAAACGGGCCATGCTAGGAGGGCGTGCTTGGATTGGTTTTTTTCGTCTCATGGTGCTATTTACGCGAATGTAGGTATTGAAAAGGTGAACTTAGGGTTTTGGGTCAAAAAATGCGTTTTTCACATTTTTGTCGATTTTCGGAAAACGGGCCATGCTAGGAGGGCGTGCTTGGATTCGTTTATTTCGTCTCGTTGTGCTCTTTACGGGAATGTCGGTGTCGAAAAGGTGAAGTTAGGGTTTTGGGTCAAAAAATGCGTTTTTCACATTTTTGTCGATTTTTGGAAAACGGGTCATGCTAGGAGGGCGTGCTTGGATTCGTTTATTTCGTTTCGTTGTGCACTTTACGGGAATGTCGGTGTCGAAAAGGTGAACTTAGGGTTTTGGGTCAAAACATGCGTTTTTCACATTTTTGCCGATTTTTGGAAAACGGGTCATGCTAGGAGGGCGTGCTTGGATTCGTTTTTTTCGTCTCGTTGTGCTCTTTACGGGAATGTCGGTGTCGAAAAGGTAAACTTAGGGTTTTGGGTCTAAATATGCGTTTTTCACATTTTTGGCGATTTTTGGAAAACGGGTCATGCTGGGAGAGCGTGCTTGGATTCGTTTTTTTCGTCTCGTTGTGCTCTTTACGGGAATGTAGGTGTCGAAAAGGTGAACTTAGGGTTTTGGGTCGAAAAATGCGTTTTTCACATTTTTGCCGATTTTTGGAAAACGGATAACGTGATGATGACGTGCGTGATAGTATGTTTTCGTCTCGTTGTGCTCTTTACGGGGATATAGATATGGAATAGGTTAAAAGCTGGAAACATGTTTTTTTTAGTCACAAATGGGTTTTGTGATTTTCCCTCATATTGTGAAAACCGAAAACGTGAGAATGACGTGTGTGATAGTATTTATTTCGTTTCATTGTCCTCTTTACGGGGATATAGATATGAAAAAGGCAAAAAGCTGGAAACATGGTTTTCTTATGGAAAAGGTGTTTTTTGTTCATTTTCGCGTTATTTGGAAAACGAATGAGGCGATTTTTATGATGGTCATGTCGATGTATTTATGTCGTTCTGTTTACGGGAATGTAGGTATGGAAAACCTAAAATGATGGTTTCCGTTATTTTTTTCGAGATCGTTGAGGAAAACGGGGAAAAATGTAAGAAACCAGATTTGAAGTCACGTTAGGTTATGCGCTATGATGTTAGTAAAACATTTATGCATTATTATTATTATTATTTGTCTTGACTGGTCAGGGCTCACACGCAGAGAGAGAACATGTTTAATGCAATGAGAATTGAAAGCATTGAAGCTAGCCCACGGCGATCCAGACAGACACAGGTCTTATCATCGTACGTGCCTCGCAGCAGAGAGAGATAAGAGGCTGGTGTCATTATACAGTGTGCGGATTTATAATGTGTATGTCATAGCCTAGGTTCATTATGGACTCATCATGCAACGCAAAGTTTGAAACAATGAGTGAGTGTATAACATCATGATAACAGATTGGCATGGGCTCGAACAAAGCGGTTATTGGACATGTAATAAACAAAAGGGTGGGAATAATGAAAGGTCATATGATACATTTTTTTTATTTTTTATTTTTTTCAAAATAATTAAATAGGGTTTTATTACAAAAAATTATGTTTATTGACCCATGAATTATACGTGGAAGGAAAACCTAACCACTTTACAAAATATTTTGCACCTTTGACTTTAATTACTCGTTCAATGAGATAATCGTTGGGATATAATGTTTTTTGCACTTCTTCATAATAGAATCGTCCCTGAATGGGTTGACCGCTCTGATCTTCTAAGAGATACGTCACTGGTTGACCTAGCTTGACTTGGCGAATTTTAAAAATTTCTGTCGACCATTGTGGAGTATACGATTTTGAAAACACACTTCTATGTTTACTAATGCGAACAAAATCTCCAATTTTAAGGCGATGTCGCCTTGGATCTACCCTTTTTATAGGGTTAAACAGTCTATTGAGTCTGGGTAGGTTCTTGGTGACGAGGCGAGGTTTCATGCCGATGGTGGAATGAATGGTGTTGTTGTAGCGAGACACAAGTTGAGGTAACCAGTCTATCCATCGATAGGAACCATGTATTGTAAACTCTTTCCACATATAACTTTTTAATGTTCGATTGAACCGCTCGACCACACTGGCTTTGAGATTGCTATAGGTGGCATAATGGTGAATATCCTTAGATTTGAGAAAACTGGAGAAATCCTTGTTGAAAAATTCTTTCCCCTGGTCGGTTTGTAACAAGTGAGGTTGACGTTTTGATTGTTCAATAATATGTTGAAAGGCCTTTGTGACTAAGATACCAGTTTTATTTTTTACTGGTTGAACAAAAGCCATTTTGGAATAGACATCAATGATAGTCAACATATAGCGTACACCGTCGTTAACGTTAGAATAAGGTATCATTTCAACCAGGTCTGCCTGCCAAAGGTCATCGATTCCTTTGGAAATGACACGACGACGTTCATAAATGCGTCGGGCTGGTTTATGCAATTCATGAGCAATGCCCACTTTGATGGGGGATGGCTTATAAGATAATTTTAGCATTTCGGAGTTGTTGTTCAACGTCGGCGATTTCCGCCTCATGTCCAGTGTGACCAGCTTGTTTTGATGCATGAAGCAAGTATAAGCGCTCTACTAACTGATTGGGATTATTCCAAAAGGTTATATCTAGGTAGGGTTTTAATTTCTTAAACCTTACACCAGAGGCAGAGTGATGTTTTTGCTTACCAAAGATGTTTGCAATGATGGTTTTATATTTTTGGGATATATTGGCATTGACCTGCTGAGAGGATTTATAGTTTCTTTTGTGAGCGTTGGTGTCTAATAAAATGGATTTATATTTAGCAAGGTCCTCGGACGTAAAATCTTGTGTCGAGGGGGTGCGAGAAAATAGCAGCTTTAACAGACCTGGTGTTAATTTATAGTTGATCTTTTTAATGACAGCTTTCGTACGAGCAAATTTAATGGATGAATCCCCAATTTTAAAACTATCATTCTCATAGCGAACACCATACGTGGTATCTGTCTTTCCAATAAATAGAAGGGTCAAATACGGTTCCAGGGTTGCCCCATAATGTTTGATTAAAATGTTTTTGAGTTGAGCTTTATTTTGAGGGGTTGCCAAGACTTGTGAAAACGGAGACGATGTGGAGGAAGACGGTGTTGCCGCTATGACGGAAGATTTTTGTTTTGTTTTTAGAAACTGTTGAAGGGGTGACGATTTCTTTTTTCTTTCAGGACTAAATACGCTTTCGCTGTCACTTTCACTTTGTTCATGCTCTTCTTCTTCTTCTTTCTTTTCATGTTCTTGATGTTCTTGTTCACTAACATTAGAGGAGGAGGAAGAGGAGGATTTTACCTGTCGTGTGGATTCTGTTTGAGTAAATTTTGAACTTGTTATGGGTTTGGTTTGAGAGGTAGCAGCAGCAGCAGCAGCAGTAGCAGTAGAAGCATTAGGTTTAAATCTCATGGGATCAACCGATGATGGAGCATGTTTTATCATGGGTAAAGGATTGACGTTTTTTAAACGTTGCAATTCACGAAATTTATGTCGAATCGTATTTCGTGCCTCAATAATACGCTGCATGATTTGAACATGTTTCTTGTACCCTATGGCGTTCGCCATGGTAAAGGTAAAGACACACTAACAGGAAATGTCCAACCCTAGGTCTTTTTAAACAGAAATAAAATGATCAAAACCCAAGCGATAACGTCCCTCACATCGTTCACTCTGTTTATTTATGACCAAACAGGCATGGGGATGATGGTTCCAACACGAAGCACACAATTGCGTGAAAGCTGTAAAGGACATATCTGGATTCACATGATCTTGAAAAATATGATAGAGATTTCTAGAGTCTTGGCGAAAGAGAACGATGAGATTGGCATTGTCACGAATCAACTGTTTGGGGATTTTGGAATAGGTCTGAGCCAGATAAAAACAATCCACTTGTTTATGGCGTCCCATACTAAAATACTCTTGAATAATGGCCTGTCGTTGAGTGGCAATATCATCAAAAATTATAATGGAATCTGGTTGAATGCGGTCTGGTTGAATGACATCTTGAGGTGAGGTGAATGTAAAATAGCCCATGGCTTCTTTATTTAACGAAGACATAATTTGTTCCAGATACACGTACAGAGGCTGGTACAAGGATTTGGCAAAAATATAAATATTTTGAAATCGTAGGCCATGAGGTGCGGTAATAATGTTCAGCAAAACATTGGTCTTTCCACAACCCGAAGGCCCTACCATAATACATCGAACGGTAGATGGGAATAGGGTGCCATGACGTTTAGGTTCGCACACGGACAGTGATAGCTCTGAAACCAAATCAGAGACGGGCAAAGCATGGGGTTGTTTCATTAATTCCATTGTGTCGATGACTGAGTTTTTTTCATGTGTGTATAAGGTTTATATATATAGGCAAGTGGTGAGTAGGATAGGTTAGTTAACGTCTATCACCATGGACGTGTTTGGGCGAGCTCGTGTAACCATGGCCACGGCCGCCTCTTTGTTAAAACAGACACGAGAGGTGCCAACAAAAAGCTATGTCGATCGCAAAGTGCAAAGTGTCTATCACATGGCCCCGAGACTAACCGCTGAGGGCTTTTCAGCCAATCATCATCGTATTATTGATGTGCAAGAGCCTCGAGACGAAAATGATGTCTGCACGAAACGTTATGTGACCTATCAAATGAAAAGGCTTTATAAATTTGTCCCATCTGTATTTTTAGTGTACCTGTCAAATCAAAAACTGGACAATGACAGAAACCATTCCCCACCACCACTACCACTGGTGAATGATGATCTTACCTATATGCTTGCTTCCGGTTTAAGTCGTTATCGACTGCATTATGATGGTGTCATTCATATTAAATATGCCATGCCTGATGAGAAACATTTAAAAATACAACTAAACGGTGATAGAGTGTTGGCCCACAACCATCAAAGAGTAAATGTGGGAGATGAATTATCCTTTCATCTTATGCTTACGTTTGAGGAAAAGGAAGCTGGGAAAACGGTGAATGATTTCCCGCTTTATATAGAATTGGAATATACTGCTATGAAATAAGGTTCTCTACGTTAGTTGTTATCGAATGTTTGCTGTGAAAGGTTCACCAAGTAGTAGCATGGTGAAAAAAAGATATGCTATGAACATGAAAAAAACAAATCTCAAAAAGAGAAAAAAGCCAGGTCGGGAACCAAGTCGATCTGCCTCACACCCAGTGTTAAAACTTGAAAAAACTAAAAAAAATCTAAAAAGAGTGGCTATCGAAAAAGCTTTACAAGCGGTGCGATTGTCTACATCTCCGAAATCGCAGCATCATGTATCGATAAAAAGAAAAGAAAGAAAGCAAAAACGTGGGCGAGTCATTCCTGTTGCTAAGCATGGGGGTTTTTTGCCGGCTTTATTTGCAGGGTTGGCAGCTTTGGGGTCCCTTTTGGGTGGTGCCAGCGCTGTAGCGAAAACCATAAAAGCCGTCGAGCAAGGCAAGCAACAACTCAAAGAAAGCGAGCGACACAATAAAACGTTAGAAGCCATTGCGATGGGAGCTAGAAATGGCAACCCTTTAAAGCCAGTCTTTTATCCACAAGGTAATGGCCTACCGTCTAAGGAAAAAAAAAATGTCCATCTTCATCGATAAGCGCTTAAGCCAACTGCCTCGTCATGCCATGACCCATGAAGAAGTGGAAAGCTATGCCAAACAACTAAAGATTTCTCATTTTCGAGGTGTATTTATGCGAAATGAATTACCTAAAGCACCGTGGAAAGAAGAACGAGCCATGATGAATTTAGATGATGATGCAGGCCCAGGAACCCATTTTGTAGCCTATGTGAAACAAGGTTCCACAGTATGGTACTTTGACAGTTATGGAAATTTACCACCCCCGATCGAGTTGATACGTTATTTGGGAAACCGGGTAAAGATATTCTATAATGTGAATCGTCAACAAACCTTTGACAGTCAAGAGTGTGGCCGTTTGAGTTTACATTTTTTATATAAGAGGTCGCGTTAAGCCATCAGTTTCATCATTATGAATGTCAACGCCAAGACCTTTACCGTGCACAGTCGCGGGCCTGAAGTGTCCCTGGATTTTTTCCCTCCCATTGAATTGCATCCCGAACAATCCTATGTGCTAGGATTAATTTCTTTGGAAAGTTACAACAGAATTTACAATATTCAAGTGGATATTAATGACAAATTTTATTATGATGATTATATGTTGACACTACCCCCTGGAGGTTATACTATAGACGATGTGCATGAGGCCATTAGCGTGTCGATGATAAAACAATTTGGTGTCAAACCATTTGCGGATGGGACACACAAATTTGAACTTACAGCCAATACAATAACTCATCGCTGTCGTATTTTCTCTACGTTTAACATTGACTTTGAAACACGAGTTCATTCTATTGGTCCTTTATTAGGATTTAAACCAAGAGTGTTGGCAGCTCAGCAACCCCATGAATCAGATTATCCAGTGAAATTCATCGAGGACCATCACATTTCTGTAACTTGCAATATTATTAGAGACGTATTTACGAATCAAGAACAAAGCCATTCCCTGTATGATTTTATTGTCACCTCTCCTTGCGGCTATATTATTCGTGAAAACCCTTCAGTGGTTCTCTATCATCCTGTGTGTGTCAGTGATATTAGTAATATTACCTTACGCTTAGTGAATAGAAACCAACAACTGATTGCTTTGGACGCCAACACCCCTGTGACCTACAAGTTGGTTTTAAAGACGCTATGAAATTTATCTATAAAGCAACAACAACGTCTACGAGCTCGGTTAGTTGCCCGCCGTGTATGAAACGGTTGACACGGGTAAACCGACAACGCTTACAACGCCTTGGTTATACGCTACACCCCAATCATGAACAAAGAGCTGTTGCAAGTGTTAAATCCCATACAAGTGGAAGATGGCGTCGTGCGCATTGATATGCATTCCTATCAACCTCAAGCAACAGGTCTGAATAACAATGACGAGATTCAATTCATCATTAACAATCAAGATATTTTTACTCTACCTCATGAAAGTGTCCTTCAAATTGAGGGTAAATTAATGAAAGCAGATGGCAGTACGCCCACAACGTCTGCGTTGGCGAATCATGGTTTGGCTTTTCTGTTTTCTGAAGTACGTTATGTGATAAATGATATTGTCATAGATATGACTCGAAATGTGGGCATGACTAGTCTTATGAAATTATATCCATCCTATAGCGAGGAGGAAAGTAAAACGCTTTCTATGGCAGGATGGTGTCCCAACAGTAGCAATAACTGGCTAGTTCATACCGATGGCACTTTTACAGGCTTCCTACCCTTAAAATTACTCCTTGGCTTTGCCGAAGATCACAAGCGTATTATTTTAAACGCAAGACAAAGTTTGTATCTGGTGAGAGACCGCAGTGATTATAATGCACTGAAAGGAGCCTCTGACCAAGTGATAGACTCAAAAATTCAACTGCTTCGATTACTATGGAAAGTGCCCCATGTGACGCTATCGGATCGTAAAAAGCTAAGCATGTTAAATTTGGTGCAAAAAGATAAAGCCTTGCCTATCGCCTTTCGAAGTTGGTGTCTGCATGAATACCCCTTGCTACCTACCACTGACACTCATAGTTGGAGTGTCAAATCGGCTCGCTCTACCGAGAGACCCCTCTATGTTATTATTGGTTTTCAAACCAATAGAAAATACCAACAAAGCAAAGATGTCACCTTGTTTGATCACATTCACTTGAGAAATATACGACTATTTTTAAATAATGTTTGCTTTCCCTATGAGGGGTTGGAACTCAATTTTTCAAAAAATAAGTTTGGTCCCCTTTATGACATGTTCGCTAAATTTCAATCGTCTTATTATGAAAAACAGGATTGTCCTATGTTGTCGCCACAAGGGTTTAAAGCAAAAGCACCACTGATTGTTTTCGACTGTTCGTATCTAGAAGAATCTATGAAAATCACCACCATTGATTTAAGGGTAGATTTTGAAACACAAGAAAATGTCCCAGACCATACCAGTGCCTACTGTTTGATTATTCATGCTAGACAAGTGAAATATCATCCTTTGTCCAATTATGTCACCAGCATGTAAGCCATCTGTGGTCGAATGAAAACAAAAAAAGATCATCATTCATAGGATTGATGATAAGCGTCTGCATGCACAGTATCTGTTGCGCTCTGGCACTGTGCGCACATACGACAACAACAAACATCATGTGTCCCTCAATAAGCAACAGCAACAACAACGTGACAGACAAACCATGGAATTTAAAATGTGAATTTAATCGTTTGAAAACTTTTGAAGCATGGACAGTTCCCTTTATGGATTGTGGAGAATTGGCTGCGAGCGGATTTTATTACTTAAAACGTGGGGATGTGGTCAAGTGTATTTTTTGCAACATTGAAATTGGAAACTGGGAAATAGGGGATCGAGCCTTTAGCGATCATCAGCGATGGAGTCCATCCTGCCCTTACCTCAATCGCTATGATGTGGGCAATATTCCATGGAGTTTGAATTATCCGGTTATTGTACCAGACCCTACAAAACTAGGAGATACCTGTGGACCGTATGTGCAAACTATTCATTTGAATGCTGTTCCAAATTAAGCCAACACACTTGTTTGTAATAAAAGTGTAAGTTTTTTTTTTGTTATGAATAAAACCTCAACAAATATTTCGCTGTTGTTCAATTCATTTTTTCCTTTTTTTCCCCTAAAGTCCTTTGATTTTGCCATGTTAAACCATGGCATGGGTTAGTTGTTGATTAGACGTCAATGAGGTAACAAGTAAAATAAAAAAGCATGATGCGTACACTCATCGTGGATTGTCAGGGGTTTAAAATTGCAGACAACAAATTTATATTTAAGGAAGTTGCTTTTATCGATTGTAGTACGTTTTGGGTGTCTAACCCTATTCATTTGGTGTTTAAACCTCCCTATGCTTTCGAGTTGCTTAGTGAAAAAGATAAAAAACAGAGCCAATGGATTGAAAATCATTTGCAGTTAGCATGGAACAAGGGTGATATTTCTTACAAGTATCTTGACATTGTCATGAAAGCCCATTTGTCCTCGGCCAATGTCTTATTTGTTAAAGGGAGTGAAAAACGCCAGTGGCTTCAACCATTTCTACCCTCTCACTGTCAATGTATTGACCTTTTAGATCTGGGTTGTCCATCCCTGCAAACGCTTATGGACACTTGTCCTTGCGACAATATTCAGAATAAAGCCTTAGCGCATGCATGGCAATTGTTTCATTGGCTCACCACGAGTGCATGTTGGGAGTTGTTCAATAAAATGAAAACTGAAAGTGTATCGTCCAATGATAGCAGTGAGACGTGTACACGTGAGGTGATAACATCAACGTTATAGACATGGACGCCACTACAATCGACAAGGCTATTGGAAAGTTCTTTGTGTGCAAGAAAAAACTGATTAGCTTTACACAACATGAATTATTAGCACTACCTAAATCATTTCTTTTTTATGTTGCTGCCAACGCTGTCAAAGAAATTTGGGAAAAGGCGCCTGCCGAGTGGACTAACGACTCTGTATTGAGTGAACTACAACCATGCAGTCATTTTTCCCATCACAAGCAATTAACCATGGCAAAAATACCTTCCATTCGACAGTGTGCCACATGCCAATTAATGAAATTATATCATGGTCATAAAACTCAGTGTAAAGACATTGTTTCATCATTCCATGGCTGTCATGCGGAAAACAACCACCACCTACCATGCTCGTCAGGAGCTGCCGACAAACAACAACAGCAGCAAGAACAAGAACAAGAAGAAGAAGAACAACAAAAAAAGTGTTTTTCACCGATTGAAACCTCTATGTCCCAGGTGTACTGGCCGTGGAATTATTGATAACATTATTAAAAACTTACCATTCGAAGCTCACTTACCTGCTTACAGCTTTTGCGGCCCTGGTACTCGTCTTGAAGATCGTTTGAGGAGAGGGAATATGGGAATCAATGCTTTGGATCATGCATGCCTTAATCACGATAAAGCCTATGAAAACAGTGATCCCACACTAAGACGCATTGCCGACAAAGTCTTGTTAAGCATTGCCAAGCAACGATTAACAGCTTCAGATGCCAGTCTAGCAGAACGAATGGCAGCATTTATAGTGATTGGTGCTATGAAGAGCAAATTATTTTTATCTAGATATGGACTTTAACGTAATGAATTTATGTTTAAAAAAATGTATAGTATCACTGTTATCATGACAAAAAAATAAATAAAAAGACAAGAGTCCATGTTGTGTTTTTTTCCATTATTATTATTCACTCTTAGTTTCATTATTATAATTATAAATGACAAACAATAAAAAAGGGACAGCAGTGCATCGTTAAAAATTATTACTAATTGTAGTAAATCTATTTTTTCAATCACAAACAATAAAAAAAGGACAAAAGTCCATTATTTTAACTAATAGTTTCATTATTATTATTATAAAAAATTATATATACATGGTAATTGTACTAAACCTATTTTTTTTAAATCACAAACAATCAAAAGAAAGGACAAAAGTCCATCATTATTCATCAGCTTCAAATAGCAGTCTAGCAGAACGAATGACAGCATGAAATCTTTTATCTACTCTAGAACCAGTTTTTTTTGTTAAACGCTTATTATTATTGAATAAAATAACATGTTACTAGAATTTGATCATTATAAATTATAATAAAAATTGCTTTAAAATTGCTATAAATGCTATTTTAAATCACAAACAATAAAAAAGGACAAAAGTCCATTATTTTAACTAATAGTTTCATCATTATTATTATAAAAAATTATATACATGGTAATTGTACTAAACCTATAAACAAAAAAAATTCCACCATTAAGCATAAGTTTTGAAAATTTATTTTTATTATTATTTATCATGGTAAACGTTGAGCAACAATTAATAAACGTCAAACTGTTGAGCCCAAAAAATAATTTTATTTTATTATAGTTATTAAAGAGTAGGGCATGAATAAACAAAAAAGTTACGGCTAGCGTACAATGATTATTCGTTTTCAATTTTTACAAAACGAACCATGCATCGATTATTTTTTTCACCCTCATAAATTAAATACACAGGGTGAATACTGGAATTGACATCTTCCATGACATTATCAGTTAGGTTATTAAATCGTGTGGGAAGAAATGTCTCAAAGTCTTGACAAATGCAAAGAGCTCGTTCACCAAATTTGGTTTTCAGTTTTTGAATTTTATGTATGCGAAAGGGTGTTTGCGTAGGCAATTCACTCATTTTCTTGCGTGCAAAGCCACAATCTTGACCAATGGCGTTCAAGGCGTCCATGGTTGTCTATAACCAAAGAAAAGAGTGTTACTTTCTAACACTCTTGTTCTTATATTACAATAGCAATAACTTTGTACATTAAAGTATATTGTTGTTTTTTTTTAAATTCTGAGTGTTTATGACCTGAAGTTGTAGATAGATAGTATTGGATAAAAATATAATAATAATGTTTGTATCATTTTTTCAGTCAAAACATACATTTGGAAATTATTTAATAGGAAATGTTTTATCAAAATTAAGTGTGAATCTCTCTTGGAGGTAAATGCATGTCTCTGTTGTGAATGGGAATTAGCCTATCATTCCCTAGTCGAATGACTTGTATTCGTTTGCTCTGTTGTTGTGCAAATTCACACAACATTCTGTTAAATAAATAGTATCAACAAATACTAAGAGCAAACATGGAATGCTTTTGGTAACCTATAAAAAGGCAAAGTTAACACGCTATGCATTTAATAACCATGTCTACATCCAACAAAACAACATTCAAAACTACAAATTTAAACCAGTGTGTATGTGTTTATCAACGTGAATACACGATAAACTAAAACAAACAAACAAAATAGCCAAATGTATTCTAAACGTCAAGTATGCACCTGAAAGCCGAATGTAAACAAAAAAAAGCGATAATCATGACATCATGTGGTTAGTTTCTAACAAATCTCATTCTATGAGGCGAATATTGATTGATAGGTAAGCCAAGACAAAGTTGGCGAAATGCTTGTTGTCGATACGAAGTGATTGGTTCCTCAGCAGGAAATTTATAAAAATGAAAACAAAACATTTGAGAGGTTATTGGAAAATAAACATTAAACAGGGGTTTTGTACATATTGTACACCAGAAATCTGGAAAATGATCCTCGTCAGCTAATTTAACAATCACTTGATTCATGGTTAAACCATACCATGCTTTATGAATCACTTGTGTGGATACATTATTTTCAAAGCCAAAATTTAGCATACAGGATTTACAAAAGTGATGCCCTGGGTCATGAAACAAATCATCATCATTATCATCACGATTCATGAAGCTGTCATAAAATGTGGTGTCAATGCGTACATTCGTGTTTCTATATTCTAAAGGATAGGCCACACGTTGAGGATTATGAGACACCATCGTGGCATATTCATTGAACGTGGTGTGTTTTGTGACGATAAAACGATCTTCACCGTGGATCATGATTGAATCTGAAAAGTAGTCGTTGCTGTTTACTAAGTGAATAAATAAAAAAAATACAATGTACTATATACACTGTCTGTCCCCTAAGGCAAAAATAAAATAGAAAATAAGCAAAACACAAATAAATAAATAACCATCTGTCTGGTGACTTCTTTAGCTGTAGGCAGCAAACATGCAACAGGTTAAAAAAACAATTTCTGTTCAGATATTTCAAATATATCACCACTCATAACTCTAGCCATAAAGTGAGAGTTTTGTCCACGATTATTATTATTATTCTTTTGTTCTTGCATGAGACCTACTAAGCCACACCCTAGTGTGGCCTATTAATCTGTGTCTACTGAGGGTGAATGGTCACTTTACTGAAACATGAGGCCTACTAAGCGACAACAATAGTGAGGGTGGCTACTTGTTTGTTTTTTTCATAACCTAACCTAAAGAAGTCAACATGTTTTTAATCTAGCCTGTGCACAGTGAACCATGGAAACGTTGATGCATGGCTCTCTTTATGCGTTGACAGGCAAATAGCACAAGACATACAGTTTATGTACAACTATTTACAGGCATTCACACATCCATGCATACACCCATGCACACAGGTTAAAAAACAAAAATTATATGATACACTACAATTTTTTATTTTTATTCCGAGGCTCAAGATGGCATCTCGCATTTGATAGCAACCAAACCAAACACTTGCCGTGTTGTACAACAACAATAGCTACAACCACTACTGGTTGTAACCAAATGGGACGCTTGTCATCATATCCTGACACCACTGTCTCTTGTCGTCCAACAAAGCGAGTGTTTGTTTTCGCTGCTTCATTAAAAATAAATCATGATTTTTTGAGAGAATCCTAAACTGACTATGTGCCATGGCTGTGTGGGTCTGAAGGACATGTAAATAATCATCCACACAGAGACGTTTAACCACATGCTGGCTAATCCCTTTGGCTCGCATAGATTCGCATCGATCCACCTGTCGAAAACTATACATTTTCGGAGCGAGACCTACAAACTCAGTCATCATGGTGTCTGAACACTCATCTTTCATTAAACCAATTTCTTTTTTGTTCAGACGGGGGATATCGAACACGTTCTTCTCACTAAACGAGGACGTGTCAAACCATTTTGGGTTTTGTTTCATAACGACATACGGATCACAGTCATGGATATGGTAAATAAAACTATCCGTGTCTGTATATAACAAGGAAATGGTACCAAATCGCTGTATTGCAAAACCATAATGGAATTTATACATGTGCAATTTTGAAAAATCTAATATGACTTGGCCTAAATAGATAGGCTTATCCATGACCACTTTAGTTTTGGCAAGTTCAATAGTCAGTAGATCATGATCAATAATGTTTAAAGATTTGAAATTTGGTTTTGCAATATATTTTTGAGCCCCCCATCTGCCATGCCATGTATTGACCAACTTAATGTCCCTATACTGCCGTACATTTTCCAAACTCTTGCCATAGATACAATTATTCATCAGTTTAAAAAAATTGATTTGAAATGGCTGAGTGGCACTTTGTCTGTGACTGGTATTTAAATCCATGTATGGTTTCAACCACGGTTTCTGACAAAAAGAAATACCTCTATGGATTTTTTTCAGGGTTAAGCCCTGAGCTAAACATTCTACCAGCATGTCAATATGCAACACATAGTGATTTTTATCATACAAGGTACCCATCAATTTCTTATGATTGCCCTTACTCTCGGGCGGCACCATTTTCTCTATGCAAAAGGGGAAATCACCATGACGCTGTCTGAGATGGGGGGGATAAGCTAAGTCGACATCAAGAACATACCCTACGTCCTGTTGCTTGCTAGCGCTATGCACATTAAAATCTTTAATTTCATCCTCAGACAGCCAGACAAAGTTTCTGTACGGCAGTGGTCGACTCATAGCGTGACCGTATAAATTGTTTACGTCGAAATACATTAGATAGGATTCTGGTTCTTCGGGACAATAATCAGGCATGTAATGATTATTTGCCTTGGCATGTCGCTGATTGAGCGATACGAATCCCCCACGAATCCCTTTTTCCATCATGAGTACCATATCGGGATCCGTCAGTAAATCAAGCTCAATGTGGGTAAATTTGAGGGCGGCGTCCCAACTTAACCCTGGACTGGTATAGTAGTGAGCGGGGTCAAGGCCATAAATCCTGTGACATAGCTGACGAAACGTTTCAAAAACGTCGGTCAACAACAACACGTCTAATTTTAAGTAGTGCATAGCATACTGGCCCATGGTTTCTATGCCAAACACTCGCCAAACATGCTGTGCATGGGCATAGTCTTCTTCACTGATGGTGCTTTGAGTCAATTGAGAAAAGAATTTTTCTCTTGGCGGCAAAGTCGTTTCTTCAAGCACCTCGTAACTTTCCACATAATCGTATGGAAAATGGCCTTTACGAACACACAATTTAAATTGATTTGTATCCGTAAAGTGGGAATGGGTATGTTTCAACTCATCTTGGCTTAAGCCTTTCACAAGACTATCCAGCGAACTAGACATAAACTTGAATGAGTCGAGAAAGCGAATGCTCATGCTTCCTTTTCTCCATGAAAGTGAGGTAAAGCTCTCATGGTTCTTAGCCAAAATGCTGAATTTGCTCTTATCTACATGAGCAAATTGTTTTACAATGAAGTGAAGGTCATACCGGGAGAAATTGTGTAAGAAGACAGGGAGGAAGCGAGGTGTAGAGTACTTCAAATTGCATTCGTTATGGGCAGCACCTCTAAAATGCCCTGTCCTGTGGCAGTGGTCTCTTACTTTTTTTTCTCCGCCTAAGATTGGCTTTTCACATATGTGGCAGGTGGTGGCTTGATCATATTCTCTTTGCTGTACGTCATTCATCTGAATTGGTACAGGGTTGTTCAAAATAGTTTCTACTTTGCCTGCTAAAGCCGCCATTTGATCAACAAACCACCGCGCACAATCCTGACCTTTATGACTTACATACTCACATTGTGAATTATCATAGTGACAGACAACATAATAGGCTACAGCAAAAGGCTCATGTTTCTGCACTGGATAGGTTGAGCTTGTATGGGGGCTTGGTTCACATCCCTGAATGGGAACAGTAAGGGCCTCAAAATCAGCGTAAACAGTAAATGGTACCATCTCTTGTTTATTAGTGGCCTTAAATTTTAAGACTGCGTCATTCCCTTCGGGCAAGACTAGCTTTACTGCCGTCTGCCCTTCACAGTCTTCCGTATGTCGTTTCAAAAGTTCATTAGTTTGAAAATACTGAAGGCAGCGCTCACAAATATGTTTCTTACCATCATGATTAGACACTTGGCTGCTCACCAATTTACTTAAATTCTTTATCCAACAGTAATGGCTTTTATCCCCATCAGACAGGAAAAGCAGGTGAATGTGATGTTGCTTTACCTGTTTGGTGGCATACAAGGGGCCCACAATATTGGATCCTTCGATGCCATACACCATGAAAGAGAAATTTGGATTATCTTTCTCAAATAAATGAATTTTATCTAGAGGCATGGGAAATGAAACACGCTCGAGATTGAGAGTTTGTTTCATGTGGTTAAACAATTCTTTGTACTGCCCTGGCAAATGACCATTTCTGTCTTGACAGGGTTGCAGGCAGCTCACTATACTCCACAAAAAGCAGTAATCGTCTTTGTTGCGTATGTTGATCACTGCCTTTCTGGAAGCGATAAAGCTCGGTGTGGCAATATAGCTACTTCCTGCATTCAATGGATTGTATTTACAAATATTGATTTGCAAATAGGCAATGCTATTGAGGGCCAAGCCACTGGGACCCTCTTGCAACTTATCAAATTTAGTGATAAGCGCTTGAATAGCTTTCTCCTGATACCACGTTTCCAAATTATCGGCTATCAGTACTTTCTCCATTTTTGTACAAAGGTTGAAGGTGTGTTTCTCTTCAACATTATTTTTTATCAATGTAAATTCACATAGTAGTTCGAAGTTTATTTTTAAAGCCTGATGCAATCTTAAGCCTTGTTCACATTCACTCAAAAAAATGGGAAAACATAATTCCACAAAATCTTTAGGCGACAGACAGTGATTCGCATTGTAAATTCGGCCTGAGCATACTCGCGTTTTGAAACATTTGGCCAAAGGCTGCCACACTAACACTTCACTCTCTGATATAGACATGATTATAAAATGGACTAATAAACGTGCAACCCTTACCTTAAAATAGGTTAATCCAAAATCTCCAATTCCAAACGACCACACTTATCGATTTTTACTGACTGGCACACACAATCTCGTTCACAGGTAGACAATGGTTGTAGTAATTTGGGCCCCCAGCAGGAAATGATCACCAACAAAGTTGTTATAGTTTTAATATCAACGACAAGGTTTATCTTGTTTTTTTGTTTCCAATGATTTATCTGAAAAACAAACCAATACAATCCGTTATTAGTCATGGTTATATACATTAAACATGTGCATTCATTCATTCATTCATTCATTCATTCATTCATAAGACTTGCTAAAAACAAAAGGTTTCAAGTGTGCACACATAAATAAGACACTCACTCGAAAATAACAAAGTCATTTACAAAGACTCACCTCTTTTTTTTAATATCGAAAGCGTCAAAGTAGTTAAAACCTATTCACTCCATATATATCTTCATTCTGAAACAATAATAAATACACGCCATAAGTATATAAATTTCCGTGAAATAAATAACATACATTTAACAACAACAACAACAACAATAAAAGTAATGGAACAACATGTACTCACCATATAATGAATTATAATACTTTCAGCAAATGTGCTCTTTGCCGCCACTGTCACTGTCACTGTCTCTCTCTGTCTGCTTTCCCAGACTTAATGATGTTGTTTTTAAAAATCTGCAACAAACGAAATCCCCCAAAAATACCATCAGTCACTAACTTACTTTTCATGCATACACAAAATAACAATAAAACCAATCATGTCATAATTAACAATAATGAACCTACCTTAGTACAAGTATGGCCGCAGTTCACGTAATATTTCACAAAGAGCATAAGGCACTTGCATCCGTCACCTTCAAAGATGAACACGAGAATGATGAGTCTCTCTTACCCTCAGAACATATATGTCTCCTCAACAAGATGCAAAGTTAACACTTTACTTTTTTTTTGTTCCTACGAGTAGGATGTCATGGAGCGCACAAGTCAGAGCGATTCTCACAAGCTTTTGCAATCTCTGCATGAGTATGCGTGGGAATGCAATGATCAGCTTTTCGACAGAGCTGTATGTCCTTCATCGAGATATCGAGTAACACGTCTGGGTCAGATAACAGCCACCTGCATGCGAACAACAGGCTGTTATCTCTCTCTGCTGCGAGGCACGTACGATGATAAGACCTGTGTCTGTCTGGATCGCCGTGGGCTAGCTTCAATGCTTTCAATTCTCATTGCATTAAACATGTTCTCTCTCTGCGTGTGAGCCCTGACCAGTCAAGACAAATAATAATAATAATAATGCATAAATGTTTTACTAACATCATAGCGCATAACCTAACGTGACTTCAAATCTGGTTTCTTACATTTTTCCCCGTTTTCCTCAACGATCTCGAAAAAAATAACGGAAACCATCATTTTAGGTTTTCCATACCTACATTCCCGTAAACAGAACGACATAAATACATCGACATGACCATCATAAAAATCGCCTCATTCGTTTTCCAAATAACGCGAAAATGAACAAAAAACACCTTTTCCATAAGAAAACCATGTTTCCAGCTTTTTGCCTTTTTCATATCTATATCCCCGTAAAGAGGACAATGAAACGAAATAAATACTATCACACACGTCATTCTCACGTTTTCGGTTTTCACAATATGAGGGAAAATCACAAAACCCATTTGTGACTAAAAAAAACATGTTTCCAGCTTTTAACCTATTCCATATCTATATCCCCGTAAAGAGCACAACGAGACGAAAACATACTATCACGCACGTCATCATCACGTTATCCGTTTTCCAAAAATCGGCAAAAATGTGAAAAACGCATTTTTCGACCCAAAACCCTAAGTTCACCTTTTCGACACCTACATTCCCGTAAAGAGCACAACGAGACGAAAAAAACGAATCCAAGCACGCTCTCCCAGCATGACCCGTTTTCCAAAAATCGGCAAAAATGTGAAAAACGCATATTTAGACCCAAAACCCTAAGTTTACCTTTTCGACACCGACATTCCCGTAAAGAGCACAACGAGACGAAAAAAACGAATCCAAGCACGCCCTCCTAGCATGACCCGTTTTCCAAAAATCGGCAAAAATGTGAAAAACGCATGTTTTGACCCAAAACCCTAAGTTCACCTTTTCGACACCGACATTCCCGTAAAGTGCACAACGAAACGAAATAAACGAATCCAAGCACGCCCTCCTAGCATGACCCGTTTTCCAAAAATCGACAAAAATGTGAAAAACGCATTTTTTGACCCAAAACCCTAACTTCACCTTTTCGACACCGACATTCCCGTAAAGAGCACAACGAGACGAAATAAACGAATCCAAGCACGCCCTCCTAGCATGGCCCGTTTTCCGAAAATCGACAAAAATGTGAAAAACGCATTTTTTGACCCAAAACCCTAAGTTCACCTTTTCAATACCTACATTCGCGTAAATAGCACCATGAGACGAAAAAAACCAATCCAAGCACGCCCTCCTAGCATGGCCCGTTTTCCGAAAATCGACAAAAATGTGAAAAACGCATTTTTTTACCCAAAACCCTAAGTTCACCTTTTCGATACCTACATTCCCGTAAAGAGCATGACGAGACGAAAAAAACGAATCCAAGCACGCCCTCCTAGCATGGCTCTTTCCATTCCAAGGTCGCAGGGGCTCACCACTTGCTTTTATAAGCAGCTCTGTCCTTACCACACTACTCCTATCATTATCGGTACGTTACACCATGGGCAGATGACCTCGTAGTTCCGCCCCTTAAAACAATAAATAAATAAATAAATAAATAAATAAATAAATAACTAACTCTTACACCTACATGACCCCCGTAAAACGGTTACTGTTCCTTAACCCTTTATAGGGCAGAATTGTATTAAATATATTTCATTTGTATTCATTTATATTTTATTTTAATTATTTTAGCATAATCATAATTATTATTAAAATAGATTAGCAGTCATAAGAAAAATAAATACTTATTTTGTTTTTGTATGATATTTTTAATTCAATTAAATTTACAATTTTACTTGAGGACCACCTGTCCCATCATCGCGGGACGCTGAATGGTATTCCAGGCATGAAGTTCCCGAGTGTGATCCTATAGAATATAGATCATGGTTGTTGGTAGGCTATAATACATGTGTACTAAGATGTCGCAAAATAACTTCACTATACAAGATTGCCGTGGGACGAATATCGTAACCATCTTGCCTGGATCTATATTTGAGCGGCGACGTGCCGCAGAGTGCACTCTGCTTCAAATTGACTTGCATTAAATGTGAGCGACGAGGCGATGCCCCACTTCGCGTGTCGCACTCAAATGAGGCAGCAAGTCAATCCTGGCATCGGGCCGCACATGACCCCGGTTCCCAACAGACCCAATTGTTTAATTTGACCTATCGAAGGCAAGTGTATTCAATGGATCAAGAAAGAAACTTCAGATGAGTCCAACTTCTCTTGTGTGGAAATTCAATTTATACCAGGACCGGCCAACTGGAAAAGTTGTAATGTAGGGTACAGAACATGTGAATGTGTGACGTCAACTGGGAGCTATCTGGGATTGGCAAGGCGAGGTAAGGGGAGATCTACACCGGACTACGCATTTCATTCTTCTCGAACACCCTTTTTTAACATGGATATTTTTGGGGCTAGGGATCAAGCCGATTTGCCAATTTGCGTTATACACAAGTAGCCTATTTTTTTAGCGTATGGCTGTTAGTGCCGGGAGGGTCCGAGGACATGTTCGGCTCGCCAGGGTTTTGTAGCTGCTTCTATACGGACACCCATTGGGAGAGCTGCAAGTACCGTCACGTGTGGAATGTTGTCTGGGAAGGAAAGTGTCAATGTAAGGACGAGGAATTGGAAGGTAGCGGCTGTGGCCTATAGTTAGGGATCAACCCCAGCATTTGCCTGGAAGGAAGATGGGAAACCACAGAAAACCATCTTCAAGGTTGCCGGCGGGGCGATTCGAACCTCCTCGCCTCCCGTATGTGAGCGACTGCCTGCAGCCACACCTTAACGACCACGACTAACTCACACGGTAGTCTCAGTATGACGGTCTACCACGCACTTTGTCCCAAAGCGGGCGCCCGCAAATACTACCCGCATCTCATTGCTGAGAAAAACATACGCATGATTCGATTGTTCCTCAATGTAGCGCAAGAACGTGAACTATTTTTCCAACCTAAAATGCCCCGATCATTCCCACAGGTAAATCGGTAGCAATGCAGCGAACTCTGTAGGATTAGCGCACGATTCTGGCAGTGACTGTTACAGCCCCCAGCCACACCTCAGATAGTGGAGTTCTTCAATAAAATAATGCTTAAACAGAAAGAAAGAAAGAATGAAAGAAAGAAAGAAAGAAAGAAAGAAAGAAAGAAAGACAGAAAGAAAGAAAGAAAGGAAGGAAGGAAGGCTTGTAGTTTTACGTGACCGTTAATCTCGCGATCATAACCACGGGATCCGCTTGTTATGGGGAATCAGAACTACCAGACTGACATTTGGCCTTTGTGAGAGCAAGCTATTTAACTGCTGCGCCATCGCGACCCTTGACGGGGATGTAGAAAAGGAAGCGCTTAAGTCCTTGTCTAATTTTGCTTCACCGCACACGGCAAAAGTTATTATAATGTAATTAAATGAGAGAGACACAACGTTCGAAACAACAGGCACAAGTGACATTTGTTCGTCACTCACTCCTTAAGGATGATATTTAATAATAAATTTCTTCGTTTCTTTAAGAACGAACAGAGCAACAACCAACGATGTTATGTTTCCTAAGGACTATATATTGATAAAGAACGTGCAGTAGTGAACGGACAAATGTAGTTACAGCGACGAGGAGAAGCCTGTAAAAGAATTAATGTACCGTTTATTAATTTTGAAGTGGTACATGTCCCCTTAAGATACTCCCACGTACCCCAGTACACACACACGTCAGGTAGTGGAGCGAGCTAGCGAACACTGTGTTTGGCGTGTTTATGCGGAGCCGGCCCAGTCTCTCTCTACTTTATTTGCGAGTGAGAGCGCGTAGCGTGTTAGTCCGGGATCCATGGATATTTATGTCTGTGGTTGCAGGGTTAAAATGGGAGCAGCAAGAAACGAAAAGGCATGTGTGCGCAGCTTTGTGTGTGTGCTTTAGCGAAATGGAATCTGTCTACCACGTCCGAGATACATTAATCTAATAGCCTGGATGTGCTCGCTATTCCATCCGCGCCCGACACGCCCCTCCCCTACCAAACCTATACTCTGTTTCGGGTCGACGTGCGGCACACACAAACACATAGTCCCGGGTTCATATTAGGCAAGGATTTTACTAACGACTCGTTCCCTCCGGGATTAGTCAGGATATCTACTAAAAGAGCGAAGTAAAAAAAAAAACGAACGCATTGACGACAAATGGAAGCTTTTAGTTATTATGTCGAGTATCGTAGACTACAAAATAGTACAACCCTTTAGATGGAGGAGAATTATTAAAATGTCCGACAAATGTTGGGCTTGAAATCTCATTCTTCGGCTTAGTACGCTGTTGCTGTACCACTGAGCAAACCCGGAGATACATTAATTCTCATGGCAAGGGTACATGCATGGCACTATTCTGTTGGCCTATCATACAATCACCCGCTGAGGGATGGATCCCAAGAATTGGTAGTGGTAGTGGTCGTGGTGTTGCTGTGCGACATCGTCGTCATTTAGACCCGCGTGTACTTGGGTGTGCGGAAACTCTTGATAAACTGTATCATTCATAATGTCGATTATTCAGGTCCGTATTGACGTAACTATAACTTTGAAAGTTAAATTGTATCATTGTAATGGCTAAAGTAGTGTGTGTGTGTGTGTGTGTGTAAGTAATGGGATCTAGGATTTAGGTAGGAGGTGTCCGTGACCTTAATACAGGTACCATCCCGACATTCACCTGGAGCAAAAGTGGGAAACCAGGGAAACCCACTTCCATTCCAGGTTGGCTGAGGTGGGAATTGAATCCACGTCTTCTCAGTTTTGCCTCACGAGGCTGAGTGTTTCCCGTTCCAGCACTCAGACCAGAATTACATTTCTTTGTATTATTAGCATCAGTATGTTCTTTGCTTTTGTGCATCTCATTTGTTTTACAAAACATTTACCTAAATACGTCACATACAATAACCGGTTTGCAAAAATAAACGATTGTAACAAATCCAATATTGTTGTGATTCGACCCAGTCATCAATGCAGCATTGGTGCATTTTCGGGCATTAGTTCCGCATAGAAATGTTATCAGCTGGGCTCTCTCTCTACAGCCCCTAGAAGTATGTAATAGGACATCCGGAACACTCTGTATATTGTTACAGTAGACTACACAGAAAACCGTTTGAAAGACGACCGACGCGACGGCGTGGTTCGGACACACTCGTCTCCAAGTGCGGATATAGGCTGTCGCCATGGCCTGATGCATTAACGAACACAGCTACAGCGATCAGTAATATCAGTGTTTCAAAATTAAGCTCTACATAATTATTTTCAGCAGTAGGTAAAAAGCGGCAAAATAAAAGTCATCTGAGAGCTGAATATCAGAAGGTGATGTGAGATTTAAAAATGTTAAACATGTCTATATAAATCCAGTGACATTTGCAATCAAGTTCGTGATTTTCCATAATGGCAACAATGGAGTCGGGAGAGCAGAGTAGTTTTGTTCAACCACTCACGGACAATGTCGCAATGACATTTTGGCAATGTCTCCTACCATAAGTTGTAACACAGCACAGCATGTAACGCGGATAGGTTTTAGGTCCACCGGGTTGAGCCACACATTAATAACCAAGCGCGCTATGCAAATTGGATGCTCGCACGCACGCAATTGTGCAATTATGTTAATCAATATGGCCGTCACGATTTATAGACACTTTCTTTGGCTCCGTCAGCTAGCCTGCGGTAAGTAGATAGCATCTCGGCGACCCCCCGACATCTCTGTGCAGCGACTACGATATCCATACCATTACGAAAAAATCCGTTCCTAGTGAATTTGAATGGTAAGTTTCCTTCGATTGTGCGTTGGTTGGTTGGTGCTGCGACAGCGCGGTCATGTAGCCTCGTTTACTTTGTGTGTGTGTAGAATCTGTCTGATAATTGTTATTAGTGTGTGTTATCTGTAATTTAGGAAAGGACTGCAGATCAATTTCAAGTAGATCCTACTTTTGCTACCAAATGCTACCGTCAACGACACCTAGAAGTGAACTTGGCTACTAGATGCCACTAACCGGCACCTGGCGACGAACGTTGGAACTAATAGAGCGTTAATGAAATCTAACCTACAAATTTAGTTCACGCTATTGTAGTTAGTGGAAGATTCTTATACATGCCATAAATCTATGACATGGGCCCGCCAGCTTTACTTCCCCTCCGAAGGTAAGCATACTAAGGGATTTTTAACGCCGGGTTAGAACCCGCGATCTTAGGCATACAGTATAAGCTCAGCATGCTACCAACTACGCCACAAAAGCAGCCTTCATTTGTGCGCCATCCACATTTACCTTCTTTCAAATTAGACTAATATTAGATTCTCAGTTAAAAAGAAAATCACAATTGACCGACTGATAAGCTTAATTAGAATAAGTAAAACGATTAATGAAATAATTTAGGCCCGCACCGTGACAGCCTCAGTGAAGTACACAACTTGCTGGATAAAATCAACCTCGCTGGAATGAGATATGACCTCAATATCAATACAGCAGAAACGGAAGTTCATGGTCCTTAGTCATGTTCTTCACAAAACATCGGGAAGCTTTTGAAATTGATGTATTGAAGAATACACGGTACTTCATGGATTCAAAAGATACTGAGGACCAGCACGAACAATCTGGTATTTATTAATGGTGTTTGAAGCCATTTTCAGTGTTGCCTTAGTAATCGAAATTTGATGTTTTTCAGTCGGTCAACACGGGCGGCTTCGGTGGCGTAGTTGGTAGCATGCTGAGGTTCTATGCCCAAGGTCGCGGGTTCAAACCCTGCCGAAGTCGTAGGACTTTTTAAGAGCGTTAAAAATCCCTCAGTATGGCTTCCATCGGCGGGGAAGTAAAGCCGGCGGGCCCATGTCATAGATTTATGACATGTAAAAGAACCTTCCATTAACTACACTTGTGTGAAGTTAAAATTTGTAGGTTAGATTTCATTAACGCTATATTAGTTCCAACTTTCACCGCCAGGTGCTGGTTGCAATGGCATCTAGTAGACAAGTCCGCAGCTAGGTGTCGTGGACGGTAGCATTTGGTAGCAACAGTAGGAACTACTTGAAAATTAATCGTCTGCAGTCCTTACCTGAATCACAGATACACACTAATATAGCCATCACAATTAACACAGGTTATCAGACAAATTCTACACACACCCAAAGTACACGGGGCTACATGACCGCGATGTCACAGCCCCTAAACTAAGGAACCAACCAATCATCGGTCAACACGATTGTACCCAATTGGGATGGGTTATTCCCTAAAAATAAAATAAAAAAATAAAATAAAAAAAGAGATTTACATGTTTTTTTTTCAGGATTAGGGAATAGCCCATCACAATTGGCTACAATCGTGTTGACCGACTGAAAAAATCACATTTCAATCTGGTATTTACTGAAGTAATAGTGCGTTGGAATGTAGAATAAGTTACTATGGCCCAATTCTGTGGGAAAATAAACAACTATCTGCAAACTTACTTTGCAAGGTTAAATAAATTGTTGGTTACAGTGGACTCCAGGGGATATCAAGGAATGACCGTCATTCGCAACGCCCAAGAACTGTTTCGCATTACAATTTGATCGAGAAGCCTTCGCCGTAGTGTTCACTAATGTCCAAGGGACCAGACAAGGAGAGGAAACCCACGTTTTTCTACCGAAAATACAAATTTCGTTTGTAAAACATGCTCGGCCTGTTGTCGTGCGGCACGGTTCGACTTGGCGACAAGTTACTCATTACCACAACCTGTAATTACCTCACACGCTACCACCTGGTCACGAGCATGCTGAGTAAATACTACCTCAACTCACCTCACGGTATTTCGAGTCTGGTCTCCGCGATGCGCAGATGAGCTCTGTTGGAATACCGTAAATCTGCAGAAGGCAGTTAACTCCGAAAAAATTGATAGGGACCATCATGTGCAGATGGAGTTCGAAACTGTTACAAAACAGAATCAAAAAATTATTTACACATTAACATGTTGTTGATTCTTTGCAACATCACGGTCACGTCGTTTTATGTATGTACTTGGGGAAGTTTGTAGAATTTGTCTGATAGCCTGTGTCACTGTGATGCCTGTACTAGTGTGCGTATTTGTAATTGAGGTAGGATTTGGGTAAGAAGCGGCCGTTCCTCTAAGAACGAGGCTGAGTATACTGATACAGTACCAACCGGCTGCTAATAAGCCACTTCCTTCCTCCTTGCCCATACATTTCATCTGTGACTAGCTCCTCCGATGAGGTTGGCGATAGAAAGGACATCCAGCCGTAAGAGTCATCGGCCATATAGAAATCTCATCTAATCTCTGACCCCGTAGAAACGGGAATAAAAACATACAATATACTCTGTTACAGTGGTAGACAATGCCTCCAATGAATGCACCTTTAACGTCACCAAGGTAAGAGCGGGTAAGAGTCAAGCCGGCCTCGTGGTGTTGGGGTAGCGCGCCTGCCTCTCACCCGGAGGCCCCGGGTTCGATTCCCGGCTCCGTCAGGGGTTTTAGAAACTGACGTGAGGGCTGGAACGGGGTGCACTCAGCCTCGTGAGGACAATTGAGTAGCTGTCTGACAGTGAGGCAGCGCCCCGGGGCAGCGCTCGCTTGGTAGGCCTAGGCCCTTCATGGGCTGTAGTGCCACGGGGTAGGGTAGGTAAGGTAAGAGTCATTATGCATACTATGAACATCATACATTTCTCACTATCTAAACGGGTATCATTATTTTTTTACCATAAATTATACTGGAAGTATGGAAGGCCTAGTGAAAAAGTGCAAGCCAAACATACATATTTTGTGTGTCGCGGTAATCGTTCGGTAAAGTACAATAAATTGAAGTTAGTAGAAGATGGGGTTTGCAAATTGTAAATAGGAATCAGTAATTTACTTAAGAGTTGTTTGGTTGATTAATACATATCCCCAGACGATGAATTAATCTTAATTATAGGCCACTTAAATAAACAAGTATCATAATGAGTTAATTATAATTTTTAATCCAATATGAGAATCAAGGAAAATTATTAATCTTTGCACACGTTACAATTTTGCAGCCTCCTAATTAAGCTATACATATTCAAAACAGCTATACATATTCAAAACGCCATGCACCGTAGTCAAATAGCTCTACTATGACCCTGTTCTGAGGAACGGTAGGGAAACCCTACATCCACCGTTCTATTCAATTCATTACAGTTATTAGTGCCATGTGGTAGAGCTGTCAACGAATATTATACCGAGCGAAATGACTCAACCCTTCCTCATAAACAGCAATTAGTCGAGAAGTGATATTCCCATATTAGCGATATTTGCGAATTTTATGATGAAATAATTAATAATAATAATTAATACAAAAAATTATCATTACCACACTGTCAGAAGACTGGTATCTCTTTAAAATACATCAGAATGCTCTATCCGCTCCTCCCAAATGTGTGATTGCCTTGTTAACGCAAAATGTGAGAAAGATTCTCCCCAACATACTTCACCCCCCTCCCCTTCCCAAAATCTGAAGAAGATAACTGACACAATGCGCAAAAACAGATCTCACTTCTACGTATGATGAAACTTAGCCAACCACGGTCCACAGTTGGCCGATTAGTGAATAATGAATGAATTAATTAAATAACTAATCTTGTCAACGAGAAACTGATCTCACAAGAAAACATTAATAAAACTGCGAGGTACGTTGCAACGAATTGCGAAATCAGAGTTTTTAATAATTCCTTCCTCCAATCGCTAAATTAACATGGGAAAAGAAGCTCATCACGAAATTGTCATGGAGTAACGGTCAACATTGTTAAAACTGCTACATAAACAGCACCCAAATCACGGATGATACTCACCATGAAATCATATACCTATCGAAAAGGTAGTGCCTCTACATAACGAAATTACCTTGAGTAGGAATGCCAACTTATGACATTCAAGAACCACTTGTTAAAAACTAAAGCGTCATTTGACTCGGTATTTGTGAGATACCACGGAGATCCAACAGAGATGATCCGTGCCTTAGGTTCAGGGGTTCATGGACACATGTACAAGATGTTATCAGCTCCAAACAGCTGGAGATAGGGATCGCATGTCGACTGCATTCCTCTCAGGCTCTTCATACCAACAGGTCCGGTCCTCGCGGGTCAGACAGACTCGCTCCTCACACGGTCCCTACTCATAAGGAACAGAGATTCTTTCTCTATCACCGCTGTCGTTGAATAACAATGATACGCTCTTTATGGCTGATGTTCCCGGGTGACACTGTGGTGCCGGAATTTCACCCTAGAGAGATTCTTGAAATTGTTAGGGACTATGGCCACTAACATTTTAAATAACAATAATAATAAAATAATAATAATAAAGTAGAAAAGGCAGTCAAGAAATTGGCATCACAGAGGAAATTATACAAGATCAACTCCAGTTCAAAACAGTAATCACTAAGCAGCAACCATCATTTTGCTGAGAAAAATGAATACGAGGACCAATAAAGACCAGTGCCCAGATGAAGAGAATTTTGGGAGAATAAAAAATTATTAATAATAATAATAATAATAATAATAATAATGGTGAGTGGTTTCCAGAGACTTTCTGGCATACACGTCATGATGAGGATAAAATGGATTTTCTAGACGTCAAAATCACCCAGCCCCGAGCTAAGATGAATTAAAAATACCAAAATAAATAAGCTCATATTGAACCCGGACCACTTCGGACCAGTTTAGCCTGCTACTCACTTGGCTACGAGGTCATACAACATTTTCAAATGTAGGAGAAAGAATACAGCCAGTCAAAGTAGCAGTGAAGGCCTATGTCTGTAAGTAGTAGGCATTGTATAGTTTGTATCAAATAAGTAGAACTATTTAACCCTGAGATGGTAACAGCTTTCGTTGTATAGATAAACCACCTGATGTTATTGTTCGAGTTAAGTTTGTGATCTTTTAAAATAACCCCATTTATTTTCGGAGAATATGTTACACAAATCATTTAACGAGTATCAATAGGGTTTAGATACACGGTACCGCACCACATTCAGTGGATCTTTGAAATAAACATAATTTTATGTATAGGCTTACAGTCACTTAAACGAAAACAGTAACATCCAAATGTACCCTGGTAACACCACTGAAAAGATTAAGCTTGCCAAAACAAGTACAAAGAGTGCGCTCATTCTTTGTATATGCACGATGAATAGTGTGTTACATGCAAGCAGTATAAAATCATCAGAACTAAAAATCTTCACTAACGAAGGGGCATAATATTAAATGAAACATACCAACAAAACAACATTTTCGCGAAACACAGTAAAAGCACGTAAAACGTTAGTGGTTGTGGGTGCTTATGAGTCATCCTAAGACACTTCTAGCACTTTAAGCTTAATATTGAAGCGCTGCAATTGACTACAATTATGTGGCACAGTCAGTAAGGCTCTCGCCTACTAAAACCAAGGTTGCGGAATCAGTTCCCGGGACAGTCGATTGGTAGTAAACTGCGCCCGGTAAGAGATCCCTGTCAGGAGATCAAAGTCATATGCCCCACACCTGGAAGATTATAGGCTCCCCTCTCGAAGTACTATCCAAGCATTTCCTGAAGAGAATATGAAGGAGAGCGAGGGAAAACCACGCTCAGAAAAGGTGTAGAAAGTTGCCATTACCGGGTATCGAAACACAGTTGTCTCGTGGAAATTGATTGGGGAGAGGGAGTCAGGTACAGTTGATACTCTCAAATACATAGTCAATACGGGAGCTTGGGTCCTTGCTACCAACAACCAAGGACCTTCACCCTGCTCGCCGAGGGTGGCGGGCTTGGAGACCCGCTAGACGAGTTATGGTAATACAGGCTAGCAGGCTGGATTCCTCCTGCAGTTTGACAGTTCAGTTTTTGTAGCGGCGAGCGTGCTCGCTTGCTTGCTGCATTAAGATAATGAATACTGCGGCCTACCAGCACCAACAACTTCATAAACTACCATTTACATAAGCAGCCTATTCCATACAACCAACAATACTTCATAAACAACTATCAAGATGTTTCCCCATACCGCCAACAATACAACAATCACCACCATCAACGACTGATCATTCACTGATTGTTGTATATTTTGGTTTAAGCAACAAAACATCAAAGTCATATGCCCCATAAATAAAAGATTATAAGTACCGGTACCGGAGTAAACGATCAACTTCCTATAGCCACTTTACAGTGTTGCCTTAGTAAAACGAAATTAATGCTTTTCCCGGGACAATCGATTGGTCATATGCCCCACACTGTAACAGTCCGAATACTTCCCCTTAATTTATATGTTTTATAAGCAGCAAAATTTATTATTATTATTATTATTATTATTATTATTATTATTATTATGTATATTTTAATTATCATATCGATTCTAGATTTAGTCCATAATTTCTTTATATATATATATATAAGGGGTTTAATTATTGTTTGGCGGAAGTTATAAAATGGAGATTTTAGTTGGATTCGTTATAGGTTATATTTTATACAAGACTTGATTGGGAAATATTTCGTTCAACGTGTCGTTAGTTTCGCCACTGGTAGTCCGCCAAAAATAGACTTGACTTTCGAGATATATGTACAAACATTCCGGGGACGCGAGGCTTCAAGACAAAGCAAGTTGGTCAGTTAGCGCTGACGTCACGAATTCTCGGAAGAACATCGCATCAGGACGCTGATTTAAAATTACTTCAGAAGCAACCCCACGGGGTTAACCCAACTAATGAAGAGGCATGATCAGAACTTAGGGATCTGGAGTGGGGAGCTACGTCATCAGGATACCTAATTGATTGGTCGAGAAATACTGCAGAGTGGGGAAGTTCATCTTCCATAAAAACCAATGGTCATCTACTCTCAAGCCCCAATCTTCTCAGATTTTCTGAATCTTCACGTCTATCAGACATCTTCGCTGCGAGATCGCAACTTATCAGTTCAAGAAGTTTTAAAATTAATACTACTGACGTGAATATGATCGTGTCCTTGATCATATTCACAAAAGTGAATTTTGGAGCAAAGCCATTCACATATGTCAGTCGGGAGACGGGACAAATTGGTTCCCTGCCCGTATCAAGATAAGGATCTATACAATATTGAGGCAGAACCAAACAACATCCGCCAGCAAGATCAGAGGGAAAACCAGACTACCACTATGAAGAAGACGGCCGTGAGTTCCTTTACTAAATCCAATCAAGTCTCTGTAATTCTGTTTATGGCAAATTAGAATCCAGCTTTTGTTTAAATTTAATTCATATTCCATTTTGTAACTCTCGCCAATTTAATATAACTTCCAGATTTTTTTAAAATTCATTTGTTTCTCTTTTTACGTCTTTTGCTGCTTTAAATTTTGATCAATTAAATTTTGTTCTTAAGTAATGGTAGGACTTTCATTTCCAGTAGCTAGCTTTAGACATAATGCATACCTTCTCCCAGTAGCGATAAGACAATTGGTTAATGGCTCAGCTATACCACGGCTTGAGAGAAAGACGTTTCGGGTGCTCTATCACTATTTTAATTAAATACTTTGGCACATCTAAAGTAAGTGTTAGGTGTCCTGGCGCCCACAAGAGCTGATTATAATCATTGCTAATGAACAGGTAAGAGGTAAGTATGCTATTGGTGGTGTGAGTAAAGCGGTGCTTGTTCTTGTTGCGATTCTTCTACTGTACTCCGGGAGAACGCAATATTGGAGCCCCGCCAGGAACGTAACCTTTGGTCACTTAGAAGGACAGGGAACGTTACATTTGGACGCCCAACTGTGGAGTTTCTTATATATGTATATTTACCTGCAAGGTTGGTAACGAAACGTTACATTTGGCGCCACAAGCGTAGGCCCGAAAACCAATTGTTTGTCGTGAAGGGAAAAGGATATATTTCAGTGCAAGTATTTTTGGGGGTGATAATAAGTTTTTTTTGTGTGTGTCGGTATGGCGGATAAAGATAAGATGAAGCTGCGAAGTGGTATAGAGGTGACGGGAGATGGTGAAGAGAATGGTAGTAGCGTGAATCTGGAGATGGAGATAGACGAAGCTAGGAATTTAGCGGAGGTAAATTATAATGCGACTAGTGTAGAGGGTAGTTCATCGGAGATGTCAGCACAGGATAGCATTTTGAGTATATTAGTTCAAATGAGACAGGAAAATAATAATACATTTGAGCAACTAAATAAAGAATTAAAACATGAAATGGAAAGTAATAATCAAAAATTAAAACATGAAATGGAAAGTAATAATCAAAAATTAAATAAAGAATTAAAACAGGAGATGGAAAATAATAGTCAGAAGTTAAATAAAGAATTAAAACAGGAGATGACGAAATTAAATCAGGGACTAAAGCATAATAGTCAGAAAGTAGATAAGGTCGTCAAAGAGACAGAGAGGTTAGGTAAGATGTATGAGCAGCTTGAAGTAGATATTATAACATTTAAAGAAACAGTGAAGGAAGACATTCAGAGGTACATGAAGGTGGAAGCAGGTCAAATAATGGTAGAAATTGAACAAAAGTTACAGGTGGTAGGAAATGAAATTAGGGAGCTTAACCAGCAGATAGGGGAGAAAGTTAAGGAAGTAACGGTTGAGATAAAAGAGCATAGTAAGAGAGAGGAGAAGAGAATTAATGAAAAGATAAGAGTAGAAATAACGAGGATAAGGAAAGTAGTAAATACTCAGGAGATGAAAATGCAGAAAGCCATTGATGAAGAAAATAGACGGATGAAAGAAGAATTCAATGTTAGCATAAAGGAATCACAGCAGGAGATGAGGAAGAGCTTTCAGAGAATGGTAGATGAAAGAATGAACATTAAATTAGCTGGGATGGAGAAACGTATGTTGGATCGAATGCAACAAGGGGTCTCAGACAAGCACGAAAAACAGAAGGTGGAAGGGGGGAAGGCCAGGAAGGGAAGGAAGGAGAAAAAGCAGAATATTACTGTAGAGAAGACATTAGTTGAAAATAGAATAGATGTTGAGGAGGGGCAGGAAATAGATGAGAGTAGAGAAAAAGAGCAGCAGTTAACGAAGACGTTAGAGAAAAATCGTGTAGAGGATGAAGAAATGCTGGATGTAGGAAAGAGGAGTTTAGAGGTAAGTAACGAGCAGATTATCGAAGTTAGAAGTCCTAGGAGTAGAAAGGAAGTAGAGAAACAGATTACGATGCTAGAAGAAATGGAAGGAAGATGGAAAGAAAGAGATAAAGAATATAGAATGCAATGGCTTACAGTAGTGGCTACGGTAGGTGAAACTAGGGGAGAGGGGAAGTGTAGTTTTGTGGTTGATAAGAGTAGTACTGAGGAGGGAGAAACTATCGTTCTTAGAAGAGAAGAAATAATTACAGTGAAACGAGAGAAAGAAAAAAGAGGAGGATGATAAAAAGTTAGGAAGGCACGGTAGGGCATTCATGTAATGCGAGGTCAGATTTCCAGTCGATGATATTCCTAGCCAATACTCTATTTAGTGGTTATGACCTAAATGTAAGAGATGATCTCTTGTGCGATTATGATGAAAAGGTGACAAAACCTAGTGATATTGAAAATTTAAATTCCATCATTAGCATAAATGTGTTGAGGGCGCGTATAGATACGCTTATAGATACAGGGTGTGTCAAGAGTTGCATTAGCTTGTCATTTTATAATAGGATGAGAGACGAAGGTGTAATATTCCAAGAAATCCCTATCAAATCAACTTTTGTAATAACAGCTGTAGGTAAAAAGTCTCATGTCATTTCTAAGCAGGTTCTGGTGGAAATTTGTATTAATAATGTAATAGGTATGCAGGTATGTTTGGTGATCCCAAACCTTGTGTTTTCCTTGATATTGGGTAATGATTGGTTGTCTGCTAATCAGGTTCAGGTGTGTTACGATGAGAGGTGTATTAGAATGAAATGGGGGAAGAAAGCTGTGATTATTGCATTTAATGAGCCAGGTAAGAGTGATTATTCTCAAAGAGTGTGCGTTATTAAAGTGATTTTGTCAGGTGACAATAAGGTGGGAAGTAGTGACGATGGTTTTAATTTTATTGGCAGTTTGCTGACTAATGATAATCTAGAGGATGCATTATGTCAGGCTGTGGAAGAAAGTTCTTTAGGCATTGATCAGAGGGATCAATTATTGGATGTTTTAGTAAGGAATAGTAGAGTTTTTGAGAATCGGATTGGCGAGGCCAATTGCTACACACACTCATTAAATGTAATTGATCGCAAAGTCTTTGTAGGTAATAGATACCCTATCCCATTTAAATACCAAGAGGCAGTACAACTGCAGATTGACGACATGTTAAGAGATAAAATCATTGAACCATCCTTAAGCCCATATGCTAACTCCTTAAGTACCGTACCTAAAGATGAGTACACCCTTTAAGAAAATACGTGGAATGAGTCAGGTAAGGACTCGTGTGTAACGGAACAACATGTGTCAATGCCCTGGTATACAATTAGTAGTTTTAAAGAGATAGGTAACTAAGTTTACAAGAGGCATATCCGACTGTTGACACATATACTGGAATGAGTGAGTTATCTGAATCAGATAAGCGAAGGGTGACCTAGTACCTTATATTTTGGAAATAATGGGGTAACTTGCACTCAAATATTATGCCTATGTATAAAACTATGCTTTCTTGTTTTATGTGATATAGGTAAAATTTTGAAAATTCATTACAGAGTACTTGCGAGGAATCAAGTATGCAGGATTATCACATGCATGTGATGTGTCGTGTGATGAATTAGTGAAGGCAATATTTATTATAATTATTCTGGAGACAAGAAAAATAACGATTTGAATTAAAACGATACAAGTCTCTCAGAATATCTGCCTAACAAACGAGTGTTAGTATGAATGAAATCATCAGGAAGAAAGAAATTAACATTGACGCTTTAAAGCAACAACAAAGTATTCATTGTTGTAAATATTGAAGGGTATATATGTATATTTTAATGTTGAAGGGTATAATTTTGTATGATGCTGTTAATTGTTAGGTTAAATGTGTATATAATTTGTTCGCCCAAATCTAAGATTGGACAAAAAAATTCTAAGGGCGATGTAACAGTCCGAATACTTCCCCTTAATTTATATGTTTTATAAGCAGCAAAATTTATTATTATTATTATTATTATTATTATTATTATGTATATTTTAATTATCATATCGATTCTAGATTTAGTCCATAATTTCTTTATATATATATAAGGGGTTTAATTATTGTTTGGCGGAAGTTATAAAATGGAGATTTTAGTTGGATTCGTTATAGGTTATATTTTATACAAGACTTGATTGGGAAATATTTCGTTCAACGTGTCGTTAGTTTCGCCACGGGTAGTCCGCCAAAAATAGACTTGACTTTCGAGATATATGTACAAACATTCCGGGGACGCGAGACTTCAAGACAAAGCAAGTTGGTCAGTTAGCGCTGACGTCACGAATTCTCGGAAGAACATCGCATCAGGACGCTGATTTAAAATTACTTCAGAAGCAACCCCACGGGGTTAACCCAACTAATGAAGAGGCATGATCAGAACTTAGGGATCTGGAGTGGGGAGCTACGTCATCAGGATACCTAATTGATTGGTCGAGAAATACTGCAGAGTGGGGAAGTTCATCTTCCATAAAAACCAATGGTCATCTACTCTCAAGCCCCAATCTTCTCAGATTTTCTGAATCTTCACGTCTATCAGACATCTTCGCTGCGAGATCGCAACTTATCAGTTCAAGAAGTTTTAAAATTAATACTACTGACGTGAATATGATCGTGTCCTTGATCATATTCACAAAAGTGAATTTTGGAGCAAAGCCATTCACGTATGTCAGTCGGGAGACGGGACAAATTGGTTCCCTGCCCGTATCAAGATAAGGATCTATACAATATTGAGGCAGAACCAAACAACATCCGCCAGCAAGATCAGAGGGAAAACCAGACTACCACTATGAAGAAGACGGCCGTGAGTTCCTTTACTAAATCCAATCAAGTCTCTGTAATTCTGTTTATGGCAAATTAGAATCCAGCTTTTGTTTAAATTTAATTCATATTCCATTTTGTAACTCTCGCCAATTTAATATAACTTCCAGATTTTTTTAAAATTCATTTGTTTCTCTTTTTACGTCTTTTGCTGCTTTAAATTTTGATCAATTAAATTTTGTTCTTAAGTAATGGTAGGACTTTCATTTCCAGTAGCTAGCTTTAGACATAATGCATACCTTCTCCCAGTAGCGATAAGACAATTGGTTAATGGCTCAGCTATACCACGGCTTGAGAGAAAGACGTTTCGAGTGCTCTATCACTATTTTAATTAAATACTTTGGCACATCTAAAGTAAGTGTTAGGTGTCCTGGCGCCCACAAGAGCTGATTATAATCATTGCTAATGAACAGGTAAGAGGTAAGTATGCTATTGGTGGTGTGAGTAAAGCGGTGCTTGTTCTTGTTGCGATTCTTCTACTGTACTCCGGGAGAACGCAATATTGGAGCCCCGCCAGGAACGTAACCTTTGGTCACTTAGAAGGACAGGGAACGTTACATTTGGACGCCCAACTGTGGAGTTTCTTATATATGTATATTTACCTGCAAGGTTAGTAACAAAACGTTACAACACCTGGAAGATTATAGGCTCCCCTCTCGAAGTACTATCCAAGCATTTCCTGAAGAGAATATGAAGGAGAGCGAGAGAAAACCAGTTTCCCTAAACCTTAAAAAAATAAAAAATAAATTAAAAACCTTGGATGGCCGACTATCATCAGATCATTTACACAGGTCGTTAAATCTATGTATAACTTACAAGTAGCCTACTGTATGTGTGTGTCAAGGAATATTATTCCGAGCGAAATGACTCACTCCTTCCTTAAATCAATTAGTAGCGATGTGATATTGCCGTATTAACAATATTTGCGAATTTAATGAAATAATAACAATACGAAATAATACTCAAACATCGAAGTCGACATCAGAAAAAGACGATTGAAATTATTCGGGCACATAAGTAGACTGCCGAATATCCGACCAACCAAAAGAATACTAGATTACATATCATCAAAAGTACAACACCATGGATGAAAGAAGTACAAAAAGACATACGAACTGCTAACATAACCGACACATCAGACGAGACTCCTTCCGTAACAAAGTGAACAACTGGGAAGTCCAACCAGAGCAACCAAAACCTACACCTTACAGACCTCAATGGTCTGACGAAAGAAAATTGGCATTCTTCAACAGAATGAAACAATACTGGCAAAATAAGAAGAACGTCAAGAATTGAGTCAAAGTGCTTAACGCTTTCCAAGAAGTAATAATAATAATAATAATAATAATAATAAGTCCACTCGCCAAGGAGACTGATGGCAAGAGTTCAAGCTGCGGACAGGGTGATATTTTCGAGAGAAAAAGTCACGCCCAGTAGTTTGAACTCCACATAAAAATGATGTCACGTAGTTTAGGACGTCAATGTTAAAAGTAAAATAAAACAAGCTTGCTTACCAAAGATCTACTGTAGTTTCAGGATCGATCCGAGGTGACCGATTTTCTGGCTCCCTATTTTTAAAAAAATCCAGATCCAATCGAGGATCTGCCTGCCTCTGTTAGACCGAGTCTATTAAATATTAATTCCCACCCTCAAATGCAGTTAATGTTATTTTTTCTTTAAATTTTCAAGATAGTTCCAGTATCGAGAAAAGGCTGCTACAGGCAATCAAAAGTATTTATGTTGATGATCAGGCAGTAGTTGATGGTTGAGTTCGTTTACTGTAACTTTGCACTTTTTTTATGGCTAGGGTTGCCAACTTTCATAAGGAAAGACTCAACTTATAACCTGTAGTCCATAACAAATATATACAGTACATGTAAGTTTTTTCGGGTTATTTTTTCGCTTGTCCCAGTAATTAGGAATATATTGGGAACGTATTATGTCGGCCAGACTGAAAAGTTGCCTTATCAAACTGAAGAACCACGTGCTCGTGGCATGGGTGTGCGGTTGGTAATGGACGCATTACCGTGTTCATCCGCCTGTGCAAATACGTGATTATTATATTAAATAATAATAATTATAATTGATAATATTGCGCAAAGTCGTCTGAAAGTATTATTTCAATTTGAACGCGTGTTCACTTTTCAGATAAATATACAGTATAGTGGTTATCTTAAATGTTGAGCAGGCAGAGGTGTCTCTCTCCAGGTTGGACATTTTTGTTTTGAGTAACGAGTCGGAAGGAGATACGGAATTTCTTGTTCCAAGATATTTTATTTCTATCTCTCTGAAGGTAAAAGAAAAGGCAGCAGAACTCTTGATTTCTCCAAGAACAGTGCCCAGGTGAATTATTTTCACATGGCATGATATGTGCAAACAGGCCTAAAATATAAGTTGTTGTGTAGGCCTAAAAGTTAACTTGCATGGTGACATATTTCGTACATTTTTTAAAATATCAAGCCAACAGTTCAAGTAATGATATTGTCGTCTTGGGGACATCTTACACCATATCTTAGTAAGCATTTTCCTGGAGCTGTGAAATGAAGAGCCTAAAACAATTCCACTCGTGAGTAACTATTAAGTTATATCAGCCGCTGTGTCATAGCGCGCCCAATGATGTAACATTCTGTCAGCGAGCCGTCAGTGGGTTTCAGGTGTGCTGTTAGATTAATTGATAAATGCCACAAAGAAATGAGAGTTTCCGTTAAAAAGGGCAATGAATTGATAATGCGAGATGAGATGAACGTAGGTTTAGACAACTCATAACAGCTGTTCACCCCTTGACGGAATGCACGCGGCCATTGCTGGCTGCCATGTGGGTGATGGCTCATTGGCTGCAATGTACGTGGCAGCGGCTCTGCCCAGTAGAACTATTTGTTCCCGCGAGAACTGTCAAAAAAAAAGTGCATAGTTACAGTAAACTAACTTTAGGATGAGTTCTTGGTTTAAGGTTGTTGCAGGAGTTAGGCAAGGCTGTATGTAACCTTTCACCACTACTTTTTATTTTATATATACACCCTTTACCGAAATGCATATACTGGCTGGGTGGGATTCAATTACCGGTATGTGGAAACCAGGTAAGCAATCTGGTTTATGCTGATGACGAGGTTGAAATGACAGACTTCGTCGAAAAATTACAAACCAACATCTTAGAAATGTAGGGATTATAACATGAAAATATGCATTTCAAAAACGAAGGTAGGCCTATGTCGGTAGGGGAAAATAGAATGCCAGGTACGAGGAAATAAATTGGAGCAGGTGGACCATACTAGGTACTTGGGATGTATATTCTCTCAGGATGGTAGTATGGGGAAAGAAATGTATACTCTGTGAGCTGCCAGAATGGTATTGACATTTGGCCGGTGATTCCACGTCAGTCATCACCCCTCTGCCTCTTGACCAATCCATGTTCGCATAGTTGATGTCATAATACTCTGCGTTGCAATATTACAGCCCACGTGCGTCAGTGCCTGGTCAGCCGTATCTCTGGCTTGTCGCTTGTTATTGTAACTGTTTGACAACCTTGTTTCCTGACCACATGGCGAGGCGAGAACTGTCAATCCTGTTCAGGCAGCTCACAGAGTATAGTCAAATAGCTCATTTTAAGCTATTTGGTATAGTCTAGGTGCAGAAAAGCCAACGTAAGTTCTCAGTTGCGATCTACAGTATTCTGCAAGAAAGAATTTAGTGTAGCGACGAAACTCTCCCTACATCGGTCAGTATTTACACCGACCTTGCTGTATGGAAGTGAGAGCTGGCTAGATACAGAATATCTAATACACAAGCTAGAGGTAACTGATATGGGGATAGAACGAATGAAGTTAGTAGAAATGGACACGCTAGATGAAGCTGTTCGTATGAGCCGACTCAGATGGTGGGGTCAAGTGAAGAGATTGGGGGAGGAGAGATTACCTAAGAGGTAATGAGTTCGGTTATAGAGGGTAAAAGAAGCACTCGTAGACCCAGGAGGCGTTGGTTAGATTCAGTGCCGAACGATTTCAAAGTGAGAGGTGTAGAAACAGAGAATGCCGTAATGCTAATTACTAATAGGGGGATTCTGGAGGCGTCTTGTTCACAAACAGAGGCTTGGAGACCAGACTGGACACTCAAAGGCAAAACAGTCAAGTGAAAATGGATGTACAGTAGGCCTATGTACGTACGAGTATGTCGTTCCAGTCAAATCCCCTCCTCAATCAACAAAGCTCGATAAACGTATTGAGCAGAATATAACCTACTTCTCAAATTAACTGATTAACCGTAAGCAGTGGTGTCATGAGAGTGAGCCTGTGGACAAGGTGTGGGTCACATAGAATGGAGTGTTGTTCACCTTTATAGCACATTCGAGCAGAAGATTGGTATGGTGCATTTTGTAGATCTCTTGTGCCGGAGACTCACAGCTAGGGAAAGGATTTTTAGACATGTTTGCGTAAATACGTAATGAATACCGTACATAAATTATTTTTTTGGTGTATTTTTTTTTATTTTTTATAAATAGATAATTCAGCTTTGAATCTCGACTGCGTCACATTTTTTCCCCTCCATTTATTTCAATTTGTTTGGTGATACTTAAACGAGGAAGAACCTGTCGCGAGTATGATTCTTCCTTGGGCTATCTATAGGCCTACATAATATTTTGAACATCGTTGCCATGAATGCAGGCTGTATGTTACTCTGTATTTGCATATACAGCCTGGATGGGCTGGATGATTCTGCACTGTTCAGTATTACCTCAACAAATAACAGAGATGCAGATCATTATAGATTATGGGTATGCACCCCCCCCCCCCCACACACACACACACACACACACTATGATGCCAGAAGTTAGTCCTGCGGCCTGTATGACGCTCTCCAGGTCGACGCCGCCATCTCAAACGACCATCTCACTGATGCAAACGCAGAATCTGCTTTCATCACCAAATAGAACTCTGGGCGGTGCATTCCCCGGTCGCGTCTTGTGCCACCATTGGAAGCGGGCTGCACGGTGATGTGATAGGGCGTAATAAGCCTGGCGAGCGCCGCCCTTTATCGTAGCCCAGCTTCCAGGTAACGGTTCCTGATGATCCTAGCTGACACTGTGGGTGAAACATCGGTCCTAATTTGTGCTACGGACGCCGTATGAACTGATGCGGCTGACCAGGCAGGCGTGATTAGGCCTATGTATATCGCTGTCGTCCGGAACCAGTATGGCGAGCAAATACGAGTACATCTTCCGTGGACCACTGACACCAACACTGACACACAGTAGACACCTCACATCCAACGTGTTGAGCCTCCCACAGACCCACAATACAACCTCGCTGAAATTCTGTTAATTGCACACTCTGTGCTCGTTGATGCCGTCTTAGCACATCTATAATGTCTACACACATAATAAGATGCTCAACACGTAAGACCACTCATTCAATTACAGTTGTCGAGTTTCCATGCTCAGTAGGCCTACGAGGTTCCTACTCCCTTCACAGCACGAATACTTGAATCATTGCCTTCACTGCCCTCGATCAGCGCCCCATGCAAATATGGTGTTTCTACGTCTCATGGATGGAATGCCTCCAGATATTTCTGCTTTCCACAAACCTTTCAGATACAGTATCTTCACTACCATACAAAAGAGATGAAGGACGCCGATCACGGTTCTGAAGCTTACAACATGTATTGCTGCGAAAGTCAAATTTCCGGGCGCGTGCAGGTATTTATGATAGTGGGTTGGTAGAACTGCGCTCACTTAACTTTCCTTACTGTTTGCGACGTGCCGCGCTTGGCGATAAGCTTATATCGCCCCGACTCATCCAGGCCTGCTGACTCGAGCCAAGTAGACCGAGCGATATTGCGTCATTTTAACACTTCTGGACTAGCCTATCTACAAGTCGAGCAACACGATAGCCTACCTTTCGCTAGAATCTTTCACCCCGTGGCGAAATGTGTATAGCCTATTCTACAGTAGAAGTAGAGAAAGATATTAGGCATTTCATAATACAACCCCTGAATGTTATGAATGAGTCACAGAAGATCATCCAAGTGCACGTTTCTATTTCATAAGAATATTTAAGAAATTCAGATGCACCTTTACATTTCATGTTTCTTACATTGAAAATATGGGACGTTATTGCACAATTTGTTCAATAAATAAATAAATAAATAAATAAATAAATAAATAAATAAATAAATAAATAAATATTTACATGTCTAACGCAACTTTATAAAATACTTAACTTTATGTTGTTAATTCATTTTAGGGGCTAGGGACATCTTGGTCATCAGCCCCGTATAGTTTGTATCTTGAACTTGTCAGATAACCTATATTTAGTATGTGTGACGACTGTAGTTTAACTGTACCGGTAGTAGGGAAAGGGATGAGGAAGGTCCCCTGGGACTAGAAATAGGGTACTGTACCGGTATTTGCCTGGAAGGAGTGTGGAAAATAACGGGGAAAACCACATATAGGTTAGCCGCTGTCAGCGCCAGGATTCGAACCTCCAATCTCCGGACTTGCTGCAGCTGCCCTCACGGCCTTGGTGCACGATTCAACGAGCACGGCTACGCCGCGACATTCCTGTTTGCTACATGGAAGTTTACTAACATAATATGATCGCAAGAAATTCTTCGCATTTTCCAAGTTTCAGGCAATGGGTAATAGCATGCCCAGTGTATGTTGCCGTCCATGTATCGAGTGAAAGTGTGTGAAATTTGAAGCACAAATGCCAATAGCAAAGCTCTGTTAATGTTGCTTCATGTTTGGGGAAAGGATTCGGATGGGGGAAGGATTCGGATTGGAGACTCTCGATTAAAGCAACGTAGTTTGATAGAGCAGGTAAAGTACAAGATGACTGACTTTGAAAGGCCACCGAAAAATGCAGTTCGATCAGCTGTCATAATGAGTTGTATTTCATTTGAAGAACTTGGACATCGTGGTCATTTAGCCTCGTGTACTTGGGTGTGTGCATGCGGTATGTAAGTTTTGCCTGATAACTTGCGTTATTGTGATGGCTGAAGTCTATTAGTGGATGTAGTTGTAATTCAGATGAGGATTGGGAAGAGGCAGCCGTTGCCGTAAGTCTGGAGTAGAAGTAGGAAACAACGAAAAAACGCTTGCAGGATGGATGTGGTGGGAATCGAACACACCTCTTCTCAGTTTTGCCTAACGACGCTGAATGTACACAGTTCCAGCCTTAAGACCCTTGGCAGAGCCAATCGAACCCAGTCCTCAGGGTGGACAGCCAAAAATGCTAGCCACTACACCACGCGGTGTTCTATCATAATGAAAGAAGTCGCGCAGAATGTGATGAGAGCTAAAATCCGACGAACAATGACGAACAGAGAGACCTTCTTACTATATTTAGCGAAGGACTGTCTGCTGTTCTGAAACACATCGAAAAGCAGAATGGTAAGTTGAATATGTCGTTGCCATCAAACACGGAACGAATAAGATTTCCTTATCTAAAACGTGGAATGGACACCAATCTGATGACAACAAACAATGAACGGATATTCTGAAAACGTGACGCGGGTTTAGAGAAACATGGACAGGTACGATGGGTGTGAAAGGTTGAGGTACGTAGAAAACGGGGTGCACAGTCCTAGTTCTGGGAGGACAATCCGAGAGCTTGCAAAAATAGCACAAGCGGAGGAAATGTCCATAACCGTACAAACATCTGATTGCTCAGTATGAAATTCAAGCATCTAGGGGTAATAATCAGATTTTCTGTCACTTTCTGAATAACGTGCCACAAGGTAACTAGAATGGGCGTGCCATACAAACCCCTCCACGGGTCGTCTAGAGAGAAGGTCTGGTCTAGGAGTAACTATGACTAGCGATTATAAATTGCAGATTGGGTGATAGAACGTGCGGATTGAACTATTTTTTGTCGTGTAGACACAGCAGTTTGCATTAGTCACAACACAAGATACATTGTCATTTATTTGAGACGATATATCCGAACACATCTGACGTCCTAGTAAAACGTAATAAAACAAATGAACGTCCACCTCGTGGTGCAGTAGCTAGTGTTCGCTTCTGCGAATGTTTTTTGTTGGCTATGTTTCCCTTACGGTGTGAAACACACGTTCAATTTTTCTGCCCCATTATTTTTATTTTCGTTAATTGCAGTCTGAACGCGGTGTTCTGATTTGTTTAGTATTGGTGTTTCAGTTTAATTGCTTTTCTGTAATATTCATGTCAACTCACCTTTTTTCTGTAGTGTCTTTCTAGACGCACCATACCGTCACATTTTCTCACGAGGTACTGAGCTCTCCCCAGCGGTAACGCTCGCAATGTGCATGGGGCTGTGCTTTGATTGGCTGCTCTTTCACCCCTCCTTCATACTGGAAGGTTCGGCGCGCTGACGTCACTACCGCTATATAACCTTAGGTCTACCGGCCTACAGTGTCCACTCTTCTCCACTGGTCACCACTGCTCGCTACGTACCTGCTGGGGTTATTGCCCTCTCGGGGTACCTCTTGCAGCCGGAGGCCCTTCTCCGCCGTCAAAATCTCTCTTCTGGACCTGGCTGCCTGCCCGGGCAGTCTAAACTCATCGGCCTTCACTTCGGCCAAATCTTCAACACGGATCTACTCTGCAAGTCTTGATTATAAGGACATAACTTCACCAGCCGAGGGAGTTACTACCAAGAGACTCTCTATGCTGGTCGCTTTTTATAAGGAGAATCTACCATCATCAACTCTAGTTCCGAACCCGGAACCCTGGAGTATGCCTGACTGACCTCGCACAAGCCCCGAGCGGGCGCACTAAATTACCGCCAGCTACTGATGTCCTCCGGCAGCCGGCCTACCTTCGGAAGATGTTTAAGGAGATCTGATACTTCCTGTATCACACATCAGAAGAGGTGGTAACCCTTTCACTTCATACACTCTGCCCGGATTCTTTCCGTAATAAGAGTACTTTGTTTTAATTCTACTCTGGGATGAATTTAAATTATTATTGTAGGTTATTTTATTATGCTCTTTTTATTCAGTAATTTTGTATTTAATCCTTTATAGGGAGCTACAGCTTGCAAGCAATTTACGTTTCCTGGAGAAACGAGTAATTTTTAATTGTTACTGTTTCTTATTGTCATTTTAAGGCAATTTCTTTGAAAGTATCCATTCCTTGCAATATTTGCTTTATAATAAATAAATATCATTAAAATCTAAGTTTTAACATTTTGGTCTCTTCCCGCACTGTCCTTCGTTATCACATCTTGTGCCTGAAACCTCATTCTATCGAAATCCCCTAAGATGTACCACATCCATTAAGGTACACCTTTTCCATGGTACCTCAACCCCGGATCGAACCCAGAACCTTCATTCTGAGACCACAAATTATATTGTAAAAAAAAAAAAAAAAAAACTGGTGCAATCTAATATTTGTCTTATACATTTCAGTATATCGTGGCTAGCGCGGGAGATCTGCGGGAAGGCGGAAACAATCCCAGCATATTACACAACTGGTTTCTTTCCGGAGAGCAGGTCTGTCTGGTGCCACAAGCAGCTTTGGTGAGTGAGTTGTTCCAACTTTCCAGCCATGCCAGCAATAATAGATGATAAACTGTTAAACTCTCGGGCGGCCTACAAAGGTCAACTCACCCGTTTTCAAAAATATTTAGCTACTCTACCGAAAGAGGAACAAAACCTTGATATTATATCGCAGCGTTTAAAAGCTTTTGAACAGGCGTACGAGAAATATGATCTCGTGCAACTTGAAATTGAAATCAAAAATCCAGAACATCAATCAGATAGGGAAGAAGTAGAGAGTAATTACTTTGATACACACGCTCAGGCTGTGGCATTAGTTAGAACTTTGACCCTGGCGTTGAAGGTAGAGGAAACTCAAGGAAGAATTAGCGACCATGGGAATGGTATCAAACCATTGCTACCTAAAATTGAAATTCCGCATTTTTCAGGAAAGGAAGAGATGTGGCAATCATTCTTTGAATTGTTCAGTTCATTAGTACATGATAATGCCACACTTCCAGAAATTCAGAAATTTCATTACTTAAAATCCATTTTGCAGGGACCACCCCTTCAACTTATAAGAGAACTCCCCTTAACAGGAGAAAACTATAACATTGCTATAGAGCTTCTTAAAGGCCGTTATGGCAATGAAAAATTATGTTTACAAAGGCATATTCAAGCCTTATTTAGCCTGCCCACCTTGCGAGCTGACAGCTTGTCAACACTGCGAGCCTTAAGTGACATGGTCCAACTACATGTCAGAGCACTGGCACGGTTGAATCAACCGGTCGAGCATTGGGATCTATTCTTAATTCACTTGGTTACTTCTAAATTTGATTCATCAACCTTAAAGGCATGGCAGAGGGAACTAACAAATGACACTTCATATACCTATGATTCGTTGCTTACGTTTATAAATAATAGATGTCAGGAAGTGCAGATAACAAATCTAATGTTGTGAAGCCAGTCGGTGCTAAAATAAACAAATCTGCTGTCTTTACTGTTCAACATAATTCAACAGATTGTATTCTCTGTAAAGCACCTCACAGGTTATATTCCTGCGTTGCCTTTAAAGCCCTTTCTACCGACGAAAGACGCAAATTAATAGCTCAAAAAAAGATATTGCTACAACTGTCTGTCAACTAGGCATATGGTGCCTGATTGCTTATCTAAAAATACTTGCTCCCATTGCAAGGCTCAACATCATACCTTGCTTCATAGGTTTGAAAAGCCACGTCAGGCTCCTTCCCCTGGATGTTCTAAAGATACATCCCCAGGAGCCAATGCGCAATCTTATACTCAGAGCTCTAGCTCAATTCGTAGTTCCCAAGTGCTACTATCAACCGTGTTATTAAAAGTTCAAGATTCCTCTGGTAGATGGCTTGAAGCACGTGCCTTATTGGATAATGCCGCCACCCATGACTTCATAAGTGAGCGTCTCATTAAGAAACTTGGTCTTCCCAAGCAACCTACATTAATTCAGGTTACCGGTATTAACAATAGCAATGTTAAATCTTTGCATTTTGTTCGTGTTCACATCAAAGATGCTGTGAATTGTAACACAACATTTCAGTTGAATTGTCTTGCCATTGATACTATTGGCAGTAATACCCCTAGTATTTCTTTTGAAATTAGAAATTGGCAATTTCCTCATAACATTCAGTTGGCAGATCCAACATTTAATACGAGCGCTCCGGTAGACATACTTCTCAGTGCCCAAGTATTTTGGCAATCTCTCCTTAGCTCTAAGGTTAAAATATCACCAGGAGTGTTTGCTCATCATACCAAGCTAGGTTGGTTAGTAACGGGTCAAGTCCCTCGTAAGTCATTTCAAAATTTCTCTCAATGTCATTTTGTTAATACAAGTCTCGATAACAACTTAGAAAGATTTTGGAAAATCGAAACTATAGATTCAGTTTCACCTTCCTCGGTTGAAAATGAAATGTGTGAAAAACTGTTTCGCGAAACGACCAAACGCAATTCAGAGGGTAGATTTGTCGTAACAATGCCCCGAGTGGATAATCCACCTCTTTTATTTGAAACACACCCTAGGGCTCTTAGAGCACTCTATGCTGTGGAAAGCAAATTTAAACGTGACCCTGTTGTTAAAACTCAATACTCCACATTTATGGAGGAATATGAGGCACTCGATCATATGGAGGTTGTTACCAAGAAAGATGATGCTTCTTATACCCCATCTGAAGTCATTTACCTCAATCATCATCCTGTTTGGAAGAATGAAATTTTAAAGGAAAACATAAGAGTGGTCTTTAATGGCTCTGCTATGGATGCCAATGGAACTTCTCTGAATGACACATTATTATCAGGCCCTCCTGTTCAATCTGACATTTCTTCTGTTTTGATGAATTTTCGCTTGTTCCCTATCGCAGTGATATCTGATATCAAGCAAATGTATAGACAGATTTTGGTCGATCAACAACAGCGCGACCTTCAGAGAATTCTTTGGCGCGACGAGCCTACTAAACCCGTCAAGATTTTTCGGCTAAAAACATTAACCTATGGACTAAAGCCTTCTGCTTTTTTAGCCATACGTACGTTGAAATTACTTGCTGAACAGGATGGCCCGTTGTATTCTCCTAAGGCTTCTGAAGTGTTAAAATCATCATTTTACGTTGACGATTTTCTTCATTCGTTTGAGTCAGTATCTGAAGCACTGCAAGTCTCTAAAGATTTGACGGCTTTGCTTTTGGGAGGCGGATTTTCCTTGTGCAAGTGGAACTCTAATTCGGAAGAATTTATTTCTAAATTTCCATTAACTTCAGTCTATAACGACTCAGTAGAGCTTCTTCAAGAAAGTAATTCTATCAAAACTCTAGGCATCTATTGGAGTCCTCAAAAGGATTTTTTCTTTTTCAAAATTAATCTCAGTGACATCAAACCGCAAACTAAGCGGCAAATTTTGTCTGAGATTGCAAAGATATTTGATCCTCTCCAATTTTTGGCGCCAATTATTGTCACAGCAAAGCTTTTCATGCAGGACCTTTGGTCCTTGAAAACTGGTTGGGATGAACCAGTTCCTTCAGAGTTGCAAAAAAATTGGATTTCTTATAGAAATAGTTTGGAAGATCTCTCCAATGTTATTATCCCGCGAGTGATTATTCCCTTTCCCTCCTGTGGAGGATATGAACTTCACATCTTTGCCGATAGCTCATTGAAAGCTTATGGGTGTTGTGCGTATATTGTTTGCCGCAATTTTGTCCAGTCATATTTCTTTTCCAATTTAATTTGCGCTAAGTCAAAGGTGGCCCCTCTTAAATCTTTATCCTTGCCACGACTGGAACTTTGTGCTGCTCTTCTGGCGGTTGAATTATCGGTCAAAATCCGCCAATCTTTGAAAATCCGATTTATTAAAACTTACTTTTGGAGTGACTCAGCCATCACGTTGGCATGGATTGCCAAACCTCCCTCGCATTGGCAGGTGTTTGTAGCTAATTGAGTGTCCAAAATTCAACAATTGTCTAACTTTGAACAATGGCATCATGTATCTGGCAAGGAGAACCCTGCAGATGTCATTTCTCGGGGATGTTCCCCTCTTATGTTGGCTAACCTGACATTATACTGGCACGGTCCCCCTTGGCTTCTGCAAGAACCTTCCGCTTGGCCAAATTTTCCTCTTCCGGAGTTATCAGACTTACCGGATGCTGGTAAGATTACTGGATCTTCTCTTCTCGTTTCTGACTCTCCCCTTCTCTTGCAGCGATATTCCTCTTTCCATAAATTGGTGAGGGTTATGGCTTATCTCCTTCGATGGAAATATTTTGTGGTAGAACAACCCCTTTTTTCTAAGCCATATTTAACCCTTTCTGAATTAGGTTTAGCCACTACAAAAATCTTATGGCTTACTCAACAAGAAATATTCTCTGAAGAATGCCAGGTGTTGTCCCAAGGTCAATCCCTTAAGAAATCGAGTAGGCTTTCCTCACTCGCCCCTTTTTTGGATACTGATGGTTTACTAAGAGTAGGAGGACGTTTATCTTTGGCTGATCTTTCCGAGGATAAAAAACACCCAATTATTCTTCCTTCAAAGCATCATGTCACTTCCCTAATCATTCGTCAGTATCATTACCAGCATCTTCATGCTGGAGCTCGTACATTACTTTCTGTCATTCGTGAAAGGTATTGGCCCATAAACTGAGTCCATGAAGTTACCTCTGTTATCCGGAAGTGCATTCCATGTTTTAAATCCAACCCTAAAATTACCACTCAGCTCATGGGTGATCTTCCCAACTTTAGATCTGCGCCTGCTAGACCCTTTGCCTTTACGGGGGTGGATTATTCCGGGCCTTTTGTTTACAGAAGAAATTCTCCTGAGGCCAAAAAATGTATTTTTGGAAAACTCTATATTTCGCTGTTTGTATGTATGGTCACCGGAGCAGTTCACTTAGAACTAGTTACCAACGCCTCTACTGCTTATTTTTTGGCAGCTTTTGCCAGATTTTCTGCCCGCCGAGGTCTTCCTTCAGAAGTATTCTCAGACAATGCTAAAAATTTTATCGGAGCTTCTGAGCAAATTAAGAGAGCTCTTACTCAAAATTCAGCGCTGGAAAGGATTACTGATTATGCTCACCAGAGAAATTTCAAGTGGCACTTCATCCCCCCTTATGCACCTCATCAAGGTGGGCGGTGGGAGTCTTGTGTGAAACTCACCAAGAAGCACCTTAGACGTGTTTGTGGCCACACCCCCCTTTCTCATGAAGAGTTTAATTCCTTAATTATTTTTATTGAGGGCATAATTAATTCTCGTCCTTTATCACCCTTATCTAATGATCCTTCAGATCTTCTACCATTAACGCCAGGCCATTTTCTTATCGGTGGTCCGTTGACTGCCTCTCCACCTTTGTTATATTCTAATTCTCAATCTTCTTTAGCCATTTCTTGGCGCAAAATTGAAAGTTTGCGCAATAATTTTTGGCGCCGCTGGAGGTTGGAATACCTCAGTTTGCTTCAGCAGCGTGGTAAATGGCTTGTTTCCTGCTCTAACCTTCAGGTGGGGGACTTGGTGCTTTTGAAAGACCCTAGTCCTCCTCTTGTTTGGAATTTGGGTAGGGTTGTTGAGTGCTTTCCTGGCAGAGATGGTAGGGTTCGCGTGGTAAAACTGCAGACTTCTGCTGGTCATTTTCTTAGGCCAATCGCCATGATTGCTCCTTTGCCACGCGAGGCCTAACTTCTGCGCTTTCTTACTGCAATTTTTTCTCGCCCCCTCCCAGCATGTTCGCTTCTGCGAATGTTTTTTGTTGGCTATGTTTCCCTTACGGTGTGAAACACACGTTCAATTTTTCTGCCCCATTATTTTTATTTTCGTTAATTGCAGTCTGAACGCGGTGTTCTGATTTGTTTAGTATTGGTGTTTCAGTTTAATTGCTTTTCTGTAATATTCATGTCAACTCACCTTTTTTCTGTAGTGTCTTTCTAGACGCACCATACCGTCACATTTTCTCACGAGGTACTGAGCTCTCCCCAGCGGTAACGCTCGCAATGTGCATGGGGCTGTGCTTTGATTGGCTGCTCTTTCACCCCTCCTTCATACTGGAAGGTTCGGCGCGCTGACGTCACTACCGCTATATAACCTTAGGTCTACCGGCCTACAGTGTCCACTCTTCTCCACTGGTCACCACTGCTCGCTACGTACCTGCTGGGGTTATTGCCCTCTCGGGGTACCTCTTGCAGCCGGAGGCCCTTCTCCGCCGTCAAAATCTCTCTTCTGGACCTGGCTGCCTGCCCGGGCAGTCTAAACTCATCGGCCTTCACTTCGGCCAAATCTTCAACACGGATCTACTCTGCAAGTCTTGATTATAAGGACATAACTTCACCAGCCGAGGGAGTTACTACCAAGAGACTCTCTATGCTGGTCGCTTTTTATAAGGAGAATCTACCATCATCAACTCTAGTTCCGAACCCGGAACCCTGGAGTATGCCTGACTGACCTCGCACAAGCCCCGAGCGGGCGCACTAAATTACCGCCAGCTACTGATGTCCTCCGGCAGCCGGCCTACCTTCGGAAGATGTTTAAGGAGATCTGATACTTCCTGTATCACACATCAGAAGAGGTGGTAACCCTTTCACTTCATACACTCTGCCCGGATTCTTTCCGTAATAAGAGTACTTTGTTTTAATTCTACTCTGGGATGAATTTAAATTATTATTGTAGGTTATTTTATTATGCTCTTTTTATTCAGTAATTTTGTATTTAATCCTTTATAGGGAGCTACAGCTTGCAAGCAATTTACGTTTCCTGGAGAAACGAGTAATTTTTAATTGTTACTGTTTCTTATTGTCATTTTAAGGCAATTTCTTTGAAAGTATCCATTCCTTGCAATATTTGCTTTATAATAAATAAATATCATTAAAATCTAAGTTTTAACATTTTGGTCTCTTCCCGCACTGTCCTTCGTTATCACATCTTGTGCCTGAAACCTCATTCTATCGAAATCCCCTAAGATGTACCACATCCATTAAGGTACACCTTTTCCAGCTAGCATTCTTGGCCGTCACCCCTGAGGTCCAGGCTCGATTCCTGGCTATGCCAAGAAATTTAATTCTGATCTGAGGGCTAGACATGGCTACGTTCAGCCTCAGGAGCAGGAATTAGATGAGATAGGTTCGATCCCCACGTCTGCCATCCTACAAGTTGTTTTACGTTGTATCCCAACTTTTACTCTAGACAGACGCCGGGATGGTTCCAACAGTAACTTAAGGCCACGGCTGCCTCTTTTCCTAATTCTCCTTCTAGGGAGACATCGCAGTAACATACGTTATCAGACAAATCCTACACACACCCAAGTCTACGGGGCCGAATGACTTAGATTTCACGAGCCCCTACATAAAACAACATGGAATAAAAGAACATGATAATATTTTTTAAGACCACCTCATGGTGTAGCGGCTAGCATCTTGGCAGTCTCAGGAGGTTCGGGTTAGATTCCAGCTCTACCAAGAAATTAAAATTCCGGTATGAGGGTTGGAACGGGGTACACTCAGCCTCGTGAAGCAAAACTGAGTTCCGATTCCCACCTCAGCCATTCTGGAAGTGGTTTTCTGTGGTTACACACTTCTACTCGAGGCAAAAGCCAGGATGCTTCCCAACTTAAGGCCACCGACGCCTCCATCCCAATCCTCGCCCGAATTACAATTACACACACTACTACAGATACAACAATAACACAGGTTTTAAGAGAAATTATTTATATATACACACACACACACACACACATACACGGGGCTAAATGACCACGATGCCCCAGCCCATCAAATTAAACAACAAAAAATACTTCTTAAAAGCTGAAATGCTCATATATGTCTTTTTTAAAAATAGAGATAGAGCTCAATTTGGGGTAAATGAATAAAAAGATTGCAAACATTCCAGTCACCTCGGAGTCTCGGTAAATTCCAATATACCGTAGTTTAAATGTACAACAGGATGTTATGTAACAGAAGGGAGACCAAGAAGGTGGCAATGCCAGAGTTGAAGCCGGCGCGGCGACATGTTAGAAGAACGCGGATATGAGTTCACAAAAACATGAAGAGCTAGAAGTGATCGGGGCCGAACAATGGAGCCTGGAACTCAGCAGCAGTAAGCGCTAAGCGGCCGTTTGGATCTCCGTCACGTCACCAGCGCACACGTCGTGCCGATAAACAACTGCCGCGCGACGTCCGCACTGCACACCAATTAGGAGCCTTGTTTATTTATCATTGGAGGGCTTGGTATGGCTTTATTACACAGGGCCTTGACACGTGCACTGTTCACAATCCCCGTCCCGCCTTCAAAATCACACTAGCGATACGATCAACTTAGACACTTATTAATGGTATTCGCCTCATTTCGAAACAATACGCCATCTCCCAAATAATGTGTACATTCTTAGATATCAGTAAATTTCAGAAATTCATGCGTAAAATCGCTCACCAAGACCGCGACGGAGGGCTGCAGCAAATCCGGAGATCGCAGGTTCGAATCCCGGCGTTGACAGCGGCTATCCTAAGTGTGGAATTTCCACACTTTCTCCAGGCAAATGCCAGGATAGTACATTAACTCAACTCCCAGGGCACCCTGTCACCCTATAGTCACCATAGAAACACAGGTTATCAGACAATTTGCAACACACACACACACACAAGTGCACGAAGCTGATGACCAAAGATGTCCCAAGCCCCTAATAGTAATTAACAACACTACAATACAATATGTTTATATATCTTTGCATACAATGTTCCGTACATTTCAAAAATAGGATTATTTTTCATAGTTTGCAAATGTCTATTTTGGTCAACAGGAAATTAACTTGTATGTTGCAAATATGAATCTTAACACTATTTCATACAAATCTGTTGAAATGTTAGATCTTTCACGGATAATATTGGACCATTTCCGGATCCGTTTAGTACGTAGGAATTTATCAACTTCAAATGTAATCGGTGAAAATGTCAGGTATTCTCCATAAACCATTTAAGTTAAGTCAATGTATGACGATGTCCGGTCTGCTGTGGATGATTCATTTTGTGCTTTCCGACCGACGTCGTGGTCATGTAGATTCTTATACCGGGATGTGAGTGAAATATGTCTGATAACCTGTCATTGTGATGGCTATACTTGTGTGGGAATTTGTAATTGAGCCTAGGATTTGGATAGGAGGCGGCTGTGGCCTAAATGTAGGTACCATCCCGGCATTTACCTGGAGTGGAAGTTAAACACTACGAAAAACAACCACTTCTAGGATGGCTGAGGTGGGAATCGAACCCACCTCTTTTTAGTTCTGGGGGGGGGGGGGGGGCTGCGTAACCCTGTCAGAAGATGTAAATGTTATTGGGTTTACGTCACTTTTAACTACTACGGCTTTTAGATACGCCGGGGTGCCGGAATTTCGACCCGAAGGGGAACTTAAACGTGCCACGGCTCCCTCACATTTAGGCACCCTCAAATGCTAACTGACTGCGCCGGGATTCGATCCCACTATCTTGGGTTCCGGAGGCGAGAACGTTACCGCTGAGCCACGCATCCAGTCAATCCTGTCAGTAGAAGCGGAGTTCCTATCAAAGGGAGTGGATTCGATTCCCACCTAGGTAGTGGATTTTAGAAACAAAATTACCACTTTCAGAAATGCAAAAATTGCCCTGGGGTTCACTCAGCCTAAAGCCTCGTCCACACCGGCAGATTTGTTTCCAGAAACATTGTATGCAGACTGTTTCCCAAATGTTTCTCATTTGTATGCGGGATGTATGCATACTTTTTGAAAACATTCTACATACAATCGGGAGACTCGAGTGATGTATGGAAACAGTCTGCATACAGTTTGCATACAATTGACATACAAATGACATACAAATCTCGCGTTTCAAGATACAAGATACAATGTTTTCTGTTTTCCAACGAAATGGAAAACACGCATACAAGAAACAAGTACTTTGTCTCAAGTCTTCCTGTGTGGACGTGTTTTGAAACTGTAGACCGGATACAAACCACAGACGCATCCAGCTAGCCCCGTTTTACCACATCATATTGTGTTGATTTAGTTTCAATTTCCCATCCTTCTTTATTATGGTGCACCATATAAGGTTTAATAACAAAGAACTTTTTGTTGCTATACATTTCGTGTGTCTTTGACATTTATTAATTCATATGGGCTCATGAAGGGACCAAAACTAATTAGGCCTTGAAACATGTCCCACCAATGACCACACAGTGATCTCATTATATTGCCATAAAATGTAGTTTAGTGGGGCTACCGGCGGGGTGTCAATTTCACCCCCTCCCCACAAAAAGAAAATAGCGGTTGTTATATGACATATTAGTAGAATGAGTATTTTAGTTAAATATTCGACTAATACAAGAGGTACATTTAAACACAATCCCCCCTCCCACCATGATCGTTTCACTTTGATCCCCCAATTCACACATTCGCAGACTATAAGAAATCACCCTGTGGTAAAGGTATGAATGTTATTTTTAGCCTACTTTCGATTTTTGCAAAAAATGAAAGTAGACTTATGAGATCACTACAGGGCGAAAAAAAGTGTGTCTGTCTGTGTGTGTGTGAGTCTGTGTGTGTGTGTGTACTCTGAATGTCTGTCCCCCTCTATCAATTCGAACACGGTGAGCGCAAATTGAACGAAATTTGGTACAAAGGTAGCACTCGGGTAGCACTAGCAAAGGACACCTCAGTGTCATGTTTTATATCGCCGCCATCTTGACGGAAACGTAATGGCGGCCAGACAAATATTCAAAGCTTAAATCAAATTACGATTAACCTAATCATCCGATCTCTACCAAATTTTGCATCAACATACCATTATGGAGGGAGCATCCTTTGACCAAACTAATAGGTCATTAGCCTAATATTTTGCGGATGGAGGCCATCTTTGTGTGAAAATCGATTCCCCCTCTTAATTCCAACACGGTGAAACCGAATGGAACGAAATTTGGTACAGAGGTAGCACTAGAAAAGGCCACCTCAGTGTCATGTTTTATATCACCGCCATCTTGACGGAAACGTAATCGCGGCCACCCAAATGTTAAAGGCTAAAATATAATTACGACCAACCTAATAATCTAGTCTCTACCAAATTTTGCAACAACAAATCTTTATGTGGGAAGCATATTCTGACCAAACTGCTAGATCATCAGCCCAATAGTTTGCAGATGGTGGCTAAGTATGTGTGCAAATCGATTCCCCCTATCAATTCAAACACGGTGAAACCGAATTGAACGAAATTTGGTACAGAGGTAGCACTAGCAAAAGGCACCTCAGTGTCATGTTTTATATCGCCGCCCTCTTGACGGAAACGGAATGACGGCCACCCAAATGTTAAAAGCTTAAATCAAATTTCGACCATCCTAATAATTTGATCTCTACCGGATTTTGCAACAACGTGCCTTTTTGTGGAAAGCATCTTATGACTGACTACAAGGTCATCAGCCCAATAGTTTGCAAATAGCGGCCATGTATGTGTGCAAATCCATTCCCCAGATCAATTCAAACACGGTGAAACCGAATTGAATGATTTTTTTTACAGAGGTAGCACTAGCAAAGGGCACCTCATATTCATGTTTAATATCCCTATAGCGCGTTGTATTTCAACAAGCTACTACAACCACATGCAATTATACTCCTTGAAAAGGACAAAGAGTTATAACAATACCCATGCATTTAGGAGAAAGTAGGCTATATGTTCTTTACTGAACATCTTGTTATTATTTTAAGACTTAAACGATGTGTCATAAAATTTCTACCTTCAATTTTGTTCTTATACCATTACTTCGTCTTGATTGAATGAAAATACTAAATAAGAAGATTAATTATTTTCATACCGCCAAAGTTTAACGTTAACTCAACGAACTGTCAGTGGACTAGAGGTCTAAATCTGGTGTGGACGCAAAACAAGTAACATTCTTGTATTAGATACAATGTTTCAATACAGTCTGCATACTTGTATGGAAACTGTTTCCAGACTCCAAAGTAGTACGGTATACATACAGTTTGCATACAGTATGCAAACAATCTGCATACAGTCTGCAAACAAATCTGCCTAGGCATAAGACAACAGTGAGTACCAGGGTAATTCCTGGGAACAAACTACTAGTCTATAGTTCCACGGGCCTCCATGGCCTGCACCGAGTTGGCTTGGCTTAGCTTCTTAATTCTGATTCACGATGCTCAGTATACCTCGTTCCAGCCCTCAGACCAAAATTTCATTTATTGGCAAAGCCTGGAATCGAACCCGGCCCTCCGGAGCGACAGCCAAGAATACTAGCCACTATGCCAATAGGTGGAACTCCGAACCACAATTTATTTTAACTGCTTTCAATATTAACCGGTGTGATTGTGCAGAAAGTTGGTGGCAGTGTACTAATGTTGAAATCTTTGTGGTGTAACTGCTAGCATTCCTGGCTGTCACCCTGGAGGCCCAGGTTGATTCCTGGCTCTACCAAGGAATTTAATCTTGGTCCGAGGGCTGGAAAGGGGTACACTCAGCCTCGTGAGAAGAGGTGGGTTTCATTCCCACCAAAAGACATCCTCGAAGTATTTTTCCACGGTTTCCTACTTCTACTTCAGGCAAATGCCGGGATGATATCTAACATAAGACCACCACCGCCACTACAACAAAACACCACAACGGCACAGGCTATGAGACACATTCTACATGCACCTAAGTACAAGGGGCTGATGGTACCGATGTTAAAGTCCCTAAATTTGACAACAACTATTACAACATTGTATACATGTTTGTCTGATCGCATGATGGAAAAACAGATCTGATGATATTTCTTCCCCGAATTCTTCATAAATGGGAAGGGGCGCAAGAGATCTCATATCCTTTCGACCAGCAGCACTAGTATAACCAATTCCCCAACAGCACGTCTACGGTTAAAAAAATAAAAAAGGTTGACGTTACATGTAGGGAGAAGGGGATGTAATTGTGCGGTTCGACCACTTGTCATAGGCATCCACCCCGGCTGCTCTAAGTTTCAAATGGATCGAAGTGAATTTAGGGATAAAATACCACTGCAGATGTTTCCTTGTGAATTGACCAATATATATGATGTTTCAGAGTCATCGGGAATTTATATGTATAAAGTATAGTACTTTATAGAAACACTACAAACGTAACCAGCGTTTCGTACGTAGGCTACACCGAGTATTGATTGAAGAATTGCTTCCAATGCAAAAAGGTGCATCAAAATAATCCGTATGAAACGTCAGAAGAATCCAGAAATAATACAAAAACCTTTTCTGTTCATAGTGTAAATCACCCGTGAAAGAATATATATTTTTGATACATTTATTTCCATTACACATCTAAATATTTTCCTTAGATAATGCAATACAATAACTATTAAGAAATTACATTTTATAGAATTAAAAAAGGAAGGAGAAATGAAGACCTCTCCTTCCAAACCGCAGGCCTGCATAGAACAATGTGGAATATAAAATAAAAAGAGAGAGAGACTGTGTTAGTTTCCGGACACCTTTCGTGAGTTGTTTCCAAAAGAAATAAGTTACTATTTATAATTAAATAAGAGTACACGTAGTTAAAACTCAAGCTCTGAATACGGCATTTAGACTGCAATCTGTGCCACACAGAAAAGGAAAGGTGGTGATAAGCTCCCTTCGTTCATTGGCAGAGGTCATATTCAAAATATGTCCTCGAATTACAACAATCGAGGAACGAACAGGTGGGTGATATTCATTTGCGTTAGTACTTACTTAGTGACGAGGATTGGAAACATAAATAGTCTACGAAGTTAATTGGGATTCCTAATTATATATTCTTGCCATGCCTTCTCTTCTTTTCTTTTTATTACACGCATAGTGAAAATAGCAATATATAGTGCAGTACCGCAGAAGAAATTGTTTGTCCAATTCAAAATAAAAGTGGTAATGATTTCTGTTTTAAAGATAGAGATAATGTGCCTCTGAAATGTTTCCATGTGCACGTTTTGGCTAGGAACTGTACTAAACGGAAGGTGGGCTCTGAGGTGAGATAGTGGACCTGGTACATATGAATACTGCATGGGGAAGAAAGGTCTCAACTACCCCTCCTCTCTTGCTTTCAGATACGCGTTCAATCGTGGGCCACACAATGGCGAAGTATTGTAGTAAAGACGCGCACTTCTTGAGAAACCTCGTAACTACTAGAAGGAAGTGTCAAGCTATTTTAAATAGCGTAGTTCATTTTCAATATGGAGGATTATGTACGTCGTGGATAACCTCCAGGAGTCGATGCATTCAAGATCTCGTCATAGTCCAATGCAGGGCATGAAACTTCACGTCCTCACTCACTAGCTTTAAAATAAAAGTCAATTGTCTTCACGACAATCGTGATTCCGAGTGAAATCTTCACTTTCCCAAGTAAATTGGAGAGGGTAACTACCCGAGTCAATAGATTTTCTGGCAAATCTGGCAGGTATCCTTTAGGGCAAATTTCCGGCACCCTGGCGTCTTTAAAACCACAGCAGTTGATAGGGATGTTGGATATTTTACAATATTATTAAAATATGAATTAAAACAATAACTTATTTTAACAAAAGACAAGATAGGCACACAATATAGAATGGTGCACACACGCGGTATGGTGCAGCAGCTGCGCGCCGCGCTACTGGCTTGGCGACATCGATCCACGGCGCCTGCTCTCCTCGAGCCAACATCAGCCTCATTGTATGGTAATGAAACCAGGAGCAATATTTTGTGAACTTCACATATTATGAGTGAATGTAGCCACTAGTGGCTAGACAGCCAGCTACAGCAGTGACCATCAGTCGAACTTTCCTTCGGTACTCCAGCCGTGATGCGACAAGCTATCGTGAGCTTCTGGGTCTGAGCGAAGTAGCCTACTCGTGAAAGGACAGTTTCCAAAGCATCCGTAAAATATTATATAGTTCCAGGAAACAGTACACTAAATAGCTGTTGGGAAGTAACAAAAGACAACACACAATTTCATGATTATTCAGTGCACTATGACGCTGCAGCTGCGCGCCGTGCACTTCGGTATATGTAGAATCTACCTGATAGCCTATGTTAATCTGGTGACCGTACTAGTGCTGTACACATAACGGGACTATGAATAGGATAGAGGCGGCCGAGATCATGAAGTTGAGTACCATCCCGACATCTGCCTGGAGTAGGGCCTATAAGTGAGAAATCACAGGAAACCATTCTTGGCTGGCTGAGAATCGGATTGAAACCCACTACAATTGCCCTTCTGATACTGCATGTGCTCTGTTACGAGAATTAAAATCCTCTCAGGCTGAGTCCAATGTAGTGCAGCCAAGCCCCGAGATCGGAGGTTTGAATGCCGACGCTGACAGCGGCTATCCTGAATGTGTTTTTCCCCCAGGGGTTTCCACACTCCCTCCAGGCAAATACCGGGAAAGTACCTTATTTCAAGCCCCGGGGCACCTACCCCATCCCTGTCCTTGATACAGCTGCACACAATACTACAGTCATCTCAGAAATACAGGTTATCAGACAAAGTTCAACACACAACCAACTACACGGGGCTGATGGGCCAAGATGTCAAGTCCATAAAATGAATGAACTAAACAACAACATCCTACAATTCTGTATCTGCACCACGGAAGCTCAGTCTGTTTCAGGAGAGGATGATGGTGGTGGTTGTTCGCAAAACAGCGAAGTCATCTGCCCCGAAAAGAAAGGGCATTAGGTAAGTGGGCGTGGACCCACTTTCTTCATCTTAATCCAAACGTGAGGAGCAAACTATATTCGTAAAAATGCCATCTTCCTCCAAGATGGGGGAAGTATACATTTCACCAGTCGATAAAGGACATCACTTTCACAGTTTAATTAAAAATTCCGAGGTAATGAAACACGAACGTAATAATGTGTAAGGTAGCCAGACGCCACCAATTTCAGTGTAATACGAGACATTCCTTGTGTAATCGGTATCCTACGCTCCAACTCAGCTTCTACTAGTAAATGTATTGATCTTCCTGTAAAATTTATATTAATTTGCCGAGACAAATATATATATATATATTTAGGGGAAGAAAAGCATTTACGCACATAATAACAATAATAATAATAATAATAATAATAATCTCTACATAGTATAAAACTAAGTCCCCGATTCTTAGATGTAACGGGTAATCTTGAGAACCAGTGGATAGATTTTGATGCGGTATTCACCATTCTGCAAAGGATTTCTCGGAAAGATTTCTGTATAAAAACATTCATTTATAACCAAAGGAAGCCGAGTAACGATTTCAGTGAATCGAGTCTAAGAAAAACCTGCGTTCCGAGCGCCTTTTAAGCTTACGCTGGGTAAACCGTTAAAAAATATATATATACTATGAGTGTAAGAATCGTTCAGCATGGCATGTTCTACAAAAACGTCCCGGACAGCATACATCGCCCGCTATAAGTGCTTTTACGTTTTCATCCAGCATCAAACTGTCGAGTCGTGTCGAGTTGAGACTTCAGAGAAGAGTGTATGTGTTTGGAGTTTCACTGTTCACCTCGGCTTTTTTGAATTGCGTCTGGGACCTGCCGTCCGTGCGCCTTTTAAGCCTACGCTGGTTAAACTGTTAAAGATACCGGACGAAGTCGTGACGGGTTGCTAGTGATAATAATAATAATAATAATGAAGCGCGTGAGTCTTCAACAATCTTAGTTGAGAACATCATTTTCCAGTTATAAAAGTAAAATAAAAACAATAATGTAGCCATGTGGTCTAATGCACGCTCCACGGTTGAAATGGTAAGCTGCACGTTCGGAGATAAAGAGTCGAATTTCGGCGCAAAAAGCACCCCTTCTAGTGTCAACCAAATAATGTCGTGATGGAACCTTACTTCAAGTCTTAAGTCAAATAAGCTACCCCAAATCCTAGAACCTAATAAAATGTGATGTTAGTTCATTTGAGGGGCTTGGGACATTGGTCATCTGCCCCGTGTGTTGATTTTGTCTGATAACCTATTTCTGTGCGGATAGTAAATAGTGTAACTGTCGGGACTTGAAATAAGGTAGGTTAACATCCAGGCATTTGCTTGGAGGGAGTGAGATAAATCAGGATGGCCGCTGTCAGCGCCAGAATTAAAACCTCCTATTTCCAGATTTCAAGCTCCGCTTTAAGCCGCGCGACTATTTAAGAACTACATTCTGATGGTCATTGTGAGGGCCAGGAGTTGAGCCTCCGATCACCGAGACAGAACCCAAATCCCATCGCAGCGAGTGGCTTGGTCCACTCGGCTACAGAGGAGAAGACCCAACTCGCTCGTTATCTAGTATGAAAGGGGTTATTTTTTTGCTCTTACTCATAATGCCGCCTGACCGAACACGTGAGGGCTGGTAGTGGATGATTGGTTTTCAAACCAAAGATAACTACAATCTCCGAGCTAGGGAGGGAGGGTTAGCACGAGATAAGAACTGACCGTGGAACTTAAAAGTGCAAACAAATATGAGCTTTCTAAAGAACCGCCAATGAAATTGTTCTTACTCTTATTGTTGCTAACACTCCTGATTTTTCAGTAGTTCTCTGATGTTTTTAAAATTCCTACTGACTTATTCAAAATGAATACACCTCCTTCTATTATCATTTATTATCAAGCTTTTACATTATGCACGGTTTTATTCAAGGAAATGGAGAAATCACATGATGTTTCAACTAGAATTTCCTTAAGACATAGAATAGGAATATTGCGCATCTCGTGATTTCATAGCTTATTTCATTATTTGCATTACTTCTATAAGTATCGCATAAAAATTGAATTCCTAAGTGCATTACCTCCGTTGACACCTCCCGTAAAACAATTGCTACTCTAAAGAATAAACAAAACATACTTGTTTAATTCGAGGGGCTTGAGACATTTTGATCATCAGCACAGTAAACTAGCGTGTGTGTTTAACTTGTCTGAATACTTGTATTTCTGTGATGACTGTAATAGTATGTGTTTATTATTAGGGTCGGGAATGGGGTAGGTGCCCCGGAACTTGAAATGAAGTACTATACAGGCATCTGCCTGGAGGGAGTGTGGGAAAAACAGGGAAAAGAATCACACTCAGGATATAGAGAGCATTGAAGTCATTTCTGAGTGCGACCTTATTGACAGTTGACATTGCAACTTTTTCAGTCAGTCGACACAATATAATCCCACTTGCTGGGCCATGCGAAAAAACAAATTGAAAAAACACCCATATGATTTAAAGAAAAATATAGCCTATATATTTTTTGTGGATTACAGAAGAGGGAGAAAACTGTCCCATGGGATGACACGTTTCGCTCGTCAAGCGAGCATCATCAGATCCAAATATACAAGACAAAATAGCTTCAAAACATTCCCAAACCGACAATACCAATCAAAAAATGTCGCTGCCTCCAAAATACAAAATAGTACTGCAAAAACCTAGGAAGTGTGGCAACTAATACCGATAAATACTAAAGCATTAAGCACCCGAAAAACTAACTATTTATTTTAATATCTACAATTCTGATTAATGCTGGGGAAGATAGAAGGCACACGGAGAAGAGGGAGGCAAATAATGAGATGGATGGATGGAATCACAGAAGCACTAAATTCCAGCTTGGAAAAATCTTCGGGAGGCAGTGCAGGACAGAAAAAATTGGCGTAGTTTTAGTACATGGTGTCACGGAGAGTCGGAATCGACTAAACGAATAAAGAGAGAGAGACAATGTTGCTAGACTGAAAAATGACGATCCCATACACCAACAGTGTCCCTCCAACTAATCTACGAAGGTGTAGCTACAATTGCTGTGATACACTTAGGCAATAAGCCCCAACTAGAATGGCAAACTAATATGCAGAAATGACCTACGAGTACTCGTTCAGATGATGGTAAAAAGCTAGAACAGCAACATACAAAAACAGTGATTGTCTACTAACAATTTGTTGAAAGATCTGATATGCGGACTTATCCGATTTGTAGAATGTTAACAAGTTTAGCACCTCAAAATTAAAAACGTTAATCTTGATATTCGTGATTTGCGAGTGGTTCCACATACAGATTGGTGGTTTTACCTCAGGATGTTATATTAGGTAAACTTGCTCTAAAATTCTCACGCACATACAAATGGTCGGTCTATTTATATTTGAAGTTGAAAACTTCGTTGTTTTATATAGTAAAGTGTAATTGTTCTGCGTTGTTTACCTCCTAGGCAAAGGTCTGCCAAACTACATGTTTAACGCTGTACCTTGTTTGCCAATAATTTACGGAATTTATAGCTGATGAAAATCCATCAAGTTAATATCTTAAAACTCAGTAATTCTTCTAGGTTTGTTTCGTGTCTTGTGTGTTTTTTCGCCTAGGACACCAAGCTGGTTCATCAGCGGGCTCTTGGTTTCCCCACCCGGAAACTAGTTTTAATTCACTGGCCGTGAAAGCCAATATATCATCTTTTTGGAAGCCTTCATAGGGAGGTTAAGGCTGCTTGAGGTTTTAGTTCTCGCGGTAAAGTGGTGCAGTTTCACTGCATATAAAGGGACGTAGCGCGCAGTTCGCTGCTCCTGTGGGGGTCCGGGCTGGGACACTAAGAGCCCGCTGATGAACCAGCTTGGTGTCCTAGGCGAAACCCCACACAAGACACTGCACAAACCTAGAAGAATTGCTGAGTTTTAATTCACTGGCCGTGAAAGCCTATATACCATCTTTTTAAGATCTTAAGTTATCAAAACACTAGATGATTCCGAAGATTAATGCCAATATCGTTGATTAAATATAACTTTAAAACTTTAAACTTTATAGTTTTAATTAATATTACAATATGATTTGCTTCACAAACAGGCATTTTATTCTCCCCAGTTTAAATGACTATGCGGAACCATCACGTAACCTCTTCAGGATTAAGAAGAAATGTGAAACACGAGGCATTAGGCAAGCTCGCTTACATTATTGGTACCACACCACTGGACTATAGTGTTTGTACTCCTATTAACCATAACACTAGGTTTAGAAAAAAAAAAAAAAAAGCTAACACCGCAAAAACCGATATCAGAATAATACCCGAGACTCCACAGTCATAGCAAAACATAACAAAACGAAACAAGGCAAATAACTCAGAACGAAAGTGCGCTTCTTTTACGTATAACGTGTATCAGACAAGTTCCTCGCTCGCAGCTTGCAGCCCGCATGTTTCCCACACTTGAGGGGGCGGGAGGCAGCAGTGCTCGTCACGGCTTGCACACGTCAATCACAGCGCTATCTTCCGGCACGGAATGAAAGTAACAACCCGCGCTGGTTCCGGCCGCCCTGCTAAAAAATAAAATAAACCTCGAGGCTGGCGGAGAAACGTGGTAATGAATAGGGAGCTCGGCGTTCACCGTGGCAGGGAAAAGACAAGCTGTGCGCAACAACAGTAATAATAATATTAATAATCATAATAATACTAGTTTCAAGGGGTGGATAATCGAGACCCTATACCACTGTTGACACACAGTGCACAATAGAAAAAGGTTACGATGGTGGTTGTGATAATTGTTTAAGGCGCGGAATATAGAGTTCATCTGCCCCCATAAGACCTCTCGAAATATGAGAGTACCAAAAAAAGAAAAAGTGAAGGGCCCTGAAAGGCATTCTAGTCCTCCAAAACGTTAAAACCATGAGGCCGGAAGAGAACAACAGTTGACCAAGGGTGGTCAAAATAAAAAAGAGAGGAACCTGGCAGAAGTAAACGGAAGCTATGTTTGACTCGGATGAGGTCCCTTGGTTGCCAACCCATCCTTCAAGTTGTGAGCATCTGAGGGAATAATAATAATAGTAATAATCCTAATTAGGACACGTACCATGTTAACAAAACACAGATGTCTCCACCCTAAGTCAGCTGTTGAGCGATTGACAATCCCGCGCCAAAGAGGTGGACGAGGGCTTACGGACATTATCCAATTGCATGTAAGGCAAGTGAGGAACCTTCAGAGATATTTTCTGGACAGACATGACTCTCCCATACATCAAGCCGCTGTGAAGGCAGATGACAAGTGCACACCGCTGGATCTTCTTCTCGTAAGTGATATACAGTTAGCCACTGATGAGGAATGTTCAGCCATCAAGCTTCAGCAGAGGACGCAGAAAGCTCTGCACGGTCGTCATCCGTATGATCTCATCCAGAAACATGTCGACATTGATGCGTCGAACAGCTGGTTGACTCATGCGGACCTATTCACTGAGACTGAAGGATTCATGGTTGCAATCCAGGATCAAGTTGTGGCTACGAAATACTATCTTAAATATATAGTTAAGGCAAATATTCAGGATGATAAATGCCGAAGATGCCAACTAGAAACGGAAACAATTCAGCATATCACAGGAGGCTGCCAAGCAATCTCCTGTACTGATTACATGAAAAGGCACAACCAAGGGGCCAAAATAATGCACCTACACCTTGCACAAAAGCACTTATTATCTGAAAATACTTTGCCTTACTATCAGTAGCCTATGTTCCTGACGCCGTTTTGGAAAATCCTAGTCACAAGTTGTTATGGGACCGATCAGTTATTACTGATAAAACCATACCAGCAAACCGGCCAGATATCGTTCTTGTGGACAAGGTGCAGAAGAGAACCTTCCTCATTGATATTGCAGTGCCCAATTCCCATAATCTGCAACAAACCTGCTGTGATAAGATCACCAAATATCTGCCCTTGACTGAGGAAATACGGCAAATGTGGAGACAGGAAAGTGTAGTGGTTCTGCCCATAGTCATTTCTTCTACCGGCATCGTCCCTAAATCGTTACTCGCAATCTGGAAATATTGGGAATACATCCTGGTCTACATATCACCATGCAGAAGGCCGTCATCTTGGAGACCTGTTCCATTGTTCGATCGTTTCTCAATGTGCCACCGTAAGAGAATTAGCCATACCGTCTTGCAAACAAGCCGACGATATGTTGATATGTCCCACTTATGTGGTGAAAGGAATGTGATAACAATAATAATAATAATAATAATAATGAAAAACAACAACCAAGGATGAAGCATTGGAATTGTCACGTTGTCTATAGAAGATCCTTCGGAAAAAGAAGAATAACAACGCGATGTAAGAAACTACAAAGACATTACACTCATTAAAACATGTGGGAATGAAGTAGGCATAATAGTACAACAAAATTCTACTGTGAATGAGTGAAAAAGTTTAAAAACATATTTCACAAGATAATTTCTTAAAGAGCGGATATCCACAACTCGTTTTGAGCTTACCTGCTCAAATTACGGTCTGATAACCCTCATTATGTTGAGATGGTTCACAGCTTTGTCAACCACGCTGCTCTGAGAAAGTTACACCACTTTTAAGTGTTGTAACTGCACATCAAAAATTTCAATAAACATTCCGCCTGGATGTGTGAGGAAACTCGTCAAACTAGAAGCCTGAAAGCAGCCATCAGCATGCAAATGGGCTGACACCAATCAACCAATTTTAAAAGGATAAATCAATTACTTCCCGTGTTAACAGGTAATGAGTGATGTGTAGCCCCGAGGTGCTACATAGTCCTCGTGGGAACTGAATATTCCTTGGGTTATGTCCTTTTCATATCCAATGTGCAGTGTTTCTCAACCTACTCTATAAGAATACCGCCTTAGGCTTACAATTATTATGAAATACCTATATAGTAAACTAGCAGGCACCCGCGGCTTCGCTCGCGTCATAGTCATGCCATATTGTTATTCAATGAAATGCAGGTTTAACCCCGTTAACACCCCTTTAGAACCTGAATATCCAAAAATCCCTCCTTAGTGGACATTTTCGACACACAACAAACAAATCCCCAAAATATCATTCTCTTAACTTTAATAGTTTTGGTTGGTCGATGAGAGTGAACATCCAAAAATCCTTCCTTAGTGGACGTTTTTCTTCCAGAATTTCACCCCTCCCTATAGGCCCCTTAAATTGGATTTATGAAAAAACGGTCGAACACCTATTTTATTTATTTATTTATTTATTTATTTTTAAGCTGATTGATTTCTCCGAGTTTTACTCCTCGCCTATGTCGTTAAAGAGATACACGCTCCGTTAGGAATCCTTCAACCCCTACTTTTCACCCCTTTCACCTGATAATATACACCACATCGAAAAACCCTCAGACACGTGTCTTCGTATTTTTAATGATGAGTTTATATGCCGAGTATCACATCCCCCAATGAAACCAATCGGGAAATGCAGGTTTAGCCCCTTAACACCCGGGCTTTAGAACCTGAATATCCAAAAATCCTTTAGTGGGCGTTTGCGGCCCTTGAGGAAGCTGCATACCAAATTTCATTCCAATCCGTTCGGTGGTTTCTGAGATTTCGTGATGAATGAATGAGTGGTATTTGAGCTTTATATAATAGAAGATATGATTAATAAATTATAAATGTTGTAATCAAAAATACTATGCAGGGATCCAAGCAATGGATACAAATATGAAAAATGAAATTGACAAACTTATTTTATTAATTGAAAAATACAAGTAATCATTATTGACAATTAGAACTACATTGAAGCACAAATAAAATGTAAAGGTTGTTATGAAAACTTTATTTATTGAAAAAGCGGAGCCTGGTTTTGTGGTATAATTTGATCCATTTTCGGCTGAGCGGCATTAACGCTACATATCTCATGTTCTAGATATAAACGTTCATTTCAGTTAGATATGAAAAAACAGGACGCCCAAAGGGAAGAAGTTTAACGAATATTTAACTATTAATTTACGTTATTTAAGATTATTACTATTCTAATGACGTTACTCAACACTGGTATTACAAATTAATTTTCGAATTATATATTTCTGCACTGTCTACTTTTACATACTTCATTAACATGTTGTAGATTTATTTAGCGGGTGTGTGACATTGCGGTCATGAAGCCCCGACTTCATAAACAGTGCCATTAACCCCTCCACGGATTCTCACCGCGTAGGCTATCTCTGGCTGACTAAACATTGCAGTGGATACCTGATAATGTTCTCTCACATAATTATATTATTGGAAGGTTGGAGTTGAGAAGCGAACTTGGATCTCCGGAACTCTGGACAGGTATGCTAACAAATTGCATCACAACGTTCCACATCCGAAGAAGGTTCATTGCTTACTAATAATAAAGAACAATGTTATTGTTTTAACGTCCCTTTCCAAATACAGTTTTAGAGAAACGAGCGTATTTTGACCAAAAAGGATCTTTAACGTGCCTGTAAATATACCGATACATATCTCTCACATATACTGTGGGCTTAAGTATCTTCAAACACCAACCAACTGTGTCTGGTCTCGATCCTGCATATTGTTGGGTCGCGGGGAATATTCCCACGGGAAGAAAATTATATTGGAATATTCTCGGTCGGTTTTCTTTGTTGTTGAGAATACACCCAGACTGGGCTGTAAGAGTGCCATAATTAGATATCTGTACTTTTTCAACATTTACCTGAATGTAGTGATGAAAATAGTAATTATCGATTGATTACATCAACACTACTCTATCGCTTTTCTTTGCTACGTGGGACAACGTAAGTCGTAGTGCCCCGAAAACATTGTCATTACATCAAGAGTAATGATACTTCCCTAGTTGCGTTGATATATGTTACACTCATCTGAAGCGAAGCAACAAATCCCCAATTCAATATGGCATTATTTGTAATCCACAGATTAGTGACTGCCTTTAAATCTTTTGATTGCAGTTTCCCCACAAATATCATACAGTTATGCCAATGCTGCAGTAAATAGCGATACGATTCCTCAAGTCACGAAGCGCCGGAAAAAAACACAATAAAACCAATAAAAGATGCACGGTCTAGCGAAAAAAGTTTAGTTCCATTATTCAAAGATGACTAGCAGGCTACGTCCTATTACTTTGTATCTGTACTGTGTTGTGCAGCACAACAAAATTAATTAATTAATTAATTATATCAGGGATGGATCCGTGCACAGGGAGTGGATATAAAAAAAATGTAACTGCAATCACTTTATGGGAGGCCGTTCTCTGTAATTAGTCTGGCAACAATGCTACAAGTGTCACGTGCTTGCTGAGAAGGGACGGTAAGATGGTTGGATGGTTTTCCTCCCACTCCTACAGAACATTCACTTATGGCCTATCTACACGACCTTCACCTGCATACCAACGGGCTACACGTCTGTTAAGTGCTTTGTTTACGTTTCTCAATTTGTAGATGCCTATACACAAAACCAGTTTGTCAGGTCTTGTCTTCTGTTTCAGGGGGATTACGCTTAGTAGTAGGCTTGCAAGCAGAGTTGTCAAGTGCGATTTACTTTTCTTCTAGTTTATTCCTAAACCATGCACCTTTTATTTTACGTTTTGCACGCCTTTCGCTGATTGTTGACCTGGGAAAACTTATGTTCCTGGCTGCCTAGTAATACAGTACCTAAACCACCCTTAGGTATTGGTATTGTACATACCAAGTGATTCAGCTGCCCCTACCAATATCGTGTTCTGCAGCCCAACAAACGTGTGAGATCGTCGTGAGGTCTATAGAGTACTATTAGTATTTCTCTGCTAGCATCTCGTACGCATACGGTACTAATGCGCTGTACGCTTATCCTCCAAACAAATCTGAACCATGAAACTATGTGATGATGTTGTGAAAAGCGATTGGGTGTAACAAAACGCGCTGTTAACGCTTAAAACTACAACACAGTAACGCGGAGTGTACGAAATGGCGAAGTGGAGGAGTAACGTTTTCTAAGGCATTCTAATTACAAGTCCTACTCAGAGCTATGGCGTAGCGCAAGAAATTAAAAGCTAATCTACCAATTAACGGAACGTATTATTGATAGTTTGAATCCTACATCATACCAAAAAAAAAAAAACATACTATGAAGCTTCAATGCCTATACACAGGCCAGCGTGTGACACACGCAAGCAGCAAAATGCTGCGCCACTATTGTTTCGTGCGCTGTATACATCGCATTGCTATGGGTCGGAATGAAGTCGCTTCAGTTATTCACCATGTCTTCCACGGACGAATAAGTAGACATACACCTTATTTATGGGAAAGCAAGAGAGAATTCGCTAAATTTCTCAAACTTCATATTTATACCAGATAAGGTGTACAATGACCAAACAAACCCTCAGTTTAATGTTGGACTGCTTTGTTGCGGGTTGAAGTCGAAACTACTAGAGTGAATGCCATGAAAAGTCGTATATAAGTATATTAGAATGAATACTTAAAATACAACTAGGCTACAAATTATTAACATAGAGCTCAGGGATGAGGGGAATTAAGAGGTAGGCCTTCCTTCGCTGAGATAAGAGCCTCCGTGGCTTAGGCGGCAGCACGCCGGCCTCTCACCGCTGAGTCCGTGGTTCAAATCCTGGTCACTCCATGTGAGATCTGTGCTGGACAAAACGGAGGCAGACAGGTTTTTCTCCGGGTACTCCGGTTTTCCCTGTCAATATTTCATTCCAGCAACACTCTCCACTATCATTTCATTTCATCTGTCATTCATTTAATCATTGCCCCAGAGGAGTGCGTCAGGCCTCGGCAACCGGCACAGTTCCTATCCTCGTCGCTAGATGGGGGCTTCATTCATTCCATTCCTGACCCGGTCGGAGACTGGAAGCAGGCTGTGGATTTTCATTTTCCTTCCTTCGCTGAGATAATGAGAGATAAGCAAGCTTGATGAAGCAAAACTGGTCACTATCGCCCCTCAATTCACAACACACCTTGAATCATTCACTTCTCACAGACACTCCACGCGCAACCGAAGGATAGACAAGTTATTTAACTAATAGGAATTTGACTCTCATGACGGTCCAATGGCGAAGCTGCTTGCCTTTCACCCTGACGGTCTTGGTTCGAATCCCGATTACAGCAAAGTGGAAGTTTCACCTGAAAAAGCACGTGGTGTTAGGAACGGCATCAGATAAGACCCAAGATGGCTCCGACGGCCCCAATTAGGATACACTGAAAAAAGTTCTTACTGGTCGGGGTTATTACGCAGATTAACGGTCAAGGCCATGGGACCAGGTTACCTCCACGCTCTAAATAATTTTAATGAGAACCATTTCTCCAAGAAAACTAAATGCAGGGTAGGAACTAAGAATTGAGATGGGTGATGGACCAAGATGGACGAAATAGGGTTCACTGAATCCGACAGCCTGGCCATGGCTTAACGCAAATTACGAAAGTATTGAAGTCAAAAGAGTAGACTCTATTTTATTTACGGTATCCTACCATATGTATCCGTCAACGACGGGCAATCATAGCTAGTCTACCGTTTGATAATAAACAAACCATTAGAGAGGGACAGTGGACATTCATCGGCAGGAAAGTAGGCTCAGTGGGTTAAATACTGCTCGAGTCCAAGCTCTAAGAACTTGCGGGGTGAGGAGAAAGAGCAGAGAACGGTCGGGCGTGAAGAGAAGGATCTGTCAACAGCCCACCGTGATATATGGTATTCCTTTCTATTACAATACTGCTAACATTCGGCCGTTGCTCAAACCACTGTGGTGTTAGGAATGACTGAGTGAGTCACCGACCAATGTATTTGGTTCTGTACTATGCACGGACCGAGAAACCTCATCACTCGTCAACACCACTACTCATAGTCCACGATGCACATTCCTTTCAGGTTCACGCAGCTTAGACTCGAGCAGTACACGGTATCTTTTAAACAAATGACTAAGCAAAAAGAAACTATTTAAGCTTCAAAGTAATGACTAACTCATTTCCAAGATTTAAAAAAAGCCTATTATGGCAATAATGTTATAATGTCTTCATAAATTTAGCCGAAGTCCCTTAATATGTAAAATAAAATAAAAAATATATAAATATTAAGGGAGAAAAGTTTCTGGCTTGCAAAAAAAAGTTGCAATTTCATCAAAATATTGGCGCTAGTAATACTGTAAGAGAAGAAAAGCTCCAAACACCAGTGCGGCGCACGTTCCCAGAGACCTATTTCGTACCTGCACCAGTTAATTAGCGAAACCAGTTTACTGTTTGCAGTCAATTATTCGAGCAGTGTTTTCGCACGGGGTGCATGAATCACCGAATGATGTTCCAGCACAGACACATGCTGTGTTAATTAAGTTCATCATGGGCATTACCGCAAAAGTTGTCGTACCAAGAAAATCTAAGGCAGAATCGAGAACATAAAGACTTCCGTCCGCTATCGTGGACTGCCTCTCCACACCACATTGCTGAATAGCTAAGATAGTACCCTTATTTAACACGTCATCCTTCTCAATCCTAGACCCATATAATTAAAAATGTCCTAGGTAAAACAGACATCAGAGTCACCGACCAATGTATTTGGTTCTGTACTATGCACGGACCGAGAAACCTCATCACTCGTCAACACCACTACTCATAGTCCGCGATGCACATTCCTTTCAGGATCACGCAGCTTAGACTCGAGCAGTACACGGTATCTTTTAAACAAATGACTTAGCAAAAAAAAATATTTAAGCTTCAAAGTAATGACACGTGCAACACACGTGCTCGAAAATTCAAGGGACTGATCACCGCGGTGTCGGCAGTCCCTAAATCTAAACAAAACTAGAGAAGCATGCATTTTCATATAAAAATAAAACAAAACAAAAAGTCGTTCCATAGATAACTAACCTAAATGTGAAGACCCCAAGGAAAAAAGTCGCATTTAGTACATTTTGCAAGACAGTAAATTCCATCACTCAATCTACAGGGTCATTTATATCGCCAAGCGGCTGCTTTGTTCTCCGCTGTTGCGGTGACCTTCACCGAGCATGTGGCGCGCCACGGCCCCCTGCTTTAAGCGTGTGTACAATCCAGATAAGCTACAGATGCAGCGGCCTTGCTAGCGTGTGTACAATGCTGAAATCTTACTTCAGTTAATTAGTTAGTTATTGTTGTTTTAAGCGGAGGAACTACGTGGTCATCTGCCCCTCTTAACACAGATTGAAGTATACAAATTTGGAATTAAATTTAAAATTTAGAGGTGGAAAGACCGAAAATTAATGAAACAAAAAAAAAACTAATAATTATAAAAATAACTAAAATTTACGGAAAAACAAAAATTCATCATTAAAAAACGACAAGTCGTTGAGTCTTACCTTATAAAAGATGTTGTAAGTGTCGTCCTTCCTGGGTTATACAAGCATTGTATCTGGTAACCACATTCTGGCTGACGCGAGCGAGTTCTGCCACTGTAATGTTCCTGATTGCCAGCGTAATGTTTTCTTTCAGTTCCTCCAATGTGTGAGGATTTGTTCGATACACTTGTTCTTTCAGTTTACCCCACAAGTAAAAATCACACACTGTTAGATCTGGAGAACGAGGGGGAAATAGACCAACACTGATCACTCTGTCTGCAAACACTTCCGAGATTGTAAGAAGGTAATCTTCTGCTGTATGAGCAGGGGCTGAATCTTGTTGAAACCACCCTCACGATTTTTCTTCTTCCGTTAACTGAATGAAGAACGGCTTCAAAATGTCATCTTGGTACCTCTCTGCATTTACTGTCGTCTCGAAAAAAATTGGTCCTATTATTCTTCCTGCACAAACAGCACACCAAACACCGATCTTCCTATCATAAAGAGGGACTTCATAAACACCATTAGGGTTCTAAACAAACCAATAGCGAGAGTAATGACTGTTCACACGCCCATTAAGGTGAAACCAGGCCTCAATCGAAAAGAACACAAGCTGTGGGTTAAATAAACGATCATTCAATTATGCAAGATACCACTCACAATATCTCACTCTTGTGGCTGGATCAACAGGTTTTAAATATTGGGCCCGTGTAAACTTGTACGGTTTGATATGTAACAGCTTTGTAGCTCTGAATGCAGAAGAAACTGAAACCCCTACTTGTTGTGCTAATTTTGTGAGTGTTTTATTCGGAGACCGTTGAAGATTCTCGCCAATGTCATCTAACTTATCCTCTGTTAAAACTGTTCGTGTGCGCGTATGTTTTTTATTGAGCACCGAGCCAGTAGTGTCAAACTTATTTGCAATTACGTGAATCTGTGCTAGTGAAGGTGGCACTTCATCAGGAAATTGCTGAACAAATGCTTCACGTACCCGCCGAGCCGACTCGTACTTAAAATACATTTTACATAAAAAAATACGATGTTGCAATGATAACTGTCTCACCATGTTAGCACTTCAGGTTTAGACTGGCGACTGAACACCTGCACGCTTATTGCAAGGTCAAGTTTGATAATGTCAATCTGTTATTTTTATACAGTCCATCGGAACTTGGAAAAAAAAAAAAAAAAAAACCAAAAAAAAAAAACAGCCCTCTTATGTACTATGCGCGCGCTTTCAATACTACAGCAGGGGATCGTGGCGCGCCACCTGTTCGGCGAAGGTCACCGCAACGGCGGAGAACAAAGCCGCCGCTTGGCGTTCTTATTTTATATGAATGACCCTGTATATATGTATATAATACGCAAAGGTGTATGTTTCACAGAAATCAAGCTCCTGAACCAAAAGGAGTTAGAAGGTGTGGTTTGTACCAAAATGGCTGGGCAGCTGTCGCTTGGTAGGCCTAGGCTCTTCATGGGCTGTTGTACCACGGGGGGTGGGGGTTTACGTCACAGTAAATATTCTCGTAAGTTTGGAATAGTTCAAAGGCTCATGGTTTAACTAATTATTTTTGGATTTACCTCTCTCATTCCAAACAAATCTTGTGATGATGAATTAATGCAGATATGCACTACTCCTAGATTCTAATTATTGCACACACACACCTACTATAGTTCCAAAGGAAGCAATCAAAGTCCATAAACTTACTAATAACATAAGATGACTGATCACCAGGACGTTCCTAGCGCTTAAATAAAGACAACAAGAACAATCTTTCAAAGCCAATGAATCGAATAGTTAATTCAAGGCATTTGAAAAATTTGCCGAGAGCGTGAAAAATTCCACTTATGGTGCAAAATGAGTTTATAACATGGAGCGATTATCAATGCCGTAATACTTGCCGTGATAAAGCGGGAAAGAAACCTAGAAGCAAAATCGTTGTAAAAATAACATGTATTACGATACTTTTTGATAGTCACGAGAATTTTATTTTATTCGCTCTGGCTTGTGGCTCATTTTTAGCCTACTTTTCACATTTTGCAAAAATGAGGAAAAAGTAGTCTTATGAGATCGGGCAAATGTGTGTGTGTGTGTGTCTGGCTGTGTGTGTGTCCCCACCCTATCAACTACTAAACGGCTGCAGCAATCGAAACAAAATTTGGTAGGAGTAAAGATCTATACCTGAATATCTCACGGCCATATTTGAAAATGATGTCAGTGCTACCAACTGCTGAGAAATCGCAATTGAAATTTGAGCTCCATGTTGGATATCTTGGAAGGTATGAATGGGAGCTATTTCAAAATTGGCACATGTATAGATAATAATATTGCACTTTAATTTCCAGGAGGTCATACATGGCAGTGTTGCCAAAATGATTATAAGCCTGCTGATAGGTCCAATTTTTTAAATGCATGTAACTTCTGTACTAACAAATGGATTTCATTCAAAATTGACACAACAATAGATCTTATTATTTCAGATTATTTCTGACCAATACATGTATGTCATTGTTGCCAACATGATTTTACGCGCGCTGTTTGATCCAATGTTTAACTGCATGTAACGTTCATGCTATCCATTGGACTTCAACCAAATTTTGTATTCTGTACCTTAAGAGATGGAACTAAGAATATATTCAGTCACCAGGGCTGCCAACTGTAGTTCTCTATTAGGCTACATTATGCCAAATATACAGTATTTCGAACTAATTAGAAATTTCGATAATACCAACTTAATTTCGTCATTATTCTAGATAGATCCATATAGATTAATCATTGGCATGCATCTTAAATTTTAAGAAAAGTAGGCTCTTTAGTTCGTCACGGAACTTCTTGTTTAATATCTGTACAAAAATAATACCGGTATCTTAATAAACTTTGATGGACATCAATAACACCACCAGTCAATTAGCAGCCTGGAGTAGAATAGAGCCGTGAGGTTTACACTTTGGAGGCCGCAGGTCTCGTGACCCGGGAGATAAACTCGGTGGCGCACGTCTCCCGACAAGAGCTTAGCGAGGTGGATGATGAGTGGACAACAGAGGACTGGCTAGTGACTCCCTGGAGTTCCTCGCGGGCACGTATCGCTTCGCTTGCTTACTGCTCAAAAATATTTCCTACTGAGACTCCCATTCCTGTCACAACCGGTAACGACTCGCAAGGACCAAAACTGACAATTGTCTCTCAAAGACATGAAGATCTATTTTCGACGTTAAAAATTCCGTTATCAAATGCCGTGCCGGTTTCTCGTCTAATATAGCTGTTGTTGATTCATTTTGAGACTTTGCAAGATTGTGGCCATCTAGCCCCGTGTACTTGGCGTGTGTGAAATCTTGTGATAACCTGTGCCATTGTGATGGCAGTAATAGCGCGTGTATTTGTAATTAGGGCTAGGGTTTGGGTTTGAGGCGACCGTGACCTTAATCAAAAGCATTCGTCTGGAGTAGAAGTTAGAAAACCACGAAAAACCACTTCTAAGATAGCTGAGATAGGGTAAAACCCACCTCTTATCAGTTATGCCTCACAAGGCTGTGTGAACCCCGTTTCAGTCCTCAGACCAGAAGTACACTTCTTGGTAGAGAAGGAGATGTAACCCGAACCTCTGCGCGGTGACGAGGTGGATTCAAATATGGCATGAAGTATTTTCAAACGTGTACATACTTTATTTTTCTTCTTTTTAGATTAGGTTATTGAAGATGGCCGGCTATTTGGTGTTGGGGTAGCGCGCCTGCCTCTCAACCGCAGGTACGTGGTTCGATTCCCGGCTCCATCAGAGATTTTAGAAACTGACGTGAGAGCTGGAACGGGATGCAGTCAGCCTCGTGAGGACAACTGAGTAGCTGTCGTGACAGTGAGACAGAGCCCCGGGCACGGAAACCAAAACTAACGGCCGAGGGGATCCGATACGCTGACCACGCGTCACCTCGCAATCTGTGGGCCGAGTCGCTGGGCAAGGGACATTCATGAACTGTGGTGCCACGATTTTTTTTGTTTGGTTTATTTATATGAGGCAAAAACATTAACCATAATTCTACTTCGATAACTAATTAAATTCGCTTGAACGCCTGTTAATACTGAAGAATATTTAAGAAAATTAAATGTAATCCAGTTGTACTCAGATGTAGGACAGGGTACGTCAGGATAGACTTAACAACAGAAAACAAAATATAAATACAAATTAATACCTTCTAGTCAGGAGTAACTACAACTCTTAAGCACGACATTAAGTTACTTTCATGAACCCTGTATAGAGCAGTGGTGAGCATGTTTGTGCTCTGGGACATCATTCACAGGCGCAGTATTGTTCTGTTATTTTGAAATATTTCTTGGCTTCGGCCTTATTTAGCCATGTAACCCTCTCCAATTCGAATATTTTTAGACCACCTCGTGGTGTACCGGCTAGCATTTTGGCCAGGAAATCCGGGTTCAATTCTCGGCTCTACCAAAAAATTTTAAATCCGGTCTGACGGCTGGAACGGGGTACACTCAGCCTCGTAAGGAATACATGAGAAGAGGAGGGTTCGAATCTCATCTCAGCCACCTTAAAAGTGGTTTTCTACTCTAGGCAAATGCCGGGATGGTTCCTAACGTAAGGCCACGGCCGCCTCCTTCCTAATCCTCACCTGAATTACAAATGCACACATTAATACAGGGACCATAATAACAGAGGTTAGCCTATCTAAAAAAAATATACACACACACCCAAGTAAACGGATCTTATATAATCACGACGTCACAAAGCCCCTGTATTATTCAACAACAATGACGTGTATTTTAATCATTTCAATTAAATTCATACATACACTTAGAGCGACACTTGAAGTTAAAGGCAGCACATACACCCAAGCCCTGACCGGACTCTATTATTCTGTTCACCGAGGATTCGGCTAGACAACACGGAGTTAGCGGGAGAGCATATCTACAGGAGGGATCAGCACCTGGTATCATCGTCATCATCATCACCATCATCATCATGTAGCTTGCCACGGTGGGTGAGTGGATAGCGTGTCGGTCTACTAACCCCAAGATTGCAGGTTCGCCCCTGACCGTGGTAAGTGATTTTTGAAAGGCGGCAAAAATACGATACGCATGTCATACGATGTTGGCATGTCAAAGAACCCATTTGAATTCAGTAGGCCAAGTTCATAATGGCAAAATTAATCTCGGGAGTTTCCGCCAGCACAAAGTTCCTCATTTCTCTACTAGAAAGCGCTATTGTGTTCAAGGAGATTAGATATCTAACATCTAACCTCCTTGACTTTCATAGTCAAGGAACTACGAAATTCGACATGCAAGCTACCCTCTGGGTGTCAAATAGCAAAGCTTGCACCAGGCACCCGAGGCCATACGATATTATTATTATCATCATCATCATCATCTATCTATATATTTAAAACACTAAGCTGTTTTTTGTACACACGAGATTGTGAAAACGACTTAACCGATTGGCTTCGTAAGACATTCTAAGGAAAGCTCTTGGCATGCAGATTTGCAGAGTTTCTTTAAAAGGAAAATATATGTTACGGTATATTTTTAAATGATTAAAGAAATATGCAATATTTGACACTCCCGCGCATGCGCACAATGGCCTTTCTCAACAAGGAAAATGGCGATTCCGGCCGCGTCTAACTGAGATATTTGTTTATGAGAATTAAAAAGGGTCTCCAATAATGTTAATTATGTTTTTACAATATGCATTGAAATAGAATTATATTAAATAAACCACGAATTGAGGACTTAAACTGCAGGTTGAGTGTGTATACTGGTTAGATAGCTTAATACTGCAGTAGCACATAGTTGTCTGGATGGCCAAGGGGATAAGGTTACTACCCAGTAATTTGTATTATGCATGATCGAGAGGGTTCGATTCCCACCTCGGATATGTTTTTTTATTTTCGTTTTCTTCCTTCCTACGATTGGTATTGCATTGTAGAAACATATTTCACTTTTATCATTCCCGTCAAGTAACGAATTCTCTGTTGCCATCCTTTGCATGGTCGAGAGTGTTCGATTCCCACCTCGGTTATGTTTTTTTATTTTAATTTTCTTCCTTCCTACGATTGGTATTACATTGTAGAGACATATTTCACTTTTTTCATTCCCGTAAAGTAACGAATTCTCTGTTGCCATCCTTTGCATGGTCGAGAGGGTTCGATTCCCACCTCGGATAAGTTTTTTATTGTTTTCTTCCTTCCTACGATTGGTATTGCATTGTAGAAACATATTTCACTTTTATCATTCCCGTCAAGTAACGAATTCTCTGTTGCCATCCTTTGCATGGTCGAGAGGGTTCGATTCCCACCTCGGTTATGTTTTTTTAATTTTCGTTCTCTTCCTTCCTACGATTGGTATTACATTGTAGAAACATATTTCACTTTTATCATTCCCGTAAAGTATCGAATTCTCTGTTGCCATCCTTTGCATGGTCGAGAGGGTTCGATTCCCACCTCGGATAATTTTTTATTGTTTTCTTCCTTCCTGCGATTGGTATTACATTGTAGAAACATATTTCACTTTTATCATTCCCGTGAAGCAACGAATTCTCTGTTGCCATATATATTTAAAACACTAAGGTATTTTTTGTACACACGAGATTTTGAAAACGACTTAACCGATTGGCTTCGTATGGCATTCTAACGAAAGCTCTTGGCATGCAGATTTGCAGTGTGTCTTTAAAAGGAAAATATATGTTACGGTATATTTTATATGTTTAGAGAAAAATGTAATATATGTGGCAATTGCGCGTTGCCACAATGGTGTTTCTTCATGAGAGAAATGGCGGATAAGAGATCCACCGTATCGTAGTGTGATCTTTGTTTATGAGAATTGAAAAGGGAAATATCGCTTATGTTGTATCCCGATATATACTGGAATAGAATCATGAAATAAGGGAAATATTGATGAACTGTAACTGGGAGGTGAGTGCGTTTGTTGTTTACGTCACTTAATATTGCACTCTAATTTCGTTGTCTGGGTGGCTCAGCGGCTAACATTGTGACAGCGAAATTGATTATGCATCGTCGAAGGAGTTTGATTCCCACCTCAGACATGAAATTTTATTTCCCAATTATTCTATCTTGCAATTGGTATTACATTGTCTAAACATATGTTACGTTTATTATTCCCGTAAGGTAAGGAAATCTCGATGATTTACGTTGCCAGATACTTTTAAATTATTAAATAAAAATGGGCACAATCGCTTTCGCCTTGAGAGAAAATTGTCGAACATAATTCATTTGATGGACTCAGACATCGTGGTCACTCAGCCCTGTCTACTTTGGTGTGTGAGTGTAAACCTTTCTCTGATAACCTGTGTTAATGTGATGGCTGTATTGATGTGTGCATTTGTAATTAGTATGGCGAATGGGGAGTTGACGACTGAGGCTTTAAGTTAGGAACTATCCCGGTATTTGCCTGGAGTGGAAGTGGGAAACCACGGAAAACCACATCCAAGAGTTTTGAGATGGGAATCAAATTTTGCTCTTCTTAGGTTCGCCTCAAGAGTGCGCCCCGTTCCAGCCCTCAGACCAGAATTAAATTTCTTGGCAGAGCAGGGATCGAACCTGGAATCTGGGGCGATAGCTCAGAATGTAGCCTTAAGACTGGGCTTCCCTGTGTTAATACGATCTTTGACAAACACTGAACAAATAATTCTAAAACTCCCTCCATTACGGTGGCTGGCGAAGAGAGTCTATGCTCATTCCAGTAGTGGCGAAGTGATTCTATGCTCCTCCCTTGCATAATTTACTGTCATGGAAATGCAAAGTATTGTACCTTCAACAGGTGATGGAAATTGATTATTTAGAGCAGTTTCATTCTGTTTATTTCAAAATAAAGTTCGTCATCCTGAGTTGCGTTTGCAAGCAAATTGCAAAAATTGCAAGGATTTTATTATTGGCGATCAGTCTCATCGCAATCTCATCAGCAACCAACTTGAGAATGGAAGTCTCTGAACTTAGTTGTATAAGTGAATATTATTGTTTATTGATTATTTTTTTAGAGTACATAACAATGAGTCTAACCACGCAGTTGATTTTGGCAATGGAAGTAAGTTATTATTTGCTATTTAATATTTGGATGCTGCGTTGATGCAGGCCACTATAGTGTTATTTAATATGACGTTAATTTGTGGAGAAATGCTGCTATAAATAAACCCATTATACGAAATAGAACATTAGCCGCAAACAAGTGGGAAATCGGAGAAAAATACGAAGCCACTTTTAAACTCCAATATAGATACGGCATTTCAAATACGATTCCAGATACTATACCGTTAGAGTGTAGGGTCCGTGACGAACAAATGTAAACATTGTTCTGCACTGTATTTCTCTTGAGAGAAATCTACACTTGGTTACTTTGACCTTTGCTGTTGTAATGGTAAAATTAATCTGACTAAATATAAAATATTTGACATGCTGCAACAATTATTTTTCACTGGAGATGATATCTCAAGGAATTTCAGAGAGACTAATCGGCTATGTCCTTCGTTTCATTTGGTGCCAATGTTACTCTGCCACACCCATACGGTCCACATTGTTTTAAGATGTATGGAGGTGCACATCATCGCATTTCTTCGTTATATTCCAAAATTATATGTGACGGTTTGCGGCCAGTTATATTAGACTTCTCAGAGTTCTTCAATTCCTTGGAACTAAATGACTTGCCTCCACATATTCCAAACGCTTGAACCGTTATGCTGCTTAGAAATCTGAACGCTTCCCAGGGACTCTTAAATGCAACCATATTGCTTGGATTTGGAAATAATAAGTGCAGTTAAAATTAGGCAGAGAGGTCTAATCCTTCTACTTGATTTAACAGCATCCGATAAAACACTATCATTTTGTTTTAAGAGGCAATATTTTCCAATTTATTTGGCATACTCTGTCACAATCAATGAAGCTCAAGGGAAAACTCTGGAACGTATAGGTCTCAATTTGCCTCATCAATTTTTCAGTCATGGCCAGCAGTATTTTGCAATGTTGAGAGTGCAATCTTTTGACGCCCTTAGAGTTTCAATAGAGCCAAAAAGTAATCGTACAAAGAATATTCAGTAGGCCTACATAAGAAAATTCTTCAGTAAATATTTTTATATTGACCGTCATTTTTGACGGGTTTCAACTAGTATATATTAATTCAGTAGTATAGATCTGTCCTGCGGCGCTCACAAGCGACAGATCGTGACAAATGAGCATTCAAATGAAAGAGAATATACATTACCAGTGACGCATTGCATTCTAATTTCATAAAAATCCTTTTTTCTTAAGTGACTTTTAGAAAACTGTAAGAAGTGTGTGATTTGCAGATACAGTTGCTGGAGGAAGATACGCTCCATAATTACTGTCCACTTCACATTTTGGCCGCTGTTTCATGTCATTTTAACATTCTGAGGTCTTTCCTTCATCATTTTGCATGGATTTCAGAAACAGTAATTTAAAGGAATGAGTACCGTACTCAAATCGTATAATTTCATAAATATCGAATAACCGGTGAGTGTTACGGCTAAGCTGTCAATCAATGGACTCAGAACACAAATGACATTAGCAGTGACGAGTTGCAATCTTTTAATTTCATAAATATCAATTTTTGTAAGAAGTATGCGATTAGCAAATACTGTTGCTGTAGGAAAATACGCGTCATCATTGCTTTTCAGTTCGCATTTTGGACGTAGGGACGCCTGAAACGTAAATAGTTTTCTATAATCATTTGGTTCACATAACCATTCTCCTTTAGTCTCTTATTAGAAACCTATTGGGGAAAGTGTGGCTTCTGAACATGCGAGATTTTTCGCACGGGTCCGATACTAATTTTTTATTAGTCTATTATATTGTGATGATTGGCAGTTGGCCAACTTATCATTCATACTAACATTTTCATTGACATTCAGCATTTTCATTTAAATGTTATAAATTAGTAATTGGGAATATATTTTTTCACACATATTTAAATAATAAAATTCGAACCAAATCTGTGGTAGCAAACTGAAAACACACATTCCTTTCATGTAATGTATGCTATACGCACGTCTAATAAATAACAGATATGACTGTGCGTATTCTTAAGAGCCACCATGGCTGACAACACTGTTAATAAATGCTCTCTCTATTTGTTTAATTCTAATATCAATACAGTATATCAGAAAGTATGTAAGCCAATAGCTCTGAACTTTGTACACGAATAGTACCTTACATTCTAGATTAATTTGGAGTAATTAATATACCTCAGTGCTGCCAACATGATTCTAAGCTTTTTGATCAATTTTTATAATTGCATGTAAGTTCTTCACTAACAAATGGACTTAATCCAAAATTGGCACTATAATAGAACGTAATATTTCAGATTAATTCTGAGCAACACATACATGACATTGTTGCCAACATAATTTTACGCGCACTGATAGATCCAATATCTAATAGCATGTAACATCCATACTATCCATTAGACTTCAACCAAATTGTGTATGTGCATTCTATACCTTAAGAGATGGAACTAAGAATATATTCAGAGTCACCAGGGCTGCCAACTGTAGTATTCTATTAGGCTACACTATTTCAGGTGTACTGTATTCAAACTACAGTACTTAGAAATGTTAATATTACCAACTTGTTTTCGTCATTATTCTAGATACGTCTATATAGTTTAATCATTGGCATGAATCTTAAATTTTAAGAAAAGTAGGCTTTTTAGTTCTCACGGAACTACTTGTTATTCGTTTATTCGAATCCAGCAACATGATAACTTTATATCTTTCTTCTATTCCTCCCCACGCCTTTGACGTTGTAATAATTTGAGTCACTGCTACAATGATGTTTAGTTGAAGAACGTTTTCCAAATTCAAGCGGAGATCTGGCGATCACGTTTGCAAGTTCTGTCCCTCATACTAAGCCCTGGTATGGCACGATCGCTGTATGTGCGACCCCTGGAACTCAACAGAGCGTGCAATACTGTGCGGTAATCGGATCGGGGCTGGGTTCGTGCCCCGTGACGCAATGTCTTCCTGCATCCACTCTTCCTGCCATCTGCAGTAGCTAAACATGACGAACTGACACGATACAATAGCTAAGCTGTGGCCTACGCTAGCTATGAGGCTTTTAAATGCTTACAAAAATATTGCGTGGCCGTATTATTGCCCATAGCTTGTCAACCGAAGCTAGCCGCCCGGAGGTAACCAAGTGGAGTGGAAATGTAATCGACAGGGCGATACAATTTGATAATTAGTTTGTAATTCGCTTGTGGAGCAGGATTTCTCCTTTTGGAGTCCACATAAGAATCATGTATGCAATTTCTCTAGTCTCCAGAACGTATTAATTTCCATTTACTTAAGCAGTAATAGAAAAGTGTACTTTATTGTATCTTACACAATTAATTGAAAAAATGAAAATCCACAGCCTGCTTCCAGTCTCCGACCGGGTCAGGAATGGAATGAATGATGCCCCCATCTAGCGGCGAGGATATGAACTGTGCCGGCTGCCGAGGCCTGACGCACTCCTCTGGGGCAATGATTAAATGAATGACAAATGAAATGATAGTGGAGAGTGTTGCTGGAATGAAATTATGACAGGGAAAACCGGAGTACCCGGAGAAAAACCTGTATGCCTCCGTTTTGTCCAGCACAGATCTCACATGGAGTGACCGGGATTTGAACCACGGACACAATTAATTATAGTTCATAAATTGCTAGTAAAAGGATGCCGTGTTTTCTGTTTAATAATAATATAATGTAATGATAGGCTGATTACATTGTACATATCTATTTATTGCATATTATATGGCATACCAAATATTTCAACAACATATGTGCCTTCCACCCTAGAGTTCATGGCTGCCATCGACTACAACAAACAATGCCTGAATGCCTGGAATGTGTTCGAAAGTGTCCGACAATCAATGAAACTACGTGTTTAGGCGTGCATCCAAGCGCATGGTGAATATTTTGAGCACGTCTAGTACAGGGTAATTTTTGGTATGATGAATGGGTCTCACGCAAGCATGCTGGTCCACAGCTGAACGGTCGTCGACCAAGCCAGTCTGTCATCTTAAAGGTGCTAGGCAAAGAGTTCTGCCGTAGTTCAGTCTGAAGGAGGGTCTGAGATTAATTGTGCTGTGAGAGATATAGCGTGGTTATTTTTATTAATACAACCCGAAACGTTAACATTCTTCGGATTATAACAAATAGTTCCGCGAAGAGCTATATAGCCTATTTTCATATATCCTACGTATGTTAACTGCCTCTATCAACATACAAAATCACAGTTTGATTGCTGTAAGAGATTCGTAGATATTTAGAACAATCTAAATATTTCGGATGGTCGCCATTATGGATTTTTATAAGCCTATATGTAGGTATTAGAGTTATGTACTATTACAGTACATGAAGATTATTGTGTAAGTGTAGTGTTCAAACTTCAATCGCATGATTAGGACACAAGAAATGAAAATCAGATTTTAAAATTTCGCACAGCTGTCATCTTGTGGTTATGAAAACAACTGAAATAAATGAGATGTCAGTGGATTAAAATTTGTCTAAGCATTTACCGTATATTTCGCGTCACCGCCATGTTGGATTTGTGCTCACCAAGTAAAGTCCCATAGGTGAACTTATGTTCATAGCCTCTATCAACATACAAAATGTCAGTTTGATTGCTATCATAGATTAATAGATATTGAGAACCATATAAATATTTCGGTTGGTCGCCATGTTTGATTTTTGTATATGTAGGTGTTATGTAGGTCTACTATTAGACGACTATTTTTGCGTAGGTTCATTGTTCAAACGTTCACTTCAATCGCATGATTAATACACAAAAATAAACTTAATTTTTAAATCGCGCACAGCTGCTATCTTGAGGTTATGTGAACTATTGAACTAAATTAGATGTCAGTGCATTACAATGTGAATAAAAAATTACTGCAGTATATTTCACTGTGCTCAGATGGTTAAATCGCGGGAAAAGTCTATTAAAATGTTTCACTTTTGCTCGGTCGCCATGTTCGTTTTGTATTTAACAAGTTTTTAGAAGTCTCATAGCTAAACTTCTATTAGTACTCTTTTATCACCGTACAAAATATCAGGGTGATATCTGTAATAGTTTCGGAGATATAGAATGGCGGTGAAATATTTCGCACAGCCGCCATGTTTGATTTGGTGAGACGTGCCTAATACATTTTGAAATGCACGGTCGGGGTCGTCCGAAATAGTACTATGACCTTACCGAGTTTCATTGAAATCGCTCCAGCCGGTTAGAAGTTATTAGGGGGACACACACGGACAAAAGGTGACCTCATAAGTTTGTTTTCTTCATAAAATTAAAATAGGCTAAAAATGCACTTGAGCGATTTACTTGGAAACAAAGCATTTACATGTAGTAAATTCCCGTAAACTCCAAGGCGTTTGAGTTCTATTCAGATGCACAATTCCTAAGTTGGTGCAGAAAGTTAAAAAAAACAGAGCATTTTTCGATTAGAAATCGCAGTTAAAAAAACTGACCTCTTAAGCAGGATAAGGCGGATGAAATCTGAGCTACTTTTGTAGGTTCTCCTCGGAAATCTGGGTCTTGCTCAGGAGACAAGAGTAAGTCAATCTTATGTAAATTGTAAGTACCGTATTATACATTAATACGCTTCCTTTCATTGTCGCTGACAGCTGGCAATGCATGGCGCGAAATTACTCGACCCCTTACACACTTGGCCTATCATTAACGAAAATCTCCTTTTGATATCTCAAACTACTGAGGAAAGACTGGGGTTGTCCACGTTAGCTAGACCGTTGTTCCGGAACATTTCTCTACTCGCAGAGCACTATTAAGTAAACTATAATTCATGACTCAACATGGCACCCCTAAATGTTAATCCCCTAAAAAACGTACATGGCTTTGTAAATACATAAAGTAATCAACCTATTACATCTTCCGAGACATTAATGCTTTCCTGAATTCCCCATGCTAGTTTCGCCCCCAGTGTTGAGCTCGTTAGTAGGCTATGTAGGCCTCACCAAAACTCTGGATAATAAGTTACATAAGGAGGCATCTTCTGCGGTCTTGGGACACGTATTGAGACTTCAAGTCAAAAGGTGTTTGCTATTTGTTGTTGTTGTTGTTGTTGTTGTTGTTTAAAGGGGCGGAACAGCGAGGTCATCTGCCCCTAAATTCAAAGGTGGCTTTGCCAATAAAATTAATTCTACTCTGAGGGTTGGAACGCGGTACACTCAGCCTCGTGAAACAAAAGTGAGAAGAGGTGTTCGATTCCCACCTCAGCTGTCCTGAAGTACTTTTCTGTGGTTTCCACACTTCTACTCCCAAGCAAATGTCGGGATAGTTCATAACTTAAGGCCGCGGCCGCGTTCTTCCAAATACAAACACACATATTACCACATCCATCACAATGAAAGAGGTTATCGTACAAATTCCACACACATCCAAGTAGGCCTACACGGGTCTGTACCCCAATGAATCAACAACAACAGTACATAATGGCAGGCCACTCCATGGTATAAATACCACGAACTGTACCAATGAACGGAGGGAGAATGATAAAATTGCATGTCTGGCAGTTGGAAGTTTAAAAAAAAGTCCATATTTCCAGAGGAAACCAGAATATTTGCCAACCAGCTGTGAATATTAATTCAGAGGAATCCAGATTGAGAAAGCTAAAAATCATTTAACATTGTATTACTGAAGTAGTGCAGAGACAAACTAAAATACATATGAAACACAGTAACTGGGATATATAAAAATACCGAAAACTCGACAATTAATTTCTCACACTAGGTAAAATTCTTATCACACCTTGCATCTCGTGGCAGCACATCGAGTTAGACAATCGTATACATAAATGTTGTCCGCTTTGGGCTCCCATTACCATGTTGACCGACTAAAGAGCTGCTAAATAGGCTGAGCACAAACTGAACAAATTGTGGCACCGTGCCATTTCACTAAGGTCAGATTTAACCGTTACTAATTTTATGAGATCTTGTTAATTAAATACGCCAACTGATCGCAACCTCCACAGTCATCGACACTGGCCAGAGAAACAGTCGCAACACTTGACCTTTGCGCTGATGTCCAGTGGTTCTGGGAAGAGCGCATTCATTCAGCAGTAGCAGCACGATGTTCCCTGATGCCTATCAGCCACGCACTACAATATTGCGCGCACTCGCTCCACGCCCATTCGTTTTCATGGTTCGTATAAATCTTGTGCCTGCAATCGACGCGTCACAACTCCTAATTATCGTCATACATCTCGTGATAGTGAGGGGCAGCTCGCTGTTTGCGACTTGTAACACACATTACAACAACCAAACGCACTGACAGTGACAATTCGTACATCCTCAGACACGGGGCGTTCCTATACGGTCTACAGCAGAGGTAGCCGGTAGGTCGCGAGTTGAAATTTCAGAAAAACATGGCAAATATAGCTTTGTTTACCCCAAGTCTACTAGCACATACAGAATAATAATAAATAGTATCCTAGTTTAATCGCGGGGTCAAACCCAGCCGAAGCCGTCGGAATTTTTAAGAGCATTAAAAATACCTCAGTATGCCTTCCTTAGAAGGGAAATTAGACTAAATCCGGCGGGCCAATCTCATAGATTTATGGCATGTAAATGAACCTTCCACTAACTACACTTGTGTGTAGCTACAGTATAATGTGTAGATTAGATTTCATTAACGTTATATTAGTTCTAACGTTCACCGCCAGGTGCTGGTTGCGATGGCATTTAGTAGCCAAGTCCGCAGCTAGGTGTCATGGACGGTAGCATTTGGTAGCAAAACTAGGAACTACTTGAAAATTGTTCGTCTGCAGTCCTTATCTGAATCACAGATAACACACAACAATACAACCATCACAATTAACACCGGTTATCAGACAAATTCTACACACACCCAAAGTACACGGGGCTACACGACCGCGTTGTCGCAGTCCCTAAACTAAGGAACCAACCAACCAACCATCCTTGTTTAAATACCTTGCAGAAATAATTCTACCTTAAGAATTCCGACAATTTAGCCATCACAAAAAGGACCTCAAGACTTCAACGGACATTCAGACCAACGTGGAATCACTGCAATAAAAGAGTGATGTCACGTAGTGCAAATTTGAATTACTTATAAACAGTTGTCCTCCCAGACGCTCTATATGAATCAGAAAGCACAACTTAAGGAAGCCATTCAAAAATTGCAGAAATTGAAAAGTAATAATTTCTGTGCGTCTGTCGTTTGTCATGAGTTCGTGTCAAATCAACAGTATGGGAGCGAATGGCAATAAACATCGTATTTGTGTAGAAGATACTCTATGGTAAAACTAGTCGACAAATTATTTATGCACTAGAAAGGAGGGAGGGGATAAGGAAGAAGTCTCAATTTCGGAAGTGAGGGGATTGCACAATCTGTATCCATCTCTTTACATGACAAAGCATGGCGTGAGAAGGACAATTTATAGCTCCGTACTAATAGAGACACCCGCCTTTTGGAACTTTGATAAAGCGTTCCTTCGAAATCCAACCTAGAAATTTAGCGTCACACAAGTTTAGTCTGAAGCCTCCGTGGCTTAGGCGGCAGCACGCCGGCCTCTCACCGCTGGGTCCGTGGTTCAAATCCCGGTCACTCCATGTGAGATCTGTGCTGGACAAAACGGAGGCAGACAGGTTTTTCCCCGGGTACTCCGGTTTTCCCTGTCAAAATTTCATTCCAGCAACACTCTCCACTATCATTTCATTTGTCATTCATTTAATCATTGCCCCAGAGGAGTACGTCAGGCCTCGGCAGCCGGCACAGTTCATATCCTCGCCGCTAGATGGGGGCTTCATTCATTCCATTCGTGACCCGGTCGGAGACTGGAAGCAGGCTGTGGATTTTCATTTTCACAAGTTTAGTCTGTGGAAGGATCTTTTGCATGGCATAAATCTATGACATGAGACCGGCGACTTTACTTCCCCTCCGAAGGAACGCATACTGAAGGATTTAAACGCTCTTAAAAATCCCAAGACTTCGGCCGGGTTTGAACCCGCTATCTTGGGCACAGCAGTTCAGCATGCTACCAACTACGCCACCGAAGCCGCTTTGGGTACTACAGTAAAACCTGCCTACAACGGAAAAGAACGGGAGGGTTTCCGGTTAACGGACGTAGGTTTATGCTAAAAACAAAACGTGAACATGCATATAATGGACACACAGAGAAAAAATAAAATGGCGAACATACCATAACCAGTATTGTGTTTGCATGTTTTTGCTACGAATTAATCAAGTACAAGCAAAACTTACAATGAACATAAAGACAGGCATCTGTTGGTTGTCAGATTATTATAGCGAGTATTGGGAAAGGTTTGGGAAACAGTCAATGGAACACTTTGACGTGTAAGTTGAACAAACGGAGGAAGACTACCTGCACATTAGGGGCAGATGACCTCGTAGTTCCGTCCCTTAAAACAACAACAACAACAACAACAACAACAACAACAACAAACTAACTAACTAACTAACTAACTAACTAACTACTTGTGCATTCCTTGTCAGCTAAAGAATCAACTATAATAGCAGACAAGGTAGACGGTACCTGAATATTTTCTAAGCATTTAACTTAATTCCGGAATTTGAAAATTTTCTGTTAAAATGTGCAGCCTATTTTGATTTCCGTTGTCCGTGTAACACAGTTTCCGTTTAATGAAGGGAATTTAACTCGCTCTTCACACCTAGATCATCAAAAATTTCCGTTCCAGACAAGTTTCCGTTTAATAAAGGGTCCTTTGAAGGCAGGTTTTACTGTAGCTACGCTCGCAGTAGACCGTCACACTTGTGCATAATGCTAATTGTATCACGAAAAGTTCGGCTTAACCCCCAGCCCAAGAACATATCCATGCTAATATACAGGGCGCAAAGAAATGTTTTCCGCAGTGACTGCCGGCCTCAGCCAGAGCTAGCATCAGCAGTTAAGTTGACAGCACGGTGTCCTTGACAGGGTGAATGCCACACGTGTCGGCTGTAGGCTGTCGAAATCGTCAGTGTGTATTGCAATAAGCGAGCGTGGACGTGGAGCGGGCCTGTAGTGTATACATTACGTCATCTCACCTCGTTATGGCTGCAGCAAGCGGTTGCGGGTCAAGAGCGGAACGCATGTAGTCATACAATGAAAACACACCGCACAGCGCACGACCAAGCACGAATCATGCACACAAATGACATGCGATGAGGTTTCGCTGGTGACGACTGCACGTCTATCGCAGGCGAATGGCTGGACCGAGCGTATTAGTTCCAATTTCCGCCACCGGTAACAATTCGCTGGTAGGGTAGTACAAAGTTTACCGTTTGTTTTAATACAAGTGGCAGGCGTGCTGCCAACGCAACTACTGATGCTAGCTCTCGAAGACGCGTGCAGGCACTGCGGAGAACATTTCCTAGCGCCCTGTATTATCCACATTCAGCTACCAGAACTTGGTCAGAACATTCCATGTCTTGGTGTCATTACGTAGTGCCTGCCGAATGATACAACTGCGTTCCACCGAGCCATCAAGACGAGGAGCATGCTTAAGTTGTGGGCGTGACGCTGTTATAAATACTCCAGCCAGATAATATCAGTACATCTCGAGGTCATTAGCCTTTCTTAATACTATGATCTTAGCTCGAGAAATGTGTTTCTGTCCAAGTAATAATTCTCTCTGCGTGGAAATCTTGGGATATTTTAATAAGTTCTGCCAGCTCAATCATCCTCACTCTATAACCCCCGCATGGGTATAGCGGTATCAATGAAAGGGAATTACATATACGGCTAGCTCCACCTGAGAATCAGAACTTTCCCTGCATAAAAAAACAACCACAGAGATTTGATCTACTGGTCAAACCTCAACCGGATCAGGACACATCACGACAAGTGCCAAATATGGTAGAATAGTGTCCTTTGAATGCCAATTATGGAAGTAAGTTAGTTATTGATGATTTAAGGGTGGGAACAGCGAGGTCATCTGCCCCCCTTAACACAGATTAAAGTATACAAATTTTGAATTTGAAGTGCACGGGTTCCCTTTATAAATGGGGCCAAATATAGTAGAACAGTGTCCTTTGAATGCCAATTATGGAAGTAAGATAGTTATTGATGATTTAAGGGTGGGAACAGCGAGGTCATCTGTCCCCCTTAACACAGATTAAAGTACACAAATTTCGAATTTGAAGTGCACGGGTTCCCTTTATAAATGGGGCCAAATATAGTAGAACAGTGTCCTTTGAATGCCAATTATGGAAGTAAGTTAGTTATTGATGTTTTAAGGGTCGGAACAACCAGGTCATCTGCCCCTCGTAACACAGATTAAAGTATACAAATTTTGAATTTGAAGTGCACGAGTTCCCTTTATAAATGGGGCCAAATATAGTAGGACAGTGTCCTTTGAATGCCAATTATGGAAGTAAGTTAGTTATTGATGATTTAAGGGTCGGGACAGCGAGGTCATCTGCCCCTCTTAACACAGATTAAAGTATACAAATTTTGAATTTGAAGTGCACGGGTTCCCTTTATAAATGGGGCCAAATCTAGTAGAACAGTGTCCTTTGAATGCCAATTATGGAAGTAAGTTAGTTATTGATGTTTTAAGGGTCGGAACAACCAGGTCATCTGCCCCTCTTAACACAGATTAAAGTATACAAATTTTGAATTTGAAGTGCACGGGTTCCCTTTATAAATGGGGCGAAATATAGTAGAACAGTGTCCTTTGAATGCATATTATGGAAGTAAGTTAGTTATTGATGTTTTAAGGGTCAGAACAGCGAGGTCATCTGCCCCTCTTAACAGAGATTTAAGTATAAACATTTTGCATTTAATTAAAACTTAGAGAACACCTAAATATGAAAAGAAATAAAATTAATCAAACAAACAATAAAAAACAATAAAACTAATAATAATTATAATAATATTTTAAAAATATACGGTACCGGTAAACAAAAATTCAGTTTTTTAAAGAAATCAAGTTCTTTGAGTAAATGCACACTGGGACACTTAGATTGCTAGCCCTAACCCCTCAGGGAAATGTGACGGACTTTCAGGGAGCTAATCTTTCTTACATTGCCTATAAAGAGAGCCTGAGTATAACTTTGTAAAATACCAATGTTGTGTCTGCTCGCCAGGTGAATTCAGTTCGACACGCTGCGACGGGGAGCGGGGGTTCGGCTGTCAAAATGAGCGGTCTGTGTATTCTTGACTTAAATATATCGACAATTAGTATTGCTACCTCCCGCATTGTGCTTGTTGATTATGAAGTAACCTAGGCCATTAGACCCTTGTCATACGCCAAACAAACAAATAATACCGCTGTTTTAATTTACTGGATGCGGAGGTCGTGTCGCTTGTCTCCCTCCAAGGCGGACCGGATTCGATTCCCATTTTACATTCTTCAGCTGGCTATCCCGAGAGAAAGGGAGTCCACCTCCGTTACCTCCATGATTAATATTATACCAATTACTATTCCTTGTAAAGTAGCATCAATCGTAGCAGAACAGTATCTCGCTACTGTATGTTCCCTGAGTGACCCCAGAGGTTCCAAAAATGTCAGTGTAGTAAGAGGTCGCCGCCGAGAGTGCAGAAGCTAGATATAGTCATTTTTCCATGGAAACCATCCATTTTTTCCCGTCGACTTGATGGGATGGAATGATGATACAATGGCCAAGCTGCTTGCCTCTCACCAAGAAGGAGCGGGTTCCAATCCGGGTCAATGCATGTGAGATTTCCAAAGTGAAATATCACATCCTATGGTTCGGACTTCAAGTAAAATTGGAGGTCCCGTGGCTCAAGATCGCCAGATTAACGGTCACGTAAAACAACACACTTCCTTCCTAGGCTTTAGATGTAGCCACACTGTGACGCTGCAGGGCACTCATCTACTCTCATTATCAATTTGAGAAATCCCCTACTGCCCAGTCAACACTAACAACGTGCAACAGAAATAATCTACCTCATTATCAATAATTTCTTCTTCCTTAACGATAGATGTCCCGATCCATAGAGTTTCCCGTCAAATGAGGTTTGAGAGAAATACCCTACTGCCCAGTCAACACTAACAAATTGCAACCGAATTAACAGTAAGGGAAAAAAACACCCTAATCTAAAACTGTGCATCCAGATTAAATAGAAGACCACCACTTCACAGGTAACATCCGGTAGGGGAATTGACAATCTCGCAATGTCGCAAACAAGGTCCACAACTCATTTTACTTTATTTTCAGATACTTCCCTCATTCGAGGCCTGCCACAAGGACAAAGTGCATTACGCAATACGAAATGTTAAGAGCCGGCCGGAGTGGGAACGGCCGACCGCCAGCCCAGCACTTGTTGTAACATGGGTGAAAAGTTTGTGAAACGTTTTATAAAGAAACGGGACAAGGTAAAATTATTTTGTTCCTATAGCCCGCTGTAGTATTTTATACACTTTTCATCGGTACAAAAGCATATCGAACAGGAATACAAAGATAGTTATAAAAAGTGTAGTTAAAATCACAATTCTCCATATAAAATAGAGTTCTGAACTGCAATTTTCCAAACCTCTTCAATGCCTTCAGATGATGTTGAAAACAGAAACAAACTCCACTGCAAGACAGCTCATAGTTTTCTCTATTGTGCTACTGAATCATATTTTCAAATTAAGAACTCTGTATATGTTTAATCGTGATTTTAGAAAATGTCAGCATATTGAGTTGCTAATGCTAGCCGTGTCGAGGTGCTGGCAGTTCAGGCAGTTACCGTCAGATACCGCATCGTCGCAAAGTCATGTCCTTGAAACAGGGTGAAGTAAGACAGAGCCGGCTTCTGAGAGATGGTAATCTCATGCCAGGAAGTGATGAAATCAGCTCATGTCCAGGTGCTGTCAGTCGCTTCATTACAATCAGTGCCGGATCCAGGCTTTGCGGTGCCCTGGGCGATATGATACGGTCGGGCCCTCAACAATAGAAAATATAAAAAATATCAAATCAAATGGAAAATAGTTTTGTAATAATAATAAAATAAAGAATAGTTACAATATTTTGAATACACTACGGTACATTCTTTTAATAATATGAAAGAAACCCTTAAGTCCCCTTGAAGAAGATTATGTAAACTATGAAATATTAAAATATTACTTTGCGACTCTTTTTCTCGGATGAAGTCTTCCATCATTTCACTGAAATCTATACTTGCTAAACGGTCACGGGAGGTCATAGCTGCACTGAAAAAAGAATATGAATTATAAATTAGTTTGAAAAGTATAATTAATTAATCAATTAGACTTAGACAACAGATGTTTGAGCAGACTCCCAAAGAGAGACAACCGGGAAAGAAGTGGAGGGAGGAGAGACAGAGGAAGCATAGTGTGTGTGTATGAGAGGTTTTTGGGGAAAAAAAAGAAGGACCAGAATTAAACATGAAAATTGATTGTGTTATAACGCTCTCCTTATGGGGAATTAACGAATAAATAAATAATTAATCAATTAAATTTAAAACAATCCATGACCCCCCCCCCCCGGACCGCGGGGCCCTGGGCGGTCGCCCTCCCCTAGATCCACCCCCGATTACAATCGTCTGCTTTCTAGATCATCATATTATGGTGTGTGGCCTACAGGTCTTTTGCAGTTCCAGTGTTTATTATGAGCTTTTTAGTTCTTTCTAACATGTCTGTAATATAGTATAGGCTACTTTCTAGATTATGCCATTGTTGTACTGTAAATAGAGTTGTTGTTGTTGTTGTTGGAGGTGGTGGTGATTCGTTTAGGAGCTTTGGGACATGGTGGTCATGTAGCCGCGTGCACTTGGGTGTGTGTATAATGTGTCTAATAACCTGTGTTATTGTGATGGTTGTATTAGGGTGTGTATTTGTATTAGGGACGGGTTTTGTATATGCGGCGGTCGTGGCCTTAAGTTAGATACCATCCCAGCATTTGCCTGAAGCATAAGTGAGGAAACAACTTCCAGGATGGCTGAAGTAACAATGTAACCCTTCTCTTCCCAGTTCTGCCTCACAAGCCTCAGTGTATCCCATTCCAGCCCTCAGCTCCTAAACCTGGACCTCTGCGTTGACAGCTAAGAAGACTAGCCACTACGCCACGAGGTGGATTGTAAATAAAATGTTGCTTTGTCAGTCTAAATATGATGTAGCGACTACTGGGCTTTTGAAGTTACAGTAATTATTATATGAGTAGCAAGCAATCACTAGTTAGTAACCATCACTAAAGTGGACCTGAATTTCATTAAATTAATTTGTTTATTTATTTATAATTATTTGTTTGTTTATTTATAGTTCTTCTAACAGGTTACAACCTAATTACGAGAAATAACAATATGAATTACACTTAATATTTTTCTTACACTAATATAAAATGATACTTATAATACGTATGACTAAATATTATTCTAGTAAGTATCGTACTTGAAATTATGTTTCAAGTCACTGATAAGGAGTGTATGATATTAAGTGATTTCTCTACAATACAAATGAACAAAAGGTGCTGTCTGATATATGGAAATGTGTGCATGTCTTTTTTCTTTTTTAGATATTGAATGTGTTCGATACAGGCGAATGTTTATATTACTCTGTATTGGTTCTTGGACAGTGGAATATTATACGTTTCGGTCTTATTGACCGCGAAGGAACATATAGTTCAAATTCAGATGACAAATAAGGTCTATCAAAGATGTTATCAAATTATTTAATGTAATAACCTGCCTACTTTTCTCTAAAGTCTTTAAAGAAAAAGTTCCATTAATAAATTATGCTTAGCATTTTTAAAGGAAATGTGTAGTTTATGTTATCGTCAATCTCGCGATCAATAGCCACGGAACCTCCTTTTTACGTGGAATCCGAACTACTGGACATGACGTTTCACTTCGAAAATCTCACATCATTGACCGGGAACCGAACCCGGTCCGCTGTGGTGAGAGGCCAACAGCTTGACCACACCACTGGGCCACCACATTCCCGCTTAGCATATTTAGGATATACATGTGTCCTTTTGTATTCCAAGAATATAGGGAATTTATTTTTTATCGATTCAACTCTATAGTTAGCATTCGCACATCTTGGGTTCCAAACTATTGAGCCAAATTCAAGTCAACTTCATACGAATGCATTATACTGTACAATCTTTAGCAATGTACAGGTTCCTAAAATAAAATGTGCATCTTCTTATAAATCCCAGCATTTTGAATATATCTCAAAAATTCGATCAATACGGTGAGAAAAGGATAACTTTTTTTTTCATAGTATAGCCTACCATAAACCTAGATGACTTGAGATGGGAACTACATAGGAAATGGTGGTGTTTTATATCAAAGTTTTCGTGTAAATGCAATCGGATGACACTTATAAATCGAAACAATTTGTTTTGTTCCAATTTATTGTTTCTTCATCTTTTGGAGCAGCATACAATCCCATAACGAATAAATGTATTTAAACGATTACACGACATTTGCAAATAATAATAATAATAATAATAATAATGATATATTGGCATCCCGGAGATGGTTAATTAAGATAAGATTACAGAGGCACAAGATTCGATCCCAGGGGAACACCAGAGGGTGAATGGAGCTTTTCTCTATGATACAAAGTGTTGCGTCTTTCATACTGTAAGTATGATCCGTAATAGGACATTTTCGTAAGTTGTAGGCTACGTCATGGTTAACTCTACCAATAATCTGTATATATTACATCGACTCGTTATCCTTTAATTTAAACCAGATGACTCCTGATTCGTGAAAATTGGTTATTGTTGAACATCGAGGGATGAATCCGTGTTATGAATCGTGAATAAAATGGCATGTATGCCTGAATAATACATTAGGCCTATGTGTTCATGAAGTGTTTGCTCGTAAAGTTAGTTTGGGGCAAACTTAGTAGCTACCGGTACTGTTCGGTAGTTAAGAATTAGTGAAATCTTACCCGACTTGTGAATATGACTGACTTTAGTAAGTTTCCATTTCTCTGGAAATATCAAAGACTTGATCGATAAATTAAATTTAATATCAAGAGGATAAGTTAAGCCTCCGTGGCTTAGGCGGCAGAACGCCGGCCTCTCACCGCTGGGTCCGTGGTTCAAATCCCGGTCACTCCATGTGAGATCTGTGCTAGACAGAACGGAGGCAGACAGGTTTTTCTCCGGGTACTCCGGTTTTCCCTGTCAAAATGTCATTCCAGCAACACTCTCCACTATCATTTCATTTCATCTGTCATTCATTTCCCCAGAGGAGTGCATCAGGCCTCGGCAGCCGGCACAGTTCATATCCTCGCCGCTAGATGGGGGCTTCATTCATTCCATTCCTGACCCGGTCGGAGACTGGAAGCAGGCTGTGGATTTTCATTTTTCATCAAGAGGATAAGCTATTTTTTTCCCGGATCGTTTTTTAACAAATATGGAAGAATAACCCTCTTGTGTCCCATATATTCATCGTAAGTATCGGAGTGAGAATGTCACTACGGGTTACCTCATAATAATTAAGATGTCAATTTCAAGATGACTTTCTAGGTTATCATGCGTTAAAATGTCATAGTTGGATCCATTTTGGCAATATACTGATGAGTAAGGCTAGGATTTTAATGTAATATCTATCATCATCATAGCAAACACTCATATCGAGTAGATTGGCCTTTCAATCCGGAAGTCTCTCATTGGTGAGTTCGGAGGTGACTATACAGCCCAATGCGGGAGGCACACGATTTGCCGCAGTGATGACAGATGGTTCCACGTGGGGCATCTGCGTTCCTTCCATTTCTTCTATGTAATATTACATTAAAAAAATTGAAATATGTAACATTGATTTAATTTTTATATAAATCATATACATTACACATGATATTGCTTGTAGATTCTTCATTTTATTCATTATATTTTTTGCAAAATAAAGGATGGTACACTAATTAATTAATTAATTAAGCATGTTCATATTATAGCAAATTTAAATAAATTCCATGATTATGTATGCGTACGGAAGAGTACCAAGGGAAAAGAAACTGACGATTCTGAAGTACAGTATTATGGTATCCAGGGAAGGCTGCTATAGGCAATCAAAAGTTCCGTATTTGTGTTTATAATGAAGCTGCGGTAAGAGTTGATGCTAGGATGAGTTTCTGGTCTAAGTTGTTACAGGAATAGCTGAAATCTTTCACCACTACTACTGATTTTTTATATAGGCTATAATATTGTCTTTTGTAGCTTTTCAGTCGGTCAACACGACTGTGCCCAATGAATGGGCGGGGTACAAGATATAAATATGTAAATACACTCCTGGAAAAAGTTACATGTATTAGTTAATTATCACAATTGCCCCATATAATTGCACCATATTTGTTCATGAATAGTGATGTGATGATCGTGGGAAACGGATCTTAGTTTTCTTTCCCTTGAGCAACTGAATTTGTAGTTTCTGGACATTTTTTGGTTGTTGATGAGGAAAAGGCAATGCGAAAGGAAGAGCTGAAGCAACTCAGTCCTGATAATAATATGCTATAGCTTATCGTTGAAGTTAATCCTGTGTGATGAGAAATGTAATTTCAAAAAAGGTATTCTACATTTTTTTAAATATCGCCTTTGTTAAGAATAAAAGAAAAAATAACTTGTCATGGTTACTTACAAAAACACGTAAATATAATTCTAGGAAATAAACAGCAGTTTTTCAGCATACTACTAAGTTACAGGTATACTAGGAAGTAGGCTTCCTTACGTATCTTTTCCATGTTATCGTAAACACGATGAGTTATATTTTGAAATATTCAAACAGAAGTGTTGAAAATTTACTTTTCAACTCTTTTCAGGAATTAGTTTAGTCTGAAGGATTCTTTATCACAATTAAGGTTATTATGAAGATAAAACAAAAGTTCGGTGCTTTTCAGTCGGTCAACACGAATTTACCCAAAAGATTTGTAAATTTTTCAGGATTAGGGTATAATCCAACTCTTTTGGGTACATTCGTGTTGACCGACCGAAAAGCACCAAACTTTTGTTTACTAAGGGAACACTGAAAAATGGCTTCAAACCCCATAATGTCAGTATGAAGATGTTTATGAAAGTAAATGATTGAATATACACAATCTAATTGAGCATGAGCAACAACAACGACGGCGTGAAACCTTATTGTGTTTCGGTTTCGAACTTCGCAACATAGGCAGTTTTATGTAAGGAAGGTCTGTAAGGAAATGGTAGAGCTTGAAGAATAACATTTTATTTCTTTCTGCGTTATCACATTCTGCATAACATACTGTTTTAAAGACCATCTCGTGGTGTAGCGTTCTTGTGTGTGACCCCCGGATGCAAGGCCTTAGAGAGTGGTGATGGGCCCTGGGGCTGGAGAATCCTGCACTCCCTCACCTCTATTGCCAAATTATGTAATATTAATTTATAATCCTCCTAAATAAGCAGAAACTGATAGTAATTTTAGAAATAATAATAATAATAATAATAATAATAATAGTATTAATAGAAGCCGCCGGTGGTAGAGAGTTCAACATGTGCTCCTCCCCCCCCCCCCCTCCCCCCACATGCAAGATCCGGAAAATATTTTAATTATTAATATTAATAATAATAATAATAGTAATAAGACGGCTGAGGTGGGATTCAAATCCACGCTCCCTCGATACCAGCGTGGTACGAGGTAGTGCGTTAGTGTGTATATTTGGGATTCAGATGAGGATTGTGAAGGAGTCGGCTGCATTTGTCTGGAGTAGAAGTGATGATAATAATAATAATAAAAATAATAATAATAATAATAATAATAATAGAAATAATAATAATGTTATTGCTTTACGTCCCTTTAAACATCTGCGGCTTTAGGAGAGGCCGGGGTTTTGGAAGTTTGCCCCAAAGGGGATCTTTAACCTGCCAGTAAATTCACTGACACGGCTCCCTCGCATTTGTGCTGTGCCAGGATTCGATCCTGCAATCTTGGACACAGCAAGTAAGAACGTTACCCCTGAGCCACGCAGCCAGAGTAGAAGTGAGAAACCACGGAAAACCACTTCCAAGATGGCTGAGATGGGAATCGAAACCACATCTTTTCAGTTTTGCCTCACGGGGCATTCCAGCCCTCAGACAAGAATGAATCGAATTTCTTGTCGGCGCCGGGAATCGAACCCGAACCTCTGGGGTGACAGCCAAGAATACTAGCCGCTACAACACGAGGAAGGCCAAGGATATTTCAGTCACTTGTGAATTCCGTAATCCGTAGTTTAACTATTAGCTTATCTATAGCAAAATATTTCGGCCATTCAATTGGAAGTAGCCTATACAGACTATCACTTCGAAATTTCTGGTCGCGATATTCTTGAAGCGCATTGCCACGAGATTGCATTTCCCCAGTGTTTGGACTCCGGAGCAGTTAGAACTTTCTCGCACGCGCGACCTTGAATCACCCTCACCACAGTAGTAGTAGGTAATCTGTGCTCACAGTAGGGGGTAATCCGTGCTGATACCTATGTACGGGCCATGTAACTACTAGGGGACAGCGACTACAACGAAACTAGTGGCAACGTTTTGAAATGAAAGGTGAAATAGGAACTGACTCCGGCCGCCTCTTAAGGAGAGAAAACAAGCCAGAATACATGGTAATTTATTTACGGAAACCATCAATCAGGTTCAGCTACTTCATTGATACCAGTGTGACTGGACATACGCACGTACAGTATACTGAAAGGAATGATAATTACGTACTACACAGTACGGCAATAAAAAAATGTTTTCAAGCAGGAACAATACAATTGGATTACTTTCAATCTGACGAATTACAGTTTCCATTGCCAAAAGCATGACAGATCACACTGCACAACGAGCCATTGAGTATTAACGGAAAAGTACGGTAGTAATTGCTATTCCAAACTGTGCCCGACTTCTCCCAGACTGGTTCGCGGAAACATAGCCAAAATAAATCAAGGCGAGGAAACTATGAATTATGCAGCGCATGCTCCCGGCGTAGTAGCATGTGAGCTACTGAGCATTGCATACGCTGCACCATAGCGCTTTCAAAAAGCTGCTCTAAACATGATCATAAAATTCTGAAAACTTCAAAACGTTTAATTGTAGTGTGGTTATTTAGCAACAACTGACGATACAAACTGAAGTGAAGTTTTAAAACGCGTAATTGTGTGTTCATGGATATGTATCCAATGATCTGTCAAGCTCAAATGGCAGTTCAAACTACAGTAGAATAAATCTTCATAAAATCAATCTCCCTATCCGATACCCAACAAGATTTGTAAAAAGCGATGGATTCATCAACGTTTGGAAAATAATTACAGGATCGAGAATTCAAATGCACAATGATTTATACGCGTAGAAAGCCTTCTGAGAAAAATATGATGAAGCCGTTCTTTGAGATGTTCATCTAATTGTCATATCAGATCACCATTACAAATAAATGAATACATTATTTACAATCCATTATCTTAAACGCTTACTACAAATAATAATAATAATAATAATAATAACAATAATAATAATAATAATAATAATAATAATAATATCGTATGGCGTCGGATGCAAGCTTTGTAATTTGACACCCAGAGGGTAGCTTGCATGTCGAATTTCGTTGTTCCTTGAAGCACTATGAAAGTCAAGGAGTTTAGATATCTAAGCTCCTTGAACACTATAGCGCTATCTAGTAGAGAAATGAGGAACTTTGTGTTGGCGGAAACTCCCGAGATTAATTTTGCCATTATGAACACGGCCTACTGAATTCAAATGGGTTCTTTGACATGCCAACATCGTATGACATGCGTGTCGTATTTTTACCGCCTTTCAAAAATCACTTACCACGGCCAGGAGCGAACCTGCAATCTTGGGGTTAGTAGACCGACACGCTATCCACTGACCCACCGTGGCAAGCTTACTACAAATAAAAGTATATAACGCACTACAGTGGATTGTTGTCAGATAATATACAGGGTGAACGTAAAATGCCGCACTTGGAGATCGGCATGCGGTTCCTCGTCGAAATTCATGACAAAAGTTTATCTTGCAAAACCTAGTCCTGCCAATAGGTTTAACAGAAATGCGTGTTAAGAAACGAGGCTCTGGCAACGCTGTAACTGAATGCAGCGTGGCCAAAAACTGATCGCAGGAACTCGGCACTCTGCCGGAACTTTCTCATTAGCTCAGTGAGACGAGGTAATGCCATAAATGCCGGTTGTGCGGACGCACCGATGTTCGAGCCGCGTTCGTGCCATTTTACTTTTCAGGTAACGTATCAAATTGCATCCAATGTACACCTCCACTATGCGATACACTATGTCTTACCGTTACAGTTACCTGTATTTAATCATTCAAGCGTAACATGAACTTCTTACAGAGTTAAACGACCCCTTGTTTCGTCCATGGCACAAATAAAGCCAATAGAACATAATAGTGGATACAGTAGCATCGTCTCTATCCAATGCGGTACAAAGAAGCACAATACTGTAGGTAGCCTACACTAGATTACCCATTATGCTACGCACCATAATTCCATAGTGTACGTTTGACGTCCAGTCTTATCTTCACAGAGCCGGTACGTACATTTACGAGCAACGCCTTCACTTCACAGCAGATGTTCAAAGCGACCTCCTTGCATTTGCAAACACTTCGCCACTCATTGGAGCATACTTTGCCGGGCCCTATGCAACACACCTGCATCCACCATTACCGATGCAGCATGCACGCGAGCTATTAGGTCTTGTACATCCATGGGCGGAGTACTATAAACTTGTTCCTTTAAGTGTCCCCACAAATAAAAATCTAGTGGATTAAGGTCCGTGGAACGTGGCGGCCAGAACATTGGACCTCCACGACCAATCCATTTCCCTGAACACGCTTCATTTAAACAGTTACGCCCAGTCATTCCAAAGTGTGGTGGTGCAACATCATGCTGAAACCATAGCTGTCGCCGAACACCAAGTGGAACGTACGATAGAGGGGGGGGGGGGGGTAATAAACTTGTCTGGCAATAGCTAAGGGCCTAAAAGCACTCCTCCCACGATTCCAACTCACAGGCTTATGCCAAAGCGTGCCTGATAGCCACGTTCACGGGTGACATGTGGGTTGTGGTCAGACCAATAATGACTGTTGTGATGGTTGAAAATACCTTCCCGTGTGAAGCTACATTCGTCACTCCATAGCACATTCTTGATAAAATATTCGTTATCTTTAATCTTGCAAATGCAATTCACAGAACTGTACTCGTTAATGTGGTATTCTGGCCGCTGGTGTTGAGTTAACGTGTAAAGATATGGATTCAGTTCTTCGTCGTGCAACACGTCAACAACCAGTGTTGGAGATACCTGGAACTGCCTTGCAATATCACGGGTACTTCGCCGAGGTGATTGGTGAACGGTTTCAAGAATTGCGACCTCCATTTGTGGAGTAGGCTACGTCTAGTCCTTGGACGACCTCTGTCCACTACTTGTGAGCGAAGATTACCGGTTTCCCACAGGCGTTGCTCAAGGCGACGAAAAACATTCTTATCGGGATGGCGCCTTTGAGGGTACCGTGCCGCATACTCACGAGCAGCACCCAACACTAAAAGCATATCGACGTAGCCTATTCACCATTTCCGAACTCCATCATGAAGCCACCCTACATTAACTTGACAGCACCAGTTATGGTTGTGCAATGCGTGGTTAGTCGACTCATGCATGCCGTTTAATGGACCACACTGTTCGTTATTTTTTCCGTTAACGTTTTACGGACTAAGCGAGAATCCCACCATTACCGCCACTGAGGGCAGTGTCCTGGAGCTTGGGACTATGAGTCGGGGATACAACTGGGGAGTGTGACTAGCACTTTGCCCAGGCGGCCTCACCTGCAAAGCGAACGGGGGCCTGATGAAGGGATGGGAGCAGTGGGAGGGTTAGGCAAGGGAAGGGGAAGGAGGCGGCCGTGGCCTTACGGTATGTACTGCCCCCGTAATTGAATTATATAGAGACCACGGTGGCTATTTTGGAAATTATAGCGAAAGTTATGGCTGTCATAGTTATGACATGGGTAGTCATGACGTAAGCACGGATGACGCAGACGATTGTGCCAGCAGGCTACTTGAGCTGAGATTCTCAGTGACGTCAGCAATTTATTCGAGAAGGATCCGAGATGTACGACGCAGTCGCGAGAAACGTGGAATTCTGCTGAGGAAGAAATTATGCTATTGGAGGGGAGACTTAAACCAATGAACGATAGTCTAAAGGAAGACGGAGATTGCTGAAACTATGGTATTTTTATTACTTTTTGGAATGCAGAATTGTGGAAATCCATTTGCAGTAGAGGCATTGATCTGGAATTTTGGTGAAATTTATTTTCAGTTTTTGAATTATGAAAATCCGTCATGTATTGACGACGTTGGAACTTCTAGCGATGACGCAGTAACACGCGATGGAAGGGATAGATACGCCCCTCATGAAGTTCATAAAAGGCCTTGCGCAGAAGAGAGGAGCCTCATTCGCTCATTCTCAATTGTCAGATCTCAAATAGTCATTTCAGTGAAACGTCGAGTGAGATTATTAGTGAAAAAGTCGTCTTTGTAACGCGTGGCGAAGCCACTGAATTAAACGAGAGTCGAACATAAAAGCAGTGCAGATTTACTCTGAAGTAAATCTAGGTGAAGTTGAAACGACACTTATAACGCTTCTACAAGATTAGCTGTGAACAGTTAGCGGTCGCCTATTAGCTAATTCTCTTGTGCATTGATACAGTAAGGACTGTAGAAAAGCTGAACAATTTCGAAGAAGTATTTTGGAAGTTATTGACAATATTAGACGACTGACAAAAGTGATTTTCTCGCCACAGGAGAAACACCTTTTTGTATAGCCAGACTCTACGCTACGGCTGACAGGGCTAGTGAAATAGGGAGACTTCAGATTGCTTTTGTGACACAACGCTACAATATAATGGAGCAATTTAATAAGGCAGTTTGTTCTTCTAATACTACAACCGAAGAGCATATGGAAGGCTAAAGGACTTAATGCAATTGGGACATATTTCAACGGAGTAAGATAGCGACATGGAACTTCGCTAATTGCTATTCCATACAAGCGAACATGTGGTAAATAACCATCTACACCCATGTTTCGTGAGTAAAGGCTGAATACTATCAAACAGCAATAGAAATGACTTCATACTTTCTAAATATGAATATTTCTTCGGAAATTTATACAAAAACTTCATGGCGATTTTCAACTGGAACTTCAGGGATTTTTCAAGAGAGGTCAGGGTTGTCCCGACTCACAAAGAAGATTATTGCCGGAAGGATGTCGTTCGTCTTCGTGAAGCAGTTCGATTCTCCGATGGTGCTGTTTCTGGTTTCGAGGATGGAGCTCAGCTTTAACTTGGTGAAATGGATCCATCAACAGTCTTCTTTGGGGAATTTTCCTCTGGAACGTCAATCGGCAGATAAGGTAGTCGTGAACGTTTATTGTATTTGAGTTTCTTAGCAATGTTTGAGCAACTATTTTTCCCATATTTTTGTCCTCATGTATTTTTGCCCGATATTCTTGTTTGAGATTCCTATTCTCAGTACACCTTGATGAGTTATACCTTTTTCGACGTTTTATTAAGACATTGTTATGTCATGGGCATAGTTAAATGATTTTGTATCAGTTGAGACTGATATTTAGATTTTTCAGTAATTTGCTTATTTTTGTAGTCTCGATTTGACTGTAAGTTAATGATTTTTATGGCAGATTTAAATTCAGACAGCGTGTCACTTTATTAAAGTAATTCTACCCCAGTTTAATTACTTTGAACAATTTTCTGTCATCATCAAGAAGGAAGAACATTTAAATGATTTTAGAGCGTTAAAATCCAGTACGTTGTCGACGATCTTGGAAATACTAGTCGTTATTTGAATTGATTGTAACACTGACATTTATCGTCAGTCATGAACGACCATTGCATCTTAGGCAATTTTGTGAAAGATGAACATTAATTAAGAATTATTGAATGCATTAAATTCGTGAAACTTGTGTTAGGTTCTTTCTCATATAGAGATTTATATAACGATGTTTGCATTCCCCAGTCTAATTGGATTCTATTCGACTATTTTGCAGTTAGTCGCACTTTGTTTGATGATAGTATTTTTATACTACAATTCTTTTAAGATGTTAATCTTAAATTTTGATAGACCAGACAGGCGTATATAAGCGTATTCACTATTAAATTTGTTTGTGATTGGCATATTTTTATTTCATTTCGATTCATGAATGAAATCCACGAAGTTTAAATGACAACAGTTTTGAAACAATTATTGATATAAGAATTTTTAAGTGGAACTATGAATGCATAATCGATAGTGCAGCGGACATGTTGAAAGTCGCTGACGTATAATGCCCGTAAATAAATGAAGGAGATTCCCACAGTAGTTAATAATGATAAAGAATTATTTGTGGAAGTTTTGTAAGTTCGGTGGAAGTTTTAATGCCATATAGATTAATATATGATGAATTTTGGGCTATTTTGAATGCAGTTTGTGCATTATTTTGTAAGCGAAGTATTTTCCGCTAGAGTGTATTGTCATAGTTCGTTGAAAATTAATCAAGTGAATTTACTGTTATAATTAACAAGAGTTTGAAAGAATTTGAGATAAGATTTTGAATGAAGATTGCCGTCACAAATAATTAAATTTATTACAACCTTTATTAAACCAGATTGTGACATTTACATGTATAACTAACCTTCATTGGTCGATTATATTAAACACGATTTTGAATTTACCAACCGGATAAAACATGTGGTTCAATGTATTTCTTAAATTAATAATTTAAATAATTTAAATGTTGATATTGTAAATAATAAATGTAAATATCTTTGACAATAATGTGGAACGAAAGTAATGTTAAAGGCGTGTTTAAAAAAAATTTGTAATTATCTTCGACAATATTATAAACAATTTCCAATTGTTATAAATAATTTATGTGATTTTGTTATAAACATTTAAGAGTGTGTTTCATACTCTAAACTAGGCTTTTTAAACACTTGGATGATAACTTAACAAGTTTAAGGATAGTTAAAATAATCCAGTGGGATGGAAGTTAAGCATTTGAAAGATTTGCGTCAATATGTATGAGTTGTCTTGTAGACATTTAAAGCTTTAAAAGGAGCTGAATTCTTACGCAAGTGTGGGGAGAGGAGTGCGCCCCATTTGACAGGTGTGAGCCAGGTTAAAGAGTAGACCAGCCGGCTCGACATCTGGTTACAAGCAGGCGAGGTCGATACTCCGGCCTTGTGCCTATTAATAAAGGTGTTATGTTTATTAAAAGGAAACCAAATGCTCTATATATGTCGTACCCTGACTTCCTCATCCAATCCAAATGTGTTATAAAATGTTACGTTATTTTGAGCTCAAGGGAGCTAACATACTGTTTGATAATTTGCATGTCCTTTAGGAGGACGTAGTCAGAATGACATAGGCTACTGATAGCCACGTTTATTTTGTTGAGTTGTGAAAATCATACTCTTTATTTGAAAATAAAGCTCTTGTACAGTTCAAAGTTCTCGTCTTCGGTCTGGTTCATTTTTAAATGTCATGGTGAAGGTTATTGTGAGAGCATACTTTAAGGATCCTGTTGTCAACCCAATCCCCGAGATATTTATAAGAGGTAAGTAAAAGTAAGTATGTAACCCCGTCTATTTTGGTGTGTTCCACAATAATTTTTCTTGGTAACTTCTGTGTTCAAACCTCGATAGTATCTGTCAGTGCCATTTTCATTGATGTAGCTGAGCTGGTGCGATTGATTCTTGGCAATCCGATTGAGGGGGCGGATATCTGACAGCCTACTATCCGGGTAAACGGGGACAGTACCATCCCGGCATTTGCCCGAAGACGAAGTGGGAAACCACGGAAAACCACTTCGAGGATGGCTGAGGTGGGAATCAAGCCCCCTCTATTCATTTGGACCACCCGAGGCTGAGTAGACCCCGTACCAGTCCTCAGACCACTTTTCAAATTTCGTGGCAGAGTCAGGAATCGAACCGCGGACCTCCGGGGTGGGAGCTAATCACGCTGACCACTACGCTACGGAGGTGACTCACACTGTCATGTGACAAAATGATGTGATGTCATGCTTACAAACGCAGTTAAACGACGGGAACTGACGTAACACGCAAAGAACAACAACCTGACGTAGATTCGAACCGTAGCTCGATGGTGCATGTGGGTTTGATAACTCAACAGTCTACTCAGTGAGCTGCGACGAATAGTACGGTATTGCGGGCTGATACACATTTCTCTGTACATTCCGATGCGCTTCAGTATGTGACAGTGTTGCCAGCTCCTCGCTTTCATACTTGTGGTTTTAAACACCACCCGATCCGATTTTGGTATAGAAACTTTTGTCTTGCAATTGGATGAGGAATCGCATGCCGACCTCCAAGTGCGGCATTTTACGTTCACCCTGTATTAGTGTATACATTTAAACCTCAACGTGACAGTGATCAGGATCCGCTGATGACCGCATGAAGTACGAAACGCGTAATCCTAAAATTGCCCCATTATACATTGTAATAGTGGCCATGTAATTTTTCCCAGGAGTGTTGTTTACGTATTATATACATTGTACCCCGATGAGTCATTGGGCAAATTCGTGTTGACCGACTGAAGAGTTACAAATAAGTTTGTATAGGCAACACTGAAAGAATGGCTTCAAAACTTTACATTCCCAAGAATATACATTCTAAGTTGACTAATTTGCCGTCAACAGTATAGGACATAGGCCTACTGTGAGGGAAGCATGTGAAAGGGAGCAACTTCATGTAGCAGTAACTGTCCATAACGCCTTTTAAAATCCTCATAGTTATGGTATACTGGTTTGGGCAGTACTATCATTAAAAAAAAAAGAAAGAAAGAAATAAGTAACATACAAGATATAAATAAATACATGAAGAGAGGGATCCGAAGGTGGATACATAATTTACGAACTAACAAGGAGAGGTCGCCATGTGGTTTACTAGAAAAGCGTTCAAATTTGGAGGGTTTGCTCTCCATAAAAAAAATATTTTGCCCCTTTTCGAGCGTTTTTGCCAATGGGCCTTAGTGTGTTCAAAATTGAACTTTTAAAATTAATCCTCAAACTTACTTACTATTTCCGCACACGTTCCCGGATCGTCTCCGTGGCGTAGTCGCTAGCGCGTTGGCGTGGGGAATTGAAGGTTTCGAGTTCGAGTCAGTCCTTGATCAGCACGTTTTTCTTTTACTGATACACCCTTTATTGTCTTTTAGGTTTTCTATTATGTATTTGCTGTGGTCTCTTCGGTTTTGGAGCTATGTAGAAATCGTCCCACCACATTGCACCCCGTTCTGCCAACTATGCGAAATCTACTTTTTACAAGTAATAAAAAATAACTGCGTCTATTGAATACTTTGCTTATCATAATTATGAAATAAAGGTGTAAGCATAGTCTGTTTTGAATTTCCAGGTCAAAGGTCTCATTAAGAAACTACAAAACGGTCCATGCTGTAAACGGGGTCAAAGATCTGTCTACGAGGGAAGATGTTATCATAATCCATTCACTGATTCATCAACAACTTTCATCTAATGCTTTCGTAGACATGATAAAATATGCTTTCTCTGCAGCAAAGTTTCAGACAAAATAACAGTGTTCGGAAATGTGAATAACTGTTTTCCACGTGAAGTAATGGGGTCAAGGTGCTATTCTTGCTCTTCACCTGCATTTATTAAATATGCTTGTTGTCGCGAAATGCTTTGCTTCCAATGTTTTTATGAAAAATACTACCCAAATAAGTGTAAAAATAGGTCAAGTTCAAGCGATTCATTGTCAGACAAACAGTGAAAATGTGACAAATATTGTAGATAATGTAAACAATGACATAAATATTAATTTATTAATATTGTAAGTAGAAAAAACAACAACAAATAATAAAAAGTATTTGATGTCATCTGCCAATTTAAATATTGTACCACAAGCACAAAATAAAAGAAAAAATGTCAAAGAAAAGATAATAATTAATTAAAGAAGATTAAGGTAGGTTTCGATCACAGTAGCTCCCATTCCCAACGCCAACACGCTAGCGACTACGCCACGGAGACGAACCGGGAGCCTGTGAGGGAATAAGACTACAAAAGTTTGAGAATTGATTTTGAACGTTCAATTTTGAGCACACCAAGGCCCATTGGCAAAAAGGCTCAAACAGGGGTAAACTAATTTTTTTATGAAGAGCAAACCCACCAAATGTGAACACTTTTCTAATAAACCACATGGCGACCTCTCCTTGCAAGTGAAAAGTTAGCAGTAGTGCCGTTCCAACAACAGTAACTACAGTATAACGACAAAATGAACAAGTGAATACATACGTCCTGCTACGTGGAGCTTCAGCACTCACCTGGAACAAAAGAACCACTCAGTTAATTCATCTGTGCTTGAAACTTGTTGAATCAGGAAATACTGTTCTGCTTGAGAAAGCTTATCGAAAATAATTGATTATATAGGCTATCAAATAACTGTTAGGATACACTTTACACACTTACGAGAAATCACTTTATACGTATTAGGTCAAATATAACTTATATTATTATATTTCGAAAACATTTCGCGGCCGGAGCAAACAGCGAAGATATATTAGACTGGAAGATGACATTATGAACACAAACTCGGCATGCTGAAGACAGATGATATGGGCACGTGTTCTCTGTGAGACTGATGTGGGCCAAATCGTTGTAGTCAAGACGACTGGTTCATTTGATGCTGTTGTAAGCTTCAATTATTAAGGGACTGGGACATCTTTGATCATCAACTTGGTGTACTCGTGTATGGTATTTGTCCAATTACCTGTGCCAGTGGTGTACATAACTGCAATTATAAGGGTCTAGGAATAGGGCTGGTGCCGCATAAATTGAAATAAGGTACCACCTCGGATTTGTCTGAAGTGAGTACGGAAACCCCGAGAAAAGGCACACTCATGATGGCCGCTGTCAGCGGCAGGATTAGAAACACGGATCCCCGAGCGGCAGTTCCCCATTGCAACTATCGAGCACAACTCAACACGCTTCGCTCAACTGCTGCGTCTTAGATAATCTTCGAAATGGGAAGGCTTATGGGATGCTCTCGGCCAGCCATGGAGAGTAAATTTGTCAGTATTGCGACGAAGAAACCCACTAACCAACGGCAGGGTGAATGTCGGCAATGTCTCGAACAGTTCACAGCGACGAAAGGGGTAACGTGCATAAATTAGAGCATGGATCTTAAGGTGAACCAGATTCAGATCCATTGATTAACTACAACGGTAAAAAAGTAAGTCCAAAAACTGGCTGATAACCACGAAACACCACATTAAAGCAAATACATATCCCCTCAAATTATTAACAATGGGGCAATATCCCTAACTTTCCAGGCCTTAGAATAATTTTCCTAACTAATTTGAGTTCCCTTGACTTCTCCTTATTTACTAAAATGTGCACACTTGAAAATTTTACATGGATACGAAGACCTCGTGTAACACTGAAGATATTGGAGGCAGATAACCTCAGTGTTTCGCCACCAAACAGTGAAATGCTTGGTGTACTGTCTCCCAGGTGTTAACATCAAAGTCGGCCTCTTAGGTAGTCAGCCTTAAGGCTGGTTGATTCCTCAAAAAATAATCGCAATAGGCCGTGTGAATAGAAATCCACAAGAACCGAAGGCAGGGCTATAAAGAGGCAAACTAGGTAAGGCAAAGAGTGAGGTAGCGCATCACGACTTTCCTCAGTGAGTTAGTGCGAAGGAGGAGGAAATTTACTGTGCATTTCTACCGCCCGAGATGAACATTGTCATTACTGAAGGAATAGCACGTATTTATCCAAGTGCACGACTGTTTTATTTAAAGTCTTGCAAGAGTTTCCAATTACAAGTCCATTGATTGTAATGTTTAATGGTCCACGAAGAAAGAGATACAGGACTGGATCAGTTCTCGTGGGAGTTTCTAGAGGGAGGGCTTTCATTAGGAGTTGGGACGACGAATTTACATGAAGCGCGCTCTGTAGTAGAAAGATGTTCGGAGTCTTGAACCATCCACCGTTTAATTTACTTTCATGTATGAATTACATAGCTCAAGGTGTCAAAACTATAATGGTCGTACCTAGATTGAAAGGTGCAAAAGGTACCTATGGGGGTTGTGGTGAAAATGGTGATTGTTGTTCTAATGAGCAGAACACAGAAGTCATCTGCCCATCAAAACGCAGTTATTCTACAATTTTGAACTTTTTAAACATTCAGAGATTAGTACCGAAATGCAAAATAGACGTACTTAAATAAAAACAAATTATTAAAACTAATACATACACAGACAAAAAGAAATTAAATCAAATCAAAACGGAATTTTTGTTTCCCGAGTTAAAAATCACTTGCCTACAGCCCCAACCTTTCCGAAGTTAAACAAAAAATAGTGTGTGTTTTCCTGGAAATATATTGACAGACGTGGCCTACAGCCTAAATAGGAAGGAAGTTAGTTATTGTTGTTTTAAGGGGCGGAACTACGAGGTCATCTGCCCCTAGGAAGGAAGGAAGGAAGGAATTTAATTTGACGGTTAATCTCGCGATCATGAGCAACGGGACCTCCTTTTTGAGTCCGAACCATAGTTCATGGTATTTCACTTCGAAAATCTCACAAGCATTAACCGGGAATCTGACCCAGTCCGCCTTGGTGAGAGACAAAGAGCTTGACAGCTGCGCCAACACGCCTCCCGTCTTCTACATAAGAAGAAAACTGTTAGACTATAGAAAACCATCCATTTCCAAAATGATTATAGGAACAATACTTGGAATTTTGCTATACGCAAAAGAAAAACAACTCAACAACATCCCACTGCGATTAAAACTACATATCGTTACAATGTTCAAGTAAACTGGCAAATCTGAATTTGACGCCATAAGATTAAACAAGAAAAATCTAAGAAACTAGCTTTTAAACAACTGTTTATGTCGGAGTTTAGACTGGTTTGTAACAAGAAACTCGCCACCGGAAAATAATGACGGAGAAATATCCACCACAAGAATCTAGATAAGAGATATATAAATACACAGCTCATCAAGTTCAAAATAAAAACTATTATTTTACAAAATGGTTTATTGTTCCCGATAAGCGACGCAGATGGTACATTTATTAGCAACCACGATGGAGCTCGATTCCTAGTTAATGGATGTGAGATAATCGATGTAAATGTCACACTCAGTACGGATTCCATGTAAAAAAAAAAGCGATCCCATTGATTATGATCGCGAGATTGAAAGACACGTAAAACTACAGACGTCCTCCACGTTAAAGGCCCTCCATAGGGCACAATTCTGGCACACTTGCTTAGATACCGAAGCAGCGTGCTTGACTTCAAACAAAACTATGATGGCAGTTAAAATTATTTTTAAAATATTCCAATAGGACTAACTCTGATGATACGCATTATGCATTGTAACACACACTTGCAAAACAAAAACACCACCTCGAGAGACTGCACGCCATAATGTGTGTGCTTGAATATGGGAAGGGCCCAGTTATCGGGTATTGAGTTAACACCATTCCTGAACTTAATACAAGTCTTCATCCAAGTTGTCACTGATTGTTCTCGGTATGGGAGTTTGTTTATCATCTGGAAAAATTAACTTAAACCTAGAACTTACAAAATATGACTTAAAATACTCCCATTTTGTACGTTGGACTAGTCACTAGTCATAAATGTTCATACTCTGCCTGCATTTAGTTTTAATTTAAAAAAAAATGCAGTTATGCATGATAATGCCTATAATGGTAATTAATTATTGCCATTACAGGCTCGTTGCATACGACTGTTAATGTTCGACGATAATTATAACTATTTTATAAATATTCATAATTATCCGTCGAGATTTCGCCAGTTTTATGTACTGAACAGAGCGCATGGGACGCTGAGAATACCTTTTATTCCACCATGGTCTCCTCAAATACCCAACTATGACACTAGCCATGCAGTGAAATTTAAAATAGAAGGCCGTGGAAGTCAGGGCAGATGCGATGCTATCCTTACCTAATTGGTCACACAACTGTTTCTTGAGATCTGATTGGTGGGAGAAACTGCTTCATAATGGAAAATAGTGTTATAATGACTCTCATTATGATCCAGCTTTCTGACATATAATATTTACATTTCGACATAGTCGAACATAAAATATAATATACCACTGACAACTCATATCTAGCGTAAGAAACCTCTGCATGTTTACAAGCCCAGTTTCAACCGCCAAGAAAGGAGTAAATTAAGGTCAAATTCAAGTTACACATATGAGCATCATGATTAGATAATAGCAGTAGTTAATTCATTTTAGGAGCTTGAGACATATTAGACAACTGCTCCATGTACTTGGATGTGTGTTCAATTTGTCTGATAACGTGTGTTTCTGTGGTGACTGTAGTAGTGTGTGTAACTGGAATTATAAGGGTCGGAAATGGGCTATGTGCCCCAGGACTTAAGATAGGTACTATCCCGGCATTTGCTCAGAGGGGTGTTGAAAAATTCTGTGAAAATAGCACTTAATCGAACCTCCAATCTCTGGACTTGCTGCAGCTTAACGCGCACTCACACTTCATTAGAGAAACATATCTATTGGTACATGATATTTATGAAGATCATAGAATGACTGGAGAGAGTGTGCAATCTAAAATGCATTAGCCACAATCAACTACTGCCAGTAATCGCTACACGCTCTCAAGTACTTTACTGAGTATCGCGCCTTTTGCTAGTCATGTCCGCAACACCGTTTCTACTAACGTACAGTAATACAGAGCAAACCATATCATGGTAGCTTCTTCATGAATAGGGGTGTTATTTTTTTCAATAACGCCACATGCGAATAACTAAACATGTGATGTTATCCAAAGAAATACTCCTCTAAACAAAGAGTCACAAAATTATAAAATGTGTGGCCAAGATGCTAAGTAGATGCTGATTATGTTGTTGTTTGAGTCTTCAGTCTTTTGACTGGTTTGATGCAGCTCTCCATGCCTCCCTGTCCTGAGCTAATCGTTTCATCTCTACATAGCTACCACACCCTACATCCGAGGCAATCTGTTTATCATATTCTAACCTTGGTCTACCCCTACAGTTCTTGTCCTCGACCTTTCCTTCCATAACTAAGCTGGGTGTCTTAGTATGTGTCCTACCAACCTATCTCTTCTCTTCATTAGCAGTCCCAGAAACATCTCTCCTCTCCCACTAGTCTTAATACCTCTTCGTTTGTAACCCTATCTACCCATCTGATTCTCACTCTCCTGTAATACCATATTTCAAACGCTTCATTTCTCCTCTTTTCTGCTGCACCAATAGTCCAAGTTTCACTTCCATAGAGTGCCACGCTCCAGACAAAGGCCTTCAAAAATGACTTCCTAACACCTAAATCTATATTCGATGTCAACAGATTCCTCTTCTGTAGAAAGGAAAGAAAATGAACAACTTAATTTACGAAAATTTTTAACCATCTTACATCGTTGTAAATAGGAAAGAGCGGTGGTTTTTAAGAGAAGAGACTTTCGAGATTTTCAGTCCCAATGGGGGTGGATTATTACGAAAGTACCATTTATACTAAAACAGGTCTAGAGGATTTTCTACGTTATAGAAAATAGCTTACGAATGCAGCGATAAGCGAGCACATACAGTACTGTCAGTGTTGGGCGAGACCGCAGACAAATGTATGATTGGACGCGACTACAAATTGTCTGGAGCCGCTTATTCCGAGCCATGCATTAACTTCTTTTTGAGACATGGCTCTTATCACGACCTCGGTGATAAGAGGCATTACATGTTGATACTACAGACTAAGCACTTAAAAACGTGGCCAGGGTAACACAATCGACGTGAAGAACACAAGGTAATGATTAAAATACACTTCGTCAGTTTGTTTTCGATTTTGGGGATGCATAGTCCATAAGAAGGATCCTTGTAATCTCGCTGGGATGTTGGTCTGTCTGTTACAGTACTTGCACGTTCGCTCCTGGCCGTGGTAAGTGATTTTTGAAAGGCGGCAAAAATCACGATACGCATGTCATACGATGTTGGCATGTTAAAAAACCCATTTGAATGCAGTAGGCCGTGTTCATAATGGCAAAATTAATCTCGGGATTTTCCGCCAACACAAAGTTCCTAATTTCTCTACTAGAAAGCACTATAGTGTCAAGGAGTCTGCCCTCTGGGTGTCAAATAACAAAGCGCCCGTAGCTCAACAACTGTAGTTATCCAAATGAATGTATTAATTTCATGTTAACTTTCTTTCATGTTTAGGACATAACACACATTATAATTCGGTCAATCGTGTTGACCGATTGAAAAGCATAATAGATAACTTTGAAGCCAATTTTCAGTTGCCTTATTGATAATTGATATTAAAACTTTTGAGTCGGACAACACAATGTAAACCTGGGACATTCAAAAAAGAACCTGAAAAAATTGCAAATTTGTTTTGGACTACAGAAGACGGAGAATACTAGATGACAAGTTTCATTCGTCCAGTGAGGATCATCAGATCCAAATCCATGCAAGATAAAATAGCTCTACAAGACACTCCCAAACCTACAATATAGATAAAGCCCTGCGCGGATATCCACAACATTTTTCGCCATGCGGATATAGTTTGCATGGCTGTGCGGATAGCGGATAAGCTGCGTATAAGGTTTCGAGTAAATTTGCGGAGAGTTTTTAGAATACAATTCGAACTTACTGAATATCATTACTAAGACCGGGATGTTTATGACAAATCATATTTTTCCGTTATGTTTTTTATTTCATGACAAATGTAAGATGATTTATGCTAATCTCATTCAAATTATGTCATTAAGCACAATTAACACTCCGAACTGAAAAGGGTTGCAATTCTGGCTGTTTAACATTCATTTTAAACATAGAACTTGACATGCATAGCCTAAGGAAACGACTTTCTCCCCAAAACTAAATGTGTTGCTTTAATATTTTATCTAATTGAAAATATTACAGCAATGCCTATAGATTCGGACAACAAACGTGCAGATGCAGATAAAAGTCGTGCGGATGCGGATAACGTCCGCGCAGGACTCGTAATATAGATTTGGATCTGATGATGCTAGCTTGACGAGCGAAACATGTCATCCCTTCCAACACAGAATTGTAGTCCAAAACAAATATATACACTGTATCTTAATCACTGGCAAAAAAATCAGGTTATTTTTTGCATGTCCCAGTAATTGGGATTACATCGTGTTGACCAATTGGAAACTTGTAATATAAATAATGAGAAGCATTAATTTCGTCTACTAGCTTGCCACGGTGGGTGAATGGATAGCGTGTCGGTCTACTAACCCAATATTGCAGGTTCGCTCCTGGCCGTGGTACGTGATTTTTGAAAGGCGGCAAAAATACGACACGCATGTCATGCGATGTTGGCATGTCAAAGAACCCATTTGAATTCAGTAGGCCGTGTTCATAATGGCAAAATTAATCTCGGGAGTTTCCACCAACATAAAGTTCCTCATTTCTCTACTAGAAAGCGATATAGTGTTCAAGGAGCTTGGATACATAACCTCCTTGACTTTCATAGTATTCAAGGAACAACGAAATTCGACTTGCAATACACCCTCTGGGTGTCAAATTACAAAGCTTGCACCCGGCATCCGAGGCCATTCGATATTATTATTATTATTATTATTATATTTCGTTTACTGAGGCAACACTGAGAAATGGCTTCCAACACGATAACTAATGTATAATCACTACGTTTGTAGTGATGGGGGTAAGGTTACACTGTTACAGAAGGAGACGCGGAATACACAACCACCTTGTTTGCACGCAAGTTAATATCGGCGGCAGCATCAACAATTACAGTATACTGTATAATGAACTACTGGTACGAAAGAGCTGAACTTAAACCCTGGTCACTTTGCGACCTGGTGACCGGATATTTCGCGCCCTACCCTAATTAATAGTGGTGATGGCTGCAGTGATGTGAACTAGGATTAACGAGACCACGTGGCTGGTAATATTTCAGAGCGCACACGATCCGCGCATTAGCACGCGAGAGCGCGATCACATGAATCATCTGGGTGGTGTGCTGTGTGCGGTTCAGTTATTGTAATTAACGTGACCACAGCCAGGTGGGGCTCATTCTCACAGCACTTGCTTCAGTCTTCTTCTCGACACTATTGTATTTGTATTCGGACCCAGATATGATAATACGACATGAATTCGTTTTTCAAGTACAGACCGTTCAACAAAAGAGCTAACTGCCAGATATCTATACAGGCTACAAGGATCTTCAAAAATAATTTTCTCAACATAAGTTTCCGTATTCAATGAAACATTTATCGAAGTTATTCCTAGCAACCGTTTTCACATAGCTTGCCACCGAGGAACTTCTTGACATGACGTAAAAGAAGAGGTAATCACTAAATTTGGGGTATGACGTCATGTGGCCAAAGCCTGAATTTATGCTTAGCGTTGCGGCATACTCTTTCGCTACTTCTTTCAAAGTACCATTTTTGCAATTTTCACGCTATGAACACGTGACATATCAACCGAATTGTCCTTTTCATTTCTAACCTGCTTCTGAAGTGGAATTGGATCAATCCATATTCGAAACCCATCATATTATTGGAATTAGGGTAAGTCATAGAGGCCTAAGGGTTAATAAAAGATCCAAATAACGATAATACGAATTGACAATACAAAATAAACAGACCATAATAATAATTATTATTATTATTGACATACTTTATTTCCTTCAACTAATATTCTAATTGGGGCAAGCCATTGGCAATTTCATTAAAATAAATAAATAAATAATTAATTAAAATGCTCAGCCAATCAATACAAATTCTATTCAAATGTTAGTACACATTTCGAATTTGTATTGATTGGCGAAGCATTTTAATTAATCATCTTTAATCTATACGGCAAATTTCTTACATGTTTCTAAAATGGTAAATGTTTTTGCTTTTTATAAATAAATAAATAATAAATAAATGCACCTAACTGGATGACTGAATTGCTTTCTAGCCTCAATATTTCTACAGAAAGAATATATATGGTACTTTCAAAATGAAATGAAGAATGAGGCGTTAGTAGTATAGGCAACCTAACCCGAATTATCACAGCACTTTCCAATAGGAATAATCGATTGGTGATCGATACTGGGGATTTCTCGTAGACACTTTCTCTTGTTGGAAATACTGTAGAATAGTTATTTCAAACCAACGACGAATAGCCAGCCGTATTATTCCACGTTGTTCTTATATATTCTCCTAACTACTCATGACATCCCGCGAGCAGTCTGTTTCCTCGTAATATCACCTACGCGTACCTAATTGATGTTTATTTTCGAAAGCCTTACACGTAAACATATGAAATTACGACTGTAGGAACACGGGACTATCCCAAAACACAGCTGCCATAATCTAGCGTGTTGAGTGTGTGTGATGGCATTCCACTTTAGTCGGAGATGACGTAGGTCGCCACTCATCGACTGCTGCTTGGATTTAGTAACTTAATGCGTCTCATATCTTGTGGTGATATGGTTCAATCGCCTCGTATACCTGGCTGTTAGTTGAAACTGTTTTTCCAATGGTGACTATAATAGTGTAACTGTATTATTATACGATCTAGGATTACAGTAGTTGCTCTCTGAGACGGGACGTAAAATAAGGTACGATCCCGACATCTGCCTGAAGGGAGTGCGGGTGAAAAACGCGGAAAAAACAAATCCAGGAAAGTAGCTGTCATCGTTGGGATTCCCCGATTTTCAGCTCCCTCCTTCCGGTTGTGGCACGCGACTCGTACAAAGCCAGACTACAGAATGAACAAAATAACATCCGTGGACCACTCGAACATCTTAAAATTTACAGTCAATAAGAAGCGCGTACACCGACTACGCAATAGCCTAATAATAACGCAATTGGTTTTACGTTACTTTTAACTACTGCGGCTTTTAGAGACGCCGAGGTGCCGGATATTTGCCCCTAAGGTGATCTTTAAATGCCAATAAATCTACTGACATGACTCCCTCGCATTTGCGCACCCTCAAATGGCAAATGACTGCGCGGGGATTCGATCCCACTTTGGGCACAGAAGGCGAGAACGTTACCGCTGAGCCACGCAGCCAGTCTCACCGGCTACGTAGTTACAAATGGTGTCTACTCGTGTGTAAGAGGTGCTGGAAGTCATAGTATAATACGTGCAAATTATTAAGAATGCATTTAAAAAGCAAAGGGACGTAATTAAATAAAATTTAACGTCACAGTTCCTTCCATGGCGATTAGTATTTTCACTAAACAATAGAAAAGTAATTTTCAGTATTGACAGCCAACTTTGTGGGTGTTATTATCGTGTATAGTGAATACTCTCTTCATAAATTAATTAGCATACTTAATACTCATGAATGTTTCACACCACTTCGGTGCATTAACAGTGATATATGGAAACATAAATAGAGTTGCGTGGGTGGTAAGAACGCAAAATCGTGGTCCTAGTTATTAAACCTTTTGTCGCTTGACTATACTTTGAAGCAGTCTACCATGTTCACGATAGTGGTCTTATTTTCAACTCTTACGCTCCAAAATATACGGAATTATACAGAACAGTCAGCTACATAGCATATATTGTGTAGATTCATTGTACAGTTAAATCAAATATGACACAATTCAGCAATAAGTATATATGAATTCTCGGGTCATCCTAAATCTGTAAATTTAATAACTATACGACAAAGGAAAGGCAGAAATTGTTAATCTGTGGATATAAGGGGTTGCAGGACGTGAAGCTGCTTGCCAAACAAGAACGAGGCCTGTGACACATTGACACCGAGACAACACAGCAATGGTAATCCGCTGGGAGGTTCGACCAGCACGCTGTTGTATTTACACAAATCATCGGCTCACACCATTCTTCGACAGCCGTAAGCTACTTTACTTTTGAGATGTTTGACCTCGTTCGCTCAAGATGAACTTACGAGAAAGCTACTAGCAAAGGAACTCATGAACAAGATAGTAGGTGGTTGTCATAGATTTTACTAACCACAAATAACAAAAAAGAGTGAACATTGAAAACGCTCCAAAATTTTTAAGACAGATGATGGTCGAACAGAATCCACATATTTAGGAGACACACATCAAGAAAGTGGTTTAGAAAAGTTTCATGTAGAAAAAAGAATACACAAGATGGAAAGAAGCCGTAGTGTCAAAGAATTGAAGGAAAAAAACAACTTACCACAAAACCTCAAAGTAAGGCGCTATAATGCAGTGGTGAAAACACTATGATCATATGCGAGCGGATGTCCAGTATTAAACTAGAAATAGGATGAAAAAGTTACAGAAAGAAGGATCATAGGGTGGAAAAATCTGGGTCCATATAAGTTAGAACTACAGTACTATGGACATTCCATTAAGAATGAGGAAATTTACCAGAACATCGAAAACTATAACAAAAGCAATAAGAAAACAAGGGAGATCGACATTCTTTAGGCATATCCACAGAATGGATGACGGCAGATTTTTGAAAAAAGTTATTCAAATACCTTAGGGAAAATAGGCTGGAATCAAGAAGTTAAAAATATTAGAACGTAATAATGTTATTGGTTTTACAGCCCTTAAAATTGATGAGGCATTTAGAAACTCTGGGATGCGGAATTTCGCCCAGGAGGGGATCTTTAACGTGCCAGTAAATCTATTGACACAGCTCCCTAGCATTTAAGCACCCTCAAATATCAACCGACTGCACCAGGATTCCATCCTATAACTTTGGGAACAGCATGTGATAAAGCTACTGCTGCACCACGCAGCCAGTCAGAACGAGATTATGTAAGAAGAAGAAGAAGCTAAGGATTGAAATTCGTAGAAAGAAGGTAAACGTAAGGATAGAAGATTAAAAAATACAGGGTCAATATTGATCCGAGGAGAGGAGAAATAAACACTGCCAAAAGATAAAGGAATACTGAAAAGAAAGGACGAAAAAACGACCAGGAATTGAAACAGACACGTGGTCCCGAGCAAGCCTCAACGAAAGGCAGAAGAAGAAGAAGAAGAAGAAGAAGAAGAGCAAAATGTGATTCTGCTAGTATGTGCTCTTGATTATTGCATGCTCCTCAAACTGAACTGACCACTGGCCGATTCGGATGTGTTGAGCTGCGAGCGAGCTAAGCTTCTGCCCACAACGAGACAGCCTACTGTTTCCAAAAAGATGGCATATTGGCTTTCACGGCCAAGTATGATCTATAGGGAGGTGAAATGCTGTGGGAGCTCCCAGTAAAGAAGCGCAAGTTCGCTTCATAAAATGGGACGTAGTGCATGGTTCACTACCCCATGTGGCGGTGCGGACACGGACACCAAGAGCCTGCTGACGAGCATAACATTGGTGTTCCTAGGCGAAACCACGCAAAAGACACGACAAAAACCTAGAAGATTTTGCTGAGTTTTATGTACAGTTGTTACTTCAAATCCAATGAAGACATCGATATTCAGTTTCTTAAATTATATTAAGGGGCTACTAAAACAATAGAGGAAGTTCGGGGTGGTATCGTACAAGCATTATTTGCTGTAAAAACCTGATGGTAGCACAACATTGAATTGCAAAACCTCTTTTGAAATCCTCATTTATGTCTATTTAACTGCAGTTAAACATTCACCCACAAGAATTACTAATAGATAAGTGAGCTGATTTACGAGAGTCGCAAATTTAGATATAAGTTGTAAGGAGATATGGGACGGACTTGTAATTGGATCTTCTGGTGTCCACACAAAGATACGGAATATCAATTTGTATTGCAGTCATAACATTTATAACAAAAGGTATGCCCTTAGAAACTGATACATCTCTCTGTGACTAGCAGAAGCTAAACCGAATCCACTCGTCATTGACGTACTTAGCACAAATGAAGCGGCCAGGTATTATTTCCTGACATTTAAAATAAACACTTCTCATTGGCGCTATTCTACCCATTCTCACCCATATTTTTAATTACTGTCTCAAATGCGGCACATTACCTGCAATTTGGAAGTACGCTAATGTAATCCCACTTACTAAGAACCCAGGTTCTAAACTTCTATCCGATTACCGTCAAATTTCTATTCTCCCCGCTCTTTCCAAAGCGTTAGAACGGTTGGTACATACTCAAATACTGGAATACCTGCAGGCTCAATCTCTTCTGTATCCACTTCAATCTGACTTCAAGAAGGGCCATAGCACAGCAACTGCCTTACTCAAAGTGACTGAGGATATCAGACAAGCAATGGACGAAAGACAAGAGACAATACTCACACTCCTTGACTTCAGTAGGGCTTTTGACACGATACATATCCAGACTTTGTTGAAGAAACTTGCATGCTTTTTCGGTAATGAGGCTTTAAAATTTTTCACCGCATATCTTACAGATCGCATGCAATGTGTAATAACACAAGATACTGCTTCACAGTGGCGACTCAGGAAGGCAGGAACCCCTCAGGGTTCCGTTCTTGATCCTCTTTTGTTTGCCCTTTATAATAATGACATCTCCTCAGTAATAAAATATAATAGATATCATCTTTATGCGGATGACCTCCAAATTTACTGTCACGTTGGTAACAAAGATATAGCGAACGCGATACGAGATGTAAACACCACCCTGCAACAACTTAGCGTGTATGCTAGTGATAACGCTCTCCTTCTCAACCTAAAAAAGACCCAAGTTATTATAATCGGCTCGCAGGGATTATTGAATTCCATGTATAAAAATTACACTATCCCTCCTGTGACTTTAAATGCAACCGTAATCCCGTTTAGTAAAACAGTGAAAAACCTCGGTATGAGTCTGACAAACTCTTGACTGGTCTGCACATGTAAGTAATACTTGCAGGAAGATGTACGTGACGCTACACCCACTCAAACGGCGTAAGGGCAATTTACCACAAGACGTGAGGATAAAACTTATTGAGACTCTGATACTACCAATACTTGACTATTGCGACGTGTTCCTTGATGATGCAACTAACGAACAAACTAAAAATCTGCAACGAGCATTGAACTCTAGTCTTCAGTTTGCTTTCAACTTGAATTACGATTCTCACGTAACCCCTAGCTACAAAGCTCTTTCTTGGCTGAAACCTGAAGGGCGTCGAAATTTTCATATTTTGACGTCGGTATATCGAACCTAGACGAAAATCTCCCACTGTATATTTCTTCGAAATTTCATTTCCTGTCCTCATTTCATAAAATTAATACTCTTCCAAGTACAATAAATCCTTCGTTGTGACTGGGTCGCGACTTTGGAATACACTCCCAGCTGACGTAAGGGAATGCAATACCTATACAAAATTTAAGACTGCTTGCAGATATTTCCTTTTGAACACCGCTGACTGTTTCGTGTGACTGGTGATGGATGATAGACAGCATGGTTGAGCCATTATGGTATATAAATAACTTTGTCGATTCAAAATTAAAATACCCAGTTATTTACTAGATCTAACACTATCAATTATTATTATTATATTATTGTTATTATTGTTTCACGTAACTGTTTTATATGTTTCTTTGTTTGATGTGCATTGCTATCTTTATTTTTATGTCCTGTATTATTCTAACTTAATTTCTTATTCAATGGTAGTATTTGTGTATTTTATTATAACTATGTGGTTAAGTGTAAGAGAGGGCCACGAGCCCTAACTTCGCCACTGCAAAAGACATAAATAAATAAATAAATAAATAAATAAATAAATAAATAAATAAATAAATAAATAAATAAATAAATAAATAAATAAATAAATAAATAAATAAATAAATAAATAAATAAATAAATAAATAAAACCACACAACTAGAAAAGTATTCCAGAAAATATTAAATCTCAGAAACTGGCACAGTCCGATACTTCCCGACCTTCCCCTTTGCTATGTTTATATGAGTGATTATTAAAAACAAAATACCGATCGCGGTATCATGCTCTGTAAGGCGCAGCGAAAGGCCATGGAGGAAAGCTAACGCCGGACTAAGTACTAGTAGATGAGTGGGTTCGAATCTAATCGTTACGTCGGCCTCCTTGAAATGGTATTTGGTGGTTTCCCCACTTTCAACTCCAGGCGGTACCTTCGAATAGACTAAGGATCATCTTTTCCTACCCCTTGCTCTATTTCATTTCACCTAATTTCTCATGAGGTTGGCGTCAAGAAGGACTGCCGGCCATAAAACCACCAACCCCATAGAAATTCATCGTATACTATACACCCGCATTTTAGATTCATAGGTCTTGTCATTATCATACACAATATACCGCAATATAAAATATGAATTTGCATACAGTTTGCCTGCAGTTTAGTCGGCCCACAGCTGCAAGGGGGAGAAAATAACAGAAAGCGGAAATTCAAATGGAAGGGGATAGGCCCGGAAAAGAGACAGGTTAAGGATACATTTCTGGTCACATCATGCCAATTCAACTCTCCTGTCAATATAATTTCCTGGCAGAGCCCGGAATAGAACTAAGGACCTTCGAAACTTGAGTTTCAATACCTACATACCCTACTGTCAGTCGATCAAACAAAGAATGAGCGCGTAATTGTTACCTGTTTTGGCCAAGTCACTATAAGGGACTACACAAGAAACTTTACAGTATGTCAGGGATTACAGTACGTCAAGTACCTTATGAGGTTACTCGGTTCACTCATTAAGGGTTTTAACACTGGGATCGAGAAGCAAACAAGAAAGAAATGATTATTGTGATTCTAAGGGCAGAACAGCGAGGTCATCTGCCCCAACGAAAGGAATAAAATTACAGAAGAGCGAGGTCATTCTTTGTTTGAGACATTGTATATTACATGGCCTAGTAGCTTTAAATATATAATCCACATAAGAAAATTTCTAAAACGAACTCCTTGCGTATCGTACGGCCAATTATTATGGAATATGCCAGTTCAGTTTGGGGATATCCACAATCAAGAAATTGCAAGTTGTGCAAAACAAAGCACTACGCTCGCTCTCAGGTGCTCACTGTGTAACGATTCGATCCCATAGCGGTTATATTTATAGGGTTATTCATTTATAATTATCATATTTATTATTCTTATTAATTAGTACATCAATGAGATGATTTTTATATCAGATAATTGTAAGCGGTTTTGATTATTATATTCAATTAGATTTTTATTAACAATTACTTGTAAAGAGACGAAGTATTATATATTGCAACAAGACTGGCGATATGGACTAACCCTGTGCGTCACAAACTGAACGACGTAGTAAGAATTTCACCACGGCAAACTGCGTCATTTTCCTGAGATGCTTAGAAACCCACTATGGTGTAACCAACACGCCATTTTCTACGGTATATACGCGTCAATATATATTGCAAGTTATGAGTCAAGAATGGAGAAGGCTAATAAGAGAGGGAAGCTGTGACACCACGTGACAAGGAAGTCATTAGTATTAGTACCTGCGACTCCGACAAAAGACGCATTGATCTATAGCTATCAATGAAGGAAGGAAGTTGTAACCTTTCTTTCTGGGTCCTAATGGACTGAGCACCGAGAGTCGACACTGAACGATGTCTTGCCGACATCTATATCAATACATAATGGGTTATATCCCTGATCAAGAGTCTTTCTACAGATGGCAACGTACTTAATGAGGATATTTCATAGTAAATGAGATATCACATCATTTTTTTAAACATAAGCGACGTAACATCGAGATCATCGATCATTTCTTAAATATGACGAATCTTCGACTGGGTGAGCCAACAATTCAATAAAACTATCGTCTCTATTATAATTTAACTTCATTTAACTTTCAATTCATTTTAATATTCATTTTCTTTTAAATAATTAATTGCCGCATTGAGTAATTTTAAATTCAATTGTGTGACTATCACTATTCTTTTTTTATTAATATTTTGTTTTTGCATTTAATAAATTCATTCTCTTCAACGTAATGCCTATTTCTTTCATTGTAGTTGGTACTTTAAGGCAATCATACTCCTTGATTAAATACGGATTGGTTAGATGACTTTGTCTCACTACGGCCCGGGTAAGTGGTTCTCGACTCTACTGCTGATAGCCGAGGTTAAATCAATAAATTTCGATTCACTATCTTAAATAGGAATCTGGCGCTCAACAACTTATTATATTACACTATCACAGGTAAGGTCACACCACAGTGTATATTATTTATTTATTATCATGTTTGTGTTTATTGAACCACAATAGTCATCACCACGTTCAACCACGATGAAGGACATTATAAAAATGTTACATTTGGCGCCACAAAGTAGGACACGAAAACCATTCGGTATTTAGTCAGAGGAGTGTATAATTTCAGTGCAAATTGTCAGTGCTTTTGGGGGACAGTGAAGTGAAGTGAAATTTTGGAAGGGCAAATTGTTATACGGTGTACTTCGAGATGTCGGAGGAGGAACAGAGGCAGTTGAGAAGTAGGGATGCAGTCAAGAAAGTTAATTATAAGGAGGTTGATAGCGGTAGCGATGTTGAGAGCGTAGAGAATAATACCAAGATGTCGGAGGTAAATCTTGAGAATAATCCTGAGAGTAATCCTGAAAATAATCCTGAGGTTAACCCTGACATGAATTCAGAGGAAAATCTCGAGACGAATACAGAGGTACATCCTGAGACTAGTGGTAGTCAGGAGAAACAGAAGTCCTTAGAGGTCCATGAAATTTCATTAGCTGATATCTTGAGGGAGATGAATAAAAATAGTCAGGAGATGAATAAAAATAGTAGGGAGATGAAAGAAAATATTGGTAGGCTAAATCAAAATATGGAAGAGAATAAGAAAGATAATTTAGAAAGTAGGAAGGAATTCAATGATAAATTTGAGAAATTAGATAAAGATATGAATAAAAATAGTAAGGAGATGAGAGAAGAGATGGGTAGGCTAAATCAAGATATGAGTAAAATAAATCAAAAATTGGAAGAGAAGAATGTAAAACTAGATATTGTGGAAACGATGAATAGAGAATTAAGTATGAAGTATGATATGCTACAGGAGAGTATTCAGGGGGTGAAACAGGAAATCAGAGGTGAAATTAAGGAGGAGGTAGAGATGAAGGCTAAAGATATTATTAAGACAGTAGATAAGAAATTAGAAGCAGCAGAAAGTAGGATTCAGGAAAGAATAGTAACTGTGATTGAAGAGAAAATAGCAACCCAAGGTGAAAGTTTTAGCAAATTGGTAGAAGTGGAAACTAGGCAGGTGGTAGAGACTTTAGGGGAAACTGCAGTAGAATCAGTAAAGACAGCCTGTAAGGAGACTATAATTGAAAGTAGAATGGAGTCAGACGAGATTTTAGGTGAAAGCAAATTGGAATTAGCGGAGATTTTAGGTGAAATCAGATTAGAGTCAGACGAGATTTTAGGTGAAAGCAAATTGGAATTAGTGGAGACTGTAATTGAAAGTAGATTAGAGTCATTGGAGATTGTAGGTGAAAGCAGATTGGAATCGGAGGAGATCTTAGGTGAGGAACGGCAAATAGCGGAGATTTTAGGTGAAATCAGATTAGAGTCAGACGAGATTTTAGGTGAAAATAGATTAGCGTCAGAGGAGATAGTAGGAGAAAGCATAGTAGAGTTGAAGGAGATTTTAGATGAACGCAGGATAGCTGTAGAAGAGACTATAGAATGTAGCGAAAAAGAAGTGAAGAAGATGAGAGAAAAGATAGGGATAGAAGTAGGTAAGATAAAGAAAGTACTAAGCACCCAAGAGATTAAGATGCAGACAATCATAGATAAATTAGATAGGCAAACTAGGGAAGAATTTAGTCCTGTGATAGAGGAAGTTAATATGAAATTATTAGTGGCAGAGAAGCGTGCGTTAAGTCATAGTCAGAAGAACATAATTAGTAAACAGGTTAAGAGGAGGAGAGAGATAGATAAGAGGAGAAGCAATGGGCAACGGCTAAAGAGAAAATTAAATATTAGTAGTGGAGAAGTGAAGGGAAGACATGTAGGTAGATATTTTAGAAGTAAAATGAAAGAGAAGAGAATTAAGTTGTTAGTGGAAAAAGAAATCAGAATGAAAGAGAGAAAGAAAGCATATGATGTGCAGTGGCGTAATGAATTAGCCAGACTTGGGGAAATGATAGGAGGAAAGCCGAAGTATAATGTTACTGTTGATGAGTGTAGTCCGAAAGAGGTAGAAAGTAATGTTATAAGAAAAGAGGAATTATGTGGAATTCTAGTTAAAGATAGAATTGAAGATGAATGTGGTAAGAACGGTGAAATGCCAGTGAACGTATTTATGTAAATTTATATTACCGATAGTTACTCTTCCGTATGACTTAAATATTAAGTAATGAAGTTTAATATGACTTAAAAGAGGTAGATAAGAAACCTGCTGTGTGTAATTTTAATTCAGTCGTGAAGTTAGGATGGTAAGGGGGCGCGTAGTGCCTACGCTTATTGATTTAGATTGACTAAAATTATTTAATTTTGAAGACAGAGGTTGTCGTGCTATCGAGCAATGCAGGTAAGTTGAATGTAGGTCCTTAAACTGCAGGTAAGTTGGATGAAGTAAGAATTAAATTTTAAAAGTAGGAAGGTTATTACATAGGTAAGTAATCGAAAGAAAGTAATAATTATTATGGCAACCATAATTAAGAATATAATGGTAATAAAGATTTAATTCAAAAGTGAGTGAAGATAAGATGATACAGTGGTAATAAAACGAAAGAGTTGAAGAATTAAATATTGATTTAATAAAGAAGTTTCAGTTGAGGACAGCGAGGTTATCAGCGGATATATGTTGAGAAATTTATAAGTGGTTTAGAATTGTTAATGGTAATGCGTTGTATGAATTAACCAACATCGGGTTGAAATGAGGAAGTAGTAACTAATTAGGACATCTGGTAACTTACTTGGTGACAGATATGTGTGTGTGTATGTGTGTATTTTCACGTAAATGGACGTGAGTTTGAAGAAGTAGGCCAACGAAGGTAATGCCGTTGAGCAAAGTGGTTTTAAGTTTTTGGTAAGATGCCAAATGAAGTAGGTTGGAGGAAGTTTTTGGAGGATGAAGTAGGTCAACAAGGTATATTCCGTTGAGCAATGAGATTTTTTATGGTGTCTACGGGACTACGTGAAGTTAATAAGGGAGTTTTTTTTTTAAGTATATATGGATGTATGCACACAAGGTAATAAGAGATTACAAAGGTAAGATTGTCCAAGTTTTTGTTACAGTTACGCACGTTTTAAAGATATTACAAGGCTTGTTATCGAGCTAAACCACTTTGTAGTAAAAAGTTACTGATGATTAATAACGAATTAATGATGTGGTAGATCGTTGTCCTACACACAGGTTAAAATAAAGATGATAATAATAATAATTATATGGTTGGCATAATATTTTCTAGAAGTGAAAGGAATTTGTTATAATTCGATGTTTTGAGGATTTTAAAGATAAATCATTTTTTTTAGTAGACGAGAAATTAAGTTTTATTTATGTCATACGGAGTTAGTAAAGATAAGTTTAATATGTTGAAGACAAGAATAAGTTCGTAAGATAAGTGTATACCTAAGGGGTAATAATGAAGTTTCAATTAAAGGCAGGTGTAAGTTACGCATTTAATTTGATAGAGAAGAAAGTATCTGAACTGTGTTAGAACTCAGAACTTGCTTTATGAAGTGATTATGGGAGAATATTTGCGAATTAGGAGTGTCGGTGTTATTAACTATCAACTGGAACACTGTCATTATTTTAGGAAGACAATAGCTAGGAAAGCATAGTGTGATGTTATTATTCCAAGGAATTAGTCGAAGCATGTAAGATTTTTTTAGCTGAAATTTAATGTGTTATTGGTCAGTAAGAGGTGACCTGTAACAGTAAGAAGAAGTGGGATTATACCACGAATAGGGGAGGTTTTTGTATGTGACGTGTGAAGTCACGATGAGTTTTGAGAGATTCTGGTATAGCAAGAGTGAGCTATAGTCCAGGCGGTCAGAACAAGTAGGAAGTGGTGTTTGGAGGACACGGTACTTAATTAAGAGTTTTGAGAGAAAACTAAGGGGGGTTTTTAGGTATTCAGCAAAAAGTCACATCATAATTAGACTAAGTTCAAAGTATAAGAGCATTAATATTTTGTGGAACGAAATATTTATTCCGAGGAGTTTGTCATGTGTTTTTGTGAAATAGTTTAGTGATATACGTAATTCAGGTTTATTGAGTAGTATTTTGTCCGAGTCTTAATCATTTTGTTGTTGTAGGTATGAATGACGATAGAGTAAAGATATCTCGACACTAAGTTAAATTTTATAAGATGAACGAGAAGTCAGATTTTATGTTTATTTGTGATTTTGAAAAATCCAAGTTATTGTTTTCGAGAAGTAGTAAAGAGGAATTATGGTTTTATGAGAAGTTAAGAAGTCGTGGAGACTTAGGAAGTATTAATTTGGAAGGAGGCGGCCGTGGCCTAAGAAAGAATTAAGCCACGAAGGCAGGTGAGTAGTAACTTGGATATTTAAATGAACTGTTTAATAACTGCTTTGAGGTATTTCGATGTCATTATGTATTTGGGGAAATATTTACATGTATGACATATGCACTGAAATAGGAATTGCCTTAGGTATCTTGCTAAGTTATTTTTTTCTTCAATTATTGAAATTTTACTGCATTTGAGTAATCCCTTTATAAAGACGAAAGGAATATTGTATTGTTTGCATCCTATTATCGTGTGCTGTAATAGTTATTATGGGTTAATCAGCTGGTATTACAACAATGTACTTCTACGCCAGACTGATATACAAAAACTACGTTCAAAAGAGATGAAGCCAAAATTGTATGTCATGCATACGATCACCGAAATATAAACGAGTGCAGCGTTGACATATATGTCAAAAATAAAAGTGAAGGGCATTTTATATGTATTTTTTTTACAGCATATAAAAAAAAAATGAACATTATGAACATTTGGAAGAATGAGATGAATGAAAGTTAAAATATGATTTTTTTGTGAAGAATACATTTATGTATATTTTTTTTACAACATATATAAAGAAGAATGAACATTATGAACATTTGGAAGAATGAGAAATGATAGTACAAATATGTAAAGTGAAAAGAGTATGTTCTTGTATATCTTTATGTATTGTTGAAGGGTATTATTTGTATGTTGTCGTTATGGGGGTATTAATATTTAAATTTGTATTCATTTGTGTAGGATGGGTAGTGATATAAATAATGTTACATTTTATTTTAAATTATTTATATCAGGGGCGATTGTAACGATTCGATCCCATAGCGGTTATATTTATAGGGTTATTCATTTATAATTATCATATTTATTATTCTTATTAATTAGTACATCAATGAGATGATTTTTATATCAGATAATTGTAAGCGGTTTTGATTATTATATTCAATTAGATTTTTATTAACAATTACTTGTAAAGAGACGAAGTATTATATATTGCAACAAGACTGGCGATATGGACTAACCCTGTGCGTCACAAACTGAACGACGTAGTAAGAATTTCACCACGGCAAACTGCGTCATTTTCCTGAGATGCTTAGAAACCCACTATGGTGTAACCAACACGCCATTTTCTACGGTATATACGCGTCAATATATATTGCAAGTTATGAGTCAAGAATGGAGAAGGCTAATAAGAGAGGGAAGCTGTGACACCACGTGACAAGGAAGTCATTAGTATTAGTACCTGCGACTCCGACAAAAGACGCATTGATCTATAGCTATCAATGAAGGAAGGAAGTTGTAACCTTTCTTTCTGGGTCCTAATGGACTGAGCACCGAGAGTCGACACTGAACGATGTCTTGCCGACATCTATATCAATACATAATGGGTTATATCCCTGATCAAGAGTCTTTCTACAGATGGCAACGTACTTAATGAGGATATTTCATAGTAAATGAGATATCACATCATTTTTTTAAACATAAGCGACGTAACATCGAGATCATCGATCATTTCTTAAATATGACGAATCTTCGACTGGGTGAGCCAACAATTCAATAAAACTATCGTCTCTATTATAATTTAACTTCATTTAACTTTCAATTCATTTTAATATTCATTTTCTTTTAAATAATTAATTGCCGCATTGAGTAATTTTAAATTCAATTGTGTGACTATCACTATTCTTTTTTTATTAATATTTTGTTTTTGCATTTAATAAATTCATTCTCTTCAACGTAATGCCTATTTCTTTCATTGTAGTTGGTACTTTAAGGCAATCATACTCCTTGATTAAATACGGATTGGTTAGATGACTTTGTCTCACTACGGCCCGGGTAAGTGGTTCTCGACTCTACTGCTGATAGCCGAGGTTAAATCAATAAATTTCGATTCACTATCTTAAATAGGAATCTGGCGCTCAACAACTTATTATATTACACTATCACAGGTAAGGTCACACCACAGTGTATATTATTTATTTATTATCATGTTTGTGTTTATTGAACCACAATAGTCATCACCACGTTCAACCACGATGAAGGACATTATAAAAATGTTACAACTGGTACGAGCGTAATGTTCAACTCCACGAATAGTACACACTCGAAACCATCCAACCCGCATCAGAAAGCAGGCAATTAAGATACGTATATGCTAAAGCCAAATATAATCCAAACCAAACTCATCAACACCAAGCCACTGGGGCGCGCCACAAACGCCCTAGAATCATCATTGAATAAACTACCCATTTCTATATGCCCCTCTTTGCGCTAATTTTTCCTACACTTTCTTTTCTTCTCCCACAACATTGCCATTTAGGCTCTTTCTCATTCTTCTTTTTCCGTGCCCTGTGCACCAGGTCATACTCTGACCAATCAAGATTTAAAAGGTAACCACCCAACGCCTCCCCCAAACAAGCGCTGTCGGCAACAAAATATTAAGAAATAGCTCTAAAGGCCTGCGGGCTGAAAGGCTTTCACAAACGCGCGGACTTAACGCCGCGGTTCAGGTCGGGAAAATGACACATGAAAATATTAATAACACATTTACTAAGTTTCTTGCTCATCGGGGCGTGGTGGCGCAATGGTCAAGCTGTTTGTCTCTCACCAAGGTGGACCGGGTTCGACATGTGAGAATTTCGGATTCCACGTAAAAAGGAGGTCCCGTGGCTCATGATCGCATGATTAACGGTCACACAAAAATAAAAGCTTCCTTCTTGCTCATCGTAACACAAACATACAGTACCAATAGTTTTTTGACATTCGCCCATATTTTTATTTTTGGCTGATGAGGACTAAGTTTGGGGGTCGAAACATGTCCCTATTGTTCTACAAATGCATTTCATGTTGAATAGGCTGAATATTTCTTGTTTATAAATAAACTTATGTAAAATAAGCTTCATGCACGGATCACCGAAGTACAGTAAACGAAGTGCATGCACGCCCGTGGACAGAGCGCAGCAGACGTTTCGTTTCGCTGCTCTGTTTACCCGCGTCGCCCCGGCAACCTGATTAATGGCTGGCCCAGCCTTCCCTTCCCAGTCCCTGCCTGCACAGTTATAAGCTCTGTAATTAACACAGGCTAGCAGCAGAGCGCGGCTCAGTTAAAAATTCAGCGCAGCGCATATCAGGTACACACACATACCTTCAGAGAATAGTACCACATCTAATAGACAGACCAGCGAGGGCGATTATCAGACAGCAAAGGGAGGCGAAGAGCAGTGCTTAAAAAAAAATCATTTTAAATGATCTAGTCGACTTCGTCGTTACGTTACGGCAACGTCACGAAATGTACCGAGAATGCACTGAGGTGTGTGACGTCATAGTACCGCTTGGTGCATGTGTACTGAGTTCACTGGTGAGCTCTGGCGTTACGAGACGGCGAGCGTGACGTCATCCAGCCAGCTCCCTCCTTTCACCGCGATGACTTGTAACTTTCTAGCGTTCTGATTGTTTCTTGATCATCTAATATGTCAAGAGTCTTCATGCCTTTCTAGCATTTTTCAGCATTTGTAGCATTTAAAATTATATAAAGTCCAGTCTTTCAGACTGTGTCTCTTTTTCAGCTGGAACGCAGGGGTACGCGTACCCCTTAAACATTTGGAAACTGTTTAAGAAAAAAATATTGGTACATTTGTATCTAGTCCGGCAAATATACTGTAACTTCCGACTTGCATCGATCAGCTGACGTCAACTTGCTGTTCACAACAGCTGGAGATTTCGAGTAATCCTAGTTTTAAAACGATCTATCGAATCAGTTTCTTTTGGTCGGCAGCTCGGCACTCCGTTCATAAAGTACGCAGGCGTAGGTTGTTATTTTGTGCGTGAGGTTAGTTTTGAAGGATGAAGAAAATAACGATCTATTTAACATCGAAAAAGCTGAAAGTTAATGATTCGAACACAAACCATGAGCAGACGATGCAAGTTGTCATAATTGCAAGATCGTGATCTTTTGCGACTACAACTGGGAGTGACCCTTATTTTTATTTTTTTAAAGCACTGGCGGAGAGGTAAGGCAAAACGCGAGGAGGGAGCAGATTTGCCAACTTTAGCGACGAGTCCCTAAACATACTTGATCATACACTAGTCGTCAGGCGCCTTTCTCCAATAATTCAGAATATATTTTCAATTCAATTCATCTTACGTAAAATAAGAACTGTTCACCGGCTACGCCATGCGACATCCTAAGACACTGCAACACGGGTGTCAAGCCAGGTGTGTCTAGGTCAGAATGCATGCTACTGAATAAGAAAGGAGAAATGGTGGAACTGAAGGAGAATGCCAGAACCAGTCCAGTTGAAATGAAAAATGTCACCGTGCTAAATTATTTATTGACTTTATCCACCCGTCAATGAAAGAATTCGTCTACATACTTCAGTGGGATATGTTTCGATTATAACCATGTACCACTAAAAGTGGATAAAGCAAATAAATAATTTAGTGAGATACGTCAATACGGAAAATTGAGTATGATGTATACATAGGAATGTATAAGTCTTCGCATTTACAAATTAAAAATACGAGAGCTTTACTTCACCAATCGATAGCGTGGTCTCAAATTACGTATTAGTAGTTGTTCATTTGAGGGGCTTGGACATCGTGGTCACTTAGCCCCGTGTACTTGGGGTGTGTATATAGGCTACAGTTATTGTTGTTTTAAGAGACTGAACAGCGACGTCATCTGCCCCTCTTAAATAAATAGATAAATGATAACGTGTGTTATTGTGGTGTCTGTAGAAGTGTGTTTATTTATTAGTATTATTTACAATTCAAGTGAAGATTGAGAAGGAGGCGGCCGTGGACCATCCGGTATTTGCCTGGAGTAGAAGTGAAAAACACTTCCAGGTTGGCTAAAGTAGGAATCTAACCCATCTCTTCCCAGTTTTGTCTGAAGAGGCTAAGTGTGACACGTTCCATCCCACAGACCAGAATTAAATTTCTTGGCAGAGCCGGTAATCGAAACGAACCCGGTCCTTAGGACTGACTACCAAGAATGCTAGCCACTGCGTCACGAGGCGCACCTCAAATTATGTCTTTAGCGATATCAATTAAAGGATATTTATTAACGGCGACCATAAAACAAGGGCAATAATTTTTACTTTAAATAGCGGCTGAGGGATGCTCGTCGACAGCACAGTGAGATTTACCTTATCATGACAAATAAGAAGATTTTCTTCGTTTAAACTGGACGTCGCATGACGTAATAAAAATAATTTATTTAGTCTGGCTCTATCGTCACATTAGGCAAACTCAATTGAAAATATCTTGAGAGACACCAAAGTAAATGTTCCTAAGAGCTATTAGGCGATACATCAGGCATTGTAACGGAAAAAAAATGGATTTAGGGATTTGGCAACTGAAATATTTTTTCCTATTAATAATACAGAAACCCAGCAACTTGTTGACAGCTACCTTGAGATTTTCAGTACCGGGATGGAGACCTCAGTCAGGGAATGAATGGACACAGGATAATCAGTTATTTTTAAAATATAGCACCAACCGGGTTCACGTACACGACACACGCTTTTGCTGAGGCAGTGAGGTCAGTTCCTATATGGAGGAATACCTGTTGAGAAATGTGCACCAAAAAATAGCGATTCGATTGTATGTTTTAAGGGGCGTTATAAGAAGTACTCTCTCACCTAGCTCGAGACAAGCGAGTTTCTACATTGTACAAAGTACATATACCGTGTTAATGTACAGTAGGCTACTTTGCAGGGTTCAGTTTGAGTCTTTCGTTACCAAAATACCAAGAGGAGAAGCAGCATCAACAGAAGAAAGAAAGAAAGAAAGAAAGAAGGAAAGAAAGAAAGAAAGAAAGAAAGAAAGAAAGAAAGAAAGAAACAAACAAACAAACAAACAAACAAACAAACAAACAAACAAAGGACTGTAGTTTAAAGTGATCGTAAATATCGCGATCATGAGCTGCGGGCCACCTTTTAACAGGGAATCCGAACCACAGACATGCCATTTCACCCCGATTCGCTTTGGGTGAGAGGCAAGCGCTGCGCCATCATGCCAGTTGTAGTCGTAGCAGTAGTCGATATAGCTTCAATTTAGAAACATAGAATACGATCCAAGAACTGCAAAGGCATAATATAAATGCGGTCATGATAGCACAGTACCTCGAGGCACATGGGCTGACAGAGTAGTTCTCATTTCATAGAGATGTTTCTGAAGAGTAGGAATTTAATATGAGACTGCACTCGAAATTCGAACCAGAATTCAACCTCCGTTCTGGGCAGGTGCACTTTCCCGAGGGCAGTTCGAGTGGCCGACAATGCATGATGATGATGATAATTGTTGTTTTAAGGGGCCTAACATCGAGGTTATCGGCCCCTAATGATCTGGGTGATAGCGAAAATGATAATGAAATGGAAACCAGAATAAAATTACCGAAGACTGAAAATACGTACAAAAAGGAACTCACATAGAAACAACTCACAATATGGTCCTACAAAAGGGAATTTAGAACGAAAAGTTGCACAAAAAGAATAGATTGAAAAAGACCCACAAAACGTAGGCTAGATTCAAAATACGTACAAAATGCAAAGTAGCGCCGAAATACTTACAAAATGCAACTGAAATTCGAAATACTTACAAAATGCAAATGAGATCGAAAGTACGTACAAAATGCAATTGAGGTTCAAAATACTTACAAAATGCAATTGAAATTGAAAATACACAATGCAATTCAGATTGAAATATCCCAGTAACAATCCAAATTATTCACAAAGTGCAATTGAAATTCAAAATACTTACAAAATGCAATTGAAATTGAAAATGCTTACAAAATGTACGGTAGATTCAAACGACTCATGTGGATTGACAATACTTACAAAAAGCAATTTAGATTGAAAATACTTGACAAATGTAATTTAGATTCAAAATACCCACAAAATGCAATTGAGAATCAAAATATGTGCAAAATGCCCACCAAACAAAATGCAATGTAGATTCAAAATTCGTGCGAAATGCGGTTTTGGTTGAAAATACTTACAAAATGCAATTGAAATTCAAAATACTCACTAAAATGCCCTGACGCCTGCATTGAAAGACTTACTAAAAAGCAATTTAGATTGTCAATCTTTACAAAATGCAATTGAGGTTGAAAACAATCGCGAGATGTAATTTAGATCGAAGAGACTTACAAAATGCAACATGGATCAAAAATGCCGTTAAAAAAATGGAAAAAGGGAATTTAGATACACGGTGATTCGAGTAACAAAAACAGTGCGGGAATCTTAAAGAGAAAAGGAAATAGAAGGAAAAGAGGAGAGGAGAGGGGAGAGAGGAGAAGGTCCGCCCCAAAGGGAAGGGACAAAAAGGGGAAAACGGACCCAGCTCAGGAATCCCTCGGGGTCGCCAACGCCCGAACTCACCAGCCGTGAGCCCCTGAGGGTGTAGCATTATCGACGGTGCACCAGAAGTGGTGGGGCTACATACACCCTGCCTCCGTAAGGGCCTTGAGCACAAGGCAGGAGGTAAAAGGAAAAGAAAAAGAAGGCTGATCCCTCGCAGAAGGAGGGAATCAGAAAAGATGAGACAAGGGCCAATGAAGGCGGGAAAGGAAGAGACTCCCTAGGCCTCGGATACCCAAATACCGTCGGGGTCGGAAGAGAACAAGAGTTGACCAAGGGAGGTCGACAGGAAAGAAGAAAGAGAGGAGCCGGCACAAGTAAGTGGAAGCAATGCCGGACTCAGCTGGGGCCCCGTGGTCGCCAACCCACAACCCACTAGATGTGAGCCCCTGGGGGGGCCGACAATGCAGCAATCTGCTGTGCGAAGACAGATACATCTGTGATCACTCATGGAGGAATCAATGCACTGTTAGAATATGAATTCAGTTGTTGCTGTTGCAGTTCGGGACTTGAGACACCATGCTCATCGGCCCTGATAACCTTTGTTAGAGCGATGTCTCTCTCAGTGTGTACTACTGCAATATTAGAAGGGTCTAACACTGAAGTGGGTGCCTCGAAACATGAAATATGGTACTATCCCTACATTTGAATAATAGAGCATTGAAAACCCCGCTGAAAAACAATCCTTTTTGGCCACTGTCAAAGCCGGGATTCGAACGTCAGATCTCCGAACGACAGCTACTCAGTCTAGTCGTGAAACGCGCCTTAAATCATTCGGCTACGCTGGTGGGTGGATACATTAAATACATTCCTAGGAATTCTGGTATAACAGAGACGCCCAAAGTACATTACATAGGGGCACCATAAGATAGGCCGCCAAACTCCCCAGAGAACTTGTATAATAAACGGAGAGGCTCATCAAATGACAGGATCACGTCAATACCTACAACGAAGGCCGCATTACGCAGGCTGATACAGCGTTTTTGAAAGTTTCTTAGATAGGAACACAATAGGATATTTCTAATACGTTGATTACCTACTGTAAGTAGGCTAGGTAAGTAAGTAAGTTAGTCTTAAGACAGGATTACAAAAAAATCAATGAATACCAAATTGAGCGCAATAATGAACAGAACTAGTCAGACTGAAAAGGGCTCGTATCTGTGTTGGTGACGGACTGGTGAAGGTAATGGGGCGCACGGCTTAATGGGCCAATAACTTGTAGAATATGCATGTAAAGTGAAGCTGAGCCCACCGCCCTCTGCTGCCTGCTAGCTGCTTGATGTGTTAATTAGCGGCGGTGCGGCGCGGCGGGAGAAGACGTTCGCACGCCTGAGAAAGGACACCATCACTCCACATTACCATTTCATTGCTATCTTGACATTCCAAATATTTTGCTGGTGATGAAACTCCTAAACATTCCGATATCAATTGAAACATTTCGTATTGTTATCAGGATTGTACAGTCGCTCAAATAAAGAAAGAGCTGCAAATGCAGTTAACTTTATTATTTCGGTTAAAATGCGGGCCACGGTGAATAAACAGGTAGAAAGTGTGGAGGGTCTTCTCTTCTCGTGGATCCTGCATGACCTAACCTTACCCTACACAAAACGATTGACTCCCTCCGGGACCGCAAAGAGCTCCGCCGCACGCGAGTAGTTCTCTTGATCGCTCTATTGACTCTCAGAAAGCCAGTACTTGTCGGCGCAATCGAGAGCGAATATCTCTAGCTGATACCTCCATTGGCTGAGGTTGTAGTGATACCGCCTCCTATGCAGCTTGATCAGCCAACTCATTTCCCTGCTGCTTGCCACGGTGGGTGAGTGGTTATCGTGTCGGACTACCAACCCCAAGATTGCAGGTTCGCTCCTGGCCATGGTAAGTGATATTTGAAAGGCGACAAAAATCACGCCACGGATCTCATACGTTGCTGGCATGTTAAAGGACCTATTTGAATTTAATAGGCCGTGTTCATAATGGCAAAATTAGTCTCGGGATTTTCCACCAACACAAAGTTCCTCCTTTCTCTACTAAAAAGCGCTATAGTGTCAAGGAGCTTAGATATCTAACCTCCTTGACTTTCATAGCGCGACAAGGAACGACAAAATTCGACATGCAAGCTGTTCTCTGGACGTCAAAGAAAAAAAGTTTGCACCCGGCACCCGTGGCCATACGATATTATATTTTTTCTATTTCCCTGCTTCCCCAAATATACGTTTCTCTACCCATCATATTTTCATAATTAATGTACCTATTAATGTAACATTATTAATTGAGGGTCTTAGAAGACAAGTGATATCAGATAAGCATGGGAAGATCACCCTTATTGATATATATTTAAGGACCATTTTCTCACGCTTATCAGAAATCACTTGTCTCTCTTGTCTTCTAAGCCCCTCAATTGGAGACATTATACATTTAAGTGGATCTCAAAAACGCATATTGTGATATCCCCCGCAAAACAAAAAAAACAAAACAAAAAAAAACAAAAAAAGGATGCCCCAGTATCGGTACTCAAAAGAAGGTCAGAACCTAAAATAGTTGATCTTTTCACTCTGGTTCATGAACAAAATGTATTTTTCTTTAACCCCCAAGCTACTCCATCGAGACAGTGCACTGCGTTCTGGAACATGCTGCATATCTGTAATTGCAAGTTCGCTCGCTCTGTTATTGCAGCATACTATTAGGCCAGGTCATTAACCCCATGAACTTTGATATGTATGTTATTTTCATGTGTGCTGTAATTATTCGCGGCCCGGATTGGGAAAATTGTAGTGGAACTGGAAACAAGGTACAATCCCCCTGACGTCGGAGTCCCACATACGAACCGTTCAACATTAGCTTCCTAATCCTGTCATAAAACATGAGCAGACACAAAGTTGTGATGATGCGCTTTTTATGAGTCGATACTAAGCTTATCGCTCAACAATACTTTTGCGGCGGAACTGTAATAACACCTTAAGGTATTTCATTAAATGACTTAGAACACCAGGCCCGTACGACGTACGTAGAATCGATCTGATGGCCGACGGGGGATTTACACAGGCGTTCTATTGAAATTATGTAAGTTGACAAATCTCGCGGTCATGTCTTAGGAATCGAAATATGCCCAAAAACTGAATATGACCTAAAATTCATTTTAGAATTATTTTATTAAAGCAGCCAATGGACATTTTATTTTTAGCACGGGTCGGAGAAGGGATTGTAGAAGGAAATCGGCCGTGGAGCTACTGAAAGGAACTGTCCCGGCATTTGTCTGATGGTGAAAATGGAAAACCTCGAAAGCCATTTTCAAGACGGCCGAGGTGGGATTCGAACACACACTCTCCCAATGCCAGCGAGGCACGAGGTAGCGCGTTAACGCTCTCGGCCACCGCGGTCGGTTTGTAGCAATTATTTGAGTATTACTAACATAAAACACGACAATACAGCACATATATTTAACTTAACCAAACAAACTGATAGAGCGACAATACCTCCATTTAACCTTCCAATTAGGGGTAGATGACCTCGCAGTTCCGCCCCTTAAAACAACAATAACTAACTAACTAACTAACCTTCCAATATTCATTCAGTACGGTAGTAGCATATAACCTTGGGACGCAGTTCTCACTAGCTGTAATGCCTTATGAGAAATATTCATTACTTGAACGTGTATATCTGCACAATACGTAAATAAAGTGCAGGAAATCGTGCGCCAGAACAAGACAAAGGTTTCGAGTGAAATTTCCAGGGAGACCCATTCCTATAAATCGGACAATAAAACAACTGGCTAATTTGAGATTCAAACGTACACGTTCAGTAAACAATAAAAATAGACGTTAAGGTCGTTATTTCCTTATTGAAGCTAAATTAACCGGATTAACCAGCAACTTCATAAGATGCCGATTATGTTTGGCAGCGAATGGGGAACATTTTCAGCATCTACTGTAAACATAGTGAGTAAAAATGCATGATACTGATTTTAAGCACCGTATTCTGCCGTACATACGCGTGCGCGGCAGCCGGCAACTGAGCCGTCACTGGCGGAGCGCGTGAGCGAGAATGTCCTAGCCAAGCAAATATGAAGACCCTGTAGAACCAAATATTTTGGTCGGTAACTCCCTCACTCATTCGCAACACCACAGTGGTTTGAGCAACGGCCCTATGTTAGCAGTATTGGAATCGACAGGAATACCAGATAACATGGCGGTCTGTTGACGGGCACTTCTCTTCTCGCCTGCACCATCCCCTCACCCCCGCAAGTTTACAGAGCTTGGACACGAGCAGTACAATAACCCAAGAACACCGTATTATTTGCAATTGAAGACACATTATGTCCGAGCAGCTACAGAACAACCTTTACGGGGGCGTGGTCAATGCCTCAACTCATAGCGTGCTAAAAAGCTGACAGGGCGCCTCCTTATTACTCCTTGGTTCAAATATGCTGGTTGTGCAAGGGGAAGAAAGCTGTAGCGCGACGCAACACGACACGTCAAGGCCGAATTGGGCGTGAGATAGCAGTTTCCTTGTTTACTAATTGCTCTGAAGTAAATTTACTTGCTGGGGTGGCATCTTACTCACCAAGGCATCCATACAGAAACTTTCCCCTCGGAACCAGGTGTTCTAAACCTGCTATCGGCCTGTTCCGGGAATAGAGAAACAAATCTCCACTGCACCATTTAAAAGTCCCATGTTTGAAACTCCACCCAAACCTTGTCTAAATTGAAACAAAAGTGCTCAAAATATAACCAAATATAATTATTTATCACCAAAATGAGCAAAATATGGCGAAAACCATTAAAATGGCCAAAATATGCATTTATGGGCAAAATAACATTGCTTTAAACGGTGATAGGGACCCTTCATTCGAACTTACCTTTCACATTTCGGGCGAAATAAGTTCAGGAGAAAAGAAAAGAATGGCTTTCCCTTAAATTCCGAACATTATATATAACTTACATTAGTACACCATGTTCCGGTCAGTAAAGCTCTGGACAATTCCTCTCGTTCCCACTTCCAGTTTAACACCCTCAAATGCCAACTTTGGGTCGAAATTCGATCCCGCAACCTTGGGAACAGCAGGCGAAGGCAACTATCCACGCAATCGGTCCGTCGAAGTCCGGCCACACTATGTCCTAATCCGAGCTTTGGATCACGCCGTGCCCAACGTGGAATAGTTTCAAGAAATAAAGATGTTCCCTTTCAATGTCTCAAGTATGAACGAAGTGATAATTATGTGTAGTTAAATTATCAACGTACATTTAAATATATGCACTAACATGAGATCGTGGAGTACTTCACTCACTCGTCGATGAAAGAAACATTCGCAAGGGCATCCGGCACTTGTATATTTCCTACTCCGGTAGGATTGCATGCGAGCCTTTCGCGTACAGCGATTCGCCAGGGACAGAGTGGAAGTGCTTTATGGCCGAGATATGGCAGCGAGAGAGATGTTGCGCTACTGGACTTTATCCGGATCAGCTCCGTGATATACACAATAGGGTGCACGAGGATTTTGTTCAAATCAGTCTCAGGGAGAGAACTTCCACGAACCTGAGAATCAAAGCCAGTATCCAAGAGACATTATTTAACAACTAGCAGTAGTGCCCGGCTTCGCCCGGTGGATTTATTTGTTTTAAGGATGATAATGAATACAACTACAGAACTGGCACATGATACTTAAACTACCAGAAAATAAATATTTTTTAAATATAACGTTTTGTGGTGGTGGTGGTGGCGGCGGCTGTAGTAGGGGTGATAAGCAGTACAGTATAATGGACGTAACAGTTAGGTAATTTTCCCGTAATGATAATAATGAATAGGGAAACTACTAACTACAGCACTGACACATGTAATTTACAAACAAATTTCTAAAAATGATTAGAAAGAGGAGTAAGTGAAATAAAAGACACTGCCTAGGGCCTAGCCTATATCTCATTGTCTGTTAGAAATGTAGAGACCAATGGTGTCGTCTTTTGTCGCATAGCGCCGTAAGAAAATAATCAGAATACTTCGGCTGTCCCGAGCTCCTGAGGTAGCGATAGTATCATTTTTATCGCCACATAGCGCTCAACGATACGTTTCGGAATAAATAAAGGTAAATTTGAAAGCACCAACGCTTATTGCAGCTGATAACCTCAATGTATTGCACCATCACCAATGCACTTATACAGAGGCATGTTCATGATAACTGTTTTAAGGGGCCTAAGATATCCTTTTGCACTAGTTACACCCCGTGACTGAAATTTATAAGCAGCGCAAGATTTAAGTATTTTCGCAATTCTGCACCAGAACACTGGTAGGGGCGACGTGATGCAGCCCGAATTGCCAGTCAACAATATAATTATTAAAATACTCTTACAGTTACACTACTACCGACATGAATGGTTCTAGGGCCTTAATACGTGGTTTTCAAGTTCAGTTTGTTTGTTATTCTAAATGTAGGGAATGGAAAGCGTTGTCCAAAATATCAAGTGGACAGTGTTACCAGCAGGGGCCTATGTAAAATTTGGTGCAATTAGGAGGAACGGTGTAGATTTGTGATAAAGGGCCTAAATGCAGTGAATGGAGGGGTCTCACAGTGGTCCGGATTCGAAAAAAAGCGGACAAAAATATTTTCCGTTAAAAGAAATGAATTACTTTTGTGTATAACTTTAAATTAGATGTTAATATGAGTCAAATTTGTCGTAGTGCTTAAAATTACTTACTTATTCATACTCTGATCCGGATGAGTCGACTTCTTCTGCTTCCTCTTCCTGCTCCGTTTCGTCCTCGGGTATTGACAATAAATTACACACCTCCTGAGGCAACTGTCTTCTTTTCTTGTTAGGCCGATAACCTAGATGTTAGACCCCTTAAAACAACAATTATCATCATCATCAACATCATATCTTTTCTTCTACGGTAGACCTCCCGTGCTTGAAATTACTGGATCAGAGCCTAGCAATAGTCTATGGAACAAGTCAAAATTATTATAAATTCTTGAGGATTTTCTGGTATGGTCTTTCCTATATTTTCTTTCGTCTTTGTTTCTAGACTCTAAGGCCTCTTCTGAAAGTTCTCCAATCGGCAAAATAGCTGCTTCTATAATGTAAGATCCATGGATAAGTATTTTATGGAGTGTTGGAGGGACGTAATACCACGGATATAGCCGTACATAGGCCTATAAGCTTGCTGTTTCGTTGCAGTAGGAATTTAACTCTTGAACTATCATTTTCATGACCAGATGAAATTGCTTTCAAAATTATTCCGAAACGAGTTATTAACTCATAGTCTACCCCTGTTATTTCGGATGCAACTTGAGGTTGTTCAAAAAACCTTCGGGCAGTGTTGCCATCATTGGTTGTTCCATATCCAGGCTTCGGAATATCAACTAGAAGACCTAATCTCGTTCTGAACGAGTCTTGCAAATTTTTTTCTTTCTTTCGAATAAGTCTCGAATACCATCTTTCACGCTCACTTTCCACTTTTTAAAACCCAGGCGGTATGAAATATGCAGGAGACTTTCAAAAAATCGGATGTGGGCGTGCAGAACTGAAATTCCAAACTCAAGCAGTAAATTGTCGACGGGCTTTTGTGCCATTGTTTTTATAGATTGTTCATTTCTGGAAATTTCGCACCACAAATATAGCACTTCATGCTTGAAGACTGTGCAAAATCATTGCATATTTTTCTATCTATCATTGACAATATTGAGGAATACTGCACTTCGGTATTGTTTATAACCAAATTATGTAAATTCTCAATTTGATCATTTAGATACATCCTTTCCGTCCGTGTAATTTCCGATGTTTCATGAACCCACTGCATTCGAATAGGTTCTTGGATTTTCCACGCAATAATTCCTGTTTTACTGTCAACGAGGCGCCGAGGCACGACAGATGACATGAATAAGATCTGGTCACTCTTTTCAGCTTCTGACCAGATTTGTTTATATTGGGAATGGCCGGAGCTGCCATCAAAGCCCCATTTACAATATAATGTAGGGTAAGGTGGTACAATTTCGATCAGTTAAGACAAATCATACTACCACAGGCGGCGTGCAGAAGCTAGAATGAATTTCAATAGTGGTACACGTTCCTTGAACTATAGTGGATGTATTTTATATATATTACAAAATTACAGTTGTTACTTTAGACATAAGAATAAAAAAACATAATTTTGCGTAATTGATCAGAAATGTACCTCGTCGGGTACAATAATGATCACCTGTTGGTACAATTTCGATCAGTGGCATCTTCCACATACGAAGTGTTCTTTTCAAACTGAACTAACACACAATTCATGATACCACACATTACATTTCTGGAAACGAATCCAGTCACATTTTTAATTGATTGTTCACTATAATAGTTCATCAAACAAAATCCACACTCATCGTCGTTTGCTGGCGACCTCTTACTTTCTTCTGTGCCTGTTGAAGAAGACGTCCCTTGCTTCGGATTTTTTCCAGATTTTCGTTGGAAGTGAGTCGAACTGATGTTTGCGTTTTCAGCTCTTTTTTTGGGGGTATATTCGTGTTGACCGACTGAAACGCACCAAACTTCTGTTTACTTAGGCAACAATGAAAAATGGCTTAAAACCCCACAATGATAAGCAATAACATTATTAACATTGTTTGACCTAATAATGATAAAGGAAGTGTTTGCTTCTGAATACCATGAACCATAAATATGAATTTGAGTTAGGAACCATATTGTTTATTTCTCAGATATTGGAAACTTAAGAACAGTGTACCATTATTTTCTCTGAATTTAGCCTATAAAAACATTAGATGCTGAACTCCTTTGAAATACTCATAATTCTTTTTTGCTTCGTAATAAGATTTATATTCCAACACAAATATCTGGTTGAATCTATTCCGATCGAAATTGTACTAGTGTATCGAAGTTGTACCTCTCTGCTGATCGAAAATTTACTATTGACATCACTGTATATATCGTCAAGTAGTACCCCACTATGATGAGAGATGGCAGCAAATGTCAAGCAGAAGGTCACTCAGGTAGTGCGAGCACAAGCGGAAATCAACAGCTTGGTTCTAACCTCATAATATCATTGTTTGCCAGCGTTTAAAAACTAGGCAATTTTATAACAGAGTACAATACTACATAATTGAACTCACCTAGCTACAAAAAATAATCTGTATATCTGAAGCACAAATCGCTGTATTCGTGATGCAATCACACACAACTCGAGAAGTCCTCCGCACTGTAATGGCATACACAGTCAAGTACTACCAACACTCCGAAGTGGTAAATATCCGCTAAACCTTAGTTTGATCGGAATTGTACCTATATCGAAATTGTACCACCTTACCCTATAGCTCTTATCACTCACATCTGGTAACATTGATAAAATTCTGGAGGAAGTGTGGTCCAGCAAGCCTTGTATTTTCACTTCACATTCATTTTCCTTAATTATTACATTTTGTGGATAAGTAGCCTTTTAGCATTCAAAATAGCATAATAGCTAGGGCAGGGCGTGGATACTTTACACGCCCTGATACTTTACACGCCCTGAGCAAGGGTATAACTCATGATTATGTTTATTAGCTAATCTTCTCATTGTCACATACTGGTGCTTGGATAACTTTGCTTTAATTATGAATGATAAGGCTTCTTCCACTGACATTTATGTAGATCGTTGACCCACTTCTACATGCATCACGTATTCGATTGCCCCTTGTTGGTGTAGTCGTGGTAGCTTCTTTTAATAGTTTGGCTGATGAATCGTCTCCCTCTGCCCTTAAATTCATAGCGGTCGCATAGGCAAGATCTGATTAAGTGGCACTCCCCCATAGGTCTTCAATTTTTCTTCTTTTGCTTCTCTCCGCTAGCTCTTCAAATTCTTTCGAAGGACAATCTCGATCTTCTGATTTTGCGGAGCCAGGCATGCTCGGAATTGAAATCACAATTTCATTTTTCAACCAGTCTGAATATTTCTGCAAAAAAGTATGTTCTAAGAACTGACACTTTCTCCACCGGTCAAAATAAGGCCAAAAAAAAAGGTTCTTATATTATTATACACTGTTTTTTCGACACTCGCGTCAACATTTAATTGGAATTTGTTAATGAGATATGTTACCGCAAACTTTTCTTGGCGAGCGCGAGACTGATTTTTGTTCTTTCGAATCTTGTTATGAAGTTCACTGCGACTAACAACGAAATTCATTTTTCACACTTCACAACACACATAACTACCACTAATCAATTACTTCTCGCGACTGAAGATTATTTTGGTTTCCTAGCCTCGAAATATCCCTCGCGTAGCATAAACAAATGTCTCAACAGACCCTTATCTCGCGCGAGTGTTTATCCTTAGAGCGCGCAGTAATGTTCTCTCCCTTCTCAATCACGCATCTGGCGTGTTCTGGCGATGAAACCTTTAAGGATATATTCGCCAATCTTCATTTTAAAACTTGCATAAGTTTCATGCTATACATATGTATACATTTTTTTGTAGGTCAAGCAAAATTTATTTTTCTTGAAAAAAAAAAAAAAAAAAAAAAAAAACACTATAAAAGTAAGTATAAGAGTCCTTATAAGTGATCAGAAATTGAAAATCATTCTATAAACACACTTATCAGATCCCAAACTACATACAGATACAGTATTAAAGACCCCGAATTTCATTTTGAAGTTAGAATGATAGTTCAAAGTTTACTTAACGGAGTGCGGAGTTCAGAAACGAAGAGTTGTATCACTTTTGCAGTAATATATCTGAGAAACACAGAAGCAATTTCCAAAGAAAAAGTGAAATTAATGTACACTGATTAACATACTTCACTTGGATGGTGGTTTGGCGTTTCTAAAGTAAAGTTAAAAAATTGATTTTTGACCGCTTTTTTACGGATCCGGACCACTGTGGGTCTGTCCGAAATTTAAAGTGGACAGTGTCACCCGCAGGGTTCCAAAGGGTAAGTGTACAAAATGTGGTTCGGATCGGTAAAACGGTGTAGATTTGTGCCAAAGGACCTAAATGCAGGGAATGGAGTGGTCTGTCCGAAATTTCAAGCAGACAGTGTTACTCGTCGGGTTCCAAAGGGTAAGTATGTGCAATTTGGTTCAGATCAGTGAAACGGTGTAGATTTATGCCAACGGGCCTAAATGCAGGGGATGGAGTGGTCTGTCCGAAATTTCATGCAGACAGTGTTACTCGCAGGGTTCCAAAGGGAAAGTATATAAATTTTGGTTAAGATCGATGAAACTGTGTAGATTTGTGCCAAAGGGCCTAAATGCAAGGAATGGAGTGGTCTGTCCGAAATTTCATGCAGCCAGTGTTATTCGTAGGGTTCCAAAGGGAAAGTATACAAATTTTGGTTCAGAATAGTGAAACGGTGTAGATTTGTTCCAAAGGGCATAAATGCAGGGAATGGAGGGGTCTGTCCGAAATGTCATGCAGACAGTGTTACTCGCAGGGTTCCAAAGGCTAAGTATACACATTTTGGTTCAGATCGGTAAAAAGGTGCAGATTTGTGCCAGAGAGCCTAAATGCAGGGAATGGAGTGGTCTGTCCGAAATTTAACATAGCCTAAACTATTCCTCTTGACTCTGGCTATCATATACAAAAATAATTTTTTGAATCCGACTGGTAGTTCCAGAGATTAACGCGTTTAAACATACTAACACACAAACTCTTCAGCTTTATTATATTAGTATAGATGTTAAGTTAGCTGACTGAATTTCACGTCTAATTGAACTGAGATATTTTTTCTCAAACCCTGCACTTCAATATGGAGGACCAAGATCTAACTGATGGTTAATATCACCAGGGGGAGAGTTACAGCCAAAATAATCCTATGTCAGCGCCTGTCATAAATCTTAACAACAACTGAATCTGTTAGTTATGAAAGGCCATAAGTCACTTTTTGGCGAAAATGAGTTTATGGTGGTAAACGGTTCTTGGGTGCGGACGCATCTTTTAGTCGTGAAAGGATGTAAGTCAGACCTCTAGAGGTGTATCCAAATATTCAAACTTTATGCCGTTTATTTACGTAGTGACTTACGGCCTTCCATAAATATTCTTCAAGACAACATTATGTAAATAGTTCCATAAACATCTTGCAGTGGCCGCGACTGGACATTATTTTGTTGCTGGTGTATACATAGTACATTTAAAACAGACAATTAGTGAGAAATAATACATATACTGTATTTCAATATTCACGACAAATGTAGGTTTATTTATGAAAATGCATAAATCAATCATTTTTCAACAATGTTTATATGGTACAGTTATTAAATAACATTGTTGTGGTACAAATGTTCAGTATTAAAACTCGCAAAGTATGTTGTGTCAAAAATGTATGGAAGAAGGGAGGAAGCTTGTAGCTTTACGTGACCGTTGATCTCGCGATCATAAATCACAGTACCTCCAATTTTGAGAAGAATCTGACCCACAGGACGTGACAGGAATTAAAGGACGTAATGTTTTCATCAATAAAGCTTGCGAGGATTTATAAGTTTTTTTCTTTCAATTTACTAAAATTTGACTAATTCTTAGCCTACTATTCACATTTTGCAAAAATGAGGAAAAAAAGTAGACTTATGAGATCGATCCGGGCAAATGTGTGTCTGTCTGTGTGTGTCGTCCTCCTCCCCCCCCCCCCCCCCCTATCAACTCCTAAACGGCTGCAGCAGTCGAAACCAAATTTGATATGAGTAACGATCTATACCACCTGAATATCTCAAGCCCATATTTGAAAATGATGTCAGTGCTACCAACTGCTGAAAACCACACTTGAAATTTGAGCTCCATTTTGGATATCTTGGAAGGTATGCATGGGAGCTATTCCAAAATTGGAACACATATAGATACTAATATTTCAGCTAAATATCTAGGGAGTCCATACATGGCAGTGTTGCCAAAATGATTCGGCTGATAGGTCCAATTTTTGAATGCATATAATTTCTACACTATCAATTGGATTTCAACCAACCTTTTATACGCTATGTTCATTCATTCATTCATTTATTTGCAATGGGGGGTGTGTCCCCCGGTGGCAAATTGGATATACATAACAATTCAATAACAATTATACAACAATTAAACTGGAGTATTTACACAAATAGTCAGTCTTTTCTTAAACACACCTATATGTTTGGGAAAAGGCTCTAAGACTGCGGCAGGTAGAGAGTTCCAGTTATCAATGGCACGGTTTACAAAAGAATATTTACCATAATTTGTTCGCTGTGGTCGGCCCTTAACTTTGCAAGGATGATCGCTCCTACCCAGTAAGTGGGCTTTCCCAATCGTTTGCTAAGCTCACCCCATGCTGGTTGATTTGTATAAGTGTTGTACATAGCGCAGAGTCTAGATTTCATCCTCCTAGCCTCCAGTGATTCCCACCCAAGTTTCTTTAACATACTGCCCTCGGGGGAGCCTGTTAACCCCTAGAGGGCGCGTCCCCAGGTGGCGGATAGGGGGCTCACAGAAATGTGGGCTGGTTCAAATACCTCGGAAAATGAACCCGCGGACCAACAGGCAGCCCAGTTCCTGGGGGCTTTAAAATGCTGGGACACCCTCTCTCCAGGGTTCATAAATATGGAGGGCCCAAGCCCAGGGTTATGGGCGAAGCCCCAACGGTATCGGCGGCGGAGAGGATGGACTTCGGTACGGCGTCGATGGCGGAAGAGGGAATTCTGTAGCGTCTGTACTCCAGAGGAGCGGCTACAAAAGGCGTCTGTTATCCAGTGGATCGGCCTAGAACAATACATGGCAGTAGGTCATAAAATGCCTTTGAGTGTGGCGAACTCATCGTACTAATAGCCTATAAAATGAGTGAGAGTGAATTGAGGCCTCGGAAAGTGCTAGGGCGTCCCCTGCAGGCGACGCGCAGTTCCCAGGGGTCTGGGGGAACTGTGAGAAGTAGGCTACCAGACACCACAAACATCGCCTTCATAAACGTGATGAGCCTAAATGGCAAGACAGAAGAATTGGTGGACTACATGGAAAAGAAGGAAATAGCAATGATGGGAGTCAGTGAAGCGAAATGGAAGGGAAAAGGTGAGAATGAAGTCAAGAAAGGGAAGGGATATAGAATATATTGGAGTGGAGGAAATAAGGCAATGAATGGTGTTGCAATAATATTGAGAGAAGACTTAGTGCAGTATGTTGAGAAAGTAGACCAAATTAATGACAGAATGATGAAAATTAGACTAGGACTTGAGAGTGGAACAAAGGATTTTATACAGATTTACGCACCCCAGAAAGGGAAGGTAGATGAATGTTTAGAGGATTTCTTAGAAGAACTGGAAAAGTGTATAGAAGACAAAGAGGTTATAATAATGGGGGATATGAATGCACATGCGGGAACAGATAGGCAGGGAAAAGAAGAGATAATTGGCCCATTTAGCTATGGAAATCAGGATGAAGAAGGAGAAATGTTAATAGATTTCTGTAGAAGGAATGGATTAATTGTTGGAAATACATGGTTTAGGAAAAAGAACTCCCAAAAAATAACTAGGTATGGATGGGGAGACAGAAGACAAAAACAATGATCGATCTTATCCTAGTGGAAAAGGGTAAACGTAGACAACTGGTAGATGTGACAGCTATGCCAAGAGGAGATTTTGAAGGAGACCATAAAGTGGTGAGAGCCAAATTAGGCTTGGGAAAATCACAAAGCTTGCGGAGAAAAGGGAAAGAAAAATAAAGGTGTGGAAGCTAAAAGAGAGAGAGGCAATGGAAAAGTTCCAAGAAGACTTGAAAAAGGAAATTCCCAAAGACGAAGCAAAAAGTGTCGAACAGGAATGGTCATGTTTTAGAAATTGTTTTGCGAAGTGTGCAGTAAACACTTGTGGAAGACTATCAGGGAAGAAAAAGGAAAGGGAGACTCCTTGGTGGAACAACAGGGTAAAGGAAGCTGTTAAAGAAAAACAAATGGCATGAAGTGGATAGGCAGTAAAAATGCAGAGAAATGGCAAAAATATAGAGAAGCAAAGAAGGCATGCCAAAAAATTGTACAAGAAGAAAAAAGGAAAAGTTGGGAAGGTTTCACGGAAACTTTGAAGGAGGATATCCAAGGAAGTAAAAAGGTTCTATATGGATTGGTGAAAAACAGTGTAAAAGGTAGGGAAAACACACAATTTGTAAAAACTGAAGCAGGACAGATATTGTATCAAAGAGATGATATATTAAAAAGATGGGAAGAATACTTTTCAAAGTTACTAAATGTTAAATACATTGAACTGGAAGATGAAAAAGAACAAGAAGAAACAATGGAAGAAGAAGAAGAACAAGAAAAGGAGATCACTATGCTAGAAATAGAGGAAGCCATACAGAAGATGAAGAGCGGTAAAGCAGCAGGAGAGGATGAGGTGTCCGCGGAAATGATAAAAGCAGCGGGACCAATAGGTGTACAGTGGTTGTATAGATTATTTAGAATAATTTGGAAGAAGAAAGAGATTCCAGAAGAATGGGGAAAGGGATTAATTATCCCGATTTTTAAGAAAGGTGACAAAAAGGAATGCAATAACTACAGAGGGATCACTCTTATCGCTCATGTAGCTAAGATCTTTGAGAGAGTCCTGGAAGGCAGACTGAGGAGGAAGATAGAAGGAGAGATGGAAGAAGAACAGTATGGTTTTAGCAAAGACAGATCAACATTTGACCTAATCTTTGCATTAAGGCAAATGATGGAGAAAAGATGGGAATTTGGAAAAGACATGGTGATGACATTTATTGATATTGAGAAAGCGTACGACAGTGTGCCTCGACAGGTGGTTTGGAATGTATTAAGGAAAAGGAGAGTTAACGGAGCTGATGTCCAAATGTTAAAAGCTATGTACAAATATTGTGTGAGTAGCGTGAAGACCAGTATAGGAGAAACAGAATGGTTTAAAGTGGAAACAGGTCTCCGACAGGGAAGTGTATTGTCCCCCTTACTATTCATCATAGTCATGGATGAAATTCACAAGAATGTTAAACAGAGATTGGGACAAGAGGCAACAAAGGCCATGCTGTTTGCAGATGATATAGTGATATGGGGCGAGGATGAAAAGTACAAAAACAACTAGATGTATGGAATCAAGAAATAGAGAAATATGGGATGAAAGTAAGCACAGAGAAGAGCAAGACAATGGTAATGTCAAGAAGAAGGAAGGAAGGAAGGAAGGAAGGAAGGAAGGAAGAGGAAAGATAGAATTGAATGGGAAAATTCTAGAAGTGGTTAAAAGTTTCAAGTACTTGGGAAGTGTGATCACAGAAGATGGAAGGATAACTGAGGAAATTGGAAAGAGAATACAACAAGCGAACAGTTTTTACCAGAGCATAAGGGGTATTCTGTGGAACCGAGATGTCCCAAAGAAATGTAAAAATGTATTATATTCAACCTACTACAAACCCATACTAACATATGCAGCTGGAGCGTGGACTACTACAAAAAGAGAGGAGAGTAGAATACAAGCCGCGGAGATGAAATTCCTAAGAGGTATAGAGGGCAAGACCAGAAGAGATAGAGTTAGAAACGAAGAGATTAGAAAAAGGACAGGAATCTTGAAGCTGCAGGACAGGATAGAAACAACAAAGTTAAAGTGGTATGGACATATGATGAGAATGGGAGAGGAGAGAGTACCAAAGAAAACTTTCTGTGAAAAGATGACAGGGAAGAGACCACGAGGAAGGCCCCGAAAGAGATGGGCAGATACAGTGTGGGAGTGTGTAGAGAAGAGAGGAGGAAAACCTGAAGAAGTACTAAAAACAGGAGAGGAGTGGTGGAGAGACAGGAAACGTTGGAGGTCCTTAATTCACAACCCGACCTAGGAAGCTGGAAACGGGAAATGAAGATGATGATGACGGCTCACACTGCTCCTGGGATTAAAGTCACTGATCACAAATCTAGCGGCCTTTCTTTGTACCATTTCCAACTCATTGATGAGCCCTACTTGATATGGATCCCAAACCGCCGAGGCATATTCCAGAATAGGTCTTACAAGTGGCAAATAGCCTAATTCTTTAGCAGAGGTACTACTTCCTTTTAATACCCTCATTACAAAGTGCAGGGATTTGTAAGCTTTTGAAACTACACATCCTACATGACTACTCCATTTCATATCATTCCTTACGTGAACGCCCAAATATTTGCAAGAATCTACTTCTACAAGTATTTCCGAGCCAATGTTATATTGAAAATCCTGCCTTCGCACTTTCCCTATTTTAAGAGACTACATTTTCTTGTGTTTATTTTCATTTTATTTTCAATCGCCCACTTATAGACCAGGTTCAGGTCCTCTTGAAGCACTGCATTGTCTTGTGAGTCATGTATCTTTCGGTATATTACACAATCATCCGCAAACAATCGACAGTCACTGCGAATCCCATTTGGTAAGTCATTTATAAACGCCAAAATTAACAAAGTTCCGATTACGCTGCCCTGAGGGATACCCGACGTTACGGTAATTTCATCCGAGAATATGCCTTCGACTTTCACTTTCTGTGAACGACCCGTCAAAAATTCTTGGATCCATAAAATTACTCTTCTATCAATCTTCGTCGAAGCTAATTTATGGAGTAGCATGTCATGCGGCACGACATCAAATGCCTTCGCAAAATCTATAACCACGGCGTCGACTGAAACTCCATGGTCTAACGATTCGCTAATGTCTTGAAAAAGTGATGGCATCTGACTCTCGCATGAGTAACCTTTCCGAAATCCATGTTGCCTATCATTAAACCATGATAATGTTTCCCACTGTTCCCTCAAGTAGTCGCAAATGAGATGCACCATCTGTTTACAAACGATGGACGTAAGGCTAACCGGCCTGTAGTTGCCCAATTCAAGTCTGCTCCCTCCCTTAAATATTGGGACTACCGTAGCTCCTTTACAGTCATCTGGGATTTGCGCATTGTTAATGGACACATTAAACATCACCTCCAAGTATCGTGCCACGGCCCACCTCCTAGTTTAAGTACTTCACTAACAATATTATCTGGACCCTTTGATACACTGAAACGTAGTTTTTGTATTAGCTTTACAATTGCTGACTGGTTTATTTGGAACAGGGGAGCCCCTGATTCGTCGTTAAGGTCCAACACACAGCTATGGGATTTATTGAACACACTACCGTAAAAGACATTTAATTCATTAGCAATGGCCTGTTTCTCAGTAATTAATTTACCGTCACTGGACATTATCATCAACAAATTATTTGAATTTCCCTTTCTTCTCCTAAATTTTTTCCACCTCCCGAACCAAGTAAACCTTGCATATAACTGTCATGAGCAGCCCTCTTTTTTAAGACGAGCTCTCTTGATAAGGACTTAAATTTCAACATATACTTGTCACTATCATGTCTTTTATTGTATAATTTCCTAATTTTCCGTTTTAGACTCCTAATTTCCCGTGTGTAATACTCAGGATCTGGGTTTTGTTTCAGCAATTTAAATGGGACAAATTTATCAACAGCGCTATTTAAAATGTTCAAAAAGTTAGTCCACAGGATATGAATGTGATTTCCTTCCGATGCCCATCCTACAAATAGCTCATTCAAATACCCCTGAAACTTGCCCTGATCCGCCCTGCGATACTGGAATATGATCTTTTTTGCTACATCAGAGTCTAATTTTGTAATGTCACCATATCTAATATTTAATTCAACCCCAGAATGGTCACTAATTCCTGGTACTTTCAGACAGTTAATATACAGCTCTACAGGCCTTACGAGATAAACATCTAAGGTATTATTGTCTCTAGTTGGGAAGTCAACTACTTGGGAAAATCCCCCCTCCCTTAAGAATTTATTTACAGCGCTCTGAGCTTGACCACAGCTATTTGACTCACCAGACCAGTCTACTTTGGGGAGGTTTAAATCTCCAGCAATTATTATGCTCTTTTTCATAGCATTACCCATACAAGTTTTATCATACAGTGTTTCGAGGAGAGAAAAGTTATCTTTCGGTGCTCTATACGCCCCTATCACCTGAAGAGGGAATTTATTTCCTTTATCCGAAATTTGTACACATAACATTTCATGATCCATATCAGCCCACTTTAAGAAACTAGCTAAATTTTTGCGCACACAAATAAATAGCCCACCACCTCGCTTCCCCTGATCCCTTCTGTACATTTCGTAGGTCCCTTGAATTATTTCGCTACTATTTATGTCCTCATATAACCAAGATTCAGTTGCAATGACAATGTCCGGAGAATACGTCTCTACAAGATTCCAAAATTCAATTAATTTATTTCCTAAACTCTGACAATTAACCTGCAGTAATCTTAGAGTCTTACCTCCGCAGCAAATATCTCGAAATAGCTCCTTCTGTTCCTATCGGCTGGCATCCTCTGGACCTGCTCCTCCTTACAAAAGCCGGCACGAACCGATGACCCTGTCATGTAGGCTCCCTAGGTTAAAAGCGCACCGTCGATTTAGATGCAGCCCGTCTCGGGCGAAGTCACGGCCACCAATCCAGCAGTCAGCTTCTACGTACACTAATCCCAGCAGTGCACATACCCAGTCCATGCGGTTATTTACAGTCTTAACTAGCCTTAACGGAACATCTCCCCGCCGAACAATGCCACTCATTATAATTTTTGCATTTCTAAACTTGGTTTTAGTTTTTCTGCCTAGTTCGTAGAGCTCCCCCATGATGTAATCAGCTGTAGCCCTCTTCTTCAAATCGTTCGTCCCAACATGTAGCAACAACACTTTAACTTTGTCACAGTCCTCTACATTTGATTCTTCCACTTGTTGGGCAAGCTGGTCAATTTTAATCCCCGGATAACACCGCACTTTCGCACCTGATTTCCTCGAGATGTTCGCACTCCATCGTATCATTGAATCACCCATTATGATAACGTCATCCTCAGTTTGCTCCTGCACGCCCTCTTCCACACTGATCCCAGTAGAAAGCCGTTCAGTTACATCCTTCACCGTTTCTTCTGATTCACGAAGCTTTGCTCTAAGTTCCTGTATTATTTGATCCCTTGCTTTGATTTGCACCCTCAAACAGTCCGGCGTATCACATACTTTACAAAACCAATTTCCGACACCACAATCCTCCTTCTTGACCTTAATACAGCCGAAGTGAAACCATTTCTCACATAGTCCACACTCAACACCATTCTTCAATGTTTTACTGCACGTCGAACACTTTAAAGCTGCCACTGGATCATTTGCCTGATTCACATTTGGAGTAACAGGCCCTGGATTCACTTCCACTCCACCAATAACTAACAATGCAGCTATCACTAGGGCTATGAACCACAAGTTGCTAGGTCCCGTACGCACACACAAACACCGGAAATCCAGACTACCCTTCGCATACCACAGTCCGATCCTCGCCCGATAACACTCCAGAGAACAACCCATCTCAGCACACCTGAGAGCTCGGGAAAAACACGACCTTTCACTTTGACTGCCAACTGATAACTCCACTGATGTGTACCATAACAGATATGACTATGCGTATTCTTATGCGCAACCAGGGCTGCCAACTGTTAATAAATGCTGTCTCTATTTTTTACCCTAATATCAATATATCAGAAAGTATGCAAGCCAACATCTCTAACCTTTGCATACAGATAGTACCTGACATTCTAGATTAATTTGGAGTAACTAATATACATCAGTGCTGCCAACATGATTCTTAGCCTGCTGATCGGTCCATTTTAAAATGCATACAACTTCTATACTAACAAATGGATTTCATCCAAAATTGGCACAACAATAGATCATAATATTTCAGATTATTTCTGACCAACACATGCATGCCTTCGTTGCCAACATGCTTTTACGCGCGATGATAGATACAATGTCGAACTGCATTTAACGACCATGCTATCCATTGGACTTCCAAATTTTGTATTCTGTACCTTAAGAGATGGAACTAAGAATATAAATTCAGTCACCAAGGCTGCCAACTGTAGTGCTCTATTAGGCTACATTATACCAGGTATATTTCGAACAAATTCGAAATTTCGATATTACCAACTTAATTTCGTCATTATTCTAGATAGGTCCATATAGATTAATCATTAGCATGAATCTTAATTTTAAGAAAAGTAGGCTCTTTAGTTAGTTTTAGTTGTAAGTAGGTAGTTAGTTAGTCTATTAGATATATGTCATCGTTTTATTAGACTGTGGTTTGTGAGTGTGTCTGGTAGCAGTTGCATTGTTTATTAGTTATAGTTCATTGTTTCAGTAGACTGTGATGTGTGAGGGTGCATGTGAGTGTGCCTGGTGACAGACTGTTTTAGTGGTAGTATTTGTTGTTGGTGGAACTTAAGTTTTTTTGTTAGTAGAATTTTGGTATTTAATTGTTAGTACGGTAGAAGGTTAGTATTTTTGTTAGTAGAATTGCTCTTTCAGAATCAATTCTTTACTAGTCTTATAGACGGTTAAGATATTGATAATATAAGCCAAATAATGGCTACACTGCGTCCTGCTGCACGGCTGAAAGCAACGGGAAACTACAGCCGTATGCTATTCCCGAGGATATGCACCTCTCTATGCATAATTACATGTGATGATGCCTCCTTCCTTGTAAAATTTCAATCCGGAGGTAAACTAGTACCCCGTTCGGATCTCCGGGTGGGGACTACTCGAGAGGGGGTTAACATCACAGAAGTGACAAAGAGGAAATCTGACATTCTACGGATCGGAGCGTGGAATGTTAGAAGTCTGCTAGGAAGTGGAAGGTTAGAAAACTTAGAAAGGGAAATGGATAGGTTGAGGTTGGATTTGGTTGGGATTAGTGAAATGCGCTGGCAGGAAGAACAGGACTTTTGGTCAGGAGACTATAGGGTCATTAGCACTAAAGCAAACAATGGCCAAGCAGGGGTTGGCCTCATATTGAGTAGGAAACTTGGACAGCGGGTGGAATATTATGAGCAATATAGTGAACGGATTATTGTAGCAAAAATCAATACTAAACCTACCTGCACCACAGTGGTACAAGTCTATATGCCTACCGGTCAAGCTGATGATGAGGATGTTGAAAAGGTCTACGAAGAAATAGACGAAATTCTGAGGTATATCAAGGGTGATGAAAATGTTATAGTAATGGGAGATTGGAATGCTGTGGTAGGAAAAGGGAGAGAAGGGAAGATAGTAGGAGATTTCGGATTAGGTGAAAGGAATGATCGAGGAAGCAGGCTGGTAGAATTCTGCACCGAGCATGAATTGGTCATAGCTAACACCTTATTCAATAACCACAATAGAAGAATATACACATGGATGAGACCAGGAGATACAGGGCGTTACCAAATCGACTTCATTATGGTCAAGCAGAGGTTTCGAAACCAAATTTTGGATTGTAAAACATATCCTGGTGCTGACATAAACTCTGATCACAATCTGGTTGTAATGAAATGCAGATTAAAGTTGAAGAAACTGAAGAAAAGTCAAAAGCCAAAAAGGTGGGCAATAGACAGACTGAAAGAGAAGGATGTAAACGAAAGATTCAAGAAGAGTATAAAGGAAGGACTAATGAAAAACCCTAAACAAACTTCAATTGCAGATAAATGTGCACTTTTGAAGAATGAAATAACAAAATCCGCAGAAGAAAACATTGGTAGGAAAGAAAGAATAGGTAGAAAACCGTGGATCACTCAGGATATACTAGAATAGATGGATGAAAGGCGGAAACACAAGAATCTAAGAGATGAAAAGGGGAAAGCAGAATACAGACGTCTGAGAAATGAGGTTAACAAGAAGTGCAAGGAAGCGAAAGAAGAATGGTTGAAAGAGAAATGTGCAGGTATAGAAAATTGTCTGAAATTAGGAAAAGTAGACACAGCTTATCGAAGGATTAAGAATACTTTTGGGGAAAAGAAGACTAAGTGCTGTAATATTAAGGACACAAATGGAAAGCCTCTAACAGATAGGGAAGAAAAGGTTGAGAGATGGAAAGCTTACATAGAGAGCTTGTATAAGTGAAAGGAGATTGAGAATCATGTAATGGAAAGGGAGGAGGAAATTGATGAGGATGCGAAAGGAGATTTAATATTGAGATCAGAATTTGATAGAGCTTTGGAAGACTTAAGCAGGAACAAAGCACCAGGCATAGATGATATACCGATTGAGTTGCTACGCTGCATAGGAGATGAAGGTCTGATCAGGTTATTTCACTTGGTGTGTAGGATTTATGAGACAGGTGAGGTACCCCCTGATTTCAAGAAGAATGTAATCATCCCTATACCAAAGAAGGTGGGAGCTGACAGATGTGAAGATTACCGTACAATCAGCTTGATTACTCATGCTTCAAAGATCCTGTCTAGAATAATTTACAAGAGGATTGAAAGCCAGATAGAAACGGAGTTGGGTGAAGACCAGTTTGGTTTCAGGAGAAATGTAGGAACAAGGGAAGCTGTACTAAGTCTTAGGCTGATTTTGGAAGGTAGAATAAGGAAAGATAAGAGAACGTTCATGGCTTTTGTAGACTTAGAAAAGGCTTTTGATAACGTTGATTGGACAAAATTGTTTGACATTTTGAAATCGATTGGAATAAAGTACAGGGATAGGAGGGTGATATACAATCTGTACAGAAACCAGACAGCAGTCATTCGAGTTGAAGGACATGAGAGAGAAGCTGGTATTCAGAAAGGTGTAAGGCAAGGCTGCAACTTATCACCCATACTTTTCAATCTTTACATTGAACAAGCATTGAAGGAAATTAGAGAAAAATTTAAAGTGGGAGTGAAGATTCAAGGAGAAATAATTTCAACACTGAGATTTGCTGATGACATCGTCATCTTGGCCGACAAGCCTGAGGATTTGAATGAGTTTTTGAATGGTATGGACTCCGTCTTACGGAAAGAATTCATGATGAAAATAAATTAATAAATAAATAAATGTAAAACAAAAATACTGGAATGCAGCCGAAATAAATCAGAAACCTCTATGGAGATCAAATAGGCAGGTGAAAAGCTGAAGGAAGTAGGAGACTTCTGTTACTTAGGAAGCAGAATAACCAGTGATGGACGAAGCAAAGAGGATATTAAAAGTAGGTTGGCTCAGGCAAAGAAAGCATTTCTACAAAAAAGGAATCTGCTGACATCGAATATAGATTTAGGTATTAGGAAGTCATTTTTGAAAGCCTTTGTCTGGAGCGTGGCGCTCTATGGAAGTGAAACTTGGACTATTGGTGCAGCAGAAAAGAGGAGAATTGAAGCATTTGAAATGTGGTGTTACAGGAGAATGATGAAGATCAGATGGGTAGATAGGGTTACAAACAAAGAGGTATTAAGACGAGTGGGAGAGGAGAGATGTTTCTGGCGACTGCTAATGAAGAGAAGAGATAGGTTAGTAGGACACATACTAAGACACCCAGGAATAGCAAGCTTAGTTATGGAAGGAAGGGTCGAGGACAAAAACTGTAGGGGTAGACCAAGGTTAGAATATGTTAAACAGATTGCCTCGGATGTAGGGTGTCGGAGCTATGTAGAGATGAAACGAATAGCTCAGGACAGGGAGGCATGGAGAGCTGCAGCAAACCAGTCAAAAGACTGAAGAATCAAACAACAACAGGCTCTTTAGTTCGTCACGGAACTTCTTGTTTTCTTACTTATGTCCGTTCATAACCCATTTAATTATACACATTTCCAAGGAGACACAAACTACTAACATTCTGCTTAAAATATTTTTATTTAATATAATTTTCAAAATGTTTCGTTGCTTTGAACTGTTCTTTGTCGTTTCCTTCATATTCAGTTGATAAGAATTTTTAAACTTTTCTTTTTTAAAATTGTATTTTAAACCTCCCATTACAAATTGAATACCACCCATTTACAAATCAGTTAATTAAGGATTATGATTTCATTTTCAGTCTGGGCAAGAATTAATGTCTTTATCCAAAGGCTAATTAAAAACCTACTGGTCGGAGTGAGATTCAATATGCAGCTGGAGACTTAACACACACTTAAGATTATTCAAATTAGATAAAAATATTTACAAAAATTTTGAAAATTTAGAAGCTTTATTTTGGTAGCAAAAATGTTTGTGTTTCATGGAAATGTCGCGAGGACAATTGAGAAGCTGCTTGATACGAAATGGGACACCAAGATAATGCACCCGAGTGTATCGTCGCGCCAGTCGTCCGTGTATACGCGCAATCATCTGGGCGGGTTAGATTTAGTTGGTATTTTGAACAGTATGTTTATCGATTTCTTGAGAAAACCCCACTAGCGCCAGACAGAGACAAGTGACGAGCGGGTGAATTAGGGGGAGAGTAATTTTTAAACAGAGTAACTGTCGTTGTAAGCTGCCAATGGTCGAGGGCAGTGAGTGGCACAAAGACAGCTTGAGCTATACATAACGCAGCGAGGCCACAATTTATAATAGAAACAACAGGACACTTCACACTTGATCTTTGAACACAGAACTTCACTTTAAACATTATTCTCATTATCCCTATAGATAACGGTTTACTGACAAACACAAGCATCGCGTTGAATTTTATATAAAAAATGGCTTAAGGAATTCAATCTCTCCAAATAAACGTAAGCTACACGTCACATTCCCACCCTTAAGAATATCATTACGATTCCCTAAAAAAAACTAGCATCAAGACATGTTTATTGTTAACCAATTCCTTTTAAAAGTGAAACCAGCTGTAATTGGACAATATTTAGAAATATATTTACATCCAGCACCACTACCATTACTCGTTAATATCAGAGGTCTATCATCTCCCTCAGGGGGCTCACAAATTCGGAGACTTGCTTGTTATGCACGGGACACCAGCTGATTTTGATTTTATACTTCACTTGTTTGAACCAAACTCATTAGTTTTATTCAACCCGTGTGAACTCCCAAGGTCAATTTTAGTTCCGCGCCGGTGGACGCAGATCAGGAGCATCACGTACTGCTCGGTTCCAAGCTCTGTGAACTTGCGGGATGAAGCGCAGAGGCAGGGTAAGAGCAGGCGAGAATTGAGAAGCCTGTCGACAGCCCGCCGTGTTATCTGACAATCTCGTTTATTCCAATACTGGTAACATGGGTCTTTTCTGAAACCAGTGTGGCGTTGCGAATGAGTGACTGAGTGGCCGACTAATGTATTTGCTTCTGTTACTATGCAAGGACCGAGAAACCGCATCACTCGTCACCACCACTACTATAGTCTGCGATGCACATTCCACTCAGGTCCACGCAGCTTAGACTCGAGCAGTACGTAAGTAGTAAGCAATGCTACTGAATGTTTTACCTACCGCCGGCTTCGAGCAAAGTAGGTCCACATCACTATGACAATTCTCGGTAAATAAACCTCCTTAAGCCTCCGTGGCTTAGGCGGCAGCACGCCGGCCTCTCACCGCTGGGTCCGTGGTTCAAATCCCGGTCACTCCATGTGAGATCTGTGCTGGACAAAACGGAGACAGACAGGTTTTTCTCCGGGTACTCCGGGTTTCCCTGTCAAAATTTCATTCCAGCAACACTCTCCACTATCATTTCATTTGTCATTCATTTCCCCAGAGGAGTGCATCAGGCCTCGGCAGCCGGCACAGTTCATATCCTCGCCGCTAGATGGGGGCTTCATTCATTCCATTCCTGACCCGGTCGGAGACTGGAAGCAGGCTGTGGATTTTCATTTTCACTTACAAAATTAATTGGTAGAGTGGGCATAGACCCGAATGCATATTAAACAAAAAGGCAAATAAACATTCATCTTTCGACTAGGAGGCTGTTGGGTTAAATAGCGGCAAGGGTGCTCATTTCCACCCTCTTAATAGACCCTTCTATTTCGCTTCTCGGAAGGATCTTCGTGGATAACGGCTAAGTTCTAGAAGTTATGTTCCCTTAGATTGAAATAACATCAATAAATTCTAAATCGTCATGAACATAACGGAGAGCCACTCCACGTATCCCAAACGCGCTTTGGCAGTACAAAACACACACATTGTTCCCGAGTTTCATGAACGGTCTGTATGTCGCTTATTAATAGAATGCTATTGTACTTGACGCACTCTCTGCTGCTGCACAAGACGTCATTACAAAAACATAGCAGACCATATGAAAATATCAGTAAAAATTAACTTAAGTTTAGTCCATGCTAAAAAAAACAGACATACCACATACCTCACGACCGAATAAAAAGTTAACTTGTCATAATCACGGAGCAATTACTTTCATGTGTAATTCATTTCAGTGGATTGAATATATAACATGGAAATTATAGTTGAAATATTACAAAATTAATCAGAATATCCGAACTTTTATAACAAATTCCCGGTAAATTACACAGAAAGAAACCTTCGCATAAAAGTAATTCAATATGATACTTGTAATTAATTGCATTTAAAATACAATGAACTACTCGACTCGGCTGACTTCGTTGACAAACCAAAATTTTACTGGTCCAATTCAGCACTTATCTGTTAGCTTGGACAAGAGGGGTATTTAGCAGCTTAGTCTACTGTTATAAAGAATATTAAAACAATCTAAAAATGCAGAAAATTTGTAAATAACGCCCGTAAATGGCCAAACAATAAGAACTAATAACATATCAGTACAAATTGGGCAAAATGCAAAACAATGCAACATAAAAATGTATTAAACCCCTTTCACTTAACGTAGAATAAATTCCGGTGACATTTCAACAACATCCACAAACATAATCCTAACCTTTTAAATGGTAAACTGACATTTCCCACTGTAACGTGTAATACAGCTAGATTAGGTGAACATAAATTCTCAGAATGCTACAAAGGAAGCAAATTGGCATTCCGTCTTGATAAACAGCAGTTCTGTTCCCTTAACGATGCATCGTGACGAGATTCGGAAATAAGTTGAAGATTAATTACAAACATCTATTATTTTAATAAGTTTTGCAAAGTTATATATATATCGTTCTTTTTTAATCAACTCGGCGTGCCACACAGATAGTGTGTGTGTGTGTGTGTGTGTGTGTGACCTAGTAACACGTGTGTTAGGCTCGCCATAGTCTAAGATTTCTTCATAACCGAAAAGTGAATTGTTTTGACCCTGCGAATTAGGAAGAAATTTTGCCAAGTTCACAAAATACCACCATTCCTGTCGTAGGTAGATACAAGCCAGAAGAAAATATCACCCCAGAAGTTTATTACGAAAACAGTGGCCATTGTTTTACACATAAGGTGACCGTGGAGAAACAGGATAAAAAAAATAGAAGTTGAGCCTTAGCACCAAAAAGTAGGCCTCGTACCTCCCATGAATAATGAACAGTGTTATCTCTCCCACTTAAGTGAAGAATACGATACAAGGAAGATACAGAGCCTGATTCATGTATCCACTTCCTGTGCTTGCTGAACATTCGTTTCAAAACGAATTATGGGGTCCAAAACAAGAGCTTCCATTGCGGGCCTATTGATGTAATCTGCAAGTATTTTACTACTTAGAGCGTGACAATGATCAGAACAATAAGTAGGGTTTGGTATGGCGATGACTCTTCAGTTTACACTGCAGGCTCAGTATCAAGTTCTATGTACGGTGACTCATATGATACGCATCTCGCTGGAGAGTATATCAAGGTGACTGGTGCCAGGCCCAACTGGCTATTAACGGAGTAGCAAAAAAGGTAGGTGATTCGGCAGCATCACATTTTGAAGACTTCGATGACCGCTGGCGGACATGTCAAGCCACAGTAGGATCCGATCTGTAGGCCACCAGCGTGGAAACTAAATGCATTGTGTCCGAACTACACACATCAAAAAAAGTTTTGCATCACCTCGGTTCCAAGAGTTCCGGAACCGTTAAATACAAAGGGAATAGAGATCAACACAAACAACATTTCAGCTCGTTTTATTGCTCATGAGACCCACACATTGCATGTTGTACCATCATACAGCTAGACTTTCAGCATTTGTGGTCCAGATTGCAGTACACACCACTACCTCTAATACCCAGTAGCACGTCCTCTTGCATTGATGCATGCCTGTATTCGCCGTGGCATACTATCCACAAGTTCATCAAGACACTGTTGGTCCAAATTGTCCCACTCCTCAACGACAATTCGGCGTAAATCTCTCAGAGTGGTTGGTGGGTCAAGACGTCCATAAACAGCCCTTTTCAACATATCCCAGGCATGTTCGATAGGGTTCATGTCTGGCGAACATGCTGGCCACTGTAGTCGAGCGATGTCGTTATCTTGAAGGAACGCATTCACAAGATGTGCACGATGAGGTCGAGAACTGTCGTCCATGAAGACAAATGCCTCTCCAATATTCTGCCGATATGGTTGCACTATGGGTCGGACGATGTCATTCAGGTATCGTAAAGCCGTTTCGGAGCCTTCCATGACCACCAGTGGCGTACGTCGGCCCCACATAATGCCACCCCAAAACATCAGGGAACCACCACCTTGCTGCACTCGCTGGACAGTGTGTCTAAGACGTTCAGCCTGACCAGGGTGCCTCCAAACACGTCTCCGACGATTGTCTGGTTGAAGGCATATGCGACACTCATCGGTGAAGAGAACGTGATGCCAATTCCGTGGGGTCCATTCAGCATGTTGTTGGGCCCATCTGTACCGCGCTGCATGGTGTCGGGGTTGCAAAGCTGGACCTCGCCATGGACGTCGGGAGTGAAGTTGCGCATCATGCAGCCTATTGCGCACAGTTTGAGTTGAAACACGACGTCCTGTGGCTGAACGAAACGCATTATTCAACATGGTGGCATTGCTGTCAGGGTTCCTCCGAGCGGCAATCCGTAAGTAGCGGTCATCCACTACAGTAGTAGCCCTTGGGCGGCCTGAGCGAGGCCTGTCATCGACAGTTCCTGTATCTCTGTACCTCCTCCATGTCCGAACAACATCGCTTTGGTTCACTCTGAGACGCCTGGAAACTTCCCTTGTTGAGAGCCCTTCTTGACACAAAGTAACAATGCGGACGCGATCGAACTGCGGTATTGACCTTCTAGGCATGGTAGAACTACAGACAACATGAGCAGCGTACCTTCGTCCTGGTGGAATGACTGGAACTGATCGGCTGTCGTACCCCCTCCGTCTAATAGGCCCTGCTCATGCATGGTTGTTTACATCTGTGAGCAGTTTTAGTGACATCTATGAACAGTCAAAGGGACTGTATCTTGGATACAATATACACAGTCAACGTCTATATGCCGGAGATCTGGGAACCGAGGTGATGCAAAACTTTTTTTGATGTGTGTACATTCTGCTCTCCAAATCACACATCTTACCAGATCCAGAATATTGATAAGCTTACAGATAAGCATAAAATGTACACACTGGTGAAATGAAAACCTAATAATGTTATTGGTTTTACGTCCCTTTTAACTACACTGGCTTTTAGAGACGCCGGGGTGCCGGAATGTTGCCCCGAAGGGGATCTTTAACGTGCCAGTAAATGTACTGACACGGCTCCCTCGCATTTGCGCACCCTCAAATGCCAGCTGACTGCGCCAGGTTTCGAACCTGCAACCTTGGGCTCAGCAAGCGAGAACGTTACCCCTGAGCCACGCAGCCAGACGAAATGATAACCGATCACCTGTCTGTGTTTGTGGTAACAACTTGCAAGGGATTTTGTAGTCGAGGAGTTCGTAATGACAGTCTTGTCCCAAAGGACCTAGAATTCCCAGCTCCACCAAAATATTTAATGTGTTCTAAGGGCTCGAACGACATTCTTTCTGCCTCGTGAGGACAACTAAGAATTATTTCATTTTCCACGTCTATTCGAGGCAAATGCCGGGATGTACCTAACAACGATACAGCCAAGGCTTGAATTGGCATGTTGAACGCGATAAGCGATCGACAGCAAGATACCAGTCATGTTTATATGGAATCGCGTGCACTAGCTCAAATGAAGGAGGACTGTATAGGAAGCTCATTCTAATAAATGTTGACACAAGAAAATCTGTTTCTGCACGAAGTTATAACGGTGTAAAGCAACGCATACAACCTCCAAAGGTAAAATGACAATTATTTAAGTCGGTGGCATAGAAGCCTTCATCAATATACAGTAACACGCAGAAATATTGTGTAACAGTCACCATGATATTATTTCACCAAGCTGCGTTGTTTTTGCGATATCACTTTCAAGTGCCTGTAAATGCCACCAACCTGGGCACAGGTTGAACCTTCCATCTTGCGTTTACACGATTGAACCTTCCAGACCAACATTTCTCACAAATCCACTGATCATGTACATAAGACCAGCGAAACAGAGCACTCCTCACTTGTCAATCTGATCCTATTCACCATTGCCAATAGAACTTGTCAGTAACCTTTCCCCTTAAAATGAAGTGTTAAAATTTCCAAGAAGAAATATGAGGTAAAGAGGTTACAGCCGGTTAGTCAAGAGTGAGCAGATGCAATAAAGAAGTTCCTAAGTTGCAGTATCTCACGAAGCCATTATCAACTTTGAGATCCCATATCATTGTTTCCAGACAAGCGGCCAAACTTCACAGGTATATCTTCGACCTAGAAGAAAGCTCAAAGGGTATAAACAGTCTTTTCAAGAAGCCCTCAAGTAAAACCGTCTCTAAATACCATTCACTCTATACACCATCTTGTTTCTCAACACGTTAAACTTCTATTTACATAAAATTATATTTTTCATACATTCTGAATTTTTGGATAATACTTTGTATTCACCCCGGTCGAGATGTATACGGATAAAAATGTATCTAGTTTTATTTTGGCTATTTGTTGTGGGCTGGCGTTACGACTACTGGAGTGAATGCGACACAACTTGGTTAAGCTGATGTTATCAACGAACGAAACCTAGGCTACGAATTATTTGCACAATACTCAGGGGCGAGGGGGTTAAGAGAAATACTTCAACAGTTTTTTCGATCTTTCTTTCAAAAGAGTTGTTGCGTTTAGAATATTTAAAAAATGTCAACGGAAACAAAATTTAGCCGATTATTAAAAATCATAATACTGTAGTGTGAAAGTACGGGAAGGATGAAATACAAAGCTTTGATGACTCAGCAGCAAGTCACTGACAGCTCCCACTCCCCACATCATTGCAATAACATGCGAAGATATAAATTATTCACTTTACACTGTGTTGGAATCCACAAACGAAGAACGAAAGGATTAAGCTATTTTACAAATTACGTACTGTATCTCGTTGGATGGGCATGGTCAAGTCAGACATTGTAACCATGGGAAGGACACTAGATGATGTCTTGAAGAACAAGACGAACATGGTTCGAGGAGAGTGGAAGAGGCTTGTCAACACTACACAGGAAACTGGAACTGTAAATGGATAATGCTGATCTTCGGGCAGGAATTATTTCAGTTTCATTAGAATGTGCGTGCTGATCAGTTGTATATTGCTCTCCGTAACTGTTTAATGTTGAATACTGACACCTTAACTACACTTCCTAAACAGCACTCGCTACTAAATAAAACTAGACGCAGGATGAAAACTGAACTCACTGGGGGTGTTAGCAGGGCAAGAGTCCACAGAGTTCGGTAACCTAGCTACGACTTGCCTATTCATGTCCACCGAGGAAGCGTTGAGGTCAAAAGAGTTCAGTATTTTTAAGTTATCCTACTGTATAGTATGAACCCACCAGCGAGGGGCAGGCGGAATATTGATACCTTGATATAGAATTTGTTTTCAAATCTGTCATGGGAGAAACTAGTAAGTGGGGCTAGGCCTGGGAATATGTCCCAGGCATCCTGTAGGTTAAAACAACAACCCGGCATTTTCTGCAGTAAAAGTGAGAAACCTAGGAATACCATCTGTACGATAACCCAAAGTGCGATTCGAGCCCACCCGTCTTCTCAGTCATTGGATTTTAGTCGAGTTCTCTATTTACCATTCTATTTAATTTTCAACGTGCCCTTAACCGTGGTAAAATGTATCAAGAACGAAAAGTGTTTACATTGTAACCTTGGCGCTAGGGCATCACTGGCGCAAGACAAAGAATTCTTTAAGAGAGGAGGCAGGCATCTAATTTAAAGAGCAGGCTGATCTGTACGCCAGCTGTTCTTGTGCTGGAGACTCCGCCTCCCACGCTCCCTGGGATATTCTTAGACCTCATCCTCCACGCCAGCGACGTAGCCAAATGTATCCGACCCACCAGTTGTAAATACAGACAGAAATCTTCATTAAGAACGTCATGCGATTCCGCGACACAGCACGAGAGATCAATTTTTTCTTGCCTCTAGCACAACCGAACAAAAACATCTCTCCCCTTCTCCGGGGGCAAACTCAGGTTGCTGTAATTAGCACCTGGTGTCCAAAATACACTGTTTCTTCCCCCCCCCCCCCCCCCCCCCCAACATGCGGAGCATTCAGACCGAGAAAAGGGAACCACGTCACATTTCCCGGGCTACCTTCCGAGTTCTCAAGTCTCGGGGTACGTGTCGAGACTCGGTCCCGAATGCCCTGGGATCAATTCACCACTCTGCAAATAAATTTAATTCTGGTTCGAGGGTTGGAACGGGATACTCAGCCTCGTGAGATAAATCTGGGAAGAGCTGGCTTGATTCCCACTTTAGTCATTTTAGAAGTGGTTTCCTTTGGTTCCCCCATTTCTACTACGGGATGGGGCCTAACTTGAGGCCACGGCCACCTCCCAGCCTAGTCTCCATTACAAACACACTAGCGATGACACCACAATAGCACACGTTAGCAGGCATACTACCACACAAGTACACGGCGCTGATAACCAGGACATCCAAGCCCCTAAATAGAACAACTTATTGCGAATTAGCTAAGTACACTTCTAGACAACACAGGATGTCTGAATCACATAGAACAGTTCCACAATCAACAAGCCCGGAAAACTTCATCCATTCTGATATCCACTGTGAAAGTCCGAACTGTTACATTTACGCACATGTTGCAATGGTGAATAAAATAGAAGCCAAATAGGAATAAGGCTACAATAAATTCAAAATATAACGGCTGTCACAATTCTGCAATCGTGAAGGTTACCCCCAGGCTATCTCAAATTTGGTCTTAAGATTTCATAGTGACAGATTAAGTACAAGTTTGCAAAGTTTCAGACTTGTTCCTTTATAGTGAAAAGTGCAGTCAACTTCTAACTAACCAATCAAATAAATGTGAGCACCGGACTGAACAATCCATTTGCATCTCGAGAATAGTCCATTTTCAGCCTATTTTCATGTTATAAAAAAAAAGTTTATGAGATCTCCTTTTGCCCGTGTGTGTGTGTGTGTGTGTGTGTGTGTGTATATGTGTGTGTGTGTGTATGTGTGTGTCCCTAATGACTTCTAAACGGCTGGAGTGATTTCAATGAAACTCGGAAAGGTCATAGTACTATTTTGGCAGACCCCGACCGTGCCCTCTCACCAATCCAACATGGTGGATGTGCGGAAATATTTCACCGGCATTCTATATCAGCCTGAAAATTTGTGCGGTGATAAAGGGCACTAATAGAAGTTCGCCTATGAGGCTTCCAAAAACTTGTTAACTACAAAACAAACATGGCGGCCAAGCGAAGTTGAAAGTTTTAAATATACTTTTCTCGCGATTTAACCATCCAAATGCAATGAAACTTGGTACAGCAAATTTTTATGCACACTGTAATGCACTGTCATCTACCTTATTTCAATTGTTTACATAACCTCAAGATGGCGGTTGTGCGAAATATTTCATCGGCATTCTATATCTCCGAAACTATTAGTGATATTTCCCTGATATTTTGTACGGTGATAAAAGTGCACTACTAGAAATTTATCTATTTAACATTCCAAAACCTGTAAAGTACAAAACGAACATGGCGGCCAAGCGAAGTTGAAACATTTTAATAGACTTTAACCATCTGAGCGCAGTGAAATATGGTACAGTAAATGTTTACACACACTGTAATGCACTAGCATCTAATTTAGTTCAATTGTTCACATAACCTCAAGATAGCGGTTGTGCGCAAGTTTAAAATTAAGTTTTTATTTCCCGTGTATTAATCATGCGATTGATGTGAACGTCTGAATAATGAATCTACGCAAAAGTCGTCATCTAATCATACTAATAGGCCTATATAAAAATGAGATGGTGTTTGTCGTCCTGTCTGTCTGTTACTCAATCACGCAAGAACCACTGGTCCGATTGAAATGAAATTTTGCTTGGATGTAGCTGATTTACCAGGTTTACACATAGGCTACTTTTGATTTCGATATTTTTCACTATTTAAAAATGGCGACTATTTTCATTTTCCATTTCAAATAAAAAAAGAGTTCGCTAAGAAATAGAAAACGTTCGATGGCGCATACGAGATTTAAAATTTAATTTTCTATCCGAAAGGTCCATATCACTTTTCGTGTATCTCCAACGGTTAGCGAATAAAACCCACATTTGTGACGTCACTACACCGTTTGGTTTCAAAATTTCATATTTCCATTTCAAATATAAAAAGAACACTAAGAAATAGCAAAATGTTGATGGTATATGTGACCTTTACCAGGTTTACACATAGGCTACTTTTGATTTCGATATTTTGCACTATTTAAAAATGGCGACTGTTTCGTATTTCCATTTCAAATAAAAAGATAACGCTAAGAAATAAGAAACTTTTGATGGCACATACGAGCTTTAAAATTTAATTTACTATCCGAAACTTATGGTTTCGATATTTTGCACTATTTAAAAATGGCGACTATTTTCATATTTCCATTTCAAATAAAAAGAGAACGCTAGGAAACATCAAACTTCTTTTCGTGTATCTCCAACGGTTAGCGAGTAAAACCCACATTTGTGACGTCACTACACCGTTTGGTTTCAAAACTTGATATTTCCATTTCAAATTAAAAAAAGAACGCTAAGAAATAGCAAAATTTTGATGGTATATGTGAGCCGTAAAATTTAATTTTCTATCCGAAAGGTACTTATCACTTTTCATGTATGTCCAACGGTTAGCGAGTAAAACCTAAATTTGTGCAATAAAACACGGTCAACACCGAGCGGTGCAGTCTATCTCTCTATATAACAAGAAGTTCCGTGACTAACTAAAGAGCCTACTTTTCTTAAAATTTAAGATTTATGCTAATGATTAATCTATATGGATCTATCTAGAATAATGACGAAATTAAGTTGGTAATATCGAAATTTCTACTTAGTTCGAAATACTGTATACCTGGCATAATGTAGCCTAATAGAGAACTACAGTTGGCAGCCCTGGTGACTGAATATATTCTTAGTTCCATCTCTTAAGGTACAGAATACAAAATTTGGTTGAAGTCCAATGGATAGCATGGACGTTACAGGCAGTAAAACACTGGATCTAACAGCGCGCGTAAAATCATGTTGGCAACAATGACATACATGTATTGGTCAAAAATAATCTGAAATAAGATGATCATTGCTGTGTTAATTTTGAATGAAATCCATTGGATAGTATAGAAGTTACATGCATTTTAAATTTGGACCTATCAGCAGGCTTAGAATCATGTTGGCAGCACTGACGTATATTAGTTATTCCAAATTAATCTAGAATGCCAGGTACTATACGTGTGCAAAGTTTAGAGCTATTGGCTTGCATACTTTCTGATATATTGATATTAGGGTAACAAAAATAGAGTCAGTATTTATTAATAGTTGGCAGCCCTGGTTGCTCTTAAGAATCGGCATAGACATATCTGTTATGGTACACATAGCACACACGAAATTTGGTTGAAATCCAAATAATAGTATAGAAGTTACATGTATTTAAAGTCGTAACTCTCAGCAGGCTTAGAATCATGTTGGTAGCACTGACGTATATAAGTTACTCCAAATTAATATAGAATGTCAGGTACTATACGTGTGCATAGTTTAAAGCTGCCGGCTTGCATACTTTCTGATATATTGGTATTTGGATAAAATAAATTGAGAGCATTTATTAACAGTTGACAGTCCTGGTTGATCTTAAGAATACGCTCAGTCATATCTATTTATGTACACATAGCACATACGAAATTTGGTTGAAATCCAATTGATGGTGTAGAAGTTATATGCATTTAAAATTTGGACTTATCAGCAGGCTTATAATCATTTTGGCAACACTGCGATGTATGGCCGCCTGGAAATTAAACTGCAATATTATTATCTATACGTGTGCCAATTTTGAAATAACTCCCATTCATACCTTCCAAGATATCCAACATGGAGCTCAAATTTCAATTGCGATTTTTCAGCAGTTGGTAGCACTGACATCATTTTCCAATATGGCCGTGAGATATTCAGGTACAGATCTTTACTCCTACCAAATTTTGTTTCGATTGCTGCAGCCGTTTAGGAGTTGATAGGGTGGGGACACACACACAGCCAGACAGACAGACAGACAGACAGACAGACAGACAGACAGACAGACAGACAGACATTTGCCCGATCTCATAAGTCTACTTTTTCCTCATTTTTGTAAAATGTGAAAAGTAGGCTAAAAATGAAAGTTTGCCTGTTTTTTTTTCTGAATTTCTACGGAAATTTGAGTTATTTACGCGTTTCAGACTGTTTTATGATGGATGCGCGCGAAATATTTTTTTGTCTGTCTGTTTGTCTGTGGACAACTTTGTTCCCTTATAACTCGAGAACGGCTGGGTGTATCAACGTAAAATTTGGTACAGATATTCATCAGTGGCACGACACTAATCATTGATGTAACTCTTCTCCGTACCTCTCATAAAAGGGGGCCAACTCTCTTAAAATACATGCTAAAATAGACGTAGATGGACGTGACAAAGCTATTTTCAGCCCCTCAATGTGAAAGACAAAACTCGGGGGCCCTAAAGGGTCCACGAAAACCACATTTTAAGGCCCTAAAACTAACAGTTTTTGAGATATTCCCAGAAAACTAATTTAATTTAATAAACTACTGAACGAATGCAAGCCGGTAACCATGGCAACAGATTCTCCGAGACAAAGCCCCTCGGTGCCAGAAACAAAACTCGGGGGCGCTAAAGGGTGCTCGAAAACTACATTATAAGGCTCTAAAACCAACAGTTTCTGAAGTATTCCCATAAAACTAATTTAAACTTAATTTAACAAACTAACATAAGTAAAATAAATGAAAATAGGATAGAAAGTTTGATGCTTTTCAGTAATACCTCAAAGATAATTTTAACAATACATTTGGTGCGGGTTTGGTTCCAATTCTCCCCTCCCCAAATCTTTTAAGCAGGTCGGAAGTAGTCTGATGAAATGTTGCTTTGTGTTCTCAGGCTCTCTAGTAGAAAATGTGTTTCTTAGAATACACCACAGTAACATTTACGAAATATAGCTGCTACAGGAACTATTTCGCAAATTTTGTGTTTGTGTTGAAGATGGGATGGTCCATAAAGGAAAAATTCCCACGTTATAGACTATTGACAACAGATTGCTCCATCTTGTAAAAGTAACAAGCATCTTCGTTATACTTAAAGTGACAGCGTTATAAACAAGGAACTTCGTTATTCTCTTGTTACTGCAAAAAGTAACGGTTACTTGCAACGAGCTATTCCCCAACCCTGTTTCTACCTTATAGCTAATTTTGAATTGTAGCTATAAAACGTGGTGGGATATTCCACAATTTCAAGATGGCGGCTGCGCATGATTATCAATGTTATGAAGTTATCACTTGGTCAGCATACTTTCGTTATAGTCTATACAAATTCCCTGTATACTAACTATTGTGAGCATTTCTTTATTGGAGCACGAGTAATGGATTATAATGTTTGAATATTTCATACGGTTGCCATCTTGAAATTATACAGTTTTTAGGCCTCCAACTCTTCCCTACAAAATCTAGTACCTTTTCGATGGTTAGTTTAGTCGGCATTTGATTTAGGCATTGAATATTTCGGATGCTGCCGTTTTGTCTTCGTTAAAGACGGCCCTGCAAAATAAAATATCGTTAGGGAATTTATAGGAGACACACGCAGACAGGCTTTTTTCTGTTTTGCAAAATTCAAAAGTAAGCTAATAAATAAGTGTATGATTACTCACGCATCTACGGGGTCGAAGATAGGACGAATTACTGTGGTGGAATGTTTGTACGGCCGGACGCCCTTTCTGACGCCGATCCCATGGGAGAGTAAAAGAGTGAATGGTGAATGAAACAGGGCAACGAGTTGAAAGGAAGTTCCTATGGCCTACTACTACCGTCCCAACATTTGCAGGAGCTGACATTGAAAAATCAGGAAAACGAAAAATTGCAAGGATGGCCGACGGCGTGTTTAGAACCTTTCGTCTATAGCCTACATAAATTTACAAAGTTTGAAACATATAAAAAATTCAAATTGCTGTTAAAATCGAAATGATATATAGACTTTACTGTTTTACTTATACCGGTGATGATAAAAATAAAAAATATTACTACTGTACTAATAATAAGAATAAGCTAGTTGTGCATCGACAGTGAAAAGAACACGTTAATATAAAAACCCAAGGACTGCAAATGGCTTGAGAGCTTGCCCTCGGGCAGATGCGGACGCAGATAATCCATGCAGAAGTTACTGCTCATAAACTCGGTTATACCGTATAACCGCAACGTTCTTTAATAGCCTCAAGAAGTAAGCATATTTGCCTCGGGGACTTTTCAACGCCACTCTGTTTCTTGCGCCTTGAGACGCTTCATTTTTTACAACGCATAAACATGAGTTTTATGAAGCTCAGTGCCACTTGAGCACGTAACTACGGGAAAAATACTTGTCGTTCCGTTTATAGATCGCGAGATGTGATCTGGATTGGAGAAGAAGTTACACACACAGTCAGGGCCCGAAACTGTTGCTGCTCCGGAGCCAATAAAACAGCAACAAAAAGGAGTACATCGTTTTCAAAATGAAGCCGTTATGCAAATCTCAATGGCATTGAAACTGTTACAGAAAAATATGGCCGGTGTTAGACAAGATAATTCAAGAAACAAAAAGTCGCCTTTATAGAAACGTACTGCTAATAGTTGTGGTAACCCCCGAATAGCTGAGATGAAAAAGAATCGGTTTAGTTTAGTTTGTCCCGCTAAGAACAAAGTGTGCCACAGCTACGAGAGAAGACTTTTCAAGCCAGCCGTGGTAAGAGCACAGGAAATGAATTAGGATCTTGCTGTAAAGGATTACTATCCATCCTTACATAACACAACGACTTAAATGTACCATAATCTAAGAATATATTTCTCCGTTAGTACTATAGCCTATAAATTTAAAAAAACATACAAAATTAACAAACTGATAGGAAAGAGGGTGTGTGGCGACGATTCTTATTTTAAGGAGAGCGTATCAACGAAGTCATTTGCTACTCGTAACGCACACAGTTATGCTACAATTTGAAAGGCATTTAAAACTTAGAAGATGTTTGGTCAATACAAGAAAACTAAATAATAAAAAAGATAATCTGAAGAATTTGTAGTTAATAAACATTATTCAATTCTCAAGGCAAAAAATATATTTCATTGAACGAAAACAATCACTAGACAGTTCACAAAATTTACCCAACTACGTTCTCCCATGAAACAGATAACAAGATCGCAAGTAATTTCGTCATCGATTAGTAGGGCCTATGATTTAGCGTGTTTGGGTGGTAGGCCACGGAGAATACAACTCTACAGCTACAAACTGGCGAATGTTTATCGCCTATCTGTTCTTTAACTTGATAGCCTAGTTGTCTAAAGAAGTTAAATTCTAAATGTTCTGAAGAATGTCTGAAGGCGGTGGTGATTGTTATTTAGTCCGGGAGTAGGTGTACGCTAAGAGACGAATAAATTCAACACTATGTCGCTACCAAGGTATAAAAGTTCGAACTTTTAGCCTACCGTACTTGCGATATTTGTAATGTATGCTTATGAAAAATAAATATCTAAGTTACGTTGCAAAAATTTGAGAATTTTAAAGTTAACAAGTTCATACTCCTCGAAGAAAGAGGCTATCGGGGTGGAAAGGCAGGATCATGAAAGGGCTAGATTAAAAAGACGAGTACGTCGTCAATCCAGGTTCCACACTTTTGCAGGAAGTAAGTGGGCTGTGTGTACATTTTAAAATTATTTAAGGCTTGGGATAAATGATATGAACTGAAATTCCTAGAAAACTCAGATATGACAGATCAAAAGGAAATGCCAGGGTAGACCTCCACGACGATTGTTAAACTCTTCCTAACAAACACAAACAGACAAAATGTGAGTACTGTTTTGTGAAGGTACTTCCCTCATAAGAAGACTTGACTTACGGGAAACCATAAAATTTCCCCCTCGCTACCACCAAGCATGTAAGTCTATTTTATAGCCTGTGGTAATAATTGCTCTTTTAAGGGGCGGAATGTCGAGGTCATCTGCATCAGCATCGCTATTAGGAGTCTAAAAATAATGTAAAATTCCTACATGCCGCCGTCGAACTCCCTAAGCTCCAATAACATCGCAAAGCCTATGCACGATAATTAAAATACAGTGGAATCGTGTCACAGTAAATTTTCAGTGCACAAGATGGGGAAACTAAATTTACATTTGAAGGATGACTAATATGATTGCATTACCAATTTAATCAACCACTTACTGAGGAATAAGACTTAAAGCCACTCGCTGCAAGCGTCGGAAGTTACCGAGATGCGGTGAGACGGACGAGGTGTCGCTCAGGGACACGTTTATCAGGAGGTTGGTTATCTTACCACCTCAATACTAGTATCGTAGAAACAAGGTTTTATCAGAATCATTCCTACTCAATATCTAGACTACCCTGCAATACAATTATCTGTATCTAAAGCCACGATGTGATGTTTTATCACGGAATGGAAGTTGATACGCCAAGATTTATTGAATATTACATGTAAGTTATAGCCTACAGTGCTTTCTGTGGGTACGTAATGGTACGCCGTTTCGAAGCTCTTTCTTCACTCTTCGAGATTTCAGAACAATGGTTGTGGAAAATTTACCAATTCGCCGATGCGAACAGTTATACCGAGTACCGGGATCTTATCTAAAAAGACATTTCTTCGTCTTGACTGTCAATGTGGCAAAGTTACTCCACAGCAGTCAATTCGACCCCCGTCAGTAACCTCGTGGTGTAACGGCTAGCATTCTTGCCTGTCACCCCGGAGGTCCGGGTTAGACTCACGGTTCTGCCAAGAAATTTAGTTCTTGTTTGAGGGCTGTAAAAAGGTACACTCAGCCTCGTGAGGCAAAACTGATAAGAGGCGGATTCGATTCCCACCTCAGCCATTCTGGAAGTGGTTTACCACTTTTACTCTACGCGAATGCCGGGATGGTTCCTAACAAAAGGACACGGCCGCCTCCCTCCCAATCCCCACCTTAATTACACAATACAGCCATCACAATAACAAAAAAAAAAAAATCCACTGACCCAAGTACACGGGGCTAAATGACCACGATGTCCAAGCCACTCAAATGAAACAAACAAAATTTCCAACATCTCAGATCTCTCCTTCCAAATACCTTCCCTTTTATAACAAATTGGAATATTATATATTGTTACGTGCCACCCCCCTAGTGGCACTTTTGTTAACTGGATTACGGCGGGTAGGAAGCACAACACCAATTACTGCTTAAAGAAATAATTAACTTTTTTGCGGCCAGAAAATTACACTACTCATCAGCAAATACAAGCAATAGGAACCTTACTCCAGTTTCCTCAAGTCTCTTGCTTGTGGAGAGCTCTTGCCCCTTTCACTTGTCAACAAACCACAGAAGTTAATCTGTCCTAATGGGTACGGTGGCCTTGACAGAAACTACCTGCTCCTCTCCGTTATGTACGCCGACTACAGTTACTTACGAGCACTTGCTGCACGCTGTTCACAAGCTGGGAGAAACAATGTCACTGGATTTCGTAACTCGCACGGCACTTCGCCACCACACTTCTGTCGCTCAGGATAATCGCTCTAGCACAGAAACACACACCCACAGAAAACTCGGTTCCCTCACTGTTGAAGCCGCTTATATAGCAGGCTAGTGACTCAATAAATTCTAGAATCGTCCAGGACACACGGCTTCTCGACATTTCCTTCACTGGTGGTGTCACGAAGATTCTGGACCATCCCTTTCACTTCGCAGTCCGTTGCGTAACGCGCATGCAATACACTGAGGGAGAGCAGCCCAGCCCTGGGGCAGTTTTGACTCATGCGGCAAGCGATGAAACGAACTCACAGCCGTAACAATATTTTACATGTCTTCTCATGCAATGGCCAATATTCGTAGTTCTTTCTATCGTCGTCTCCTGTAGGAAACTTATGTGACAACCTTATAATAAGCATCGACTATGCTCAATATAATTTATTAATCTATCGCACCGATCAGGTAGCTCGGTCCATAGCCAAATAAGCGCACAAATTAATTTTTAAGATTTATATGACTGTACCTTTCCTCCGGAAATCAAACTCCGTTCATTAGCAGTCTCCTGTATTACATTTTATCTCTGGCTAAAATATACCAAAGATCACAAGCATATAAAAATACAAAATACACTGCATTCAGAATTTGCACACACTATTACTGTGACAAGAAGGTTGTATTCATTAGCGGGATAGGAGCATGGTGGCCATCAGCCCCGTTTACTTTTAATTGGGGTTAGGATTGAGGAGGTCACCGTGCCCTATAGCCGGGTAAAATGCTGACATCCGTCTTGAGTTATAGTGAGAAAGCAGGGAAAACCACTTTTACGAGGGTTGAGAGTGGCATACTAAGCCTATCTATTTTCAAAACTAGTTTCAAAAGACAGAGAGTGAGTGCTCTGTTTCATGCCTTATTGAAAATCCGGTTGAGCGTACGGTAATGAATGAAATTTACATTCCTGAACCAACTCTGCTACCCTTTCGAGTGTGAATATTTAACTTTGGAACTATTTGTCAAGCTGAAAAGTTCAGAATTGGATGAGGCTACAACGTTGGCAACAAACACAAGGTTCTTTTTATCTGAAAGAAGCTTGCAGCCCGACTGAATACCTAATTACAGTCTACAAATAAATGTATTTTACCACGAGTTATTTCCGTTTCTACGGGGTCGGGAATGAGGAGAGATGAGTAATCTATGGAACGGACGGCTTTTACGGCTAAACGCCAACCTCACCAGAGGAGTTAATACGAGAAGAGAAGAATAACGACGAATGGAACCATAAAAATAGTTTGAAGGTATCGTCCCGGCAGTTGCCTGGAGCAGAAAATTGGGAATACGGAAAATCATTTCATGGCGATGTTTGAACTCTGTCATCGTTCAAGATGGAGATAGCCCGGTCCTTGACTGTTAACGAACCGAGCTACCAGATGGGAGGAATGTATTGATAAATTAAATTGAGTATGGTCGATGCTTATACTAAAAAACTTTAAAGAAGAACCAAGAGGAAAAAGTCCAGTAGGAAGACCACGAAGTTCCTGGAAGAATGAAATCTCCAAACTTTGTAGACATCTGAATGTAGACAACTGGCATGAACTCGCCCAAAACAGAGTTCAGTGGAGGCATTTTGTGAGATCGGTGCGAGATCCTCGTGTCCCATAGAAGGCTTCTGAGTGAGTATGGTCGATGCTTCATTTAGAGCAGGGCCATCCATCAGCGCTCCGGCCGCGCTCTAAGCCAGTGCTCAGAGCATTTTGGTGGAAGACTGGCTGAGTGTGCGGGCTTCCCGCCGCGCTGAAGTGAGCAGCCGATCCATGAGTTGCTAGTTGCTAGTCCAATGCCCTTTATTGACAGCGTGTAAGTAAATCAGTTTCACAGTGATCATGACTGAACATTATACAAACAAGTAGTTACGTGAATCCTATTTCCATATATCCTACTTATGTCAATTGACTCTATTAACATACAACATTTCAGTTTGATTGCTGTAATAGATTCGTAGATATTGAGAACCACCTAAATATTTCGGTTGGTCGCCATGTTGGATTATTATAAATGTAGGCCATGGAGTTATGTACTGTTAGATGATGATTTTTGCGTAGTTTCATTATTCAAACGTTCACTTCGATCGCATGATTAATACACAAGAAATAAAAACTTAACTTTAAAAGAACGCACAGCCGCCATCTTGAGGTTATGTGAACAATTGAACTAAATTAGATGCCAGTGCATTACAATGTGTATAAATATTTACTGTAACAAACTTCACAGCGCTCAGATGGTTAAATCGCGAGAAAAGTCTATTAAAATGTTTCATCTTCGCTTGGCCACCACGTTCGTTTTGTATTTTACAGGTTTTTGGAAGTCTCATAGCTGACCTTTTAGTAGTACCCATTATCGCCGTACAACATTTCAGGGTGATATCAGCAATGGTTTCGGAGATATAGAATGCCGGTAAAATATTTCGCAAAGCCGTCATCTTGAGGTTATGTAGACAAATGAAGTGAATTAGATGCCAGTGCATTAAAATGTGTTCAGACATTTGCTGTACCAAGCTTCATTGCGTTTGGATGGTTAAATAGCAAGAAAAGTCTATTTATAAGTTTCAAGTTCGCTTGGCCGCCATGTTCGTTTTGTAGTTAACAGGTTTTTGAAAGTCTTATAGATAAACTTTGAGTAGTGCCCTTATCACCGTACAAAATTTCAGGGTGATATCAGTAATAGTTTCGGAGATATAGAATGCCGGTGAAATATTTCGCACAGCCGCCGCCATGTTGGATTGGTGGCATGAAATAAAAATTGAAGGAGAGAGACATACACGCACACGCACAATAGGCGATCTCATAAGCCTATTTTTTTCTCAAAATGAAAATAGGCTAAAAAGGATGGATGGAATAAATCACAATATTCTTTACTTAACACTTGCGTTCGTTTCCTACACATTCCATACATCAGAGTACCATTCGATTTGTATATGCGGTATATTTTTTATGGCAAAACGGCCCTACCAATATGATGTGAACAAACCCACAAAAGCCATCGGCCGCATGACCGTACGTATCTAGTCAGCGCGGTCCAAACATCGTCCGTCTGTCTCATGTCTCCTCGCAGTCACAGTGTAGTGGAAGTAGGGAAGGAGCGCTAGTCTGCCTGCCCAATGCTCCCCGAGCGCGCTCTCGGAGCGCAATGACTGGATGGCCCTGATTTAGAGGCTAGGTAGGCCTACTGTCGGGGAAATAAGTATAGATACTCGAGTTTAGAGGTCAATAAAACCTTTACCCTTAGTCTTACATAAGAACAACCTACACCAACATATTCCTTGTTTTATTTGTCGTTTAACGATATAGAGTAAATATTTGCATTGTATCTCGTTAAAATTTTATAGCAGATTGAACAAAAAAGTACCGGTTTTTCTTACCAAGTTTACGGAGCGCTCACTTAGAAAGATCATTACGTTAAAAGTATTGATCTGATGGTAACGAAACTTTAATACGTCTTGAAGGAACTCATTGTTAACGCGTATATGAAGTTTTAATCTGATCTGACGTTTCTTAAAATAGTTGTTGTGAATTTTGTAAAACAACTTTTTCTCGGGCCTGGGTGGTCATAGCAGTATGAAATATGGCTTGTTATGAGGCTCATAGCAATGCAAGGCTTAACGTAAAACTACATTTTATCTACATGTGATGATCGATTTTATATGGATTGATATTTAATCGGACCATTGAGGGCGGCGATAGTACCGCAGCAGCCTGGCAATGTTGCCAGTTGCTGCGCGCTCGTTCCTACGCACACCAAACTCTGACCTTTGTTCTTCGTTGAGTCTTTAGCAACAAGCAGCAACTATCACTGTCTGTATTATCTATTGTTTGCACATCGATCAAGATGCCAGCTAATCCGCAGTTAACGGAGGGAGAATTTGCCATCATTATAAGTGCAATATTTTTTTTAGATGCGAGAGAGAAAGCAATAATGATAAGAGGGTTTAGCAAATACTGTAGTATCCAAGTATATTGGAAGGTCGATAGCCACGGTGAAGAGATGTGCCGCTGCAATTAAAGATATTCCTCTTCCTCCCAGAATCCAAAAGTATGAAAGTATGACGAAAGCAGAGCTAATTGTTCACGCCAAACCTCACTTCAGGGCACCTAAAAAGAAGCTGGAAGAGATAATCAAGAATGTTCGTCCTGACGTCGAACTCGTCTGGTTGCCAGTTGCTCATTGTGAGTTCAACCCCATAGAGCTGGTTTGGTCCTACGTGAAAAATAAAATAGCTAAAGTGAATATGAGTAACCAGGCGGAGAGAGGAAGATCAATGGAGGTGATGCGAGATCTCTGTAAAGAAGCCTTGAGGTCTGTAACACCGGAGCTATGGAAAAAATGCATCGAACACACCAAAAAATAGAGAAACATTACTGGGAAAAGGATTGGCTAACAGATGACGTCCCCGTTGTTGAGCCACTTGTTATAAACTTAAATGACAGTTCATCTGATTCATCGGGCTGTGATTTTTCAGACAGTTAATAAGGGAGCAGTTTTATAATCTTATAATCTCAAAGTGTAAATTACTTTAAACAATTAATCTTATAATAATAGATTTTCAGCTGACACACCATTTTTACACCTGCCAATGGAGGTCCAAAGCCCTCATTAAAAAAGGTGTTGGGAAATGTTTAACATCTTGCGGAAATGAAATATAAGACACGTTTCTATAACTTGTAGGCAAAATTAGCACAGAGGCTATTAGCGCTGTACATAAGGGACGCATATTTCAGGATATAAAGAAGAATTAAATAGTTAAGTTAAATAGACGTGAATGATAGTGTATTTTTTTCCAATCGTATTACCCTCCAGGGTTGGCTATTCCCTCGGACTCAGCGATGGATCCCACATTTACCGCCTCCATTTTGAAACTTCGGGATCGGGTATACAACTGGGGTGTGTTACCAGCACTTCGCCCAGGCGGCCTCACCTGCAAAGCGAACAGGGGCCTTATGAGGGATGGGAAGATTGGGAGGGATAGGCAAGGAAGAGGGAATGAGGCGGCCGTGGCCTTACGTTAAGTATCATCCCGGCATTTGCCTGGAGACGAAGTGGGAAACCACGTAAACCACTTCAAGGATGGCTGAGGTGGGAATCGAATCCCCCTCTACTCATTTGGAGCACCCGAGGCTGAGTTGACCCCGTTCCAATCCTCATACCAAATTTTAAATTTCGTGGCAGAGCCGGGAATCGAACCACGGACCTCCGGGGTGGCAGCTAAGCACTCTGACCACTACACCACGGAAGCGAATATATATTATAATTTTTGTATTATAATTCGTCAATTTCACGTATGGTTTTTAATTTATTTTAATTAATGTCATTTTTCAAGTCCTCGTACTGCAGCTCCTTCACCAAGATTTTACTCGTATAAAATAATATCTTCCTTGTCACGTGAGCGACCCGTGGTTTAACCCATTGACATTCACTTTATTTTTCCGTTTCTTTTATATACCGGTATTGCCTCCACAGATTTTCAACTACCATAATATAGTTAAGTGAACACGGAACTGTCCTTCATCCATTTTGCTGAATTATGATAAAATATTTGATGTAGTGTAATGGTGTGATAATTGCTTTGTATAACTTTGATAAAAGTTCAGTTTTATAAAATATTTGATAACATTTATTTGACACATTTCTTTAGCAGTGTAATACCGGCCTAACACAAATTACAATACAACAACAGAAATTCACAGACCTTACGGCTTGGAACGCGCGCGTATTGGGCAACGTCGCACGAGTTTCCTCGACCGAGCGCATTGTTCCCGTCGCTTGCTACGATACATTCTTCTCACATAACCACCCGATTAAATATCAATCGATATAAAAGCAATTATCAAAAGTAGATAAAATGTAGTTTTACGTTAAGCCTTGCATTGCTATGAGCCTCATAACAAGCCATATTTCATACTGCTATGACCACCCAGGCCCGAGAAAAAGATCTTTTACAAAATTCACAACAACTACTTAAAGAAACGTCAGATCAGATTAAAACTTCATATACGCGTTAACAATAAGTTCCTTTAAGACGTATTAGAGTTTCGTTACGATCCGATCAATACTTTTAACGTAATGATCCTTCTAAGTTAGCGCTCCGTGAACTTGGTAAGAAAAACCGGTACTTTTTTTGTTCAATCTGCTATAAAATATTAACGAGATACAATGCAAATATTTACTCTATATCGTTAAACGACAAATAAAACAGGGAAACTTTTGGTGTTGGTTGTTCTTATGTAAGACTAAGGGTAAAGGTGGTATTGACCTCTAAACTCGAGTATCTAACCTTATTTCCCCGACAGTACATACTGTGGTCATGGGGAAATGGGCGGAAATTGGTGACCTGTGATATAGTGTTGACTATTGCATTATACCCAAGCTGGACATTTTGTATCGCGAGGTCCTTTGGGCACAACGGCAAAGGCAATGTTGTCGGTATCGAAAACTGCCAGATCTCATGTAATTTCCGGCGAATCGTGCCATTTCCTCGTTGCGCGGAAGCACTTGCTGTATTTCTGCGCCACTGTTGATATTGGGGGCGCGATGGCGCAGTAGTCAAACTGCTTACATATAATCAAGGCGAACAGGAATCGATTCCCGGTCAATACACGCCCGATTTTTGAAATGAAATATCACCTCCTAAGGTTCGGATTCCACGTAAAATGGAGGTCCCGTGGCTCATGATCACGAGATTAACGGTCACGTCTGCCTACTTTTGATTTTGCCTAAAATTACGAATTAATTACCAATCAATACACATTATATTCGAACTAGTATTGATTGAATTGATTGGCGGAGCATTTTAATTAATTATCTATTAATCAATAAGGCAATTTTCTCACATTTTCCTATGATGGTATAAGTTTTTGCTTTTTAAATTTACGATATCTCTTTTTCAAGTAGGCAGAAGTAATTTACGCTCAAGAATGACGGGCATTTAATGTCTCAAGAAAGTTGTCGCGTGAAGATTTGAGCTGCAAGATAATTTTTTACATCCAAGAAGGTTTCATGTGAATCGGTTATGTAGTTCTCACGAAATAAATTTAAGTGCGGTAGTTGATTTTTCATTTTTTTTTCATCGTGGTCATTTAGCTCCATATAATTTGGTGTGCCAGGCCCCGTGGTGTTGGGGAAGCGCACCTGCATCCTCTCCGGAGGCCCCGGGTTCGATTCCCGGCTCCCTCAGGGATTTTAAGAAACTGACCTGAGGTCTGGAACGGGGTGCACTCAATTGAGTAGCTGTCTGACAGTGAAACAGCGACCCAGTCACGAAAATCAAGATTACTGGCCGAGGGGACCCGATGCGCTGACAACGCGTCACTCCACAATCTGCAGGCCAAATGGCTGGGCAGCAGTCGATTGGTAGGCCTAGGCCCTTCGTGGACTGTGGTGCCAAGGGGTTTTGTTTGCTTTTTAATTTGGTGTAATTTGCCTGAAAACCTGTGTTATTGTTGTGGCTATAGTAGTATGTGCAATATTCAGGTGAGCATTAGAAAGGAGGCGGCCGTGGTCTTAAGTAAGGCACCATCCCGACATTTGCCTGGAGTAGATGTGGAAAACCACTTCTAGAATGGTTGAGATAAGTATCAATCTCCTCAGTTTTGCCTCACGAGTCGGCGTGAGCCCCGTTCCAGCCCTAAAACCAGAATTAAATTTCTTGGCAGAACAGAGAATCGAACCAGGACCTCCGGGGCGACAGTCAACAATGATAGCCGCTATACCACGAGCGGGTTAAACGAAATTTTAAAAAACACTGAAAATGCTCGTCTTTTGTTATGATTTTGTAATATTGTGTTTTTAAGTGATACTGGCAGTATGGTACACCATTAACAGTATTAATTTTGGCGAAGAAATAATAGCGATGCGTCTGTAATTGCGTGGGATATAGCAGTTAGCATACTAGGGCAAACAAGTAGGTTAAACTCATCTAATTCTGTGACACTCCTTATACCCCTGCACACGTAATAAACTGTCTAGAGATGTCCGACCTAAGTGCCTTACTCGTACACACAATTTATCGGAAGCCTCATTTAACCGGGCTTCAACTAGTGACGTAGAAACCAATAATGTTAATGTTATTGGTTTTACTTCACTTTTAACTACCGTACTCTGGCTTTTAGAGACGCCGGGTGCCAAAATTTTGCCCCGAAGGGGATCTTTAACGTGTCAGTAAATTTACTGACACGGCTCCCTCGCATTTGCGCACCCTCAAATGCCAGCTGACTGCGCCAGGATACAAATATGCGACCTTGGGCCCAGCAAGCGCGAACGTTCCCGCTAAGCCACGCAGCCAGTCAACGTAGAAACCATCCACAACGAAGAAAAGTGCTGAAGGTGATGTCTGGGTTTGTGTTGGATATTTCTCCATGGACGTCACGAGGGGTAATGGGAGAAAATAGGATGTGTTGCCCTTTTTATGGAACACCCTACCACGAAGAGTGTCAGGTAAAATAAACGAATAATTACATTTCCATGTGTGATTCACATGCCAAGGGGCTGCGTGGGTCAACGTTCTCGCCTGTTGTTCCCAAGATTGCAGGATCGAATCCTGGCACAGTTAGGAGGCATTTGAGGGAGCATAAATGTGAGGGAGACGTGTCAAGGGCAACATTCCGGCACCCCGGCGTCTCTTAGGCCGTAGTAGTTAAGAGAGACGTCAAACCAATAACGTTAACGTTACTATTATTAGTAATGCTCAGATGATAATGATGACTAAGTATTAGAGTGAATGTTGACCTAAAATAGCAACAGGACCCTTTTGATCATAAAAACATCATATTGTTGATTATTTATATTAATAGCCTATGGTCACTGCTGTGAACTGCCTGTTTGTTTGCTAACATTAAATGGTTTGTTTTCTGTCTTTTACAATAAATAATCACGGATTTCAGGCGATACTGCCACAGAATTAGAAGTGCAGATGTTTTTCAAAATGGAATTGCGCTCAAAACCCATATTACTGTGGTTTGTTGAGAAGCGAGGACTCAATGAATATGCACCAAATATTAGGTAACAGTTTAAAAAATCATATACTATATATATTATTTCAGCACTATAGATCCCTCATGATGATTATGATGATGATATAGATCCCTATGGGGTGCGCAAGTAATCGATTGTAACAGATGGACATTCCAAAGAAAAAGAATCACCCGGAGCAGTGGCGAATTGCACACACGTTTCATAAATACCGACAATTTATTTACAAACAAATGTTTAAACACATCAGCTAGACGATAGCCCCTGCCAGATTTGTGTCGCGTCGAACCCACATAACAGACAAGCCGTCCACACAGCCAGCCCCTGTCAGAATTATGTCACGTCCATCCTCACTATTGTGCGAGGCTAACGCACAACGACAATGAAGTTAAAATGAGAGATTTCTCGGACGGGTCTCCTATAGTACTTCATACTGAAAATGCATGAGAACGCTTAATATCACGGAATTAGATGAGTTTACTCTGCTGGAGTGGTGACTGTAACAGTGCGTATTAGCCTTTCAAGATAAGAGTGCCACCAGTGGAGGCGGGAACAACGGATATTCTTTGTTTACTTGTGTCATGCTATTAGCTGCTTGGTCGACAAGCACAGTCGCGCGGGAAGGATATGACTCAGCACCAGTAGTCTCAGTCAGCGTTCTCCTGTCCGTAGTGACATGTGCTCCTGGCCTCCTGTTACGCTTAGCTCTGCTGTGTAGAAACAATTAGGAATACATCATTCATATTTCACCTATTATTTTTAATTGTTCCGTCCACAATTCACAATATAACTTGGCTAACACAAGTAGAATATGCGTAAGAAGAGCTTGACACAGAATCCTGCACAGATCTTCGGCAATGTTCGGGTGGGCTCGGTAGTGGCAGAACACGCCCCTCCCACTTCGCTTCAGTAGCTCGCTGGCTGCAGTTCTGAACGGATCTTCTGCTCAGCCAGAGGCTTGGCATGTTCAACTGCGACTGGGGATCAAGTGATATCTCAGCGCGTGTATGCATGCCTTAGTCCAGTGGTTCCCAACCTTTGTCAGCTGACGCCCCCCTTTTCAGATACGTGATTCATCGCGCCCCCCACCACTCATCGCTTCTATAACCTCTTCGATTGACGAGGAGGATATAGACCTAACCTAATAACACTACATAATGAAATAGGCCTATCTATTACATACTAACTTCATTTTAGCACAATACAAAGAACACACTTATACAACATATCCTTAATTTAGTCAACAAATGTCATGACACTGTTTTCTTTTGGTAAGATTCGGTATGTTTGGTTTGATATTTGACAGAGCATAGCGGAGATCACTTGCAACATCAAGCCGACAGCGCTGCTTTGTTTCTATGACACTCAGCGTTAAAAATCCTGAGTCACATAAATATGTCTTTGAAAATGGGACAATGACACGCAATGCAAATTTGGCTATTACAGGATACACTGCAAGACAGTTTACCCAAAAGTCATCCAGTCCTAATATTTTAGAATCTTCTTTTAGCTTTGATTCACACTTCAAACCTATGGCTTCTTCTTGAAGCTGTACTGCCAGTGCTTCAATGTCAATGGCAAACGAATTTCTTATTAACATCCAGGACCATTCTTCCGACGAGATATCAGGAAAGTAGGAGTTGAATTCTTGTGTCAGGGAATCCAAATGTGACTGAATTTTCACCTAAGTTTATTACGATCACGTTCTTTCCGGCAAAATTTCATTAAGGCGGTGAAAGGATGAGAAGTTGTTCAACTGAAGCCGGCGTTTCCTTAACTGTATCTTTTCCAGGAATGCATAATATTGGAGTTTTTGCCTTGGAGCTTTAAGTTCAAACTGTTCGAAGTTTCAAAGAAATCACAAAGATATGCCAACGAGACTATTAAATTGGCATGATTTTGCTCCTTACAACACAGCAAATTCCTTATTTCACCTCCAACCTCGCGGCTCCGCAGAGGTTTGTACCGACAGTTGGCAATTAAGGCCTACCAGTGCCTTTGAACGATTGACTTGGTGCGACAATCACTTGGAGAGATTTTAAAAATGTTTATTTTACAAAATTGTAATATTCGAGTTTAAAAAAAAAACTTAATTCGGAAATCACTTCACGCCCCCCTTGATAAAGCCCCACGCCCCCCAGGTTGGGAACCCCTGCCTTAGACAATAGTTATTACCTGAGCCATGACACAGTAACCTATACCCTATTAGCCTATATTTTTTGCTGCTTCCTTCCACTCTACGCTTGAATTACAGCTGTAGACAGCGTCTCGCAGCGAGCCCGCATGGTTGTGGAATGCAGTAAGCAGTGAGCCCGGTAATCAGCATTCGGGGAACATACAGGAGCCCCGCAAATAGCATAAAACTACGCCGATTGATATTGGTCTCTGCGAATCTTTGAGTTTCGGCAAGCTCTTCTTGCGGTTACTGTATCGCTCACAATGCTGCTTGACGCATGTGCAGAAGTCACTCCATCATCGCCCCCTCCCCCTCCCACAAGATTCCTGCTGCAATGAACAAGCGCAGCAAAGTTCAGCGGCACTCGTATCTTGAAAAGTTAATAACTGTAATTATTAGGGTGTATGATTGGGTAGTTCCCCACGACACTTGAAGTAAGGTAACATCAAGTCATTTGTAGAGAGAAGTGTGGAAAAACTCCAAGAAAAACAAACAATAGGCCGCTCAGCAGCGGGATTCCAACCTCGAACGAGCAGCTTTCCCGTCGAGTCAAGGAGCGTGCCTCAAGAAAAGCTCGGATACGCCGGTTGGTAAATAACCAGTTGCCCAAACACATCTTTCAGCGTGCAGTTCGCAACAATTTTGTGAAGGTGAAGGAAGTACAAGAGTGAGAATGGTGCACAATACCACCTGGTGTTTACAAGCCCACAAAGCGGCGGGTAATGAGCCATCAAATGTTTTAGTAGAGACACATAAAAAGCAGCAAGCGATTAGCCCGTACCGCGCGGTGTGAGTCGACCTTAGCGGGACACGGCGAGCTTTTCTCAACCTTTCCAATGATGCAGTCCAATTTTCGTTAATTTATGCGGGTCAATGTAAACATTTGGATCGTTGTAAAATAATTTACAAACAATGCAAGGTCTACCTCACGGATATGTCGCCATTTCTAAAACCTATTATAGAAGCCATGTGAGGCAAACATTTCTGGTCCTATTCTGAGCAGCCATGGAGTAATACGATATGAACCACTGTCTAATGTGACCCTTCTGAAAGGGACAGATGACCTCGCTGTTCCAGCCCTTAAAATAACAATAACTGCTTCTGAAATTCTTGAACAAAGCTATTCTGTTCTATTGAAATATAAAATAACAACAAAAGACTTTACGAAACGAAGACCTCGTTTACGTTCCCCCTATTTTCATGGAATCATACAGTTACTGATAAGCACTATAATAACACAAAGTAAATAACATTCTTTAAAATTTTAATTCAAACAAAAAATGTTCTTAGTGAGTACAGCAGAATTTACACATAATCACATTGTTCGCGCAAAAGTTCAATTTTCAGTGTCGCATACAGCAGTCTTACTTATCCCAAGTCATTTACGAGTATACCTGGTATTCACGGGCCACTTCTCTGACAAGAACACGTTCACAATATTTGTCATCAATTTTTGACGGCCTACGTGGCGCTACTTAAAAATTAGCGTTTACAATAAACGGCAAAACACATTAAATTTTCGTTCAGTATTATTATACTTTGGGTGTGTGTAGAATCTGTCAGCTAACCGGTGTTAATTGTGATGGCTGTTTTAGTCTGTAATTCAGGTAAGGACTACAGGCGGTCAATTTCAAGTAGTAGTTCCTAATTTGCTACCAAATGCTGCCGTCAACGACACCTAACTGTGAACTTGCCTACTAGATGCCACCACATCCAGCAACGAACGTTGGAACTTCCCCTCCGAAGGATGGCATACTGAGGGATATTTAACACTTAAAAAATCCGACAACTTCGGCCAACATCTGATGGCTCTTGGCATTTTCTTATAACCTAATTCCGAAATCATTTTGCTCATCCCTTGGCGTAAAGGTGGGTCATAGGCATATCAAAAATTCTTTCAGACAAAAGTTTTACGTAGTCTATTAGGGGAATATTGTCCATTTTATACGATTTTGATATTGTGCCTATTAAGAGAGATATGATATTTGTTTCCCGAAAACCCCACTTTTTCCCACCCTTTTGGTCAATGGTTGGATTATCAAAAAACTTTTCAAACATAGTATGAACTTTAAATGGATTCGATATTTCACATATTAAGAGAGTTGTAGCGATATTTCACTTTTTCGAAAAAAAGACACCCCCCCCCCATTTTGCCCATTAACGAACTCGACCGAGATTTTAAAGGGATACATATCAGGTAAAAAATTGTAAGTGATTGGTGCAAAATTGCGGTAATTATCGTGTCCACAAGAAAGTGATATTCATATGATACATAATATATATAACTTATATATAAACACATAAATTATGCATCAACTTTTGAACTGACGGTGGTTTTGGGGTCTGGGGGATGTGAAACGCGAAGATATGTCGACATTTTCCGGAAGTCGAAACATGGTACCCATTGCAATAGTTAGCTTTCTAATGAAATCTACCCATCATTACGATAACGGTCGGAGGACAAACAAACCACTTGTCCTGTTACTGTTCGTCGCACTATATGGTTGATCCATAATATGCCTTTATATATCCAATTAATTACGGCAACTCACGTAGTAAAATTGTGTATTAAAAAACCATTGGCTGTTTGATACTGAGAAAGATACATAATGTTCTGAAGAAATAAAATATTGTATACAAAACCAACAAATGAGGACACTTGCCCCTAGCCAAGGGAAGTATAATTTCACTGAAAAATAACAGAATTACCTAAAACAACGGGAAAATATTTCACGAATATTCCCTCCTTTTCCAATAACTTGCGAAAAACAAATCCAATTATTTTCAGTGCCGGTAAATAGCCAGTTTCTAAGTGGCATCAAAACCACTCGACGCGATTTTCACTTCGAAAAACCACGTCCATTGGTCGGGAATTGGTAAGAAATTGGACCAATGTCACCACGCCTCTGGCACAAAAAGAGAAACAAAGTGAGTTTTTTGATTATTCTGTCACAACATTTACGTGGACCGTCTCTGGCATTTTGGACGCAAAAGAGCCAGGATTCAAAGGAATACCGAGTTCTTAATGCAGGCCTACAACGTAGCACGTTGGCACATTTCAGTTCAGGACCACCTGAAAAGTTACTTTCAAAATAAGAATTGTTTCAACACGTAACAATAAGTAGTTCTACAAAGAACTAAAACGCTTACTTTCTAATCAATACATCAATTCGCTACAAAATTTAAACAAGTGTTTCTTAATGGATTTCATAAGGGTGACCAGACAATTTATTCTGGTCTACGAAGATGGACTCTGGGTTGGTATGACACACGGTTGGCGAGAAATTATGAATTATTTGTGGCCGTGAAGTTGGCATCACCTTTATTATTGCTAGCAGCATTAAAACACTCAATAACGATATACACCAAGGATTGGTGATGAGAGAACTTCCTTCACACAAATGTAGGTGAAAATTGAACCAGCCGTTTTGAAGCTATCCATAGGCGACAATCACGGCCATCACATACGTTCGCAGAAATAACAACAACGAAAGTGTAAGCTCATACTCATACAGCAAAGTCAATATAGCACAAATATATTGTAGATAGTTTGACTATAAAAACAATTTGCAGGGGGACGAAAAGGGGGCGGGGTCGAGGACGAAGATGTTGTGTTGTTAGTTCATTTAGGGGATTTGCAACATCGTGGTCATTTAGTTCCGTGTACTTGGGTGACTAGAATTTGTCTGATAACCTGTGTTATTGTGATGTCTGCACGAGTGTTAGTCATTGCGGGTTTATGGTGCGAAACAGCGAGGTGTGAATTTGTAATGCAGGAGAGTATTGGGAAGGATGCGGCCGTGGCCATGACCTTAAATTAGGAACCATTTCGGCATTTGCTTGGAGTAAAAGTGGGAAACTACATAAAAACTTTTTCCAGGATGGCTGAGGAGGAATTTCTTGCCAGAGCCGAGAATTGAACCCGGACCTCCAGGGCGACAGACAAGAATGCTAGCCGCTTCACAAGGGACGAAGACGACAGCAGGTGGGGCGAGGTATGTACTAAAAAAACACCTTGCTTCAAAAGCTGACCACAACTTGCACAAGGAGAGCAGCCCGTTCAGCAGCTCGAAGGCACATGCAACTATTCTCGCCTCATCGAAAGTAAGTGTGTCCTTTGCAATTACGTAAGTTACAAAGTTTAGGAGGACGGTCTCTGGCCTTTTGGACGCAAAAGAGCCAGGATTCAAAGAAATACGGAATTTTTAACGCAGATCCACAACCAAGCAAGTTCCGGACCTCCTGAAAAGCTCAGCAGTTATTTACGGGCATTAGACGACTATTTTTGCAATTTAATTTTTCACCAACAAAAGATGACTGATATTCTGGTACACACTACAAGGATTTCAACTCTTACGATCATGGAGAGGCCCAAGGACAATGGATGGCCGCGCAAAGTTCCTCACAGAACCACACACTGAGAAGTTGTGCATAACACGTACAAACAGACCCAAGCACATTTAGACCTAGATTGATCTCGTAAACGTTCTTTTTAGATTTAGATGAGATAAATATGGTAAAATGTGGGGATATTAGAGGCCAAATCATAGAGTATACCACTTACAGCTATAGGGAGTAGGCCTACACTTTTACCTCACGCAAGACTAGTTAAAATGGCGATATACAATGCATTGTTTCCTCTCGATAGTTCTACTTCATAAGCATACAGCTATGTGGACCACACAAAGTGGTCTATAAAGTGAGGTTTGGGCACCCCTGTTCAACTTGTGAAGGGAAGGGAACTACCCTCGTCCCCCGAGGACTACAAGAACAGCCTTCAAAACCTTTACTTCCCCCAACAGCAACCCCTTGTCTACGAAGTATGCGAACCAGCTTTGCAGGGCAACGAAAGCAGCAAGCCTTCACAATGGTTGAATTTCTCAATACGACATAATGAGCGAATGAAAATGAAAACTCGGAATGCTAGTGACGCATCGTACTTCCAAGAGAACCCCGCCCCCTGCGAGCAAAAAGTGACCTTGATGAAAAGCAAGCCTGAAAACATTATTATTATTATTATCATCATTATAAAGAAAATATGCAATTGGTTTCATCAATGTGGAAGGTTTTAACAAACGTAAAAATAAATCTGGAAAAAAGAATAATTTTTGTGAAGGGGCCATAACCCTTCAATGCATATGCCTAAAATTACAAAACAATACCTTCATGTCGAAGAGGGCACCGGGTGTTTTCTGAATAGGCTATATCAGTTATACAAATGTTACTTGTAAAAATCTGTCGTGGTACATAACAAGCTTGTTGAACTGCTCTTCTTTCTACTTGCGATATTTTCCTAAAAGCAAGATTTATCTGAAAACATCCGTCGTACCAGCGTCAGTACTCCGATAGATATATGCTCACCAGCGGTCTGCACTTCAGACACCGAGATACCGAGTACCCTTCTCTCACTCTTAACGATGGCCTTCCTGACGCCAACCTCATGAAAACAGTTAATGAGAGATTAAGGATTTAGAAGGAAGCGGCCTAATGTCTCTTATAAGGAACGGACCTGGAGTTTGAAAAGCCACTCGTTTACCGAGTCTGGAGACGGCCTTGCGTTTCAGAGCTCCAAAAAATGAGGGCCTTTAATATAGAACGGAACCTCGTCGGGGTGTGTGACGGCAAAGACCGCTGAGTCAACTGCAGATGACTAGCATTTGCCAATTACACAAGAACGGGTCGGGAAGCACTGGATGCTGTCATTGCATTTATTACATACGGAGCTGACAAGATACCTTAGTTGAGGTAATCAAGACTTGTGAAGAAGTACTGTAGCCTATCACGTATCTCGTGAACAGAACATAGAATCTTCTTTGTGGAAATTTATCTTTCAAAGAAGTCTTCCAGTAAATGTGTTCGTACGTTTCAGCGCCATGCGATTTTTACTTGTGGGGGAACCTAAAAAAAAAAGTATACAAAAACAAGCTCTGGAGGCTCTCGAGTACACGGAGCTACATGGCCACGATGTCGCAAAACCCCTAAAGAACCAACAACGAACATCCTGCACATGGTGTAAAATATAGCCTGTCTATCAGAGCTGTAAATAATTTAAAACCTAAGTCATTCATCCAATAAGTTCGAGCGCGAAACACCAACACATTGCTATGTTTTGTCCATTAGCGTGACGGTATAAAACAATTTGGGATCGAAAAACCTCCACGGAACATGGTAGATATTATTCCATATCATGCAATCTACCACAGAAATGCACGGAATTTTGCAACAAGTTTCTGACTATGGTTGTTTATCAAGATTGTGTTTGAGTGGGATAAACACAACTATGTAAAGGCCTGGAATTTGATGTGGACGAAAATTCCGTAAGCTTCACAACGCCTAAACAATTCTAGAAATGCGTTATCTTTATTATGAAGTCCGGAATGCCAGACAGAGCAAAATATGACGATACTGGACAATATGTGTTCATTTGCTACCACAAAATAAGAAGACTCTGTAAAATGCGACTGAGTTAACCACATTGTCACCACTTCATGAAATCGTTCGTTGCTGGTGCAAATGAAAAATGCATCCATTGCGACCAGGAAACTATGTATAAAAGTACGCTCAACAAGGGGATGTTGATCCCTAACAAAGTGGTTGTATCTTGCATATTCCATAAGTCAATTTCACGATAAGTGTCAAGAAAGGAGACAAGAAACCGGTTTTTGTGCATTCTTTAACGACAAATTTAGTGGCTCAATATTTAATAAGAATATCACAAAATACAATAATTAAAAAAATAGCCTATGAAGATAAAAATGAAGCTGCTGTTCCTATTGTAGAACAAAACATGGAGTCAATGTTCATGTTAACATATTTTACGGATATTATTAGGTCGTCTTGCTAGACTATCCACCGTATTTGCTAGGTTTCATTCCCAAAACTCCAAGTTACGCTTAAGAGATGCTACTTTGACGACTAGGTCTCCATCTAAAAGCCAAGGAGATAAACACAGGAGAGTATGACAAGGACTGAATAATTTTCAACAAATATCAAAGCAGTTAAATAGGTATGTATTGTGTCATATGTTCGAGTCTTCAATCCTGGTTTGATCCAGCCCTCTGTGTTCCCTGTCCTGAGCTAATCGTTTAATCTCTACATAGGCATAAGTGAGCCGTTCCTTCTTGACCGGTATATATACGTTCGCATTGGTGTCTTCACGCGCACAGTGAGCCTTCGTACCTTTGTGATCAATGCAAATAAAGTGCGCAATGTGTCTTCGGCAGCGCATGTGCATATTAAGTGGTCTCAGTGTTCTACTCGGGCTCTAAGAATAATTCTCATGTGCTTACGACCGGCGCCATCTATACCGCAATATACACCCAAAGAAGCTGTTTTACATATTCTAACCTTGGCCTACCCCTACAGTGTTATCCTGCACCCTCCCTTCCATAACTAAGTTATTGATTCCTTAGTTCTTACCTTTCCAAACTATCACTTGTTTTCATGAACACTCACCCAAAAGATCTCTACTCCCACACTCGTCTTAATACTTCCTCATTTGCTACTCTATCGGTTGTACAAAAATCGCGCCCACTGTGAAATTTGCGTAAATCGCACGTAGTCTAGAAATTGTCTTCGTGACAAAATTTTAGTTTGATCGTTGTAATAGATTCGTAGATATTGAGAACCGTCTAAATATTTCAGATGGTCGCCATGTTGGATTTTTATGTATATACTATTACATGAAGATTATTGTGTACGTGTGGTATTCAAAATTCAATCGCATGATTAGGGCACAAGAAGTAAAAACGAGATTTTAAAATTCTCGCACAGCTGCCATCTTGTGGTTATAAAAACAACTGAAGTAAAATAGATGCCAGTGGTTTAACATTTGTATAAGCATTTACCGTACAAAGTTTCACTGCACACGGATTGTTAAATCGCGAGAAGCGTCCATTTAAATATTTATACTTCGCGCCGCCACCATGTTGGATTTGTGCTCACCAGGTCATTGAAAGTCCTATGGGTGAACTTCTGTTCATAAACATAAACAAAATCTGTTTGATTGCCGTAAAAGATTCATAGCTACTGAGAACCATCTACATATTTCGGATGGTCGCCATTTTGGATTGTTATATGTAGCCTATAGGTAAAGCCCTGCACGGATGCGGATATCCGCGGATAAACCCGCGGATATCCGCAGCATTTTTCGCCACGCGAATATAGTTTGCATGGCTTTGCGGATAGCGGATACGCTGCGGATAATGTTTGGAGTAAATTTGATGATAGTTTTTAGAATACGATGTGGAACTTTCGATAATATTACATATTTGATATGCCAATCTACAGCTTCATGCTTAAAAGAGGAATACTCCTATAGCCTATTGCGTACAAAATATTCGGGTACGTTTTGCAGTTATACACGAGAAGATTATTTTACTCATATGGTTTCAACTACATTTTATTAAGTACCGTATGTTTGTAGTAGAAGGTCTTCACATCTCATCACCAATTTCTCACTGCCATTATCCACGAGATATAATGCTGTCAATAAGTTTGTTAGTTCATCGTGGCGACATCATTAACATTTCTCAAGTCAGCTACTTCGCTATCTAAGCTATCCTGTAAGATCTGGTTCCAGGTTTATCTGTAGATTTATTTCCATCTTGGCACTGAAACGCGTGGGCTGTGATATTGCAAGGGAGACAGTTATGACATCAACTTTGCGAACATTGATGGGTCAAGAGGCAGAAGTATGATGACTGACTTGGAAGTTCCGGCCAATTGTCAATCTCTTTCTCCAAGCTTAAAGAGAAGTTCACTTAGTAAATGTTACCGCGACCGGGAGTATGAACATCATTTAACCAACATTGTTAAAATATCTATTAAGACAAAACAAGGTGTATATTCAATAGTGCGTGAAACAAAGCTCAAGTCAAGGATAAGGCAGATATTTGGTTACGTTTTCAATGGAACCAAAGATCAGTAGGATATTTTACCTTAAAAAAAGTGTATTCATACTCAGGACACAAATCAGGCACATCAAACCTACTGCGGCACAAGTGCGCTAGTAGCCAAAGAAGTATAGCCATTTTTTTGTCTAAAGGAAACCAGAATTGAAATATCAGCGGATTTTTATATAAGTCTTGCAGATGCGGGGAGGATGCGGATAACAGTCGTGCGGATGCGGGGCGGATAACAGTCGTGCGGATGCGGATAACGTTTTGTTTATCCGCGCAGGGCTCTACCTATAGGCCATAGAGTTATGTACCATTAAAGGAAAATTATTGCATAGCTTCATTATTCAAACTTTCACTACGATTGCATGATTACGACACAAGATACAAAAAATTAATTTTCAAATTTCGCACAGCCGCCATCTTGAGGTTATGTAAAAAATTGAACTAAATTAGATGCCAGTGCATTACAATATGTATAATCATTTACTGTACAACATTTCGCTGCGCTCAGGTAGTTAAATCGCGAGAAAAGTCTATCAAAATGTTTCGACTTCGCTTGGCCGCCATGTTCGTTTTGTTCTTTACAGGTTTCTGGAAGTTTCATAGATAAATTTGTAGCAGTGGCCTTTATCACTGTACAAAATTTCAAGGTGATATCAGTAATAGTTTCGGAGACATAGAATGCCAGTGAAATATTTCGCACAGCCGCCATCTTGGGGTTATGTAAACAATTGAACTAAATTAGATGCCAGTGCATTACAATGTGTAGAAACATTTGCAGTACCAAGTTTCTTTACGTTTGGATGGTTAAATCGCGAGAAAAGTCTATTTAAAAGCCTCAACTTCGCTTGGCCGCCATGTTGGTTTTGTAGTTACCAGGTTTTTGAAAGTCTCATCGGAGAATCTCTAGTAGTGCCCTTTATCACCGTACAAAATTTCAGGGTGATATCTGTAATAGTTTCGGAGATATTGAATGCTGGTGAAATATTTCGCACAGTCGCCATGTTGGATTGGCGAGACGTAAAAATTTGAAGGGCACGGTCGGGGTCGGCCGAGATAGTGCTATGACCGTACCGAGTTTCATTGAAATCGCTCCAGCCGTTTAGAAGTTATCACGGGGGGAGACACACACGCACACACGGACAAAAGGTGATCTCATAAGCCATTTTTTTTTCTCATAAAATGAAAACAGGCTAAAAAGGACAAGTGGATCGCGGGAGTTGAAAGGCGTAAATGTTTGCGAGTGTTCGTATGCGATTACTCTCTGCAACAATATCGAAGCAAATTGATTTACATCCAAACAAATAAAAAAAAGGATTCAAAATGATCCTTTCGAAATTCATACCTGTAGCATGACGAATAGTAGTATTACCCTACCAGCTATTGAATCGTCGGGGATACCGACGGCAATGTCGAACGATTTTCAGGAGTGCAATAGCTTAGATTTGCTGCCAGTGTTTCGGAACCTAATTGCCACCGTTTTAAAGAAGGAAGGCAACTTGTAGCTTTGCATGACTATCATCAAGATCATAAGCCATAGTACCTCCTTTTTAAGTGACATCCGAACCTCAGGATGTGACATTTTACTTCGAAAATCCGGCATGCATTACCGGGAATCGAACCCATTGCCACAGTTTTGCTTTTATTATCACGACCAACTGGAGGCTACGAAATTCAAACCGCCCAAATCCCAGGTTTTCCCAATAATAAACAATGCCAATAAACTTCGAAATAATATTTCATCACAATGCGGGTGCAAATGAAGAACCGACATCGGTAGATACGGCAAGGCGCCAAGCTATAGGCAGCCCTTGAAATAGTTTTCCGTGGTTTTCCATTTTTAACCTATTTTCATTAAAAGAAGAAGAAAAAAAAGCTTATGAAATCACCTTTCGTCCGTGTGAATGTTTATGTGCCCCCCCCCCCTAATAACTTCTAAACGGCTGGAGCGACTTCAATGAAACTCGGTAAGGTCATAGTACTATTACGGCCGATCCCGACCGTGCCCTTCAATTTTTATTACGTCTCACCAATCCAACATGGTGGCTGTGCGAAGTATTTCACCGGCATTCTATACCTCCGAAACTATTACTGATATCACCCTGGAATTTTGTACGGCGATAAAGGGCACTACTAGAAGTTCACATATGATACCTTCAAAATCGTGTTAACTACAAAACGAACATGGCGGCCATGTGAAGTTGAAACTTTTAAATAGACGTTTCTCGTGATTTAAGCATCCAAATACAATGAAACTTGGTACAGCAAATGTTTATACACATTGTAATGCACTGGCATCCATTTTAGTTCTATTGTTTACATAACCTCAAGATGGCGGCTGTGCGAAATATTTCACCGGCATTCTATATCTCCGAAACTATTACTTTTTTTTTAGCGTATGGTTTTTAGTGCCGGGAGTGTCCGAGGACATGTTCGGCTCGCCAGTTTTGTAGCTGCTTCGAGACGGACACCCAATGGGTGAGCTACAAGTACCGTTGGGGAGGAAAGTTGGAAGGGAAGGGCGAGGAGTTGGAAGGTAGCGGCTGTGGCCTATAGTTAGGGACCAACCCCGGCATTTGACTGGAAGGAAGATGGGAAACCACAGAAGACCATCTTCAAGGTTGCCGGCGGGGGGATTCGAACCTCCTCGCCTCCCGGATGTGAGCGACTGCCAACAGTCATGCCGCAACGACCTCGGCTAACTCACCCGGTTAAACTATTACTAATATCAGCTTAAAATTTTGTACGGTGACAAATGGCACTAATCGAAGTTCACTTATGAGACTTTCAAAAACGTGTTAACTACAAAACGAACATGACAGACAAGCGAAGTTGAAACTTTTAAATAGACTTTCCTCGCGATTTAACTATTTGGTACAGCAAATGATTAAACAATTGTAATGCACTGGCATCAACCGCAAGATGGCGGCTGTGCGAAATATTTCATCGGCATTCTATATCTCCGAAACTGATATTACTCGGAAATCTTGTACGGTGATAAAAGGTACTACTAGAAGTTCAGCTATGAGACTTCCAACAACCTGTAAAATACAAATCAAACATGGCGACCAACGAAGGTGAAACATTTTAATAGGCTTTTCTCGCGATTTAACCATCTGAGTGCAGTGAAATTTGGTACAGTAAATGGTTGTACACATCGTAATGCACTGGCATCTAATTTAGTTAAATTGTTCATATAACCTCAAGATGGCAGCTGTGCGCAATTTTAAAATTAAGTTTTTATTTCTTGTTATTAATGATGCGATCGAAGTGAACTTTTGAATAATGAACCTACGCAAAAATCGTCATCTAATAGTACATAACTCTATGGCCTACGTATATAAAAATCCAACATGGCGACCAACCGAAATATTTAGACCAATATCTACGAATCTATTACAGCATTCAAACTGAAATTTTGTATGTTGATAAGAGGTAATTAACATAAGTGGGATATATGAAAATAGGCTGTATAGTTCTTCACGGAACTACTTGTTAACTCTAGCAAAGTGCAGGTACCTTCTCGTAAGCCAGGGTGGTCCAACCTTTAGTTACCCGAGGGCCAATCAAACTTTAGTAGAGAAATGTGAGGGTCAGAGACATTCCAGAAAGAAAACGTATTACATATTTTACTCAAAAACATCTATTAAAATTTATATTAAAAGAAGTTTAATAGCACTAGTTTAATATACCACTTCATTTTACAGTCGAGAAATCAATGTGTGACACTGCTTTCCTGATACAAGTGGATCAATGTCCACTGTAAGTTCAGTAAGGCAAAGTCTCAATTCCAGTGAAGCACTTTCAATTCGATTTCTCGTTTTTGACTTAATTTGTTTGAGAGCAGAAAAAACACTTTCGGACACAGACGTACTGCCAAACAGCGATAACACTTGCAGAGAGAATTTAAGCAGTTTAGGGAAACGTTCTTTAGAAATCAACCAGAAATTTTCAGGGACATCACACTTCTTAGTCTGCTAGAATGGGTCTGCCTGAAGATCACAAATTTCCATTTGAAGGTCGCAGGGCACCTCACTAACTTCAATATCCATGGGGTTGTTGAATAGTGCACGTTTTGGTTTTAGGGAGTCAAAATCCTGGAATCTGTTCTGGAACTCTTTCTTGATATCTAGTATTATTTCATGAAACATACTAAAATGTATGTAACTTCTTTCAACTGCTGACAAGATGGGGAGTGTGCCATATTATTTGCCTTCAATGCAATTTGCATTACATCAAGTTTTTTGCGGAAGCCCTCAATATATCCATAAAGCTGGGAGATTTTTTGTTATCTGCCTTGTAGTTTCAGGTTTAAAGCATTTAGATGGGATGTTAAACCTGACAGAAAAAGCAAGATTATTTAAAAACTGGATTTCTTCCATTTTTTTCTTGATACTCATGCCCAATGTTTTCATTTTTGAGAAGTAAGAAGGAGAGCCTCCGTGGCTTAGGCGGCAGCACGCCGGCCTCGCACCGCTGGGTCCGTGGTTCATATCCCGGTCACTCCATGTGAGATCTGTGCTGGACAAAACGGAGGCAGACAGGTTTTTCTCCGGGTGCTCCGGTTTTTCCCTGTCACAATTTCATTCCAGCAACACTCTCCACTATCATTTCATTTCATCTGTCATTCATTTAATCATTGCCCCAGAGGAGTGCGACAGGCTTCGGCAGCCGGAACACTTCACATCCTCGCCACTAGATGGGGGCTTCATTCATTCCATTCCTGACCCGGTCGGAGACTGGAAGCACAGGCTGTGTATTTTTTTTCAAGAAGTAAGAAGGGCAAGGGCCAACAAAAATAAACAGGCGGGCGGCATGCGGCCCGAGGGTTGGACCACACTGTCGTAAGCCATGGCCGCTCCCTTCAAACTAATTTTCAAGTTTCAGGTGTTTCATCTCACGTGAACTCATGATATTAAGTTAGCCAGGAAGGTCTTCCCCGACCGTAAAATCCGTCTGCCACGAAGAAATTCATCGCATTTCACCCCCAACTCCGATGAAATGGATATCACAAGGTGGACTCCATGGGAGAGGATGGAGAATTAATGCATCATCCTGCAGGAGACTAAACCCGATTTCGGCATGGTTTTCGAGATATAAACAATGTTTGAAAGTGTGGGACATGGGATGACAAATGCAGGTTTTACGCTCGTAGAAATGGCTCCACAATATCAAAATACATACTTTCATATTATATCTCATTCAGGCCAAAATGTTTACAAAGAAAAGGGCTGAAAATGTACATATCCCTTCGTCACTCCATTACAAGCAGTAACTTACCGGTACCGATTTTAGAATGTTGGTTGTGATAATGCCATTCGGGGTCACTGAAAATACGCCAGCTCCAAGGTAGCACGGCAAGAGATACGTTAATGAACAGCTAAAAATTGGCAAACAGGAAAACATGATACCTCTCTAAATTCTCATCTCGCAACAAATTCGGAATTCCTTGTATTGGAGACATGCTATCTTACCTATGCCAGAAAGATTCTACATTTTACAGTGCATTCCGCATAATTTTCGTCGTAGAAAACAACCAACCAAAACGGACGAGGAGAGCGCATTAGGCTGATCTACCATTGTCAACAAAACAAAGGAAGACTGAGAAGGCGCAACCCAGGATTTATGGCAAAGAGGAATGCTTCGGAAAGTTCCACGCTTCAGCTATACTCCCACAGCGCTAAAACTAACTCAATATTCACAAAGTACTCCATTTATCTAAATTTCGAATAAATAATCGACACATTTTGATTTTCTGCAGTAATTAAAAGTTGTTTATTTTTAATAAGTTTTAGACCCATTCAATATGTGTCTTACAAATGGAGACTTCCTGCTATTGGGTAAGAAAGTAAACACCATTTGGATGGAAGGTTGATTTATTAAAATGTCTGACCCATGCGAGACTCGAACCTTCGACCCCCGGCTTCGTACAGTTGCTCTGTCCACTGAGCTGAAGTTCCTATAATTCTTTAGCTACAGCTCTTACGATATGTGAAGCCAAGTTCATTGTTGGCTGGCACAATCACATGTTTCCTGCCGTGGACTTTCTATTACAGAATTGTACTACTGTACCTGTCAACACTCAAAGGTTCGAATACTGGCGCTGACAGCGGCTCCGCGTGGTGTTTTCTCCAGTTTTTTTTACCCCACACTACCTCCAGGAAAATGTTGGGATAGTCTTAATTCAAGTCCCGGGGCATGTATCCATGCTCTGATCCTAATAAACACAGTTATGCGGTCGTGAAACTGATTAGGGTCGACGTGTTTATGTCATCATTCATACAAGCACCCGTAATAGCTAGGGCTACCACCCGTCCGGGATCACTCCAAAAATTATGGTAAAATTATGGTAATAAAGAAATTTATCCGGATTCTGATGTTCATATCCGGGAATTCGCCTTCTTTTACATAACGCAATATGTTCTACAATACTTTGAAATAGTTTTTGCAAATTTGTTGGAATGGATGAGTGCTGTAAGTTACTGTACATAAGCTGTTGATTAAAATATTATTTTCTTCTGTTCTTTCAAAAGGAGAATCATACAAGTAAAATTAGGTCTAATGGCTAACATTCTTAGCTATCATCTCTGAGGTCTGGGTTCAATTCACAGCTTTGCCAAGACATATATTTCTGGTCCACTTAGCCTTGTCAGAATCACTGATGGGTTCGATACCCACTTCAGCCATCCTAGAAGTGCCTTTCTGTATTTCCCACTTCTACTCCACACATATGCCAGGATGGTCCTGAACTTAAGGTCATGGCCATCTTCCTCCTAATCCTGACCCCAATTACAAATAATAGTAGTAGCCTATAGATACAATAACACAGGTCATCAGACAAATTCTTCGCCCATCCAAGTAAGTTATATGGGGCTATTATCACGAAGTCTGAAGTACCTCCAAATGAAACAACAGGCTTATTTGGCAGGAAAAATTTGATGTTGGAGAGTTTGGAAATAATATAATTGTCTTGTATTTAGTTTAGGTCACTACTGAAGGTGCAAATATCAGTACAACTCATCTCCCAATTCAAAAGAGAATGCAGGGAAGTTGTAAGGATATTCCCCTTGATATTTGATTTAGAAAGAAAAGCAAAATAAGAAAATCATCATACATAATTTACAACCAACTTGATGTCCTATGACAGAATTACAATCATGGCATTTGCAACAACCGAGTAGAATCCACCCAGCCTCACTGACCCGTGGATAAATCGGTAAGTGAACCAATGATCTCAACAATAATTTAAAAATATGCATGCTAGTTGCCACATTAAGCTTACAGCTAATACGTACTAACTGACAATTACCACAATAAAATAGTGTTATGTACCCAGGAATTATGAGAAGGATGAAGAGAGGGAAACAATTCCTCACACTGAATTATACAGAGAGAGCCTTCTCTATAGAACCAGCCTCGCCAGGGTGTGGGGGGAACGTTAAGTCTGCAGCGCCTGTTAACAACATCTACCGTTATACAACAGCGGACCGGGAAGCCCCAGACCCGGTCATAGATTGATTACATTCCCAGCTGGCAAGATACCTTAGTTGAAAGAATTAAGACTTGTGGTGAAAGTACTGTAGCCTATCTCGTAGCCCCATAAACAGGGTTAGGTATAGAACAAAACATCAAATTTTCCTAGTGAAGACTTACAATATCTTCTCAAGAAGACATCTTCCAGTAAATGTATTCATACGTTTCAGCACCATGCGATTTTTACTTGTGGGGGCACCTCAAACAAAAGGTGTACAGAAACAATCCGCATACTCGGGAGGCTCTTGAGAACTAAATAACTGCACAGATACGGAATAGCAGTGAGGATGAATTATAGCAAGTGTACCAAAACTTCCTATGTTGGTGCAATGTGCGTTTAAAAACTATAGGACAGCATTTCCAGCAACTACTCTGAAATTCATGTAAGTAATGATTATTAAATACGGTATGTTAAAAGCGTAAATGTGTCGAACTAGTTGGGCTTACGCTACTCCTAGTGCCAGTGCCTTGCTTGACAGGCAGCTAAGCCACAGTGTCCCAGCCGTCACACAGCGCCTGCGAGGTTCCGTTGTATAGATAAGGCTTTTACTGTAGAACAGAAGTACGCTGAACCTTCCTCAACCATGTTACTAGCATAACAAACATGTCCTATGTTAATACAGGGTCTTTAGACCGGTGCCATAGGCTCATTCATGCGAAAGAGAGCCTGCAACTGCAGAGAAATCGCATACTGCAGCCATGGCTATAAAATAATATGGCTTGCAGGTAGTGGGAGGGCTTGACTTGTTCCCCACAACATGGGTCGAGAACAACTGTACAACATAGGTACCAGTAGACTAAATTTTAAAGTACAGTATAATTTCCCATACAAAAAGGGGGGGGGGGGGGAAGAGATAAAATAGACTTAACGGCCAATGACACATTTAGAAATACTTTTCGGACGGAGCAAGCACTCAAATCCAAGACACATCATCACCATAGAAAGTCAGTGTTGTAAGCGTGTGTTGCAACATTCTGTAAGAAATTAAGTCACTGTGGTTATTCTCAGGCCCCATTTCTCCGAAAGAAAAGTACAGGGAGACACCTAGAGAAAAAATGGAATGAAATTTAAGTTAATGCTTTGCCAAGTAACAAGGAAATTAATAAAAACAGCAATAAGCCCTCCAGACTCTATTGAAGAATACCTAGGCTCAAAATCATTGTCAGCCGCCCTTGAGAAAGTTCTTTGTGGTTTCTATTTTTAACTCCATGAGAAAGTTGGGATGGTGCCTTTTAGCAGGCAACAGCCACTTCTAAATTTGAGTGCGCTTCTCAGACCCCATCTCTTCGAAAGAAAAGTACAGGGAGACCCCTAGAGGAAAAAATTGAATGAAACCCAATGCTTTGCCAAGTAACAAGAGAGAGAAAAAAATCTTTCCTTGATGAGAACGCCACCTGAAATGGGTTTAATGGATTACTGTACCACACTCCACCAGTAGGACTATGCTTTGGCTCCCGAACACCCACAATTTCTTACTATATGAATTAGGAATATATAGGCTATCTACAGTGAGGCATAGAACGGAACCTCGCTGGGACAGTGCCAGGCGTAAAGCGATGAGTTATGGCCAGATGACTAGCATCTAGCGATTAAACAACAGTGGGTTGGGAAGCACTGGATATTGCCATAGCAATGATTACATTCACAGCTGGCAAGATACCTTAGTTAAGAGGATTTAGGACTTGTGAAATACTGTAGCTTATCTCGTATCCTGTGAATATGGTTAGGTACCGTATAGAACAAAACATTGAATTTTCCTAGTGGAAACTTATCTTCTCAAGAAGTCTTCCAGTAAGTTAAATGGGTTTGTATGTTTTAGCGCTGTGCGATTTTTACTTGAAGGGGGAACCTTAAACAAAAGGTATACAGAAACAATCCGTGTACTCTGGAGGCTTTCGAGTACAAAATAACTGCACTGATACAAAATATCAGTGGGGATGAATAACAGTGATTCCACCAAAACTTCCTACGTTGGTGCAATGTGTGTTTAGAAAACGAAGGAGAGCATTTCCAGTGACGACTCTGAAATTCATGCAAGTAATGGGAGAAGGATACTGCGTATTCCGTGGACAGTCAAGAAGACAAATGTATGGGCAATTCAAAAAACAAAAACAAATCTGTCTCTTGAAGCATTGATAAGATCACAATTGTCATATCTTGTACACATTATGAGACGTTCTGATTCGTTGGAAAAGACAATTATGCTTGGGAAGGTGGAAGGGTCTGGGAAACGAGAGCGGCCAGCATTGAGATGGATCGACTCCATCAAATTCACCATGAATATGTCAGTGAAGGATCTGAAGTATATGGCTGAAGACTGAATCGTATGGAGACAGTCCATCCATGCAGTCGCTAGGAGTTGACGCCGACTTCATGGCATCCGATCATCATCATCAATGATGATTAAATATGTTAAAAAGTGCAAGTGTGTTAAAAACTACAGTGAGGGCCCTCCCTATAGAACGGGGCTTTGCAGTCGCCGCGTGATGAACAGGCCACCGAGTGGAACAGCCTGTCGAGCAAGACACTGGCGCTAGCAGCAGCGCAGCCACCTACTAGTTTAAAACCTATTTATACCTTTTAAGGTATTTAATGGGATACATGACAGACTGCAGTACTTCACCACAAGTCTTAACTCTCTGAACTAAGGTATCTTGCCAGCTGGGAATGTAATCAGTGTGATTCTCGTCCCGCTGTTGTGTAATGATAGATACTAGTCCGTGGTGCTGACTCAACACTCTCCGTGCATCACACGGCCCAAGAAGACTCTCACTGTAGTAGGGCGCCATGCTGCCGCTAGCGCCAGTGCCTTGCTAGACACTCTGCACTATACAGTGGCCAGGCTGCCACACAGCGCCTGCGAGGTTCCGTTTTATAGAGAAGGACCTTGCTGTATTTTCTGAATGCAACATTCACCTCCCTCAATATTCAGTTGTGGAAATCAGTATTTTTTCAACTAATTTCGTGACATGGATTTCATCAATTTTCTAAGCTTGCTTCATGTTTGATTACAGGACATAACCACTACCTGAAGAGAAGATCAATATTGTTAATTTAACTGAGCATATCCCTTGTAACGATGCCGGACAGTCTCTCAGGTTACTTCATAAACTAGAATATTGGGAGCCCTCTCTATGTTCACAGCAATAGTGTAGCTTTCCTAAACAGAATTCGGAATTCGCAAATAAAAACTGGATAACAGCCCCTTTTCAATTAACTGATTAACTTCATATCTAGCAATAAAAATGTGTGTGGGGGGCATGTGGTATCTCAAGATGTGCCTTTCATCAAAATCGTAACTCCTGAGGAGCAAAGAGAGATAAAAAAAAAAAAAAAAATCAGCATATTTATCATGCATGGGCACCTGGAGCCAACATGAATGGGTCCCCGACAGGTAACGAGGCCACTGCCTCTTCAACTAAATAAATAGTCGATATTAGCAAAACAATGTGCAAAACCACCTTAGGAAATAATATGATAGTTAGAATCAAGGTTCTTGACATCAAAATGACCAGGCTATTTTTTAACCAGTGTAGTACATTATGATTATAAACCCGAGTCAAGTAATATTTTAAACCTGCCATTTCAGCCCTAAAATCAAATAGGGCGATGCAGGGACAAATGCCATTTGATATTGCATGCCAGGGAATTATTTCTACTCTAATGACTGAAATATCTAGTACATACCTGTTTTTTCCTTGATTTCACACAACACGCTGAAAAGTGCAGGTTTCATCCGATGACAGTTGAGTGTGTGTTTCCTACAAAACAAAGAAGACAAGCTTAAGGAAGTTTCCTATCTCCACAGTGATTGATAATTTAATTCCAACACCAGTACAATTTAGCTCGAAACATGGCTCTTACTTTCTTCTCTGCTTATACCATTAAGACAACACCGAATGAACTTGACCCGATCTCCGACTTTTGAATGAGTGGAAGTCAGGAAATTTGCCGATCAGCACGGATAAAAATGATTGTGCATGCAGATAAAAGAAAATTATATATTCTTTTAAATTCCTATTTTTAATTTACTTTTATGTGTTTGGAACTCACCTTATTAATGCTGAACACCTGGCTTTTCTGACATGATCCATTAATCATTATTTAATAATAGGCCTACTCTTAGTGGCCTAAATTCCTGCCGTGTTAATTTTATGCCCCAACTACAGGTAAATAAATGACAACTCAAATAGGGCCTAATGAAATTCTGAACCAGCCTACGGCAATAAACTTCAAATCTAGTATAGCCTAATTTGAATTTCTATAATGCTTATTTATTTACAAAGAGGGATGAAAATGAATGTTTGCTCAAATAAAGAGGGATGAGGAAAATTGTTTTCATTCTGCAACTCGCTTGCTGGGACTGAGCTTTCATAACATTGTCAATCCCTTTCCTTATACAAATTTTAGAAATTTATGCTGAACGTGGTTCGATATCGGTACAGAGCGAGTGGCATTAGTGGTGTTTGAAGGAATAGGCTACTTTTATCAGAGACAACTCAATCCGATTTAGACTGTAGATTAGCCTATATTACTGTTCAGCCTTTTGTAACGGTGTTTTCCATGCAATAATGCAAGTTATTCTGAAGTAGATTAATTTCTATGTAGGCATTAAATCCCAATTACAGATAAATAAATTACAATAATAATGAGGGGGCATAGGCAGCATTTAAATGTGAAGGAAAACCGGAGTATCATCATTAACAGGGAGAAAAAAAATCACCTAAAGGTGGAAATAAATAAGCATTAATACAATTAAAATTTGCATCCAGAGTAAGTTCCCTGCATAAGAATACAAACGCACGTTCTCTCATCAGCTGTGCAGTGCGATTGCAACGTTGCACCGGAAGCGCATGCACATGGGTCCTTTGTTTACTTTCAGGAATTTACCACCTTCTACATTCACGACTTAACAATTTAATAAGAACGATTCTATGGAATTAAAGGAGTTCTAATAAATGCTGTGGGATACAATGAAAGCACCAAAAAGAACAGCAACGATATAGGCATATGTTTGAGCTAGGCCTAAAATCATTGCCACTGCTTTCGTTACCCATCGCACCAACACTAATTCTAGGGTAAAGTTAGCCATAAAATAATAAAGCGCAGTCTTAAACAGCAAACTAATTTAATATATCGGTCAATTATTACTGGAAAAAGGAAATCAAAACATAAAATTACCTTGCTTGTGCCTCGTCCAGAGACTGATCGGTGATGTTCATTATTTGTTGTAGAATTTCTCCGATGTCTTGTTTTCTTGTTTCCTGATCAGGGGTGGTTGGTGCCCCGTGATTGGGATCCACAGGTTGCATTCCATACGGCTGTGCCATCATACCGACCTGCGATCCAGGATGCATCATACGGCTCTGCTCGTCCATACTAGGATTACACAAGAAATTAGGATCTTCAGACGTGCACTTGTTTGGTCTTATTAACTCTGTCGCCGCCACTAATATTGCCAATTACTGTAGAAACACACGACTTAACAAAACAAGCCAAAAGAGACACTCAGTCAAGTCACTCGTTGCTATGCTGTATGTAATTTTTTTATCGTCACTTACACTAACTACGTTTTCATTCGCTCACAAGCCGACCACATGCGTCCTCCGATTCACTCAGTTCAGAACACTAATAAAATATAGAGTTTGGGCACAATAGTTTTGACAGGCAGGGGGGCACGATTTGGGGAGGAGGGTCGAAGCTCCAACGTTATGCCACTCAAAGTCCGAACGCCATAAAACCTTCAGCCCAAGTGCCATTTAGGGAAGTGAGGCTTTGAAAAGCAGCCAATGAGAATACGAGCTTGCGCGTCTGTTTTCTCCGTGAACACTGCCAATCATGAGGAGCGCCACCTCCCGTAGTGTGAGGGGAGACAGTCGCGCGCACAACTTTCAGCGGAGAATGGAGGCCTATTCAATGTTTACCATTGAATTTACTTATGAAATTGAACGGAAAACAGATCCCTTTACGTATTAATAGTCCCATTATTATCATTCATAACTTTGAGAAGAAATAAAAGTTACTTTTAGCTGCACACATAACCAAGTTGGTAGTACAGGTCTTTGTGTCACTCTCAGAGCAATGGAACCGCCCACATGAGAAGCTTTACTCAAGGTCATTTTCAATAGATCTTTATTTCTTTCAAAATGTATATTTTGTAAAATAAGGGGAATTAATGCATCCTGTTTGCTCCAAATGAATGAATCGATTATAATACTTATTTTGTATTTTCCATATACGTGTATAATAGTAAACAAAAGTTGTCCAAAATCAAGTTCTGGCGCCTCATCATGATTTACGTCATCATAAACTAGTCAAATGACAGGCATCATGGCTGCCTGGGATGGGCTGTTTGTAATCAAAACAAACCTGAATTCTGACAGTAGTTTTCTGCCCGCTGGTCATAAGCATGCACAGAGATTGGCAAACATGGCCAATAGCTCTATGCACTACATGTGTTTAATTATTTAGGAAGAAATATGTGTAGACAATGTGTACAGCTTGGGAAGTAAGTAGGCCTACACGTGTATTTTGGCAGGTTTTGTAATGCATCTGTTTAATTCAGTGAGTACTGTACTTTCTATTTGTCACATTTGGAAAAGATAAGTACGCTCTAGCACAATTTTCAACAAAATTAAGTAAAGCACATAACCTTAAGTTGTATGAAACAAGTACAGTATAGTGAATTTTACCATATGAGATTGTTGTGTAATTCATCTTGGAAAATGTAATAAATCAGTATCTATTGTTATAATTGTTCTGTAGTACACTGTAATTATTCTTCGTACCGGTAAATTTAGTAAAAAAAGAGGTAATATAAGCCTATCTACTAACACATAGGGTATAGTAATTGTAGCAACAGTAACTATGTGCAAAGCTTTTAGATATGCTTTTATTGCGGATAGAATTTTTCTTGAAAATTCGCTACACATTATTTTGAAAACTAATGCTGGATGGAGAAGAGCAATTCTCCTGCCATCTCACGAGTTGCATGTGAACTAGCAAGTGTTCTCGGAGATCGATAGAGCGCGCAGAGTTTCAGATTTTCATCATGTTCCAGACTTAGTTCCTCGTGCTGCCGCATTACTGCCCACGTGTTTGACTGGTTTAACTTGGGTTTAACCCTTAAACCTGCTGTTCGTCCTATTCATTCACCGTAGCATCTGCTTGCCACGGTGGGTGAGTAGTCAACGTGTCGGTCTACTAACCCCAAGCTTGCAGGTTCGCTCCTGGCCGTGGTGAGTGATTTTTTTTTTTAAGGGGGGCAAAAATTGCGTCACCATGTCATACGATGTTGGCATGTCAAAGAACCCATTTGATTTCAGTAGGCCGGATTCATAGTGGCAAAATTAATCTCGGGAATTTCCGCCAATACCAAGTTTATAATTTCTCTACTAGAAAACACTATAGTGTTCATGGAGCTTAGATATCTAACCTCTTTGACTTTTATAGTGCTTCAAGGAACAAGGAAATTCGACATGCAAGCTACCCTTTGGGTGTCAAATAACAAAGCTTGCACCCGGGTCCGAGGCCATACTATATTATTATTATTATTATTATTATTATTATACCATAGCATCGCCTTCTACAATTCTCAAGCCGTGTCATAACGTTTGGTAACACAGCCCATCTGTCATCTGGGAGGCCTAGCGCAAGCACATGAAAATTGCTAACACTGGGTAAACACATAGATTTTGACGCCAAATGAAAGGCTGTAAGGTACCTCAATGTTCCAATGTCTGAAGTTTCTTTTTCTTTCTGTAATGCTCACCCCCGTCAATAAAAAAATAAAAAATAATAATAATAAAAAAAGACAATGTCCACAGATGCTCTCATCTTAGTTACAATAGGCCTCCAAGCTTAATGTTGACAGTCTAACAATAATGCTCCACTGGTCTGTTAATCAAGGCACTTGCCAACTCCGTACAGTTTATAATGTACCGTACTGGAATATAGAGGCCACATGAAGATAAATACTGTTGCGTGCCACCCCCCCTAGTGACACTTTTGTTAACTGGATTACGGTGGGTTGAAGCACAACACAGATTGTTCCTTTAAAGAAATAATTAACTTTATTGCAGCCAGAAAGATACACTACTCATCAGCAAATACAAGCAATTAGAACCTTACTCCAGTTTCCTCAAGTCTCTTCCTTGTGGAGAGCTCTTGCCCCCTTTCACTTGTCAACAAACCACAGAAGTTAATCCGTTCTAATGAGTCCGGTGGCCTTGACAGAAACTTCCTGCTTCTCTCCCTCATGTACACAAACTACAGTTACTTACGATAGCCTGCTACACGCTGCTTCGCTGTTCACAAGCTGGGAAACAATGTCACTGGATTTCGTAACTCGCACGGCACTTCGCCACAATACGTCTGTCGCTCAGTGAAATCACACTCGCTCAAAACACAGGCAGTCCCCTGTAGCCTATGCTTCTCACTCCCTCGCAGTCAAGAGAATCGGCTTCACTAGGGGTTTCGCAAGTCACCACACTTCTGTCGCTCAGGATAAACGCTCGCACTAGCTCGAAAAACACACTTACTGCTTGACAGGTCGCTCTTATATAGCAGGCCGGTGACTCAATAAATGCTTCTAGACCCATCCAGGGCTCACGGCTTCTCGAGGCTTCCATCGCTGGCTGGGTCACGAATATTCTGGACCCTCCCTTTGTCCTAGTAGACCTGTTGCATAAGGCGCACGCAATACACTGAGGCAGAGCACAGCCCAGCCCTGAGGCAGTTGTGACTCATGCGGCGAGCGATGAAACAAACTCTCAGCCGTAACACCACCCCCTTCCTAAAAAGCTGATCGTCCCGATCAATCATTGGTTCGTCTGTGTCCCTCCGTAGGCTGCCAGGCGATCTCGATGCACGATCTTCATCATCGCCCTCAGGCTCCGCTGGATCCTGTAGACGACATCGTTGATCCGTTTCACGACTCGGTATGGACCCTCCCAGGACTTCTGCAGTTTGGGTGACAGGCCTTTCTTCCGTAACGGGTTGAAGAGCCAGACCAGGTCGTCCTCGTGGAATCCGCCGGCATCCGTCTGTTGGTGGTATCGGGTCTTCATTCGGTCGGTCTCGATCCGCAGTTTATTCCTCGCGAACGCGTGCACGTCCTCCAGTTGGTCGACCAGTTCTTGACAATACTGGCTTACCGTGACCGGATCATTCCCAGGTCGGCCGAAGGCAAGATCGACAGGTAGACGGAGCTCCCTCCCAAACATGGTCCGGGCTGGTGTGCACCCGGTGGCTTCATGCACGGCGGTGCGGTAGGCCAGGAGAAATAGTGGAAGATGTTTGTCCCAATCCCTCTGGTGCTCGCTGACGACTATTCGGAGATGGTTCTCGATGGTGCGATTGAATCGCTCTACCATCCCGTCGGACTAAGGGTGTAACGGCGTTGTCCTTGTGTTCCGGATTCCCAGCAGCTGGCATAGGTTCTGGAACACCTGCGACTCGAAGTTCCTCCCTTGGTCGGAGTGCAGCTCCAGGGGTACTCCGTACCGGCTGACGAATTCCTTCACCAGGGTCTCTGCGATCGCCGCGGCTTCTTGGTTAGGGAGCGCATACGCCTACGGCCATTTGGTAAAGTAGTCGCTGACGACCAATATGTAGCGGTTCCCTGCCTCGATTAACGGGAATGGCCCAGCAACATCGATGGCCACTCTCTCCATGGGGCCGCCCACGTTGTAGGTCTTCAGTGGACCCCGTCGTCATCGTCCTGGGCCCTGGCTGGCTATGCAATCGTGGCACCTCGCGCAGTGGTTCTCCACGTCAGTTCGGCATACGATCCAGTAGAACCGCTCTCTCAGCTTCTCCAGGGTCTTCTTTATCCCTAGGTGTCCACCAGATGATCCTCCATGGACTTCCTTCAGGACTTCCTCCGTCATAGCCTTTGGTACGACGACTTGTTCCCGAGATGTCTTCCCGTCGGTGCTCTCCCAGGTCCGGCAGATGAGGCCATCCCTTACAATCAGCGAGTCCCACTGCGCCCAGTAGGACTTGAACTTTGGACTGCAGTCGCTCACAATGTTCCACCCGGGTCTGGGAACACAGGCCCTCTTCCATTCGGCTATCAGTCCCAGGTCACCATCTTCCGCTTGTGCCCGCGTGGAAGATTCGCGGCTCCAGCTCCCATGAAGTTCCACGGTAGTCCTTCGGCACTGTATCCCGGTGTTCTCCTCTCTTCTGGCTACAGAAGGTGCAGTCTTCGGGGCACGGTCTTCGTGACAGGGCGTCGGCGTTAGAATGCAGTTGGCCTTTCCTGTGCTGGATCTCAAAGTTGTACTGTTGAAGCCTCTCTATCCACCGCGCGAGTTGACCCTCGGGCTGTTTGAAGTTCAGGAGCCACCGCAGGGATGCATGGTCGGTCCTGATGAGAAATTCTTGCCCGTACAGGTACTTGTGGAAGTGTTCGATGGACTTCACGATGGCGAGCAGTTCCTTCCTAGTGACGCAGTAGTTCCTCTGGCTTTGACAAGGCTTTGCTGAAGTAGGCCACTACTCTCTCCTCGCCGTCCACTATTTGCGACAGGATTCCCCCTATACCAAAGTCGCTGGCATCGGTATCGACGATGAACCTTGTTCCAGGTCTGGGGTAGGCCAGAATAGGTGCGGTGCACAGAGCCTGCTTGAGTTGTTCGAAGGCAATGTGGCATTCTGCTGTCCACGTGAAGAGTTGGTCCTTCTCAGTCAGTCGATGCAGTGGTTTGGCGATGTCGTCGAATCCTCTCACGAAGCGACGGTAATAACTGCAGAGTCCCAGGAAGCTTCGTAGTTGGGACTTGTCCTTCGGAACTGACCACTCCCTCACAGCTGCGTTCTTCTCTGGGTCGGTGCGCACCCCTTCCTCGGAGACGATATGCCCAAGGTACTGGACCTGCTTCTGGAAGAGCTGACACTTCTTGGGGCTCAACTTCAGCTGGGCAGCCCGTAGCTTCATCAAGATCTCCTTCAGGTTGCTGTAGTGCTCCTCGAAGCTTCATCCAAGAACGATGACGTCGTCTAGGTAGACCAGGCAGGGCTTCCAGTGTAGTCCCCTCAGAATGGACTCCATTAGCCTTTCGAAGGTCGCAGGGGCGTTGCACAGACCGAATGGCATGACGGTGAACTGCCAGAGCCCGCTGCCCACAGAGAGCGCAGTTTTCTCGTGGTCCTTAGGGTGGACCTCCACCTGCCAGTAGCCACTCTTCAAATCCAAGGTGGAGAACCATCTTGACCCTGATATGGTGTCCAGGGTGTCGTCGATCCAGGGTAGAGGGTAGCTGTCCATCTTCGTGACGTCATTCACCCGCCTGTAATCCACGCAGATCCTGGTAGAACCGTCCTTCTTCTTCACTAGCACGACCGGAGAACTCCAAGGACTATGTTATGGCTCGATCACCCCTTGCTCCTTCATCTCTTCTACCATCCGGTCGACTTCGGCTAGCTTGGCGAGCGGGACACGTCGGAATGGGGCTCTAATCGGTGCGCTGTCCCCAACGTCGATTCTGTGCTGGACCAAGCTTGTCCTGCCGAAGTCTTTGCTCCCCACGGAGAACACATCCTGGAATTCGTGTAGCAGGTCCGGAATTTGGCGTGATTGTTCCTCGTCTAAATGGTCCTGGGATCCTTGGTACAGCTTCTGTAGTTCGTCTGGCAGGGCGCGTCTTCTTCGGTTGTCCGTCTGCAGGTGTCCGTCCGTCGTGTCTGTGATGCGGGCAATCCAGGTAACGGGCTCGCAGACTCCTAGGTTGGTGTCCCGATGAACTGTAATGTCGTAGTCGTTCAGGTTGGACAGGTGAACGTACGGCCGAGACGTCGTGTTGATGAGAGTCTTGGCAACTAGCAATCCTTTTGTCTGGATGTCCTCATATTTTGGCTCGATGACAGCCGCCACTCCCTCAGCTGTTCCGTCGACAGTTACGGCAGCGCTGACTTCCGTCCTGGCGGGAACGATGACGTCCTCTCTCAGCCTTACTCGTCGTGCGGCGACGGCCTCGTGCGCTGGTTGCAAAGCAAGTTCCTCACCTCCGAAGTGCAGAGTGTTGGTACTCAGATCCAAGATGATGTTGTTCTGGTCCAGGAAATCCAGTCCGATGATCACTTCATTTGATACGTCAGCCACAAGCACTGGATGCTTTATCGCCCGTCGACCAATGAACTCCAGTGATGCTTCGTCATGTACCGGTGCGGTCTCTCCGGTCGCGGTTATTAGCTGTAGGTTCCTTTGTGTGGGTTGCACTCTCCACTTCGGGATCACGGTGGGACTGACGATGGTCCTCAAAGCTCCCGTGTCGATTAGCATGGGCCAGCTCTCTCCGTTGACGACTCCGTCGACCATCAGGCTGCTATTGTCCCTCCGTAACTTCGTCACACGAACCTGGACTGCCGGGGCTTGACGACTGTCACAAGCCAACCTTTGCCCCCCAAGGCTGGCTAATACTCGTTTCCCTGGGTCGCGCGGTATCCAGACGACTGATTTCCCGTTGGATACCCTCGGCGGCGGCGATCACCGCAGTCCTTGCTCAGGTGGCCTTTCTTACCGCAGGTCCAGCATGTCGGTAGTCCTCTTCCGGGCCGCCTCTCCGGTTGCCTTCCGGCTGTGTCGTTGCTGGTGGTGCCGCGACTATCGAAGAAACGGCCTAGCGCTGCATTAATTCGTCGGCCAGGGGCTTGGTCTCGTTGGTTTTTACTGGGTCGTCGACGTCCACTTGACGCACCCGCGCGTGCATTTTGGATGCCTGTTTTGCCGTCTCGAACTCAAGTGCGTGGCTCAGCGCATCTGCCAGGGTCTTATTGCGCGCGAGTCGCAGCGCCTGTTGAGTGTCCGAGTCCCGTAGCCCGTCGGTGAAAGTCTGCGTCGCTATCTGCTCCAGAAAGTCGGCCGGCGAAGTTTGGTAGGCGTGCCTTACGAGACGTGCGATGTCCATCTCGAACTCCTGCAGGGTTTCCGCGTTCTTTTGTACCCGGGTCCGGAGCTGCATCTGGTAGGCCTGCTGAAGATGGCTATCTCCATATCGGGACTCCATATGGGCGATTAGTGAAGCGTAGTCCTGGGATCCAGTCGGGATGGCCTGAAGGACGTTAAGGGCGTCCCCTCTCAGCGCTACAATGAGAGCTGTAGCCTTTTCTGTGCTGTTCCATTTGCTTATTGAACAGGCTGCCTCGAACTGACGTAAATAGGTGCTCCACGGGACCTTTCCGTCGAAGGTTGGGGGCGTCACTCTGCTCTGTCCCGTTCCTGATATTCCCGGTGAACCTGTGGGCGGGCGTCGGCGCAGCTCGGCAACTTCCTCTTGATGAGCGTTGAATCTCGCTTCCATCCCAGTCGACGGGCGTTGGTTCAGCTCACCAATTTCCTTTTGTAAAGCGTTGAATTTTTCTTCCACCCCGTCAGTGGGCGTTGGCGCAGTTCGGCAACTTCCTCTTGTAAGGCGTCGAACTTCTTTTCTACTGCTGTGACTTCCTCACGTAGGCCCTGGCAGACGGTGTTGACTTCCTGACGCAGACCCTGTTCCAATTTCTTTTGGCTTTCCTGTAATTTCGTTAGCAGACACTCTTCCAGATTTTTCTGGCCATCCAGAAATTTGGCGGTTTGGTCCTCTGCTAGCTTATTCTGACCGTCTTCTAATTTGGAAGTTAGGACCTCGGGTAAACTTTTCTGGCTGTTTTCCAGCTTCTTCTGGCCGTCTTCTAATTTGTCAGTTAGGTCCTTGGTTAAATTCTTCTGGCCGTCCTCCATCTTCTTCTGGCCGGTCTCCATTTTGGTTTCCATGCCACTTAACTTTTCTAGCAATGCTGCCAATTGCGCCTCCATTTTAGTTGTTTGTCTTATAAAGGGCATGCACTCACAGGGAAATAAAAAAAATGACCTGCTCGGGTTTTGAAACCAGGACCGTCAGGTGTTGTGCTTGTGTTTGAGTTCGTAATCCGGCTTCTGACACAAGTTGTTACGTGCCACCCCCCTAGTGACACTTTTCTTAACTGGATTACGGTGGGTTGAAGCACAACACAGATTGTTCCTTTAAAGAAATAATTAACTTCCTTGCGGCCAGAAAGATACACTACTCATCAGCAAATACAAGCAATTAGAACCTTACTCCAGTTTCCTCAAGTCTCTTCCTAATGGAGAGCTCTTGCCCCCTTTTACTTGTCAACAAACCACAGAAGTTAGTCCGTGCTAATGAGTCCGGTGGCCTTGACAGAAACTACCTGCACCTCTCCCTCATGTACACAAACTACAGTTACTTACGATAGCCTGCTACACGCTGCTTCACTGTTCACAAGCTGGGAAACAATGTCACTGGATTTCGTAACTCGCACGGCACTTCGCCACAATACGTCTGTCGCTCAGTGAAATCACACTCGCTCAAAACACAGGCAGTCCCCTGTAGCCTATGCTTCTCACTCCCTCGCTGTCAAGAGAATCGGCATCACTAGGGGTTTCGCAAGTCACCATACTTCTGTCGCTCAGGATAAACGCTCGCACTAGCTCGAAAAACACACTCACTGCTTGACAGGTCGCTCTTATATAGCAGGCCGGTGACTCAATAAATGCTTCTAGACCCATCCAGTGCTCACGGCTTCTCGAGGCTTCCATCGCTGGCTGGGTCACGAATATTCTGGACCATCCCTTTGTCCTAGGAGACCTGTTGCATAAGGCGCACGCAATACACTGAGGCAGAGCACAGCCCAGCCCTGAGGCAGTTGTGACTCATGCGGCGAGCGATGAAACAAACTCACAGCCGTAACAATACCAAAACTATATTACTAGGCACTGAAAGTCCACCTCGCTGTAGTGATCAAAGCGTAGTGATATAACCAGTTATTTTAATAGTGCTGCCATAATTTGACAGCCTGGCACAAAACACTTCCTAGGCATCTGAAATAGTTTAATGAAATATTAGTGAAGAATTTGTTGGTTAAATTCTTCAGCTGGTACCCTATTGGTTACACATGCAACTCAATACCGGAAATACTCACTTCTACAACTTTCACTTAGGGGCAGATGCCCTCGTAGTTCCGCCCCTTAAAACAATAACTAACTAACTAGCCTACAACTGTCAGCAGGATTTACCACGAGGAATTTCACTGGTGTTGAAATAGTTAGTACGAACTGCTTTTAGATGCTGTCATCTCAAAATAAACGATATTTATGAATAAAACTTAGCATGTGGTCTTACGTGTTTATAGAACTTAAGGACTCTACTCAGTGTTGCCAATTCTACCAACGTTATATTGTCGGCGATTATTTCAAACTAGAGAAGGGACCTGCGAGAAAGCGCCCGTGTGTCTCAAACAGTTGATTATTCCTGTGGTCTGTTTTTATGGTAACACAGACAAGGTTGCCAATACTACTGTACAGGGCCACCAAGGTCCCTAAAAATCTCCCTAAACGCGGCTGCATCGCAATGTGTAATTGAAACAGCGATTCTTTACATTTTCTTACGAATATAGTTTTATTTATTTTTAATTTATTTTTATTTAAAACCTGGCAGGGCAAGTGTAAGTGTTATTGAAGATATTGTTCGATGAGGTCCCACCTTCCAACTGACGGAACAAGAGCCTTCCTTAGAACAGTTTGATTTTCAAATCTACAGAATGGAGAATATGTTCGTAGAGACTGGTTAGTATGTACTATGTAGTGATACAAATCAAACAATATATTCTTTTCCTTACAGATTAGGCCTACTTGGTCACAACCCTGAGTTCCATAAGTCAGTTTTAGCTACTGACTAAGGCTGGCAAAAAGATCGTTCTTGGCGTAAGCTGTATAATAAGCTGTCAGTTCATGAAATGAGTGCCAGACTGCCAGTCACAAATTATGCTATATTGATTTTGTTTCATTTTAGAGACTTGGATACCGTGGTCATTCGGCCCCGTGTACTTGGGTATGTGTGGAATTTTGTGTGATAAGTTAACCTGTTTTAAAAATTATGACTGAGCATCAGATGCTTTTCTTAGAATGGCATTATTTTTCCAGAATAGCTAGTACTGGATAATAATAATTAAAGGTATTTGAAGGGGCCCGAGCAAAACATTGCATAGCGGCCCTTAAATCCTCTCGGCGGCCATGCTACTGTAGGTCTACTAACGCCTTTGTTCCGTTTTTATGTTTTCTTTAGGGGCGGTTGACCAATACCACAAATAATAATATGTTTTTTACTTGAAAGTGTCAAGTATGGTCTTGTAGAAATGTTGAGGCTAGAATACAATACAGTCCGCATTAATAACTTACGTCGTGTATGTCAATCCTTATTGTGCTTATTTGTGTCATCTTTGTAACACTAAGACTTGTTGGTTATGAGGTGCCGTATCCAGTGGCGTAGCTAGACCTGAAGGGGCCCCAGGCAAGAAAATGAAATGTGGCCCCCTCACTATCTTTTAAAAACCTGACCTAACTGCAGGCCTTTAATATTACCGTAATAATGTTTGATGATAAGAACTTATCCAAGTGACTTTATGCACTTTTCGAATTCCTCCCCCCTTGCCACTTCCCATTTTCTAGAAATATTTAATTTATACTTTGGCTGTTGAGTCCATAAAATGTGCTAAATAATTGTGATAAATAATAGCTATAGCTTTTCAATTTGTGATATTGTGATATCGTAACAAGAAAACTACGTCTACACAAATATCAATTAGAAAGAGAAGAAAACTGCATGTAAATTTATGTTATAGGTACACATATTTGTTCTTTTATTACAAACAATAATGAAGCTAGTGTAGAAAACAAAAGGGAACAGATAGGATGGTCAATGAAGTACTAGGCTTTAAAAATAAAATACACGCCAGGTCAAAAACTCAAAATTATAAATGTACTAGCAGAAGTACCCGGTCTTCGAACGGTCTTTGGTATTAATAACCAGACGCTATCAATTGAGCTACTGTTGCAATGGTTAGGGGCTTGTCATTCCTTCATAAGTTTTTCAGAACGAAGTTAGTTTTCTGGGTATATCGCAGACACTGTTAAGTTAAGTGCCATAAAATGTGGTTTTCGGCGACCCTTTATAGACTCCCTAGTTTTGTGTCACTCAGGATATACTAGAATTGATGGATGAAAGACGGAAACACAAGAATCTAAGAGATGAAAAGGGGAAAGCAGAATACAGACGTTTGAGAAATGAGGTTAACAAGAAGTGCAGGGAAGCGAAAGAAGAATGGTTGAAAGAGAAATGTGCAGGTATAGAAAATTGTCTGAAATTAGGAAAAGTAGACACAGCTTATCGAAGGATTAAGAATACTTTTGGGGAAAAGAAGACTAAGTGCTGTAATATTAAGGACACAAATGGAAAGCCTCTAACAGATAGGGAAGAAAAGATCGAGAGATGGAAAGCTTACATAGAGTGCTTGTATAAGGGAAAGGAGATTGAGAATCATGTAATGGAAAGGGAGGAGGAAATTGATGAGGATGCAAAAGGAGATTTAATATTGAGATCAGAATTTGACAGAGCATTAGAGGACTTAGGCCGGAACAAAGCACCAGACATAGATGATATACCGATTGAGTTGCTACGCTGCATAGGAGATGAAGGTCTGATCAGGTTATTTCACTTCGTGTGTAGGATTTATGAGACAGGTGAGGTACCCCCTGATTTCAAGAAGAATGTTATCATCCCTATACCAAAGAAAGTGGGAGCTGACAGATGTGAAGATTACCGTACAATCAGCTTGATTACTCATGCTTCAAAGATCCTGTCTAGAATAATTTACAAGAGGATTGAAAGCCAGATAGAAACGGAGTTGGGTGAAGACCAGTTTGGTTTCAGGAGAAATGTAGGAACAAGGGAAGCTGTACTAAGTCTTAGGCTGATTTTGGAAGGTAGAATAAGGAAAGATAAGAGAACGTTCATGGCTTTTGTAGACTTAGAAAAGGCTTTCGATAACGTTGATTGGACTAAATTGTTTGACATTTTGAAATCTATTGGACTAAAGTACAGGGATAGGAGGGTGATATACAATCTATACAGAAACCAGACAGCAGTCATTCGAGCTGAAGGACATGAGAGAGAAGCTGGTATTCAGAAAGGTGTAAGGCAAGGCTGCAACTTATCACCCATACTTTTCAATCTTTACATTGAACAAGCAATGAAGGAAATTGGAGAAAAATTTAAAGTGGGAGTGAAGATTCAAGGAGAAATAATTTCAACTCTGAGATTTGCTGATGACATCGTCATCTTGGCCGACAAGCCTGAGGATTTGAATGAGTTTTTGAATGGTATGGATTCCGTCTTACGGAAGGAATTCATGATGAAAATTAATAAATGTAAAACAAAAATACTGGAATGCAGCCGAAATAAATCAGAAACCTCTATAGAGATCAAATTGGCAGGTGAAAAGCTGAAGGAAGTAGGAAACTTCTGTTACTTAGGAAGCAGAATAACCAGTGATGGACGAAGCAAAGAGGATATAAAAAGTAGGTTGGCTCAGGCAAGGAAAGCCTTTCTACAAAAAAGGAATCTGTTGACATCGAATATAGATTTAGGTATTAGGAAGTCACTTTTGAAAGCCTTTGTCTGGAGCGTGGCGCTCTATGGAAGTGAAACTTGGACTATTGGTGCAGCAGAAAAGAGGAGAATTGAAGCATTTGAAATGTGGTGTTACAGGAGAATGATGACGATCAGATGGGTAGATAGGGTTACAAACGAAGAGGTATTAAGGCGAGTGGGAGAGGAGAGATGTTTCTGGCGACTGCTAATGAAGAGAAGAGATAGGTTGGTAGGACACATACTAAGACACCCAGGAATAGCAAGCTTAGTTATGGAAGGAAGGGTCGAGGACAAGAACTGTAGGGGTAGACCAAGGTTAGAATATGTTAAACAGATAGCCTCTGATGTAGGATGTGGTAGCTATGTAGAGATGAAACGATTGGCTCAGGACAGGGAGGCATGGAGAGCTGCATCAAACCAGTCAAAAGACTGAAGACTCAAACAACAAGTTTTGTGTCACACATTGAGAAGCGCAACGCATGCTTTGGTCGTCCTTCTAGGACAATTTTTATTTTTCTCCTATTTTAGCATGTATTTTGAAAAGTTGTTCCTTATACCCACCCTTCTACGAGAAGTACGTTGAAGAGTTTTATAAATGATTGGTGTATTGAGTCATTGTTAAAATACCTAATTTTACGATGCTCCAAGAACCCGAACATGAATTATAGGCGTACATAAACATAAAGATGTATCAATCACACAGTATTAAGCAAAATCATCTTCACGATGCTCCCGTTTGTCGACAAAAATATGATTAGTTAAAATGTGCTCTCAAACTAAATTAACCTAACGTGTACTTCCTGACGTGAAAATAATATTGCATACGTCGTAGACGAAACGCAATATATGTCAAATTAAAACTGACCCTCACCGTTGTGGAAAGTCCCCATCACCAGGAAGACCCCTTTAATAAATTATAAAGGCTTGTGGTGCATGGAAATTCGGGATTTTTAGCCTCAAATGGCCCAAATTCCCAAAAGCTGCAAAAAACACTATTCCAATCCAGGAATTTTTGAAAATAATGTTGCTGTTTGGAGATATAATAGACCTTCTGTACAACATATCGCATATCGCACGTGTAGGTCACGTGTAAAAATTGTAGGGTACCCCTTGACCCCCTTAAGCGCACTGTTGAATTTTACAGTCTATGTTTGATTCCACGATAACCTTATATCCATTTGCAAACTTTCACGGAAATTTAATAAATTGAGTGGCATTGCTTCTAACAGAAATAGATGGAAAGTTGGAGGTCACCTCTTGTGATAGGCCTACTGTTGTCATGGTTACCGGCTTGCATTACTTCATTATTTTCGTCTTGTTCTTCTTCTTTCGGATGGGCCAGCTAAAGACCGCGACGTTCAACTTTTCAGCTTGGCGAGGGACTTGATGTTTGCCCAGTATTCGCGCATTCTCTGGCTATGTTGCTCCTTTCTGTCTTTTGTCCAGATGATGCCGGTTTTCTTACAGGGTGGTCTGTCCTGAATACTCTTCTGTTTAAGTATCTTTCTGAGATGTGATCGGCTTCTAATATCACTTTTCATTATCTTCAGTTCTTGGATATCCTTGTTAACTACTGTTAGCGACGGTGTCACGCTCTTTCTTTTCCCCCAGTAGTTGAGAAGCCGGTTGGTTAGTCTTGTTAGGTTCATCCATGATACATGTCCGTAGAAAGCCAGACGTCTCTTCCTGGTCACATATATGATTTTCTCAGTATATCTATATAGCTCCTGATTTGGTCTTCTTCTGTACTCGTCATCTATTTATAAGTTTATTAAATAAAATTAGTTTTCTGGGAATATCTCAGAAACGTGGTTTTAGAGCCTTAAAATATAGTAGCCACCGAGGGGCTGAAAATGAGTTTTGTCTCGTCCTTGTACACCATAATACGAGGTACGTTCAGAAAGTAAGCTCCGTTTGGTAATAAAATTAAATTGTGTACAGATACAGAAAAAATATTTATTGCACAACATTCTACACCTCTTAAACTACTTTTCCACATAACTGCCGAACTTTTGCAGGCATTTGTCATAGCGTGGCACAAGTTTTTGGATATCTTCTTCATAAAAGTTTGCCGCCGACCGTAAACGAGAGTGAAGACTCCCCTGTAAGATATGCTACCGTTTTGCCACCACTGTTAGGCAAATTGCGTGCTTACCAGGAGAACTGCGTATGTTTAGGAGTTCTCCTGACCTCATACGCAATTTGCCTAACAGTGGTGGCTAAACGGTAGAATATCTTACTGGGGAGTCTTCACTCTCGTTTACGGTCGGCGGCAAACTTCTATGAGGAAGGTATCCAAAAACTTGTGCCACGTTATGACAAATGCCAGCAAAAGTTCGGCAGTTATGTGGAAAAGTAGTTTAAGAGGTGTAGAATGTTGTGCAATAAATATTTTTTCTGTATCTGTACACAATTTAATTTTATTACCAAACGGAGCTTACTTTCTGAACGTACCTCGTATAATCATAATCTTAATAATAATTTAATAATATAGGGATAGGGCTATAATAGAACTTTAGTACCGCACCCGCCCGTGTAAATCATGTGAAAAAATTCAAGAGTACCCCTTGACCCCCTTAAGCGCATTACATACGTATTGATGAATTTTACAGCTTAAGTTGGTTCCGCGATAACCTTATAGCCGTTTGCGAACGTGCACAGTAATATCATTGCGTCTTACAGAAATAGATGGACTTCTGAGATTGTGATGCCATGGTTACCGGCTCGCATCCTTTCATTAGCTTAATACATGAAGTTAGTTTTCTGGGTATATCTCAAAAACTGTTGGTTTTAGGACATTAAACTGTTGTTTTCGGGGCCCGTAGGGTTCCCGAGTTTTGTTTCTCACATTGAGACGCTGAAAATGAGCTTTGTCTCGTCTTTCTACGCCCATTTCAGCATGCATTTTAAGGGGGTAGGCCCTCTTTTATGAGAGGTATGGAGAAGAGTTACATCAATGATTACTTTTGTGCCTCTGATGTACATCTGTACCAAATTTTACGTTTATCCACTGAGCCGTTCTCGAGTGATGTGCGTGCAAAATTGTACAGACAAACAGACAGACAGACAAAATTTTGTTTTTGCGCGCAACCGTCATAGACCAGTCTGAAACGCGTTAATAACTCAAATTTCCGTGGAAATTCAGAAAAAACAGACAAACTTTCATTTATATATAGAGAGAGATTATACAAATAACTTGAAATAAAATAAATCTATAAATTTTTACTCATTGTTAACAACACTTTTTGTTGAGTTATTTTTATTAAACAAACTATTTAAAACAAATAAAATTATCAACTAACCAAATTGACACAAAACTTTTTTTCCTACTCTTTGCTTCTGCAAACATGTTAATTACATGTGAGAAGTTAAGTTTTCGAGCTCTTTCATTTTCAATCGATACAAGCGCCAACCCACTTAAACGCTCTTGGCTCATTGTGCTTCTTAGGTAGGACTTGAAAATTTTCAGCTTGGAAAAAGATCTTTCTGCTTTAGCCACTGTGATAGGTAGGCTACAGGCAAGAACATAAAATAAGCAGTATATACGTCAGGATAACTTGCAACCAGAATGTGATTTTCAATGTAGAGGTCTATTAGTTGCTGAACACTCGACATTTTCTTAGTTTTAGAGGGAAAAGATGCACGCACGCTGGAAATTTGTGCACGAAATGTTGGCGACACATCATCAGAAAAAGTCTCGGCGAAACATTTTGCCTCTTTAATCAGTTCGTCATCTGAAGCATTGTTCAAGAAATAAAGCTGAACAACCTTGTAGGCATTAATAAACTGACTTCATGCCTTCAAATCTGCTGTTTAACTGCGCCATAACTGTATCAATCATGGGGGGTAAAACACAGTTACCCGAAATCGAGTTTCAGGATTGAGAAATCGGTAGTCTACATTCAGTTTATCAAAATGCTTTTTAACTTGCTTTAGTCCTTTCTCAGAAAACTCACAGTGTATTCCGCACTTGGAACCCATAGTTGAAGCTTCTTTTAGAAGGTCCTAAAATGAATTTCTTAGTTCTTTAACACCTAATAGATCAAAAGCTGAAACAATATCCATATTTTCAGTTTGGAGACATTTAGATACGATGTTCAGTTGCTGCAAAATCTTTGTTTGTACAACTAACAGATGCACAAATTCAAAACTTTCAATTTTATTTTTCAATCCTATTGCATCATTCCTTTCTTTTGCCTCATTAATTGTCAAAATAAGTTTGGATAGCTCTCTAAATACAACGCCAAACCTCTACTTTAAAGAAAAAAAAACTGCTTCATACCTTCCTGACCATCTTGGGGCCGATAACCTAGATGTTAGGCCCCTTAAAACAACAATTATCATCATCATCATCATCATCATCATCCTGACCATCTTGATGGGTTGAGTGTTTTTATCGTTATGTTTGCATTTTCAGATGCATCTTGCAGCCCCAGCTAGTGTTTTATACGGTGTCCAAAAAAGTTGTAAACATTTTGCACATCCTAAAAAAAAAAAAAAAAAAAAAAAAACCCCGGTGATATTTCACCATTGGCTTCTACAGCGCCTTTCAACACCAGATTTAAATTGTGACTTGCACAACGTACAAAATATGCATGTGGCACAACTTTTTGAATCTTTTTCTGCACTCCATTGTATACTCCACTCATTACGCTTACGCCGTCATAACCTTGGCCACGACATTTTTTCAATTCAAGACTATCTTTAATAGATTCCACTATTCTACTTATCAAACCAAATGCACTTTGATCTTCAACTTTTGTAAAAGAAGTAAACATCTCGCAAATCTTCATTCCTTTGAGTTTATTTTTTTCATCATTTACCACTTTGACGTACCTAAAAACTTTACTTAACTGATCAACTTTAACAAGAGTTTAGTGCTTTTCAGTCGGTCAACACGAATGTACCCAAAAGAGATGGGTTATGCCCTAATCCTGAAATAAATTACATGAGATTAATAAAACGGTGATATTTCACCGTTTTATTTTTTTTGTTTTATTAATCTCATGTAATTTATTTCAGGATTAGGGCATAACCCATCTCTTTTGGGTACATTCGTGTTGACCGACTGAAAAGCACTAAACTCTTGTTTACTTAGGCAACACTGAAAATATGGCTTCAAACACCACAATGATCAACTTTACTTATATCCTGAGTTGTATTCATAATAACAGAGAAAAAAGAGAGCTCAGTATTGAACCCGATGGGGTTATGCTGACTGGAATCGAACTTGGTTCTCAGAGACTGTGATCTCAGTAAAAAGGTTCCGCCAGGGAGCGAACCAGAGATCTGTACAGGGAGTTTCTTGGTAAAAACCCCTCGAAAGAAATGTATATTTAATCACTGGCGTGATTTTGATGAAATGGCATTATTTATTAGAATAATGTAGGAAATAATGAGCAGATTGTATCATTATAAGACGATTTGGTGTAATCTATTGGAGGTTTGAAGCAGAGAGGAGGGCAGAGCTGACATTTACTAATCGGCCCAGAATTGTGGGTTGGTCCCAGTGGAGCCACGTCCATCTCTGTCACCCCATTATGTCGTCTGGAGCAGGGGAGAGGCCTGAAAAATGACACAGTTATTCCCCGACGGAGAATAGATGTAGAGGAGGGGCGGAGAAATGCCCAGAAAAATCATTGATTACTCGTGATTGGAGTAACGAATCGAGATGAGAGTTGCACACAGGTGAATATCTTGGCAAGAAGATAATTTTAGAGTCTTTTACATGCGAAATTGGTGCATATTTAGTGATGTGCGTAAGGACTGTGAAGCGACCATTGTTCGCGGAGGGATGTGAAGATGTTGACGGGGAGTTCCCGGTTAGGTAGCGTCCCACGCCATGGAGAAAGGAATTAATATTAATTAATTGAACGAGCGATTCCTTTGCACACAGATAGTTTTGGGACCTGTGAAGAGAGAGGAACACAATGATCATGGTTTGAAGACCTGAATCATGCTGTGAGAGGAGCGAAGATTACGCGGGAAGATGTTGCTCTACTTTCTGTGGAAATCCGATATAAGGGAGTAGACCCCAGGAGGAGCTCTCAGTCCTACTCTGTTCTCACTTGAACCTCAGTCCTACTCAGTGTTACTTTGTTACTCAGTTGAATCTCAGTTGAACCTCACTTGAACCTCAGTCCTACTCTGTTCTCAGTGTTACTCTGTTCTATCTCAGAGTTACTCAGTTGAAACTCACTTGAAGCTCAGTCGAGACGCAGTCAAGCTCAGTCTACATGCCGCCAAGCGCAGTTACAGCCAGTTACAGTTTTACTCAATTGTCAATTGTAGCACAATGGAAATAAGTTGCAATCAGTATGCAGCAAATATGCAGCAGTACGAGACAGCGTGTAAGCCGCAGACAGAAGTCTTCAAATAAGTTACGTGCAGTCTTCGAGTGAAACTTCAGTCAGCTACAGCCAGGTTGAAGCCAGTTCGTCAAGGCATAACGCATGACGGATCTATTCATCGAGACGCCGAACAAGGACTGGTATGTGTAAAAGAAACAGAAAATATGTTTGTATGAATAATAGTCGTGATACAGGCATAATCAGCCGCACGAACTATGACGTGTTCAGTTATGAAGCACCGTATAGACTAACGGTAGCATTATTGTATATAATTATTTGTGAAAGTGTTGAACTTTATTAAGCGCAGTGTGTATTGTATGAACTAATCGTATATGTGTAACTACGATAGAATGCGCTAAAGAAACTTTACTAAGTGTTTGGTATTGCCATGAGAGTACCAGATGGTAACGCTTACTGTAGGAGTAATGATCGTCACAAAAACTGTTGGAGAGTTCCGAGAGCAGATAACCAGACTTTCAATCAGGAGTTGATAACGTAAGATGCCGTCGACACCTGCAATTTCGATCTCTGCTAGGGAATTTCAGCATTGAAGTGTGTATAAGTGACGAGTGTTCAGTGTAATGTATATGTAAAATATCATTTAAAGTAGTGTTTGATGAAGTGTTTCACATGTTTGGGGAGTGATAACTTCCTCAAAGGTATGCAACGTGTCGTGTTGGTGATAGAAATGTATAATCAAATGTGTGTAAACAAGAGAAATATGTCGCGTTAAACCCATTATGGCGGGCGACATGGAAGAATATGATTGGTTGGAGCCACCTTAGATGCCTATAGAGATGTAAGTACCCCACAAATTATGGTTATGATTATGTAGAAGTATGGACCGATGCATGTCTGTGATTCCGTAAAGGTATTGTGAATTCCTTATAGATGCCAGTAAAAGTCAGTTAGGAGGCTGATCCTCCATGTTTAATCAGTATTGAGTTGATTTTTATAGAGTTGGAATGATGATTTGCATCATTAAGTGGAGTAATTTTTCCCACTATGAATTAAGAATGGCAATCAGTTATGTAAATGTAACGAACGCGATTGTTCGAGTTTAAAACGTCTAGCTATGTCGGAAAATTTGGTAATTTATGTGAGAATAATAATAAATAATGATTTTGGTCATTTATGTCAATGAGATTTGTAATAATAATAACAAAGGATGATTTTGGTCATTTATGTCAGTGAGAAATGATGATAATAATAATAATGGTTATTAAGAGTATGAATGAACACATCAGGAAACAAATAAATGTTGTAAGCGAGAATTATTAACGCTAAGTGCAAGACTTATCAATCTAAGCAGGAAGATGTTACAATGAGATTACATTTCAGTAATTATGGAAAGAAGCTTTATATCAGAATATTGCATATATTCAGTAATGATACCAGTAATGAAAGAGCTTTTAATGAATTGAATTTGCAGCTTAATTGAGAAGCTTATAGAGTAAATGTTAGATTTCTCTTAATATTATAGGTCGGTGTGTCGTAGCATGGAGCATTAGGGGCCAGATAGTCTATTCTACGTATGAATTCTCCTATGTCGTGGACATTGTTGGAGACATTATTTATTCCGGAGTTTTAGTGAATGGACCCTAACTCTGAAGAAAAGGATTGAAATGTGTTCCGGGTTGGAATCTTTATAAGAGTCGAGGAAAACAAGGACACCTCGCAGCTCTATGATTTCCCGAGAACTTATGATGAGTTATTTACGCTCGTGGGCAGCGAAAACTCATGGCGACAGTGGTTTTGTGCGCCTATATTATACTTGAGACATCGGTCACCGCCAGGCTCATGCATTACGAACCCCGAACCTTCATGTTGAATGGACCCATGTGAGGCCATTAATTAATCGTTATCCTCGACGTAGGAATAATTACAAAAGCTCATTCAATACCTGTTGGCATAATAGTCAATTAAGATCCTTTGGGAACATGTGTGCCGGTTAGGACACAGTATTTGTCTTGTAAATCTCCACTGCTTAGAGAGGGAAGCTTTCAAACTTTTAGAAAGGTCGAGATAATTGGTGGAACGACCCATCCCACTTTCTATTGTGTAGCGATTTCCTTAGCCGAGGGTCGGTGCCAACCACTCGAACCGCTCAGGCAAGTTATAAAGGGAAGAGATTCTAGACCTTGTTAAAATGACATATAATGCGAGATTGTTATGTTGAGTATTATAGCCATGTGGTTTGTGAACACATGGATAATTATAGTCAATCCTGATGGTTCATTAATTTAGCTATCTGACGAATAGTTACATGATATATTTGTACTGTCACTGGAACCAAGTCATGTAGTTGGTTACTAGATGCCAATCGCCTTGAGCGCGAGGCAGTCTATCGTACAATCCGACATAAGCTATAACGTAACGTTTTATATAGGAATCACAGACAGCATGCGGTGAAACCATATAATTGAAGGATGCGTAGGGGGTAGCTTACATAATTATGGAGTTGCACGGTGATTTTGGTGCAACGTCCAATAGGTAAATGCATGCAAAGCATTTCATTGGTGAGAAGAAAAATATTAAAACACGCACGGCACACATAATTGTTTAACATAAAGAGGTTTAAGGAATAATCCTTGTTGTAATATTAAAGAAGTCACATTGTATGACTGTTATGTTAATGTACAGTTGTTTTGAAGTCGTAGGTGCATCAGCGCACTAGTATATCCTTGTGAAGTTCACAGAAGGGTAAAGCATTATGGCTAGGTACGACTTTGTTGTGATTTCATAGTTGTTTACTTATGGATTGTGGAAGTAAAAAAATTTTGTTTGTTTGATTTTATGCTTTTTTGGGTATTATTTTGTGTTTGAAGCCATGATTTATTTTAATGAATTAAAGTTTTAGAATAGAGTTGTGCCTTATCATTGTAGAGTTGATACCTTTTTGCCTCAAATCCAAAATATGCACTGCTAAATTGGGGTTACCGTACACGCCTGAGAGCTGATGCTAGTTGGAGGCGGATGCATATTATCCAACGAGATTACTCACATGGGTACAGTATTTCATATTTGATTTCTTTCAGAACTTCATTTGCCATCAAAGAAATAACTTCATTTTGGATACTAGGGCTTAATTAGTTTACACTTCCTGCTGGCTTTGCAAAAGGTTTTTTAGTGCGGGGTCATAGTCAGACAGAAGTTCTATTATAGACAAGAGATTTCCTTTATTTGGATCTTCTATTTTACTACTTCTTCCGCGGAAATCAAGGTTTACAGGTGGCCAAAGTTAATGAATTATTAACTTTTCTTTCTAGAACGTTCCTCCAGTAATTTTTACCTTCTTTTAACTGTTTTTCTAAAGCATCACTCATTGTTTCATCACTCCTCCATTTCTCAAATATAACACCAGAAAATATGTGGTCATTCGATTGTTCATGAGTTTTAATTCTATCATAAAGATGTTTCCAGTCGTTTAGTCCCGTACTACCGAAAGTGTTCTCTTAATGTTGTGATAACAGCCAACTTGGTTGACAGTAGACACGGTCTAACTTTTGCGAATAGCAATGCCAGAGTCTGTTACATTTCATCCCAGAACCTGATAAAAAAAACTGTAGTAAGTTAATTAGTTGAAAATGATCTTTTACCTCCTCGTCTATCAGGCTGTTTTGGAAAGGAACCACGAGGTTGATAAAGGTCCTGATGCTATGATTAACCTTTTCATTTCTGGATTATTGACGGGACTGGGAAATTCAATTTTGTCTGGTAAAATATAATTTTCAGCGTGTCCAGTTCCAGTCAAGCTTACTGCATCCTTGTTATTATCGACTGGCTGATCAAGACATGAAAGGCCACTATGAGTGGTCGGAACATCGATTTTATGTAGGCTACTTCAGACTGTTGATGAGCGTCAACATCTGAAAAAAAAAATAATACATAGTGAATAATATTGAGCAATAAAATTTAGTGTAGTGGTTTATAGTTCATTCAGTGTTTTATTTGTAGAAACAGATTCAACTAACTGTTGAACTAAGCCAACTAACTGATTATTGGTTGTTTAACGGGACAAAAAGACTTTGTCACCAAAGATAGTCGTCCGTTGAAACGATGCATACTGTATACCCGATACAGTGTGATTTTTAATGTAAAATGAAAAACAAACAAATGTGCTCAGTCCAAGTGAAGTGAATCAACCGTCGGAATTCGCAAACCACTTCATTGTTTTTTTTATCACACACTTTATGCTTTTTATAATATTAACGTAATATGATATTAGTTTGTTACAAAATATTACGTCCTGACCTTATTGTTAATGGAAGTCATAATAACAATAATTTTTACTTTGCTTAACAACGTACCACGCTTTTACAATAAAGTTAACTTTGGTTTCTTCTTACCTTCATTATCTTAGTTTTGATCTTGTTTCTGCACCGAAACGTACTCTAAACCTGATTGAGTTTGTGGGTGCAACCATGCAGTACGTTTTAGTACAAGCACGAACCATCTCCTCGTATTTTTCTTTTATCCTTCCTACTTTAGCTCCACCATAAGTACGTGTCATAGCGTCGTTAAAAAAATAGCACAATGCAAGCCACAACTTAAGTTCAGCCACTTAACCGGGAACCGCTGTGGTGACGTACCAACTACACTACTGCTACTACTCTGCTACTGTGCATTGATGTGGTGTGATGTCGCAGTGGAGGCAGAAGGGGTGGAACTAAGGGTCATGGTCATGCGCTGAATGGGGAACAATGCATTGTCTGCCCGGTGGCTGGGTCGGACGCCCGGCTATCAAAAAAATACTCATAGAATACCACACAAAAGGATGGATATATCTTACATAGCCTACAGATTGCACTGAACGTGACTAGTTTCTAAACACAAGTTTAGACGCGTAGTTCCGTACAATTGGGGCCCCTGATCTAAATTGAATTCACAAATATGTTTTCTAGTACTACTTTTATTTATTACTTATTTATATTTTTTCTTTTAGGGTCTGGGGGCCCCCTGACCTCGGGGGCCCCGGGGCGGTGCCCCGCTTGCCCCATTGTAGCTACGCCCCTGGCCGTATCACCAATAGCATAATATCAAGCGTCTCGAATCTTCTTCTTCCTTTGCGTTTGTCCCGCCTAGCTGCAGCGTCCGCTATATGGATACGTTGTCGCCATTTTTTTCTGTCTCGGGCCATGTCAGGATGAAGGTGTTGGTTCTTCGGATCTCCATGTAGCGTATCATCCCACCGTTGCTTCGGTCTTCCCTTAGGTCTCTTGCCTACTACTTATAGGCTATAGTGTAGCCAGTCGTTTCAATTGTGTCCGCCTCCGCTCGTAGAACATGCCCAAACCAACGCAGACGGCACTCCCGCATCTTGTCACTGATTGGTGCAAGCCCAAACCGTTTCTTGATGTTGTCATTGGAAACATGATCCAATTTGGTGACAGCCGCTGTCCATCGCAACATCTTGGTCTCCATAGCGCCTAAGCGACGTTCTGTCACTGTTGTCGGTGTCGAATAATGATTGATAATCGGGGCTGCATTCATTGTTGCTACGCAAGTTTCAAAATCACCATGTTTGCAGACCCTTGAACTGGCATCTCTACTTAGTATAAAACGAAGTCCCCGATTCTTCGATGTTACGGGTAATCTCGAGAACCACTGGATGGATTTTGATGCGGTATCCACCATTCTGTAAAGGATATCTCGGGGAAGGTTCCTGAAGAAAATAATTTATTTCTGATCAAAGGAAGCCAAGCAGTAACGATTTCAGTGAAAACGTCGAAAAAGAAACCTGGCGTCCGTGCGCTTTTTAAGTTTACGCTGGGCAAACCGTTAAAAATATTTACATACTATGAGTGTAAGAATTGTTCAGCATGTAAAGTTCTAAAAAAAAAAAAAAAAAAAAAGTCCGCGACAGCATATCTTGATCTTCAATACATCGCCCACTATAAGTGTTTTCACGTTTTCATTTATTCCAACAATCTCCATTCAGTAACTAGCTTCGAGACAGTTTACGAGCTAGCTGGCTGGCAAGTGAGCCTATCACCCCAGACACTGTAGTCGTGTCGAGTTAAGACTTCAGAGAAGAGGGGATGTGTTTGGAGTTTCCCTGGAAGTGCAACTCGGCTTTTCTTTACTTCGCCTGTGAACTTTTCGTTCTGCAGAATACACAGTCAAGTTTAGATTGGACGGAGGGGGCTTTGCGATTCATGCACCTCGCCATTCTTAAATTACGTCTGACAAGAATTCGTTGCACATGCTATCTCCATGATAATATAATTAATAGTCCAGTCAGTGATTTTAATCCATCACGCCGAGACGGAAAACAGATATAGGTCGTAGTTCATTGAAATCGAAAAAAAAAAACTCCTTTTAGGCTTACACTGGGTAAACCGGTAAAGATACCGGGCGGGTTGCTAGTCTATATTCTATATAATAAAAATGAATAGCTAAATGTATTGCTAAGCGCAAAACTCGAGATTGGCTGGACCAATTGGGCTATTTTTTTAAGCGTTCGAAGTGGAAAAAACAAGGTTTTTTTGAAGAGAAAAATTGGAAAAATTCCCCGGAAAACGTAAAAATCTCAGTTTTTTTGTGCCTAACAAAACGTTGCTATTACTGCAGTAATAGTTTGTCAGCAGGTACCGCCACAGGCAGAATCCAAGTGTGGCACTCGCAATTGCTTCATCAGGCAGTGCAGCTACATTGTTGGAAGGCGGGGTCGAACAGCCCATTCAGCGCTAAAATTGCCGTTGAATATGCAAAGCAACGGAACTCTGACCTGCAACAATTCTAAGAACTCTGCAATGACAAAAGTTTTGCAGCAATGTTAATTGATAGTGTGGGATGAATGTACGATGGCACAAAAAGTCTTAGGAGGCATTAAACCGAACCATGCAAGATCTGCGGAACATTCAAAACCGATTTGGTGGTGCGATGATTTTGTTAGCAAGAGATTTTCGTCAAACATTGCCAGTGATTCCACGGTCCACGCCAGCTGATGAACTCAATGCACAATCGTCAATTAAAGGTCGGATCGATGGTCATAATGTTGCGAAATATCAGCCAACCGCGTCTCTGTAACGGCACACGGCTAGCGGTGAAAAAATTATTGAATAACGTGATCGAAGCAACCATTCTAAAGGGGTAGTACAAAGGAGAAGACGTTTTGATGCCACGTATCCCAGTGATTACCACTGACGTACCATTTGAATTTAAACGACTGCAGTTTCCAGTGCGGCTTGCTTTCGCTATGGCCATAAATAAATCCCAGGGGCAACCATTGAGGTTTTGCGGCATTAATCTTGAAAACCCATGTTTCTCGCATGATCATTTGTATGTTGTCTGTTCCAGTGTTGGAAAAACGTCAACTTTGTTTGTTTACGCGCCAGGTAATCAAACAAAAAAATATCGTATACCATAAAGCTTTACAATGGAAATATCATTTAAGAGAAGAATTTTCTTTGGAACAGGTCAGTATTATTACATGTTCAAGAAGTATTTCATTATGTGGCAGTAAATTATTAGCCACACCTAAGAATATAAATTGTGATCATGTGAGGAACACTCTTACGCCAGTGGAAACAGCAATTTTTTTCCGACGGAATTTATATTTTAATCATAGTGTTAATTGGAATCAGTGTTTTCTATGATAATTATTTGAACCGAAGAAAGAAGATTATGTTTTGGCCCATTATCTTCACGGCATCAAATTATCAAACTACTCGATTTGCAACGTGGGATAATTATGGCTCAGTGAGGGATTTGAAGACCTGCCAAACAGTTTCCATCTACGCAACAGTCAGTCAAGGTTTCGAGCATTTCCTTAGTCACTCTGAATATATTAATATTGCAGCTACTGAAAACTCATAGTTTCTTAGTAACTCTTGGACGAAGCCTTTAATAAAAGATTTGCGACAAATAGGTCACCTCGCTACCTGGTAGCTTCCAGGACTGACGGAGGTGATTTCAAATACGTGAAATCCATCATTTTCGTTGAGGATATTGAGGGAAAATTTGGGGATCTTAACGGGATTTCCAAGCTCCGGAACGGGCAGCTCTTGCTGCTTATCGTTAGCCGGCAGCAAACCGAAGCGTTGTTGGTATGCACGCAATTTGGCGAAATACCCGTGAAGATAACAAAGCAAGAAACGCTGAATGAGGTGCGTGGAGTTATTTTCCATCGGGACCCCATTCTAAACAGCGATATAAAGCCAATGCGGGATCAGGAAGAGAGGCGTCACCAAAATTAGGCGCACTACCTGGAAAATTGGAGAGGATAGTGTCGATACCGGCGCTTTCATTCTCCATTTTGAGGGTGATGTTGTACCTAAACAGGTGAAGGGCACGTCGTACGCTTACGAAGTTCGACCCTACATACCTCCACCTATGCGCTGCTATCAGTGCCAGAGATTCGGGCGTGTTTCCGCCAGGTCTACTGCGAAGGCCGTTTGTAGAGAGTGTGGCAAGAGGACACATGAGGGCGAGAGGCGTGGTATTCGCAAGCTAGCAGCCGAGGAAGTCGCATGCAACGAAGTCGAGCTCTCCGCCAAGACCATCGTCCACCAAGGAATTGATGATCCACCCGCCATCACGCCAAGCATATCGATTCATCATCTCCAACGTAACCATTACCCTTCCCGCCATCCCCTCCGAGTTCAAACAACAATATCCAACAGTTACCATTGTTGACTCCTAGCCAAGCTTCTGTCCTACCTACCAAACCGTCCCAATCAAGAAATTCCTATCAACCGAGTTGCCGCCAAGCTAAACTCATTCCCTTCTCACCCCCAGCAGCCTTATTAATTAATTAATTAATCAGACCTTCTTCGAAGCCAGCTCGTATATTGTCGCAGCCCCTCTGCTTAATAACTGGATAACCTTATACGACTGGCTACTCTTCTTGGGCGAGCCATATTAAATACAAGGGTCTACCACGGTATTTGACCCCTTTTCAACCCAACACTAACTCACATTTACACACAGTTACACACATGGACCAAGTGGACCATGTGGCTGCTTTTGCCGAATTAACAGCATCGCTGTCTGAGGAAAGCAATCAGTCATGGGCCTCTACACAACACTGTGAGTACCACAGGGGCTCCGAGCCTGCACCTACACCGCGCCATGGCACGTTTCCGTATTTTGACTTCGGAGAGAGGCTATGGTACGAATCCCCTACACGCCGTTCTCCCAAAAGCTCGCTGATTGTAGTCCGTTCACCGGGCTCCAAACAATTGCCCGCTACACGCGATGCAATAATCAGCGTGCTCACACCTATAGCCCACTACATTACTAACATTGAGGAACTGGTAAACCATCAAGTCATTATAACACCTACCAGGGACTACCGCATCAACGCTTTTACCAGGGCCCTCCGGAGCCATCCCTACATTCCCCAATACACTTTCATTCCCTACATTCATACAGAAACCTACTCAGCGCAAACACAAACAGACCAGCCCCCTCTGCCAACCGACTACGCAGTAGAAACACTCCCTAAAGCCACTCAGACCATTCCTATTCCTCCTCCCATGCCCACATTTAACAGCAGGAAAAACGCGCAAACACACGATAGAAATGCTACACGAACAAACACAAACTCACACGGAAACAGGAGAAAGATGGACACAGGTCTGGACCCAAACGGGCAAGAGAAAGAACAAAAACACAAAAACAAAAAGCACTAGTTCAGATAAGCCCCGTTGAAACAGCTACACAATCAGACTCTCCCCAGCCTGCCTTCAGCACGAGCACCACTGAATCTCCACCTTCCCCTCCCTCTAACACAGTAAATTCTTCCCCCAAAACAAAAACACGGGCGAAAAATCGCTCACCTCCCACTCAACGCTCTACACTAGTCTACCAATGCTTCAACTGTCAAAAATTGTTTCACAACGCTGCTAATTGCCCCCACGAGGCGCGGTGTAACAGGTGTGGTGATCCACATCACCACAAAGCCTGTCCGGCTCCCTTTGACAGCCCTAAGTGCTGCAATTGTGGGGGTAATCATGCAGCCTCATATTTGGGCTGTGCCTTCATTAAGTCCGCAGTTGAAGTACAGACAAAACGCCATTAACTACATTCCCCCACTCATGTCCCTCACAGTCCCACAGCCTACACTTCACAGGAACTCAGCCCTAACACAAATTCTACAATTAATTCAGCATTTGGCCACAACATCCATATAAACACTGACAATCCTGCCAATCAAACACCTACAAACTCCTGGGAACCGTGGTGAAGTCTGCTTGGGGGGTAAGGCCCTGCCAGCCCGCCTGGGGTGACGAACCACGGTCCTCGGAGCAGCAAACACACCAAACTGCACTGGAGCGTATTACAGGACTCGAACTAAGTACCCACTAGGAGGCCCAGGCTAGCGGGGCCAATCCCGTCGATTGGCCTACGCTACACTGGCTTCCATGCATCGCGAAAGCCACAAACTTCAAATTACACCATCTACAGTCTGAATTAACAATAATTAATCATAATATCGCATAATTATTACATACAAACTCATTTAAACTCCATCCAGCCATCAGCCAATCAGATCACTTCTCTAGCCAATCAGCGAACAGCAACTTTAAATTCAAACTCCCCGCTCCAGTGACAGTCTTTACACTACATTAACACAAGATAGGCCTACATATTCTTTTCACAAATATTAACAATATGAGGTGGTAGCTGAGGCCTTTACAAAGCAATTCATTGTTATAAAACAATGCAAAACCTACTACAGGTCTTTATTTTCCACTTCTCCTAAAGCACTATTTAACTTCTACCTACTAAAGGTCTTCTACATTTCCAATTAAAATTACGAAGCTGCTGCTTAAATTAAACCATTATACACACTGCAAAATTAAACACAGTCAAACCATGGCGAGCGAACCGATGATGAACAACTACAGCATCGGCAGGAGTGTGCACTGGCCAACAATGGTCGTCAGGCACATCCTGACCCGAACATAAGCTGAAACAGTTCGCTATTCTCTTCCTCAACTTGCACTGCCCCAAATTAATTAACTGATTGCTCCTGCAATTAATTAATTAAATTTATAACTTATCACCCTTGCACAACTAAAAGCCATTGCACTGCAAAAACTCTGGCTATCAGTGTTATTCATTAAACTATAGCCAGAGGAAATTTACTTAATTCATTATTATTTTAATTATCCTCCAAACTTTTTACCCCTTTAGAGTAAAAGGAGCCCGGTTTACGGGCACCGGACTCTTCCTCTTCCTGCATTCACCTTGTCAAAGGTGATATGCTTGTCACTGCCTGAGAATAATAGGTGAGACGTGTACGCCTCCCCCGATATGTCCTAACTGCCATAGAAGTCACTCTTCACGGTCTAAACAGTGCCCTGAATTCGCCAAGGAAGCCAAGATCCAGGAGATCAGGACACTTGATAGGCTTTCGTATCACGACGCTCGTAAGAGGTACCGTGATATGAATGCCCCCGAATTTCGGGTATCGTTTGCGGCTGCAGCGACGCCCTCGTTCACCCCTGCCGTTACTCTACCTAGTGCAGTACCCTCAATTTCCTCCTATACAGCTGTTTTGAAATCACCCCTCGCTGTACCAGCGAAACCTGAATACCCGAAGAAGGTTCCACCTGCTTCTTCTGCCACCACGACTAAGGTGCCGGTAAAACCATCTAAGCCGGCACCATCGGAGGAGAAGGCCTCTTCTTCTCCGAAGCAGTCGGCAAATAAGTCTTCCCCTGCTAATGGGGCAAAGAAGACTTTGCCGACTGGGGCTGGACCTTCTTCCAGCCCACCTGATACGAGAAAGATAGGGGAGAGGAGGGAGACGGTGCGCCGCGATCTCTCTCGCCCTCCTGCTGATGGGATGGCACCCGTATCTGCTAGCTCTTCCACTCCCGCGAACATTAAAGAAGTGAAACCGGCAGAAGCCAAGCCCGTCCGTGTGGAGGGAGCGGAAAATATCACCGGTGGAGAAGAGAGATACGGTGCAGCGCCGTGTCTCTAACCCTCCTGCTAACAAGGCTGCTAACTCATCCGCTGGCCATCCCGCTCGCACTACCATCAGTGGAGCGGTGCCAGTGGGAACAGCCATGTTTATCAAGGATCTGGCGTCAAAAGGGAAGGGACCACCCACTTCTCCGAATAGACGTCAGCGCCGGTCGAGGAAAAAGAACGTTCGGGGCATGTCGGGGACGGACACCCAGTCTTCGGACCGGGAGAAGGTACCTCGACACCGCTCTCGCTCTTCCCCAGGAGCGAGAATGTGTAAGTCCGAGGAGGACCGCGCGCCACCCAAGAGAGTGTCTAAAGACCGGGTGGACGGAGCTGTGGCCGCCGGTGGCGTCTGCACTCTCGTCCACTCTAGCCTCTTTAGTGAAGAGGTGCCGATGCGCACTCAGCTAGAAGCAGTTGCAGTTCGTACTTCGTTGCCAGTAATGGCAACAGTATGTAACGTGTACATCCCGCCTGATTCTCAACTGGATTACAACCAGCTGGTGGATCTTGTCTCTCAGCTTCCCCCTCCTTTTTTCCTTCTGGGAGATGTTAATTCCCACAACTCCATCTAGGACTCCGCTACCTCTAGCGGTAGAGGGAGAGGTTTTGAGAGACTAATCAGGCGGCTGGACCTGTGTTTGTTGAACACAGGGGAACCTACGCACTTCTCTGTTGCACACGGCACTTTTTCGAGTGTCGACATCACCATGTGCAGTCGTGCGCTGGCTCCCCTGCTACAGTGGGGTGTACACGATGACCTTTGTAATAGTGACCATTTCCCGATTATCGTTACACTTCCAAACCAGAGAGCTATCGAATTACCAAGTTCATGGCTTCTCCGTCGGGCCGATTGGCCAACTTTCACAGCACGTTCGGTTTTTGCCGAAAATACCTTTGAGAGTGTCGATGATCATACCATTCACATAACGAATGGTATTTTGGCTGCTGCAGAGGAAGAAATTCCCTCCTCATCCGGCATCTCCCACCGCAAGCTTGTCCCTTGGTGAACACCCGAGATTGCAGCAGGCATTAAAGATCGTCGACGTGCTTTCAAATGCCATCGGAAGCAAAACACCATGGCCAGCCGTATCACCTTCAAATGGATGCGTGCTAGAGCCCGATATCTGATTCGGGAGAGTAAGAAAACGACTTGGGAAAAATATGTGTCGTCTATGACGGCACATACTCCTCCATCTCAAGTGTGGACTACTTCGTCGGATCTCTGGACTCCCGACATCTTTGACGATACCCGCAGTCTCCATCAACGGACAAATCATCACGGACCATCCCGCCATTGCCAATAGCATTGGATCGCACTTCAGTGATGTATCCTGCTCTGGAAGATATAAGCCTATATTTCTGACTCTGAAGCGGGGGGCAGAGGCCCACCGCTTGTCCTTTGCCACTGTTTCTACAATGTACCATTCTCTGAATGGGAACTGTGCAGGGATACATCTCCTGGACTGGATAGCATCCATAATGAAATGTTGAAACATCTGTGCGATTCCAGTTTACAACAGCTGTTGCACTTCTTTAATCGTACGAGGGCAGATCAAAAAATAAGTTTCAGTTATGGCCATTTATTACAACACCTATACAACAGCAATACGCCTATAACGACATACAATATAACGTCACTTTTCCACATAGTTTCTAAGAGACTCCAAACATTTCTGCGAACGCACAACCAATTTGTCGATGCCGGATGCATAGAAAGTTCCTCCAGCGTTCTGCAACCACACGGAGACAGCGGCCTTCACCTCCTCATCGGTCTGGAAACGTCGACCACCTAGCTCCGTTTTGAGCTTACCGAACAGATGAAAGTAACATGGCGCTAGATCGGGACTGTAGGGTGGATGTTGCCAGACCTCCCTCTTGAAACGCTGCAGCAGTTCGTTCGTTTGGCGGGCCTTAAGAGGTGTTGCGTTATCGTGGAACAAAATCACACTGGCGCTCAATTACCCCGGCGCTTCTCTTTAATCGCTTTACGCAACCGGTGCAACGTTTGACAATACGACGCCGCGTTGATCGTCGTTCCTTTCGGCATGAATTCCACGTGCAGCAAACCCTGCATGTCAAAGAACACTGTCGCCATAACCTTACCGGCTGAAGGTTGAACCTTGGCCTTCTTTCGTTGTGGTGATGAAGGGTGCACCCATTCCATTGATGTTCTCTTCGTTTCGGAGGTGAGGTGGTGGACCCACGTTTCATCGCCTGTGACGATTCGCCGCAGAAACCCGTTGCCGTCTGCGGCATAGCGTTGCAAAAATGCCAGGGAGGATTGGAAACGTTGTCCCTTGTGATCATCGGTGAGAAGACGTGGGACCCATCTTTGACACAGCTTACGATATCCAAGGTCCTCGTGAACAATGGAGAACACACTGCCATGCGACATGTTCAGCCGCGTCGTGATTTCTCTCAGTTGAATGCGCCGGTTCTGTCTAATGATCGCATTCACACTGTTGACATTTGCACGGGTCCTGGACGTTGCGGGCCTGCCCTCGCGATATTCTCCCGTGATATCCGTGCGTCCGGCTTCGAATTGCTGACACCACTTTACGATCCCTTGCCGGGAAATGGCCTGCTCCCCATACACAGCACTAATTTCACGATGAATGTCCGTGCAATTCTTCCTTTTGGCTCATAGGAATCAGATTGTCGCACGCACCTCATATTTGGAGTGAACGTCCAGTCGACGCGCCATTGCATTTGGCCGCTATTCAAACCATACAAGACGAGACACCACAGCGACCTGCCTAACAGACGTGAGGGCATTGTCTGTCCCTTCCTCCGCTGTGCACACGTTTGCGACACACAGCGCGCAGCTGCAGCGCGTTAGTGCAACTAACCTTTTGATCCACCTTCGTATATGGATTGAAGGGGAGTTTCCATCTCAATGGCATGAGGGGATCGTGATACCGATTCCCAAGGCTGGAAAGGATCCCAAGCTTATCAGCAGCTATAGGCCCATTTGTCTAACAAATGGCCTATGTAAGCTGCTAGAGAAGATGGTAAACCGTCGACTGGTGTGGTTCTTGTAAGAGAGAGGTCTTCTGTCTGAGTACCAGTATTGATTTCGCTCTCATAGGTCCACCATTGACCATCTGGCGCGACTTGAGAGGCATTTCTCCAGAATCAGCATCTAGTCACGGTTTTCTTTGACCTCGAAAAAGCCTATGACACCACATGGCGCTATGGAATCCTTTCCACCCTTCACAAGTGGGGACTCCGTATTAATTAACCAATCTTTATTGCGAACTTTATGTCCGTCCGACTCTTCCGTGTAAGAGTCGGCAGGACATTATCGCAATATTACACTCAAGAGTTCCTCAGGGTTCTGTGCTGAGTGTCACCTTGTTCGCGATTGCCATAAACGGCATTGTTGCCGCCGCCGGGCCCACTGTAGTTCCATCGCTGTATGTCGGCGATTTAGCTCTGCTCTACAGCTCTGGAAGTATGGCAGTCGTGGAACGGCAATTGCAGCTAGCTATTAACTGGGTCGACCGAGGTTTTCGTTTTTTTTAGCAGCGAAAACCTCCGTCGTCCATTTTGGTCGGCTCCGGAGGCTACATTTACACCCTAAACTATATCTCAGGGATGCTGCGTAGCCGTTGGTTGACACTTATCGCTTCCTGGGGCTCCATTTTGACAGCAAATGAACGTGGCAGCACCATATACGGCAACTAAAAATGACGTGTCTCAGGAAACTGAACATGCTCAAGTTTCTTAGTGGCACTACGTGGGGGGCTGGCCGTGCGGGGCTGCTACGGTTCTACTAAGCCCTCGTCCTGTTCCGGCTAGACTATGGTACTGCGGCATACGGTTCTGCAAGACCGGCAACCTTGAAAATGCTGGACAGTATCCACCATAGTGGTGTTAGGCTGGCTACCAGTGCCTTCCGGACCAGCCCGATACCCAGCCTACTCGCCGAATAGGGTGTTCCACCTCTAAAATATAGACGCCGATGTGCGTCAAATGCCGCAACATCCGAACTATCGAGTTCTCTTCAGTACCCAATACCACCAGAGGTAGACTAAATAGTTCGTGTACTGAAATAGGAGTGGCTGTGGGTCCCTGTATGATCCGGACACCTAGCGAGGTGCCTCCGCGGCAAGTCCCGCGTCCGGAAATTCAGTTAGATCTACACCGAGGTCCTAAGGTGAACACGGATGCCTCCGTTTACCGGAGGCAGTTCCACAGCATAGTTCACCAATTTCCGGACGCTGGCATTCTCTACACGGATGGTTCGAAGGTGGACGAGAAGGTGGGTTGTGCCTCCATTATTGATGGTGCAAATACCCAAATCTCTTTGCCTGAGGCCTGTAGTGTGTTTACTGCGGAGCTCGTTGCCATCTATGAAGCTCTGCAGTTTGCACTACAGTATGCACGAATCCACTTTCTCGTGTGTACCGACTCTTTGAGTTCGTTGCAGTCAATTGCTACATGTTTCCTGCAACACGCCTTAGTGCAGCGAATCCAGACCTACTAGCCTGGTTGTGCCGCGCTGACACTCGAAATGGGAATTGCGGGAAATGAGTTAACTGATCAAGCTGCAAAAGATGCGGTATCACTACCACCTCGACCAATGGAGGTACCCGCTAGAGATATTCGCTCTCAGTTACGCCGTCAAGTACTGGCATTTTTCGAGAGTCAGTGGCTAGCTGACCCAATGCTCAGTAAACTGAGAGCGATCAAGGGAACTACTCGTGTGTGGCGGAGCTCTTTCCGGTCACGGAGGTAGTCCGTCATTTTGTGTAGGCTAAGGATAGGTCATACAAGTTCCACCCACTCGTACCTAATGAGAAGGGAAGACCCACCACTTTGTACCTGTGGAGCCGTATTCACCGTGGCCCACATTTCATTCATTCATTCGTTTATTTGCAATTGGGGGTGTGTCCCCTGGTGGCAAATTAGATATACATAACAAATAAATAATTGTGCATAACAATTCACTAACAATTAAACTTTTCTTAAACACACCTATATGTTTGGGAAAAGGCTCTAAGACTGCGGCAGGTAGAGAGTTCCAATTATCAATGGCACGGTTTACGAAAGAATATTTACCATAATTTGTTCGCTGTGGTCGTCCCTTTACTTTGAAAGGATGATCGCTCCTACCCATGTAAGTAGGCTTTTCCATACGTTTGCTAAGCTCACCCCATGCTGGTTGATTTGTATACGTGTTGTACATAGCGCAGAGTCTAGATTTCATCCTCCTAGCCTCAAGTGATTCCCACCCAAGTTTCTTTAACATACGGCTCACACTGCTCCTGGGATTTAAGCGAGTGTGTGGATCTTGCTGACGTAACGAAGAAACCTTAGTTTGCAGATGCCACTCAAACTTATATTAGCCGATGACGCGGTGGCTGCTGATCTCGTCATCCGCTTTATAAGTAAGAGTGGGTTAGGGCCAGCAATCTAAATTTTCCAGTGTACATTGACTCAACGACCTGTTCGGTTTTGAATGCAGAATTCTTGTTTTTCCGCATTTTTTTATTATAATTATTATTTTTTGTTTGTTTTTGTTTTATTAATTTTCGGTCTTTTCTAATTTAGGTGTCCACCTCTAAATTTTAAATTTAATTCCAAATTTGTATCCTTTAATCTGTGTAATGAGGGGCAGATGACCTCGTAGTTCCTCCCATTAAAACAACAATAACTAACTAACTTTTGGTAGCAGTAGAAAATTAACTAATTTCATGTTGATGATGTAGTGATTTGCATTATTCTGATTTTTTCGTGCAGTACAGACTGAATTGGAGTTCAATACATTGTCAATTATTTTGACAGCACGACGTCTGTCGGGTCATATAGTTTATAATATAACTTGAAAGTTGGCAGTCATGTGCTGTGACGTCATTCCATGTTCGCAAATCTTCGCACCATTTGCCAGATAGCAACGCATAACAGCATATAAAGCAACGCTTATTGAAGAGCATTGTTACATTTTAATTTCATGAAGAGTGCATCTTACAGTGGGAGTCCTCCCTATTGAGCGGGTCTTTCCGAATGTCGTGTAGCGGACACGTCACAATGACTCACCATCACATTTATAGCATGTACCGATTACTGTATACCAGCGTGCCGTGAAGCCTTGATTGCTGTCATAGCATTTATTACATACGCAGCTGGGAATATACCTTAGTTGTGACAATTAAGACTTGCTGTGAAGTACTGTAGCCTACCTCGTATCACGCGAACATTGTTAGGTTTAGGTATAGAACAAAACATCGAATTTTCCTAGTGGAAAAATATCTTCTCAAGAAAAAGTTTGCAGTGAATTTGTTTGCAAGTTTCAGCGCAGTGTGATTTTTACTTGTGGGGAAACCTCAAACAAAAGGTATATAGAAACAATCCGCGTACTCTGGAGGCTAGCGAGAACGAAATAACTGTGCTGATACAAAACACCGTATCAGTGAGGATGAATTACAGTGATAGTACCAAAACTTCCTACGTCGGAGCAATAGGCCAGGCGATAGGTAATTCAATAAGGAAATAATTAGTGGAAAGCTGGAAATTGCTTTAATCGCTTTATTTGGACCCAGATATTACTCTCCCTAGTTTTCCCCCTCGAGCGAAGTCGGCGTTGGTCCTTCTGGCCCTTCTGGCCCTAAGAAGGTACCATTTTTTTTTTTTTTTTTTTTTTTGCAAATCTCCCAAACCATCAACTTTATCAAGAAAATATCTATTATAAAAATAATCTCGAGTAAATTTCCTACAAAAATGTTCTGTATCTTTTGTCTCTAATGTGAACCGTTACGATGATACGACCCTTTTTGATTCTTGCGGAAAAGCTATGGAAATGATATGCCATATCAAAGTTTCTACATGTTATAAATATTTGTCAGCATTCCAGGTGCACAAGCTGTTAACTTGTTACAAGTATAACAGTTTTTCAATGTTAGCAGCTGTGGCAAAGTACCTACCATTAGTATCATTTTGCAATATTGCGTTTTCGACTACAGAACAGCATGTGGATGCACGGTGTGCGCGGATCTCGCGGATGATGCGGACTTGAGAAAATTTGTTGGATGGTTATCAACTCACGATCCCTTTCCTCGTGGACAACACATTGTTTCGTTAAGCACAGGAGCTGTCGGGGATGGACAAATCACTTGTCATATGGCCTATGAAATTGGAATAGCAGCACAAAAAGGCACAACCGGCAACAACTTTCGCGATGTGAAGTTCCTTAGAAAAAATCGCGTGATGCCTCTCCGCACGGTACATTCGAAAATAAAAATCTGCAACACGGATATTCCTGTTGATCCTCTTGTGCTTTTCCGACGCATTTGCCATGCAAAGAAATCCGATGCAGAATTGAAGCAATATTTCCAGTTTGAACTAGCTCCGTATCCGGTTGCGATCTTCGATGAAGCGGGAATGCGTAAGACGCAAAAATCTGTGTTCTGTAAATTATTCCATCCTGTTACCGATGAGCCCATATTTGAGGACCTACATCATCTTCTCGACGGAGGATATCTTCTGCACCGTGTAATTTGGCATCTAACCGATACTTTTGTCGACATTAGTGCCAAATATGTGAATTACATTAAAAGATACTTCAAAAACAGTGTCAATATTTTCGATGTGTATCCTGACGACCCAGCAGCTCGCAGTACCAAGTCCGCTGAATGTATTCGACCATCGCACAAGCATGATGCTGCTTTTTTTTTTTGAGGAGTCCATGACGGCACCTATGCCACAAAGCAAAATTTTTGTCTAATGACACAAACAAACGAAGATTGATCAACTTGTTGCGCGTCAAATTCGAAAGCGAAGGAATCGAAACCAGACAACCTCCAGAAGATGCCGATGTCCTCATCGTTACCACCTCACTCGAGTTAACTCGGCCCGATAATTCGGTCATTATAGTGGCTGAAGATATAGATATCCTGGTCATCGTGGCGGCTCGTGTGTCACCCTCCACGAAAATGTATTTCATGAAACCCGGCAAAGGTTCAACCAAACAACAACTATTTTGCACAAAAAGTTTCAATCTCCCGCCGTGTGTGCAATAAAACATCCTCTTTTTGCATGCGTTTAGTGGGTGCGATACAACGTCTTCGTTTCACAGGCAGTGCAAAATGAAATTCGTAACACTGCTGAAGAGTAATGAGGAACTGCAGACAGCTGTTAAGGTTTTCCGAGACGTGAACGCAAACCCCGATGAAATTGACAATGCGGGCCAGTTGGTTTAGGCTAGGCTTTATGACAACAAAACCACGGGAAATACCCTGAATGAGTTGCGGTTCCAACTGTTTGCAAAATCTCTATGCAAACATCGATTTAATCTCGCAAGCTTACCTCCCACCGAATCAGCGGCACGTGAGCACTCTTTAAGAACATACCATCAAATCCAAACATTGTATGGAAATGATACAGATCCACTGGATTGGGGCTGGAAACATTCTCAATGTGGTTTGGCTCCCATACCTACGACGAGGGATCCGGCGCCACAAACGTCTCTAAACTCAGTGTCCAGCAAATGTTCGAAAGGATGTAACGCAGCGTGTGGTTGCAGGAAAACGGGCCTCCGATGCTCCAGAACCTGCATGAATTGTATGGGACGGTCATGTACAAATGCTGCCGAGGAAGATGATATGGATGGTTGTGACGGAGACATCGATGTTAATCTTGAACGCCCTGTGACGTCGGACAAATGTACCGATACAGACGATGAAATCGATGACGGAGAAATTGAGGCAGACGATCAAGACTGCCAGCCTTTATCAAAACGGTTTAAAATCTTCTAACTTTGACATTTGAACAGTAGAAGAGGACTCCTGCGCACAACACTTAAAAATAAAATAAAAAACGCGCCATTTACTCTACCGTCAGGTGATGTGGAAAAGAGTGATTTTATGCCAATACTACGCAATAATAATACTAATGGTAGGTACTTTGCCACAGCTATTTACATTGTGCACCTGGAATGCTGACAAATATATATAACATGTAGAAACTTTGATATGGCATATCAATTCCATAGCTTTTCCGCAAGAATCAAAAAGGGCTCCACTTTGAATGGTCATAGCATCGTAACGGTTCACATTAGAGACAAAAGTCAGGGAACGTTTTTGTAGGAAATTTACTCTAGATTATTTTTATAATAGGTATTTTGTTGATAAAGTTGATGGTTTGGGAGATATGTGCAAAAGCCTATGAATTGTACCTTCTTAGGGCCAGAAGGGCCAAAGCCGACTTCGCTCGAGGGGAAAAACTTGGGAGAGTAATATCTGGGTCCAAATAAAGCGATTAAAGCAATTTCCATCTTTCCACTAATTATTTCCTTATTGAGGCTTTTTTTTCCGTCCTGTCGACTGGCCTACAACGTGTGTTAAGAAATTTAAGGACAGCATTTCCAACAACTACTCTGAAATTCATGTAAGTATGTATGTATGTATGTAAGTGTAAATGAGTTAAACTAGTTGGGCGCTACGCTGCTGCTAGCGCCAATGCCTTGCTCAACACGCGGCTATCCACAGTGCCCCGGCCGCCCGGCGGCATCTGTGAGTCTCGGTTCTATAGGGAGGGGTCCTCACTGCATTTCTACTGCGTTTTATTGTATATGATTGGCACTGAGACTATGCTTCCTATAATTCACCTACTGTTACGCTAATTTTACGCCGGTTACAAAAGTGAATAGGTCTATACTGCATAATATGAGGGGTGTTCTAATGAAAAGGTACGTAACGATACTGTGAGTACAATTTATTCGTTATTCAAAAGTAATCACCACATGTCTGTTCACAGGTGTCCCATTGCTTCACAAGCCGCAGGATTCCCTATTCCCAGAAGTATTGTGGTTGTGACACCTGTACGGTGTCCTTTAGTTCATCGTCCGATTGGAAACGTTTTCCCTTGAGACAAACCATTAACAGTGACGTGTATTGTGCGATACTCCGTAGCCTACGCAAGTCCATCAAGAACAAACGGCCTGGACTGCTCACGAAGGGAGTGATTCTGCTCCATGATAACGCTCGCCCACACGTCTCTAACGTCACACAAGGTGTATTGGCCACGTTCAAGTGGGAGCAACTTGAGCATCCACCCTCCAGACCGGACTTGTCACCCTGCGACCTCCATCTGTTTGGTCCGCTGAAAAACAAACAGGGAAAACTTTTCCAATCGGACGACACACTAAAGTACACTGTACAGGATTGGCTCCTGTCACAACCACAAGACTTCTGGGAACAGGGAATCCTGCGGCTAGTGAAGCAATGGTACACCTGTGCACAGCCCTGTGGAGATTACTTTTGAATAACGAATAAATTGTACCCACAGTATCGTTTCGTACCTTTTCACTTGAACACCCTTCGTATAACACATTATGTTGGTAGCTATATCTCGGACGAGATTTTTTTTTTTCAAAATAAATAATTTACTTTTTTGTGGTTAAATTAAGATGACTCAGACTATACCCCTCGTAATACCGGTACATCCCTTTGGAAATCGCCATAACATTTCTATATCTCTACATAGTATAAAACAACGTCCCCGATACTTGGGTGTAATGGGTAGTCTCGAGAACCGCTAGATGAATTTTGATGCGGTTTTCACCATTCTGTAAAGGGTTTCTCGAGGAAGGTTTCTGTAGAAAAACATTCAATTATGACCAAAGAAAGCCGAGCTGTAACGGTTTCAGTGAATCGAATCGAAGAAAAACCTGCCGTCCGTGCGCCTTTTAAGCTCAGGCTGGTTAAACCGTTAAAAATATCTAGTATACTATGAGTGTAAGAATTGTTCAGCATGAAAAGTTCTACAAAAAAGTCCGCGACATCACCCACTGTAAGAGTTCTTACGCTTTCATTTCTTCCAACAATCTCCATTCAGTGGAAATTTAAATTACTAGCTTCGGAGCGAGCCTATCATCCCAGCTTCGACCAGCATCAAACTGTCGATTCGTGTCGAGTTAAGATTTCAGAGAAGAGTGTATGTGTTTGGAGTTTCGCTGTTCACCGCGGCTTTTCTGAATTGCTTCTAGGACCTGCCGTCCGTGCGCGTTTTACACTGAGTAAAGGGTTAAAGATACCGGGTGAAGCCGGGGAGAGTTGCTAGTCTTATATATACCACACATACCGTACAGGGTCTGCCTGATTGATATAGCAACTTTTCAGTCGGTCAACACAAAATAATCCCATTTACTGAGAAATGCGAAGATGTGATAAATAAAATATATAAAGTACGGTGTTTTTAGAAATATTTGTAATGTACCACAGAAGAGAGAGAGAAGATTATGAGATGACATGTTTCGCTCGTTAAGCGAGCATCTTCAGATTCAAATATACAAGACAAAATAGCGCTACACTACCAAACCCACAAATGGTATCTGCCCTTCAAATACAAAATAGAAACACGACAAAAACTTAGAAAATGTGGGAACTATCACTGATACAGTAGTAAAACATTAAGCACCTGAAAAAGAGCTATTCATTTTGATATCTACCATGTTGCAAGACTGAGAAACCTCGATCACATCAACGAACAGGCTTCCTCCACCAACTAATCTATGAAGGTGTAGCTACTATAGTTGTGATACACTTAAGCAATAAGCCCTAAAATAGAATTGTAATAGTACATTATGCAACGAGCCTATAATGGCTATAATTAAGACACAAGTATGTTTATAAAACCAGCGTATGCGAGTTTTATAATTTCCATACGAGTGTCTTAATTACCATTATAGGCGAGCTGCATACGACTGTTTATGTTCGACGATAATTATAACTTTATTATGTGTTTTAACATAAATATTCATAAATATCTGTTCAGTCACTAAAATTTTGTGATCGGGTGCTGCGCTGGGTAGTATATCTCTGTTTTCCAAGCTCTCTGGTCACCGACGCATGCGCTCTGTGTGCTTCAATGCCATATGTTCAGATTGTGCACCAGTATTCAGTAAAACTGTCACCAAAGTCGATTGAAAACAACCCGCTGTGTAGAAATTGGATTTGAGGATATCAAGGTACAGTGCTATTTCTTGTCTCATATTCACCAGTTTATTTACGCGAACATATGGACGGTGCACTTTCGGTAATTTATATAGACATGTTGGATTTTGAGCGCATGCGCGAACGTATCCTCATCTAATTGGTCAAACAACTGTTTCTTGAGCTGTGATTGGTGGGAGAAACTGTTTCATAATGAAAAATAGTGTTATAATGACCATCATTATGATACAGTTTCCAGACATATAATAGTGAGGGTCGAACATAAACTAATATACAGAAATGACCTACAAGTACTCTGTTGAGATGACGGCAAAAAGCCAGACTGCAAAATAAAAAGACAGTGTTAATCTACTACTAATGTGTAGAACGATCTGTTGTGGAGACTTATCTGAATTCTGGAATGTCTACAAGCTGCTCTGACAACCACTGTTCTGATATTTAAAAAATCTGCATGTGGAATCACCAATATCGAGGTTAATCACATGTATTTTTTTTTCCTTTCAGGTTGGAGCGTGATGGTGCAGAGGCTTAGCTGCCCGCCTTTCACCCGGACGGCCGGGGATCGAATCCCGGTGACGCGGGGTGGAATTTTCACCTGAAGAATCACGCTGCGTCAGGAAGGGCATCTGGCCATAAATCCCCAATCAAATCCAAAATGAGCTGGTTGTTTCTGGCGACCCCAATTAATTGGGAAAAGCCGAAGAAAGTTTTTTTTTCAGGTTATATTTTCGCATGTCCCAGTAATTGGGATTATATTTTGTTTGACAGAAAAGCTGCAGTATCAAATGACAAAGTACGTAAAAATTCGATACACCAGAGTTCTCTGGTTTTGCATGTGTTCATTAAAATGTATCTAATATGAAATATTGTTTTGAAATTAGCAATTTTCATTGCTTGAACGATTAATTACTCACACAGTTTTTACACTGGATAATACCGTGCCAGTGTGAAAAATCATGCTCTAACTACGGTGCTGTTTGAATTGTTTGTATGTCATAGAAATATATGGACGTGAAGAATTAAAACAATTCTTGGGAAAATAAAATAACTAGGTCTTATAGCCTACCGTAAGTGTGACTGAGAAAATTGACCTAATGCACAAGTAAGAAAAGTTTATAGATTCGATATCAGGTTGTACTCAAGGGATTAGCCTATTGATAATACAAAGTATTTAAAAGTTAATCATTTCTCGCCAAGTGGCTTTTCTTTTCGGTAATTCCACTTCATGCAAGATAACATTCCGTATTCAGACTCTCAATAATCTACATCGTTCATGCAGTTTAAATTACTCCGTATAATGGACTCGGGAGTAACATACTTTAAATACCGCTGATGGTTTATCTTACATATGTTGTTAGTACAAGGATAATGCCCTGTTTCTTATTGCCCAAGCCATCCTTTAGGAACAGAAGAAAGAAGTTGTTACATTAATTCAAAAACTGTCATTTCAGTAAGGAGCCAATGCATGCGTATACAAACTGTGCAGATTTCAAATGTAAACATTTCTGAGAAAATGTTCCTTATATGTAGCATGATTTAACATTGTAAACGTCCGGGTCCCCTTAATATAAACGACAAAATGTTTCATTCTTTCTTCTCTTTATTTATATTCGTAAAGGTTGACTTAGGCACTAAGAAACTTGGAAGTGGTTTTCTATAGTTTTCCACTTCTACTTGAGGCAAATGAAGGGATGGTTTCTAACTCAAGGCCACGGTCGTCTCCTTCCCAAACCTCACCTGAATTACAAATACACTAATACAGTCATTACAATAAAACAGGTTATCAGACAAATTCCACACACACCTACGGTACAGTAAGTACACGGTGCTTCATGACCACTATGTCACAAAGACCATAAATAAAACGACAACAACAACAACAACTCGGTTTTAAGTTAATTTCTACACTTAAGACAGAACGTCTATTTTTCATCGCTGTATTAAACCCTAATTCATTAAGAGTGGAGTGACAGTTATAATATACCACCCGCAATGCCACAGTCGCTTTTAACAAGGAGGGAGGTAGGAGAATTATTGGAAAGTGCTATAGTTTCAATTTTTAACGAAGCGTTGGCATTATTTTCTCAATTCTTGAATATATAGTTTCCATTAAATTGTCCCGCAAAACCGATCTAGTGTGTTCATAAAAATAAAAATAAAAAAGCAGCGCTTCTCTAGAATAAAACTTAATAATTTGGCCAAAACACAGGGGTCTTGTGATCAAGTGAGAAGTGCTACGAATATGTTCACATTCAGGTAGACACAAAGTAACAGCTGTTGGTGCGTGCTGCTGGGGGTTGATATTGACGGCGATGAGGGTGTGGAATGTGGCGACATCTGCGACGGGGGAGGGAGAGGCACAACCCCTTTCATTTCCACATTCCTCGCTCTCTGTAATTATAATCGTCTGTCTTTTTCTGGCGCTTGCCTCGCCTGTCCTGTCTCCACTACAATCGGAATTCCATTCCACTCGTGTAATTAAACAGGCAGGCATTTCATCGAACATTCTGTCTCACAACGTACTCATGATGATGATGATGATGATGATGATGATAAAGATTTTTGCCACTGAAGATAATAATTACACACACGCACACCTGCACCGTCGCTCAAACAAAGAATGAAACTGTATATTACTTAGTCCGCCTCGTTGATAATAAAAGAAGAGCAATTATCCGACAGACTCTTACTAACACCATCTCCAAAGTGAAATTCATGGGAGAGATTTCATATCCCTTTGAAATTTGGACGGGAGGCAGTCAAGTAAATGAACTCTCGCTTTACTTTTCAACTGCGTACTCGAGAAAGTCATCCGTGAGCGGCAGAAAGGAACGAGTAACAAAGGTGTTGAAAATGGGGTTTGAATCTAACAGTTGATTGTCTGCCCTTTGCAGATGACCTTGCATTTTTTCTGACTCGATAGGAACAGCCGCAGAACAAATCAATGAACTGCAGACACAAGTAGCAAATGCGGGAATTTAGATATCCTTCGAGAAAACTAGAGCAGGTGTGATAAACCAGTGGACTACAGTGGCCACACAGGTTATTATTATTATTATTATTATTATTATTATTATTATTATTAAAAGGCATTGCATTGCCAGGTTCAGTGAAGTTGAGAAAGATCTGTTGGAGACTGGGATAACATGTGAAGATATCCAGGAGCGTGGCCCACTTAGGGAAAAACTTCAAAAATATCGGAGTTTTCAACTTAAGCCGAAACTAAAAACCGGGAAGGAGTGCGCGACACAGAGAAAGGTGCAACATCGATTGCGAATGAAAGAGTACTGGGCCACTATTAAAATGCAGAAGAAACAGTTGACATGACGTGGTCCTTAGTTGGCCGTAACGAAGGAAGAAGAAAAGGCATTACATTATACTATGATTTACAAAATTCAGTTAAAACTACCACTCCAGCGCTGTGCCTAGGGGAAGACTGGGAGCTATTTTCCTGTCACTTATCGGCTCTGGTGATCTGTGTCAAAATGTATAAGAGGGAAGAGTATTGGTAGGACAGAGATCTTGATCACGCCCTCAATAGACACTCGTAGCAGTTTTTCCCGCCGAGAATATTTTATCGCAACAAAATCGGGGATAGCGCTGCAGGCAATGTTGATCGACCCCGTCCAAAACTAATCCAAACTGTCACCGTTACAGGGTCCATACCATACCAGCATTTGCCTGGAGTAGAAGTGGAAAACCACGGGAAACCACTTCCAGGATAGTTGAGGTAGGAATCAAGCCCACCTCTATATTTTAAAGGAAATATTAACCATGTTAATCAACATCCTATAATATAATCACATTTTTACTATATATGTGGATTCAATGTCGCTTTCATTTAGTAATACTAGACTACTATTCCAGGTTAATTGTCGGTAAAAAAAAAGAATTACTAATTACTGTATATCCAGCACTGCTGATGTTTATTGACTTCAAATCTTATTCCATGTTGTCAGATTGATTACGTGATAGGAACTAAGACGCTTTCAGCTATTTGGTCTCATTGTGTAAATTGCGTAATGGAAGGTGAGGCAAAACTTGACGCTTGATATTTGGGCGTAGGCTATTTTTTTTTTTTTTACCAAATACTGTAATTTAAATGTTTTTTTTAAATCGTTATGCCCATCTGTGGAGTGCAATTTCACTTATTTAGCTGTTTATTTTTTCATTTCACAAAATCTCTTCGTCTGGGCACTGAAAATCTTCCTTCGTTCTTCAGTCCATGATTTATTGGTAGGGATAGGAAAAATTTCGCGAATTATTAAATGAAGTACAGTAATACACAGGTGGTAATGTGTTTTAATAACCCTAAAAATGGCGAAAAGAATTGTTTTCGAACTCGCGAATTTTCGCGAATTTCGCATGAAAACGCGAATTTTAGCTTATTTCGTTTTTTCATTATAGTGCACTTCCGATAATTCGCGGCAATTAATGCACGAATTTCCGCGAATTACTGAAAACCGCAGTAATATTTTTAAGCCTAGCTAAAGGAAAACTATTGATTAAAATATTGAAAAGTATTTTATGAACACGCAAAATATATATATAATACTTTATAACATAGTATTGTAAGACACATTATGTGCATTATACCAATACTAAAAACTAAGAAAAAGGACTGGCATAACTTTTTTGTTTCTTAGATGGTTTATTCTTTCTAATTTTAGATTGTACAATTCTGAAGAAAACAATATATGAGAACGAAAATTCATCTCGATTTTCTATATAAGAGGTAAGTGCGACTCTGACACACTAGCCTGACTATGGGAACTTTCGGGATTTCCGTTGCATCATTCCTTCACTCGATAAGTACTCTCAGTTTACCTCACCGACAGTCAAATTCCGTACAATATCCTCATCGCTTTCATGTCTGAAACCATGATTGTCTTTATCAAAGTAGGCCTATAACTACTGAATGTCACTTTCTTCTGCATCTTGATATTCATCAAGGTTTTGCCCTAATGTCATCGTAGTGAGACCACATTGCCCGTTTGAAATATCGTCGTCACAGAAGCCGAGAAACGCTTGTTTTTGTGCGAGCAGTAATCTTTGCCCATGACTTGACTGCATGGAGAGCATCCAACAAACACGGAAAGATCGGAAACTTAACGGTGGATAACGGGCCTCGCTTTCTGCATACATCGATCTTTATCAATCTGGGCGGTCATCCTGGTAAGTTACTTAATTATTTAGGTTTTAAGGGCAAGAACAGCGAGGTCATCCTCCCGTCGTCGTCGTCGTCGTCTAGGGGTTAGTTTGCCCTCCGAAGGAGGGCAAATGAGCCCTCCCAGGAGAGCTGGCCGCCATCACAACAAGGTGATCTTCGACCATAGGACAAAACGATAAAATAGGTAATTGTATTTTAATTGGAGGAAAAGGGGAGAGGGAATAATTTGTAATTTAGTGGGGGTACCGGATCAACAAGGCCATCCAGGGCAAGACTCCCTGCAGCTCGCTCAGAGCCCCTACGAAATACCACTTATTTATTCATAAAATAATTTGTACAAAATAATATAGATATCAAAAATTACAATTTGTCAATAATGTCTTGATGTTTTCTTGATGAACAAAATAGTATAAAATATAACAGAAGTATCAAAATTTGCCTCGAAAATACACTGTAAAATGGTTTGATGTAAGTAGTGGAAACAGGTCTTTACGTAGATGTCAGTTGAAGTCATCTTGTCTTCTCTCTTGATGGTCGAAGAAGAAGCGTGCGTGGTGTAGGGGGAAAGAGGGGAAAGGTGGATGGGGATGAAGGAGGAAAGGGGGGGGGGGGGTAGTGACCGATGTCAGGTACTGTATGGGAGTGAAATAATGTGGCTTATGAAGTTTAGGGTTCCCCTGACCGCGGTCCGTCACCCCGAACGAGCTGGTATAACCTTTACTCCTCAGGCAGATTAAGCCACAAGGAACAATTTGGTTGGTTTAGTAGAATTTTAAAAGTGTAGTGTGGAAAAATTAATGACTTTGTAAATAATAGCTTAGTAAATGACGCCGGTTTGTTACATTGGGATGAGTTGATTATAGTTTAGGGGGGATATGTGTCAGGAGGGATGAGGTGGGTGATGTTAGGATGGGCATCATGATGGAGAATCTGTAGTGCCAAGCTATGGGGAAGGGGTATCGATCGGCGACGTTGCCTCCGGGTAACTGGTGTCATTAAAATGTCATATGTCAGTGGAAGTCGATTAGTAACTAATGTCTGGAGAGTTCGTAGTCGGAGTTAGTGGAGATGATGGAATATTGGAGGGAGAGTCTTTGGGTAATTGATAAGATTGCTTTCGTAGGCAAGAGGAAGGCCAAATGCCACCTTCAATGCAAGGTGTTCCATCGATCTAATAATTTTATATTGGGGCAAAGTGGCCCCAATCCAGGCCAAGGAACAATAACTTAAAAGCGGGCGGATAAACGTTTTGTATGTGAAAATAATTTGGAGGGCATTAAGGCCCCAAGATGTTCCTTTGAGTTTACGTAAGAGATGCATCCGTTGGCGAGCTCTTTGGGCTTGTTGTAGGAGATGAGGTCTCCAAGAAAGGCAACGATTTAAGGTTATTCCCAAATATACTGCTTGGCTGGAAGGGGTAATGACTTCGTTGTAAATATTTATGAAAAATGGGTTGTAGTGGCTGATGGGATTGTGGAAGCCAAAGACGATTAATTGGGTTTTTGCAATGTTAATGCTGAGGTGCCATTTAGATAGCCAAGTAATCAGTGTATTTAGGAATGTTTGCAGACGTACGGAGAGAGTAGTTAAATTATTGGCAAATGTGAGGACGGCAGTGTCGTCTGAAAATTGGAAAAGGTGGGGAAATTGGTTAGGTTGGGGCATATCGTGCACATAGATGAGGTAGAGGAGCGGGGAAATTGGTGAGCCTTGTGGAACACCTGAGAATAGGGTAAATATATGCGAACACGCAGTGCGGATTTGAATGAAGGCCCGTCTGTTTAATAAGAAGTTACTAAGCAGACGAACCATTGAGAGGGGAAGGTTGAGATTAAATAATTTAAAAATGAGACCTCTTTGCCATACTAGATCGAAGGCCTTTTCAAGATCTAGTAGGAGTAGGGCTGCAGGAAAGCCGGAATTGATGTGAGAAGTGACGAGGCTTACTAATCGAAATATTTGAGTTTCGGTGGAGAAATTGGGACGAAATCCTGCTTGAGATGGAGGAAAGATGTTGGAGGTGTTTAAGAAGGCATAGAGGCGGCGGGCAATAATTGCCTCAAAGAGTTTAGAAAAAACAGAGATCAGGCTGATCGGCCGATAGGATGACAGTAATGACGGGGGTTTACCAGGTTTAAGGAAGAGTATAATTTTGGCTGTCTTCCAATGTGAAGGGAAGTTACCTGTAGACTATATAGGATGAATGTATAGGCAATGGCTAGAAAGTGGAGGAAGATGATGGGAGCTTGTTTGATATGGAGATATATACCACCCCGTCTGTTCCGGGAGCAGTATTTCGTCTTTTGCCTAGCTGGAACTTAATGTAGTCTGCCGTTATTGGTTGGTTCAGTGGTGAAATGGGATTTAATGTCGAAGATGGTCAAAACTGGGGGTATACGGCCGTTAAGCCTGAGTAGTTGTGTCGGATTTGGGGTGCGTCGCTGTAGATGTCAGTAAAGTAGTTGGCAAAGGTGTCTGCTTTGTCTTGGTCAGAGAATAAATGGCCGTTTGGGCCCTTGGATGGGGTACTGGCTTTCCGTGGTTTTTTGACCAGTGAGGAGTTTAAATTTGTTCCAGAAGGGGCGAGCTTTAGATTCCTGAGCTAGGTTTGAGCAGGCGTCGATCCACTTCTTTTTCTTAATGGCTTTTATATAGGACCTGGCATGTCGTTGGTGTTGTCTGTGTTTCGTCAGTAAGTCTGTGTCAAATGTCCTGAGGTAGGCCCTATAATAGCTACGAGAGAGTTTGAGAAGTTGGATTGCTTTGGCCGGAATAGGCGGCTTGCTCGGAGTAATTTTGGTCTTGGGGATGTGAAGTAGGTCATCGTTAGTTAGGGTGGTCTCCAAGAGGGTAATCAGAGATTGTAATTCATTGCAGTTGTGTGGGATTATTGCCTCGGAAAGAGATTCTTTGATAAAAGAGCGATAAGCTTCCTAGTTTGTTTTTAAATAATTAGGTCTCATAAAAGATGGGGGAGGTGCTGAGGGGGGAACGGGGGAGGGCAAGAGAGGGAAGCTTAATATAGAAGGGGTCATGGTCATTACTGCCGATGCCTGCGAGTTGGATGGAGCAGTTGTGGGCTAGTGTAGAAGAGACAATAGTGATTTCAGGGGTGGACTGCGTTCGCATCATGGTGTTGGGAGGAATGGGTATACGGTGTCCATTCATGGTACTAATAATGTCTTCCAGATGGCGTCTGTCATGGATCAGTAGACTATTTATATTAATGTCGGCAGCGAACACCTAGTGGCGAAAATTGGCATCTATAAAATTAAAATAATCTAGAGGAGGGTATGATCTAGGGGAACTATATGTTGTGGCGACTTTTACTGGAGTGGAGGGAAAGTGTACCATGACAGACAGGAATTCTGGAATATGGAGAAATCGTTGAGGTTGGAGTAGGCGGGAGGGAAATAGGTTATGACCACCTATAGCTACCCCTCCACGAGCTATATTGGGACGGTCGGCACGATAAAGGGTATAGTGAGGGAATATGGGGTGATGAGTAGGTTTGAGGAAAGTCTCGTTGAGTAGAAATATGGCAGGGTTATAGATTTGGATGAGAAGCTCAAGAACAGGACGGTTAGCGGGTAGGGAGCAAATATTAAAGTAGAGGATACCAACAGATGCAACTCTATTGTGGTGTGAAGCCATTATTAAATTAAACATTGTTCATTGGCCTGAATAGAAAATGGACTTTTTGTCCCGAAGTAGTGGCCTGCATGCTTAGGCCAAACGTGGTACGAGCAGCAAAATTAAGAATTTCCAGTACCCGGGGTCGTTCGAAAGGAAGAAGGTTCTGGAGGCATATGGCCTGGAACCGGATCATATCCTCGATATATGGAGGGGAGGGGGAGACAGATGATTGAGGGGGTGTAATGGGATCAATGGTGCGGACAGGGGCAGTGAATTCAGGTTTCGATTTGTCGACTGTCGGACGGTTGGGGCATCGGTGGGAGTAGGCGGGGTGGGTGCCTTGCCATTGGGTACATTTAGGGGGAAGTTGAAGGTTACGGCAGTGACGGGTAGCGTGGGGTTGGCCGCAATGTGCACAAACCGGTTGTCGAATAGGGCAATGTTCGGTTGAGTGAGAGTTAAAGACCTGACATCGGTCAAAACGTAGAGGGGCAGGGGTTGAAGTACGTGAGGGCTCCACTCTGTGACGCTGCCAATAAATATAGGCGCCCTTAGAGAGGAGATGGTCGATGGTTGCACGGTCTGAAGTGAGGTCACGTACAAGTGAGGTTGGGCCTTGGGGATTTTTGATGCGGATCGCTTTCGTGATATTGAGGTTATGATATTGCAATTCTTGAAGTACGTCACTATCGGAGTAGGTAATATCTACTCCGTAGATGACCACAGAGAGGAGGGGCGGGCGTCGGATGAAGAGGGGGGGGGGGGGAGAGGAGATGATTTGGGTGGGAGGAGTTCAAGCGTGACATGGTCTCCTAGGCGGGCTAGGCCCATCTTGTTAATGAGGGTGGCATTGGCATCTCCTCGAGTCTTGAGAATGGTGCCATGGGGTTGCGGGATTAATTAGATGATGGATGTGGCTGGGAGGAAGGTTCGTAGGATGTTTGCTATTCGCCGAATGTGGGGTCGGGGTTCAGAGAAGTTGGAAAGTTTGTAGGTAAAAGAAGAGACTTGGGGTGCAGTGGTGGTAGAAGGTAGGGGTGCAGAAGGATAAGTAGTAGCAGGAGGAGTTTGGCGGCTCATTAGGGGAGGAAGAGATGGGAGAGTGGGGTTGGGTAGGCCTAACAGGGGTGTAGGTTGAGGAGAGGTAGATGGTTGAAAATAATTAGGAATGTGTGAGGGGAAATTAAATTGAAAGGGGGCAAAAGAGGAGGGAGAAGTTTGAGAATTCGGGGGGAAATTGGGTGTTGACATGATTGGTGAGGGGTAGGAAGTGAAGGTTGTGTTAGGGCTAGGGTTGGTAGGAGCAGCAATGGTGGCATAGGTGATGGTAGGTTGAGAGGAAAGACTGACTGTGAGTGGGGGGTAGGTTGTTGGGTTAATGGTAGGAGGAGGGTTAGGGAGCACTAGATTAGGGGAAATTGTAGAATAGTCACCGCCACACACGATGTCGAATGAGGAGTTGATGGTTGGAGCGGTGGTCTTCTTCCTTGAACGGCTGCGGCGGGAAGAGCTGTTGCTGTGGAACGAGTCATCCTCGGAATCGGACGCTCCAGCAGGGCGGATGTCCTCTTCTTCGGATGGCTCAGTTGGTCCACCCTCCATAGCCTCTCCCTTACGTTCTCGGTCTCGGGTCCTCATCTTTCGATTGCGTCTCTTGCGGCTAGGGGAGGTAGTGGAGCTCCCCCTGGTGCCGGTAGGTCCCGGCATCAGGACGGTCGTCAGTTGGCTTAGGTATTTGTTTTGTAGTTTTCTGGAGTCTGAAGTCTATGTAAAAGTAATGATTTTGCAGCTTCTTAGTTCTTTTAATTCACTCAAGAGTGAAGTTGGTAGTCTTGCTGTCGTCTAATGATGTTGATGGTAATGTAATTTCAATATATGGCGTCGAATGAAAATAAATATTTTTTAGTGATTTTTTGTCAACACTAAAAATAAAATATCACTGTTGGCAACAGCAATGGCTCAATTGTTATACGGAGATTCGGCACTCATGATCACAGCCGAATATTCCCGAATGTAAGTTTGTCTAGGGTCATCTGCCCCTTCATCCTAGTAACCACTCGATGCGTGGCGTCACATAGTGCGCATTTCAGACATGAATATCTAAATGGCAAGTATCCATATCAAAATGTGCCACTGTCTCCTGAACCAGTCTTAACCAGGTGGTCTTCTTGGTTTCATTCTGTAGTGTACAGTCCGTACCTGTCAGAGTACTTGAAATATATTGTGCAATTTATGAATGAAGTACTAGGGACTGATAACTCTGGTGTTGATTTTCTGAACAATGTTTCACATGACGAAATACTTGAGATGCAAAGAATTTGGCACAGACATCACTGAACTCATCCCTTTACTAGAATACCAGTCTTATACAACTGTTCACCTTCTAGATGGACATCTATGGAGAATTCATCAAGCCCTTAAACTTGCTGTTTCTGGAAATTACGGAACCAACATTAAGGAGCTGTTGGAAGGTTGTGGAAATGTGTCAAAAAGAGGGGAAATACATTCAGTTTTAATTAATGCTAAGTGTGGGAGACACTCTTAACCTACCCGGTCAATGTTCCCTTTTTCAATCCTTTTATGAAATTACAGACACCAATAATTTTTACCGGCTCTGCTTCACTCGCCTTTTATTTCTTTAAGTAACCATCAGCAATGAATACAAATATAACCAGCAACAAGGCCTCTTTGATAGACATTTGTTCTGACGTAAAAAAGAGTCCAAGCGGTTGGGTTTGTTACTAACACTCCACATCCTCCCGACCTTTTACGAGGTGCAATAACTTAAAAACAATTGAGTTACAGAACAAGCACATCATAAATGAATACCCTCCTCTATATGGAAAGTCCTGTCACTTCATATACGGTAACGTCCTTGACTCTTATCTTCTGGCAAATTTCCAGGAGGCACTTCGATATGCATCGCTTCATGTCTCTTGCACCTGACACATCTCGACAGTACACTGCGGATGAATCTCCTACCCCCCCCCCCCCCACACACACACTATCCAGAATCTCTCCCTCAAGTGGGACAGCAGAATATATGTAACAATGTGCAACAATCTGAGGTGCTCTTCAAGTATACTGTAAGCAGTTGCACCAGTCTGTGCTTGTTCGGAAGAATCATTGGAAATCGGAAATCTTCATAATCTTTGCGTTCTGTGATCTTTGTCTTCACTCGCAAGATTCCTTCCGTATCCCTAAAAGTTATCAGAGACTTTAAGCTTGAAATCTTCTCCTCATCGAAAACTTCATCTTGGACAAGCTTGACGAGTTTTTTCTCCCCTGATTGTATCTCATTCACGGTTAATTCTCCTCGCCTTCTTCCGCACGGTTTCTTCTTAGCATTGGACACAAATCTCTGCATCCATGCAACCGTTCTGACTATCTTTGTATATGAAGAGAAGCGCCACAGATACCACTGTGTCTCATCGGATGTACTTAAATATGTCACAACTTTTTTCTCCAGTTCTTGATCAATTTCTTCTTTGTCTATGAGAGTTTCTGTGTGCGGCCATTCTTCTTCACGCAGTTTCAGCCATTTTGCACCCTCCCACCAACGAGACTCCTTCAGCTCCTCAACATTACAGCCTCGGGAAGGTATAAGTTCCAACAAGTTGGGTCCTTTGTTCAAGCAGTCATTTAGGGAAAGGTCTCCCCTCTTCTTAGAAGACGCATCAAAGACCGGTCGTAATCGTGTTGTTCTACCATCCTTAAACACGCCTCGGTGAGGTAAGTAGTATCCAACAGTACCCTCTAGCTTTCCGTAATATCTTCAATAATACCGTCTGCCACCCACTCGTTTAGGGTTGAATCGTACTCCTCAAATTTGCTCGTAGCGATGAGTTTAGCTGTCATCGCGGCAAGTCTTCTCTCGTCTACATCTCTATTGTCTTTCAGGTCATCTCTATTTTCTGTCCATGGCAAGCAGACCTCATATCTACCCTCGTTATTAATAGAAACAGTCTTGCTAAAATGATCAAGAGCTGCAATCTCAAGTTCGGCCTTTGATTTCTGTTCAACGGGGTCTGTGATACCAAGTACATAAAGTCTCCACAGATGAGACAAGTCGTGACTGTGCGTCAACAATGAAGTGGTCATTGTAGCGGCGGATTCTTCCTTCGAATCATTGTTGAGTGTGCCCATCACTACCCAACCTAGACGAGTCTCCATAGCGGTCAAGCCACACTCCAGTTTGTGCATGTTACCTGTGAACAACATACCAGCTGCATCAGAGCCAATCAATATCTCTATATCAGGCTGTCCACATCCTTTGACAGTGATTATGATATTCTTTGTCGTCAACTCCCTCAAACATGATGCCTGCTTCAGTCTTGGAATCGAAACACATATAAGTTGCTGATCGAGCATTCGCAGTTTACATGAATAATTGTCAGATAAACTCTCGAGCAATATCTGATAGCACTGATGAACATTCCTCTTAGACGTAACACCCCCAAACAGAACTTGGACTAAGGTCTCTGATCCTACATTCCTACAGTTCATGTCGATAGCAGTTTGTTTCAAGATGTAGGATCGTTGAGATCCTGTGTCAATTATTGCTATCACTATCCGCTGATTGCCTCCAGACTTCAGTTTCACAAGTAGAGTCTGGAGTAAAATCTAATTTGATACACACTGTGAGGCTCTAACAATGCTTGTGCTATCTGGTGTTCCAGGTCCCTTCAACATATCTCCAATCCTATCTTCATTTGCTGGTAGATCTGGACACACAATACTACCGTGCTTCTTGCCACAGCTCAAACATCTTAAGTTAGCTTTACAGTCGTGGGATCTGTGTCCTTGCCTCAAACATAGAAAGCAACCCTTCTTCTTCTTCTTTAAAATGTCCTTCTTCTCTGGCAAAGACATTCTTTGTGCTCGGAAACACTCCTTGTTTCATGCGTCTTGTCACAGAATAGACAGTTGACCATCCTCCTTTGTTTATCCCCAGTCAGAAGATTGAGAGCAGTAGGTACATCCTCCTCATTTTCAGAATTCTTTAAGCACCTTGGCTTCGGTGTCTTGGTCGAAACTTGGAATCCTGCCTTTGCTATGGTTATTCTTTCTTCCCCCCTCTACTTCAGATCTGAGGAAAGATAAAGGAGACTCAGCTTGTCACTCACTATACGTGCCTGTCGACAACTGACTGGACGATGTTGAATTGCGTAGCCAAACCCTCAAAGTCTCTTCCGGAATGCAAGATTCCACCAAGGGTAACAGCATTGCTGCATATTTATCAGACGTCATACCTATGGATTCCAATGCTCTTAAATATGACTAAAGTTTATCATAAAGCTGAGGTGTAGTTAAGCTGTTCTTACTCGAAGTGAAATGTTTGATAACTAACTCCAAAAGCTCTCTTACATAATACTCCGTAAGTAATTCGTCCCTTCCAAATCTGCTCCTCAGACTATCAATAGCCTTTTGATAGTTATCAGCAGTTGGGGGAAAACTCTCAATTATTTCTCTGGCCTTAGACTCCCTAACCGTCGCCTGTATCAAGTACTGAAACTTGTCCTCCTCAGGCATTTTTTCATCCTCATGGATTCTACTAAACTGGCTCCAAAATCCAAGCCAGTCCTTAACCTTTCCGTTGAACTGTTTAAGTTCTAATTATTCATAATGTTGAATTTTGGGCTTATGCCGTGTTTTATTATACTAATATTCGACGCGTTTCGAAAGAAACCATGTCTTTCATCGTCAGGAATAATCTGGAATACGACAATGTTGCTAAGAGAAAGCAACGAAGAACATATAGAAGGTGCCCAAAGATGGACGCCATTATAGCCCCATGTTAGGGACAACGGAAAGCAGCAGTGAATTACTTTCTCAGGGTTCTGATAATAGGTAGCCAGGATTCACTGAGATTGTAGCCGGTGTCGCGGTTGAAATTATCTGGGTGTTTACGTATTTCAACCGCCTCCCTGATGATTCTGGGACGATATTGCTTTATACGGGCAAGAACATCCACTCCTTGGAACATGACATCATGGCCAGGTGTTAAAGCATGATCGGCAACAGCTGATTTATCAGGTTGAATGAGCCTGATACATCTATTATGTTCCTTAATGCGAGTGCATAGATGTATCAGGCTCATTCAACCTGATAAATCAGCTGTTGCCGATCATGCTTTAACACCTGGCCATGATGTCATGTTCCAAGGAGTGGATGTTCTTGCCCGTATAAAGCAATATCGTCCCAGAATCATCAGGGAGGCGGTTGAAATACGTAAACACCCAGATAATTTCAACCGCGACACCGGCTACAATCTCAGTGAATCCTGGCTACCTATTATCAGAACCCTGAGAAAGTAATTCACTGCTGCTTTCCGTTGTCCCTAACATGGGGCTATAATGGCGTCCATCTTTGGGCACCTTCTATATGTTCTTCGTTGCTTTCTCTTAGCAACATTGTCGTATTCCAGATTATTCCTGACGATGAAAGACATGGTTTCTTTCGAAACGCGTCGAATATTAGTATAATAAAACACGGCATAAGCCCAAAATTCAACATTATGAATAATAACACGGGCCGTGAAAGTCTAAATGACAATGTTTAAGTTCTATTTTAGGTAGCCTGAGTTTCCTCCGTGAAGTTGGAGACGAACAAGACATAGCATTTTCACTTTGTGCTTTGGCCTTAACCTTGGCGAGAAACACATTGTACTTCACTTCCACTTCGTCGAATTTTTCCTTATACTCTTCTAACTCAGCATATTCAGCATCAAAATCATCATGTGTCCCGTCCTCTAGCTTGATTAGTTCATACCATTCACTCTCAATATTACTTAAGTCCTTTGAATGTCTTATCAATGTATTGAACTTAAACTTAACAGTTTCTTCGTCCGGATTACTTTCACCAAATAACCGATTCAAATAGTTATAAGAGCGCGTAAAAACGCTCTGGTCACTCTTCTCTTCTTTGTAAGTATTTCGATCGCACCAAATTTTATGATAGGGCTCACCTGAATTACGCAGTAGAAATCACGAAGTGCTTACCCAAGTTACTTGCCACTATCACTTCAGAAAGTTGACTCGCGTTGAAACAACGGATCACGTCGGGGTCACCACAATGTGGGAGACACTCTTAACCTACCCGGTCAATGTTCCCTTTTACAATCCTTTTATGAAATTACTGACACCAATAATTTTTACCGGCTCTGCTTCACTCGCCTTTTATTTCTTTAAGTAACCATCAGCAATGAATACAAATACAACCAGCAACAAGGCCTCCTTGATAGACATTTGTTCTGACGTAAAAAAGAGTCCAAGCGGTTGGGTTTGTTACTAACACTCCACAAAAGAGGGAAAATACATTCAGTTTTAATTAATGCTAAGTCCCATGCTCTTAGAAAATTAATCAACTTGAGATAACAAGATTTACAAATGTGTGCGTTTGATCCAGCAGAAATAGTGCCAATGAACATCAATGAGGATCTTGCAAAGAAAATTAAGAAGTTGCCAATCTGTGGAGCACTGGAAGAAAGTGAGGTGAAAGAGGATACAAAAAACTGCAAACTTTAATCAAGAAGCAGATGCACGGCAGGACCAAGACAGACATTGTTGGAGTTTTGTGAGGAATGCCATTTGTATTTCCAAAGTTCTCAGAATCAGTGTTGAAAACCATTTGGATACCCTGTTCAAATGCTAACTGTGAACTTTTGTTTTTCAGCTTACACTAGCACGTTAAGTGATATGCGTCACCATTTGTCACAAGAGAATTTGGATCTCTTCACTGAAGTATACTTTGAAGGATGACTGAAATGTGTTATGTTATGCATGTTATCCATGATATTAACAAAACTCCCGCCTAAAATGTATCATTTTTAAAATACCGAAATGTGCACTTAAAACCACCGAATTTGCCACTTTAAAATACCGCTTTCTTCACTCTGAAATCACCGAGAAATTCCTATTCCTATTTATTGGTCATTCATTTTCTCAGCAAAATGATGGTTGTTAGCCTACTTTCGATTTTTGCAAAAATAAATAAATAAATAAATAAATAAATGAAAGACTTAAGAGATCTACACGGGCCAAAAGTTGTCTGTGTATATGTGTGTCTGAGCCCCATATCAATTCAAACATGACGAAACCGAATTTAACCAACTTTGGGTACAGAGGACAACTCAGTATCATGTTTTATATCGCCACCATCTTAACGAAAACGAAATTGCGGCCACCCAAATGTTCAAAGCATAAGTAAAATTACGACTAACATAATCACCCGATCTCTACCCAATTTTTCGAACATATACCTTCATGTAAGGAGCGTCATTTGCTCAAACTACAATGTCATCAGCTAAATAGTAGCAAGAAGATGGCCGTATGAATCATGCAATCATTATAGGCCAATCCGTAACTTATGATCCAACAAGGCCCGGCCTCAACAAATCCGCTTATCGAACAGAGGGTGGTTTAAACTGTCCTCAAGGAGGTGACCCGTTGGATATTATTATTTTATATTAGAACTAGCAGGTACCCATGGCTTCGCTCGCGTCATAGTTATTCAATGAATATCCAAAAATCCCTCCTTAGTAGACGTTTTCGACACACAACAAACATATCCCCAAAATATCATTCTTCTAACTTTAATAGTTTTGGTTGGTCGATGATAGTGAACATCCAAAAATTCTTCCTTAGTGGACGTTTTTCATCCAGAATTTCACCCCTCCCCATAGGCCCCTTAAATTGGATTTATGAAAAAAAAAAAACGGTTGAACACCTATTTATTTTATTTATTTATTTATTTATTTATTTATTTATTTATTTATTTATTTTTAAGCTGATTGATTTCTCCGAGTTTCAAACTCCTCGCCTATGTCGTTTAAGAGATATACGCTCCGTTAGGAAACTTCCAAACCCCCTATTTCATAATATACACCACATCGAAAAACCATTAGACATGTGTCAGCTTATTTTTAATGATTAGTTTATTTACCGAATATCACATTCCCAAAGAAACAACTCATGAGATATCGTTATTCAATGAAATGCATGTTTACCCCCCTTAACACCTCTTTAAAACCCGAATAAACAAAAATCCTTCCTTAGTTGACGTTTTCGACATACAGCGAACATATTCCCAAAATTTCATGTTTCCAACTTTAATAGTTTTCGCCGGGCGTGATGAGTGAGTGAGTCAGTCAGGACATTTTCTTTCTATTATTTTTACCAGAATTTCACCCATCCCCATGGGCCCCTTAAATTGGATTGATGAAAAAAAGCTTGAACACCTATTAAATTATTTTTAAGCTCTCTTTTTCCCCTGAGTTTGATGAGTGAGTGAGTTAGTCAGTCAGTTAGGACGCTTTCTCTCCTTTCCCCCCCTGAATTTCACACCACCAAATTGGCCCCTTAAATTGAATTTATGAAAAAACGGTCGAACACCGATTTACTTATTTTTTTAAGCTGATTTTTTTTCGCTGAGTTTCAAATTTCTCGCCTATGTCGTTTTAGAGATAGGCCAACACGCTCCGTTAGGAATCCTTCAACCCCCAATTTTCACCCCTGTCACCTCATAATAATACACCACATCGGAAAACCCTTCGACACATGTCTGCTTATTTTTAATGATTAGTTTATATGCCGAGTACCACATCCACAAATGAAACCACTCGTGAGATATTGTTATTCAATGAAATGCAGGTTTAACCCCCTTAAGACCCCTTTAGAACCTGAATATCCTAAAATCCTCCCTTAGTGTACGGTTTTGACAAACAGCGAACATATCCCCAAAATGCCATGTTTCCAACTTCAATAATTTTGGCTGGGCGATGATGAGTGAGTCAGGACATTTTCTTTCATTCTTTTTTTCAGAATTTCACACCTCCTGATGAACCCCTTAAATTTGATTTGTGAAAAAAAAAAACCTGTCGAACACATATTTACTTATTTTTAAGCAGTTTTTCCCCCTGAGTTTGAAGAGTGAGTGAGTCAATCGGTTAGGACACTTTCTTTCCTGTTTTTTTTTCTCCAGAATTTCACCCCTCCCCATGGGCCCCTTAAATTGGATTTATGAAAAAACGATCGAACACCTATTTACTACCTTTTCAAGCCGATTTTCTCCCTGAGATTCATACTTTTTGCCTCTGTCATTTAAGAGATACTTCCTCCGTTAGGAATCCTTCAGCCTCCACTTTTCACACATACACCTCATAATGTACACAACATCGAAAAACCCTCAGACTTGTGTCTTCTTATTCTTAATGATGAGTTTATATGCCGAGTATCCCATCCCCAAGAAAACCAATCGGGAGATATTGTTATTCAATTAAATGCAAGTCTACCCCCTTAACACCCCTTTAGAACCTGAATATCCAAAAATCCTTCCTTAGTGGACGTTTTCGACATACAACGAACGTAACCCCAAAATTTTCATGTTTCTAACTTCAATAATTTTGGCTGGGCGATGATGAGTGATGACATTTTCTTTCATTTATTTTTCAGAATTTCACTCCTTTCATGAACCCCTTAAATTGGATTTATGAAAAAAAAAACGGTCGAACACCTATTTACTTATTTTTGAGCTGTTCTTCCCCCCTGAGTTTGATGAGTGAGTCAGTTAGGACACTTTCTTCCCCCCCCCCCAGAATTTCACCCCTCTCCAAGGGGCCCTTAAATTGGATTTATGAAAAAAAAAACGGTCGAACACCTATTTACTTATATTTTAAGCTGTTTTTATTCGCTGAATTTCAAACTTCTTGCCTATGTCGTTTAAGAGATACACGCTCCGTTAAGAATCCCTCAACCCCCCATTTTCACCCCTTTCACCTCATAATATGCACCACTGATTATTTAAAGGGCCGCAGTATTTTGACTGTGCAAAGGTAGCATAATCATTAGTTTTTTAATTGAGGGCTAGAATGAATGGTTTGACGAAATATTAACTGTGATGGAACCAGTCACATCAAATATGCCATACCTGATGAGAACCATTTACAAATACAGATAAATGGTCATAGGATGTTGGTCCATAACCATGAAATGGTCAATGCAGGAGACGAATTATCCTTTCATCTCATGTTGACATGGGATGAATAGCAAGCGGGAAAACCCATAAACGATTTCCCACTTTATGTGGAATTGGAATATACAGCCATGAAATAACAATCTGATGTTAGTTGTGACTTAAAACTCTCTTGTGAAAGGTTGTTGGTGAATATCATCATGGTGAATCAAAGGTATGTGGTGAGAAAGACTAAAAATAAGACTCTGTCCTTGGCAAAGCCTGGGCTTAAGACATTCATGGACAAGCCGTTGCGAAAGAAAAAAGAAAAAAATAATGTGTTGACCATAAGGAAAGCCCTTCGAGCAGCACAGAGACGTGTTATTCCAAAATGTCAGCGTCAGGGTTCAAACAAGGGCGAGTGATTCCCGTCCCCAAACGAGCGGGATTTTTACCTGCTTTATTTGCCGGTCTGGTTGCTCTGGGTTCACTTTTGGGCGGTGCCAGTGCAGTGACGAAAACCATTAAAGCCGATAATCCTTTAGACATGAAAAATGAAAATCCACAACCTGCTTCCAGTCTCCGAATGGGTCAGGAATGGAATGAATGAAGCCCCCAACTAGCGGCGAGGATATGAACTGTGCCGGCTGCCGAGGCCGGACGCACTCCTCTGAGGCAAATGTTTAAATGAATGACAGATGAAATGATAGTGGAGAGTGTTGCTGGAATGAAATTTTGACAGGGAAAACCGGAGTACCCGGAGAAAAACCTGTCTGCCTCCGTTTTGTCCAGCACAGATCTCACATGGAGTGGCCAGGATTTGAACCACGGACCCAGCGGTGAGAGGCTGGCGTGCTGCCGCCTGAGTCACGGAGGCTTCCTTTAGACAAATGTCTGATTATTTTTAATGATGAGTTTATATGCCGAGTATCACATCCCCCAATGAAACCAATCGGGAGATATTGCTATTCAATGAAATGCAGGTCTACCCCCTTAACACCCCTTTAGAATCTGAATATCCAAGAATCCTTCCTTAGTGGGCGTTTGTGGCCCTTGAGGAAGCTGCATACCAAATTTCATTCCATTTTGGCTGGGCGATGATGAGTGAGTGAGTCAGGACATTTTCTTTCAATTTTCTTCTTCCAGTATTTCACCCCTCCTTATGAACCCCTTAAATTTGATTTATGAAAAAAAAAAACTGTCGAACAGCTATTTACTTATTTTTAAGCAGTTTTTCCCCCCTGAGTTTGATGAGTGTGTGAGTCTGTCAATCAGTTAGGGCACTTAATTTCCTGTTTTTCCCCCAGAATTTCACCCCTCCCCATGGGCCCCTTAAATTGGATTTATGAAAAAACGGTCAAACACCTATTTACTTATTTTTAATGCTGACTTTTTCCCGCTGAGTTTCAACCTCCTCGCTTATGTCGTTTATGAGAAACACGCTACGTTAGGAATCCTTCAGCCCCAACTTTTCACCCCTTTCACCTCATAATATACACCACATCGAAAAACCCTCAGCCACGTGTCTTCTTATTTTTAATGATGAGTTTATATGCCGAGTATCTCATTCCCCAATGAAACCAATCCGGAGATATTGCTATTCAATGAAATGCAGGTCTACCCCCTTAACACATCTTTAGAACCTGAATGTCAAAAAATCCTTTCTTAGTGGGCGTTTGCGGCCCTTGCGGAAGCTGCATACCAAATTTCATTCCAATCCGTTCGGTGGTTTCTGAGATTTCGTGATGAATGAATGAGTGAGTGAGTGAGTGGTATTTGACAAATATATTGTAGAATAGATCGTACCGTAGCAGTGACTAATTCCTAGACTGACCGTACCGTATTGTGCTGTGCTGTGCCGTGCCGTGGTGTCAAATCGGAATCGCATGCCGCTTTCTTTACTGACCGCTGGGGATGAGTTGGTCGTCACAATACAAATTTCAGGAAATGATTCCTGAAAGGAAAAGTAACAAAAATGTTGACATAAACATATGTCCGGAAACGCATTTTATCCAAAGTAGATTGCATTGATGAGCCGCGTAATAACACTCAGAATATGCTTATTTGTGTTGTGTTGCAGGTTGTGCGTCGGAGCACAGTGATTCAGGAACAAGCCAAGGTGATTTTCTTGTCCGTGTAGCCTGTGATGCTATTCTGGTACAGGATGGAACATTCGGAAAAGTGAGGCAATCCATGTTTCAAAGTGCGGACGCTTCCGTTACATCCCATGGTTGAACATCTACTGTAACACTGTTGAGTTTTCAGTGTTGCATGTATTGCTTTTAAGAATATTGCTCTTCATACGAACTCTCCCTTGTATGATGCACTACCGGATCCACCAACAAATCGTTTGAAATCACGCAAACTATCCTGGGTTGATTTAGAAAATATCCATCCTATAGATGTGTCCTCCAAGTGGCGACAACCCTGGAACGAGCATCCAACGCTTACCTGATTCAGCATCCAACAAAGAAGATAGAGGGATTTCAAATCCCGCGCCAAACCAGATCGACGCTGAACCGGATTAGGACGGGTCAAGAGCGGTGTAGTTACACCTTTAAGAAGTGGGGTTTCCGTCCAATTGCTGACTACGATTGCAGAGCGATGGTGCAGACAGACCACATTGTTAAGGCGCATTTGACGGTGATCTGAGGACTCTACATCAAGTGACTTTGCGTCCTCTGGAATGGTTGTCAAATTTGGACATTTCCATGTGATTATAGATATTTTTTGTGTCGGCCTACTTATTTCCAAACAGGAAACCGAACTCTCTACAGCCTATCACAGCTTCTTAGGTCCAGATGTCTCTCCAGGCAGTTCAAAATTCGTCTGTATAAAACTCAGATCCAACCCGTTGTACTATAAAGATGTGAGACATGGAGTATCCGAAAACAGGACGCGAAGCGTTTCAACAAAGTCCCGTATGCGTTCATATACTATTCGTCTGATAGCGATGAAACTTGGGTGAGATATTGTGTATACTTCAGGGAAGGTTTCTGGTTTAGTAAATTCACTTTACAATAGGTATCGCAAAAGTAGATTCAACAAATGAGCGACGACGGGCGAAGCGTTTCAACAAAGTCCTGTATGCGTTCACGTACCATTCGTCCGATAGCGATGAAACTTGGGTGAGAGGTTGTCTACACTACAGGCAAGGTTTTTGGCTTAGTAAATCCATGTTATAATAGGTATCGCACGAGTAGATTCTACAAATGAGCAACGACGCGCGAAGCGTTTCAACAAAGTCCCGTATGCGATCATAGCGATCTGATAGCGATGAAACTTGGGCGAGATATTGTGTATACTTCAGAGAAGTTTTCTGGCTAAGTAAATCCACTTTACAATAGGTATCGCACAAGTAGATTCAACAAATGAGCGACGACGCGCGAAGTGTTTCAACATAGTCCAGTATGCGTACATATATTATTTTTCCGATAGCGACTAAACTTGGGATGAGTTGTTGTGTACACTCCAGGGAAAGTTTCAGGCTTAGTAAATCCATTTTACAATAGGTAGCGCACAAGTAGATTAAACAAATGAGGGAAGACGCGCGAAGCGTTTCAACAAAGTCCGTATGCGTTCATATACCATTCATCCGATAGCGATGAAACTTGGGTGAAATGTTGTGTACACTTCAGGGAAGGTTTCTGGCTTAGTAAATCCACTTTACAATGGGTATCACACAAGTAGATTGAAAAAAATAGCGACAGCACGCGAATCGATTAAGAAAGGCCATGTACGCGTTCATATACCTTTCATCCGATTGGTATGAAACTTTGGTGAATTGTTGTGCACACTCCAGGAAAGGTTTCTGACTTAGTAAATCCGTTTTACAATAGATAGCGAACGAGTAGATTCAACAAATGAGTAACGGCGCGCGTATCGTTTAAAAAATCCTCCGTATGCGTTCATATAGGCTACCATTCATCCGATTGTGATAAAACTTTAGTGAGTTGAGTACAGTCCTGCAAAGGAGTGTGAATTAGTTAATCCGTTTTTCAATGGGTGGCGCACAAGTAGATTCAACAAATGAGTGACGGCGCACGAATCGTTTAAACAAAATCCCGTATGCTTTCATATGCTATTCATCCGATTGCGTTGAAACTTTGATGAGTTGTTGTGTACACTCCAGGGAAGGTTTTCGAATTAGTAAATCCATTTTACATTAGGTAGCGTACGAGTATATTCAACAAATGGGTGACGGCGCTCGAATCGTTTCAACAAAGTCCCGTATGCGTTCATATACCATTCATTGCATTGCGGTGAAACTTTGTTGAGTGTTTGAGCACGCTTCCATGATTTGTTTTGAGATAGTAAATCAATTTTACAATAAGTTAGTTTAGAGGAGGTTAACGGAAAAAGAAAAAAGAATAATAATAAAAAGATACGAGCCTTACAGTAGTCGCATATGATATGTAACATCTGACATGTTATGCTACTCGTATACTACACAGCTTGGACATTCTTAAAATGTTAATTTACACTCCATTTTCATGCTGGTACTATGATGAATGTATAGATTGAATTGGAGATATACTACTGTCACATTTGTGGCGCAGCGGTCAAGCTGTTAGTCTCTCACCAAGGTAGACCGGGTTTGATTCCCGGTCAATACATGTGAGATTTTCGAATTGAAATGCCATGTCCTGTGGTTCGCATTCCACGTAAAAGGGAGGTACCGTGGATCATGGTCGTGAGATTAACGGACACGCAAAACTACAAGCTTCATTCCTTCCTTTTACATTAATAATTCATAATAACAAAGTGACACACAACGTTGACAGTACTCTCAAATACTGTGAGCACATTCCTCAGTAACTATAACATTCATTATTCTCAAGGCTCTTGTACAGTTCGTCGTAAACAATCAAAACATGACTTCCTACAATCATGAAATGACCTAGTCTCACATATGATGAAAATACAGCTTTTATTCCACTCATATAACAACATTCTGTTATGCATTTAATATTTGACTACTCACCCACAGCTTGACAATAATGCCGCTTACTTAAATGTCATTTGTCGTCTTTGTCCTACCCCATGTGATATTCAACCTTGAACGCGAAGCTTCATAAACTGCTCAATGACATATGAAAGTCGGTGAAACATTTGCCACTGTGCTCGTCAAACCAGTGCCTGCTAAATGTACTGCCTACTGTAATGCCATAACATTCTCGCGCTACAGAGCACACACAGCCTTGTTTCCAATACACCCATTTTCAATTGTACATCCAGCTGGCAGGGCGTCTTCACTTCCGTCCGATCCACTTCCGTTCGATCCACTTCTGCCCGATTCACTTCCGTCCCATTTTTCTGGCAGTTCGTCTTCACTTCCGTCCGATCCACTTCCGTTCGATCCACTTCCGCCCGATTCACTTCCGTCCCCATTTTCAAAATCTCTCCCACAAAACTATCCAGCAACCGAGTGGAAAGATGTTACACATCAATATTGGGAAACCAAAAGCACTTCAACAAACAAAGTTACAACGCCAACACTTTCTTTGATTGGCATTGCAACGCATGCCGGGTACAGCTAGTAATTTATATCAATTAGTTGTTATTATTATTATTAGAAGCACGGTTTAAATTGTCGTAGATTTATGACGAATACTGGTGATTCTAAGTGGACACCTCGGCTTAACGGCATGCAGTCTACTGAAAGAACATCAATAAACAACCTCGGCACAAACCTGGCCGGAAACACAATAACACGAGTTGACAAGACTCAGTTGCAACAAATACTGTTGGGGCGCACAGCTCTCCTATCAGTCCTCAGGCTAATCCTGGAATAAAGTGGCCGCAGGTCTATTCCCTGTACGACAGCGCGTTAAGGGCACTGAAATCTAACATAGAAAGCCTTCAACAGGGTGTCAAAATCACCTTTAAATAATAGACAACGGCTTCCTTCCAAAATCATGCACTCTCAAATAGTGCTCAAACTGCTCGCTTTCTGAAGCGTTAACAAAAAGTTACTAGCTCGTCCAATGACATAAGCAAAACATTTGATTACAACATAACACTCAATAGGCTTGACCTAGAAATAGTCATACCTTCCAAATGGTAAAATACATGACTACGCATGCGCGTCTCGTCAAACAGTACAGCAGTGTCTCGCTGAGAGCGGGACGGACCCTTGGCTTGGTAAAAGCCGTTAACACTGGTGTGTCATAACACACTTCTCATATTATGTGGTCGCGTCTAGCGATGGGTTACATTTAGCAGGCGTTAATTCACTCAAAATAAGTCCAAATGTGAATTACGCTGGTTCACTAATCATTAGAAATAACTGTAAATGCTTTGTGGCATCTTTACTACGTAAAAGACTGAGTACAATCATATGCTATGTTACAAAACTTCCAAAGAACAGATTTAAATGGCATTCCACTGCTAGCGGAGTGCTTTGGAGTCGACGAAAGATATATCGCTCCACTCATATTTCCATTCTGACTTCACAAAACTTTCATGTGTCTAAGACTTGACACAAAATAAAACATAATGACATTTGACAATCGTACAAGCCGCTAGGATGTCGGAAACGATATGAATGGTATCCGGGGTTCAATGCTTAAGTAGCATATTTACTACGATTCTCCACTTTGTTCTGACTTGAACACATGTGGCTTCTGAGCTCACATAAACAATATAACATAATTACATGAATAATGGTTAATGGCTACGGTTGGTCATTGACTGATACGCCCGTAAATAAGACCAAAACTAAAACAGTGGCGTCAATGAAAGTGTCGCGAAAAAGAGGTCACAATAAAATGACAGAATGATGGTTGTCCATCCTTCAAAACTAACTTGGCCCACATGAAGGGTCGACCAAACCAAACCCAAGTGGTTCGTGGTCATGTTTATCTGAAAACTTAGGACATAACGTCCTGCGTACACCTCCAGAATGCACCATAGAACATGGTGTCTAACTCACTGTAAAGAAAGGTAACAGTTCTAACTATAAATTCCTACCTAGCTGGTCGTCACGAATTCGGGGTTAATTTCTACTGACTACTCTACCACAGATCAACCCGTACAAGAAAGAAAGAGAAATTGTGGACTCACATTGCAGTCACCTTATGGTAAATCCAAGGTAATCAAGGTGTTTCTGAGACCTGGATGGTTGGCAATAATCTTCCAGAATGGACTGGGCATTGAGTCTCTCTCGTTCCAGTCTTCTGCTTCTGCTATTTATGTCACGAACAAGATCTCCTCCTCGTGGTTAGCTGCTGGGTTAATGGATTCCTGGGCTCCATGTCCCACAAAGTTGATGGTCAGATTTCCTGCCATGATGTAGTCGTCTCTTCTTAGATATTCCTCTCACATGATGGGTGTTTTACTCCATAACACTGACTGATTTCTCTGGGGTAATCATCATGTACACGTGGTCGTCGTTAAGATAATGCATTGTGATCAAATTCACACGTGTTTCACAGAATCTATTTGCTTTAGCACACTATTATTCACTGGCTCTAATTTTTGCAGACTGATAATAATATGGCCTTCACTGTATGCTCTACTGATTCTACTCGACATGTGGTGTCGGCAATCACTGATTCTAGTGGTAATTTTTATCAGAGAATACCACAGTAATCTGGCACTGAAAATCACTTGCAAAGTGCATCGAAGAATATGATTATCATTGCGTGCATGTTCACACATGGTTGGATTGTGAATTATAATAAGTAGGCAGTATTTCAGGCACCTCGTGGACTTTGGTTTTATATGGCCCACGCGAAGAAATGTGGTGTTCCTGAACAACCAAAAATATTCATGAAAATTCAATGAAAAATTCTGCACTTTCACACGTGCACTAGGTGAATAATGATATAGTTGGATTTGCATTCACAGATTAATTTCACTTGTAATACATTGATGATGTTCGTAGATTCCACCATCGCCTCGTGGACTGGATAACGTGATCATCGCCTTGCAGGCGGAAATAATCACTTTTCACAGAAATAAACATACTTTTCGGCTCGTAGCACTGCACACTTGTGCAAAAATATACTTTTCACTTCGACGATTGTCGATTCACAATTATCTTCACCCCTTGGGTGGGTTTATACAGTTTTGTCGTCTCTAGGACGGACAGCACTAGCACGTCAAGCTACGACGGCTTCTCAACCGGCAGTCAACGAGCATCGAGCTCACTTGCAGTGTGCGGACAGACACATGAGTCGTCGATAGTCTACTTCCTCCCGCCAATCTGCGGTGTGAATACCTTTTACCGTAAAATAAAATACGTAAACATCATAATGTTTCCTTTTTGCAGAGTTACTTCATGGAATGATCTGAGACTTTTAACAGCATTAATAGATGGTGCTCAGAAAAAAATCATAAGGGTGAGTGTCCAGAGTCAAGACATCATCCAATTTGTCGCATGCCGCGCGCTGCTTCGGGGCGCGTTCAGTGACAAGGCATGGCATGTTCTTCATCATTATGATAAATATCACTGAGCCATGAGCTCAGCCGGGCTCATATGCTCTCCTGTCGTTTTAATAAAAAAATGTAGGGATGCATTTTTATTTACCCAACTGTTAATCTATGCTTGGTGATATTTTGTCACATCTTCCCTCGGTGGTATTGTGTTAATTCGTCGTTCGTCCTTCGTCATCGTAGTTCGTCATCCTCTTCAATCTTCTTCTCCTCACCATCCTTCTCTGTCAGCTCTCTTTCTGTCTTTCTTTCTTTCTTTCTTTCTTTCTTTCTTTCTTCAAGACCTCATTCTTGGGCAGTGTCAATTCGCCTGGGGATCTGGAACTTCTCGTTGGATATCGTCGGCGCTATATCAATCTGGTGTATATCAGCGATGACGGTCCTCTTGTTCCCTCGATGTGGTGATTCTTCCCTCGACGTTTGGCTTCTTTCCGCCTCTCCCTTCAGCTTTCGGAGTTGACGGATGTACTCGCGGTTGTCTTCCGCGCGTCCACGCCAGTCTCTGTCATGCTGATATCTGGGGTCACGATTCCTCCTTTATCCCCCATTATATCGGTAATCTCGCCTGATGCCACCTGACTGTTGTGCTCGAGGTGTGTCTTGGTTCCCTCGACGGTCTTAATTTTCATAACGGTGGTTTCCATTCTCCCTCTGGTTAAACCGGTTATTCCACTATCCCTGGTTCCCTCGACGGTCGTCTCTGGAGTATGGAGATCCACTCCATGGGCGTCGGTTGAAGTTAGCATTAGCAGCTTGGTACTGTCTGTTATTGTTTTCACTGTTATTTCCACTCGACTGCGTCTATTTAGGCTTTTGTGAGACTTTGTCGAAAATCGTTAGGTTGACATGTCGAGTCTCCACTCTTGTTGGCTTGTGTGGAGTGAATTGCTCGGCGCTGGAGTCCAGAATCCTCAAGATCTGGTCACACTCCAAGAAAGTCTTCGCTCCCGCGGCGATCAGTACTTTCTGTACATCGACAGGGTACTGCCAGAGGATCGTGTTGATCAGGTCTTCTTCGGATAACGAAGGTTTCAGGCATTTAAGTTTATCTAACTGCGAAGCAAAGTAGTTCGCATAGCGAGTTGGCAAGTTCGAGCTGTACCTCATAGTGTACATTTCGGCTCGGATGGATTGTTGGATGTCACTGGACCAATATGTCCTCAGGATCGCTTCCTTGAAATCATGGTACCCAGTAAACGAGTACCGGAAGGCCCTGTACCACGTACTGGCTTCACCATCCAGAAGACGTTCTGTCACTCTCAACTCCCTTTCAGGGGTAACTATAGTATCCCTCAGGTAACTTTCAACGTTGGTGCGAAATTCTACGGGAGTGACACCACTTCCTGTCTCCGTGAATTTCACTGGTTGCTCCTCTCGTGATCTGATAATCATCACGTTGCTCTGATTACTAGGCGAGTACTGAGGTTTGAACGGTTGTGCGTTATGGTTCAGCGTAGCCCCGAAACTATTTGGTGTGGCAGTATAATTGGTCTGCGCTGTCTGCGTTTGCGTGTACATTTGATTATACATTCCAGATTGAGGCTGTATCTGGGGTTGCATTGTTATCCTGTCACTAGGTTGAGAAACATCCATAAATTGCGGTGGTTGCATCACCTGCGATAAGTTCATGTGACCAGATGGTGACATTCCATCTGTCACGTTACCCTGGTGCGAAGTGTTTTCAGGTACTGTCGTAGGACTAGTTGTATTCTGTGACTTAGTCACTGTCAAATTTTTAATCCATTTGTCAAGCTCCTCCCATTCTGGGGCAGTTGTTTCCTCCCTCTGTCGATTCAATTTTTTCATCTGAAGTTCAATTCGTTCGATCTTACCTCGCAAACAATGGTCAAATTCACGGACGGTAAGTCTTACGTTTGCGCTCAGTTTCTGTATCTCCTCCTGCGCAGCTTTTTCTAGTCGTTTCTGCAGAGCGTCCATGTCTTCTCGCACTTGATAAACGTCATCCTTGACGACGGCGACGTCTCCCCTAAGTTCCGTCACTTCGTCTTTTACTTTCGCGACTTGGGTCTCGAGTACAACCTTATGCTCGTTGAAGTCACCCCTATGAAGCATGATATCTGTGCTGATCTCTTCCTTATTGCTATCTACCATATCTTGGAGTTGACAGATAGTGTTATTTAAGTCAGCGACGCCTTTGTTAGTAACAGTGATCTCGTGTCTGAGCTGTACGACCTCAGCTCCAATGGCCTTAACGTTCGTGTGCACAGCGTAAGCGGCTCCTCGCATTAATATAAATCCTGCGTTCACTGATGCCACCTCACTCTTGACTTGCTGAATGAATCCCTCGACGTGAGTGGCTCGACCTCCCAACTCTTCCCTAGTATGGTCCAGATCAGCCCTCATGTCAATTTGGATCCTCGTCATGGTAGCTTCCAATCTTGTAGTATTATCACGTGCCCTAGTCTCGTTGGTTCCATCGAACTTTGTAATGCGAGTTTGCATTTACTCCCTTGCACGGTTGATATCATAGTTAAGTGCGTCTAGCGTAGTGTTAGCATCCTGCCAATGTCGCAGAACGTCAGCCCTAACCTGCAGTAATGTTATTATTAACCGCCTCCCGGTTAACTTCTATCTCAGCCCTAACGATATTAACATCATTTCTTACGTAATTAACATCGTTTCTTACAGCATCTAAGCTAGCATTGACATTATTTACGTCGCCTCGAACATCATTGAGGTCGCCTCTAACATTCGCTAGGTCGCCTCTAAGAGCGGCGGTGTTGTTTTCGAGGTCGCCCCTAACATCATTGAGGTCGTCCCTAACATTGTTAATAGCGGCAGAGTTATTCTCCAATGTAACAGTATTGGCTCCTAAATCCTCCCTAATCTATTGGAGATTAGAATTTACACCAACTAACATTTCTTCGAACCGGCGGATCATCGCCTCATCCATGACAAATTTATAATATGTAAGAAACAGAGAGAAATATCTATCAGAAGAGAACTTACATCTAAGGCAGGGAATTACTGTTGTAGAAAGCTTTCTTTCTTTCAATAAATAACACGAACACAGGCGTAATTACGGGGTGGCAAGGGGTGGCAGTTGCCACCCCAGAATTCCCAAACCCCACTTTTTGCCTACAAACAAGTAAATCCGGATAGTAGGCTGTCAGAAATCCGCCCCCTCAATCGGATTGCCAATAATCAATCGCACCGGCACAGCTACATCAATAAAAATTGCACTGACAGATACTACCGAGATTAGAGCACAGTAGTTAACATGAAATTATTGTGGAACACACCAAAATATACGGGGGTTCATACTTACCTTTTACTTACCTATTCAAATTAATCTCGGGTTTGGGTTTTCAACTGGATCACTTAATAGTATGCCCTCACAATAACCTCCACCACGATATTTAAAATGAACCAAAACGGAAACAAGAACATTTAAACTGCACAATAATTTATTTCACATAAAGAAAATAATTTAACAAAATTTAACAACAAAATATATGTGGCAATCAGAAGCCATTGTCCATGTAACCATGTCCTCCTGTAGGACTTGTAGACTTCACATACAAAATTTCAGCTTTCTCTAGCTCAAAAGAACGTAATAATAATAATGCACTTCGGAATGGATAAGGGAGCTGGGACGAGACATATAGCAATTGTTTCCTTGTTTATGAACTTCACATTTTATTTATAACCGCAAGGCTGCTATGTAGATGACCTTGGCCTCTATCATACAGTTATCTGGCCACCTGCGATACACCCTGCACCATGTCGCATGCTTGCATCGTCAAATGGACGCACCTGTCCATCCAATGTTAGCATATGCTAGTTACCTCAGAGCCTAGCTCCTTTTCAAAACACTTTAAATGTTCACATCTCCACTCAAATATTATCACGCAAATCTTTTAAATGCTCCGTTCAAATATCAATGGATTACTCTAATAATCCCAAATCTTGTTTAATTGTATAATCCAATTGTTGAACTAGCGTTGTTTAGCGTATAATAACGAAAACGCTTAATGTTTATAACAAAATGTTCATTAATTATTTATAACATTTTTAAATTGTTTATAACATTGTCAAACGACAATTTAAAAATTTATACACGCCTCTATTAATCCCGTTCATTTCAAATTATTATTAAAGATTTTTACATAGTTATTTACATTATTTATATTATTTATATTAGAAATACATTAAACCACACGTTTATCCGGTTGATAATTACTTAAATCGTGGTGATATAATCGACCAATGAAGGTTAGTTATATTTAAATTTTAGATTCAGGTTTAATAAGATTTAATAATTATTATTATTTGTGACGGTAACCTCCATTCAAAATCGTTATCTCAAATTATTTAAACACTCTTGTTAATTTTAACAGTAACTTCACATGAATAAATTTCAAAGGACCTGAACAATACACTCAGCGGAAAAAATACCTCGCTCAAAACGCACAAAATTGCACCAAAATTGGCCCATAATTCATCATATATCTCATTATATATGGCATCAAAATCTTCCACAATACATACAAAAAACCTCCACTTACAAATTCATCAACATCATCAATATTACTGTGGGAACCTCCTTCACTTATTACAGGGCATTATTCTTCAGCGACTTTTACACGTCCACTGAACTAACGATTATACATCCATAGTTCCTCTTAAAAATTCTTATATTCATCAATTGTATCAAAAACTGTTATTATATTTAACCTTCGTGGGTTTCATTCATGAATCGATATGAAGTAAAAATTTGCCAATCACAAATAAATTTAATAGCAAATACGATTAGACACGCCTCCCTGGTCTATCAAAATTGAGATTAATATCATCAAAGTATCGCAGTATAAAAATACTATCTTCAATCAAAGTTCATCTAAACTGCATAAATAATCGAATAGAATACAATTAGGCTGTGGAATGCAAACATTATTGTTCCAAACTAGAATTGAGAAAAACTCCTATCAAATGTTCATTACTATAGTGTACTCAATAAATCGTACTCGAAGTTCATATTTCATAAAATTGTCTATAATGCAATGGTATTTCAGAATTGACGATAAATGTCTATGTTGCAATCATGTTCATAAAACGACTAGTATTTCCAAGATCGTCGATAAAGTAATAGATTTTAACGCTCTAAAATCTTTTAATCATTCTTCTTTCTTGAGGATGACAGAAAATTGGTCGAAGTAATTTACTGAATAGAATTACTTTAATAAAGTGACACGCTGTCTGAATTCAAATTTGCCATAGAAAATCGTTAACTTTACAGTCAAATCGTGACTACAAAAATATGCAAATTACTGAAAGAATATAAATAATATCAGTCTCAACTGATTCAAAATTATTTAAATATGCCAATGACATAATAATGTCTCAATAAATCGCAGAAAAAGGCATAAATCAGCAAAGTGTACAGAGTACAGAAATATCAAGCAAGAATATGGGGCAAAATATATGGGACAGAAAATATGGGAAAAATGGTTGCTCAGATATCGCTAAATGGCTCAAATAAAACAAGAAACGTTCACGACTACCTTATCTGTTGATTGAAGTTCTAGAGGAAAATTTCCAAAGAAGACTGCTGTTGGTTCCATTTCACCACCGTAAAGATGTGCTCCGACCTCGAACCTGGAACCTGCGCCCTCGGAGAATAGAACTGCTTCCTCCTCCGGAAATTACACTGCTCCGTGTAGACGATAGACATCCTTCTGGCAAAACTCTTCTTTGTGAGCCGGGTCCACCCTGGCCTCTCTTGAAAATTCCCTGAAGTTCTGGTAGAAATTCGCCATGAATTTTATTGCAATTATTTCCGCAGAAATGTTCATAATTGTGGAGTATGAAGATATTTCCACTGCCCTTTGATGTAATTCAAAGATGGATTACGATGCATGAGTGTAGTTGGATGTTCACTACATGCTCGCTTTTGTAGAATGACGATTAACGAAGCTCCATGCTGCTATTTCACTCTATTGATATATGTCCAAATTGCATTAAAGTTTTAGTCTTCCATCTCCACTTCCGTTATAATAATAGTCGAAAGTACTGCCAGATTATATTGTTCCATTGTAGAATGTAGCGTTGTATCACCAAACGTAATCTTCAGTATCACGGTTGCAATACACGTGTCAGCCGTAGCGTAGAATGTGGTATTATAAAAGTGCTTCTCAGGTGTCGAGAAAATCACTTTTGTCTGCAGTCTTAAATTGCGAATATCTTCCAAAGTATACTCGTGAAAATGTTCAACTTTCTTACACGCCTCAATATTGTAATGCACAATTGAATTAGCATAAATGCAGTAGCTAACTTTTGATAGATAATCTTGTAGACTCGTTTATGTGTGCGCTCCAACTTCGCCTAGTTTCAGTAACCGTAAAATTGTACTGCTGCACGCTCAATGCTTGTTCGATGCTATGGGCTCTACCACACGTGCTAATGACGACTTGCTTCACTGAATAACTCGAAGTCTGACAATATGAGAATCAGAAAAATGAGCCATGAGAGACATGAGCCATGAGACATGAGAGCCTCCTCTCTGCTGTGCAAGGCCTTTTATCAACTTCTTAAGGTGCGTATCCATCCCTTCCATAGCTTGTTCCTCCGTCATTGCTAGAAGTTCTAACTTTGGCTATACTTGACGGATTTTCAAATTTCAAAAACTCATAATTAATTTCTTCAAAATTCCAAATCAATGCCATAACTGAAAATAGATTTCCACAATTCTGCATGCCGAAAGTAATTAAATATGGTAGTTTCAGTAATCTCCGTCTCCCTCCAAGCTATCATTCATTGGTTCGAGCCTCTCCTCCAATAGCGTAACTTCTTCCTTAGCACAATTCCTTGTTTCCCTGCGACTGCGTCGTAAATCTCAGATCCTTCTCGAACAAAATCATGACGTCACCAAGAATCTCAGCTCATCCAGCCTACTTGCATGAAGTCTGCGTCATCCGTGCCTACGTCATGAATATACACGTCACAACTATGACAGCCATAACTTTATTCACATATGCCAATACAGCCACCGTGGTCTCAGTATAATTCAATTTACGGGGGCAGTACCATCTTGATTTTGTTTTCAACTGTATCTCTCAGAAACAATTTAATTACCCAAACAATAATAGCTTTCATTTTCAAAATGATGGCGTAAAAAGTAATAAAACCATTTGCGTGAATAATGGGACTAAGCGATTAAGCGATATAAATGCCTCTAGGTGGCAACCCTGTAATATGTAATGCAAAGCAGACATCAGCTGTTGTCTGTCGTTTGCCTTTTCGAAAGAGATGTACTCGTACTATTCTACCTGTAACGTGTTGCCTTCATTTTCTTGAAATTTCTAAGTTTCTTTCAGTGAACTATCTGCATCATAGGATTGGATTTCATGTACTGAGACATGGTAAGTTAAATTAATTTCAGTTCAAGTGTCTACCTATTTTATAGGTTAAGTTATAAGCCAGTTTCTCCCACAGCGCACAGAATAGTATAGTGAAGCCAGTGTCCGCAATATTGATGTGTTCTAGACTTTAGAGAAAGCAAAATCACGCGTCTGAGAACGGTCTTGAGTAAAATAAAAGACGGCCATTCACTTACACTGCGGTTTAACACGTTGACTGCGAAATTTGGCCTCATTATGTTCCCAATATGCGAACAGAGAAATGCACTAACCGCGAAAATAAAGCGCCACGAAAGTGCCGAGCGTGGGAAACTGAGACCACGCGAAATTTAAACTCGCCACAGAGTCAGCTGTCAGAGAAACATAACCTCAAACGCATAGCATAGAACAAGTCTAGTGTTGTCCAATGTGCTGTAACAAAAAATAAACAAAATCTTTTTGCGTTTTTAAGTAACTTTGATATGGTTAGATTTATTTAAATGTTTTTTTTAATCCAAACAATTTTTTTTTCTAAGACGTTGCTACTGAAAGAAAAATATTGTGTGCCTGGTTATTTTTGCAGTTTTCCACGTTATATCCGTTCCTCATGTTCACATTATTTGCCTTATCATATTACAGTTATTATTTTTTGATCTTGTTCTAACGAGGGAAAAATTGCCTCAAAACATTCAGTATATTTTCACCGTTCCTCGTGTTGTGTGTCATTTTAAGTCAGCCTTATTTCGTTGTTTATAAACTGAGTCTAATTTTTCCCTCAAATTACACTAAACCCTTTTCTTGAGGTTGATTCTATGGTAAAAAAACTTGCAACTTGTAAAAAAATTTAACTTGTAGGCCCTATACGACTTTTTATTTACCATGAGACAGACATCTTGTAAATTTTTGAATTGTTGGTGTTTGAAAACAAGTTTAATCCCTTTCTTTTCAGGCTCAGAAGAACAAAAGGGGACAAAGTTCGTTGTTGTCTTACTTTTGTTCAGGCCCACCAAGCAAGACGAAACAGCGTCTAGAAGATGAACCAACAGAAAAAGATTCTTTGGAACATAAGTCAGAGCCACCTCAGCCTACAGAAGAAGTGTTAGGCTCCTCATCCACTCAGTCATCTACACTTACGAAGGGCAGTTCTTCGAGTGTATATTGCATGTTAAGGAAGGATCATTTCAGCCACAAGATTTCTTTTTCCCTAAAAAGGATGGAAGAAAGTATAGGCCTGAATGGTACAAAATGTTTTCTTGGCTGGAATATAGTCCTCTAACCGATAAAACATTCTGTTTTGTCTGTCGTGTGTTTTACAAGACGGAATAAAATACTGAAGACGCTTTCACAATCAGTGGGTTTTCGAAGTGGAAGAAAGCTGTAAAAGTGTTTGAAAAACATGATTGTAGTAATTTTCATAAGACTAGTATGACTAAGTTCAACTCTCTACAATAAGTAGATAGAAGTGGTACTGTTATTGAAAAAGTTAATGAAAAGTACTCCGAAGAAGTTGAAGAAAACCGATTGTATTTATGAGCTTTGTGTGAATCGTTAATATTTTGTGGCAGGCAATCCATTGCTCTCAGAGGACATGATGAATCTGCAGAATCAAAGAACAGAGGAAACTTTTTGGAGCTGATGGAGCTTCGTTCTAAAGATAGTAATTTGATCAAGAAGTTCTACACTGAGCATCAAAAGAATTTTCAGTACACTTCAGCAACTTTCCAGAATAAGTTACTGTTCATTATTGGAGAACAAATAAAGCTGCACATTGCCAAAGAAATTAAAGAGTCCAATGTGTTTGCCATTATAGCTGATGAGACTCAAGACATAGGAAAGCACGAGCAAGTAGCTGTCGTTTTAAGGCATGTCAACGATAAATTACAAGTTTATGAGTCGTTTGTAAGGTTTTATCGAGCCAAAAAAAACTGATGGTGAAACTCTGGCAAATGAACTAAAGAATGTTTTGATTTCATTGGATTTGAACATTAAAAATCTGCGTGCTCAGTGCTACGATGGGGCCTCAAACATGAGGGGTCCATATAAAGGAGTGGCAGCTAGAATTATGGAAGAATTGCAATGTATATTCACTGCAATGCACATATATTAAATTTGTGCATTGTAAGCAGTTGTACAAGCGTAACATCAATAAGGAACACTTTTTTTGTGCTTCAAAGTCTTTACAACTTTATTGAGAAATCAACTAAACGACATGCTGTTTTTGAACAAATTCAAAACAGTTCCAAAAGCTTTAGTGGTGAAACTGTAACATTAAAGTCTTTAAGTGATACCAGATGGGCTTACCGTGTTGAAGCAGTGCGGTCTTTGTTAGACAATTTCGAAACAACTTTGAACACTTTACAACAAATTGCACACATAGACCCTGATAGTGGTGGACAGGCCAATGCTTTGTTAAAGAGCATGGAGGATTTCAGCTTTGTGTTTGACTTTTGTTACTGAGGAGAGTTCTTACGCAATGTGATGTACTGTCAAGAACATTACAAGCAAGCGATGTGACCTACGAAGTTGTGGAATGTGTCAAAATCAGCACAATTGAAGTCTTACAATCGTTCAGAACAGATGATTTTTTTAATAAGTTATTTAACCATTGCACAGAATTCTCTGAGCATTGCGGATTCCAAGCAGCACACAAGCCAAGAAGAGGGAGAATTCCATCAAACATCGGTGGTGGGGATAAAACTCCTTTTGAAACAGTGGAACAATATTACAAGGTTTGAACCCTTTTGCCAGTTATTGACATCCTGGTGCAAGAGATAGAAGCCAAGCTTCAAGAAAACAATCTAGATGTACTGAACCACTTAAGCAAAGTTCTTGGTGCAACTGACGTGGAACTTTCCAGTGTACAGTATTTGTGCAAGTACTACAGTATGAAAAGTGAACTGCTCCTCTCTGAACTAAGATGTTTTTACAACATGGATGAGTTCAAAAAGAAAAAGAGTATTCAAGAAAGAGCTGACCTTGTGGTTAAAAAATCTTTGAAAAGTGTGTTCCCTCTTCTTTTTGAATTGTTCCGCTTATATTTTACAATTCCCACGAACTCAGCATCCAGTGAAAGGTCTTTTTCATGTCTAAGGAGGTAAAAAAACCTACACCAGAAACACTGTTAGCCAAGAATGGTTGTCGTCATTGGCCCTTCTGGCAATTGAAAGGAGAGTTGAAATAGATATTCCCCAAGTAATTGATGTTTTTAACTCAAAACAAAAGAGAAGGCTTCATTTTGTGTAAAATAGTTTTTGTACAACTTATGGTGTTATCAAGTAAAACTTCAATAAAGCATTGTTATTTTAGTATGATGTTTTCTTAATTTATACTTAACTAGGGTAAGCATTAAAATTAATAATTATCAACAACAGACCAAACTTTAAAAAACTATGTATGGATGGTATTTTTTTCAAACGATTTTGTTGTTGATGTTATTGAAAATAACACATTTTGGTATAACTAGGCCCATAAATAATAACACAGATCATTGGTAAAATGATTTACATTTATGCTGGTACGGTATGTAAAGCAGTTTAAAAAGTGCTTGTAAACTACAGTTTTAACGCAAAATTTTAAAAATTTCCGGGGGAGGGCCCCCGTACCCCTCTTTTGCCTGGGGGGTATTCCAATACCCCCCAGACCCCCGGCAAGACTTGCCACCCCAGTTAAAAAGGTGAAATTACGCCCATGAACACGAATACAGCTGTAGTACACATCTAAGTGATTCTACATGTACTGACATCCACAAAGAGCAAAGCAAAGCATTACACTTACTCAAGATGAAGTGTAGGCAAAGAAACATCCTAATCTGATTTTTATAATCTAATTACACTTCACCTTCGTGGTCTTAGATCACAGGAATGCCACACGGCTTGCTGAACAGCAGTACGACCTTCTAGAATTCATCCCAGTCCAGTCAACTAGCCTTCGAATAGTGTTAGCATCCTCTTAAAAGAAAACTACAGGTGCTGATGGCTACCTTGTCCAAAATCGGCAACTCTAGTTGGGCGCCATTTTTAATATAGGGGTGTATGAGCCCATCAGACGAGCTGTTATGATTGCCACTAACCGAAATGACTTCACGGACAACTCATCGTCCGAACACATAATGCCGAAGAGGATGGGATGTACTTCTTATAGGTCAGTGCGCACGAAAACGCATCATCCCGCGGCGATCTGGGCAGACAAGGTATGTGTCAAGAATGACCCAAGTACACCGCAGAAACACTTAATCTACAAAATAATAACATCCAGACTTATGTAAACTCGGGTAAAATGTATTTAAAAAATAACAAACCCCTAGCCTAGTTCGGAGGGTTTGTTTCGGACTAATCCCGCAAGCTAAAAAAGAAAATAAAGGGTCAAGAATCCTACACTGGTTGAAGTTTAAAACCCTCGCGAAAGATCTAATTACAAGAAAGCAAAAATAGCAAAGCTAGGGTAGTGGCACGAAAAGTACACCCTACACAGATGAGACGGGTTACTTATGAAAAGACGTTAAATTAACAACAATCAAGCAAAAGAATTTACGATGGTACCACTCCCAAATTTACATTTAAACAATTAATGAATGTAGCTAATTCCTAACATTACAACAAAAGTTTACGGCGAATGACGGCCGTAACAAGCAAACAATTATAACACAAGCTATGTGACAACCAGTGATAAAAACACATTTTTTTTCGTGTAGCCTACCCATGAAAGCACTTCTTAGTGGCTACAGGTACAATGGGTGGTTATGCAATGTTACACTCAATAAATAAATAGAACACAGCACTCACAATGTTTCTTATTAACAGCCTGCGTACTCGCAAGAATACTGTTTGTATCCTTGGGTCATCTATCAATGTAATTATGTTGGCAACGGCGCGATTACAATCACGTCTTATGTCGCATGAGCGTCGTGTGCCACCAGTTGAAAACTAATGGTCCGAACGAGCTCCGTCGTCCCAAAATAGTGTATAAAAAGTCTACCAGTCATCTCCCGTTGGAAATGTGACACATCCACAGAATCGGCCAGCGAGCGATAAATTGTAAATCAAGATTAATTCACAGTCATTATTAGCATATTGTTTATAATAATTAGTTGTTATGATTATTAGAAGCACGGTTTAAGTTGTCGTAGATTTATGAGGAATGCTGGTGATTCTATGTGGACACCTCGGCTTAACGGCGTGAAGTCTACTAAAAGAACATCACTAAACAACCTCGGCTCAAACCTGGCCGGAAACACAATAACACGAGTTGACAAGACTCAGTTCCAACAAATACTGTAGGGCGCACATATTTCCTATCAGTCCTCAGGATATTCCTAGAATAAAGTGGTCGGAGGTCTATTCCCTGTACGACAGCGCGTCAAGGGCACTGAAATCTAACATAGAAAGCCTTCAACAGGGTGTCAAAATCACCTTTAAATAATAGACAACGGCCTCCTTCCAAAATCATGCACTCTCAAATAGTGCTCAAACTGCTCGCTTTCTAAAGCGTTAACAAAAAGTTACTAGCTCGTCCAAAGACATAAGCAAAACATCTGATTACAACATAACACTCAATAGCCTTGACCTAGAAATAGTCATACCTTCCAAACGGGAAAATACATGACTACGCATGCACGTCTCGACCAACAGTACAGCAGTGTCTCGCTGAGAGCGGGACGGACCCTTGGCTTGGTAAAAGCCGTTAACACTGGTGTGTCATAACACACTTCTCATATGTGGTCGCGTCTAGCGACGGATTACATTTAGCAGGCGTTAATTCACTCAAAATAAGTCCCCATGTGAATTACGCTGGTTCACTTATCATTAGAAATAACTGTAAATGGTTTGTGGCATCTTTACTACGTAAAATACTGAGTACAATCATATGCTATGTTACAAAACTTCCAAAGAACAGATTTTAAAGACATTCCACTGCTAGCGGAGTGCTTTGGAGTCATCGAAAGATATGTCGCTATACTCATATTTACATTCTGACTTCACAAAACTTTCATGTGTCTAAGACTTGACACAAAATAAAACATAATGACATTTGACAATCGTACAAGCCGCCGCTAGGATGTCGGAAACGATATGAATGGTATCCGGGGTTCAATGCTTAAGTAGCATATTTACTACAATTTCCCATTTTGTTCTGACTTGAACACATGTGGCTTCTGAGCTCACATAAACAATATAACATAATGACACGAATAATGGGTAATGACTACGGTTGGTCATTAACTGATAAGGCCATAAATAAGACCAAAGCTAAAACAGTGGCGTCAATGGAAGTGTCGCGAAAAAGGGGTCACAATAAAATGACAGAACGATGGTTGTCCATCCTTCAAAACTAACTTGACAAACATGAAGGGTCGACCAAACCAAACCCAAGTGGTTCGTGGTCATGTCTATCTGAAAACTTAGGACATAACGTCCTGCGGACACCTCCAGAATGCACCATACAACATGGTGTCTAACTCACTGTAAGGAAAGGTAACAGTTCTAACTATAAATTCCTATCTAGCTGGTCGTCACGAATTTGGTTAATTTCTACTGACTACTCTTCCACAGATCAACCCGTACAAGAAAGAAAGAGAAATTGTGGACTCACATTGCAGTCACCTTATGGTAAATCCAAGGTAATCAAGCTGTTTCTGAGACCTGGATGGTTGGCAATAATCTTCCAGAATGGACTCGGGCATTGAGTCTCTCTCGTTCCGGTCTCCTGCTTCTGCTATTGGTCTCACGAACAAGATCTCCTCCTCGTGGTCAGCTGCTGGGTTGATGGGCTCCTGGGCTCCATGTCCCACAAAGTTAATGGTCAGATCTCCTGCCATGATGTAGTCGTTTCTTCTCAGATATTCTGCTCACATGATGGGGGTTTTACTCCATAACACTGACGGATTTCACTGGGGTAATCATCATGTACATGTGGTCGTCGTTAAGATAATGCATTGTGATCAAATTCACACGTGTTTCACAGAATCTATTTGCTTTAGCACAGTATAAGAAATTATTCACTGGCTCTAATTTTTGCAGACTGATAATAAAATGGCCTTCACTGTCTGCTCTACTGATTCTACTCGACATGTGGTGTCGGCAATCACTGATTCTAGTGGTAATTTTTATCAGAAAATATCACAGTAATCTGGCACTGAAAATCCCTTGCAATGTGCATCGAAGGATATGATTATCATTGCGTGCATGTTCACACAGGGTTGGTTTGTGAATTGTAATAATTAGGCAGTATTTGAGGAACCTCGTGGACTTTGGTTTTATGTGGCCCACGCGAAGAAATGTGGTGTTCCTGAACAACCAAAAATATTCATGAAAATTCAATGCAAAATTCTGCACTTTCACACGTGCACTAGGTGAATTTTGATATAGTTGGATTTGCATTCACAGATTAAATTCACTTGTAATACACTGATGATGTTCGTAGATTCCACCATCGCCTTGTGGACGGAATAATTTGTTCATCGCCTCGCAGACGGAAATAATCACTTTTCACAGAAATAAATATACTTTTCGGCTCGTAGCACTGCACACTTGTGAAAATATATACTTTTCACTTCGACGATTGTCGATTCACAAAAATCTTCACCCCTTGGGTGGACTTATAAATTTTGTCGTCTCTAGGACGGACAGCACTAGCACGTCAAGCTACGACGTCTTCTCAACCGGCAGTCAACGAGCATCGAGCTCAGTTGCAGTGTGCGGACAGTCACATGAGTCGTTGATAGTCTACTTCCTCCCGCCAATCTGCGGTGTGAATACCTTTTACCGTAAAATAAAAATACTTAAGCATCATAATGTTTGCTTTATGCAGAGTTACTTCATGGAATAATCTGAGACTTTTAACAGCAATAAATGTAATAGATGGTGCTCAGAAAAAAATTAAAAGGGTGATTGTCCAGAGTCAAGACATCATCCAATTTTATCGCATGCCTCGCGCAGCTTCGGGGCGCGTTCAGTGACAAGGCATGGCATGTTATTCATCATTATGATAAATATCACTGAGCCATGAGCTCAGGCGGTCTCTAATATAATACACATATCAAAAATAATTGTGTATATTGCTGGCCGAGAGTCGTAGTGGTCTCAGACCCATTAGTCGTTCCTGCGTGCGTGTATATCAGCTGTGTACACTAGCCTGTGTCAATGATGATAGATGTGTGCGAGTGTGCAGACGATCCGGTGAACGTATGCACAACCAATACATCCGTGACCGATACCAACAGGGGGGAGGTGGTGCAATGTATTGGGGTGGGATCATGTATGGTCGCCGAATCCCTCTTGTGTAAATCCCAGGGCATATGACCGGCATACGTTAGAGGGATTCTATCCTGGCGCCTGTAGTGAAAGGCTATGTTGACAATTTCGGCCCAAATTTCACTTTCGTGGACGATAACGCTCGCCCGCACAGAGCTGGCATTGCCAATACCTTTCTTCAGGAGAATAGTATTCACAGAATGGAATGGCCTGCCTATGCTCCCGATCTCAATTGTGTAGAGCAGGCTGGGGCACTGCTTAATAAATAAATCCGTCCTCACTGTGCACTATGGCAATATGCAAAACTTTTTTGATGTGTGTATAATAAATAATAATTGTTGCCTGTGTGAACTATCAATTTACACTTTACAGTCAGTCAACGCACTTATTTGCCCAATTTGATTCGAAGGGGTAACTACATTATAGTTATGTACAACACCCTAGTCGTGAAAAAAAAAGAATAAAAGTGTCTGATAATTACCGCGTGACGGTCGAAGCGCATAATCCTAAATTTCCCCCCATTATCAGTGAATAATATTAATTCATGTATTTTTTTCTGGAATAGTGTGTTATACTGTACATATAGTTACCACTACTGGCTACTGGTCAAAAAGCGTGTTGACCGACTGAAAATTATAAATTTATACTTTGAGAAATATTGCGGTTCATCAATACCCTCTACTTTGGACAATATGCATTTTTGGACATATGATCATATGAAACCTTTTGTCCATTTCTTTCAGTAAGATGAAGTTTCCGCTCACCTGTATACTACAGGGCTCCAGGAAATGTTCTCCGCAGTAGGTACGTGCAGCTGCGAGAGGTAGTGTCATCAGTTTAGTTGGCAGCACAGTGTCCTTGATAGGGCGAAGGCCACATGCGTGGGCTGTGGGCCGTCGAAATCGTCAGTGCGTATAGTTAGATTATTGGAAGAGTGTAACAGCTGTGGTGCGTATAAAGTTTACTGTGTGTTTGTTGTGATACATGCGACAGCCGTATAACTGGTGACGCTATCTCTCGCAGCAGCGTGTAGGCACTGCGGAGAACATTCCCTGGCGCCCTGTAGATGTAGGGTTCAGATTTTTAAGTGTCATGACGCGAACACAAATTGAACATGCAATCTTTTGTTTTGCCACCAATACTCAGCTAGTGTTCAGGGTATTTATGTATGTATTTATTTATTTATTTATTTATTTATTTATTTAGCGTACGGCTTTTAATGCCGGGAGTGTCCGAGGACATGTTTGGCTCGCCAGAGTGTGTAGCTACTTCTATGCGGACACCCATGGGGTCAGTTACAAGTACCGTCGCGTGTGGTAGAGATAAAATGAATGAAGATGAACGAAACTTGGCAAGTTCAATTTCAAGTAGTTCAAACTTTGGCTACAAGACGTTGGAACTAGATAGAGCATTTCTAGCTAAATAACCTACAAATTTAGCTACATACTACCAACATTGTAGAGGTAGTTTCTTTTTCATGCAATAAATCTATGACATGGACCCGCCGGCTTTACTTCCCCTCCGAAGGAAGGCGTACTGAAGGATTTTAACGTTCTTAAAAATTCCGACGACTTCGGCAGGGTTTGAACCTGCGATTTTGGGCATAGCACTTCAGCATGCTACCGACTACGCCACCGAAGCCGCAGTGTTCAGGGTAATATACAGCAACAGAACTAACTCAGCAGGACATTTAACTCTCTTGGCTATAGATATGAATATAGTTCACGTATCCTGTAATGCAGCGTCGTCCAGCCTATGCATACTAGTTATGTTGTGCTGGTTCCTGCCACTCTTGGCTGGGCTGCCTGACCTGGCTGCCGGCACTGCGACAGCTAATCGCCGCGTCTAACCAAGCCAAGTTGGGATCTCTAGTGCACCGGACGTAATGTAAACAAACAAACTGTTCGTCCATGCGTAGGTTGTCCGACACATCTACACTTACCGGCAGTTAGCTCTGTACTTCCTCATCCCACTTCCCCGGTATGCTACTGCAGCGCATAACATTTGCCACTCTTAGCTTGTCTGATCTGATTCTGAGAACCTACTGTCTAGGAGCAGATGACCTCGTAGTTCCGCCCCTTAAAACAACAATAACTAACCAACTAACATACTGTCACGCGTTTTGTTTCGATTTGTTTTCTTATTTGCAATGTAATGAATTCTGTTTGACTTTTGATCGATCAACCAAAACACAGTGAAGGCAGTACGGGAGGGAGTGAGGCGGGAAAGCGAGTGAATGGGACAAACAGTCTTCCCCTACCATCGTTGCAAGGTCGTAGGCACCAGAAGCGCGCCCAGTGTGGTGTATGGACGGACACCTCTGCTGTAATGTAAAGCAAAGCCAACTCCGTGCAGACTATGGACGACCATGGAGCAGTGGAAGGTAGAGGCTTCCATCCTTCATGACATCGGCTTTAGATAGGATGGAGCTGTCAGCTCCATGCCCGGCCACCTTTGCTCCAGGAATTACCCATGTACAGTACTCATTTCTGTTGTAGGCTGCGTGAACCCCAGGGCCATTTGCATTTTTGAAAGTTGTAGATATGTCTCTCAATTTTCGTACCTCGGTGTGATTCAAACTCACGTCCTTTCAGTTAGAACCTCAGTACCTAAAACCTCAGTACCTACACCACTGTAATGTTGGTAAGTTATATTTTTCTAATATCATAATATAGAAGTTTTTCCCCGCACTGGGACTTTCTCTCTTATTCCTTTCCTTAATCTGGTTCCTTTAAAACCACCAACAGAGGCCCTTGTTAGCCTACTTTTCACATTTTGCAAAAAAATGAGGAAAAAGTAGACTTATCAGATCGGGCAAATGTGTGTCTGTCTGTCTGTCCTTCTGTCTGTCTGGCTGTGTGTGTCCCCCCATATCAACTCCTAAACGGCTGCAGCAATCGAAACAACAATTGGTAGGAGTAAAGATCTATACCTGAATATCTCACGGTCATATTTGAAAATGATGTTAGTGCTACCAACTGCTGAAAAATCGCAATTGAAATTTGAGCTCCATGTTGGATATCTTGGAAGGTATGAATGGGAGCTATTTCAAAATTGGCACACGTATAGATAATGATATTGCAGTTTAATTTCCAGGAGGCTATACATGGCAGTGTTGCCAAAATGATTATAAGCCTGATGATAGGTCCAAATTTTAAATGCATATAACTTCTATACTATCATTTGGATTTCAACCTAATTCGTGTATGCTATGTGTACCATAACAGATTTGACTATGCCGATTCTTAAGAGTAACCAGGGCGGCCAACTGTTAATAAATACTGTCTCTATTTTGTTACCCTAATATCAATATATCAGAAAGTATGCAAGATAATACAAACTTTGCACACGTATAGTACCTGGCATTCTAGATTAATTTGGGGTAACTAATATATGCCTACGCCAGTGCTGCCAACATGATTCTAAGCCTGCTGATAGGTCCAATTTTAAAATGTATGTAACTTCTATACTAACTAATGGATTTCATTCAAAATTGACACAACAATAGATCATATTATTTCAGATTATTTCTGACCAATACATGTATGTCATTGTTGCCAACATGATTTTACGCGCGCTGTTAGATCCAATGTTTAACTGCATGTAACGTCCATGCTATCCATTGGACCTCAACCAAATTTTGTATTCTGTGCCTTAAAAGATGGAGTTATTCAGTCACCAGGGCTGGCAACTCTAGTTCTCTATTAGCCACATTATGCCAGGTATACAGTATTTCGAACTAAGTAGAAATTTCGATATTACTAAGTAGAAATTTCGATATTACCAACTTAATTTCGTCATTATTCTAGATAGATCCATATAGATTAATCATTGGCATGAATCTTAAATTTTAAGAAAAGTAGGCTCTTTAGTTCGTCACGGAACTTCTTGTTTATTTTTGCGTTCTCCTTGTGCTTTGCATTTATTTTGCACTTTAGTTTGTTTTCAGTGAATTTTTCTTGTCTCCTTCAATTTAAAATCGAATCACTCAGCCGTCCCTCCTGTGCTTTGATCTCTCGGCAACATGATGAACTTCTTCTTGCCACACACTCAACGCTGGAACTTCGCTCATCCGACAACATATGTCACTCAAGAACCTTCATCAGCTCCCGCTGGTTATTCATCTTCGTCAGCTCCTGCTGATTAAGCAACTTCATCAGCTCCTACCGATTAACACATGAAGAAAAATAAATTTCTTGTTATGAGAGTTATTAGCCTACTTTTCACATTTTGCAAAAAATGAGGAAAAAGTAGACTTATGAGATCGGGCAAATTTATCTGTCTGTCTGTCCTTCTGTCTGTCTGTCTGTCTGGCTGTGTGTGTCCCCCCCCTATCAACTCCTAAACGGCTGCAGCAATCGAAACAAAATTTGGTAGGAGTAAAGATCTATACCTGAATATCTCACGGCCATACTTGAAAATGATGCCAGTGCTACCAACTGCTGAAAACTCGCAATTGAAATTTGAGCTCCATTTTGGATATCTTGGAAGGTATGAATGGGAGCTATTTCAAAATTGGCACACGTATAGATAATAATATTGCAGTTAATTTCCAGGAGGTCATATATGGCAGTGTTGCCAACATGATTATAAGACTGCTGATAGGTCCAAATTTTAAATGCATATAACTTCTACACTATCAATTGGATTTCAACCAAATTTCGTATGTGCTATGTGTACATAAACATATATGACTGATCGTATTCTTAAGAGCCACCAGGGCTGCCAACTGTTAATAAATGCTCTCAATTTTTTAAAATCCAAATACCCATATATCAGAAAGTATGCAAGCCGACAGCTTTAAACTATGCACACGTATAGTACCTGACATTCTATATTAATTTGGAGTAACTTATATACGTCAGTGCTGCCAACATGATTCTAAGCCTGCTGTTAGGTCCAATTTTAAAATGCATGTAACTTCTATACTAACTAATGGATTTCATTCAAAATTGACACAACAGTAGATCATATTATTTCAGATTATTTCTGACCAATACATGTATGTCATTGTTGCCAACATGATTTTACGCGCGCTGTTAGATCCAATGTTTAACTGCATGTAACGTCCATGCTATCCATTGGACTTCAACCAAATTTTGTATTCTGTACCTTAAGAGATGGAACTACGAATATATTCAGTCACCACGGCTGCCAACGGTAGTTCTCTATTAGGCTACATTATGCCAGGTATACAGTATTTCGAACTAATTAGAAATTTCGATATTACCAACTTAATTTCGTCATCATTCTAGATAGATCCATATAGATTAATCATTGGCATGAATCTTAAATTTTAAGAGAAGTAGACTCTTTAGTTCGTCACGAAACTTATTGTTTTTGTTCTGTTATGTTGTTTACTTTTTGTTTCCCCTTCTTTCTCCTACCTTCCTCCTCGGCTCTCCCAGCCGTTAGCAGTTCTTCTACTCGTCACTCTACTTGAGTGCGCTCAACACTCCACTTGTGTCTCTCCCACGAGGCAATCACGCTTTCAGCGGATATCTTTTAATGTTTTGACAAAAACCTTTTCTCTCGCCATGTCATGGTGACTTGGTGATCGCGATCTACAAGTATCTTCAACTTCTACAATGAACAAGTTAAGTACAACTTTTTAGAGTATTTTAAACTCTGTCTAATGGGGCACTCTTTTTAACCACATTTTGGAACTCTTATTCAAATTACCACATTTTATCCTGATGGCTGGGAATGCATATTTTTGTGGTTTCTTGTCGACGTCGCCTCCAACGTGGGAATTTCACTTCTTATTGCAGCATTAAAGTTCATTAATCAACTCTACGTGGGATCTCCTTTATCACCTCATTTAACTTAATATTGGTTAAAATCTTTAGCCACAACGTGGGATTATCTTGATTGCTTCATACAACTTTTTGTTATTTTATTAACATTAACCCCTTCGTGGGACCCACACTTCGCCTTATTAAACTAAGCCAAAAACTTTGCACTAGTTCAACAAGCAATTTTACAAGTGTATCAAAATTACAATAACATTGAAACAAACCCATCACTCAAACTGTGAAAATGATCCATCATATTGAATAGTGATATTTCCATTCCAAAAACTCTCAAAGTTCGACGTGCCCAAAAATGGACAGACCTTTAGTGAAAAAAATCCTTTTCTTCCTTCCTACCCCTTTCAACCATTAACCGGTTAATGTATGTCACCCCAGCATGCAAGCTTGTCCCATTTATTGCAAGTATTTCAGATTTGTGTTCTGAATACTGCTGATTACGAGATTTTAGAATCAGTTATTTTTTGCAAGTATCTCAGCTTTGTACTGATTATTGCCGAGTCAAATAGTGCACGTTCATGTGCACCTTTATTACATATCTATTCTAAACAGGGCAAATCATTGTCATTTAAATGCACATTACCTTATGGTCAAACTTAGTCAAAGACCAAGTACTTGAGAATATAAACTACATTTTTACTATTGTTATGCATTAGCAATCACATTTTTTCAAATTTGAATTTTGTGGCATAGTTTGAATTTTAAACCATGGTAGATCCCCGCCTTATATTTTATACTACTCCTTTTATTGGTGGATCAATATTTGCACACTTTCTGCTTAGGTCTCCTGTTTTTTAAAGTCTATTTTAATATTACTGCTATAAAAAGCCCCCCCCCCCCCGTACTTTAACTCTTCTTTTCTCATACTATTATAGTTGTTATTTAATTACTGTCAATAAAACTGGGTCTATCCCCTTAACCGCGTTGTTCTGCTTTCTCTCTCAAAACTATTTCAATTTTTCCTACTTCATCTTCCCTCTGGAAGTGATTGGGCCTTCCCAATTGCTACAAATGTAGTCTACTGATGGATCAAATAAACATAATAATTTTCACGACCGCATTCTTGGTGCAATGGTGTTTGAATTAAATGTGCTATGGCTGACGAGAAATTAACTGTAATTATAACTGAAATGTATCGATTACTTTCAATAAAATTATTGTTTAACACTAGTAAGAGTAATGAAAATCCACAGCCTGCTTCCAGTCTCCGACCGGGTCAGGAATGGAATGAATGAAGCCCCCATCTAGCGGCGAGGGTATGAACTGTGCCGGCTGCCGAGGCCTGACGCACTCCTCTGGGGCAATGATTAAATGAATGACAGATGAAATGAAATGATAGTGGAGAGTGTTGCTGGAATGAAATTTTGACAGGGAAAACCGGAGTACCCGGAGAAAAACCTGTCTGCCTCCGTTTTGTCCAGCACAGATCTCACATGGAGTGACCGGGATTTGAACCACGGACCCAGCGGTGAGAGGCCGGCGTGCTGCCGCCTAAGCCACGGAGGCTTGTAAGAGTAATTGATTAAAATTTCGTCCAACTAATTTAGTTCATCCCAATTCCGTCCTCCCAGTATTTATCTCATCACAGGTCATTCACAGTACACACATCCAAGTACAGTTTGGTTTGATATACTATTCTACAAGTCTATAGAAATGAACTTATTCATTTCTATGCATCTATAATATTCAATGTCAGGACCTGACAATAGCACGGTTTCTCATCGATCCCGCCTCTCCCTCTCGGTACCTTTTTAATATAATATATTTTTCGGCATGGAGGTCAATCAGAAATTTGCGTAATAAGACCTACTGTAAGAGTGTTGGTTGGTTGTTTCCTTAGTTTAGGGGCTGCGACAACGCGGCCATGTAGCCTCGTGTACTTTGGGTGTGTGTAAAATCTGTCTGATAACCGGTGTTAAATGTGATGGTTGTATTAGTGTGTGTATCTGCTTCTTAATTCAAGTAAGGACTGCAACTTTGAATTTTTCAAATAGTTCCTACTTTTGCCGTCAACGACTACTAGGCCTAGTTCAGAACTAGACTACTAGATGCCACCGCATTCGGCTCTTGGCAACGAACGTAGAAACCCAAGAGCGTTGTTAACATTCCTAACCTTTACAATTTAGCTTCACACAGGTGTAATTAGTGGAAGGTTCTTTAACATGCTATAAATCTATGACATGGGACCGACGGCTTTACTTCACCTCCGAAGAGTGTAAGAGTGTGACAGTCATCGAGGTTTCTTTTATGGTTACCATGGTAACAAGTATTCATCATGTAATAAAGATCATCTAGGCCTCTTATACAGTATAGTTACCAATGCAACAAGTATTCATCATCTCAGGAAAGAAGGAAGGAAGGAAGGAAGGAAGGAAGGAAGATTGTAGTTTTACGTGACCGTGAATCTTGTGATTATAAGCCACGGGACCTCCTTTTTTCGTGGAATCCGAACCACAGGACATGGCATTTCACTTCGAAAATCTCTCATGCATTGACCGGGAATCGAACCCAGTCCACCTTGGTGAGAGGATAGCAGCTTGACCGCTGCACCACCACGCCCTCTTTCACCAAGAAAAGGTTGTGCTAGATTAACGAACGTTGGTAGGCGTGTTTATACATCTGGATTATGACGTTGATTCAAATTTCATGCAAATGCATTAGTGTGGCGCTAGTAGTGGCCCCTTGACGTTGCACATCAGGTTTGCTTTATATACGGGCTATACTGTGCGAGCGCGTCAGTTACCTGTGCGATTGGACGGAGTGACTGAGAGTGGGTCAAGAACGCCTTTATGACGGCGAAGAGGCCAGTATCAACAGCTCACTGCTTTTCAACAAGGTCGTGCAATAGAGCTACGTGAAGGTGGGTTGCAGAATTACTGGGCAGGAATGTCTCCACTGTGCACGCGTGCTGGCAGTAGTGGTCAAGAGAAGGTACGGTCGCAAGAGGACCGGGCTCCGGACGTCCCCGTGGCACCACCGAGAGGGAGGAGCACCGTATTCGACGTATGGCTTTGGCGCTTTCCAGCGGCAGTTGGCACCACAGTGACCCAACGAACTGTTCGAAATCAGTTGCTTGAAGGACAGCCCCGAGCCAGACGCCATGTGGCGAGCATTCCACTTACCCCAAACCTCCGCCGTCTACGACTTCAGTGGTGTCAAGCGAGAGCTCATTGGAGGATGGAGTGGAGGTCCGTTGTGTTTTCCGATGAAAGTCGATTCTGCCTTGGTGCCAGTGATGGCCGTGTGTTGGTTAGAGGGAGGCCAGGTGAGTGCCTGCATTCCACATGTTTGCGGCGTCGATACACTGGACCTACACCGGGCGTTCTGGTATGGGGAGCAATTTCCTATGACAGCAGGGGCACTCTCGTGGTTATCCCACGTGCCCTGATTGCAGATGTGTACGCCCGTCTGGTGATTCGACCTGTTGTGCTACCATTCATGAATACCACTCCCGGGGGTGTTTTCCAACAGGATAACGCCCGCCCGCATGCCACTGTTGTAACCCAACATGCTCTACATGTTGCCTTGGTCTGCTCGATCCCCCGATCTGTCCCCAATGAGCACGTATGGGACTTCATTGGACGACAACTCCAGCGTCATACACAACTGGCATTTACCGTCCCTGTATTGACCGACCAAGTGCAACAGGCATGGAACTCCATCTCACAAGATGACATTAGGCTCCTGTGCGACACAATGCAGGCACGTTTGCACGCCTGCTTTCAACAGTCCGGCGATTATACCGATTATTAATGGAAGAGCATGGCATATTTGCAATGGCTTTTCTCGCACGGACATTAGCCTGTTGTCTTGGACCTTTAATCAATTAAATATGTCATCTCGCCAAATATATTGCCGAAATTTCCGTACTCTACGTTCCTTATTTTACCGAGAAAAAGGCTAGATTACAATCATGGAAAGCTTCTTCCTGGTGGCTGTACAACACAATCTGAAACTTTACCATCGGGTCATAACGAGGCATGGATGACATGGAAATCCCTAAATAGGTTGAGACCAGGAGACGGCAAATCAAGGGCTTATTTTGTAAGATGGAACTACGCTAAAGACGGAAACTTCAAGTGTGATTGCGGAGAAGATCAGACTGTCAACCACATGATTCAATGTCGTATGTATCCAACCACCTGCATAACGGAGAATCTACACATAGCCCCAGAGAATGCACTACAAGTCACCTATTTCTGGTCTAACTTAATTTTATTTAATGAAATGTTTTGTAATTGTGTAACATGTTTGTGATACGAGAATAATAATAATAATTCCTTATTTCATGGTGTTGGGATATTTTTTCCGCCAGCGTAATAAGTTCCTTCAAGACGTATTAATGTTGCATTACTATCTGATTAATACTTTAAATGTAATGACCTTTCAAAGTGGGCGATCCGTTGGACTTGGTAAAAAAACGGCACTGCTTTTGTACAATCAACTATAAAATTTTAACGGGTTAAAATACAAATGTTTACTCATTTAAACGCAGAATGAAATAAGGAAAGGTTTGGTGTAGCTTGTTTTTATGCACAACTACGGGTAACCGTTTTATTGACGTCTAATCTCGAGTATCAATACTTTTTTCCCCCGACAGGGCCTCCTATATGGTTATCAAGGCCATAAGTGTCATCATCTGATTCTGGAGTGTAGAAGCCATATAGGTCTCCTGTATGGTTACCAAGGCAACACGTATTCATCATCTAAATCTGAAGTAAAGAGCCCATCTAGGCCTCCTATATGGTTACCAAGGCAACAAGTATTGATAATTTAAGGCCCCTTTCACACCGAAGATGCAAGACGCAAGATGCATGCATCCTGGATGCAAGATGCATGCATCTTAAATTCCAGAATATGTAATTGAACGAGAGGTTTCACATCGAAGATGCAAGTGCGTCTAGCATCCTGGATGCAAGACGCACTTGCATCTTGAGAACCAGCCGGCTGGAGATTTCAGCGTGCATCTTTGTTGTGCAGTCTTGCATACTCGCCCCTCCCTTGGAAATCTGACTCACTCGACTCTCAGCATCACTGTATGTGATTCACACCGTTGCACGTGTGCTTGACTCGCTCCATTTCTTTTGAGTTTCATTAATATCAGACTTCAATTAGACGTTGTGTTCCAAGTACAAAACTTCCATCCACCCTTCAACTATGTTATCCGACACGGAGAACTTCAACGTGACCTTTGTTAAAGCAATCGAAGACTATCCTGCAGTATACGATACTACAAGTAAGGAGTAGGCTACTCAAATAGGGATGACCAAGGGAAATCATGGAAGGCCCTGGCACAGAAATTCGAATCAACAGGTAAGAGAGCTATGTCTTCACCAACACCGGTACAATGAAAAGTTATGTGCTAAAATATATACGCTAGTTTCAATATCGGTGGTTAGACACCTACTGCGAGTTGGCATCTTTCCGTGACGATTTAATGGTATTAATTTTTAGAAAAACCAAATACTCGGCTTCTATTAATAACAAAAAGTAAGCTACAGAATGTAGTGCCCTTATATAATGATTATTATTATCGCTCATCATAAGAATTATCTTTTCAATCGAATTTATATAGTGATACTTTTACTAAGAAACAATCCTGTAGGAAATATTCCTAAGTATTGTTTTCAGTTTTGAGCTATATTCACACGTTTCAACAAGAAGTTCCGTGAAGAACTATACAGCCTACTTTTCATGCCAATGATTATTCTACAGTATATGAACCTATCTAGAATAATGACGAAATTAAGTTGGTAATATCGAAATATCTAATTAGTTCAAAATATACCTGGTATAATGTAGCCTAATAGAGCACTACAGTTGGCAGCCCTGTCGACTGAATATAGCCTATTCTTAGTTCAATCTCTTAAGGTACAGAATACAAAATTTGGTTGAAGTTCAATGGACGTTACATGCAGTTAGACACTGGATCTATCAGCATGCGTAAAAGCATGTTGCCAACAATACCATGCGTGTGCTGGTCATAAATTATCTGAAATATTATGATATCTTGTTGTGCCAATTTTGGATGAAATCCATTTGTTAGTATAGAAGTTACATGTATTTTAAAATTGGACATATCAGCAGGCATAGAATCATGTTGGCAGCACTGCCTTGTATTAATTACTCCAAATTAATCTAGAATGTCAGGTGCTATACGTGTGCAAAGTATAGAGCTGTTGGCTTGCATACTTTTTGGTATATTGATATTAGTGTAAAATAAATATAGACAGCATTTAATAACAGTTGGCAGCCCTGATTGCTCTTAACAATACTTATAGTCATATCTGTTATGGTACATATAGCACATACGAAATTTGGTTGAAATCCAACTGATAGTATAGAAGTTACATGTATTTATAAATTGGTCGTATCAGCAGGCTTATAATCATGTTGGTAGAACTGACGTATATAAGTTACTCGAAATTAATCTAAAATGTCAGAATATACGTGTGCATAGTTTAAAGCTGTTGGCTTGCATACTTTCTGATATATTGGTATTTGGATAAAAAAAAATAAAGAGAGCAATTATTAACAGTTGGCAGCCCTGGTGGCTCTTAAGAATACGCTCAGTCATATCTGTTTATGTTCAGATATTACATACAAAATTTGATTGAAATCCAATTGATAGTGTAGAAGTTATATGCATTTAAACATTGGACCTATCAGAAGGCTTAAAATTATTGTGGCAACACTATCATGATTGGCCTCCTGGAAATTAAACTGAAATAGTATTATCTACATGTGTGCCAATTTTGGAATAGCTCCCATGCATACCTTGCAAGATATCCAACATGGAGCTCAAATTTCTAGTGCGTTTTTTCAGCAGTTGGTAGCACTGACATCATTTTCAAATATGGACGTGAGATATTCCGGTGCACATCTTTACTCATACTAAATTTGGTTTTGATTGCTACAGCCGTTTAGGAGTTGATAGGGGGGGGACACACACACAGCCAGACAGACAGACAGACACACATTTTCCCGGATCGATCTCATAAGTCTACTTTTTCCTCATTTTTGCAAAATGTGAAAAGTAGGCTAAAAATGAGTTATACTATTCATAGGAAAATATAGTTGCCGTACTTACCCCACCCAGGTAGTGTATTTTAGAATCAAATCTACCACTTTCGGAAAAACAATTAGCCCTGGGGTTCACTCAGCCTACACCAGAAATGAATACCAGGGTAATTCCTGGGAGCAAAGGCGGCCGGGCATGGAGCTGACAACTCCATCCCATTTAGTGCCGATGTCACAAAGAAAAAGGAAGGAAGGAAGCTTGTAGTTTAACGTGACCGTTAATCTCGAGATCATGAGCCACGGGACCTCCTTTTTACGTGGAATCCGAACCACAGGACATGGCATTTCACATCGAAAATCTCACATGCATTGACCGGGAATCGAACCCGGACCGAAATGTCACAAAGAGTGGAAGCCTCTACCTTCCACTACTCCCGGCCTCCATGGCCTGTATGGAGTTGGCTTTGCATTACTTACCTCAGATATATGAGTAGTCTTTCGCAGATACACACAACCGATAATTTGTATCCCTACGACTCAGTGACGGTTCCATTGGATCCAACAAATTGTAAAAAGTCGAAATCTCCATTTTATAATACGCCTGAAACGTTCAGTAATTGCTGAGGCACAATAGCAGGGCCATGCTCTCCAGCATTATCCCAGTATGGCTGCTGCCATAAACGATTCCTTCTTTGTCTTCGTCTCCTTCTGACTGCACAAGCCAGAATTGTAATTTCGTCATCTGAATAGTCGGATAATTGATTATTCATTTCTCAAACTCACGTACTAAACTCGACAGAGATAATGGATATTAAGAGAAGGTGCAAGTGGCACATGCATCTTGGGTGTGAAAGCTCTTTCATCAAGATGCATGCATCCTGCACCCTGCATCTTCGGTGTGAAAGGGGCCTAAATCTGAAGTAAAAAGCCCATCTAGGCCTCCTATATGGTTACCAAGGCAACAAGTATTCATCATTTAAATCTGGAGTGTAAAGATCATCTAGACCTCCTATATGGTAACCAAGGCAACACGTGTTCATAATCTAAAACTGGAGTGTAATAAAAGCCATCTGGGTCTCCTGTATGGTTACCAAGGCAACATGTACCGGTATTCATCTTCTAGATCTGAAATGTAAAGGCCATCTAGGTCTCCTAGGCCTATATGGTTACCAAGACAACAAGTATTCATCATCTTAATCTGAAGTGTAAATACCATCTAGGTCTCCAATATGATTACCAAGGCAACAAGTATTCATCAACTAAATCTGGAGTGTGTAGGTCATCTCGGTCTCCTATATGGTTACCAAGGCAACAAGTATTCATCATCTAGATCTGAAAAACGTGTCCATGATTCGATGTTTCTCAGTATAGCTGAGGAATTTTAATGAAATATTTTAGTCTAGGCATTGAAGTGGGCTTGACGTGGCGTGGATCGTTCGTGGCACAGATGGAAAGATGGCTTGTTTGGACTGCAGGAGGCTCGGACTCGAGTACCGACGGTGAGGAACATTTTCAACTCTTACTCTGCAGACATTCTTAAAACATCCGAATAATTTTCAAACATATTATTGATAATTATGCAGACTGTTTGTTCCCTAATGACGAAGAAGGAGACAGGTATTAATTTTGGATAAGTTTATTCACTGTTTACAAGTTACTGTTGGGTGACTTCTTGGATCTTCTGTTGGATGCACTGTGCCTCTTGCTGATAGACAGCTTGGATGGTGGAAACAGCGGTGGTGACGACCCCCTGGGCGCATGAGGCGAGGATGGCCTGAACAGCGGGTAAGTACTGAGCGAAAGAGGAGCTGTCTGCAAAAATCTTGCTGCCAATGGAAGAGGCTCCTTTAGCTGCGGCTGCAATGGCCTTCATTTGACATCTCGGATTTATGTGACCGCAAGCTGAGAAGTTCTTGGCAGCCTCGCTGGCCAGTGGCTGAACTTGCTTCACATCGCTTTCGATCTCGTCGATGTCTGGCTGGATTTGTTGACGGGCGTCGGACACACAGGTACGTAGTCCAGTCACGCTGGAATCCTGAACCTTCTCAAGAGCCTCACTGGCGGTGTTCACACACTCAGTGATGTTGGCTCCGAGTTGCTGTGCCTTCTCGATGGTCGCCTTCATGGCCTGAGATGCTTGCTGCTCAGCCTCCTGGATCTTCTCCTGGACGCTGTCCATGACGTTCTCAGCAGCGCTCTCGAACTCGGCAATGTTCTCCTTGACTTCCGTCACTAACTTGTTGACAGCGTCGCCCATTTGTGATATGATGCCATCAATCAAGTTGGCGCTTGTGCCCTGAAACATGTTGTAGACGATTAGCATTAGAGCTTTGTTAGTTATTGTTATTTTAAGGTATGGAACAGCGAGGTAATCTGCCCTTAACATGAGAATTTAACAATGCTAGAAGCAGCAAAATTACGAATAAAATGGAAGCGAGAGAAAGAGCAAATATGCCTACTCAATTTTCCTGTGAATTAGATATTCATCTTCAATGCCTCATAAAAATTAACTTGAGGGGCAGATGACCGGGCTGTTCCATCCCTTAAACCATCAATCATCATCACCACCAGCTAAAATTCTCTCTCTTGACTGTAACTTCCATCTCTTGAAAGATGTCCTGAATCCAACGTCGGTCAATCTTTGATTTGATAGCTTCATATAACAAATAGTCTACCCTATGATTTAGTTAGATGTCAGCTTTACATTTAGCGTCTGTCTTGTAACAAGCGGCTAGATGGTCAGCGTCTGTTCACCAAAGGTGCGGCTGAAAACACATCCTGGGAGCTAACAACCTCGAGTAGAATTTTTAGTTCCCTTAACAATCAACAAGGGATATGCACATTGTAAGAGATTTTACCCCAGGGTGTAACCAATCTCCATTTCCCAAGGAAATGAAAAGTAGGCACTCGGATTCTGGGGGCGTACATCATTGTGCAAAGGATGAAAAGGATGTATCGGAGCATCTTGAAATCAGCATTAAGCAAATCCCCAATAAAATTAAGCACAAGAACATAACTTCTTGGCTACCTTTAATGTCAATTCACTCTTAAAAACAGGAAAACTTAAAACTCTAATACATTTCATCAAAGAGAAAAGGATTATGATAACAGCTCTTCAAGAAACTAGAATACTGATGAACATCCACTTGATTCAGAAGGATACAGAATATTCAAGGGAAAACCTGGAAAGAGAGTTATGAAAAATGTACCTCAATTTGGAACTGGGTTCATTGTATATCAGAACATATTAAATTCAATACTAGAGTTTAAATCCATTAATTAAAGATTATCCCTGCTATCCTTTAAATAAGTAAACAAAATTTATACTATTGCTAATACACATACACCAAGTAATGATTGATTGGTGGTTGTCGTACTGAGCGGTTAGTGCGTATTGGCTTTCGTGGTTTAAGTGAGTTTGGCGGTATATTTCGGTGACTATATTAGATGAAAGAGTTGGGTTATGTGTGGCAGTGCCTCTTCAGCACGACGAAGTGATTTCTCTACCTGAGGGTTGGCTGGGTGAGTAATTCTTCCATCTGTTCAGGAATTGTGTCCCCGTCGCTTGTGGAAAGTAAGGTTATGTCCAACAGAAGACAAGAGATAGGTGACATGAAGAGATTGTGTGTGGAATCCACCGAGATTGTAAGCGGCGCAGAAACCAGCGCTCAGGCTCAAGTGGGAGATTCCAACGGCGCGCGATGTGTGGCGTCTAGTACTACTTCATCTAGGGAGATGGACGTTGTATCTAATGTCATGGCGGGGCAGAGTACAATAATCTCGGGTGAGAATGGAGGTTCAGATGAATTGAGATTCACTGCGGACAAAGGTAAATGTCGAAATGAAATAGACATGAAAGAAGAGTCAGAGATTCTGAAAGGAATAGGATTACTGAAGATCATGGTGGCAGCTACCAAAACTCAAAGACATATGAGTAACGACATCAAGAATAGCCAAGCGCAGTTAGTAGAGGTTTTTGATGTCCTCGATCACTGCCGCAAAACTAGATTGGCAACTGAGTTCACTACTATCACTCGACCTAGAACTCCCATATGCAAGAAGGCTGCAAATCAAGGAGAAACAATGATTACTGTTATTGCGAGCAGTGTCAATTCCGAAAACAGATCTGCAAATGAAAGCGTGGTCATTGAACCTCCCGTGGAGAAGTTAGCAGAAGATGCCTGGCTAACAGTTCGAACAAGGAAACACAGGGGTCATAGCGGTAAAGTTATTCTGGAGGACGAAAAGGGAGAACTTATAAGTAATCATTCTCTACACCAGAAGGGAAATAAAACGAAGGATAGGAGACGCGACGAGGCAATGGTTATCAAGCCTACTGAGTGGAAAGACATATTCAGAAGTTCTTCAATCATTGCGTCAGCAAGCAACATCTGATTGCAGTGGCGTAAACCTTAAATCAATTCGCAGAACGTCGACTGGTGCGGTGCTCCCTGAAATGAAAGGGAAAAATGGAAATACATTTAAGTTCAGGGTGATAATTTCCAAAGCAGCGAAGGGTTTGGGTGAAGTCAAAATGTTGGCTCCTGCTATAACCTTGGAAATTAGGGATTTGGACTGTCTTACAACAGCCGAGGAAGTCCAGGCAATATTGGAGGACCGGCTTAAGGATAACATGGGTGAAATAAAAGTTACTATTACCAAGCCCAATTTCGGGGAACAGCGTATGGCCATAGTTGTGGTAAACTCCAATGGTGCAAATGAGTTGCTCCTTGATCAACATATTAAGATAGGCATGGTTAGCTGCTGTATTCGGAAAAGGACCAATGTGCTGAAATGCTTTCGATGTATGGGCTATGGACACATGGCAAGACAATGTACGGGTCCTGACAGGTCGAAGTTGTGCTACAGATGCGGCGGAAAGGAGCATAAAGCAGCTCACTGCACGACTGCCCCAAAATGCTCGATCTGTGCGGGAGAAGGCAAGAATGACGACCATGTGATCGGGTTAGGTATGTGTGCTGTCTTTCGACGTGCATTGGAGAGTGCGAAACAGTCAAAATGCTAAGATTTCTACAAGGCAACATCCATCGTAGCAGGATGGCTAACGATCTTCTTGTTCAGTTTCCCGCGGAAAATAATATTGATGTTGTGCTTATTAGCGAACAATATAAGAACAGGGATATTTCATCTTGGTACTCGGATGAAAGTGGGACGGCTGCTGTATGGGTAGCGGATCCAAGCAGAGTTTTTATTGAATTGTTTGGTGCTGGAAATGGCTTTGTCTGGGTCAAGAGCAGAAATATTTCTTATGTAAGCTATTACTTCACACCCAATGAATCAATTCGGCACTTTGAGACCCGACTATCTGCCCTTGAGGATTTCCTAGGTACAGTAACAGGGGGTATTCTGTTGGCCGGTGACTTTAATGGTCGAGCAGTTGAGTGGGGCTTGGCTAATACAAACGGGAGAGGCCATAGCATTTTGGAGATGGCTGCTAGTTGGACTTAGTGCTGCTAAATAGCGGTGATGTTCCAACATTTTGTCGGCCTGGGCTAAACGGAACCACACCAGACCTAACGTTTGTCTCTGCAGATCTTGCTGCTTACATTGCAGACTGGCATGTAATGCTAGATTATAACAACAGTGATCATAGATACATCCTTTTTAATACTAGGCCTCGAGGAGGCCTAGTCCATGAAATTCAGATACCGCCTAGATGGAACGTTGATCACATGGATGGTGAAATTCTTCTTGCAGTAATAGCACAAGGGAAACAAGTTCTGGAGGATTTGTTTCAACATAGCCCCGCGGGTTCTGCAGAGACCCTGGTTGGGTCGACCATTAAACTCATTGTTAAGGCTTGCGGAGCATCCATGCCCATAAAGAAGACTTTTCCGAACAAACGGTCAGCCTATTGGTGGAATATTGAAATAGCAGAGGCTCGACGATTGTGTTTTCGAATAAGGAGAAGGGCACAAAGGCTCTGCAGAGATTCTCTAGAGTTTGTAAATACGATAGAAGAGTGTATAGTGGCGAGCAGGGCTCTCAAACGGGCCATTGTTCAATGTAAGGCACATAAATGGAACGTGCTCATTAACGATCTAGATCAGGACCCATTGGGTCTGGGCTACAAAGTTGTCAATAGGAAGCACCTCCCAGAGTCACAATGTGGATTTAGAGCTTCCAGAAGCACAATTGACTTGATTTTCTTTGTGAGACAGCTACAAGAAAAATGTAGAGAACAACAGGTCCACTCTTCTTAGTCTTTTATGACTTGGAAAAGGCATTTGATTCAGTTCCTAGACCAGCCATGTGGGCGGTGCTGAAGCGGTTTGGTTGCCCTCAGCGATTTGTAGATCTAATCAAGGCTCTCCATGATGGCATGACAGGTCAGGTTTGCCATCAGAATAAGATGTCCGATGAATTTCCTATTACCCATGGATTGAAACAAGGATGTGTACTGGCTCCAACGCTTTTCGCGCTGTACTTAGCTGCAAAGCTTTATGATTCACCCACAAACATTCCAGGTGTGGAGGTCAAGTATCGTTTTGATGGAGGGCTTTTCAACCTAACTCGTCTCCGCTCCTTGAGGAAAACTCAGGTTACTAAGGTTACTAACATGTTGTATGCAGATGATGCTGCATCGCCAACTCTCACACCAGAAGAGCTGCAAGAGTCAGTTAATTGTTACAAAAGTGCATGTGATCGCTTTGGTCTTACCATAAATGTCAATAAGACTAAAGTCTTGGCACAACCTTCACCAGGCACACCTCTTCCTCAGTTCAATATCTCTATCTCAAATTTGCCATTAGAACAGGTAGACCACTTCTCGTACCTGGGCAGTATCATTTCTGTGAGCTGAACCTGTGAGCAGGATGTGGATAAGAGAATTGGTGCAGCCCATGCAGCATATGGACGATTAGCGCACCGGGTCTTCATGAATAAAGATCTGTCCATGAGTGCAAAGCTTATGGTGTACAAAGCAGTAGTCATTTCTACACTGTTGTATGGCTGTGAAACGTGGACCCTTTACCGACGTGATCTCAGGAATCTTGAACGTTTCCACCTACAAAAACTTCGATCAGTCCTGAGGATTAAATGGGAAGACCGCATTACCAATATTGCTGTTCTTGAAAGGCTCAAATCAACAGCATAGAATCATCCATAATAGGTCACCAATTTAAATGGATTGGTCATGTACATCGGATGAATGATGTGAGATTACCTCGCCAAATGCTATATGGTGAGCTATGCTATGGTACCAGACCTCATGGTGGTCCTAAGAGGTGCTACAAGGACCAATTTAAGCAGACCCTGAAATTGACAGGTCTTGATTCACAAACCTGGGACATGCTGGCTGAAGACCGCTCAACTTGGCGCCGTACCATCTCGGATACTGTAAAGACGTTTGAAAGGGATCGACGCACACATGAAGAGGCCAAGCGTCAAGCTAGGAAACTTCGAGCAGCCCAACCACGTCCTGCTCCAGAAATACTATGTGACTTGTGTGGTCGCTTGTTCCATGCCAGGATTGGACTCTTCAGTCACCGTAAACACATCCACAAACTGGACTGAAGGAAGAAGATTTATACTCGGATTCGAGTTAAAGCCGATGATGATCACAGAGAGGCAAGAGAGGTGGAATCACACGTTGGGCTACTAACATCCTAAGAAATATCACAGAGAGGCAAGAGAGTGGAATCACACGTTGGGCTACTAATAACATAAGAAATATCAACGAGAGGCAAGAGAGTGCAATCCCACATTGGGCTACTAATAACATAAGAATTATCACAGAGAGGCAAGAGAGTGGAATCACACGTCGGGCTACTAATAACATAAGAAATATCAACGAGAGGCAAGAGAGTGCAATCCCACATTGGGCTACTAATAACATAAGAATTATCACAGAGAGGCAAGAGAGAGGAATCACACGTTGGGCTACTAATATCCTAAGAAATATCACAGAGAGGCAAGGGAGTGGAATCACACGTTGGGCTACTAATAACCTAAGAAATATCACAGAGAGGCAAGAGAGTGGAATCCCTCGTTGGGCTACTAACATCCTAAGAAATATCACAGAGAGGCAAGAGAGTGGAATCACACGTTGGGCTACTAACATCCTAAGAAATATCACAGAGAGGCAAGAGAGTGGAATCACACGTTGGGCTACTAATAACCTAAGAAATATCACAGAGAGGCAAGAGAGTGGAATCCCACGATGGGCTTCTAACATCCTAAGAAATATCACAGAGAGGCAAGAGAGAGGAATCACACGTTGGGCTACTAACATCCTAAGAAATATCAAAGAGAGGCAAGGGAGGTGGAATCCCACGTTGGGCTACTAATAACATAATAATTATCACCGAGAGGCAAGAGAGTGCAATCCCACGTTTGGCTACTAATAACCTAAGAAATATCACAGAGAGGCAAGAGAGTGGAATCCCACGTTTGGCTACTAATAACCTAAGAAATATCACAGAGAGGCAAGAGAGTGGAATCCCACGTTGGGCTACTAATAACATAAGAAATATCAAAGACAGGCAAGAGAGGTGGAATCCCACGTTTGGCTACTAATAACCTAAGAAATATCACAGAGAGGCAAGAGAGTGGAATCCCACGTTGGGCTACTAATAACATAAGAAATATCACAGAGAGGCAAGAGAGTGCAATCCCACGTTTGGCTACTAATAACCTAAGAATTATCACAGAGAGGCAAGAGAGTGGAATCCCACGTTGGGCTACTAATAACATAAGAAATATCACAGAAAGGCAAGAGAGTGCAATCCCACGCTGGGCTACTAATAACAAGAATTATCACAGAGAGGCAAGGGAGTGGGAATCCCACGTTGGGCTACTAATAACATAAGAAATATCACAGAGAGGCAAGAGAGGTGGAATCCCACGTTGGGCTACTAATAACCTAAGAAATATCACAGAGAGGCAAGGGAGTGGGAATCCCACGTTGGGCTACTAATAACCTAAGAAATATCACAGAGAGGCAAGAGAGGTGGAATCCCACGTTGTGCTACTAATAACATAAGATATATCACACAGAGTCAAGAGAGTGGAATCCCACGTTGGGCTACTAATACCTAAGATATCACAGAGAGGCAAGAGAGGTGGAATCCCACGTTGGGCTACTAATAACATAAGATATATCACACAGAGTCAAGAGAGTGGAATCCCACGTTGGGCTACTAATAACATAAGATATATCACACAGAGTCAAGAGAGTGGAATCCCACGTTGGGCTGCTAATAACATAAGAAATATCACAGAGAGGCAAGAGAGGTGGAATCCCACGTTGGGCTACTAATAACATAAGATATATCACAGAGAGACAAGAGATTGGAATCCCACGTTGGACTATTATTGACCTAAGAATTATCACAGAGAGGCAAGGGAGGTGGAATCACACGTTGGGCTATTAATAACCATGATAAATATCACAGAGGGGCAAGAGAGTGGTATCTCACGTTGGGCTACTATTAACCTAAGAAATATCACAGAGAGGCAAGGGAGGTGGAATCCCGCGTTGGGCTGCTAATAACATAAGAATTGTCACAGAGAGCAAGAGAATGGAATCCCAAGTTGGGCTACTAATAACATAAGAAATATCACAGTGAGGCAAGGGAGGTGGAATCCCACGTTGGGATACTAATAACATAAGAAATATCACAGAGAGTCAAGAGAGTGCAATTCCACGTTGGGCTACTAATAACATAAGAATTATCACAGAGAGGCAAGAGAGTGCAATCCCACGTTGGGATACTAATAACATAAGAATTATCACAGAGAGCAAGAGAGTGGAATCCCACTTTGGGCTACTAATAACCTAAGAAATATCACAGCGAGGCAAGGGAGGTGGAATCCCACGTTGGGATACTAATAACATAAGAAATATCACAGAGAGTCAAGAGAGTGGAACCCACGTTGGGCTACTAATAACATAAGAATTATCACAGAGAGGCAAGAGAGTGCAATCCCACGTTGGGCTACTAATAACATAGGAATAATCACAAAGAGGCAAGGGAGTGGGAATCCCACGTTGTGCTACTAATAACATAAGAATTATCACAGAGAGGCATGAGAGTGCAATCCCACGTTGGGCTACTAATAACATAGGAATTATCACAAATAGGCAAGGGAGTGGGAATCCCACGTTGTGCTACTAATAACATAAGAATTATCACAGAGAGGCAAGAGAGTGCAATCCCACGTTGGGCTACTAATAACATAGGAATTATCACAAGGAGGCAAGGGAGTGGGAATCCCACGTTGTGCTACTAATAACATAAGAATTATCACAGAGAGGCAAGGGAGTGGGAATCCCATGTTGTGCTACTAATAACATAAGAATTATCAGAGAGAGGCAAGAGAGTGCAATCCCACGTTGGGCTACTAATAACATAGGAATTATCACAAAGAGGCAAGGGAGTGGGAATCCCACGTTGGGCTACTAATAACATAAGAATTATCACAGAGAGGCAAGAGAGTGCAATCCCACGTTGGGCTACTAATAACATAAGAATTATCACAGAGAGGCAAGGGAGTGGGAATCCCACGTTGGGCTACTAATAACATAAGAAATATCACACAGAGTCAAGAGAGTGGAATCCCACGTTGGGCTAGTAATAACATAAGAAATATCACAGAGAGTCAAGAGAGTGGAATCCCACGTTGGGCTACTAATAACCTAAGAAATATCACAGAGAGTCAAGAGAGTGGAATCCCATGTTGGGCTACTAATAACCTAAGAAATATCACAGAGAGTCAAGAGAGGTGGAATCCCACGTTGGGCTACTAATAACATAAAAATATCACACAGAGGCTAGAGAGTGCAATCCCACGTTGGGCTGCCAATAACCATAATAAATATCTCATGGTGGAGTACACTTAAAAACGCCCGTAAAGATTGCTCCTTCTAGCAGGGATAAATAGCAATCAAATTGCATTTAGAGTAAACGTTTATGCTTGGTTAAAACTTTCAGCATGTCGCCCCATTGGGCATAGTAGAAAGAGGTACACAACACTTGTAGTACTTAAATTTTCTGATGATTGGCGTAGAACCGAAATGCAGAAATAATAGCCTTCTAGGATTGAGCTGAGCTGAGCTGACCCACGCAAGCGAAGTCGGCTTCGCGTATTAATTTTTAGCCTGTCGGCCCGAGGGCCTTTAGAGCTCTATCAAAGGGGATTCGACCTACTGTAATTGGGTGAGGGGGTTTGGATGATTACCTTTTATCTAATCGGTCAGGTTATGACCTAGTGTATTGAAACACGTGAAATACAGAAATTAGAAAGAGATAGTTGAGGTACAGGTTTCTTGGAGAAGAAAATCAGGAAAGTAGAAGAAGTATAAAGTTAAATTTCAAAGAAGATAGTAATAGGTGTGCTATAGTAGCTTCATTGTAGATAAATTATTCAATAATAATGCGGGTGCGCTTGTGGCGGCTTCCCCTAGCTTGGTAATCACCCAATCTGTTTATGAGAGGATTTGTACTGAGTGTAGATGTGCGGTAGAGTCTAACAGCCTGCTTGAGTATCCTCGGACGGATGGTCGCGAGTTTGTCGTCTGTGTGCAATTGGGCGTTGCGCACGTACCAAGGGGCACCAGATATCCAGTGCCGGCCATAGGTCTTTTTGTAGTGTAAGCAAAGAACATTTCGGCCCCCCCCCCCCCCTATACTCATCAGAGTACCTTTGCTATTTTACTAAACGTGTTATATGGCCAAAAGGTAAAAGGCAAAGGGATACACAAAAATTACTTAAAACCAAACATTTATTTACAGGTCATTATTATTACATAGAAAGACAATTTTTGTTGATCTTTTGCACACTGTTGAAATCTTTTAAAATTAAAACGAGATTTTCCTGGCTTTCACTTTAGAAAACTCGTTCAGCAGCAAAACTGTTTCCATTTCATTTAACAAATCATTTTCAATGGCCAAAGTAGCTAGTTCACTCAACTGCTCTTGGCTTAAAGTTAATCGCAAGTATGTTTTTTATAAGTTTTAATTTCGAAAAACTCCTTTCTCCGCTGGCCATTGATACCGGGAGCGTTAACAGAATCCTCAATGCAACAAAAACATTTGGAAAAATGTCCACATAACTACGTTTGGTTATAAAAGACAAGGCTCCAGCTGGGTGACTTCCAGGGGTGAAAAAATTTGCAGTTCTTCGAACAGATCATCTCCGTTCACATCACAGTCTCCTCCATCACTCAAAACGGTTTGAAGGTGCTTACAGGCTTTCTTCAACTCTTGTTCGTTCAAATTATTCTCGAAGCTAGCAATGTCATAAAGAAATTTGAAACTTTCACTATGGTGTTCCATTAGCTCAAATTTCTCCCTTAATGAGGCTATTGCTGTGTCAAGTACGACAAAGAAGAAGTTAACTTTAAATGCATTTTTTCCAGAACGTACAGCTTCATCTTCACTCTCATAGGATAATTGTTTTTTTACTTTTCTTGGCCGAAGTAGGGTTTCTTTTTCAAAGTTAGCATCAACCTCGATTTTTTCTGCAAGTTCTTTTGCATCTCTAATGACGCTGTTTAGTCCTTGATCTGATCTCATCTTTTCCAGAAATGATTTTACACTTTTAATGAGATCCATTGAACTTTGAAGGTCATTTGTGACTTTTGACTTTTTGCAACAGTTTACTAACCATATTGGTTTTATGCAAGATCTCATGCCATGTCACTAAGCAGCATAGAAACTTGAAGTTTTGTAGTTTTTTTTAGAGTCCTACGGCAGTGTTCCTACCAAATGCATCAAGTTTCTGATCTTGAGAAGCTTCATATAAGGCATCATACATTTCTTCAATGTGGTACCTCAAAGGCAACAATGCCTCAATTCTACTTTCCCATCTAGTATTGCAGAGTGGTTTTACTGCCAGACTTGAAACATGTTTCAGCAAAATATTCCATCTTTGAGTAGAACTAGAAAAAATTAAATATTTCTTGTATAGTGCTGAAACAGTCCACAGCATTGTTGCACGACAGTGCTGCATCATTAATGACCAAGTTCAAGGAGTGGTTCCCATAGGTACATAAAAAGCTCTAGGATTTAAATCAAGGATTCTCTTCTGGACTCCAACTTGTTTTCCCTTCATTGCGGAACCATTGCCATACCCCTGGCCTCTCATGGCTTTTAAAGGAATGCCTCGTGCTTCTAACTGTTTGAGCAATACCTCTGTGAGGCCTTCACCTGAAGAATCTGTAATGGGAACAAAGCCCAAAAAATGTTCCATAATTGAAATATCCTCATTTGCTAAAATTTTTACAAATCTTACAACAAGAGTCATTTGCTCGGTGTGGCTAATGTCTGGAGTACAGTCTAATATAATAGAATAGTACGTTGCTTGCTGTATCTGTTGTAAAATGTTAGCTTGGATCTTGGCCGGCAAGAAACTAAGAAACTCATTTTGGATACTCTTGCTCAAATAGTGTACGTGTGTTTATTTTCAACTTATTCTTCTCACATGTTCAGCCATAAAACCATAAAATTTAGCAATGTGTTCTACCAGCTTTAAGAAATTTCCATTATTACGTTCAAATAGGGTATCTTTTTTTTTCCTCTAAAGGCCAATCCTTGAGTTCCCAAAAATTGTACAATACATGGTAGGCAATTTAGAACTTGATTCCAATGTTCAGTTTCAGCACGAATAAGTCTTTCATTTTCCTCGTCAATAGCTTTTTTAAACGTAAACGTAAAGAGAGTTCGCGCCAACATTTGCAGTTTTCAATATGAATAGGGAATTTCTCATGACTGGTCAATGTTTTGCTCAAGTTTTGCCAGTCAGAATATCCTTGGCCACCAGCAAGAAGAGAATTATCATTTCCAAAAAGATTGCAAGCAAAGCAAAAAACTGCGTTTTTCAATATGGAATATATTAACCAAATCCTGCGGACTTGCTCTCCGTTGCAAAGCTTCCTTCTGTAATGCTTTGAGGAAAATCGCCTACCTTTAAGGTCCACAGGAAATTCTTGGTCTGTGACCTGCTGTGGTCCTCGCTCAACAAGAATGTTTCGTACATCATCGTTTATTTTAGGTGGCCATTCTCCACAGACATTTGAAAAAACTGATGACGTTTCTGCGCTCAGTTTCTGCAAATAAACCACCGACCTTAAAACTTTTATCTTTAGCTATATATAGTTTAAAAGCCGTAATACATACTGACCTTAAACTTAGCATTCATAAATATGGGTACTTGATGAGTACATTAAACTAAAATTTTATTAATATTAATAAATATTTGTATTTTCAAAAAATATTTTTATTTCTAAAAAATTGTAAGAAAAAATTGAACATTTTCCAACTGTTAAAAATAAGTAGTATGTATAAACTTTTATAACAATTTTCGTTTATCAGGAAGATATGGATGTAGTAAGTTAATAAGTATATAACATTTTGGAATAGTAGGTTCAGTGGTTTTATTTGATATGTACTTAAACTTTGAAGAAATCTTCATTAAAAGCATTGAATCGGAAAAGGTACAGTCTCCCCTCAATACAAAAAATATAAGGTGCCCCTTTTCCTTCTCTGCCTTCTTTCCTCTCTCAACCTAACAGAGGCTAAACTAACTATGGACTACTAGGCCTAGTTATATTTTAACAAAACCTGTACTACGTTATCTAAGATTCAATTTTCACCATTGTAAATTGTAATTCTTAAAGAAATACCTAATAAATAATCCATTGTATTGTATCAACATAAACTTACAGTTTCAGTTGCTTGTTGACTTGTATACGCCAGGTCTGTAAGTTCTGATGAATCCTCGTCAACACCTTCGGTCCCGGTTATGTCATAGCCAATTGGTAGTGCCAATGGTGTTCCTGTAGTCAGTGTCAGATCCTCATCCTGCAATAAAAATAGCTGTTGGCCAAGTGCACTTAAGCACCAATATATCTTCTAAAGCTACCCTCAATTCCTTAACTTATTTTCTAAATATACAACTTAAGTATAAATTAATACTACTTAAGGATTAGTGCTATAATACTTGAAATAAATTACGACAGTATTCAGTAAAGTAATTCTATTAAATCAATATTATTATTATAATTTACGTTATAAGGGTAAATTGATTATACAAATGCTCATCAATTTAGATTAAATTAATTTAGGCATTTAGAGTCATTAACAAATAAATATAACTTAAAATTATTTGCAGTTACACTTACTTTTTTGAGGGATTCTTCAATCATTGATGGTCCAGGCAGCTCTGATATTGGTAAATTGTCGTCATCCTCATCGTTATGAACGGATTCAGTAAACTTAGTTGTTTCGTCGATCATTTTTGCACATGACGATGAAGCCGAAGGCGCAAAAAATCTTTTCAGCGCTTTAGATTGATTCTCATCTTCTTTAGAATGCTGCAACTTTCTTTTACGGTGAAATGCACCTGATGGCTTTTTATGACTGGACATTTCGTGGGTCTAAAAATCATCTCCTCATGTAAGAAGAGGCAATAACACAGTGCAACACATTACAACGATGAGTGAAGGCTGTCAGCTAGCTGCCAATACTGATAATGAGCCACTGAGCGGATCAAGACAAGAGACGTATGAGTCACGCGGACGAGTCGAAGTCATTAGTGGAAGGGGTGTTCTCCCTTTCGTGAATGGCGAGCGGTCATACTTCGACAGAACGGCTCCAGGCACTCCGTAATAGTTCTAAGTTTGTGTATTAAGTATAACAAATTTGTTTGTTTCATAAGTAGCATCACCCGTAAAGCGGCGACTCATTAAAATGGCTATGCTGAATTTTTCAAATATTATTTCGTTTTGTTTGTTAGTGAAATCTATACTAATATAATAAAGCTGAAGAGTTTGTGTGTTTGTTTATGTGTTTAAACGCGATTCGAAAAATTATTTTTGTATATGATAGCCAGAATCGAGAGGAATAGTTTAGGCTATGTAGCATTATGCTACACCTCTCAGGTAACCATAAAGATTGATTTTTGTTCAGTAAGTTGGAAGAACAAGCGCTCCCAGGTTGCTCCAAAAATACCTCAGTCTATTGTTGCCTGATAATGCGGGCTGCATCACGTCGCCCCTACCAGTGTTCTGGTGCAGAATTGCGAGCTGCTTATAAATTGCAGTCACGGGGAGTAATTCGGGCAAAAAGATTTCTTAGGCCCTTTAAAACAGTTATCATCATGACAATAGCATGCCTCTATATAAGGGAGATGGTGTTGGTGCAGTATACTGAGGCTATCAGCTGCAATAAGCGTTCGTGCTTTCGAATTTACTTTCATTAAATTCCGATCCTTATCCTTGAGCGCTCCAGTTCTGTAAAACAAATAAATCCACCGGGCGAAGCCGGGCACTAATGCTAGTAGTAAAGTAAAACTGAAAAGACGAAACATAAACAGAATGGTTATGTTATCTGGTTACATTGTTTATAATGTAAACATTACAGTTTGTTAATGTTGTAACAATTAGAATTCGTTATGTTTACAACAATACAAACTAGCTCCGGGCGCCCCTAACTTGATATTTCGGCGCGCCGCGGCGCCCCCGTCTCACGGCGCCACCCGCGGCCGCGTAGTTCGCTTATATCTCGCGCCGCCCCTGCAGATATCGTGCGCAGTGCCCGATTTTGGACAACCTGAAGTTTATTGATGGTAGAGGGAGCTGAATAACCTCAAACAGGGCTGGCATATTCCATAACTAGACGCACAATTGTGTTGTATGTAAGGAGCTTACTAAATTGATCCAGTGCGCTCTGGGACTTCATTAAAGGCCAGTGCTTCTCTTGAATCGCTTTCGCTTGGTTAGCGTGCAGTGTGACCTCTTGAGGAAAAGTAAGGCCTCGATCAAGCGTGATTCCCAGATACTTAGTAGCTGGCAGCCACCTGATTACTTCGTCAAAGAAGGTGGACTTCGATGTGTTTTCGTCTTTTAGTAAACAGCGTGGCAGAACATTTACTGACGTTAATCTTAATTCTCCAATCCCTTAGCCAGGGTTCTAAGGTGTCTAATGCGACTTGGAGGTTGGATTCAACTCTATGCCCTCTCAATGAGGTGGTGGAGATTCCAGTGTCATCTGCATATAAGTGGAGACAGGTAGCGTTGGTTTTGGGGATATCAGAAATATAGACATTAAAGAGGGCGGAGGCTATAACGCTGCCTTGCGGTAAACCGGCTCTGATCCTCCTAAGGGAGGATTGGGCGTCATCCACTTGGACATAGAATTGCCTTTTCCTAAGATAGGAACTAATGACCTTAAGTAAGTGATCTAGGAACCCTTTGTGCTTCATTTTGTATAGCGGACCGCTGTGTCAAACTTTATCAAAAGCACGACTGATTTCCAAGAAGCAAACTCCTGTCACACGTCGTTCGTTGAAAGCGCGCGTGATGATTTCTATTAGCCTGAATAATTGTTGAACCGTGTAATGGCCCTTGCGGAAACCAAACTGCTCGTCATTAAAGATGCCATTAACATCTAAGTTGAGCCGGGAAAGCAGGGTCATCTCAAAAGGTTTTGAGATGATCGACAGCAGGCTAATAGACCTGCAGTTCTGAGGAAAAGTGCCGTTGGTGTTAGGCTTATTGTGCATGTTAACTTTGGCTACTTTCCAGGTTTTTGGAAAATATCCAAAACGGTATACGGCGTTAAAGATTTTAGTGAGACAAGTTAGGGCATTCTTGCTGAGATTCTTAAGGTATGAAGCAGAGATCTCGTCAAGGCCGGGGGCCTTCTGAGTCTTCAACTTCTTAATGAGGCTGAGCAGTTCGGTTGGTGAGACAAATCTAAAGCCCTGGGGGAGCCCACCTCGGAATCCACCATGAAGATCATGACGGACCTAATTTATGAATTCATCGTCACAAGGTTTCTGACTGGATTCGCAGGCTTGCTCGAATGTATCCGCCAGGGCGTTAGCTTTGTCAATATTTGTGAAGACCATTCCACGTACCCCGTCTAATGGTGGAATGCCAGTTCTTTTCTTGAGTAGCTTTTTGGCCATACCGTGCAGGAATTTCCAGCCATATTTTCGAACTTTGTTTGCCATTCCTTATTACGGAGAGCGATCATTGCAGAATGAATCTGTCTCTTAAGACGGTACCACTCCTGCTTTAAGCGATGATCAGGAGTGATTTGCCACCGCCACCTGACCATGTTCTTCCGCTTGATCAGAGCCTGCAACGTGGGTGGGATACAAAAGGGCTTGTGTATCTTATCTTTGGGACCGATAGCTGCGGTACGGGCTGCGTGTAGGAGTGAATGAGTAAATTTTTCTACGAGGGAGTCTATGTCTTCCTCGCAGCGAATGCTGGGATTGCCAGCAACGGTGGTTTTGAGGATACAGTGGAAATATTCCCAGTCTATCTTTCGGAAGTGAAGAGGGATTGTGGAGCGGGAAGGCATGTAGCTACTGTGTAGTTTGATGAGCAATTGGCTCGCGGTCACAATTAAGGGCGGTGTAATTAGTAACTTAAATCGGAATGTCCAGGACATCCGGAAGTCGGTTCAGATCAAACGGATAGTATGTAAAACCAGGTGGTGAGTGGATTAAGCACCCGTGGTCATCGCAAAATTTTGCAAGACTTCTGCCCTTGGCCTCCGTACGTCGAATGTTCTATAGCTGATTTTTGCAGTTGTAGTCACCTGCCGATATCATTGGGATATTGCCAGGTAACAGCGTCTCCAGATCTGACGGAACAACCGGCGCGTCTAGTGGCAAGTAGCAGGAGACAAGGCGGTACGGACCACTAGTTAACTCCAACTGTACGATAGTGGCCTCAGTGTGTCGAGGGGCTGGGGTAGGGGGTTGGTTTGGGGAGAAGGTGGAGGTAGCACCCGCGAAGCTGGTGCCTTGATGTAAACGGTTGCAGCCTGGTATATGCCCTAGAGGTTGTTGACGGTGGCTGTTAGCTTTCTGTATGTTTCACAGCCACGGTAGCTAGCAGTGTGCTTCTCGCCACAGTAGCACATTTGTTGGGCCCTGTTCAGTGCTATCAGTGACGGGGGTTCGGCCACTCATCTGAAAATGAAAATCCACAGCCTGCTTCCAGTCGACGGACTGGGTCAGGGAATGGAATGAATGAAGCCCCATCGAGCGGCGAGGATATGAACTGTGCCGGTTGCCGAAGCCTGTCGCACTCCCCTGGGGCAATGATTAAATGAATGACAGATGAAATGAAATGACAGTGGAGAGTGTTGCTGGAATGAAATTTGTGACAGGGAAAACCGGAGTACCAGGAGAAAAACCTGTCTGCCTCCGTTTTGTCCAGCACAAATCTCACATGGAGTGACCAGGATTTGAACCACGGACCCAGCAGTGAGGGGCCGGCATGCTGCCACCTAAGCCACCGAGGCTCTGCCACTCATCTAATGGTTGCAATTGCTTGGCTCGGTGCGTCCTCTGTGCGAGGAGCCACCGTGTCAAGGAATGCCCTCACTACGGCAATGGTCATGGACCATCGCCCTCTCTGGCCCAGCGCTGAACAACTTGACTGGTACCTTAGGTACCTTCGTCTTCACCATGACAAGGGGAAAGCAGCACCCTGCTTACGGAGGGGCTGTGTGTCTGCGTAGTGTGTGTGGCAGGCAGTGGTGTCCCTATCCAATTGCAGTGGAATAAATTGGCATGAAGTGCCAGGATGAAGTTGTGGGGGAGGGGAAGCGGTCAAACGCCCTGAGGTGGTGATTCTAAATTTTTACTCGCGCAGCAGAGTCCGAGCCGCAACAGGTTAACCAGTTGATCGGTTGGTGCCGGACAAGTTGCGAGTTAGCGTTCTGGGCTCTGGCTCGTCCTTGGGTAGCTACAATTTAATTAAAGGCCGTTGAAGACGGCAAAAGGGGACCTAATAAAAAGCTAACTACCAGCTCGTCGACTCTAATAGCAACCGCGCCTACGCGTCGCGAGCTGGTCTGGTAGTAACAGGGGAGACAACCTGGACAGCAGTGACAGTCGAAGAGTGATCTTTCAAAAACTGAGTTCACTGGCTGTAATATGTCTGGGCATAAGGGGAAGACCTCCTGGCCTGGCGGTAGTCCGCGCTTCTCGAAGCTCCGCTGCCCGGCTAGGCCGGTGTCTTCGTTCCCCTGACCCACAGCCCTCTAGGGTTCTGCCGCCTCTTCTTATTCATTCATTGTTTTTTCATTCATTCATTCATTCATTTATATACAATTAGGGGTGTGTCCCCCGGTGGCAAATTGGATATATATAACAAATAAATAATTATACAAAACAATTCAATAACAATTAAACTGGAGTATTTACACAAATAGTCAGTCTTTTCTTAAACACACCTCTATGTTTGGGAAAAGGCTCTAATACTGCGGCAGGTAGAGAGTTCCAGTTATCAATGGCACGGTTTACAAAATAATATATACCATAAATTGTTCGCTGTGGTCGGCCCTTAACTTTGAAAGGATGATCGCTCCTACCCATGTAAGTAGGCTTTTCCATACGTTTGCTAAGCTCACCCCATGCTGGTTGATTTGTATACGTGTTGTACATAGCGCAGAGTCTAGATTTCATCCTCCTAGCCTCAAATGACTCCCACCCAAGTTTCTTTAACATACGGCTCACACAGCTCCTGGGATTAAAGGCACTGAGCACAAATCTAGCGGCCTTTCTTTGTACCATTTAGAATAGGTCTTACAAGTGACAAATATCCTAATTCTTTTAATACCCTCATTACAAAGTGTAGGGATTTGTAAGCTTTAGAAACTACACATCCTACATGACTACTCCAATTCATATCATTCCTTACGTGAACGCCCAAATATTTGCAAGAATCTTCTTCTACAAGTATTTCCGAGCCAATGTTATATTGAAAATCTTGCCTTCGCACTGTTCCTATTTTTAAGCGACCTCATTTTCTTGTGTTAATTTTCATTTCATTTTCAATCGCCCACTTATAGACCAGGTTCGGGTCATTTTGAAGTACTGCGTTGTCTTGTGAGTCATGAATCTTTCGATAAAGCGGCTTCGGTGGCGTAGTCGGTAGCATGCTCAGCTTCTATTCCCAAGATAGCGGGTTCAAACACGGCCGTAGCCGTCGAATTTTTTAAGAGCGTTAAAAATCCCGCAGTATGCCTTCCTTCGGAGGGGAAGTAAAGCTGGCGGTCCCATATCATAGATTTATGGCATGTTAAAAAACCTTCCACTAATTATACCTGTGTGAAGCTAAATTGGATAGGTTATGAATGTAAACAACGCTCTTAGGTTCCTACGTTCGTTGCCGACTGCGGTGGCGTCTAGTAGCTAAGTTCTGAACTTGGCCTAGTAGTCGTTGACGGTGGCACTTGGCGGCAAAAGTAGGAACTATTTGAAAAATTCTAAGTTGCAGTCTGTACTTAAATTAAAAAAACATAACAAACACTAATACAGTCATCACAATTAACACCGGTTATCAGACAGATTCTACACACACCCAAAGTATACGGGGCTACATGACCGCGATGTCGCAGCCCCTAAACTTAAAAACCAACCAACCAATCTTTCGATATATTACACAATCATCCGCAAACAATCGACAGTCACTGCGAATCCCATTTGGTAAGTCATTTATAAAAACCAAAAATAACAAAGTTCCGATTACGCTGCCCTGAGGGATACCCGACGTTACGGTAATTTCATCCGAGAATCTGCCTTCGTCTTTCACTTTCTGGGAACGACCCGTCAAAAATTCCTGGATCCATTAAATTACACTTCTATCAATCTTCGTCGAAACTAATTTATGGATTAGCATGTCATGCGGCACGACATCAAATGCCTTCGCAAAATCTATAACTACGGCGTCGACTGAAACTCCGTGGTCTAACGATTCGCTAATATCTTGAAAAAGTGATAGCATCTGAGTCTCGCATGAGTAACCTTTCCGAAATCCATGTTGCCTATCATTAAACCATGATAATGTTTCCCACTGTTCCCTCAAGTAGTCGCAAATGAGATGTTCCATCTGCCGCTGAAGACCGAGTGAAAAAGTGGTTTCGTTGGGGCGTCTTAACGGCACGCAACCGGTGTGGGGTAAGACGCAAAGTCGGTGTTTGCGCTATAGATGGGCGATGCCGGCAGGCAGTGCCAAGGGTCGACCTCTACGGGAGCCCTGGTGCGCTCCCTCGGCTAGGCCGCGGCTTCTCAACGGCTGCTGGGCTCTTGAAGAGGCCGGAGTGGCCCAGCGGGGCTCCTAGCCCGATGTGGTCCCGGCGGCGTCTCGATTCAAGGATCATGTTAAGTATAAGAGATTCGTCACTTTTGGTTATAGAATTTCCGAGAGAGAGCACCGCCTGAGGCTACGTACCGCTATACCAAGTCTGGCAACATAAAAAGTAAAAAGCCATAGGAATGTAGCCTTTATTACACGTAATCAGTGCTTGATTTGGAAAAAAAAAGGTCCCGGTACTGTGGACTACCGGGAGGTGGTGGGAGGGGGTGGGGGCTTTATGGAATATTGAAATATAGAGTTCTAAAAACGATATTTTTACGCTTCACTGAACACCTTTAAAAATTAATCAGTGGACAAAATAGCAATCTAATTTTGATAGCAATTCTAAATTAAATTGAGACTGCTAAAGCAACATTTTTCTTACCATAGCCGTTGGCCTATATTAAATTTTAATGTAGGCCAAATAGGCTACCATTCAAACAATGTATATTATTTCAATGTATTTTTACGTAATTAAAAAAATTAAATTCATTCGGTTTGAAAACACACACATGTTTACCAACAATCTTATTTCTGGTTTTATAATTATGTCTTTACAGTTTTATGAAATAATTATTTATTATAAAAGGTACTGTACTTAAACATGTTTTACCTCACAGTTTATAAAATTGTTCAAAGTTTAGAAAAGATTTTGTTGTACGTGCTGTAACGGGATTGTCTGTCCCTTACTGTTGGGTGACAAATGTAACTGTTTACCTTTGCTCCAAATTGAGCGTTAAATGTAATGCTTCATCTGGCCCTGCCTTTCACTTTGAAATATTTACTCTGCCTAAGATATGTTGTTTTAATGGGCGCCAAGACCTCAACGCAATGTTGAAATCTAAATTTGTATTTAACAACACCTAGCTCTGGTAGAACCCCTTCAAGGCTCTATTCACTCAGATCGTGGTATGAATTGATCATTAACCCAACAAACAATTGTATCAGGAGATGGAATTGGTCTATATCTAATGCTACCTACTGAAAGCAACGATTGCATGGTTAAAAGAAATGAATTTATTATATAAAACAAGTATTGCAAAATTAATAATAATAATAAGTTTAAAATTTAAATTGGAGCGTTGCGATTTGAATATTACCGCTAGAAAATTACGTGAGAACGGAGTCGGATAAATTACTGATTTTACTCTTATTCCCAAGCTATGAAGTTACTGAAATATTGAATATAAAACAAAGAGAAACGAGAGATTGCGTAGTTCTGCGTCATTCGCGCTTACCACTGGAAATTGCCGAAGCATTTCCCACGTACTGGATGATGAAGAGAGCTTCCCACAGTCTCCTGGACGTCGTCATCTTCTTCGTTATTTGATGATATACTTGTAGATGTAGTCACTTTATGGTCCGAACATCGGAGCCAAACACTCGTACAACCACACTGGTTAAGTTTTACAAAGATAGTCCTCGCCTCCACGGCGCGCCAACGATATATCCACTCGTCGGCTCCCCACTCCGGTGCCCACTTCCACCTTACGTGGTCTCCACTGATTGGCTGAGCACCCCGCTATACTCCCCTCCTTAGGCTCAATACACACGGCGCGCGGATGATGTCGATTGCCGTTCCAGACTATTTCGCATTTTCTTGACGTTGCAACCCAGGCTTGCGACATGCTTCTTGACAAGAATAAGCCTGTATCTGAATTCCCAGTGAGTCATCTGTCTTATAATACCCTAACTGACAAAACTCCGTATAATTCCGTAAACATATACTTTTCTATGATAATGTAGTTCGTAATAATTTGCTTGATAGTGTTTTCTATGACATAGAAAACCTATCTGTATGCTTATAATTTTATAAAATGCTCCAAAAATACCTTAATAATAATAAGTTAATAATAATAATAAATTAACATGAAAACTTCTCTTGGCTGAACAATTTGCCGCGTAAATAAATATAGAATGGCTTCCTACTGACTTATGTCAGTGGCATAAAAATCCCCTCGAAAAACACGTTACAGTGCCACCTCTCTGTCTCTCTCTCATCTTGTTGCGGGGGCGTGGTGGCTCAGCGGTCTAGCTGTATGTCTCTCACCAAGGCGGTCCGGGTTCGATTCCCGGACATGGCATATGAGATTTTCGAAGTGAAATGCCATGTCCTGTGGTTCGGATTCCACGTAAAAAGGAGGTCCCGTGGCTCATGATCTCTTGATTAACGGTCACGTTAAACTACAAGCTTCCTTCCTTTTTTCATCTTGTTGTTAGTATCCAGAGCGAAGTGCCGTCCCCGAAGCAGCCAAGATCCCTCGTACTTTGAAGTGCCGCCGGGTCAAAGACCAAGTTGACCTTGACTTACAACTAACGTTCCACAGTTCTAAAAAGCATGTTATATATCTGACTTTTCCTCCGATCAGAGGTTTCGGTACGGCGTATCGGTGCGTACCGTCACAAATCTAGCCCTGCACGTAATTGAACAGTATGTTCTGCAATGAGTTATTTTATTGATTATTGATGAAAATAACACAAACAAAACTGCGCCTTTCGCTAGGCGTAGAAATGTACGTCCAGATAGGAAAATAGTACTCTTTGATATATATCAATGTTGGCAATAGATTTGTCACGAAGGACAGAATTATGCCGTTTTAGAGGTTAATTCACCTTTACTTACTTACTCCATGGCGCTACAACCCGGGGTGGGTTTTGGCCTCTTGAACAACTGCTCTCCCTGTTGATCTATCCATCGCCTTGCTCCTCCATCCTCTCACTCCCATTGCGACGAGGTCTGCACTGCATTCACACTATCCAACCATCTCTTCTTAGGACGTCCTTTCCTCCTCCTGGAGAATAACCTCCCTTTCAACATTCTCTTGGGCATCTGGCTCTCCGGCATCCTCTCTGTATGTCCCAACCATTGGATTCTCAGTGCCTTTATAAACTTTACGATATATTGTTTTCCAATCAATTCGTTTAGTTCATGGTTATATCGTATTCTCCATCCATCTTCCTCTCAAACAGGGCCATATATTTTTCGCAGTATTTTCCTTTCAAAACACTTCACAGTATTCTCATCATCCATAGTTAATGTCCAAGCTTCAGAGCCATGGGCCACTACTGGTCTTATCATTGTCTTATATACAGTATCTTCATTTTGGTTGTTCGTGATATAAGTTGATTCCTGAGCATCTTGATGTTTGCATAGTATGCTCTGTTTCCAGCCTGTAATCGATCTTTAATACAGTTTGTCATATCACACTGGTTGTTAATAAGTCACACCCTCAAATGTCTTATCGCCTATTGTAATATCCTGTGGGGTTCTTCTTGTGTTAGATGTGGACATTACCATGCTCTTAGTTTTACTCTCATTCACTGATAACCCAATATTTGTAGCTTCTTTCTCTAATTCTAAATACACTATTTCAGTGTACGCTTCTCTCTTGCTATGATCACTACATCATCTGCATAAGCACATATCTGACTTGATTTGTTAAAAATAGTGTCTCCCTGGTCTACTTTACTAATTGCTTTATGTAGTACAAGGTTAAAGAGTACTGCAGACAATCCATCTCCTTGTTTAACACCCATATTAATTGTAAATGGTTTACTCAACTTATTTCCATTTTTCACTCGTGCCCATGTGTTATCTAGTGTCATCCTGATCAGCCGGATTATCTTTCCAGGTATCCTCATTTCTCCTAGTAATTCATATAGTCTTTCTCTACATACACTATCGAAAGCTTGTTAAAAATCTATAAAGAGCATGTGGAGGTCAATATCATGTTCATAAAACTTTTCCATCATCTGCCTAATTACAAAGATTTGATCCGTTGTACTCCGGTTGGGTCTAAAACCACACTGATATTCACTCAGAATTGCTTCTGAAAATATCTTCATTCTATCTTTCTTTCTTTCTTTCTTTCAAGGTACCCAGGCCCGACGAGAGGGGGGGGGGGGGGGACAGGCAGGGCTGGTGCCACGGGGCCCGACCCTCCCAGGGGGGCCCGGCGTCCTAGGAGGATGTGCAAAGCACTTATTTTTCAGGACGCGGAGAGATATTTTCCCTTGCGAATCAAGCCCTTTTGTGATACGCTTTAACGTGTCAGTACCGTTAAACATAACATTAATTGCTCTCTTTATCTACGACTTAGAAATGACTCCGGTTCCTGACGAAGCCGCGGCAGGAATGCAGGATTTGGCTTCCCGACTGCGTTAATAAAAAGGCCTGTTTGTCGTTACAGATGTTAATTCATTTAGGGGCTTGCAACATTCAACCCGTGTACTTGGTAGCTAGTAGGTCTAGTATCACTGGCCGGCAATGAGCCATTGACACTAGGTTGGGGATGGTTTGCATCAAATAGTACTGTATATATAATTCAGTATTTGCTGACGCGTTAGTTTTACGGTTTGTTTCTGAAGGCCTCCACGGTATTAAATGAAGTTGACTGTGAAGCAGTAGTTTTCACAAATATTAATGAAGCGAACAAAATTGGAAACAAGAGATGTGCGAATTGTGTAGAATGAAGGCTAGTGGTTGTTGTATAATAAGTGAGGTGTATTGGCAACATTGTTGTAACTATTTGTCTTGGAGAGTAAAAACGTAGACCCTCTTAAAACCATCAACTGCTGGACGAAAAGCGGGGTATACACTGTGCTGTGCGCTGGCCTCTGTGACATGATAAATCGCATGTCGTATTCTTAGTTGCCGACGGGGAATGCGTTGGCCGTCGCGACTATTACTGTAATTATTAGGGTTAAGAGTAGGGTAGGTGTCCCTGGACTTGAAATAAGATAATGCCACAGCATTGGTCTGGAGGTTGTGTGAAAAATCAAACTCGGGATAGCCGCTGTCAGCGCCCGGATTTGAACCTCCGATCTGTAGAATTGCTGTAGGTCCCCATCACGGTCATTGGTGAGCTACACCGCGGGGTCTTACTTGAAGATGTGAGAGCTTTTACTTGAATATCGGAGAGTCTTTTCTATAGCCACTAAATGTCAATGGTCACCAAATTTTTTACTCCAAAATATCCCAAAAATAATCACCCAAATGGCCTATCCTATAACTCAATAATTTGGACCTAATTTTTGCAGCACTTTCCCGGAGGAGGGCCCCCAGACCCCACTCTGCGTTTGGTGATATTCCAAACCCATGGTCCCCGGTGTGTCCCCTCCCCCATAATCTTGTAATCTTGGCTTAAATCCTCCCATGATGGTCACCAGTCATAGATAAGATTGAGGATGTTTAGGAAAACCTGGCTCTAGTTTTGCTTACTGCAAAGCAATATTAAATTATAAGAAATCCACTGACTGACAATTACAAAATATAGTTCAAATTCACATTTTCTTATTTTCTGAGAACAATCACTGATCAGCTGCAATCTACTGATAGCACATAATAACTTGAGTTAAGTATGAGTACTGTAAATCTCTGGTTAATTATGAAAATATATTTTGCTTTGTTTAATGTACAAAGATGTGTGATCGCCGTTCAACCAAAACACTTATCAGTGTTTAGGCTTAGACCCAAGGGCGTGACTCTACAAGGGCAGCAAATGTTAAGAATGTCAACATAAAAGCACTACAGTATATGTAAAACGTATTTTAAAATACGTCTTGGCTTTGTGTAAAAATCATGTTTTCTTTATGAAAAGAGATTACGTCGTATGTCACAGAGGCCGTAGTACAGTATACCCTTTCCACCTCTTTTGACATGCAGTTCAGTAAGCTGAACTTCCTGTTGATCAATTTTTGGGTCTTATGACGTAGGAATAGAATTGAGGAGGAAATGAATGTACGGGTTAAAACGATGAATCATGGAAAATACGCATAGAATCACCGACGGTGGAATTCTAACCCACCTGTTTCCGAGTTCATGGACAACTGCTTTTTTCAATGTGAGTATTTTTCCAAAGTTAAATACTGTAAAAGCGATGCAATTACTGGTCCGCTAAATGCAACTTTTTTCAAATTTGTGTTCGACAAACGAGCATATTGATTTTATGAGTATCACTGAAATTCTAAAATTATTGAGATCAAAGAGGATCTGCAGAACTTTAAATCTGAACACTGTGCATGCTTACAGTGTTACCTCATCGAGACAAATTTAGATTAGTCAAATGCCAAAACAGTATAGTGAATTTAATGAAAATTATTACGGTACCTAGTTTTGATGGCTTTAATGTGATATTAATTTTGTTAATTGAATATGATGCATTAGTACGCGCTTGTCAGGTATAAACATTGAATTTGCAAATAATTTTGGATGCATTCTCCACTTTCAATGTTGTAAATTTTACATACCAGCATTAACTTATTTATATTGATAGTAATTCACGCTCTGCTTATGATAATAAATATAGCCTGGATTTAGTGGAATATTCATTGAAATATTATTATCATATATGAATTGCAGCCAATTGTCATATTTACATTTCAATTGAACGCCCGAAGGCTCCCAACAAGTTCAATTTCAAGTAGTTCCAACTTTGGATACCAGACACCACTGTCACTGACACCCAGTGGGGAACGTTGGAACTTGATAGAGCATTTCTTACCAAATAACCTCCACATTTTGGCTACACACTACCAATTGTAGTGGTAGGTTCTTTTACATGCCATAAATCTATGACATGGGACCGCCGGCTTTGCTTCCCCTCCGAATAAAGGCATACTGAAGGATTTTAACGCTCTTAAAATTCAACGACTTCGGCCGGGTTTAAACCCGCTATCTTGGGCATTGCAGTTCAGCATTCTACAATTATTATTATTATTATTATTATTATTACTATTGCTTGCTTGCTGGCTCTTTATGTTCTTGTAATTAATTTCGTGATGAACACTTAGTGCAAATAAAAAATGTGCAAAACCAGTTTGTGCAAATTTGCGAGGATTTTACAGAATTTGGTTTTATAGGGGGGCCCGGGAGATTCCAGCCCCAGGGCCCGTCGCCGCTCTCCACGGCCCTGAAGATACCTGATAGGATCTTGTAAATAACATTCAATGGAGTGATTCCTCTGTAATTCTCACATGCTAGTTTATCTCCTTTCTTAAATGTAGGACATATTATTCCTCCCCTCCATCCATCTGGCATGTTCTCTTCTTCCCATGTTCTTTCTAATAGTTTATGTATTCTATCTTCCAATGCCGCTCCTCCATATTTTATAATTTCTGCTACAATACTGTCTTCCCCCGGTGATTTGTCGTTTTTCATTTTCTTCATTACAATTGCCACTTCAAATCTTGTAGGACTCATAATACTTGCATTCTCATTCTCTGATTCTGATCTAATTACTTCTTGTCTCTCATTTTGTTGCATATGTTGTTCAATTTCTGTCTCTACACTTTCACTTAGAAGTTCCTTAAAGTGTTCAGACCATCTATCTAACACTTTGTTCTCATCATTCAGTATCATCCCTTGTCTATCTCTGCATCTTCTTTCCCTCGGTTGGAAACCTTTCCCCATTTTACCAATTGCCGCATAGAATTGTCTTACTTCACTTAGCTGGTTTAATTCCTCTATTTCTATAAATTGTTTCTTTATGTGTTCCTTTTTCTTTATTCTACATTCTTTGTTGGCATTCAACCTCAGTTGCCTATAATGTTCACAGTTGCTTCTTGTTTCTCTCAAGATCATCTTTTCAATTGTTCTATTCTCTTCTATTGCTTCCCTACACTCTTGTTCAAACCATTCATTCCGGGTTTGCTGCCTCTTTCCGATTATTTCTTCTGCGGCTAGTTTAACTACTTCCTCTATTTTCTTACACTCTTCATTGAGATCATCTCCCTCCTTTTCTTCTTCTTCTTCTTCTTCTAATTTCTTTTGTATTTCTCTCTGATATTCCTCCTTAATTCTTTCATCTCCTAGTCTTTCAACGTTTATACTGTTCTTCCAGGTTTCAGATTCTCTTTTCGTTTTAGCCAGCTTTTCTCTAAGTACTGCTTTGACTAGATAGTGATCTGAATCACAATTTGGTCCTCTACAACTCCGCACATCTATAATTGATGAAGAGTATCTTGCATTGATTAACACAATGGTCTGTTTGATTCACGGTTGTAGAATCAGGAGCCTTCCAAGTACCTAGATGTATTCGTTTGTGTGGGAAACATGTGCTTTTGATCACCATATTGTTCCTGATGGCAAAGTGCCCAAGTAGTGTGCCATTTTGGTTACTAACATCATGTAGTGTATGTTCCCCTGTACACCTCATCAATAGATTCTTCCCAATCTTTGCGTTAAAGTCACCCATTATTATCAATGTATCGTATCTCTGTATCTCACCGCATAGCCTATCTGTTCTAATTGCTCATAGAACTCTTCCTTCTCATCCTCATGTTTCTCTTCAGTTGGTGCATACACTGACAATATGGATATGTTCCTGAATCTTCCTTTGATGCGCAATTTACAAAATCTTTCATTTATGGCTTCATATTCCATAATACTCTTCCTTACTGCCTTGGATACCATAAATCCTGTACCATGTTGTCCTGTTCTGCTATTTGGACCACTATACAATAGTGAATATTCCCTTTTATCTATCCTTCCTTGTCCTTGCCATCTTACCTCTTGTAACGCTACAATGTCTAAATTAAATTTAGTTATCTCTTCTCCTATTTCATTCATCTTTCCTGGTCTCAACATCGTTCTTACATTCCACGTCGCAACATACAAATCTCTTTTCCGTAATCCAGGCCAAAGTCGTCTTCTGTTAAGTCCGTCCTTCCGAGGCAATTGTCCTTGTTTCGTAACAGGTTCTTTTTTATGGTGTGGGGTTGTTATCCCCACGTCCAACCCCCAACCTGGAGGGCCAGAGTAACCCGTTTAGTCTGGATCATCGCCTTCGACCTGTCCGGCTTGGGAGACCCCACCTTTAGCTAAGCTACCGCCTGCATAGCTCTCAGGATCATTTGACCACGCAAGCTCCACCACCGCGTCAAGGTAAGGATACCATTGGTGGATTTAATTCACCTTTAGGCTAATTAAACATTGCTCTCCTACTCTACAGAATTGTTGGGATATTCGATGAATATAAAGAAAACTGTCCAAATGCACACTCTATATTGCCATAACCTCATTTTCGCCTAGCATGCCGGCTGCCACCCACCCCTCCCCGAAGCCCTAAAACACAAATTTTATTGCAATGCAAAGGAGAATGGGTAAGAAAACAAACAAGAGATGAAATGCACACATTTGTTCTCTATATATTTTTATTCGAGAGTAATCCATATTGTCCACTAGTTTTACACATGGCCAACTCCAGGAAGATGAAAATTGCTGTATTGTTCTTACTATCATTATAATTCTTACAACCCGGTCCTTGGCAATTTTTCCTCCCATGCAGTGGCATGATTAACTCTCAATTCAATTCAAATAAATAATCAAAATACCGAACAAATCAAAACAACCAACACCACCACGAGGAAAATCAATTAAAACAGACTATTACCCCTTCCGCCAGTCTGTTTGGTGTGAGCGTTGGGTGAGTGCCAACTACGGAAACATAGTACTAAAATTAATTCTTCATTGGTTGGCAGAACATCTATAGCGGAGCTTTATCGAAACCCACGCGCTCCCTATGATCTGTCATCCCCCTGGTCTCGATTAACACTGAGCTGCCGGTCTATGAAAATGCCATAGTCGCTGTCTGCGGCTGTGTTATGCGCCAGGTACTGGTGCGACATGCGCTCCTCTGCCTGGATTGAGTATATTTTTGGGCTGAACTGATCTTTAAATTTATACATTTTTACTAGAATGTTTATTACAACTTTAAATAGTTTACGTTACGATTTTATTTATTTGATTGAGAGGTTTGAATTTTATACTTGCGAAATGACTTTGGGGAATTTTATTTGCGGGATTTGACTTAGTCGTTAGACTGAAACTTCGCTCGTTTCAGCTTGGGAAGATGTTCGCATGTTATGCTAGATGGAGCATAGCTACTTATCATCCCTGATTGCTCGCCATGGTTTTGATGGTTTATGTGGTAGTTAGCAGCAGCAGCTTCAGCGTGATAATAATAATAATAGTAATAATAATAATAATGCCGGTAATAATAATAATGAAAAATGAATCTGGTTAAGTTTTTAAATTAATTCTTTAGGAAGGGAGAGAGACCACTAGTGGGTTGATTTTTGTAGTATGAAAGAATAATAGACCTATAGCAGGTATTTGATTAAATAATAGTTGATTTTAATAAGTCTCGCTGCAGATTTGGGGTAAAATGATATGAAAGTGAAGTGTAATGAGTCGTATGTGTGATATTTGGTGTAGGTGTGCTTTGATTGGTCAGTTTTGAATGAGCTGGTGAGGCGGCTGTGTATGGTGTGCTGTGATTGGATGCTGGTTTTGGGTTAATTTAGAGTACTTCCGGGTAATAATGATGTGGTTTTATGCTGAATTAGTGTAATTGAGGGGTGTATTTACACTATAAGCATGTTTTTTGGGGAGATTAATCTGTATTTGCTTGGTTTTAGTAGACGGACAAATGGAGGTCAGTGATTGGCTGTCTGGAAGCCTGTAATTTATGCGCTGTTTCCATTAGTGAGTTTGAAGTTTGTTGTTTCTGTGGTTTGAAAGGATTGATTATGCTGTTATTTTGTGTTTAATGTATGGGATGTTTGGTTTATGGTGTTTATGGCCTGTTGGTGTTCACCCCGGTCCACCGCATGCCATCCCTGAGGAGCAGGTCGTAGCCCCACTCCCCAGACAGGCACATAGTGTAACCGGGGTCCTGTGTTCGATCGAGGGTGGTGTGGGTTTACATGGAGATGGCTGAGAGTTGCTGGAGCAGACTCAGCAGCTGTGTGAGTGCGATTTGTATTTGCGGTCATGTATTTGGCCTAGTTATGATTACTATTATAATTGGGCAATCATAATTAATAAATGCAATTTTTCCAGGAAAATTAAACTATATAGATTGTACTCCGCCCAGTCATTGGGCAAATTCGTGCTGATTGATTGAAGAGTTATACAACTGACAGTTTGTATAGGCAACACTGAAAGAATGGCTTCAAAACTTAACAAACTTGCAAGTGGCATATTATTATTATTATTATTATTATTATTATTATTATTATTATTATTATTATTATTATTATTATTATTCTTTTCTTGCTGTCGTTTCGGCCATCTACGAACCAGGCTATTTCAACTGTCCTTTTCCATGTGTTTGCGCCTGGTCTTTACCGTCCGCCCAGTATTCCCGCATTCGTTTCCTATGCTGTTCCTTCCTCGCTTCAGTCCATGTTTTGCCAGTTTTTAGTTTTGGCTTTTCTTGGAAACCATGATGTTCTTGGAGTTTCGACTTTAGTGGAACACGTGTCTGAATATCCTCCTGGATTATCCCCACTTCACGCAGGTCTTTTTCTACCTCGTTGAACCATACGTCCTTCGTTTTCTTGTTAAGAAAAGAAACTGAAGATCCTATTGCTCAACCTTGTAGAACTCATACGAGCAATGTGGCCATAAAAAACTATTCTTCTCTTACGAATGGTGTCCGTGATCTTTTCTACATGTGAGTCGAGTTCATGATTGTGTCGTCTTCAGAATTCACCATTTTCTTTGATTGGGCTTTCTCTTATTTCTAGCTTCTCGATGATACCCTTTCTACTCATAGCAAGGCATTCGGCACCGTATAAAGCTTCCGGTCTTAATATTGAGCAGTATATAATAATAATAATAATAATAATAATAATAATAATAATAATAATAATAATAATAATAATAATAATATCGTATGGCCTCGGGTGCCGGGTGCAAGCTTTGTTAATTGACACCCAGAGGGCAGCTTGCATGTCAAATTTCGTCGTTTCTTTGAACGCTATGAAAGTCAAGGAGATTAGATATCTAAGCTCTTTGACACTACAGCGCTTTCTAGTAGAGAATGGAGGAACTTTGTGTTGGCGGAAAATCCCGAGATTAATTTTGCCATTGAACACGGCCTACTGAATTCAAATGGGTTCTTTAACATGCCAACAACGTATGACATCCATGTCGTGATTTTTGTCGCCTTTCAAAAATCACTTACCACGGCCAGGGGCGAACCTGCAAGCTTGGGGTTGGTAGTCCGACGACACGTTAACCACTCACCCACCGTGGCAGTAATGTCGTTTCTTGGCGTTAATGGATATTGCTTTCTTCTTGTAGACATTTTTAGTTAGTTGATATGCCGTTTCCATTTTTCTGATCCGTGATGCAAAGGAGTTGGGATCTATCCACTCTCCAAGATATTTAAATATCCCTGTTCGTTTGATTTTCCCTTTTCCTACCTCTAGCACGTTGAGTGCAGACTTAATTTTTGTTATAAATTCCGTTTTCTCGAAGGATATCTGGAGTTCCGCATTTGCTACTTGTGTCTTCAGTTCACTGATTTGCACTACGGCTGGTACTAGCGAGTCAGGAATAATTGCAAGGTCATCTGCAAAACGCAGACAATCAACCGTCAGATTCATACTTCTATAGCCAAGTACCGGTATAACTTTATTTTCCACTCTTTGTTACCCATTCCTTTCCGCCACTCACGGAAGACTTTCTTGGCGCAATGAAAAGTAAGGGCGAGAGTCCATCTCCTTGCCTGACTCCCGTCCTAATTTCAAAGGAATTCTAAATCTCTTCCATGAATTTCACTTTGGAGGTGGTGTTGGTAAGAGTCTGTTGGATAATTGCTCTTGTTTTATTATCTAGGCCAAATTCTTTCAGGATTTCAAGAAGAGTGGGTCTGTCAATAGAGTCGTAAGCCCTTCTGAATTATACGAAGGTGACTGCAAATTTATTGTTTCTTTGTATTGTTATGATTATTATTATTTTTGCCATTATTATTATTTATTATTACATAGGCCAACATACATTTTTATTTGAGACTGTTTTGCCTTTCGGCGTCCAGTCTAATCTGCCCGAAGCTTGCTCAAGACATTTTTAGCAAGTTTGGAGAGTGCAAGTGAAGCAGGTTGCTAGTCTTACTTAATCAGGGCCCAATGAGTTTCACTTCAGGGAACAAACAAGAAAGTTGGGTAATCCTAGCCGCCTGAGCACAAGGAAGGTCACGACTCAGAATATGCCAAAGATGCCCACTCCTATTCCATAGAAACTGATATCCCGACTGTCAGGACTAGGCCACTCAGCCGTTGCCCATGGTTCACGAACCAGGACGTGACTACACCATGAACCACTATTAATTATTATCATTATTCCTTTCGGGCTGCTGTGGACTACGTTATTTCAACCTTTCGCACTCTCTAGTTTTAATCTTTTCCCAGTGCTCCCACATTCGCTTCTCGTGGGCCTCTAATCTTTCATCAGTCCACTTCTTGCCTGTTCTCACTTTTGTCTTCTCTTTGAATCGCTGGTATCCTTGAAGTTTCCTCCGGAGAGGAACACTTTCCTTCGTGCGTCTTCGTGCATTATCCCTACTTATAGAAGGGTTCTTTGGTTTTCATGTTTACAAAGTAGGAACATACACGGTTGGTCAGCCTCTGCGAGCTCAAAGGCGTTATGTCGCCATAGAAACTAATCCTCCTTTAGCGAATGTTCTCTGTATCCTATTGTTACGGCTGTGAGTTTGTGTCATCGCTCGCCGCATGAGTCACAACTGCCCCAGGGTTGGGCTGTGGCCTGCCTCCTGTATTGCGTGCGCCTTATGCAACAGGGCTACTAGGACAAAGGGATAGTCCAGAATATTCGTGACTGGACCAGCGATGGAAACCTCGAGAAGCCGTGAACCCTGGATGGATCTAGAAGCATTTATTGAGTCACCGGCCTGCTATATAAGTGTGACCTGTCAAGCAGTGGTTGTTGTGTTTTACGAGCTAGTGCGAGCGATTATCTTGAGCGACAGAAGTGTGGTGACTTGCGAAACCCCTAGTGAAGCTGATTCTCTTGACACCGAGGAAGTGATTGTGGTGCTTGTGAAACAGTGTATAGAACAGTGACAGACCTAGTGCAGCTATATTCAGCGAGCGTACGGGACCGGACTCATTAGCGAACAGGATTAACTGTGGTCTGTTGACAAGTGAAAGGGAAAGTATTCTCGACGTGAGGAAACTGGAGTAAGGTAATGATTGCTGTTGAGTAGTGTATTTTTCTGGCTGCAATAAAATTAATTATTTCTTTAAGCAGTAATTGGTGTTGTGCTTTATACCCACCGTAATCCAGTTAACAAAGGTGCCACTAGGGGGTGGCACGTAACAACTGGTGTCTGAAGCCGGATTACGAACTCAAGCACAACACCTGACGGTCCTGGTTTCAAAACCCGAGCAGGTCATTTTCACTAATTTTCCTGTGAGTGCATGCCCTTTACAAGACAAACAACTAAAATGGAGGAGAAATTGGCAGCATTGCTAGAAAAGTTAAATGGCATGGAAACCAAGATGGAGGACGGCCAGAAGAAGTTAACCAAGGAGCTAACTGCTATATTAGAAGACGGCCAGAAGAAGATGGAAGACGGTCAAAATAAGTTAGCCGAGGACCTAACTGACAAACTAGAAGACGGCCAGAAGAAGCTAGCGGAGGACCTGAAGAAATTAGAACTGGGTCTGCGTGAGGAAGTCACGGCAGTGGAAAAGAAGTTCGACGCCTTACAAGTGGAAGTTGCCGAGCTGCGCCAACGCCCGCTGATGGGGGTGGAGGAGAAATTCAACGTCTTACAAAAGGAAGTTGCCGAGCTGCGCCAACGCCCACTGACGGGGGTGGAGGAGAAATTCAACGCCTTGCAAGAGGAAGTTGCCGAGCTGCGCCAACGCCCACTGACGGGGGTGGAAGAGAAATTCAACGCTCTACGAGAGGAAGTTGCCGAGCTGCGCCAACGCCCGCCCACCGTTACACCGGGAATATCAGGAACGGGACATGGCAGAGTGACGCCCCCAACCTTCGACGGAAAGGTCCCGTGGAGCACCTACTTACGTCAGTTCGAGGCGGCCTGTTCCATAAATAACTGGAACAACACAGAAAAGGCTACAGCTCTCATTGTAGCGCTGAGAGGTGACGCCCTTAACGTACTTCAGGCCATCCCGACTGGATCCCAGGACTACGCTTCCCTGATCGCCCATATGGAGTCCCGATATGGAGATAGCCATCTTCAGCAGGCCTATCAGATGCAGCTCCGGACCCGGGTACAGAAGAACGCGGAAACCCTGCAGGAGTTCGAGATGGACATCGCACGCCTCGTAAGGCTCGCCTACCCAACAGCGCCGGCCGAATTTCTGGAGCAGATAGCGACGCAGACTTTCACCGACGGGCTAGGGGACTCGGACACTCAACAGGCGCTGCGTCTCGCGCGCAATAAGACCCTGGCAGATGCGCTGAGCCACGCACTTGAGTTCGAGACGGCAAAACAGGCATCCAGAATGCACGCGCGGGTGCGTCAAGTGGACGTCGACGAACCAGTAAAAACCAACGAGACCAAGCCCCTGGCCGACGAATTAATGGAGGCGCTAAGCCGTTTCTTCGATAGTCGCGGCACCACCAGCAACGACACAGCCGGAAGGCAACCAGAGAGGCGGCCCGGAAGAGGACTACCGACCTGCTGGACCTGCGGTAAGAAAGGCCACCTGAGCAAGGACTGCGGTGATCGCCGCCGCCGAGGGTATCCGACGGGAAATCAGTCGTCTGAAAACCGCGCGACCCAGGGAAACGAGTATTAGCCAGCCTTGGGGGGCAAAGGTTGGCTTGTGACAGTCGTCAAGCCCCAGCAGTCCAAGTGCGTGTGACGAAGTTACGGAGGGACAATAGCAGCCTGATGGTCGACGGAGTCGTCAACGGAGTGAGCTGGTCCATGCTGATCGACACGGGAGCGTCGAGGACCATCGTCAGTCCCACCGTGATCCCTAAGTGGAGAGTTCAACCCACACAAAGGAACCTCCAGCTAATAACCGCGACCGGAGAGACCGCACCGGTACATGGCGAAGCATCACTGGAGTTCGTCATTGGTCGACGGGCGATAAAGCATCCAGTGCTTGTGGCTGACGTATCAAATGAAGCGATCATCGGACTGGACTTCCTGGACCAGAAAAACATCATCTTGGATCTGAGTACCAACACTCTGCACTTCGGAGGTGAGGAACTTGCTTTGCAACCTGCGCACGAGTCCATCACCGCACGGCGAGTAAGGCTGAGAGAAGACGTCATCGTTCCCGCCAGGACGGAGGTCAGCGCTGCCGTAATTGTCGACGGAACTGCTGAGGGAATGGCGGCTGTCATCGAGCCAAAATATGAGGACATCCAGACAAAAGGATTGCTAGTTGCCAAGACTCTCATCAACACGACGTATCGGCCTTACGTCCGCCTGTCCAACCTGAACGACTACGACATTACGGTTCACCGGGACACCAACCTAGGAGTCTGCGAGCCCGTTACCTGGATTGCCCGCATCACAGATACGACAGACAGACACCTGCAGACGGACAACCGAAGAAGACGCACACTGCCAGAAGAACTGCAGAAGCTGTACCAAGAATCCCAGGACCATTTAGACGAGGAACAATCACGTCAACTTCAGGACCTGCTACGCGAATTCCAGGATGTCTTCTCCGTGAGGAGCAAAGACTTCGGCAGGACAAGCTTGGTCCAGCACAGAATCGACGTTGGGGACAGCGCACCGATTAGGGCCCCATTCCGACGTGTCCCGCTCGCCAAGCAAGCCGAAGTCGACCGGATGGTAGAAGAGATGAAGGAGCAAGGGGTGATCGAGCCATCACATAGTCCTTGGAGTTCTCCGGTCGTGCTTGTGAGGAAGAAGGACGGTTCCACCAGGTTCTGCGTGGACTACAGGCGGGTGAACGACGTCACGAAGAAGGACAGCTACCCTCTACCCCGGATCGACGACACGCTGGATACCATATCAGGGTCAAGTTGGTTCTCCACCTTGGATTTGAAGAGTGGCTACTGGCAGGTGGAGGTCCACCCTAAGGACCGCGAGAAAACGGCGTTCTCTGTGGGCAGCGGGCTCTGGCTGTTCACCGTCATGCCATTCGGTCTGTGCAACGCCCCTGCGACCTTCGAAAGGCTAATGGAGTCCATTCTGAGGGGACTACACTGGAAGACCTGCCTGGTCTACCTAGACGACGTCATCGTTCTGGGGAGAAGCTTCGAGGAGCACTACAGCAACCTGAAGGAGATCTTGTTGAAGCTACGGGCTGCCCAGCTGAAGTTGAGCCCCAAGAAGTGTCAGCTCTTCCAGAAGCGGGTCCAGTACCTTGGGCATATCGTCTCCGAAGAAGGGGTGCGCACCGACCCAGAGAAGACCGCAGCTGTGAGGGAGTGGCCAGTTCCGAAGGACAAGTCCCAACTACGAAGCTTCCTGGGACTCTGCACTTATTACCGTCGCTTCGTGAGGGGATTCGCCGACATCGCCAAACCTTTACATCGACTGACTGAGAAGGACCAACTCTTCACGTGGACAGCAGAATGCCACAGTGCCTTCGAACAACTCAAGCAGGCTCTGTGCACCGCGCCTATTCTGGCCTACCCCAGACCTGGAAAAAGGTTCATCGTCGATACCGATGCCAGCGACTTTGGCATAGGGGGAATCCTGTCGCAGGTAGTGGACGGCGAGGAGAGAGTAGTGGCCTACTTCAGCAAGGCCTTGTCAAAGCCAGAAAGGAACTACTGCGTCACCAGGAAGGAGCTGCTTGCCATCGTGAAGACCATTGAACACTTCCACAAGTACCTGTAGGGGCAAAAATTTCTCATCAGGACCGACCATGCATCCCTGCGGTGGCTCCTGAACTTGAAGCAGCCCGAGGGTCAACTCGCGCGGTGGTTAGAGAGGCTTCAACAGAACAACTTTGAGATTCAGCACAGGAAAGGCCAACTGCACTCTAACGCCGACGCCCTGTCACGAAGGCCGTGCCCCGAAGACTGCACCTTCTGTGCCCGAAGGGAGGAGAACACCGGGATACTGTGCCGACGGACTACTGTGGAACTTCAAGGGAACTGGAGCCGCGAATCTTTCACGCGGGCACAAGCAGAAGATGATGACCTGGGACTGATAGCCGAATGGATGAGGGCCTGTGTCCCCAGACCCGGGTGGAACATTGTGAGTGACTGCAGCCCAAAGTTTAAGTCCTACTGGGCACAGTGGGACTCGCTGATTGTAAGGGATGGCCTCATCTGCCGCGCCTGGGAGAGTACCGACGGGAAGACATCTCGGGAACAAGTCGTCGTTCCAAAGGCTATGACGGAGGAAGTCCTGAAGGAAGTCCATGGAGGATCATCTGGTGGACACCTAGGGATAAAGAAGACCCTGGAGAAGCTGAGAGAGCGGTTCTACTGGATCGGATGCCGAACAGACGTGGAGAACTACTGCGCGAGGTGCCACGATTGCGCAGCCAGCAAGGGCCCAGGACGAAGACGACGGGGTCCACTGAAGACCTACAACGTGGGCGGCCCCATGGAGAGAGTGGCCATCGATGTTGCTGGGCCATTCCCGTTAAGCGAGGCAGGGAACCGCTACATATTAGTCGTCAGCGACTACTTTACCAAATGGCCGGAGGCGTATGCGCTCCCTAACCAAGAAGCCGCGACGATTGCAGAGACCCTGGTGAAGGAATTCGTCAGCCGGTACGGAGTACCCCTGGAGCTGCACTCCGACCAAGGGAGGAACTTCGAGTCGCCAGCTGCTGGGAATCCGGAAGACAGGGACAACGCCTCTACTCCCTCAGTCCGATGGGATGGTAGAGCGATTCAATCGCACCATCGAGAACCATCTCCGAATAGTCGTCAGCGAGCACCAGAGGGATTGGGACAAGCATCTTCCACTATTTCTCCTGGCCTACCGTGCCGCCGTGCATGAAGCCACCGGGTGCACACCAGCCCGGGCCATGTTTGGGAGGGAGCTCCGTCTACCTGTCGATCTTGCCTTCGGCCGACCTGGGAATGATCCGATCCCGGTAAGCCAGTATTGTCAAGAACTGGTCGACCAACTGGAGGACGTACACGCGTTCACGAGGAGGAAACTGCGGATCGAGACCGACCGAATGAAGACCCGATACGACCAGCAGACGGATGCCGGCGGATTCCACGAGGACGACCTGGTCAGGCTCCTCAACCCATTACGGAAGAAAGGCCTGTCACCCAAACTGCAGAAGTCTTGGGAGGGCCCGTACCGAGTCGTGAAACGGATCAACGGTGTCGTCTACAGGATCCAGTGGAGCCCGAGGGCAAAGATGAAGATCGTGCACCGAGATCGCCTGGCAGCCTACGGAGGGACACAGACGGACCAATGATTGATCGGGACGATCAGCCTTTTTAGGAAGGGGGTGGTGTTACGGCTGTGAGTTTGTGTCATCGCTCGCCGCATGAGTCACAACTGCCCCAGGGTTGGGCTGTGGCCTGCCTCCTGTATTGCGTGCGCCTTATGCAACAGGGCTACTAGGACAAAGGGATAGTCCAGAATATTCGTGACTGGACCAGCGATGGAAACCTCGAGAAGTCGTGAACCCTGGATGGATCTAGAAGCATTTATTGAGTCACCGGCCTGCTATATAAGTGTGACCTGTCAAGCAGTGGTTGTTGTTGTGTTTTACGAGCTAGTGCGAGCGATTATCTTGAGCGACAGAAGTGTGGTGACTTGCGAAACCCCTAGTGAAGCTGATTCTCTTGACACCGAGGAAGTGATTGAGGTGCTTGTGAAACAATGTATAGTACAGTGACAGACCTAGTGCAGCTATTTCCAGCGAGCGTACGGGACCGGACTCATTAGCGAAGAGGATTAACTGTGGTCTGTTGACAAGTGAAAGGGAAAGTATTCTCGACGTGAGGAAACTGGAGTAAGGTAATGATTGCTGTTGAGTAGTGTATTTTTCTGGCTGCAATAAAATTAATTATTTCTTTAAGCAGTAATTGGTATTGTGCTTTATACCCACCGTAATCCAGTTAACAAAGGTGCCACTAGGGGGTGGCACGTAACACTATTTATCGGGCACTATTCATTGTTATGCCGTCTCTTGGACTCGCCATTTTCTCTGATTAGTCCTAAGATCTTTCTCAGGATGTTTCTTTATTTGAATCCTAACTATTTGTTTAGACATTTCCTATTCAATGCAAGGCATTCGGGAGGAATCAGAGACTCTTAGAAACAAGCAGTAGGGGAAGCTCGGCTAAATCCACAATATTAAGGGGATTACGGTTATTATGATAAGTTAAGGGAAGGGGTTTACAAAATTTAACATATAAATTAAAGTAGTAATATTTGTGACATAACCTCCGTTCTTAGAATTAACATTTTATCATACATGGGTTGTATAAATCATATAATACAAAAAGTGGCATTCAGTGTAAATCCGCAATACCTGGCCTAAATTCGCAATATGATCAGTCTAATTCCACATTAAGTAAGTTCGTATTCATTCAAGGAAAGGAAAATATTATTTAAAAAAATAAGAAATAACTAAGTCAGCAACTGAATCAAGCTCTTCTGTGACACCAATGAATCCCTCCCCCCCCCTCCCCCTCCACACTTCTCTTAATTTTCCACTCCCTTTCCTCGCTAACAGATCAGACCTGTGCATACCAATGAAAGTTAGTGGGATAAATTCCTTGAATCTTATTATGAAACCTCTGAATATTAATTGATTAATTAATTAATTCTTGATAGAGTAGTGACTGTTCCTGTTGAGCCCAATATAGCAGGATCGAATCCCGGCGCAGTCAGTTGGCATTTGAGGATGCGCAAATGCGTGGGAGCCGGGGAATAATTCCGGCATTCCGGCGTCTCTGAAAGTCTCAGTTGTTAACAGGGATGTGAAACCAATAACATTATTATTTTGTGCTGGAAATTTATTCAACTCCTTGTCCAGACGTGCTTGGAGCTTCAGGATGAATTTCTTCTGCTTCACTACCCGGAATGCCATCGAATACTTTTGTTTTCTGAGCTGCACTATTCCTTGACCATATCAGCTCCTAATTACGGCAACAGATAGAGATGCTTGTCAATGGCACACTTACAGCGCGCCTCTACAATCTCAAGTTATGAGGTAAAAGCTAAGAGTCATGCCGCTATAGCTAGGCTCATGAGTCATGAGTATCTATTGCATGAATATTGTGAGGTGAAACTACATTATTTCAATAAAATGATTTATTTCTAACACTATTGCATAAATGCATTACCGAAATACCAGTAAAAATATTTATAAATAATTGCATTTTATCCCGACGTCACCACGAACCAAGTACAACATTCAGCTACAGGTTTTCACAATTTTACCACCAGATGACGGCATCTTTCGTTCCGAAATTCATACCCAAGTGAAACGAATACTTCACTGAACACACCTGGTGTGATAAACTCGTCTCTCACTCTGGGGTAACTTCGCAGTACAGGTTTATTTGAAGTACTGCGGAGTTAGCCGAACTGTGGATTCAGCCGAGCATCCCCTATATTATTACATAGACTAATAATAACGATTCTAGTATAGATCATAGCCTTTCTTTCTGTAAATAACGGGCCGTTTAACTACACTGAAGAAAATGGAAATTGCAACACCATGGAGGCATTGGTCGTTTGTGTTGATTTTCAAGATATGGAACGATGTAAACGATCAATGTTTCACACCCATTGGATTGTTGCTACAGGTCTCCCCACGTGATTGGTCGCGGAGGAATCAACTCCAGTATACGGTCTCTGGTGTAGCGTAGTTGACTTGCAGTCTGTGCAGTGAAGTGTTCCTCGTCAAACATGCCTCGACTACAGAGAAGAGCACGCTATCAACAACTGTCGCCGTTTGAGAGGGCTCGGATAATTGGGCTGTGTGAGGCTGGATTATCGCTAAAGACTGTCGCTGTACGTGTTGGCCGACAGGCATCTACGGTACAACGTGTATGGTAGCAGTGGTCAAATGAAGGTACCCTCACTCGTAGACCTAGCACAGGCCCAGCGCGACAGACAACTGTGAGAGAGGATCGCCGCAGCATTCGGATGGCCCGGATGGAACACCATGCAACAGCTGCGCAAATTCGAGCAGCTGTGGCACCCCACGTTATACAACAAACAGTTGGTAATCGCCTGCGTGCAGCTGGCTTACGATCCCGTGTCCCTGCAGAAGGTGTTCCATTAACCCCACAACAGCGACGTGTAAGGCTGGCCTGGTGTCGAGAACGATCGACGTGGGTCGACGAATGGCATAGGATCGTCTTTAGTGATGAATCGCGCTTCCGTCTTGCCTGCAGTGATCCCCGGATTCGTGTGCGCCGACGTACCGGGGAGAGGGGCCGCCCAGACCTTATTGTCGAGAGGCACACAGGGCCAACACCAAGCATTATGGTCTGGGGAGCTATTGGCTTTAATGTGAAATCACAATTAGTGCTTGTTGAGGGCACTATGACTGCTCGACAGTACGTTGATAGGGTACTCAATACAGTGGTTGTCCCTATGATGGCGAACATTGCTAATGGGATGTTTCAGCAGGACAATGCCCGGGTTCACACTGCACGCATCTCCAGAGGAGCTCTCCACGACATCACAACCTTAGAATGGCCCGCCAGATCCCCGGACCTCAGTCCTATTGAGAATGTGTGGGACATGAAGAGTCGACAACTGGCCAACCGTCCTCAGCCACCCACAACTCCGGAACAACTGGCCCATACAGTGCAGCAAGCATGGGCCACAATTCCTCAGAAAGCGATCCAGGGCCTTATTGACTCAATGCCTCGAAGAATTCATCAATGTATTGCAGCTCGTGGTGGGCACATCCTGTATTGATTGTTGTCCAAACTTGCGATCAGAGGGACCTGAAAGTGTAATAATTATCGATTCACAACCGAACACTCGTCCTGCATGTTCAGTTGCAGCAATGTAGCACCACCCCCTCTGGGTGTTGCAATTTCCATTTTCTTCAGTGTATTATAATGATAATTATATATATATATATATATTTTTTGTCGTGTGGTCTCCTCAGAGACCGAGTGCAGGTGTTTCTATTCGACGCCCGTGGGTGACCTGCACGTCGGGATGAGGGATGGAATTGATGAAGATGAATGAAATTGGAGAAGGGTGTGGAAGGAAGCGGCAGTGGCCTGTCAGAAGGTACGGTCCCAGCATTTGCCTGGTGTTTAAAATGGGAAACCACGGAAAACCATTTCAAGGAAGGCCGACGGTAGGGCTCGAACCCACACGTCTACCGAGTCAGCAGAGAGCTTGGCCCCATGACCTAACACTGCGCTTTAGCCAGCGTAGCCACTACTGTCGGTATAATATTAATGACAGCTTATTACTCGTCTGTTGGTCGGAATAAAGCGACAAACTCTCTATACGCTTATCACATCATCTACAGCTGTGTCACTGAAAGCGTACTTGACATGCATCTTATGATTTATGAAAAGATTTGAAACAATATTTTTATTGTTGCCTGTACAAACTATCAGTTGTAACTCTTCAGTCGGTCAACACAAATTTGGCCAATATGACTGGGCAGGGGTAGAATGTATAAATAAATAAATAAATAAATAAATAAATAAATACATAAATAAATAATGCAGCAGAAGTTGGAATTACTCCACCGATGGCCCACGATAGAAGAGAGTTCCGCAGTCGAGTTGACGGAGTAAAATCATTTCAGGAGAAACCACCAAGCAGGAGGCCCAAACGGATCATTTCCGAGGAGGAGAGAAAACAAAGAAGTGACAGGATGAATAAGTTCTGGGAAGAGAAGAGAAAGAAAGCCAATAAGTCCTGCGTTCCTTGCGGTCCATAGTTGACCAAATTCGATAATAAACAAAAATAAATAAATAAATACATAAATAAATAAATAAATAAACAAATAAATAATAAAATTAAATACATAAATAAATTTATCATAATGCGTTTAGACTGTCAAGTGATTATCATCAGACCCTGTTCACTAGGGTTGGGGTTTAAATTTATATAATATTAATCAGTGTGGTTTTATTATACATTGTGTATTGAGTCTTGTTAATGTTAATATTACGATTCGCAGTTTGAATCTCGTAGTTTAAGGTTATTTAGCTTTTTAAGGGTTTGTGAACTAAGTATGCGTATTCTGCACGTGTATACAGATAAAACAAACACAACATGCACTTTGAATCCCACTATGTACAGTAGCCTTTATGGTTACTCATCTGTTTTACAGCACTTTCGTTGTACACATGCGCGCTATACATCGCATTATTGTCCATCGTGAATCAAAATTTAGATGCCTTCCTGATATCCATTTTGCGCTTTTCTATGATCACATTCCTATTGAAGAACATCTTATTTTCGTGAGAACTTAAAAAACTTCAATCTCTCTTTTAATAATTTTGAAAGGTTTCTTCCAACGATTCTTCCTTATCAAATCAGCCCCAATGTCCACGTGTGTAAACCACTTGTGTTAACTTTTTAATGGTTTTCTTTTTCAACTCTGCAAATCCTTTTATTTTTATTTTGGGGAGAGAGGGGTTTGAACATCACAAACACATCGTTAAATGATTCACCCGTGTCTGTCGTTCTGCAGCTACAGTAAAACCTGCCTTCAACGGACCCTTTATTAAACGGAAACTGGGTTACGCGGATGACAGAAATAAAAATACTCATTTTAACGGAAAATTTCCAAATTCCGGAATGCAGTGCTTAGGAAATTTTCTTTCTCCTTGTGTGATTAGTCTACCTCGTCTACTGTAACAGTTGATCCTGTAGCTAACAAGGAATGTAGAAAATGTTCTTCCTACTTTTGTTCTCCAACTTACACGTCAAAGTGTACGGCTAATTGCCAGTTTCCTGTTCCTCAAGCCTTTTCTATGCTCGCTTTAATGAGCTGTCAATCAACAAATTCCTGACTTTGTCTCGGCCCTTGTCAATCAGCTTAAAATTCAACTATTAACTGAGCACTTCACAACTTACACATTACTGACGTAGTCATTGTGGCCTCGAAAGCAAATGTTGTGATTTATATAAACACGAGAGCAGGTTAAAAATGATACAGTACTGTATTAATTCGTAGCAGAAATATGTAAAAACAATATTGAATAAGGTATGTACACCATTTTATTTTTTCCCAGTATATTCATTATACTAGTATGCATGTCCATGGTTGAATTATATTAATAACCTTACCTCCGTTAAGCGGAAACCTATCTTATTGGAAATCTTTTGAGTCTTCTTCGATTCTGTACAGGTTTTACCTATTAGTGTGTTACTTGAGCAAGCGGGTAGTGAACAGACTTGTGACTGGAGCTGGGATGGGTAGATTTTGAACTAAGTTACTCAATTTACAGGCTCTTAGGTCATCAATATTGGTCTTATTGAACAAGCTGACAGGTTTCTATTCAGAACGAGTTTATTTACTGTTTACGGTACAAGTTACTATTGGCTGATTTCTTGCATCTTCTGTCGGATGCACTGTGCCTCTTGCTGGTAGACAACTTGCATGGTGGAAACAGCAGTGGTGACGTCCTCCTGGGCGCATGAGGCGAAGTTGACCTGAGCAGCGGGGAAGTCCTCGGCCATAGAGACGCTGTCTGCAGCAACCTTTCTGACCATGGAAGCGGCTCCTTGAGCTGCGGCTGCCACGGCCTTACCTTGACAGATCACATTGAAGAGACCGCAAGCGGAGAAGTTTTTGCCAGCCTGGCTGGCCAGTGCCTGAGCTTGCTGCACATCGCTGTCGAGCAGGTCGATGTCTGGCTGCATGGCTTGACGGGCGTTGGACACACAGGTACGTAGTCCAGTCGCGCTCGAATCCTGAACCTTCTCAAGAGCCTCACTGGCGGTGTTCACACACTCAGTGATGTTGGCTCCGAGTTGCTGTGCCTTCTCGATGGTCGCCTTCATGGCCTGAGATGCTTGCTGCTCAGCCTCCTGGATCTTCTCCTGGACGCTGTCCATGACGTTCTCAGCAGCGCTCTCGAACTCAGCAATCTTCTCCTTGACTGCCGTCACTGCCTTGTTTGACAGCGTCGCTCATTTTTGACATGATGTCATCAATCATGTTGGCGCTTGAGCCCTGGAACATGTTGCAGATGATTAGTATGAGAACTTGATAATGTTCGAAACAACAAAATGATGAAAGAGAAGGGGCAGGTTTGCTTTCTCAACCCTGATGTGAATGTAATATTAATTTACGAATACAAGATACAAATCTGTATTAATATAATAAAGCTGAAGAGTTTGTGTGTTTGTGTGTTTAAACGTGCTAATCTCTGGAACTACCAGTCCGATTCGAAAAATTCTTGTTTTTATATGATAGCCAGATTCAAGAAGAATAGTTTAGGCTACGTAGCATTAGGCTACACCTCTCAGGTAACCTTAAAGATTGATTTTTATTCAGTAAGTCGGTAGAACAAGCGCTCCCAAACAGCTCTATCCACATGCGCTGGCGTTATGGTTAGTGATACGTACACCGTTTCACCGATCTGAACAAAAATTTGTATACTTACCCTTTGGAACCCTGCGCGTAACTCTGTCTACACGAAATTTATGACAGACCAGTCCATTCCCTGCATTTAGGCCCTTTGGCACAAATCTACACCGTTTCACCGATCTGAACCAAAATATGTATACTTACCCTTTGGAACCCTGCGAGTAACACAGTAAGCATGAAATTTCGGACAGACCACTCCATTCCCTGCATTTAGGCCCTTTGGCACAAATCTACACCGTTTCACCGATCTGAACCAAAATTTGTATACTTACCCTTTGGAACCCTGCAAGTAACACTGCCTATATGCAATTTATGACAGACCAGTTCATTCCCTGCATTTAGGCCCTTTGGCAAAAATTTACACCTTTTCACCAATCTGAACCAAAATGTGTATACTTACCCTTTGGAACCCTGCGAATAACTCTGTTAACATGAACTTTCGGACAGACCACTCCATTCCCTGCATTTAGGCCCTTTGGAACAATTCTACACCGTTTCACCTATCTGAACCAAAATTTGTATAGCCTACTGACTACCTAACAGACAGACTTACACTTTGGAGCCCTGCGAGTAAGACTGTCTGCATGAAATTTCCCTGTATTTTGGCCCTTTGGCACAAATATACACCGTTTAACCGATCTGAACCAAATTTTACATACTTACCCTTTGGAACCCGACGAGTAACACTGTAAGCTTGAAATTTCGGACCGACCACTCCATTCCCTGCATTTAGGCCCTTTGGCACAAATCTATGCCGTTTCACCGATCTGAACCACATTTTGTATACTTACCCTTTGGAACCCTGCGGGTGACACTGTCCACTTTACATTTTGGACACACCACTCCATTCCCTGCATTTAGGTACTTTATCACAAATCTACACCGTTTCTCCTAATTGCACCAAATTTTACATTCACTTTGAAACCCTGCTGGTAATACTGTCCACTTGATATTTTGGACAACGGTCTCCATTCACTACATTTAGAATAACAGGCAAAATTAACTTGAAAACCACATACCGTATTAAGGCCTTAGAACCATTCATGTCCGAAGTAGTGTAACTGTAAGAGTATTTTAATAAGTCTATTGTTGACGGGCAGTTGGGCTGCATCACGTCGCCCCTATCAGTGTTCTGGTGCAGAATTGCGAAAATAGTTGCATCTTGCGCTGTTTATAAATTGCAGTCACGGGGAGTAATTAGTGCAAACAGATGTCTTAGGCTCCTTAGGACAGTTATCATCATGAAAATATTATGCCTCTGTATAAGTGCAATGGTGTTGGTGCATTACATTGAGGTTACCAGCTGCAATAAGCGTTGGTGCTTTCAAATTTACCCTAATTTATTCCGAACCTTATCGTTGAGCGCTATGTGGCGATAAATGATACTATTGCTACCTCAGTAGCTCGGGACAACCGAAGTTTTCCAAAGTGTTCTGATTATTTTCCTACGGCGCTATGCGACAAAAGACGACACTATTGGTCTCTACATTTCTAACAGCCAATGAGATGTTGGCCCTAGGCAGTGTCTTTTATTTCACTTACTCCTCTTTCTAATGAAATGAAAATCCACAGCCTGCTTCCAGTCGATCGACCGGGTCAGGAAATGGAATGAATGAAGCCCCCATCTAGCGGCGAGGATATAAACTGTGCCGGCTGCCGAAGCCTGTCGCACTCCCCTGGGGCAATGATGAAATGACTGACATACGAAATGAAATGATAGTGAAGAGCGCTGCTGGAATGAAATTTTGACAGGGATAACCGGATTACCCGGAGAAAAACCTGTCTGCCTCCGCTTTGTCCAGCACAAAACTCACATGGTGTGACCGGGATTTGAACCACGGACCCAGCGGTGAGAAGCCGGCGTGCTGCCGCCTAAGCCACGAAGGCTTTGTCAATAAACACTGTTATTCTATGAAATTTACATATATCCTATAATTTTTTTTCAAAATATGGAAATAAGGCTGATAGGTCAGTGATAGTCCAATGGATATCTGTTATCCTTTTAAAATATTTGTTGGGTTGGTCTACGGTTGCCCAATTGATGTCTGTTTGATATGGGTTTAACTGCGAATAACTTCAACATATCTGGGAAGATGCGCCCTGAGAATCACATATTTATCAGTTCCTATGAAACGTAGCACTGTTTCAAAATTCTGTGTAAATTTTTCTCCCAACCACTACTACGTTAATTTTCTCTCTTTAGATTTCTGACTTCTTTTCTCTTTCGTAGCTGTTTTCAGGAAGACTAAATTGTAAGTGGTAGTATAAAGAAACTATAAGACTGGGTGTAGTGTTCACGAAAGAACCAAACTGGAGGGCGTTACATCCTCGGATGAGAGGGTTGCACCACAAGAGCTTAGTGCACGATTGTGAACTCAGAACTGCTATTACGATGTACTGTTAACTCATCTTTCTCGATGGATCAGTGGTAGCCTGTCCACCTGCCTGTACATAATGACGGGTTCGATTCCGAGCCCAGGAAGTGGGAGTTTTGAGGGGATGTGAAAATCAAAGACTATCCTAGCCAAACATTTTCAGCTCACAAAAAGAAGAAGAGGAAAGAAGAAAAGAAAAAAAAACCTCTCGTGTTATATTTAATATTAATTAAAACCTCAGACGCAGGTTGCCCATTAGAGCTTCAGTTTCTCTGCCAGACGGAAGTAAAAAAGGGAAGTGAGGAAATTGGAGCGTAGTTCACCTAAATGGCTCTAACACGAAGCTGAGGCCATACGATTATTATTATTACTATTATTATTACTTCTTCTTATATTCTTGTTTCGTTTCGGCCAACTAAGGACCACGTCATTTCAACTGTGTCCTTTTAGCTTTAAAATTAGCCCAGTATTCCTTCATTCGTAGACAGTGTTGTTTTCTCTCTCGTTTGTTCAGCGTCGGCTAAGGTTTGTAACTCCGATGTTTGAACAGTTTTCTCTTAAGCCGGTCACGTTCCTGAATATCTTCACATGAGATACCAATCTCGTGCAGATCTTTTTGTATCTCACTGAACCAGGTCACCTATGTTTTCTCTTGGAGAAAAGTGAAAATGCGATACATTATTATTATTATTAATAATAATAATATTATCTTACCTGGAAGGTGCACAAAGCCACGAGGAGGAGGACGACGGCTGAGCTCTTGGAGAACATGGTAATGCTGGGACCGTAGAGTGTGAATGATCTGTCTCCAGCCATCCTCTATATACCCACGAATGTTGGCAGAGATACATCTGGTTTGAACTTCAAGGCCAATGTGAAGAACGCTTGATAAACACAATACAAGTGTGTTTTACAAGAGACTACTTTACTGAAAGGAGTAACTTATCTGTTATTGAAGCGTCATAATTATCATGGAGTTGGCCAATGTTCATCTAATATCTGACGCAATTCCTACTTCAGAGAAACTGCTTAACTTGTGGCCGGATTTAACAAACAGAAATAAAAAGGGGGCAGATGACCCCGTAGTTCTGACCCTTAAAACAACAATAACTAACTAACTGATTAACTGAAGAAAAAAAGAAAGGAAGACTGAATACCATCGAAATTCCCCGTAATCATTTGCCATTCAAAATTAAACAAGTTGTTTATGAGGAACTGTAGCCTACTTTTTGTTAGAGGTGATAAACAAATATCCAAGTTTTATGGTCAGTTGCACCCGGACAAAGCTAGATGACTGCGTTGTCTTTTTTCAGTATAATTCCTGCCACGTGTTGGGAGATATTTTTCACCTAATCAAATATGTAGCCAGGATGCATAGGGCCAGATCTAGCGTTGAATTTCCACTAAATGCACACATTATAAAAGTTAAAAACTAATTTTTTGGGTCAAAAGGTATCGCATATTCAAATTTATTTCTCTCCTAGTGCAACAGATTAGACGCCAAAAATCTATTTACTGTAGCGGCTTCGGTGGCGTAGTTGGTAGCATGCTGAGCTTCTATGCCCAAGATCGTGGGTTCAAACCCAGCCGAAGTCGTCGGATTTTTTAAGAGCTTTAAAAATCCCTCAGTATGTCTTCCTTCGGAGGGGAAGAAAAGCCGGCGGGCCCATGTAATAGATTTATGTAATGTAAAAGAATCTTCCACTAACTACAATTGTGTGAAGCTAAATTTTCAGGTTATATTTAATTAACTCTCTATTAGGTTCCGAAGTCGTCACCAGGTGCCAGTTGCGGTGGCATCTAGTAACAAAGTTCGTGGCTAGGTGTCGTTGACGGTAGAATTTGGTAGGAACTACTTGAAATTGATCGTCTGCAATCCTTACCTGAATCTTACAGTCCAGTGCGCCACTTTTGATGAAGCAGGGAATTTGCTGAGCGAAGACCTTAAGAAGATGAATGTTTATTTCAGAAAGTAGCGGCTTCAACCAAGTCCTTCTAAATCTGAGGAAACCACATTTCACCTTAACAACCTACAGGCAAACTACCAACCAAGAGTGAAGTTCAGGAACCAATATCTGAAGTACAACAGCTCCCCTAATTATTTAGGAGTGATATTGGACAGGGCATTAACTTTCAGACAGCATATTACAAAAACGGCAGGAAAATTAAAAAACCGAGCTGGAATATCATGGGGCGCTGATGCCAACACTCTCAGGACTACTGCTTTGGCTGTCGTATACTCTCCAGCTGACTTCTGTGCAGGCGTATGGTTGAACAGCTCCCATTGTCAACTGGTTGATATTCAACTCCTCCAGACAATGCGGATTATCTCTGGCACTCTACATTGCACTCCCTCACAGTGGCTTCCAGTACTGTGTAATATTGTTCCTCCTCACATCAGGAGACAGCAAGCTCTTTCCAGCATGTGGCGCAGAATTATGGATAGTGAAGTTTTTCCATTCCGCCAAGACGTCAATCAACTTTTTACATCCAGGTTGAAATCACGGAAACCTGCCTACAAGACGGCTATGGAATGTACTTCAGCTCGGTTCGACCCCCGAAATACATGGAAAGTTGAATGGTTTACCTCTCCACCTCGTGGCCTAATTGAAGTACTTGATCCTACCATAAAACTACCTGGATTTCATCTACCCCGAGGTGTCTAGTCCCGTCTCAACAGAATTCTATGTGGCACTGCTCGAACTGGAACCCAGTCATTGGGGGAGCAATCCAGCTCAACTCAATACCGGTCCCAAGCCCGGTAAAATGGGGGAGGGTCAATGGCTGGATACTGAGTCTTGGTGGGGGTATTGATGTCGAGAAGGTGCCACCAGTAAGTTCCGAGAAATGCTCAAGTTGGTAGGCTTGCCTACTTACACAACCAGCAAATCCTACCTCTAGGGGATGGGTGAGGGTGAATTTCCAGCGCCTTAAAACTGGATCATCTCGGCTAAGGTATGGTAACCCTGACAGAAGAGTCCCTGGTCCTCCAGGTTGGGGGTTGGACGCGAGGCTAACAACCTTACTCTAGAAAAAGCACCTGTTACGAAACCACACGATGACAAAAGCCGGACAGATTTATTGGATAGACCCAGGCAAAGAAAAAAGGACAAATGACAGCAATCCCGTAAAGAAGGTTTTCCAAGGAAAACCACAAGGACGGGGGAGTAGAGGCAGACCAAGGAAGCGGTGGCTGGATGATGTGGAGGAGGGCCTCCATAGCATGGGAATTCGAGTATGGAGGAGGAAGGCAGGGCACCGAGCAGAATGGGCAAACGTCATCAAGGAGGCCAAGGCTCTTCAAGAGCTGTAGTGCCATGGAGTAAGTACTGCTCGAATTGGAGCAGCCTTACATCAGTGGGGCTGGATAGACTCGCCTCGTTGTTAATGTGGACATGAAGTGCAAACCATCAAGCACATCGTGCAGGAATGCCCTCTCTATATATGTATATGTAATCTGGGACCTTAGAAGAACTCCATGCAGCCACTCCACAAGCACTTGAATGGATTACAGACCTGGCAGCCCAAATTTGAAGGGTCCTAATGCTAAAAATTGTCTATTTTGCAAAATATATATATATATATATATATATATATATATATATATATATATATATATTAATAATTATCTTGTATGCATCATACGCTAAATAAATAAATAAATAAATAAATAAATAAATAAATAAATGAATAAATAAATAAATAAATAACCTGAATTACAGATAGCACACACGAATAGGGCCATCACAATTAACACCGGTTATCAGACAGATTCTACACACACCCAAAGTACACGGGACTACGGGGCTACATGACCGCCTTGTCACAGCCCCTAAACTGAGGAACCAACCAACCACTATTTACTGTACTGTAAGTGGAAAATGAAACGAACAAGAAATTTTAAATATCTTGGAGAGTGGATAGATCCCAACACCTCAGAGAAATTTGCATCACGGATCAGAAAAATGGGTTAGCGGCTTCGGTGGCGTAGTTGGTAGCATGCTGAGCTTCTATGCCCAAGATAGCGGGTTCAAACCCGGCCGAAGCCGTCGGATTTTTTAAGAGCGTTAAAAATCCCTCAGTATGCCTTCCTTCGGAGGGGAAGTAAAGCCGGCGGTCCCATGTCATAGATTTATGGCATGTTAAAGATCTTTCCACTAATTACACCTGTGTGAAACTAAATTGGATAGGTTAAGAATGTAAACAACGCTCTTAGGTTGCTACGTTCGTTGCCAAGAGCAGACTGCGGTGGCGTCTAGTAGCTAGTTCTGAACTAGGCCTAGTAGTCGTTGACGGTGGCGTTTGGCGGCAAAAGTAGGAACTATTTGAAAATTCAAAGTTGCAGTCCCTACTTGAATTTAAAAAAAACAGATACACACACTAATACAGTCATCACAATTAACACCGGTTATCAGACAAATTCTACACACACCCAAAGTACACGGGGCTACATGACCGCGTTGTCGCAGCCCCTAAGCTAAGGAACCAACCAACCAACCAAAAATGGGAACGGAATTTCAACTAACTTAACTAAAAATGTCTACAAAAAGAAATCAATATCCATTAACGGCAAGATACGACATTACTGCACAGTAATAAGACCAGAGGCTTGATATGGTGCTGAATGCCTTGCTTTCAGTAGAAAGGGTATGATCAAGAAGCTAGACTTAGAGAAAGGCAGATCTTGAGAAAAATCCTAGGTCCACTCAAAGAAAATGGTGTATTCAGAAGACGACACAATCATGAAATCGACTCACATGTAGAAAAGATCACGGACACCATTCGTAAGAGAAGGATAGTTCAAAGACATGCAAAAGGGCAGTTGAATTAGCGTGGTCCGTAGATGGCCGAAATGACAGGGAGAAGAAGAAGAAGAATGGTGTTTACGTCCTGTTCAATTACTGCGGCTTTTAGAGACGCCGAGGGGCCGGAATTTTGCCCCGAAGAGGATCTTTAACGTGCCAGTAACTACTGACACGACTCCCTCCCATTTGAACACCCTCAAAAGTCCACTTACTGTGCCAGGACTTGTTCCTAGAATTTTGAGCACTGCCGGCGAGAATTGTATTATCCTTTAAAGAAACATATGAACTATTCCATTGGTACAAACACTGATTGCAAGATGTGAATTCTTTTCAACACTCATGTCAGTTGATCGTCCGCAGAATCCTCCCTTGCCACACCAATGGAAGATAGACCAGTATTCCTAGCATGTTAAAGACAAAACATAGACAGTTTGAACGTGGGCAGAGTTTTAATAGTAGTCGCCTTCTGTAGTCTCGTGCGAATTGAGACACCGGTCCCAAAGGCCATGGGTTCGATTCCCAACACTACCAAGTAATTTAATTTTGGTCTGAGGTTTGGAATCAGGCTCGTGAGGCAAAACTGGGAAAGGTGGGTTCAATTTCTATCTCAGCTAACCTAGAAATATTTTCCAAAGATTCCCACGTCTCTTCCAGGCAAATGTGGGAGTCACAACCGATTAACTCCATGAGACGAGTGAGACGGGCGCGTTTAGATGTGTATTCGAGGGCAGAAATAGTGACGCACGCGCAGATTTGAGCATAAATGGGAAATAATATCCAAATAATCTTCAATAAGAGACTACCTAATCACCGTAGACCATCTTCGAGAGTTGAAGAGTGCTCTAGTGAAATGCGTAGGTTTTATACCTTTAGGCATTTCAGGCATTATTCACAACCTGCTTTCAGCCTACTTTCGATTTTAGCAAAAATGTAAGTAGACTCATGAGATCTACACCGGCCAAATGTTACCCAGATATATGTGCACAATGAAACGACAAATTATAGCTACCGTATAAGGTGCGTTCAAAAAGTAACGAGCCGGAGGCTGTAATGCGCAAACCGGTGACGACATCGGCTAATCGTGGCGTGTGTAACGAGGTGTGGTTCCGAACAGAGCGTGGAAGGTCACAGCCCGTCGCTAGAGGGCACGCCTGCACGTCATGTGACGATACAAAGTGAGCAGCAGCATGCATTCGTCCAACGCTGCCAATCCCATTGCAAACAGTGACATGGAGGCGTCAAACGAGGAGCAAAGAGGTGTTGTTTCGTTTCTGACAGTGAAAGGAGTAGGGGGAACGGACATTCATCGCCGAATGTCACAAGTGTACGGCGAACACTACAGTACATGTCCCTTGCAAGGGTCAAGGCGTGGCAGAAGCTCTTCAGGGAAGGACGGGTGTCGTTAGCCGATGACCCGGTCCGGGGCACCCACCTGCATTACCGATGACAACGTCGAGCTGGTTGATGCACTCATTACCCAGGACCGCCGAGTGACAGTGAATGCCATAGCCGCCGTGGTCGGATTAAGCGTCGGAAGTGTGCACACCATCGTGAAGGAACGACTGCACTTGCGGAAAGTGTGTGCCCAATGGGTGCCCCACAGTCTTCAACCACACCAGGAAGCATGTCGAATGGCCTACTGTCTTGGTCTTGGTTGGACGAATGATGCATGCTGCTGCTCGCTTTGTATCGTCATGTGACGTGCACGCGTGCTCTCTAGCGACGGGCTGTGACCTTCCATGCTCTGGTCGGAATCACACCTCGTTACACATGCCACAATTAGCCGATGTCGTCACTGGTTTGCGCATTACAGCCTCCGGCTGGTTACTTTTTGAACGTACCTTATATTTATCAACATTTGATCCAAGTATCTCGAGACATTTATCCATCGTGACACCAGTTTCAACTGTGGCAGTAAATGTTACCGTCGGATGGTGGTAAGGGTCCAATTATATCCACATGAACGACTTTGAATCTATCATCAGGTTGTTTGAAATCCCCAATTTGAGGCTTAAAACAACTGTGTGTCGGATGTTGCAGCAAAGAGATGGTTATATTGACTGTGTGTAGGGTATAGACTTCGCAGTATGAGGCCAAGTTTTGCCATGGAGCAGTCTGATATTTGCAGCGTTCCTGTAAGGGTGTTTACCACGAAGATACGACGCACTTTTACCAGTGTTATTTCCTACCTATCAGTGGCGGCTTCGATGACGTGCTGAGCTCCTATGCCCAAGATCGCTGGTTCAAACCCGGCCGAAGTCGTCGGATTTTTTTAAGAGCGTTGAAAATTCCTCAGTACCGGCATGCCTTCTTTCGGAGGGGAAGTAAAGCCGGCGGTCCCATGTCATAGATTTATGGCATGTTAAAGAACCTTCCACTAATTACACCGGTGTGAAGCTAAGTTGTAGGTTAGGTTAAATATTTGACAAACACTCTTAGGTTCCGACGTTCGTCGCCAAGAGCCTACTGCGATGGCATCTGGTAACCAGTTCTGAACTAGTAGTCGTTGACGGTTGCGTTAAGCGGCAAAAGTAGGAACTACTTGGAAAAATTCAATGTCTGCAGTCCTTACTTAAATTGAAAACAGATAACACACTCTAATACAGTCATCAAAATTAACACCGGTTATCAGACAGATTCTACACACACCCAAAGTACACGGGGCTACATGACCGCTTTGTCGCAGCCCCTAAACTGAGGAAGCAACCAACCTACCTATCGGCATTTTCAGTTTCCCCTCCACCATAACGCTAAGAATATTCCAGAACACCGCCAATGTTACCGTATAGCAGTCATTCTGTGTTCAAAACATGAGTGCCGCTGACATTGGATGCGTTTTAGCGTTTGTTGGCCAGCCGGGTGAGGTGGGGAACGTTGCACCAACGCAACCTCAGCTCGGTTGCATACAACCCTTAGTTCCTAACATGACCGTCGGTAATCTTATCTCAAACCTACCCTTCCCTCCCAGGGAATCACGACTAGTGGGACGTGGGTTGGAGACCTCGGGAAATCAGCTGAGTCCGGCATTGCTTCCACTTACTTGTGCCGGACTCTTCTCTGTTATCTTTCCCGTCAACCTCCTTTTGTCAACTCTTGTCCTCTTCCTACCCCGATTGTGTTAGGGTTTACGACGCCTAAGATGTCTTTCATTTTTTCACCATACAGTAGTTGACCCTTTTCTCCATCTTACTTGATCCCCCCATTCTTCGAGAGGCCAAACCTCTTTCTTTATTTTCATGATATATCCTGACTTCTACTCAAGGCCCTAATGTAGGCAGGTATATGTAGCCCCACCACTTAAGGCGCAACCCGGATAATGCTACACCCTTATAGGCTAACAGCTGGTGAGCTCGGGAGTTGGCGACCTCAAAGGGATTCCTGAGCATGGTCTGGATTTTTCCCATTTTCCAGATCAAAATTGTTGCTCAAAATTAATCTGAAATACTATGGTCTACATATATGTGCCAATTTGGAAGAACTCCATTTGATAATACTGCATTTGATACTCCATTTGGTACCTGGACATCTCACAGCCTGTAACGTCTATACAATAATTGGACTCCAATCAATTTTTGTATGTGCATCGTGTACCTTTAGAGGTGGAACTAAGAATATATTCAGAGTCACCAGGGCTGCCAATTGTTGATAATCGCTCTCTACAATTTCGAACTCTAATCTCAGTACATCAGAAAGTATGCAGGCCAACAGATCTAAATTTTGCAAACTTACAGAACATAATATTCCAGATTAATTTTGAGTAACCCATGTATGGCAGTGCTGCCAACATGATTATACGTGCGATCATCAGTTCAATGTTTATCTGCACGAAACTTCTATACTAACGAATGGGCATATAACTGTGCTTATTATACGAGTCAGAGGTGCACCAGCTGTGTATTAATGATCTCCAGTGTGAATAACAACTTTTAAGAAAAGTAGCTCAGTAGCTCATCACCAAACTACTTGTTTCTAACTACGATGAGTATAAATTTTGCAATTTATAACAAAGCAAAGATTTTACATCGTATAAATGAATTGTTTAAGCCTAAGACTATCATTGCTAACTTTTACACATTATATTACTGTGACTACATTACTCGCAACCACCAGAATCTTTTACTTCCTTAAATATTCGTATCACATCCTTACCATCAGTTGATTATGAACACAGGTTGTTACTTGGCTGTAAATTTGATACTGCAAGTAGTTTCTTAAAATGTTTGGACTGATGACCTAGATGTTTCGCCCTTTGAACTACAATTACCACCACTTTCTCATTCTTAAGTATAATAATTAATACTGACAATTCTTCGCTCTTGAGCAGTGACTTAATATTAGTATAGCCTGTATTTAATTTTCTATTCAGGACTTGGAATCTAATCCATGAACCTACAGTGTGATGTATCGTTTAGGTCGCCACCCTCTCCGGTAGTTCACCAGCTTGGCTGAGGGGTAGTTGTGTAGGGGAGTGCTCAGAAAAGGGGATTTCCTCAAACCAGTGGCGGCTGATGGATAATTGTTCTGGGTGTTGCGCTATTTTCATTAAGGGTGGGGGGTGGGGTTAAGTTGGTACATGGGCACCCGCAGGATTTTTTAAAGTTTGGGGAAGTAATATGTTTTTCATTTCATTACCTCCTCACTAGGTGTTATTGAGACGTACACCCCCACACAATTTTCGTTTCATTTCTTACTTGCTTCGTGATATTCATTATTTGGCTGCTCTTAAACCGTTGGGTGCATGAATGGGAGGAATATATTTTTAGTTAAGAGTTTTTGTCCATAGGAGTTCTTTGTGAATCATCGTCATAAATCATTTATTTTAAACATGCAAAAGTAGTTGTATCACCTTGTAGGCCTACCGACAAAAATAAAAATCAAGCAGTTCATTAAAATGGTAATGTTAATCCAGTTCGCCGATTTTCTAAATAACTGAAGATATTCTCAAATAATCCAAAATTTCTAAGTTAAATAAAACTGTGGAATTATCCCTACATGTAAATCAGTTAACCATCAGTAACTTCAATTTATGAAATAAACTGGTGTGACAATGAATAATTTCGGGGGGGGGGGGGCACGGCGCCTCCTTGTGCCCTCCCCCCCTCCTGCGGACGCCCATCAGGTGATAGGACTGCTTGATATCGGAGAAAACTGTATTCAATTGCGCGGTAAAACGGATGTACTGGTACCTTCATAACGAATGCCGCAGTTCAGAGACATCACATTTCCATCGGATTAAATGGAATATAAGTTAGTCTACATGAAAACCTTCATGAGAACAAAACAATGTAACTTATATACGAGGGTGAGTATCACAAGTACGCCCAACATTGCAAAACATAGTATCGGCAGTTGACGGAGCATCTCGGATGTCTCCGGCCGCGCCTCGGCTTCCTGGTTGCAATGAGCTGGCAACGACTAGCCGTGTTAAAGGTTGGGATAGGACTTACTCGGTCTAGCATCTCTGCCATACCCTTCACTATTGAGATCTGGTCGGTGCTTGGGGCTGGCAACGACCAAGAGGACGAGCGCTCCTAGACGGCTGGCGCGCTTCGCTTTCTCAGTCAGTTCACAATACTGTAACTTACCATGAGATTTCCTGAATTATTAAAGAACAGAATGATGAATTTCTATACATATAACAGGAAACATACAGCTTTTAATACTAAAAATATTATCGCGGTATTAATTGTTTTTCATGAATTAATCTGGTTGTTGTGCAACACTGCAACCTTATTACCGGCCGCCACTGCCTCAAACGGGGTTGTGTTTGCGAGGGCGTGTGTGTTGGGGAATGGAGCGAGGGAAATCCATGATAGCCTCTTACGGATGAACTTACTTAACCAGTAACCAGGGACTTAAGTAAGTGGCTTCTGGTGTCTGGCGCGCGTTTGGATTGCTGACTCAGGGAATATGCCCGTCGGGTAGTAGGGACAAGGTCATTGGTGATTGACTCATGCAACGGAAGCGGGGCTCTTGCAGTAAATAAAATATCAGATCCCTTGTGCGAATGTTGTCTGGTTTAATGTAAATTTTAGAGTTGGGGCGATGGCGTTGGAAAGTGTGTAGGAAGTAAGGAAACTGCTACACTCACCTTCTTGGTTCCTGTGATTTAATATCGTACCGGCGGGCAGCGTCTCCCCCGAAGAACCGGATCCTGGGATTCCTCTTCCTTGGTCTTTTGTACCTTTTGCTAGTTTTTAAATTTTTGGTTGATTACGTGAGTGTCCGGGTGGGGACACCAAGAGCCCGCTGATGAGCCAGCTTAGTATCCTAGGCGAAATTCCACACGAAACACGGCAAAAACCTAGAAAAATTGTACCTTCATACAACCTTTCTGGGAGTAATTTCTAGCACTGACAAAAGCTCTGAAGTCTGTATACATTTAATAATGAAATAACTAAAAGAAACCTATTTTCTCAATGTGTGTTCGGTGGACGTGTGCTGTTTTGCATATGACTTCTTCCATAAGTGTGATAACCTGTGTTATTGTGATGGCTGTAATAGTCTGTGTATTTGTGAATTGGAGATAGGATTGGGAAGGAGGCGGCTCTGGCCATAAGTTAGGAACCATCCCGGCAGTTGCCTGAATTAGAAGGATTACTTTCTTAATTCCTGCCGCTCCTTCCGGAGCATAGGGCCTTGGCGAAATTTCTCCACGCAGTACGGTTCCTGGCCATTCTCTTCACTTGACTCCAGTTCTTGTCCACCTCTGCAATTTCATTTTCGATCGTCCTCTTCCAGGCCTTCTTAGGTCGACCTCGCTTCCTGGCGCCTTGAGGGTTCCAGTCTAGCGCCGCCCTCTCAATAGCTCCGTCCGGCTTCCTTAGTGTTTGACCAATCCAGCGCCATTTCCTCTCCTTGATCTGGATGCTAATCGGTTGTTGATTGGTGATGGTCCAAAGATCTTCATTTGCGATTATGTCCGGCCACCTCACATTCATGATGCGACGCAGACATCTGTTAATGAACACCTGTAGCTGGTTGTTGCTCGGTTTTGTGACTTTCCAGGTTTCACAGCCATAGAGAAGAATCGACTTTACGTTGCTATTGATAAGGCGGAGCTTGGTCTTCCTGAAAATGTATCTATTTCTCCAGATGGGGTAGAGCTGGACTAAGGCACCATTTGCCTTCCTGATACGGCTTCGAACATCTTCCTCTGCTCCCCCATCATTTGTGACTATACTTCCAAGGTAGAGGAAGGACTCAACTCGCTCAATTTCCTTTCCGTTGACTGTCAAGCTAGTCGTGACGTCAGAATTTATCCTCATCTCTTTGGTCTTGATGGTGTTGATCATCAGTCCTGCACATTCTGCTTCTCTCTGCAACCTCCCCAGCTTATCTTCTATGTCTCGGTACCGTTGTGCCATAAGACAAATGTCGTCTGCTAAATTTAGATCTTCAAGCCTGTCATGTATACCCCATTGAATACCCCTCTTCCGTCCTCCCATTACCTTCTTCATTACACTAACCAGGACCAACAGGAACAGAGTGGGGGAAAGGATACACCCCTGTCTCACTCCGGAACTGACCTTTATCTTTTCTGTTAATTTGCCTTCGTGAAGAACCTGGTACTCATACCCTTCGTACATCTCGTACATCTCTTCCATGATTCTGAGGATCTTTGTTGGAATTTTATATTCCTCGAGGGTCTTCCACATGATTCTATGACTTGCGGAGTCGAAGGCTTTCTTGAAGTCAACAAATGTGAGGTAAAGGGTATTCTGCCACTCCACACTCTGCTCCAGGATGATTCGGAGGGGGGGGGGGGGGGGAGGGGGGGGGGCGTGGTGGCTCAGCGGTCAAGCTGTAGGCCTCTCACCAAGGCGGACCGGGTTCGATTCCCGGTCAATGCATGTGAGATTTTCGATGTGAAATGCCATGTCCTGTGGTTCGGATTCCACGTAAAACGGAGGTCCCGTGGCTTATGATCGTGAGATTAACGGTCACGTTAAACTACAAGCTTCCTTTTGATTCGGAGGGTGTTGATGAGATCCACACAGCTGCGATGTTGTCGAAATCCAGCCTGTTCCTTCCGAAGCCTTCTTTCTACGCAGTCTTTTATACGATTCAGGATGACTCTCGCCAGCACTTTGCTTGGAATGGACAGCAAGGTGATACCCCTCCAGTTGTTACAGTTTGTGGTGTCCCCTTTCTTTGGAAACTTGACTATCAACCCTTTCTTCCAGTCGGTTGGTATTTTCTCCTCCTTCCAGATCTTCTCCAACAGCGGGTGCAGCAGATCGATCGTAATATCCAGGTCTGCTTTCAGTACTTCCGCTGGGATATTATCCAGGCCTGGTGCCTTCCCGCACTTCATCTGCTTCAACGCTGTCCGTATTTCGCCCCGAGTTGGGGAGTCAAGGCTGATGCTTGGGTCACTTTCTGCTTCCTCTTAATCTTTTCCTCGCTGCTTACTTTCTGGTCCTCTATCTCTATTAAGAACCTCCGCAAAGTGTTCTCTCCATCTAGTCAGCTGCTGTTCACACGTCGTGAGGATCTCGCCCGTCTTGCTCTTCACAGGCCTAGTTATATTAAAACCTTTCTTCGAAAGCATCTTTGCGATGCCATAGAGCTCCTTTACGTCCCCCCTTCTTGCCGCTTCTTCTGCTTTCTCCGCCTGCTCATCAATCCACATCCTATGATCCTTCCGTACACTCCTCTTTACCTCCCTGTTTGCTGTTGAATACTTAGCTTGTGTGAGAGCCTTCTGCTGCCTAGTCTTGCAGGTGTTGAGCTTGGCCTTAATCTCCTTCCTATAATTTATCTTGTCCCAGGTCTGATCGGATGTCCATTCTTTCCTCAGGTAGTTCTTGTACCCGAGCTGCATCTCACTGGTTTCCACGAAGATATTTTTTACCTCGCTCCACACAGTCTCCACGTCCTTCTCTGTCTCGGAGTCCAACACCTGGAATATATTTCTGAGCTCCAGTTTAAATTGGTCCAATCTCTGCTGGTTCTTAAGCTTGCCCACATCAATCTTGTTGTGCCGAGTGTTAAACTTTCGGCGGACTGCCACGATCTTCATGCGGAAGTTGGCAACCACAAGATGATGGTCACTACCAACGTCCGCTCCTCTCTTGTTCCTAACATCTCCCAAGCTTCTTCTGAACCTCCTGCTCACCGCGATGTGATCAATTTGATTTTCTGTGACTTGATCTGGAGACACCCAGGTGACCTTGTGGCACCGCCTATGAGGAAACACCGTGCCACCCATCACCAAATCCTGACTGGCGCAATATTCCGTAAATTTCTCCCCATTGTCATTCATCTCACCAAGGCTATGTTTACCCAAGATCTGCTCCAACTCCTCATTGTTTGAGCCCACCTTTGCGTTGAAGTCTCCCATAACAATGAGAATGTCCTTCTTACTTGTTTGTCTTGTGACATCTCGCAGTATTTGGTAGAATTCTTCCTTTTTCTCTGGCTCCGATTGTTCTGTAGGCGCATAGCATTGGATGATGATCACATTCCTGATCTTAGTCTTGAACCTAGCAAACATGAGCCTACTAGAAATTGGATTCCACTCCATAAGGCTTATCTTTGCATTTCTGTTGAGCAGCAACCCCACTCCATCCCTGTGTTCTTCATCATCGCCCCCAGAATAGAGAAATGTAATTCCATCTGTTATCTGTATTTCACCAAATCCTGGCCACCTCACCTCACTCAATCCTAGGATATCCAGCCCATAGTTCTTCATCTCCCGTGTCACTTGTTTCAGTCTGGTTTTCTCCATCAAGGTCCTCATATTCCAGAAACCGATTTTCGTAGTCCTCTTCATGCCAAAAGTCGTCATCAGGTTATCCGTCCGGTTTTGTAATTTCGCTTCAGTTTCCGTAATCAGTTTATTTAAGAGGAGCAAGTGATTAACCCACTGCCTCCGAGTGCCTTGGATGGACTGCCACCTTAAGCCTGAGGCACCAGGCTGATTTTTTGTCAGGGATTCTTCCCTTAGCCTTTGAAGAACCAACTCTAAACTACAAGGCAGCAGTTGTTTCACCAGAGCCCCGTTAGCCGTAATTTCTTCAGGGTTCCTGTAGGGCCTTCACAGCTACCGTAGCGGTCTTGAGGCACACAAAGTCCCCACTGTACTTCACCCCTACAGGCAATCCCCTACTTCATTACGTTGCCCATCTCCCACGACGAGGACCAGGGGTTGGATTTGTGGGAGACAAGTAGAAGGGTTAACCCCCGGCAAACCACTCCCAAATGACCAAGGTAGGTATCGAACCCTCCTCCTCTCACGAGGATAAGTGTAACCCGTTACAGACATCTCACCAAAATTAAAATTTCTTGGCAGAGACGGGAATTGAAGCCAGACCGCCGGGGTGACAGCCAAGCATGTGAGCCGCTACACAACGAGGATGCAAATACTCAAGAGAGAAAGAGTGAGATATTAATTTTGGACAAGTTTATTTACTGATTACAAGTTACTGTTGGGTGATTTCTTGGATCTTCTGTTGGATGCACTGTGCTTCTTGCTGGGAGACTGTTTGGATTGTGGAAACAGCGGCAGTGACGTCCTCTTGGGCGCATGAGACGATGTCAGCCTGAGCAGCGGGTAAGTCCTTAGCCATAGAGACGCTGTCTGCAGCAACCTTGCTGCCAATGGAAGCGGCTCCTTGAGCTGCTGCTGCTATGGCCTTACCTTGGCAGATCACATTGAAGAGACCGCAAGCGGAGAAGTTCTTGGCAGCCTGGCTGGCCAGTGCTTGAGCTTGCTGCACATCGCTGTCGAGCTCGTCGATGTCAGGTTGCATGGCTTGACGGGCGTCGGCCGCACAGGCACGTAGTGTAGTCACGCTGGAATTCGCAGCCTTCTGAATAGCCTCATCGGCGGTGTTCACACACTCAGTGATGTTGGCTCCGAGTTGCTGCGCCTTCTCGATGGTCGCCTTCATGGCCTCAGATGCTTGCTGCTCAGCCTCCTGGATCTTCTCCTCGACGCTGTCCATGATGTTCTCAGCAGCACTCTCGAACTCAGCAATCTTCTCCTTGACTGCCGTCACTGTCTTGTTGACAGCGTCGCTCATGTTTGATATGATGTCATCAATCACGTTGGCGCTTGTGCCCTGAAACATGTCGTTGGAAACTGCGTTAGTGTGGAACCTAAATAGGGGTAGAAACTGTAACATAAAAATATTATCCAGTTCATAGATGCATGGAACACATGTGAGTTGCTGCAGCGATAGAAAGGGTCGAACATCAGTTCCCCTGGATTTTCCTTATTTCCACTCGGTCCTCCAAGGGATCCAAAAAGGGAGATATGGAACTGCGCCCATAATCAGTGGTATTTCCAGACCCTTTTAATTAGGCCGATTGAACTGCGCCCATAGTCTAGTCGGCTGTTAGCCCAAGGTCGGTTTAAGGGGAAGTGACGGACTGTCTCCCACCACTAGCTTCTGCACTGCTGAGAATAAGAGGTAGTCCCCCGTCCCGATAAGCAGCTGTACTACGGGAAACCCATTTCCATTTAGATTTCTGGCAGCATTTCTCAGGAATTTCAGGCCAAATAATAATAACAATAATAATAATAATAATAATAAGTACCTAGGGGAGTGGATCGAGCCCAACATATCAGAGAAGGAAGCCTTCACATCAAGAATGAACAAGATGGAAGTGGCCTACCAGCTAACGAAAGGAGTGTACAAGAAGCGAACAGTGTACCGCAATGCCAAACTAATACACTATCGTACAGTTATCCGACCTGAGGCGCTGTACGCAGCAGAATGCCTGGCAATGAATAGGAAGGGTCTGGTTGAGAAATTGGAAGCCAAGGAAAGGAAGATCCTCAGGAAGATCTTAGGGCCGTTGAAAGACGATGGTGAATACAGGAGACGGCATAACAATGAGCTGTACCATCATGTAGAAAGGATATCTCAAGTAATTCTGAAGAGAAGAATACCTTTCTATGGCCACTTAACCCGTAAGATACCCGAGAGAATCACCAGTCGGATTATTACTTATTTTCTTAACAACAACAAAAAAATAAAAAATAAAATAAAATACAAGGGCTCCTGGTTTTGTGAGGTAGACAAGGATTTGCAAGAAGTAGGGATCACCCTCGCAGACATTATGGAACGTGACCTTTTGAAGGAAAAGCTTGGAGCACACAAATTCCAAGAAAAAGCGAAATTAAAAACCGACAAGAAGTGGTCTGAAGAAAGAAAGGAGTCTCACAGGCAGCGAATGCGTGAACACTGGGCTAAGATGAAGGCCCAAAGATGTAAGCGGTTGAAATGACGTGGTCCATAGCTGGCCTAAACGAAGAAATAATAATAATAATAATAATAATAATAATAATAATAATAATAATCTCCTCCTTCTCCTTCTTCTTAGCCTCCTGGGTTGGATATTCCCTCGGACTAAGCGAGGGATCCTTCCTCTACCGCCTCAAGGGCAGTGTCCTGGAGCGTGAGACTTTGGGTCGGGGATACAACTGAGGAGGAATACCAGTACCTCGCCCAGGCGGCCTCACCTGCTATACTGAACAGGGGCTTGCGGGGGATGGAAAGATTGGAATGGATAGACAAGGAAAAGGGAAGGATGCTGCCGTGGCCTTAAGTTAGGTACCATCCCGGCATTTGACTGGAGGAGAAGTGGGAAACGACGGAAAACCACTTCCAGGATGGCTGAGGAAGGAATTGAACCCCCTTCTACTCAGTTGACCTTCCGAGGCTGAGTGGACCCCGTTCCAGCCCTCGTACCACTTTTCAAATTTCGTGGCAGAGCCACACTAACCACTACACCACAGAGGCGAATAATAATGATAATAATAATAATATTAATAAAAATGAAAATCCACAGCCTTTTTCCAGTCATTGGACCGGGTCATGGTTGGAATGAATGAAGCCCCCATCTAGCGACGAGGATAGGCTTTGTGCCGGCTTCCGAAGCCGGTCGCACTCCTCTGGGACAATGATTAATGAATGACAGATGAATTGAAATGATATTGGAGAGTGTTGCTGGAATGAAAGATGGCAGGGAAAACCGGAGTACCTGGAGAAAAACCTGGCCCGCCTCCGCTTTGTCCAGCACAAATCTCACATGGAGTGACAAGGATTTGAAGCACGGAACCCAGCGGTGAGAGGCCGGCGCGCTGCTACCTAAGCCACGGAGGCTACACTAATAATAATAATAATAATAATAATAATAATAATAATAATAATAATAATACAACTCTCTCTAATCCACCATAAATAACTACCCCTCTAGTTTTGTTATACAATAAAAAATATAATAATATTCTAAATGGTAAGATTACCTCAAACTAGATAACTAAACATTTGCAATAACAAAACTATTTTTAAAATATGGCTAGGTTGTCGAAAACATCCCAATGTACCTGTTAATGTTAATATTGCTAGAACAATAATTAAATATGAGACTCTTTTGAAAACTGTACCTGTTTTATGTATCCCAGGCCAACACTAATCTCTCGTCTGCAATCTGGACAGGGTATATTTAGTTGTTCGCAATCTGGACGGTTTTTGACTTGTTCGCAATCAAGACACACCCGATTTGAAATGAGTCACTTCAAATTCACACCCCTCGACACAACATAATTCGGTAGAGGGGTGGAGGGAGGGAACCTACCTGACCGCTCTCAATGAGAGCAGTTCCACTGCCACTATTCCAAGGTTGATGCTAATGACCAGAGCTGTCAGGTAGGTTCCCTCCCTCCACCCCTCTACCGAATTACGTTGTGTCGAGGGGTGTGAATTTGAAGTGACTCATTTCAAATCGGGTGTGTCTTGATTGCGAACAAGTCAAAAACCGTCCAGATTGCGAACAACTAAATATACCCTGTCCAGATTGCAGACGAGTGAAGCTTGGGCACAGTTCCATACAACCCTCCAAAAATGAGTTCCCTAACTCCACTCAGGCTTTGGCAAGGGGTCGGCATAGGGGTTATCCCCAATGATGTAAACAAATGTCATAACCCTCCTGCTCGCATACCAAGGGCCGCGTCAAACACCTTCTGCAGCGCATGAGCGAATTCTTGAATGCAGCTGATTTTTACGTTCTAGGCTGGAATTTGTAGAAAAAAAAAATGACTTCAGAGCGCTTGACCGATGGCGTGGTGGTGTTCGCAAGACATTGTTGTGTCATTGGTCAACCGCTCTGATGTCAAGTCCGCTCATTCGTTAAATCAGGTATAAAGTGTTTGGCACATTATAACTTATATGGCAGAAAATACAAGTGATTTAAAATTAATCATAATATTCTTTTAAATAAGTCTGCCAAGTTTTCTATTTTTTTCTACAAATTTTATGCATTGTTTTTAACATGTGCATAATTAAATGTTTGTATGTTTTTTAACCTAGTCATACATTATAAAATTAAATTTAGATAATAATAGGTGTATAATTTGTACCTAAAAATACTATCGATATCAGCTGCGGATGCTGAAAATACTGTTTTCCAGCCTAGAACGGAAAAATCAGCTGCATTCCCACACAACAAATTAGTTATGAATTCTAACTCTTATAGAGCTAGGCTTGTTTACCGTAACAGCTTTTCGGATTTAAGATATCGTCTGCACACCACTTTTTCTATGCAATCATCTCGTCTGTTCTTAACAGTTTACAAGTGATAAGAAATTGTTAAATGAGGAGTAGACTAAGTAACAACAAAAATTTAAACAATAATTCTACAGTACTCTATGTTTTGAAATTAGATGTTCCAATTATTTTAGTAAACTTAAAAACGTAAACACTAAAGCAGTGGTCATTGTACTGCTGAAATATAACTGACCACGGTAGGTTATTTTGAGAAGTTATACTTTATTTGTTATCATTATTAGAAGTTATATTAGTTATATTAGAAGCATTGATTATAATCAATGGTAGAAGTGAGCATGGAAGACTTGTGTCGTTTTAAGAATACATAAGGATAAAGAGACCGCGACCGAGCGGAGTTGAGGAACTCCTCTGGCGACTACCTGGAGTGTCGAGTGGAATTGAGGTAACCCTGGCTACCTGACTCAGGTACCCGAGTGGAATTGATGCCCGCCCATAGAAAGAGACTACTTATTTTAACATGATAGGTTATGGCGGCGAAGACCTATCTGTTATTAGCGTGGTCCAATAACCGCCACGGATGTCTGGTGATTACCATGGCAACAAGTGTTAGTCATCTAGGACTGAGCATACTTGTTCAGTAGGGACATCTATATGTTGCTATAAGGACATGTTAAGGTCGATTCACACTAAACATTACGTAACTTTTCCGTTTCACTTCCATACCCCTTGAGTTTAAAGTTGTTGTATTCACACAATAGGCCTACAGTACATTAGAGTACCGTTCAATAGTCACGACGATATGCTTCTATTTTGGTCAATGTGGTCAAGAAAAAAATTAGTTCTATGTGCTATTATTTTAGACGAGGAGGAGCGCACGACAAGACAAAGGAAACGAAAAAATGGGTTCATGATAATTACGGTATGTTAAAAGAACGAAATACAGAAGGAGAATATGCTACTTTATTTCAAGAGCTAACAGATGATGAAACAAAAATTTTCCAGTTAGTTTAGTTAGTTATTGAGGTTTTAAGGGGCGGAACTACGAGGTCATCTTCCCCTTGCTTAGTTTGCGGTATATCTTATGTGTAGGCAAATTCAATGAAGTACTGTTTCAGACGATGTTGAAAATAAGTATATGAGACATACCTTACTTTAGGTTGCGACGGAATATTATTCATTTTAAAATCCCGATAAATTTAGTAACGCGTGTTTCTCGAATTCACTATTTCGTTTTGGCGAGTGTAACCGCACACTGTAACCAAACCTAACCCAGGTTAAAATCAGATGGAGTGCCAAAACACGCCTAGACACGGAATGGAAGTGGTTGCTAGTGTACACTGTCAATACATGTCCGCATACGTTCCGTAAACATTGCTGCTAATCAATCCTGTCGGGAAACGCAAGGCTCACGGAAGGTGTAGGTAATGTGCAGTGTACATGTAATCTACTCATTTAAAATCAGAGGCGACTGCTGATATTTGTAAAGTGTAGGACGTAATATGATAGGCTTAACTTAAGATCATTATTATAGCTGGGCTAAATTGTGATATTAGACTCAGTATAATATTAATTATTCAGTCGCATAGCACTATTACGAACACATTACACAACACAATACAATCGAATACCACTCCAAAGATGAGCACACGCTGAAAACAGACTATCCATTTTGACCGCGCGAAATCGTAACCAATAAGCCCCTAGTGTTGGTTTAAATTCAACAAATAGCAAGACTTGAGGATCTCAGTCGACGTCCTCAGAGCGCCATTTAAACAGACCAAGCCTACCCCTTCCCCCTCAAGGGCTCCAATACATTTCTAAAGCTACAAACACGTGCTTTGAGGATGCAAGGCTTCCTTCCTCAGCTTTCTACTCCGGGCGGTAAAGGCCACACTTCACCCATCTAGGGGTGAAATGTAGAACTAGTTACAAGTACTGACAGTGACAGTGAGACAGAGCTTATCGAGAGGGCGCGCGAAGTAGCCCCAAAGGCTATTTTACAAAAACGATCAATTTAATTGTTTAAAACAGATAACAGCTGAGAGCTGACTAGGATGATCCTCACGTCCTACATGGAGGAAAGGGGCAGATGACCTCGTAGTTCCGCCCCTTAAAACAACAATAAATAACTAACTAACTAACTACATGGAGGAATCGCTACTGTTTTAAATACAGTAAACTTTCATGTACGGAGATGTGATGGAAAGGAAACGGAAAGGTTAGCCTACGTAATGAATAGTGTGAATCGACCTTTACTTACGGTACTATTATTGAAAGTTAATACGATTATCGGTCACGAGATAGTACGAACTCCTAGTTTTTTTAAAATATTTTTAGCGTATGGCTTTTAGTGCCAGGAGTGTCCGAGGACATGTTCGGCTCGCCAGATTTTGTAGCCGCTTCTACGCGGACACCCATGGAGAGAGCTACATGTACCGCCGCGTGTGGAGTGTTGTCTGGGGAGGAAAGTTTCAATGTAAAGACTAGGAGTTGGAAGGTATCGGCTGTGGCCTATTTAAAGCCCTGCGCGGATGCGGATATCCGCAAATATTTTAACCACGCGGATATAGTTTGCATGGCTGTGCGGATAGCGGATACGCTGCGGATAATGTTTCGAGTAAATTTGTGGATAGTTTTTGGAATACAAACTTCCGATAATATTGTATATTTGATATGCCAATCTACTGATTCATACTTAAAAGAGGAATACTCCTATAGCCTATTACGTACGAACTATTCAGGCACGTATTACATTTATACACGAGAAGATTATTTTACTCATTATGCTTTCAACTACATTTTATTAAGTACCGTATGTTTGTAGTAGATGGTCTTGACATCTCATCATCATCATCAATTCTCACTGCCATTATTACTATACGTACGAGATATAATGCTGTCAATAAGCTTGTTAGTTCATCGTGGTGACATCATTACCATTCCTCAGGTCAGCTACTTCGCCGTCTAATCTATCCTGGAAGATTTGGTTCCAGGTTTATCTGTAGATTTATTTCCAACTTGGCACTGAAGCACGTTGGCTGTGTTATTGCAACGGAGAATTATGACATCAACTATGCCAACATGGATGGGTCAAGAAGCAGAAGGATGATGACTGACTTGGAATTTCCGGCCAAATGTCAATCCCTTTCTCCTAGCGTAAAGAGAAGTTCACTTAGTGAATGTTACTGCGACGCTGCGACTGTGAGCAGGCCGTGATTATGAATCATTTCACCAACATGGATAAACTATCTATTAAAATAAAACAAGGTGAATATTCAATAGCGCGTGAAACAAAGCTCAAGTCAACGATATGGCAGACATTTGGTAACGTTTTCAATGGAAACGAAAAGGATGTTTTACCTGTAAAAAGTGTATTCATACTCAGGACACAAATCAGGCACATCAAACTTACTGAGGCACAAGTGCGAAAGTGGCCATTAAAGTATAGCCAGCGTTTTGTCTAAAGCGGAGGTCAAGGAACCAGAAGTGTCATCCTACTTGAAGACCCTTGCAATGAAGCACATTGTCAGGAACGACTTTCTCCTCAAATGTCTAAATGTGTTGGTTTAACACTTTATGCTTTGTCTAATAAATTAAACATAATATTGAAAATATCTGCGGGTTTGGATAAAAGTCACACGGATGCGGATAACAGTCGTGCGGATGCGGGGTGGATGCAGATAACAATCGTGCGGATGCGGGGCGGATGCGGATAACAATCGTGCGGATGCGGGGCGGATGCGGATAACGTTTTGTTTATCCGCGCAAGGCTCTAAGGTATAGTGAGGGACCAACCCCGGCATTTGTCCGGAAGGAAGATGGGAAACCAAAGAAGACCATCTTCAAGGTTGCCGGCGGGGGGATTCGAACCTCCTCGCCTCCCGGATGTGAGCGACTGCCTGCAGCCACGCCGTAACGACCACGGCTAACTCACCCGATGAACTCCTAGTGTTGAACTAAAAGTCCCTACAGTTACTAAAGGCTGTTCAAAATTTCGTTTCTTTCTTCTAGCATCTCCAACTGATGTTTTGAATTTTTAAAAATCAGTGTTACTAACATACTATATTAGTGTCATTAAAAAAACCTAAAAAGTTACTTTATTCAAATTTCTTTAAAGGAGTTATTTTAAGCGCGCGAGTGATCTAGGCTTATATAGTTACGAACGCAACAAGGTTCTCTAAATGTGCCATTAGTACGAATTATATTAAATGTTGCCTCATCACAATAATATTTGAAATAAAAAACAAAATGGCCCCTACTGATAAGGAAGTGATATGTAGGTATACTCTGTATTTCAAAAGAATGAACGTGAAGGAAATGGCGGGAGCTTGGAACAACTGAGCTGTGTTGCCAAATTTTTATTGTTGATGTAAAACAGCTGATTCGAATAATACACAGGGCTACACTTCGGATATTATTTCGGTACTATTATTATGCGCAATATAATGCAAATGTCGATCCTGAGTCAACGCCGAGGACATTCAAATAGAGAAATACGGTATAAAATGAATAAATAACACACCGAAGGTATGCTACCTTTGTCACCGTTATTCAATAAATACGAGAAAGAGGCCGAACACTCGACAGCTCTACAAATATAATACAAAATACAAACACAAAGTAATATGATGATGAATATATCAACACTCACCATGCAATGATTATATCCTTCAAGATGAAACAAGAGTCTGGGTGATGGTCGTTCACAGTTTACAGCAGTTAACACAGAACGCAGAAATAACATCATGACAATACCAAGCACACACACTCACTCACTCACTGTATCGCGACTCTGTACGGTTAATAATAGCCTCCACATACGTAATGTTAAGGTAAAGTATTTAGCACCAAGCACACAAACAAGCTGTTCTGTGGCGATATTATTGCAGTGATTTTACATTGTCGATTTGTAGGTTATTGAATGACAAGCGTTCTGGATACGTAAACATTAAGAATAAATGTACATAGCCTATTTTGTACGTCACGCATGTATTCTAAATTAAGTATATTTAAATTTGAATTGAACAAACAAGGCTAACCATGAAAATAGGTTGATGTCGAAATGAACGATAGCCGGCCGTTACAGGTTGGCGCGCGCGGTCTTAAGCTGTATTCCCAGCATTTTTCCACATTCTTCCTGCGGTACTATTTACAACTTATTGACTCGATGCTTAAAGTAAACGAAACGATGGCAATGAAACAAACTCCGACACAGTTAACAGGCGACTGAATGAATGACAATAAGCTGGCAACGTATGGTATTAGTTGTCAAAATCCAGCCAATAGGTGCCCGTGGCGGTCAGCTGTTCCAAGCTCCCGCCATTTCCTTCACGTTCATTCTTTTGAAATACAGAGTATAATTACGAACATTGTTGACTAAACATTGTAGGTTAAATTTGGATGGTTAGAAATGCACTAACAAGTTCCAACGTTCGCCGCTAGGTGTTAGTGATTGTAGTATCTGGTAGCCAAAGTTCGAACTACTTGAAATTGAATTTGTTGGGAGCTCACGGGCATTCAAGTATACAACCCTGCTATGGTCATTCAGTTGCAATCCATATAATAATAATAATAATAATAATAATAATAATAATAATAATAATAATAATAATAATAATAATAATAATAAATAATAATAATAATAATAATAATAATACATGGCGCCAGGAAATGTTCTCCGCAGTGGCTATGTGCAGTTGCGAGAGGTAGTGTCATCAGTTTAGTTGGCAGCACAGTGTCCTTGATAGGGTGAAGGCCACATGTGTGGGCTGTGGGCTGTCAAAATCGGTAATGGGTATAGTTAGATTATTGGAAGAGTACAACAGATTGTTATGAATGGCTGTGGTGAGTATAAAGTTTACTGTTTGTTTAAAACTCAGCAATTCTTCTAGGTTTGTGCCGTGTCCTATGTGGGGTTTCGCCTAGGACACCAAGCTGGCTCATCGGCGGGCTCTTGGTGTCCCCGCCCGGACCGTTATGATACAAGTGACAGTCATGCTGCCAACGTAACTGGTGACGTAATCTCTCGCAGCAGCTTGTAGGCACTGCGGAGAACATTCCCTGGCGCCCTGTATATCCATGATTCGATGCCTCTCATTGTAGCAGAGGAACTAAAAAGAAAAACGATTTTACCGACCTTCCTGTGGAAGAGTATAGACACCTAGGCAAGGTGACTCTTGCAGGATTGAATACACATTTTCAAGAGTGATGAGGTCTTTCATCCCTGCCATCCGTCACACCATCTAACATCAAACATAAATTGGTGAGTCTAGTGAAATTACGATCAGGGCATGAATCGAGGAAGAACATTGGTTCGTGCCTTACCCCTGCTTATTTTCTGTGGGTGAACGCTGCTTAGTTGCTATGTTCACAACTCAAATAATAATAATAATAATAATATTAATAATAATACAGGATCACTTGGAACAGGTATAATAATTGGTGGCGGTTCTATAACCAAAGACATACAGAAACAAGAAAGGAAAATCAACCCAGGTAATATAGTGTCATTCTGAAACAAATCGCTCATACATTTCGGAAAAGACGATTGAAATTTAAGGGACACATTATTCGAATGAACAATAACAGACCAACTAAAATAATTGTCAACCTGGCCCTTTCATTAAAAACCGAGAACAGGCTTCGTGAAATTGAAACAGATCTCAAGGAAATCATCATCTCAGAAGACATTGTACGGGACAGATGTAAATTCAGAACCAAAATCGACAATCACCAATTTGGAGACAAATAGGAAGCTTGTAGTTTAACGTGACCGTTGATCTTAAAATAATGAGCCACGGGACCTCCTTTTATGTGGAATCCGAACTACAGGACATGGCATTTCACTTAGCAAATCTCACATGCATTGACCGGGAATTGAACCCGGTCCACCTTGGAGAGAGGCATACAGCTTGACCACTGAGACACCATGCCCCCCAAATTTGGAGGCAAACCCAACACCAGAGCCACTATTACTTGGACAGAAGAACGAAGGAAGAAGCTCATCGAGAGGATGAAGATATACGGACTAATAATGTTATTTGTTTTACGCCCCTTTTAACATCTGCGGCTTTTAGAGACTCTGGGGTGCCGAAATTTTGCCCTGAAGGGGATCTTTGACGTGCCAGTAAATCTACTGACACGGCCCTCGCATTTTCGCACCCTCAAATGCCAGCTGACTGCGCCAGGATTCGATCCTTCAACCTTGGTCACTGAAAGCGAAACGTTAACGCTGAGCCACGTAGCCAGCCAGAGAATGAAGAGACTTTGCGAGGAAAAAAGGCCAACACATCAGCTAAGCGGGTTCTATCGTGGTCCTGAGAAGGGCATAACCATGTTTAACAAAATAATCAATAAAATAATATGTAATGTTTTACGTGTAGGTGTATGATTCATGACAAAATTTGACAGTCGTCAACGGTCAATTTGAGTCGTTCTGAAGACAAAATACCTTTCAAACACTATAAATAATAATATATGTGTCGCAAATAGAGAGATATTAGGAGGAGAGATTAAATATTGTCTATGTACGAGAGAAGTTTTCGAGCGAGGTATATCAACATATCCAGGTTGATGCCCTCCGGAGCCACGCCTGGAACGCTGTTGTCCCACTTTTCAAGCCAATAGTTGGTTCGGGATGTGCAGGAAAATTACATGTTTTAGCCATTTGGTCTCTTTGCTTTAGGATTAGGGACAAATGGCCACTTAGTTCCGCCCCTTAACACAACAATAAGTAACTAACTGTTTTAGGATTACCGTATACTGAAAGTGTATAAAGTAGAAGTTCCAGCCGTCTTCCCTGATTCCCCAGTCTTGTAGCATTGTATAGAAACATAGCAGTGCAGTGGCAAAATGCATGCGCAGCCAAGCGACTCATTGCCGAAAGATACAGTATACAGGTGTTTCTAAATTCCAATTACAGACTTCGAGGGCTTGTATTGGGGACAAAGACGGTTTAGCATAGGGTCTAATGTCCGGAAACATACCGTCTTCCCGCTACCCGCACAGCACACGTTGACAGCTCCCACATGTTCGGCGCTCTGTCCGACTCCTGCTGCTTGTTGTCTGGGTCCAATTGGAGGTGGGGCTCGATGTGACGACTACCGATGTCAACACAGACACGGTACCTCCATACCATGTACTGGTACACATGATCACCAAACCCTGGTCCTCCACCATGCGCCGCAGATATAACCCGCACCAGTAGGTCTTCCTCGGATTCCACTGGGGTGTCATAAATCAAAGTTTTCATGTGACCCCACAGGTGTAGTCTAGCGGTGTCAAGATGGGTGAAAGTGTAGGCCAAGGATTCGAGCCAATCCACTGTTGCTCAAATCTGCGGTGCAGATGATTTCGGACCACAAGTGTCAAATGAGGTGGTGCGCCATTGTGCGGATCACACACTCAAGTGAATGGCGTGGAATGTCAACAAACCTGTAGGGAATATGGTACATCGGGTGACCGTTCAATGACCTACAGTACGTGCTCTAGTCAGTGGCGCCGGAAATGCGGGAGATTTGAACGTGTGCTGTGGTGTTTCCTGCGGGTAGTGGGAAGACGGTACCTTCCCGGACACAAGTTCCTATGCTAAACTTAACCGTCTTGATCCTCACTACAAGCTATTAAAGTCTGTAATAGGAATTTAAAAATACCCTGTATTGCTGCGCTGCTATGACCCTGTCTGTTCCTACGCAACCGTAAAAGAAAGACGCCATCCGGCTTTCAAAGGAATGACTGTCAGTATTGTTAAAATTGACATTCTTCAAGGGAGAAAATAGCATTATCGATATAATGATTTGCAGATTTGTTATACTCCTTAGACCAGTGGTTCTGAACCCGTAGAAGTCAGCGGACCACTCAGCCTGAAATTGAATCATGTACGGACCCCCTCTCCACAAATACACGTTATCAGTTGTAACCTTTCCTCAATAACACTTATTTTAAAGATATTTCAATACAAAACCTGAAAGTCATCGCCGTGAATACATTCAGACAATTCTTGTTCAACGCACATCGTTTTCGAAATCCCCATTGTATTAGCCACTTTTTTTTATAAGTGCTGGTGGACCCTTTTTCTCCCGCGGTCCACTCCTGAGGCACCCTTGGACCTCCGGTTAAGAACCATTGCCTTAGAGTGACAAGAAGGGAATCTGGTGGGATGGTTCCTTTCAACAGGTCCACGGCAAACTTCCTTCCAAAATCCTTTCCTTGACCCTTCCTTAATTCGACCCAAGTTAGCGGTCGCCTGTCACCATCCCTAGTTGTATCTGCTGACAAAGTGTGTTCCGCTCCAAGACAGTGTCCTTGCGACCGTGGGATTCAAATCCACGCTTTCCCGATATCAGCGAGACGCGAGTTAGTCCGTTAGCGCTCTCGGCTACCGTGGGCGGTGGGTAGATTTGTAAATAAAAATAATAATAAAATATGGATCTGACAGTGCTGCTAGAGAAGAGTCAGCCTATAACTCACCTGGAAGGCGCACAATGCCACGAGGAGGAGGACGGCTGAGCTCTTGGAGAACATGTTAATGCTGGGACTGTCGAGTGTGAATGGTCTGACGCCAGCCACCCTCTATATACCCACCAATGTTGATTCAGACACATCTGGTGCGAGACTTCAGGGCCAATGTGAAATAATGATAAACACTATACAAATGTATTTTACAAGTGATTAGCCTTACTGATAGGACTGCCTATTGTTTAAGCGTCTCAATTAAGTGTTGTCAAATTTGAACCAAGGTTTCCTGACGTATTTCTACCTCCAGAACACCTGTTTAAATGATAGTTGGATAAACGGAGAAGATGATCAACTGGGTAGCTACGAGCAATAACGCACAACACTATTAGACCAGGATGCCCGCGGACTCGGAAAATGAGTGTGTTCGAACTCCGCCGCCATTGGCAAAGGAAGATAACCTCAATGTTCCTCCCATTAAAACAACAAACGCCGTCAACAGCATAACCATGGGCCGTCTTTAAAAACGATTTCCATGATTTCCTATCAACTCCAGGCACCTTCTAATAGGCTACAGCTGCTTCTGCTCGCGATAGCTCAGTTAGTAAGGTCATCGGGCCGCAAATCCGAAGGTCCCAGATTCGAGTCCTGGTCGCGTCATGGTTTGTACCTCTTGTACAAAACACGACCTAATAGCTGAAACATCGCATTTGGAATTCAAACGATCGTGGAAATTCAAATTCCATCTTCATATATATGCCATCTCTCACGAACTCCTCTCATGAGGTTGGAGCCAGGAAGGACATCCAGCCATAAAACCAACCTCCACTTAGTCATTCATCACATATCATCCCCGATTCCGTTGAAACGGGAATTATGAGGTGTAGGCAAACATTATCATTATTATTTATAATTACTACTATTATTATCGTCATTATTATTCTTATTATTATCATTATCATTATTATTATTATTAGGCTCATTTGAGGATCATTGTAATGTCACTCGATGGTTTTCATTTCTGTCAAGTCCGCCTCGTTGCGTAGTGGCTAGCATTCCTGGCTGTCACCGCGGCGGCCCCCGTTCGATTCCCAGCTCTGCCAAGAAATGTAATTCTGGTCTAATGGCTGGAACAGGGTACACTCGGCTTAGTGAGGCAAAACTGATTGTGAGAAGAGGCGTGCTACGATTCCTACCTCAACCATCCTGAAAGTGGTTTTCCGTGGTTTTCCACGTCTACTCCAGGCAAATGCCGGGATGGTACCTAACTTCAGGCCTAGGCCGCTTCTTACTTAAATCCTACCTCGATTACAAGTACACACTAAATAGTACAGAATTATCAGTGACACAGGTTATCAGACAACTTCTACATACACCCAGGTACACGGGGCTACAAGAACACAATGTCGCAATGTCATTAAATGTCATGCAGCCTATTCTACTCATAATATCTGCATTATCGATAGCCTTTGAGTGCGTCCAGAGGAACGCGACGATTTCATGCCATTTGCTCCAACATTTGAGTGAAATATGAGTCATGCGTTATTAGATAGATGCCATATTTTTCATGTAGCCTACATATTCTATTTTGATATCGCCAAACCCCCCAATTAAATTAATAAATCAGTGGTTTGAAACGCCAGTGGAATAATATGGTGTAGTCATAAGTCATTTGGCCGGCCACGTGGTGTTGGTGTAGCGCACCTGCGCCGGACGCCCCGAGTTCGATTCACGGTTCCGGCAGGGATTTTAGAAACTGACGTGAGGGCTAGAACGGGGTGTACTCAGCCTCTTGAGGACAATTGAGTGGCTGTCTGACAGCGAGGCAGCACCCCGGTCACGAAAACCAAGATTAACGGCTGAGGGGGCCCGATGCGCTGACCACACGTCACCCCACATCTGCAGGCCCATGGCTGGCAGCGCGCAGCGGTCGCTTGGTAGGCCTAGGCACTTCATGGGCTGTAGTGCCAGGGACTATTATGTTATAAGACAGTGGAGTTTCAATTAGACTGGTACTCGTAATCGATTAATTACAGTTATCAAATTATCGATTAATCGAAACCGAAAATTTGATTAATCGAAACAGAAAAATCGAGTTATCGAAACAGAAAAATCGATTAATTGCTACAAATAACGCCAATGAAGCCTTCTTCAGCTAGAAGTTCAGTTACTGTCGACCAAAATATTATGTGTACTCGAGTTTGAAGGTTGTTTGTGAAGTAGCCAATAGACCTACATAACATCCAATAACATCATCATTTTCCTCGTTCTATTTTACGTTAGTTCATGCAGGTTTGGAATTTTTAATTTATATTTTAATATTTTTTTATCGCAGTTGGAACACAAAAAGTGCCCGTTTTTAAGCGTGTTTCAACCATGCGTCACATTTAAGAATTATTATCTCACAAACCCGTCATCAGATCGAATCAAATTTTAACACAATATACATTGGCATGTTGTATAACTGGTTTATTAATTTCAAAATTTTGTGTGTCCAAGAAACAAAGTTGTTATCACTTTTGTAAGGTAACTTTTTCTTGGCTCGGGGTGGTTGGAAAATGTAGTTCTTGGTTGCGTTGTAATCCTTATACATCAAAAAGGTATGCTGTATGATTGTGAAATACGTAAATTAATTCACTTATTTTATATCGGTTTGTATTTGTCTGGGGAATTAAGACATGGTTCACCAGCTAGCCGCTCCGGTGAAAGCAGTACAACGTTGCCAAGATGGGCTCCATCACGCGTCATGGCGCGCCTCGCTCGGAAGTGATGAGCTCCATATCAGCAACGCTGTACAGCATTTCCTGGAGCTGCTAGCTGGTGAACCATGTCTTAAAACCCCGTACAAATACAAACTGATATAAAAAAAAAGTCCTCTCGGCACGCCGGAAGGCGGAGGTAGATTTCACCCGACAAACTTGGGGATAGGCGAAAATAGGCAGAATATGCAGGTTTTCGTAGAAGGATCAGACCTCATTTATTGCGTGAAAGTATTTTATAATTGGAGATTAATTAACTTTGTTTTTCGTAATTTTATGCATATTTTAAACATTCTATTGTCTTATGATGACGGTAACCTTCTTGTCATTTGGAGTCCATTTTTATACTTGTGGTCACACTGTCCTTATGCAAGGTTTCGACACTGATGTGTAACTATGTAACGGTCTGTTACTTCTTCACGCAAAATTATATCTCCCGCAGAGATGTTGGTTGGTTCCTCAGTTTAGGGGCTGCGACAACGCGGTCATGTAACCCCGTGTACTTTGGGTGAGTGTAGAATCTGTCTGATAAACGGTGTGAATTGTGATGGCTGTATTAGTCTGTAATTCAGGTAAGGAATGCAGACGCTCAATTTCAAGCAGTAGTTCCTAATGTTGCTACCAGATACTACCGTCAACGACACCTGGCTGTGAACTTGGCTACTAGATGCCACCACAATCAGCAACTCGCAACGAACGTTGGAACTTCCCCTCCAAAGGAAAGCATACTGAGGGATTTTTAGCGCTCTTAGAAAATTCGACGACTTTGGCCGGCTTTGAACCCGCGACCTTGGGCATAGAAGTTCAGCATGCTACCAGTTACGTCACCGAAGCCGCTTCACACTTAGTCAGATGGAAATCTGAATCTGATCTCGCGCAAGTGCGTTGTCATGGCAACGTCTGATGGCTCATCCCTCATCAATTTAGTAGTGTTGCCATGGCAACCACTGATAGCTCTTGGCATTTTCTTATAATTCCGAAATCATTTTTCTCATCCCTTGGCGTAATGGTGGCTCATATCAAAAATTATTTCAGACAAATGTTTTAGGTAATTATTAGGGGAATATTGTCCATTTTGTACGGTTTTGATATTGTGCCTATTAACAGAGATATGATTAATGTTTCCCGAAAATCCCACTTTTTCCCACCCCTTTGGTCAATGGTTGGTGCTATCAAAAAACGTTTCAAACATAAATTTTAGGGTCTTGTCCGACACATAGTATGAACTTTGAATGGATTCAATATTTCAGATATTAAGAGAGTTATAGCAATATTTCATTTTATTGAAAAAAGTCCCCTATTTTCATCCCCTTCGGCCGATTTAGCCCAGTAACGAACTCGACCGAGATTTTATGGGTATACATATTCGGTAAAAAATTCCAAATGATTGGTGCAAAATTACGGCAGTTAATGTGTCCACAAGAAACTGATATACATATATATATATATATATATATATATACATAAATTATATATAAACTTTTGAACTGACGGTGGTTTTGGGGTCTGGGGGATGTGAAACGCGAAGATATGTCGAAATTTTCCGGAAATCGAAACATGGTACCCATTGCAATAGTTAGCTTTCTAATGAAATCTACCTAAAATACTACCATCAACAACACCTAGCTGTGAACTTGGCTACTAGATGCCACCGGAACCATCAACTCGCAACGAACGTTGGAACTTCCCCTCCGAAGGAAAGCAAACTCAGTTTTTTTTAGCGCTCTTAGTAAATCCGACGACTTCAGCCGGGTTTGAACCCGCGACCTTGGGCATAGAAGTTCAGCATGCTACCAGTTCCGATACCGAAGTCGCTTCCGACAGACCGATGGAAAACTGAATGTTATGATGATGATGATAATTGTTGTTTTAAGGGGCCTAACATCGAGGTTATCGGCCCCTAATGAAATGAAATGGCGTGAAATGAAAGGATGTAGATAAAAACAACTCACTGCCATGGATGAAACGAAACTGGTGTTTATAAAACAGACAGTGAGCCCCAAAAATTAGAAAACTGAATGTTATCTCGTGCAGTGGCGTTGTCATAGCAACAGCTGATGGCTCATCCCTTATCAAGTAAAAGTAAAGTTGTCATGGCAACCTCTCTTGGCACTTGGCATTTTCTTATAATTTAAATCATTTTGCTCATCCCTTGGCGTAATGGTGGCTCATATCAAAAATTCTTTCAGACAAATGTTTTAGGTAATTATTAGGGGAATATTGTCCATTTTGTACGGTTTTGATATTGTGCCTATTAACAGAGATATGATTAATGTTTCCCGAAAAACCCACTTTTTCCCACCCCTTTGGTCAATGGTTGGTGCTATTAAAAAACTTTTCAAACATAAATTTTAGGCCTTGTCCGACACATAGTATGAACTTTGAATGGATTCAATATTTCAGATATTAAGAGAGTTATAGCGATATTTCACTTTTTCGAAAAAAGCCTCCCATTTTCACCCCCTTTGACCGATTTTTTCCATTAACTAATTCGACCGAGATTTTAAGGGGATACATATTATGTAAAAAATTCAAAGTGATTGGTGCAAAATTACGGCAGTTATCGTGTCCACAAGAAACTGATATATATATATATATATATATATAATTATATATAAACTTTTGAACTGACGGTGGTTTTGGGCTCTGGGGGATGTGAAACGCGAAGATATGTCGAAATTTTCCGGAAGTCGAAACATGGGACCCATTGCAATAGTTAGCTTTCTAATGAAATTTACCTAATAAGTGAATTAATTTACGTATTTCACAGTCATGCAGCTTAACCTTTTGATGTATAAGGATTACAACCCAACCAAGAACTACATTTTCCAACGACCATGAGCCGAGAAAAAGTTAACTTACAAAAATGATAACAACTTTCATTCTTGAACACACAAAATTTTGAAATTAATAAACCAGTTATACAACATTCCAATGTATATTGTGTTAAAATTTGGATTCGATCTGATAACGGGTTTGTGAGATAATAATTCTTAAATGAGACTCATGGTTGAAACACGCTTAAAAACGGGCACTTTTTGTGTTTCAACTGCGATAAAAAATATTAAAATATAAATTAAAAATTCCAAACCTACATGAACTGACGTAAAATAGAACGACGAAAATGATGATGTTATTGCATTGTATGTAGGTCTATTGGTTACTTCACAAAGAACCTTCAAACTCGAGTGCACATAATATTTTGGTCGACAGTAAGTATATCGTTGTGTCAAGACTATAAATTACTGATTAGTGATTACAAAGAACAATAATAATTTGCTATGACTAAACCTCAGACATAATTTATTAACCATTTAAGTGGTGTTTTACGCCATTTTTCAGGGTTGCCTTAGTAAACAAAAGTTTGATGCTTTTCAACACCATTGTACCCAACTGAGATGGGTTATTCCCGATTCCTGAAAAAATTAAATGAGATTAATAAATACACCTGAACCAAGTTAATCTCATGTAATCTTTTTCAGGATTAGAGAATAACCCATCCAATTTGACCGACTGAAAGGCATCAAGTTCTGAGCTACCCAGTTAGATATTTTCTATCTCAGTACCGGGGTTTTTCATTTGCATTTGAAGAAAATTGTACAAGTCGTAATTTTTAACTTATCAGTGGAGCTTAAATTGTCTATAGGCTTTGGGTCTTAATCTAAATGCAAATCCAAAATCCCACGTTTTGACAGCTTCGGAGGCCAAGTCGGCAGCATGCTGAACTGCTATGCCCATAACACGGGTTCAAATCCGGCCAAAGTCGTCGAACGTTTCGTCCAAATCTTTCATTATGCCTTCCTTCGGAGGGGAAGTAAAGCTGGCGGGGCCCATGCCAAAGATTTATGGCATGTAAAAGAACCTACCACTACAATTGGTAGTGTGTAGCTAAATTTGTAGGTTATTTGGTTAGAAACGCTCTATCAAGTGCCAACGTTAGCCGCTAGGTGTCAGTGACAGTGGGATTTCTGGAACTACTTGAAATTGAACTTGATGGGGAGCCTACGGGTGTCAATTAAAAATATTTCACTGGCTGAAATTCAAGTAACAAAATTACGAACCTTACAGTAATCGCATATGACGTGTAACATGTGACATGTTATCCTACTATGTTTCTGCCGGGAGCGCAAATCCCTAAGTGTTAACAGTGAACTCTGTTGGTCATTGAACTAACTACTTGTAAAACTCCTGTGTCAAATCAAGACCAACTACAATCCTCAGACCTTAATGTAGAAAAAACATGGCGGCGACGGTTGCCCTACCAATAGCTAAGATCATGTCATCGGGCTTGTCACAGTTCGTGTAAATTATTATTTTTACTCACCTAATATCATAAAATATATCACAAGACGAGACTAGGTTCCGAAGAAATATGCATAAATGATTTAGACTTACCTGAAAGAATTTATCTATATAGTGCTGGCCTCGAATTATAGGTTTCTTCGTCTTCACCCAAGGGGCAGCTACAATAGTCTCACTGTTTCTGTGGTTGAATAAGACGCTTTTTGGCGAGTTATCACGATTTGTATTTAAGTTCAGTAATTATAGATTAATATTATTAGCAAAAAATCAAACAGATTCTGAAGTAGGAGAGAAGAAAGTACCCGGTTTCTGAAGTGCTGTCCCAGCACATGCAGAGTATTTGTGTACACACGGAATGAGAATAGTTGCCTGAAATAATCGAACCAACGCTACAGAGATACAATTCAATTAAGAACTCTCGTAGAATTGTCTAACATCTCGGCTAAAACATCACACCGAATTAGTTGATTGAAATATGCAAAGAAGTCGTCGTGTGGATATCTGAACATAATTATAGAGATTACCACACACAAAGGACACGATAATATGTTACCATCTAACCTATTGAACATTCGCTGTTACCGTTTGGAATAGTTGTACGCTGGAAATATTAGATTTAGTAGAGTAATGTAGGTAGGAAAGCACCATCTCCCTCTTACGGAATTATCGCGGCACACCATCTCGTAATATAAGTACATAATTGGCTAGTTATTCACAACACTTTATTACACACACCATAATAAAACATAACTTGCAAGCTGTAAGAATCACAAAAGTATGAATAATGACGGAAGACAATGAGTTCAATGTTTGGCACAGGGGACACATCTTCCTTAACCAATAAAACAGAAGTTCTCTGCAATATTTGGCGTGTATACAAGGCAGTGTAGAACATCTGCTAGACTGGTAAGACTTTACGGAGGCACATGAAGCTGAGCGTTCAAGATAACGTCAACACTTTGGTCTTGCCATAGATGCTCATTGCGTTTTCCCTTTACGTACTTAAGTTCGACACTACCGGTACTGAAAAGCTATTATTATATTGTCACTAACTAGCAAATCATTGCGGTGTATATTCTTGAGACACTTCTATTAATGCTTTAGTCTTAGGTACTTCAACATCTGCAGTAAATGACACAATGCCATCGGTCGACTGAACAATCATCACACAAATGAACCAGTCCATAATAAGCGTATTATCACATATTTACACACGATTGCAGTACATTAACGCGAACTGGACTTAACAGACATACTGAAGACACTAACAAGTACAGATGAGCATTAGTTTATCCCAACTTTCATCAAACGAAGCTAATCAAAGCTAATATTGTATCCCAGCAACGAATGTAAACAAACAATATCTCGGGCTTCCGCATTCGCCATTTTCACACTTTCGATACCTGCATTAAGGTCTGAGTATTGTAGTTGGTCTTGGTCAAATCCTGAACGGTGCGCATGCGCAATGGGGCCTCCAAACCATGAAGTAAACCGTATGCGATATACATTCCCCATAGGGCTGTATGTTGGCCGACAGTACCTCGAATGCTTACATTAAATAAGAATACAGTAAAAGTATGAATATTTAATAAATCTTAATTGTTTTCAGCAAATATGATATAATGAATATTTTCACACCAAAGAACAACAACTTGAAGATGATTTATTGTAGGAATATCTTTAATGGGGCCTTCAAATCTTGAAGTAAACCGTATGCGATATACATTCCACATAGCCACTTGGCCGACAGTATGTTGTGGTACCAATCTCCGCCACCACGCGCGCTCATTGTTTCCGTCCCTTTTCCAAACTCACTCCCACAAAAATATCTAGCAACTGAGTGGAAAGATGTTACACATCAACAAATAAAAACAATTACGAGCCTTACAGTAGTCGCATATGATGTGTAACATCAGACTGAAATGAAATACAGAAGCACTATCATACATTTCCATAAGATGAATAATGAAATTCACTTGTTTCATAGAATGAACGCTCAAGTTATCTATTTTCTTAAGGATAGAGGATAATTTAACGCCTCGATATTTTGCTTAGGAGTCCCAAACTCCCTAGCAGAAGAATTATCATCTTTAGAATTCTCCAGAAGCCTGAGGAGCATTCATACTAGAACTGCCAGTGGCGCTCTCTCGATTCACGGAGGACAACTGACATTCAAGATCAGTTACCCTTTGCTGGCATACACACAATGTAATATTTATCAGACTTACCTGACACAGTCGCGTTGACAACATTTGGATAAATAATAGCCTACGAGAATATGACGTTAGAGCTTCCATATCCAACTCCTTAGAGTCACGAATATCTGACAGAGATCGACTCCTATAACTTCAATGTCTATTCTCAATTAACGTCTTTGACCGCTCAGGCCGATCATAACCTCTACTGTCAGAACTAGCATATCGGTACAAATATCACTGCAAGTAGACGGTCTAAACATATCACTGTCAGAACTTAACTTCAGTTCCCGAATCAGAAGCAATCTTGCAAGGGAATCCAACACACCATCCAGCAACTCGTAAAACACAATGGATAGGTCAGAATTCCGATCGCTTATACAAGATAAATAATCCGGTATGCGGTGGGACCAATGTAGGAAACGATAGTGAAGGCGCAACAACTGTGCGCACGAACAAACATCGTCACTCCAAACAAATGCATCAGAACAAACTTCACAAATTAAAGATATAATTTCCGACTTACCCAAGGATAAGGACACTTCAGAAACGACAAAACTCTCCGGCAGATCAATTAATCTGTAGACTTTAGATCAACAACTCTTTGTTCAGGATCAATTCCAAAACCCTCACAATTACAGTACATCAGAAAATACAAAAGTCAAAGCATAAATACACAAACCGTAAGCGATGTGAGCTGCGCTATATACCGGCCAGTTAGTGAACCCATGCCAGCGGTGTTATTGAAAATGGCCTCTTTTTGTCGATAGAGCGCACTGCCAAGTAAAGGCGCGATTAAAAATTAGGTGTGCAGTAGGTATATTAAATGAGTTTCTCTCAGTGATACGTTTAGACCAACGAAGTTTGAATTATTGTTAGCAGTCGGTGTTGAATTCCTACGTTGTTTGGAGTGGTTATTGATGCGATATAGATTCCACATAGTGTGCCCTTGCGAACAATAAATACGTGATCATAGTCCGCTAGCTCAATAGGCCATTCGGGGCATGGTGCATTCTCCCACTCTATGATTCACGTATCTTGGATCAAAGCATAAGAATAACACTCAAATAAACATCAAATTCAAAATATAAAAACTATTTAATATAAATCAAAATTAGGCGCTACAAAAACAAAACTTTACAATGAATATTCCACACTTGTCCTTAAATGGACAATGAATCATAAGAACATATCCCTCAAAACCAATGGTTACGGTTTCACTGAACCTGACAAAAATCAACTATCACTTGCATATAGCACTTCCCTTATACTGCATATACGAGCTCCATATGGCTCTGTGTTAACATTTACAAGATTTACATGGTCAAAACACATTCTTTACTCCCTTATTGGAGTATTACTCTACTGTGTTAATTGTTTATAGTGGTAATAACAATTACCATTTCATTGGGTCCACATGAGCTTTAAATTATTATCTCACTTCATACAAATCCACTACTTTGCATTGTCTGGGAAGAACTCGTGTACCCCTGGAGTTTTGGAAACTACTGAATAAATCAAATTAAGACAAACTCCCCAGGTTATCTTAAGGTTTCCACATACTCGTGAACAATATTTAATTGTGTAACAAACAAAGGGATTTTTACGATAATCTCCATAACGATTATATCATAATTAATACGGTTCTGAACGATGCTAAGCAAGAATAGTTAATATAAATGGATCTCGGCACAAACCACCGGATCATTCCAAATGTTTATCACTTCTGTAGATCACATGAACACATGGGCTATTCTCGACCTACCCCAGTCGTTTAAAAGCGACCCATCTTTCCTGTCAAGACACTTAGGCTGTTTTATGAAGGGCGTCTCGCGGTCTCCTCACTCTGACGGGATTATTACAAGGCCGATAGGCTACCAGTATATCTCATTCTTAAACTGGAAAAGCAGCACATTTGTTTCTTTCAACTTTAAATTATGCGGCTATTAACATCCGCTCACTTGGCTCAGGTGAGAACAATAATTGTGGAGTATCCGCATTGGCGGGTATGATGCGATCAATATAACCAACAATAAATAAAGGGGGCTTTCGAAGTAACTGAACACGAGTTCATATCTTGGCCGGCCCCCTAGGCTATTCCATTTCGGGAGGACTTAGGACCTTTAAGACGGAGCGAGGGCATTTAATACCAATCCTCCTTAATTAACGACTTCCGGGCAACATAGCACGGTTCCCTGAGCTTAACATAATATATAAAATTCAGCATCCTTTCAAATTTGCATTAGCAAATACATGCAATTCTTCAATACCGCACACAATTACTTCCCACAATTAATTACTTCCTGGCATAAAATCACAGCAATCTAGTGTGAAAAATTAAATATATACGATATACCAGCGTTCACTACAATAGTAATTACGTGATGCCTTTCAAGTAAGATTATTTATTTCTCAACAATTATTTAATCTCCGGCCATTTAACATTATTTGCCTTTTGTAATTTAATTCTTGACATTTCTTTAACTAGAACAATCATTATTATTATTTCAAGGAACCTAACGGCTTCCATAATTCATTATTACTGAATATTAATTTAACAATTAATTCATTTCTGAGGGTTTTACCTTCTATTTTTCCTTTTATAGAATATTACTTTATCATTTCATTTAATGATATTCCAAACGAATACAACTCCACTGAGTATTTATTTAACACATTTATCTGGTTAATTTCCTAACTAAGCTATCGTTCAGCAACCCGTCTTTCATCATACACTGTTTTTTCACATATACCTGTTTTTCAACTGAGAATACTTTCTCCATATTCTTTGTTACATGAATTCTCCCAAGAAACAACACATAATCAAAATATGTTACTTACATGACTTTCCAGAGCTGCTCGCCCGGATCCCAATGAATCGACAGTTTCACCCACAATTTTGGACTTAACAACACATTATAACACACGTAATATACACTGATTCTTCCTTAAATTTATACATTTTACATACACTGATAACCTCTGCTTGAGGAAATACACTCATGATTCCGCTTAGCACTAAAAACACTATAATATTTATAAAAACACTTAAAAATATCTACATATACAAATTTTCACTTCGGCATGAAATAATACCTTTCACACACTCGTGTTACACGTTTTCCTTCTTTCCTCCTCGGAGGGTGTAGATACTAGCGTGGTCTCCCTAGATCTAACTCCTAGCTGGGTTGATTGAAAGTCTCGTTCGCAGCTCCCTCTACTGGTAATGGATAATGATATCCTAATCTGGTTTCATTTAGTTATCGGCACTCCCTGAGCAATTGCACGATACTATTCTCGTTCGGTTGGCAAGTTCCTGTCTTGCAAAATGTCTATGCTTGACATTAGTCCTAGAGTCGCGGTATATGGTTACTAACGCGCTCTAACAATGTTTTTGCTTTCGTCCACGTTTGGACTTTGTCCCTGGAATACTGTAGTATTCTACTCGTGGAACGATTTCCAAAGTCTTTCCTATTTTCACTTGGCAGTTACTGCCTTTACTGCAGATTCTCTGACCTATCGTCACTTGAGCACTAATCTCCTAAACACAGGAAGATTAGGCTGTTATCCTATGTTTCGACCCTGACACGGTTCTTTAACGCACTTGGATAAATTAGAGTTTCAATACCCTTTAGAAGTCTCGTTCACTGTCAAGATGTTCCGGTACTGTCTTCGATAACTGATTCAATTACTGTTCGTTTTTCTAAGGCTTTACAACACCTTCGTTGGCCGAATATATTTCTTGGTCAAAGTACAAAACTTTGCCAAAGTCCAAAGACTGGTTATTACTGTTCGTAGCAGGACGATAAGTTCCTCCCAACGGGGATTACGAAGACTGAATATACTGTGAAGCAGCACGACCCCTACGTGGTCTGATGATGACTGCATGATTATCCTTAGACGGGCTGTCTATTTATTCAAATCCTCTAAAAATAGATTAGTTTTGCTCCTTCTCAAAACTAATTTCTAAACTAAACGTCGCACGTTTGTGAAAAAATTACCTACTTGTAGCTCACGATATAAACGTTTCAATGCTACTAACATTTTCAAAAATCGATCGTGACAATGTATTTATAAAAATTAAAAGGTGCTCCTGTAGTGTGTGGGTGTAAGGTCTTTTGGTATCCTTCTCCTAGCCGCTAGCTAACTCCACCTACAATTGCGTAATGCCTACTCAGCGTTTCTATACTGTTCATTTATTATAAATTTTTATAACTCTCAAAATTCTGATTTCTAGGATGATTTAGATTTCCAATGAGATCTTTTAAGATTTTTGCGTGTTTCTTGCCAATTTCAGTATTACACCACAGTTTTTGGTCCCGCCTTTCAAACAGTGTTGCCGTTTCATCGCTGAGCCAGGACCTCCGAGTGGTTCCCCTGCCTCTATGTAGCGATGGAAAGTTCCTCTTTGCTATTGCATCTTCAAACGCAAGCAGCTTTAATCACGTAGGCAGGGTGATCTCATACACGGCTTGCGTGTAGTTACGCAGATAGCCCATATTGTCCCTGAGTCACGCATCGATGATCTCACCGCAAAATCCAGCTGGCTTGAAACTGTACTAAAAATCCTTTAGATTCTTCTTCCTTTCTGTTCTTAAAAGATCATGGATTCGAAACTTGTGCCACCCACATGGGCACAATAGCCAGATGGGCGACAGTACCTGGAGTGCTTACATTAAATAAATATCATATTAATTGATATTGTATCTGATCAAACGGAAATTAACATCATATTCCCACTTGGGAATGTTCATAACCTATTAAATAAGAATACAGCGAACATATGAAGATTTAATAAATCGTTATTGTTTTCAGCAATGATATAATGAATATTTTTACACCAAAGAACGACAACTTGAAGATGATTTATTGTAGGAATATCTTAAATGGGGTCTCCAAACCTTGAGCTAAACCGTACGTGATATACATTCCCCATAGCCACATGGCCTAAAGTACGTCGTTGTACAGATCTCCGACACCGCGCGCGCTCATTGTTTCCGTCCCATGCACTTCCGTCCCATCGACTTCCGTCCCTTTACCAAAATCACTCCCACAAAAATGTCCAGCTACCGAGTGCCACAAAAATATCCAGATACCGAGTGTAAAGATGTTACACATCAAAAACCTACGTTTATATTAATTTTCATGTTGTGACGAATTGACAATTAAAATGTTTGTGCCCACCTTTGCACCATCTCCATACCAGGTAAAGGACCCAAAATAAGATTATATCCTAAAATCAGTAGGCAACTCGTACTAGTTGCTCATCACCAGTACAAACATGTATATTCTTTAATCCGAAATCACAACGCGGCGTGATGGTTGGTTGGTTCTTAAGTTTAGGGGCTGCGACAACGCGGTCATGTAGCCCCGTGTACTTCGGGTGTGTGTAGAATCTGTCTAATAAACCGGTGTCAATTGTGATGACTGTAATAGTGTGTGTTACCTGTTTTTTAATTTAAGTACTGCAACTTACAATTTTTCAAATAATTCCTACTTTTGCCGCCAAGCGCCATCGTCAACGACTACTAGGCCAAGTTCAGAAATTAGCTACTAGACGCCACCGCAGTCGGCTCTTGGCAACGAACGTAGATACCTAAAAGCGTTGTTTACATTCTTAACCTATCCAATTTAGCTTCACACATGTGCAATTAGTGGAAGGTTCTTTAACATGCCATAAATCTATGACATGGGACCGCCGGCTTTACTTCCCCTCCGAAGGAAGGCATACTGAGGGATTTTTAACGCTCTTAAAAATCCGACGGCTTTGGCCGGGTTTGAACCCGCTATCTTGGGCATAGGAGCTCAGCATGTTACCGACTACGCCACCGAAGCCGCTCGCGGCGTGATGAATGTGCTTGTTATTCCGACATGCTTGTTTACATCACAGATGAACGCCAGTAATCGAGGACAGGCTTCTACAAAATGCTCTGTTAATTTCTTCCGGAAGCAAGATCCAAACTCAAGCAGTACTACATTAAGTCCAACAGATGGCGGGAACATGCCAGAGATAGTCTTGGCACTCATTTACTGTGAATGTCCACGAACGATTCGACATCTTCATCTAAACGTTAACGTTGACCACCACGATATTTCCCCATTGGTCCATTGATCCAAAAAGGTGGACGTACGACGGTGGGATATCTGGGCAGTATGAAGGGTGCTGGAACAAAGAGATGAACTTTGGACGGTGGAACTGTGTGTCGGGTGTTGGAGCTAAGAGTTGGTTATAGTGACTGTGTGTTGGGTATAGAATTCGCAGTATGAGGCCAAGTCTTGCCATGGAGTAGTCTGATATTTGCAGCGTTCCTGTAAGGGTGTTTGCCACGAAGATACGACGCAATTATACCAGTGTTCTTTCTTACCTATCGGCATTTTCAGTTTCCCCTCCACTATAACCCTATGCATATTCCAGAACACCGCCAATGTTACCGTACAGCAGTCATTACGTGTTCAAAACATGAGTGCCGCTGACATTGAATGCGTTAGCGTCTGTTGACCAGCGGGTCGAGGTGGGGAACGCTGCGCCAACGCAACCTCAGCTCGGTTGCATACAACCCTTAGTTCCTAACATGACCGTCGGTAATCTTATCTCAAACCTACCCTTCCCTCCCAGGGAATCACGAATAGTGGGACGTGGGTTGGCGACCTCGGGACCCCAGCTGAGCCTGGCATTGCTTCCACTTACTTGTGTCGGGCTCTTCTCTGTTATCTTTCCCGTCAACCTCCCTTGGTCAACTCCTGTTCTCTTCCTACCCCGATCGCGTTAGGGTTTACGACGCCTAGGATGTCTTTAAATTTTTCGCCATGCAGTATTTGACCCTTTTCTCCATCTTTCTTGATCCCCACATTCTTCGAGAAGACAGACCTCTTTCTCCTGACTTCTACTCAAGGCCCTAATGTAGGCAGGTATAAGTACAGTAGTTCCACCAATTAAGGCGCGACCCGGATAGTGCTACAGCCTTAAGGGCTAACAGCTGGTGAGCTCGGGAGTTGGCGCCCTCGAAGGGATTCTCGAGCATGGTCTGGATTTTCCCCGTTTTCCAACTCGAAATTGTTGCTCAAAATTAATCTGAAATTCTATGTTCTACATATGTGCCAATTTGGAAGAACTCCATTTTATAGTGCTGTATTTGATACTCCATTTGGTACCTGGACATCTCACAGCCTTATTTGAAAATGACGTCAGTGCTACCAGCTGCTGAAAAATCCCAATTGAAATTTGAGCTCCTTGTTGGACATCTCAGAAGGTATTGATGATAACTGTTCCAAATTTTCAAACATATACATCATAATATTTCAGATTAATTTTGAGCAATCTATAGCCTACATGCCAGTTTTGCCACATGACTTGACGCATGTTGATAGGTTCAAAGTTTAATTGTATGTAACGTCCATACAATAATTGGACTTCAATCAAATTTTGTATGTGCATCGTGTACTTTTAGAGATGGAACTAAGAATATATTCAGAGTCGCCAGGGCTGCCAATTGTTGATAAACGCTCTCTAAAATTTCTAACTCTAGTCTCAGTACATCAGAAAGTATGCCGGCCAACAGATCTAAATTTTGCAAACTTACAGAACATAATATTCCAGATTAATTTTGAGTAACCCATGTGTGGCAGTGCTGCCCACATGATTATACGTGCGATCATCAGTTCAATGTTTATCTGCACGAAACTTCTATACTAACGAATGGATTTCATCCAAATTTAGTACGTGCAGTGTATACTTTAGGACGTATAACTGTGCTTATTATAAGACTCAGAGGTGCACCAGCTGTGTATTAACGATCTCAAGTGTGAATATCAACTTTTAAGAAAAGTAGCTCTGTAGCTCATCACCAAACTACTTGTTTCTAACTACGACGAGTATAAATTTTGCAATTTATAACAATGCAAAGATTTTACCTCGTAACAATGAATTGTTTAAGCCTAAGACTAACATTGATAACTTTCACTGTGACTAGATTACTCGCAACCACCAGAATCTTTTACTTCCTTGAATATTCGTATCACATCCTTACCATCAGTTAATTATGAACACAGGTTGCTACTTGGCTGTAAATTTGATACTGCAAGTAACTTAGTTTCTTAAAATGTTTAGACAGATGACCTAGATGTTTCGTCCTTTGAACTAAAATTACCACCACTTTCTCATTCTTAAGTATAATAATTTATACTGCCATTATCTTCGCTCTTGCACAGTGACTTAATATTAGTATTGCCTGTATTTAATTTTCTATTCAGGACTTGGAATCTAATCCATGAACCTACAGTGTGATGTATCGTTTAGTTTGCTACATTCTCCGGTAGTTCACCAGCTTGGCTGAGGGATAGTTGTGTAGGGGAGTGCTCAGGGAAGGAGACTTCCTCCAACGGGCTTGTGTTTACGAGGGCGTGTGACCTGGAGAATGGAGCGGAGGAAAACCAAGATGGCCTCTTACGAGTGTTCGCAGAGGAACTTACTTAACCAGTAACCTAAAGAAAGTGGCTTCTGGTGTCTGGCACGCGTGTGGATTGCTGACTCGGGGAGTGGGCCCGTCGGGTAGTGGGAACAAGGTCGCTGGTGATTGACTCATGCAACGTAATCGGGGCTCTTGCAGTAAATAAGATATCAGATCCCTTGTGAGAATGTTGTCTGGTTTAATGTAAATTTTAGAGTTGGGGCGATTGCGTTGGAAAGTGTGTAGGAAGTAAGGAAACTTTGGCAACACTCACCTTCTTGGTTCCTGTGGACTAATATCGTACCGGAGGGCAGCGTCTCCCAAGAAGAACTGGATCCTGAGATTCCTTTTGTGCCTGTTGTTTTTTATTTTTTATTTATTTTTGGTTGATTGCGTGGCACAGTGGTAACGTTATCGCCTGATGTTCCCAAGACAGCGGGTTGAATCCCGATGCAGTCAGTTGGCAGATGCTTAAATGCGAGGGAACCTTTTTAATGGTACTTTAAAGAACCTCTTCAGGGCAAAATCCCGGCGTCTATAAAGCCGAAGTATAGTATTTAAAAGGGACGTAAAACCGATAACAGTCTTCTTCCTCAGTATGTGTCCCATGCAATGATGGTGTCCGTTACTCTGGCTTTTTGGCGCCACTTAACGATCGTATGCTTGATCTGGGTTGAGACCATCGACCTTCAGGTCTGTATGAAGAGTGCCAAACCAACGCTTCCTCGCTCGTCCCTATCAACCGTTTTCTTTCTACCTCCAGCTGTAATCCTCTCCTAGAAGTCATGTCGTCCTTTGCCGGTAGTAGATAACAGTATTATTATTAACCAGCCACGGTGACAAAGACCGCTAACGTGCTATTTCGTTCCTCATTGGCATCGGGAGAGTGTGAGTTCTGAACACTTTGTATTGAATGACAGCCATTTTCCCCTAAGTTATCCTTTATTTCCAAGCAGGGCCGGCAACAAGGGGGGACAGAGGAGGCAAAGATCTGAATTTAAAGTTTAAATAAATGCAAATGCCAATAAGAATACAAACTTTCATGAAGACAAAAAGAAATTCAACTTAGTGCGTGCAGTGTGCAGCATGTGTTAGTGTTGTTGTGGTCATCGAGGGTTATGGTGCGGGTGATGGGGCCAATAGAGCGAGCCTGTGTTATTAACCAGGTGTCGCACTCCCAGTGTTGCGTAGTGACTAGCCAATCAGCACCTTGAACTTAAATCTCAAAACTCGAGGTAGCAAAAAATGACGGTATACGCTATAAAATCTTGAGATCGTTACGTGGAAATGTGGTATTACACGTACTGTAAATTACTGTATTTAGAAATTTATATTGTCTTTATTTAATTTATGTAATTGTATTTTAATAATAAATTAATGGATATACCCCAACACGCACTTTTTTTTAAATAAAATAAATACAAAACAAAAAGTATTAGTCGACTGCTATTGTCTGTAAGAGCTCTAATAGGAAATCATATTTTGGGACGTTTTAAAGTACCGTGTTCGGTCCCCCGAACGTTGGCGATCATCATGGAAAAGGCGCCTCTGTCCACCGCAAGCCGGAACAATTCTTCAACAGATCGAATCCATGATGACTCCTTGATATTCTGATGCCAGGACATGTGTCTTGCCACGCCTTTGTCTGCCATCTATTTTGCCTTGTAGTATTAGTCGAATCAACTGATATTTTTTAGCCTCTAAGTACATGACCCAAATAGGCAGTGGTTTGATACTTAATGGTCGACAAAAGATGAAGATCACATTTTGCTCTTCTGATGACATCTCTGTTAGTATAAGGTGCGTTCAAAAAGTAACGAGCCGGAGGCTGGAATGCGCAAACCGGTGACTAAACTTACATCGGCTAATCGTGGCGTGTGTAACGAGGTGTGGTTCCGACCAGAGCGTGGAAAGTCACAGCCCGTCGCTTGAGGGTACGCGTGCACGTCACGTGACGATACAAAGCGAGCAGCAACATGCATCAATCGTCCAACGCTGCCAGTTGCATTGCAAACAGTGACATGGAGGCGTCAAACGAAGAGCAAAGAGGTGTTGATCGGTTTCTGACAGCGGAAGGAGTAGGGGGAACGGTCATTCATCGCCGAATGTCACAAGTGTACGGCGAACACTGCATGTCCCTTGCAAGGGTCAAGGAGTGCCACAAGCGCTTAGGGGAAGGACGGGTGTCGTTAGCCGATGATGCTCTGTCTGGGGCACCCCCCCCCCCATACATTACCGATGACATCGTCCAGCTGGTTGAGGAAATCATTACCCAGGACCGCCGAGTGACAGTGAACGCCATAGCCGCCGTGGTCGATCCACGACAATTCAAGACCTCATGTGGCCTACACAGTCGCGGCACTCCTGCAGAAATTCAGATGGGAGGTTCTCGGCCACCCTCCATAGAGTCCAGACCTCTCTCCCTGTGATTACGCCATTCCCCTGAAAAGGTCTCTGCGGGGCCAACGATTCACCTCGGACGCCGACGTCCAGCTGTACGTGAGGAACTGGTTCACATCGCAGCCCAGGGAATTTTATGAGACAGCCATTCACCGCTCGTGTCACAGTGGGACAAGTGCCTCAATATCCAGGTCCAATACTTCTAACATACAGGTACTGGTTTCTGTAATTATGCCTCCGGCTCGTTACTTTTTGAAAGCACCTTATAACTCATCTATCCAAGGTATTTTAAGCATTCGTTTATGAATCCACATTTCGAAGGCCTTTAATCGTTTCATGGTGTTGACCTTCAAAGTCCAAACCACCATACTCATTTATTAATTATTCAATTTTTTTGTGTGAGAGAGAGGGGGGGGGGACCTGGATTTAAGGGCCCAGACCACTCAGTTGCCCAGGGAGCCCGAAAATCCTGTCTTTGGATCTGTTTCCAAGTCACGCATCACCTTTTTAAATAATGTCCAACCCAACTGTCGCCTCACTACGAGAAAATTCTAGAAGCCGAAGTATTTCGAACAGTCGATTATTAAAATAAACCGAACAGTTCTAATACTAGAATTAATCGCAGTTGATAAGTATCCCAAAATTACAGCAATTTGTGTAAATAAATGTCCCGTGGACGAGTTGTTCGAAGCAGTGTGGATCCAAGGTGTCGGATGGGGCTTAACCCTTCCCCATCCAGCCTGATGGATGAATATCATTCAAAACAAGCATTACTTGGTAGCTTCGGTGGCGTAGTTGGTAGCATGCTGAGCGTCTATGCCCAAGGTCGCGGGTTCAAATCCAGTTGAAGTTGTCGGATATTTTAAGAGCGTTAAAATCCCCATGTCATAGATTTAGGGCATGAAAAATAACCTTCCACTAACTACACTTGTGTGAAGCCAAAATTCGTAGGTTAGGTTTAATTAATGCTCTTAAGTTCCAACGTTCGTCACCGAGCGCTGGTTGCGATGGAATCTAGTTGTAGTAAAGTTCACAGCTAGGTGTCGTGGAGGCTAGCATTTGGCAGCGAAAGTAGGAACAACCGTACTTGAAATTTTAGTCTGTAGTCCTTACTTGAATAAAAACAGATTACACACGAATACAGTCATCACAATATTAACACCGGTTGTCAGACAGATTCGACACACACCCAAAGTACACGGGGCTACATGACCGCGTTGTCGCAGCCCCTAAACCGAGGAACCAACCAACCTTGTTATCATTTCTTTCTTTCTTTCTTTCTTTCTTTCTTTCTTTCTTTCTTTCTTTCCATTTCTCTTTGTTTCCATGTTTATTATAATTATTAGAACATTTGAATAATTAGACTTGTTCGTTGAATTGACTGAATAGTTTGGTTAGTTAACTAATGTGAATATTTCGAAATTAGATTGTTCGAATAGATTGGAAAATTGAATATTGTAATACTTCAAATATTTTCGAACTATTCGTATCAAATATTCGTATTCGATATTTTTTCGAATTATTCAATGTATACAACGTTGGTTAGCCTACAGAGCTTGCCGCTAAACATCCCCACTTCCCCTACCTTCACGGCCGAGCTAAGTGGGTCAATTCGCTCCCAATCTCCCTCCAGTCCCCTCCCCATCCCTACTGCTCCGGGAGCGCTCAGCTGTGCGTCACTGTTCTATTATATAACGTAGATGCAAGTGAGAGTTGTAGGTAGTTTTCATTTTCATATTCATTCATCGTTCTTATTCATTTCATTAGGGATCGATAACCTAGAATGTAGGCCCCTAAAACAACAATGTTCATATTCGTATCTCAAACGGGTAATACTGGTCAAGCAGAATCCTCTTCAAAATATTAGTACCATCCGAAAGTATTAGGACGGTTCATACACACTTCCCGATACCCCCCAATATTTCCCTGTTAATTTATTTGGACTTCGTCATTTTTCTCACAACAATCGGGCTGTAACTCTTAGCCCTTTTCATGCGATGATACCAACAGACACATCCTCATTGCTCAATATTTCAGGCTTCTTCCGCGGGAAAGAGCTGGTTAAACAAAGGACGTCTCTAGTGCGACCTTCAAACTAGTCAATGTGCAGAAATGCTAAATATAAGGTATGCATTTACTTCAAAATATACTGGTATGAAAATGAATCACTCACAGGCTGCTTCAGAATTAATTTCTCTATTTGGAAAACTAATAGGCTACAGTAAAACCCGTCTTGAACGAACATCAACGGACCGAGAAATATTTCTGTTATAGAAAGGATCCCGATTAATACAGGTGTTCATAAAAACATTGAAGAGTTTTTTTTAGCGTATGGCTTTTTGGTGTCGGGAGTGTCCGAGGACATGTTTGGCTCGTCAGAGTTTGTAGCTGCTTCTATGGGGTGAGCTGCAAGTGCCGTCGCTTGTGGAGTATTATCTAGGGAAGAAAGGGTGAATGTAAGGACGAGGAATTTGGAGGTAGCGTTTGTGGCCTATGGTTAAGGACCAACCCCGGTATTTGCTTGGAAGGAAGATGAGAAACCACAGACGGCCATCTTCAAGATTGCCGGCGAGGGGATTCGAAACTCCTCGCCTCCCGGATGTGAGCGACAGCCTACAGCCACGCCGCAACGACCACGGCTAACTCACTCGGTATTTACGAGTGTAAATACAATACTGCAGTTTTGTTCATACGTCTTGTTAATAATCCAGCCACAGGGGTTACACCAATTACACGCTGAACACTAGCACTAGCACAAACAGCAAGCTACACACATTGTGACTACTTCATCATTGTCATCATTTTCATTGTCATCGCCGACGTCATCCTCCGGTTTCTCTTCTTGGTGTTAATGCTCGACAAATTCTGCTAGGTTCAATATCTTTAATTTTAGCATTTCAATCTAAAACAACGAGCTTTTTCCCTTCTATCCTTACAACAGCACAATTTTCTACAACAATTGTCACTGAATCACATTAAATAAGAATTTTACAGTATTGTGTGAGGAGCAGATCATTGGACCTGGCATTCCTCCCCATTACCCCTGTACGTTAATACTCACAAGCATGTGGGGCGTTCCCTTGCCAAGTGAAGGTCACACAAGACTTGAGAAATCTCACCAAAGGCTGTCCAAAGGGTAGTCTGAGTGCGTAAAACATTCCTGTTCCGTGCATGAATCACGTAATTTTCAGTTAAATAAACTGTATATTTTTCCGTATCCACGTTAGATAGGTTCCGCGACATAAGGTAAATTAACAGGAATAATAGGCCATAATTCACGTGACTAGTGATATAACCCTTGTAGAAAGGATTGCGCTTATTAAAGTTTCCGTTAAACACAGGTTTTACAGTATATCAAGATATTCTCATAATATGGCCACGTATGTAAGTTATGCTAATATAAGGAAGATGTGTGACATGCAATGGACTTCCAGGTACTAGTTATCACAACGGCCACTTTTCATATTGTACAGCCCGGGGGCAGTACCCCTAAGACCCACCCCTTCATCTTTTCACCAAAACCACCCTCATAGGCATACCATAAGCCTCACATACTTCCTCAACACAGGCAGGCCCAGCAATATTGCTGACAAGCCACGCTTACATAACACATACATAAACACACTATCTGGGGCAGCGACGGTGAGGAAACGCCGACCAAGCAGCGGGGGAAAGCCTTAAAAGCTAGACCCAGAGGAGCCCCATTATCTATTCGTGGCCAGCGGCTCTGCTCCTCCAAGGTCCGTTCCAGCTCTTCACCAGGTGAGAACTAGCCGTGTGCTCAGATTCCTAATTATTGTAACACCTACCCAGAACACTTTGTATTTTACACACCTTGTACTTTGCTTTATACCTGTCCACTACCTAAAGGGACAGTACATCACCGCTACTGACCAATAAACACTTGGTCAGTAAACACACACATCTTTTACTCATTTCACCCAGTTTTACATTCTTACACACAACCTGACCTTAGTCCTGATTGCCCCTGACCGTGAAATCCAGGAACTGCACCGTCAGGAATCCCATTGTACTCGAGTAGGCAGCCAGACTGCAGCGTGTCGAAGTGTCGACTCTGCATGTGAGCTCGCTAAACGCTCGCTCTACTTAATTGGCAGGCTAGGTTAATAGCCCACTCTTAGACATTCATCCCCTAACAGGTAAACGCACCCTGTAGGAACGCCGCCAACAGATCACATACTCACATCAACACATTACACTAGTAGTCTTCCCCAATTACGGGAAACTACCCTTTTTCGGAAACATCCCTTAAATTAATACATCTACACTACCCTGTTTATCCCACCCCTAACAGAGGGATAAAACAATATGCACGCATACTGAAGAGAGTTGCTTATCTTGGGGGCAAATGCGACGTCGTGGTCATGGGGAATTGAAGAAGGTAGATGCAAAACCGCACAAGTCCACATCGGGCCATAAATGAGTTGAGACCGGAATAGAGTTCTTTAGACAACTATGCATTACGTACAATGCAAAACAACACAAGTTTCCATGAGGAAGTCCTTATAATTGTAGGAAGGAAATGAAGGCAGTTACAAAACAGCACCTTTGAAAGTGCCATAAGCAAGAGACATAATGAAGTATATAGACAGTATCCCTAGTGAGTTTAAATGATCGTATCAAGAGGTGGTAAAAAGTACGGAAAGCTTACTAGTGATAATACAGAGAGGGGCAGTAAACTTTGGAACACTAACAGTGATTAGAAGTTCACAAATAACAATAGGCCTATTTTAAATGTATTTTGCTCAGAATCTTTGTTTTGTTATTTCAAAATTTGTACATATGTACTTTATATATTGTTTTACAAGATGTCAATAGAAATACCAGTACCCTCACACAACCTTTCTGGGAGTCATTTCTAGCACTGAAAAAAAAATCTCTTGTCTGTATACATTTAATAATGAAATAACTAAGAAAAACCAATTTTCTCAAAGTATGTTCGGTGGACGTGTGCTGTTTTGCATATGCCTTCTTCATTAAGTGTGATAACCTGTGTTATTGTGATGGCTGCACTAGTCTGTGTATTTGTGAATTGGAGTTAGGATTGGGAAGGAGGTGGCTGTGACCATTAGTTAGGAACCGACCCGGCAGTGTCCTGATGTAGAAGGGGTAACCCACGGATAACCACTACCAAATGACCAAGGTAGGTATCGAACCCTCCTCCTCTCACGAGGATAAGTGTAACCCGTTCTAGCCATCACACCTAAATTAAAATTTCTTGGCAGAGCCGGGAATCGAAGCCAGACCGCCGGGGTGACAGCCAAGTATGTGAGCCGCTACACAACGAGGTGGCAAATACTCAAGAGAGAAAGTGAGAGAGAGATATTAATTTTGTACACGTTTATTTACTGATTACAAGTTACTGTTGGGTGATGTCTTGGATCTTCTGTTGGATGCACTGTGCTTCTTGCTGGGAGACAGCTTGGATGGTGGAAACAGCGGCAGTGACGTCCTCCTGGGCGCATGAGAAGATGTCAGCCTGAGCAGCGGGTAAGTCCTTAGCCATAGAGACGCTGTCTGCAGCAACCTTGCTGCCAATGGAAGCGGCTCCTTGAGCTGCTGCTGCTATGGCCTTACCTTGGCAGATCACATTGAAGAGACCGCAAGCGGAGAAGTTCTTGGCAGCCTGGCTGGCCAGTGCTTGAGCTTGCTGAACATCGCTGTCGAGCTCGTCGATGTCAGGTTGCATGGCTTGACGGGCGTCGGCCGCACAGGCACGTAGTGTAGTCACGCTGGAATTCGCAGCCTTCTGAATAGCCTCATCGGCGGTGTTCACACACTCAGTGATGTTGGCTCCGAGTTGCTGTGCCTTCTCGATGGTCGCCTTCATGGCCTCAGATGCTTGCTGCTCAGCCTCCTGGATCTTCTCCTCGACGCTGTCCATGATGTTCTCAGCAGCACTCTCGAACTCAGCAATCTTCTCCTTGACTGCCGTCACTGTCTTGTTGACAGCGTCGCTCATGTTTGATATGATGTCATCAATCACGTTGGCGCTTGTGCCCTGAAACATGTCGTTGGAAACTGCGTTAGTGTGGAACCTAAATAGGGGTAGAAACTGTAACATAAAAATATTATCCAGTTCATACATGCATGGAACACATGTGAGTTGCTGCAGCGATAGACGGAGACTCTTTCTATTAACATGATAGGTTTTATGGTGAGGACCTATCTGTTATTAGCGTGGACCAATAACCGTCACGGATGTCTGATGATTACCATGGCAACAAGTGTTAGTCATCTAGGACTGAGCATACTTGTTTAGTAGGGACATCTGTATGTTGCAATAAGGACATGTTAAGGTCGATTCACACTATACATTACGTGACTTTTCCGTTTCACTTCCATACCCCTAGCATTAAAAGTTGTTGTATTCACACAATAGGCCTACAGTACATTACAGTACCGTTCAATAGTCACGACGATATGCGTCAATTGTGGTCATTGGTCAAGAACAAAATTAGTTCTATGTGCTATTATTTTAGACGAGGAGGAGCGCAGGACAAGAAAGAGGAAACGAAGAAAATGGGTTCATGATAATTACGGTATGTTAAAAGAGCGAAATACAAAAGGAGAATATGCTACTTTATTTCAAGAGCTAACAGATGATGATAAAAAAAAAACAACAAAAAAAAACAGTTAATTTCGTAAGTAATTTAGTTCTTAAGGGGAGGAACTACGAGGTCATCTTCCCCTTGCTTAGTTTGCCGTATATCTTATGTGTAGGTAAATTCCATGATGTACTGTTTCAGACGATGCTGAAAATTAGTATATGAGACATACATTACTTTAGGTTCGACGGAATATTGTTCATTTTGAAATCTCGATACATTGAAAAAGGAATCTGGGGGAATGGTTTCTTTCAACAGGTACACGGCAAACTTCCTTCCAAAATCCTTGCCCTGACATTTCCTTAATTAGACCCAAATTAACGGTCGCCTGTCAACATCCCCAGTTGTAACTGTTGACCAAGTGTGTTCAGCTCTAAGACAGTGTCCTTGCGGCCGTGGGATTCGAACCCACGCTTTCCCGATATCAGCGAGACATGAGTTAACCCGTTAGCGCTCTCGGCTACCTTGGCCGGTGGGTAGATTTAAAAAAGAAATGGTTTTGACACCGCTGCTAGAGATAGAGTCTGCTTGTAACTCACCTGGAAGGCGCACAATGCCACGAGGAGGAGGACGGCTGAGCTCTTGGAGAACATGTTAATGCTGGGACTGTCGAGTGTGAATTGTCTGACTCCAGCCACCCTCTATATACCCACCAATGTTGATTCAGACACATCTGGTGCGAGACTTCAGGGCCAATGTGAAATAACCATGAACACTATACAAACGTATTTTACAAGTGATTAGCCTTACTGAAAGGACTGCCTATTGTTTAAGCGTCATAATTAAGTGTTGTCAAATTTGAACCAAGGTTTCTTCCTCCAGAACACCTGTCTAAATAATAGTTGGATAAACGGAGAAGATGACCAACTGGGTAGCTACGAGCAATAACGCACAACACTATTAGACCAGGATGTCCGCGGACTCGGAAAATGAGTGTGTTCGAACTCCGCCGCCATTGGCAAAGGAAGATAACCTCAATGTTCCTCCCATTAAAACAACAAACGCCGCCAACAGCACAACCAGGTATCTTCTTTGAAAATGATTTCCATGATTTCTTATCAACTCCAGGCACCTTCTAATAGGCTACAGCCCCTTCTGCTCGCTATAGCTCAGTTGGTAAGTTCATCGGGCTGCAAATCCGAAGGTCCCAGATTCGAGTCCTCGTCGCGTCAGACATTTCATATCTCTTGATGGGTTGTACCTCTTGTACACAACACGACCTAATAGCTGAAACATCGGATTTGGAATTCAAACGATCGTGAAAAATCAAATTCCATCTTCATATATATGCCATCTCTCACGAACTCCTCTCATGAGGTTGGGCCAGGAAGAACATCCAGTTGTAAAGCCTTCCTTCGCATAGACATTCATCACATATCATCCCCGATCCCATTGAAACGGGAATTATGAGGTGTGGGCATACGTTATCATTATTATTTTTAATTACAACTATTATTATCGTCATTATTATTATTATTATTATTATTATTATTATTATTATTATTATTCTCATCATTCTCATTATTGTTATTATTAGGCTCCTTTGAGGATCATTGTAATGCCACTCGGTGGTTTTCATTTCTGTGAAGTCCGCTTCGTTGCGTAGTGGCTAGCATTCTTGTCTGTCACCACGGCGGCCCCGGTTCGATTCCTGGCTCTGCCAAGAAATGTAATTTGGGTCTAATGGCTGGAACAGGGTACACCTGGCTTCGTGCGACAAAACTGAGAGGAGGCGTGTTTTGATTCCTATCTCAACGATCCTGAAAGTGGTTTTCCGTGGTTTCCCACGTCTACTCCAGGCAAATGCCAGGATGGTACCTAACTTCCTACTTCCTACTTAAACCCTACCTCGATTACAAGTACACACAAAATAGTACAGACTTTTCAGTGACACAGGTTATCAGACAACACGGTACACAGGGCTACATGACCACAGTGTCGCAAAGCCCCTAAAGAATGAAAAAAACTCATTTCTGTCATTAAATGTCATGCAGCGTACTCTACTTTTAATATCTGCATTATCGATTCAAGGAGAAATAATTTCAACTCTGAGATTTGCTGATGACATCGTCATCGTGGCCGACAAGCCGGAGGATTTGAATGAGTTCTTGAATGGTATGGACTCCGTCTTACGGAAAGAATTCATGATGAAAATTAATAAATGTAAAACAAAAATACTGGAATGCAGCCGAAATAAATCAGAAACCTCTATGGAGATCAAATTGACAGGTGAAAAGCTGAAGGACGTAGGAGACTTCTGTTACTTAGGAAGCAGAATAACCAGTTATGGACGAAGCAAAGAGGATATAAAAAGTAGGTTGGCTCAGGCAAAGAAAACATTTCTACAAAAAAGGAATCTGCTGACATCGAATATAGATTTAGGTATTAGGAAGTCATTTTTGAAAGCCTTTGTCTGGAGCGTGGCGCTCTATGGAAGTGAAACTTGGACTATTGGTGCAGCAGAAAAGAGGAGAATTGAAGCATTTGAAATGTAGTGTTACAGGAGAATGATGAAGATCAGATGGGTAGATAGGGTTACAAACAAAGAGGTATTAAGACGAGTGGGAGAGGAGAGATGTTTCTGGCGACTGATAATGAAGAGGAGAGATAGGTTGGTAGGACACATACTAAGACACCCAGGAATAGCAAGCTTAGTTATGGAAGGAAGGGTCGAGGACAAGAACTGTAGGGGTAGACCAAGGTTAGAATATGTTAAACAGATGGCCTCGGATGTAGGGTGTCGGAGCTATCTAGAGATGAAACGATTAGCTCAGGACAGGGAGGCATGGAGAGCTGCATCAAACCAGTCAAAAGACTGAAGACTCAAACAACAACAACGATAGCCTTTAAGTGCGTCCAGAGCAACTCAACGACTGTAAAACCCCGACGATTTCGTGCCAGTTGCCCCAACATTTGTGTGAAATATGTGTCATGCGTTATTAGAGAGATGTCGTTATATTTTAATGCAACCTACATATCCTATTTAGATGTCGCCAAACCCCCAATTAAATTGAAACGCCAGTGGACCAATATGGTGTACTCATAAGACTTAACCGGAACCTGCTCCGTGGTAAGAGAACCTAACACAACAATTGGCAGTCTGTAGCTAAATTTGTAGGTTATTTGATTAGAAACGCTCTACCTAGTGCCAACGTTAGCCGCTAGGTGTCAGTGACAGAGGAATTTCTGGTAACCAAAGTTGTAACTACTTGAAATTGAACTTGATGGGGAGCCTACGCAGGCGCGGATCTAGAGTTTGGCTTTGGGGAGGGGGGGTCACAGAATCGAAATTGTTAAGAAAAATCTTATCACTAACAACGCAATCACGAAATAACCAAACGTACAAAACCATACCAATTTTTTTGCAAGCTACATGGATAGAAGTTTGGTGCGTTTAGCTCACCAAAAATATTCGTACAAATTGCAACGGCGTGTTTTGCGACTTTTACATCGAGCTTCGGCTAAGGGAGAAAGTCACAGCTTAAATTGACAACAAAGCTTGCAGTTTGGACGTCGGCAAAATTTTTTGGTGCGAAAAAAGCCCCAAATTCCTATCCGTGCATTGCTGCACATTCATCGTGACATCACTATAGACATCGATTCGGTAATCACAAGGTTTGCTAAACAAAATAGACGAGTTGATTTTGTTATATAAATAATCGTTTTTATATAACAGGTATGAAGTTTGGTTGGTTGGTTGGTTGGTTCTTAAGCTTAGGGGCTGCGACAACGCGGTCATGTAGCCCCGTGTACTTTGGGTGTGTGTAGAATCTGTATGATAACCGGCGTTAATTGTGATGACTGTATTAGTGTGTGTTATCTGTTTTTTAATTTAAGTACTCAACTTAGAATTTTTCAAATAGTTCCTACTTTTGCCGCCAAGCGCCACCGTCAACGACTACTAGGCCAAGTTCAGAACTTAGCTACTAGACGCCACCGCAGTCGGCTCTTAGCAACGAACGTAGAAACCTAAGAGCGTTGATTACATTCTTAACCTATCCAATTTAGCTTCACACAGGTGCAATCAGTGGAAGGTTCTTTAACGTGCCATAAATCTATGACATGGGACCGCCGCGGCCGGCTTTACTTCCCCTCCGAAGGAAGGCATACTGAGGGATTTTTAACGCTCTTAAAAAATCCGACGGCTTCGGCCGGGTTTGAACCCGCTATCTTGGGCATAGAAGCTCAACATGCTACCGACTACGCCACCGAAGCCGCGGTATGAAGTTTTAAATATGTACAGTTGTGACAGAACATAATAATTGCAATAGAGATATTTTCAGTTTAAATTAGTTAAGTTTTATTTGTCTGGTTATTGTGTTTTCGTTTTTTGAGTTAGCAAAAAAATTTGGTCTCAGTTTGTGGGGGGGAGTCATGACCCCCGTGACACCCCCCTGGAATCCGCGCCTGAGCCTACGGACGTTCAATTAAAAATACCCCGCAATTGTCATTGACTGCAATTCAAATAAATAGGAACCTACGTTTATATTAATTTTCATTTGGAGACGAATTGAAAATTAAAATATTTTTGCCCACGCTTGCACCATCTCTATACCAGGTAAAGGACCCAAAATAAGATTATTTCTTAAACTCAAGTAATACTTGTTGCTCCTTACTGGTACAAGAATAGATATTCTATGATCCGAAATTACAACGCGACGTGAAGAATATGCTTGTTATCAGGGCCGGATTTGAGATTATGCCGCCTATAGGCTAAAGTACATTTGCCGCCCCCTCAATAGTTCATATTTGCTTAATACATTTGTTTTCTACAACAAAAGGATAGAGTTCATTTAGTCCAGTCAAATTAGACATAAAAAGGGGCCCAACCTTGCAAAAGGTCAAGTAGTTCTAATTTTTTTATATGTTGTTTGGACCTCTGCCAATAGTAAAAAACAGATTTGCAACTTCAAAAGACCTGTGCTAGTTGTGTAATACCCAAAAAACAGCTAACTTTTTGCACAATTTTCGGTTTTTGCTCAATATCTTTTAAAATATGCTTTGCGTGAAAAACCCATACCTATCTGTTTTAACTTAGATTAAATTTACTACAATTTGAAACACAAACGATTACTGTATGTTTAGTAGATCCCGAGATACAATTCTTCAAAGATTGAATATTTTTCATAAAAGTAAAAATTGTTGGTTTTGGTCTCCTAATTTGACAAATATTATCAAAAATACTCATTCCATCAAAACGTGATAGGCAATGAACTTGAAGTTTATTTGTTTAGCTTTAATTTGAGCTATGATTGGTACCGGTAGGCCTAATACTTCTCTCAAAAGTGACATGTACTCGTAATTGAAAACCTTGAAGTATAGAAATCAGGAAAATAAATGAAAACAAGTTTTGAGTGCATCAGATATCAAGTATAAGGCCGATAATGACGATGTGTAATTTACGTATAATATTTACTCGTCCGAATGGCTTGTAGACGAGTGAGGTTCATTGTGTTTGTGAGAGCAAGCGTCGGGACCTCAACAATGAAGGCGAGGCCCCCGAATAAAGAATCGACCATTCCCTCCTCCCTCCTACACATTCTTTTGTCAGTTTTGCCGCGTAAATCGAAGAGTGGGGACAGTGAAGTGTTAGTGTACTCGAAAGCCTGGTGCAATGTCTATTCCTCCAGGCGTTTGTTTTAAATGTCGTAAGCCCCTGAGTGAAGGCACAACCATTGTCGTAAAACAAGTAGGTATTCGCTCACATTCACGTGAGTGTGAAACGGGACCTTAATGAAAAGAAAATGTTCTCTCGAAAACTTCAAGTGGAATTAGGAAGAGTTACACTTCTGCAAGCAATGTTAAAGCATCTGTTCGACGTAAAGGAGATTCTGATCTCCAACCATCCAGACCCTCAAGATCGTCAAGTGAACTCGGCAGGATATGACTGCAGAATTCATCAGGCTATAAAAAGAACTGCACAAATCACGAAGAAATGATGTCCACAAAGTTGATAAGTTGGGTTTCAGGATAACAGTCCTAGATGCAGCTGAACGCCGAGGTGGCCAATGGGGAAAGAAAATTATACAGCGGCTCTTAAGTGTAAGTAACTGGGCAGTTGCTGATACAACATACCACGACCTGTGTAATAAAACGTTATTCACTAAGCCATTAACAACTGGACAGAAGAGAGGACAACGACCGGCAATTGATGTAGATGAGGCATTGGAAGATATAGGCTATACACTTATCTCTTGGAGAACTCTGAGGAACATCCGTTCTCAATAGATGATATATTGAAACAGATCGAAGGAGATTATCCTGATATAACAACTGTGAGATCTCAAAGTGCATGAAACCCAATGAATATGCTCCATCCGGTGATTTTTTAGGCAATGGTAATTCAGTCATCCCTGAATCCGTACAGTAGGTCTACTACTGTGTCATCCCTGAATCCGTACCGTACTACTGTTTTATGAAACCGTTGTTCCGAAACAAAAGCTTCCTGTTCTTAACACTTGGAGAACTGATGTGTAGCTTTTTAACAAACCGTACTCTCAAATGTGTTGTACGACCACGGACTTTCATCTCCTCACTCATGTTAGGCCTTGGGACCTACTTATACAGAAAACTTGGTTCCAAGCATTTAGTTAATATGTATTCAGCTTTGGGATTTCCATCCACTTTAGCGATTCAGGGCACTTGGAAATTTTTGCGATCAGGAGGTTTGAATCCTCACCACCTATTGATAAAGGAGCTCTCATCCAGTTTGTCTTTGACAAAGAAAAATCCCCAACTTCTAGAACTGGCAGAACTTTTCCTGCTACTAGACTCCGGTAACGAAACCATAGCAAAAGCTGGGGAGAAGTGCTTTGTGGCTTTGTACGGGGTGATTTTCTAACAAACACCATGAATAGCCTTCCTTACCAACTATTTGTTACATTTGCAGCCAACACCAAAATCAATCATGCTTGCTTCCCCCAACAGAGGATGCAGTACGCCACCATGCTTTCACAACTTACAACCAAGTTCAAAAATAGTTTGGGGTCAATCAAAATCTTACAGATTGGGGGTAGAAGCTTGATGATCAAGGTCCTATCCCTATCACTACAACTATGGATCCTGAACCTCAGCTCCTACTGCGCATGATTTCCTGCAATTGAAGAAGAGGTTGCAGCGGCGGTTGGAGTTGCCGTAAGCTTAATTCAAATGATCAGCCCTTTGTCGATTTTGTGGTGGCAACATTATGTAAAAACCTGCAATCTCTTCAGCTGGAGGATTCTGACAACGAGGAAGAAGTCCCCACCGCTAAATTGATAGAACTGAAAATCGAGCCTTTACCTGCTGTTAGTTCGAGAACTCCTCCAATGAACGTGCACCAACATCCGAGGAAGATTTTTCGAGACCCAGGCCATCAAAACAAATGGAATTACATCTGTTGCTTCATACATGTAAAAACGTATTTTAAACGTTACGTTTTCCCTTGTAATAAAACAAAATAGTACCTATGAGAACTGATACTTTCAATATTTTCAAATTCACTTTTGAGAGAAGTACTTGGCCTAAGGTACCCGTCAGAGCTCAAATTGAAGCTAAAGAAATATACTTCAAGTTCATTTCCTGTGAATTTTCTCATGGAATGAGTATTTTTGATAATACTTGTTAAATTAGAAGACCAAAACCAAGAATTTTTACTGTTATGAAAAAATATTCAACCTTTGAAGAACTGTATCTCGGGATCTACTAAACATATAGTATTCACTTGGGTCTCAAATTGTAGTAAATTTAATCTTGTTTACAGAAGATAAGTATGTTGTTTTCTGTAAGAGGCATATTTCAGACGACATTGAGCAAAAACCGAAAATTGTGCAAAAAAAATTAGTTGTTTTTTGGATATTACACAACAAGCACAGGTCTTTCGAAGTTGCAAATTTGGTTTTTTACTTCTGGCAGAGGTACAAACAACATATAAAAAAATTAGAACTACATGACCTTTTGCAAGGTCGGATGTCTAATTTGACTGGACTAATTGGCGTTTTCGTCTTTTTTAAACATAAAGTTCATTTAGTTTAGATAAAACTACAAATTTAAAGGCTTACATAATAAATGTTATAATGAAATTAGTTATCTACTTGTCTTTTTTTTACTTATATCTTTTAAGATTCGTTAAAATATGAAATGGGTTTCGAACTTAATTAATTAATTTGTTCTTGGAGATCAGTGATCGCTATTGTACACATATTTTTATATTTTAATGCTAAAGACTATCATTTGCGTAATTGAAGAACTGTGTTCAATTTGAATTAAGTTGTCCTACTGTACTTGGTGAAATGAAATTACACAAAATGTAGTTAATTACTGGTTTATTTGTTGAAAAATGTACAAACTTCATTAAAACAACTCACCCCACGTAATCTTCGTGTTCAAATTTACATCGCTTTCTTGCGAGATTTCTTAATGGCAAACTCGTTAGTAATGTCCTCATATGAAAGCCATTTTGTTGTATTTGCCTCAATACAAAGTAATGCAAGTGAGTTTAACCGTATTTCAGAAATACTAGTTCGCAGATAGTTCTTAACTCTTCTAAGGCAGGAAGAACTGTATAAGGACTAAAACATATTTTTAAGTAACTTCTATTCTTAAATTCGTACGGAAAATATTATTAACGTCTGAAATACTTCATTTTTGCTTTTGAATGAATTGCCAAACTGCCGCCCCTGAAACTTTGCCGCTCTAGGCTGCAGCCTACTTAGCCTATTTAGAAATACGGGCCTGCTTGTTATTCCGACATGCTTGTTTACATCACAGATGAACTACAGAAGTAGAGGACAGGCGTCCACAAAATACTCTGTTAGTTTCTTCCAGAAGCTAAAATCCAAACTCGAGCAGTTCTACATTATGCCCAACAGATCGCAGAACATGCCAGAGATAGTCTCGGCACTCGAAAGCGAATGGGGAATATGAAAGAAAACAGTACATTATGCAACGAGCCTATAATGGCAATAATTAAGACACGAGTATGTTTATAAAACGAGCATTGCAGGCGAGTTGCATACGACTGTTTATGTTCGACGATAATTATAAGTATTTTATGTACGAACATAAATATTCATAAATATATGTCGAGATTTTGCCAGTTTTATGAACCGAACAGAGCGCATGGGACGCAGAGAATACCATGGCCTTCTGGAATACCCCACTAAGACACTAGAAGCCACGCAATGAAATTTAAAATAGAAGGCCGTGGAAGTGAGTGCAGGTGCGATGCTATCCTTACCTAATTGGTCACACAACTGTTTCTTGAGCTCTGATTGGTGGGAGAAACTGTTTCATAATGAAAACTAGTGTTATAAAGACCCTCATTATGATCCAGTTTTTTGACATATAATATTTACATTTCGACATCGGCAAATATAAATGATTCTGTGCACCGTTTATAGACGGGTGAGGCATTCAACGGGTTACAAGAAATGGATAATCACAGCAAATTATTGCTCTTTGTAATCAGTAATTTATAGTCTTGACACAACGATATCTTAATTAATATTACCGGTAATTGAACTTTTAGCCGTTCAAGTTGTTCAACAATTGAATAGTTGTTTCTTAATTATTATTGATTGGCGTATTATTATTAGCCGGCCCCTTGGTGTTGGGGTAGCGCGTCTGCCCCTCACTCGGAGGCCCCGGGTTCGATCCCCGGCTCTGTCAGGGATTTTAAAAGTGACGTGAGGGTTGGAACGTGGTGCACTCAGCCTCGTGATGGCAGTTGAGTAGCTGTCTGACAGTGAGACAGCGCCCCGATCACGAAAACCAAGATTAACGGCCGAGGGGACCCGACGCGCTGATCACGCGTCACCCCAATATCTGCAGGCCGAATGGCTGGGCAGCGGTCGCTTGGTCGGCCTTAGCCCGTCATGGGCTGTATAGTGCCAGGGGTTGACTTTTTTGTATTATTATTAAGAATTATCTATTAATCAATACAGTAAACACCATACATTCTCCTAACATGGTTAATGTTATTCCTTATTATTGGAAGAAAACCTAGTTATTTACTAGGGTATTCAATAAGTAATGGCAACGCTGCTATAACATCACAAAGAATATTATTTGGTTAATTTTGACATTACGAACTTCATTATTATAGTCTCCTCCCATGTCCACAATACGTTGCCAAACCCTTGGAAGACGACGCACTCCATCTACAGCACCATTTCTGGATATCTCTCTCACTGATCGATCTAGAGCTCTCTGGATGTCAACTCTTGATTGATATCGAACGCCTCGCAGAGGTTCTTAGATCTTTGAGAATAAGTCGTAATCATAAAGGATCATGTCAGGTGAATTTGGTGGATATTTGAGTACTTTCCAGTTCCACCTTGTAAACAAATTCCCCATTGCTGCGGCTACATGGCAACGAGCATTGTCATGTAACACAATAGGACTCCCGATGGCCTGAGGTCGTTTACGACGCCATGCTGGCCGCAAATGATGTCCCAATTAACGCAAGTAGTAGTCTGCATTTACTTTTATACCATTAGGTACAGTGAGTGCCAAGATTATGCCTTCATAATCATAACACCCACTAATCATCAGTTTCAAAGGATCCTGCAATGTTCGACATCTTTTTGGGCGTGGTGATTCTGTACGTCGCCATTCGCTTTATTGTCGTTTCAGCTCAGGTGTATAAGAACGTACCCATATCATCATATATATTATGTCAGTGGTATAGATCCCTCCTGCGGCGCTCACAAGCGACCGATCATGAACAATGAGCATTTACCTTTCAAGAGATTGCTTGGTGAGAATTCAAACGTCCGGTAACGTTTTGCTTATTTTCAAAATTCAGACGAATTCGTATTTCAATATTATGGAAGATTTTTCTTTGGACTTATTGAAAAGACTGATATAGCAATCAAGAAGCCGTGATTTCCTCTTTCGGGCCCTTCAATACGCTCGGGCCACAGGGCTGTAGTCCCATTTGCCCCTCCTTCTCGTCGGACCTGTGCCCGCGTTGTCTTGCTATTTCATCAATTTCGTACGTACAATGCGCGGATTTGTGAAGTAATAATTCCACTTTGGTTTGTGATGGGTTGTGGGAAATATCATTAGAAGACAACCACTCGATAATGTAAGCCATTCAGTTATTCGAGGTCGGAGCTTTGTTAATTTACACTGAGAGAATGCTCGCATGGTCCATAATAACTGAATATGGACGGAGGTCAGGCAGTAATTGTTCAGTAAAACATTGTTTAAAACGAGCGTGTTTTTTCTGAACGGCAATCGTCAGATTTCTCAAGAGTTCGGTACTAACCCTCCTTTGGTAGCGTAGATTACTATTGTAATCCAGGTTCATTTGTTTTATATCTGAGAACATAATACACTAGATTTTATATTACATATTACATATATTTTATGTTCGACCCCGACTATTATATGTCAGAAAACTGTATCATAATGATGGTCATTATAACACTATTTTTCATTATGAAACAGTTTCTCCCACCAATCACAGCTCAAGAAACAGTTGTTTGGCCAATTAGATAAGGATAGCATCGCACCTGCGCTGAGTTCCAAGACCTTCTAATTTAAATTTCACTGCGTTGCCTAGTGTCATAGTGGGGTAATCGGGGAGGCCATGGTCAAATACAAGGCACTCTCTGCGTCCCGTGCGCTCTGTTCGGTTCATAAAACTGACGAAATCTCGACAGATATTTATAAATATTTATGTACGAACATAAAATAGTTACAATAATTATCGTCGAACATAAACAGTCGTATGCAACTCGCCTATAATGGTAATTAAGACACTCGTAATTATATTTCATCAATGGCCACTATATAGCGTATCAGTGGTGTACCAAATAGTTAACTGTAACTTATTCCAGGCGACTATTTGCGGAACTACGCTTGAACTCATGGGCGCCCGCAGGGGGGCAAGAAGGGGCCGTGAGCCCCTCTTGAAATCCCGAGAATATTTCGACTGTTCATTGTCACAACAGTTAATTTCATAAATTGAAGTTGCTGATAGTTAACTGATTTAGATTTAGGGATAATTCCACAGTTATATTCACTTCGTAATTTGGGATTATTTGAAAATATCGCCAGTTATTTAGAAATTAACATTTCAATTTTAATGAACTGCTTGATTTTTATTTACTTGTTCTTAAGAAATGAACATTATGACGATGATTCACAAAAGAAAAAAACTCCTCTCATTCATGCCATATTAGTACATTATGCAACGAGCCTATAATGGCAATAATTGAGACACGATTATGTCTATAAAACGAGCGAAGCTAGTTTTATAATTTCCATACCAGTGTCTTAATTACCATTATACCGACAGTAGTGGCTACGCGGGCTAAAGCGCTGCGTTAGGTCAAGGGGCCAAGCTCTCTGCTGACTCGGTAGACGCGTGGGTTCGAGCCCCACCGTCGGCTGTCCTTGAAATGGTTTTCCGTGGTTTCCCCATTTTCAACACCAGGCAAATGCTGGGACAGTACTTTCTGACAGGCCACGGCCGCTTCCTTCCACATCCTTGCCCAGTTTCATTCATCTTCATCCATTCCATCTCTCATCCCGACGCGCAGGTCGCCCGCGGGCGTCGACTAGAAAGACCTGCACTCGGCCTCTCAGGAGGCTACACGACAAAAAAAAAACCATTATAGGTGAGTTGCATACGACTGTTTATGTTCGACGATAATTATAACTATTTTATGTTCGAACAAAAAATAATATTCATAAATATATGTCGAGATTTCGTCAGTTTTATGTACTGAACAGAGCGCATGGGACGCAGAGAATACCTTGTATTTGACCATGGCCTCCTCAAATACACCACGCAGTGAAATTTAAAATAGGAGGCCGTGGAAGTCAGCGCAGATGCGAACATAAAGATAATTATGTACCCAACGGTTTTAGAGCAGCCAAATAATGAATAGCACGAAGCGAGTAAGAAATGAAGGAAAATTGCGGTGAGGAGGTACGTATCACCATCAGCTAGTGACAGGTAGGTAAAGAAATTAAAAATACAACTTGCCCCTCCCCCCGGAAAGAAATTCTGCGGGTGCCCATGCTTGAACAGCGTGGGTTTACTTGTATAGGTATAGCATTGTATAGAATTAGGAAACTGAAAATATTAAGGAACACTTAATTGTGGAAAAATTCTCATCTGTTCGCAAATATTTCATGTTTTTACTCAATACGGGAAACTGCCAAATTTCTTTCAAAAGTTAAAATTAGATAAGTTTTTCATGTTGTGTTAAACTATTTGGTATTTCATGTATTTGTCATGGAGGAAAGAAAGAGAGGAGTTGCCCAGAGCTCGTGTCAGTGAAGCCAAGTGCCAAGCGCCAAGTCCAAAGTGGGCGTAACCTAGTGTTCTGTGACTTGTATGCGGCAGAGCATTGTGCATGGTTATTTCGGACGTTTTCCTAATAATGGCGTGTAGTGCCTATGGTGGTACGAATCGACAAAACAGAACACACCAGGAAGCATAAAAATATAGTAGACCTATTATTTACAATAGCCTACTTGAAAGTTACAATATCAATTGAAGGTGAACTATTGAAAGTTGCATCTATGCAATTCTTTTGCAGGTTGAGTTTATTAATATTATATTGCACTAGCCAGCGCAGCGAAGGCATCTCCTTCCGGTATTTTCCTCTATGGAATTTGTCTATGATTAGTATATTTATCGCACTCCATCCTTCTTATAAAATCGAAAATTAAAATTTTAAAACAAAAAAAAAACTAATTAAATACCCACTAAAAATTGGCCTATGATTGTAATCCACGCGACTACTGACGTTGCATTTTCGAACCGACCGTCCTAACCAATGAAACTTTCAGTACTCCTGGAACGTCGCTCATTTTCCAGCACATTGACCTTGTATAGTTTTGACTTATATTACGCTTCATCAAGGTAATAAATGCAGCATGTCCCTGAGTCACCGATCTCGTATATTACGGTACCGGCACCCTTAAAAATACAGTTCTCGCCGCTATGATGTCACTCCTACTATTTCTCCTCATGCGTTTTCTAGCATTTTTAGTGCTACGCTTATCTTATACTGTATGTTCAGAATTAGTTAAAATATAAGAAACTACCAGAGTATTATTTTAGGACAATACTGTTAAATCACAATAGATCTGATTTTTATACAGGGTCATTTTTTTCGGTCTAGCGACATAGCAGCGCAGCGGCAAAATGCATGCGTAGCCGGGTGACTCATTGCCGAGAGATATAGCGCTGCTATGTTGCTACATGGACAGGGGTATTTCCGCCCCTTTAAAACAACAACTAACTAACTTGCTAGATGGATAAAAAAGAAGGACCCTGTACTTTTAATTAATAAGGTATGATAAAAAGTTTCACAATCAATTATACTTAAACTCGTTGAATTAATAACACTGTATACATAAGATGAACCTACTAACAGTTCGTTTAAAAAACGGAAGTAAACACAGCAGAATCCTATTCAACGAACACAATACATCAGCTGTAAGTCTTGTCCTCAGCGCTAGAAATCACTCGTTACTCTGCCTTACCGACCCATTACGCCTGCGCTCTTACGGCTAAGTAGCGAACTTCTACGGCACGGCATTACGACTGAAAATGTAGGGCATTAAAAACTGCTTCTTTTATAGAAACACGCAGGAGAAAAGCAAGATTCATCTCTATAGAAGCATTCTTAAACAAATACCCTTTACAACCATGTAACTTTTCATCACTTTTGATATTCACATTAATTTTTAATTTCTGAAGTAAAATCGGTGAAAAAAAAAAGGCCTTGCCTTATGGGAAAATTGCTTCTCAGTTTCAATGATACAAAATGTTATTATCAATGAAATCTGATTTGAAAATTTTAATAAGTGCTATTGAAGGTATTTACGTGATTTGAAAGTGAAGTTTTGTTTAATTTCAGCCATTGACCTATTTAAAACATAGATTTTAACTCACTCTCAATGCTATAAGCAGAGCCTGCCACGAGCGGCCGGCCGGCTGACTTTAGCGCCCTCTTAATGTATTCACAAATGTCAGCCATTTCGAGACCTTCAATATTACAGATCTATACAACAAAGATTGATTGGGCGATTGGCTCCTCAGTTTAGGAGCTGCGACAACGCGGCCATGTAGCTCCGTGTACTTTGGGTGTGTGTAGAATCTGTCTGATAACCGGTGTTAATTGTGATGGCCGTATTGGTGTGTGTTATCTGTAATTCAGGTAAGGACAGCAGACAATCAATTTCGAGTAGTTCGTACTTTTTCTACAAAATGCTACCATCAACGACACGTAGCTGTGAACTTAGCTACTAGATGCCATTGCAACTGGCACCTGGCGACGAACGTTGGAACTTAATTGAGCGTTAATCAAATCTAACCTACAAAGTTAGCTTCACACAATTGTAGTTAGTGGAAGGTTCTTTTACATGCCACAAATCTATGACATGGGCCACCGGCTTTACTTCCCCTCCGAAAGAAAGCATACTGAGGAATCTTTAGCGCTCTTAAAAATCCGTCGACTTCGGCCGGGTTTGAACCCGCGATCTTGGGCATAGAAGCTCACTTGCTACTAACTACGCCGCCGGAGTCGCCACAACAAAGACTGCTCTACAATGGCTCAACAATGTACTGCAAGATTACAGCGGTCACCACTAGGATCGCTGTTTGACAACAGTGTTGCCATTACTTATCGAATGTTCTAGTATTAATCCCATTGTTGCAATAGGATAGCACACAGTCTATGGCATTTCTATGGTTATCTATGAACATCTCCATTCACTCGTGTTAGTTTTTTCTGTTCGCTGATGAATCACCAATGCACAGGTAATAATTTTTGCTATCCTTTGTTGCATGGTAACCATGGTTTCTTGGTACATGCAAGTTCTGGAATAACATTCTAACATAATCCCTTTTCAGGGGTGAAACGAAAAGGTACATGCGATGGAAACAGTGATGGAAGTGCCTCACACATCAAGAAACGTCAAGACATTCAGAGGTAGGTAAGGCATGATGATTGTAAAACGGTACTGGGTGGGTGGGGTAAGATACAGAGAATCCAGTTTGTATGTATCGGAGACCCTCGCTAGCCTGCTCGCCCGCGGCGCGAGCCTGTCTCCCGCCACGCACTTTGCCAAAATGCGGCGCCCGCACGGCACTGAGTCATTGAGTATAGGAATTTGTACTTACCTAGTTCACAGCTGATGCTGAAAATGTTCGCTATTCACTGCTACACATCGCTGGCACCTTTTTTTATTTTTATGAAACTGGCATTTACTCTCTGAAGTTCCTCAGCACCGATTGACTATTTCAGCTGTAATATAGTCTTTAAGCTCATTTATAGTGTGAGGGTTTCTCGCATACACTCTATTTTTAAGCGTCCCCCACAAATAAAAGTCACATGGTGATAAGTCTGGGCTTCGCGGGGGCCACACGTTCCGACTTATAATCCTAGTACCAAAAATGCGACGCAATTCTGTCATGGATGTTTCGTCATTGTGAGCAGTGGCAGAATCTTGTTGAAAATAAGTTGACAATCGCTCTCCGTAAGTCAGTTCGTAAAAAAAAAAATTGGTCAAGGATCACATTGAAGTACAGATTTAAGTACAAATTCCTATACTCAATGACTCAATGCCGCGCTAGCGCCGCAAAACGGCAAAGTACGTGGCGGGAGACAGGCTCGCGCAGCGGCGAGCGGGCTAGCGAGGGTCTCCGTTACATACAAACTGGACTCTATGTATATACTGGAAAGACTAGGATTGGGGTCTTTTAGGGACAGGAATTTACGAAGGGAGGAGACAAGTGTGTGCAAATAAGTGTTGGTTATTGAGGTTTTAAGGGGCGGAACTACGAGGTGATCTGCCCCCCCAAATAACTGAGCATAGTATACTTTGAGAAGAGTATAGTAACACGAGAACCTTAACAGAGTTTTGTGAAATAAGGCACTATATGATAATAAAGCGCTGAATGTTTAACGAACAGAGAAATGAGAGCGACAATTTCGAGTTGGAAGTGTAGGTCCTATAAGAACTTGGGAGAAGGACGGGTGAAACTGAGATGGCAATACAAATAAAGCGACGGAAATGAAAATGGATCGGGCATACCCTGAAGAAAGGAAATGAAGCCATTGAGAGAGAGGCATTGGATTGGAACCCACAGAATACGAGGAGGAGAGGGGGACCCAAACAAACGTGGCGCAGATCTGTACACTTGGAGGCCATAGAGGAGGGTAAGACCTGGAGCAAGGTGAAGAGGTTGTCTGCAAACAGGACCAGATGGAGATGCTTCATTGATGCCCTCTGTTGCACGAGGGACAATAGGAACTAAGGCAAGCAATTCAGGTCCTATAAGGGCAAAAAAGCTTTGAGAGAAGTAGGTAATGCCTGATACAATACTACAGTCATCACAGCTCGTCATGCACCACGTCCACGGAGGCAGCTGCAGCAAGTCCGGAGATCGTAGGTTCGAATCCCGACGGCTATCCTGAGTGTAGTTTTCCCCGTTTTTTTTCACACTACCTTCAGGCAAATGCCGTGATAGTACCTTATGGGTGCAGAACTCCTGCTTAGAGAAAGCAATCGGTTTGTGCTATAGTTTACTAACTACATAACTTGAGTGGTCCTCTGGACCTTGAACGGCGGTTACGTCAATTTTCTGTTTTGGTGTGACTCACTTTGTTGTTGTACGAAAATAGTTTTGAGGTGATAGATAGCTAAATCGGGACCATCAAAGTAGTGTAGAGGAAATGCCTCTTGGAAATGTTATTATTTCATTTGAGGGACTTGGGACATCGTGGTCATTGGCCCCGTGTAGTTGGGTGTGTGTTGAACTTGTCTGATAACCTGTATTGCTGTGATGACTGTAGTATAGTGTGTGTAACTATATCAGGGACAGGGGTGGTGTGGGCGCTCCGCGAATTGAAGTAAGAGGTATCACTTTACGAGACCGGAACATACGATAAAATTTGCTACACTACTGAAATTAGCCAAGATACCTTTTGTAATAATGCAAAATAAATCTGGAAATGATGTAGTAATAGATGTCTACTCCTGCGCTATCTATAACCCACCTGTCATCCCGTTTTAAATCACGGCACAAGGACGAGGTGGCGCAGCGGTGAAGCCGTTAGCCTCTCACCAAGGTAGACCGGGTTTGATTCCCGGTCAATGCATGAGAGATTTTCGAAGTGAAATTCCATGTCCTGTGGTTCGGATTCCACGTAAAAAGTAGATCTCGTGGCTCATGATCGCGAGATTTACGGTCACGTAAAACTACAAGCTTCCTTCCCTTTAAATCACGGCCCATATAGTAAAATTCATTAATTGTGAAGGAGACGAGAGCTTGGCTTTTACATTTCCACTTGGATAATATATGATTTTCATGCAAGTTATATAATATTTGTCTACATCTAATTTGTGTGTGTTTCCCACATGTGCTCATCACGTCGTTACCACCTGTCAACACCAAGAGGTATCTAGAGGGAGGCTAGTTGCAGTGAATCCTCAGTCTCTTGCCTCTCTATGGTCTACAAGAGCGCAGTTGTGTTCCTGCTGGTCGCCCTCTGTTTACTGCAGGTGGGTACTCAAGGTCAGCACATCTTAGCACGCTCGAAAGTTAACAATTTGAAACAATTATTATCTCAGATTCTACCATATACCCGGGAAATCAGCTGCCCCTAATAACAATATTTTATGCAGCCCAACTAACACGTGTTTTCAGGAAGGTCGATATTTCTCTGCTCGCATCCCGTATGGTACTAATACACTACAAGTATATCCTACACACAATACTGAACACTATTATTTTTCCCTCGATGTGACTACAGACTAATACGAGGGTAAAATATTAGTGTTCCAATCCAAGGTTCCATTATATTATTATAAATCATTCACAGATCGTAGCTTGTTTACCAAACATATACACCAAGATTTCAAAAGTGGGCTGCTCAAATGCTCTATCACTCTTGCTATTTACGGTATAGTGGATCTAACTATTTCTAAAACATATTGAAACTGGCATTCAGTCTGTGATTTCAACTATCATAGCTTTTCATATTTTTACATCAATCGCATTATTCCTTCCAGAGCAATCTCCCTAGATACAGTATATTACTCGAACAACACAACTCCTGAGTTACATCTCAGGTTAAAAAGAATGACGTACATATAGGATAAGAGAATCATACAAGTCCTCTACTCCTATCAACAATATCAACTTTTAACATTTCATCTTGCACTACAGGATGCACGAATCCACTTTCTCGTGTGTACCGACTCTTGAGTTCGTTGCAGTCAATTGCTACATGTTTCCCGCAACACCCCCTAGTGCAGCGAATCCACGACCTACTAGCCGGGCTGTGCCACGCTGACACTCGAATCACCTTTCTGTGGCTTCCAAGCCACATGGGAATTGTGGGAAATGAGTTAGCGGATCAAGCTGCAAAAGAGGCGGTATCACTACCACCTCGACCAATGGAGATACCTGCTAGAGATATTCGTTCTCAGTTACGCCTACATGTTCTGGCATTTTGGGAGAGTCAGTGGCTAGCTGACCCACTGCCCAGTAAACTGAGAGCAATTAAGGGAACTAGTCGCGTTTGACGGAGCTCTTTCCGGTCACGGAGAGAGTCCGTCATATTGTGTAGCCTAAGGATAGGTCATACAAGATCCACCCATTCGTATCTGATGAGAAGAGAAGACCCCCTATTTTGTACATGTGGAGCCGTTTTCACCGTGGCCCACATTTTCACCGAGTGTGTGGATCTTGCAGACTTACGAAGAAACCTTGGTTTGCAGATGACACTCAAACTTATATTAGCCGATGACGCGGTGGCTGCTGATCGCGTTATCCGCTTTATAAGTGAGAGTGGGTTAGGGCCAGCAATCTAAATTTTCCAGTATAAATTGACTCAACGACTTGTTCGTTTTTGAATGATAATTTTTTGTTTTTCCGTAATTTTTGTTTATTTTTAGAATTTTTATTTTTATTTAATTTTTTGTTTTTGTTTTATTAATTTTTGGTTTTTTTAAATTGAGGTGTCCACCTCAAAATTTTAAATTCAATTCCAAATTTGTAATCTTTAATCTGTGTAAAGAGGGGCAGATGACCTCGTAGTTCCGCCCCTTAAAACAACAATAACTAACTAACTAACTAACATTTCATCTCTTTCTACTTTTGGGCTTCAATTTTCTAATATCCGTAAATTATCACAGTTCCTATTCATGTGGGTCTTCCTGACTACAATTCAGTGGTTCTATCTGACCTATATCTCTAGTGTTGTGACCATAAATGATTCAGAATACAGTATTTAGGTAGATAGAGTTGCTGTTGTCTGGACATTTAGACTACTAGTATCTTTATTTACTCTCGGTGTGTCGCCATTAAACATTGAGAGCCCTCAGTAGAGAACCGAGACTCACAGATGTCGCCTAGCGGCCGGGGCACTGTGGATAGCCGCGTGCCGAGCAAGGCATTGCTGCTAGCAGCAGCGTAGCGCACAACTAGTTTAACACATTTACACTTTTTCACGTATTTAATAATCATAATTACTACACTTACATGAATTTCAGAGTAGTTGCTGGACATGCTGTCCTTTATTATCTAAACACACATTGCACCAACGTAGGACGTTTTGGTACACTCACTGTAATTCATCCTCACTAATATTTCGTATCAGTGCAGTTATTTCGTTCTCGAGAGCCTGTAGAGTACGCGGATTGTTTCTGTATACCTTTAGTGTGAGGTTCCCCTACAAGAAAAAATCACACGGTGCTGAAACTTACAAACAAATTTACTGCAAACTTATTTTTGAGAAGATAAGTTTCCACTAGGGAAATTCCACGTTTTGTTCAATACCTAACCATGTTCACGTGATACGAGGTAGGCTACAGAACTTCACAGCAAGTCTTAGGCCTCTCGTCCATTGGGAGCGAAAAGCTGCGAACTGTGAAGCAACGAATTCGGTCGAACACCGTTCGTACGAAATCGTGTGAATGCCTCAGTATTCGTCCGGATTCATAGACGAGATGGCTCTCCGGAACGGATTTCCATATGATTCTGATACAGAATTTTTCACTTTGGAATTATCACCTTTGATTCAACGTATCACGCACAGGTGATATCGACGAAGACGGGAAATGTGGGTGAATCACATTTACGCAAAAAGAAAGGACGTCGGTGAATTTTCTCATTTGTGGCATGATCTTCAAGCCGACGAAGATCACATTTTCTATTTGCGAATGAGAAAGGACACACTTTGCTACATTCTTGGCAACATTTCTTCTAATTTCAGGATATTCATTAATTTTAGATATTTCCTTTCCTGAATAAGCAAAATTAACAATTCACAATCCGTTTTTCACTGCGCTCTTCGCACTCGATCGCAACTAAAATCCCAACAGAACGGGATCGGTTCGCACTTCGCAGCTGTTCGGACAAAATTGACGAACGATACGGGCTCTGTGGACGCAGTCCCCCACCAAGCCACGTCTTTGGATCGTTCGTGCGTTTTCGTGCGACATCGGACGAATTCGATTTCGCACCTCTTCGGAGCTTTCCGCTCCCATTGAACGAGAGGCCTTAATTATCACAACTGAGGTATCTTGCCAGCTGTGTACGTAATAATGCTATGACGGCATCCAGGACTTCACGGCGCGCTGTTGTAATCGGCACATGCTACAGTGAGATTCTTTTGCTGGAGCGGGCCCGACTGCCGGGTGCGCGCGCCTTCCGCCAGCCAACCAAGCTCGGGCCGCAGGGTTGAGCGAGGAGGAGGTGAGCTAACCAGGGTCATTAAATTCATTAAGTCACTAAACTTTCATCAACGAGGGTGTGTAGTGTCAGCGCACAGATAAGAAGGTGACTTAAGCAACAGCTGCAAGATTTAATTAAAGAAGCACATATATTTTTTCTTATTTGTTGGGAATCTGGATGACCTCACGTCACCAGTTAAAGGTTAGAACTTACATTTTCACAGAAGTTACAAAAAATTTTCTCCTTCAGCTGACAGACAGTAACTTTGGAAGTTACATCGTTACACTATGTAGCTACTCCTGTTCCCCCCTGTGTGTTTACTGTCATTAATCCAAGCCAGTTTGATGTTTAATTGTGGGGTAATTTAACATTCAAAGTGTACATATCAATTACCCGTACTCTAGTGGAGCTGGAGAACAATACACGGCAGCAGATATCCCTCACAACAGAAGGGAATCACAATGTGTAAACGCTAATTTATTTACATGGTACAACGCCTGTCTGTCAGCTGAAGAACACTCTCAGCATCTCCTGTGGATAGATAAGTTCTTTAATCATGATTTGCTGGTGAATTTACCATTAATTAATGTACTTTGTTACGGTTATCACCTGATCGCTATCCACGGACCGAGCTCGGTTGGTTGGCGGAAGGCCGGCCGCCGGCCCCGCTCGAGAAAAAGAATCACCCTTTATAAGTTTGACGGTGAGTTATTGCGACTTGTCTGCAAAGGTGTTTGGAAAGCCCCGTTCTATAGGGAGGGTCTCCCCTGTACTTTACGATATAGGCTAAGACAAGCGTCGAAGCTCAAACAAATGATGCTATCATAGATCAAATAACATTTACGTGTGTTAATACAAGTGTATTTCCGTTCCTTACGATTTAATACAGTAGTTGGCTACGTGTGAATGAAAGCTGTTCAGCACCCTGCAGGTTTTGTTTTCAATGTTTCTCGAGCATCAGTGATGGCGAGAGGTGTTTATTCATTGCTTGACAACAAATACATTTCGAAATAGAACAGAACAGTTCATGAACTCTTAGATGCATTTCATCTACAACAACAAACTCGAGTAACCCAGCTTGTATCTAAGTTTCGCACCGATCACGACCAAACGTTCTTGTAAATTTCTTCAGCATAGCGCCATTTGAGAATTTCGATCACCACCGGTAAAGTTCACATGTTACTTGGAGCGGTTTGGAATTTATTATATCATGAAGGGCAGCGCAGACAATGGGGAAATTGCTCAGTTTCTGAGTGTATCTTTTGGATCAACACATGACGACAGTTAAGCATCATTTCTTGGTCCCTAGAAACAAGTCAAAGATCTA